>CM072778.1:36602500-41402500 GCA_036936925.1 Cenchrus fungigraminus | reverse complement strand
CAGCAAGTAGAGATGAGCACCGCCCGGCAATGGGCAGTCTCGACTCTTTACTGAAGAGCAGGGTTACAGAACCACGGCAAGCAAGATCTTCAAATGCATCACGATCAAAATCTAAGTCTAGTGGTAGGAAAAAGGCCTCGGAGCACGATTTGGACAAGTCCTGGCGGCCCCATACCAAGAAACCAGCATCTTCGCCAAGGAAAATGCGGAGGCTCTCATCTTTTGCTGGCAGCCGGAGGGAGAGTGGAGACAGGAAGGCTGTGGTTGTGAAAACTGGTGGACCTACTGTTGCATGCGTTCCACTTCGACTTGTCTTCAGTAGGATCAACGAAGCACTAAGCTTCTCAGTGAGGCAAGAAAACCCCACCTGAGGATGTGGCGGGCAGGAGAGCACTTTTGCATGACAGAGATAGTATGTGGGCAGGCATATACATTTGCTAGGTTTTCTTTTGTACATTAGTTACGCTATAATCTAAAATCTGAATGCCTGGCATGTTTACATCAGTATCATGTCTTTGTAATATGTAAACGCGATAGGTGGTTATTACTTACCCTCATGGAGATTCAGGTGGAAGAGCCTATGTTGGGAGGAAATAAGGGGAATCGGTTGCTGCGGTTTCTCCAGACGGTGGAAGAGAAATGGCAGCAGCCTGGGTTCGCTATACATCTTATAGAGTTACATATTATATACTCCCTCCGTCCATTTATCCAAGGCCTATTTTGAAATCTGAAAATTCCATTTATGAGAGGCCTATTTGTGTTTTTGCATTGGAAAACACTAAATCGTCGCTTTGGCATCTGTGCGAGTAATAAATTCCTCTCATATGCTTCTCCGGAAATTAATGAGGGGAGAGACTTTATTTCTTTTCCTTGGTTTTTGAGTCAAGTGCAATTGGGCCTTGGATAAATGGATGGAGGGAGTATATTACATATACATACTACCTCTGTTCCCAAATTACTATTCGTTTGCCTTTTATGCATACATCTAGCCATCTAGGTCCATAGTAAAAAGAGCTAGATAGTTCCATTGTAAAGGTTGTATCTAGAAAAGTGAAAAATGAATATTAGAACAGGAGTGTAATATGTGCCATCAGCATTGGTCGCTGCACATAATCTGTCGTTCCTACGCTAGAGCAACTGCTTCCAGCCTTACCTTGAAACGTGCTAATGCGTGTATCTTCAATATCTGCAACATGGTTTGTCGCATCGCAGCTTAAGGGGAAAGTAAACATACTAGCACCAGGTGCTTATGCTGTTCTCAGAGCCACTAGGCCCAGCAACTTAGAGGCTGTTCGGTTGATCTCACCTTGACTTATCTCGACTTATTTAGACTTATTCCCTCTCACAAAATACTATTCATTCTACCAGCCGAACACTATTCATTCTACCAGCCGAACAGCCTCTTATGCACTCATAATCCTGAATATGGTCAATATGTTCTACTCCCCTCCTATCCCAAATTGTAGGTTGTTTTATTTTTTAAAATTTATATTAACTCCATTCT
This sequence comes from Cenchrus fungigraminus, assembly GCA_036936925.1. Taxonomy (NCBI): domain Eukaryota; kingdom Viridiplantae; phylum Streptophyta; class Magnoliopsida; order Poales; family Poaceae; genus Cenchrus; species Cenchrus fungigraminus. The sequence continues at coordinate 41,400,996 of CM072778.1, read as the reverse complement.
TAAATATGTAGTTTAGGATAAACTAGTTCAAAAATGAACTAATTTACTTGTCCTAAACGTCATATATTTAAGAACAGAGGAAGTAGCTATGAGATTAGTGTATGTAATGTATAAACACATAATGAAAGCTATGAACCTCAAAAGGTCAAATCGTCACATGATACTGATTGGATCGTTTTCTATCGAGCAATCCTGACAACATTTGCCGGCGTGGCCCATGTAACAATTTGCTTTCCCAGTTTCTAATAAAAAATCACTTCGACACTGAATATGAACAGGCAGTGAGAACACATCATCTGCTTAAATGTGTTGCAGTCAGGAGACAGACTTCCAATATCCAACAGATAACACAAGTTTTCCGATAGTGATAAGACTTAATTTACAGGGATAGAGCAACCAATTTAAGTTTTGCTTGCTGCACAATCACACTACTGCAATCTAGAAGACGATCAAGAGCAGCAGCTGCTTTGCTGAGCAACAGGCTGACCCCGCATTTGCACCGTTGCAGGCCTGCTAGCACCACTTGCAGCTGGCTGACTTGCCATCCTATTCAAGAAAAAAGAGGGAAAATATCACTTAGTTGCTCCCATATAGAGGTGAACAGTAGCAAAATAGTAGCGGCTTATCATCAGGACTACCAAGGGGGCTTTCATCCTTTGATGAATCCGACTTGAAGAGTCTAAAAGGTGAAGCATGTTGTTACCTGTTCTTTATCTCTCCTGCCATGGTCATGAATGCCTTTTCCACATTTGTTGCATCCTTGGCACTAGTCTCCAGGAATGGTATCCCGATCTCATCAGCAAGGGCCTGCAGGGGAGAGTAACATATGCAACAATTATAACCATCTTCCAAATTGAACAACATTTATGCAAAAGGTAACTGATGCACCAATATATTACCTTGCCAGCCCCATAAGAAACTACTCTGCTCTCAGCCATGTCGCACTTGTTCCCCACCAAAAGCTTGTTCACATTTTCACTGGCATACCTGTCAATTTCATTCAGCCACTGCTTGACATTGTTGAAGCTCTCCTGGTCAGTCACATCATACACGACCTATGGGAAAAACAACTGTTAATACAAGACACAATATGTTACTAGAGGATATAATAACAGACACACAAAGAAAGCTCACAATGATGCCATGAGCTCCACGGTAGTAGCTGCTTGTGATGGTCCTAAAGCGCTCTTGGCCAGCAGTATCCCACTAAATCAGAAGAATGTGTGAAAACATCAGCTGGAGCTTCAAATTGCTATTAACTATACATCCTTTACTTAGAATATGTTACTTACAATCTGCAGCTTTATTGTCTTCCCATCTTGCTCAACTGTGCGGATTTTCTAGCAAGTCAAAGAAAGGTGAAAAAATGGTCACACAGCCTAGCCATACAGCTTAACAAGGCCATTGGCACATTACAAAGGGCAGTTTTGTTTGATCTCATTGAGAAATTAACTTACAAAATCGACACCAATCGTACTGATATAGCTCTCCAGGTATGAATCATCCTGATATAAGAAAGACCCTTACATTAAAAAAGATGTTTGTAATAATGATTAGAAAGAATGTGCATCACAGAAAATATAGCCTTCTTTAAATACCATTCTACAAAGGGTACTGCATTGGATGCCCTAATGGCTCCGTTTCATACAGGGATATTGATATTTGAGACCAAGTAACATGAAAACTCAAGCAGAAAGGCAATTTAATATGCTAGAGTCTGTATGCATGCTTTGCAATTTTGCACTTCAAAGTTTAATGAAATAACACCCTTGAGGAAAAACTTGAAAATTGATTTTTAAAAATGATTCCAACGCTGTCCCAAAAAGCTACCCTAGACAGGACAATTTTAGAAGATTCATCTGAAATGGCATTTCTTCCAGTAATTCAGTTTGGATTGCCAAACATACACTAAGTGCTATAGCAATTAACCATGTCAATAGCAATGTGGCACAATTGTGAGTTCATGACTAATCTAACATGCCTTGGAGAACGCAAATGACTTTTGTATATTGATTTAAGCATCTTTTATCCTCCCTCGTGCAAAATCTCCTTTCGGAAGCAACTGGATACTCCTAATGGGGTGATGCATCCAAAGTCCAAACTAAACTTGTCATAGGGGATGCACTCAAACTAAACACAAGAACCGTCCGTCCATGGCATATACTCTACTCAAAGAACAACTGTTTGCGCATATGTGGAGGAAGGGGAAGAGAAGATAAGAATCCTCACCGCAAACCTCAGCAGCAGGCAAGACTTCCCGACGCCTGAGTCCCCGATGAGGAGCAGCTTGAAGAGGTAGTCACTGCACGAAAACAAGCAAGAAATCATGTCACACGACGGCCCAAGCATCTTGTATTATCGTCACGTCATCGTGCACATAGACACAATTTAGCACATGCTACGAACCAACTTTGTGCACGTATTCACAGCATAGCATATATATACAGAATAATAAAACAATCCTAACTCCCAAAGCGCCATGCACACGGGTTAGGAGGGATCGATCAATCGGACCGAACGGGTGCGCCACGAATCTAGCTCGTACCTAGGCTAGCGGGAACGGCGCATCCAACCACCTGCTATTTCTGGCATGGAGCCCGACGAAGCTACGACTACCAGAACTACCAGGTAAACGCGCTAGGGGAGGGAGGACCCCCTAAACCCCCGCACGATCGGGGCCCGAATCGGCGGCCGAAGGACCCGCCCGCGCGGCCGGTGGCGAGATCGGGCGCCCCCCGGGCTTCAGCACGCGCGTACCTCAACAACGAACCTCTAGATTCTACGAATCCGCCACCGACCGAATCGGAAGCTGCAGCGCGATTTGAGGAGGAGGGGGGACTTACTACTCGGGGTTCATGGCGGCGGACGGGGAGGGGAGGGAGGGGGGGCGAGGCGTCTCCTGCTCTCCGGGGGAGGCGACGACGACCGAGGGAAGAAAGGCGAGGAGACGAGCACCCAGCACGGGACGGCGGGGAGAGAGAGAGAGAGAGAGAGAAAGGAAGGAATAGGAAAGGGTTGTCGAGTGGGGCACGCCTCCGTCGCGTCTGCGTGCGCCAACCTACTTTGCCTGCCAGCCCGGTCCAGCAGCGCGTCCTGGGCCAGCCACGCCACGATTGCGCGCCTCCCCCGCACCGGCGCCACCGGGTCGGATTCTGGTCGGTCATGTCTGGTGGTGGTGTGGCTCGGCCGCTCGGGGTCTCCGCCTGGTGGGGTCAGGGTCGCTCTGGGTTTGTCGGTTCAGCTGGGCCTCCAGTGGGCTGATGTATGCAGATGGGCCAGTGGGCCAAGGCACCAACATTACAAACAAGTCGTTGTGTGCACTCCAACCAATTTCCTCCCTAGGCACGAACCAACGTATTGTGCACGCACGTGTGGTGTGCGTGACGTGCGTCCAAATTGTACAGTACCTTCTTCACAAAACTAGGTGATTCTTCATGTGTTGCCGTAAACTCCACCACAGAGTAGCTCTGGGATTTTTAGAGCAATGTTCCTGTTTGACACACATCCTAGGGGCCGTTTAGTTCGCGAACTGAAAATTTTGGATCCCATTTCAAAGTCTATTAGGAGTATTAAACGTAGATTATTTACAAAAATAATTACACGAATGGATCGGAAATTGCGAGACGAATCCATTAAGTCTAATTAATCCATCATTAGAGATTGGTTACTGTAGTACGATGTTGTCTAATCATGACATAATTAGGCTCGTTAGATTCGTCTCGAAAATTAAGGTAGGGGTCGTGGAATGGGTTTTGTCATTAATCTACATTTAATACTCTAAATTAGTGGAAAGAAGATTGATGTGACGGGTTGTTGGTGAAAATTTGGTGAAGTAAACGGGCCCTGGCTCCAGCCTCAGGAACACAAGGTTTCTCTGAGAAAGGTCAAATATGCCCACGAATGATGGGCCCACATGTTAGTCCCACATGATGGGCCCACTAAACTATTGATGAGATCATGCTATCATCCACAAACGGATGGGCAAACTGAACAGGTAAACCAATGTTTGGTAGTGTATTTAAGGTGTGCGGTGCCATGGAAATTTTGGTCGTCAGTAGTTGAATTATGATACAACTCTTAACTTACACACAACCTTGGGTGGCTCTCCTTTCCCAACTTTTCATATGGGTATGCATCACCAATGGGAATTGTCGAGGTTATTCCCTATTTGGTCCTGAAAAAGCTACCCATTCCTTCTTGGCTTTGAAAAAAAATCCGCCCCTTATTTGACACTAAGTTGAACTTTAGTCCCTTACTCGACACTCTCCTTCATTCTCGTGCGTTGGATGGACAGTAGTTTAAGTTGTTTAAAACAATAATTCTACATAATAAATAAATATTTATCTTTGTAACTTATTATGGATAATAACTTTGTAAATTACTTCATGGTCTGATAGGAATATTTGATATTTCTGTAATTTTTGGAAATAATTTTTGTGTTCTAAAAATTCACATGGTCTTTAAAAGTAGTGTATTTTTGTGAATTTTAGTTTTAATATTTGAAATTATAAATATGAGTTTTTTTGTGTAAAATGAGTTCTTTTGTATCTTTTGTATCACTACAAAATTTTGTATGAATTTTAGAGGTAATTTGGATGTTATTTTGTTAAGTAAATGCATGGGTTACTGTTCACGAGTTAGTGTTCATCCAACTTAACTAACGGAAAGAATGAATGGAAGTGTTGACTAAAGAACCAAAGTTCTAACTCAGTGTCAAATAAGGAATGAAAAATTTTTCAAAACCAATGGAGGAATCGATAACTTTTCTAGACCAAATATAGAATAATCTCATCATACTACCACTACCACATACTGATAAGTCTCGGTCAACAAAACTTTCGGCTGACACAGAAGAACACTTGAACAAGTTAAAGCAACACTTGGCCAACGCTCAAAATCGAATGAAACAACAAGCTGATTGTCATCGTGTTGACAGACAATACGAAGCGGGGGAATTGGTACTACCGGGTACCGAAGAGGAGGTGATTGGTTGGGGGTATGAGATCGTTTAGTGCTCCATCCGGTATAGGATGATACACTTTTGGTTTGTTTGGTTTTTCTTCTCGTATGATTTGCTTGTACCCGTCAGTTCACTTCAGTCCTTCCATCATGGATCCCATCCCATCGTACGCAAAAGATGAGCTTCCCTCGTGAGCCGGGTTGACTTGGTGCACGCAGGGTGTATGGGCCCATGTGTTAGTGACCCAGAACTTCAATACATACTTGCAACCAAACAAAAACTCGTCTCATACAGGATCAATAATGAACACAACCAAACACGAGCACCTGCACGAGTCTAGTAGCTTGGATGCTTTGAGCTTGGACTGTGTGACCATCCTGGACCGTAGCGCAAACCACAACCAATCACGCTCATATGCTCAGCAATTTGTGGCTAGCTAGCAGACCATATCCAAAATTAGGATTCAAGTTCTTTGGATACAAGGTGCTGTAGTGTATTGGTGCTGGTGCTTAGACAAGGCGAGAGGGTTCTTTGGATACAAGGCGCTGTAGTGTATTGGATACTCATCTGTTATCTGAAATTGAACTAAGACAAGGCGATAGGGCTCCTTGCCCGATCTGCCCTCTACCTGTAGCACCCTGTGATCGATCTCACGCGCCTTCGCTGAGTCACTGTGGCCACGGTACGTTACAATGGCACACCCACCGCAAAGTCAAATCTCCACAAGCGGTTGTTCTGCTGCTCCTGCAAGATATCAAAGTGGAGGGGGAGGACTGATAGCGTAGTGGTCGGGCGGGGCGAGCAGAAAAGAAAAGGCCGAGGAGGAGAAGGGACGGCCTAAGAGCAACTCTAGCAGATGGAGTAAATTTGATCCCCTATATAAGGTTATTGGGGTTGGAGTAAATATATTTTCATCCCCAAAACACAATTTGCTCCAGCAGTTTCCCTATTCTCCTTCCCAACTCGTGGGTCCCGCCATGCCACGTCATCTTCTCTTTTCCCCTCCCCAAATCTTCGATCTTTGGCGTGCTGATGGATGACTGATGGAGTGAGCCTGCCCAGTGGTGAACGCAACGCAGGTGGCCGACGCCGAGTACGAGGCCATGGAGGGGGACGCGCGGAACGTCCTCTGCGACGCCGTCGAGAGGCACCACGCCGAGATGCTCGTCGTTGGCAGCCACAGCTACGGAGCCATCAAAAGGTCCCTCTTGCTCTGCCTCTACTCTGCTTTTTCCTCTCCTCCCCTGCTTTCCATGCTTCAACATCACAGCGCAGAGGCGCAGAGCTTCACGCTCGCCCACGCAGCCCCCTCCTCCACCACCACCAAGCAGCGCCGTCCCCCCTCCGCGACCCTGCAGCCTGCTACCCTCGCCTCGGCATCTCCAGCGAGCTCAGACGCAGCCCATCTCGAGCGGCGAAGGGGTGAGCGGGAGCGGCACCTCGGCCCCCGGCCGCGGCATTTGAGGAAGGGAGGAGACGGCATTGGCTGCGGGAAGGGAGGTACTTGGATAGATAGAAGCTTCTGGAACCTCCCGCCGGATCCGCGCCGTCCGCGCCGCTGGGCACCTCCGCCTCCACCTCCACCAACCCCGCGCCCGAGGCCCCCCTCCCCGCCGGCGCCGAGGTCGAGGTCCCCGGGCGGGCTCCGGCGCTTGGCCAGGGCAACGCGCGCCGGGGGTCCTCCCGGTGCCGGACCCGGGCCGCCGCAGAGCGGGCACGGGTCGTTGTCGGCGGCGGCGGCGGCGGCCTCGTCCCTCCGCGCCACCTCAGCAGCGCAGAAGCCGCCAGGCCACTGGAGGCACATAGAGGGGAAGGGGCGCACGCGCACCACGACGACGCAGCAAAAACAGAAAGGGACGGCGCTCTCGTCGTCAGGCGAGGAGGAGGAGGAGGACGGGAGCAGCCATGGCGGCGTCCGCGAAGGGGCGGCTTGTGCCGGTGCTCACGGTGGCGGCGGCGCTCGTGGCGGCGCTCCTCTACCGCGCACCCTTCTCCAAGGTCACCGGGATTCCCGACAGCGATCGGTTCGGTGGTGCTCGTTTCGTCGAATCTGCTGTGTGGTGGAAATAATGGAGGTGCTGATGGCGGTGAAGCCTGTATTGGTTGCAGAGTTTGGGCGGCGAAGGCTGCAGCCTCCTCCCGCACGACCACTTCTGGATCGCCAGCGAACGCGTCGTCACGCTCGGCCGCGTCGGGCCCTCCGCAGGTGAGAGCCGAGCCTCGCGCATTGACCTCCTTCTTCCTCATCGTCGTTCGTTCTCTGCTGAATGTCGTTCCTGTGTGATCGGGTGGTGCGTACGCAGTGGAGGTCAAAGCAGGACTCATCAACACGATCGCCGTCGGGGACTACCGCAACCTCGTGCTCCGGCGGCCGCTCCTCGACTACGGTGACGCGGTCATCATGCCCTGCCCCCGGCCCTCCGCGCCGCCGCCGCCACCTCTGAGCTACCTAGCGGTGGAGGGGGTGGGGGACAGGTAGAAAGCGAAGGGGGGTAGCAATGACGGGCGCTTGGTGAGCCTGGAGCGGAGTGCAGGCGTGCGGGCGTGCGAACTGGTTTGACCGGGTAGGAGAGGATAGGGGGTGGAGGAGAGATTCCCTCTATAGAGGGGATAGAGAGGGGTTTTTAGTCCATGGAGAAAAAAAGGGGGGGCTATAGGGAATCTGCTGGAGAAGATTTCATCCCCTATATGACTAATTTTTTGCTATTGGGAAGGGGATAGGGAAACTGCTGAAGTTGCTCTAACGGGGCGAGCAGAAAGGAAGGCGAGGAGCAGAAGGGGCGGGGCGAGCTGCGAGCACATAAGAAGGCGAGGTGAGGGGTGCAAAGAAGGGATTAAGCGGAGAAGGGGGCGTGATTGCGATAACGTGATTGATGCGGTCCAGGGAAGAGATGAACAATGTGGAGGTGGCCCCACAGGCAGGATGATGAGTGGGACCGGCTGCAGGTACACAATTTCTTGCTCAGTGAAAAAGGTTTTGAGGTGGGGCCATGCGGGAGGCGTTTTTCACAACCAAAGGTTGACCAAATTAATGTGGGTGCCATCACGACAGACTACCATTAAGGAGTGGTGGAATAATTTCTTGCAGGGAGTGCGCAAAGAAGATCGGAAGAAAGCGTCAGGTGTGTTGCTGTATACGGTTTGGAATGTCTGGAAAGAGCACAACCAAAGAGTGTTCGATGGAGTTTCAGCGTCGCCGGCTAGGGTGCTGGCTCTGATCAAGGACAACATCCAGCTCCGGGACCTTGCACCACGAGAAGAGAGCCCAGTAGTTTAATTATGTTGCTTTCTTGTTTGAGCATTGAGTGTTTATTTCTTGTAACATCATCTATGTAAACTTTCGCATAATACTCCTTAAATGAATCGGCCGTGCTCTCATGCTGTGTCCTTTGTGTTCGCGTGTGTGTGCATTGTCTTCGCAGTGAGTTCACTGGCGACGTGAGTCATTTCTCTGACGAAGTTCTGAAAGGTGGTATATGAGCTGAAGGTCGGAAAACCTGGAACATCTCTTTGATCATGTGGGTGGTGGGAGAGTGTGTGAATGTCTTCGGAGGCGAAGCAAAAATAAAATGCTACCAGGGTCATTTTATTTTTGATCAGGGGTCTGAATGATTTTTTTATAGGGTCCAAACTGGTGAAAAACAATAGGCATAAGAGGTTCTTAAAAAATCGTCGGGGTCGGCCGACCCTGGCACCACATAGCTTCGCCCCTGAACGTTTTCGGAGGGGCACAAAGATTATGTTGTGACTATAGAATTGGACTCAATGCCTGAGATAACTTCTTCAAGAAATCACATGAGTGGTATATGATGAAAGAGTTGAATCTGATGTGTGACGAAGAAAATTATTATGTTTAATTTTACATCGAAAAATTGATTGTAAGAGAGCACAATAAAAATAAAGGTAAGAACAACCCCCACCCATATCCGTTGTGCACTATAACAGTAATAGTGTACACCCACAATGTACATCAAAGTATATATTACGAATTTTTCCATCGTTATGGAGAAACGAAAAGACATTGTATTTAGGTGGTAAATAGAAGAAAATGACAGTTTATGGGATGCATTGAATTAAAAATATTTCAGACTATGAGAATAATTTGGACAGTTTCCGCGGGGGAGGGGGGGGGGTGCTGAAACTCCCTCACATTTTAACGAAAAGGTTCACATTCGCCGTAAACCCCCCCAAGCCATTAGGCTAGTCTCAATGCACACTTTCGTCAGTTCATGATACAACCTAAACTGAAAAGTGGATAATTGTAGCAGTGGAGTTTTGTAAGAACAAAGCTCCCCTCACATCCCATAAACTCTTTCATTCTCTATCATCGCTACATCAGCAAAAATGATGATATTTAATATCGTGAAACTCTCATTGGGACCGACAAGAGGGAGCTGAGGCCTTCTCTAAGTGGGCCTGTTGACCTTCCAGGCATCTCAGAGTGAGTCATTTCATTAATTATGTGGAGAACTAATGTGTCTTAGAAAATTGTTTTCAAACAAACTAAGCTAGCTGTGGTACAGTTTGGAGGAAAGTCATAGTGCAAGACCATGATAAAGCAGTAAACTAATAGCGGTACACATATCCATTCATAGCGAAATGGAGATAATGAGGATGAAGGACTGGAGGGGCATAACACTTAAATCCTATACCCAAAACTAGGTAATGCCTTTCCAACACTAGACAAATGCTTGGTCGCAGTACGCCAGTACATAACCAGTTAACAGGTCAGCAAGTTGTAGCAACTCATTGTATCTTCAGCTAGCTCAGCCTAGTGTTAGCAGCAAACCCTCCAGACGTAGGCATCCTCAGATCCTATGCCATTTCCCGCCGACCAGAGTTAAGAATGACATTTGTCCAATTCGATGATCGGTGCACAATCCTCGTGGGTATGCGGTCGCTATCCTCACCTCCAGAGGCTTCATACCCGCCACTTGTCGACCTTGAAAGTGCAATGCTCTTCTGAGCAGTGGATTCTGAAGCTGCAAGTGACATGAAGCTGCGCAGTTCGTCTGCCCCTGACATTGAGATGCGGAAGGGATGAAGATCAGGCGAGTCCAAGCTACTTTCTGGTGATGAAGTAAGGTTGAGGTTCCTGATGGATGATGCAATGCTTGGTTGGAAGGCACTCCTTGCTTCAGTCTGCAAGGGGGCCAAACTACCAGGTGTTGCCATGGCCACATCGCTGAAGTTGCTATCAGTTGCACTCGCAGATGTCCTTGCACGGCTATCAGGAGATTGTTCAGGTAGGAACACCCAACTTTTATCAGGTCTCCTCTTGTCATGCTTAGAAACCTCCGGACATCTTATGATTGGCTGAAGAAGTTTGCACTTCTTTTTGGCCTCTGCGGCAGCCTTTGAGACTTCCTCAGCATTAAGGCGAGCCAGTGTCCAGGGACTGATTTTTACAGGAGGTTTTATTTTGGTTCCTTCATCTTCCTTCACCTTCCTTCCCACAGAATTCTGGGGTATGTCCGGATGAGAGACATACTGCAGAAAAATGGCGAACATTGAGTATCCACTATCCACAAGACATTAAAGAACAAGGAAAACCAGTAAATGCATGTATGCATGCTGAGTGTGACCCATCCAAATAATCTTAAATCTTCTTGTGATAGTGGTCAAAGTTAAAATGTTTTGGTTAGATGCTTTCTAATGTTATTAAAATTTGAGAGCGTAATAAGGAAGAGGCGACCCTTGGACCTTGGTGCAAATCCTGAAATTCACTGGTAACAAAATCTGTTATAGAAGTAGAAGATCACATGAAGCAGAGTACAACAACAATCCAAACCAAGTTAGGTTAGGGCCAGGTACATAAGCAAGCAAGGTCCTCATTGATATCTGTACAGCACTTTAAAAATGCAGCATTTTTCTTCTATGTATTAGTCATGGTAGATTTACATGTTACTATGTTAGCAGCACATACCTGATCTTCAAGGAGCAGTCTTGGTGGAGTACACAATGGCCCACAATGAAGCGGAACAACAGAGCTAGTAGTACTAAATCCCGTGACAGAGCTAATGATGGGCATTTGCGGGCTCTGTTGCTCAACATGTTCTTGCTGTTCTTCCTGCTCCCGCAAAGCTACAATGTAATCGTATGTGCTGATTCCCTGCATCCATGTGGATAAGAACTCTACAATCATACAACTTCGAAATTGAAAGCAACATGAAGGTTCAAGGACCAAGCATGCACATTCAGCTTGCAAAGAATTGTGAGGCATAACAAACTAGGAGGTTCAGTATTCGAGGGTTTAACTTCAAACACAGCAAATGTGTCTGAGAAGGGTTTATCTTTCACAGAAAATTAAATGTATGCCTTTTAATCCTCTGTTTATCAAGCAGCAAATACTTCTGACTAGCATGGTTGGGACACAATTTGCAGATTTATCAAGGGCAAAGTAACTGGAGAACTAAGACAATAAAAATCTATAATTACTACAATTGAAACTATTGTTACCTACAGTGAAATAGGTATTTTTTAAATCAAAACAGATGTTTATTATGTATTACATACATTGCCTACATAGTAAGTACAGAGCAAATAAATGGTCAGTTCTCGAGCTCACTTTTTTTATAAGAAGAATGTGGAAACACAAAAGTTGGGAGAGCGGTATTGTTGCAACCATTGCTAGCAAGGTACATGTTACCTGCAAAAGGAATTTTGCATCAGCACCCAACACAATGTGTCCAAGATAGCAAAATACATGTGGTTATATGTGGTACTGACTAGTGACTACTGAGAGTGTTTTCAGTATTTCAAGAGAAATATATGTGAATAGAAGGTATTCAAGATGTTGTATAGATGTTCTTAGCTAAAAAACTCACCACAACAACTACAAAAGCTGCAGTTGAGAAGCTGCTTCCAAGCTTTGAGACAATCTGACCGGAGAACTCTCCTCGTTTCATAAAGCAAAGAATCAACACAAGCGCGCCGACCAACCACTGGATTATAAGCTGCCCGTGTACAAAACCATGGAGACCTGTCAATGTTCAACTAGAATGAAAAGAACATGGGACAACAATGTGACTACATGTAGCTCCTACTGGATTCAAAGTTTTAACTGTTGGGCACTCTTGGAGTAACTGTTTACATCCTAATACTCATCAAAGCATGTGGTGGTTTGTAGTTACCAAGAGAACTGCTGAAGCCATCAGAAGGAAGAATCTTTTGTAGTTTCTTTTCCCTATGCAATTGTTGAGCCACTGCATGACAACCAATACAGAACAAAAGCTAAGAATACAATTTATTTACAGGAAAGACAATGTTAAAAAAATGTGCATAAGCAAAGGAATCTTACCCTACAGTGGTGATCAAAGCCATCAACACACTTGTCACAAACTCTGCAATGCTTACTGTGCTGCAAAACCTGGATCATATAATCATAAGATTTATATTCAAATCTCAATACCTCATGCCTATCGAAAAGCATAGTGACTCTTTGCTGAGCTAATTTCATTATAGAATGGAGTTAAGAGGAACCACCCATAAGGGGCATAAGAGTAGTGTTTCCGTGAACAAGTTCAACGAATGAAATAGATTGTCAATAGTGAAAAAACCAGTTATATACCTCTGCTTCACATAAGCTGCAGAAAAACATGCCTTCTTCACTTGGTTGCTTTTCCGAAGATTGATCATATGAGTGGAAGAATCTTTTGCATAAGAAAGAAAACGGGGTGCACATCAAGCAAAGAACTCCAGAAAATCCAGGGTGAGAAGGTGCATCTTTTCCTTCAAAAATATTGCTTAAGTTCTCACTGTTATTAATAGCACTACAACCATCACTCAATGACTTTCCTTCTGGGCATTCAAAATCTGGATTTTGTTGAATTTTTGGGTGCCTTTTCAATTTAAAAATGCCTGGATCACCAGGATCTGTTGCAGCACACCATGCATATAACATGACAACACAGGTGATCTGCAAAAGGGTTCAAAGGTTATTGAGCAGAGAGTAATGCAGAAGTAAACATAAGAGGATAATCCAGCACGGAAACTTTGTTCTGAAAGTTTCGTCAGCAATTCGGAATGATAGGAATAATAGCATCTTAAGCAAATGCTTATACTCCTGTCTCAGGTAAATGATATTGGTCAAATCCTGACGGGGAAACAGTATTATGCTTACATTTTGTAGACTAGGACGGTGACATTTCCTGGAGCCCGACTCTGCGTAAGCAAGTTTTGCTACTGATTACACAGTGGTAGTGCCCAACTGCCCATAGATCCCATAGTTCTAAATAGCCGGCTATAGCCGATTGGAGAAGGATATCGCTATTTGCTTCCATATGTAATTTAGCTGCTATAGCCTCATTTAGCCGGCTATAGCTGTTTTAGGAGGTCACAAGGGCTAAAAGGGCTTAGCCGGATGAAATGTCCCTGGAGAAATGCAGATCTGAGCACTCCGTAGAAGAAGCGCACTAGCTGTCTGACTGAAGCAAGGTGGTGACTGACTGACTGCTCACCAGCGGGGTGTAGAGGCCCACGACGACATACTGCAGCTCATCTCCCCCCACAAACGGCACGAAGAAGACGTAGAAAGCGAAGCCCAGCGCCAGGAACACGGCTATCGCCACCACCTGCGCCACGTTCACATATCAGGAACAGGGCAGCAACAGGAAAAAAAAAAGAACCAATGCCCAAGGGGGGCAGACCGGAAGGAGCAGCAAGCAAGAAAACGGACCTGGAGAGGGTGGTAAGGCAGCTGCCATCCATGCCTCCTCATCGTCGAGGACGAAACCTGAACCAATCTTCACAAGTCAGCTCCAAGCAGGCGAGAAAATGGCGGCGCGTCGGAGGCGCCGAGAAGCACGAATGCGAATGAATCTCTTGTCCCCTCTCTGCGTTCCAGCCGAGGACTCGTATTGATCCCTCTCCCTCCTGGACTGGCCTTGCAGGAGTATTGAATGCTCAGAAGAAAGCTGAAGCGGCGATTCAGTCAGCACACAGCAATACTACAGCATTGCAGACGGGATCACGAGAGAGACATGGGAGCTTGGGACGCAGAGCTACTAGCCTAGTAGACAGTCTGGCGCTGAAATATTTTCTATTAGCGTTATTCAAAAAAATATTTTCTATTAGTAAACAAAGAGACGTCTGTGTCGTATGTATTGTTTTTGTTTTTTTACACAACACTGCTCGTTAAACGACACTGCTACCAGCCTACCAGTGTTGGATGGAGTCGAGGTGGCCGCGACACTCCGAGCCTTCACCACCACCGGCACATTGTTTATACGGGCGCAGCGGATCTCGCTGTTCTGGCTGGTAGCGATAAGAGAGTGTTTGGCAGGTATTAAATGAATAAGTCATCAGATTAATTGTGAGAGAAAAGTACTGTATAAGAGGTTATACGACATATTGATTGTGAGAGCAAAGTACTGCGTAATAAGCCGAAACTATCGTGGCGGCCAAACGAACAAGGTAAGTCTACAACAATTAGCACTTTAGCATGAACTTTCGAGGAGGTCAATAGATCTCAATTTTCCTCTGTAGATATTTTGTTACATGCAATTCAGAGTAGTCTGATTCAAATTGAGAGCTTTATATTCTTTCTACCAGTGATAGAGTGCTTTTAGTCATTGTAGTTCAATTTTGTAGGGATTATTTTATATTGCCTCTGTTTCCAATTTGTAATTCGTTTGTTTTTTTACCTCCAGGTTTGATGGCTCATCCTAATAAAAAATGAAAATATAACATTTTTTGTTGTGACTTCCTTTATTAATAAAGGTTCTTAAAAATAACTTAAATTAGCCTATACTTGTACATGGTTTTTGAATAAGACGAGCGGTCAAAAGTCAAACAAATTATAATTTAGAATAATGGAGGGAGTATTAAATAAATATGGTATAATATTATAAAAGGGTAGAATGCACAACCCACCATTCAACTTGCCAGCACAATGAACTTTCAAAATGTACATCCACCCCCCTCAACTTGCTAACTAGCTCACCCGAGATCCAAATCTTCCCAACTAGCTTAAACTACACACGTGTCAAGCAAACTAGGCCCACCATCTTCTCTTGTTGGTTCTTCCCCACCCCTTCTCACTTTCTTATCTCTCCGACCTCGCCGCCGGCGCTGGCCTCGACCCAGCATCACTTCCCAACTCCCGATAGCCAGGGGCTCCAACGTGGCGCAGGCTAGAAGCGGCTTCGCCCCCCTAATCCGGCACTATGATGCGTGGGGTCAGCCTAGGATGCCTAGCGCCGCCTGACCTCGCCACCTCTATCGTATCACCGCCCCACTCTACCGCACGCACAGCCGCACAGGCACGGTTGCTCCGCTGGCCTACCCCTGTCTGTTTGCCGCCCCATCCACCCCGCTAGCCGCTCCCATCCACTCTATTCATCAACACCGACGCCTGGTTGGCTTGCCGCTTGGTTCTCGGCAGGGAGAGAGAGATGAGGAAGAGAGAAGAAAGGTGGACCTGACATGTGAGGTGGATGAGGACTGGAGCATCCGAGGACCGGTGGATGGTCGCTCCCTGGTATGATGAGTGAATGACAACGTGGTGTGGACTGACTCTTTGCCGAGTATTGCAGGTGCAGGTTGCGGCTTGATTTACGTTGGTGCAAGTGAAGAGCGAGTGCGAAAGCTCTTAGCCTTGCGGGGCCTCCGAGGAGTGGAGAGACAAGTAGGCTCGGCTCGATGGACCCGGTGGCCGAACGGGATCAAGTGCGGGCCGCATGGTGGCAAGAAAAGCAAGATGAAGTCGTGGATAGGAGCTGGTGCAGGGTAGCGGCTCACGACCGAAGTCTGCACGCAAGGTTTGCGGCGGTTCACCACAAAACCGTCGGGTTACTTGGTTGAGCCACAAAACCAAGACCGGAGGCTCGGCGGGCGGAGACGGGATCCGGGCGCGCCGAGAAGCTTCGATGCCGGGGGACACGCGGCGGGATCGCAGGGCTTGCATCGGGAGGATGCGGACTGCGGCAAAGGCGTGGCCGCCCGATGAAGAAAGATTGCTACTTGACCATCTTGCCCCTGAGGGGTGTGTATCTTCCTTTATGTTCTAAGGGTAGCTTGGTCATTTGCCCAACCCGGAGAAACTTCATATATATAGCTCTAGGGTTCCAGGGCAAATCATCCATCCGGACTGCTTCTCATTTTCCCTGCTCTTTAGGCTAGATTTTCTTCATGATTTTGTAGAGAATCTGACCTCTGGTTGTATGGAAGCATTCATGGTAGCGTCGATTTCCTTCTCTTGGCTCGAGTGATTTTCGTGTCTTTTTCAGGCTATTTTGTGGGATTTTCATGCGTGATTTGTTCTTTTGATTCTGAGGTGTTTGTGTTCGGTTTTGTTTATGGAGATAATGGATAGATGCCTTGTGCATCTTTGTGCTTTATCTTAACTCCTCAAACGCCGGATTTGGCATCCGATTCAAGGATTTCGGGTGATTCCCTAGCTTTGTTCTTGAGCTCGGTTCATGATCGATTCTCGACAATTTAGTTGGTTTGAGGCTCCAAGTTTTTGGGTATAGCATCCCCTAGGGATGCTTCACATCTCCCCCAAATCTTGTCTTAATCCGTGCAGCCATTTGGGAGATCCATGGAAGGATAGGGAGGTTTGAATTACGTTTTCGCGGTTCTGTCCGCTGTTCATGAGTAGGACGGACGGTCCGCGAGTCATCGAGTTGGTTGCGTGTTCGTCGTGTTCTTGAGCACGTGATGTTCGATCAGTCAGAGTGTTTGAGTTTCGTCGCACCGTGTTTGACGGACGGTCCATGTCCAAGTGACGGACGGTCCGCCGGGATCGGACGGTCCGACGTGCCGTGTCAGACGGTCCGTATAGGGTGGGTACGCTACTGGAGGTTCTGGTGGTTAGTACGGACGGTCTGTCCTTAACTCACGGACGATCCGCCGTAGGAGACGGACGGTCCGCGCGACTATTGGTATTTCTTAATGTCATGTGACGCCCCAGGTTTTCATTAGGGTTATTTAACGCTAATGACCGAGTCAATCAAGTCAAACACGTGGACTCTGGTCAAACTTGGTCAACCTAGGTCATCACCTCGAAACCCTAGCCGGCAATCACTAATGATCAACTAATGGTCAACCTTGGTCAAAGCTTGGTCAAATCAAGTCAAACCCCCTCTCAAACCCTCTGACATCCATGGTGGCTCTAGTACTTTTGCCGCGTTCTCCAAATTTCACCTAAACACTTCAAATTCTCCCAATGTAAAAGTTGTGCAGTTTGTCGAGGGACACAACTTTCATGTTGAGCGGCATTTGAGATTTGAGGTGGAAAATGGTGTAAAACCTTGGTCAACGCAGCACAACACTTCATCGGCGCCATGAAAACTGCCAAGTTGGCATGCCTTTTGTGCACAATCTGTTGATCAAAACACCCATAGGCCTTTTTAAAAGTTGTAGAGGGTCAGCTGATCTACAACTTCTCTATTCACACCTTGGAGCACTTTTGTTGCGAAATCTGGAGATAAACTTGGTCGAACAGGGCAACCCCGAAATGTTTCCGCGCCGGAACGCGCTCCTGCGCGACGTCGCACGCCGGCAGGCGCCAGACCGCGCACCCGCGCCACTGGCTGGGCCCGGACGCCGAGGGACACGCTCCCCCACGTGCGCAAGGTGGGCCCGCTCCAAAGCACACCGCCCTTCCGGTCCTCTCCCCTTGCGCCACGCGCCACGCGCGCACGGGTGGCGCCGCGCCGACCACGCCGCCCGCCCAACGGTGTCGCCGCCGTACTCGGCCGCGCACGTCGCCTGTGCTGGTGCCATGCCGCGCCCATGCCACAACGTGGCTCTTGACCGACTCGTGACCCCCTCCCCAAGGCACGAGCACCTATTTAAGGAGCCGAAGCTCGCCGGCCGTGCGCAATGCGCCGGCGCCCAGAGCCGCCGCGGGCCGCCATTGACGGCCGCACGGTGAGCTTCCACATCCCACCAACACCGTCACCCCTAGCGTGCTCCACCTCTTCCCTCAAGCACTACTGGAGCCTCCACACCCGCTTGTTGCCCAGGCCGACCCGCAGGTTCGCCGGATCCCGAGCTCCAGCGGCGCCCGCCGCCCTGCTCCGCCGGCCACACCCTCCGGTCGTCTCCCTGCCGCAAGTAAGCACCCAAACCGACCCTAGAGGAACCACAGATCCTTCCCAGCCCCTCCTCCGGCCAGAACCGCCGGCGAGGTCGCCGGATTTCGGCCGGCCGCGCCGCCCCTAGCTCCCAGGGACCCAATTGCGTGAACTTTTCGAGTTCCAGGGGCTTCTGTGCGAACAAAGGGTATGGTTGTGAACCTCCTAATCTTTCCAAGGGCCTAATCGCAAATAGAATCTTCCCTCCTTTGTGTGTTTTGGCTGAGGCTTGTAAAATTCCTATAAATTCGTAGAAAAATCCTAAAAATGCAAAACCAATTTTTCTGTACTCCTTGTGACTAGACCTACAACTTTTGCAAAGCTTGTATATACTTTTGAGCTATAGTTTTTGCATGAAAAATTGAAATCCATTTTACCTAGATCTGTTGTACTGCCAAATCCACACATTATCATGAGCTGATTTTTTGATATGTTGTGAGTACTAGCATGTGTAGGCCCTGTGCAAAATTTTGCATAAACTTACTGAGTAAATCTTTTATTATGATTTATCTTGTATTAATGCTATTTCTGTCTTAATGATTTTTGTAGCGAAACATAAATAGATTTTTGAGCTCTACTTCTGTAAATAGTCATATAATTCCTAGATGCACCTTTAATGAATTAATCATGATTTTTGGACTGCTATAAATATTTATTCATGATTTATGCTTGTTTTTAATCATAAATGTGTAGTTCAAGATCTATAATAGCTATGGATGTGTTTGTTGGTTTCCTAGGCTTTTTTTAGACCGGAGAAGGTGTAGGAGAAAGTTTGGCTCCAGAAGTGCTATATTTATTTTTGTGTGCTTTTATCTCATTTATGCTAGCTAGAAAAGTTATTTCTTTGTATATTTAGTTTCAAAGCTCCAACTTGTGTGCTTGCTGTTCAAATGACTTGCTTCTGGTCAGAGAGACCAGTGGGTGTTAGTTTGGCTTGTTATAAGGCTTTTTGTTGAATAAAAGTGGAGAAGCCATTATAGGCTTGATAATAAAATTAATGGGAAAACCTTTTCTTTTATGTTCTTGAACCCTATGGATGTGTTGTAAAAATGAAATAAGAGTTAAAAACCACCTCCTTGCTGTTTGTGCAATTAAATTAATTATTTGTTTAACTATGTACACAATCACTATAAAGAGAAGAATAAATAAAGCCTTCTTAATAATCTTAATAGGAAAAGTGATGAATAGTTTGTCAAGGTGATTTTGGTCAGCAATGTGCTTATGGTGGTCATGTGTTGCTGTTTTTGTTAAATTAAATTAATTGCACCCCTAATTATTGCATATGCATCCCCCGTGTAGAAGTTCCTGACGGTAGCTACACGCTCGTACCGGCTGACGAGGACGAGGGAGCAGGAGGAGACGTGCACTACGTGACCGTAGATCAAGACCCGGACCAAAGTCCGGAAGTTTGTGTGACTGCTTGTGCTGACGAAGGCAAGCCCCGGTTTAATCATTAACCTATGTGTTTAATTTAAGCTTCTGAATTTATCATTGCTATTCTATGTGCATTTACGTTCAGGAGTTGACTTGAAACCCTAGTTGCATGATCCTCAAGTACCTATGATCTTTTACTAGCATGTTAGGTCGCTAGTTGCTATGCTCTAAGGATCCGGTACAAGTCGAGTGATGTTCGTCACTCGCGAGAATAGGATCTCCTTTATGGAATCACCATATTGATTAATGGATTGCTCATGTGGTAAGAGCATGGGATTTGGGCTCCGGTCCAGTGGCTTCGTGGGCTAAGTGTTTGAACGTACTAAGCACTTGTCGGAAATGGGCACGGTAAGCCTAGTACCTAAATGAGGCGGTGCGGGAACTTTGCGCTACTAATCTTAGGGTTGCGGCCCCGGGCTCGCCACCTGAGTACATGCGTGAGACTGGGTGACCTTGGTGGCGTAGCCCAGTAAACCTTGTACTTAAGACTGTAACATCTGATCCCAATCCGAGGAATGACGGGAACCGCCTGGTTGGAGCACTCTTAGTGAGGGCACCTCCCGTGTGTTTAGGTCTACCTTGCAAGGTTTAAATCAATCGATTGTCGGCCTCTCACCGTTATCTGAGACTACTTAATCTACTGGCCATGATATCCCTTTATGATGGAACTTTGTGAATATTGTTATTTGATTAATTGTATTGTACAACCTATGATTGCAATAGTTGCTTATCTAGTAATGATTACTTCTACTAGAACTTGAGCTAAAATGTGAAAGTAAGGATTCACTACTTAGTAGCTTTTTGGCAAACAAACCCACTAGCCAAAAGCCTTTCATGCTTAGAGGTAAAGTCTTTTTTTTTTACGGGTAAGCCTTGCTGAGTATTAGTATACTCAGCCTTGCTATTTAAATGTTGTTTCCAGGTAATGCATGTGATGTGTGGCCTGGAGAAATTCCACCCGGCTGGGAGCTGGAATGGGTGGATGATGACGAATGATTGTATCATGGACGGCCTCCTATGATACTTATCGTACCGTTTAGTTAATTCCGCTGTTTTAATAAACTCTGAACCATTTACTTTCATGTCAAGAACCATGGTTTGTAATAATGGACCCTACGGGGAAGAATTGTATTAATTTGTAGGCACTCTGGACTCTCCTTCGTGGGAGTTTTAATGTATACGTTTCGATCCTCTATGTGTGTTTCAAGTGATTTACCGGGCGTTGACCCGGCAACACTCAACGGGATGATTCTTTATTATCGCTTAATGACCAAATGGAGTGGTTTAGGCGATAGAACGGAATTATCTCGGATGGGGTTGTCACATGTCACCACTACGGCGTCGGGATAGCGTGAGCGTAAGAATCACCTGGGTATACCTATGGGTACGAACGAATCCACAAGCGCACGGATATACCGTTGTAGCACTTCACCTAAGGAGTATTCCAAAGGGTATCGAATCCTAGGAACAGAAGGGGAGCTCTACGAGTGACTATCCAAGGACATAGGATCCTTGCTGAGGTAGATTGGAAGGTGAGGAGTCTCCTATGGGTATTGAGTCTAGAAGGGCGCAAGCTTAAGATGGGAATACTCGCTTCGGGCACCAGTTCCCTCTTGGATATGACAGGTCGGTTCTGGCTGAAAACTCTACGCCGTATCTGAACGTGGGGGAGTACAAAGGGTCCAACGGCTGTCACTACCGCGGCCTACCCCTAACTAACCGTGGGATACGGGGCAAACAAAGGATAACCCGCAGTCCAGGCACCACGCCTACACCGCTGATTACTACTATAGCACGGCTACGTTTGACGTCCCGTAACAACACTATAGCACTCCGTATGAATGCGGAGTGACGAACCCGCGAGCAAAACTAGGCCACAAACATCATGGAACCATATAGGCGATAGGAGATATGAATGATACTTTGATCTAAATCAGATATGCATGAGCATCCACTATATTCTAATTGTCGAACAATCATACAAACGGATAAACAACTTATGTAACTTCTCCACAGGATCGAAAGGAGTGGTACGTTCAACTAGAACACAAGCCTAAGATCAAGAACGGATGAAGAACACAAGAACATATCACCTATTCATGAATGCTACTTTAGTCTAATTGGAATATACTGAAATACTTACTTTAGTCTAAATGAAGAACGACACCATCCACGAGGTACAAGGGGATGATGGCTGATGAACGGATCATCACCATCTCACCTCTACTCACTCACACACACTCCCTCTCTACCTAGCACCACGTAGGCTAGATCCTCCACACACACACACACACACTCCCATGGTGAGGTGAAGTTTCACCTCAACCAAGAGAAGAGAAGAGAGGAGAAGAAGACTAAGGTGAGAAGTTGCCTTCAAGTGTGTTGTCCTATTCTTAGCCCCACTCCCCCCTATTTATAGTGCTAGGACAGCTTCAGGAGATTGGCGTGAACACCGCATGATTGGATCAGGGGACAACCAGGAGGCACCACGTGGCGGCTGATCACTAGCGGCCACAAGGTCGGTTCGGCCGACCCCTTGTGGGCCCCAGTGACGGTGTGCTTTCTCCAGGCGGCTGTCAAGTGGGTCCTCAAGGCGGTCCCAGGTGCCCACGTGGATTGGAGGTGGTTTGGACGCGTAGGTGGGCCATAGGATCCATGTGACGCTTATGTGGCGGCTTCTGATTCGTCGGAGTTCTTTCCCATGGATTGATGACGTCATGGATCCAGTGGGCACCTACGTGGCAGCCTCTTATTGGCTGAGCCTAAATTACTTGGATAATGGAGGTGTGCTTTCTTCTCTTTTCTTGTGCTAAATACCTGCATTCATCTTTGCATTGCCACTAGTGGAATTCATTAGTATAAGCTCCTATTCTACTGTGGATGCTTAGTTCTTGTGGTAAAATGCATGAATTGACGGCCTTAAAATAGGTGCTTAACAGTCATCAACAACTCCCCCACACTTGACCTTTGCTCGTCCCTAGCAAAAAGGGAAGAGATCAAGCGGGTTAAACCAAATGTACAAGACATACATAAAAGTTATTCCGAGTCATACCTTGCTTTGTGAACTCTGTGGATTGGCTACCATGCTTCCTTGGGTAGTGGACAAGGAGAACAGTCATGAATCAAGTCACTTCAGCATCTCCTGGTAAGTTCTTGGGGTTTTTTTAAGCGAAAACCTTGCTCTGCCTCCCTCTTTGACTCTCTCGGATCGCTCAATGTGTATATATCCTCACCAAGGCATTGTGCTACCTTAAATCGATCCTACTCTAAACATGGCTTATGTGGAGCTCAAGGTAGGGAACAAAGGATAAGACATACTTGCATCACATATATTGCAAAGTCAAAGACTAGATCCAAAGAAGAAAACAATTCATACTACCAGATCAAGATGTGCACGTGCTTGAGGATGTTAGGCATAGTGGGGTGTACACTAGGCCCGGGAAGGATTCTAGTTACCACTTATGCATAATGAAATGTTACAGTGATGGTAAGGTGGATACTAGCCCCGGAGTAGGTACTAGTTATTACCATCATATGGTGAATGGCTCCATTGTATGATCCCTTTCTCTCGTACATATGAAAAAGGCTTTATGAGAACATGGCTATCTCTTTTTTTAGTGGACCTTCATGTGCCCACTTTTTTTTTGTGGCGGGGACCTTCATGTGCC
Source organism: Cenchrus fungigraminus (assembly GCA_036936925.1). NCBI lineage: Eukaryota > Viridiplantae > Streptophyta > Magnoliopsida > Poales > Poaceae > Cenchrus > Cenchrus fungigraminus. The sequence continues at coordinate 41,377,852 of CM072778.1, read as the reverse complement.
CCTCTTTTTTTATAGCCTTGCCTCATTTACCAACTACTTGAGGAGGAAGAAATCAATACTCATGATGGAGTTTTTATGGATGTGGATAGATGGAGATACAATGCTAACTTCCAGAGTAGAAGCATAGCAAGGGGAGAAATGGTAGCGTGCACATGAGTCTCGATCATGAGAGCATGAAAAGAATTCTTATAAGGGTCGCAGAATTTGACAAAGCTCAATGCAAATAACAAGCAGCATATGAGTAGTAACAAGCAGCATATGAGTAGAAGGTTCACAACTAAAACTTCATATGGCTTTGGTAGGACTGTGGCATATCAAAGAGGAGCATTGCAAGAGCTTCATTTTTTTATAGGAAAACCCAAGATCTTAAAACCATCAGAGCGAAACTCATATCATCAAGCCATATCTCACTCATCAACTAATTAGGTAAACATGCTGTCCTTATGACGAATTTTTGTTCACAAGCATAGGGTATATACGGGAATAAAAATTATGTACGTCAATCCAAAGGTATGGAGTAAGCACAATCATAGATTTAATGAGCTGGTAGATGGAAAATGTATAAATGGAGAGTGTACCAAACTCAGAAAATATGGTAGAGTGAGTTAGAGAAACAAACCGATGCTAACTGTGCGGACCGGACGGGGTTTCGGTGTTGTGCAGGTGCGTACCCCGTTCGGGCTCTAAGCTCGATCGATCTCTAGCGCTGTGTGAGCTGCGTGCGGCATAAAAATCATCGTGTTCGCATTTGGAGAGTGCTGCTCTCTCCCACACTATCTTGTACTAGGTGTTGTTCTTCAAGATAAAAAACAAAACAAACGACTGACACACACGGGCTCAACCGGGTTACCTGACCGGCGAAACCAGATTATTTTATTCAAAGCTTTCTAATAAATAGGCGCTTACACACATGAGGGAAATAAAAATTGTTCGGAAGGGAAATAAATGAAAGGGAAATAAATGCAAACTTACTAAGCGTCTATGGAAAAATAAAACAATGGGCACAACCCTCTACTCATCGTAGAGGTCCTCATGCCCTGTGGCCACAAAAAGGCGCTTGATCTTAGCGCACAGGCCACAACAGAGGTCGCGGAGGTCATCTCTGAGCTCAGCAAGATCCATCTTCTGCTCCGCACTGATGGACCTCAGCTTTTCACACTCTCTTCTCAGGTCCTCCACTAGCGGAGCGATCCTAGCTACAGTGGGAGTCTTGGGAGACTTCCCGGCTGAACAGGTCCTCTCCCTAGACTTCCTGGATGCCCGCGGTGTGGAGCTGCTGCCCAGCTCGAAGTCCTCATCCTCCTCCTCCAAGGTTGCTGCTCGTGTGCTCTTCTTGTCAGGGGTAGCGACCCTGGGCTTCCCAGATGGAGGGACTGGTGGAGGCGATGATGGCATAGCAGATGTTGAACGGTCCCTCACTCCTGAGGCTCCTGGAGTGCTGACCCGTGGTGGCGGAACCACCGGAGGTGGTGGGGTCACCACCGGTCGCGGGCGACTCTCCGAGCGCCTCTGATAAGGGCTGCTGGCATGACCCTGTGGTTTCCTTGCCTTTCCTGGTGAAGCGGATCGGCTGGAAGCACGTGGGATCGCAGGTGCTGGGGGCTGGACAGTTGCCCCATTGACCCTTGACGTCCCTCCAACAGCTACCTTCTCTCCACGGTTCCCCACAGAGGGAAAAGAGGCGAGTGGCGGAATGTTGAGGACGCAAGTGACCTCCATGGGTGCTGCCCTCTTTGGAGATGCAGCAATGGCAGGGACGTCTCCTTCAACGGGGTCGACGGAGGAGGCACCCGCAACGAAGGGGACAACGCTCTTGCCATCCATCGCGGGTAGCAGCGGCGTGAGGGGAGGATCGAGCAAGGGGATGGAGTTTCTGGCGGCTCGAGAATTCGCCAGGCGGCGAGGAAAGGGTTTCTGGAGGACGAAGGAGTGCGCATGCGAAAGGGGAGAGGCGGCGGCAACCCTTCTGGGTCGGTCGACCTAGTGGGTTGGCCGAACCCATTTGGGCTCCGCTGGGCCTCGGCTTTGGCCTATGTGCTCTAGTGGGGCTCAGGGTTGCTGGCCCAGGTGCCCCGCCAGATCTAAGGTCAGAAGGCTCGGGAAAGGAAGAGTGGGTTTCTTTTTTTGGGGGGCATATAATTGCCTTTACCCTACTCGACTTTACTCAAGCCTTCTATATCTCATTGGCTCACAATGGGGGGTTTTTACCTGGACTCATACCTGGATGTTGTGGTCCTTCCATGCTTACGTCGTCCGTTTTCCTCATCCGTCTTAGGGTATCGTATAGTGCTCTCCTGCTCGGCCTCATATGTCCTCCTTGCAGATTCTCTCAGTAGCAGTGTGTATGATAAGTTTGTTCCATGCAAGGTTAGTGCACGTGTACGATGCAAGCTATATACATGATGTGATGTTAATGATTCTTGCAACAGTCCTAGGGGTACTGTGATGGGCAGCCCTAAGAAGATTGCGTAGCTTAGTAACGCCACAACACTTAGGACGGGAGCTCTCAGAGATGGTGAAGTTTAGCACGGGGAAAGTGCTTTAGAAGAGGCAGCTCTCATCTCCGAGGGGAAGCATAACTCAAGAATGCTCGGGGCCGAGATTATTGGGGTGAAATGCGATCGACCAGACGAGCAATTTGAGCAACGGGTCGAGAGTAACGAACCTGTTGGTTCATTCCCTCCTTAGATTGACTAAGATTCCATCCTCACAAGTGTGAGGGTGGCACATAAGTCAGCCTAAGCTTCCAAGGGGAGCAGAGAAAAATAGGCGTGAATACGTGCTCCCATCGGGCATCGATCAAGTCAAAGAATGAAGAATGGAATTTTAGTCCACTTGACTGATCGGCATCGATCACAACCGAGCTCAAGATAAGAGTGTGAATTTGATCGGCATAAGGCTGTGCTTTCTTAGGCCAAGAATATGGAAGTTTATGGATCAAGGGCCAGCATCTTGACTAACCCTTAGTGTGGCGGCACCTCAGATTGAGTCTTGACGTGAAGCACAGGATGTACTATGTAACCTCCCCCGGAAAGTTGTAGTTAGGGCTGAAACAATCATTCTTGCCAGGAACGATCTTTCCTTCTCAAACCACTCCTTTCCATCTCCCTCCAAGACTAGTCTCGGGGGTGATTAAGAGAAGAAACAATAGGGGAACTTAAAGGCAGAACTCACACTAAGTGCTCTTTCCCATAGATTCCTGCTAGTTAGGACTGATATCTTCGACCAGAGCGAAGTGAGAATAGGAGTGTAAACTTGGGCTCTCTCGAAGATAGGTCTAGGCAACTTGACATCGTCTCTTTTGGCTGCCTTGCTAGCTGAGACAGGTGGGGAACTGAAGTCTCAGATTTCTCCCAGAATTTCCTTTCCTCGTTCTGGCTCAAGGAACACAAAGGTGCCTCTTGAGAGGGCATCAAGTCTCATGGCACTGTCTTCAAGTAAACCAACCCAGAAGTGCTGCAAAAGCACTGGATTTGGTAGACCAAGGACTGGGCATGTTTCAACCAATGAGGCAAAACGGTGCCATGCCATTCCTAGTGATTCCTCCTCTCCTTGTTTAAAACCGAGGAGTGCCGTTCTTAAGGCAATGATACGTCGCAGTGGGAAAATCTGATGCAGAAATCTGTCCTCAAATCCTCCCAACTAGAGTGATCAGAACCGAAACAGCGGTACCAGATTCCCGCCTTCCCAGAGAGGGAGAACGGGAACAAGTTCCTCTTAAGGGCTTCTTGTGTCATCCGGGCTCTACCCTGGGTGGAACACAATTGCTCAAAGTCTCTCACATGGTCGTAGGGGTTCTCATGACTTGTCCCCGAGAAGGAATTTTCCTGAACTAGCCTCATGAGAAATGGGTGAATTAGGCAAGATGAGAATGGAATGGGTCCTAAAAAGGACGATTCTTCGGATTCACTCATGTCGTGCGGAAGGTGTGTACGAGGATAACCTTCCATGGATAACGGGGGTAGAGGTAGAACAAAAAGGGAAAACAAAAGATACGAGGATAGTCGGGTTCGTAGATTCACGACAACTGTTCCCAGGCAACAACGCCAGAAATGCTTGTTGGTATTTCTTAACGTCACCACTACAGCGTCAGGATAGCGTGAGCGTAAGAATCACCTGGGTATACCTATGGGTACAAACGAATCCGCAACTGCACAGACCGTTGTAGCACTTCACCTAAGGAGTATTCCAAAGGGTATCGAATCCTAGGAACAGAAGGGGAGCTCTACGAGTGACTATCCAAGGACACAGGATCCTTGCTGAGGTAGATTGGAAGGTGAGGAGTCTCCTATGGGTATTCATTCTAGAAGGGCGCAAGCTCAAGATGGGAATACTCGCTTCGGGCACTAGTTCCCTCCTGGATATGACAGGTCGGTTCTGGCTGAAAACTCGACGCCGTATCCGAATGTGGGGGAGTACAAAGGGTCCAACGGCTGTCACTACGGCGGCCTACCCCTAACTAACCGTGGGATACGGGGCAAATGAAGGATAACCCGCAGTCCAGGCACCACGCCTAAACCACCGATTACTACTATAGCACGGCTACGTCTGACGTCCCGTAACAACACTATAGCACTCCGTATGAATACGGAGCGACGAACCCGCGAGCAGAACTAGGCCACAAACTTCACGGAACCAAATAGGCGATAGGAGATATGAATGATACTTTGATCTAAATCAGATATGCATGAGCATCCACTATATTCTAATTGACGAACAATTATGCAAACGGATAAACAACTTATGTAACTTCTCCACAGGATCGAAATGAGTGGTTCAACTAGAATACAAACCTAAGATCAAGAACGGATGAAGAACACAAGAACATATCACCTATGCATGAATGCTACTTTAGTCTAATTGGAATATACTGAAATACTCACTTTAGTCTAAATGAAGAACGACATCATCCACGAGGTACAAGGGGATGATGGCTGATGAACGGATCATCACCATCTCACCTCTACTCACTCACACACACTCCCTCTCTAACTAGCACCACCTAGGCTAGATCCTCCGCACCCACACTCCCATGGTGAGGTGAAGTTTCACCTCAACCAAGAGAAGAGAAGAAAGGAGAAGAAGACTAAGGTGAGAAGTTGCCTTCAAGTGTGTTGTCCTATTCTTACCCCCACTCCCCCCCTATTTATAGTACTAGGATAGCTTCGGGAGATTGGCGTGAACATCGCAGGATTGGATCAGGGGACAACCAGGAGGCACCACGTGCGCGGCCGATCATAGGCGGCCACAAGGTCGGTTCGGCCAACCTGTGGGTCGGCCGACCCCTTGTGGGACCCAGTGACGGTGTGCTTTCTCCAGGCGGCTATCAAGTGGGTCCTCAAGGCGGTCCTAGGTGCCCATGTGGATTGGAGGCGGTTTGGACGCGTAAGTGGGCCATAGGTCCATGTGACGCTTATGTGGCAGCTTTTGATTCATCAGGGTTCTTTCCCATGGATTGATGACGTCATGGATCCAGTGGGCGCCTACGTGGCAGCCTCTTATTGTCTGAGCCTGAATTACTTGGATCATGGAGGTGTGCTTTCTTCTCTTTTCTTGTGCTAAAAACTTGCATTCATCTTTGCATTGCCACTAGTGGAATTCATAGTATAAGCTCCTATTCTACTGTGGATGCTTAGTTCTTGTGGTAAAATGCAGGAATTGACGGCCTTAAAATAGGTGCTTAACAGCCGTCAACAGCGACCCATACGGATGGTCTGTCCCAGGCTGGTAGATTTGCCTAAGTACTTTGGTCCTTGAGTTGTGCTTCCGCTTTGCAACTTGTTTGGACTTGTTCCTAGGGTTGGTAGGTCGGTTGTGACTACGTGACCTTGGCAAGCTCGTGTGGGAATCCTTGGTTGTGATTTTGGGACTTAGTCGGTTTTCTCTTGGAGAATTTTTTATCGGCTCCCATTCACTCCCCCCCTCTCTGGTCGCCTAATCGGTCCTTCAATTAGTATCAGAGCTAGTTACGGATCTTCGTGATTCTAACGAGTCTAAGATCCAAATATGGCGTACCAAGAACGGGGTTCAGGTCCTCCACACTTTGATGGTAAGGATTACTAGATGTGGCAGCGTCGTATGTCTGCTTTTCTTCACGTCAAAGGACAGATCATTTGGGCTGTGACGGAGAACACCTCCTATGTCCACCCCGTGAACTTCCTTGCCCCAGGTTCTCGAGATATGCATGACGCCAACAACAAGGCAGTTGACTATCTCTTTCGTGCCCTTTGCAAGCCTGAATTCGATCGGGTTCAAGAAGAGGACTTGGCGTGCAAGATTTGGGAGAAGTTGAAGAATGCTCATGCTGGGAACAACCAGGTGAAGGTGTGCTTGTTTGCGACCTACCGGAGAGAGTACGAGAACTTCACTCATCTCCCCGGTGAGTCCATAGACGCCATGTTCCAGCGGTTCACTGTGATTGTGAACAACATGAGAGCCAATGTGACCGTGCTCCCGTACGATAATCATGACAGGGCTGTAAAGCTCCTGCACTCACTGGATCGTACCGTGTGGAGTGAGAAGGTCGAGGCTATCTTGGAGTCGGGGAACTATGAGACCCTCATAGTGGACGAGCTGTTTTCCAAGCTCAAGTCGTCCGAGGTGGACCGTGGGGTGCGAGCAAGGATCGAGAACCCGACTGACCCTCATAGTCTGGCACTCATTTCTGGACCTAGGACTAATACTAACCTGTCTTCTAGACAATTCTCTTTGTCTTGTCTTGTGTCCATGCCAGATGAGGAGTTTGATGTGATGGGCGAGGATGATCTCGCGTTGTTGAGCAGGCGGTTCGAGCACTTGTACACGAACCGGAAGAACGCTCGGAGGAGCTCGAGCATATGCTATCGGTGCAGGAAGCACGAGCACTTTATCGTTGAGTGCCCGGAGGCTATGGAGATCAAGCACGAGCATAAGCACCGTCTGAGGACCGACCACAAGCACTGCTCGAGGGACGACTACAAGGGCAAGAACAAGTCCGAGCGGAGGCCAATAAAGAGTGGCGGCCACAAGAAGAATACAGAGAGTGTGATGGTCGTCGGAGCGAGCGACATCGACTCGAGTTCCTGCTACTCTTCATTGAGCTCAAGCGGTGAAGAAGAGGTGGACCGACACAAGGGCAAGCGGTCGAGCAAGAACATCAACGGCCTGTGCTTCGCCACCCAAGGCTTTTGCGGCATGGCACGCAGCTCTGAAAGCAAGAAGAGCCAGAAGGATGACTCAAACTCAGACTCCGAGGATGAGGTAAACAATGATCCTGCCTTCTTGATAGCGGAGAATACTAGGTTGAATGAATTGCTTGACAACCGTGATTATGTGCTTAGAAAGACCAACAAGGAGAAGAGGGAGTATAGGTCTTTGATAGGAGAGGCTAAGGAGAAGGTGATAGAGCTAGAGTCTATGCTTGTTGATGCTAGATCTCAGATTGATGCCTTGAAGTCTGATCCTATTGTGACTGATGAACCTGAATGCACTGATTGTTCTACCTTCCTTGGTGATTTGACTGTGCTCAAGGAAAAGTATGCCTCCAAGGTTGAGGAATGTGACAACCCCGCCCGGGAAAATACCGTACTACCGCCTAAACCAATCCACTTTGTCCATTAAGTGATAATAAAGTACCATCCCGTCGAGTGTTGCTGGGTCAAAGCCCGGTAAATCACTTGAATAGTACAAAGGATCGAGCACATGCATTAAAACTCACACGAAGGCGAGTCTAGAGTACATTACACAAATTAAATCCAAATTTACCCTTAGGGGTTTAATTATTACAAACCATGGTTCATGACATGATAAGTAAAGGTTCAGAGTTTTAAAACAGTGGAAAATAAACTAGCGGTACGATAGACATCACAGGAGGGCATCCATGATGCCATCACTTGTCGTCATCCACCCATTCCAGCTCCCAGCCGGGTGGAATCTCTCCAGGCCAACCAACTTCACCTGAAAACAACATTTATCGCAAGGCTAAGTATACTAATACTTAGCAAGATTTACCCGTCAAAAGTTACCTCTAGACATGTAAGGCTTTTGGCTGGTGGGTTTGTTTGCCAAAAAGCAACTAGAATCATGGATCCTTACTTTCAATATTTTAGCTCAAATTCTAGTGAGTTTACCATTACTATAATAAGCAACTATTGCAATCAAGAATTGTACAATACAATTAATTCACGCAGAAGAATTCACATAGTTCCATTATTACGGGATATCATGGCCAGTTGATTAAGCAGTCTTAGATATTGGTGAGAGGCCGACAATCGATTGATTCAACCCTTGCAAGGTAGACCTAAACACACGGAGCGGTGCCACAACAGAGCTGACACTGACCAGGCAGTTCCCGTCGATTTTTAGTTCGGGATAGATATTACAGTCCTGGGTACAAGGCTATCTGGTATGCCCCACCACAGTACATCCAGCCTCACACATGTACCCTCCTCCCGGTTGCGGGCCGGGCAGGCGAATACTCAAGATTAGTAATGGAAAATCCCTTGCCGCTTCAATCGGGTACTAGGCTTACCGGTCCCATTCCCGACAAGTGCTTAGTACGTTCAAAAGCTTATCCCATGAAGCCACTGAACCGGAGCCCAAATCCCATGCTCTTACCACATAAGCAATTCATTTATAAAGATCTTATGATTCCAACATAAGAACCTATTCTCGCGAGTGATGAATATCACTCGACTTGTACCGGGTCCTTAGAGCATAACATCTAACGACCTAGCATACTAGTAAAAGAACATAGGCACCTAGGGATCATGCAACTAGGGTTTCATATCAACTCCTGAATGTAAATGCACATTCTTAAACAAAGATAGTTGCAAATATTTAAAGAAACAATATGGGTTAATGATGAACCGGGGCTTGCCTTTGTTGGCAAGGTTGGCTTTTGGCCCTTCTGGACTTTGGTCCAGATCTTGCTCCAGCGACGTAGTGCACGTCTCCATCAGCTCCTTCGTCTCCTTCCGACACGAGCGTATAGCTACCGTTGGGAAGATCTACACGAGGATGCATATGTAAGATTTAATTGACGATTTTGATTTAATTAATTACAAAACAACACATGACAACCATGGGGTGCATGGTTGACCACATTCACCTAGATAATAATATATTTAGCATACTCTTCCAATAAAGTAACAATATGCGGTACTTTATTAATTATTCTTTTTGATGGTGACCGTGTACACATTTATATAAATAAATTAATTTAATTTCACAAAACAGTAAAAGGGGTGGTCCTGAGCTTTTTAGCATGTTCCACTTCACATTCATAGGGTCATTAGGTGTGTAGTGGTGGTTTTCCAATTTAACTCTATTATTAAGCTTAATTCGGCTTCCAAGTTTTTATCCATAAAATAAATTCATAAAATACAGTGGGTGACATTCTTAAGCTCTTTATCCTTATACAAAGCCACTGAAAACAAGTGCACACTTAATTAAGCTATAAATTAATTATACGAAAAATGACAACTTTTATTTACCAAAACAAAATAAATGCATATAAAAATAATTAAACAACATATGGATCCCAACTTTCTCCCACTTGTTCTCTGACTCAAAACAAGGCTATTCAACCAACACATACATCAAAGACCTTTCTAGATCTTGAGCTATACAATTTCAATTTAAACTAAGCATAAATCAAGAATAAATGTTTCTGACGGTTATAAAATCATGATAAATTCACCAGAGGTGAATCTAGGCATATGAAGACTATACTCAGAAGTTGCGAACAAAAATATATTTATTTTAGGCAGATTCATTATAAATACAAAATAAATCATATTAACAGATTTACTCAGTAACTTTGTGCAAATTTTGGTGCAGAGCCTACACATGGCATCTCCAACAACATATCCAAAATTCAGCTTGAGATGACTTCTAGATTTTGAACTACAACAAATCTAGGTCAAACTGATTTCAATTTTTCATGCAAAAACTATCAGTCAAAAGTATGGTCTTGCTTTTCAAAAGTTGTAGATCTACTCACATGGAAACCAACAAAATTGGTTTTGCATTTTTCTGATTTTTCTGTGATTTTATATGATTTTTCCAAGATCTGGTCAAAGCACACAAAAGGAGAAGAATCTATTTATGAAGAAGTCCTCAGAAAGTTTTGGATCTACACAGAAATACCCTCGGTATTTATAGCTAGGCCCTCGGGCACGAGAACTCTCACAAGGGTACCCTCGGCAGCGGAGACGAGCTCGCCGGCGGCGAGGGGCAGCTGGAGGTGGGCAACATGTGGCACAAGCGTGCGATTGAGCTCACCAGGGGTTGATTCGTGGCGGCGGCGTGACCGGAGAGGGCTCTGACGAGTGGCGTCGGTGAGGCCGTGGCGGAGCAGCCGCAGTGGCTCGAAATCCGGTGGAATAGGGGAGGGAGCTCGACAACACGCGAGTGGGGAGGCTCTAGAGGGTCCTAGGGAAGAGGCTAGGGTCGTTGGTCGGCACCGCGAGCGAGCAGAAGAGGGAGCTCACCGAGGTGGCAACAATGGCGGACGGCAGCGCTCTGCATGTGCGAGGGGGAGCACGACAGCCTTTTTATAGGCGGGCGAGCACTGGAGAGGCGGTTTGTGCGGGTCAAGGTGACGTACAAGTCGCGACATGGGCACGACATGGGCACGAAGGCGGTGGCAATGTGTGTTCGGTATTTTAGCATCACACGAATAAATCCACAAGCGCACGGATAATGTTGTATTCCAAGGGTATCGAATCCAAGGGAACGTGTGTGCACTAACTTCGTACATCAGTCGGTCCAAGGACACACCCAGATAAGATGCAAGGATAGAGAGGATTCCTAAATATAGCACTATAGATGAGATTAAAGGTCGATCTCTAGATAGAACTTGGCTAGGGGTACCGATAGCCCTGACTTAACAGGCGACTCCGGTACGCGGATCTATGTGGAAGGAGCTCTGACTATATCCAGTTACGGAGGATCAACGAGGGCCAGAAGGGCTATCACCACCTCCTGGACTGCCTCTACCTAACCTTGGGATAAGCCGAACGGATGATAATCGGTAGCGTGCCACAACGTCCACGCTGTGGTTACTGCCGTATCCAACGGACTACGGCACCCTGTACTAATAGAACTATGACTATGGAAGAGAATTGATCTCACTCACTATAGGTACTACTAGCTTATACTCAAGGCATACGAGAGAGCACTCGTTCCCGTACTATACTTCCAACGTATACAAACGACTTGCAGCAGACGAACGTATAAACCCAGGATCTACGCACTAGCAGAGGAAAAAGACTACTCATGCAACCTAGCATAAACTATTAGAAAGGAATCACGAACACACTTTATTCTAATCAGAGCATACAAGCATCCACTTTATTCTAATAGACCAATCATACAAACGGGATACAAACTCATGCACCTAATCAACTAGATCGAGGAGGCGTGTTCGTGAAGAACACGCGCCTCTAAATGATGAAAAGCGAAGAACACAAGAATATATCACTCAAGTATGAATAGCACTTTAGTCTAAATAGAAAATGTAGAAATACGTACTTTACTCTAATTGAAGAACAAGCATCCATAGAGATACAACTCCCTCTCTCCCTCTCCTATTCTCTAATCTATCAAGGAGGGGCCTCTCCTTTGAAGGGAAGCTCTCATCCTTGGGTGAGATGGTGTGTCTCTAAATGACCCCCCTCTCCTCCTATTTATAGGCCTAAGAGAGGTAGGAGGACTCCCCTTGGGGTATGCTACAGCTTTGGGCGCCTCAAACCACAGGGTGACACATGGCAGGCGAGAACCAGGACAGAACCGACCTCTGGGGTCGAAAACCGGAGCATCCTATGTGTTCTGGGCGCTGAACCGCTTCTAAAAAGGCTGAACCGGGCGCACAGGCGGGCGAACCGACGGGCCGGGCCTCCTTGCGCGGTACGGCGCTCAGCTGGCAGCGTTGATCCACGGCACCAGCAGCGGGCCAATGGCCGCTCGCCACGCATCCTAGGGCGGATCCCGCGCGCGTGCACGTCCGCGCCTGGAAGGGGGCCTGCGGGCGCTCCCGGCCAGTAGCCCGGCGTCGCGTGGCTCGTGCGGGCCTCCCGCGTGCGATGCCGTGCTCTCCCGCAGGCGCGTTAGCGGCTAATCATGGCCTGCCACGTGGCCCCACCTGCATGTGCCGTTGACCCGCAGAGAAGTGTGGGTCCCGCTGGCGTGGTGTGGGCCCGCATGATGTCATCATTTGCATTTATTTGTGAATTGTGTATCTCTCTCGTCCGAGCTCCGAAGCAGGCAAATGATATATCCATTTCGTTCGTCTCGACGAGCCCGTTGCAATGGTGCAGTCCAAATTAGCATTTAAGATTGTTTATGATGACGTCCTATATAAGCCATTAGATCCGTTGCTCTCAACTGTACCATTTAGCACGTATTTCGGTGTGCCCTGCAACAAAAGCTAGAAACAGCAACACTTGTGGAGATTGTCAGTATAAAGCCCTATACTAGTGTTGATGATCACTTTTTTATTTATTTTATGCAGGAGTTGACGGCATAAAAGTGCTACTTAACAGCCGTCAACAACACCCCCACACTTGACCTTTGCTCGTCCCGAGTGAAGGGAGAACAAATCAAGTGGGACATGATATCCAAAGGTATGAAGCAAACATAAGAGATATTCTAAACCATACCTTGTACTTGTGAACTCTGTGGAATGGCTATCATGCCATCTTGGGTAGTTGAGGAATGGAACGCTCATGAATCAAATCACTTCTGCTCATCATGTCAAGTAACTCGGGGTTTTGCAATAAGTTTTCGAAACAAACCTTCGCTTAGCTTCCTCATTTGATTCTCTCAGATCACTCAATGTGTATATGTCCTCACCAAGGTATTAGATTTGCCTTTCTTTCATCGTACTTCTAATTACGGCTATTTGTGGAGCTCAGGGTAGGATAAAAGATAAACCATACTTGCATCACATATATTGCAAAGTCAAAAACCGGATCTAAGGAGAAAAACAATTCATACAATCAGATCAAGATGTGCAGGTGTATGGATGTGATGGATATGGTAAGGTGGATACTAGGCCCGGAATGGGTGCTAGATATTACCATATATATGATGAATGTTGTGGTGATGGTAAGGTGGACACTAGGCCCGGAGTGGGTGCTAGTTATTACCATCAAATTTATTGGAACTCCTTTTTGCATGATTCCATCTCTCTCCTTTTCAACCTTCTTTTGGACATGAGCTATCTTTCTTTTTTTTCTTCATGCTTTGAGCATGGTTTTTTCACCTATGCCCTTGAACATGTTTTTTTTTGCATAGCCCATGCCCTTTTTCATGGATACTTTGGAGAGAGAGGTCACACCACACATGGAGCTTTATTTTTATGGAATGGGTCGATGATACAATGCTAACTTTCAGTGTAGAAGTATAGCAAAGGGATATGGAGTGCACAAGAATTTTGATCGTGAAAGCATGAAAAGAATTCTCACAAGGGTCACAACAATTTGACAAAGATCAATGCAATAACAAGCAACATATGAGTATAAGGTTTTCAAGATAACTAATCATATGGCTTTGGTAGGACTTTGACATATCAAACAGGAGCTTTGCAAAAGGGTTTTCAATTTTTCAAATAAAATTCCCAAGCACTCAAACATTTAGAGAGAAGATCATATCATCAAACCATATCACAAACACCAACTACTTAGATGAGCATGAGTTCCCTAATGATATTTGTTCACAAGCAACAAGATGATAATCATAGAATAAAACATATGCAAGACAACCATAGGAAACATGTATAGCAGGTAGAGCAAGATTCCATGAGTTGACTTAGCAGACAAGAATTGGAACTCATTCAAACTCATGAATCAAAGAGAGTGAGATAAAGGGTGCACATACCATCGCTCCTGAAGAATATGAGGAACAAAGAAGACTAGTGATGGTTCAGCTGACCCATCGGGCAGCCGGCTCACTCTAGTTTACCTTGTCCCTTGTCATGAAAGCGTAGTCGGATGTTGTGCAACGCCTGTGTGGGAGATCTCAAGTGTGTATGTCAATGATAAGTTTGGGAGATCTCCCCCACACTTGTTCATGTACCTGGTGCTGTCTTCAAACAAAATGGGAAAAAACAAAAAAGGGACTCTACTGATTCAAGAACCAGGGTGCCTTTATTCAAATTCAAATATTTTTTTGTTTTTATTGTTTTTTTAATCACCATGAAACCAAACTCAAACAAGGCTGACATACCTTGGCTTACGTTACCTTTTGAATCGAGCTCGATGACTTACCCCATTTGGATTCGATATTCCTGCAATGGTTAGTCCGCATATACAACCAATATCCATGCAAGCATTAACTATAAGGTTCATCAATAAAACTCAACGCCACGTCTTGTTTGATTGAAGAAGATAGTTTTAACCTAAGCACCACGCTTAATTTAAAACTACCTATGAAAGTATGTAGCTAAACATGCACTCAAACCATAGCATTACAAACATAGATAAAGGAAGCATGAAAACATGATCAAGCTATTCCAAAGGGACATAAACATGAGCATAAGATGGTGAACATCGGGCAACCTCCCGGAAGGGCTTTGTTTAAAGTCAAAAGCAGGACGTACCTAACTGGGCAAGACGTAGGAGATACATCATCTTCAAACCAAGAAAAGATTTGGTATGAGAGGAATTTTACTCGAGATGCTCACATACCTCCCCCACACTTGAAGTTTGCATTACTAGGCAACAAAACCCAAGTGTGTGGAGATCAAGCTTCCTTTTGTAAATGTTCTCTCAACAAAAACTTATAAAGGTGTTGTAGTGAGGTAGCTCACATGTTCTTAGACATCACCTGTCCATCATTCTTTTCAATCTCCACCTGAAAGGTTAGCGACCAAAAATACCCGAAGGACAACCTTATCCTAAAAACATGCTCTTGCTTTTATTTGAAAAGGGAAATAAAACAAACCTATGCTATCCAGGCTATCTCCTGGTAGTGCTTTGTTTACGGTCATAAGTTCGACCTTGGTAACTTCTTCTTGCAGCTATCAATGGTGATGTCATTCCCGTCTCACCACCAATTGTTGATGTGTCAACGAAGCTTTAGCTGCAAGGTTAGTGCCACAGTGCATACACGAAATCTGCAATGCTTATGGTAAACATATGCATCTACAACCATCCTTCTAAACTTTTTATAGGAGAGGACCATAAGGTGGTTGTAGTCCTTGTGCGTGCTCAGTGCACTAAGCATGGCTGACTCTGGAGAGGTATGATGCAAGCATGGTTCATGTGGTGTATCAAGAATGAAGCTACCATGCTCATCAATGCAATCCTTTCCTTTGGACTCCAGAGTCAGTGCCTCGTAGATTTACATGGCCAATGATTTCTCCATCTCAAGAGATACATTGTGGAAACTCGATGTTGATTCTCGATCAAGGTCGAGAGCAACATCGTACTGGCCAGCGGGAAGAGGCTCAAACTCAATCGAGGATGATGATGATCGTTCGCCTTCACAAAGGTGAAGAGGATCTTCTGAGTTGTACTCTTGAGGGGTAGAAAATTCTACAACCTCAACGAGAACGGGCTCAGACGATGCGAGCGGAGATACATACATCATCTCCTCGAGTGGGTTTTGCTTGGGAAGAGGCTCTGCCATAGAACTTTCTGAGAACAAGGGAGTGGTGGTAGAAGCGGCTTCCCTAAGCTTTTCATCTAGCCTCCCTCGAGATGCATCGAGAATTTTTTTCTACAGGGGAGCCTAGGAGGAGATCAAGATTGAGGACATCAAAGATGTGGAAGCCTAGATTAAGCTTGATCTTGTCTACTAGGAGTGGCACGACACATGCAACCCCCCGACACTCAAGAATATGTCCAGAGGGACAACTCTTGAGGAGTTTGTCAGATGGTCTTAGCGTAGCATTGCCCAACAAAGTGTACGCCAGGTGCCATGGCATGACATTAACCTCCATAGTAGGGTTAAGATGGACTTCTACAATAATTCCCTTTATGGAACAAGAAATGATCATAGAGGGTGAACAAATCCACAGTGCGTCAGAAAAGTTTCCCACTCCAGTCAACCACTTCTTCTCCATGGCCTCCATGATAGATGTTTCATTTGGAGGATCAGGAGGCAAAGGAGGCACCGTAGGCCTAGGGGAAGGTTCTGTCAAAAGATTTCTAGATTGAAAGATATGGACAGAAAAGAGTTCCTCCCCGAATTGGGCATTAGAGAGATTCGAGGTGTTTTTGTGGTTCCTAGAATGGTCATCCTCGAATCGGAAAGCGAACTCCGAAGGTTGAATTTCTTCTTCCTGAAGTGTTCGTGGTTCAGGAGAGAGCTCAACGGACGAATCTTGGGATGTGGAAATCATAGGTTCCGGTTCGGCTGTTGAGAGACTCTCATGGCTTGACATGCACTCTTTGTGGAGGGGTTCAGACTCAGCTATGAAGGAGGTATTTTCAGAAATTCTCTCTAAGATTCCTATAGCTTAATCTGGAGTCCTTTCACAAAAAGATTGCGACTCCGACGACCTCTTCGGCAACGACACGGAGGATTTCTCCACGGCGACCCACCCACCCATACCCGTGATCTATTCGCGAGGCAGAGCATGGCAAATGCCGTCAAGCTCCGAGCAGATCGTTTGTCCCTTCAATCGAGTGCATGCCGCCAGGCGTTGCGCGTCGTCGGCGATAGGGCGGCCTGCGGCTGTGCGTCGGCAT
Organism: Cenchrus fungigraminus; assembly: GCA_036936925.1. Lineage (NCBI taxonomy): Eukaryota > Viridiplantae > Streptophyta > Magnoliopsida > Poales > Poaceae > Cenchrus > Cenchrus fungigraminus. The sequence goes on along the minus strand of CM072778.1, from coordinate 41,361,176 downwards.
CACCAACACGTTCAGTCGTGTCCTGTCCCTATTCATCTACGTCAAGTTGCGGCCCGCCGAGGATGTTGTCTAAGTCGTCGGCCTCTAAATCGGCTTCACGTGCGCATGCACCAAGCCCTACCGGATGTCTGTTGCACTTGCAGCAGATGGTCAACGCAAATCAATCTACAAAACGTCCACGTAAACAGGGAATTTTCTTTTCCTTATTCTACTTTTCTTTCTTTAATTTGTATAATATTTCCTTTGGTTTGGCCGGCAAGGATAAAACTAATCTATTGTTTCCCTAACTTGCATGCAATGGCTATTACTACGATCCCTGGATGGCCAACTGAGCAAGCACCACGACCTGCTCACGGCAGCGAGCACTACGGTGCGGCGACCAGTGACGAGGCCTGTTGCTCCTGTAGCCAGCATGACCGACCTCTCCAGCAACTCAGATTCAACACCGATTTCATGAGCAGCTGCCTCCGGGGGCACGACGGCGAACACCACCTCCTACTGCCGGCACTGCTGACTAGCTCGGCATGGTTCCGGCTCGCGTCAACAACTACGTTCCGACCTCGGCTACACCCAAGCTAAGTATTATTTGCAATTTAATATTTTACTGCTTCAATTTAATTTGTAGACCTTCTCTACATGTTTTGTCTGCTCTTCCGATCCCTCACCCTCGACGTGCTCGGCGGCTTGGCATGCCAACACGTAGGTCGCCAGACTTGAGGGTTCAAATTTTTTTATCTTGTGCTATGTTCCCCTCCCCCTCGACATGCTCGGGGGCTTGGCCTTGCCAATCTAAGGGTCGCAAGACCTGAGGGGTCTACCACTCCTATGTGTATTCTTCCTTTAACTGCTTGACTCTCGTTATCAGTATTCGTTGTTGTGTGGTTGCAAAACCCGGGTCCTAGGCCCCACCCCGTGCATCGGCTACATCTAAGTCTCCCTGCTGAGCATTGTAGAGGGGTGAAACACTTTGTAGCTTCAGAGCTTTTGAATTCGAATAATGCGTGCTTAGCACGATATGGGGAATGCCTTTCTTCTCAAATGAAACATAGCACAAGGATGTTATGCTCCGGCTAACATTACTCAACATCTACTTTTTTAGCTCAGGCTAAGTTTTCATCATGTTTATATTCGACAGATTGATACACCGACCTAGTGCTTATTTTATTTTACAGGACTAGCTCTTTGCTCTGGCGTCGCCTTCATCAGGTCGCTAGACCTCTCTCCACCTCCGGCGTCGCCCTTGGCGAACCTCCCTGTGACTCCGTCGTCGCCTGCGTCAGGTCGCTAGACCTCCCTGTGACTCCATCGTCGTCGGAGTCAGGTCGGCGGACCTCCATGCGGCTCCGTCGTCTTCGGCGTCGTCTTTGTCAGGTCACTAGACCTCTCTGCAGCTCTGGTGTCATCTTCGGTGGACTTCTCGGTGTTTCTGTCGTCGCCGACGTTATGTTGCTAGACCTTCCTGGTGGCTCCGTCGTCGTCGGATTGAGGTCGGCGGACCTCTCGGCATCTCTGTCATCGTCGTCTTCAGCTCCGTCGTCACCCTCATCAAGTCGCTAGACCTTCCTCCGGCTCCATCGTCATCCTCGTCAGGTCGCTAGACCTTCCTCCGGCTCCGTCGTCACCTTCGTCAAGACCAAGACCTTCCTCTGGCTCCGTCGTCACCCTCGTCAGGTCGCTAGACCTTCCTCTGGCTCTGTCGTTGCCTTCGTCAAGACCAAGACCTTCCACCAGCTCCGTCGTCGTCCTCGTTAGGTCGCTAGACCTTCCTCCAGCTCTGTCGTCACCCTCGTCAGATCGATAGACCTTCCTCCGGCTCCGTCATCGCCTTCGTCAAGACCAAGACCTTCCTCCGGCTTTGTCGTCGTCCTCATCAGGTTGCAAGACCTTCCTCCGGCTCCGTCGCCACCCTCGTCAGGTCTCTAGACCTTCCTCCGGCTCCGTCGTCATCCTCGTTAGGTTGCTAGACCTTCCTCCGGCTCCGTCGTCACCTTCGTCAAGACCAAGACCTTCCTCCGGCTCCGTTGTCACCCTCGTCAGGTCGCTAGACCTTCCTTCCGCTCCGTTGTCGCCTTCGTGAAGACCAAGACCTTCCTCCGGCTCCGTCGTCACCCTCGTCAGGTCGCTAGACCTTCCTCCGGCTCTGTTGTCGCCTTCGTCAAGACCAAGACCTTCCTTCGGCTCTATCGTCACCCTCGTCAGGTCGCTAGACCTTCCTCCTGCTCCGTTGTCGCCTTCGTGAAGACCAAGACCTTCCTCCGGCTCTGTCGTCACCCTCGTCAGGTCGCTAGACCTTCCTCCGGCTCCGTTGTCGCCTTCGTCAAGACCAAGACCTTCCTCCGGCTCCATCGTCACCCTCGTCAGGTTGCTAGACCTTCCTCCGGCTCTGTCGTCGCCTTCGTCAAGACCAAGACCTTCCTCTGGCTCCGTCGTCAGGTCGCTAGACCTTCCTTTGGCTCTGTTGTCGCCTTCGTCAAGACCAAGACCTTCCTTCGGCTTCGTCGTCATCCTCGTTAGGTCGCTAGACCTTCCTCCGGCTCTGTTGTCACCCTCGTCAGGTCGATAGACCTTCCTCCGGCTCTGTCGTCATCCTCGTCAGGTCGCTAGACCTTCCTTTGGCTCCGTCGTCGCCTTCGTCAAGACCAAGACCTTCCTCCGGCTTTGTCGTCATCCTCATCAGGTCACAAGACCTTCCTCCGGCTCTGTCGTCACCCTCGTCAGGTCGCTAGACCTTCCTCTGGCTCCGTCGTCATCCTCGTTAGGTTCCTAGACCTTCCTCCGGCTCCGTCGTCACCTTCGTCAAGACCAAGACCTTCCTCCGGCTCTATTGTCGCCTTCGTGAAGACCAAGACCTTCCTCCGGCTCCGTCGTCACCCTCGTCAGGTCGCTAGACCTTCCTCTGGCTCCGTTGTCGCCATCGTCAAGACCAAGACCTTCCTCCGGCTTTGTCGTCACCCTCGTCAGGTCGCTAGACCTTCCTCCGGCTCCGTCGTCATCCTCGTCAGGTTGCTAGACCTTCCTCCGGCTCTGTCGTCGTCTTCGTCAGGTCGCTAGACCTCCCTGCGACTCCGCCGTCGCCTTCGTCAGGTCGCTAAACCTCCATGCAGCTCCGTCGTTGCATTCGTCAGGTCGACAGACCTCCCTGCGGCTCTGCCGTCACCTTCGTCAGGTCGCTAAACCTTCATGCAGCTCCGTCATCGCATTCGTCAGGTCGCTAGACCTCTCTACAGCTTCGTCGTCACCTTCGTTGGGTCTCTAGATCTCCCGACGTTTTCGTTGCCGCCTGCTTCAGGTCGGTGCACCCTCCCCGCAGCTCCATTGTCGCCAGCGTTAGGTCGCTAGACCTCCCTCCGGCCCTGTCATCGCTCTAATTAGGTCGCTAGACCTTCTTCCGGCTCTGTCGTCATCTTCGTCAGGTCGCTGGACCTTCCTCCAGCTCCGTCGTTGTCTTCGTCAGGTCGCTAGACCTCCCTACAGCTTCGTCATCGCCTTCGCCAGCTCGGAAGACCTCCCCAGGATTTTACGTCGGGAATGAAGGCCTCCCTGTGGGGTGCGCGCCTAGTGGCCCTGCCAAGTACCTCTGGGTGCTTGGGCGCTTTTGATTTGAGACCTTCCTGAGGTCGGCATGCCTCGAGTAGCTCTGCCAGACTCTTTGCAGCTATGCAGGATATTTGGGTGTCTCTACACTCCGTACGTTCAAGATCAATATTTTCCTATGGCTTTATTGTTGACTGTTTCGACCACTACAGAAGACCTCTTCATGCGACGCGCCTTTCAAGACCTTGCTGGGTATCCTCGGATACTAGGCATAGTTGATTTGAGGCCTTTTCGAGGTCGGCACGCCTACAAGGCCTCCTTAAGGTCGGCTCTGCCAGCCTCCTTGCAGCCATGCTGGGAGATCTGGGTGTCTCTACACTTCGTTCGATCAAGACTATGACTCGGTTTTCTTCTCTTTTTTGAGCTTCAAACCAGCCATGCTGCCTGCTTCAATGCTCGGGGACTACTCTACGAGAGCGTCTTCGACGCCCTCTTGTTTTCTTCGTCGCATCGACCTGTTGGGAGATCTGTTTCTCATCACGTCGTTACTTGACCTATTTTTTCTTCTTCTCTTTCTTTTTTGGATCATCATACCAGCCATCCTGCCCGCCACGATGCTCGGATACTACTCTGTGAGTGCGTCCTTGACGCCCTCTGAATGTTTTCATCATCGTTTCGATCTATTGGAAGCCTGCTTCCTATAGGTCATCACTCGACCTCTCTTCACTCGGCAAGACTACACACAGGTCGGCTGCTAAGCTGATTAATTTTTTTCTCTTTTGGACCGACGTGCATGCTATTCAACCTGTCGATAGCTCTATGACTTCATCATGACCTTATAAGGTCGCTGCACCTACACATCACTCAGGGGCTTGTGAGACATGGGTACCCCTGGGTCCCCACCGACTAGGCTCACGGTCGTCCCCGACAAGTGGGTCCGGCCCACCAGAAGACCCGCCGACCTGTCTTCTCGCTATGCTTGGTTGGTCCATCGTGGGTGTACTCAGCGGGTGGGAAATGGTGCGTCCTGGTGATAGTGGATGACTATTCTCACTATGCTTGGGTCTTCTTTTTGGCTGACAAGGGGGAGACATTTGGTTTTGTTCGAGATCTAATCTTGAGATTGAAGAATGAGAGGAATGGAGATGTTGTTCGAGCTATTCGTAGCGACAATGGCACCGAATTTAAAAACTCTCGATTCGAAACCTTTTGTCGTGATTTGGGTCTCGAACATCAGTTTTCCTCTCCCTATGTCGCTTGTCAGAATGGTGTGGTATAGAGGAAAAACCGTTCCCTTTGTGAGATGGCTCGGACGATGCTCGACGAGCATAGGACTCCGAGATATTGGGCTGAGGTGGTGAATATCGCTTGTCATGTTGGGAACCGGATTTTTCTTCGAGCTTTCTTGAACAAGACGTGCTATGAGCTCATGCATGGGCGAGCACCTAGAGTGAGTCATTTCAGGTCGTTTGGTTGTCGGTGTTTTATCCTCAAGAAGGGTAGGCTTGATAAGTTTGAGTCGAGGTCCTCTGATGGCATCTTTTTGGGTTATGCTAATCATTCTCGAGCATTTTGTGTGCTCAACCTTGATACTAACCTAGTCATGGAAACTTGCGAGGGTACCTTCGACGAGACCTAGCCATGCAGTTCGTCTGTTTTTTAGTGTGCAGGTGACGACGAAGTTGGCAAGAAGATATTTGAGGATGAGGAGGATGATGCTGGAGAAGATGATGGTGATGATGGTGAAGCTCCAGCCACACATGTACCCTCTACTTCCACTATGACGACTATGGTGCAGGATGGTCCATCCCCTACACCGACTACGATCCAACAAGATCAAGTGGAAGCTGCTGTTGAGGGGGAGGTCGTCTCCAGGCGAGAGGCACCAAGGCGCATTCAAGTTGATCATCCTCCCTCAAGAATCATCAGCGATATCAATGAACGTACAACACGATCAAGGTTCAGGAATGTTTCTCACTTTGCTCATTCGGCTTTTGTTGCTACCTTTGAGCCGAAAGACATTAGACACGCACTCTCTGATCCTAATTGGGTGAATGCTATGCATGAGGAGTTAGAGAACTTTGAGAGAAACCAAGTTTGGGAGTTGGTAGAGCCACCACCACATTGCAAACCTATCGGGAGAAAATGAGTGTGGAAGAACAAAGAGGGTAAGAATGGTGGGGTGGTGAGAAACAAATCGAGGTTGGTTGCTCAGGGCTATAGTCAGAAGGAGGGGATAGACTATGAGGAGACATTTGCACCTGTAACCTGTTTGGAGGCGATTAGGATCCTTCTAGCCTTTTTTGTGGCTAAAGGGTTCAAATTGTACCAAATGGATGTGAAGAGTGCCTTTTTGAGTGGGTTTTTGGAGGAAGAGGTTTATGTGAAGCAACCACCGGGCTTTGAGAGTGCTGAGTTTCCCCACCGAGTGTATAGGCTGAGGAAGGCATTGTATAGGCTGAAACAAGCTCCCCGGGCATGGTATGGCCGGTTGAGGGGGTTCTTGTTCAGAAAGGGGTTTGAGATGGGCAAAGTAGATAAGACTCTTTTTCTCCTCAGTCAGGGTGATGATATCCTAATTGTTCAGGTGTATGTGGATGATATTGTCTTTGGCGGCTCGTCTCACTCTTTGGTTGCAATGTTTGCAGAGGACACTCTTTGTATGTGTATGGGAGAATTGCAGTTCTTTCTCGGGCTTCAGATCAAGCAGGCTAAGGAGGGAACATTTGTGCATCAAGCCAAGTACACGAAGGACATCCTCAAGAAGTTCAAGATGGACGACTCAAAGCCCCTGTCGACACTGATGAGTTCGACTACAGCGCTGGATGCGGACGAGGACGGAGAGCCTGTGGACCAGAAGGAGTACCGGAGCATGATCGGCTCCCTCTTGTACTTGACGGTGACGAGACCGGACATTCAGTTTTCTGTGTGTCTGTGCGCTCGTTTTGAGGCATCGCCGAGGACTTCGCATCGGCAGGCCGTCAAACGGATTTTCAGGTATCTTCGATACACTCCTAAGCTTGGTCTTTGGTATTCAGCGACCTCTTCCCTTTCGCTTCTTGGTTTTTCGGATGCCGACTTTGTGTGGTGTCGAGTCGATAGGAAGTCGACTTCGGGGACGTAACAGTTTTTGTGTTCCTCCCTTGTTTCTTGGTCTTCTCGCAAACAGTCAAGTGTAGCTCAGTCTACCACAGAAGCCGAGTATGTAGTTGCCGCTAGTTGTTGCTCCCAGCTGCTTTGGATCACATACACGTTGAGTGACTTTGGTGAGGAGTGTACCCATGTTCCTCTCATGTGTGATAGCACGAGTGCCATTAGTGTTGCCAAAATCCCATGCTACACTCCAGAACCAAGCATATAGAAGTGAGGTACCACTTTCTGAGAGACAATGTTGAGAAGGAAAACACAAACTTAATCCATGTGCCAACCCAGAAACAGCTCGCTGATATCCTGACAAAGCCTTTGGACCAAGCTACATTTGCACATTTGCGGGGAGAGCTTAGGGTGATTTATCCTTTTTGAGCATCGGGTTGGGGAGTTTGCTGTACATATGCATGTTGCATTTTCATTCTTGCATCATATCATGTTTTGCATCTTTGTATCATAGACTGCATTTGTATCATCTTTGTATCATAGACTGCATTTGTATCATATACTTTAGAGATGTGCTTTCCTATATACTTTGATCACTGTGATGTGCTAGATGTGAGCTTATGATATGGCTTGTGATCTCTTGTGATGTATAGCTATGCTCTTGGTAACTTTGGGATGTATGCATGTGAATGGCTTTCTTTTGTGAAAATGCTATATATGATCCTCTCTTGGGAGTTGAATGCCTTTCATGCACAATTTGTGCTCAAACGACTATATCTTGCTTAAATTGTGTTTGGGTATCATGCTCTTTTCATTTGGAGTCAAAGACCGATTTATCATCATGAATGTTTAGGCTACATGCTACCTTGTGGAGAAGCCTAAGCTTCTTTTTGCCGCAAAGGCACTTCATGTACCATGCTTAATTTTAAATCATGAAATTGGTATATGAGATGCCTATGCTTGAAAAATATGCTTCCATGTCACATATGCTTTAAATTCCTTATCTTGGGTGCTAAAACGTTGTATGATGTCTACCATTGAGAAGTCTCATATTTAGAAGTAGACACATGGCTCGATGGCTTTAACATGACATGAGATAGCTTGTAGGTGTTTATGATGATCTTGTGATGAGAACTTGTGACTTTGCATGAAGTTTGTGGGCTATGTGTCGTTTGTGCTCATTTTGACCATGTTGAGGTCCTATGCTCATGAGAGGGAAATTTTGTTGAAAAATACTTCATTTTGATCTTGGCTATGTCACATGCTTATATGTTCCTATCTATCTTGTTGGCGATGCTTGTACTGAATACATCGCTATCCTGCTTGTCTATGTCTCATTTTTAGCATGTTGTAGTGCTCTTTGTCTATTTGAGAAGCACATGCTTGCATTTGTAGACTTGATTCATGCATTACCAACAAGGGGGAGGAAAGTACCCAATTAATTCATCCAGTGGGAGTTTTTGCATCAAGGGGGAGAAAAATGAGAGAAATGCATTTGTTCTGGGGGGAGCTTGCATTCATGCTTTGGGAGCTCTTTGTCGCCTGATTTGTTTTGTGATCTTTTGCCGATGGTGTCGAGCCCTTTTGCCTCACCTTGCGGAGTCGGCAATTTTGGGGAATTTTATCTCGGTTGTGTTGAGCCATTGCCCTTGCCTTAGGTGACCAAGATTTCTCTCTCTCTCAAGTGATATTGCTTTGGCTTTTGTTTGGCTTTTGATCACTTGTTTGAGTTTTTGGTTCGTTTCTTTTTCTTTTTCTCTTTTCTCTGAATTGGTTACTATGTGTGTTGTCAATGCACTCGTCAAGGAGGAGATTGAGGACTGGAGCGTCTGAGGACCGGTGGATGGTCGCTCCCTGGTGTGATGAGTGATTGACAACGTGGTGTGGACTGACTCTTGGCCGAGTATTGTAGGTACGGTGCAGGTTGCGGCTTGATTTGCGTTGGTGCAGGTGAAGAGCGGGCGCAAAAGGTCTTAGCCTTGCGGGGCCTCTGGGGAGTGGAGAGACAAGTAGGCTCGGCTCAATAGACCCGGTGGCTAAACGTGATCAAGTGCGGGCCGCATGGTGGCATGAAAAGCAAGACGAAGTCGTGGATAGGAGCCGGTGTAGGGTAGCGGCTCACGACCGGAGTCCGCACGCGGAGTTTGCGGCGGTTCACCACAAAACCGTCAGGTTACTTGGTTGAGCCACAAAACCAAGACTGGAGGCTCGGCGGGCGGAGATGGGATCCGGGCGCGCCGAGAAGCTTCGATGCTAGGGGACACACGGCAGGATCGCAGGGCTTGCGTCCGGAGGACGCAGACTGCGGCAAAGGCGTGGCCGCCCGATGAAGAAAGATCGCTACTTGACCATCTTGCCCCTGAGGGGTGTGTATCTTCCTTTATGTTCTAGGGGTAGCTTGATCATTTGCCCAACCCGGAGAGACTTCATATATATAGCTCTAGGGTTCTAGGGCAAATCATCCATCCGAACTGCTTCTCATTTTCCTTGCTCTTTAGGCTAGATTTTCTTCATGATTTTGTAGAGAATCTGACCTCTAGTTGTATGGAAGCATTCATGTTGCGTCGATTTCCTTCTCTTGGCTCAAGTGATTTTCGTGTCTTTTTCGGGCTATTTTGTGGGATTTTCATGCGCGGCTTGTTCCTTCAATTCTGAGGCGTTTGTGTTCGGTTTTGTTTGTGGAGATCATGGATAGATGCCTTGTGCATCTTTGTGCTTGATCTCCTCTAGGGACGCTTCACATCTCTCCCAAATCTTGTCTCAATCCATGCAGCCGTTTGGGAGATCCATGGAAGGATAGGGAGGTTTGACTTGCATTTTCGCGGTTTTGTCCGCTGTTCGCGAGTAGGACGGACGGTCCGCGAGTCATCGAGTTGGTCGTGTGTTCGTTGTGTTCTTGAGCACGTGACGTTCGATCGGTCGGAGTGTTTGAGTTTCGTCGCACCGTGTTTGACGGACGGTCCGTGTCCAAGTGACGGACGGTCCGCCGGGATCGGATGGTCCGACGTGCTGTGTCGGACGGTCCGTATAGGGCGGATGCGCTACTGGAGGTTCTGGTGGTTAATACGGACGGTCCGTCCTTGACCCACGAACGGTCCGCCGTAGGTGACGGACGGTCCGCGCGACCCAGACGAACGGTCCGTCCCAGGCTGGCAGATTTGCCTAAGTCCTTTGGTCCTTGAGTTGTGCTTCCACTTTGCAACTTGTTTGGACTTGTTCCTAGGGTTGGTAGGTCCGTTGTGACTATGTGACCTTGGCAAACTCGTGTGGGAATCCATAGTTGCGATTTTGCGACTTAGCCGGTTTTCTCTTGGAGAATTTTTTATCGGCTCCCATTCACTCCCCCTCTCTCTGATCGCCTAATCGGTCCTTCAGTGGACTATACCTGACATGTGGACCCCACATGTTGAGTCCATACATGTGCCGAGTCTACATACCACGTGAGTAGTTTAAGCTAGGTTGAAAAGATTTGGACCTCGAGTGACCAAATGAAACCTTCAGCCAAGTTGAAGGGCCAGCCATGCATTGGATAGCCTATGAGACCAATAAAATGAAATTGTGCATTGTAGGCAATGTTTTATTTATCAACTAAAATATTTTTAGATAATGTTCACACCTGAAAATTGCAAAATGAAACTCATAGCTATGAATGGTCTTATTTCATAATTAAATAATTCCCAAAGTAGATATTATCTTTTTTTTTATTTCACAACCTGGTCGTTGCACATTTAATAAATGAAACTTTGTTGATGGTAGTTAACACACCATTTTGAATCACAACTGCACGGATCGGTTGTATCTTTTCCTTAGAGTATTCCGTCCAAGATTTATATCGATTCGTGGATCAACAACAAGCTGGCTAGTGTTCTTGATCTAACTAATCAAGAAATGTAGATTGCATATAAAGGTAAGGCGATAATGACATAAGCATTCTATACACTACAAGGAAGTTGCTTTACATGACAGATCATTTTGGTCATAAACACTCAAAAATGCGTCACAATTAACTTGCTATGACGATAGAGAAATCCGTCATCTATCTCACGTCATACATTTGGTGGACAGAGTTAGAACCGTCACAACTTGCCATTTGATTTCGTCATAGAGTAAATGGACAGCAACAATAAGAAAAAGGCTATAGTGATGAACAAAATCGTCATGAATACGCCTTGCCACGTCAACATGTGCCACCTCAGCTCTTGCCACATCATTCATGACTAGGCTGACGTTGGCCCATTATGGAGGAGGCCCATTTGATCTTCTTTTACACATTAGGTCCTTTTATTTAATGAAGCCCATATATATACTACTCTGCCAGCCCAGGTTGCAAAGTAGAATTGGCCCATTATAGACCAAATCATCACATATTCAAATTTAAATCTTTATCAAGAATATTCGAATTTTAAATCTAAATTTTGCCAAAAATTCAAATTTGGCCAGAAATATTCAAATTCAAATCCAAATTGACACCATATTTAGATCATCACAGATTCATTCAAATTCAATTTTTTGCATGGATCACATATCACAAATCGTATCACAGATAGATTAATATATAGAGAGGTTCCATTGCCATTACATATCCCAGATCATCACTGATCAGTTACATTAGTGTGCCACACCAAATGGCATAAGTTCAAACTACAACATTCATATCAACCAACCACCAATAGTTCACAGACCAAACAATGTTTCATTCCCTGACATTCCATCAATTCACAAACTGATACCAAACATTCAAAGTCAAGTAACCCAAAAGCACCACTTTACCTTGTTGCTAGACTTGATGGAATAAGGGACATCATACTCTTAATCAGTGCATCTGTCTCAGCTTGCCTTTTCTTAATCTCCTCATTCTGCCAAGCCCTTTCTGCTTCAGTTTCCTGGAACTTCTTCATCATGCCATCCATTTGCACTTGCTGAGTCTTCAGAAGGTCCCTAAGTTCACTGGATGTCTGCTTCTCCGCCACCAGTTCAGCTTCTAGCTCTCGTCGACTTGTAGCATCATCCTCACTCGAAGATGAGCTTATCAACCCCACATTTACCATGAAGTTGTTCTTCTTAGTCTTCTGAGCAAGAACCTCAGAGACAACATCAGCCACATCCTTTGGTTCCTCACCATCATTTACATAAGCATTTATCTTTTCCTCCATTTCAGACAGACAGACAGACAGATAGACAGACAGATAGATCATGACATATATGGACTGATGTATCATTTGATTGTGAACAATGAACTAATTCTGACTTTACTTACAATAGCAGATTGAACTGCAGGAGTGAACCCTTTCTTCTTGATGTAGTGGCAGTCTTTAAACATATCCAATGCATTTGGTGGTTCGTTTTGATACTTGTTTGCCTGACAATGAATTAAAAACAAAAACAATTTGATAAAATGAGGTTGAATCATTTTATTTGTAACACAGACAACAAGCAGTATATTAAACTACTTGTCATGGGGTGAAGCTACTACAAATATTTCAAGCAGTTTGTTAAGAAGCAATCAAGTCTGTTGCATTAGCTGTGAGAACCAATTTGCAACACATACCAATCAAGCATTATGCCTAATCCTAGTGTCAGTTATTTGTACTCACCAAAGCTATAAGCTGCATTTCATAGCTGTGAGAACCTGTTGCCTGGTGAAACTGCACTTTGCCTCTGTTGCCTTTGTTTTTCTCACAATTCACCTACACCAACAATGTTGTAATGTTAGGCACATACGAGATGAACAATAACTTTTGCTTAGTGGCATGAACTTACAATTTTTTTCTCATTCTTCCAATATGCGACAAGTGTATCCCATTGGTCATCAGTCATCCACTTGAGAGGACTTGTCTTGGGCACCATATGTAGTGGACAAGCATCGAAAAACTTCTTTTTGAGCTTATAGCGATGCTGGCGAACACCTTTCTTCATCATAGCCACACATGATTTCCTCAGTGGGGCTGCAGTTACATCCGTCTGAAACTTGGACTGCAGTTAACAACATTATCGTTACTTGTTATTGAATAGATAATGCGATGGTTGCAAATAAACAATATATATGAGGTGAATTGATCATATTTGAGTGTATGAATTAACACAAGCAAAGGGGCTTGAGCATATTGTCTTCATGTTATAGTTCCAGCCATAGTGGTACCCAATATATCTCGTACCTTGATAAAGAGAAATCTCTAAAAAAAAGACAGCTTGCAAGCAGCCTACTTTCTTGTGGACACCACTGAGAGGTGTGTGTTGACACCCATTGTGACCCAAAGTTTTACCTTGAATTGACCACTTGAATCGAGTATCGTAGCATATACATTAATGCTATACAAGACATTTATGTACATAAACTAGATCAAACCGAGGCTAGGCATATAAACAGATACTAGAGTTTATGAACCTATACCACAAGATCAAAGAGTTGTGTTCGTCAAGAACACAAGCCTCTAAATCAAGAACAGCCGAAAAACACATATGATCATATCACACATATATGAACCAAGCACAACATTATATGAAATAGCTGGATAACTGAAGTAGATCAAAGTCATCCTAAGAGATAAAGATACAAAACTCATACCTAGACTCCAAGAAGATCTGAGTAGAGCTAGTCTAGCCTACTCCACTAGCCTAGAAACTAAAAGGAAGAGAAGTGAATCAAAAGTTGTGTGTCTTCTAAGAGAGCCCCCTCCACTTCTATTTATAGCCTATTTATTGGCCATATAATGTGCATCTAAATACATAGCAAAAGTTAACATATACCTTAATTTGCTAGTCTTCCTCGCATACATTTTTAGGGAAAATTAGATAAGCAAAGTCACATATATTATACTCTATTCTCTATTCAAATTGCAAAGTTATTTTGACTTTTGGATTGTCTATATTTCCGTTTATCTTTAAATGGAAATGGGGCTTGCCCTCGTCTGGGGAAAAAAATGTACAAGCCGAAACAATTCGGAATGAAGAGAGCGTAAATTATGTAAGACACCAATCAGCTCTAACCAAACAAATGAAGCTTCACTGTGACAACAACATTCTTTTCATGAACGTGCATTCGCACGTGTTTCATCAAGAGAGGAGGAAAATAAGTTGCGATACAAACGGCTTCTAGGATTCGCACTATTTTTTTTCTCGAAACTGAGCTTTAGGGGGTGGCACTGTGACAACAAGTCAACAACATGTGTGATGGCACACTGAAAAACACAACAATGTTTGGTTTCTTAACAAGATGGATGGATCATCAGCAGGGTCATCATCGATCAGATCAGAGATCATGATGGGCAGCATCACCAGTTAGCTGCCCGCTGTTGACTATGACAACCTTGGTCTTTGGCACGCCGCTCGCCTGGCCTTCAGCTTCGATCTTCTTGACGACGTCCATCCCTTCGACCACCTTGCCAAACACAACATGTTTCCCGTCCAGCTTCTTCGGCAACCTTCAGTTTGCATTGCACGCACAAAGTTAACCAAGTAGCAGGTAGTGATGTAATAGGCACCATCATATATATCAGCGACAGTAAACAAGCTCAAAAATCAAAACTGAAATGCATGTAAACTCATCACAACTGTGCTCAAGAACATTCAAGGGGTTGATTTTTTTTTAGAGGGATCTGTAAGGGTAAGGGAGATTGATTATTACTTGTCTTCATCTACGGTAGTGATGAAGAACTGGCAACCGTTGGTGTTTGGTCCGTAGTTGGCCATGGACAGCGTACCTGCAGATCGCACATCAGAGATTCAGAGGTGAGCAACTCCATCCCTGTGCAGCTCCATGCCTCCATTCGATGCATGCATGCATCGAAGTGTGTGTTTTTGTGGTTGCAATGTTAATTGCAACTAAAGGGTTTCACATCCTTTCAACTCAACATTTTGCTAGTCAGTATATGTAGTACCGTACCGGCTTTAGCGTGGGTGAGCTTGAAGTTCTCGTCAGGGAAGCTCTCGGTGCCGTAGATGGTGTCGCTCCCCGTTCCGTTGCCGTTTATGAAATCGCCATCTTGGATCATGAACCCCGGGATGATCCTGTGGAATGTTGATCCCTTGTACCACAGAGGCTTGCCGGATAACTTTCCAATCCCTTTCTCCCCTGTGCAAATAGCTCGGAAATTCTCTGTAAAAAAAAGTACACATGGACACTTGTTAGCGTTCTTCTTCCTATATATCCACAGCAACTCATAAGGAAAACAATAAACACAGCACTTGTTGATCTGTGAACATATATATGTACCTGCTGTCTTAGGAACAGTGTCCCCAAAAAGTCCCAGCACTATCCGTCCTGTATGTGTGTGCATGTGAAATTAAGTTGTGATTAGGAGCGGCATCGATTCAGAGCATCAGCAATTCTCAGTATGACCGTGCAATAACATGCATCCGGACATATATATCGAAAGTAATAACATTGAAAGCAATCATCTCAACATAATCAAGCCGGTGCGTCGCGGCCAATTGTTTTGGCTAAAGCGCACCTTGTATTCAAACTCTTCATTCCCTTAATGCAATACGTGCAAGATGCACGCTTTCGGCAAAAAAAAACATAATCAAGCCGGCAAATCTCAGCCTCGAGTTCTGAATTTCTGATGATAGGATGCATGTGCCACCAGTCATATGCATACATCGATGCACAAAGACGGACACGGACCTGCAGGCTTGCCGCCGATCTCGATATCGAAGAAGGTCTTGGCTGTGACCTTCTCCAGGTCCGCCGCTGATCCTCCCTGCGCCTGAATTCAACAGCGACAATGGCATGTCAATGGCATGCATAGCTGCTGGCCGAACGGCCGATCGAGGCATTCGATCGAGCACCGTACGTCCGTACCTGAGCCAGCGCCAGGAAGGTGGCCGCGGCGAGAGCGAGCAACAGGAACGCCGCCGCCGAGCTGTGCGGAGCCATCGCTTCTCCTGTTTCTGATTCCTCCCCCCTTCGTCGCCGGTGAACCTGAGTCGATGTCTCTCTCTCTTCTGGCTTCCTACAGCGTCGCGTCCTCGATCTTTCCTTATAATAAAAGGAGGGGCGCTGGTGCTGGCGCTGGCTGACAGGTGGGCCAGGCAGAATAACGATGGCCCAACAAATTATAGACGACGACGACTGCACATTTGATTCATGCTACTGTTTGTCACTCTTCTGTTGCATGGCTACAAATAGACGGCTTTCCATTGCCTAATACAAGGCCATCAGCAACTGCAAAATTCGATGGCATAACATGCACGAAAGGTGGAAACTAAAGAAAATTGACAAAATCCCTTGAGTTGTGAGAGGTGAAAAATAACTAACGATGTTCCATCCCTCACTTTTGTTAGCCTCACTCATTTGATGCCATTGTTTTTTTGCCAGTTTATAGTCAAATTTTTAAGGAAAACTTAAACAAATTTCCATTGGTGTAGCACGTACATCTAGCTATACAACCACAAGGATTCGTACCCAATTTCATGCGTTTGTATAAACTTCAACCCTATGTATGACATCCATTTCATCTCACTTACAATGTACCGTTTGATGATAATCTTACCAATAGATCCCGAATTTGTCTCAACAATGGGAATAACACTAAGTGATTGCCCAAAAATCATTTTTTTTACAACCACGAAAATTTCCTTGAGGGGCGAAATTAAACTGCCAAAGAATACAATGTCTCCTTGGTAATGATATTTCTTGGCAGGTAGCGAGAAACTCCAACCTCCAAGAAAATTATGTATTTCCTTGATTGTTTAACTAGGCCTCCAAGGAATGAAATTAGACATTTTCTTTGCTGTTTCTCTAGGCCGTCCTCGTCTCCATGAAAAGGTCTCCGTGACTTCGTTGGCAAGATTTTTTTTCTTTTTCCTATGTTTATTATAAATAATTGATTAATGTGTCTTTTTTTTAAGGGAAAATAGATTACCCCAATCCAGATTTAGGGTTCGAGGAGGGGTTAGGGTTCGAGGAAGGCAGCGCGAGAGAGAGGCCATGGCGGAGGTGACGAGTGTGCTGAGGGAGATGCAGCTCGACACCAAGGCGGGTTTGGCGCCTGCGAGAGCCTCGGCTCCTCTCGACTCGAGGCGCCACTCCATGGCGGAGGTGACGAGTGTGCTGAGGGAGATGCAGCTCGTCACCAAGGCGGGTTTGGCGCCTGTGAGAGTCTCTGCTCCTCTCGACTCGAGGCGCCACTCCAAGTTCGTGAAGGAGGACGGCGGCGGCTTCAAGGAGGCTGATGCGGGGATCAAGGAGGCGGCCGGCACCTTCATCGGCGAGATTGGCGTCACCAAGTCTGATGCGGGGAACAAGGAGGGCGCCCGCAGCTTCACCGCCGAGATCGGCGTCGCCAAGGTTGAGGCGGGCATCAAGGAGACGGCCGGCAGCTTCATCGGCGAGATCTGTGTCGCCAAGGAGGTTGAGCCGGGCATCAAGGGAGCGGCCGGCAGCTTCATCGGTGAGATCTGCGTCAGCAAAGATGCTGGGAAGGAGGTGGCCAGAACCGTCGAGATCGTCGACACCGAGGCTGAGGTGGGGAAGAAGGAGGCGTTTGGGAAAGGGGTCATTACGGAGGCGGACTGGATCAACTTCGTCTTCCTGGTCGATCCTCCGGCGGGGATCGAGTCCAAGCCGGGCGAGGCAACGGGGATCACCAAGGAAAGGGTGCCTGACTGTTTCATCGACATTCTGAAGAGCAGGCATCTTTTCCGGAAGCTGCCTCCTGCCAGTAGGTTTAACAACGCCCACTCCAAGTTTCCCCATCTGCGCTACCAGTATCTGCAGCTGATGACTCGACGGAATTACTGCGTCGACCTGCATGTGGATGTCCTGAGGCAGCTCAAGAAGAAGGGGTTCGCCGAGGTGGGCGTCGACTTCACGGACGGTGTCAAGAAGTTGTTCATCCTTCCCCAGCATTAGAGGTGTGAGGAAAGTGTGGAAAGTCAAGAAGTTGTTTATCCTTCCCCTGCATTAGAGGTGTGCATCGTGTGAGGAAAGTGAGTGTAAGGTATTGCTGAATGGTTGGAGCAATAGGGAATCACGCTACAAGTTTATATCAGGGTCGTTTATTTGGTGATGTTGGCTATCAGTGTTGGATGATATTAATGCGATGATTATCAGTATGAGAGTCTGTTATTTACTATATCCTGCTGCTGTTCCCGCTTTTTTTTCAGCATCATTGCAATTTCAAAAAGCCATTGCGTACAAATTGCTGCATTCTTTTTTGCCAATTCTTATTTGCCCTTCCAGGCCAGTCCTCCTAGTTAGCTTGCAGTTCAGCTGTTTACTGCTGCTGCGAAATAGTGCTAGAAAAATTGGACAGGGCAATCACAGCTGCTGCGTAAATTAGTGCTAGAAATTGTACAGACCAATCACCGAAACAGTTCATCTGTGAAATACACAGGGGCAGATTGATGGCGATGAGAGGCATATGGGCAGATCTGCTTGGTTGTGGTTTTGATTTCCTGGAAATGAGATCCCGCAGCTTCTATGCCACCTTCGTTCTTTCAGAACTTTTTGAAATTGAAAGATGTACGGGAACACAACACTGGGAAAACCTTTTCACCCATTGACACCATCAGGGCTTATGGACTATTCTAATCTCGTTGTACTCAAGATATCAGCGGGGGTGAACTTGGTGTGACATGGTTTCAACAGCAAAGCATCTCCATTCCCACATACCATAACCACTGATCTTTTGAGATCTAGGTGAGGCAAGTAGCTTGCGAACTTGCTGACAATACTATAATACACTATTACAGAAATGTAAACTGTTCACTGTTACATGCTAGTCTAAAAGTATCTTTTATCACTGCTAGTGTTCATTGAGTTTCCAAGCCTTTCGAAACGTAGCTTCTGTCATTCTTGAGCACTACGATCAAACTGTTCAACGTTGACCTCATTCTTCTCATGGAAGATTAGGTCATGTGCGATAACCTTTCGAAACTCACTAACATCAGCCTGTCAAGATTAACAAAAATATTCATGAGAGCCATGTCAACCTTACAAATATAAAAATGAAAGAACAAAATAGACTCATACACATACTTCTTTAAATGTCAACAGAATTTTCCCATCAAAATGCTTAACAAACATCATCACGTAGATGCCACAGTCGTAGCTGCAGGAAACATTGTAATGGCTAGTTATTATAATTAAAATAAAATGTAGAAGAAATAAGAAGGCAACTATTGAAAAACGAATAATTACTTGTTGTTCTGCTGAGGGCAAGGAGGATTCTTCTTTTCAAACTGAATTAGTTGTTTGTCAAAGATTTGTGCTTCGCTACAACTCTTTTGGAAATTTGAAACCGGATGAATAATAGTTCGAATAGTAAAAGGTCAACCATAGATATTACTACCAAACACAAACTAACAATTTGGTAAAGATTGGATAACTAAAGTCTATGTTTAATGATAATTCTTTATGTGTCAAAGAACATATAGAAAGGCAACACAAAAATATAAATTAACTGAACGTGAACTTGTGTGGCCCGTTGGTTGAGCAGAGCGCCTTCTCGGCCGTCGCTGTTTTATCGTGTTTGAGCACTGCCTGACGAAGACATTGATGCCAGGAAGCAAGCGAAGCTGATTCATAGGCATGCCAGGAAGCAAGCGAAGCTGATTCATAGGCACGTGCCATACGCACGTGTTTTTAAAAAATATACAATAAAAATAATTGTCTTTAACAAAATATACTATAGTTATTAGATTTCAGCATTAATAGATTTTATAAATACCGCTACAAGGACACAATTTATTCAAACTTTAACAATTCATGACAATTATTTAACTGATGCATATAAGGACACGTAAAAAAATTCAACTTTCATCTTGGTTGCGAAATATGTGACCCGTGATATGTGCAATCAAACACGTACTTTAGAGAAGAATGAAGACTCACTTCATTTTGGACTCTACGTATGTTGTATTGAATAATGTTTGCAAAACTTTTCATCTTGGTTGCAAAAGACGTGACCCGTGATATATGTAATCAAACACGTACTTTAGAGAAGGACATGAAGATTTCATTTTGGACTCTGCGTATGTTGTATTGAATAATGTTTGCAACTCTTCCTTCCTTAAGTCTTCATCATCATATTCTTCATCCTCTTCTTTCTCGTCCTCCAGCTGCCATTCATTGTCAGTCTTTTCTTTTTTAAGCTTTCGTCATCCCCTTCTTCTCGTTGTGATTCGTCCAACTGCATATTGATCTCTTGGCTGTCATCTCCGTTAATCATCTCATCATTTACTTCTGTTTCCTGTTCGCTTGACACCTTGTTGATAACAGCATGTTCTGACGAATCCATGGTGTTCCTGCATGGACATTTAGAATAAACTTATCAAATGTTAGACGTTAAATCATGTAGACCCTTACAAGTATATTTTTTGGAAAATAATTCTGTGCACACAAATAATACAATCCCCATCAGTATATTTTGTTCTTAAATTACAATGTGTAAAAGAAAAAAATCCCGTAATAAAAATTGGTATAATAAATAGCTAATCTTTTGTGTTTGCTGTTTTTTTTTTGCTATAGAGGGGATAGCGTACCTTAGACTTGTTTGAGATGCTGAGTGCCGTTGTCGAAGCAGATGACGATGTAGGATGATGTACCATAGGCTTGTCGTCGGGCGCTACCTCGAGGACGATCAACGACTGCGACGGCGTGACTCGAGGACGACGGAGGCGGTCTTTGCTTAGGTAATGCGGAGGTGTTTGTTTTGTTTTCTTATATATTGACATGGAGCCTAGGCCGTGAGGGTCTTGATTTATTTAGTCATGGACGTTGATGACTTTCCTGAGTTTTTTTTATGGCATTAGGACTCGAAGTCCTGTTCGAGTTGACATCTTACCAATTATGTGTCCTGGACGTTATCCACTTGTTTTAAGTATCTCATTCACCACTGGAGCTCATCCTGGCACTTGTTCTTGGCAGTGCGGCGTATGGCCCTAGTGTATATTGTTGCCGGCTCGACGCGCAAATGCTAGGAAAGCGGCGCAGCGGTAGCAGCAGCAGCACGAGAGCAATGCAAACGGCTGCCGCCAGCGCCAAGGGCCCTTCATGGCCAAGTATGGATATGTCTCAATATCAGCACATAATTCTTAAAACTGGAAGCAAAATTGCCCTCAATTTTCAATACATGTGGCAGAATTGCTATCTATTCAGGTACAGACATACAACATATATATAGTGAAGCCTCAACCTATGCTATACACGTCTTTGGCCGGATAGGTGAGGCTGGTTAAAAATAAATAACTATTGTAAACATAGTTGGGGACGATCGCACTCCTATAGATCAGTTCCCTCTGCAAAGTGTGATTGCCTTCGAATGGTCAACTCTCAGCTGGAGCTTCTACCTTGAGGATGTCGTACACCTTTGCTGTATGTATCAAACAGAATATGATACAAAACGCTCTAGCATGAAGTCATGCCTCGTCAGGATCCCAGCAATGAGAGGTCTCCTGCTCTCTGCAACGGACAAGAAAGAAGTTAGCTACAGTCACAGGTTTGTCAAAAGAAGCATGACAGGTTATGCAACAATGCCCAATGCTTCAATATTCCAAGCGACATCTTCTCAGCCAGACAGCCATTGTGTATTCTGGGGTCTCTGTTCTAGGATGTGAAAGGGACCAAATCTTTGCAGCACGAAGCTAGCTCCCACTAGTACTCACTCTTCACCGTATCTTTCATGAAGCTCTTGTCCCTTTAGCAAAGTTCTATTGGATCAATATTTTCACTGTCTTGAAAACCTACGGTTGGAAACAACTGGCGACAAAATCTATATAAAGTACTGTTGGATCCTAAAGTTGATGAATTACCATTAACGTCTCCAGTAGCTCTTTTTTGCTCTACTAATTGTGTTGTCTGTGACTCTATCCTTGGCCTCTTAAGAACACGTCCAACACCAAGATTGGATAGGTTTGTGTCATCTCTTGTATTTGTAGTATTAGGAACTACAATAAGAAATTCACCAATCATCATTAGGAGGCAAACTCATAACATTGTTCAACACTCTGAAAAGAAAGTATACCATAATTTCGGAACTCAAGATGATAATACATATACAACATGTCATATGCAAGTGGTGCAGAATATATACCCTTTTATTTTTTTTCAAACAAAAGGGGGCAACATGAAGATTTGTTTTTCAATTTTTTGGAACTTCCTTCTCCCATGATTTGTGTGACTATGGTACCCTTGATACCGTTCCATGCTGATATTTCTATTAGCAAATTGGTTAAACAGTTATATACACAGTCTTCCAGAAATTTCAATGAAGTCAATCTTAAACCGAAAGAAAAATGGTTTAACTAAATAAAATAAGCTTTACGCTCCGAGGTGGACCACAATGGGGTAGCATTTAGGAAGTTGACAATATAATGATTATGTATTCATATAAATATATGAAGTTAGAAAAGGTAAGCATAACACTGAAAGCACATATAGTTGTGTTTTCTCGAGTTTGGTACAGTTTCAGAAGATGAAAGTCTGAAAACCTGCATGGTTTGAAGCTTCAATAGGAAACATTTAATTATATACCATAAAACTATCGTTACTGACCACAATGGTAATCAGATATTAGGTTGCTGAATCACTCGTACCAACCACAATTTATCTAGTTTCACTGCTTCAGTAGTTCAGTCAGTAACTGCTGACACCTCAAAATTTCCCTATTCCCTACTTCTGTGCAGCAGAAGACCCAAATTCGTATCTTTGGTCGTAGATTAGCCTGGCAGAGCAGCACAACAGGACTAAATTCAATTACCCATCCATGACTGAACATGTGCAAAGAACCAAGGGACATAATCGATGGCAAGGGGAGGGGGCGAGTGTTACCAGCATATATGTCGGATGTCGGCTACTGCCACTGCTTCCTGGCGTTGCCACCAGCAGCCGTCCTCTGCCAACGACGACGCCACCTGCGTCGCAAACCTATCCCGCGCCTGTAGCGTGTGCGGACAGCCCCCCGCAGCACTGACCTCGCCGCCGCCGCTTCTCGGCCGCCGCGTGGGGACCAGTGGCGGAGGAGAGGGTAGGGCCACTAGGGCATTGGCCCTAGGCGTGGGTTAGGATTTCCTATACTGTAGCACAACTGTAGTATAAAGGCCCAAGTGTATCTAGCTCAATACTTCTACTAAATGGCCCTAGGCATCAACGTGGCCCAGCTCCGCCCCTGGTGGGGACGGAAGGAGGAGGAGCAGCAGCAATGCAATGACGGAGGGCCGGCGGTGCAGCCGTCCCGCACGCCACCGCGTCCAACCGCCACCGAGCCGCCGCCGCACGGCGCAGCCATGACCACCGTGCACCTTCCCCCGCCCAGATCCAGTGCACGCGGCCCGAGGACACGAGACCCGCCACCGCCATCCTAAGGATCCGTGCGGACTTCCGCGGCTCTCTCCGGCGATGGCGAGGTTGAGAGGAGGAAGCGAGAGGTGGGTGGCGGCGGCTAGGGTTACGCCGCCGCCCGAACCACCCGAGCGGGGGAGGGATGATGCATTTTCGCGCACGGGGCGAAAGGGAAACAGACGGGGTGGCTGGCGTGCGCAGGGGAAGAAAAAGTGGGCCCAGTGGGTACACGTTGGGCGGGTAGGAACGAGGTGGTGAGAAAAACATTATGTTTTTGGCAGAAACGCTCCCCAAATTGCGATTTCTATTGTCGTTCCACCTTTTTGGTCATCATGCAACCTGACGGGTGGGTCTGGCATGAGGGGTAAGGTGGGCCCGAATTGGGTGAGAAAAGTTTTCAATTGTGTTCGCTCCTTATATAACATATACAAAGGAATAAATGAAAGAGATGCCTACACTAGCTACAGGGCCACGCAATATATAGATCAATAGTATAGCCAATAAAGTTGAAATTCTGAACAACAACAAAGAGAAACAAGGAAGAATATGGCAACACTAGGCAAGAAGGATGAATCAAATTATTTTGTTCTTGAAGAAAGAAAAGAATAAATATAATCAAACTCTCGTGCTACGGGCTTTTGTAGTCTTGTAATGTAGGGAGAGGCCGGAGAGCATGCCAGGAAAAAGTCTTCCATAATACTGTATCAATCAAACTCTCACACATACTTGGCGCCACCGAGGCGGCTTGACGTTGACGACGACGCCGCGAGCGTGGCCGGTCGCGGCGTGTCGTCCCCGCCGCCGGACGACGTGGTGGCGACGGCGGACCCCGGTGAGCCGAAGCTGATCTGGCGCGCAAAGGCCACGACAGCCTTCGCCCATCTCCTGATCTGGTCCTTGAGCTTCCCGGCGTCCACGTCCTTCAACGGCCCGGAGCCGATGCTGCTGAGGTCGAGGCCAGAGAAGCAGCGGTCGTACCGCGCCGCCGGCTTCTGCTTCCTGCTGTTGCCGCTACCGCCGCCGCCCCGGGGCAAGCCGCCCTCCTCCTCCCTCTCCACGACGCCGTTCTCTCCTCCCTCGTCGACGCGGGCGACGCGGCGCGCCAGCAGCGACTTGCTGCCCACCGACATGGACGACGTCAACGGCTCGATCGGCGCGCGGGGTCTCGCTCTAATCTCTCTAGCTCTCTGTCGCCGTGAAACTTCTCAGCTGCCGGTTATGAGGATCGGCGGCCGGTTCCGTGACGGCTTCTCTAGCTTGTTGTACATATATATATATATATAGGTCGCGCGCTGGAGCACGCGTGTGAGAGCACGGCAAGCGATCGAGCAAGAGGAAGAAATGCTGCTACTCGGTCGTCGCAGAGGTGGCTTGCTTGTGACGTGCGTGGTACTCCAACTCCGGTTCCGTTCCATTACCCCGCCGCGTTGTCGTTGAGGCGGATCAAGGGCAATGAGACTTTATCCGGTCATCCATGTATAATTAGTAATTTTATTTTCTTAATTAGAATAATATACTTGCATCTACACTTCCATTATTTCGACAAAAAAAAACACGTGTTCATCGGGGGAAAAGGAAAACAGTTGTATTTTCCATCCATAAATTTTAAATATATGATATTCGTCCCTTATAATTCAATTTATATTTCAATTGGTGTGAATTGGTCCCTTAATTAATTATATCAGGTTTGCTAATTATCATCATCTCAACTTAGTAATGGTTTAGTGCCATCTAATGATAGTTTATACCTCATAATCATCTGACTAATAGCTACTTAGTGGTGTATCTACGAAAAAATAATAAATCCTCTAAAATAGCCACCTATAATTATTTCTGAAAATTACTTCATTAGATTCACACCAAACTGCATGTTATAGCGTTCGACTCAACATAAAACATGTTTTTAGGAAAATTACCTGAACCTATTCACATCAAATTGTTGTAGCGATTGACTCAAGATAAGACATGGGTAGGCAGTGATTAGCAAGATGATTACATGGACAAAATCATTGTCTTATGATACTAAATCATTATTGAACTAAGGTGAGGATTACAAATGCACAAATTTAAGTAGTTGATGGGTTAATTTGCAGCAAATAAAACATAAGGGATGCATGTCACAATTTTTTATTTAAGTAATAAAAATATATAATTTTTTCATAAAATTAAAAGTTAGTAGAAAAAAGGGGGAAACCATGTAAGCACTTAAAAGGTACTCCCTCCTTTTCTATTTATAAGGCGCGACGCGACATGACACGGTCTTCAAAATTAGACTTTGACCATCTATTTCTCTTATATTATATTTTTTATGGTTATAAACATATAATCATTAGAAAGTATATTTGATGACAAATCCAACCATATCAAATTTACACTACAAAAATAAAAAATTAATACGTAAATTATTGGTCAAAGATCGTAAAGTTTGAATCTTAATTTGCGTGCGCGCCTTATAAAAAGAAAAGGAGGGAGTACGATCCATCTTTTCATATTAGTTTGGTCGGTGCATGCAATTTAATATATAGAACAAAAAAAGTCTCAAGTTTAATTTGAATCCTGACTTTTCGAGTTTAATACTCCCTCAGTCCCATAAAAAGTGCAATTCTAATTTTTCTAGGACATATTAGTGGTGGCACGAAAAGACTCTATTACCCCTGATTTTTTAGCCACATGTAGCAAGTTTTGGCACGCAGATCAAACCTGATTACTAAATTAGGAAGGTAATTAGATCTATTTTCTAGGATTGCACTCTTTGTGGGATTTTTTTTTCAAATGTTAGGATTGTATTCTTCACGGGGCAGAGGGAGTATACAATTTCAAGCACGCCGTTCCCATCTAGACTTTTGTGCTAAACATGCAAGTTGATATAATGCAATGAACTCTGAGAAAGGGTCATGAAACAAAAAAGAAAAATCGCTATCAATATTGATACATGAATTAACACACATGAATGATTATTGGGAGAAGGGAAAATGACAGGATTATTTTATCTCGAAAAGGTAAATATGATTTCGATGTTGATGTTTTGCAGCGAGGAAAAGAGAGAAAATAAGTCTCAATCAAAGGGCATGGTGAGGAAATCTTCACGTTTCCAACATACTCCCTCCGTTCTCATTTATAAGGCGCGCACACAAAACGAGATTCAAACTTTATAATCTTTGACTAATAATTCACCCATCAATTTTTTCGTTTTGTCATGTAAATTTGACATGGTTGGATTTGTAATCAAATGTACTTTCCAATTAGTATAAATTGATAATCATAACTAATATAATATAAAAGAAATGAATAGTTAAAGTATGATTTAGAAGACCGTGCCGTGTTAGCTCACGCCTTATAAACAAGAACGGAGGGAGTAGTTCACTACTTCACTTCATCCTACAAAATAAAAAAAAAAGTTAATTTGGCACATAACAGGTCATAAAAGATTTAGCGCAAAATCAAAATTCTAATTAGAGCACACAGAATAGAATGGACAGGGAAACAATGGAATCTACTCAAGCACCCCCAGCCGCCAGCGGGTGAGCCTCCAGCCGCCGTTTGAAGTGGTGGTTGGTCCTACCACCGTCTCAAATGACAGCTAGAGGCCGCTCACGAGGTCACGTCACTACCACCGTTGGAGATGGTGGTAAGGAGCCGCCGTTTCAAATGGCGATGGTGGTATAGTTGACAAACTTTGTGGGATGCATTTATTTTCGAAAAATCACGAAAAAATAAATATATAATAAAATTCTCGCAATTGCGGCCTGTTGGAAATCACTGTTTTTTTATCAGTACTGTTTGCTCGGATTACTGTTCACTTTTGTAGCACCCGAGCAGCACCCTCAACCTCCTAAAAGGACGATCACCGTAGCGTGCGGGTCTTACCGTGGAGTCGCTTCAACTATAGAACTCCAGATGAGCCACCCGGCCCTAGCCCTATTTGGCCTGGCACTATCTGGCTCGACACTATGCAGGCCCGGTGACTCTTCGTGCTGGGCTGGGTTGGGCCTCGTGCCAAACTGCCAGCCCAGGCCCGGCACTATGGCCTTTTTATAGTGTCGGGCCGGCACTACGGCCCGTCGAGCACGACGGCTGTTGGGATCTCTGATCCCAGCAGGAAGAAGAGAGACAATGTGTGAAGCCAAAAGAACCTCTCTCCCTCCTCTAAGCCTTTTTTCCTTTATGTATAGGAAGGATGTGGGTCTTTATCTTATCTCCATTGGTGAAGTCTAAAATTACAAGTAGGTCTCCAACTTTTACAACGAAGCCCTTAGACTCCATGTTGACCCTCTTTTATACATTAGCGGGTCCATAGCCTTAGCCTCCTAAGGCGCACCCCCAACAGTAGCCCCTCAACTATTTGGTCTTGGTCGACACAACAAGACCTAATAGTTGCCCATGTTTAAAAGAGGCCCAATTACAACTCCAACTCTGGTTTCAAGGAACGCCCTTGGCAACCTACCCATGTGCGCCTCACTAAAAATTTCATCCAAAAACCCAATACATAAAAGGGCATGGGGAAAAGAGCACGCACAATCTTGGGTTTACATATATAGACTCCAGTTACTATGTCTTTAAGTGTTGGTAACTATTTCCAAGTGCCTTGAACGACCCGTTTCTATCCTCATGCGGCTTCACTCCTTGCTTCAAGAGTTAGTGGGGACTGGGGAGAACACGAGGCGATGAAGAGCTGCGGAGGAGAGAGGGAGCAGCCCGGCGGCGTGACGACGGCGAACGCCGCGGTGGGTGCGCTCGTGTGGGTGGTGCGCCGCAATGGGTCCTGGTGGCCGGGATGGATCCTCGGCGTGGACGAGGTTCCCGAGGACTGCTCCATCCCGCCGAGCCGCACCGTCACGCCCATCAAGCTCCTGGGCCGCCCCGACGCCAGCATGTCCGTACCGCACTCCGCCCTCTAGGACGTCACTCTGCATGTTGTAATAGTTACCCATCTTTCATCGGGTCCCTCTTTCATCATTCTCATTTCTTTACACATTCTAGTATGTGCGTGTGGGTAGATTCCATCGTTTCCGATGATCTGGGATGTTTTCTTGTTTCTGGATTCCTGCATCCATAACTCCAGTTCGGTGTTATAGTTTGCCTCCGCAACGTGAATAAAAAAAATAACGGCATAAGAGGAATAAGGCTTCTTTTAGTTCATTGTACATATACCAGTGTCATGGTTTTCTTGAAAATAAGGGGAATGAGTTGGAAATATGTGGAGAATGATTGGTGCATTTTCTTGGTGTCAATTTGAAATATGTTGTGTAGCTCCGAAAATAAGAAACTGATTCACCCTTCCACTAATTGATTTCTGAATTTGGTCAAGGGCAAAGGTTGTCTGATTTGACTATTTCATGATCTTGTCACTTCAATATGTATGCATATTTTATATTTCAAATGGTCTGATGGATTATATTCAATTTCCCAAGCATGTGCACAGATTAATACTTATCACCTTCCTTTTGTCACTTATCCTTTTCAAAATATGTTTTCTTTTCAAATTTCATTTTCTTTGCTAGCATATTTCAAGTATGAAAAGGTCTATCTTGCCCGTTGTTTTAAACCTCCACAGTGACTGGTATAATCTCGAGAAGTCTAAGCGTGTGAAGCCATTTCGGTGTGGAGAATTTGACAAGTACATAGAAAATGCCAAGGTGCAGCAAGCTCACCTGCAAAACATCTCCCAAAATGAAGGGAAGTATGAACACAGAGAGTATGCCATTATGCATGCCCTTGAAATAGAAAAGTCCCGTTTTCCACATGAAGGTAATAATTTTGAAGCAGACATCCTGCGTTATCAAGTTCAATAGCTGGTTCAATAGTTTGTTGTGTAGTTTCATATTCTTTCTTTAATCTCATATCCAGTGACATTTTCACATGGAAATAGATGGAAGTGTTACATAATCTGATATTGATCACTCTTTGAACTCATAGGAAGCAGACAACAGATATTTTAATTCTCTCCTTTTTTAAGGACATTTGAATACTTATCGATTGTCTGAATCCATAAGCAATCAGGTCTCAAAACCTATCAATCAAAGTACCGAATATAGCAAAGCGAGCACATTTTATATTCGAGATCATAGAAGGTCCAAGATCAAAATCATTGGCTTAATTACCCCTATATCTAAGGGAAGCTCCAAGAGCGATGATAATTTGTTGCCACTGAAGCATGAAGGGACAATGAAATGCCATGAACCAGACAGTGATGCAGTTGAGTTGGAAGCAAGGGTCGAAGGTTCTGCCTGTGAAGCCACTGACCTTAAGAATAATACACAAGTTTATGATGTCGAGGTGACTGGAAACTACACGGACCTTGGTTTGCCCCTTGCTTTCCTGACAAGTAAATTGATTGGTAATCCCATTAAAGGCTACCCTGTCAGTGTGGAGGTTTTGGAGGATTGTTGTTCTGCAGCAAGTATTGATGGTCACCTCCCAGCAATTGGAAACCTTGAATGCCATGAACCAGACAGTGATGTGGTTGACTTGGAGGCAAGGTCGCAGGTGCTGCCTGTGAGCCCACTGACCTTGAGAATAATACAGAAGCTTATGATGTCGAGGTGACTGAAAACTACATGGGCCTTGGTTTGCCCCTTGCTTTCCTGACAAGTAAATTGATCGGTAATCCCATTAAAGGCTACCCTGTCAGTGTGGAGGTTGAGGATTATCGTTCTGCAGCGAGTATTGATGATCACCTCCCGGGAATTGGAAACCTTGAATGCCTACTGAAGAGTAGAGTTTCGTTACCAAGGCCTTGTTTAGTTTGCTAAAGTTTCTAACGTTTTCTTCATTCTCTCTCCATCACATCACATTAAATACGCCAAAAGACATATGTTCGGAGTATTAAATATAGGTAAAAAAATAACTAATTACACAGTTTTGATGTACTTCGCGACACGAATCTTTTGAGCCTTGTTAGGCCATGGTAGGATAATATTTACCACAAACAAACGAAACGTGCTACAGTGTGCTACAGGAGTTCGAAACGTTGAAAAGGCACATTTCTCCACCAACTAAACAAGGCCCAAAGAAAAAAAGATCACCACGATCAAGGCTTGGTGTTCATAAGAAGGTCAACTTGCATGATTTAGATAAGTCCAGGTGGCCACATGCCAAGAAACTAGCTCCAGATGCTTCACCCAGGAAAATCCAGAGGCTCTCATCTTATTTTATTAATCAGAGAGATCAGCGGCTGATGCAGCAGGGGGCCTTGGTGGGCTTGATGAGCCCCTACTATGACTGGCAGCTTCATTAGGAAGAAGAGATTGAGGTGGATGAAGAGGACGTGCCCCCCCACCCCCCACCACCACATTTTGCCGATACGTCTGCCACAATGCATGCAAGTGAGAGCTCAAAACAGAATCCTGTAGTTGAGAAAGGCTCCCTGCTACATGTTAGTTCAAAAACTAACAATGCTTAGAATATAAACATCATCAGGATCTACTAGCCTACCGTAGATCACATCTAGCACTTATGCGGAAATAAAGAGTAGGTTCGGCTTAATACCAGCGACGGTGTTTTCCATCGCGTTGGTGGAGGCCGATTCAACGGTGACGGAGTCGACGGGGAGAGCGACGTCGGGCTTGTAGTGTAGACGTTCCTTGAGCGTCTTCTGAGGGTATCGATGGCCTTCAGGACGCCAACGACACTGCCCATGACGCAGAGCTCGAGCTTCCAGGCCTTCCAGCGCTCTTAGCGACTGGTGAGTGGATTAGGGTTCCTAGGTTCGCGTGTAAACACGTGAAAGGCATGGGGAACCGCGAGGGTCCCCTCTACTTATATAGTCAGCGCTGTAGGCCCGGGGCCGAGCCCGATTAGACTTAGGGTTTGCCACCCGATCACGGCAAACGAGCTTTATTTATGTTGGGCCGAATCCGAGTCTGAGGGGAACCGGATCGCTCCCCCACATCCTCGGTTCGTCGGTTGACCGAGGTCATACCAAAATATCCAACACTACAGACTCACTCACCGCCGGCGCCGGGAGCAAATTGCAAGCCTGTAGAGAACGTCACCCTGCCAGGGTCTTTTTCCCCGACCGGACAGGCCGAACCGCCGCGGTCCGGTACCGGTATACCGGACCGGTTCAACCGGGAACCGCCCAAAACCGGATGAATTCAAATTCCAAATCAAAATCAGTAGTTCACTCGGTTTGGTCCGGTATACCGGTCCGGTTCGACCGGGAAATGGTCGTTGAAACAAAAAAAACCGAATTAGTGGAGAATTTGACGTGTTTTCAAATTTGAATTAAAAAATTGAAAAAATAAAAGAAAATTTTCTAAAAATATTGCAAGGTGCATAGAATCTAATGGTGTCAAAAAATTTCAAATATTCGTGCATTTAGTATTTTTTTTGCAGGCATTAGAAGTTCAACCGGCCAATTTTTTCTCCTTTTTCTTTTTTAGTTGAACTTCTAATGCCCGCAAGGTATACTAAATGAATTTGAAAATTTTTGACACCATTAGATTCTACACACCTTGAAGTATTTTTGAGAACTTTTTTGAGAATTTTTCATTTTTTCGAATTCAAATTCAAATTTTGAATTTAGACCGGTTGGGAACCGACCGGAACCGGTCCGAACCGGTTCGACCAGTTCCCACCGGTTTGGTTAACCCTGCTCCCTGCCACCTACATGCTCACCCCTGGGTTCTGCTAGCAGCACAAGGAAGTACTCCCTCCGTCCCAAAATATCTGCATTTGGAGGACCAGGCACACAAACCAATACGAAGGCGAAATTACGAAAATGCCCTTGCAGCTAGCGTGGCTTATCCTCTCGAGCCTTCCATCGCCCCCTACCTTCGCCACCTCCTCCCCACCCGTCGGCCCTCTTTCTCCCTCCTCCGTTCCCCTGCTGGCGGCTGGAGAAGCTCCTGGCGTGCATGCCCGGAGCGACTTCCCTCCTCCGCCCGGTCATGGCGACCTCCTCCTCTGCCCGGCCATGGCGGCCGCGGCCTCCTTCTCCTCCTCACCCGAGCGCCTCCTCGCCTCCGCTCTGTCCGGATTCGCGCGCTCCCCGGCGCGGCGGCCTCCTGCCTCGAACCATGGCCTCGGCAGCAGCCTCCTCACAGCCATGGCCGCAGCCTCCTCGTCCTCCTCCCCACCGGTCGTTGTCGTCAGCTACTGGTGGCCCACTGCGGCTCGTCCCCCTCCCTACCTTCCCTCCCCTGCTTCCGGCCAGCGGTGGCCTCCCGGCGCGGCGCACGGCCTCCCGAGCAGCTACGGCCATGGCGGAGGACCTCGCCCGTGGCGGCGTGAGGCGGGGCTAGTGGTGGGGGGCCGACGGCCGGCGACGAGCTCTCCCCTCCCTCCTTGTCGTAACCCACTACGACTGCTCCCCGCCGGGCGCATGGGACTATGGGAGGGAGCTCAGGCGTCGCCGGGAGCAGGTGTGCTAGATGCGAACGCACACGAGAGAGCGGTGGGGAAGGGGAAGAATGTTTCAGATTTTAGGCGGAGGACGCCCGACGGATTTCCAGAAGGTTCAGATTTTTTTTTCAAATGGGCCCGTATGCACACAGCTGCTCAGATTGGAACACATGGCACCGCTGCATGAGCTCCTAGCGTTATAGTGCGTTTAATATGGGAAAATTTTTGAATGCTCCAAGTGCACTTAATTTGGGACCGAGGGGGTATCATCTGAGACAAATGACCACCTTTTCTGGTTCCTGCAGGCCACCTTTGTCCCTGTCACCGGCAACTTCCACCGGGAGCTGCATTCGTCCTGTACGTTTGGCTTATCAGTCACCAGCCAACAGTACATTTCTCTCAGAACAAACCAGCCACCAACAACCAGCCAACAGTACTTTTCTCTTAGAACAAATCAGCATCAGCAACCAGCCACCAACCAAACGAACAGGCCATCCTCTGTACCCCGCACGCTTTGCAGTGACTGCGGGGGTTGTCGTAGATCAGGCGGGGAGCAGTGGGAGAAGTGCCACCACCACCAAAATATCACAACCACCATCTCTCATCAGGCATCGTCGCCATCTGAAGCTAGCGTGCAGTGGCTAGAGTACCCTAAAGATCAGGCCGGCACTGCATGGGTCCCATGTCCGACCGTTCGTCCACTAATGTTAAGTACGCCGGTGACTGAGAGGGTCTTGTTGGACTCATTCCTGCTCGACGGGCCAGCGCCGCCCATGATCGTCAACGTACTGTACTGAATGGTGAGAATCAACGTTCCTCCTGCAGGACCATCGGCTCCATAATCCTATACGCAAATGGAGTAATAATTTGGATCATTTATCTTTGTGCTGGTAATTATTAACTACTACTCCTTCTCTAAAGGATGGTCCGCCGGGAAGCGTGTTTGTGAGCGAAAAACAGTTTTCTTGAGACAATCATTTAGGGACGGAGGGAATAGTTGTTTCGTCGGAATCCTAGCCTTTTTTTGTGTAATGTTATGTTTTTTTTTAAGATCAATGGATTATTTCCCTTTTCCTTGGATGGAAGATCAATCCCATATTTTTCTACTCTGCTTCCTCTGTTTTAGTCCGGCCTATTCACTTTGTGGCAGTTGCTATCCACCACTGCCCTGTTTACAAAATAGTACTAACATTTATGATGCAAATAAATATGAATAGATTAATTTATGAGAAAAAAATCTAAAATATGGAGTTTGCTTGTTTAGAAAGACAACGAAAATGTAGAGGTGGGGGCCGGCGGCTCGTGTCACGAGGTTGCCGCCACCCGTACCCTCCACCGACAAATCCTAATCCGACCCCGAGGGTGCGCAGGAGTGACGGGAAGCTCCGCCGCCGTCCCGACGACTTTGCACAGCCCATTGTTGCCCTAGAGCAGTGCCTGCACTGCGCGTCACTGCCTAGCGTAGATCTTCACCAAGCGAACCGGAGATGGCCGCTGGTTCTAGCTCCTCAGCTGGAGAAGGTACTCCTCTCCCACCTCTCCCCCTCTCTTGATTCACACAAGATTCATGAACACAGACACAATGTATGCCCGGCTAGATTTGCACCTAGAACATCCTTGTAATCTACCAATAACTGGTCATAAAAAATTTGGCACAAAAATCACAAATTTAATTAGAGCACACAGAATTAATGGACCGAGGTCATTATGTGTCGAAGTCGTAACAGCACACAGAAAGAAATCACCAACGAGGAACAAGTCAGGGCGCCTGAATCAGCTGGTGCTTGGAGGAATGCCAGCGACGTTAATGATGGCAATTAGCTTTATCTACTAGGTGATACCCGCGTGTTGCTGCGGGAATTTTTAAACAAAATTTTAAGGTGAAATGTGAAAGTAAAAACACCAAAGCGATTACATGGCATGTTAATTTTGTTGAGAGAGAATCATTCTTAAATTATTGATCCTACATGTATTACTGTGAGAATTTTATGGCGTGCTACTCGCAAATACAACATGCTATTAGTCACAAAAAATTGACGAAGACATAAAAATATGGTTTGGTGGATGTTGGCATGACTTGGTGGATGTTGACATGGCTTATAGTGGATAGTGACATGTCGTGTAGTGGGTTATGACGGGGCGCGTTGAGAGGCAGGAGAAATCGTTAGTGGGTACCAATTATATAGTTGTACTAGGTGATACCCCGCGCGTTGCTGCGGGAATTTTTTAAATAAAATTTTAAGGTGAAATGTGAAAGTAGAAACACCAAAATGATTGCATGGCAACATTCGTCTGTAAACAACATTATATATGAAATCATGTTATTTTGTTGAGAGTGAATCATTCTAAAATGATTGATCCGACATGTATTTCAACTGCGGGCATTTTGTGGTGTGCTACTCACAAATATATACTATTAGCCACAGAAAATCAGTTGAAGACATAAATAGATGGTTTAGTAGATGATGACATAGCGTATAGTGGATGGTGACATGGTATATAGTGGCAGTGGGTACCAATTATATAGTTGTTTATGATAACCATACTTACAATAGCAAATCACACTTACAGTTACATACTCCCTCCGGTTCACTATTAGAAGTCGTTTTGGATAAGGTTTGAGTCAAACATTAGGAATATAAATCATGAATAACTTTTAAGTTATTGAGTTTGAAAATGTGAAAATCATATAAATAGATTTGTCTTGAAAATTACTTTCATAAGAATATACATATATAACTTTCCAATAAATATTTTTATAGAAAAGAGAAGTCAAAGTTGTGCTTTGGTGACCGTGTCGCTGTCCTAAACGACTTCTAATACGGAACCGGAGGGAGTATATACTTCTTCAGTTTTATTATTTGAGAATCCGATAGAAATTAAAAAGATGACATTGGAAATGCATTAAAACTAAGGGACTCATTATTACAACTAGGTGAATAGCCCGTGCGTTCTTGCGGGATATGTTACATTTTGAGATTTTTTAATGATTATTTGATGCACTTAGGAAAAAGTGTTCTTCTCAAAAGAATGATTATTTTTTCATGTTTGTCCACTCCCTACTTAGATAACCTCACACATAACTTATTCTATCCAGGTTTCATCTTCTCTGCCTGCTCCAAATGCAATGGACAATCTTAGCATGATGTACTCAAAGTTTATCTGCTGCAAGCACTACATTTCCGAAAGCCGCAATCGCACGACTATTGACACAATTGATCTTGCAGCAAAGACTGATCCTCATGTTGCGGTGCTTAGCAAGTTCGAAGATAACCGTGTGCGCTATACACACTTGTCTCCTATATCGTTGATGACAGCTCAACTGATGTAGTGATATATAGCCCAATCAGGAAGGTGTTGCTGGCAATGATGGAGGCTGCATTTTCAGCCATAAACCTTGAATTGCACTTAGGAGCGATCCTAGGATGGGTGTCAATAATGACCTGTCCTTCCACCCCTTGGGCCAAGCAACAATGAAGATGCAATTTGCTTGGCTAAGCAAGTGGCTTCTGACATTGGCAATGATTTTGGAGGTATGTCAAATGTGTTAAAACTTTTATAAACATCAGCCACACAGATTTTTTTTGTCAAAATCCTTCTCCCCCAACTATGTATGCAGTCCCAGTGTTCCTCTATGTAGCAGCCCACCCCACAGGCAAGTCTGTAGGTGCAATAAGGCGTGAGCTTGTTTACTACCGTCCAAATTATATGGGCAGCCAATGGTCAGGTAGCATGGTACCTGATGTCCTGCACAATTATCCCTGTAGGACCCAACCAAGGTTTCTTCTGAAAGAGGAGGTGCTACACCTTTTCTTGAGAACTATAATCTGCCGATACTGTCTAAGAATGTTTCGATTGTGAGGAGGATTACCCGTAGTGTGACCGGAAGGGGTGGAGGGCTTCCATCAGTGCAAGCTCTTGCACGATTGCATGCTTGCTGGATCCGAATCACGTCAGTGCCTATCAAGTTCAGACTGTGGTGGAGCAGATTGCTATTGCTGCTTCTCAATCACCTGCGGCCTTGAATTCTTTTGCTAGCAATTCTTTGAACATCTCATCCTCTGCTTGCATATCTTCCATGGTGAAGACTTCAGAAAGATCAAAGTGATCATCATCTTCATGCGGCTCCATAGGAACTACCTACAGTAACATGGTGGAAGAAGGGCGCAATGTACAGAATGACCTACCTACGCAAGGGGTTCCATTTTATTGTAGCAAAGCTCGACACTATTCACATTCACATGTAACTGAAAGAACTTTTGACATGAGAGAGCCGCAGGAAGCTGAATAGAGAGAGGCGTCGGCGGGCTGGACGGACGTGGTCTGCTAATCAAAGCTTTGCTGCATGCTGAGAGTAATCAAAGCTAGGTTGGAGATGAGGAAAGCGGATGACGTGGCGGACTGTGGTTTGAGAGAATGATACCGATTATATAGTTTTGTATGATGACATTGATCCGTTACGTTGGGAAATGATTCGGTTCCTCCGAAGACACATTCACCATAAGGCCGCTTAGGAAACATTGACGTCTACATATATGATCGTATTTCGCCAAAACATGCAGGGGCGGAGGGAGGGGGGGACTGCGGGGGCCTGCCCCCCCCCCCACAAGCTGCTAATCTCACATTAGATACTTAATATTCATTAGTTCATGCCTGTTAATCTCCCATTATCTACTTATTAGTATTCATTAGTTCATGTATTAAAGCTGTCTTTTCAAATTAGAGCTCAACAAGTGCTTGCAATCTGCTTAGAAATTAAGTGTTTCTTTAAATCAGTTAACTAAAATGCTAATATGTGACTATGATTATAAGATCGGTAAACGGTAAACCTATGGCTCTGCCCCCCCTATGGTGGATTTCTGGCTCCGCCCCTGAAAACACGCATACATCCATCCATCCAAACTGAAAGTTTTCTACAGAGTCTTACCCCCAGCTAAACAAGCATACGTTCTTGTGCCCACAAATAAACCAAGGGATGATCCAGTGACGTGATTGGTCCCAGTGGTTTACACAAACATGACCAGGGCTCAAAGGGAAACAGTTTGAAAAGGTTCGATTGTACGAAATGAGCTTTATCTAGTGCCTGATATGAATCTGACAAGGGGCTATGCCACTCCCAAGCAAAAGCTCCTTCAGCCTGTCGATCACGGGACCATGCTCCGAGCAAATGTTGATTTCAACAGTCATAAGGTGCTCACATGCAAAGGACATATTCCTTGCTCGCCCATGAGTGCTGCACGTGCGTCAACATACTACAGCAAGAAAAGCATACAGGTTTTTACTTCATGGCACATGCACAAAATTTTCATGTACGGAGAATACACATGTAGAGAGAATCACGCACCTCTTTTAGTTCCAGAGTTAGCTTCTCAAGATTAGGTGAGTTCTGAAGGAAGACTACCAATCCATAGAAATTTGCATGCAGACACCATGTGCCAAGAGTCAGCTGCTTAAGATTGTTGAATTTTGGGCACCACTGCAAATTATTTCCCAGCCTGTCCAGCTGCACAAGGTCCAATGATTAGGGTATGGCATACAAGCCATGCAATTGAACATGTAGCTACACAGTGGATGAGAGAGATCACGAAATGCCATTCACATTCTACAATACCAGTATGCTTCAAAAAAGAGTCGATGATGTAAATCACATGAATATAATCATTATGAAAGATTCGCATGCAAGTCAGGTAGATAAACTGGTGAAATACAATAGGACTACATGACCAATCTGTTGGATCGTAGCGATCTAATGTTCTAATTGATGCACCTGCTGGTAGCACTGTACCTTTATTTTTCACATATATAAGTCAGTAATTAACACTGATGGTAGATAGTCATCCTACTACAGAACAAGAGGTATATCTGCCCTTGCCACCTAGAAAACGTGGATGTATCAATTCCTTTTGAGTGCTATTGTATAGTGAATTGTGTTATGGACTTATGGTGGCACTTGAGACAAGTAACCATCCTACAGAGTATAGGCATGACTCGACAATAGAATAATCTATCAAACAGTTAGATTTGCAGTTACAGAACAAAGACAACATACAATTCTTAGGTCTCAGATATCGGCTTATGGATAATTCATAATTGCATGGATGCACAAATGACAAACAAAGAAGCATACCTCTGTTGGTAAAAAATACAAGTCCAATTCTCTGACACAAGACAAGAAAGGCCCAAGAGAAATTGACGGACATCATCAACCAGAGTAGCATTGAACTCAAACCCATCAAGTGTAATGTATGCTGTCGCTAGTGATTCCATGTTCTTCAGTAAAGGTATTCTACGATGAGGAGCGGAACCAAAGAAGCAAATGAATGAGGTTTGGAGTGGAGATAGAAGCCTGATCATCAGATCTAAACAAACATTCGTCCCCAATGGACAAAACCTTCAGAGTCTGGGAGGAAATCTCAATGGCAGTAATGGGGCAGTCCTTTAAGATCAGACGTTCCAATGCTCTGCACTCGGATTGGAGTTGTCTTAAGAAACCAGTGGTCAAAATAACTCCTTCAAAACGCAGGATCCTCAAGTGCTCTGAAGTAAACACTGCAGCATAGACTTCCAATTTATCAAACAAGACGTAAACCTCGACAGACCGAGCATTAAAGAGCAAAGCGTGGCCGATCCATAGGTTAGCTTCTTCGTGGTCGTCTCTGACATTTGAACGGCTGCAGTACCACAGGCCGACAGGCGGAACTCCTCCAAGGGAACCGGGTTACGGAGCATGTGAAAACGGTTGACAAGCTTCTTGAACGGCGGGTTGCGCGCATCCGAGTTGCGGTCGTTCTCGATCTCGAACTCGAGGCACGAGGCGTTGATGCGGCGCACGTCGCGCCAGAGGTCGCGCCACACCTGCGACAGCACGCACGTCTGCACGACCTGGCGTGCGTCCAGGCAGCCGAGGACGCGGAGCAGAAGGGCGCGGGGGAGGTCGTTGATCCCGCGCCGCGTCCCGGGAGCGAGCACCGGGGCCACAACCGTGCGCCCGCCTCCAGCAGACGCCTCTGCCGTTGGGTCAGCGTAGCGAGGCATTTCGTCGAACAGGTTGTGCTCCATCAAGCTGCAACAAGGCGAAAATGGAGGATTGCGGGGTGAGTCACGAACGGATCCGCAGATCGGAACGGGGATCGAGATAAGAAACGGTAATACAAGGGAGAGTTCAGGTAAAAATGGTAGCGATCGATTTTTTCGCGAGGAGAAAAGCAGATGAGGAGGAAGGAGCTCGAGCATACCGTGCGCTCAGAAGCCCTCCCGAAGGCGGTTGCCACCGCTTCCAGAAAGCAAGTCGGGGTACCTTGTTGTTCCACGCTTAGGTGTGATTGTCAGCCTGGCTAACTCTAGCCTGGCTAGAATCTGGAGCCAGGCTAGCTTAAGTATGACTAAATCAATGCAATCCGCTGGTGTTTGGTTGGGTGGCTAGAGATAGCCTGACTTGCTATGCTCGTGTTTGGTAAGCTGCACAAGGTGATAAGATGACCTTGTATTTCCTAAAGGTGAAGTTACCGCATCGTCTTCTCCACTGCGCCCCATCCTCACCTCCCTCCCCGCGTCTACTCTTCCCTTCCCCTGCTCCTCGACCGCCACGCCCCTGCTCCTGGAGCTCAACCACGACGCCGCCGTCCGCCATGAGAGAGAGAGAGCGGAGGGGGGGAGGCGAGCTGGGGAGGAGGCGAGCCGGAGGCTAGCGCGGGAGGAAGGACGCCGGAAGCCGCCGAGGTTGTCGAGCTGGAGCCGTCCACCTCGCCCAAGATCCGGCGGGGAGGTGTCCGCCGCCGCCGCACCCTTCCTCCGCCCGCCAGGGAGGAGCTCCGGGCGGTGAGATCCTGCTTGCTCCGCCGTCGCACCGCAAGGGAGGAGCAGCACGCTGTGCGGGCGAGCTTCGCGGCGGGGCAGCCGCCGGCCGTGCAAATCGATGTTCGGCGCTGACGAATCGAGCAGCACACCGTCGAATCAATGCTCGACGC
The DNA here is from genome assembly GCA_036936925.1 of Cenchrus fungigraminus. Lineage (NCBI taxonomy): Eukaryota > Viridiplantae > Streptophyta > Magnoliopsida > Poales > Poaceae > Cenchrus > Cenchrus fungigraminus. The sequence goes on along the minus strand of CM072778.1, from coordinate 41,320,955 downwards.
TGACGAATCGAGGTCCGCACGCCGAATCGATGCTCTGCCGCGCGGAGCTGCCGTCGCCGGCCGCACGGGGTCGCCACCGCCGACCGTGCGGGTGAGCTCCGTGTGCGCGGACGCGGAACGCCGGCGGGTGAGGGTGGAGCCGCGGCGGCGCGACGGACAGGTGGCGGCGCAGTGCGCTGCGCCGCGGCCTCAACGGCGCGCACGAGGGTGAGCAGAAGCCGCACCGATGGCTTATGCAAGCCTGCATAGCTGGGAATGCCCATTCCTTGCGTTTCCACTTATGCAGGCTGGAGAGCACTTTTTGCACAACCTAAGCCTGCATAAGGTCTTATGCAGGCTGCCAAACAGGGCCAGACTGCATTCCATAAGCCTGGATAGGCCTTATGCAGGCTGCCAATCACACCCTTAGTGTTTACGTTAACATCATTCTCAATTTCTCACCACCCTCTCTGTGTTTTCTATCTCTATACTGTAAAAGAAAGATATTTTTTTATCAATCTTAATTAAGACTTGTTTGGTATCAATCTAATTTTTTCTTATATTTCTCACTCACAACGACCCTACACTCATTCTTTGTGTTGTGTTAATTACCCTTATCTTCTTCCAGTTCTACTGCGGGCATGTGCCCACTAGCCTCGAGGCTCGGCCTCCTCCGCTGGTCGCGCCTTCCCTTCGCAGGCAGTGCTCGCCAGCCGCCGGCTCCCCTACATCAGTCATCCGCGAGCCACACTAGACTTGTTTTTGAAGCCATATACGGAAGGAGAGCAAGAAAATATATTTTACTCCCTCCGTCCCTTAATATGTGTCGTTGGGATTCAACACAAGAAATAAGGAAGACCTATAAATGCAACCATTCACTAGCCGGAGACTAGGCTATTAATGCTCCATCCTGTTGTGAAAAGGAGATGTGCCACATGCTATGTATTATTTTAGCTTTAAACTATACAAATAATGCATTTCAATTGGTTGGAGTTGTGCCTGATTGTATAACAAGAAAGGATACAGCAGGTCTGCTGCTGTAGAGCCACAAGCATGTCAGATCCTGCAGCTATACGAGCATGCTAACGACACATATTACGGGACAAGCTACTGGTCCTAAAATGACTCTTATTAAGGGACAGAGGGAGTAGGTTTTTAGGTCTCGAGACCATGGCTATACAGAGACCTTTGCTAAATATGGTGGTTGTCTTTCATGAGCATGTTCGGTTTATCTCAGCTTATTTCCTCTCACACAACACTATTCAATCTACTAGTCAAACACTATTCTTTGTACCAACCGAACATGCTTCATATTTCTTAGAGCAATTCCAACAAAGTGCCTACTTGAACCTCCACCGAAAAAGTAGAGTTCGAGAGAAAAAAAAACCGCATTTCAACAGGGACCCTACTCGTTAAAATAGGAACATGATGTAGGATCTATTGTTGGAATTGGTCAGAGTCCAAGTTACCTCTTCACTTGGTTTTGCTTTCTGAGAGCTTTTCTTTTAAAATACCAGAGGTACAAAACTTTTTGCAGAGGTTAGAATAAAATTAGGGGCGGAGCCAGCGGTGGGTCAGGCGTGGCTCAAGCCCTTCCTACCGCAGGAAACTCCATTAGATCCCCCCTTGAGCCACAATGTTTTATCATAGGTAAAGAAGAGGAAGAAAAAAAGTGAGGATGAATGAGAGAAAGAGTGAGAAAAGGTGGAGGAGGAGGAAGAAAAAGGGTAGACGAGCCTCCCTTTGACTCGTATCATGGCTTCACCACTTACCAGAAGGACAGAACTCAAGAAAAGTATGAGAAATCATAAAAGATTTTGGAAGATGAATATATGTACACTACTTGTGAAAGGTCATAATTTCGAGATTACGATTGAACTTTTGCAACATCATAGTCTAGTGATCCATACAGACTTATTAATTACTGAAAATCCTATGCCCTCAAAAAATTACTGAAAATCCTATAAGATACTCATTATATATTACTCTTCATTCGTCCCAAATTATTAGTTATATAGATATTTTAAATACATAGATTTTACATGCACCTAGATACCTACGTTACAAATTAAATCATGTATTAAAAACTAAAATAAATAATAATTTAGGACCGATGAGTATATACACAAGGTGACATGGGGGCAACAATCTAAGAAGAACCACTCTGTTCTCACTCCTCAAGCACCTGCAGGTGATGGAGCGTCGTCGTCATCTTCCTTCCCCGTGAACCACGGCATCTGAAGCGCGGCCGCGGAGGTGAGCCTGTCACTGGGGTCGAATTCCAGCAGGCCGCGTAGGACGTCGAAGCCAGCCGGCGAGAGCTGTTCCTCTGGCACCGCGTCCCGTAGGTGGCTCGGCGTCGAGGGCGACACACCTAACGACATCAACGACACCTCGTCGGGGATCCCGAGGAGGTGGATGATCTCGCCCAGCTGCTCGACCACATGACTCCCCTGGAAGATCGGTTTCCCGGCGACGAGCTCCGCCATGACGCACCCGAGTGACCACAGGTCCACGGGCGCTCGGCATTCCGTGTCACCCGTGAGCTTCTCCGGTGCCATGTACCAGAGCGTGCCCTGGACGGGCCCCGACGTGTGCGGAGGCGGCACTGACGCCGACATGGCGAGGCCGAGGTCGCAGATCTTAACGGACCGGCCCCGGCGGCCCCGGCCATCCTCCTTGCCGACGAGCACATTCCCCGGCTTCAGGTCGCAGTGCACAACGCCGCGCTCGTGCATGACCTTCACGCCGCGCAGCAGCCGCCTCATCACGCGGCGCGCCTCGTCCTCCACAAGCGGCCGGCCGGCATGGCGGCGCGTGCCGACGACGGAGTGCAGGCTGGGCCCGGCGTACTCCATGACGAGGTAGAGCTTATTACCATCCGTCTCCGTGCTGCCGCCGCGCACCACCTCGCGGAGCTCCACCACGCCGGGGGTTCCCCGCGCACGCCGTGAGCAGCGCGGCCTCTCGAAGGAGCGCCGCGTTCCCACCGGCGCGCACGGACTTGATGGCAACCTTCCGGCCTGTACGGCGGTGGCGCGCCTTCCACACGTCGCCGAAGGCTCCCGCGCCGATCTTGTACGTCGCCGAAGGCACCCGCGCCGATCTTGACGAGTATCTTGTACGAATCTACCCTGCCTATCGGGAAGTTGTCGAGCACGTCCCTTGTAGCCTCTGGTGCGGTAGTCGATGACGACGCAGTTGGTTTTGACCTTTTGGCGGAGGGAACACTCGGTGCCGGTGCATCGTCCTGAGGACGACGCTTCGGGCCCAACAAGCTGCCTTCCGCTCGCGATGGAGGCGGACACTTGGTCTTGGAGAGTGGCATGGGCACAAGCCGTACAACGGTAGGAGGGCTAGAGCAGAGTGTGTGGTCTGACCCGTTAGGCCCACTGACTGGAATTTGATTTGATATCAGTGTCCCCAAGTAGTGTATTTCTAGGGTTGCTAGTAGTCGAATTGGGGAATTTTGCTTACCGGATCAACTTGCCAAATTGGGGAAAAAATCAGCATTTGGAAGGGGCACAATTTGAGTAGGGGATTTGAGTCGAGGGGGCGACGATCGTCGTCAGTGTTGGTGGGGATGGATGAAATCGGCGGTGGTGATCTGGTCGGTAGCGGAGTGCGACGGTGAGGCGGTGGTGGCACCGCCCTGCTATCGTAGGCAAACAAGATGGCGATGGTTGCAGTTGATGTCGTCGGATATGAGGTTTGATTTATGGTGCAATTAGCGGTGCTGGCAACCACATGCGACACCGATGCGTGCAAAGCTAACTAGATTGGAGGTCGTCGGAGTTTAGGAAGATGCGTAGTTGGCGCAGGACGAACAGGCTTAGGAAAGACAAAGCAATGGAGCAGGTGGGTTATAAAAGGGATTGGTGCAGTGGTAACGGATCAAGATCGATCATCTATCTATCTATCTATCTATCTATCTATCTATCCGGTGCTGGTGCTGATACTGAGGCAAAATATAAAACCGATGCCTTTTAATACAAACACAAAAATACTAATAATAATTATGCGTGTATAAAAAAATAATAAATATTTAGAGTTCATTTGGTGCGGCTCCCCAGCTACTCTGTTGGCAGCCAGATCCGACCAAACATCCACACGCGTGGAGCGTTTCTAGCATGCAAAGTGCACCGCCTAATAATCGAATTACTGAAATGCTAAACACAAGTGATGTGCAGTTGCTTGGAGGTAAATCCTTTGAGTGGACACAACACACAGCAGGTTGTCGTTGCCACCACCACCAGAAGAGACTGCAAGTCCCAGCTTGTTTGCGTGTGCGTGCATGTCTTACCTGTAGTCTAATTAACACGCCTGTGTACGCTACATTGCCAAAAACGGCCGCCCGCTCTTGTTTCTATGGGTTAACTATGTTGACATTTGTCATGTTGACAGATGTCATCAGTACGGTGAATGTTGGCCAAAATAGGATGCGGTGAATTGCTACTCTTGTTTCTATTACTCTTCTTCCTCCACTTCAGCCCTCGATGCTCCATCCTCCGACTGCATGAAAACTCATCTCGTCGTTGCCTTGTGTTTTTACCATTACCATTACCAGCTAGTGGAAAACTCATTGTGGCCCCCATCTTGCGACTAACCGGATAGCCCCATTCCCTTGTCATTGGCTTCAAGCATTGCACATTACCCACATATAGTCCTCGATCTAACTTATAGCTAGCGGCCTGGACCTTGTTCTCTACGCCCAAGAGTGATGCCGAGATTCATTAATCCTTTCAAATTAGGTGATGTGTTCCCTACACATCCTATAGATGTTTTAGTTGCTCCAAGGGAAAGCTTTTTGCTGGCTCAAAATTGAGAAACGTATTAATATATATTAGAAATTCGCAAAAGAAATTCGAACCCCGCCACTTATATATCAACCAATATTTGCCATCTAATTATTCATGTTCTAGCATAATACCCATAGAGACACTTTACATGAACGGTTAAAATTTCGTGCATCAGTGCACCACATAGTGTGAATGACATTATCTTCAACCTTTATACATAGATTGGAAGAATGATGTGGGGATGGGCGAGACACATTAGCCGAGCCTGGTGCACTAGAACAAGCAATAAGAAGCTTTTCTAGTTGTTACTACCAAATTAAAATTTCACCTGATGGTGTGCACATTGAATTTAGAGTTGATTGCACCCGTCATACAACAACTTGTCATGTGGGTGCAAATTAGTCCAACAACTTGTGAAATATTCAAACTACTAAACTAACTTGTCACGTGGGTGCAAATTGACCCAACAACTAGTTAAATGCTTAATTTAGTACAATAACTTGGTAAAGTTGCACAAACAATCGAAATGTTACAACGACAACATACTAAGCAAAGTAGATGTGCAGGTAAGTTTTATTCCAAGCAAAATAATTCTTTTTTTCATTTTTTGTCAATAATTCTGAATTGCTCCACACTGTTACGACCACTAACTGGAATTTGACTTGATATCAGAGTACCCAATTATAGTGTATTTCTAGGGTTACTAGTAGTCGAATTGGGAATTTCGCTTACCGGATCAACTTTCCAAATTGGGGATTTTTTCAAGGTTTGGAAGGGGATCAATTTGAGTAGGGGGGATTTGAGTTGAGGGGGCGACGATTGTCGTCAGTGTTGTTGGGATGGATGAAATCGACGGTGGTGACTTGGTGGTAGAGGAGTGCGGCGGTGAGGCTGTGGTGGCACCGCCTACTAACATAAGCAAACAAGATGGAGATGGGTGGAGTTTGTGTCGGAGGTTTGATTTATGGTGCAATTGTTAGTGTCGGCAACCGCATTCGGCACTAGTGCGTGCAGAGCTAACTAGATTGGAGGTCATCGGAGTTTAGGAAGATGCATAGTCGGCGCATGACAAAGAGGCTTAGGGAAGATAGAGCAATGAAGCGGATGGATTATAAAAGGGATTGGTAGAGTGGATGGATTATAAAAGGGATTGGTAGAGTGGTAACAGATCAATATCTATCTATCTAGTGAGGGCTGTTTGACATTTGTCATGTTGACAGATGTCCTTACAGTGAATGTTCACCAAAATAGGATGCGGTGAATTGCCCTTGTTTCTATTCTTCTTCCTCCGCTTCAACCCTTTGCTTGATCCTTGATGCTCTATCTCCGACCGCATAACACCGCCAACCAACTATCTTGTCATTTTGCCTTGTGTTTCTACCATTACCAGCTAGCGGAAAACTGTGTGTTTCTACCACATAACAGTCGTACCATTACCAGCTAGCGGAAAACTGTGTTTCTATCACATAACAGATTGGAAGAATGACGAGGGGATGCAAAGGCGTGACACATTAATTAGCCGAGCCTGATGCACTATCTAGAACAAGCAATAAAAAGCTTTTCTAGTTGTTACTACCAAAATTTTCACCTCATGTCATCATGGGTGCACATTGAATTTAATATGGTTTCTTTCAATCGAAACAAGCTCTTCTAATCAAAATATTTTAGACTAAAGAATAGTGGCATCCACTCAACCATCCTTTATTACAAAGTTTTCAGCCATTGCCTCCATCATGTCAACAAATAGCAAAAGCCTCATAAAAACTAAAACCGCCATGCCCTAAAGATGACATGCATATATGAATATGTTATTGTTGCCTTATAAAAAAACAAAATCATTTATACTTTACCAAATAGGCCAACATAAGGTGCTTGCCTCCAACCCAAACTTGGGATACAAAGCTTAATCTATTCTTTATTATAGCTAGTTATAGACACATAGCTATACTTATAGGTGATTGTACTATATACACACAATCTAAACAATTGTTCAAATAAAATTTTCAATACTATGGCAGTAAATAAAAGAATCTGAAGTGCGCAGCAATAGAGGGGGGTACAAGCAACATCACCAGCAGCAAGGGAGCTGGAAGCATCTCTTCATCTACTATGTAGAGTAACCACCAGATCTGTACACTAAATCGGACCACATTGAGCAAAGGAACATGTATAAGGAAACAAATGCAAAAAACAATGGATTCATCTATTGAACTTGAAGTTGTTGAGCTAGCAGGCAGGCATCAGGCACTAGAAGGAAGGGAAGGGAGGTGAGGCATGCAACAAAGAAGGAGCAACACACAAGACTGTCTCTCCAAGACTCCAACGACTTGGCAGAGTACACAAGCACCGCAGCACGAATGGTAGCAGCGGCCGATCGATTGCCACACTGTTGTGGTCGTAACGACAAGGAGGGGAGAGCCTAGTGCAAACTCACAAAGCCCAGGCGATCGGAGCCTCACTGGTGCATCAGGAATCGGGAGAGCCTGAGTGAAAGCCTCATGTCTGGATACCACATGGAGTACAATGAGCCTCCAATCTCCATGGAGCCTTTCAGAAAGGAGCACTAGTACTACTGAGGAATCGACATTCAATACCGGTGCTTAACTGCCATTAGTATCGGTTGTTGAACTGGTATTGGACCTTCGAGACTAGAGGACTAAAATACCGGGTATATAACCGATACTGATGAGAGGCCTTCAGTGCCAGGTGTTGTTTACACCCAGTACTAATGGAGCTGCCACGCATCACGTGGTAGGCCCACATTAGTATTGGTTGTAAACACCAACCGGTACTAATTGTTGACGTTTATTAATTATGTTTATTATTTAATTTATTTTCTATTTCTTTATATTCTATATATATTATTATCTCGCATTTGTTTTTCCATTACGTATACTAATTCTATTATGCAATATTATAAAGTCGTATCTCATATATAATATTAAATTAGACTTAATATCATACATATAGTCATATATTCGTAAATGAGTAATCCTTCACATTTTTGCAATTTTTGTATGGACAAAAAAATGAAACTAGACGAGGCTTGTTCGATTCTGCCACATCTAGAAATTCACGCAACCCATTTATGTATTTCATGATGATTTTCTTAGCGGTGTATAGGGTGGACAGTGAGCCAGAAACTCGTGAGCTGGCTCGACTCGTTCATAACTTGGCTCGACTCGCTCGGCTCGATCAGTTTTTTAACGAGCCGAGCAACTATTTTTGCTTGTTTTGTTAACGAGCCGACTCGAGCCAGCTCGCAAGCTACTCGCGAGCTAAACGAGTTAGAAAGTTCTAATTTCAACATAAAACCGAACTATCAAAGTTGAGCTGAGCCATTGAAGCTATGCTAAACTTTCCTAAGTGCTCCATGTGTGACTAATTTTATTATTTACAACTTTATAATTATTATTTTTAATAATTTTACATATGCTCAGATGTTAATTTCAAATTTACATACAGCTCGCAAGCCTAACGAGCTAGTTCGAGCTACTAACGAGCCAACATTTTTACTCGTTTTGTTAACAAACCGAGCCGAGCTGGCTCATTAAATTAACGAGCCAGACCAAGCCGAGCCGAGCCAAGCCGAGCCGGCTCGGCGTCCAGGCCTAGCGGTGTACATCTATTGCCGATTCATCTACAAAGTATCACTGAACAAAATATATTTTGATCATGCAACAAATTCAAATGAAAACCAGATCAAGTTACACAAATTTAAAGTTTTCATATCCAATCCACATGATACAATACGACAAATTTAAATGCAGGCCATACAGAAATACACAATTTTAAAGTACGACATATGAAATACTACAACAATCCATTAAGTACTACTGAGGTTTAGCTATCCTGGAATCACCATGTGAATTCGTTGAACCTCCTGAGATAGTACTACTCGGTGGATCTGCAACACACGGGACTGCTAGTGGAGCATAACGACCACCAAAAGGAGGTTCCTGCCCTGCTACAATAGCATCTCCATATTTTTCTTGCAAAAAACGAAACATTGCTCTCTCCCGCATGCTAATTTTTTTCGGCTTATGAGGAGGTCCTGAGGTCCAACTTTGGTTTTCCCCTTGCCGTGTGACGGACGACGATCACCACTACCACCATCCTCACTCACTCCGCGGTCCAGCAGCAGTAGACATCTTTACTAATTACACTAAATTATTTAGCTCATAATTGCAAATGCTCGTGTTTTCAAATGACTGTACTAAGAAAAAACTTATATTGTACTTTATATTTATTAAGTTCATATTTTGAAATAACTAATATGACACAAAATCTATCATCTATACACCATTTAATACAACTAATATGCTTCTTAGCCTATTCCATTCTAACTAATACTAAAAGATAAAATAGAACAATTAAAAAACTACTACAAATTATATGTACTATTCCATTCTAACTAATACTAAAAGATAAAATAGAACAATTAAAAAACTACTACAAATTATATGTATATAAATTAAAATTATTAGTATAAAAATTATACAACGTATGTACATAAATTCTAAAATAGACAAACTAGAATCATTTGTCAACTAATAGCAAACTTAGAATCCAATCCACCTCATTGTATTGCAACATTGTATCTAATAAAATGGAAAATGTTTCTCATTCTACCTCATTGTTAAATCACAAAAAAAAACTATAGTTCTAAAGAATAAAACTTAGTATACTAACAATGTAACATGTGAGGACCAAGTTTCTAACATTTAGAACACTTCGATGAGTCAAATCCTCAATAAGTCTTGAAAAATCCGGCATGATCTCCCCTAAATCGCCATGAGAAGGTTGAAGCCCGAGCTTGAAGAATGGCCTGGACTGAAGGAAGAAGGAGGTGATTTTATAGGTGACGTATTAGTACCGAGTTGGTATAAGACCCGATACTAATGGGCATCTATTAGTACTGAGTCTCAACCCCACCCGATACTAAAGGGGGAGCGCAACATTAGTACCGGGTGGTGGGAACACCCGTTACTAATATCGATATTAGTACTGGGTGTTCCTTGCACCCAGCACCCAGTACTAATGTGGTACGAGTGCGCCCAGGAAACGAGCCGTAGGACCCAGTACTATTGCTCCTATTAGTACCGAGAGGAAAAATAACTGGTACTAATGGAATTCGAAGGCCAAGACCAAAATTCGGTTCCCAGTAGTGTAGGGGTCCTTCAACAATAGCCCCTTGCATGAATTCAGCGTAGCTCAGTTGTAGGTTTCCTTGTAGTGAAACTTGCTCATCATGATTCGAGTCATCGATTTGGTACTGGTGCTTTTATTTTTTAATTTATTTCAAAATTTAAATGGTCATATTCTTTCGGTGATAGTTGGTAGGCTATCTGCCCATCGACAACGAGATAGCAGTGATGACTTTGTTAGTTTCAAAGGTTTATCAGCTCAATCTTTTGAAGATGCTATAGGTAAAAGATTGTGTGTATGTTTGTAGGGTAAATGTGCGTGCATGTATGTGGCATTTAGAGGGTGTTTGGATACCCTTTAGTCCCATGACTAAAATTAATCAGACTAAAAGTTTTTAGGGGGTGTTTGGATGGGGGTGACTAAAACTAGTCTGATTAAACTTAGTCACTTTGAGGGACTAAATTCCCAAATAGGTGGGACTAAAGGGTGACTAAAACTAGTCACTTGACTAAAACTTTTTAGTATGGGAGGGGGTAGGTAAAAGTTGTTTTAGTCCTCTCTCTCCTCATTTACTGCAACGGGAAAGGGAGAGAGAAGGGGAGGGAGAGAGGAAATCTGAACTTTAATGCTCTTTAAATCTCACTTTAGTCAGGATATCCAAACAGGGAGGTGACTAAAAACTTTTAGACCCCGTTTGGATGGGTGAAAAGGGGGTGAAAAGTGATGTATGAATAGTAATGGAATAGTGTTTTTTAAGAGAAGATGTGATGGATGTGATGGGATGCACGGTGAAGAGGGGAGAAACCAGGGGTAATTAACTTAGCCCCTAAAACCCCAAATCAGGAAGGCTAATGATGGGCCACATCGACAGAGGCCCAACACCGACCGCCAGCAAGGCCAGGCCCAGCTCTCTTTCCTAAGGAACAGCAGCCCGGCCTCCCTCCGCAGAGCCTCCTCCGACTCAGGCGGCCATTCCGGCTACCTCGACCGGCAGCTCCGCCTCGCACGACCTAAGGCTCCTTCCGCTGTAATCCGTCGGCCGGGCCTCCCCGGGGGGTGGGCCGCAACGTGGCGGAAGCTGCCCCGCGCCGCGCGGGACGTGCAGCTGCGGCAGGGCACGCGGATCTGCCCTGTCAGGAGGACAGGTAATGATGAGATTTTCCCCGGCGTGGAAGGCGGACTGCCCCGGCGTCCCATCACCTGAATACAGAATAGTGGCCAAGGACACGCGAATCCTTCGCATGTAAGACATCGAACAGCGAGACCCGACCCAGCAGGTATCAGAGAAAAGGTCGAGGCTTGCAAGGGAAGCCCCGACCTAACGTGACTAGCGTGCTCCTGGGTCGGGAGAAGCCACCTCGGGACGGAGGCCGAAGCTACGCCGCCCTACAGAGGCTACCACGACTGGTGCGGTGTACGGCGCCAACGGGAGACGAAGGCCCACGACGTGGCACTGTTCCAGCACTGTTGCAGCACTGTAGCAGAATGTTATTTTACCATCTTAGCCCTTGTACACCGGCCCTCCTTGAACTATAAAAGGAGAGGTTAGTACCGTAGAAAGGGAGATCGAACGGGGTCCAACGGAACCATCACACCGGACACATCGTTCAAGATCAACCACACACACCACATCCACCGATCGAGCATCCGCTGCTCTCACCCACGCACAGAGACTTAGGACTCTTTCCCTCTCTCGACCTAAGCTTGTATCCCCTACTACAAGCCCCTGTGGGCATATAGAACATCTTCCCGAATTGGACGTAGGGCACCCTCTCGGAGCCTGAACCAGTATAAACTCGGTGTCTCTAAGCCCAACCATCCGGATCAGACGCACGAATCATACCAAAAATTACTTGCCGCCGGTATCAAACCCCGACACACGGTTCCTTTGAAGGGAAGAGAACATGCCCTAAAGGGTATCAAACACCCTCTTAGTCACCTCTTTGTTTGGATACTCTGACTAAAATGAGATTTAAATAGCATTAAAATTCATATTTTCTCTCTCCCTTCTTCTCTCCTTTTCGTGCTGCACTAAATGAGGAGAGAGGGGACTAAACAACTTTCAGCTACCCCTCCCCTACTAAAGAGTTTTAGTAACCCTTTAGTCCCACATGTGACTAAATTTAATCAGATAGTCACCCCTGTCAAACACCCCCTTATACTGTGTGATTTAAAAAAAACATTCCTTGCTAATCGGGCTTCGAACGGTAGAATGGATGCTGGCACGTGGGCCTTAGGATACAACGCTCGCAGGATTGGGCCAGGACAATTCGAAGAGTAGGGCGAAATGGGACCAACTTCTCGGCAAATCAACGAAAAATGAAAAGTGCGTCAAATTTCATCATACTCAGCATGTGGTAGACAATTTAGAGAACCCCCAAACTGAACAATCCTACAAGATTTCCTACTGAATGAAAACTTGCAGCTACTATAAATAATAAAAAAACGAGACATTCTTAACAGGCCCGGCCTTTTAGACTATCTCCGGCAGATGTTGCAAACACTGGCAGAACTGCAAAACGGTGAGGGAATGGGCATTGTACCCACTCCAGCAGTCACCGCAACAGGTGCTGCAAAATGCAGCGACCCCCTCCCCCCCGGCGCGCGCATCCCCGGGGGATTCGGCCTACTTTTCCGCATCGCCCCATCCCAACCGTCCCGCCGGTCCCACCCCGCCGCCCCTCTCCCTCTTGGCTCACTCTCCTCCACCTCGCCTTCCCTCTCCCTCTCCGGCTCCTCCGCCTCGAGCAGGAGCGTGCGCAGCAGCCCAGGAGGCCGCGCGGCGCGCGCTGCGTCTCCAGGGTATGCGCGGCGTAGGAGGCGAGGTGGCGCGACTTGCGGGGAGCCGCGATGCAGAGCAGGGGCCGGGCGGCGAGCAGCTGGGGGCGGAGAATCCGGAGCAGGGCCGAAGTCGCGCCGTCGAGGAGCGCGCCCGCAACGGAGGATCTGGAGCCGTGGGCCTTCTTCCTCGGCGAGGCGCGGCGGAGCGGAGACGCGCCCGCGGCCGAGGATCCGAGGCCTTCTTCCCCGGTAAGGCGCGACAGAGCGGAGACACGCTCGCGGCGGAGGATCTAGAGCTGCGGGCCTTCTTCCCCGGCGAGACGCGCGGCGGAGCGGAGACGCGCTTGCGGCGGGTCGCTTGGCGTCGAGCTCGCTGGCGCCCACGCTCCCCCTCCTCCGCGGTCGTCGAGCTCGCTGGCACCGCACTCCCCCTCTTCCTCTTCTATGCTTTCCCTCTCCTCCCTGCCTTGAGCAGGGTCCGACCTCGATCTGGAGGCAGGGGAGCTCCTCCAGGCTCGATCTGTGTGGGCGGCGTGGCCCGCCGGCGGAGGAGCGAGTAGTAGGGGCGGTGACGGCACATGCCCACGGCCGTCTCCCTCCTGGCGGAAGGCAACTGCCCCTGCGGATGCGCATCAGGTTGCACGGTGCTGCTGGAAGCGGCTCCTTTTTGCACATGGGATATCACCTCTCTCCTGCTGCATATCGGGGTTTTGCAGATGGAGAGCGGGTGACTGCTGGAGACAGTCTTACGTCTAGATTGATGTAACTATTACGATTCTTGCAAGAGAAAAAATTGTGCCTACAATAGAAGACTGAAGCAGCAAGTCACTAGCTAGCCAAACTTGGTATAAAACATCAAATGCCACTAACACTAAGCAAGCATACTACGCAAAAGCCGGCGAAAGCAGGGTCTAAGGTGCTTTTAAGTTTGTACTACGCAAAACCTGCTTTCGGCTGTGGCTTTGGATGGCAGCCAAGCCCTTTGGTTGGCTTTTGGCTTTTGCCAAAAGCAAAAGCAGCTAAAAGCCCCAACCAAAGGCACCCTAAGCATTTGTTCAGTCATGGTTCGTAATGATCACTAGCACCAAGAAACATAATTTAACAAGTTTTCTCCTACCCAGCTAGTGTTGAGTGTGGAGTAACCAACCATCCGCATATTGGACATCAGAGAACCTATGATACTAATGTATCCAAAAGGATTACCCATGTGTGCAGGTGCAGCTAGCACCTACCAGAATCCTGTAAGGAAGTCGACCCCTTTTCAAGCGGAAGAAATATATGTTTGGGCATCAACTTCACATGCATACGCTGTCACCATTTTTCTTCTCATTTGCAGGATCAAGGTGGCTGAAGCCTTTGTTCTGGAACCATATGCGTTATTTGCACTGTAGCTAAAATAGTAGCTGATTCTGCAAATCTCATGATTGTGACATTTTAGATTTTGCGGACACTGTATCCAACTTCTTCTGTTTTCAAGTCCTCATTCCAGTTCACAAACTCTAACCCTCCAAACTGTACTTGCTTAATACCAACATGACTGCAAAAAAATCAAACAGAAATTGGATGAGATTGTGTAGTTCTACACAGTAATATGATAACAAAATTCAAGAGTAAGAACAGTTTGTTAAGAATTAGGAGGTAGCTGATATATTGTTTTTCAAGAGTAAGAACAGTTTGTTAAGTCATGATAAGTAATAAAAAAAGTGTGTTCATTCCTATTGGCGTGCCAAATGCCTTGCACAACTACAGGAGTGGCTTTCGAGCAAGGATTACATTTCAAACTCCATTGACATCAGTTTCCAAATCAGTAGTTACCACTTCCCTTTAGATAAAATGAAAAGTTCAGATTGCTTCTCAAAAAAGAAGGAAACTTCAGCTTGCTTCTCCTCCAAAGAGAATAAAAGTGAATGCTAGGCAGCACACGGCACACAAACATGGCAGGTTGGCAAAACATGGACTCAACTTTTAGGGTTGCAAACAGAAAACCAGAGGGAGACATAAATATGCAAGTGCACCATATGTTGGAAACCAGACCGCGATGAGCAGAAATCACATTATACAGAACCAAAATATTGACAGTTAAAAAGTCTGGTTCTTACTCTGAACTTATGGTCGTTAAGGCATTAAGCAGGATGTCCAAAAGCAACGGCTCATGAATACCTATGTCTACCCTGTGCAAGTCAATAAGATGAAGGTAAACACTCATGGGAAACATCAATGTGATTAAAACTAGAAAAGTATACATTTTCAATATTTCAGTGTAGAATAAATATTTGTTTGAAAGAGGTTAACGAGGAAATATGGCACATGAACCAAACATAAATGAGCAATATGGTATCACAGTGTTTCAATACATGGTGAAAAGGTACAATAGCATGAAAGGGTTATGGCTTTCTAGGAAGTCATACAACTGCAATGTAAATGTAGTTATTATTATTTTCAGCCAAAGTGGTCCAACAAGCTTATTGCACTACAAAATTCATAAATCACATCAAAATGTTTTTTCATGATTAAACCCACATCAACGAAATTTATGCAGTGAGTGTTTGTAATTGTAAGTTATGGCTAATATAAACAGTTAATGTCTGCAATCCAGAATGATGTGAGAACAGATCGAACTAATAAAAGAATTAGAGGACGGGGAAACCAAAAGAACACCCTTTTTCAAAAAGTTATGATAATTCACATGGCAACATAAAAAGGTTACAGTCTGCAGTTTGTACAGGCTGCTTAGAAGAAAATCAGTACATACCATACATGTGCTAGATTATCTTGAATCTCAAGATCACCAATGTTATAAAATGATGTTGGAGTGACGTTAGCTCCTTCAAGAGCATCATAAGTCGGCCTTTTGCAATCTAAAGGCAACTGCGATAGCTGTAAAATAAACAAGTTTTTTAAGCCACTTATTGCAAAGCATAGAAGTTTGATCAAAGCATTTTTAAGCTACCGAAATCTTGAAGGAAAGAACAGAGGTCATTTTTTTTACATTCTTACTAATGGCAGGATTATGTTATCCTGACTAGTATCATCCACTCTGTTTGCTTACTATATTTGAAGGACATGGCAAGAAAAAAGAATGCTGTCCACAATAACACTTGAAAAGTGACAGAGTAAATCTGGTTCAGCAAAATTACCTGCATATTCATAGAATTGCAGCCACCAAGGCGCCCAACTATATGCCAAGAACGTAGAGCCTGCAATCATGATAAAAAAGAGGAGTTGCAACATACAGAATAAACATGCATATAGATCTGAGAAAGACATAATATGCTTTTTTATAATGTGATTAAATATTTCCCTCTGGAAAAAAAAGGGAGAGCAAGAACTTACATCCGAAATTAAGGTAACATCTTTCGGCAATAGAGCATTGTAGAACTCGAACCATATATGTGAATTGGAGAAGTCAAATCTAGAGCAGGAAACAACCACAAATCCAAATTCATTAAGCACTTAAGGAATACCCCCAAATGATTGTTGATGGTCAAGTTTTACTTTTACATTGATCATTATAGCCACTTGAGATTAAATTTGTGAGATCTAACAAATAGTTGATCCAACAACACATTGTTTTAATAAAGATCATGACATGTTCAGAGAAGCATTAGAAGCTCGATTTAGGAGACCAATTTTGTAAACAAAGATTTAGAGACTTATCAGGTCGAACTGCACAGTACAAAAGAGGAAGCTAGCTAGTTGGATTTTGCACACATATCTAGCAGCTTCAGAGAAGTACATTACTTGTTGAAGACGACCTTCATGGGGTTGGGCGAGCCGGTCTTGGCCTGCACGATCTTGTGGCGCTTCTTCCTTATCCTCTCCTCCATCTGCACAACGGCACAAGGCACCAAACAAGCATTAGATTATTCAACCGACGGGGAAAGCAATGCATTCATCAGACTATCAGAGGATAAGAGGAAGAGAAGAAGGGGGAAGAAAATGCACTAGGCAAGGGACACCGACGCGGGTCTGGGCCTTTTTTGGGTCGTCGAAGTAGTCCCCCATAATGTCCCCGATCTCGGGGTCATGATCGTAGTCCTCCTCCTCCTCGCCGCCGCCGCCGCCGCCCTCCCACCTCGGGAACCCTTCGTCCTGGAGCTCGGCCTCGTACTCGTCGTCGCCCTCCGCGGCGGCTGAGGCGCTCATCGACTCCCCCGCCCCGGCCCCCGAAGCACGCCGTCGGGCGACGAGGCGGCACGCGTGACTGAGTCGTGTGTGGAAGGGAGCCGGGAGGCGCGCGCTTGAGCTCGGGGCTGCTGCTGTTGCGAGTGGGAAGCACAGCGGCGGATAGGCGGCCAGGCAGCCGCAGCCGCCGAGGAGCCCAGGGAGCATGACTGGTGCCCACTGCGCTGAGCCGTTCCTATTATCGCGGGATTATACTTCTTCGTGTGCGTGCGCTGCTTGCTTGCCGGTTGCCGCGGCGGAGGCGCACCAGCGAGTCGTCGGCGTCGAGGCTGGCTTGTAAGTGGATGGGGAGGAGAACGCTGGACAGTGTGTAATGTAGGCAGGAATAACGCGGCCCATCGTGAGGCTTGCTGGGCTTTACAGATACCACCTCGGCTAAACTTTCTTCTATTTTCTGCCGCGGCCGGCGGACGCCGGACGGAACTCCTAAACCCTGTTGCCTGTTGGACCCCGTGACTTCTATCCACCCAGCCCGGCGTGCTACTATTTGAGAATTGAGAGAGGTGATTCCACGGCGATTCGAGGATTCAACTTGGGATTCCAAGATTGGTGATCGATTCTCGAGATTTAGTACCGGAGGATCTGATTCCCGCTCCATTTTTATCCTCGGATATTCAAAAACAATGTCCCAAGGTACTTCAAATCAAGTTCATCCTCAATCTCTTTCTATAGGTGCTATCTCCAGGATTCCTTTGGTCAAACATCTGCATTTATACCCTAGATGATATTCCTTGCACTGGATTGAAATTTCCGTGGTCAAAATCGATGAACCCTTGAACTAGGGTTTCATTGTAGAAACCAGAGGCTCTGGTTTTGCAAAACTGGAGGTTCTAGTCTGTGCAAAGGCAACTTTGTTCATGTGTTTCTCTCTAGATCATGTATATGAGTCAAAAAAAAATAGCATTACTCATCTGCTCATTAACATGTTCATCAGGATATAGTATTGCAAAAGAGAGTTTTGTATCTGCATTACTCATATGCTCAGAGAGGTTGCGGAAGTCCTCCACCTGCTGAATTTCTAGTTGAATATATCCACATATCATCTATGGAATCTTCCTTATACCTGTTATATGTGTGTGTGCCACAGATCCTTCAGGCAACACGGAGGCCTTTGTTTTTCAGAGAAGAGGTAGAAGAAGGTTGAATCCGGAGGGTGATCCACAACAGCAAGTAACGAGATCTCAGAGATCCAAAGGCACTATACACTTTACTAAACCTGGGAGTGATGAGGATGGGACCTCTAGTGATAACGATGAGGTGGAGGACGAGACATATATGGAAGCACCTCGTGCTAGCTTAAAGAGGAAGGGCAAAGCAATAAGGACCAACCACCATAAGGATAGCCAAGGCACAAGCAGTGGGGGTGGTGGGCATGGAGACGGAGAAAATGAGGAGTACAGTTATACTTAATGTTGGGGGTCCGAAAATCGGATGGGATCCCCGAACACAAGACTCAGGAATGGACGCACGAAAGCGAGAACGAAAGAGGGGACAAGGAATTCCCGAAAGTCTGCACTCGCCTCAAAAGTTGTGAATCCCTTTACACGTGTCCTCTAACCCCCTTTTATAGGGAGGCGAAGGGACTTTTACATTCCGAGATTACCCTCGAATCTGAGGAATATTCGCGGTGTGAACACGTACATGAACGCCTTTTACATCCCGTGATTTACGGGGCTAATTTCGCATAATTACAAGCCTGCCATCTATTCACACTTGAAACCCGGACTTTTGGCACCGCCTCTTTGACTTAGCTCGTTCGTGGCTTCCACTTCATATCTGCGAAGACATTCAGTAATTGAGATTCCCGTCTCGAATCGCCGAAGTCAGTCCCGAAGTAGAACCTTGCCGAAATCCGCAGAGATCCTCGAATCAGCAGTGATATCCGAAGTTTCCTTCGCCAGAATCCCCGAAACCGACAGGTTCCCGCTGTCCTGAAACATGGAACAGACCCGCGATCCGACACTCATTCGGCGATCATTTCGCATAATATCAGAGGATTAGTGAATCATACAGAAATAACAAAACACCCTCGTGAATACTTTCTCACTACGAAACAATGCAGTGACGCGAAGGTTTGTTCACGAATGCTTTCACGAAGTCGCAAGAGTCCAAACTACTTCGAAGTTTCGAGGGTGAAAGGTTTTTACCCAATTCCCCAACACTAGCCCCTCGGGGAAGCGGGTTGACTCCGACGATCCGTTTCCACGAACAACTCTTAGAATTTCGGTAAAAAACGTCATCCTCGGAACGTCGGAGTATACACGCGTCCCCCTCAAAACGCGCAACGGTCATCTCGAGACGGTTTCTTGAAACTACCCCCCTCTTGCCCTATAAATAGAGGCCGGGTGCGGTAACTTTATTTCACCGTTCCGTCGCACTCTTCCGATTTTCGAAGGTGTTTGCAGCGTAAAATTTCAGGATTCCCGAAATTCGGCAACCTCTTTGGTCTTCGAAGGTATCCTGCTTTCTTTTTCTTTTTTCGTTGATTGGTCAACTTTTTCGTAGGTTTTCGTTTCTTATAAATTGATATGCGTTTCGTATTTGCTTTATTCTCGAGTAGGTGGCTCGTACTAAAAGCACTGCTAGACCGATGACTTCTGAGGAGTTGGTCATTGCTGGTGTCCCGCCGACCGGAGAAAACGTTCGCAATTCCGAGAACGTTCCGTCTCGTACCGATGATCCGGCTGCCGAAACCATTCGCGATTCCGGCAGTCGCGAAGACGGGGAGATAAGGCCTGAGAACAGATCTGGCGGTGAGGAAGATCTCTCCAATGTCGACGTTGATCTGAGCGAACTTGTCGCTGTGAAGGCTAAATCTTATCCCCCGGCTTTTGTGTTCGGCGAATCGAAGGTTACGGCCGATCTTATCAAAGAATATGAGAAGGCTGGATTTTTCCCTGCCGGTGATGGACGTCCCCCTTCTGATGAACAAGTCCCTGCTCCTGAAGCCAACGAAGTTGTTGTGTTTAGGGACTTCTTTACCTGTGGACTCAGATTTCCTTGCGATCTCATTCTTCCTTCCATTCTTGAGAAGTTTTCTGTGAAAATCCATCAATTGGCACCGAACTCTTTTCTGGAACTCTCGAAATTCTTTGGATCATGAAGACCTTCAAGTGCACCTTTGGTGCTGACATATTCGCTCGTTTATTCGAGCTTGTGATTGAGAAGGATATTCTTAAGCTTGACGATGGGAAGTACTATGAAGCGCACTATGCGTGCTGTACTTTCAACACCCGAAGAAAAAATTCGCAAAAAGGCCTCACCCGATTCCAACTTGCACCCTGCAGTAAGACCAATTTCTCCGAAGATTGGAGCTCATATTGGTTTTTTTGAGACATGGGTACCCCTGGGTCCCCACCGATCAGGTTCATGACCGTCCCCAACAAGTGGGTCCGGCCCACCAGAAGACCCGCCGACCTGTCAGTAGGCCTGCCTGACCTGACATGTGGGCCCGAAAACGAGGAGACAGTTTGGCGTACAAGATAAGGCAGTCCAGACGGATTAAGGCAGCTCGGACAAGCCTTCCATATTGTAACTGACTAGAGATAGGTTTCCTTGTTGTAACCGACCCGAACTCCGGTCCACCGACCTTGTCCGTCGCCCAATATAAGGCGGGCAAGGGCGTCCTTCCGAGGGCACCTGTAATCTCGACCACCTTCGCCACGATCAAATCAATACAATCAACAACTGGACGTAGGGCTTTACTCTCCGGAGGCCCGAACTAGTATAAAATCGTCTTGTCTCTTGTGTCTCGCCGTGATTTCCGTGTGCTACGCTAGCATAACCATCACGTTCTTAGCTCCCGATCTCCCCGCCGAACAAATAAACCACCGGGGTTGACCCCCTGTGGACTGCTCAGATCTAAACCTCTGACAGTTGTATGTGAAGGTTGATATGTCTTAGGTTTCTGGCTACACTGGGCCAGCTTACCCCTTCTACTCACCTATGGCACCAGTGACTGCTTTTGCACAGCTTTGTATAACAGCCGCACTATCAGGTTTAAAAGCTGCGAAAATGCTTTCTTCCTGGCCAGTTCCATTCTCGGAGGTCGCGACGCCATCGAAGAATTTGTTGCAGCCGAAGTTTGGCCGATATCTGATGGCTGGAAACCTTCTAACATTGTTTTCTTAGATGTGGACTGGGCATCGCAGCAAGTGTCGTTTCCTCGATTCAACTTGCGGCTTAAGGAAGGTCAAAGTCTCGAAGATTTTATTGCTGAAGTTGAAGAAAAAGTTAATGCAATGGTTGGCGAATCTACTCTCAATGAGTACAAATCTTTCAAGAACATTGTGAAGCACAAGAGGAGGGTTAACCGAGTGTTTTCAGAACTTGGTGCTGATACTACTCTCCGATCTCGTCCACCAGGTGTGGACAAGAAAGTTCCAGCTGTTGCTGTTGCAGTCTGCTCGGCTGCTCCACCCAAGGCTCCGAGAAGGAGAGGTTCGAAGAAAGGAAAAGGAAAGAGCAATGCAGGCGATGCCTCTACTTCTATCATTCGTCCTGAGAAGACTAAATCTTTGGAATCCAGCAAGAGGAAACGAAAAACTTCGGAGAATATTTCTGATGCTGAGGTCCAAGCAACTTCAAGTCTTGCTCAGCTGAGCTAGAAAAAAGCTAAGAAGGCCGTGAAGAAGATTGCTGCTGCCATAGTTCAGCGCGTTCCTTCGGCTTTCTCTGACGACAAGATGACTGACGAACCTCGCCCAATAGGTTTCTCTTCTTGCTTATGGTGTGATTTAAGATTCGGTGTTCGTCGCGGTTATACTCCAGGCTATGAGAGTGAATTTGTTGATGTCGAAACTTTTTCAGACAATGTCCCCGAAGTTCGGGAAACTCCTGTTGATTCCGAGATTGCTGCTGACGCCAAGGCTGGCCCTTCTCAAGCTTCTGCTTCTAAGGACGGGGCTTCTCCAGAGTTTACCGAAGCTTTGGAGCGCACGGTGCAAAAAGGTGGTGATCCTGTTGAAAACCCGTCTTTGGTTGAGAAACGCGAAGAAATTCCCGAAGGTCAAGATCCCTCTCCCTCGGTCACTGCCTACAACGAAAGTTTTGGTACATCTTTTAGAGGAGAGTTGTTAAGTGTTAGGGGTGAGGTGGTTGACTCGGACGATGGTGCTCCTAGATTTTCTTTGCTGTGGACGTCCCCTGAATTTGCGGCTGAAACAGGAGAAAATGCTCCGAAGAAGAAACTCCGGTTGTCCGGCAAAGCGCCCTCCACTGCTGAAAAGCATACTTCTTCTCTCCAGAAATCCTTGGCGATTTCTGACCCCATAGATCAGATTCGCCTAAGGAGACTTAACCCGTCAGGTTTGCATATCGCTTCCATCATCTTTTTTTATGCTCTGGTGGTCTCCTTACTTTTTTTTCGTTATTTTAATCTTCACGAATTTCGCAGTTTTTGAAGAAAATGCTCGGAAACTCTCATGCTCTGAGCTTGCTAGTTTCAAGAAGACTTATGACTTGAAGGCATCCATTGTTGGCAAGGTCGTTTCTGAACGGCTCCTCGAAAAGGAGGAGCTTGTTGGGAAGCTTTCTGGCGAAACTAAGAAACTGAAGCGTGAGCTCAACAAGGCTCAGGTTTCAAGTATTGATTTAGAGCAACGGATCACTGAGCTTGCTGACTCTTTAAAAAAATGCCAAGATGAAAAAAAGGCTCGCTGAAGCTGCCCTTCGGGATTCAAAGAAAGATCTTGAGAAGCTTAACAAAACTCATGAAGATGACCTGACGATGATTGAGAATCTTCGCAAGGAATCTGATAAGAATGCCAAAACTGTTGAGGATCTTTCATCGAAGAATTCCGAGCCCGCGAAAACTTTGAGCACCAAAGAACAGATGATTCAGGATCTTGAAAAGGCTCTCTCTGAACGAAATGAAACTTCAAGCAAAGATGTCGATGAGATTAAGGAAAATCTGAAACTTTTATTTGAAGAGTACAGAGAAGCTTTGAAGCACTTTGGCGTCCGTCCAGGCCCATTCCCTGAAAGTGGAGAAATCTCTGATTTAATGGACTGGATGCTGAAGGAATTCCAAGCTCTTCCCGATGTTATCTCAGGAGCTAGCGACTTTGCTACTGTCTTCTCAGTAGAAAGTCTTTTGAAGATTCTCAACGACTTCGATTGTGTTGATCTTGTGAAGTTTCGTGGGGCTCTTTCTCGATTTCCCAATGCTGCGAGTACCTCAGCCATTCGTGCCAACGAGGATGTCCGGGCTCTGAAGATTAAGTTCGCCAAGGAATTCTGGATCGCAACTGGTAAAGAATTTGCGAAGAAGATCGCCCGTGATAAACTCGAGGAGGTTGCTGCTCTAGACTTTGTTGAAGTTCTGTTACCTTACGGACATTTCTCTCTTGATTTTTATTAACTTGTTTTCATGTTTCTTCAGATGATTCAGAGGGAAGAGCATGCTAAGGCTGCAGAAAGTCAAGAATCATCCTCCGAATATGAGGAGAATGATGATACCAACGATGGAGAAGATGGTTCGGGAAGTGCTGGTAGCGGCGACAGCAGTAGCGGTGATGACCAAGATGATGGAGAGGAAGAAAGTTCTGATCGCCAGACCAGCTCCCCTAAGGTTGATATCGTTGGATGAAGCTACACTTGTTCCAGTTTGTTGATTTTGATGCTGAAACGCTGCAACTTGTACATTCATGGGCTGCGACCCTCCCTCTAAACATTTGTCTTGTAAATCTTTAACCTGCGCAGGTCCTGCAAGGTGGGCCTGTGTAGGATGTGATACCTTTGCGAATCCATCGCCAGGATCAAATAGTTAGTGGTGAAGCTTGGCGATTGTACAAAGAAGCTAATCCTGGATGCGAGTTTTCTGATTTTTGGCTTGAAAGTTGTCAATATTTTTCGATGAGTAGTTTTCAACTTAGCTGGTTCTTCCTTCAACGAGATGGTTATGCTCTTACCAGTGAAGCTTCAAGTTCACAGTCTTTCGTGAAGACGGAGCCCCTTAGCCCTATAACTGGCGACTTTAGTTTTGCTTATGCTAGTGACATTGCCGAAGAAAGGGGTCGTAAACCAAGCCGTGTCATTGAACTTCCTTTCTGAACTTTTCAGCTCTTTGAAGCTATGTAACTTTACTTTTATGAAATTTTGTATGAAACTAAGGCAATTAACTCGTTTTTTAAGAAAAAACGTCACCCTCCCCACCTTGCCGTTTTCATGCAAAATTTCGCGGAGTCCCAAAGATTGATAACTCCTTTCAAATGTAAGTCGACAAAATTTGTTTCACGAATTTTGTGGACTTGCGCTCGCTTGGCATACTTGCCTAGGTTGATATCGCAACCCTCAGTTGCTTCAACCATTCTTTTGCGATTTCTGACTTTCGGAGATGGTTGAGCCCCTTGGCCCCTGGAAGAATGCTCTGGGCTAGAGCAACTTTCCTAAAACACTTCATATAACTCTTCATGAATGTTCGCTATCATGCTAATTTGCTCCTTTGATCGAGGTAACTTTAACCTTTGCTTCATAATTTTTCACACGAAAAATCCTGAGCATGAACGTTTGTACTTTTCTGGGCCACAACCTTCAGTTGTTCCCGTTTTTCTGGTAGGATGTCCCTTCAAGGTGGGATCTAGGCCACAACTTGTTGTTGTCTCAGGCCTTTCGGTAGGAAATCCCTTTAAGGTGGGATTTAGGCCGCAACTTGTTGTTGCCTCAGGCCTTTCGGTAGGAAATCCCTTTAAGGTGGGATTTAGGCCGCAACTTGTTGTTGCCTCAGGCCTTTCGGTAGGAAATCCCTTTAAGGTGGGATTTAGGCCACAACTTGTTGTTGCCTCAGGCCTTTCGGTAGGAAATCCCTTTAAGGTGGGATTTAGGCTTTCACGGAGCCTTTGGCTATCAAGGAGCCTCTTTCACAGAGCTTTTCTTTCCCTTCTTTAATCTCGGCTATCACGGAGCCCTTTCGCGAATTCTTTTTTCCCATGGTGGAACTTAGGCTATCACGGAGCCTCTTTCACGAACTTTTCCTTTCTCACAATGGAACTTAGGCTATCACGGAGTCTTTTTCACGAACTTTTTCTTTCTCACGATGGAATTCAGGCTATCACGGAGCCTTTTCACGAACTTTTTCTTTCTCACGATGGAATTCAGGCTATCACGGAGCCTTTTCACAAACTTTTTCTTTCTCACGATGGAACTCAGGCTATTACGGAGCCTTTTCATGAACTTTTTCTTTTTCACGATGGAACTTCTCAAGACACGTGATTTGGGGGAAAACTATTTTCATATATATCACAAAGAGTATTTACATAGGATCCGCCTAGTTAAAAACCTTGCCCCTTGATTTAGGGCCCCCTTTGCAAGGAAAAGAGTACGGTCCTTCTTATTCTAACTTAAATGCAAGAAGTAAATGTTTTTGTTTCTGAAACCACTTATAGATCCGTGGTTCGGGGTTTTACAATTTTATGGAATGTAAACTTGCGAAAAGAAATGCTGAAAAATGAATCTAGCTACTTTCATGATTTTCAAGGGTAGTACCTTTTCAAACTGTCTGCATTCCACGAATGTGGTAGCTCTTCACCGGTTTGGTCTATTAGACGGAAAGCTCCTGGCATGTTTGTTTCCTTTGCTATGTATGGCCCCTCCCATGGTTCTTGGAGTTTCCCAGGGTTCTCCCAATTTTTCTTTCTTTTCAGAACTAAATCACCAGTCTTGATGTTTTTCCTGACCACTTTTTTTATCCTTCCATGCATTGGTTTCTCTTTGGTATTTCTCGATGTTTTCTGAAGCTTCGAGGATTGTTAGCTCGATCATGTCTTTCTCTACCTTCATGTCAACTTCTTCGATATCTTTTGCTTTCTGCACTCTCATGCTTTCATTCTTGATCTCTTCTGGTGTCATTGCCTCGGTGCCAAACAGTAAGCGAAATGGTGTAAAGCCCGTTGCTCTTGACACTGTTGTATTATGAGACCAGATCACTTTTGGCAATTCATCTGTCCACTTGCCTTTCTTTTGATCATATAGACACTTCTTGATTCCCGAAAAGATTAGCCCATTTGCTCTTTCAACAGCCCCGTTTTACTGCAGATGATAAACTGAGGAGAACTTCGCATGAGTTCCCAGAGTTCTGCAATATTCCTTGAAAGAATAACAGTCGAACTGCTTTCCATTGTCAACAGTCAACTCTCTTGGTACTCCGAATCTGCAGATTATGTTTTGCCAGAAGAATTTCTGAATTGTTGGTGCTGTGATATTCGCCAATGCCTTTGCTTCCACCCATTTGGTGAAGTAGTCAACCGCTACTGCTGCGAAGTTGCAGTTTTCTTGAGCCGTTGGCAATGGACCGACCAAATCCATCCCCCACCTTTGCAGAGGCCATGATGGTGGGATTAGATGAACTGGCATGGACGGTAGATTCTGCTGATTCGCTGTCTTTTGGCATGCTTCACATTCTTGAACAAGCTTTTTTGCATCGATATTTATGGAAGGCCAGAAAAATCCTTGCTTTATTGCTTTGCTTGCTAGAGCCCTTGTGCCTATGTGCGCACCACAAAATCCACTATGGATTTCCTTGAGAAGTTCTACACCTTTTTCAGAGGTTATGCATCTCAACCATGGTTCAGTAACCCCGGATTTGTAGAGCTCTCTGTCCACCACAGCATAGCCCCTTGCCCTTTACTTTAGTCTTTTTTCCTCCAATTCATCTTGTGGTTCATAGTGACCTCTCAAGTAGGTCATGATTTCGGCTCTCCAATCGCGAGTTTCCACAATGTTCACAGTTTTTGGCTTTGGATCTTTGACGGACGGTTCTTTGATGATTTCAAAGAACACGTCTGGGGGCATTACATGATTCTGGGCTGCTACTTTCGCCAGTTTGTCCGCTTCGTTATTGTTATTTCTTGGTATGTGCTGAACTGAATAGCCCTTGAAGTGCCTTTCCATCTCTCTAACCTTCTAAAGGTACTTCATCAAAACAGGATTTCTTGCTTCGCTCACTTTCTCAATGTGTTCCTGAATGACTTTAGAGTCTGTCTTGATGATAAAGGTTTGTTGACCCAGAGCTTTCATCTTTCTCAAGGCTAGAAGTAGAGCCACATATTCGGTTGTGTTGTTCGTAGAGTGCACATCATCCGCGAAATCAAGCCGAGCAGCGTATCTTATCATAATTCCTGCCGGAGATGTTACGATTGCTGATATTCCAATTCCTCTATCGCACCAAGCCCCATCACAATGCACTACCCAAGGCGTGACTATGTCTTCGCCGGGATTATGTGTTGGCGATGTCCAGTCCACGACAAAATCTGCCAAGACTTGCGATTTGATTGCACTTCTTATTTCAAAATCAACTGTGTATTCTGATAGTTCAGCAGCCCATTTGATGATTCGGGTTGACGCCTCTTTGTTCGTGAACAGGTCATTCAGCAGTTGGTTCGTGATAACCCTTATTCTGTGACCCTCGAAGTAGTGCCTTAGTTTTCTTGCAGCCATCACGACAGCGTACGCTATCTTCTCTAATTCAGAGTAGAAGAGTTTAGATCCCGAAAGAGCTTCTGAAGCAAAATATACTGGAATTTGTTTCAGCTTTCCTTCTTCCTCTTTCTCTTGCACTAGTACAACACTTACGGCCGAATTTGAAGCAGACAAGTACAGTAAGAGCGGCGATTTTGGCTCTGGAGGGCATAGCTTGGTCACATTTGACAGATAGTGTTTGAGTTCTTGGAAAGCTTGTTTCTGAGATTCGGACCACTGAAAGTTCTTGGAACTTTGGAGAACTTGGGAAGAAAGGCAAACTTCTCTCTGCAGCTCTGGGGATGAATCTGTTAAGGGCGGCAACTCTCCCTGCCAACTTTTGCACATCTTTCACTGAAACAGGATCTTGCATCTCGACTAGAGCCTTGATTTTGTCAGGATTTGCCTCGATGCCTTTTGTCGAAACCAGACATCCCAAAACTTTCCCCTTGTGAATGCCAAAAACACATTTTTCAGGATTCAGCTTAAGATTCGCTGCTCTGAGGTTCGCAAAGGTTTCTGCTAGATCGCTGATGTAGTCTTTTCTTTGAATGACGACTATATCGTCGACATATGCTAGAATATTTCTACAAAGCTGGGGATGGAGAACTATTGCTATCATTCTTGAAAAAGTGCAACCTGCATTCTTTAGACCCTCTGGCATTCTGACAAAGCAAAAGGTTCCGAAAGGAGTGATGAAACTTGTTTTCTCCTCATCTTCTCTTCGCACCCTTATTTGATGATATCCTGAAAACATGTCCAGGAGTGATAACATTTCACTGTTTGCGGCGTCATCTACAACCTTGTCCACCCTTTCTAAGGGAAAGTCATCCTTCTTGCAAGTTTTATTCAGATCTGTGAAGTCCACACACATTCTCCACTTCCTATTTTTCTTCTTCACTGGTACAGTATTAGCCAGCCAAACAGGATACATGACTTCTCTGATTACTTTGGCGTCGTGAAGCCTCTGCACTTCGGCCTCTACTGCTTTGGCTTTTTCTTCGGACATTTTCCTGAGTTTTTGTTTCTTCGAAGTTATTTTCTCATCTGTTTCCAGAGCATACTCAATGATATCTCTATCGACACCTTGCAGGTCTTTGGCTGACCAAGCGAAGACATCTTTGTTCTTGTTCAAGAATTGCACAAGTTCTTTTTTTCTTCGGGGCTGAGATGAGCCCCTATTACGACTGCTCTGTCTGGCATGTCATCTAATTACACTTTCTTTGTTTCGCCGTCAGCGGCTATCTCGATTTTTTTCTTTATCCCTCTTGGCTTCAACATAGGGTTCTTTCCTTTCTTCGGTAGGGTTCAGCTGATGCACATTGCTTTGGCCTGGCGTGAAGCCCTTCTCAATGTTTCTGGCTTCTTGTTGATCACCAAATACTGTGATGACCCCTTTGGGTGCTGGGATTTTCATGCACAGAAATTGTTGTCTTATCACGGCGTCAAACTTGTTGATGAACCCTCTTTCGAAAATCGCGAAGTAGGGATGATACATGTCGACTACGTCGAAAGTTAGAGTCTCAGTTCTAGCATTGTCCAGATCTCCGAAGGATACTGGAAGAGATATTTTTCCTGCCGGCTTGATTGGCTTTCCTCCGAAACCTAGCAATGGGTATTCTGGTGGCTGCAGCATGTGTTGACTCAAGCTCATTTTCTCGAAAGTTTTCATGAATAGGATGTCTGCCGAACTTCCATTATCCACCAGAACTTTTCCGATAACCCATCCAGCTATGTTCACCTCGATGACCATGGCATCGTTGTGGTCTGTTGACTTCAATATGAAATCTTGTTCGGTGAAAGTTATTGGTACTTTAGCCCATTCTGGTCGCGCTGCCGGACCATCATTGATGACTGTGTTCACAGATCTGAAGTAATTGTTTCTCTGTCTTTTTGTGTCGAACTCCATGGCTGAACCACCTGTTATAGGCATGATGGTTCCGAATGAAGGTAATGCTTTTGGGTTGTGACCTCTCGAACTCGACTCAGGTCTTGATGAATTATCGGGTGGTGGCGGCAATATTTCTTGAATTGGTTGTGGCTGCTGAATGGTCTGAATTGCCTGAGATTGAGGATAAAATTGCTGAGAAGGCTGTCATGATGACTGTGCTTGCTGAAACTGCTGCATTGTGACTGGATTTGGTTGAGGACCCATGAATTGTGGCTGCCAGAAGTTTGGACGGAATTGGTTCGGCATCGTGGAGGCAATACTCATCATGTTTTTCTCTTGTTGGATTCTTGCTATGTTCTTTTTGGTCTCTGGGCACGCTTCGGTGCTATGGCCTCTTCCATGATATCGGCAATAGAAGTATGGATCCCTTGGATCATGATTCTGAACTTTCAGGGGTCCTCTCCCCCTTCCTCTTCCTCTGGACGCAAAACCTCCCCTTGTGCTCGGTTTGCCGTCCTGGTTAAACTGTGGATTTTCCACGTTGTTGATGTTTCGTGGGGTTTGGGAATGAGGTCTCCATGCTATTCCCCTATTGTCTTGCTTTGCTTCATTTCGTTCAGCAACTCTTCTTCGATGATCTTCATCGGACTTGATGTATTCTTCCAGTTCGTAAAAGAGTTCGTCAATACTTTTAGGCTCCTTTCGGGTCAAGTGCGAGGCTGTTGGTCCTGGAGTCAGACCTTTGATCAGCGCTTGTATTGTTGTCTTGTCATCTGCTTCCGGGATCTGAGACCTCTGCTGCATGAATCTTCTTACGAAGTTCTGCAATGGTTCTCTATCTTTTTGCTTGCAATTGTACAGGTCCGATGATTTTGCCGTAGTTTCATGGAATATCTGAAAAGCTTGGATGAACTTTGTCTTGAGATCAATCCAACTGCAGATTGAGTGTGGTGATAGCAAGGAGTACCAGTTGAGAACTGGGCCTTCGCAAGCAATGATGAAGGACTTGGCCAGTGCGACATCATCTCCTCCTGCTGAATACACAGCTGCTTCATAGCTCATGAGGAACTGTCTAGAGTTTCCATACCCATTGTACTTCGGTAGAGAGACTGGTTTGTACTTAGGTGACCACGGTGCTGCTTGCAACCCAAGTGAGAGTGGTGAATCTGGATCTGCGAACTGCGAGATTCTGTTGCCCGCGAAGAAGTTTTCCCTTGAAGTTCTTTTGTTCTGGCCAGAGTTCTGAAGTGGCGAATCACGCCATAGTGAACTGTTTTCTTGCTCTTTCATTTCATCAATTTCTCTTTGCATTCTTTCTATTTGCTCTTTTGCCTGGTTAAGTTTCTCCAGCTTCTCCGAAGCTCTTCTTTTTGCTTCCAGCTGATTCGCAAATCTTTCTTTCTCTTTCTGAAGCTGTTGCACTTTCTGGTTTACTCTTTCTAGTTCTCTGTCGACATCTTGATCATCATCCTCATCTGCTTCTTCTTCAGTGAATGGTTCCAGAGTATGCGCCGTTTTCTCAGCTCGTGCCTTCTGGAGAGCCTCGAGTTTCGCCCTCCTCTCTTGGTCTGAGATCTGCGAAGGTTTTGCATTGAGAGAGTTTCCGTTGTCTTGTTCGGTGTAGTGATCTTCCTGGTTTGCTTCTGTAGGTGTGTTCTTCTTGGACTTCTTCTGTGGAGGCATCGTGGATTGTCTTTCGGCTGAAACCACGATGGGCGTCAATGTTGGGGGGTCCGAAAATCGGATGGGATCCCCGAACACAAGACTCAGGAATGGACGCACGAAAGCGAGAACGAAAGAGGGGACAAGGAATCCCCGAAAGTCTGCACTCGCCTCAAAAGTTGTGAATCCCTTTACACGTGCCCTCGAGCCCCCTTTTATAGGGAGATGAAGGGACTTTTACATTCCGAGATTACCCTCGAATCTGAGGAATATTCGCGGTGTGAACACATACATAAACGTCTTTTACATCCCGTGATTTACGGGGCTAATTTCGCATAATTACAAGCCTGCCATCTATTCACACTTGAAACCCGGACTTTTGGCACCGCCTCTTTGACTTAGCTCGTTCGTGGCTTCCGCTTCATATCTGCGAAGACATTCAGTAATTGAGATTCCCATCTCGAATCGCCGAAGTCAGTCCCGAAGTAGAACCTTGCCGAAATTCGCAGAGATCCTCGAATCAGCAGTGATATCCGAAGTTTCCTTCGCCAGAATCCCCGAAACCGACAGGTTCCCGCTGTCCTGAAACATGGAACAGACCCGCGATCCGACGCTCATTCGGTGATCATTTCGCATAATATAAGAGGATTAGTGAATCATACAGAAATAACAAAACACCCTCGTGAATACTTTCTCACTACGAAACAATGCAGTGACGCGAAGGTTTGTTCACGAATGCTTTCATGAATTCGCAAGAGTCCAAACTACTCCGAAGTTTCGAGGGTAAAAGGTTTTTACCCAATTTCCTAACACTTATGGTGCTCCAAGGGGACAAACTATTCATATTCCTAACATAAGAATGAGACGTCCCCGTGGCTCCTTGTAACAGAAAGAAGGTCAACTACTTGGATAGTAGCGGGACCTACCATGTGAGAAAAGAGAGAACAAGGAATCCAAAAAGGATTGGTAGAGGCGATAGATTGGATTATAGATTCCACACGGACTTTCATCAAAATTTCTACGAGAGTGCCATATTTGCCAAAGATATTCCTATTGCTAGATCCCAATTCATTGATTGGACTTATATGGAGGGATTAAATGATCTAGCCGTAAATGAAGTCATAGAAGCTTGCAAAGCCAAAAATGTTTATCGCATCATGGGATTCAAGCATAGTTGGAACAAAGAAATCATTGCTCAATTTTATGCCACATGCTACTTTGATGTGAAGGAAAATGTGAAGAGAGTTCACTGGATGACCGAGGGCACTTGGTATGGAATCACCATTGATGACTTTGCTAGATTCCTTGGCTTTAGTAATGATGATCTTAACTTGATAAGAATTCACCTAAAAGGTTCAATCTCAAAGGGTGAGATGGCGCCCATGTATCAAAGACTTGAACTGGTTAACTATGGTCACACACATGATATGCTTCCATTTTATGGTTACCTGAACCGGCTTTTTAGAAAGACACTTGCACCAAGGGAGGGTGACTTCCTTTGCTCGAAATTTGCTTCAAGCCATGGATCCTAGTGCTCCTCCATTTAGTGTTATTGACTATATTTGGGAGGAGATGAAGGAAATTTCCAGCTCTCCACAAAAGTGTTGTGGATATGCTCCTTACCTCATGCATGTGATTGAGCAAGTTATCGAGTTTCAAACTGACTATGATTTTGTTAACAAGCCCTATCATTTGAAGAATGACATTCAAGGCCCAACTCTAGTACAAGCTTTTAATCATCGCCAAGGTGCTCTGCATCAATCTAGTGCTCCCAAGAGTCCTAGTGTTGCTGCGCCTCCTATGGAAGCACACACTACAACTAGGCATGGTGGTGCTAGTAGCTCGCAAGAAAGGTATAATCCTCCCTCTCCAATCCGGAAAACGTTCAACTTGTTTGTGGGCATGTGCTACAACATGTATCTGACAGCACACAAGGAGAGGCAAAGGAGAAAGAAAAATACTCTGATGCTCAAGAAATTGAAAGCGAAGCTCACCCCAAATGATCCACCTTCTCCCATTGGCTCTGAAGGGCAAGAGAGTGAGCCCGAGACATTTGAACAAATATGGGACAAAGCTCAAAAAGCAAATTATTGGGATCGAGCATTTGAAACTAGCAGTTACTATGACCCCACCTATGGAGGGATGCAAGGTGGTCGTGGGTCTTCTGCTGGTGATCCTTTTCTTGGCACAAGCACACCTCATCCCTCCACTGATGATCCTAACATCAGGACAGCGGCTGAACAACTCTCATCTATGGTCACTGGAGTGCCTCCCTGTCCTCCTCCCATGGGTGACACGAGAGATGATATTGGTGATGTTTGCCTCATATTGAACCTACTGAGGACTAGAAGATCCTAGAGAAGCTCCCAGAATCCTCCTTAGTGCTCTGTCTCTGGCAAAATGGGAAGTACCAGTTTTCTAAAACCAGCGGTTCCGATTTGGGCTACTGTATGCAGCAGTTCCTTGTAATAAATTTGAAATTAGCTCCTATGGACTTGAGAATTTATGTAATGTGTCTACTTTATGTGTTGCACATTTATTCTTGGCAAGACAATATTGCATGATAGTGTGATTTCATTAGGGTGATGTTTGCTTTGGTCAGTGTTAGGACAAAACCAGAGGCTCCGATTTTGGCTTTGGCAGACAACACCACTTTCTCAGCTAATGTCTATTTTAAAATAAGAATGATACGCACTCCAAGCAGAACTAACAAGTATGTATATTTCAGGTATTTGTCAAATGTTACTGATGCAAGTTTGATACAGATAAGAAAAACATGAAGTGATGAGATGCAAGCCTAGGACATGGGCCAGCACCGGATTTCACTCACAGTCAGGTCTCAGTGTTTGTCTCAGTTAAGTTATAAGCATCTGGCACCTGTTACTACTAGGGGCTAGCACGGTGTGCTATTTATATAGAAAGAAAATCTGATTCTTGTTTCAGTTAGACTCACATATACAGAACTTAGTTCCAGTAACAGGGTAGTATATACTAGCACATGGTGTACAGTACTACTGCAATACGGTATTCTAATCTCTGAAACATTTCCATAGCTCAAGGTCAACTCGATAAATCACATTTGGATAAGTTCACAACTTGATGCATTGATGCAAGAATCTGAACTGGATTACTTGTTTTACTGCAGCCGACTCACTATCTCCGACGGGATACATATGTATTGCGGCCGTGGAGCCGGGTCCGATCGCCGGTCTGCAGA
Organism: Cenchrus fungigraminus; assembly: GCA_036936925.1. NCBI lineage: Eukaryota > Viridiplantae > Streptophyta > Magnoliopsida > Poales > Poaceae > Cenchrus > Cenchrus fungigraminus. Next base: position 41,286,838 of record CM072778.1, on the reverse strand, counting down.
AAGAGCAAGAGAACGCCGGCCACGGCTACCGGCGTTGCCAACTAGCTCGCGCCGGCGCGTGATGGCCGGGAACTCGGGAAGCCACGCGAGGGGCAATGGGGACTGCAATGCACCTCACCTCCGACCGACTCCTGTGGTCCGGTTTCTTCGTTCCATCCCTGCCCATTTGCTGGCAGTGTTTGCCGATGACGCCGCTCCGGTTACGGACACCAGTCTGTTTTTTTTAAGTTACACAGTAACACAGTATAATGCAGACGTTCACAACACGCACGCACACTCACCCTTATGAATACACGTATGCAAACCCTACCCCTATGAGCACCTCCGAAGGACTGAGCACCGGCAGATCTGGAGATTCTCAAAGTCACCCACTGGCGCCTCGTCGTCGACGGGAACATCGCTTATCACTTAACGCATAACGCCGGAAAATCCCGGAATAAATCCAGAAAAAGGTGCGAGCACCAGAATTTGTACCCTGGTGGGTAGCGTCCCACAATTAGACTACAAGCCCAATCGCATTCACACGCCTTGGCCCGTCGGTCGTCGTCATCGTCGGCTTTAACCCTTTCGGCCTTTCCTACTTTTGGCCCAACACAGGCCACGCGGTCCGGCCCACCGAATCCAGCGCGACCCTCCCTCCTCTTTTATCCCAGCCCGGAAAAGGCGATCATCTCGCTCGCCTCAGCTCCGTGGCTCCGTCGTGACGGTGCGCCACCCCCCGTCCGACGTCACCGCCCTGCCAGTCTGTCACGTGCCGGGGGCACCCGCACCAGCACCACCCGCCGTCGGATCCCCCTCCCCTCTCTTCTCCCCCCGCAGCGCGGCAGCAGCTGCCATGGATCTGCTCCCGCCGCCGACGGACGCGCCGGCCTCCGGCGGCCCCGGCGCGGGGGGCTCCGGCCGGGGCCTGCGGCGCGGGGTCGGCTTCCGGTCGCTGAAGCTGGTCAGCGTCGCCATGGACGAGCCCCTGCCCGTCGACCCCGTCGGCGCCACCTACGGCCGCCTCCCCAACGGCCTGACCTACTACGTCCGCTCCAACCCCAAGCCGCGCATGCGCGCCGCGCTCTCGCTCGCCGTCAAGGTCGGGTCAGTGCTACTTAACTCCGTGGCTTGGATCACCTCCCTAGTCGTTGCTTCGCTTATCCACTTCGCGTGTTTTCTGACGGCGATGCTGTGCTCGGCGGTTGCCTCGTAGGTCGGTGGTGGAGGAGGAGGATGAGCGCGGGGTGGCGCACATCGTCGAGCACCTCGCCTTCAGCGCCACTTCGAGGTACACCAACCACGACATCGTCAAGTTCCTCGAGAGCATCGGGGCCGAGTTCGGCGCCTGCCAGAACGCGCTCACCTCATCCGACGAGACAATCTACGAGCTGCTTGTGCCCGTCGACAAGCCAGGCCTGCTCTCCCAGGCCATCTCTGTCCTCGCAGAGTTCAGCTCCGAGGTCAGTATTGGGCTCTGTTTGGCTTGCAAATGCAATGTCGGCTGATTATTGACAGTTTGGTGATTGACTGGTGCCTGGAAATTAATGTTGTTACAAGGTCCGGGTGTCAGCTGAGGATCTGGAGAAAGAGAGAGGTGCAGTGCTGGAGGAATACAGGGGTGGACGCAATGCCACAGGGCGGATGCAGGACTCCCACTGGGCGCTGTTGTTTGAAGGGTCCAAGGTACTAGTCTCTGTCTTCACATAAATGGAAAATTCTGTGGGCTGCGATGACATCACTTGTTACATGGCATACTTTTTGTGCACAATAGGTAGGGTAAAATGTATTATTGAAGGCGTTCACTTTGCTGCTGTGGGTTTGGTCCTGTTGCATTTAAATTTGGAATACCTTTTTATGCCTTTTGTATTTCTGTGTTTGGAGCTGCAAGTTCCTGAGTGGTATTTCTTGTTAATTTCCTCTGCTCCAGTACGCAGAACGCCTGCCAATTGGTACTGAGAAGGTCATACGAACTGTTCCACATGAAACTGTGAAGCGATTTTATCGGAAGTGGTACCATTTAAGTAATATGGCTGTATTTGCAGTGGGAGATTTTCCCGATACACAGGTTTGGATTTTGCATATCTTGTCACACTCAGTATAATTACAAGAATTTATCAGCAATGATGTTTACCCTCTTTTATATTAATTCCAGGCAGTTGTTGAGTTGATAAAGGAGCATTTTGGGCAGAAAGCCCCAGCTCCCCTCCCTCCGCCAGTTATACCTGAATTTCCAGTTCCATCTCATGAGGAACCTCGCTTTTCATGCTTTGTGGAATCTGAAGCTGCAGGGGTTGGTATTTATAGCCTTTTAAACAGAATTCGATATCTTTTAGGGCAACTATCAATAATGATGTACTGTTTTATTTTCCTTGTGCAAAAACAGTCAGCTGTTGTTATTAGCTGCAAAATGCCTGCTGGTGAAATTAAAACAGTGAAGGACTACAAGGATTCACTGGCAGAGTCCATGTTTCATTGTGCGCTAAACCAGAGGCTCTTCAAAATATCTCGTGGAAAGGACCCTCCATACTTCTCTTGCTCCTCAGCTGCAGATGCTCTCGTCCGCCCTGTAAAGGCTTATATTATGACATCCAGTTGTCGTGAAAGAGGAACAGTTGAAGCTCTTGAGTCCATGCTTCTTGAGGTACCTTTTGAACTTTGATCTCCGAAAGAATATACATCTAGTGTTTTATTGCAGTGCACTGCTCAAGCTTATGTGGGAATTATTCAGTGTAAATGCCCCTCCCACCACCACCACACACACATAAAAAAAAGTGGAAAAATGTGAGAAATTGGTTTGCAAAGCTTTAGAAGTAGTTATCTATCGGGCATGGTATTTATGATAGCCATGCAAAATCATAACATCACATATTAATCACTTTTGTGACATATGGGAAATGCAAATACCAAGTGAAAACAGGTCATGTTCCTTCTGGCAGTGTTCAATCCTGCTAAAAGCTTTCATGTCTGGTAGTATAATAACAAATAATCTAGTGCGCGATGCCATCGACTGATTAGATGTTCTACTAATCTGCGTAGTATGGCAGATATTTGATAATTGGCACACTAATGATATCTGAATTTGAGGTTGTTATCTGACTATCTTTCTCCTATCTCAAGATGGCAGTTTGTTTCAAGAACATCTTTCTGACAGAATGTTTCTTTAGGTTGCTAGGGTAAGACTCCATGGATTTTCTGACCGTGAGATATCCATTGTACGCGCCTTAATGATGTCAGAGATGGAGTCTGCATATCTGGAGCGTGATCAAATGCAATCGACCAGCTTAAGGGATGAATTTTTGCAGGTTCTTGAAATCTTATAGCTATTTGAACCACAAAAACTTATTCATTTGCATGCCAATTACAATTCAATCCATACTTGTATTTTCCATACGACTTTACTTCAATAATATTGAACTAGTACTAAGTCCACATGTTTGCCTACTATTTAAATGAAATTTCATGATCTTCATCTACAGCTTCCAAGCATAATATCATTTATATTTTCTTGCAGCATTTTCTTCGTGAGGAGCCTGTTGTTGGGATTGAATATGAAGCACAGTTACAGAAGACTCTTCTTCCCTGTAAGTACACTTTGTTACTTAGTGTCAGAGCTTAGGTGCTAAATTTCTGATATCACTTACCTGCTCACTCATGGCCTCATAATCCTTTAGTTCTTTGCAACCATTTAATTGCTTATTAATCTACATATCACTTGTATCACTGTGGTTATTCAATTGTCTCTATATTACTTTCGACCAGATATTTCTTCTGCGGAAGTGGCAAAATTTGCAGAAAATTTTTCAACAGCCAGCAGCTGTGTCATCAAGATAGTTGAACCTCGAGCTCATGCTTCTTTGGAGGATCTAAAAGAAGTTGTATTGAAAGTCAACAGTCTAGAAGAAGAAAAGTCTATTCCTCCATGGGATGAAGAGCAAATTCCAGAAGAAATAGTTGCTGAAGCTCCAGAGCCAGGGTATTCTTAGCTTTTCCATGTTGACCATCTATTTGATTATCTATACCAACCATCTTCCTATTCTTCAATCTTAATTAGTTTGTGTTAAAATCATCCTCTCATTTCAGTATGTGACTGATGCTTGCTACTGTACAAATTAATTGCAGGAGTATAATTGATAAGGTGGAGCACCCAGGGATAGGTGCCACTGATATGATACTTTCAAATGGCATGCGGATTTGTTACAAGTATACTGATTTTCTTGATGATCAGGTTTGTGGTTTCTATCAACTTTATGTCATCAAACTCATCATGCAGTCTTGTAGTTCCAGGCACTCCCATCTTTATTCTATGGAATCACTTTAGTCACTGATATGGACATGTAGAATACATTCTCTCCAACATATACCATGAGTGTCAACTGCATGCCACACTCTATATCTATGTTAGGTTCTATTTGCCACATGAAAGTAATTGATCCGATTGGGATTAATTCTGGGTATTCTGGGATTCTTCGGAATACACATATGTTGGTCTTGGGATGTTTCCATAGTTAAATGATTAACGTCAGTCCATGTACAATCCCATTCTGGGTTGTTTCACTGTACACTGAAATAGGTTGCCATTATAGTGCCATGAAATATATAGTTTCCCATGATTTTTTATGATAACTGAGATGCATATGAAATAAAATTATAAAAAACATATCTAATATTCAACATAAACTGGAAGGAAATAGTTATTTCATTACCATGTGAACTCATGCACTGTAGAAAGAATAATTTATACATTTGTTATAGACTCGTAGGACCCTTTCTTTTTCATTTTTCTTGACCTCTCTGTCCTATAGTTAAAGAAGCTGCTTCTGATACTGTCATGTTAACTCTTTTGGTCTGTATTGTCTGATGTATTTGTGAAAGAGCATCTTTGATTCAGGAAATTCATGTCAGTATGAAAACAGATCAGATCCAAACGCGTATTGCGGATACAAATACAGATAGTTTTTTTTTCTTGAATTGAATTCGGATACAAATAGTAACAAGATATGTTGAATATTGATTTTCATCTTATTCGGATCTTAGAAAATGCAACTTTGAGCATCCGGATTCGGATATGGTACGGATATTGAATGTCCGCATTTGGATATGAACTTACCATTTGAGTGTTTGAACCCCTTCGATTGGATGATATCCATACTACTTACATCCCTAGTCAGTACTTCCCCTGTGGTTCCGGACATGCTGATCTCCCCAAATTTTGTACATTCAAATAGGCAATTGATTCCGTAAAAGATGGGATCGACTGGTAGATTGAAAATTATTGATATTTCCTCATTGTGAGATTATCACCAAAGGTGTACCTTGGCTATACTGAATTAGTATAGCTATTCTTCCTATGGTATGGCAATCCAGTTTTGCTTGGTCCCGAAACAGAATTTCCTTTTTTCTCTTATTTGTATGACATGTTTATTCACGGCAGCAATAGAACCCCAAAACCTTGAAGATTTCGTTTTTCCTCCCAAATTATGTTATTGTTATACTAAATTCCCAGTCTAGTTGCCATTCTGCATTATTGTTTCCTTTAGAGAGGTGGATTTACCATTTTGCTTCTGTTGTGTTGTTTAGTGATTTGTTTCAAGTCTTTATATGCTTATCCATTTTCAGGTTGTTTTTACTGGCTTTGCCTATGGTGGTCTATCAGAATTATCTGAAGCTGAGTACACTTCATGCTCAATGGGTTCGACCATAGCAGGAGAAATTGGCACTTTTGGCTACAGGCCTTCTGTCCTGATGGACATGCTTGCTGGCAAGAGAGCTGAAGTTGGTACAAAAGTGGGGGCCTACATGAGAACATTTTCAGGCGATTGCTCACCTTCTGACCTTGAGACGGCTTTGCAGGTTTGATTCTGCTTCAATCATTCTTAGATACATCCACAATTCAACACAAAGAAATGTGCTTTCAACTATAGCAATAACATCACTTGTTTCTTTATTTTTTATTGGATAATGGATACAGCTTGTTTATCAACTATTTACAACAAATGTTGAGCCAAGGGAGGAAGAAGTTAAAATCGTGATGCAAATGGCAGAGGAAGCAATCTATGCTCAAGAGCGGGATCCGTACACTGCATTTGCGAATCGTGTTCGGGAAATAAATTACGGGAACTCGTACTTTTTTAAGGTATTTAACTAGGTGAAGAGCAAGGTTCAACTAGGCGCTAGGCGGAATCTAGGCGCTGACCCATTGCCTAGCGCCGAGTCGCCGATAGTCGCCGAGTACTCGGCGCCTAGCCACGATTAGGCGCTAGGCGACGCTAGGCGCTGACCCATTGTCTAGCGCGTAGTCGTGCGTAGTCGCCGAGTACTCGGCGCCTAGCCGAACTATGGTGAAGAGTAATCAGCTCCAAATCTTAACTGGGTGAACATTAATCAGTTTCAATGCTTCATATTCTAGACATTTACTCTAGTTCTACAATGCAGCCAATTAGAATAAGTGACCTGAAGAAGGTGGATCCAATGAGAGCATGTGAATATTTCAACAATTGCTTCAAGGATCCATCAGCTTTTACAGTTGTAATAGTTGGAAAAATAGACCCAGCTATCTCCCTTCCGCTGATTTTGCAGTACTTGGTATGTCCTGCTCTTTTTCTTATTGTTGTGAAACAATGAAGCAACTCTTTTTATATGTTTATTAACTTCACTTTTTGTAGGGTGGGATACCTAGAGTACAGGATGCTGCTCAACCACTTAGTCGTGATGATCTGAGAGGCTTGCCATTCAAGTTTCCAGCAACCATCATTAGGTACCCTGATGTTCTGTTTTACATTGCTATACTTTGGAAGATTTACATGTATATGATGTATGTGTTTGTGTCGGACGTCCACATGCAGATCTAAGCAAGCAATCTGTCTTCCCTGAATACCTTTTGATTACTGATAATCTTACTGAGTGTACACCTTATTTTCAGAGAAGTTGTGCGCAGCCCTATGGTTGAAGCGCAGTGCTTTGTGCAACTAGCATTTCCTGTTGTTCTAAAGAACACTATGATGGTGAGTACTGAGTAGCAACTGAAAGTGTCATTGTTTGTGTTAATGATCAAGTGTTGTATCTGCATCTTAACATGTATTCTTATGTGTGCAGACAGAAGATATTCACTATGTTGGATTTTTAAGTAAACTTCTGGAAACAAAAATCATGCAAGTACTTCGCTTCAAATATGGACAGGTTAGGAATCTTTTATACACAAATCTAGATAGGGCATTCCTTTAACTTGGAGTCCAGAATCTGGGTTCCCTTAAACATGTCCTTATATTTTGCAGGTCTACTCAGTTAATGTAGCTGTCTTCTTGGGTGGCAACAAACCTTCAAGAACTGGAGATGTTCGTGGAGACATAAGCGTAAATTTCTCATGTGATCCAGACATATCATCTAAACTGGTATGCAAAACCAAATCATCATATTTCTGAATAGCATATATCTAACTGCTTATTATAAGCAGCTTGATTTCACCAACTCAGATATTTTCCAGGTTGATTTTGTTCTGGAGGAGATATCACACCTACAGGCTGAAGGTCCTTCTGAAGAAGATGTGTCGACCATCCTCGAAATTGAACAAAGAGCTCATGAGAATGGATTGCAGGTTTACTTTTGTCTGTAACACTCAAATTAATGCTGATGCACATAGGTAGTTATTATTGTAGTTACAGCTTTCACATGATCTCATCTTTTATAAATCGCAGGAGAATTACTTCTGGTTGGATCGAATTCTGCGGAGCTATCAGTCAAGGCTGTTTTCTGGAGATATCGGATCCACCTTTGCGGTAATACTGATTTTCCATTTTTATGGTTCAGTGTTCTAGCATGTGTTCATTCAGTTTCTTGCCTAACTCAGTGTGAGGCGTCAAAATGTTGATCAGCAGAACCTATCTTTGTAGCTTTTTAGCTGCATTGCAAGCAATGCTGTTGAACTGTTATACATGCATGGCAGTCTACTTTTTGTTTTTTTACCGTGAGTTTATATTTGAAATATTGCTCATTGGTTTCTTTCTTTGTGCAGTTCCAAGAGGAGGGGCGTATGAAGGTTAGAGAGGCGTTGACACCGCAGACGATGCAATCAGCCTTGCAGAGAGTTATACCTTTCCCTTGCAGAAATCAATACACCGTGGTTATTCTTATGCCAAAGTCATCCTGTTGGGCATCAGTGAAGTCAATGCTTTCCTGGAGCTCTAATGGGCTTAGCCGAGATGCTAAGGTTTGAATCAAACATGTCATTTATTTACAACATCTTGTTCTCTTTTCACGTGTGGGGAAGAAATCAAGCATCCTGAGCCTGAGTGAGGCCCACTTCCTTGCAGGTTCTTGCTGGCATCGCCGGTGCACTGGTCTTGGCAGTTAGTTTGTGGAGATACTCTCGCAGCACGCTAAAATCGTAGTGCCTAATACAACTGACGGTTTTTTGAGTCGTCCAGTCAGATCCGAAACATGGATTGACAATCAGGTTAGGAACTGATATACGAGCCTGTCAACACAATCTTTGTTTCTGCCTGGGTTTGTGGAAATTGGGTAACTGAAGATCCATACTAGGACAGATTTTTAGCTTACAGATTCATTGCCGCATGTGTGCGTGTAGTAAGCCTGTAACCACATTCGTCATACCGCCGCATGTGTGCTCTGTAATAGCCTTTGGTGTATATTGGCGCTCGCACCACATTTGATTTCCATAGACAGGATTTCAGTACTGTTACAGCAGGCAGCAATGCTAGAGTGGTGGAAAGTGGAAACACTCCAGTGTATACATTGCATACTGATACTGGTCTCATTTTTGTCGGCAGATTTGTACAGTTGTACGTGTTTCTGACGACTGGGTAGGGTAGTTGTAGTGGTGAAATTTTTAGGTACTCTAGTATATAGTAGTATTAAACGTAGATTGTTAAAAAATAATTACACGAATGGATCGGAAATTGCAAAACAAATCCGTTAAGTCTATTATTTCGTCATTAGAGATTAGTTACAGTAGCGCCATGTTGTCTATTCATGACATAATTAAGTTCATTAGATTCGTCTCCTAATTAATCCACAAGTAATACTCCTAATTAATGTTTAGAGAGATGTGATGGGTAGTTGGTGAAATTTTTGGAACTAAATATGTGCCTTGTTCGTCTAGTTTATCACTTACTAATCTCTTAGAACAAAGCGGCAACCAATCAGCAATATTTTGTTCTCGGAGCAAATGAGCACCGCCGAACGAACACGCTCATGGCCATTTTTCTTTTAAGCCCTGGTCCGTCTCCGCTGACCGCAGCTCTGCTTGGAAAACACGTGTCTTGTTTTCATTACTTGATCCGAAACGCAATAATGCAAACGAATGATTCATCTGATCTTGTGCACGGATGAACACACCTAGTGACACGTGGGAACATCAGGAGCCCTGGCGTACAAGTTTCGGATAATGGAGCAGGAGTGAAATTGACAAAAGCGGGCGCGCCTGCCCCACGGCCACGATCTACACCGACCAAGCCGGTGATCTGGCATTCCCCTGGTCCCATGACGGCACGACGGGGGGAGTACGGAGAGGGGGCGAGAGGTTGAAGAAAGAATCCCTCTAGACTCCTCTCCAGACTATAGAGCGACCCCACGACGCCAAAAAGGCATTCAGGGCAGGCAAGCGATTCCGCTATATACCCCGCCGCGCCCACCAGGGAAGTCGCAAGGAGTCCAGACTCCGCAAGGGGACAAGACGAGAACAAATCGAAGCAGGACACGGCTGCTGGCCGCCGCATTCGGAGAGGAGGAGCGGGAGCGATGGCGTGCCTGCACGATCACAGCTGCGAGGATCACAACTGCGCCGCGGACTGGTCGCTCTACAACCACGTCGACATCCCCAAGGTCCTGCGAGTCCCTTCCTTCTCCTTCTCCTTCCCCCCTCGTCAGTTGCCAGATTGGTTCGCTGCCCCCGTCTCCTTGCGCCTTTGTGTCCCGCGAGTTCGTAATCTTCCATCGCTACCGTATCGATTGCGCAACGGTACGGGAGACAGGGTGAATCAGGATTTAGGGGGCCGGCGGCTAAACCGTTAATTTGTGCGCGCAGGTGGTGGCTCTGAACGAATCTGTGCCCGGGAGCGTCAAGTCGGTCTTCAAGCCCTGGGAGCAGCGCCTCGACACCTCGGGGGTATGTGCTGATGGTGCTCCCTGTTCCTTGTTGCCTTTATTTTTTATAAACGAGCTTAGGGTTCACCATATCTGTTAGGATTTAGGAGTCAGGGTATGCAGAATGTGCACAGATTTGCAAGAGTTCAGTATAACCACTAACGAAGAACAATTTGACCTTCCCTTGTTATCCTAGCTGAATTGAATTGATTGGATTTTGCTGGGTTGCCTGTCAGCTACTGGCCTAGTCATTTGTCGAGAATGCATCTTGTTGTGATTGACAATATCCAGATATCTTGTGAATTCTTATCATCTAAAATGTCGCTTGAATTTAAGGATTCTATACATTAGCTGGCACTACCATAAGTTTTTTTTGTTTGTCTTTGCTTTTGATATTGCATTTCAAGGGATTTAGTTATTAACTTTCCTTTAAATACTTGGCTTTCAGTTTGCACATATTTCAACTTATAAACAGTCATTGTTCGGTAACTATTTATGATTCCATTAGGATACAACAGTAACCTTATTCTTTTTTATAAAGACAAAATTTAAATGGTGCAAAGCTTAACATTCATAATAGGAGAAAGTTTGTCTCTGTAAAATATTAGGCAAAATGGCAGACCAGCAAGGTGGCTATTGAAAACTTCCCAAATGTATGTTCTTCATTGAATGGTATAAAAAGTCACCATTCTTCTAGTTGAGATCATTTGTATTAATGATGCTGGTTTAATAACCTTGGTTTACTCATTCAAGCTACACAGCAGCATGACAGAAATGTTCATGATGTGATCTGCATTTTTTTATTTATAGTTAGTGATGTTTCAGCACAGATCCCATTTCTTGAACTCCTTGTATCAATAACCTGCATTCTCATTAGCATCCTTGCTGCACCAGGGTTTTCTGGAGAGTAATGAGGATGACCCTGAGCTACTTATTTTTATCCCGTAAGTTTAGAAATCACTTGCTCGTTCAATGCCTACGTGTGTGCTACCCTAATTTTACTTGTTTTCCTTTACTTTCTTTGTTTATAAAAGATTAATCCTATAGGTTCTTCAAATTCATTCATGACTTAACTGAGGTATAGCACATGATCTAGTGTCAGGGGGACTGGTTGGTTTGAGGTGGGTAGCAGAGTGGTGGGTGGTGGGTTGAGGTTTTAGGAGGTGTTGTGACCTGTTGGCATGGAGGCAGTGGCTAGCTGCTGCGCAAGAGGAGTGAGCACATGGCATGACGCAGGGAGGAGGGGAGGGGGTCGCTGCGGGGAGGCAGAGGGCACAGGGGTGAGGATAACCTCTGTTCCTTCAGTGATCAAAATGGTTTCATCCCTTGGGTGTTTTTACAAGATCCATAAGGCAGCTAAGGATCAAATCCTTGTAGATGGGATCCACATAACAACAACTCTTTTCTATCTTAACTTCCCCTAAACCAAACTAAACTCTTATTTTCTTAACTGTAAATCTTTTCAATCTCCTGATCTATCTTAACTATTCCTAAACCAAACCAAACTCTTATTTTCCTAACTGAAACTCCTAAAGATAATACATCGGTGGACCCAGCATGGATGGCAGAAGGGGCAGGGCCACCCCTAGGGCGTGCATGCCCGTGGAGTTGGTGTGGCCAGGGCAGTTGTGGCCCTGGTGTGCCCTTCTGTGGTGACTAGTCTGGCTGGGCCGAGCCAACCCATGACAAAATGTTTTCCTTTATTAATTTCCTTGAACTTATAAGTGCCTGAGATAGTGTTTGGTCATTTTAGTCTATCAAATATGTGATGTTCCTTATAATTTCTTAAAACTTAATAATTGCCTTGAGGTAGTGTTCATGCTACGTAACATGTGAATTTTCAGGAACAAGAATATTCCTATGTATTAGATGGATTTGTTTTAGTTTTTCTACTTCTGTGTTGTGATCGTCTCTCCACAGTTTACTTCAGCTAGTTCTTGTAGCTATTGTTCTTGTAGATATATTCTGCTTTCTTCCCTTGCAATTTTCAGTGGCTTTATACCTTACTCATTGAGGTGATGTTTGTGAAGCACATGTCAGCCTTCACTTTATAGTCTTTGAATCATGTCCTGTCTATAACATCCCGCCATCAATTATGTGAAATAGCCTGAGAAAGTAAGAACGTTTTGTTTTTGGTGCGCAGATGCTGATTCTGTATGAACCTCCTTAAAGTAGTTGGCATGGCAATATGTTAAATGGATAGCACTTACTCTTATAAAAGTTACTTCTTCAGTCCACATAATTGCACTGAATTCAAACCTAAATGCATTTATTTTTGTTAATTTTACCTTTTAAGTGGAACATATCTTTCTTTCTTTATTTGTTTTCAGGGTTAAGAAATAGTTTCCCTTGTATTTGTTTCTTATGTTCATCTAAAAATTGTTAAACCTGTGTGATCATGTATTCCGTTGGTTGCAGGTTCACATCAGATGTTAAGATCAAGAGCATTTCTGTTGTTGGTGGTGCTGATGGAACAAGCCCTTCAAGAATGAGAGCGTTAGTTTTAGAGCTCTGGCTTTCCCCTCCCTTCTCAATATCATGGCATGGAATTTATAAAATTACCTTGATGTTACAGGTTTATCAATAGAGAAGGCATTGACTTTTCTGATGCTCAAAACATGCAGCCCGTGCAGGTATGTTTTCAATTCTTCTATTTTCTGTATCCATGTCATTAGTGGAAACTCCAGTTTCAGTGAGAGACATTTTTTGCTAGGAATGGGAGTTAGCAGAGAACCTGCAAGGAGCACTTGAGTACCAAACAAGGTATGTTCTGTAAATTGTCAGTTGAATTATTTTCTTAGAGCTTCAGTGCGCTCAAGATATATTTGATTTAGTAAACACTCGTAGAGCTGATAGACTGAAGTTCATTAGATTCCTGCACTGATGCTGTGCAAATCAGTAGAGGTTTTTGCATTTACTTACTGGAGTTAAAACACTGGGCAGCTTTTGTTTTATATCTGTCTACTGAATGGCTTGTAACCACTATGCTTTTATGTCAAATCAGTAGAGACTTTTGCATTTAGTTACTGGAGTTAAAACACTGGGCTGTTTTTGTTTTATCTCTGTCTACTGAATGGCTTGTAACTACTATTCAGTCTATGCTTTTATGTTCTCTTTGCATGTCGTATGTAGAAGCAGCATATGGCTCATCAGATATTTTCTTATCTTATCCCCTGTAACTTTTTGTTTCAGGTATTCAAGGTTCCAAGGTGTGGCTAACCTAACTCTGCATTTTTCTGACAACTTTGGTGGTGATACAACTAAGATTTATTACATTGGACTACGCGGTGAAGCCACTCAGGTACTGAAGTTACTTGTTCCCCTACATATTTAGTCAAAAACAAAAAGTTGAATGTCACACTGATGCTTGACTGATGCGTACTGCCTATCAGAACAAAAGGGACGTTGTGGCAACAATCGTGTATGAAGTCATGCCGAATCCTTCAGATCACAAGTATGTTCTGTTCATATCTGAGCTACTGCTGCTTCATGTTTCACATCAAGTATACAGGTGTTGATTTGCTGTGTTATATGTTGTATCAGTTCAACAGTTTCATTGGAGTCTTGTGGGCATCATATCTTTGCTCCCTTTTCCCACCTTAACCTTTACTAAATGTGGAAGAGTGATTTTACTAATATGCTTCTAAATAGGGACAAAAGAGAAGGTTTATACAACCTAAGATTATTTAGCCTTCCAGTTGGCAGAGAATCGTATGCTACTTGCTGCAGTACACACTCTAGCATGATAGGTAGTCCTGGTGGTTCCTTTATAACCCAAAGTTGCATATTGCTTGGTCAATCTGCATTATTTGACTACACTGATACACTAGGAGTTTACAAAGGGGATTTTTTTTGTAAGAAAACAAAGGGGAGAAATAACATCTTCAATCCATCTAACTACCAAGTGCTAGCATTAGCATACAGTTATTTTCACGAAAAAAATGACTAGCTTTACTCAGGCTTGTGAAAATGCTTTAGCATGTCTTATAACTGAGGGTCATTCTTGATGATACTGTTTCTCTTTCCCGTGCAGAACAAAATCCGAGACTGGAGGAGGTTTCTCGCATGTTGAGTAGGCATCATTGCCAGGTGAGGCATATCTACAGATTCTACACTTCCTGTTGGGCCGATACCAATGTACCTTCTCTTTTTAACTTCTTTTCCATAATTGTTTGGTCTTCTTCCTTGGCAGAGCTTGGGAAGGAGGAGCTGAGCACTGCGTCGTTGTCTGGAGGCAAATGTGCACCCCTCTTCCATGAATAAGATAATCCCAACTAGTCTTGTAGCTTGACTTTTTTTTAGTACTGAACCTTGTACCTGTGGATGCTGTTAATCTGTTACTTTCGGGAGAACTCTTTACCTGGGAACGCTGTAACTGGGTTGCTGATGCTATCATAAGAATTGGCCGCTCGTATGCCCAAATGTACTGATTTTCCACATGTATTCGGCATTCCATTTCGGGGGGTTGGCGGGTAATTTTTCCAGGATGGATCAGACAACTTGTGGGCGATACTAAAATGCAAATTCCCTGGGGGTAGACGGGTATTATATGATTTGACTGAACCATGCGGTGTTTTTTTTTTGACAACAAACAGCATTATATTAAATTAGCAGTAAGATGCTGCAATAATATTGAATGAAGGCAGGGATACAGAGTTTAGAGCACTAACAAGAGGGCACTGATGGCCATGGCTAGAAAAAGAACAGCCAAAGACAGTAGGCTGTCAAGAGTACAAGATCTGATAATGCATGCTTAGCAAGATTATCAGTCATGAAGTTTATCTCTCTATTAATCTTGTACACCTTTGCTTTGTGGATCTGACAATTGTCAAAAGATTGAGTGAAGGGCTTCATCCGCCAATCTGGAGGAACCATGTGGTGCTTTGTGCATGGATGTTCATCAAGCCTAACATGTGACAAGGATCAGCTGAATGTTTTGTTCGATCCCCTCTCTGATTTTGTAAAAGGACTCTGGTTTTACTGTCAAGCTAATTTGGTGGTTTAATTTGGTTTTACTGTCAAGCTAATTTGGTGGTTTAATTTACTCTGGTGTTGCTTGTGTCGGTTCTACTCCACGGTGGTCGACGGTCCTGTTCATTCCCAAATGGACAGCACAGAGCACCAGCCCATAATAAATACCCCAAAAAAGTTATGGCCCATAAAATTTGCTTCACTAGTTAATTGCTCCATCCAAATCTAAAAATTAGTATTAAGTGCATTTTTACAGGGGAAATTAGTAAAATTCAAGGGAAAGTTGTAAGTGCTGGAATTAATTAAAATTTAAAAAGCCGCCACAAATTCGCAATGCCGACAAAGATTTTACGGTGCATGGTTTGGGCCCGAAATCAGGCACACCAAAGCGACATATAGTAGACCCATGAGGCTCGAGAGAGCCGAGCCCCCCCCCCCCCCCCCCCTCCCTTCTCTCTGCTCGCCGCCTCTTGCGCTGCTTTCCTCCGTCCTTCGGGGAGAAAGAAGAGAGAGAGAGGCTCCACCGCAACCAGTGGCGCGGCTGGGCATGGAGGAAGGCGAGTGCGCCCTGGGCGCCGCTGCGATAGATGAGGAAACCCTAAACTACGACGGCGATGATGTCGAGATGGCTGATGCGGATGAGGAAGCCCCCGCAGCTGAGGTCTCCGCCGACGCCGGAGGAGGAGGAGGAGGAGGCGGTGGCGGCGCGCAGGCGGATAAGGGCGGACAAGAGGGTAACAACAAGAGGAGGAAGAAGAGGAACAAGGGGAAGAAGAAGAACAAGGGGAGGCAGGACGGGCCGCCCACCAACATCGCGGACATCAATCGGTAAAAACCCTCGCCCTAGTTACCTAGGGTTTTGTGTTTTGCTATAGGCACGAATCGATATGCAGTAGATATCAGTTGAAATTAGTGTTTGCTATTCCCCATTAGGCAGCAGTAAGGCTTGGACCATATAGCGCTGGATTAATTTGCTCCAGTGCATTCAAGGAATCGCACAAACTGTTTATACAATTTAGGTGAAATTTCTGTAGGGGGGAATAGTTCATTTGCCCCATTTTCCGTAATTGTAGTTACAAATAACACTGCCCTTGTTGTTAATGGATGCACTTCCGTTTGTAATGAGCATTTGCATTATCTTACATCAAACGAATTTGAAGTATCTCTAGCTTTGGTGGAATGTTTTCTGTTGAGAGGTTAAACTTCTTTAATCTGAAAAAGGCTTAATTCCACTTCTGAATTAGCTTTTTGGCATACTGTTTTGTGTGGCAAACTTGTGGTTATTTGACTCATGATTTGCTTATCATCTCATATTATTCGTCATTTGAACAATTTGAGGTTATTTGACTCATGATTTGCTTGTTCGTGTTGTTATTCGTCATTTGGCTTCCATTACTACTGATTATGGCCAAGGAAAGGCTGTTTTTCTTTTGCATTCAATATATGTTTGGTTGGCTAATTACACAACTCCTTTGTCCCTGATGCAGATTTGTTCTTAACACTTGCAAGCGCTTGAAGGAGAAGAAGTCGTACCTTGTCTGGAATGCTGTTGGCTGCCTTGGTGTCACTGCTGTCAGTGATCTTGTCAGAGAGGTATGCAAATATGCTATGCGTATGTGGAAAAATACTGCTTAAGTTTATCTGATCAGTGATGAACTTTATCAAAAGAGTTAATTTAACTACCTAGTGGCGTCTTTCTTTTTCGCTAAAGCCAGTACAAATGCCATAGATTTTTTGTATTTTAAGCTATTGTTAATCCTTTTGTTTTGCCTGGTACTTCAGTTGTAAGTCCGGTATAGTAAGTCATCTTACCCTTCATTGAGATCTGTTGCCCACTGCTCTTACAAGCATCACTGCCTCGGTTCTTTTTGCAGTTCCTGGATTTGTTTATTTTGTGTACTTGAGAGGTTTGGAGTTGTTTCAGAAGAATCTCTGAAAAATATTTCCATCTACATACTTGATTTGGTGACAAATCAATTGCAGTTAAGTTTCTATTTCATAGCTAGCATTAGCATATACAGATATACCATACTCCGTAACCCAAAGTTTATAATGATCAATTCTAGGAATTAGTATCTATTGTCGTGTTTAAACTGGTGTTTGGTTTATAGATGACAAATTGTGATACTCAGATATTTATTGATCCATGTTATACTGAGTATATTTGATTTCAGGTGGAGGCTATTGAGAAGTGTGGTGGCCAGACTACTGCTGATGGAAGCCGTTTCCGCACTGGTGGTGGAATTCTCTGGAACATCTTAAAGTCTCGGGAACCCAAGGCTTACAAGCAAATAATGGCAAAGGGGAAGGAACTTGAGGTACTCTTTTATTCTGAATGGATTAGTTCTTACTGCAATAACAACAAAAAAATCACAAGTAAACTGTACCAGGCTACATATGAAACCCAACAAGAAGACACAAAAGAGGATAAAGAAGTAACCAAGATATAGATGTTTGCTGCTTTAGCAATTATTTACGAGAGATCACCTTACCAAATAATTTAGTAATTTGGTCTCAAATTCAGGTAACTTGTTGTTTGCACAACTTGCTACCTTTCCAAAATATCTTGTGGAATCACTGTGACTGGTAATCATTATCATAAATACTGTGTGAGCATTGATTTCTTCTTTTAAAAGAACCAACATTTGCGAACAATGAGCATGGTACTGCCTGAGTGAGCTAGGATTCAGTTCAGGATTAGATTGCTGCCTCATTAATGAAAAGGAATATGTAAACATTGGAAGAACCATTAACTTCAGCAGTAAGAACTAATCCATTCAGAATAAATTGCTGAAGTTAGAAGTATGAAGCTTCACTGAAAATTTGGCGATGATGCAAAAACAATTTTAATCTGCTGACAGTGAGACCTTATTGCTGTTCCTTTTCCTGTGTTTTATTTTCTTCCCAAGACAATATTTGGAGATTTTGTTTCTCTGTTGACACCTGTAACATCACGTGTTTAAGTGGTCTTTTTAGTCCTTCTTGGCCTCGGTTGTATGATATTAACTTTATTCCTATTTCCTCCTTGCAGAAGCAGTTTAGGTATACGAAACGACCACAGATGAGCAGGAATGAAGATGCAAGCTCACAGGGCAGTGCGTTAATTGATGATGAAATTGAAGCCCAAGAGCAAACTGAAGTGTTGGATGATCCCGAGCAGTTGGATGATGCGGAGAAGGCACCTCCATCTGACAATAAAGCTCAACGCAAACCACTAGCGGACAGAATTCGTGTTCCTGTTTCTTATGATGATCTATTTGAAGAGGGAGAGATACACGAAGGAGAACCACAGAATGGAAGCATTTGAAAGATTTGCCTCGACATGAAACGCGAGCCCCCAAAGGAACGGCACATAATGGCAAGAGAATTATGTATGAACTAGTGAGCCATCTCTGCAGTGCAGGAATTTTCCCAACATAAACCGTGAACTTGCAGTGATCTGTGTGATGGCTGAGAGTTTTGTTACGCAAGTGAGCCTGAATTCAGTATTTCAATGGAAATTGATGTTACACAAGTATTGGTGTATACATGTGTATTTATCATATTTTTTTCACCATCCCTACTAGAGGTTATTGAGGAAGGAAGAATGGTGTCTCCGTGTCTGGGCACTTATCGTCGTGGTGTTGTTTTAGCTTCGTTCTATAGGGTAAAATACAGCGATGACAAGCTTGTGTCAAAACAGATTTTTGCAAACAAAATGTTGGCAAATCTTTTAGATTCTCGCTTCAGCGTTGCCCCTTGACAGTTTTAATGTTTTATAAATTATTACCTATTTCAGATCTTGATTCCAATTTTCAAATTTCTCCGTCATAAGGCTTTAAAAAAACATTTCATCGCATTATACAAAGGGTAATTTCCACTTAACTCCACAAGTCAGTACGTGTTCGCACCCAAATGCGGCAAGGTTTGAGATATGTGAAGTTAAAGGCTAGAAGTGTCAATTTAGTGCTAATTCTTGATATTTTTCTAGTTTGACTTGGATATGTATTTTACAGGGCAGGGAGTTCATCTTGGACATTCTGGATGTGATTTCATTGAAAGGAACGAACACACTTGGAGTAACGTCAAATCTAAGTCAAATCATGGGTTCGAGTTATCAAGGTCAACTATTTGCCAAGATGATCAAGATGGACATTTGGATCATAAGATCATAGTCAAAAGTGGCTGATCTGGCTACTAGGACAAGGCCAGCTGATTTGATCAGTTACTGGCCATATGGTCGATTCAGCAGTCCTGACTGGTCTGACCTTTCACCCCCACCGGTCAGACTGGTCAAACCAAAGTGCTCAAAATGCCAATTGGACTTCACAATTGCGTAGATCTCGTCGAGCCTATCGAAATGCATATGTGGAATGTCCAGTTCGGAGTCCGGATGAGGGAGTTATGGGCCTGGCAAGAACCAGCCCTGCGCCTGCCCGGTCTGACCGGTGCTCGCAGCCAAATCCGAGTTAGGAGTTGTATTTCGACACGGCATTTGTATAGGCTTCGACTCCTACTGGGGCAAGACCTCCCCACCCTATATTTATGAAGGGCCACGGCCGATTGAGGAGAACACAATCGAATCTATCAATCACATCTACTTTTTATCCTCTCAATACCTTTTCCAACCTCCATGCTTCTCGTCTCCTGATCTCCACGACCAGGGATGGCGTCCTAGGGCCTGCTGGTCGACCTAGGGCACACCAGCGACGTCCACACCCTGACGGGGTCTCTCCCGGGCGAGAGCTTCGACGGTCTTTGCTAGTTTGCTTGTAAACTAGTCGTTCTTCGTCACGTAAGTACGTTGTTTATCTCTTTGCTGGTTTGCTCGTAAACCTAGCCGTCCTCCATCACGTAAGCGTGGTAGTTACCCTCCTGAACGATCGAATTAGGCAAACCCTAGGACACCGGTCTGACTGGTGTGCCTGAATGGTCTAACCGGTCCGGCCGCGACTCTGCTCTTCGGTCCGTTCGCGACGCCCTAGTGCTCTCGTGTGTTGGCCCTGAAAGGCGTCAACAGTACGAAACCAGTGTTTTCATAGCACCCTCTGAGGTACTTTGGTGAAGTCAGGAGTTAGATTTTTTTGGATTTGGAGTTTCCGGAGATGAGGTGTTTGCTAAAAAAAATTGGAACGGAACTGTTTTTTAATCTGAAGTTTCTTGGAGTCCAACCAAACACGCCCAAAATTAAGCTGTTTTGAGTGAAACTGATTAAAACATTAGTCCGTTTTGTGTAAACCCCGTACCCAACGGAACTGCGAGCTCTCGAAGGGTTGAATCTTTCGTCTCGTCCGCACGGAGCCGGCTGCGGAGACGATCAGACGATGGCGACTAGGCGGTGGTGGAGGCGGCGCGACGGCGGGGACGATGAAGCCGACGACCTCGTCCCCATGGACACCCAAGGTACGATTCAATTTCACGCGCCCACCCCCCGCCGCCCCCCGTGCCCTTGGGGTTTTGGGCGCTTCTAACTCTGATCTTGAATCTCTGATGCTGCCGTGATGCGTTCGCAGAGCAGGAGGAGCTGGTCCGGTCGCTGGAGCAGAAGCAGGCGCAGCAGAGCCGCCGTTGGAGGGTGCGTTTCCGATTCCCGATTGTTTGGGCCCTCGCGTTGCGGAGGAAGAGAGATCTCGCCGTGAGCGCAGGGCGCTGGTTCGCATCTCGATTTGGCGATTTTGTGCTCACATCGGCTACTGTGTTGTGTGCAGCGCGTCTTCGCGGGGTTTGTCCTGGCTTACGCGGCCTTCCTGGTCTACTCCAGCTTCCACCACGCCTGGTCTCCCTGGGAACTGGTAGGTTGCTTACTCCTGTCTACTCTTCGCTTAATTCTTATTTTTCATGGCGTTTAATACCTAATACCTGCCATCAATGTTGCTTACTCCTGTCTACTGTTCGCTTGATTCTTATTTTCATGGCGTTTAATACCTAATACCTGCCATCAATGGGAGGTTCCTGGCACCACAAATTCATTCTATGTTGGATTAGGATCGTAAGGATTGAAATCTCTCTTTTTTGTTTCGTTATAAGCTACTAGCTGAAAATTTTGTACAATTTCTTACAATTGTAACACTGATGTATACTTTTTTTAAACAATTTCTTGGGTCCTGATAGCTGAAAATGCTTGCAATTGGAAATAATCAGTCACTGCTGTATGATTGGCCTTTGACATATCACTATTATTGTGTGAATCAAGTTTTTCTTATATATTTGCCTGAAACTGTGCTTCTCCATTTAACAGCGGTATCATGCTTACTTCATGGAAGATTTGCCTGCACCAATGGTCATAATTGCAGGTTCTATATCTTATTCAACCCTGTTATCTTGGAAACTTCTAAACAAACCACCTGTTGATGCTTCAAACTGATTTTTTTGCGCATCAGATTGTTGTTTTGGCAAAATTGAGTAGGGTGCTTACTAACAATTTGATTGGGCACTCAAAACAGTAGACAGACATAACTTAGGACTTTATAAAAGAGGCTAGGTGAAAAAATGATATTACTTACCAGTATCTTGTTGTTATTAACTCATGCCATTAGAATTTCCATTTTATCCTAGGATCCCCAAATAAAAGAAGAATATGTTGCTCATAGCCTGATAGTAACGAAGGCATACATGTAAGCTAACTCAAAACAAGCTCTGATCTGAATATACATAAATGTGGAATTGCAGATTGGATAGCTGCCCTAGCCTGTCTCTTTGCTGTTAAAGGATTACTACAGAATTCAGGCCCGTCAAAGAAGTGGATGTGGTATTCATGCTATATTGGCATTTTGGTAGCCATATTTTGGACATACTACATCTTAAGGTATATCATCTATTCATCCTTTTGTCCTTCATGTGTGATTTGTCATTAAATGATTTGCTGCCTTGCATCCTTAACAATTCATATCATGGCAGTACAATTCTAGTTGTTGCAGCTACATTAACGCACAACAATCATGTCTAGAGATTGTCATTTCTGACTGTTGGTGTTCTTGTAGGTTGCCAAGAATCCGATGGGATGTGGCATGGCTGCCACTTGGCCCTCTAATGTATGGACTTGAATCTCTGTTCAACTTCTTTCAGCAACTACTGATAAATTAACTTACATATATTGTTGTCTTGTATATCTGGTTACTATGCAGAGCTGGTGTATTGAGCCTGTATGTGGACCATGTGCTGATAGAGTCGATGCAAGATATCACCACATTGCGGAGCTACATGTATAATTTCAAGGCCTTGTAATGTGAAGTATAGTTTCCATCACTCCTATGTAACTACATCTGCGAAATATGCCCCTGTAATTTCTCCTTCAGTTTCACAACCCCCCTTGCTGCCAGATTTGCTGATGTATGTTGTTAGTTGCTACATGGTGTGTTTACCTGAATTTTCGACCCGTCAGTTACTGCTTGCGGTCTTGCGCATCATTTTTGCTACGTGGTTTTCTGGTGGATGTATGTACAAGCTGTGATGCCCATTGCCCATTGGCACCAAACAGTTTCCAGAAAACCCCCCTGCTTCTACTTCTAGTGATGCTTTCCTAAAATTTGATGATTTTGACGAGTTGCTGACACCAGAGACCATTACTTAAAGTTCTCCAAATGTCTGATGAATTTTCTTTTCTTTTCTTCTTTTCTTTTATGATCTTTTTTTTATTTGCTTTGTGAGAGAGGATGACTTTGTATCTCAGCATGGAGGGATTATCACCACCATGACCATGATTTTGTTTATGTAATGTAGCAGGAGATAAAAGTAAGCAAAATGCAAGAGCTGACGTTTTGCTTCTCAGCCGGTCAAAAATAGCTAAACAAAATTTCAAATTACTCCAATCAAGTATAGCTAAAGTTTGGATAAACTCCTAGGTATTGTTTGGTCAATTTACCTCCTAAAGTACATTTAATTTAATTTAATTTACCCCTAATACAATTTACCTTTTTTTATTCCTACCATTTAATTTAATTTTTGTGTATGGAGAAAAGAAAAAGGATAAACTATATTATCAGATAAATGAACCAAATAGCAAAGTTTAGAGATAAGTTAAAAAGAGATAGCTTAGGAAGTTATGTAGACTTTCACTATGCTTGAGGGGAGTAATTTGGTTTTCCCGTAACATTTTGTGAGAAAAAGTGTTCCTTATATTCAATGCAAAATGTTACAATAATGCAAAAATCTTGTTTCATAGTCGACGAAAAAGGCCCATTTGAGCCCGGTAGCTGGGCTATCTTCTGTCCTTGATGCCACTCTGCTCGCAAGTCGCAACGGCCGAGTCGATATGCGAGACGGGAACAGTAACAGATAGCACGCCGCGGCGCCGCGATGGAAGCCTCGTCCTTGCCGATGCTCACCGCCTCCCGCTTCCTGTCTCCTCCGCCGCCGCCGCCGCTGCTGACGCCGACATGCTCCCGGCAGGTCGTTCCCTTCGTCCGCGCGGCCACACAGACACTGGAAGCGCCGGAGGCGCCCAAACCCCCGCGGCCGTCCCCCAGGCGCAGCGCCGTCGCCGAAGTCAAGGCCTCCTCCGACCCCGTGGCCGCTCTCAACAGGTACCCCCAAGCACAAGCACCGTTCCTTGCTGTAAACTTTCAGCTCCCAGAAATCGTCCGTATCAGTTGTGGACTACGCGATTGGTAGAGAGAGGATAAATGAGATATTTGGATGGGTTCAGCCACTAGTTCCTGCTTGATTTTAATTGTAATTGAACCATGAAAATTTCGCCCTCGTTTGCAGGTTTGAGGATGCGCTGCAGACACAGGACTGCAACATAATCCTGCGCCACTGTGGGGACACTAGGCGCTGGGATGACCTCTCTAAGGTGTGGTTCAGGGACTCCACGTTCTCTGTTTAATGTATGTTCTCGGTCTAGCGAGGAGAGTTGCCCATAGCTCAACAGCAAGCTGCTGAACTTTGTGTGTTTCAGGTCTTCGAGTGGATGCAGGAGCGCGAGATGACAAACGCTGCATCTTACAGCAGTTACTTCAAGTACCTTGGACTGAGCCGTGACCCTGCGAGGGTGCTGCAAGTGTACGGTGCCATCCAAGACTGCACGATGAGGGTTCACGTCTCTGTCTGTAATTCGGTTCTTGGGTGCTTGGTGAAGAATGGAAGGTTTGACAGCAGCTTCAAGCTCTATGACGAGATGATACGCGAAGGTCTATCACCTGATCCATTCACCTACAGTACCGTAAGGGACTATGACCCTTTTCTTATCTGTCAACATTGTGATATGCACCCTTTTCTTATGACTAGAAGGGCATGGATTTTGAAATAGCTCTCTTGTATCATCTAGCTGCTGTCAGGGTGCATGAAGTTGAAGCAGGGCTACACTAAGGCAATGGGATTGATCAATGATATGAAATCCCGTGGACTTCAGATGGATAGTGTAATATATGGCACTCTTCTGGCAATATGTGCATCTCATAACTACTGTGAGGAGGCTGAAGTATATTTTCAGAAAATGAAAGATGAAGGCCACAGTCCTAATCTGTTCCATTACAGCTCCCTGTTGAATGCATATTCAGAAAATGCTGAGTATGGAAAAGCTGAGCTGTTGATGAAAGATCTGAGATCCTCTGGATTAACACCAAATAAGGTCATTTTTCTTATTCCTGTTCAGTGGTACTTATTAATAAACTATAATGTATATTCTTCTGTGATATGCCAAAGGATATTCTTACATCAAGTGCGGGAAATGTCTGCAAACCTCATCTAGTTTCTACCATGATATACTGTTTGCTACACGCCTACACCATCAGCATTAAAGTTGCACCGAGCGCACTGGTGCTCCTGCTTCCTGAGTGTTTCTAAATAGCTTCTTCACATTGTATTATCAAAAAAAAAAAAACTTGACCTGCGAGGAGCAAGCCGCCCCCCGAGCATTACGATAAGAAGACTTCTCACGCAGGCCAAGAAAACCCCCGAACCCCTACCCCACCCTTACACGGGGGCGTCGTGACCCTGTGAGCACAGGCCGGGACCTTCCACGTGCTTTGGGAATTGGCGGTAGGCGAGGCCCCCTCTAGCCCGAAAATTCGCTCCCACCGGGAGTCGAACTCAAGACCTAGAGGGGCGCGTCACACTCCTCTAACCACTCGGGCAGAGGAGGCTTGGCTTCACATTGTATTATCACCTACTTCTTTTTTGAACTCCTCTACTCGAGGAGTTCACCTTGAATATTTTGGAATTTTCATCGTTCATTCGATAATAGTATGTACTAATATTGACTTTCTAATACTGTCTAAAATTATATCTGCCTTCGCAGGTTATGTTGACCACTTTGTTAAAGGTGTATTCTAAAGGTGGTATCTTTGAGAAGGCTAAGGACCTGCTAGCTGAACTGGAAGCCTTAGGTTTTGCACAGGATGAGGTAAAACATGGGGTTTCACACAGGAATACTTAATGTTCATGCTTGCATGGTCCCTTATATTAATCAGCTTTAGTTAATGCTTCAATTCATGTTATCATAATTCGTTAATCCTTATACTGTGTCCAGATGCCATACTGTATATTGATTGATGGCCTTGTCAAAGGTGGGAAGATAGAAGAAGCAAATATATTATTTAATGAAATGAAAGAAAAAGGGATCAAATCTGGTATGGTATATAGCTGAATAACAAATTAAATTCTCTCCTTTTTCTAGTTTCTCGTAATTATACATTTATGATTCTTCGTAATGTGCTTTTTTGGCTATAAATATTTCATCACAGTGCCTGGTTCCTACCAATAGATTATTAGATGGTTCACTGTGTATATGCTGACTAGCTGCAAATAAGTACATCAATTTTTATTTTAAGCTTCCTCTAAGAAAGCTATGCTTCATGGTTGTGTTAATTTCATGCTCCTGTTTATTGTGATCTAGCTTTTCCACTTCGTGTTGTGTTAAGGAGTCTTACGTGGCATAGTATGTGGTAATATAATAATTTTCTTGAGCTTTGCACATGCACTCGCATGCAAATATCTTACTGGTCCTAGTATCAACTATTTGTGTTTTGTTAACATTTTCTGAGCTGCTTATCTTCTGATCACTGCAGATGGTTATGCATTTAGTATCATGATTTCGGCATTACACAGAGGTGGTCATCATCAGGAATCAAAACAACTTGCAAAAGAGTTTGAGACTGAGAATGCATCATATGATCTGGTTATGCTTAATGCATCACTGCGCACTTACTGCAGCACAAATGATATGGAGAGTGTAATGAGGATGCTGAAGAAAATGGATGAATTGAACATATCTCCTGATAATATTACATTTAATACCTTGATAAGGTACTTCTGCAATGCAAAGGTTTATCACCTAGCATACAAGACGGTTGAAGATATGCATACAAAGGGTCATCAATTAAATGAGGTATTTAGTTATCATATTTGTTAGACTAGTCATTTACTATCCTAGACTATTTATTACTCAACTGTATTTGCCTTACTGGCACAGCCCTTTGGGCTCCCTCTCTTCCCCTATATATGTAACTCTCCTGTACCCAGATCATCATCAAGTAATCTAGGCCCTTTGGCTTTCCAATATGGTATCAAGAGACTAATTAAAGTCCTGACCTCTCCTCTCCTCTCCTCCCTCGACTCTGCTTCCGCTCCCTCGGCTCGCGCGTCCGACCGCTCGGACGCCGCGTCCAATCCGCGCCTCGGCTGCGCGCCCTCTCGGCTGCTGCGCCATGGTCGCCTCCGGCGACTCCTCCTCCGGTGCTGCGACTGCGGCTACCGCGGCTAAGCTCCGCGATGACGCCCTCGCCGCCGCCCAGCAGCTCGAAGCCGAAGCCGCCTCCCTGCGCTCCACCAATGCTGCGCGCGGCCAACAGCTCCTGGAGGACGCCGAGCTCCTCAAGTCCGCCGCCGCTGCCCAGGACCGCGTCCGCGCCGCTGCCGACGCTCTCGACAAAGAGCGCGCAGAGGCCTACGTCCTCGAGCAGCGGGCCGCGGCTCTCCAGCGCCGTTCCCGCGACAACGGGCCTCGCGACGACGACTCCCAAGCCGAAGACGACGACTCCTCCCTCGTCTCCGATGCTGCGGCAATCGCCCGGTTGCACAGCCAGGCCGCCGCAGTCCAGAACATCCGGAATCTCATTCCGGTTGTTCTAGATCTCCAGGCCTCGAACTTCTCCAAGTGGCGCGGTCATGTTCTCCTCATCCTTGGTCGATTTGCCCTGCAGGATCACGTCCTCAACGACGCCCCGCTCCCTCACGATCCCGCCTGGTCCCGCATGGACTGCGTGGTCGTTTCCTGGCTGTTCAACACGATCTCCCCCGACCTCCTGGACGTCATCCACAACCGCGATGGAGTCCTCGCTCGGGTTGCTTGGCTCGGCCTCGAGGAGCAATTCCTCAACAATCGAGAGTCTCGCGCCATGCTCCTCGACGCCGAGTTCTGCGCCCTCTCCCAGGGCACGCTCTCCATCGACGACTACTGCCGCAAGATGAAAGGCATGGCTGACGCCCTCGCCGACCTCGGCGAACCCGTTCAAGACCGCACCTTGGTGCTGAACGTTCTGCGCGGCCTCAACGAACGCTTCCAGGTCGTGTCCCTGCTCATTCCCCGCCAGCGGCCGTTCCCGTCCTTCGCCGACGTCCGCGCCGACCTCCGCCTCGCCGAGCTCAACATGGCACCGTCGTCCGCACCGCCTCCTTCGGCTCTCGTCGCTACCTCGACCAACAAGCCGCCGGCCCCCTCTGCACCAACCGGGCCCAACTCCCCCCGTTCTTCTCCGGCAACTGGGAGTTCCTCTGGCGGCGGGCGCAACCGGCGCTGTCGTGGCGGCCGCGGCCACGGCGGTTCCCCTGGAGGATCCACCGGAGGCCCGCAGTGGCCTTCCATCTACAACCCATGGACTGGGTCCATCCACCTATGGCCTGGTGGCCCTCGCGGCCAATCCCCTCGTCCCGGCCAACCACCGCCGCCACACGCACTGATGGCTGGTATGCCTCCGGCGTTCTACCAGGCGCCACCGCCGGTCCCTGGATTCTCCCAGGCGCCGCCGCCGGCGCCCTCTCCGTGGGACCCGCACTCCCTCGCCAACGCCTTCAGCACCGTCTCCCTCACCCCGCCTCCGACTTCCTCGGACTGGGTGATCGACTCTGGCGCATCCTCCCACATCGCCGCCAACTCCGGTATGGTCACCATGTCCTCCTCCTCCACCTTTCCTTCCTCCATCGTTGTGGGCAACGGTGCGACGCTCCCCGTCGTTGGCAGCGGCTACTCCACCATTCCTGGCCCATTCCACCTCAACGATGTGCTGGTTGCTCCACACATCATCAAAAACCTCCTCTCTGTTCGCAAATTCACTACTGATAATCGTGTTTCGGTTGAATTTGATCCCCTTGGCATTTCTGTGAAGGATCTCCGCACCAAGGACACTCTTCTGCGATGTGATAGCACCGGCCCCCTCTACACCCTGCAGCTCCCTTCAACGCCGTCCAGCCCCTGTGTTTTGGTCGCCACTCCTTCCCCGACCACCTGGCACCGACGTCTCGGCCATCCTGGAGCGGCCACTCTTCATCACCTCGCCAAGGACTCCTCCATCGTCTGTAACAGCAAGACTGATGATGTTCCTCTCTGTCATGCATGTCAACTTGGCAGACATGTTCGTTTTCCTTTTACTAGTTCCACCTCGCGAGCGTCTCAAAACTTTGATTTAATCCACTGCGATTTATGGACATCTCCCATTCCCAGTGTATCCGGTTTCAAATATTACTTAATCATTATCGATGATTGTTCGCATTTTATTTGGTCTTTTCCCCTCCGTCTAAAATCTGAAACCTTCTCCACTCTCTAACTTTTTCGCTTATGTCCTCACTCAATTTAATCGCACTATTAAGGCTGTGCAATGTGACAATGGTCGTGAATTTGATAACACTGCCTCTCGTGCTTTCTTTCTTGCCAAAGGTGTCTCCCTACGGATGTCCTGCCCTTACACCTCCCAGCAAAATGGCAAAGCCGAACGCATGCTTCGCACCATCAATAATGTCACTCGCACTCTTCTTTTCCAAGCCTCCATGCCTTCCCCTTACTGGGCCGACGCCCTTGCCACTGCCACCCACATCATCAATCGCCTCCCCACCAAAACCCTTCGCATGAGCACTCCACATTTCGCCCTCCATGGTACTCTTCCCTCCTATCATGACCTGCACGCTTTTGGATGCTCGTGCTATCCTAATCTCACCGCCACCACCCCTCACAAGCTTGCTCCCCGCTCTACCTTATGTGCATTCCTCGGCTACTCCCCTAATCACAAGGGTTATCGCTGCCTTGACCTTGCCACACACCGAGTCATCATCTCCCGGCACGTCGTCTTCGACGAAACCACCTTCCCCTTCTCCAATCAACAGAACTCCCGGTCACCCCAGGACCTAGATCAGGAGCTTGATTTTCTAACTGATGATGATTCTGTGCAAGTGTTTCTCCCCCCTACAGGCACTCCTGGCGCTACTGGGCTGCATTCGCCTGCATCCCGGGCCCCTCCACCAGGCTTCGGTCCGACTCGGCCCATCTCTGGCCCAGGAAGCGTGGCCTCACAGCCCCCCTCCCCTGGACCAGCCGCGCCACGCCCGACGCCATCTGCGCCCGTCTCCACGACGCCCGCAGATCCACCTCCCGCGGCGGCGCCCGTTCCTCCACCTCCCGCGGCAGCAACCGCGGACGCGCCCCCGCCGACATCCACGCCCACCTCCTCGCCACCCGTGGATTCGCCCCTCCGGACTGCCTCCCCGCACTCGTCCTCCGCAGCGGCGCCCGTGGTGGCCCCTCCTGCGACGACTGCAACCGCCGCGGTCCCGGCTTCCGAGGCTGCTCCTGCGGGCTCTCCGGTGCTGCCCGCCGCCCAGACGATCACCAAACCACCGGTGATTCACGTCTACTCCCGGCCGCCCCCGAGCCTTCTCCAAGTGCTCCACCTCGACGTTCCAGCTTCATCCCCTCCCCACCTCGCTATGTCAAGCAAGGCCCGCATCTTCCAACGGGCGCCGTTCCCATCCCACCGGTTGTCAACTCCCACGGTATGAGCACGCGAGGCAAGTCCGGGTACCAGCAACCTCGTGCCGCCCTGCACTCCAAGGTGCTCTCCCCTATTCCTCGCTCCTATCGTGATGCTTTGACCGACCCCAATTGGCGCAAGGCAATGGAAGAAGAATGTGCTGCTCTCCATGACAATCAAACCTGGGATCTTGTTCAACGACCGACTCAAGCAAATATAGTCACTGGGAAGTGGATTTTTCGGCACAAGTTTCATGCCGATGGCTCCTTTGACAGATACAAAGCGCGCTGGGTCCTTCGTGGCTTCACGCAGCGCCCAGGTGTTGACTACGACGAGACATTCAGTCCCGTCGTCAAGCCCGCCACCGTTCGTACTGTCATCACTCTGGCTCACTCCCGGAACTGGCCCATTCATCAACTCGACGTCAAGAACGCCTTCCTTCATGGTACCTTGTCTGAAACCGTGTACTGCTCGCAACCCACAGGCTTTGCTGATCCTTCCTTGCCTGATCATGTTTGCAAGCTCAACAAATCCCTCTACGGACTGAAGCAGGCACCTAGGGCGTGGTACAGCCGGTTTGCAACTCATTTGTTCAGTTTGGGATTCACTGAAGCCAAGTCTGACACCTCCTTGTTCATCTATCGCCGCGGCCAAGACACTGTGTATCTGCTACTATATGTCGATGACATAGTCCTCACAGCCTCCTCTCCAGCACTCCTTCACAGTATCATTGAAGCTCTGAAGAAGGAATTTGCCATGAAAGACCTTGGTCCTCTCCACTTCTTCCTTGGAGTTGCTGTTCAGCGCCATCAAGACCACCTGTTCCTCTCCCAGCGCCAATACACCTTGGACATTCTTGGCCGCCATGGTATGAGTGACTGCAATCCTTGCTCGACACCTGTTGACACCTGTGCAAAAGTGTCTGCTGCAGCCGGACCTCCAGTTAAAGATCCTACAGCTTATCGCAGCCTTGCTGGTGCTCTGCAATACTTGACCTTCACTCGGCCAGACATCGCTTATGCTGTCCAACAAATTTGCCTCCACATGCATGATCCCAGGGAAACTCACCTTGTCGCTGCCAAGAGAATTCTGAGGTACCTTCAAGGAACTCTACACCTTGGACTTGTCATTCCCCGTGCTGCTCCCAGTCAACTTGTGGTTTACACCGATGCTGATTGGGCCGGATGCCCTGACACTCGCCGTTCCACCTCTGGATACGCCGTCTTTCTTGGCAGCAGCCTTGTGTCGTGGTCATCCAAGCGTCAGCCCACCGTCTCCCGATCAAGCGCTGAAGCTGAATACCGCGCTGTTGCAAATGGTGTCGCTGAGGTCTCCTGGCTCCGGCAACTACTCCAGGAACTCCACCATCCCCTCCAAACCGCCAGCCTCGTCTACTGTGACAACGTCAGTGCAGTCTACCTCTCCTCCAACCCAATTCAGCACCAGCGCACCAAGCACGTGGAAATTGATCTCCATTTTGTCCGCGAACGGGTTGCCCTCAGTGCTGTTCGTGTCCTTCATGTTCCAACCACGTCACAATTCGCCGATGTCTTCACCAAAGGGCTTCCCTCCTCCGTGTTTGCTGCTTTTCGCTCCAGTCTCAACGTCCTTCCAATCGACGTTCCGACTGCGGGGGGGGGGGGTGTTAGACTAGTCATTTACTATCCTAGACTATTTATTACTCAACTGTATTTGCCTTACTGGCACAGCCCTTTGGGCTCCCTCTCTTCCCCTATATATGTAACTCTCCTGTACCCAGATCATCATCAAGTAATCTAGGCCCTTTGGCTTTCCAATAATATTGTTGATCTATTTAATGCACCATTCCTGAGTTGTATCCAAATATGAAGCTCTGCCACCACATCCTTGGTAGTCTGTTCATTCTTGATTGGAATCAAAACTTTATTTGTTTTCTTTGCATCATTTCCATTCGCTTGTTTTGTATTCTCCATGGGGATATAATTACCTCTTTTATTTACAGAGATCAAGTGGGAATACACAACGATAGGCTTAAGTTTTTGTTATTTGCTCGGTTAATCTTGCTATCATCTCAGTATTTGGAGCACAGTCAAATAATTTTACATTATAGTATGTCTGAATATTTTCCATTGCTGACTGAACTGTTGAACCAAAATGAGTACACCTTATTTGAGTTGACACACTTGCAGAAGAGATCGAGGGATAGTAATTGCGCAATTTCCTAGAGTGCGCTTTAAGTCATCTTTTTATTGCAGAAAACATATATCTAGTTGATTAAAAAAATCTAAATCTTCTCCAGGAGCTTTGTTCTCATGTAATGGTACAGCTAGGAAAAGCAGGTTTTCCTTCTGAAGCATTTTCTGTATATAACATGTTGAGATACAGTAAGAGAACAGTACGTAAATCTATTCATGAGAAGGCTTTAGGCATCTTGGTTTCCTCAGAACTGCTCAAGGATGCATATATTGTTGTTAAGGTAAAAACATATTACTCTTTTCAGTCTTTTGGCATTTGCTACTGCAATCTGCTTTGTTTATTATTATGTACCTACTAAGCATATCAAATTAAACAGGACAATGCTGAGCTGATTTCTCCTTCCTCCTTGGAGAAGTTTGCTAGGGCTTTCATGGTATCGGGAAATATAAATCTAATTAACGATGTGATGAAAGCCCTAAATCGCTCTGGGTGGCGTATCAGCCAGGTGATGATTCTGTACCTGCAGTGTCCTTTGGTACTTGCTTGGAATTTAATACAGATTCAAAATGGTTTATTATACTAGATGGTTTGTTCTGAGGCTCTGGGAGTCCAAGATATACCCCAAAACTAAATGTAAATGTTTTAGTTAACCAAAGGCTTATGCTATCCGATACTCTGTAAGTACAATTGCATGTCAAGGGCACAATTCCCATGGTATTATATGTTCCATTGTCCAGAATCTCCTTGCAGATTTCCACTCATGACTCCTGGGTTTGGGTTCCAATATGTACTTATAATTCATTTCTGAATTTGGAATTCTTGTTTACAGTATGTCTTCTTTTAATATTTCTTTATCAGACTTCTAGAGAACTTTTCTGTTGGTACAAGGATGATTTTTTTGAGGAAGTGGTTAGGATAAGAATTCTACCATGGTGTTTAGAGTAAATTGGACAATTCGCATTGCATTCCTTTTTTTTTAAAAAAATAACTTTATTTGCGTCCTTGTAAGTGAATACACACCTAGTATACTCACTAATGATGAAATGGTGTCATTCAGGCCTGGAAATGGCTTTTACAAGCTTCTGCTACCTTATATTAGAAGGTCTTTTTTCTGTGCAAAGGAGCAGAATCCCGTAGTTTCTTCCGCAGAACTAGTAATTACAAGATTTCCTACATCCTTAACTTAATGGGTTTGGCAATACGCCAATACCATTGTTGCTCTAGCAGTGACATGTTGAAATGGTTGGGAATGGAGATCATAGAAATCAGTGTTTTAGGATCTCAGGAACTGGATAAAAAAACATTAGCATGTCACTTTCAAGAAATTAGGTGGTTGGGAGTGACTGATGTGTTTTTGGTTTTTCTGAAAACAGTGATAACTAGGCATTTTCTTACCACGAGGTTGGTAGCTTGCATGTATTGGCTGATCAATGGCCAGCTACCTTCCCCAGGACCAGTCTGAGTGTGTTCCTCAGGACCAGCTCGGGTATAGTTTCATAGCATGTATTAGTTTTCAGGCGAGTCACATGATTTAACTTTAGTAGAGCAAAATGCTGGCCAAAGTTTAAGTTGCTCACCTTGCTGTTGCTTTGAGAAATGAATTTTAGTTCAGGTGGGCCGCTGGCCCCCTGTTGCTTTCTCAAAAAAAAAGGTTTAAGTTGCCATATTTTAGTGGCCTTCCCCAACTCCCCATTGCATACTCAACATTGGATCTTCATTTCATCTTCTGCATGGCAAAATTCCCTATCTGCTTTGTTGGCCACTGGCATTCCCGAAGTTGTTTCTTCCTGCCTAAAATTGTCCTGTCCTGATTTCTGGTATAATAATCTAGAAAATGCATCCTGTACTTATTTTTTTTCTTCACTAGATTAAACAATCTCTCTTTTAGAGAAGAGAGGTTGGTGATGCTTCTTTCCTTTTTCTGATGCATTCGTGACAGTGATGATGCACTGATTAGTTTTTTAGGGAACTTTTTTATTACCTGTAAAGTCTGACATGAACTGTTCTGTAGAACATAAAATGTTTCTATTACTCTATGTTTTTTTGAATTTGATTTTTTAGCACTTGTCGTTATTTTTTGCCCACTGTAAAATTTTGTTTGGGCATTGAGATTCATGTTTTTGGCTGGTCAATTTGACCTGATGCTGCCAAGTTCTCAGACTTCAGACCTGCCTCGGGCAATATTGTGCTTTGTCAGGCCTGTCCTGACCACACATATGAACAATTATAGCAAGCATGCTTACTCTTCCTTTCAATGCTGCTGAACACAATCATTGCATTTACAGGATATCTTTGGGAGAGCCATTCAGAGATACATCCGGAAGCCTGATAAGAAGCGTCTACTGCTCTGCCTCTTGGACTGGATGACTGGACAAGGCTATTCTGTAGACTCATCATCAAGGAACTTGCTTTTGAAGAATGCGCAGCTTTTTGGCCCAAAACAACTGATAGCAGAAATTCTTTCTAAGCAGCAGACAGCATCAAGGATCATTGGACAAAGACACAAAATATGATTAAGGAAAGATTTGGCATATATAATTTGTTCATATCCACCCAAGGACCTCCAATAAGCCACAATTGTTTGAAGATCAATTTACTGTGCTCAGAGTGATCGGTCAAATGACGAGTATCAGCTACTGCCGTTGTGTGCGGATGTGCCTAAGCTCCTGCGATTGACTTCCATTAGAATTTCAGATTATGGTATGTGATATAAGTCTGCACATAGTGAATCACCCTGAGTTCATTCTCCTTAACTTGTGCTATGTCTACTGTGGCCAGGAACTTTCCTGTGAGACATGCTTGTTCCGCAGCGATCCACCTGGGAGTGAAGGTTATGTAGGCCGTGCTTGAAATGATGTGTAGGTTAGATTATAGATTTTCTGATAATCTTACCAAAGCATCTGCAGTACAGAAGAGAATGTCGGTTAATTTCTACAGCAGAGAATGTCGGTTCATATCTACAGAAGATCGAGGTTTATAGCTACAGCAGATAATGTTGGTTTGACTTTAGCGGATTGTGCTTGTTGAAGACTTGAAGTCACTGTACATATACCTAGAAAACTGCACGCAGATTTATATTTGTTAACTATATATATTTTGTAACCAGTCCTGAACATGGAAAGAACAGTTTCCTGAGCAATGAATGTAAGATGGATTAACCAAACATACAAATGGAATTAATGGGATCTTTTTGTCATAAATGCTACTATTATACCAGTATTACATGAACTCAGATTCAGGGGGAAGAAAACCTTGCTATCCTTGTAGTTTATTTTGTTTGGATTTGGAGCATCAGAATACTTCAGGATCCATGAAACGGGATAAGCATGTTTTGATCCAGATTTTGAATACACTTCATTTGGAATACAAAATCCCAAAAAGGATAGTAAATATAAGAGAAGGGCATCAAAAGAAAAATACTGGACATCCAAATAAATTGCAAGGGAAGGAAAATGCCATCGTTTTGAACCTCAGCAGAGCAGTGGCACCAATTTAGAGGATCCTTTGGTACAATTTCCCTGTCATTTAGGATATTGCCATGTGAAACTATAGCATCCTAAACTGCTATCCCTTTGCAGGTCAGTTAAATTGCAATAATGCATAGACATGCAAGGTTTATCTCCATCGAGAGGTTCAAAGTTCTTTGTCTCCATAACTGAACCGGTGCCACTGCTGCGGTGAACTTGGAGAAAGAACCGTGCTTGAGTTTGACAAAAATTTATTCTCTGATGGTTACGTAAGATGTCGTTTTTAGAGATGCGTCCATGGCACGAACTGGATAAACAGTGACGTGAATATTTTCTTATTCACACATCCCTCTCGTCTTGCGTTGAGATATTCAGTTCTTGGTTGGATGAATGGTGGGGACTCTCTGATTGAGCTCACAGACTAGCCACCATCTTCAGGATCTTTTGGATAAAAATCATCCAATCAGTCTCGAGTCCAAAAAATTCGAGCACATAAGATTCCTGTCCTGCCTGTGCAGCTCTGACCAATTTCGAGGAATCTTGTTGCGTGTTGAGGCTTCAATATTTTTTTCATTTGTTTGTCCTCTCTATCTCCTTGTATCTGATAACATGCGGCCCAAATCGTCCTTGCAAGTAGTAGCACCGAAAGAACAAGTTCATTGCATCCAGACACACGCTGCAGGAAGTCGTCATACTGAGCTATATTCATTGAGTGAGACGTACTTTTGCGTTGTTGCGGAAACAAGACTTTTATGTAATACTCCTTCCGTTTCAAATTCCAACATTCATAGATATTATTAACAAGTATGGCATGTTTTCCTGAAATATTATGACAAAATCAACCAATCAGTTCCTTTTTCTTGCGTTTGTTTGGTTCTGGACAGTTGCTGAGAACCTGACTATATAATTCTGGACAGCAATGATAGATGGAACGAACAAACGTGGTGTTAAAGGGGCTGGAGTTCATTTTTAAACTTTTGTGATAGTAGTTTGAGAAAAACCGTACTTCAAAAATTGGGAGCAAAAACAAATTATGTTTGAGTTCCTTGTGGACCTTTTCTATTTTGTAGATGAATGATGGCATTCACTTTTAGTTTAGTCTTTAGCCCTCTCCACGGTCCACTCAACCAACTGAAGGAAATAAAACTCTGTTTTTAACCGGCCCATTGTGACTTCTGCGTCCCTGCTAAGATAAACAACCACGCGAGAACATCCTTATCAGAGTGTACAAATCACCAAAAGAAAATGGGAATCAGCTGGTATGCAGGTGAGGATCATCACAAGACGAAAGAGGCCAACAAGGCATTGGTTCTCAATCCATTGCGGGCCCATGACAGCTCGTCCACTTCTCTCTCTCTCTAGGTGACTTTCATCGCCAACCGCTGTTACCATCTTCCTTTCCTTCCTTCTTCAATTGTATCACTGTCAGTCGCCGTCATTTGGTGTATTCCTCTGCCCGGTCTCGGCGGTCAAGTGGAGTGGAGGAATCTCACAAGCAAATCTCATCCATAGGGAGGAAATGGTCGCCAGCCCACGGGATCGCCTTCTTGTGCGGTTCACTTCCACTTGGGACGAAAGCTAATCTATTGTTGCTATTAGTCTACAGAGACAGGCTATGCAGCCTGCAGTGGTGATGGGTGAATCTGAGCTCCATCATATCAGTGGTAAACAGGAGGCAACAAGCCTGGGAATTATTTGCCGTTTTAGAATCACCAGCAACAAACGGAAGGAGCATCTTAGGGTCCTAAATTTAGAAAATGACACAAACCGCCAATATTATGCTACACCACCACACCTCAAGCAAAATAGTCCAATGATACAATCCTTTTATGTACCAAGCTTACAATACTATAAGTTTCGATGTCTATACTACCTGATGAGGTGCCTTGTGCTGACTGAAAATACGGAAATCTTTCTTCTTTGCTTAAATTCCTTCTACTAGTCCACTTGAGAATCATTTAGGCAGGAATTCTTGATTGCCGAGGTGTTTAGGCCATCAGACATCGGCGTGTCGCCGTCGTCGTCCAAACAGGTGAGGATTGCAGTGATGCAGCGGCTGACGTTTCAACTGAGAGAGACTGACAGAGCGCTCCCTCCCGGCGGCGTGGAGAGCGACGCGGGCAAAGCAGCGGCCTGGGCCGCACCCGACACCGACGCCCGTCGTGGGCCGGCGGCGGCGGGACACTGCTGGCGCCGTCAGCGGGGCCCAGTGCGGGTGTGGGCCCACATGTCAACCGCCGCACGGTGGTGAGGTGTGAGCTGCGCCGCCGTCGTTTTGCCGGGAGGAAGGGGAAATATCTGGAGCGGCCGTCTGGCGAACTGTGTGTGCTGCTGCTGCCCGTCGTCGGACTCGGGTGGGATGTAGGGTCGCCGACCCGCCCGCCCCAGTCGCCAGAGGCGCGCCACGTGGCAGCAGCCTAGGCGCCTAGAGATGGGACCCGTTCTTCTTCAGGCTGTGCAGTGCTTGAAGCAAATCCGTCGCGCACCGTCGTCACTTGTAAAAGGTTACAGGCCGAGCCCGGGATGTATTCCCTTCACTACTCTGCAGCCTGGATGGAATTATGGAATAATCACCATCCTTAGCACGCTTTTCATTAAGTAGAAGAGAGTTACAAGTATATAATTTTAGAAGAACATCTCAAGCGCGGAGAAAAAATAAACAACACGACTAACAACAACGGTAGCTATAGCGCATAAACGCGACCCAAGTCACTGAGTGTCTAACGACCCATAGCCGACGGAAGAAGCGCGAGGATGTCCTGCAGAACGATGCCTCCAAGGGGGAAACGACGCCGACCGACGTCGCCATCGTCCGTCTACCTGCAAAGGAGCTGACCAAGTTTTCACCAGGTGGAGCCAAATGGGTTTGGTGGGCGCGACAATGCCTCCAATGAGATGAGCTACGAAAAGAACCGCAACCATTGTCGACACCGACGAGAGCCGAAAGAGCTTTTGCTAAGGCCTCCATATCCAACTCCTCGCAACTACCTCCTCAACTTGGTTGAGAGGCAAATGATGGAGAAGCAGCGAGCAATTCAACGTGATGGGAATGAGAGTGAATGCAGGCCCGCGGCCAACATGACGACGAAGCAACCACGACGACCAAATAACGACCGCGAGAAGGGAAGCGACGCCCTCCTGCAACACTCGAAGACGATGAACATTAGGCACCGAAGCAACAAAAGCCATAGTGGAGTGCCGATAACCTAGAGCACCTCCCATCCCGCTAGCAAAGCAGACGTCTGGAGGAGGTAAGGTTCCACAAGCTACCGACGAACCACAAGACCAGCTACACCACCACCAAACAAGATGACAACGAAGCGGTGACAACGGGAATCTGGATCGACCGTCGGAATGCGAAGCGACCAAAATCGAGGCGACCGTGCAGTGAAGACCAAGATGGCCCAGGAAGATCAACCAGTGAGGAGAAGGCACAATATGATGATGCCTCAAGAGGTGAACGACGCCCGCGAGCGTCGCCATCATCTACCCGCAAGCAAACACTGGCTTTCGCCAATCCCCAATTACTAAGAGGACGCCGATGACCCTGGAAAGGAGCATCTTGGACCTGCACAAGACCACAAGACGTGCCGCCGACAACAAGACCCAAGGCACGGACCTACTGAGCGCTCGCCGCACGTTTGCCACCATGACAGTGGGACGGAGGTGCGGGAAGGCGACCTGACCCCAGAGGATCCAACGACCGACCCCCAAGGGCCACCACCACATCGGGGTAGGGGGTGGAGATCCGGAGGCAGGCTGCACCACCACAAGTAGAGTGACCACCAACCAAGGCCAGCGGGAGCTGGCGGAGAGGCTGGAAGTGTTGGGTCAACGTGACCACCCGCGCCTCAAACCACACCGAAGCCACAACCACCAACACCACATCTGCGCTGGGAGCACCAGCTCTGCGCTGGTAAACACCGGATCTGCGCGGGAGAGCACTAAACCCGCCGCGGGAGGGAGCTCCGCTGTCGGGACGGGCTCCAACGACCGACCCCAAGAGGACGCAGGCAATCCAGGATGCCGCACGCGAGCGCCCCAGCATGAGGTCTCACCGCGTCCACACGGAAGGCACCAGGGACCTGCGACCTCCACCTCGGCCAGAACTGGCCGCCCACAGGCATAGGAGCCGGAGACGACCACGCGAGCCATCACCGCGAAGCTGTGGTAGAGAGGGAAGGGAGTGTGGAGACAGAGCCACCGGCACACCAGGGCTCCGCATGCTAGGCACCCAAGTGGAAGCGCGCGACCGCAAGCATCAGCCGTTCCCCACCAGATCCAGGCGAGTCGGGGTGCCAACCCGTCGATCCAGCAGCCCAGCACACGGATCTGGTCGCCAACCAAGCCCAAGCGCCACCGGAGTACGCAAAGGGGAAGAAGAGACGAAGAAGAGAAAAAAGAGGGAGCTTGGGAGGGAGCACACCAGCCACCGCTTGGAGTCGTCATCGGCCAACGGCGGTGACATAGTCGTCGGCCGGAGTGGCGGCGGCCGCCGCGCTAGCTCGGTGGAGGCGGGGCGGCGGCGTGTGCGGTTCCGCCGTGGCGCCTTAAGCCAACAAGTTGTTATTATGTTCTAAGAGTTAGAGCATCTCCAAGAGTCTTTTTAAATTTTACTCTCTAAATGATGATTGTTGACGGTGCAAAACCGTGCTCAAGTTCACCGCAAGCGTACGGGTGACTTGGTGCCTTTTTCACCAAGGAGGGTCCTCCCTAGATTTGTCAATCCAAGGATCGGAAGCAAACTCCTAAGGCTATCCATCTAATCTAATGATCTAACCCTATGTGAAGCGTTGATTGCATAAAGGTAACATACAAACACGAAGCGTGGTCTTTATCTTCAAGTTTTTTAGGGCACCATGTCACGCATCCCTTGGCTTCAAAAATCATTACCATCGCTGCATGATCATGATGGTAATGGAATCCTTCTCCATCGTGCTTGACATGGTCGTTTCCGAAACCAATAGCTTGAACATACAAACCTCCAGAAGAAATTAGTCTTAAAATCTTAATTGACACACGTAGGCATACCTTGTTCATCTTCGTTTGCTTTGGGTGGGGGCTCAATTGCGGATGTTGGGCCACTAACCAAGGTTAGCACCTACCACTAAAGAGCAAATCTTTGCGTAGCCATCAACTTGGTTGAGCGAGGTTGGACTTGTCGAAGTCCGAATGTTGAAAATTTCTCGATCGCTTTGTGTCTAGGGTTTTACCTTCATTCAAGGACACAAACAAGAAACACAGGGTATATGCAATAATAAAATTAGGGTTAGTTAAAAAGGAAAGATAGATCACCCAAGGGTTCGAGTTGCCGATCCCCGGCAACAGCGCCAGAAAAAGAGGCTTGTTGATGGTGCAAAACCGTGCTCAAGTTCACCGCAAGCGTACGGGTGACTTGGTGTCTTTTTCACCAAGGAGGGTCCTCCCTAGATTTGTCAATCCAAGGATCGGAAGCAAACTCCTAAGGCTATCCAGCTAATCTAATGATCTAACCCTATGTGAAACGTTGATTGCATAAAGGTAACATACAAACACGAAGGGATGTATGGATCTCATCCACCTAGCCATAAAGGTAAACACCAAAGGGTAACCCTAGCCTATCGTCTTCTTGTTGCCGTTCCGGCCAATGTGACAAAACAATCTAAACCTATACTATGATAAGGAATACACTCGATATGGAGTAACCCGATATGGA
Source organism: Cenchrus fungigraminus (assembly GCA_036936925.1). Classification (NCBI taxonomy): domain Eukaryota; kingdom Viridiplantae; phylum Streptophyta; class Magnoliopsida; order Poales; family Poaceae; genus Cenchrus; species Cenchrus fungigraminus. The sequence goes on along the minus strand of CM072778.1, from coordinate 41,245,514 downwards.
GTGGTCCGATACACGTTCATTCACCGCTTTCTCCTCCACCGTACTGTCACTACGCAAGGATATTCATCACTGAACGACAACCTCGGTCCATGCACTACGACGATGTATCCTCAAGACAAGACTAATCACCATGATTCGATCTAATCCTACTAAAAGCATATGGTAGCTACACATATGAATAAGCACAACTCGTAGTAGATCAAAGTAAGGACAAGGATTGATTTATATCACCATCGAATGTCGAAAGTACAAATGCCTTGATGGATCCAAGGCATGGCTCCGGAACTCCACCATGGCTTCACCACGTAGGGCCAACCATGGCGGCTAGGGCATGGCCTAAGCCATCTTCTAGGCAACTCGAGGACTTGCGGCGGCCGTCGGCTTCCTCCCGGCGCTTCTCCTTCGTGTCGGCGACTCTCTGATGAATGGATGGATGTGGCGGCCGGCGGAGGCAGAGGCAATTTATAGAGGAGCACCTAGGTCAAAGGGCGTCGCGAACCGCCACAAAAAGGGGCTGGGCCGGCTGGCCTGGGCTGACTGGCCTGGGCCCATTTCGGCCCGGTTCGGCCCCGGTTCGCTCCCCGACGCTTCTCGGTCAATTGTTGACTTGCTCCCTTATGCATGTGGGCCCTTGACGTCGTCTTCTCCACGGTTTAGATAGAGCTCCTTGTCGCGCAAGCTTCAGCATCTTCTGTTCAGGTCCCTGGAGTTTTACGGCTTCATGCTTCGGTCCCTGGGCCATTTGGAGTCATGTCCATGATGTGTCTTGACTTGTGCCGGGCTTCATGATCTTCTCTTGAAGTGCTTGATGAACTTATCCCGAAAGTCTCTTCTTTAGCGTTAGTTTCCTACGTAAACAACAAACTCCAAAATCGACATGCAAGAGTGAACTTAATACCTCCGGGGGGTTAGTACCATTAGTTAGAGTATCAAATACGTGCAAATGTTGACGGTAAACTCATAGCTAGGTGTACCAAAATCGACCGTCAACATACCCCCCATGCTTAAACCTTGCTCGTCCTCGAGCAAGTCCAAGATCTTTGCTTAATTTGGAAATCAGTGTTGCCCTTCAATGTCTTTCCTGCACTTAGTTATACACAACAAGACATATTACTATCTCAAGTATTTAGCATTTAAGGTTCAAGTGTTGACCGGCTAATTCATCATGGAAGATAGACTATCATTAAAGAACATGCCACAATAAAACAAATATAGTGCTCTCAAACTTAAGCAAACTTTAAACCTTTACCTTGTTGCATCGTGAAGAGTTTTCAAAAAGTTGCACATCTAACATAAGTGAGGTTCTCTTGCAAAAGATCATGGAAACACTCATCTCATCAAGTCACTCAAGCCTATACTAGATTATTCTCAACCTATTCTACTCATATATAAAAGTGGAAAGCTTATGTGGAGCTTGGTAGGTAAAAGCAATCCTAGCAAAACATTATACTTGAAATATTGTCAAACTAAGAGAGAGATCTATTGGAATTACCGAGACTAGTCAAAAAGGCTATGGAAAATAAATGTTTGGAAGAGAGAGATGGAACACATGCATTTAGAAAGGTGGACATGTGCAAGTGGCAAATGGGTGGTCCCGAGACACAAATAAGTTCTCGTTATCGGATTGCACATGGTTGGAAAAGATTGAGTATGGACTTGTCTTCAAAGCTCTCTAAGATTTAAATGAAGCTAAAAAGAACCAAGGAGCATTTTTATTTTTCTCTCTTTTGTATTTTTCTTTTCTTATTTTTTTTCTTTCTTCTTCTTTTTTTCTTTTTTTTCTTCATTCATTTTTTTATGCTCCTCCGAACTTTTAAGCAACATAGTACTTGCTATAGCAGTCCTCCCCCATGCTTAATTGATTGCTTGTCCTCGAGCATAAAAGTGAGGGGACCTATGGCTGCTAGAGATGTACAAAATCCTTGTGTTCCTCTATAAATCTTTTGGAATCTTCAAGGGCATCCTCCTTGTCGAAACTCACATGATCATTGACGAGTCTCTCCATATGTTATATGTCTTGAAATCTTACCAGAAAATCTTCAGAAAATTCATTGAAAGATCATCCATACTCAATTTGGGTTGTGGTCAAGGAGGTAATCACAAAAAGATGTTTTGGGTTTAGGGTGGATGCCCAGTGAAGTTTGTGAAATTTTCAATGTAGAAACTCACAATGCATGGACAAAATGGCTAGCATGAAAAAGATACGCAAAGGAATGACCAGCTTCTTAGTCTCGTACCACAGAAATCAATCCTAATCCAACTCATCAAGATATAAGTTTGCAAACTAAAAGGTTATATCATGAAGGTACTTGTATGTGTATAGGCTTTGGTAGGTAGAGCCTTGCAAGAGATTCACAAATGTAGATAGCATAATAATTTTAAATAAAACAAGTACAAGGCATAGGTCATCGGTAAACTTAAATCAAAGAGCAACATAAAGTATGTGGGTCTTAAAAATTAGTCATTTAACCTCCACAAATGAAAAGAGCCGGTATTTAATCAATTTAAGTTCCTTTTAATAGAGAGCAAAAAGTCATGTCATATAAAACATCATGCAAGTAAAACAAAGCGGCAACTTTCATCACTTTTCCATAAGCAAGGCATACAAAATATATCATCGTGGTAAGCTCAAAAGAGATGGTGATTCATTTACTGAAAAATAAAACTAACAAACCTAGGTTGTCCTCCTAGTAGCCATGTTATTAATCGAGAGATAGATACAAAGGTTGTCTATGGTTGAAAGCATATATGTGCAAGCATTTAGAAGGAGATGAACAAAGATAAAGTTAAGGGCGAGTTACCGTCCTTTTTGATGCTCGTAATGAAGTGCAGCCTGGCCTCCCCCATGCTTAAGCATTGTGCTTAGAATGGAAAAAGAATGAATAGCATCTTGTGGTGAAGGTGATCCTTGAACTCCATGTGGCCTTTTCCCTTTCATCCTTCAAATCCTCCCCCATGCTTAGCATGTTGCTAAGTGTGGAAGAACTTGAATCACTTGTAATTCCCTATTGCTTAGCATGTGGAAGAACTTGTAATCCCCCATGCTTAGCATGTGGCCGTCGGCTTCCTCCCGGCGCTTCTCCTTCGTGTCGGCGGCTCTCTGATAAATGGATGGATGTGGCGGCCGGCGGAGGCAGAGGCAATTTATAGAGGAGCACCTAGGTCAAAGGGCGTCGCGAACCGCCACAAAAAGGGGCTGGGCCAGCCGGCCTGGGCCGACCGGCCTGGGCCCGGTTCGGCCCCCGTTCGCTCCCCGACGCTTCTCGGTCAATTGTTGACTTGCTCCCTTATGCATGTGGGCCCTTGACGTCATCTTCTCCACGGTTTAGATAGAGCTCCTTGTCGCGCAAGCTTCAGCATCTTCTGTTCAGGTCCCTGGAGTTTTACGGCTTCATGCTTCGGTCCCTGGGCCATTTGGAGTCATGTTCATGATGTGTCTTGACTTGTGCCAGGCTTCATGATCTTCTCTTGAAGTGCTTGATGAACTTATCCCGAAAGTCTCCTCTTTAGCGTTAGTTTCCTACGTAAACAACAAACTCCAAAATCGACATGCAAGAGTGAACTTGATACCTCCGGGGGGTTAGTACCATTAGTTAGAATATCAAATATGTGCAAATGTTGACGGTAAACTCATAGCTAGGTGTACCAAAATCGACCGTCAACAATGATTTAGAGAATCATTTGCATAAAAATCATTTTCTATATCTTTTCACTTTCCAACAGTTTTTTTATTTCTTATGCATACTCTAGAGTGCCATTCTCGTCTTTCATATTTGACTAGCGAAAAATCCGAAATAGAAGATGGCTATATTTAGATGACCATTTAAATAAATTGTTGGAAGGCATTTTTCACCAAAATATCTATTTCTACCATTTAGAAAGAATATAGAGCGTCTCTTGGAGTCTTGTATATGTGATGAGTTAGCTAAAAAAATGAAAAATTTTATCAAAACTCAAATCCAACCGACTCTGTATTTTACTCAGTTAGCTATCATGTTTTCTATTTCCTCCCCTTGCTAGCCAAAAAAAAGCAAACCTCTCCCACTAGCTATCATGTTTTCTAGTTAGAGGAGCTGTTGGATTTCATCATCTTTTTGCTAGCTATTTCATTTTATATAATAGTTAAATTAGGATTTTAGCTACTCATATAAACAAGAGCTCTTGGAGATGCTCTTAGGCCATTTTGATTTTTTTTCTTCTAAATTGAATTTCTCTAAATTCAATAGTTATAGAAAACTACGACATCTGTAATATCAAATCGGTTCCTTTTAAATCCACCATAAAGTATGAATTGTTATCTTTTAGATATTAATACTCTCTTTCGTAAACATTTTGGAAATTAGACAATGTTGACAAAACAGATGGAGTACAATCACGTGCGGTAATGTACAAAATGCAGTGTATTGATTAAATATAAGAAAAACTTGCTCTGCCTACTCTGGCAGGTGCATACTATGTAGGTGCTGTGTGTAAGCGCGTGATGTATATGCGAGGGGAGAGAAAGCTAAGCTTATAACTAATAATAAATTAGGTAATTATAATCAATACAAGAAAAGGTACTAGACAAGCAAAAAGTAATAAAGCACATTGTCTACTCTATTTGTTTAAGAATCAAGATTATTTGATGGAGTGCATGTGGATTAATTTCTTTCTAAAGTAGGAGCTAAAGAAATAAACCTTCCCTTTTTGCGTCCTGTAAAGATGCAAAAATCCAAGAAATCCCATCACGCATTGAGGCTACTAAGCAAACACGATGAACGTGCATATGATTCGTATTTGGCTCACTTTCCCAGCGTTTGCCTTGGAGAAATGAGCTTCATTATTCCACACCGACAATTTAAGGTAGAGAGACAGATTTGCACATTTTTTTAAAAAAAAGTTGACAGATTTGAACATATATATACATATATACTCCGTGAAAGATTTGAAAAGCTAGTCCATTATATGTAATAGGTTTTTACTAAATTCTACACTTGATTAATTAATACCAAATCACAATGTTGTAACTTTTCCGTGATGATTTTAAAAAATTTAAAAAATCAGCGTTCGTCCAGCAAAGCGTGCACGTATGCATGTACCGAGAACTTCTAGTCCCACTCGCATTAGTGAACACCAAACCGTGATGACTCGTACTAATAAACAAGTAAACAGCTCAAATCACACACGTCGCTCACTGCCGATTGCTCCACTAAATCTAGATCATTTACCACGTATACGTACACGAGTTCATGACACGTCCACAACGAGCCAAGACAAAAGAGAAATCATATGCCGGTTCCTTTCAAAATTTTTTTTAAAAATAAACCCGAGACGGTAGCCGGTAGGCACGGAGGAAGAAGACTTGAAAAACCCGCGACGGCAATCCTTTGGTGGCGGGTGTGGTGTACCCCTATTATTTTCCTTGGTGGGCATCTGTCTCACAGGGAGGGCCTTCTGTCGCGAGCGAAAATATCGAGCTCCGCCGGCCGGCTGGTGATTCGCCGGCGATGATCCGTACGGTTGGAGAGGGAGCAGCGGCAAGCCCCTGGACCCCTCCCCGGGCGGTGGCTCTCGGCCGTCCGTCCGTCCACGTAGGGTAGGGCGGAGTAGGGACACAGGCGGTAGGCGTGAGATTACAGGAGAAACGGACGACAAATCTAGGATGAACAAACCGACTAGTGGTTGTGCAATGCAATCAGAGGGCGCACATACAGTACAGCTCGAGCAGGTCTGTTCAGCATCATACATCATTCAGGGACTTTGGAAGTTTCGTGTACCGACTCTTCGTACGTGTTTTTTTGCTTCTTTCTTGGTTGGGTACATGCGTGAAGATATATGGAACACCAAGCGGAATATACCTGCAACCTGCAAGCTAGTGGTACGTCCTGACAGATTAACTGATTTTTTTCCCATCAAAACAATGTCAATTCTACATCCGTCCACCCGTCTCAAAATACAACTATACCTGCATTAACAGTAGATCAGTCAAGCTTCTGGTTCTGCCTTTATTTACGAGCCACAAAATGAGTACTTCTTCCGTCCTAAAATAGTGTTGCTTCCCCCAAAAACAACTTTAACTAAATATATAAAGAATATATTAATATTTATGGTACAAAATTAATATAATTAGATAGATATTTGAATCTAGTTTTTAATAAATTTATTTGGAGATACAAATATTGCACATATTTTCTACAAATTTAATATAATTTCTAGACAAAATTATTGACTCAAAATTCCCTGTCAAGAGCATAGAAACTACACCTGGCACTTCAACGCTGGGGGGGGGGATAAAACAAAGGCAAAGGTGTTGGTTGTGCCAACACCAGTCTGACCGATTCTCAAACTGGTCAAACCGTCTCTCCTAGAGTTTTGCAAAATAAATCTAAACCAAAGATTGTTAAACCTAAAAACTCGAAATAGGTGTTTGGAAAACAATTGAATCCAAAGGCCATAGCAAGCGTCAAAGAGAAATGCCGAAGTTTAATGAGAAGCTTCCGGCTAAGTCTCAAAGACAAAAGAATGTCAATGATGCTAGTTGTTCTAAAAATTCTAAACATTCGAAATCTTATCATAGTGAAAAGTTCCATGATAAGAAACTGCAATAGAATATTTTTTCTACATCAATGTTGTTTCCTCCACACGGATCACCAATACCTATGCCATGGGGATCTTATTTCAGCATGCTTTATTTTTATCTGTCATAATATTATAATTCATATGTCATCTCTTCCTAGATATCTTAATATTACATATAGAGAAACAACAATTAGTGAATCATCACCTATGCATAATGACCATTTCGATCAAAAGAATCGGTCCACAAAAAAAAAATGCAAGGTGATCAAACAAGTTTATCGTGTCAAAAAAGGATGGTAGATTAAATAAAAATTCAGATTTGACACTAGACATAGAAAAGCCGAACACTGAAGAATAATCAGCTAGTTCTACTGATCAAATTGTCCCCAATGATAAACATGTCTCAAACAATATATATAGCTGAGCAACAGGCTGGGGGGCAAGGTGTTGACGGATAAAATATGTATCCACCTACGATCCGCAAGCGTATGGACCTACACCTTTTTCACCACGGGGATTCCCTAGGTTCTTATCAATCCGCAGAGCAAGGGGATTACAAGCGTTTGATCTAGCACTACGAACTAACTTACCCAAACCCTAATCTATGGTTAAACTAGAGAACAACTACGCTACACTAGAGAGAACGGTTAAACTCACAAGATATGTAAAAGACACTTGCCCAAGGGTCTACGATACTTGAACATGCAACCGCTTAAGATATGAAAACCGATCTAATCTACCGAGGGTTGTGACCACGGTTTCGCCCTTTCCCTCCCCCCGTACTGTCACTATGCAGAGGTATTCGTGACTAGACCTATGATGATCACGACGTATTGAGGGGTTCTAAGGGAGAAGTGAGATTTATACTCCCAACATGGCATGGTAGCTAACCTTAAACAAGAAAGCATCTTCAACACTAGATGATAGATAGAAACCATACAAAGTTGCGATTACATCTCAAGATCGATTACAACCCATGGACAAATGAGAAGATTACCCCATCAAGGTGCTAGGCATAGCACCGTTGATCATGGTGACGCTTCCGACGGTGTCTTTCTTCTCCTTCGGGGGTGTCTTGGCAGGGCCTCGACGTCCTCCACCACTTGTAGTTGCTTCCTTTTGAGTAGAGCGATCCTCCTTGCGAATGGTCTCCCTCCTCTTCTTCCTCTCTAGCTTGTGGACGGCCTCTCGGGCGAATGGCTCTCTCTCTGCGAATGGCAGCACCTCCACGTACTTAGGGTTGCATCATCTTCACGCTCAAGAAATGGGGGGCCGAACCGACACAGGAATGGGCCAGGCCGGCCGGCCTGAGCCGACCGGCCCAGGCCCATCCTGGCCCGGTTCGGTCGCCCCTTCGCTCCCGTGGGTCCTCTTGACATTTTGCACTTTGCCCCCTCCAATTGCATCATTTTGACGATGTCATCCTCGCGTCCAAGATGGAGGGTCTTCTCGCATGAAGTTCTGTCTTTTACGCTTCAATCCTCGGGGATGTTCCTATGTAACACTTCGGTCCTTGCCACCTTTGGGAGTGATTTCATCATGCTCTCGAACACGAACGGGACTCCTCAATTGCTCCTTTGAACTTGTTGTGACTCCGTCCTTTATGTCCATGTTTTCTTGCAAAAATATAACACTTCCAAATGCACATACAAAGATAAACTTGTTATATCATTAGTGTGCCTAGTGGCGGGTTAGTTTCATAATCAAGTCCAAACCAAAGTGTAATGAACATGTTTGGTGTACCAAAATACACCGTCAACATCTCCCCCACGCTTAGATCTTGCTCGTCCTCGAGCAAGTTTCTCGTAAAAGAACTTTTGTCCAAGGTGTTGAAAATGTGCTTCGCTAATTCTTTCTTCACAAGTTAGTCAATCATTTATCTTTAATATAATAAACATAAAGCAATGATCATCATACATAAACATGGGCGTTTAGAATTTTTACCAAATCGAGATTTACCCCACAACTCATACCTTTCACTCGAGGTCCTCAATTCCAGCCATGCTTACTTCTTTGCTTTCATTGGAGGGTTTTCATGATTTTTCAAAAATAAAATTCCTGCAACAAGTATTAGACAAAACCCTTTCTCCAAGCTCTCACATGTCGCTCATATGAAGTGGCTATCCTAAACAATTCATAAACTCTCACCTCCCATAAGTCTCTCATATATTATGTAAAGTGGAGCTATGGGTATGGCTACTGCAATTAACACGAGTATTGTCAAGCTAAGAACTTCCTCTAGTGGTTGTTTACCTTTCAAAGCCAATGATCATGAGAATTAAACCATGATGTGGGGATGTCAAGGATAAGAAGATATAGAATGGTGGATATGTGCAAGGGCAAAAAGGAAATAAGACTACGAGGCACCGATGACGTCCTCGTTGTCGGATTGCACATGGTTGGAAAAAGAATGGAAGTTTCGTCTCTTAACAACAACGTGGCATCCTTCCTTACACTTTATTTAACCTTCACTTGATTCATCCCTCTTCATATCTTTCTTGCCTTTCCTCTTTCTTTCTTTCTTTCTTTCTTTCTTTCTTTTTTTTTTCTTTTTTTTCTTCTCTTTTCTTTTCTTTCTTTTCCATACACATATTTTTTTTCTTTACTTCTCTCTCTCTTTTGACATCTTTACCTCTCTTTCAAAGCTCTTTACTCATCTCTTCTTGCATAAACACAATCTGAATTTAAAATAAAAACCATGCTAGAGACGAGACAAAACTTCGAACATAGGTCGTGTTCAAGGAATACGATGTACAAAAGAGATATTATGGTTTGGGTATGGAATTCGGCGATGTACGGGACTTTCGATGTGAGAGTCTCGTTACCGAATGCATGACGAGGCTAGCAATAAAAGATATATACAAGGACATGATCATTGCTCGAAATTAAAACTTCCAAGAGAGAAGGATCCTAGCCCAACTCATTATGCTAACCGCACTTATGGTGGAGCAAATATTGAATTGGCTTTGTATAGGATTTTTCTTAGTCTCTCAACTTGGAAAAAGAGAGTTTGCTAACCTTTATTACAAGGGTTTTTCATATAATTTTCAGAATTAAACTCCTCCAACATTAGCATCAAACTTAGCACAACCAAAACGAAGTTCTGGATCAAAGCATGATGCGGGTACTTTTAAAGGTAAAAACTCCACTAAGCACCACGATAAACGTTTCAAACCAAGCGCTCATGCTTATATATCAAAAATTAAAGACAAACATACAAGTAAAGAGAGAAAAGCATTTGCAAGAGACAAAAATTTAAAAGACACTTTTTATTTGATTTTTTTGACTCGAAAACTAAATTAACACACTTAATTCAAACTTGAAAAATTAAAAAGCACACCTAAAAATTTAAGACTCTCAAACTCTCACAAAATCTAAACCAAACCGAACTAAACTTACTAAGGCAAAAGGATCTAGCTAGCTAGCTCTCCCCCACGCTAAAACCATACGACGTCCTCGTCGTATCTTAAATCCTAAGGGGGGAAAACCCTAACTTCCTAGTGGAACTTTCCACAGCTCTTGCACCACTTATTCTTCATGTTACCTACCATCCCAAACAATTTCCTCACGTTCCGATTAAGGAACTTGTAGTCATCATCGACTACTCGTTCCAAATCCTCCATTCTTTGCCTTATCGCCTCCATAGCCTGGAAACACTCCTCGACCGACGCGTAGAGATCCGAGATGGAGTGACGGCAAGCCGCACAACATAACGGATGCATCCCTAAAGGGTCGTCGTTGTCGGGGTCGTCGCCGTTGTCGCCGTCGCCGGGATCTCCGCCGCCTTTTGGACCTTCGGGAGTCTTCTCTTTAGGCACCTCCTCCCAATAGAAGAGGTCGTTATCGTCCCTTCCGGCGGCTGCCCACGAGCTCAGGCTGCGGTCGTCGGAGTAGTCACTCCCCCCATAATCTTTCGGCTCGGGTGACTCCTTGTAGTCTTTCCTCTTCATGCCTCGGATTCGCTCCGATCTACGGACGGGAGTAGAGACCCTCTCCTCCTTGACGTGGTGGCGAGATGCGATCGGCCCGATCGGGACATGCCCTCCGCAACGAATGCGGGCGGTCCTCTTGATCTCCATTGATGACTTGAGCTCGCATCGCTTCGCCTCCTCCGGCTTCAAAGGCTTCTCGACGCCTAGCTTTATCTCCACGCTCCTTGGGGACGTCATGGCTGCTGCTTGGGTGCAAAAGGATGTGAATTGGGATGGATTCCCGAGCTCCAATCTCGTCCCTTTAAATAGTCCGGGAAGGAATGCCCTAGAACCCATTTTCCTTTTCTTGACTTCCCTAAAATTCTCTGACCAAACAAGGAAGTCGAAGACGCGCGTCCCAGAGAAAACCGGGGGCGAACCGCCACCCAGGCCCCCTGGGCCGATCGGACCGGGCCGGCCGGCCTGCCCTGTTTCGCGGGCCGGTTCGGTCCGGTTTTTCGCGTGCCCCACTATTTTTTAATTGCTAGCCCATGTGGAAAAGTTGGCCTGGTAAAACTTCGCGAGAAACTCCAGAAAAATAAAAGAAGAGCTATTTACAAAATGCTCACCTTGTTTTACGTCCTAGGCTTGACGTTCGGGCTCATCCTCCATGATGAAAATATCAATATGGTGAAGGGGCACAACGTCGGGTTCGTAATAAACCTTAAGCCGTTGACCATTCACGATGCATTGATCACCTTTCATATCCATGATCGTAACCGCTCCATTGGAGAGCACCGAATGAACAATGTAAGGTCCATCCCACTTGCTTTGCAATTTCCCCTTTCCGAAAGTTTTGAATCTCGAATTATAGAGGAGGACCTTATCTCCTTTAAACTCCTTTTTCTTTAATCTTTTGTCATACCACCTTTTGATTCTCTCTTTGTATATGCTTGCGTTTTCATAAGCTTTCAACCTCATCTCCTCTAGCTCGCTTATTTGGATTCTCCGATTTACTACCGCGGCGTCTAGATCGAGGTTCATCTCTTTTATTGCCCAATATGCTTTATGTTCTAGCTCAACCGGAAGGTGACAAGCTTTGCCGTAAACAAATTGATAAGGGGTCATACCTATCGGTGTCTTGAACGCCGTTCGATATGCCCACAAAGCTCCATCCAACTTCTTTGACCAATCCTTGCCTCCCTTCTCTATGGTCTTGTTAAGGATGCTCTTTAGTTGCCTATTCGATGTTTCTGCTTGTCTGTTAGTTTGTGGGTGATAATCCGTAGAGACTCTATGTTCAATCCCCAACTTGGACAAGCACTTCTTAAAGTTCTTCCCGGTAAAGTGAGTTCCTCCATCGCTTATCAAAATTCTCGGAGTTCCGAAGCGAGGGAAAATCACACTCTTAATCATCGCAATGGATTCTTCCGTGGAAGCTTTACGACATGGCATGGCCTCTACCCACTTGGATACATAATCAACCATAACTAGGATATGCTCAAATCCATGTGAGTTTTTGAAAGGCCCCATGAAGTCAATTCCCCAAACATCGAATAAATCGATTTGTAGATTGTAATTCAAGGGCATGGCATTCCTTTGAGAAATGTTTCCGGTCCTTTGGCATTCGAGGCATGATGCAACATATCTTTTAGTATCTTCATGCATCTTTGGCCAAAAGAATCCGCTGGACCACACTTTTGCTTTGGTCCGAAAATGACTATAGTGTCCACCGTACTCCGCCGAATGACACTTTCTCAAAATTTCTTGCCTCTCTTCTCTTGGTACACATCTTCTCATAACTCCATCATTCCCAAGTTTGAAGAGGTAAGGTGAATCCCAAAAATATTTCCGGCTTTCGCAGATTATCCTCCTTTGAGTGTTTTTATCTAGGTGATCAAGAGGCATTCTCCGAATCGCTCGAATGATGTCGATCATCCAAGTGTCCTTGTCGAGTATTCGGTAGAGGTGGTCATCTCTCATCTTATCCTCTATGGGCTCTTTATCATCTTGTCCACGGTTCATCCTAGACAAGTGATCGGCCACAACATTTTCCACCCCCTTTTTGTCACGAATTTCAACATCGAACTCTTGGAGAAGAAGGATCCAACGAATCAATCTTGGTTTAGCGTCCTTCTTAGCCAAAAGATACTTGATGGCCGCGTGGTCGGTGTAAACAATGACCTTCGAGTTCACGATGTAAGATCTGAATTTTTCAAAGGCAAACACCACCGCTAGCAACTCCTTTTTCGTAGTGGCATAATTTAATTGTGCCTCACTAAGAGTTTTACTAGCGTAGTATACGGTGTGAACTCGGCCTTCCTTTCTTTGACCTAAAACCGCCCCTACGGCGTAGTCTCTTGCATCGCACATGATCTCGAAAGGTTGGCTCCAATCCGGAGGTTGAATGATAGGAGCACTTACTAAAGCATTTTTCAAGGTCCGGAATGCCGCTAAACACTTCTCATCAAAGTCAAAACCCACATCTTTTTGAAGAAGTTGTGTTAAAGGCTTAGTGATCTTTGAGAAGTCCTTAATAAATCTTCTATAGAATCCGGCATGGCCTAGAAAGCTCCTCAAGGACTTAACATCCGTTGGAGGTGGGAGTTGCTCAACCGTCTCCACTTTAGCTTTGTCCACTTCAATTCCTCTCTCGGATATAACATGTCCGAGCACTATGCCTTGCTTTACCATGAAGTGGCACTTTTCCCAATTTAGCACTAGATCGACCTCCGCACACCTCGTGAGAACCTTGTCTAAGTTTGTCAAGCAATCCACAAATGTTTTCCCATAAACGGAAAAATCATCCATGAACACCTTGACAATTTTCTCGATAAATTCCGAGAACACTGCCATCATGCAACGTTGAAAAGAGGCCGGAGCGTTGCATAAACCGAAGGGCATCCTCCTATATGCAAACGTTCCATAAGGGCAAGTAAACGTTGTCTTGTGTTGATCATCCGGGTGAATGGGAATTTGCATGAACCCCGAGTATCCATCGAGAAAGCAAAAATAAGCGTGGTTTGCTAATCTCTCGAGCATCTCGTCAATGAACGGTACGGGGAAGTGATCTTTCTTCGTTGCTTTGTTTAGCTTTCGATAATCGATACACATCCACCATCCGATCACGGTTCTTTGCGGTATTAACTCGTTCTTCTCATTCTTCACCACGGTTAAACCTCCTTTCTTCAGCACACAATGTACCGGGCTCACCCATTCGCTATGCGGCACCGGGTAGATGATTCCGGCATCAAGTAGCTTGATAACCTCCTTCTTTACTACCTCTCGCATGGCATGGATTAGCCTCCTTTGATGGTCCACTACGGACTTACATTGGTCTTCCATAGGTATACGATGAATGCAAAAGGCTGGGCTAAGTCCTTTGAGATCATTGATTGAATATCCAATCACCTTCTTATGTTTTTTCAATAAATTCAGCAACTTCTCATTTTCTTCGGGACTCAACTCGTCGCTCACAATGACTGGATAAGTCTTGTCTGGGCCCAAAAATTTGTACTTTAGTCCTTTGGGCAAAGGTTTGAGATCCACCTCGGGCACTTGTGGCTCTTCGGGTTTAGTGTCTCCTATGTCTTCGAATTTTTCTTCCTCCACGCTTCCATCTTGTGGTTTTAATCCCTTCGTCGCTTCCTCTAGTTCCTCGTCTTGTTGATCATTGGATTGATTCTCCATCGCTCTTTACAGCGGGTCTCTAAGGGTTTCGACAAAACAAAGACTACCTACCTCCTCTACTTCTTCATCTTCGGGAGGAAAAGGTGAAGGGTGACTAGAAGTGCGAAGAAAATTATATGTGTACTTATCTCCATTAAGATTTATTGTTACTTTGCCTTCTCCGGCATCCAACACGGCATCAACCAACTTAAGAAAAGGCCTACCTAGAATTATGTGATCATGATTATTATAGTAAGCATCTATAACAAAGAAATCAGTTGGTATGCACTTTCCAGAGATGATTACATTAATGTTGCAAGCAATACCTAGAGGTTTAATAGTTCTACCATCTCCCATGATTAACTTTGTTGAAGTTGGAGCTAAGTCTAGGTTGTGGTCTTGAACTTTATCGTAAATTTTGGAGGATAGGACACTTACTTGGGCTCCAATGTCGCATAAAGCTTTGCATTGAACTCCATTGATCTCGCAACTCAAGTGTGGTGTTGTCTTCTCCTCTTGGTCGGATCCTATTGCATAAACTTCGGCGAGGCGAGCGTATGGTGATGCTTCGGGCTTGATCCCCATGATTCTTTTCACCTCGGCTATGTGATCCGGATCCACTTCATCATCGCTAAAGAGCTTTCGAAAGATCTCACCGGTGGTTTCAAGATCGTACGAATTTTCCGCTTGCTTTTCCGGTGGGAAATCCGCTTCCAATGCTCTCGCCATCCCCTTTTGGTTAGGGAACGGTCTTCTCTTGTCGAATACTTCTCCGTAATCAATTGGAATCCAATCCATTTGCTCGAACTCCCTTAATGGCTTCGCGCTTGACATACTCCTTTTGTTTGTTTCATTTGACTTAGCGAAGTCAACGCTTGGGGTAGTTCTTGTCCTGGTGTGTACTTCTTCAAGCTTTTTCGGGATTGACTCCTCTTTCTTGTCTTTCGGGGTTGCCTCTTTAGAAATTTCAGCACACGTCTTCATCCTTGAATTGTGTTCCGGCTCTCCCGAAAGTCTTGTTTCCCAATCTCTTCGCATGGCCGCCGCTTTGCTAATCTTTTGCAAAAGTTGAGCGGCTTCCGTGAGTGTTTTCTCCATGAGATCCCCACCTGCACACATTTGAACATGTTCCATGCAACTAGGGGTTAGGGAAAAGAAAAATGTATGCAAGAGTACGTCACCGGAGAAGCCGAGTCTTGGTCCTTGTTCAATCAACTCATTAAATCTATTCCAAGCTTGGTCTATTCCTTCCTCTTCTCCTTGCGTGAAGGTGATCACTTGCCTCCTAAGATGTTGAACCTTGCTTATTGGAAAAAACTTCTCGCAAAATTTCTTTGTCAACTTGTTCCAATTGCCTTCAACTTCAAAGGACGCAAACGAGTACCACGTCTTTGCTTCGCCGACAAGTGAGTAGGGAAAGAGGTTCCACTTGAACCATTCGTCGGGAACTCCTTCTTGACGCACCGTGTTGCATAGCGTCGTGAAATGCCTTATGTGTCTATATGGGTTCTCCGTCTCCATCCCTTCAAATGGGGTTGCCGCCGCCATCTCGATGATCCTAGCTTTGATTTCATACTTGGTCGCTTCGAGCTTCGAATCCGACTCTTGTACCTTTATGTCTTCACATCGAGGACTAGCGTAATCCCTTAGCGATTTCTCCGGTTCTTCCACGGGGTGGTTGGCGAACGCCATCTAGACAACAAGATAAAACCAAAAACAAAACAAAAATGGTTTTCTAGGTAATAGGGGTTAGATGTTAGCGATAAATGATAAACTAAAACAAAATTAAATGCAAAACCAAACGATGTAAACTGGCTTGCTTCCCCGGCAACAGCGTCAGAAAACGGGGCTTGTTGACGGATAAAATACGTATCCACCTACGATCCGCAAGCGTACGGACCTACACCTTTTTCACCACGGGGATTCCCTAGGTTCTTATCAATCCGCGGAGCAAGGGGATTACAAGCGTTTGATCTAGCACTACGAACTAACTTACCAAAATCCTAATCTATGGTTAAACTAGAGAACAACTACGCTACACTAGAGAGAACGGTTAAACTCACAAGATATGTAAAAGACACTTGCCCAAGGGTCTACGATACTTGAACATGCAACCGCTTAAGATATGAAAACCGATCTAATCTACCGAGGGTTGTGACCACGGTTTCGCCCTTTCCCTCCCCCCGTACTGTCACTACGCGGAGGTATTCGTGACTAGACCTATGATGATCCGGTGTATTGAAGGATTCTAAGGGAGAAGTGAGATCTATACTCCCAACATGGCATGGTAGCTAACCTTAAACAAGAAAGCATCTTCAACACTAGATGATAGATAGAAACCATACAAAGTTGCGATTACATCTCAAGATCGATTACAACCCATGGACAAATGAGAAGATTACCCCATCAAGGTGCTAGGCATAGCACCGTTGATCATGGTGACGCTTCCGACGGTGTCTTTCTTCTCCTTCGGGGGTGTCTTGGCAGGGCCTCGACGACCTCCACCACTTGTGGTTGCTTCCTTTTGAGTAGAGCGATCCTCCTTGCGAATGATCTCCCTCCTCTTCTTCCTCTCTAGCTTGTGGACGGCCTCTCGGGCGAATGGCTCTCTCTCTCTACGAATGGCGGCGCCTCCACGTACTTAGGGTTGCATCATCTTCACGCTCAAGAAATGGGGGGCCGAACCGACACAGGAATGGGCCTGGGCCGGTCGGCCCAGGTCGCCCCTTCGCTCCCGTGGGTCCTCTTGATATTTTGCACTTTGCCCCCTCCAATTGCATCATTTTGACGATGTCATCCTCGCGTCTAAGATGGAGGGTTTTCTCGCATGAAGTTCTGTCTTTTACGCTTCAATCCTCGGGGATGTTCCTATGTAACACTTCGGTCCTTGGCACCTTTGGGAGTGATCTCATCATGCTCTCGAACACGAACGGGACTCCTCAATTGCTCCTTTGAACTTGTTGTGACTCCGTCCTTTATGTCCATGTTTTCCTGCAAAAACATAACACTTCCAAATGAACATACAAAGATGAACTTGTTATATCATTAGTGTGCCTAGTGGCGGGTTAGTTTCATAATCAAGTCCAAACCAAAGTGTAATGAACATGTTTGGTGTACCAAAATACACCGTCAACACAAGGCAAGACAGAAAAGATCGACAACGTGTTGACCGGTCTGATCGGTACCCATGTCGATATGACCGGTGCCTCCTAAAAGTCTGGAGATGTCTTTAAATCTAAGAAAAAAGTGAGGCCGAGTTTTAAAGAACTCCTGTCCAAGTATAAGAGGAAGGGGGCACTTGGAAACGAAGAGATTCGCCAAACGGTGCGAAGGGCATAAAAGCACCACCAAAACATGAGAGGCAAGGAGTTATGAATCATCGACAAGGTAATTTTGCTTCTGCGCCTTATGCTTTTGTTGGATCAGTTATGTCATGTTCTTGGCATTATCCTTGTTATTACTCGCTCGCTTATTATAGTAGTTTTTAGTTTAGTAGAGTATTTTTTGGGCACGTATCCTTTGCCAAAAAAATAAGGGGTATATGTTCGCACTCAAATTTGGCTGGTATAACCAGCATCCCCAGGCGGTCAGACCGATCCTAGTTGTTGTAGCCGGCTTGGCCAGTATGTCGGAGTTATATATCTGACAACCTCCATAGGGGTTACTCGTTGGAGGGTAGATAGCGAGGGATCGCGTGATCTGGAACTCAAAGGTGAGCGTGAGGACACAGGACACAAGATATATACAGGTTCAAGCCGCAAAGTAGCGTAATATCACACATCCTGTTTGGGGTGTTGTATATTGTGCTCTGTCCTTGGGTGTTGAGGTGTTGGCCTACCAATCTAGGTTGCCCTACCCTCCTTTCTAGTTCAGGGGTCGGGTTCATAGTCAGTTACAAGGTAGGAATCCTAATAGGATTACATGGTACTAGTCTTAGTAGGAATATAGAGGAATTCTAGTATGAGTCCGCCTTCTTCCTTTCTTGCAGGTACCTGAGGTGTATGCCCGACAGGGCTTAACCAGTCTCATCGGTGCCTCCTAATTTGGAGTTAAATCAAAGAGTCCTGGTAGATTAGGACTTGTAAAAGGATTTTCTTGCGGGGCAAGACCTCTCCCACCCTATAAATATAAACGGTCATGGTCGATTGAGGTAGCAATCGATCAAACACATCTATTTTTATCGTTTTTACCTTTTCATTCTCATTACCCTACTTTTCCAACTCTAACATGTTGTTCTTCTTTCGTCTTCGTGATGTTCGAGGAAGTTATATGTGACCTTCCGACCCTAGAACAACCAAATATGTGCCTACCCCGACGGGCCCCTCCCGAGCGGGCGCTTGTTGGTTTAACGTCGAGATCACCGACGACAGGTCATCCACACTGATTTAACCGGTGCCTACGTTGAGGCGCAACAAGGAGCTTCTCTGTATACTATTTGCCCTAAAAAGGTAGTCAACAACAGCTCAAAATTAGTTGTCTCTAATCTATGTTTGACTGGTGGGTGGTGCTGATTTGTTCTGAGAGAAAAGTATTACTGACTGGTTGTTGATCATTGATTTGTTATGAGAGAAAAGTATTGTTACCTGGTAATCGATAAGCCAAACGAACAGGGTGCACAGAGAACTCGTGATGTAATAATGGTAACTACGACCGGATGTTCTCAACTGTTCATCTGTTTTTTAAAATTCGTATAGACCGCTAAAATGTGGGGTGCATGTGTCTAGTTTTCGCTGAAAATATGAAATGTCACCGCCGCTGGGCCCCACTGCGCGCTCGTGGGACCCACAGCGACGAAGCCTACGGCGCACGATAAAAGGAGACGTTGGTCTCGCTTTTTCCTGGAACCCAACCAAAACCTCCCTTCCGAACCAACTCCCCAATTCCACTCTCCTACTTCCCTCCGACGCCATGACGATGGCCGCTCGCCTCCGCCTCGCGCTGCTGCTCTCCGTGTGCCTGTGCTCCGCGTGGGCGCGGCCCCGCATCGAGCCGGCCATCCGCCTCCCGTCGGAGCGCGCGGCGGCGGCGGGCGAGGGGGCGGACGACGCCGTCGGGACCCGGTGGGCCGTGCTCATCGCTGGCTCCAACGGCTACTACAACTACCGCCACCAGGTACGCGCCGCGCCCCGCCGCCTATTGGAAGACGCGCGCCGCGAGCTCCGATCGTCGGGTCGGCTGCTTAATCCGTCCCCTTCCAGTTCGCGTAATATAATTTGATTTCCTTATTGACGATTTCGCTTTTTAATCATCCATGCGCAGCCTGCAGAACAGAACCCGATTTATTTTACACGATTTTATTCAACAGCTGATCATCCGTAGTTAAAGCTAGAAAGATTTGTTTTTTCGCCGCTGCCCATTCGGTGATGGTTGGGAGCAGGGAGCACTACCCTGTCGCTTTGAAAGCAGGCCCACGAATTTAAGAAAGCAAAAAAATAGAGTTTTCCCCGTCCCGTCTGCTGTCTGCACCACCCGTTAGTAGAAGATTTCCCCTTTTTTTGTCCAGCTCATTTGCCGCATGAACTGGATTCGGTTCCTCTTGTTCAGCTTTTCTGTTTTCTCGAATGAGAAATTGAAATTTTGCTGACTTTAGGGGGAGGGGCCTACATGGCTACATGTCACCATCGGTGCTGCAGGGATCAGCAACCATCCTGATAAGACCAAATCTATATAAAACCATATATTTATAGGAGTCCACAAACATGAAGATTTGAATATTCATATTAATTGGACAAACAGGACTGAGTATATTTGTTTTTACTATGTTCTGGATGTCTGATTGTACGAGCATCATACGTCTGCCTTATGGTTGTGTTCCAAATTATCGTTAACATGAATTTACTTTTCAAAATTACTTCCACCTTTGTGGTTAATGGAAAAAATGCATAGACCATAAGAAGTGCTGTATGTTTTTGACAAAAGAAAGAAAGGTTATCTACTGAGTTTTTATTGGAACCTAAGACAAGTTCTTCTGGGGAATCAAACTTGCAGGCGGATATCTGCCATGCCTACCAGATAATGAAGAAGGGAGGACTCAAGGACGAGAACATCATCGTGTTCATGTACGACGACATCGCGCACAGCCCAGAGAATCCTAGGCCTGGTGTCATCATCAACCATCCCCAGGGTGGTGATGTCTATGCTGGGGTTCCAAAGGTTACTCATATCTATTCCTCCAGTAAAGTTTACGCTAGTTAGGGATGTTCTGAATTACCTTTCTACTAAGTGGAGTAGTTGTGAAAAAGAAAGGTTACATCGTGACAGTATTATTATTTAAGTATTTAACCCCCAGAAATATGAACAGCATCAAGTACTGCATTGAAAATGACAGAATGCCTAAATTCCCATTGTACTGACGTCTTTTGCCATAAACAAGAAAGGCTGGATTGGTCCACTGAGATTTGTTGGAGATAGAGCTAGGGCAACTTAATTGTAATTGAAATTTTCTAAATACTAATGTCAACATCTTTAGTGCTAATGGTTACGCATAGTTAGTCTTAATTTTCCATCCATTTGGCTAAACTTACTCTGATTTGCACTGCAGGATTACACTGGGAGGGATGTCAATGTCAACAATTTCTTTGCTGTTCTGCTTGGCAACAAAACCGCTGTCAGTGGTGGGAGCGGCAAGGTTGTGGACAGTGGCCCCAATGATCACATTTTCGTTTTCTACAGTGACCACGGGGGTCCTGGTGTCCTTGGTAAGTACTCACAAGTTACAACTAATCATTCTAGTACTTCTTTCAGATTAGTTTGCTATTCACTTCAATCAATCAAATAAGATATCAGTACGCACATGTATGTCAAACCAAAAAAATGAACAGCTGTTTGCTCTGTCAAAAACTTTCAGGGATGCCTACCTATCCGTACCTCTACGGTGATGACCTTGTAAATGTCCTGAAGAAGAAGCATGCTGCCGGGACATACAAAAGCCTGGTAACAGATCAGTTGTTTGCTCACTTCTGCTCTGTAATGTTGTATGCGTGAAGCAACGACTTGATCTGTATGCGTGTTTTCTGATTCTCTCACCTTTTGCAGGTCTTTTACCTTGAAGCATGTGAATCTGGGAGCATCTTTGAGGGGCTCCTGCCGAACGACATCAATGTGTATGCGACCACTGCTTCAAATGCAGATGAGAGCAGCTGGGGCACGTACTGCCCTGGCGAGGTCCCGAGCCCTCCGCCAGAGTATGACACCTGCTTGGGAGACTTGTATAGTGTTTCTTGGATGGAAGACAGGTACTTCATTCTTTGTATAACTTTCTTAACCGCATTTTCCTATTGTGAGATCTTGTCTGTTTTGGTTTCAGTCTCATTAATTACTTAACATAGTACTTGATAAACCAATGTGTTAGCTAACATAGACACTGCCTTTGTTAAATCAAGTCAGATGAATACTTTTAGGTGCATATGCTTGACGAGAAATTTATAGATTTACCCCACGATATGATATCTTACAGCAGTTGGTTTGGATCAAGGATCGTGTGCTCTGTACTGAAGAATAGGCTGAACATGTCAATTTGCACAATTCCCTTAATAAGATAGAGAAGAAATCAAATAGCAGTGCCATGAGTCATCACCAGCTCTTCCGCTTTTGTTCTCAGCTCAGTCTACTTGTGAGCTTGACCAAACTCTACACCAGACCACGTTCAAATGCTGCAGCTCAAAATTATGCATTTGACTAGGCCAGCTCTAGCCTTTTTTAGACTACAAACCTGGTAACCACGGTTCTAGATTGTAGTGCTTCGTGTTTTATTGTTCTGAAACATTTCAGCAATGTCAGAGCCTCAGAGGAGATTAGCTGCGCATATACCATCATGCATGTTCATATGTTTAGACTTTGGAGTGAATTATAACCTTTCTTCATTTAGCTTATTTGAAATTTCTCCATCTCACAGTGATTTCCACAATCTGCGAACTGAGTCTCTCAAGCAGCAATACAATTTGGTAAGAATTTCGAACTTGATTTGATAAAATCACCTTATAAGCAGCTCATTTCAGTATGTCTAACAATTAAACATACTGGTTGATCAGGTAAAGGATAGGACATCGATGCACAACACATTCACCTATGGTTCCCATGTGATGCAATATGGTTCACTGAACCTGAATGTGCAGCAACTGTTCTCGTACATTGGCACAAACCCAGCTAACGATGGCAACAAGTTTGTGGAAGGCAATTCATTGCCATCACTCACAAGAGCTGTTAATCAGCGTGATGCTGATCTTGTTTACTTCTGGCAGAAGGTTTGTATATCGCGAGAAAGCAATTATTGTTTTTAGAAGATCTCTTTACTTCGTTCATGTATTTTCCCCAACTTATGCATTTGTTTTGATGAATAAACCAACTGATTGGCTTCTTCATCTCTTGTGAAGTATCGGAAATTGGCTGAGGGCTCACCTGGGAAAAACGACGCTCGGAAGGAATTGCTTGAAGTGATGTCCCACAGATCTCATGTTGACAACAGTGTTGAGCTGATTGGAAGCCTTCTCTTTGGCTCAGAGGATGGTCCTAGAATTCTGAACGCTGTTCGTGCAGCTGGTGAACCTTTGGTTGATGACTGGAGCTGCCTCAAGTCCATGGTAAACCTCTTATTGACTATGGTTGCAGCTGCATCATGAGACAACTCTTCCTCTTCTTGCATAGTGGCATGCCTAACAAACCTCTGTATTTTCTCCAGGTTCGTGCTTTCGAGGCGCAATGTGGGTCATTGTCTCAGTATGGAATGAAGCACATGAGGTCCTTTGCAAACATATGCAATGCCAGAATCCTTCCTGAAGCAGTGTCAAAGGTCGCCGCTCAGGCTTGCACCAGCATTCCTTCCAACCCTTGGAGCTCCATCCACATGGGTTTTAGTGCCTAGGTGATGCACAGGTGAAGCAGAATATTTCAGCTGCTCCATCATACCAAACTCCATTGCAATCCTCAGGGGTGTTAGTGCTTGAACCATAGGTGAAGCGATATATTTGAACAGCTCCATCATACCAAATTATATCACAATCCTCAGGGGTGCTAGTGCTTGAACCATAGGTGAAGTGGACTTATATGCCATTGTTTCAGGTGTTCTATTGTCAGATTGCCATAGTTATGCCTGATTTCCGGTGTACATACATAGTCAGGAAAGTTATTTGGGAATATAATTTGTCATGAATGTACATATTCACAATAGCTTGTTAGCAGATGTGTGTAGTTTGTACTTCCATTAATGAAGAACACGTTACTGCTATTTTTATGTCACCATCTGAAGTTCAAGCTTTGTCCCCAGCATGGGAATTTCTTCTTGACCCTTGCATGGAAATGGACCATTTATTGTGAAATTCTTACATTTGAAAGATTGCCTGACTTATCTTTCATTTAGAACTGAACTGTTATTCATGTTCCATTTGAAGTTCAGTGTATTTTCAGCTGTAAGCTTGTACCGTGATACCTGCTTAAAGCATGAATCCATCAGTGACATCCAGTGTGATTTCAGAGGACACGGGTAATTTCATTAGTTTGTATCCCTTTCTGTTGCATTGCTTTTCAGTAACATGCATTCATGCTCTTCTGCTTACAAAATAGCGCGCATGCAGGCGTTGGGCAGTTGAGCAGCAAACGGCTGCCATTTCCTCGCAAAGTATTGCTGCGTAGGACTGTACAACTCACAGAAAGTTGTGCCCTTGTTTACCCTAGTGTCGATTTGTACTTAATCTCTGTGCTATCATGTTTGAGAGCAGAAATTTCAAGATTTGGATATCAATTCGCAAGCCTTCCAAGATTTGACTGCTATATGTTTGAACCACCTCTTACGTTTCTGAATTCTGGTGTCACTGCCTGCCTTCAATGTACATCCGAGTAATAAACACCAGATTCCATGGCAGGGATTTCCAGGCTGCCAAGCCCGACAGAGAGTTGCTGTGCTACTATAACAAAAAAAAACAAAGAGTTGCTGTGAACCAAACATGTCCGCAGCGGCAAGGGACCCAATGATGCAAGTCTGTCAGACAGAACCTCGATTTCAGAAAGGAAAAGCTCTGTCTGTACGAGTGGATCTTGTCAACCCTAGAGAGATTTGAGTAATCCAGCAGCCGTACCACTGATGTTCTTGTTTACCGTAACTGCAATTAGGTTATGATTCGTTTATGGCAAGTACCAACGGCCACGCTACGAAACGGACGGAGGTTAGCAGGGGGCAAGCGAGACAGTGCCGACCACACAGCTCCGTGTAGGCCCAAGTGCCAGTGCTACTGCTTTTGATCCCCTTCCTCTTTGGTGGCTCGCACATGGAGCGCAACCATGCGATGGAAAGCGGTAGCCTCCCCCAATCTGCAAGTTTATTTATGCATGCCTGCCCGCTCTTTAGAAAGTTTGGAAAGCCACGATTACGGCAGAGAAACAAACAATGAGGAACTGCCACACGAATAGCTTTGTGATATATATGCGTGGCAAGTTAAGCGAGCACCAGTAAACTTCTTGTCGTAAAGGTTTTTACTGCATATCTCTAGTGTAAGGGCCCCTTTGGTAGGGCTGCGGTTGTGGCTGAAACGGCTACGACTGTGGCTGTTCTGGTGAAGCGGCTTCTCTGGTGGAGTTGAAGTCGTTTTGGAAAGTGTTTGGCATAATAGCTGTGGCTGTGGCTGCTGTGTAATTTTAAGAATGAGGGAGATCAAATGTCACATATGCCTTTGACTTTAAGTCTTTAAATATATAATTTGAATTCACAACAGCTCACCATGGCTCAAACTTCACCCCGATGTGAGTTGATAAATAATAATAAAAAAATGTTTTTCTGTTTAGTTTATTCATTTTTTAATCCGGTCCGCATCCTTCCATTCCTATCTTTTTTTTCTTTCTCTGATTTTTTCTCCACGCCATCATAATCCATCCTCACATGAAAGCTAATAATTATAAAAGTAGCCATAATGTTTAATTTAGGGTTAGCATGCAACCATACAAGCTAGCTAACTGACATGCTCAAGATGATCTAGAAAGGAGGATTGCCCTAGCAAGATCGTCTCGAAATAAACAAGGAGTACTTTTCACCACCTGAAAACGAGATTCTGGCCAAGTGTGAAATCAGTGGTGATTGGCTGTTTTTGAAATTGATTTCTGAAAAAGTTTATATGTAAACGTATGTTATTGAGTGGAAATAAAGTTTGAACTACAAAACTTTACCTTGGTCCAGAGATTTGACAAGTTTGGTGAAGATTTCTAATTGTTAGAAAGGTTCAAATTTGGAAAGAAACCCTGTTTCAGTGTTAATCACCAATTCAGCTAAGTCTGAATTTGCAGTGTGAAGTAGCCACATTTGCAAGCTATTTTAGTGGAATTTTATTAAAGTACATTGGCTCCTTAGTAGCAAAATGAGACGTTGGGACATCGGAGAGCTTAAGCTTTCATTTGTTGGACTAGATGTTGAGGATAAACAATTTTTAGAGGGCTCCCAACATTGGACACTGTCACTGAAACAGTGGGTGCCAGACAGAAATTTTCTAAGTCCGGGCTGCCTGTCCACTGTGACTGTTAGGGAAGTTTAAGGCTGAGTTGTGAACAATTTTCTTTGACAAGTATCAGTGAATATTAGTGATAAATAAACTTGGAAGTTCAGTGTTCAAACTGGTGCAGTTGTGGAAGAAGTTTGAAGACATTTGCTATTATAATTTGGAGCTCAAAGTGGGTAAGTTGCCACAGTAGCTACTGACGAAACTGAATGGATCGAACCATCCATCCTTTTTTCTCCTTTCTCCCACCGAAACAGAGCAAGCTGAGCCAGAGACCGGCCGCCGCTCGCCGGCCAAAACCGCCGTCTCTGCTCCACCCCCTTCGCATCACCGCCACCCGGAGCTTCTACACCTCCTGGGCTTCACCCTCCACCTCTCTTTGTTGCCATCCATGGCCAACAAGGGTGGGAATCAAAGATTCCCCGGCCGCCAGCCCGCCGCCCTCTGAGCTCGCCGCCGGCCTCGATTCGTCGCCGTCGGTGAGCTTCCGGCCGTTTCCTCACGGCCACAGCTTCTCCACGCCACCACCGACCCATTCTTCCACTCAACCGCCGTTCTTCCTCGCTGTGCCGCCTTTTCGTACGGGAAGGTGCTGAGTCAGGGGAGGAAGCCGCGGGGAGCTACTATTTTTCGCCTCCGCTTTCTCCATCGCCTCTAGTCACCGGATATTCCGGAGCTTCCAGGACGAAGCCGTTTTGCAGGTTACCCTTTGGCAGGGCTTCGGCTTCCGCCGGTGGAGAAGCCGCAGCCAAAGCACTGCCAAAGGGGCTCTGTTTTCAGTTCCAGCCGCTACAGCTAATAATTTATCACAAGTTGAACAAATGAAGAGCACATGAATGATGATGGTGAGTGTAACACACAGAAATACAAGCACAACTGAAGCTGTAAAGATGGTGTGGCAGTATATAATTTTTAAGGGGCCTACTAGCTAGGTCGTGGTACCAAGAATGCAAGAACAAAACGACACGCCCGGAATTCATGTCCCTGATGTTCTGAATGATCCTGTGAGGCTTAAGACCGTCTCCAGCGATGCCTCCATCTCAATCTGCAACCGCAAAATGCAGAACCAACCTCCACTGTACCGGCTCTAGCAATACCCTCAACGCGTGCTGCATTTTCCGCTTCCACCCCTCCGGTGCTGCATTCTCGGGGTCTCTCTCTCCGTTCTTCATTCCAACTGCCTCCCCCTCCCTTCGCCTCGCGCGGCCCAGCTGCCGGTCCTCTTCCCTCGCCCCTCCCCGTCCGGCGGCCCTCCACGGCGTGGAGGCGGACACCCGGCGGACCTCCTCCCCGGCAGGATCCAGGGCTGCGGCCCCTCACCTCCGCCTCCTTCCTCGGGCAGTGGCGGCGCAAATCCGGGGCGGCGTGGAGCCCGGAGCCCAGGCCGCACGCGGCGGCGCCCCTCGGTCCTCGGCGCCAGGCGAGCTCCATGGCCGGCGGAAGGACCTGCTGGCGACCGCGCACCAGCACCTCGCCGATGCGGAGCAGCTCGCCGGCGCGAGCTCCACGGCCGGCGGGATCCAGGGCTCCGGGCGGCGCGAGGCGGAGCTCCACGGCTCGCAGCACCCGGCGCGCCGGCCCAGATCCGGCGGTGCGGAGGGAAGGAGAGGGCCTCTGCTTCTCCCTCCTTCCCGGATCGAGCAACAACGGCGCGCGTGGACACCAAGCCAGGTCCGCTCCCTCCCCTGCTCCGACCGCCTCCGCCGCGCCCAACCCCGGTCCCAGCGCCGCCGGCCGGCTCGTCCTCCAACTCCGTCGCCTCCAAGCCAGGGCAGGGGAAGGCTCCGGGCCCGGGCGCGCCGACCAACCGTCGCGCAAGCCTCGCTCCTTTGCAGCACGGGTCCCCCCTCTCTCGTGCTGCATATGTCTCTTTTTGCAGATGCGCGTGGGCGTCGTTGCTGGAGACGGTCTAATTTAAGCACTCTTAGCAGAGCAGGTGGAGGTTAAGTTTTGTGAACACAACAGGACAAGGGCCAGCTTAGCACTAACCTGCGCTTAGTTTAATAATCCAGGGGATCTGCAGAAGCTTCTTCCATGCCCGCCTTTCCGTTTGCACGCACATGGTGCGTGTCGAGGCTAACTAATGGCAATAACAATCATGCCAAGCATAATGCGACAGGGATCGTGTCTCAGATTTCAGATGGTATTTTTCTTTGGAAAAATTGGCTGGAAAAGTCGCAATGCAATTAGAGCAAAAATCACCACAATTAATGTATACAGAGAGAGAGCCAAGTAATGGTGACAGACAGTGTGGGTATATGATACTACTAACATGATGCTGTAGGTCCACTATAACGACGGCGTAACGTGCGCGGCAATTTCTGGTGACGACGACTGAGAATATATCAACCCGACAAAGCACGTCAAAGCACTGTCAGTACTGTGCTTTGCTTAACTGCTTTAATTTCACTGACAGTGGTCTTTGGTGGGAAATTTCCTTGCGGTAGCGGCATTCCCACATATCCACGTCCCTTCTTCCTGTGAAATCAAAGCAATGCATGCCTCATGGCATGGGGCCTTCTTGGCACACAAGGATCAAATCAGATGTGTGTTCCTAGCGAGAATACTGAAAAGGTTATGCCACTCCAATCATGAAATGCTTTGCTTAGAAAACTAAGAAGGGGATACACTTTTTTAGAGAAAAACTCTTATGCTGTTGCATTGCACAGTGTTTACTTAGCAAAAACTATTAATATGAATATGCCAAAACAACTTACAATTTGGCACGGAGGGAGTGTTTATGTTTGGAAAATAAAAAGATACTAGTAGTTTTTACAAAAAAATATATATATATATGAATTCCACCTACTTTTTCTCAATACAAAAAACAAAGGATCTGACTTGTTATACGATCCTTATTAGCCCGTAACCCCCCATATCAACATCCAAGGGAGCATTTATCCTCGTCTGGTTGAAGGGAGTGCGACAGCAAGGATTGCAGACAACCATACACGACTTGAAGCACAAGGATCGGCGACAGGAAACTTGAACGAAACGGTCAAGCTCTTGCAACTCTGCACCTGCAAGATTGTGAGGCCATGGAGATTGGAGAATGGAATAATACTGCTTCACACTCAGTTGGTGTGCATGATTGCTAGGCGTGATTAGCTTGACTTGGCCAGGGATTATTGGAGCCCAGCATACGCATGATAACTGCGTGGGGGTAATCAATTAGCTTGACCGGCTGGGGGTGATTAGGTGAGAGAGCCCGGTTCTTGTGGCCAGGCCAGGGTAGGTTTGACAGCTAGCCGTGACACCAAAGTTGCAACCACCCCCTAAACTAGTGCAGTGCTATTCTGTAACACTGTACTACAACAATGTTGCAGTTGCAACGATGGAATCTGTACAGCGGGCGGGGAGAGCTCGATCGAAAACGTGGTGTACCAGCAGTACCAAAAATGGACTCGATTCTTTAAAAAAGTTGTCGTTTCATCGAGGGAGCTAAGCTAGCTAGCTAGGTGTGCCCAATTAAGTCCCACATGCACGTACCTTCCGATTCCAAGACGTTGCCAATTCTTGTAGCTAGGTTCCTCGTGTGCGTGGTAGCTGTTGGACGCTTGTGCTGTATCTAGTATAGCTTAGCGAGTTGCTGTTGTTTAGAGGGTGTTTGGATCCACATAACTAGAGGTGACTAGACTAATTTTAGTCACTTAAGAGGTTAATTTGTCAAACACCCCTGACTAAAGGGTGACTAATTTTAGTCTAGCCTCTAGTCACCCCTAACCCTGCTAAAAGGGAGTAAAAGTCCATCTCTCTCCTCATTTACGGCAACTGCACCTTCCACGCGCGGGGCTTGACATTTCTCATCCCCTCCCTCCCTCCCGCGAGGGCGCAGCCGCGCCGATCCCCGCCGGGCCGCCGCGCGCCCTCCTCCGGCCGCGGCGCCCCCCGCCGCCGCCCCGCGCTCCCCTCCTCCCGCCGTTCCCCGCGCTCCCCTCCTCCCGCCGCGCTCGCACAACGCCCGACGCCCGCCGCCTGCCGACCCGCGCTCGCCCGACGCCGCGGCGCTTCCTCACCGCTGACCCGCGATGACCTCCGCCCACCGCGCTTCCTCCTCCACCATGGACGGCGACGGTAGGATCCCCCACGACTTCTTCTCACAGTCTGCTTCGTCCGGTGCTACGGCGTTCCCAATCGAGGACGACGTCGATTGGGGACTGACGCCACCTCATCTCCGGGGAGGAAGTGCATCCGGCGGCCGCGGTCCGGTGGACGGTGGGCTCGGCGCTCCCCGTGTCGGGCTGGAGAACCTGGACCTCAACGCCGACTGCGCCGCCGCCGCCTCCTACCCGAACATGAGCATGTACACATACCTCCTTCAGCCAGGGAGCTCGGCCGGCCATGGTATGCCTCCACAGAGGGCCAGATCGGATGGCGCGCCGCAGCGGGGGGGGGGTCGTCCACCTCGCCAGGGTCTCCCCCCAGTGAGGGCCCCAGATCGTCGTGGCAAGGCCGTAGCGGCATCGGGGCGTGTAGGTGCTGGTACAACTCGCTCTGGTGGTGGCAGGCAGCGGCAGCCACCGCCAATCATGGTAGATGACGTCGGCGACGAAGATGAAGAAGAGGAAGACGACAACATGATGAACCAGCATAGCCAGGTATGATCTGTCAATCCATTTGACATGGCAGTCCACTTGATTTGCAATTAGATGTCAACTTGATTTGCAATTGGATGCTATCCAATTGGATGAATGTCATAAGCTATTTTGTGTTGCATGATTGTCTGCCTAATTTGCATTTATAAGAATTGCAAGAATATATGAGAAACTACTATTCAGTAATGAGACTTGCATATGCCAAGTTTGTTGTACCATTTACTACCTGAAATAATTATTGCAATTGAAACAAATTTTGGTAAATAATTTGGTCAGTTTAATTGCATAGATTTATTTACCAATTGTTTTCTTCCATGTCCCCAATGAAAATTTATAGTTGGTGTAGTGATCTTGACTTTAAGTGTTGTAGGCATGTGTTCAGTATGTTTTAGAATTAAGAAGATGAGTGCTCTTTTTTTTTTGTTGCTGTCCACTATATTGTCTGTGCCACTACCTGAAATAATTACTGCAAAGAAATCTTAGATGATGCATTGCCACTTGATACATTCAATGAAATGGTGAAGCCCCACACATGAAAACTCTGCATCTGTTTGTTTTGGAGAACAGGAAGTTAAGGAATCTTGTTGATGCCATGACATATGCATTTATATGCATGTTCCTGTTTGAGACTTGTATGCATAATCATTTCCTTCTGGGCCGAATCATCAAATAGAAACCTTGCTCTTCTGGTGTGAGCTTTATCTTAATCGACTGAATTATCTTTTGTGGCAGTTTAATGATTGATTCTCCATTGATGTGTGTTTCCATATGAACTACTGTTAAAAAAACATCCAAATAAAATCAATGAACCTAGCATTGATTTCTGAAGTTACGGGATGGTAAACTGGTGAAGTTAATCAATCACCAAGAATGTGGCAACAAAACTCAACCTGATAGTGTCTGCATGTTTGCATGTTCCTGATAAACTCATCCTGTATACTTCTGTTTTTTTTTCAATTTTGGTTACTTCTGTAAGCATTGCAAAGGACTTGCAATCAGAATCTAAACATGGCTGGCTGGGTGAGCCCAGCCTTGCAAGTATTTTTTCTTTCCTGATAAATCAGTGTTGCCTTGTGTTATGATTGTGAAAACACATCAGACAGCTGCTTGACTCGGAGAATCATGCAAGTCAGGGACGGGAACCCTTGATTGCTTGTTACAGCAGCTGAACAAGGACCAGGGAGCCAAGGCGGGTCATACCTTTGACCCGATATGTTGCTGTCTTGTTGATAACCTAGCCTGTAGCCGCAACCTGCACGTACGGAAGTATAGAAGCATGAACATTAGTAAATATACTGATGAACCTTAATGCTACTAGTTGGTTCCAGTACCAAAACTTATATGTATCTAGGACCATTGAAGAGTTCAGTCAAGTTAGCTGATGGCTGCCACCTACATCCTCGAATCTTGATTCTGTCATACTGGTATTAGCAGGTACCAAATTTCTTGGTCAGCAGTAAGTTGCCTTATTTATTTGTTTCCTTATGTGATTGCTAGAGAACAAATAAATAAGGAAACATCTAGCAGCGACAAGCTTGATATTTGACAAGCCAATTAGATGCTGATAAAATTCTTTTGCCAGTTCTGTTGTTTGCCTTCCTTAATTACATGCTGATATATATGCAAGAGTGTTGTTTGCCAGTTCTGAAATAATAGAAATGCACAGATTTAATTACTGCTGGCCTCTTATGCTATGTGATGCTGATTCTAATTTATTCCCAGCCTTGCATTGTAATCCAGAATAGTAGACTGTTTTCTTATACTTTGTTTTTTAATAGAGGCCAAAAAGCAAGGCTAACTGGACCGAAGAAAATACATTAACTTTATGTGAATTAGCTTGTGAGGAAATAGAGGCTGGCAATTTCAGTGGTCGAGTTTGGCAACCTCAGGCGTACAAAAATATTAGGGAGAAATATTGGCAAAGGGTAAAGTTGTGGCATCCAGGCAGGGAAATAAAGAACAAAATGACCAATATGAAGACCTTGTACACGGATTGGGTATGGTTGCAGCAGCAAACCGGCTGCGGCCGCGGCCCAAATGGAGAAGTGACAGCAACTCCAGCCTGGTGGGAGAGGGAAAT
Source organism: Cenchrus fungigraminus (assembly GCA_036936925.1). NCBI lineage: Eukaryota > Viridiplantae > Streptophyta > Magnoliopsida > Poales > Poaceae > Cenchrus > Cenchrus fungigraminus. The sequence continues at coordinate 41,213,224 of CM072778.1, read as the reverse complement.
CAAGGTATTTCAAGTGTTTATTTATTTTTTTTTGCTGCTTATGTTCCTGGGACAGCAGATACATATGCTAATGTTCTACAAATATTTTTTTGCAGGCTAGACCAAATCTTAAGAAATTTAGACATGGTAACCCTGAGTATCTGCCCCTGTTACATGAGATGTATCATGAGGTTGCTGTAGATGGAAGTTCTGCTTATGTTCCTGGGACAGAAGAGGATTTGGAGACAAACAATGATGATGACCTGGAGGATGCCAATGAAGGCTTTGTGCCTAGCCCGATCAGTACCAACACTCGAAAGAGAGGGGGCAGCTCAATTGATTTAAGGAGTACAGCTACAAGTCCTTCAAAGAGAAGCAAAACTAAGTCCAGGACAGATTCTGACAACAGTGCTCCTACTCATGGCAAAACTAAGGGTCCATTTGTGAAATATATGAAGGACGTCCAAACTAAGTTGGACAAGGAAGCTGAGAAATCAGACTCCATTTTACAGGCTCTTGTGAACCAAGGCAATGAGAAGGCAAGGAGAAGTGAGGAACGTGCTAAATCAGTAGCTAAGTGTCAGAATCTTGCCGTTGAGTGTGGGGCAACAGAGGAGTCAATTGAGTACTTTGTTGGCTGTGACTTATTCAAGGAAAAACACAACAGATATGTCTTTCAGAACATAAAGACCCCTGAAGCTAGGCTGATATGGTTGAAGAGATGGTGCAGGGCGAAGAACATGTATGCAGCAGATGGCGAGATGTGAAGGCAGAATCACCGTTTTGCACTAGTTTGTGTTAGCTAGTCTTATGGCTTGAGTCAGTGTGTTCCTTAGTGTGTGTCATGGACTCCTTTATGTGTTGGACCTAAATTCGTACTGTTATGTCGTGCTTGCTGTTGCGGATGACATGTTTTGTGGACCTAATGTGGCCTTAATTATTATGTTTATGAACCTAATTATGTGTTTGTTGAGTCTTATGGACTCCCGGCTTTGTAATATGATTTGTGGGCTTATTTGCATCGGTGTATTTGCATATATTGATGATATGTTTAATATGTCTGTTTAATGATGTGTGTTTCTTTGTGCTTTTGTTGCAGGATGACTGCACTGATGAGGACAGTACTGATCAAGATGATGACTCTAGTAGTGAGGACAGTATTGATCAAGATGATGACTCTAGTGATGAGGAAGAGGAAGATACAAGGACCAATAGAGTGCTAGCACTGCTTCAACTGAGGCGACAGAGGCTCAACAATATAGGTATGCTCGCCCACATGTTTGGTATATACTACATTGAGCGTTTCATGAATAAGGGGGAAAGGAGAATTTTAAGAGCTAGAGAGTCTGGATATGAATGGGTAGTAAGAACTCTAGGACACAGAACAGATTGCTACAAAATGTTTAGGATGTACCCACCAGTGTTTGATAAACTACATAATGTGCTTGTTGCGTCTTATGGACTGAAGGGAACCAAGAAAATGTCATCAGTTGAGTGTTTAGCTCTCTTTTTGTGGATAGTTGGAGCTCCCCAATCTGTTAGACAGGCTGAGAATCGGTTTGTGAGGTCCATGGAAACAATTAGTAGAAAGTTTGACAAAGTATTGGAATGTATGGTTAAGCTTTCTATTGACATCATTAAGCCACGAGATCCTGAATTTAGAGTTGTCCATGAAAGGTTAAGAGGTGCTCAGTGGTACCCATGGTTCAATGATTGCATTGGAGCAATAGATGGGACTCATGTGCCGGTTGTGGTGCCACCTAACAAGGTCCCCCAGTACTTAAGCAGACATAGTTACTGTAGTCAGAATGTTATGGCTGTATGTGATTTCGACATGAGATTCACTTTCGTCCTTGCGGGGTAGCCTGGATCTGTTCATGATATGAGGACCGTTCAAGGATGCTCGTACCCGATTCAGTCACAAGTTTCCACATCCACAATCAGGTACCGAACTTGATACTCATTACATATTGTTATGCCTTACATTGACTTTGGCTAAAATACATTGCCTTCAATAGGGAAATTTTACCTTGTTGACTCGGGCTACCCCAACCAGCTGGGTTATCTTGCACCGTACAGGGGGCAAAAGTATCATTTCCAAGAGTTCCACCAAGGCACCATGCCGAGAGGTAAAAAGGAGCACTTCAATTATACTCATTCTAGACTACGCAATGTCATTGAGCGTTGTTTTGGAGTCTTGAAAAATAAGTGGAGGATCCTTTTTAAAGTACCAAGTTATCCTCTACGCAAGCAAACAAAAATTATTGTGGCATGCATGACTTTGCACAATTTTATTCGTGAAAGTCAGTTGGCGGACAAGGAATTCGATAGGTGTGACAACGATGAGAATTATCAACCTCTCCTTGAGGAAACAAGGAGGAGGCGTTGTAACACTAGGGGTGAAGAAATGGAGCCGGATTCCGTAGACATGAATGAAGTGAGAGATAGGATTGCTGATGGTTTGTTCAACAGGCATTGAGAAATTTGTGTTATTATTTATTTCGTTTCCAACATGTAACGTAAAATTGAGGGACAATTGTGGGACAAATTTAATTTCCTAGTGTGTGAACAGTTTTGATTCATTGTGTATGAACATTTTTCTTTTCTCGTTTAAACTAGCTTCTGGTGTTAGGGAGAGAAGAAAACGTGTGTGCTGATACTTGGTGGTACAGCGTGGGAAGAGAGGGGGCAGGCAACATTTGCATGCAGGCAACAGCAAAAGAGAGGGGGTAGGCAACGTCTGCAGGCAGGCAACAGCAGGTGCCGGTAGTTGCTAGCGCGCCAAAAAAATAGGAGAGAGAAAGGTGAGGAAGAGAACAATTAATGCTGACTAATTTTAGTCACCCTCTAAACAGGGTACAGACTAAAATGTTTTAGTCTGACTAAACTTTAGTCAGGAGACTAAAAAGATCCAAACACCCTCTTAGTGTGTGCGGGCCAATGGTTTTTGGGTTCTCCGCGATCTAAAAATATCATTTGGTTCCCCGTCCAAAATAAGCTTAGGCCGCAGCAAGGGAATAGGGGATGGATGCGCTTGGTCGCTGGTGACTGAGTCGTCACCGAGCACACACGATCACCGAATCATCATTGCCATCACATGAGGAGAATATAAAAGAATACTAACTAAAGCAGTAGAGGAGAGGTAAGCTTGGAAAGACGATGGCAGAGGAGCTAGCATCCTTTCAATCTGCTGCCGTGCTCGCCCCTGGATCGATCGATCGGTCTTTGCCTAACAAATCGAGATCGGGTGGCGACGGAAGGCGCCAAATGGACGATGGTTAGACGGCCACCACCACGGCACCACGCGCGCAGTCTGCTTTCCTCGCCCCGTCCGTCCGTCCGTCCGTCCGTCCCGTGACAGGCTGCAGGATGCCCTCCATCAGTTTGCCATGCGCCGGCCGGCGACGATGGCGAAACGGAGTGCATGCATGGTGCGGCCGATAAACAACAGCAGATCGATAAAGGCGCGGCGGCGCCTCCGATCCTTTTATTTTCTTTTGCGTGTTCCGAGATCCCGTTCGTGGCTGTGGCCTGCTCGATCGGCGTAGGCAAAGACGACAACAGCTGTGGCACGCGCGCAGCCAAGGCTGCAGGGTTGGTGGGTGCCGTCGCAGTCGCTGCCTTCCCTTCCCTTGGCAACGAAGGAAACGGCCGTGTGGGCGGGCGGCGCCGGGCAGCAAAAGCACGCAGCGCACGTACGGATCCCCCCAGTATCCCAGCGACGCGACGCGACGCGACGCTGGTAGATCATGCGCCGCGGCGCGTGCCAACAATAACCCACTGGTGCCTTGCATATACTATGTGTGGCAGGCACACGAATGAAGAAGCTCCCCGGCCTTTCGCGACCGCAACGCGCCTGCTGCATGCGGTGCGCCGATCAGTTACTCCGATCCTTTGCTGTACGAGCGCGTCACCGTACGTATATGCAAAAGTGAATGATACACTACACGACTGCGCTTCGTAGTAACACAATGCTTGGCAGCTCGCACCCTCGCTTACAATTAACAGACCCGCGGCCAACTTTGGTGGTAGTGCTGCCGCCGTCCATGCTTCCAGAAGAATAATAATGGCCACGAAAGCAACTGCAAACGGTGGAGTGGCCAGGCAGCCAAAGGGGAGATGAGCGAGCGACGAAGGAACAAGGGCCAACGCGCGATCAACGACGGCAAAAGCAAGCTAGCTAGAGTAGTGCTAGACGAGGAATGGGAAAGCAATGCAAATAATGGAAGCCACAAACACATGTGGTGGCTTTGGGCCTTTGGCTGGCCCCCCGCCCGGCTCTCGCCTTTGCTTTGCGCTTGGTGGGTGCCTCCCTCCCCCTCCGTCCACGTGCACGACACGACCACAGTTCCACGGCGTCGAGTCTTTTTCTTTTAGTATGTGCTTCGTGGTTTGCATACTTCATAGTACAAAGGTTTCGTTCAAGCCTGCAACACATTATTTTCTCTTTTTTTTTTGAAGTAACAACACATTATTTTCCTCCTGTGGATAAAAACAGCTTCCTAATTCAACACGACAAATACCACCTTCAACGCACTTTCTTTTCCTCCTGCACTACATTATTTTTTTTCCCGCTTGCTCATGATAGTACTACGTTCTGTAGTCTTTATGACTCCATCTACATCGAGGTAAAAACAATGGGAACACGATAGACCAACTCTTTCGCTCTCACATTTCTGGATTTTCAACCAAACTGCCTAGTACGATAGAATATCAGAATGCATCGTTGTTTGAAAAAACATCATGTGGGAGCAACGCCAAAGAAAACATCGCTGTTTTGGAAAAAAAAACAGAGTATATCAACAAGAAACCAGCGTCGGCCTGGAAAAAAACAGAGTGTCTCGACAGAAGCACAACAGAGTGTTTTGGGAGCACCTGAATTCACACGCACCCTGCCAGCTATCACTAAATTTGGGCAAAACATAATCAAATTCAATTGAACAACATTTATTAATAAAGCAAGCCAATAAAAATATGATATTTTACATTTTAAAAAATGACTAGTCAAACTTAGAAAAAAGTAAAATGAATTATAATATAGAACAAAGGGAATTGTACTTATATATATATATAGGATATTTATATTCTATAACCTGGGTATGGAATAACTATTCCATACCCGAGCCTACCACGCGCCGCCCACTCGCACACGCCCGGCTGGTTTTGTGCCGGTTTTCGTCCACCGTACCCAGCTGGTTTGCGTAGGGCTTTTTTTTTCCCACGGTGCCCCCACGTCCTGCGGGTAGTTTCGTTTTCCTCTCGGAGGCTTCGGTTCCGCCGCCGCCCGCACACTCCCGTCCTCCGTTGACCCCGATCCGCCGCCGCCCCCCGCCCCCTCGCCCCGGACCCCCCGCCAGCTCGCGCCCCTGTCCCTCTGCTGCCCCCGGTACTCCGCACACGTGGGACGCTTCTATCGCCGCCGCCCCCGTCCGCACGGCGCCGCCGTGTTCGCCGGCTCAGATCGAGGGCGAACGCGCGGTTCGTTGCCATTGGCCTTCGCCTCCTCCAGCTCCTCGGTCTTCCAGATGCTACAGCTCCCGCCGGTGCTAGGTCACCTCCGGCACAACCCAAGCGCCTTCTCCTTGGCCCCCGATTCGACGCGCCCTGCCGCCGGCGGAGAGGGCCTCCATGACATTCAGTTGTCAGTAGCTCGCCCGCGAGTCGTCGCCTTCAATCCAGCATTCGTTCGACTACCTTCCGCAGCTAATTCCGCCGGTCCTCCTCGTCGGTGAGCACAGCGGTGCGCCCCTGTTCTTATCTTTTATTTCGTTCTCTTGTGCGCCCCTTCTATCATGTAGTGCTGGCGAATTCCTGCCGGCCGAGCCATGTCCAAGCTGGGCGTTAGATTTAATAATCTGCGTTAACCTTTTGAGTTCACGCATAATTTGTAGGTGACCTTGTGCCGCCGTGCGGCCTTCCTTCCCCGTGGTGGGCAGTTTTCCCATCATCTTTCCGAGCTGTGTTTTTCTTCATTTTCATCCTTACCGATGGAGTGATGGAGTCTTCAGGTATGTCAGTTTGTGCTAAATATTCAGAAAACGAGTAAAGAAAGACTCATTATTTCTAGTTCTGTCGAATGATTTCCTTGCCTGTGTAGATCCGGTGACCTTACAGTCTGAAGATGTTCAGAGATGTTCACCACGGATCTGCTCAAATAATCAAATAAAAGGTCATATGTGCAACAGTGTGTCTGTGTTCTTTAACTTGCTAATTGCCATTGTTAATAATTATGTGTCATCTGTACCACATTCCAAGCTTGGCATAATCTTTACTGTTGTTTATTGATTTCAGTTTGTAAATAAACTTTTTAAACAATTACAACCATAATCTTTACTGCTGTCATCAGGGCTCAGACAGGTCCATGGCTCACGCCCCGCCTAACCCCTTCCCCTCGCCACTGCCCCGGTCCTCCACACATATACCATTTCTAGATGACTCGATTTGATTTGACAAGCCTAATGGAGGGAGCATGCAAGGTGCCCTTGTTGTGTTCAGCTGAGTAGATGACTCGGTGCATACCTCTCGCTGGTAATTATTGTTTTGGAAATTGGATTTTTTAATCTTAAACTAGTAGTAATTCTCACTTTGTATTTCCTTGGTGTGTGTGTGTGCACAGGTTGGATGTATCATCTATATTGCTGGAGCGGATATTAGTTAATATATTTGGTTCCAATGTACTTTGTCGTGTGGTTCAGATCTCATTTCAAACAATTATGTGTTTAGTCTTGCATGCACCTGTGAGTATGTCATTTGACATGCAGATCCCTCCTTGGCTTTTTGTTTAATTTAATTTGTTGTTCTTATACTCTGTTTCCAACATCATTGTTGCAAAAGACTTGTATTTTGTCTCAGATTAAGTTCCTTCATGTCATCTCCCTTGCTTTCATCCTCACGAATGTAATTAAATTAGACACAATAAGGAACACTTAACAGTTTGATGCCTTGCTTAGTAATGCTACCCAATGATGCAATGATGTTCCAATTTAGTCCACTTTTACAGTATCAACAATGCCCTTTTTTAGACATATGTTTGCGAAAACTGGGACTAAACTACACATTTATTGGTAATTATTTCTGTTATGAACCAATTACACAGTTCGACACATTGTTCAGTGATGCTACCCAATGATGTTCCAAATTTATTCATTTGTACAGTATAATCATTGCTGATGTTAGAAATATTGTTGCTTAGAAGTGTCTCAATCTTGTGCAAGTATTGACAGATAGTAGCGGGTCTACATTAAGTGATTTGTATTTGCTATCTTGCTAATTTGTGGGATAATTTCTATGATGGCATAGCATGTTTCCCATCTACCACGGTCCTGCAACACTACCTCCTACATCATAGGTGAGTCTAGCCCATTATGCCTTCGAATATGATTTTTGCATCAACTTGTTGATTGAGGGAAGGTAGTAAGTTTCTTACCAATTTAGTGAGGAAGTAGCTATGTTGTTATCTATTTTGTTTAACGAGGGATACTTGTCCATATAGCTTGAGATTTATGTCTTACCTTTTAAAAAAATGAACTGATTGTTTTTATTTGTTAAGAAGAATACCCTTTCAGGTATGCAGCATGTTTTTATCAAAATATGTAAATGTTCAGATTTTTATGATAACTAGAAACATATATCTGCTAAGGTTTCTTCCATGAGTAAATGCCTGTGCGCTGTGAATTAAGTAGTACATTTCATCTTTAAACTATTATTATTTTCCCTTTCAAGTACTTTGATTATGACTAGTACGCAATGGATTTTTCAGTATATACACTTGTACTTTTTACTATCCTTGTTCTTCACATTTTATATACACTTGTACTTTTTACTTTTTTTTCTAAATACCAGAGTTTACTTGCTATTTGCATTCAATTCACAGACTATAAAAGACGATTAAAACTGTTATTTTGGTTCACTTGAAATCACACTAGCAACATAGATGGTTTTTATCTACCTGGACCTAAGGTTCTTTTTCCATATGGATCTATTCCTACTTTTGAGCTACCATATACAAATTCATATCCTGATAGGATACTATCTTTTCTTGGTATAACAGCTGACTTGGTGTGGAAGCATTATACATGTGATGCGTGCCATAGTTTGTACTGGTTAGTGTGGTATATCGTGTGTAACCTATGACCTCATGCATATAGTTGGCACCAATGCTTCAAAAAAAATTAAAAAAAATTTCAGGTTTTGTATGGGCACTGCTAGTGGAAGAGTTTTCTTGTTTTACTACTGTTTTTTCACCCTTTCTTTTATTTGCACATGTCTATTGCATTTAGTTGGAGTATCTGCTGCAAGGGATCGAGGATCTTAGAAAGCAAGCTAGCTAACTGAGAACAACATATTCGGTAGAACTCAGGGGACAATCATGAAACTGATTTTTACATTGACAGTGGCATTGTTTCTGACTATGAAAATTTGCTAGTTATTTGTAAATCTTCTAAAACTCATTTCTTATATGGTTCGTTATAATAAGGTTTTATCTTATCAACATGCTTCATTTCATCTGTACCTTTGACATAATACTAGGCTTCTGGTCAATTTCTTATATAAACACATGTCTTCTTTGTTGATCAACATTGTTCTACAGGTGAGGGGTCTAAAGGAAGTGACTGCTGAAGAATTGAGAACAAGCAGCAGTATAAAGTGCCAAATACTACAGCTAACCGAGGCACTGTCGGTTCATCGTGTATTCTCAATTGCGTCAATGCAACATGAGTGCTTAACATTGTTGCAGGGGAGGGAGAAGGGATTCTGCCCTCAAAGTAGCAAGAGAATTCCATGCATCCTTGGTCTAATCTGTCAGTTCATCGTGTATTCTGCATCCGATTCATTTTATTTGTTGTTTCCGATAACAAAAAGAACCAGTCGCAGGCCCAAGGTGTCTGAAACGTCGACTATGAAGGAACCACAATTTTGGGAATTCTGCACAGTTTATAGTTTGCTAGTGCTGCCTGCTGGTTCTTTCTATTACGAAAAACGATCGCTAGATGGTGATCTTATTGTTATACAATAGCAGTTATCTAGGTAGAGTTTGATTATATTGATCCAGGGTTTAATTGGGTCCAATATAGTATTTTGCTAACAAATACATGGCTGGTTGTCAGGAAGTAATTTTGGAAATTTACTGTTCTAGCAAATGAAATGTGGCATTTGTGCGGTTCCATATAGAGAAAAAAAGTTGGCAAAGATGCAGGTTCATAGGTGACAATTTACTGTTCATGCAGGTTCATGGCAAAGATGCAGGTTTAGTCATCCCTTCGATTAAAAACAACTCAAATTAAATTAGCACGACTCGAGCCGGAATAGTTGATTACCTCCGTCTCGTGTCCTTCCGGAAAAAATCAAAAAAGTGCATCGGCATGTGGTAAAAAAAAATTCTAACGAACCGGAAAGTGAATAACTGCATCCGCACATGAAAAACCAGCGGACCGAGGTTCGTACCAAAAACCAGACACGGGTTCGCAGAAAAAGACCAGACGCGGCATGGAGAAAAACCAGACTGAAGGGAGTCCGTGGGGAGCACCGGGTGCGTGCGGGGGGGGGGGCCCGGGTATGGAATAAGTATTCCATACCCTGGGTATTGAATAGCTATATAGAGAGAGAGTCTCCTCCGGATAAAAATGACTTCCTAATTCACATGACCAAGTATCACCTCGTATTCACAATACCACCCTCAACATACTTTTTTTTCCTCTTCGTGGTATATATATACATTATTTATTTATTTATTGTTTGCTTGTGAATTGTTTTACTCATTCTGTTCCAGGAGTATAAGTCATTTTTTATTTTCTAGATTCATAGATATTATTATGACATAGTGTATATGTAAATTCATAATATCATCTATGAATTAAATAAAGTCAAAACAACCTAAAATTTGGAACGGAGGGAGAGTACTCAAGATCTTAGATTTCAAACCCACATCGACTGATTACTATAGTACGTGTGCAACGTAAATGCTACAGTGTGTTTTCTTCCATCTTTATGACTCCCCATCGAGGTAGAACAATGGGAACACGATAGACCAATTCTTTTTCTGTATTCTCTCAATTTCTAGATTTTCAACAAACTGCCACTAGTACGATAGAATATCAGAAAACATCATTATTTGAAGAAACATCACGCCGGAGCAACGGGGAAAACCATTGCTGTTTTTTTTAAAAAAACAGAGTGTTCCTGTAAAAAGAAAAGAAAAAAAACAGAGTGATATATCAACAACAAAGCATCGCCGGGGGCCTGAGAAAAACAGAGTGTCTGGACAGAAGCACAACAGCCGAAATCTGCACCCCGGATTCACACGCACCCGTGCCAGCCTGTCGCCACCAGGCCAGACCCGTTAACCCGCGAATCCACCCGCCTCCTCTATAAATACCTCCCCTCCGCACCTTTCCCCACCCCACCGCAAGCAGAGATCTCGTGCTCGCCTATCATTCTCCACAGCAACAGATCGCCTTCCAGAACCTTCTCGCCGCCGCCGCCGCCCGTCGTCGAAGCCGAAGCAATGGCCGGAGTCGGATCGAAGGCCCTCGCGGTGCTCGCCGTCCTGGCGGCCGTCGCCCTCTCCGTGGCCTCCGCGGCCGACGCTCCGGCGCCCAGCCCCACCTCCGCCGCCGGCGCCGCGGCCCCGCCCCTCGCCGCCGCCCTCGTCGCCTCCGCCGCCGCCTTCCTCTTCGCCGCCGTCCGCCACTGAGCCCCTCCTTCGGCGCCGCCGAGGATGATGGGGGTCGAGGACGCCTGCCTGCCTATTAGCAGTACTACTGCCACCTCCATCGCCGCCTAGATCTATTTTATTATCATTCAGTAGTATCGGTAGTCGTCGTCAGTAGAGATGGATTTTCTTCGTCGCTCGTGTCGTCGTGTCTCGTCGCATTTTGGTCGGATCTGGTTGATGGTTGTCGCGGTGTGCGGGTTGTGTGATCTCCTTTGTAGATACTCCTACTCTGCTATCTCGTCGTGAGTGATGATTCAGTCTGGTTGCTACTGATATATTATCATCTGTCTGTCCCATTCGTTGAGATGATGATGATGCGTTGCTGCTAATCTTTTTAACCTTTGTGTGCTTGATTTTTACTCCGCGTTTATATGGAATGATTCGACTGGTGAGGAATTTTCGCGGGCGTTGGTATCGATCTGTGACGCGTGAGATTCGTTTCGGTTCTTGTACCTCGGAGCACCTGCGTCGCCGCGACGCAGAGGTTTCCGCTGATTCTCGCAATCATGCGCATCAACTTGTGGTGGTCGAACGATCTGCTTATTTTATTCCCTTCTGGAAGGAGAATCAACTTTGGGGCATGTGGAGTTTAATGCTCCTCCCAAGGGATCATTTATGAATGAAGGTTCGAAATCATCAACAAGTAGCTCCTCTGTCGCTCAGCGTAGTGCTCACAACATTCGTAGAGAGAATATAAGAAGAAACAGTCGCCTCCTGATCCCCAATCTTCCCTATCTTGAAATTGATCTTATAAATTGAGATTTGAAAGAACGCACAAGCAGCAGCAGGAATCGACATCTCGGTGCCAATTGTGCAAACTCTCGCATCGCTCGAATCCGACGCGACAAAACCACGGAGAGACTGCAGAACAGACCGCGTCATCACTGGGTGTACCCTCGCGGCTGGCACTGTGGGACAGCACATGATCGCTGTTCAAAGGCATGGAGGCCGGCAGGGGCATGGCCTCTTTCTTTTTTTGCTGCAGCTGCTGCACTGACCGGTCGTTTGGACGGTCTGGCTGAGCTTGACCGAGAACTGCAGGCGGCCGGCCCAGGCAGCCACGTTCCTTCCTGCATGCCTTTTCTTTTCTTTTCTTTTCTTGGCCAATACTAGTATGATGGAGCAAGCAACGCGAGCTTCTCGTTTGACTGCCGTCAACTCAACTCCGATATGATGGAGCAGCTTCATTTCGTTTCATTTCCTTCTCAAACTTACTTGCAATGCTTCTTTTCCCTTGATACATTATACTTGCAATGTTTTTTCCCCTTGAAAGTTGAAACATTATACATGCGATGCTACAAACATTATCTGGAGTGGAAAAATGAACCGAGTTTCAGTAGCAGATCCGTTCGGTGTACCAGCTTCCTGACCAGAGAAAACGAACAGCCACACTGTGCTTTTGGCAGCTCATGATCAGGAGAGTAGAAGCGTGTAGCCAACGGTTTTAGTAGTATTGAGCATGCATTATTTGGCGCGGCGGCCTTTGGACCATTGGGCCCATGCTCCAGGCAGGAAAGGGCGAGGCAAAGCAAGCACGCGAAACAATCATGCCTCCGGCTGTGGCTATATGGCCCTGCAGCCATGTGCCGTCCGGCCCCGTCGCGTGTGGGCGCCTTGTGCGTTCCCATTGCCGCCTTTTGCAGTCGTTTTCACGGTCCCGGTTTGCAGCCTCCAAAATTTCAGATCAGCACTATTCCGAAAAAGAATTTCAGATCAGCTTCTTGTGCTCTCTAGAGCCGGGACGTGGTGCAGGTGTCAAAAACTCTGCGTGTTTCAGATTGGCAAAGCACACATGTAACAAGAAGGCTGTGCGCAAATTTGTCAAAGAGATGAACCTTTGTTTTTCTGTCACCCATATTCCTGCTTACACCAGCTGACAGCGAAACCCGGCTGATGAGGTGGTAATCGATCACAATGCCATTGCTCATCCATGGGTGCCAACAGACAGGTGTCACGAGATGTTGGTAAGAACGGCGGGGTTTACTACAATGTTTCTTAGGCACCGCACTGTCGTCTGACGTGGGGTTAAAAGAAGCATTATCCTCTTCCCCATTTTCTCAACCAAACGATGATGGGCTAACCCCATGAGTAACCATTCTCCTCTTTCTCTATTACACACGACACCAACGGGCAAACATGACAGCTAGCCTTGTGAGAGGGACAGCTTAGTTGTGTGCGTCACAAAGCAGTAGCAGTATCGTTCAAGCGCCCGGGTAAAAGTTATGATCCTGTCTGTATTCTTGTCATGTCATATCCCTTCTCATTTCAAGATATTATCAACCGGTTGCATGTCAGTAGGGTAGGGACATAGATCTACAAGCTTAAACTGAACATCGATTTACAAAAAACTTTTTCTTTTTTTATGCAAAAAACGAGCTGAAATCCATGACTGGACTACGAAATGTCGACGTAACTTCGGCGAGGCGTCGATTGAGCAAAGACTGCAAGAGGGTCAATGTCCTTTTACCAGCAAGCACTTGGTCCTGAATTCTGAAAATTGCCATAAATTGGAAAACATCCAAACAGGACATGTTTATGGCTGCCAGGACATGTGAGTGTTGGTCCCCGGTAGTAGGCAAGACTCCAAGCCAAGGAGGCTCCCCCCGTTCCAGACGGCCTTGGCTACTTGCATTGGCTTGGGGTCAATTGTTAGGCCCTTGGTTTTCAGCTTTGTATTGGCCAACAGAATAATCCCCGGCCATTGATGGTGATATCAAAAGAGAACAATCAGGCAGGCTTCAAGAACTTTCAGTTAGGATTTAGTATGTGGTTTGACAAGAGAACATAAATGTGGCAGTCATACACTCATACCTTATTTGCATGTCAAAAAGGAAAAATATACACTGAAAAATGACTCGAACTCAACCACCGATTAAAAACTCTTCAAAGCGCATCTCCGCAACAGTATATGTGCACGTGCTTGCGATGCAATTTTCTTTTCCAAATTCTTACGAACTTATCATCAAAAAAATGAAATTATGAAACTGAGTCCAGCAACACAAGGAAAATCACGATTCGGGTGACGTCAATCCACGCACGTCAGCAAGAAAAATCGTGATTTATTTGACGCCATTCCACTTACGTTCGACGAGAGGTCCCTTGAGCAAAGACTTAGAGGGTCAATGTCCTTTGCCTTGAATTCGAATCCAATCGGAGCACAGCGATCTGAAACCTGAAACCGCCATCAATTGAAAAAACAGGACCTCTTCATCAAAACAAAGGTTTTAATTTGTAAAATTAGGGTATACACCGGTCTAGCTATTGGCCATATATTCTAGGCTTTGTAAATGCTGGCCCCGGTAGGGAAGACTACAAACCAAGAGTCTCCCCGTTTCAGTCCAAAAAAAAAAAGTCTCCCCGTTCCAAACGGCATTGGCCATTTTGCTTGCGGTCAATTGATGGACCTTGTTTGTAATAGTGCTGATAATTGCGAACAAAATAATCACCGGCTCTTAGAAAAACAAGTTCTTGATGGTGATGCTTTCAAATTGTAATAGGTAGGTCCTAATAATGTAGTTGCATTCGTCTCCCGTTGATTTACCACTGGTGCTGCCCTAAAACATCATGAAAATGAAATTATAAAATCGAACAACACCAGCAAAATTGTGATTCAGATGACGCCAGTTCAAGAACGTCAGCAAAAAATCGTGATTCAGATGACGCCATTCCATGTACGTTGTCCCTTGAGCAAAGACTTAGGGTCAATGTCCTTTGCCTTAAATTCGAATCCGATCGGACCACACAACGTTTGAATTCTGAAATTGCCATAAATAAAAAAAGGGTCCTATATATTCCTAGGTTTAGTAAATACTGCCTGGTAGTGGTAGGCAAGAGCAAGACTCCAAACCAAGAGTCTCCCCGTTCCAAACGGCATATATTGGTATTTTGCTTGGGGTCAATTGACGCCCATGACTGCAGGTTTGTAATGGCGCAAGTAATTGCGAACAGAATAATCACCGGCCCTTGGAAAAACAATGCAAGTTCTTGATGGTGATATCGAAAGAGAACAAATAGTCAAAGCTTCACGAGCTTTCCGTTATGTTTTCGTGTAAATTTGACAAGAAGCTAGCATCGTTAGAGATAAGCATGTCGATGGCAACTGCTAGAATTGTCGATTTTTGCCAAACGGGTGGATGCTCTGATTGTGCGACACATGTGTGTGACAGGTAACGGTTATAGCGTTAATTATAATCATATGACACATATGCAATGCAATTATGGTTAAGGGTCACCAAGTCGCCTCTTCTTCTCTGTTAAAAAAAAAAATGAACGGCATAGTAGTTTTTTTAAAAGATACATGCATGATCACAAAGAATCAATCATCACATCAACCTTTTTAAAATGTTTGATAACATCAACCGTTTTTTTACCGGAAGAGAGCGAGACGAGGTTGAAAGAAACGCATCGCTACCTCGTTAATTGTGGCCTTGTGAATTGTCATCACGACTCACGAGTCAGTGTCCATCCTTTTCCAGCACCAAACCCTCCTGCCACCTCACCCCCAGCTCCTGTATCCTGGACGCTGTCACTGTGGGCCCGGCACCGTAATCAAACCCTAATTGCAATCGAATGGTACTACTCCTGCCAAACCCCCTCTAATCCCCCACAAAACCCGGGATTAATAATCGTAACCGCCCTTCACGCCAGTTCAGACCAGGCTGGAATAACTACCAAATCCCCCCCTTCCGGCTGCCCCTCCTATAAATCCACCCTCCCTCCCCCTTCCACAACTCCAATCCTCACCGCCTCCAGCACCGCCAAAACCCTAGCTCCGGCGCCGCCACCTCGCCGTCCGGCTCCTCCCGCCTCCACCATCAGCAGCAGCAAATGGCCCGCCTCTCCGCCGCCGTCGTGATCGCCGCCTTCGTGGCCTTGGCCGCGCTGGCCACCGCGGCCTCCGCCGCCGACATGGCGCCGGCCCCCGCCCCGGCGCCGGCGCCCTCTCGGCGCCGCTCTCCGTCGTCTGCGTCGCCGGGCTCCTCGCTGCCTTCCTCCGCCACTGAGCCGGTGGCGGCGCCGTGTGTTTTCGTCAGATCTAGTAGTACAGTGGTAGTGCGAGTCTCTTATTATTGGTAGTAGCAGTATTGTAGTGGTTGTGATAGTAGTGCCATGGAGGTAGAGGCATTAGCGGATGGATCTGAGGGTTTCGTGTGGGGGATTTTGAGAGGTTTTTGATGGTGGATTTGATTAGCGTGGTTGGTGTGAGTCTATTCCTATTATTTATTCGCGTCTGTGTACCTAGTGCTCACCGGCTCTGAGAGTATCATTATTATTATGGATTTATGATATGTTATTTGTGCTCCTCTGTCCAGTTTCAGTAGATTTGTGCTTGCTATCAGTAAGATTCACTGTAATTTCATTGAAATTCATCGTCACGGAAATCTTGAATTTTGTGTTGAGATTGATCGGGATCGACCATTTAGCGACCTGACCGATTCTGTTGGGCATCTGCTCTGTCCAGACACTGCGAGAGGTGTGTGGCTTTGGCATGCCCTGTTGTCTGTTGAGAATCTGAGCTTGTATGGAATTTGTGTTTGTGTCCGGGCATGAAGGGAAGAATTGTGGAAAGCTTGAGACCGAGGCAGCTTAAAGGCTAAGCAAGCAAACGCACGAAGTTCGTGTGACCGCGAGCGAGGCCGCCGCGCCAGAACGGAGATGGAGATGCCTGTACGGCGGCACATGGGCAGCGGTTGGGGGTTCGTTGTGACCACCTGGACACCTGGCCGTGGCCGATGCCCCCGCCACCCGCAGGAAATGGCTCAATCGCATCGCGTTCCATTCAACAGCGACCACGTTGCGAAGCCTTTCTAGAATTTTCCGCTGAATCGATGGGAAATCCCCCCTCCCAAAAGTCCCGAACGAACGACGCTGAAATCGTCCATGGGCTTTCCAGCTGAACATGTCGACAAAGAAGCCCATCCTAAAACAAAACGACATCTTCACCTTCGGGCCAAATGCCGACCCTCTCTAAGCATGGCCCAGAAATTAATTTATTATCACTCGATGCTAACAATTGCTTTATGCTGATAATAATATCCCCTAAAACAGGATACGTAGTCATCAAGATAGCAACAAGTTGATAATATTTCATCAGAGGGGAAAAAGGAAAACAACACAGGCATGAAAGAGCCGATGAACGTGGGGCTTGAACTTTTATAAGCATGAGATTTAACAGAAAAAAGCTGCTCACGTCGCCTCCCGCGAGGGTGACGGAGCGGCACCAAACCCTAGCAGCCGCCCACCTTCTCCACGCCCCCAGCCGCACTGCCGCCCGAGCGGTCCGCCGGCAAGCCGCGTGACCGTGATGTAGGCGGCGGCGGGCACCCTCTCCCTTTCCTCCGGCGGCTTGGGGAGGGCGCGGCCGTTTGGCCGCCCGGGGCACCTCTCATCGGCGTCATGGTGGCGGCGGAGGCTGGGGCCGGCCGGATCTGGAGGCCGCGCGGCGGGTGCGTGCGCTTGTGGGTGGGGGGGAGGCGTTGCTAGGGGCGGTGGAAGTGGCTGGCGCAGGGCTCTGACGCAGTGGCGGCCGGTCTGATGGTGGTGGCGGCCGGTGGGGAGTGCGCAGGGAGGTGGCGGCCGGCGGCGGCTCTAGCCGGTGCAGTGGCGCCGACGATGGTTGCGATCGGGACCCGCTGGGTCTGCAAGTTCCGAGTCCTCACGGCTAGGAGCTAGTGAGCTAGAGGTGTCCTGCGTATGGGTAACGTGCGTTCGGCAACATGGTGGTGCTCCTCTACTCCTCCTCGACGACGATGGTGGTCCAACACCGTCTTGGTGGCGGGGTCGTGGGCTGGCGGGTGCTTACTGGTGGTGTCGTGGTGGCACCTGAGGCTGTACCGGGCTTCTCCCGTTGAGGTGTCGTGGTTGCAGTGGGGTGCAGGCTTCTGTTATTGATCGAGATTGTGCGGCAAGAATGGTGTTGTCCAGGCGGAAGCCTCTACTGTCGGTGGCAATGGTGGCGACACCCTCGGGGCGTTGCTTTCCCCGATGGTGGCACCATTGAGGGTTACCATCCTTGTAGCACAGGGATCCCAGGGTGAAAACCTAGTCCTCTGTAGACGTGCGACGACAACGCCATTGGTGTCGTGCCCTTCTTGGAGGCGCCGCATCTGGAGAACCGTCTCGGTCGTGGCAGTGGTGGTGGTCGGCCGGTGGTGTTGCCTTGTGCATTGCAGCTGTGGTGGTGCACCTGGCTCGTGTTACCCGCCGGTGAAGTGTCTCTCGCCTCCTTTCTTTTCTCCTTCGTCGACCGCCTCACCTTCGCCCCGCTGAGGTACGAACCGGAGCACCGCCTGGAAGCCGAACCACGAGTTCCGCCTGAGCTCGTACCTGCTGTCCTCAATCTCCCTCAACGTTGCTTCTCCGCCGCCCGTATCGACGCCCAGAGCTTACCTTTGTGGTGAGCATCACGCCCTCCTTGTTTTCCCTAGTGCATAGAGCCGTAGCTCATGTGCCAGTTCGCTAGAGTTGGCCGCGCCGCTCCATTGCTGTGCGAGTCGCCGTCGACACCCAAACCGCCTCCCTAAACTCCTAGTTCAGTTCGCACTATCTTAGGCTTAGTGTAGAGCTTAACTGTGCACCAAACCGAGCCCCCAAGCTCGAGATCGAGCGTCGCCGGCGAGCCTGCCGCCGTGCGCCGCTGTCTCCGCCGCCGCCCACCGCTTGCCGTCGCCGCTCGTCGTCCGATCCGGCGTGGACGGCCTAGATCCGCCATGGACCGGAGTCAACCAGAGCTCATACCAGTCAACCCAGGCCGTTTTGCTTAAGAGACCTCTTGTTTCCTTTATTTCACAGCCATGCCCTTCCACATGTAAAGAACGTTACAGTTAGGTCCTATTTCTTTTGTTTAGGTCCCTGAGCTTCTTAGTTTTAGCGTGCGAAGTCCTGGATAGGTTGTTTTGCGTGTTAAACCTTCGGTTTATACGCGTAATTAGGTTTTAGTCTCTGGTTTCTTTCAGTTAAGTCCATGGAAGCCCAATTTCTTTGCAGTTAAGCCCCTGGACCTTGTTTTGGTCATATCTTTACCATATAGATCCATTTCAAGCGTTCTTGGTACCCTTGCGATCGTCTTAGTGAGCTCGTTTGTTTTAACAGTATGTTTGTAACTTTTAGATCTGTTTGGTGTACTGTTTTATTTATTGTATGCTTTCTTGTGTGCTCGTAGATATCGTGTCTGTTTCGACTGAGGAGCCTGTTGGTGTTGATCAAGAACAATTTTATGAGGAAGAGGAATCTGAGTTTTTAAGCAAGGAAGGCAAGTGGTCTTCTTCCCCAGCATGTTCTATTGTCCTATATAATTGCATGTTAATTAAGTTTACTTTTATTGTTGTTATTTCATAAACATGATGGGAACACCTTTTTAAGGACATACCTAGATTTTACTCATAATCCTTGGAACAACCCGGTTTAAATAAATCTTTTGGGTAGATTAGGATTAGTTGCTTAACTCGGGTTGGATAAAATGGTTTTTTTGGACAAAGGTTTATGTGCTTAATGATGATGCTTTTGGTTAATACAAGAACACCTTAATTTAATCAGAACATAGAGAACCACCCAAGAAAACAATGCAATCACAATCTATATGGCTCTGACTTAGCCAATTAATTAGGTATGTGAATGAACTGATGACCTTATCCGAAAGGAGCAGAGGGGAGTCCGGGTTGTAGGGGTATAGCCTGGTTCTTTTGGGTAGCAGTCTTGGTTAAGGTGCTGACCATTAGGGAGGGTTATGGTCTACCCTGATCTGTAACTATGCGGGTTGTTGGTCTTTTGCATGCCTTTGTAAAGGCTTCGTAGTGAACCCCTAGCCGCTCACCTCGGAAGTGTTTAAGGGTCCAGCTAACCCGGGCGACATGGGGAACACAAACTGTGGGTAAAGTGTACAACATCTGCAGAGTTAAAACTGATCGATCAGCCGTGCTTACGGTTAAGAGTGGCTTGGACCCTCACATGATAATCAAACTTAAAGATGAAATCAAATTGTGGTTTTCTTGTGGGTTTTTGAGATGAGATGTTTTCTAAATGTTTAAGTGGGTTGGTATGAACTTACATCTAGTAACTAGGTGCTTGTTAATTATAATTTGACCAACATTTAAAATGACGACCGATGTAAACCTTAGCCTATCCTTGTGGCCTTGCATCTTTCCCCACTTGTTGAGTACCAACCATAAGTGTACTCATCCTTGCTTACCGTTGTTCAGAGGAGAACAACGGTGAAGAGTACTGCAACGACTACGATGAGTTCTGAGGCATGCAATCCCCCAGTCAAGTGTCTGTGGAAGCTGAAGATGGAGCTGATCGTCTTAGTTATCGTTGTTCGATGTTAAAGACCTTCGAGTCTACTGTCTAAGTGTAATAAATATGTTGTAATAAAGTTAAACCTTTGTATGTTTGAATGCTGTATTATGGATACTTCACTCATGACGTCTATCATATGTGTGTAAACTTTATCCTGACGCACATACGAGAAGCATTCGGTTTTCCTTATAAAACCGGGTGTGACAGGCGTCTGGCTCTGCAACCGCCGTGACCCACGGCGATTGTAGTCTAGTTTTGGTAAATTTTCGGGCAGTTGTATATTTTTGCAAAATGAGAAAAAATTAATTAAAAAATCCTACCTCATGGATAAAAAAGAGAGAAGATCCCCGAGTAGAAGCTAATCCAAGTAGAAAAGCGTCACGATCTTCCGAAGGTTAATGGCCTCCTGGCATGTCTCCATCAGCAGCTTGTTGTAATAGAACACGAAGCAGTTCACGTGTTGGATCTTCGAAATTATGTCCATGTTGCATAACCTGAAGATTTCAAGAGTTGCCGTTTTTTTGAACTTAATAATATTTCTATTTTGAACTTAATTCAAGAGTTGCCATTAAGCATAAAGATGATTCACAAGAAGCAACACTGATTGAGAGCAAATGCGACTTGTCTGTCAGTTCATGTGCGTAGAAGACATTTAGACTCCGACAAATATGTAAAAAGAGAGATGCTTGTTTTCTAAAATACAACAGATAAACTCAAAAAGCTTATGACTGTCAGGGGCGGACTGAGGGGGGCAAGGCACCCCAGTACCCAACTAAAGTCTCTAATATACTCCCTCCTAATTTAGCCTAAGTAGATCATTAATTGTGTTTGAGTATTTAATTTTAACTTTTTTTGTTTATATGCTTTATGCTTAGGTAGTTAACATTTCAAGGAACCTTTAGGTTCCTTAAATAGGGGTAATGTTCTTGAAATACTCAAGCTTTTGGCCCTAAAAACGCTTTAAAAAAATGCAAAATACACTTCACCTTATGTCCAAAAGGAAATTATAAACATAAATACTCCAAAAGTGCATAAATCAATTAGAGAAGGAATTGAAAATATCAAATTATTTTATTTATTGTCCCCTTATCTTTAAATCCTGGCTCCGCCCCTGACTGTGGCCATAATTGTGTAGTGTCAACTTTGACAAATAAACTATTCTACAACTACAGATACCTACCCTTGGGCAGACCCCAAGCTAGAGCTATAGTTCATGGCATCAACCTGTCCAATGCTTGTTTTGATTCAGTGTTCTTTATTTGCGTAAAGTTATTCTGTAAATGAGGCAGAAGATCTTTTTTTCTTAGGACAGTTGCACATCATTATATTAAGAATATGAAAAAGGAAGATATTGCAACCCATACAACACAAACACACTCAACACAAAAAATCCCCAAACACACTCAAACTCACACTAGCACACCCCAAAAAATATACAAACACAATACCACTCTGCCTCAAGACACAGACTCGCCCATGCCTAGTTTTTGAACAACGACCATAAGAGAATACTCAAGAAACTACTCTCTTGAAGTGGGGGCAGTCAAGAGGGAAATTCCTCGAGCCCGTGCCGACAACCAAAACTTTTTTTTTCACTAGAAATGATCAAAGCGTCAACCATACTAGGAACAGCTCCATCAAAGACACTTGTTTCGTTGGTTCCGGACCGTCCAAGCCCTGAGGATTATGAAAGGGTTAAGAACTTAAGTCCTTGAAATACGAGGCCACTAGCTTCATTGCTCACTCTTCCCCACCAGTCAAAGAAAGAAACTTCTGTGGCCTGGGGAGAGAGCGACTGAAGGCTGACTTGTGAGAGGAATCGGTACCAGTACTCCCTTACAAAGACACAATGGTCAGGGGTGAAGCCAGAAATTTATGCCATTGGGGTCATTGGGGTCTGAAACTCTAAATCTTGTATAATATAAGAGAGATTTGCTACTTCTAGCATGGGATTATAGTGAAGTTTATAAAATCCATCGGGGTCTGCCGACCCCGACGACAACACGTAGCTCCGCCCCTGACAATGGACAAGGAGGTGGTCAATGGTCTCTGCCTCTTGGTCGCACATTAGGCAGTTTGCAGAATGAGGAAGATTCCGGCGTGCTAGACGATCCGCTGTCCAACATCTCTTATGGACCATTAGGTAGCCACATAAAAAAGTGACATTTGGGCAGTGCCCAAGTCTTCCAGTTTTGGTCGCAAGGCCCAAACAGAGTTGATCCAAGAAAGAACCTCTCGTAGGTTGATTTGGCCGAATATTTCCCATTTGTCGAAAGCCTCCATATGTGCTTATCCTCACTGTCTGGCTGCAGCTGACAGTCATGTAATATGTCCCATAAATGAAGATATTCAATAAAAACCCCAACAGTAAGAGCCCCATGTATATCCAAAATCCAAGCATGGTTGTTAAGGGTTTCATGTACCGTTCTTTTCTTGCGTCTTCTGGCAGAAATGATGGCAAGGTGGCGGGGCGCCAAATCTGCAATAGTCTGTCCATAGAGCCATCAGTCTGTCCAGAAAAGAGTTGTTGTACCATCACAGACTTCTGAGTAGATGGCTACAAAAAATTCTCTGATTTGTCACGAAACATGTATGGGGAGGTCCGCCCAAGGGCAATCAGGTTCTGTTTTTTTGGCAGCCAAACCCATCACATTTTAAGAGCACGACTAAGTGTCTTGATATCTGAAATTCCTAGACCGCCGAGTTCTTTAGGTCGACAGACTTTGAGCCAAGCAATTATACAATGTTGCCTTGTGCATCCCTACAACCTCTCCAAAGAAACCCATGCCTGTTTTTATCTACTGCTTTAAGGGCCTAAGGTGGAAGATCAACCATTAACATGTAGATGAGCATTCCAGTAAGCACAAATTGCACCTGGACCAACCTCCTCGCCTTAGTCACAAGGTTTGCTTTCCATCCAGGTAGCTGATCAGCAATGCGGTCAATGATAGGCTGCACTTGTTCCTTGGTTCCCATTTTACCCCTAGTTCCATAACCTAATTTATTAGGAATACTCACACTAGCTTTATTGTTCAAGGTGTGCTTCATTGTAGGTCGTTTTAGCATTTATAGCTTTGTAATTTTTTGCTATGTATCTTGACATATTGTATATGTAGATGAATAACGAAATTTATGAATCTAGAAATACCAAAATGACCTATTAGAAGAAAGTATCAATTTATTATTTATCAAAATTTTTGAGGCGCCTAAACTCCCACACCCCCACCCCTCGGTCGGTCTTGATCTGCCTATTCGCCACTAGCTAGTTCCATTGAAATCTCAATTGCTTTCCCCGTAGTTAAAACACATATTCTAAATCCACAAAATAATGTGTTCTAAATGCTACTACATTGTTTCACCCTGTTTTTCTACAATTCGACTAAATAAGTGAACAGAGGTTATATCTACCTTTGTTCACTTATTTGCAGAAGGAAAAAAAATGAACAATCATGAAATCTATAAATCTGGCCAGACTATACAGAGGTACTGTAACCTAATTTATTATTTCTTAGAATCACACAGTGCAAACGCTAACATACACCCACACATACTCGCCTCTACGAACACATGCACACATCCTACCCTAATGAGCACCTCCAAAAGACTGGGCTGACAAAGCCTCGAGATTGACGAAGACACCATTGACGCTTCGTTGTCGACGGACACGTCGCCTACCGCTGAAAAGATAGCGCCAGCTGAAATAAATTAAGAAAAATGCGAGCACCCGTGCCGAGATGAGGATTCGAACCCTGATGGGCCGGTTCCACACAAGGTTTATTGTTACACACACTGGTGCTAATTTTAGAGGTTTTTACCTACAACCCATTATAAAAACTTCTCTTTACCTACAACCCACTCAAATCTGAGAAAGTTCCTCAATATAATTAAAGAAAATTTTCTTTCCCTCTATACCATTTCTAACAGTTTTAGGCATAATGAAGAGTAACGCCATCACAAATAGACCAAAATACCCTTCGGTGAACTCCCAGCTCGTCTCGCTCCGCGGATGACGGCGGCTCGAGCTCAGAGCAGAGGCGTCATCCCTACGGCAGCAAACTGCTCTCCCTCTCTCCGCCCACCGGCCCTCCCCTCCCTCGTTGGCATGACGGTGAGCACGGCTGTAGCTGCCCTGCAGCTCCCCGCGGCGGGCCACCCTCTCCGGCGCGGAGCAGGGGCGCGACGACGGGCGCGCTCGCCAGCCGCCGCTTGCCTCCAGACGCGGAGCCCTCCTCCTCCTTCCTCTGCTCTGCTTTGTTCTGCTCTGCGCCTCTATAGATGGAGATGGGTTTCGGGAGCCAGTAGGCGTGGTGCGGTGCTTCCCTCTGCGGCTCTCTTCCCCTCGGTGGGTGGCATAGGGCGCAGCACCGAGGAGCCAGGAGGAGGCGGCGGCGGCTTGCAGGGCGGTGCTCCCCCTCCTTGGATGTAGCAGGATAGCAGCTTGGATGGGGCGGCGGCGTCGACGACGTAGGAGGCGACGGCTCGGAGGGGGTGGCACCGACGACCTAGGAGGCATTGGCGAGCTTGCAGGCGTGCGTACGGTTTGTGATGGGAGGCGGCGCGATGAGATCTGCAACTTGGCCCTCCAGGAGGTGCGGACGGGCCTCCGCGGCGACCGGCAGGGAGCGGCGGGCGGCGCGTGTGCCCAAGGCAGCAGTGGCAGGGGAGCTAGGGAGGAAGAAGTGAGAAATAAAGGGGGAAGGTTGAAGACAATCCTGACGTGTGGGCCCACACATCAGTTGGAGTAGAGAGAAGGGCAATTTTGTCAATTTGAGAGTGGGTCCTACATGTCAGGGCTCTATATTGTAACGGAAGTTGACAGAGTGGTAGGGGGGGCATGAACTTTTGCTAGTTTCAGTGGGTTGCAGGTAAGGAGAAACTTCTATAACGGGTTGTAGGTAAAAACCTCCTAATTATACCCTCAGTTCCCATAATCTAATTTATTTGGAATATTCACACTGAGCTTTATTGTTACACACACTGACACACACACCATGAAATCTTTGAATCTATGACGTGCCCGCCGCGCACATATGTTGCCTTACGCCGCCGCGTCGCCGCCGAAGCGGCCCTTGTCGAACACCCAGTCCTCGATCATCTCCTGCGCAGCCCGCCCCTGCACCGCTGGCACCAAGTGCCCGGCGCCGTACACGGCCACGTGCACGAGCGCGCCGTGGCTCTGCACGTACCCGGCGAGCTTCCCTCGCCCGCCACTGCCGTCGCTCCGTCTCCGCCACACGCCGCGGGGGGCGTCCTGGAACGCGGCCAGCCCGTCCCACTCCAGCTCCCGCAGCCACGCCTCCGCCGCCACCGGCCCGTCGTGGATGTCGTGGATCCCCTCGTAGAGGAGGACGCGCGCCGACGACCCGGCGAGCAGGGCCTCCACGTCCGGCTTAGCGGTCTTCATCTCGTCGTCGTGGAGCGCCTTTTCCACAGCCGGGCTTTGCAGCCGCCACGGCGCGCCGCCCTCGGACATCCGCCGGGCGCCCAGCGCCGCCCTCACCTCGTCGCTGTTCATGAGCGCCTCGGCCACGGCGGCGAACTCGGTCTCCAGGGACGTCCCCACCGTCACGTCGAACAGCGACGCGAGCCCCGTGGCGTTCCGCAGCGACGACAGCACCCGCTCCCGCGCGTCCGACGCTTCGCGCCAGCGCGCCGCGTTGGTCAGCGCCACCGCCTCCGCCTGCATCGCCTCTGCCTCGCGCCTCTGCTTGTCGTTGATGAGCCCCATGAAGTAGGCGGTGGCGGCGTGCGTGGTCACCTGCACCACGGGGTGGACGAGGCCATTGCCGATGGCCACGCCCCGCAGGTTGATCCGCCGGTGCTCCGGCAGCTCGGGGTTCGTGGCCAGCTACGTTGCACCGATACGAGATACGGATACGCCGATACGGCGACACGTTGATACGGCACCTCCCAAAAACAAGGATACGCCGATACGCCAAATACATATAATATTGTATAATTATTATTACTAATACGCAGAAGTATAATCTATAATCTACGCTAGTATATGTTTAATAGCAAGGAAAAATAACTCGTGGCCCGGGCAAGCTGACTGCTACATCGCTCCCTATGAGCAGCGGCCATAGAGGCCTTGTTGCTCCGGCGGCTCGAGGATGCAACATCGCTCCCTCACGTCTAGCAAGCGAGTAGCAGTAGGGTGATGGTCTTCAGAAGCCTCCCTAGCAACCGAATGGAGCAGTAAGTCGCCGGATTGGTCTGCACCCCACCAGAATAGAGCTGCTTGCATGTGGTTCTTGGTCTCTCTGTGCCGATACTTCCCCGATACGGTATTGGAGGTGTATCGAGGAGTATCGAGATTAATTATATTTATCTTTTTCCTCGATACGTCCCGATACGAGTATCGGTGGTGTATCGGGGTATCGGAGTATCGGATACGTATCCGATACCGGTACGGCACTTCGGTGAAGTATCGGGGTAACGTAGGTGGCCAGTATGAGCGCGCCGGCCGCGGGGATGGTCTTGCCGGCGTAGCTCTCGCCGGTGATGAAGAGCGGGCGCGCGCGGAACACCGCCGGCTGGGTGTCGAGGAAGGACTGGAGCGCAGCGAGGACGTGCTCCGCGATGACGGACTGGTTGGTGGGGATGGCGGAGGGGGACGGCGCCGCGCTGTAGCCGGTGCCGAGCGGGCTGTTGACGAAGAGGAGCCCGAAGCGGCGGTTCCATGCGAAAGGGTTGGGCGACAAGGGAACGGAGCGGTTGTTGCGGCCGGCGGCGAAGGTGTAGGGGCCGATCTGGAAGAAGTTGCTGACGAGGGAGGAGTAGCCGGGACCGCCCTCGAGCCAGACGAGGAGCGGGGTGGAGGCCGGCGAGGTCAGCGGGTGGGTGGCCTCGTAGAAGGCGAAGTAGAGAGAAGCGTTCGCCGGCGGGATCGGAAGGTAGCCGGACTTTGTCGGGAGGGCTTCTATGGGGAATACCGCGGCTGAGCCATGAACGGCGGCGGCGAGGAAAATGACGAGGAGTGGAAACCGGAGAGGAGATGCCATGGTACGTGCTGTGCGTCAGTGCGTGCCTGTGCTTACTAAAGATGGCCAAACGGGCCGTGCTGGCACGGCACGGCACTAGCACTATCTGGCACGGCACTAAGTGGCACGGCACTACGTAGCACGGCTAACTAGCCGTGCCGTGCCACCTAGTGCCGCCGTGCCGATGGCCAGGCACTAGCACGACACTAAGGCCAGCGGCCAGTGCCGTGCCGTGCCAACTGGCACTATAGTGCCCGTGCCGGCACTGGCACTACGACACAAAATAGAATCATATATCAAACTGATCAGCATTGCATCAACAATAACTTAAACACAATCACAACTCCAAAAAAACAACACAAACACAGGAAGTTAGCAAAATATTAAATAAATAGGGAGCTTGTGCAATGGCTGCCTCATTAAAAACCTGACTAGGTAAAACTCACTCTTGTGAGAAACCCTAGACAGGAAAAGAGTACAGCCAAGCTCCAAAATAGAGTTCAATGTCTTCTCTTACATCCCACAACACAAGTTCAGGACCTCCAGGTCCAGCAGTCACAAAATATTACAGTCCCATTACATAAATGATAGGTAACTAAAGCAACTAATCTAGATAAAGTCTAACCCTAGTTCATTTCCCCCCGCCGTCCGCCTCGCGCAGTCTCGCTTGCCGCCTCCCCCGACCCTAACCCTAGCTCTCCTCTCCTCTCTCGCATCTGGTGGTGTTTTTGCACCGTTGGGTCCCGGCACTGGCACACGGCACGTCCGTCGCGCCCCGTGATTTCGATCTCTGGACGACGATGTAGTATCGTCCTCTCGTTGTCGTCCTCGTCCACGCCGTCGCCGTCGCCTATCTCGCCGTCGCCGGTCTCTGGCCACTCTGGTGCTCCGGATCTAGAGTAAGTCTTCCTTCCTCTCCCCTCTCTCCACTTTGGCGCTCTGGATCTGACATCCTCTTTGCTTCTGCAGATGCACACTTGATCCGTGGAGGGACCAGGGGGCTGGATCTGTTCGTCGTCGTCGTCGCTGGTGTACCTGGTGCTCCAGAATCAAAGGTACGAGAAAACCCTAACCCTAGATGGCTAGATCGGTGTCGGTGGTTCCATGTTCTTGTTTTAACCATGTTGTTTTGTGTTTCCTTGCGCTGCAGCTGTTGAGGGACCAGGTCGCCTGCGAGTGACGATGAGCACCTCCGACGACGAGACAGTTGAGGTCGGCATGAACGAGGAACGGCGATTGTGCGGCCTGGATGGAGATGATGACGACGAGGAGGACTTGCGCGAGGACCGCGAGGCGCTGTTTGGCCCTGGCCAGAGCGTCGATGATCCCATGACCGTTGACGGTGCCGATCCAGATGATGATGCCCCTCCTACCTCTGTCCGCAATGGCGCCAAGCGCGCCCGCGTACGTCCCTCTACGTCTCCTGTCTGGGATGAATACGAGAAGCTCTTCAAGGAGGTTGATGGTAAGAGGATCAGGTATGGTGCTCGGTGCTTGCATTGCTCTAAGGAGTACTCTGCACTCTCCTCTGGTGGCACTGGTCATCTTTCCCGCCACATTAAATCTTGTGTTAAGAGGCGTGAAAAGACTCGCATGTCTCAGTCTCAAATCTCTTTTAATTCTGATGGTTCTGTGCGTAATTGGGACTACTGTCCTATTGTTGCTCGTGCTCAACTTGTTCGATTGATTGCTAGACTTGATATTCCTATCTCTATTGGTGAAACTGATGCTTTTGAAGAATACATTAAAACTGCTCACAATCCTAGATTTGCTAAAGTTTCTAGGCAAAGCACCACTAGAGACGTTGCTAAACACTTCACTGAGTGTAAGGCTAAGCTTGTTGAGACTCTTGGTGGTGCTTCTGTTAATTGTGTGTGTCTCACCTCTGATATTTGGTCTGGTAATGCCAAAGAGGACTACCTTTCTGTTGTTGCTCACTACATTAATTCTGATTGGCAACTAGAGAAGAGGGTTCTTGGTCTTGTACTTATTGATGAGTCCCACAGTGGACAAAACGTTGCTGATCGTGTTGCATCTGTGCTTGCTGATTATGGTTTGTCTGAAAAAGTTTTTGCTGTTACTTTAGACAATGCTTCATCTAATGCTTCTGCCATGCAAAAACTGAGACCTATACTGTCCAAATACCTTGGTTTTGAGGTTATTGATGATCCACAACCTGCATGTAACCCTACTGAGATAAACTTTTCCACTAATGCTGTTAATTCTATGTTCTTGCATCAACGTTGTGCATGTCATATCATTAACCTGATTGTTAAAGAGGCCCTTGTTGCTCTTAAGCCTGTGATAGAAAGATTTAGATCTGCAATTTCTTGGTTAAATTCATCTAATCAGAGAATTGCTGCATATAAAAGTTACTGCATTGCAACTGGTGTTAGGCCTAGAAAGTTTCAGCTTGACATGGATGTTAGGTGGAACTCTACCTATCTAATGCTTAAGCATCTTTATCCTCACAAGCAATCTTTTAGTACATTCATGCAGGCTCAGTATCCTAGGGGTGAAGGTGAGTCATTCCTGTTAGCTGATGAGCATTGGGCTGTGAGACAGAAGGTCCTAACATTTCTTGAGTTGTTTTATGACGCCACTATATCATTGTCTGGTGTTTATTATCCTACGTCACCACTTATGATTCATTATCTTGTTAAGATTGCTCTGCACATGCAAACTTATGCTAATGATTGTCACATTAGATCCGTGGTTCAACCTATGATAGACAAATATAACAAGTACTGGAGGGACATACCATTGCTTTATTCTTTTGCATTCATCTTGGACCCTAGAGCTAAAATGAAAGGTTTTACTAGGGTGCTTAGAAGGTTGGGTGTTCTCACTGGTTCAGATTACAGTACTTATTTGGTTACCACTAGAGCTAAACTGACAGATGTTTACAACAAGTATGATGAGAAATTTGGTGCTGTTAGGTTGAAGAGGTCTAATCCTCCTGACCTGGGTGCTGGTAAGTCAAGATCTGCTTGGGATGAAATTTATGATGATGGTCCTGTTTCTGGTTCTGGTTTGCCTGGTGGTATCTTGCCAGGTAGTAGCATTAACATGTCTAGAGATACTTCTGCTGTTTCTCTGCTGCATGCGGTAAGGTCTGCTGCCTCCATTACTTCTGAACTTGTTTGCTACTTGGACTGTGACACTGTCAATCATTTGACTGCTAACTTTAACATTTTGAATTGGTGGCATCAACACAAACTTATATATCCTGTTCTCTCAATCATGGCTAAAGATATCTTGACTGTCCCTGTCTCTACAATATCTTCAGAATCTACGTTTAGTACAACTGGCAGGATCATCGAGGAGCGGCGAAGGAAGCTCAGTCCAGACATGGTGGAGATGCTGACCTGCATCAAGGACTGGGAAGCGGCAGAAGCAAGACTGCAACATGCTGTGGATGACAAGGAGCTTGAAGAAGCATTTGAAGGACTTTATCTAGATTAGTTGCTTTAGTTACCTATCATTTATGTAATGGGACTGTAATATTTTGTGACTGCTGGACCTGGAGGTCCTGAACTTGTGTTGTGGGATGTAAGAGAAGACATTGAACTCTATTTTGGAGCTTGGTTGTACTCTTTTCCTGTCTAGGGTTTCTCACAAGAGTGAGTTTTACCTAGTCAGGTTTTTAATGAGGCAGCCATTGCACAAGCTCCCTATTTATTTAATATTTTGCTAACTTCCTGTGTTTGTGTTGTTTTTTTGGAGTTGTGATTGTGTTTAAGTTATTGTTGATGCAATGCTGATCAGTTTGATATATGATTCTATTTTGTGTCGTAGTGCCAGTGCCGGCACGGGCACTATAGTGCCAGTTGGCACGGCACGGCACTGGCCGCTGGCCTTAGTGTTGTGCTAGTGCCTGGCCATCGGCACGGCGGCACTAGGTGGCACGACACGGCTAGTTAGCTGTGCTACGTAGTGTCGTGCCAGTTAGTGCCGTGCCAGATAGTGCTAGTGCCGTGCCGTGCCAGCACGGCCCGTTTGGCCATCTATAGGGGGATGAACGGCGACGGCCGTGCCACCCCCGTGCCGCTAGCGGGCCGCTGCCGGGCCGGCCCATTAGCCGTGCCGTGCCCGTGCTAGTGCCACGGGCCGAGAATGCGGCCCAGGCACGGCCCTGGGCCAGGCACTAGCACGGCACTGGCACTATTGCTACGGGCCGGACTGTGCTGCGGGCCGTGCTGAATAGGGCCGGGCCAGTGCCGGCCCAGCGGGCTCGGCCCATTTGGCCACCTATAGTGCTTATACCGTCGTCAGAGCGCCCTAATAAATACGTAACATAGTAAACATAAAATGACAGAGTAAACATACCAATAACATAACATAAATATACCAATAACGGAGGGGTATTGCTTATAAAAAGGA
The DNA here is from genome assembly GCA_036936925.1 of Cenchrus fungigraminus. Taxonomy (NCBI): domain Eukaryota; kingdom Viridiplantae; phylum Streptophyta; class Magnoliopsida; order Poales; family Poaceae; genus Cenchrus; species Cenchrus fungigraminus. The sequence goes on along the minus strand of CM072778.1, from coordinate 41,181,871 downwards.
TTCGATCTATAATCGATCGAAGTAATGGGGCTTCTTTTGTGGTGATAAATTGCCTACTTAACTCAGTGGTTAGAGTATTGCTTTCATACGGCGGGAGTCATTGGTTCAAATCCAATAGTAGGTAGATAGAAAAATTACTAGATAGCATTGGACTTGCTTCGCTATCTAATAACTTTTTCTACCCCTCTTTCCTTTTTCTTTGTATCAACGAAACTTTTGGATTGTCTTCAATTGGATGGGGGAATCCAATTGACAGCCTCGACTCGTATCCTAGCTCGTCTGAGAGCTAGCTTCGCTTCAACTAATTCTTTCGTACCCTCAGCTCTACTCAAGTTAGCTTCAGCTATTTCAAGTGCGTGTTGACCTTCTTCTGGATCAATGTCACTACCGAGTTCTGCATCATTTCCTAAAATGATGATCTCATTATTAACTATTCGCGCAAAATCACTCCACAGAACCGCAGTTAACCATTGGTCGTCGAGGAGGCCTATTCTCAAAGGTTTACGTGGCTGAAAATTCTCTGAAGCCTAGCTGACTAAACACGCGTTTTAGTCTGTCAGGAAAGTCTAAAGAAAAGTCTCTCGGACGAGTTTTATACGACTCTAGTTTCCAAATTAAACACGTGGCGCCACAAAGCAGGTGAGGCAAAAGATCAACGCCAGGTGTGCTCAGGTTATTGGACAGGAACTCCATTATTTTGCGTGTACCAGTCAAAGCTCCCATGCATTTCCTGTTGGACTAGAAAGGGAGCTTCGCATTACTACCATTTACCAGAGCTAGATGAAGGTGATGTGCTTTCAACCAGTATGTCTGCATCTGTGGAGGTTTACTGGTTTCATTTTCCTACGACTTGTAACAAAGTAAAATTCGAGTCTTCCACGGATCCTTGTCCTTCCAGATGGTCGGCCGTTCTGGTCAGAGAGAACAATATTCCTTAGATTTCTTCCCTGGTTGGTGAGCGGAGACAACAGGTGGAAGAGGTCTTAAATCTAATGATGGAATATCAAGTTCTTAACTCAAAGCCTCTTCCCACCTACATCTCGTCGGAGGTGGAGGGAGTGAGGATCCATCTTTCTAATTTAGTAGATCAAGTTCAGTTTTACAATTTATGTTTCTCCACGGTTCGTGGTGTTGGAGATTTATTTTCTCCTCCTCTCCTTTCCGGTAATGTGAAGAGGTAGAGTGGATTGGGTTTATCCATGGCGACTTCGATGAAGATGATGGCGGCACCTATGACGTCAGCAACTTTCTCAGCATGACGACATGGATAATTAATTAGGTTTTCGGATGGCGGCATTAATGTGGGGATGATGCTACCGTTGTGGAATAATGTTCTTCAACCCGTTTTCTGTTTTGTTGTGGTTTTGTCGTGGTTTTGATAAGTCTTGGGTTGGATAGATTGTGATCAGTCTCAAATGAAGTAAGAAGAAGATTTTGCTCGGACCAACCTACATGGATGTTGATCGTCGTTTTTTGAGCGTTTGTTCTCAACCTACTTACCGAGTGTATACCTGTACGACCTTCTATATGAATCTTTATATAGTTTTGATATTATGATTTGGTGCAGGATGATGCACGAGTATAGTGAAGATGGAGAGTATCACTTAATTGTTCTTAAATGTAATTTTATTTTTCTTGAGAGTGCTGCGTGTGAGGAAACTCATCTAGTCATCTGATACAAACAAAACTAGAACTCGTACGTCCCATGGTTCATGTTAGAGTAGGATACATACTAACCAACACGTACTAAGACATCTGCACATGTTTGCAACTGCTCCCTCCGTCCCAAATTGTCATTTGACTTTTCTAAATACATTTCTTTTGTTATGCACCTAGACATAAATATATATCTAGGTGCATAACAAAAGAAATGGCAAGTAAATTTGGAACAGAATAGTAAACAACACACGTGGAGCTAGTTTAGAATTTTTCATCAATGGAACTTGGGCTGTCTACGTAGTTTTGACTCGAGTTTGTTACCGTTGTTACCTGAAACTTTGTACAGCTATTACCCAAAATATAATCAACATTTAATATCACCTGTTCTGAATGTAACGGTGGCTCATTACCTTAGAAATGTACAAATACTGGTGAGGCGTTCAGTTTCAGCAAGAAAAAAAAAACACACGGCCAAAAGTAACATTGGCATATTAAAGCATCATGTTACATTGTTAGTAGTCAAGGTTCACATTGTTGTAGGTTACCATGAGCATCACATATACTTCCTCGTTTCAAATTTTGATAGTTCTAATTTATAATTTTTACTATTATAGGCATATATCTATGTGCGTAGCAAAAAACTACGTTAAATTCATTGGCCTTGCGAACGGAAATAGCTGGCAAAACTTTGAAACCTAATACACCCATCGTTAACATATTACCACAAAAACCATATGCTCCTATATATTGAGCACTGAGCAGAACAGAAGATCCTATGAGTGAACATATCGGTTTAAACAGCGAAAGTAAGTTCCCTGGCCTTTGTGATTCATTGTCTTCATGACAGCAATAAGCAATCACGGACGATAAGAAATACAAACAGGTTTAAAGAACCATGTTTCCCAAATTATTTGCTGATTTCAGCATCACGCTAAGTAATACCAGAGTGCCCAATTATTGAGCAACCGATTATTATCAATAGTGCGCAAATAAGTGAATAACAGAGTATATGTACATCTGATGAATAACTTGGTGAAAGAGGTGACCGGCCGAAAATTCAGCTTCAATGGCTCAATCCATTGCACCAATGTTTGCTATCATTTGTATTTCATCAGAATTCAATGAAGCATACAGTAACTATCTACAGCTCATCATGGGTTTTTGCCTTATCCAGGGTAGAAGTAGGCTGCTGGTGCTCGAGCAGATAGCGAGCAGCCATCGCTGCTTGTGCAGCTGCCCCGTAGGGGAGGGCATCTTCGTTGATGGTGAAGTAAGGTGAATGATGGGGTGCCTGCAGTCCGCGGGTCTCGTTGTACATTCCCACGAAATAGTAGTAGGTGGAGGGGATTGCCTCCGCATAGAAGGCGAAGTCTTCGGCACCCATCAGCGGTTGCCTGTCCCTCACATTCTTGGAGCCAACCATATCGCTGGCCACATTCACAAAGAAATCGTGGAGCTCGGGGGTGTTAATGGTTGGGGAGAAGAAAGGGCGGTCCTTGGTGAGGAAGTCCACTATAGCACTGCACCGCTGCACAGATGCCTGAGAGACAATTACCTGGGACATGAAAGACACAGACTAGCTGATGATCCACTGCAGGACAATCCACTGTGAAATTTTCTTCAAGTAAATCGTTGAAGAACTCTTGAGGGGAATAGTGAGGAATTCACACAGATAAGATGACTGTCAGAGTTCCAACCATTGTGACCTAGACACTTCCATCTGCTGACCTTCCAACCCATACTAACTAAGAAATTTGTTTTGCAAGTGCAATAAAACCATTGCTAAGGTGAAAGCTACGAGCCTGCAACTATACTTTTCATTAAGTAAAATGTGAAAGAAAAAAAAACTATTATGCGTGCTCAAACAACCAGCTACTTGTGGTCATGTATGTAACTAAGCTTATGCATGAAAAAAAAGCGTCAGGAACTGCTCTTGTGCTCAAATTAAAAGACAGTCTAGTAAAGATGGAGAATAAGGGAATGCTCCAAATTTGAGATATACACCAGCTTATTTATTTAACATATCCTTGGTTGTAGTATATATTAAAATTAGGTAGCAGCCAGAGGATGAGGTGCCACTTGAAACTACCCATTTCAATACAGCTATCAATAAGATGTACAAATTCATCTATTTAATAATTACTATTGTAGTTACTCATAGTGATCTTAACAATAAGTTCAAGCAGCCATTTATTTAACATAATTTTGAGTCCTTGAGAACCTGATTTGCACAAAATAAGAAATTGATTACTCAGTAACACAAAGTTCCAAAGTAACTAATGGCATTACCTCTTCAATTCGCTGCTTCAATTGATTAAAACTCTCTTTCAAAAAGGCGCGGAAGGTGCCACCTATTGTTACTGAATCAGGGATAACATTGAAGGCACCACCTCCTTGAAATTTTCCAACTGTTACAACCTGCAGAACAAAGCATGGACCCACCCAAAGGAAAAAATTATATGCTGGAATTAAATGAGGATAAATTGCCAAAGGTTCAACATAGAGGAAGTGCTATAGTCAGTGCACTTAACAAACTGATGGGGTCCTGCGAGTAACATATTGAATAAACAGCCAAACATTCAGCTTAATGGTCCGATCTAATTGTACCCATTTTTGCTATCGTTTATTTGCATACAGTTCTACAAATTCCTATATTGAACAACTTAAGAGAGTAAAACTTAAGTTTTGATATTATATAGTAATGGATGTGGGACTTTCTGTGCTGCCTTAGTTCTAATAAGTACAGGCAAATTTGGGCTGGCCTCCAGGGTTGTTTCCATGCTAGGAGCAGGATAAAAAGTTCAGCGTGATATTGACCAATTTTAAATAGGCCTCCCAAATACATGGCAAAATCATTTTATAAAATGTGTACTATTCTTGTACTGCAATTTAGACCAACAGAACAGTACAGCATGCCACTTCTACAGGAGGGAGTTATGTCAATCATGTAAATAGATATAGTCAATCATATAAATAGATATAGAGAAGGTAGTCAATATCATGATTCCTTGCATGAGAATTTATGGTAAACAACAAATTAAGTCGGTGAAGGCTAAGACGGTACCTGTGAGTCCAAGGGATCAGCTTCCCGGGAAACAAGTTGCTGAAGGCTCACAATAACATTTGAGGCAGCCAATATCGGATCTATAGTGTGATGAGGAAGTGCAGCGTGCCCTCCCTTTCCACTTATTACAGCCTCAAAGAATCCACTCCCAGCCATAATAGGCCCTGGCCTGGATGCCAGCACACCAACAGGAATAGCGTCAGCTATGTGAATTCCAAAAATGGCATCAATATTTTCCACTGCTCCAGCTTCTATCATTTTCTGGGCCCCACCACCACCTTCCTCGGCTGGTTGGAAAACAAGGACTACGGTGCCCTACAGTAATCAACATGATATTCATAACAATTGAAATTTGTTCTAGATGATAAAAATTCAATTATTACAAGTCAATTCATATAGCTGACATGAAGGCAACAGAACTAAGTGATTCGATAAGGAGAATTGCCGATGGACTATCACGATTAGTAGTGTGCTGTCTAAATAAAAAAACTGGTTGACTAATGTGCATGCGTGCTTTCCCTAAAAAGAGTAATATAAGCAATTGACAAAAAAATGCTAAAACTCCCAAGGTCGACTAAAGAAATGAAGTATAGACCAATAAAAAAGGCAGAAAGGCACAATGTATTGCATTTCACAGATTTAAACCTGAGATAAAAAAAAGAATGAACAACTTGACTAAAAGAAGCTACCTCTTACAAAATATACACCCATTTTAAATTATGCAAAATATCAGCAAACTACCAATAGATAATAGTATAGTATGTGCAGTCTAAGGGATCAAGAAGTTAAAAGTAGGATTGGATAATAGTTATCAGAGAAATGAATTTCACTTCTATATTTCTTTCAGAAAGAAAATGCCAAAAAAAAAAACAGAGTCTGCATCCTAATCATTTTCCAAAATCTCCAAAAGAATTGAGAACATGTAGCTTAATGCAACAAAAGTAAGGAAAGGATCGCTATATACAAGTGTTAAGCATCTTCTATGGGTTTTCTGAAGGCAATTCTCTAATTATTTAATTAACACATCTATACAAGCGTTAAGCAATTTTTATAGGACTTCTGAAGGGTATTCTCTCATAAATCAATTAAAAAATCTCTACATAACAGGTGCTACGTAAACCATAAAAATCAATATATATGACCAACACAAAAACAAAATATCGAATAAACTAGATATCTGTCTCAGGCTGTCTGCTGAAATGAAGGATTGGACAAACAACTGTTGCTAAACCTCATAACTTCAATTTAAATTCAAAATTCTGATATCTTACCCAAAGTTTGAAAATATTAATTATTTCAGAAAATTTTATCGTGCAGTGAGAAACTAACAATTTCACTTTGCTTCGTGACTAACGAAAAAACATTTTAACCAACCTTCAACTCATCACGATGCTCCTGAAGGATCTTGGCAGATCCCAACAGCATAGCAACATGAGCATCATGTCCACATCCATGCATTTTCCCAGGAACTTTGCTCTTGTGTTCCCATTCAACACTTTCCTGTAAAACAAGACATGAATTTTAACATGGGCTGACACAAACTAGTCATATCTCACTTTGGGAAAATGAAGCCTACTGCAATTAAATTTATCAATAGTAAATAATTGAAAATCAATACTATGCATTATGCAAGGTTTAAAGTTTGGGGATTAGTACATTGAGAAGCAGCTCTCCGCATACTGAAATTAATCAATTGGATCATATCAATTGTGGACCTATTTTTGTGCACCAGAAAAATATATATCAATACAGTTCAATAAGCATGCAATAGTTATGCAATCCACATGAATCGCATATTTGTCGCATCACTAATCACCACCTGCAACATTGATTGAAGGCTCACTTGGCTGTCACATATGCACATAGGCAGCACATGTGATTCATCCCAGTAAGAAGCTAAAGTCTTTTCTCCGTATGTTTTTTTGAAGGGGCTTTTCTCTGTATGTTCCTAATTAGGAGGGACAGGTAGCAAGCTAGGGAAGTACTTAAAGAGTAAGTTAGCACCTGTTCCACCCCTTTTCTAACCAGGATGTCTGCCGTTAACTATATGCGAACTCGACAATCTCCTAGACCATTTCGATATCTCACGTGCTGACCTAGATGACCCTTGGTCATTACTTTGTATTGCTCTGCAGCAAATTTCAAAGAGCGAGCATGTGCGCCCTTTCCACCGCAAAGGTTGTGCAAACCCTGGAAGATTCTGGTGTACCGCATAAGTTCTTTGAATATAGAGTTTTCCTCCTCTTAAACCAATCCTCAGATGTCAAATTTTCCAATAGTACCTCCGATATACAAGTATGCCAGCCGTTTTATAGCTAGCAGAGCCTATCAATTACGTACATTGCAAATTTAACAGCATGAAAAATATGGAACGAAATGCAGTTTCCACTATGAAAGCGGCTACAAAACAAACCCTTGTCAAATTAGATGAGTACTACTGAGGACAGGATACAATTTTGAAGCTTGTGATTGTTGCGATTGGAACGAATTCAATAAATAGACCAAGGACCTCCCACCTCTATCCTTAGCAAAAATCAATATATTTTTTCTTCAATCAGCAGTAAAATCAGGAAGCAGAGGAACCCAAATAGCAGGCAAGAGCCGACGCATCCGAAGAAGAAAACGATGGCAGCGACAGACCTGCATCGGTAGCGCGTCCATATCCGCCCGCAGCGCGACGAAGGGCGGGCCGCCGGTGCCGACGGTGGCGACCACCCCGGTGACGGCGAAGGGGTGCTTGTAGGGGATCCCCATGGCGTCTAGCTCCCGGCGCACGAGCGCGCTGGTCTCGAACTCCTCGTACCCCAGCTCCGGGTTCTCGTGGATGCGCCGCCGCACCCCAACCATCCAGTCCGCGAAAGCCGGCTCCTTGGCCCGCCGCAGGAGCCCCGCGGGGTCCTCCAGCGCCGCCGTCGCCACCGAGGGCCATCCCGCGGCGGCGAGGACGGCGAGGGCGAGGCCCGCGAGAAGGAGTGGCGGCGCAGCGGTGCCCATGGTTTGGTTGCGCGGTTGGTTGCTGATGAGTGATGGACTGATCGATGATGCGGGAGGTCAGGTGAGGGAGGGAGGAGTGCGGCACTGCGGCGGCTTCGCTTTTGACGAGGCAAGGACACGACACGAGGGCGGCGGCTGGTTTTGCTTCTTCTCCTTTTTTTTTGTTTCTCCATCCTTTTTCCTGATTCGTGTACTGCATTTCTCCTCTTTGTGCAGGGTGCGCGGTCATTTCTGCTTTGGGCCATTTTTTTTTCCTTAGGGTGCGTTTGGTAGAGATTCTTCAGCAGCTTCTGAAGCTATTTTTGAAGGAGCTCTACCTAACGCGTTGCAAAAACAACTTCAAATGAGTAGCAGCCGGAAAACCCGGTCTCTAGAGCAGAAAGCGGGCGCCAGAGCAAAAAATACCAGCTTCCCCCCGCTTCGTCTCCTCCGTGGGGCCACAATCCCCAACTTGCCCCGTGGTGTGCTCCGTGCAGGCTCGAGGACGCCGGCGGCCGATGGCTGGCGCAGCGGCGTAAAGATGCGGACCGACGCAGAGATGCGCAGAGCCGTCAGTCGGTGGCGGCGCAGCCATGCAGGGGACAACGACGGCGACGGCGTTGAAGAGGTGGCCCACAGGCGACCGCGTGGTTGGAGGGCTGGCGGGGCAGAGGACGCCGGCATAGGAGCAGGGGGAGGTCGCCGGCGTGGGAGCAGGAAGGGTCGGTGGAGCGAGCTCGCGCGAGCCTCCTCCATGGTCGGCCGACGAGGGAGCTCCGAGCGAGCCGCCTGGCCCCGGCCGAGGTCGACGGCGGCACAGCGCTAGAGGGCCGCCGGGAGGGCACGACGCGGCGTTGGAAGGCCGCCGGGAGGGCGCGGGGCGGCGTGAGAGATGGATTCGGCCGAGCTGTGCGATTTGGCCGTCGGAGATGGATGGATGGGGATGGATTCGTGTGTGGATGAATGGATAGGGATAAGAAGAGAAGGGTATTTTGGACAATTTGCATTTTTCCCATTTTAAACTACCAGAAGAAGCTGTTTTTGCCAAACGGTTTTTTAAAACAGTTTCAGATTCACTATAGAATCCGCTCCACCGGCACAGCCACAGTCGGAGCAGCTCTACCAAAAGCATCCTTACTAGGCAGTCTTTTGTTTCGAGACGTTTTGGTTGATTTGATGCCCATGCCCCACGGAATGTGTCGTCTGAACGTGGTTCTTGTCGTTCAGCCATTTGCAGGAAGATGTTCCTGTTGCAGAGTGGTTGTGCTGTTGGCTGTCACCAATTTTGCTTTGAGCAGTGGAGCTCCTATAGTAATATGTATATCGAAAAAAGATGGCGAAGAGAAGAAACTCTAAAGTAGGGTCTAACAGATTCATTATAGCACATTGCAGACAAAAAACCTATTTAACAAGAAAAGTATTGTCAACATTTTTTTTAAAAAGTTGAACAAACATATCTTAAAAATGTTAACCAACATATATTCGAAAAAAGTTGAGCCAAACATTCTTCAAAAAGTTGAAAAATCCAACACTTGTTTGGAAAAAATAGCATCAACATTTTAGACACAAGTTGGTTCGATATGTTTTAAAAAGGTTGATCCAACATTATTTCAACTTTCTTTTTCGGCTCCGGCAGTCAGTCGGCTACGCAACAACTAACAACGACGAGTCTCGTGGAGGTCGGCAGTACAAGTAGGAGAGGAGAGAGAAGTGGAGCTAGCATTTTGCTCGATGTAAATCTTCTGACCTCATTCGTTGCACAGATTTCAAACGTTAGAAGTTACCATCTAGCTATCCACACTTCGGAAGATGGATACGATTTCCGTTGAGCAGCGTCAGAATTGCATATACTAGAACAAATGACAGCATAGGCCCAAGCCCAACCAAACCTATTTCGCCTTGATCCGGTCCACACCATCGTGTCAAGCGCTCCCGTTGTTTGTCCATCTCTCCTTCACTTTTATATAACACTCTATCTTCATATATATCCATATCTTCTCTAGCTCTATCTCTATTTATCTATAGTACTATAAAGATAAAAAATAATTGAAAAGGTTTCTCACTTAAATTTGAGTCACCGATAGGGTGAAAGACTCATAAAAATTGTAATATAGAGGATGATTCTATCAAAAAGCTAATTCTTTTGGATGTGTTTGGTTGGGAGTGAAAAAATTTCACTCCAACTTTGATCGCTAATTAGAACTACTAAATAAAGTTAGTTTGCAAAACTACCTTCACAACCCTCAGGCAGCGTGTGAAAAATTTCACTCAGAGAATCTTGCATGCATAGAGTACAAAATAAAGTATATTTGTAAAAAAAACATTGTCGGCTCATCATTAACTTTGTCCCTGCCAATCACGTCTCCTTTGTTTTCTTGTTTTCCCCTACGATCTTGATTGGATACTCTAACTCTAACTCTAAATTAACTCTAGCCAAAGAATGTTTCGATGGAAGGGTTAGAATGTCATTAAATGTACTTTCTCAATCATTAGGTATGGATGGAGGGAGAGAGAAAAGCCACTTTTTGGTGGGCCTAACATGAACTTGCTTTAATTAGCACCTTTTGGGTGGGATAGTTTTTTGGGTGGGTTAGATGCAAACTAGCCCAATCTAACCCTCCTGTTTGGATATTGTAGAGCATCTCCAGCAGTTTGCCAAATCGAATTGCCATATTTGATTTTTGGAAAAAAAACATTAGAAATACTCCTCCAACAGTTTGGCAAAAGACTTGACAATTCTTGGCAACTTGGGAAAAACTAGCCTCCAATACGTAAATATAAGCGCGCGGCTCACAGTTGGCATCGTTGTTTCTAGACAAGTGGAAGGGTGAGAAAAAGAAATAAATAACATAGAAGAGTTCCTGATGCAAGTTTTCAAGAGGTGGAAGAGCATAAACATAATTTGTTTCTCTCTCAAAGTTTCTGATGTAAGTTAGGTCTGGATTTTGCAAGTGAATTATGCCAAATAGTTGGAGATGAACTCTTTTTTTACGTGGCATATCTTTTTAGAAGTTGGCAAAACACAAGATTTGCCAAGTAAAATTTGGCAAACTCTTAGAGATGCTCTTAAGGCTAGTTGAGCCCCAACAAGCTTAGACTACTCTGCAAATTGGCTTATAGTCCAATGGTAGGACGGTCCAGTGGGATACGACCCACCGGGGTTCAAATCCTGGTGCTCGCACTTTTTCCTGAAATTTTCTTAGGATTTACCGGCGTTGTACGTTAAGTGGTAAGCGGCGTTCCCGTCGACAATGAGACGCCAATGATGACTTCAGACATCTCCAGATCGGCTGGGTGCTCAGTCCTTCGGAGGTGCTCATAGAGGTAGGATTTGCGTATGTGTGCTCATAGAGGTGAGTGTGCATACGTGCTCAGTCCTTCGTAGGTGCTCATAAAGGTAGGATTTGCGTACCTGTCACACCCTGAAATTCCCAATTTCAGGATGTGAATAGGATGAAAATTTAAACAACGATTTTCCTATAATTTTTAAAATTTTCCAAACATTTAATTGTTTACAGGGAATATAGTAAAAAAAACAAAAACAATATTTGTTTTTTTTCCAAATTAAATCAATGGCTTGATGTGTGTTGCATTCATGCTGGAGCATTGTTATGATGGCTTGAATTCAAATTCAAGTTTGAATTCAATTTGATTGATTCCTTTTAAAAAAAAATGCGAAACCTTTCTCTTTTCCCTCCCTCTCCCTTCTCCTTGTTTTGGCCCAGTTTCGGTTGGAGCCCAGCAACCTTAGTCTGCTAAACCACCCTGGTCTCCACCGCCTCGCTCGCACCCACCCCCCAGTTCTACAGCCACCGGCCGTTGGCCCATCCGCCGGCCCAACGCAGCACCAACGCGCGATCTATGACCGGAAGTCCGTCGTCACCCCCTGGAATCCTCGGCCAGTACGCTCAGCGCTCCTTTCCCTTGCGGCCCAGTCAGCCTTTCCGGCCCGTCTCAGCCCGCTCCGCTTCCCCCCTCTCTCACTGGCTGACACGCGGGACCCGCCCGTCATCCCTGCCGCCGCGCCGACCGAGCCGGACCTGAGGTCGAGTCCGACATCGCCGCTCCGCGCCGCTCCTCGGCTTGGCCCGCACGCCAAGGCCGCCTCCCCGGGCTATATAAAGGGCGCCGCCGCCTCGCGCTGCTCCTTTCGGATCAAACCTAGCCCCCCTCGAGCCGCAGCGTCGTCCGCCGAAACCCTAGCCGGTCGCCGCCATCGATCCGCCCCGACGCCGCCTGTCCGTCGACGAGGAGTAGCTCCGGAGCATCGAAAGGGCGAGAGGAAGCCACCGGTGCCACTTTTTCGCATCCCCGTGCTCGCTGTCGCCCGTGGAATCTCGCCGGAGTTGCAACGTCTCCACCGTCCGCCCCTTTGAGCCGTGCGTCACCGACGTTGCCCGTAAGGTTGTTCTGGTGCCCTAGTTGTTTTCCTCGCGTCGTCCTTTTTGTCCCGGTGCAATCCGTGCACGAAATCGAGCTCTCTAGCTCGAGTTCGGCTCACGCCGGCGAGTCCCCGCCCCGCGCCGCCGCTCGCCGTCGCGCCTCCGCCGCCTGCGCGTTGCGCGCCGCGCCCCGCCGTCACCAGCCGTCCGATCTGGATCGGGCGATCCAGATTAGATCGGACCGGGGTCGGTACCGGTCAACAAGGGTCAGCCAGCGGTCAGCTTTGTCCTTTTTGCAAATGAAACCCTCTGTTTCTTAGAATCACAAGTATGCCCTCCCGCAGTGTTAAGACCCTTACCGATAGGTCCTTTTCTTTACGTTTTGAACCCTAGGCTTTCTAGTTTTTCCGTCCGAGGTCCTGTGTGGTCTTTTTGCACCGCAGACCTCATGTTTTTACACGTAATCACGTTTTAGCCCTTAGATTCTTGCTGTTTATCCCCTGGAAGTTTAGATTTCCTGCAGTTTAGTCCCTACACCTTGTTTTAGCCGTAGAATACACGTTTTAGCTCCGTTTTTAGCGTTCTTTATATCCACGCGACCGTATCGAAGAGTAGAACAGCTTTTTGCCCCTGTTTTGTTATGTTAGTACTGTTTGGTGATTGTTTCTTATTTTATTCCATTGTTTGCTTGTATGTGTACGATGTGTTGCGTAGAAGACGGTTCGTACGTGGAATACGCTGAAGTTGAAGATTTTCAAGACTTTGAGCAGCAGCAAGCGTTGGTAGAAGGCAAGTCCTTGCTACATTCCCGATTATCCTATTACAACATGCATTTTAATTACACCGTTATTTATTTATTGCTTTGCATTAAATTGAAGGGTCCTATTATCTAAGGATTGACTAGCTTTGTTTATCCGTGTGCCTTGATCAACCTGGGTTTATGATTATGTTGGGTAGACCTCGCTTAATTGCTCAACTTGGGATCATGGTGGTTCTAATGAACAACAATGTTAATCTTGTTTTACTTATGTTATACCTCCATTAAACAAGATCACCTTTATTAATCGGAACATGGAGCGACCACCCAGGAAAACAGTACTACCACAAGACATATGGCTCTGTCTTGGCCAAGTAATTAGAAACTTTAGTATTGTGGTATGCTTTACCTGAAAGGGGTTAGGGGCTGACGGTAGATGGTGTATAGACCTGCTCTAGCGGGGAGTTGGGCTTTGCTAAGACACGGTACCCGCTAGGGAGCTTTATGCGCTGCACTGATCAGGTAACCTAGCGAGCAGCCCGTGCTAGGGAATCTTTGTAAAGGTCTCGTAGCGTCCCTATGCAATCACACCTCGGTAGTGTGGTATGGTGCTTGGCCGGCATCGCATGGTTGGGTTTAAAGTTCCTAGAACTTTTACGCGACTTGTGGGTAAAGATGTACAACCTCTGCAGAGTGTAAAACTGACTAGTTAGCCGTGCCCACGGTCAAGGGCGGCCTGGACCCTCACATGAGTAAACTATGGAAGATGGATTAAACTTGTTGCATTTACTTTCGTTCATGATGATGCTTATGTTAATCTCTGGGTTGGTATAAACTTACATTTGCTAGTAAATCAGCTTGCTTAATAAAACTTGACCAACTAAAATGCTGACCTGCTATGCAACCACAAGCTTCCACCATAAAGCCTTTGCATGTTGTTATAGAGTTTTCCCTTGTTGAGTACGACATGTGCTCATGCTTGTTGTTCTTTTATATTGCATCTACACAACCCGGTTGCTGCTCAGACGGACGCTTTGAAGACTTTCCTGGAGAGTTCGACGGTTTCTAGGCGGGCGTGCCACCAGTCGACTGCCTGTGGAGACGTCCTTTTCCGCTGCTAGTACTCGCTTTTGTTACGATTATGAGACATTCGGTCATGTAATAAAGTTATAATACTTCATTTACGTTTTTGACACTGTTTTTGGTATTCACTGAGTCGATGCATGTGTGTAACTTGATCCTGGCGCACATGTATTCTTTGCATTCGGATTTGCCCTTAAATCCGGGTGTGACAGTACCTGTGTAGTGTGCTCACAGAGGTGAGTGTGCATACGTGTTGTGAACGTCTGCATATGTGTAATTTAAAAAAACTTAAATCTATGTCGCGCCCCCACGCTCTTATCCTTCCAATTCCACCACACTGTTCCCTCCGACCCCGGCCTTTCAATCCCCATCTCCTCCAATGAAATAGATGCGGCGGCAGACCCATCCCCGTCGGCGCTTACAGCATGTTGCACGACAGAGAGCTGGATGCATCGGTCGGATCGGCAGTGGCAATTTGTGACTTGAGTGAGCACTGAGCGAGGACGGTACGGGTTCTCTGATGATTTTTTATCGAGGTTCTCCCTCTCTTTCTTCGAGTTCCGTCTATTCATGTTGGCATGTTTCTTGCACATGTTTCTTCTTGCTTGCCGCCCCTTGGACTGATCCCTCTTCTTGCATCTGCTAGAATATTTGGGCGTGTTTGGTACCCTTCTCAGCCCAACCAGGCCAGCTCAAGGCAGCCAGGCTGCATTTTCCCAGGCCAGATGCATGCCGGAGGGGTTGTTTGTTTGCCTGCATCTGTGGAACTTGTTTGGACTGAGATAGTGTTTGGATGCATGCATGTTTTTCCAGATTCAAAAACTAGATGCAGGGATGGGTGTTTGGTTGCCTGCATGAACCAAGTTCTATTTTCCTCTTGAATGTAGTGGTAAGAATACCACCACCTAATTCAGCACAATGTCACATGTTCATGCTAGTGAAAACAATTATTACAACAACTTGCAAACTAAAACAACAATGATTAAGAACTGAACCATAATTATGACACGATGAGCATGACACCAACAATGGTTATTAACATCTATTACAAGAGGTTGAGGTGGAATTGGCTTCACTTCATTGTAGTGTCAGCCATAGAAAGCTTCAAAAGCTTCTTCCCGTGTCTTGAATTTTTTGTGACAGCTACCCTTGTACCCATTGACTTGAGCATGGGCATCATCCCCGTTGGAGTAAACTCCAGGCCGTCAGCCAACATGAACCATATACCAGGCCATAGATAGCTAGAAACAATATAGGAATGGACAGATCAAATAAAAAATCATCATTGACAATGGACATGTGCTCAGAAATAAGCAAAAAGAACATCATAGGCAAAGGACATGTGCTCAGAAATAAGAAAAAAGAACATCACAGGCAATGCACATCATCAACAAAGTTCAAATCAGGCAACATTGCCACAACAAGGTTCAAATTAGTCCACCATCTAGGAAGTAGATGCTGGTTATCTACGACACTAACTACATGTTAGTGTTAGTATGTAAAGAATGCAGGATCTGATCAACTACATGTAAGAGTTGGTCAACCCACTACATATCCACCAGCTGTAGTGTTAGTCACAAAATGAAACACCAACTGCACAAAAGAATCCAACACTGCACACCATAAGCTGCCACCTCAACTGCACAAAAGGATCAACCTAAAACCATCCAGCCACCTCATAATCCTCAGCCACAACACCTTGTGAGCATCAGACCACTACACAAATGAAGTGCCCAGTGCCTTGTTGTCCAGCAGGTGGCCATATACACACATGAGTGCCTCTTCACTGAAGCCTGGAATGAACATGATAGCTCCATATAGATCAGGGTGGCAATCCTCAACCTTGGTGGACCTAATAGCATCAGCAACATCCTTGACTGCCTCTGACATGCCAGTGAACAAAACCACATCCTCTTCTGACAACATGGACCTCTTCCTCTTGTTACCAACAGCACCACCACATCTGGTTGCTTCTGTTGTGTTAGTCTTCCCACTCTTGAAGATCTCAGTTGCCTCAGTCTTGAGTGAGCTCTCAGCACATTCAGATGGTGTGCCAAGCTTCTCATTGCTGCCCATAGCAAACTTTCCTATTGCCCGACCATTGCCAAAGATGATCATCATCTCCTTGTAATGTTGTATGGGCTTGTTTAGGAATTCAGCATCCTTGGGGTAGTCCTGTGTTGACGGTGAATTTCCGTCAACCTAGCCATGAGTTTACCTTCGGTGTTGGCATTGATTTAATATCCAAACTAATGATCCTAACCCTCATGATATATCAAGTTCGCACTCGCAAGTGGTTTTGGAGTTTATTGTTTACGCAGGGTTTTAACGCTAAAAGGGAGACTTCCCGGGAAAGTTCATCAAGCACTTTGTGAGAAGATCATGAAGCCCGGCACAAGTCAAGACACGAAGTGAACATGACTCCAAGTGGCCCAAGGACCGAACCGTGAAGGCAGAAAACTCCGAGGACCTGAACAGGAAATGCTAAAGCTTGCGGGACAAGGAGCCCTATCCAAACCGCTGTTGACAGTGTATTTTGGTACACCAAACATGTTCATTACACTTTGGTTTGGACTTGATTATGAAACTAACCCGCCACTAGGCACTCTAATGATATAACAAGTTGATCTTTGTATGTGCATTTGGAAGTGTTATGTTTTTGCAGGAAAACATGGACATAAAGGACGGATTCACAACAAGTTCAAAGGAGCAAATGAGGAGTCCCGTTCGTGTTCGAGAGCATGATGAAATCACTCCCAAAGGTGGCAAGGACCAAGGTGTAACAAAGGAATATCCCCGAGGATTAAAGCGTAAAAGATCGAACTTCATGCGAGAAGACCCTCCATCTTGGACGTGAGGATGACATCGTCAAAATGATGCCATTGAAGGGGCAAAGTGCAAAATGTCAAGAGGACCCACGGGAGCGAAGGGGCGACTGAACCGGGCCGGAATGGGCCTGGGCCGGCCGACCCGGCCCATTCCCGAGGCGGTTCGGCCCCTCATTTCTTGAGTGTGAAGATGATGCAACCCTAAAGCCGTGGAGGCGCCGCCATTCGCAGAGAGAGAGAGCCATTCGCCCGAGAGGCTGTCCACAAGCTAGAGAGAAAGAAGGGGAGGGAGATCATTCGCGAGAGGGATCGCTCTACTCGAAGGAAGCAACCACAAGTTGAGGAGGACGTCGAGGCCCTGCCACGACACCCCCGGAGGAGAAGGAAGACACCGTCGGAAGCGTCACCATGATCAACGGTGCTATTCCTAGCACCTTGATGGGGTAATCTTCTCATTTGTCCATGGGTTGTAAACGATCTTGAGATGTAATCGCTACTTTGTATGGTTTTCAATATATCATCTAGTGTTGAAGATGCTTTCTTGTTTAAGGTTAGCTACCACGCCATGTTGGGAGTATAGATCTCACTTCTCCCTTAGAACCTTCAATATGCCGTGATCATCATAGGTCTAGTCACGAATACCTCCGCGTAGTGACATTACGGGGGGAGGGAAAGGGCGAAACCGTGGTCACAACCCCCGATAGATTAGATCGGTTTTCATATCTCTTAGCGGTTGCATGATCAAGTATCATAGACCCTTGGGCAAGTGTCTTTTACATATCTTGTGAGTTTAATCTCTCTCTAGTATAGCATAGTAGATCTCTAGTTTAACCGTAGATTAGGGTTTGGTTAAGTTAGTTAGTAGTGCTAGATCAAACGCTTGTAATCCCCTTGCTCCGCGGATTGATAAGAACCTAGGGAATCCCTGTGGTGAAAAAGGTGTAGGTCCGTACGCTTGCGGATCGTAGGTGGATACGAGTTTTATCCATCAACAAGCTCCTTTTTCTGGCGCTGTTGCCGGGGAGCAAGCCAGTTTACATCGTTTGGTTTTGCATCTAATTTTGTTTTAGTTTTTGTTTATCGTTTATTGCTAACATCTAACCCCTATTACCTAGAAAACCATTTTGTTTTGTTTTTGTTTTTCTATTTTGTTGTCTAGATGGCGTTCGCCAACCACCCCGTGGAAGAACCAGAGAAATTGCTATGGGATTACGCTAGTCCTCGATGTGAAGACATAAAGGTACAAGAGTCGGATTCGAAGCTCGAAGCGACCAAGTATGAAATAAAAGTTAGGATCATCGAGATGGCGGCGGCAACCCCATTTGGAGGGATGGACACGGAGAACCCGTATAGACACATAAGGCATTTCACGACGCTATGCAACACAGTGTGTTAAGAAGGAGTTCCTGACGAATGGTTCAAGTGGAATCTCTTTCCCTACTCACTTGCCGGCGAAGCAAAGACGTGGTACTCGTTTGCGTTCTTTGAAGTTGAAGGCAATTGGAACAAGTTGACGAAGAAATTTTGCGGGAAGTTTTTTCCAATAAGCAAGGTTCAACATCTAAGGAGGCAAGTGATCACCTTCACGCAAGGAGAGGTGGAAGGGATAGACCAAGCTTGGAATAGATTTAATGAGTTGATTGAACAAGGACCAAGACTCGGTGTGACAACCCGCCCAGGAAAATACCGTACTATCGCCTAAAACCAATCCACTTTGGTCATTAAGCAATAATAAAGTATCATCCTGTCGTTAGTTGCCGGGTTAATGCCCGGTAAATCACTTGGAATTCACACAGAGGATCGAACATATGCATTAAAACTCACGCGAAGGCGAGTCCAGAGTACAGACACCAATTTAAGTCCAAATTACCCCTAAGGGTCTAAATTATTACAAATCATTGATCAAGGTAGGAAGTAGAGGTTCAGAGTTCGAAAACAGCGGAATAAAATAAACTAGCGCAACAATAAACATCACAGGAGGCCGTCGGTGATGCCATCACACCTCGCCATCCACCCATCCCTGCTCCCAGCCGGGTGGAAATCTCACCAGGTCAAACAACACCTGCAACAACATTTTAAAAAGCAAGGCTGAGTATACTAATACTCAGCAAGACTTAACCGTCGGGTGATAACTACATCACCAAACTCTAGACATGAGAGGCTTTTTGGCCGGTGGAGTTCTTTTGCTGAAAAGCAACAAAGAGTATGTCCTTACTTTCAATATTTTAGCACAATTTCTAGTTGGTTACCATTTCTACGTGTGCCAACTAATTCAATCAAGAATTGTACAAAACAATTATTACAAGCAGTAGCTTCACCAATTCCATCATTACGGGATATCATGGCCAGTTGATTAAGCAGTCTCGGATAACGGTGAGAGGCCGACAATCGATTGATTTAAACTTTGCAAGGTAGACCTAAACACACGGTAGGGTGCCCCCGCGAGGACAACCACCAAGCGGTTCCCAAAAGTCCTCGGCTTGGGATCGAATTTTAATTTAATTAATTAGAAACAACAAATGACAACCATGGGGTACATGGTTGACCACATTCACCTAGATAAGAATACATTCAGCATACTCTTCCAAAAAGGAACAATATGCGGTTCTTTATTATTTATTCTTTCTGATCGTGACTGTGTACATATTTATGTAAATAAATTAATTTAAATTCCACAAACAGAAATGGGTTGGTCTTTATCTTTTTAAAATGATTTGCATCACACACATAGGGTTATTAGGGATGTGGTTGGTGATTTTCCCAATTAATTTAATATTAAGCCCTAATTGGTCTCTATTGCTTTTATTCATAAAATAAATTAATAAAATTCAGTGAAGTGTTTTATGAAGTACTACAAATCAAAACAGAGCCACTGCACACACATGCACACTTAGGATAGCTAGGAAATTAATTATACCGAAATTAACAAAAGCTAGTTACTAAAACATGATAAATGCATACAAAAATAAATACACATCAAAATGATTCCAATTTTCTCACACACGGCCTCTGGTCTGGAACTAAGCTAGGCATGCAACAAATACACCTAGAGCTACTATAGATCTTGAGTTATGCAATTACAAAGAAAATCAAGCATATTTCAAGAATAAATATTTCTGACAAATATAAAATTGTGGTTAAATCACCAGAGATGCATTTTGGCATAAAAAGACAACATGCATAAGTTGGGCACAAAAATATAATTATTTTTACCTACAAAAATCATTTAGACAGATTCTGCATAAATAGAAAACAATTCATATAAAAAGATTTACTTAGTAACTTTGTGCAATTTTTGGTACAGAAGCTAGGAATGGCATAAAACACTACATATCCAAAACTTAGCTACAGAGCACTTGTATATTTTGAGATACAACAGATCTAGGTTTTTCAGTTTCCTATTTTTCATGCAAAGAGTATCAGGAAAAACCATAAACATTCTTTACAATAGTTGTAGTTTTTTTCACAAGGAGTTCAACAAAATTGGGTTTGCATTTTTCTGATTTCTCTACAATTTTCTACAGATTTTACAAGTTTCAGCCAAAACTGCCACACTATTGAAGATCTAGTTTACACCTAAGCCCTCGGTTTCACAAAACTATTCACAGATCTGCCCCTGGTTTACAGAAAAGTCCCTGAGAAGAACGAGGGGGATGCAATGTGGTCCTTGGCCACTGGGGGCGGCACGGCCGGCCAATTTCCGGCGGCTCCGGCGGAGCTCGCGGCCGGGGAAAAGGTGGGGGAGGCCGAGGGGCTCACCTACGACTGGTTTGTGGGCGAAGTTCGGGTTGGGGCGGCTCCGGTGATGGCGCGCGGCGGCGGCGGGCGTCGGCGGCCGCTGGAGCTTCTGCTCCGGTGAGGTCGCGGCGCGGCCAGGTAAATGCGCGGCACGGTAGGCTCCAGGGGACCCTAGGGGTGGCGCCTGGGCGGTTGGGGTGACCCTGGAGGCGTGTGGAGGGGGAGCTCGGCGACGCTTGGCGGCGGCTGCCGCTGCGGCGGGGAAAAAAATCCGGCGAGGCGAGGCAATGCCGGCCAATGCGCGGTGGCGGTAGCTCGACGGTGTCCTAAGGGTGGCGCTGGAGGTGTTGCCCGGCGACGGAAAGGAGTGGGGGGTGGAGTTCGGTGCGGCGGTGCCAATGGCGGCGCGGCGGTGGCGGGCGCGCTTGCGCGATGAGGCATGGCTAGCTTCCTTTATAGCCAGGGGAGCGGGAGGGGAGGCCAGACTTCGTCGCTAAGGATCCTCCGGCGTTAATGCCGTGCGTATGACGGCCGGGCCTCGGCAGGCGCGCTCGGCAGAGGGACGCGGACGGACCAGAGGGGAAACGGCGGTGCAGCCGGCCGGCGAGTGAGAGCGCCGCGCGTGGCAGGGGCCTGGGTCCACCTACGTCACGCGGAGCACTGCGCACAGACCGCCGGTCGCGGGCCCGCCTCGACGTGCGCGTACGGCGGCGTACGGCGCGCGCTCTGGAGCGCGAGAGCGCGGCGGCGCGTTCCAGCTGTGGAGGTTATTCTGGGTAGCAACGTTTGACTGCGAAAATCTCCAAAAATTCAATTGAAACCCTACACTACTTTTAATACCAAAGTTGTAGAGCATCTATACGAGAACATTTTTCGCAATGGCCGACCTATGTTTTGATCAACCGTTTGAGCATGAACTGCAGGCAAAGTCGCTGGTTTTCCATGGCGCCGGTGGACAGTGTTTACTGCAGTTGACCAAGTTTCCCACCCTTTTCCTCTCAAAATTTGAAATGCCATCCAACATGAAAGTTGTGTCCCTCGAAAAACTGGACAACTTTTGTATTGGGAGATTTTGAAGTGTTTAGGTGAAATTTGGAGAACGCGGCAAAAGTTTCGGAGAAGGTTCAAGGACATTAGGGTTTTGACCCTCCTTTGGCTAGGGGTTTGACCAAGGTTGACCACAAGTGTGTGTTGACTCGAATAAGAAGGTCATTAGGGATTATTGACGAGATTTTCGAGGTGATGACCCAGGTTGACCATGGTTTGACCAATGTCAGTAGGTTTGACTCGGCTGAACCGGTCATTAGCATTAATGACGCTAATTAAAAACCTAGGGCGTCACACTCGGCTTCTCCGATGACGTACTCTTGCATACATTTTTCTTTTCCCTAACCCCTAGTTGCATGGAACATGTTCAAATGTGTGCAGGTGGGGATCTCATGGAGAAAACACTCATGGAAGACGCTCAACTTTTGCAAAAGATTAGCAAAGCGGCGGCCATGCGAAGAGATTGGGAAACAAGACTTTTGGGAGAGCCGGAACACGATTCAAGGATGAAAACATGTGCTGAAATTTTCAAAAAGGCAACCCCGGAAGACAAGAAAGAGGAGCCAATCCCGGAAAAGCTTGAAGAAGTACATATCGAGACAAGAACTACCCCAAGCGTTGACTTCGCCAAGTCAAATGAAACAAACAAGAGAAGTATGTCAAGCGCGAAGCCATCAAGGGAGTTCGAGCTGGATTGGATTCCAATAGATTATGGAGAAGTGTTCGACAAGAGAAGACCGTTCCCTAACCAAAAGGGGATGGCGAGAGCATTGGAAGTGAATTTCCCACCGGAAAAGCAAGCGGAAAATTCGTACGATCTTGAAACCACCGGTGAGATCTTTCGGAAGTTGTTTAGTGATGATGAAGTGGATCCGGATCATATAGCCGAGGTGAAAAGAATCATGGGGATCAAGCCCGAAGCATCACCATACGCTCGCCTCGCCGAAGTTTATGCAATAGGATCCGATCAAGAGGAGAAGACGACACCACACTTGAGTTGCGAAATCAATGGAGTTCAATGCAAGGCTTTATGCGACATCGGAGCCTAAGTAAGTGTCCTATCCTCCAAGATTTACGATAAAGTTCAAGACCACAACCTAGACTTAGCTCCAACTTCAGCAAAGTTAATCATGGGAGATGGTAGAACTATTAAACCTCTAGGTATTGCTTGCAACATTAATGTAATCATCTCTGGAAAGTGCATACCAAACGATTTCTTTGTTATTGATGTCTACTATAATAATCATGATCACATAATCCTAGGTAGGCCTTTCCTTAAGTTGGTTGATGTCGTGTTGGATGCCAGAGAAGGCAAAGTAACAATAAATCTTAATGGAGATAAGTACACATATAATTTTCTTCGCGCTTCTAGTCATCCTTCACCTTTTCCTCTTGAAGCTGAAGAAGTAGAGGAGGTAGGTAGTCTTTATTTTGTTGAAACCCTTAGAGACCCGCTGCAAAGAGCGATGGAAAATCAATCCAATGATCAACAAGACGAGGAACTAGAGGAAGCAACGAAGGGATTGGAACCACAAGATGGAAGCGTGGAGGAAGAAAAATTCGAAGACATAGGAGACACTAAACCCGAAGAGCCGCAAGTGCCCGAGGTGGATCTCAAACCTTTGCCCAAAGGATTAAAGTATGAATTTTTGGGCCCAGACAAGACTTATCCAGTCATTGTGAGCGACGAGTTGAGTCCCGAAGAAAATGAGAAGTTGCTGAATTTATTGAAAAAGCACAAGAAGGTGATTAGATATTCGATCAATGATCTCAAAGGACTTAGCCCAGCCTTTTGCACTCATCATATACCAATGGAAGACCAATGTAAGCCCGTGGTGGACCATCAAAGGAGGCTAACCCATACCATGTGAGAGGTAGTAAAGAAGGAGGTTATCAAGCTACTTGATGCCGGAATCATCTACCCAGTGCCGCATAGCGAGTGGGTGAGCCCGGTACATTGTGTGCCGAAGAAAGAAGGTTTGACCGTGGTGAAGAATGAAAAGAACAAATTAATACCGCAAAGAACCGTGATGGGATGGCGGATGTGTATCGATTATCGAAAGCTAAACAAAGCAACGAAGAAATATCACTTCCCCCTACCGTTCATTGACGAGATGCTCGAGAGATTAGCAAACCACGCTTATTTTTGCTTTCTCGATGGGTACTCGGGGCTCATGCAAATTCCCATTCACCTGGATGATCAACATAAGACAACGTTCACTTGCCCTTATGGAACGTTTGCATATAGAAGAATGCCCTTCGGTTTATGCAACGCTCCGGCCTCTTTTCAACGTTGCATGATGGCAGTGTTCTCGGAATTTATCCAGGAAATTGTTGAGGTGTTCATGGATGATTTTTCCGTTTATGGGAAGACATTCGTGGATTGCTTGGCAAACTTAGACAAGGTTCTCACGAGGTGTGCGGAGGTCGATCTAGTGCTAAATTGGGAAAAGTGCCACTTCATGGTAAAGCAAGGCATAGTGCTCGGACATGTTATATCCGAGAGAGGAATTGAAGTGGACAAAGCTAAGTGGAGATGGTTGAGCAACTCCCACCTCCAACGGTTGTTAAGTCTTTGAGGAGCTTTCTAGGACATGCCAGATTCTATAGAAGATTCATTAGAGACTTCTCAAAGATCACCAAGCTTTTAACACAACTTCTTCAAAAAGATGTGGCTTTTGACTTTGATGAGAAGTGCTTAGCGGCATTCCGGACCTTGAAAAACGCTTTGGTATGTGCTCCCATCATTCAACCTCCGGATTGGAGTCAAGCTTTCGAGATCATGTGCGATGCAAGTGATTACGCCGTGGGGGCGGTTTTAGGTCAAAGAAAGGAAGGCTGAGTTCACGCCGTATACTACGCTAGTAAAACTCTTAGTGAGGCACAATTAAATTATGCCACTACGGAAAAAGAGTTGCTAGCGGTAGTATTTGCTTTCGAAAAATTCAGATCTTACATCGTGAACTCGAAGGTCATTGTTTACACCGATCACGCGGCCATCAAGTATCTTTTAGCTAAGAAGGATGCTAAACCAAGATTGATTCGTTGGATCCTTCTTCTCCAAGAGTTCGATGTTGAAATTCGCGATAAAGAGGGGGTGGAAAATGTTGTGGCCGATTATTTGTCCAGGATTAACCGTGGACAAGATAACAAAGAGCCCATAGAGGATAAGATGGGAGATGACCACCTCTACCGAATACTCAACAAGGATACTTGGATGATCGATATCATTCGAGCAATTCGGAGAATGCCTCTTGATCACCTAGATAAAAACACTCAAAGGAGGATAATCTCCGAAAGTCGGAAATATTTTTGGGATTCACCTTACCTCTTTAAACTTGAGAATGATGGAGTAATGAGAAGATGTGTACCAAGAGAAGAGAGGTAAGAAATTTTGAGAAAGTGTCATTCGGCGGAGTACGGTGGACACTATAGTCATTTTCGGACTCAAGCAAAAGTGTGGTCCAGCGGATTCTTTTGGCCGGAGATGCATGAAGATACTAAAAGATATGTTGCATCATGCCCCGAATGCCAAAGGACCAGAAACATATCTCAAAGGAATGTTATGCCCTTGAATTACAACCTACAAATCAATTTATTCGATGTTTGGGGAATTTGAAGGACCGATTAGGCGAACCAGAGGGGGGGGAGTGAATGGGAGCCGATAAAAATTCTTCTCGAAGGAGATGAGAACTCCAACAAGACGAACACGGCTTCCAACTCACGTCTCCGACTCAACTACCCAAGTTGGTCAAGACCACACAGCCACTGGAGTGCTACTGGTCCTAGGAACCAACACTCAACCTTCCGAGCCAAAACTCACCGAACCACACAGCGGAAACTTGCACGGCTTGCTGCCTGTGCTACACCGGTCAGACCGATGGCCTGCGCCGGTCAGACCGGTGACACCGGTCAGACCGGTGGACAGAGCCGGTCAGGCCGGTGGCTACAGCAGCCGCACAGCAAACGTTCCAGGAAGCCTCAGTGTCTCCTCTAGGCCCTGGAACAAAAACCACCACGAAACACAACCTATGAGGAAGAAGAACCCCTCACAAAGCCTAGCAAAACAAATCCAAACACGCCAAGAACTGATCAGCAGGGCCACGGGACAAAACCACACGGACAAGGCTATTCCCCGAGACAAAAACCCACCAAGGGCTAGCACCGGTCAGACCGGTCAAGAGCACCGGTCAGACCGGTCGTGCCTGGGCAGCTCGGGATGAACAGCGCCCGCGAGTCAACTCCTCCAAATCCAACTCCCGATCTCCCGATTCGCTCCACGGTTTTGCACAAGACTTTGGGGATAGTAGGAACACCTCATGGGTACTCCATAGACAAGATTTGGTCCACCAAAACTTGTCAAATCAAGAGGAATCGAAGAAATCCCACCAAGAACGCCTCTAACCCTAGAGCCACAAAAACCCCAAAATCGAGCCCCTTTGCTCACGGATTTGGAAGGGGAATCAAAGGGAAAAGAACCACGAAGGGTTCATGCATACATCCCCCACCAAATCCCAAAGAGAAAGGCCTCGAAACCGCTCCAAGAAAATCGCCAAGAAAGGGCTCCGAAAATCACCAAAAAGGAGAAACGGGAAAGACACATCCAAGCCTTGAGGAACCACGCCGAATCATCTATACATACCAAAGAGGTTCATACAAGGTCTAGCTTGCCGCCCGATCATCCTTCCCTCTCACAAGATCTCACCATGAAGCTCTCAAGCTAGTCCTACGAAAATCCTAAGAAAATAGGAAGGAAAATAGGAAAACCAAATGAGCTAGGGTTCCAAGAGATGGCTGCCATCCTCTCACCCCTTGGGTTATATGGAGGCAACCGAAAGACTAAAATACCCTTACTAGCTAACTAGGGATACATGCCCCTCGAGGGCAAAATTGGAAGTCTTTGTCTTCGCACCATCGGACGGATGCCCAGCGACCGCAAACTTGCTTAGCCTCGACGCAAGCCTTGCGATCCCGACGCGTGTCCTCCGCTTCGAAGATTCCGGACTGCGTCGTCGCACACCGGTCAGACCGGTGCTCCTCACCGGTCAGACCGGTACCCACCGGTCCGACCGGTCAGACCCACCGGTCAGACCGGTCTGGAGCTGCTGCACCTCCGTCTTCGGTTCTTCGGTCTTGGCTTTGTGGATCAACCAAGGAACCCAGTGATTTTCTGGTGAACCACCGGAAACCCCGCGAACTCGGTGTAGCCTCCGCCAATCACCACTCATGACTCGGCTCCCACGTAGTCCCGGCTCGACCTTGGTTTTGAGGCTCAACCAAGAAACCGTCCATGACTTCATCTTGCCGTTCTTGCCACCATGTGGCCCGCACTTGACCCCGCTGGCCACCGGGTCCCTCGAACCAAGCCTACTTGTCTTCTCCACACCTGGAGGCCTCACCGGCAACGACCTTTCACGCTTGTTCTTCACCTGCACCTGCACCAGCCAAGCCGCAACCTGCACCTGCAATACTTAGCCAAGAATCAGTCCACACCACGTTGTCAATCACTCATCACACCAGGAAGCGACCATCCACCGGTCCTCGAACCACACCTGGCTCTCAGAATTGACTTCATGGGGCCTTTCAAAAACTCACATGGATTTGAGCACATCCTAGTTATGGTTGATTATGTATCCAAGTGGGTAGAGGCCATGCCATGTCATAAAGCTTCCCCGGAAGAATCCATTGCGATGATTAAGAGTGTGATTTTCCCTCGCTTCGGTACTTCAAGAATTTTGATAAGCGATGGAGGAACTCACTTTACCGGGAAGAACTTTAAGAAGTGCTTGTCCAAGTTGGGGATTGAACATAGAGTCTCTACGGCTTACACCCGCAAACCAATGGACAAGCGGAAACATCTAATAGGCAACTAAAGAGCATCCTTAACAAGACTATAGAGAAGGGAGGCAAGGATTGGTCAAAGAAGTTGGATGGAGCTTTGTGGGCATATCGAACGGCGTTCAAGACACCGATAGGTATGACCCCATATCAATTTGTTTATGGCAAAGCTTGTCACCTTCCGGTTGAGCTAGGACATAAAGCATATTGGGCAATAAAAGAAATGAACCTCGATCTAGATGCCGCGGTGGTGAAATGGAGAATCCAAATAAGCGAGCTAGAGGAGATGAGGTTGAAAGCTTATGAAAACGCAAGTATATACAAAGAGAGAATCAAAAGGTGGTATGGCAAAAGATTAAAGAAGAAAGAGTTCAAAGAAGGAGATAAGGTCCTCCTCTATAATTTGAGGTTCAAAACTTTCGGAAAGGGGAAATTGCAAAGCAAGTGGGATGGACCTTACATTGTTCATTCGGTGCTCTCCAATGGAGCGGTTACCATCATGGATATGAAAGGTGATCAATTCATGGTGAATGGTCAACGGCTTAAGGTTTATTTCGAACCCGATGTTGTGCCCCTTCACCATATTGATATTTTCATCATGGAGGATGAGCCCGAACGTCAAGCCTAGGACGTAAAACAAGGTGAGCATTTTGTAAATAGCTCTTCTTTTATTTTTCTAGAGTTTCTCGTGAAGTTTTACCTGGCCAATTTCTCTACACGGGCTAAACATCAAAATATAGTGGAGCACGCGAAAAACTGGACCGAACCGGCCCGCGAACCAGGGCAGGCCGGCCGGCCCAATCGGATCGGCCCAGGGGGCCAGGGCGGTGGTTCGCCCCCGTTTTCCTCTGGGACACGCATCTTCGACTTCCTTATTTGGTCAGAAAATTTTAGGGAAGTCAAGAAAAGGAAAAAATGGGTTCTAGGGCATTCCTTTTCGGACTATTTAAAGGGACGAGATTGGAGCTGGGGAATCCATCCCAATTCACATCCTTTTGCACCCAAGCAGCAGCCATGACATCCCCAAGGAGCATGGAGATCAAGCTAGGCGCCGATAAGCCTTTGAAGCCGGAGGAGGCAAAGCGATGCGAGCTCAAGCCATCAATGGAGATCAAGAGGACCGCCCGCATCCGTTGCGGAGGGTGTGTCCCGACCGGGCCGATTGCATCTCGCCACCATGTCAAGGAGGAGAGGGTCTCTACTCCCATCCGTAGATCGGAGCGACTCTGAGGCATGAAGAGGAAAGACTACAAGGAGGAGTCGCCCGAGCCGAAAGATTACGGGGGAAGTGACTACTCCGACGACCGCAGCCCGAGCTCGTGGGCAGCCGCCGGAAGGGACGATAACGACCTCTTCTATTGGGAGGAGGTGCCTAAAGAGAAGACTCCCGAAGGTCCAAACGGCGGTGGAGATCCCGACGACGGCGGCAACAGCGACAACGGCGATGACCCTGGCGACGACGACCCATTCGGGATGCATCCGTTATGTTGTGCGGCTTGACGTCACTCCATCTCGGATCTCTACACGTCGGTCGAGGAGTGTTTCCAGGCTATGGAGGCGATGAGGCAAAGAATGGAGGATTTGGAACGAGTAGTCGATGACGACTACAAGTTCCTTAATCGGAACATGAGGAAGTTATTTGGGATGGTAGGCAACATGAAGAAAAGGTGGTGCAAGAGTTGTGGGAAGTTCCACTAGAAAGTTAGAGTTTTCCCCCTTAGGATTTTTGTAAGATACGACGAGGACGTCGTATAGTTTTAGCGTGGGGGAGAGCTAGCTAGCTAGATCTTAAAATTTTTGCCTTAGTGAGTTTAGTTTAGTTTGG
Organism: Cenchrus fungigraminus; assembly: GCA_036936925.1. NCBI lineage: Eukaryota > Viridiplantae > Streptophyta > Magnoliopsida > Poales > Poaceae > Cenchrus > Cenchrus fungigraminus. The sequence goes on along the minus strand of CM072778.1, from coordinate 41,152,677 downwards.
TTTAGATTTTGCGAGAGTTTGTGAGAGTTTTAAATTTTTAGGTGTGCCTTTTAATTTTCAAGTTTGAAGTGTGTTAATTTAGTGTTCGAGTCAAAAAAATCAAAAAAAAAGTGTCCTTTAATTTTTGTCTCATGCGATGCTTTTTCTTTCTTTACTCGTATGTTCGTCTTTAATTTTTGATATATAAGCATGAGCGATTAGTTTGAAACGTTTACCGTGGTGCTTAGTGGAGTTTTTACATTTAAAAGTACCCGCACCATACTTTGATCTAGAACCTTGTTTTGGTTGTGCTAAGTTTGATGCTAATGTTGGAGGAGTTTAATTCTGAAAATTATATAAAAAAACCCTTGTAATAAAGGTTAGCAAACTCTCTTTTTCCAAGTTGAGAGACAAAGAAAAATCCTATACAAGGCCAACTCAATATCCGCTCCACCATAAGTGCGGTTAGCATGATGAGTTGGGCTAGGATCCTTCTCTCTTGGAAGTTTTAATTTCGAGCAATGATCATGTCCTTGTATATATCTTTTATTGCTAGCCTCGTCATATATTTGGTAACGAGACTCTCACATCGAAAGTCCCGTACATCGCCGAATTCCATACCTAAACCATAATATCTCTTTTGTACATCGTATTCCTTGAACACAACCTATGTTCGAAGTTTCGTCTCGTCTCTAGCATGGTTTTTATTTAAAATTCAGATTGTGTTTATGCAAGAAGAGATGAGCAAAGAGCTTTGAAAGAGAGGTAAAGATGTCAAGAGAGAGAGAAGTAAAGAAAAAAATGTGTGTATGAAAAAGAAAAAAAAGAAAAGAAAGAGAAAAAGAAAAGAAAAGAAAAAAAGAGAAGAAAGTAAGAAAGAGGAAAGGCAAAAAAGATATGAAGAGGGATGAATCAAATGAAGGTTAAGTGAAGTGTAAGGAAGGATGCCACGTTGTTGTTAAGAGACGAAACTTCTATTTTTCCAACCATGTGCAATCCGACAACGAGGACATCATCGGTGCCTCATAGTCTTAATTTCTTTTGCCCTTGCACATGTCCACCATTCTATATCTTCTTATCCTTGATATCCCCACATCATGGTTTAATTCTCATGATCATTGGCTTTGAAAGGTAAACAACCATTAGAGGAATTTCTTAGCTTGACAATATTTGTGTTGATCTCACTAGCCATACCTATAGCTCCACTTTACATGATATATGAGAGACTTATGGGAGGTGAGAGTTTATGAATTGTTTAGGATAGCCACCTCATATGAGCGACATGTGAGAACTTGGAGAAAGGTTTTTGTCTAATACTTGTTGCAGGAATTTTATTTTTGAAAAATCATGAAAACCCTCCGATGGAAGCAAAGGAGTAAGCATGGCTGGAATTGAGGACCTCGAGTGAAAGGTATGAGTTGTGGGGTAAATCTCAATTTGGTAAAAATTCTAAACGCCCATGTTTATGTATCATGATCATTGCTTTATGTTTATTATATTAAAGATAAAGGATTGACTAACTTGTGAAGGAAGAATTAGCAGAGCACGTTTTCAACACCTTGGACAAAAGTTCTTTTACGAGGACTTGCTCGAGGACGAGCAAGATCTAAGAGTGGGGGAGATGTTGACGGTGTATTTTGGTACACTAAACATGTTCATTACACTTTGGTTTGGACTTGATTATGAAACTAACCCGCCACTAGGCACTCTAATGATATAACAAGTTCATCTTTGTATGTGCATTTGGAAGTGTTATGTTTTTGCAGGAAAACATGGACATAAAGGACGGATTCACAATAAGTTCAAAGGAGCAAATGAGGAGTCCCGTTCGTGTTCGAGAGCATGATGAAATCACTCCCAAAGGTGGCAAGGACCAGGGTGTTACAAAGGAACATCCCCGAGGATTAAAGCGTAAAAGATTGAACTTAATGCGAGAAGACCCTCCATATTGGATGCGAGGATGACATCATCAAAATGATGCAATTGAAGGGGGCAAAGTGCAAAATGTCAAGAGGACCCACGGGAGCGAAGGGGCGACCGAACCGGGCCGGGATGGGCCTGGGCCGGTCGGCCCAGGCCGGCCGGCCTGGCTCGATCCCGAGGCGGTTCGGCCCCCCATTTTTCTTGAGCGTGAAGATGATGCAACCCTAAAGCCGTGGAGGCGCCGCCATTCGCAGAGAGAGAGAGCCATTCGCCCGAGAGGCCGTCCACAAGCTAGAGAGAAAGAAGAGGAGGGAGATCATTCGCGAGAGGGATCGCTCTACTCGAAGGAAGCAACCACAAGTGGAGGAGGACGTCGAGGCCCTGCCACGACACCCCCGGAGGAGAAGGAAGACACCGTTAGAAGCGTCACCATGATCAACGGTGCTATGCCTAGCACCTTGATGGGGTAATCTTCTCATTTGTCCATGGGTTGTAAACGATCATGAGATGTAATCGCTACTTTGTATGGTTTTCAATCTATCATCTAGTGTTGAAGATGCTTTCTTATTTAAGGTTAGCTACCATGCCATGTTGGGAGTATAGATCTCACTTCTCCCTTAGAACCCTTCAATACGCCGTGATCATCATAGGTCTAGTCACGAATACCTCCGCGTAGTGACAGTACGGGGGGAGGGAAAGGGCGAAACCGTGGTCACAACCCCGATAGATTAGATCGGTTTTCATATCTCTTAGCGGTTGCATGATCAAGTATCGTAGACCCTTGGGCAAGTGTCTTTCACATATCTTGTGAGTTTAATCTCTCTCTAGTGTAGCGTAGTAGTTCTCTAGTTTAACCGTAGATTTGGGTTTGGTTAAGTTAGTTAATAGTGCTAGATTAAACGCTTGTAATCCCCTTGCTCCGCGGATTGATAAGAACCTAGGGAATCCCCGTGGTGAAAAAGGTGTAGGTCCGTACGCTTGCGGATCGTAGGTGGATACGAGTTTTATCCGTCAACAACCGCAGAGAAATTGACGTCAAGGGCCCACATGCAGAAGGTGGAAAGTTCTAGAAGACACGAGAAGCGACCGGGAGGAAGCCGGGGCCGAACTAGGTCGAAATGGGCCCAAGTTGGCCGGCCCAGGCCGGTTGGCCCCAGCCCATTCCGGGCCTGGTTCGGCGCCCCCTTTGACCTAGCTGATCCTCGGGCTATTTATAGCCCCCTGCCAAGAGCCACGCATCAATTCATTCGTCGTTCGCCGCCAAGGAGCAGAGAAGCTAGAGGGATACCATCTCGGAGAGGAGGGTCGTGCTAGTTGTCTAGGGTTTCCCTAGTCGACGTGGGAACCTTGCATGGAAGACCACATCGGAGCTCCGGAGCAAGGATCAAGATCGAGGTAGGATCCCTGTGGTGATCGTGTTCATGTAATCATTCATGGTGAAGTTTTATAGTGAATCCGATTTCTAGCGATCAAGTGCCTTCTCGATGATTTTGTTCTCCCTTGGTTTTGCTTCTTCCTCAATCTATACTTAAGATAGATTGCATAGGGTGCTCATGTAGCCGCAGTGGCTAGAGGTGCATATCGGACCGACCAAGTGTTTTCAACTTGTTCTTCTTGAACTCGCCCTAGGGTAACCCGCACGAATAGGAGTGCGTCGTGACAGGACGGTGGCTCCAAAAGGCGGGCGTCTTAGGAATCGGAACGGAGGCCACGGTTTAAAGATGCTTTTAGTGAGATTCGTTTTTCTATCTTCATCTATCTTGTTTGGATGTACAACATAAGCACGATCTAGATTCTCTAGATCGGTTATCTCTTTGCTTTCTCTTGCTACCTCTTGAGTTTAGTAGATTAGATTAGATTAGATGTGTTTTCCTGATGATCTCTTAGATTAGATGCAACTTGGTTCTTCAAAAGATAGATTTTCCTTGCCTTACTAGATTGAATCCTTGCGTTGCACATTGTTCCACGAATTCAATACCTTGGGTTCTCACACTTAAGGGAAGAAGGGTCCCTTGACTATGACGGGGGATTTGTCCGCTTGCAAATTCAAACGAACTTTGATACGACAATCAACCATCAACAAGCCCCTTTTTTCTAGCGCTGTTGCCATGGAGCAAGCAATCAAGATCCAATCTAGTAACGCTTTCTTGTGAATATTTTTTAGTTTTTCTTTTGATTTTTCTTTTGCATCTCTTAATTTGATCATCCTCAAAAGAAAAAAAATCAATCTAATCTAGTTTTTGACTGACCCTAATTTTTCTTTTTAGATTTTTGTTTTTGCTAACCTTAACTAGAGATGGAAGGCTACCTCTCCAAGAAACCCAAACTTTCTTTTGTGGATGATCCAGGAAAAGTTTACAGGCAAAGGAGACGTGCAACACAAGCTAAGGAATTGGAAACCCTAGATCCAAAAGCCGAGGTCGAAGGACCGTCGGAATCTCCAAGGGAATCACCACCTCCAAGTCCAAAGGAAGATCAACCTCAACTGCCACCCATGGGAGAACAACCGCAACCGGAGCGCAAGATCAAGCTATGCGCTCCAGACATCGTTGATCTACCTATCATAAACCTTCAAGACGCCGGAAGGCCGTTCAAGATCAAGGTCTCAACTATCCGCATGGTGCAACACTCGCCTTTCACCGGTAAAGAGGATCTGAACCTTCACCTCCAAGCATTTGTTCAATTATGTCATACTTTCGATGAGGGTGGGGTGACTCAAGATCAAATGAGGGCAAGGCTTTTTCCGTTCTCACTACTTGGAAAAGCTTTGCTTTGGTTCCATACTCTACCGGCGGAGTCGAAACAAGATTGGGAAGTGTTGATGAGGAACTTTATGAAGGAATTTTATTCGCCGGCCAAGACTCAGGGTTTGCGCAACAAGATCGATACGTTCGTTCAATTCCCAACGGAGATGATTGCGGAAGCTTTGGAGCGTTTCAATGAATACATGCGAGCCGAACTCCTTGAATGGCATATCGGGTTACTCACGAGGAGGTTGGAGAAGATGGAGATAGAGAAAGAAGCTCAAGACCCAAAGGTTGTCGAAGCAAGATCCACATGCAAGGAGTTTGGGGAGTACGGCCATGTCCAAGAAGATTGTCCGGAGGAAGCAAAGGTGCTCGACGACATGAGGAAAGGAGAGTTGCCAAACTTTCGCTACGGGCAAGGTAAACCTCAATTTAATGCAAGTTCGTCCATTCAAAATCCGGTTCCGCTTTGTATACAATTGAAGGACTTCATGGACGAGCAAGCTAAGATCAACAAGGACACCGTCACTAAGTTCAAGGCTATGGATAAAACATTGGAGAATATAGATGGCAAGGTGATGGAGGTCAGAAACTCTATCCGTCAAGTGTTCAACATGATAAAGATGCTAGAGACGCAAGTGGAACAACTTGTCGGGCGCCTGATGGGTAACGAAGGAAGATTGCCGGGATGACCCCAAGGTCCCGAGACGGCGATGGCTATTCAAACTCATTCGGGAGAGACGGAGGATCACACTAAGGAGAAGGTTACCACTATTCCGGAGATCACTACCGAAGAGCTGGAGTTTGAGATGCCGAGCCAATACATGAAGATGCCTCCACGCTACTTCCGAGACATGCTTACCAACAAGTACGAGGTGGCAATATGTGACATTGGAGAAAGTGTGGGTGTCATGCCAAGAGACGTGTTCGAGAAGCTTTGCCTACCGGAGCTCAAGCCTATGGCCATGTGTCTAGTGTTGGGAGACAGCTCTATTCGCTATTCCGTGGGAATCGCCGAAGATGCACCCGTAAAAGTTGGAGAGATCAATTTCGACATCTACGGTGAGGGAAGCACATTCAAGTTTCAACCACGTTTCGAGGTATGCAACACGTTCATTGTTAAATATGTTCCACCTCATCGTCACTTTATCAAGGAAGAGCCAAAGAAGAAGGAAGAGCTGGAGAAGAAGGAAACAAAGATCAAGGAAGTTGTTGCATATCCATCAAGACCAAAGAACAAAGCCAGCCTGTGAAGACCAAAAAAATGACTAAGCCGAAGAAAAAGCCCGCGCCCAAGATGGTGCGGAAGTGGGTACCCAAGATTGCAACGCCCATAAAAGAGCGTTGATCCGAAGTGAAGAAGAGAAGAAGTCTAGCTATGGACTATAAACGAAGCGCTTTGCGGGAGGCAACCCGTTCGTCAAGTCAAGAATAAGCTACTGGGAGGACAACTCGATCAAGAATAAAAGCTACCGGGAGGACAACCCGGAAAATTTCTGAATTCCAAGTAAGTTGGTCCTAGAATTTGCTACGCAAGACAATTTATTTACTCTTAAGTGGTTGAACAAGTTTTTGGAGAACCTTTTATTTGCTCGGTCATTATATTTGAATTTTTCTATCTTAAAACCAATAACATGAGCCATCCCATGTTTTATTTGCCTCTTATCGAGACATTAGAACCAAAAATTCAGATTCTATTTGAGCCTTCCATCCTCTCCATGATGGTAGGTTCGATTTTGTTTTGCATGTTAAAAACACACGAGTAGAGCCTCACTATGTTCTTTAATGTTTTTAAATCTTTTGACGCATGCTAGGACTCACGTGAACCTAAGGATTTCGATTTTCGGTTTGATTTCACTTAACATCTACCGGTTTCACTAGAGCCAGAGTTTTTCCAAACCCCATTGTTTTTATTTATTCAAAATCTCTCTCTCATATTTGGCCAAATTTAGAACCTAAACCCATAACCCCACGGTCAAACCGGAGGAGCCATAACCCCATGGTCAAACCGGAGGAGCTTGCTATCAATTAATGAAAGCAAACAATCCCGGTGCAACCAAAATAAAGGTAGTCGGAAAGTTTTCGACTTACAAATTGTTTTTGATGTTTAAAAACTCCTCTAATAATATATTTGGACTCATTGCTTGCTCTGAATTAATTCTTAATTTATGAAATTTAGAGGAGTAATTAGCATCTAAACATGATCAAGGGAAGGTTTTGAGATTTATTTGACACCTTGTGCTCCATGATGCATCATGGGAAGGCTTTATCATCAAAACATCTTGGGCGCATGTAAAGGACAAGCATGGGGGAGGGCAACATGACTTTGTTTTGCAGGAAATTAGTGAAGGTACATGAGACATGGAAGACAAGAAGTGACACAAAGTTAAGGAGGGAGGCATTGATCTCATCGTTCAAAACATGGGAGTGGCCGAGGGTGTTTGGTCGATGGATTCTTGTGGAGCATGAGAACACAAGGACATAATGCAAAAAGGAGCAAGTGGGAGAAGAGCCGAGGCAGATGGGGCAGTAGGGACCCCAAGCCGGCCGGCCTGGCCCCTTTCTTTGGCCCCCGACGTCCATCTTCCTTAGGTAAGCCTCCCATTCAATTGCAAGTTCATGCTCCCAAGTTCATAGTCCAGAAACATCACGAACCACTCAGAAAAATTTGTGCCTCACTTCCTTCTCTAAAAATCCCCGAAAATTTGTTATAATTCTTGGTTTTTCCATATATGTTTTTGTGCATTTTTCTACTGGTAAGAAACCCCCGAGAGAGTTGTTGTGAATTTGTGCAGCAAGGCACGATGAGAAAGGGCATGAACATCGTCCTCGGACGGAGGACACGATCATCATCATTGAAGGCGCCATCTATCTCTTCATGGAGGCACTCTATTCCGAGTCCCCGCGAAGCATGGAGGTGGACGTGGCACCATCGAGGAACGACACGCTGCTCCTTGGAGGCATGAGGAGTACATGAAGCTTGTCCATGTGGGACAAACCGCAAGGGCACACGGAGGAGCCACACGTTCGACCTCGACGCTCAACTCGTTCATCCGCTCCGCCACCATATACTCCGAGGCACTCCAAGCTTGTTTTCATCATGAAGACGAAGGATCAACCATTGGAGGAAGAGTGAAGGAAGAAAGAAGAAATAATGCTTCCAATTCGGTTTGATTTTTCCTTCTCCTTTCCTTTATTTTTCAGTTATGTGCAAATTTGTGTGTGCGAGCATTTTCTATTTTATTTATTTTCAGCATATGTGTGGTAGTAGTAGTTTTTATTTTCCATCATCATGAATAAATTTCACCATCGTTTTATGATAATTAATATGGATGGAAAATTGTGTCAAGTTGATATATGATGACCGTTGCCTATAAATATCTTTGTACTTGTTTTATGCATGATTAAGCTAATGCTATCTTTTAATGCAAATCTGAAATTAATTTAAATGCTAGCTTAATCCTTTGCGGAGGTTATGATAAAGATGAGACCCATAGTTTTTCTCATGCTCTCAATTTTGGATGGGTTAAAGATGATTTATTTTTTGTTCTTAAAAGTAATGCTAACCTTGTCATTAATACCTCTTGCATATTGCTCTACCTATCCAAAGCCATATATATATTTGAGTGCAAAAACTTAGTATACAAGATTTTATTTTTGGGTGAGTTAATCCAGGGCTTGATTTCTCTGGCCGAGACTAAGAAGCTGGTCATTCCGTTTTTGCGTATCTATCTTAATGCTAGCCCTTTTCTATCCGTGCATTGTAAGTTTCCACATCGGAAATTTTGCAAACCTCGCCGGATATCCACCCAAAACCCAATACATCTTTTTGTGTTTACCTCCTTGACCACAACCCAACATTTGAGTATGGATGAATATTTCGAGGAAGATCACAAGAATGAAGGTAACAATGATTGAAGTATAATTTTGGGAGACCTCCAAGATGATAAGGTTGCATGAAGGATCCATAGAAGATTTCAAGTGTTTTTCTCCAGGAAATAAAACTTTTAGTACCTACCTTGGCACAAAAATTTTTCCACCTCTTTGCCCGAGGACGTGCAATCGTCTAAGCATGGGGGGAGCTGCCAAGGAGGTAGGTACAATGTAATCTAGAGTTCAAGGGGAGTATATAAAAAATTAAAAAAAGAAAGAAGAAGTATGAAAGAAAAAGAAAAGAGAAAGAAAAAGGAGAGAAGAAAAAATGTGTGTATATATATAAAAAGAGAGAAAGAAAAAAAAAATAAAGCTCCCCGGCTCTCTAGATGCATTAGGAGTTTCAAGAGGACTCAAGATCAAGACCCATACTCATCTTTCCAACCATGTGCAATCCAATAATGAGGACTTTGTTTGTGCCTCGGGATCACTCTTTGCCATTTGCACATGTCCACCTATCTCAAAAAGTGTGTGTTCATCTCTCGGTAAGACCATGAGAAGCTTGTCTTGTTTTGATAATATCTTAATTATAATATCTTGGTAGGACTAAACTTTTCCCTAAAGCTCCAGATAAAGCCTACCACATATATATGTTTTCGAGAGGGGAAAGGAGTAGAATAAATAGGCTTGAGAGACAAGATGAGATGAGAGTTCATGAGCAAGATGCAAGGTGGTTTAAATTTTTGAACTTGGTTTAGCTTTTTTCTTCATCTCATTCTTTATTTCAAAATTTCTAAGATCCATTTGAAATTTGGGAGCATGACTAATTACTTGTGGGAAGAGCTTAATTGATATCCTCCCTCCGTAGGGATGAAGGCTAGTACATTATGGAACTTTAACAAATATAAATTTAGAGAGCATTATATTTTCTCGTGTATGATCAAGTGTAGGGTTTGAATAATGAAAGGCAACACTGATATCTATCGAAGGCTTACTCGAGGACGAGCAAGGTTTAAGCATGGGGGGAGCTGTTGACGGTGAATTTCCGTCAACCTAGCCATGAGTTTACCTTCGGTGTTGGCATTGATTTAATATCTAAACTAACGATCCTAACCCTCATGATATATCAAGTTCACACTCGCATGTGGTTTATGGAGTTTATTGTTTACGCAGGGTTTTAATGCTAAAAGGGAGACTTCTCGGGAAAGTTCATCAATCACTTTGTGAGAAGATCATGAAGCCCGGCACAAGTCAAGACATGAAGTGAACATGACTCCAAGTGGCCCAAGGACTGAACCATGAAGGCAGAAAACTCCGAGGACCTGAACAGAAAATGCTGAAGCTTGCGGGACAAGGAGCCCTATCCAAACCGCGGAGAAACTGACGTCAAGGGCCCACATGCAGAAGGTGGAAAGTTCTAGAAGACATGAGAAGCGACCGGGAGGAAGCCGGGGCCGAACTGGGCCGAAATGGGCCCAAGCCAGCCGGCCCAGCCCATTCCGGGCCCGGTTCGGTGCCCCCTTTGACCTAGCTGATCCTCAGGCTATTTATAGCCCCCCTGCCAAGAGCCACGCATCAATTCATTCGTCATCCGCCGCTGAGGAGCAGAGAAGCTAGAGGGACACCATCTCGGAGAGGAGGGTCGTGCTAGTTGTCTAGGGTTTCCCTAGCCGGCGTGGGAACCTTGCATGGAAGACCACGTCGGAGCTCCGGAGCAAGGATCAAGATCGAGGTAGGATCCCGGTGGTGATCTTGTTCATGTAATCATTCATGGTGAAGTTTTATAGTGAATCCGATTTCTAGCGATCAAGTGCCTTCTCGATGATTTTGTTCTCCCTTGGTTTTGCTTCTTCCTTAATCTATACTTAAGATAGATTGCACAGGGTGCTCTTGTAGCCGCGGTGGCTAGACGTGCATACTGGACCAACCAAGTGTTTTCAACTTGTTCTTCTTGAACTCGCCCTAGGCTAACCCGCACGAATAGGAGTGCGTCGTGACAGGACGGTGGCTCCAAAAGGCGGGCGTCTTCGGAATCGGAATGGAGGCCACGGTTTAATGATGCTTTTAATGAGATTCACTTTTCTATCTTCATCTATCTTGTTTGGAGCTACAACATAAGCACGATCTAGACTCTCTAGATCGGTTATCTCTTTGCTTTCTCTTGCTACCTCTTGAGTTTAGTAAATTAGATTAGATGTGTTTTCTTAATGATCTCTTATATTAGATGCAACTTGGTTCTTAAAAAGATAGAGTTTCCTTGCCTTACTAGATTGAATCCTTGCGTTGCACATTGTTCCACGGATTCGATACCTTGGGTTCTCACACTTAAGCGAAGAAGGGTCCCTTGACTACGACGGGGGATTTGTCCGCTTGGAAATCCAAACGAACTTTGATACGACAATCAACCGTCAACATCTTGCACAAAGAAATCAGCAATGTGTTAGTCTTTATACACAAACAATCAACTGCAGCTAGTGAATAGAAATGAATGCTTAGATTTAAATACCTTGGTATGACCATTGTAGTGCTCCTCCTCAAGAACAATGGTCCAGGTATCCTCATCCCGCTGAGACATTCGAGTCCTTCAAGTGGTTATTTGAGACCTTCTTGAAAGCACATAATGGCAAGCAAACAAAAACAATATATACTGATTAAGATACTGCAATGGGAAAAGTAGTTGAGGAAATATTTTTAGAAGCATAGCATGGTTTGTGCACTTTTCACATTATGCAAAATGTTGTCAAACATCTAGCTGAACCTGACGATGAAGATGAAGGCAGCAAGAAAAAAGGAAGCAAGAAAAAAATAGCAAGAAAGAACCCAAGCATGTAGATGAAGGCTGTGAGGAAGATCCAAGCATTCTCTAAGATTTTAGTGTGTGTATGTATGAGTATGAAGATGAGGTTACATTTGAAAATGCATTTCAGCTCATGAGGATAAAGGCAAGCAATCAAACTTGGTTGGATAGTAAATACAAGGTGAGAGAAAAATGGGCTGAATGTTATATGCAGAGCGTCTTCACATTGGGGATGAGAAGTACACAATTGAGTGAGAGTTTGAATAGTGAGCTGAAGAGACATTTTAAATCTGATTTGATTATAATTAGGTTTCTTAAGCATTTTGAAAGGGTCGTGGCTGGTAAAAGAAAAATGAGTTGGATGCTGAATTTGAATCAAGGAAAAAACAACCAAGAATCAAAATGAGGACGCCTATGCTAATGCAAGCAAGCAAGTTGTACACACCAGTTATATTTGAAGATTTTCAAGGTGAATATGAAAGGTTCATGGTAGCAAGCACCACAGCTTTAGAGGGTAATAACCAATACCGTGTAGCAATTGTGAGTCTTGATGAAAATTTAATCTTTGAGAAGGAATACAAAGTTACTGGTGACCCTTTAGAGCAAACTAGTATATGCAGCCGCGGGCAGTTCGACAGATTTGGAGTATTGTGTGCTCATGCCCTAAAAGTCCTCAATTTGATGAATATAAAATTAATCCCAACACAATATGTATTGAAGCGATGGACACGAGAAGCACGTTGTGGAATCATTCAAGACAATCAAGGTCGAACCATTATAGAGAATACAAAATCAGGTGATATGCTTCGCTACAAAGATATGACTCATAGATTTCTCAATTTAGCAATTCGAGCTGCCAGTGATCAAGGTTGCACTTTGTTAGTAAACAAGACCATTGGCATGCTTAGCAAGCAAGTTGAAGAATAGATCAATGGTTCTACAGATAATTTGGAACCTGCCACTATTCCCATGAATGTTGTTCCCCCAAGTGATTTGGTGAGAACAACACGCCTAAAGAAAAAAGATGTGCAAACAGAAACCTCCGAGCGCAAAAAAACTTTTCTTGATAAGAAGCGCAAGTTTATAAAAAAGGGGAAGTAAAGAAAAAGGAGAATGGCTCCATGGTATGTAACATCAGACTTTTTTTATTATTTATTTTATTCTCTTTTACTGGAAGGAACAACATAATGGTGCAGAAGTACAGAATAACTCCTCTAGTACTTCTTGCCCCAATGAAGGAATATCTGAACCATACATGGGCATCAATACCTTTTCTCAACTATTGACGGTAATGTTTCAAAGTTCAATTCTGTGAAGTTACATTGCCCCAAAATAATTGTTTTTCTTTTATTTTTCAGGCACCTATCACAACTGATGATCTTAATGTTGAGTTTTAATGGTCATGCTTGCAAAAATCTGAAATACCATCTGCAATCTGACTTGATGGAGAGGGGCATTTTGTTGGGCATTTTGTTGGTTTAATGCACCGAACTGCAATATGATTTTGTATGTGTGTGCAAGTCCATCTGTAAAATTCAGTATGTCATACTCTAATTGTAGAGAGCAATGTGGTATTTTGCACAGCCTCTGAAGTTGCAAAAACTTATGTCTATTTTAGTTATAATTTGCAATCTATACAATCTGCAAAAAGTTTCTCCTTCCTATACAATCACAGCTTGGCCACCCAGCCGGATGCAACAGAAGCTCAAACACCGGGTCTGCAACTGAAGCTCACACGCCGGGTCTCTACATCATCTGTGGTGGAGTGCCCCGCCGGTCACCGTCGCCGAGCAGTGGATCCCCTCGCGACCCCGAGGGTGGCAGCCGAACAGGGACTCCAGGGTCCATCATGACGTTCGCGTGGCCGGTGGGCGAGGAGGGGAGGCAGCAGCATCTGGACGCCCGAGCGCCGCGGCAACGAGCAGCAGAGGCCGATGAGACCGCCGATCTGAAACGAGGAAGATGACGGAGGGGAAAGGTTGAGCCACACGGTAATTGGGCTTAGGTGGCCCGGTCGTCTTGCTTCTGCATGGGCTGTGAGATTAGTATCTGGGGGCTCACCGTCGCACGCGCTGTGGACCACGCTGATGGAATTTTTTTAATATATTTTTTTCTCTATTTTGCAAAAATAAATGGTCCGCCAGAAATTTTGCAAAACTATACATCTGCCGCCGTGGCCCACGGCGGTAGGGTTCCTACCGCCGTGCGGCACAGCGGCAGAGGCCGTGGCCCACTGGCAAGGGCACATACCGCCGTGGGCCACGGCGTTAGGGGCCTACCGCCGTGCGGCACGACGGTAGGAGCCTACCGCCAGGCGGCAGCGTGACCTCCAGGTAGCGCCGTAGGCCACGGTGGTATGTATGACCCTACCGCCGTGGCCTACGGCGGTAGGATTTTTTTTTGTAAATTTCAATTTTTGAAGCATTGATACTTAACGACGAACTATTAATACTTAACGACGAATTACAGAAACAAGCAATGGCACGTACGACACAAGTACCCTAACTTTGTGCCGCTGCTAGTCCTAACGTGCCTTAGGGAATTTAGATAAACGATTACAACGTTTGTAGTCTAGTTGTACGAATAGTACCCGAAGAACCCGGACATCATAGACCCGCCGGAGTGCTGGGAGGGCATGTAGTACCCCGACGGGGGTGGAGTTGGATCAGACGGTGGCGGGGGTGGAGTTACTGGTGGAGTGTTGTCCTTCTTCTCGTGGCACGGACAACAGCAGAACTCGTCCTCACACCCGGTGTTCGTCTTCACCACCATTGGTCCGGTCACCGGTCCGTCGTCGTCGTTGGTAGATGTCGGATCTGGAGAAGCCAATGTCGACGCAAGTTCTTGCCTCAGGTTGAAGATGACAACATCCTCGAGGTAGTTGATGTACTCTTGATACGGGTCAATAGCTGGGGATCCACCCATTGCACGAAACCGCAGTTATCTGGTTGTTCGGAGTACTGCAGAAACCATGATTGAATTAGTAAATCATAAAATGATGAAGGACAGAGGTCATGGAGTTTTGCTTACCCATGCTCGTGAGTAATGCCAGAAGCGTTGACCAGAGTTGTCCCATCCCTGGTAAACCTACATCACACAGAACTCATCGTGTGCACACCTTGGCCAGTTCACTGTTTGATTTGGTGCGTACTTTCTAACATCACGCATGGATTTGAAATCTCTCTTATCTAAGACTGGAAAATTGCTATTGAACTCTGGATCTTGCTGGCTCCACAGTGCTGGACCGAGGGAGTCATCATCATCCCCAGTCCAGGAACTCATTGGTGCTTGTTGTGTTGTGAAGTGACACTGGAGAAGAGTGCTCATATATATGTAGGCAATAAAGCAGACTGGACGGTGGGCCATTCGATCCAGGGCAAGAAAAACGGGCAGTGACTCGGAGGAAACACACCCTAGTACTAGGTACACTGTTTGGTGCAGTGACTCACAGAAAACACACCCTATGTGTTCACTGTCTGGTGCAGTGACTCACAGAAAACACACCCTAGTACGAGTTTTACTGTTTGCATCTGAAATGCATCTGAAATCAAGTTCTTAAAGATACAACCCGACTCTAGAGAATGATGAAATGAAATCATAATTTTTTATGGATACAGTAGCACTCGACGTCTAGTACTCTACGTCTACTGGGTACAACGGGGGTATTCCCCCTTCCTCACAGCATCCGGCCCAGCTTCCTTAGCCCGGCGAGCTCTCTCCCTCTTCCTCTCTCTATCTGCTTCACGGGCCGCGGCCGTTTCACGTTTTTTGATCTCCCGGCGAATGCGAATTTCCTCCTGCTGCTCCTTACGTTTTTCTTCTTGTTTTTCTGCCTCAACCATCCTTTGCCACCTCTCACGTGCTGAACGACCCGTCGCCTCGACATAACGCTTGTCTTGTTCAGACTGCTCACAATCTAGCCACTGTATAAAATCACAGAGAGGAGGTGGAGTCTTTTTCAAGGATAAGTTAGCACATAATAAAATAGCAATGACATATTATTTATTTAGTAATGCAGTTTGTTCTTACTTTTGGTCTAACATTGCGATATGGTAGGAGGGGGTCATGCTCGTAGTTCACGCACATGAAGAACCTCATCCCGTAGCAGTACCCGAGAACGTTGCACTTGACAAGCTTACAGTTGTCACCGCAGTAGCACATAGGAGTGTGGATCCCCTTTGGCACCGCAACCTTGTCCTTCCTACTGGTGAGCAACTCCAAATCCAACTCAGGACCCGAGGAAGCCATTGAAAGCCTACAAAAAAGATGAGAAATATGATAATTCATTACATGTTTCATTTGAAATTAGAGAACAATACATAACAGGATATGATAATAAATTTGACGGCAAGAAGAAAACAACAAGCAAATGAAAAGGTAGTTCAATTATTACAACACGATAACATGCATAAGTTCAAATATTACAAGACCTTGCCAAATAAAATGATTCAAATATTACAAGACGAAAACATGCATAAGTATTTCAAATATTACAAAACGGTAGCACAAACAAGTACGGTCACTGCATTCCTTCGTTGTAGCGACGGGAACGACGTCCACGTGCACTAGCTGAAGGTGCTGGAGAAGTGGCAGTCGAAAAGTAAGATGCTTCGGTGCATTTCTTGTAGGAGTGTCCTGGATTGTTGCACTTAGAGCATATCTGCACCGCAGGTCCAGCTTCAGCCTCATCCATGTTGTTCCTAATCCTCTTCTTCTTGCGTCGACCGACACCTTGGCACATGGTTGGATCTGGATTTGGTATGTACAACGCACTGTCTTTGAGGTCTTGAGTGAAAGTTCCAAGATGCAGGTAACCCTTAATATTGTGGTTCCAAGTGTCTAGAATGGTTTGCTTCAGAAAGTATTTAGGCACGTAGCGACCCCAATGGTTATTCTTTGTTGCAAGGCATGCAGCGATCACATGTGAGCAGGGGTAGTGTAACAACAGTGGCTTCTGGCAAGAGCATGAGCATGTCTGATTCCCAATAACTGTTTGTTGTATTGTTATTTCACCATTCGCTTTTTGTGATTTGGACTGGCAACTTATCCGATATTTCCATTGAACTTCATCGCCGGGATCACGACGTAGAGGTTGTGGGTAAGCTCTGTGAGCAAGAGCAGCCTTCTGTTTTGTGGTCAAGTACTCAGTCATCCATGTTGAATACACCTTTTGACAGTCCTGCATAGCTGCATGTGCTGCAGTAGCACGCTCAAGAAAGTACTTCATTGTGCGGTACAAGAAGAACTCAATGATACCAACAAGAGGGAGAGCTCTAGCACCACGCAAAACCGCGTTGTAGACCTCAGCAAAATTTGTTGTCATTATCCCATGCCTCACACCTCCCTTATCAAACAGGAGACACCATTTCTCCTTAGGCTCATTCTGAATCCACTGGCTGAAGGTCTTCACAGCACGTCCCCTTCTCCTTCTGACATTTGGAGCATCTAGCCCCACGTCCTCCAGAGAAACTGGCTCTTCCCCGGGTTCAGTACTTATTGGCTTCTTAGCTATCTCTTCTGATGCTTTCTTCGTCAGATCATCTAATTTTTGCCATAGCTTGTAGAACTTTTTCTCCTGATTGGTCGAACATAAGCGCTTCAACAATTGTGTAAGTTCTTTGTTCTTGAACTGGCTATGAAAGTTTGCTGTCATATGCCTCATGCACCACCTGCTATGCACATCTGGCCATTGTGGTGCTCTGTGACGTTCTTGGCTACCTTCTTTGATGTCATTAATGGCCTGCAAAATACCTTTGTGTCTATTGTGTATCACACACACGTCTGACACATCTCCCACCATCATCTGCTTCAATCTCTCCAGAAACCAATACCAACTGTCACTATTCTCTCCCTCTGCAAAAGTAATTGCCAATGGCAACAACTGATTGTTGCCATCTGCAGCCACAGCTGTAAGGATTGTGCCCTTGTATTTTCCTGTTAGGAATGTGCCATCTATGCAAATGACTGGTCGACACTGTTTGAAGGCAGCAGTAGTTGGACCCAATGCTAAGAATGCCCGCTGCAAGACTTGCTTCCCTGGCCTTGATACAAGATTATAAGTCTTGATATCATAATAACTATCAGGATTGAGCGTGGCAATTGTGTTCAGCAATCGAGGCAGATTGTCGTAGGATGCTTCGTAAGTACCCCACCTCATCTCCAATACCTTTTTCTTCGCCATGTATGTCTTACCATAACTTATCAGGTACCTAAATTTCTCCTCAATTGCCAAGATAATGGACTTGGGCTCATAAGCAGGATTTTCCACAATCTTAGCAAACATCTGGCTGGCCACAAAACCGGCCGACAAATTACGATGACTTGCATCTAGCTGCTCAAGTACACAAGTGTGATCCACAACAGATCTGATCTCTCAGTAATTTTTCCACTTGCCCTTGGAAGCATACACTCGAAAAGGACAGTTGGGCTTCACACATTGTACATCATATATGTGTGGAGAACTCTTCACTACCCTGAACTCTCTCTGTAGAGTAAGGGTGGCCCACCTCTTCACTGCATCCTTCACCTCTACTGCACTCTTATATATGGCGCCAACAGAAACCTTATTGTCTCTATACTCCCAGGACACATTCTCACCAGGATTGACAGATAGCTGTGAAAAATTGTAACTATCCCAGTCCCTTGGAACTAGCGGGTCATCCTCGTCATCTGAGGAGCCCTCTTCCAACCCACGTTCATCCTTATCAGCCTCCATTTCGTACTGCTTGAGTACTTCTTCATTAACTTCCCCCTCGTCAATTTCACCACGGGCCTCAAAGGGTGTGTCACCATCTCCTTCTTCTGCCTCAGTGGCAGCACCATCTCCTTCTTGTGGCTCAGTTGCAAGACCATCTCCTGCTTGTAGTTCAGCCTCACCCTGGTGAGCAGCACTACCCTCCTCATGCACTTGACTACTAGACCCAACCTTATGAACAACTTGGATAAACAACATCACATGAAAACCAATTTCACATGCTGTTTTGATATAACTCCTCCAATGTTTAGTGCCTTGAAGTGGCATAAGCTCCCAATATACTTACTCACTCCTGTTGATTAGAGCCTAATGGACAAGTCATGTTGCTCTGCATCTACATGGAATGCCCTATAAAAAAAGTTGGTAATGGACCCCCAAGTTCTTTCGGCTGCTCTTCTAATCACATGGTCAACCGAATTAAATTCTAACAAGTCAACTCCATGTTCACCATATCTAATCTGCTCATTACCGAAATACAACTTGACACTGACTGCATCCGACATGTCTGACAGCATGAAAAAAACCGCTATTAACAAGTGGATCTGCAACTACAAAATATATCTACTCAGAGCTACAATAAAACTATAATTTTACTAATCCATCTACACTAAAACTATATTTTTACTAAGCAGGTCTACACTAAAACTATATTTTTACTATTATCACAGTTCAAACTATTAAGTACCAGAGTATTACCTCTAACGAGACGAAAAACCGACAGAGCTTCGCACCTTCACCACCTCCTCCTCACTCCCTTCTCCTCTTCCCCTCTCTTTCTTTTTTTCGAATTATTATGACATTTTCGGCTGAATTTCGGTGTTATATAGGCAGCAGTTCCTAGTGCCGTGGGGCACGGCGGCAGCAGGCCTGGGTTACCGCCGTGGGTTACGGCGGTATGTCCGTCGCACGCTACGGGCCCACGTCTGGCCGTGAGCCACGGCCCCTACCGCCGTGCCGCACGGCAGATGTATAGTTTTGCAAAATTTCTGGCGGATCATTTATTTTTGCAAAATAGAGAAAAACAATATAAAAAAAAATTCGTAGACTGACGCCAAGGGCAAGGAGGGTGAAGTCAGATGATCTGATTCCGGGAAAAATGCCTCCTACCATCCAAAAATACGCTTTCGATGGCGGTTTGCGTAAAAGTTTCCTGAGGCGCTCGTGTCCTCCTTCCCCAATTCCAGTTCCTTCGCCGCGACTCCTCCGGACTCGGTGGCACAGGACGAGCCTGATCGCACCACACAAGCGAAGATTTCGAGGGGTTTAGCCCGGTCGGCGTCTCGTATCGAGATCGGGACGCCATGAGCGAGGTATTCGAGGGCTACGAGCGCCAGTACTGCGAGGCGTCCGCCTCCCTCACCCGCAAATGCTCCGCCGCCGCAGATCTCCAAGGAGGTAACCTATTCTCCCCGAACCTCTCCGTTCCTGGAAGGAATCTTTGGCGGATCCCGCTCGGAATCGTATTATTCTCTCTTGATTGGATGCTTGGATGATTCCGTTGCAGAGAAACTGAAGCAGAAGGCGGCGGAGATCAAATCCGGCATCGATGGCGCCGAGGCACTGGTATTCCCTTTCCCCTTGTTCTCTCCAAGCGATACACTAATATCGCAAATCGCTCGGAGTTTGATTTTGGAATTATATCAAGCTTTTGTTAAAAAAAAAGAAACAAGTTCTTCTCAGAGCCGTATTTTTGCATGACCATGGATGAGTTTCTTCTATCTTTTTTTTCGAAAGATGACCATGGAAGAATTTAGACGCTAAGGATTAGGTCATTGTGTAAATTTTCTGGTGATAGATATGTATAATTGGATGTTCTGAAATAGTGGTAATGCTGTTTATCTTCTCAGATAAGGAAGATGGATCTTGAAGCAAGGAGCCTCCAACCAAGCGTTAGAGCTGGGCTCCTAGCAAAGATCAGGGAGTACAAGTCAGATCTTAATAATCTCAAGGGAGCATTGAAGAGGATTACCAGTGGCAACGCACAGCAAGGGGCAAGGGAGGAGTTGCTGGAGTCAGGAATGGCAGATGCATTGGGGGTACGCTATTATTTTGTTATTTCGAATTCATGAATGATTCCTACTTTGGAGTGAATCATTCTTGCTTGTTTGTTCACAAGGTTTTGCATTATGTGTCTATATTTGAACAACCATTTTCTATTGGTTACTAGATACACAGAAATGTATGTGTTTGGTCAGTGTTAATTTGGCTTAAGTTCAGGAATTTTACCCCTATGATTTGGATACAAGTGCCACTAGGGCTCCTTTCAAAACTGCAGTGAATGAAGCATTAAACCCTCCAAATTAGATATGAAGGGCTGATTGGGACAAAAACAATGCCTTGTATGAGTAGATAATGTCAGAATTTTTTCTTCAGTTGTTTGATGGACTTATGGTGATGTGGACACTCTGAATGAAAAAAAAACATGTTGACCAATGTTGGTCATCAAAGATAGGAATCCATATTTGTTGAATCACTTCTATACCGATCTAGAAAGGCAACGTATCAAGTGCAAACCGACCTCTTCGTGTAAACCATGCAAACTTCTAATCTAGGCAACATGATGTTGACCCAAGGGAATTCATGTGATTAGGTAATTTTACACTTTACCGCCCGCCCCTAATCACACTTTTGCAAATCCCCCCTCTCACCTCCCCCATGCGCCCCCTTGTATCAGCATCATGTGGCTCATATTAGAAGTTTGCACGGAGAGGTTGGTTAGCACCAGATACGTTCCCATCTAGAAATTCTAAAGAGTACATCCTGTATAGCATGAATAAACCAAAGCTATGAATAATGACTGCAATGTTTCTACTAATGTGGGCTGCATGCTATAGCATATGCCGTCCATAATCCAGATAACTAGGCTCTAGCCATATCATCTGGCAATATTCATATTCTGATGAAGTATTGCGGTTCTTGTCCTTTCAGACAGGCGTATTTCTTATCGTCGATCTTAGTTTATTTTACTTGTTAAGTACATGGGTTTATTCTTCAACCTTGTCAATCAAAAGTTGCTGGTCTCCATGCAAGTCCAATGATGTATTTGGATAATAATGCAGGTTTCTGCTGATCAAAGATCAAGACTGCTCAGGGCAACTGAAAGACAGAATCAAACAACTGATAGGCTCAGAGATAGCCATAGAACTATGCTGGAGACTGAAGATCTTGGAGTCTCAATCTTGCATGATCTGAGTCAACAACGCCAGTCCCTCTTGCATGCTCATCGTGCAGTAAGTAACCATTTACCTAATTATACCTGTTTGAAATAATTCCTCTTTTGTTTGTACTCCCTCCGTTTCATATTACTTGTCATTCTGGCTTTCCTAGATACATCACTTTTGTTATGTATGTAGACATAATATATATCTAGATGCATAACAAAAGGAATGTATTTAGAAAAGCCAGAATGACAAGTAATATGAAACAGAGGGAGTATGTGATTTGGTTTGTCTCAAATCATTTTAAAGCAACATTAATATGCAATTTGTTGAAAGGAAGTCATTGACAAGTTTCTACCTATGTGTTACAGATTAGATGAAATGTACCTTTCTGTCATAGTTTAATATTAAAAAATGTTTATGACAAGTTGAAAGGAAGTCATCGACAAGTTTCTTCACGGTTTTCATTTCTTGTCATGCATAGACTAACTTTTTGATTCCTTAAAGTTCCCTCTTTCCATTTTTTGTTACTTGTGACTGATGTAAGTGACAAGTACTCCCTCTGTCCCAAAATACTACTCCCTCCGTCCCAAAATACTACAATTCGTTTTGGGCATTTCTAGGTGCATAACTTTTGCTATGTATCTAGACCTAGTATATATCTAGGTGTATATGAAATGCTATGTCTCTAGAAAAACCAAAATGAAAAGTAATTTAGGATGAAGTGATACACATTTTGATTAAGTGCACCTCTGATCACATTCCTAAAACATACATACATACAAACATACCATTGTGGGGCGTGTGCTTAATACACTGAACCAAGTCACCAACTTATCAATTTGGAGAGAGGTTTAGAACAATTAATTGCTGAGTGGAGATGCCCTGTATGTTTTTTCAGCCCGTTTTGATCTAAAATTTTAATAACGACATGTGTTTTCATGAACTAGCCCTTTTGATCATGCCAAAGGGCTTAGTGTGTCTCTTCAACTTGGTAATTCCAAGTTACTTGGCATGACTCAAGAGACGAGTTGTGCCGGGCTACTTATTGAAAATTTAGTTTGACACATGCTATTATTGAACTTGGATTAGTCAAACGCAGTATAAGCTTTGATCAGGTACCACCCCGTATTACTTAGTTTGACCAAACAAATTAAGTCTATGCTACTATGCATGAGTTAGTAGTTAGTATCGACAATTACCAACATGCAGATGTTTGTTTTGTTCAAATCTCCTGTTCCGTTTTAACCCCTGTTGTGCAATCCTTATTTGGCACTGCAGTTGGATGATGTCGATGTCAACGTTGGCAACAGCAGGAAGATCATTGGAAACATGGTGAGGAGAATGGATAGAAATAAGTGGATCATCGGTCTCATCATCGCCCTCCTTGTCTTGGCCATCCTAGTGATCTTTTATTTCAAGTTCGTGCACTAGGGGATTGCTTTGCATTGGACAGTAGTTTTTTACTGCAACCTGGATGGGGATGAAGGCAGCTACGATTTTCCGAAATTCTTTCTGCATTTTGTAACCTGTGTGTTTTTCTTTTCTATTTTCTATTTCTTTTGTGCAGACTATTTCTCTGTGTTTTGCTTGCATGGGGGGTACCGAATGTGTTGTGAGGAAACAAGTTCAGACCATCAGTCAGAGTCTTGTATATCTAATTGGTTTCTATTTGCAAGAACTGCATAGATAAGCAATGCTACGGAAGCAGATTTAAGCATGTCTTTCATTTTTTACGTCTGATTAACACAGGGTGAAATAGATGGGTAGTCTACTCAAGGCAGTGGTAAGATAAGATATGTAAGTAGTATGAGTGTATGACACATGATTCATCTCAAAATAACCATGAGCCCCGTTTGGAGCTCCACAGCTAAATCTTAGTCCAATGTTTTGATTCTATTTAGAACATGCAAACATTAGATTGTAAATTAATTGGATAAGTCATGACTAACTTGCAAGACGGGCATATTGATCCTAATGAGTCATTATTGGCTCATGTTGTGCTATAGTCACTATATGCTAATAATGGTTTAAATAGGCGTAATAGATTTGTCTTGTGAATGTCACGACTTATGCAGTTAGTTTTATAATTAGCCTTCTAATTGGTATCCAAACATCCGTTATGATCTGAATTAAAAATTAGTCTCCAAACACCTCCTAAGGTATGGCAAGGAATAAGACTCAGCTCTAGGTTCATATGCACTTACTATATACTGCACAGATCATATAAGCATGATATACCCATGTTGTTGATCATCAAGTACCAAATATGATTATCAATATACTCGAGAATAAAGGAGAATTGGCATTTCTTACACTCATATTTGGTTTCGAATATTGTAGTTCCACTTGTCTTTGGAGAATATTTGGTTGCAAGTGATTAATTAAGCACAAAAAGATGGAGAAAACACCCTCTATGGATCCAAGAAGCACACTTCCAACCAATGGGAGTTTGTCACTTGGTCCATAAAATTGTCTCAATCCATCAGATAATGCACACAATCGCCGTTGGGATCCATATGTAAGTCTACCACGCGAAGGAGGTGTATTTGGTCTCACTCACACGGGTAGAAACCGAGGCTTTGGTATGGGCTTTTAGTCCCGGTTCAACTTTGGAGTCGGGACTAAAGGCCTTTCGTCGACATGGTCCGAAATGGGTGCTGTAGCCGGCCCCCCTTTAGTCCCGGTTGGTATTACCAACCGTGACAAAGGGGGGGGCTCCCAACGGCTCCATCCGTCAATTATCGCCCCAGGACTTTAGTCCCGGGTGGTGTTACGATCCGAGACTAAAGGGGTACCCTTTAGTCTCGGGTCGTAAAACCACCCGAGACTAATGGCCGGCCTCCATATAAACACCGAACCTCCTTCTTCCTCCTGCCACCGTACTTACTCACCCGCGAGCTCAAGCTCCTCCATTCCATGGTGACTCAAGCCTAGGGTGTTGCTGCGATTTTTTTCTTCATTAATTTGTGAAGATTTCTCTTCTTCAAAGTGTTGTCAAGGTTGGAATCTTCATCCTCCCTTCATTTGTTGTGATTAAATTTTGTTTTATGGTTTAGAGATGGAGAAAATAGAAATATTAATTTGTAGCTAGGTAGGAGGAGCTTAGAGAGATGAGATTTTGTATATATACGTAAAAATGTAGTTAGGATGGTACTTGCATTGTTCCTTCTTTCATTAAATTTGTATTAAGCATTCTCTTTGATAAAGAAGGGTGAGTTTGATGATATATTCCGTTATGAACTGGATGATGAGAACTGCAGGCCTACCTACATTCTTCCTGAGCATGTTGATCATTCCAAGACAATACGCGAATTCATAAATGTGTTTGAAGCAGAGGTTCAAAAGCTAGAAGCTGACCAGTTTCATCTTGGGAATTGTACTGTATTTTCTTCAAATCATCAACATGTTCACGAAGTACTCACTAATTTTGAGATTTTTCTGAGTTGGTTTACTAATATTTTCAATTTAATTTATTTTCTCCTTCAAATTGTAAACGAAAATTAGAAATAATTGTTTCAACTCTTGAAATAAAATTAGAAATAATTGTTTCAACTCTTGAAATAATATGTGCATAGAAAAGTAGGTATTTTTTTCTTAACTTAATATAATTTTACATGACACAAATATTTTAACTAACAATTTTTTTAAATGTTCAAAGCAAAAGGAATGAGATAAATGAGGAAGGAAAAGAGAAATGTTAACTTCCCGCGCAAAATTACCCTTTAGTCCCGGGTGGTGTTACCACCCGAGACAAAAGGACCCCTTTTTGTCTCGGGTGGTAACACCACCCGGGACTAAAAGTCGAAAATTTGCTTTTAGGGGGCTCCCGCGCGAAATACCCTTTTTGTCACGGGTCGTGAAACCACCCGTGACAAAAGGGGGGCCTTTAGTCTTGGGTCGTAACACAACCCGAGACTAAAGGTGCTTTTATCTCGGTTGGGAATTCGACCCGTGACAAAAGGGGTGGAGGTATATAAGCCCCGTCGCCTTCTAGATCGGCACTTAGCCATTTCTCCCCCAAATCACCGCCTCTGGCCTCGTCTCTGTCGTCACCGCCGCCTCTCCTCGCCGCGCCCGTCCCCGACGAGCGGCCCACCCCGACGCGCAGCTCCTCCCCGATGCGCCGCCCCTCCCCGACGCGCGCGCCTCGCCGTCTCCCGCCGCCGGCCGGCTCGACCGCCGCGACGTCCGCCCTCACCACATGGTCCGACCCTGACGCGCCGCCTCTCCCCGACGCGCATCTCCTCCCCGACTCGCCGCCCTCCCTGTCGCGGCGCCCGCCCCGCCCCTCTCCTCCACGCGCGCCGCCGCCCCTCTGGATCCCGAAGCATACCGGTCAGCCCGATCGGTATGCCGCCGCCGCCGTCGCTTGCTGGGCCCCCTGTGCGGTCGTCGACTGGCGTGCGTGCGTGCCCTGATGGTCGGCCGGGCTGCGCGCACGCTGGGGTTTTGCCTTGCTGACACAAGCCCGTGAAATGCTTGCGTCAGCAAGCATTTTTAATTAAATTTAAATTTATTTGATTTAGTTTATCAATTGATATATATGTGTAGTTATAAAAATTTCATAGATATGCATGAAAGTTTTTAAATTTATAGGAATGGAAAGAAAATTTAATTAGAAATAAATTGTAATACTTTGTATATTTTTGAGTGTATATACAGTCATACATATAAATTTATTAGCACCTACGACTATGGACCAAATTCTTATTTGTGTATTTGAGTTCTTAATTGTTTTCTAATATACAATTTCATAGTTTGATAGTTCTGAAGTCGACGACTGCCGCGTCGGCTTGAACAAGTGACTTCCCGTCACCTCTGTCATTCTCCCACACGGCACCGCCACCAACAAGCATCGTTCGTCCACAAGTTAGTAGAAATATTTCTACTTAGTTTATTCTAAAAATTCATACAATATTGTTGTTTATTCCAGAAAATTCATAGTAAATTCTTGTTTATTCTAGAAAGTTTTAGGAAATTGTTGATTATTCCAGAAATTCATAGAAAAAACTTGTTGCTTATTCCAGAAATTCATAGAAAAATCTTGTTGTTTATTCTAGAAATTCAAAGAAAATTCTTGTTTATCGAAGAAATTCTTAGAAAATTCTTGTTTATTCTAGAAAGTCTAACAAACTTGTTGATTATTCCATAAATTCATAGAAAAATCTTGTTGTTTAATCTAGAAATTCAAAGAAAATTCTTGTTTATTGATCAAATTCTTAGAGAATTCTTATTTATTCCAGAAAGTCTAACAAAATTGTTGATTATTTCATAAATTCATAGAAAAATCTTGTTGCTTATTCGAGAAATTCATAGGAAAATCTTGTTTATTTTAGAAACTCAAAGAAAATTATTGTTTATTGAAGAAATTTTTAGAAAATTCTTGTTTATTCCAGATGGATGACAACAATGACAACTTTATGGCCGACATTGTTGCTAGTGGTACAAATACCATTGCAACCTTCACCGACGAGGAGTGTAGTCAGGCGAACATGTACTTGAACATACCTCCGACTGAGGAGGATGCCACCCCCGTCGAGGACACAACAGCAAATAATGAGAACAATGCTGGAAACAATAAGGAAAGTCTTGTGAATGAAAGTATTGAATGTTCCCACGAGGTATATATATATATATATATATATATATATATATATGAAAAATTCATTCTACTCCCGGGTGTAGTTACTCCCACGTTCAAAAAACCACTTGGAGTATGTTCACATACCTAAAATAAGATTTATCAAAGTGATAACCATGAAAAAATTTCAGTGCAACTCATAATTTTTTTGCACCTTGTGATGTATGTTATTTCCTATATTGAAACATGAGTATGTTCACTAACTTTATGTTTCCTTACACATAAAAAATAGTATGTCCACATACCACTTTTAAAAATCAAGTATGTGTACATACTTTTTTTAGAAACCTCAAGTATGCAAAGTGTATATATGTATATATATATATATAGAGAGAGAGTATATATATTGGGAGCCTAGGGCTTCCAATAATTATTGGAAGCCCCAGCCAACCCAAGCCAACATGGGCCCAGCCACACGGTGCAGTCGAACCAGCCCGCACCGGACCGCACCCACCGAACCAACCAACCAGTTGCCCATCCACGTGTGCGGGCCCCACCTTATTTCCACCCCTCCCCTCAATCCCCACCAGGCACCACCGCACCAGGCCCATTCAAAACCGCCCTCCCGCAAGCTCCCGACCTTGCCTGGCATCGGCGGCGGTCCCCAGCTCGGTCGCAGATCCCGCCACCCGTCGCGACTGCTGCCATAGGTGCAGGCGGCCTGCGCGCCACCAGCTCACCTGGCTTGTCTTCACCGGCGGCGAGCGCGAGACGCCCTGGACGAGCAGCCGGCGGGCGCGTGCCCCTGCACGGGTGCGCAAGCCAAGCAGGCCGGTGAGGATTCGCATGGGCGGGCGGGCCCGAGCAGGCGGCGGCGCCGGCTACGGCCTGCTCCACCACGGGAGGCACGAATCGGCGGGTGGGTGCGCAGGCGGCGGCATCCGGCCGTCGCTGCTGGGTGTCGCGGCGAGGCGGGCCTTCGTCGTCGGGATGGAGCTGCCGCAGATTCCGCCGTCGATTGGTGAGCTCCACCCCCATTTGAATTTACAGATCGCCGATTCAAAGCCAGAGATGTTCCTGATTTGGTTTCCTCGGGGTCCTTCAGGTCTGCGGCTGACGGCGATGTCCCCGCTGGCGAGCTCCGCGAGACTGCTCCGCAAGATCCCGGCGGAGGGCGACGGGAGCACTGGCGTGGGGAGCTCCGCGAGATCCGGCGGACGACGACGGACCACAAGCTGCTGCCTTGGCCCACCTCGACCACGACGTGTTCGACGAAATGTTTGAACTGTGACACCAAACCATAGGTGAGTCCGGCGACCTCCTCTCGATGCAGCATGCGGCGGCGGCGAGCCCGGCGAGCTCCGATGGGGCAAGCTCAGGCAAGACGTCCGGCGCAGGTAAGGTGTTCGACCGAATCCCCCTGAAGCTACAGGATGCATGTTTATATGACTTCCTCTTGTAGTTTCTATGCCTTTGATGCATACCTCGGTGCTTGGATCATTGTTACGACATTGCAATGCGATTTCTACAAACTCGGTAGCTTAGCGAACATCAAACCAAGGGTCCATGCTATAATCCGTTGGGTACATATCGCACTCCAAATCATCGGAAATTATTAGAGGCCTGCCATCTTGAATTGGTTGGATTGATTCATCTATGACTGAATAAACAAGATTGTATGGCACTTTGGCTGTTTGTATTATGTTTATAACATTTTGATCATACATGTGCTAGCATATGAGCATATATACTATCTGCGGGATTGTATAATTGACCTAACAAGATTGACTGGGTAATATATATGCTTGTGACAGAGCATACAAACCCAGTTGAACAAACCCAATTGCATGCATGCGTCAGGTGGCAGGGATGGGAAGGTGGGAAGCTTTTTTTTCAAAAAAAAGGTAGGAAGTGGGTCACGTGGCTAGTTGGCAGGAAAGTGAGAGGTGGCTAGTAGGTTGGCTGGCCGGAGCTTCCAATAGCTATTGGAAGCCCTGGGCTCCCATTAGTCTTACTCTATATATATAAATATAAATATATATTTATATTTATATATCGGTACCTACTATTCATCAGTCAGGGTGTTGAATAATATTCAACATCCTGTCAGCTCCATCAAACTCCGTTACACTGTTAGTAATCTAAGAATCGTAATTAGCTTTTACTATTTACTCCTCGGGTTGACGGTATGTATGCACGATCGAAATGCATTGATTGGAATCCAATTAATTGATTCAATCAACTTCCTATAAACGCATGCACAGATTAAAAAAAAGAGACCGCGAGTCAAAAAAAAAAAAAGAGACCGGCTATAAAGATGGAGGCCTTATGGTCCTTGGGGCTGCCTCCTTTTATCATTCGGTGCGGCTCAGGGATGAGATGCTGGTCAACATCTTCACTGGTGGGTTGATGTTTTTTCTACTCGCACCAACGTACTTCCATGGTGGCACGCCGCGCTGCTGGCCATAGGTACCTTCACTAGCTCCCTATTTTTTTTTGACCTCAAACTTCACGGCCAGCAGATCACATATGTAGATGGTGGTACCGCCAAGTGTCTGGTGAGGCGTTTTCTTCATCTGCCGCGCGCTAGCTGCACGGCCACGGGAAGTATGGATCATCCCCTAACGTCCTCGAATATTTCTTCTAGGGCCAGCCTGCATGACGGCACGACTACGAGCCTCCTTCGGCGTGCACGGCACGGATACGACTACCCATAGCCTGGACGGTAACTCCGGCAGCTCGCAAGGCGGAATGGATAACTGCCTTGCGCTCGTGGTGCTCCCCGCCATGGTGTGGTGCTTGAGCCATGTGGCCTCGGCAAGATCGCGACTCCCTTGGTTGGCTGCGGGGTACTCTCGTCGTCGCCATGGTAAACACAGCAAACGGTGCTTAGCACGCCATGCATGCCACAACTTCTATACAAGCAATCACAGCTAAAAGTTACGACTGTCTTGCTAACAATCGCTTCTACACAAGCAAAAATATTCTAATTAAAGGATGTACTTTTAAAATAAATTGATATTACTTTTGGAACCTTTGGGACAGTAAAAAGTAACCAAATGGAAATTATGAGGCTTATATTCAAAAGCAAGTGCATTTGTGTGTTATGTACTATTATAACTACGCCCTATAATCACGTTTCAAAGTTATTTCATCCTCTCTCTCTCTCCCAAATACAAATGCGCACATTGCTCTCAAAAAATCTTGTTCACACTAGTAGGCGCCCATGCAAGTTTCAAGAGCCTCCTGAAATCCTCTCCCTTGAATCTTCATGGATTTTAAAGCGTAGTTAATGCTTGCTTGCCTGCATATTTTTAGGGAGAGTCGTGTATGTGTGCAAAAATTTAAAAGGTTGAAATGTTACTGCAGTAGTAAATTTCTTGTTGGATTCTTACTCCTCGAAAATTAGAAATGTCATTCGCGATTTGTGTAGCGATTTTTATTTAGTTTCTTATGAATACAATTGTATTGAGATCTACCCATAAATCATGAAGATAAATTTTTTTTTGTTGTGTTCTTATGCTAGAGTGTTTGCGTGATCAAATTGAGCTTTGTACACCTATTGTGTCATGGCCATTACGCATAGTAAATATATTAAGCTAATCAATTTACTCCTTTTTGGTAGCGGGTAAAAATACGGATCCCTAGTTTTATGCTAACTCCTTTTGGAGATGGAATTTTATTGTGTTCATATGCAAAGGTTATGTATGATTCAAAGTGTTCCGCCGGATCAAACGGGCACTTGGCAATTGGCTCTTATTATGTCGTTCTCAATCCACATAGTAAAAGTCAACAGCAAACCAATTTACTTTTTTCGGTTAACAGAAGTAAAAGTGGGTGCAGTAAATTTTATATGGGTTTTATTTATCTCATTAATTAGAAGTAATTTGTCATAAAGAAGGAAAGAATAATTACTCCATATTGTTAACCCATGTCTATTGGTTTTGCAGTTAATTTTGACGCGTATCATGATTCAGCTTCCCTTGAAAGCAATTTATTGAGGTGCTTAATCACAGAGTGAATGGTGTTTACTTCTTAGGATGAAAATGAGTAAAACACAAAGTCAGAGAGCCTCGTCGAAACTCGGTCGGAACGTGAGACTTTTTTTACTACTCGGAAGCAGCACTGACGTTTATAATGATTCAGCTCCCCTTGAAAGCAACTAAGTGAGGTGCTTAATCATAGACTGGATGATTTTTATTTTTAGGATGAAAATGAGTAAAACACAAAGCCAGAGAGCCTCGTCGTAACTCGGTCGGAACGTGAGACTTTTTTACTACTCAGAAGCAAAAAAAACAGTAATTAGAGTATGTCAATATTATTCATGTTGCTCCCTAAAATCTCTCTTGCTGAAAAAAAACCTCCATGCATTAACTGATATCTCATATTATGTATCAGTCAATAATCAATGGCAGAAATGAGTAACTATGTGATTACGATGTTCACCAAATTGCGGAGTGAAATAAACGCACCATGCAAGAATCTCTCTCTCTCTCTCTCAAATCCAGCTCACCCCTTGCTGGTGTGCATGCATGCAAGAATTAACCTTGATGCAAATATGCCTCAAATCCCTCTCAGCTGCCTTAAGAAGGACCTATCAGAATTTTTCCATGTTGCCTCAATTCCTCAGGAGGAAATCCAATCGATCTTGATAAATAAGGTTCGTTGCATCATAATCGATTGCAATATCTACTACATCTGATTTTTACGGTTGTTTTGCTAGTTTGATTAAAAAAATATGGTAATAGAGCCTCACCGGAGCTTGACATTCGACCTCCCCATGCCGGCGCACCCACAATGGACTATGCGCTAGCGGTTCAATGATCCTGGATGCAAAAAATTGGATGTACAACCATGATGCAATCCATTTTAACTACTTAAACATGCAAAGGAGTAATTATGTGATTTCTACATCACACTAGAGCTCCGTCTGTGCAAAACGGCACACGCTGAATAATATTCACCACGCTGCGTGGTGAATATCCTTGTCCTACACACACACACACACACACACACACACACATATATATATATATATATGACGAGTTTTATCTACTCCCGAGTGTAGTTACTCCCATACTTGTATCTCACAAATTAGAAGGTATCTTTGCATACTTGAGGTTTCTAAAAGTATGTACACATACTTGATTTTTAAAAGTGGTATGTGGACATACTATTTTTTTATGTATAAGGAAACATAAAGTTATTGAACATACTCATGTTTCAATATAGAAAATAACATACATCACAAGGTGCAAAAAATTATGAGTTCCATTGAAATTTTTTCATGGTTATCACTTTGATAAATCTTATTTTAGGTATGTGAACATACTCCAAATGATAAATGGGTATGTACACATACGCAAAGTGGTTTTTTGAACGTGGGAGTAACTACACCCGGGAATATATATATATATATCATGCATTAAGTTCATAGTTCTTATTTCTCTAACCTCAATTCTTACATAATTAATTAAATAACGAATCTGCAACTTGTAGGCTTCATGCTCAACATAAAAAAAAGACAAAGAGAGGGCATACACAAGTACTCACCGGCTATGTCATGTATCATATCACAGAAGTGTCAGAGGCTGGCCAACCATGTGCTCCAAAAAAGATCAAGGACACGTATGTGTCACAGTGCGGGGCCATTGTAAAACGTGCCCATCAACTACAGAGAATGGAAGGGAAAAACAGATAATCCACACGTGGTTCCAGACTCAGTGAAAAACTTGTTGTGGGATGAAATCCTAAAACACTTCACACTTCCTGAAGGTGTTGAACCAAACAATGTGAAGCGTTGGACTCTCACGAGGATGGCAACACAATTTCAGAAGTTCAAGCAGCAACTGGATAAAGATTATATCAAGAAGAATCAAACTCCAAATTGGATTGAATATCCCAAGTTAAAAGAACATTGGACGTCCTTTGTGGAATACAAGAAAAGTGAAGATTTCGCCAAGGCGAGTGCATGAGGGAAGAAAAGTCGTGGTAAGAAGGAGCACGACCATCATCTTGGTCGAGGTGGTTACACACTTGCAGTTCCCAAGTGGCGGAAGATGGAAGAAGACCTTCTCGCACAAGGTACCATACCAGCGGTCTATGAGTGGCCCGAGCGAGTGAAGAATTGGTATTATGCTCATGGAGGCACAATTAACTCCGAAGATGGTACCCTTGATTTCCCACCCTCGTTACGGGAGGCTGCACTTGAAATATTGAAAACAATTGAAGATGTCAGAGCGGGCAGAGTGAAGGTTGACAGAGAGATGGATGAGCTCACTATGGTGCTCAAGAATCCAGAACACCCAGGACGTTGCAGGGGCTACGAGGTGGTACCATGGAAATTTTCCTTCAGGGGAGACTTTGCCACCTATCGAAGCAGCAGAAGAAGAAGAGAGCGCGAAGAGGAGGAACGGCGCCAAGAGATAGAGCAAAGACTTAAAGAACGCGAAGAAAAGATGACGACAGAGATTGAACGGCGAGTGGCCGCCGCATTAAATGAGATGGCCCCATCTGGAGGACTGCCTCTAGTACAAGTGGATCCTTCTGCTCGCAAAAGCAGTTGTGCTTCCGCAGCGGTCCCCGAAGAGCAAAGGGAAATAGGAGTTCAAGTGGACGATAGCCAACGGTACCCTGTGGATGACATCTGTCGGTGCACCCCATGTGAGCTTCACAAGCCATTCGGCAACATCAAAATGAAGGTATGTATAATTCATGCTTTTATTAGCTGAATAATTGATGTATATATATATTACTTTGAAATTTCTGGACAGACATTCACAATGACGGTATAATTCATGCTAATAATAACTAATTAATTATCATTTCTCAGGTGGCGGACGGAAGTGCTTTTGCGCATTTTCCTGGACAGACAAGCCACTGCATGCCGATTCCACCTGGCTACGCCTCAGTTAGCGTAGAGAACATCTGTCAACCTGATTTTGAGGAGCTAGAGCTAGATATCCTAGGAGGTGATGGGGAAAAGACACTTAAGGATGCGCTACACGGTATCATATTATGGCCAAAATGTTACATCGTCATAATCCCCGAGAATGATGGATCTCCGAGAGACCCCCTGGAGCCTCCACAATCGTCTCCGGGGCCGTCATCGTCACTACCTGCTCGCTCACCTTCTCCGCAAGAACCATACAATTCGAGAGAAGCGAGCTCCAGCGATCACGATGATGACATCCCTCCCAATTCACCTCAGCAACAATCGGTCGCAGAGCACGCGCCACAGAGGTCTCGAGCACAAACTTTCAAGTCGGTGCAACCACCAAAGAAAAAACGAAAACGACCAGCAAAGAAAAAGCCCGAGCCAACGAAGCTAGCATGGGAGAGGACAGAAGAAGAAACAGACGTGATTGTAGCAAAAGAAGTCACGGTCTGGTTTGCAAAAGTGAGAGAAGAAACTCGGCAGGAAAGCCAGGATGCCAAAAAAATGAAGGTCGTAAGCAGAGACTCCAGGCTTTCATACGCGAGATGGAAGAAAAAAAGAGAAAGGTAGAGTTGAAAACGGACTATGAGCGTTCGATGGACAAGTCTTATCAAAAGAAGAGACGACGAGGGTCGCCGAATAGTTACATCGAGCAAATACCTGCGTCGACGTCGGGGACTGCCACAAACAAGAACAAGGAGAAGCAAATAGATGCATCCATGACCGATCCGACTAACTTGTTTGCGGGCCTCAGTGCTAAAGCACAAGCAGCAATTGACAACATGTCTGCAGAAGAACTGGCTCGTGTCATTAACTTTTTTGAACAAACAAAGATGCCTGTTGGTGGTATTCTCGGCCTTGAAGACCTACCAGCGGATAAAAATTTCGTACCTAGATGGCGCTTTGAGCTAGGACAACCTCTAGTGAAGCCAGAATTGGTCAACAAGCTCCCAACTAAGATGCGCAGATTTCATGACTGGTACTTGAAGAAGTCAGCTGAGGGCCTGGAGATGTTTGGTATGCTCGTGAGACCTGGAGATTTTTCCCTTCAAAACGAGAAGGTGGTCTGGCTCTGATTCATTGATATCTATGAAGTTTACCATCTGGATGCCGTGAATACCGATCTTATGATGGCCTGGAGTCTGTAAGTGACATATTTTCATATGTTCATTAATAAATTTATTACATTTGTCGATCTACTAATTAATATTTGGCTTTCTTCTTGTGTAGCCTGCAACTTACTGAGATGCGAAAGAAGGGTTATTCAAGAATTGCTTTCATGGACCCATCAAAAGTTAACAAACAGGAGATCCGGGACCAGCGAAAAACAATAATCGAGACAATTTTTAGGCACTTAGATGAGTATCATTACAAGGATCTTATACTACTGTCTTACAACTTCAAGTAAGTACGGTTGTCATCTAATTATCCTTGTTAATTCTATTTAGTCAATTCTAATCTTTATGAGCATGCATACAGATTCCACTGGATTCTACTCATAATCACCGTCGACAAAAGCAACATCAATGTGTATGATTCATTGGGAAAAGATCCCTCAGAATACCAAGACCTTCAAGATGTATGTCACGAGTAATAATTCTATCTATGACATTTTCTTTAATGCAATATATATATTTAGCTTTTATACTAACATTGTATCTTTTATTATTTTGCCTTAGAGCTTGGACCATGTTCATTGCAAAACACCAAGGACCATTTCGAGAAAAATTAGATGGGTCACTAATTTTCCGGTACGTATATCAAATAACAACTTCAGATTGAGAATATTTAAGATGTATAACACTAGTATTTCATAATCTGTTCTCCTCTCCACTTTAGTGTTTGAGACAAGAACCGGGAAATAATTTATGCGGGTACTACGTCTGTGAGCACATACACCATTACAGTGGCAACGCGGGTGATGATAGTGTAAGTAAAATAAACCTATTAATAATACATCATTTTTATCCTCTTTTGTATATTTAATCACTTGGTGTATTATATTAACCTATTTGCAAATTACAGAGGATTATAAAAAGGGAAGCACTCATAGGGAAGGATCGTCTCTTGGCAATTCAAGAAGCTCTCATGGGATTCCTCATGGACGAGGTGGTTAATCCAAAAGGAAAACATTTTTATGACAACCATCCAATTGACCGACTCAGCTCCGAGGAAAGCTAATTGAGACTAGAAATTTGAACTGAATGATATTTTGATGTATATATACTATAGGGTTTAGGGTTTTGATGTATATATACTATAGGGTTTAGGGTTTTGATGTATATATACTAGTTTAAGAAAATACAATTTATTTTGATGTGTATAAATTATTATGTGTATATACATTTATAAGTTTATATATGTAGATATATAGGGTTTAATTTATATATAAGTCTAATCTAAGTGCGTATATGGTATATATAGATAGGTATACATATATACAAGTGCAAATACGTATACGTACATATACGGATTAGACAACAATTAGAATATACGCTCAAATCGAAAACAAAAAAAATAGACGAGACCCTTTAGTCACGGTTGGTATTACCAACCGAGACTAAAGGGGGTGGGCACAGGCGCTGGCGTGCCCCCCTTTAGTCCAGGTTGGTTCACCCAGGACTGGGGGGGGGGCTTTTGTCTCTCATCATTAGTCCCGGTTGGACTTGAGAGAACTATTCCCTTTACCAACCGGGACTAAAGCCCCTCTCCCTACCAGTGTCAAGAAGGGTCTCAATGATTTTTTGGTTTTCTTCTCTCCCAATTAGACAAATAGAATCTTGTTACCTAACCTAGGGCTTCATTTGTATGATTGTCAGTCGTAGACCATGCCTCCCCCTTCAGTTCCAACAAGATGGCTCCGATTGGGAACATACCTGGTGTTACTTCAAGATATGCTCCTGGTTGGGACCAACCCTTCTATCAGCACAAGGCAAGTAGCTTGGGTGGCAGAGTGCAAGCAGTGACGAGTGGACCCAACTGATCCATCAGAACCATTCCACTGGTTCAAACTTCGGTGGTGTTTCCTTCCACGTTAGTTGCTCCACACTTATTATTAGCTCGAGACCATACCAGTCTTGCCCAGAAGCTGAGTGAGTTGACTGTGCGCACCAGTGACATAGAGAAGTCGCTGAACCAGAGCTAGGACATCAAGTTCACTCAAGATTGGTAGCAACAAATGGGCAAAAGATGCAGCAGTTTCAACAGCAATAGCAAGAGGAGCTGAGAGCTTACTTCCTTTGTTCAGGGTACAACCCTAACTAGCAACAGTGAGCCCAAAAGCTACCTTTAGTTTAATAAGAAGACCATTTAATACAAGCTAAAGAAACACTCTTTGTGAGACAAATTTTGAAAGTTAAATGATTAGTCTTTGTAGGACGTATAATAAAGGATAGGTGGATCCATGCCTTCCTAGTGGCAAATAAATCATGTGAAAAACACGGGTGTAGTATGGATTGCCAACGTGTCTAGAATTGAGTAGAAAATAGTTTATGGAGTAGATACAGTACGTGGATCCATATCCTCCTAGTTCAGCATCGATCCCAATTAATTGGCAATGATTGCGGCGGAATTTCTGTCAAACCCATGTTTGGTAATAGATGGTCTGGACCCACATATTATTAGCGCAGAATAGACAGATCAAAAGATTTGCAAAGTATATCGGTTTCTCATAGGAAAGTCTCAGTGGAGAGGGTCATTATACAGTTACTAAGATTGTAAATTTGAGAACGGCAACAATGGAGGGTCATGGTGATGACACTTCCCTTCCTCTCTCCTTATAAATTTGCTGACGTAGCTTGATATTTAATGCTCATGATCCTCACTTCTCACTGAGACTGACGTGAGTATTACCTAATATTGTTGTCAATATAATTAGATTGCACAGTATAAACATGCCCTGCGAACGAGTTATAATTAGGTCGGCGAACGGCGGCGCTGAAAACGTGAAATTACTGAAATAAAAAACCCAAACTCGTAACCTCTCACCTCTAGCTGGATCTTGCCAAACCCCTTCGGAGCTGGGGAGCCTCACCGGAGGTGGGTGTCAGGGGGTGAGACCTGGACAGATCCGCAAGGGGGCGACCCAAGCGGTTGTAGGTTAATTGGAGGGGATCGGGAACTCGGAATGCGGCGATGATGGCGAGGGACACAAGGGTTTAGACTGGTTCAGGCCTTCGGAGAGTAAAATCCTACGTCCAGTATGCAGTGGAATTATGCGTGAATGGGGAAGTCGCCTCGAACGGAGCTCTAGGCCGCCTTATATGATCAGCGGGCTAGGGCTTCCATTCGAGGTCGGTGGACCCTCATCGGGGTCGGTTACAAATTAGGAAGGTCATCTTCCGTGATTACAGGGTGAATCCCGCGATCCGCGGACCTACTGGCGGCGTCGAGCCGCGACCTGGGGGAGAGTCTTGCGCCACAAGCCCGGCGGACCCTCCGGGATCTGGATAAGGTCTTCTAGGGTCTTCCAAGGTCGCCGGGGTTATGGATAAGGTCTCCGGGCCCACTTGCAGGTCGGTGGGGCTTCTGATAGGTCGGGTCCACATGACAGGGACCTCTGGGACCCTGGTCGGTGGGGACCCATGGGTACCCATGTCTCTCAAGCCCCCGATCGACGTGTAGGCGTAGCGGCCAAGACAAAGTCATGTCGAGGCTTGGTGAAGTCATGGCGTCGTCAAGGTCGCGTAGGGTGCACGGGGATCCAAAGAAAATCTTGCCAGCACCCATGAAGTCGAACATCAAGCTCCTGGAACGCAGATCAAGAAGTTTGAAGTGAAGGCAAGGCACTGTCGTGTTGAAGAACCGCCGACCTGACCGGAGTCTGAGAAGATCGTCATGCCCTTGGAGAAGGTCCCTGTACTGACCAAAGGGAGGTCGAGCAGAGACACAGTGGAAGCTGGCTGC
This sequence comes from Cenchrus fungigraminus, assembly GCA_036936925.1. Taxonomy (NCBI): domain Eukaryota; kingdom Viridiplantae; phylum Streptophyta; class Magnoliopsida; order Poales; family Poaceae; genus Cenchrus; species Cenchrus fungigraminus. The sequence continues at coordinate 41,114,020 of CM072778.1, read as the reverse complement.
CGGTAGGTCGATGCGACGTAGAGGTAGAGGGCGTCGTAAGACGCACTCGTGGAGTAGCCCCCGAGCAGGAAGGCGACCTGGAAGGTTGAGTTGATGCTCGAAGAATAAACCGAGAACCTACGGCATTCTGCTTGTGATTCAAGATGCTCGTCCCACTGAGTAAGATAAGCCATCCGTAATCTCTGCAAGGCAGTGCCAGGCGCCAGAAGTCTCGTCGCGTAGCGTCCCACGGGCGTATTGTACAAGCACGGGACCTGCCTCAGGCAGAGACACCATCGCTGCTAATATAGGACAAAAGCTGAAAAGTTGTCATCAGGCGGGTGGCAGACGTGTCAGCGCACCCGGAAGCAGACAAAGACCTCACGCTCCACATGGTAATAGTGTTGCGGATAAGGATGCCACACCAACCAAAGTGCTGACTGCATCCAAGGCCAAGCTCCACTGCTATAAATAGGAGACTCCGATCCTTGCTTCTTAAACCAAGTAGGAACCTCATGGCGAAGCAGCTTAGTAATTATGCAGTGCCCTGGTCTTGTGTTCGGCCACCAGAGCATAGAGCTAGGTTACTACTATCTGGAGCTAAAAGAATGCTTGCGAAGTTGGGAGAACTCCATCAGCCACTCCATCCGCGCCCAGCGAGGAATCCAGGTGCAGCATGGGGCAGTACATGCCTTGACAGGCCTTGTGAGCGGAGGCCTGAGGCCAGGTTGGGGGTTACCACGCTCCGATGGGAGAGACCCGAGGTGACGCTGGTCCGATTTGGGATCTTGTGAGAGCACCCTAGCAAAAGATGGGACTCCACAGGAAACCTTCTGGGGCTAGAGTAGAGGTGGCTGTTGTTGACGGTCCTTATAACAAAGATTCGACCGTCAAAACCTCAGGTTCGACAGGGGTATATGGCAAGTTTCATGCACATTTTTAGTACTAATAAAGTTCCACGAGTTGTGTTGTGAATTTCATAGGCAGGTACACATTTTGGGAGAGATTGGAACCAACGTGCCACATGAGCAAGGCACGGCCGAACCACCTGGTCCGGCCGGCCCTGCAGGTGCGGACGGCCTGGCAGGTGCGGCCGGCCCTACCCCGTGGCTCGTGCCTGGTCCAGAGCACCTCCTCTCCCTCGAGCAATACTTGGACGAGCATGATTCACTGAAGAACGTCGGTTTGATCCAAAGGTGGAGGCTAGGATCAATGGGTCCACTTGTCCGGCTGCTCAACCGCCACAACAGTCATTCCGAGGTGATCCTAGGCATCCCTGAGCGAAGGCGGTGCATCACACGGCACGGAGGTGGGCCGGTCGCACCTAGAGGGCCGGCCACACCTATCAACCGACGTGCCGGGCAAAACCAACCCAAGGAACCGACCTACAACCGCCTCAGGAGCAGTGATCAGGGGCGTCCAAGGCGAGAGGCGGTGGATCATAGGGCCGGCCGCACCTCCTGATCTAGCCGCACCTGACATATTGGCCCCACGCGCTCCACCGACCCTCCTTGCCTATAAAAGGCACCTCACACTCGCTGGATTGGACACACAACGCAGGAGCATCTCCATTTCCCTCTTTTGTTCACTTAGAGTAGGATTAGTGTAGCTTGGGAGTTAGAGTCGAGTCGAGCTAGTCTCGGGGTTCCGGAGGAGTCTTCTTCAAAGTTCCGGTACTACTCTTGTATCCTTTCTTTGTTTAGACTCAAGTACAATTCAAGTTATCTTTCTATCTTACCTTTCGAGTCAATTACATTCAGCTTTTACTATGCTCTAGAAGCTTTATTCTTGGTTTAGACTAAAGTTAGTTTAGTCTTGGTTAGCATAGCTCTCTTGAACCCTATAGTGTTGTGGTCGTTCTTCGCTTGATCTCCGGTGATTCACGGGAGAGAGAGACCTTCCTTCGTGGTACCCGGGGAAAGGTTCTCTGGTTTGTTGTGAGTGCGGTGCTCAGAGCTTACCTTAGTCTTAGATTGGTGTCCCGTTCAATGGAATAGTTGTGGTACCCTAAGGAGGTGACAGCTCCGGACGGGCTTTGTAGTCCACCACTGTTGACACATCTTATCCTATATATTTATAAGTCAACTAAACATGAGAAAAGAGCATAAATGTTAATATCAACTTAGAATAGGGTGCCACTAACAGTTTTTCTAGAGATTTGGTAAATTATATAAATCTAGGAACCATTCGGGAAAAGTGCTAAAAGAATCAAATCTAGAAGACTCCAGAAGGCTCCGGAACTCAACGAGACTTGGCACCCAAGAAAGAAGCATCTAGAAGAAGCGACAGACCACCTAGCCGAAGTGGGCCCTGAGGGGGGCCCACCCCAGCCCGATCGGCCTGGTGGTGGGGCCGGTCGGCCTCCCCCGGGCGCCACCTCAGCCCTACCTCCAGAAGGTTCTTCCACCGCCTATGAGGATCAATCTAAACCACTCGTTAGGTCGGTTTGATCAAACGGCGCGCGTCTACCCCTCAGGGCTATATAAGCAGCCCCCCTGCCTCCTGGCAGAGGCATCTGGAAACCTGAGTTTGCATACACCAGATCAAGTCATCAAGTCAGAGATACTACGCCCTAGAAACACCATATAGCAGAGTAGCTAGCTAGTCTAGATCTAGGAGGAGGCAAGGCGTCTACTTGGCTCCTGATCGTCTAGAGGCTGATCGAGATACTGATCTAGCTTTGCTCTTGTAAGTTCTTATCTAGTTCCTTACATTTGTTATACAGACATATGTTCTTATCAATGATTATATTCGACATTATATGCTTTGGTGTTTATTATGATTACATGTTTAGCATAGTTGATTTGCCTTTATATTCATGTATGGAGTCGTATAGCCCTCACCTAGATCATTTGTTAACATGGGTGAATGGTAAAGACAGTGTAAGCGTGGTGCTTATATTGTATTTATCTGCGATTGCACCCTATATGCCGGGTCGTGTGGTAGATCGTGGTGGTGACAGCACTATTGAGTCCTTCGCAGTCCACCCCCCGTGTATAGGACTAGTGGAGCCTTATACTGTTTGGGTTGTTTCAAGTTTCGGCCTTGATCCTCCTGGATAGTCTCCCCATGCATTGATATAATAGTTCTTCTTCCATGATTGTTAAATGTTTGCACTAATCATAGTTTGCATTGACATATAGTTTAGAGTTACCGAGGAGTATCCTCTCTAACTAGACTTTGCTATGTTTCTCTTGCTATAATGACACTTTCTAGCTGCTCATGATGTTATGACTTGAACAATGCTATCAATATCTTTATCTTTATGTGACTTACCCCTGTTTATAGCAATTGATATATTTTGGCCACTCTACATTATAAAACTGAGAGATGAGCATGTATTAGCTATTATGGATTAGAAAGACTTCTTTCCCTGTGGTAGAATATAAATACGATACCTGGTTTTACTCCTGGTTAAAATGCTACAATGGTATATTCATATCTGTGCGCTTGCGGATTCCCAGTTTATATATATCTTCTTTTCTAGAGATCCAAGGCATATGTAAGAGTACCATATCCTTGCGTTTTCTGGCACACCAGTCAGGGCTGACAACCTATATCGAGTTGTGCTATGAATCGTGTCGGAGTTCACCTTTTAGTTTAATCTGAAAGCAACATCTGATATACACTTAGCATCATGTTAAGATATACCTTTGCATTTCTGGTGCCGTCGATAGAGATGGATCTTATATCCGTTTCTAGTCGATGACATTAGCAATGTCAACAAGCATTTTTGGCGCCGTTGCTGGGGAAAGAAAGTCTATAGCCTAGATGAAAAAGTTTCAGTAATAGCATGCATGCATCTCTCACACATAATGTATCGAGAACCCAAATTATCATTGCTTAAACAGGCTTACCCTTGTTCTTTCCACTTTTGTCTATCTTATTTCAGGGTAATGTATGAATAAGAATCTTCCAGAAAACTTCGTTTAAGATCCAGAGAAAATCTTAAAGAAGGCAAGGTCAAAGCTCTGGTCTCCTGATTCTCGGCCCACGACTTCTGCCTTGGGAGATTCAACAGCGCGAAGCATAACACCCACGTTTGAAGTAATGGCAAACAAGTCCCTACGCGAATACTCCGCACCGACCCCGGACAACATTCATACTGGTCCGACAGTCGCTGTAGGAAATGCTACTTTTGAGCTCAAGCCTGCACTGATCAACATGGTACAAGCTAGCCAATTTTGTGGAAAAGCTCATGAAGAAGCCAACAAACACCTTCAACATTTCTTGGAGATATGTAGCACCTTCACGATCAAAGATGTGCCAAGTGATGCAGTCCTACTTCGTTTATTCCCATTCTCACTATTGGGGCGAGCGAAGCAATGGTTTTACTCCAACAAAGACAAATTTACAACTTGGACATTGTGTTCTACTGCCTTTCTGGCAAAGTTCTTTCCTATAGGCAAAACCAATGCCTTACGGGGGAAAATTTCGAGTTTCCAGCAGCAACACGAGGAATCTGTTCCTGAAGCATGGGAGCGCTTTCAAGACTACATTTCAGAATGCCCACATCATGGAATGGAAAACTGGTTGCTCTTGCAGACCTTCTACCACGGTCTCTCTACCAACACCCGTGAAACGATGGATGCTGCAGCTGGAGGTGCTTTCCTGTCCCTTACACTTACTCAAGCTACTAACCTTGTGGAAAAGATGGCATCCAATCAAGCTTGGAACGACGAAGTCATGCAACTCTTCGAATCCCGCATGACCTGTGAAGAGTGTGGAAACACTGGACACTCAGGGAGTCAATGCCCTCGGCTGGAGGAGGACGTGAACTACATCAACAATAACAACCAATATCGTCCCCAGCAGAATCAAGGATGGACTCAGCAGAGGACCAACTACCCAGGTAACTATTCAGGTAATTATCAAGGTAATAATTTATCTAATAATTTCTCACCTTTAAGAGACTTAGTCCAAAACCAGGGTAGAATTATGGATAATCTGTCCAAGAAGTTAGCTTCCAATGATAAAATGCTCGAAACTATTAGTAATAAAATGGAAAGCTTTTCTTCTGCCATCAAGAACCAACATAGCTTTAATAAAATGCTAGAATCTCAGATTTCTCAGCTGGCATCATCTGTTCCCACGGCTAACCCAGGTAAGATTCCGGGCCAGCCGGAAGAATTAGAATCTGCAAATCTTGTCGATATCTACTCTGCAGATCTGTGTTCGAGTAAGATAGAAGAAGGCCCAAGATGGACTGACTGGGGCATGCCCGCCAAAAGAGGAGATCCAGGAAGGCCCGTCATCACCATCACTATTGGAGCCTACACCTTCAAGAATGCACTTTGTGACTTTGGGTCTAGCGTCAACATAATGCCTATGGTAATATATAAGAAAATCAATGGTTCACCTTTATTGTATACAACCATGTGCTTGCAGCTTGCAGACCCGTCACTATGCTACCCCGAGGGCATCCTAGATGACATATGTCTGGGGGTAGGACGCTCCTACGTGGCTGCCGACTTCGCTATGGTTGAGACTGGGGGAAGTGAGAACGCTCCAATCATTTTGGGTCGTCCTTTCCTTGCCACAGCCAAAGCCATCATCTACGCCGACGCCGCTAAGATCGTCCTCACCATCAATGGGAGAAAGGAGAGATTCAAGTACAAGAACAAGATCCTAAAAGCTCCTGCACACCCCCGATATCCTTACCCCCAAGAACATGAGCCAGTTGTCGAGAAGAAGAGAAGAGATAGAAGGAGGAATAAGAAGAACAATCGACCTCAACCACATGTGGAGGAAGTTTGGATGATCAACACGATTCAATCAGAGAATGAGAACCTGTTCCCTTCACCATTACTGCCAAAGCTTGAAGACCCTGGAGTTCCATCAATCCACTGCTCCATCAATCAATGGAACTTCCAGCGAGTTGTCTGCGACACGGGATCGGGCACCAACCTAATGTCTAAGGTAACCTACGAATTAATATATGGTGACCTGCCTTTGTATTCCACATATATAATGTTGCAGATGGCGGATCAATCACAACGGTTCTCGGAAGGAATTGCACGAGATGTACCTGTCAAGATAAAGGACCACTATGTCATGACTGACTTTTTAGTCATAGACATGGGAGATGAGCAAGATCCTCCCATCGTGCTTGGAAGACCGTTCCTGAACACAACAAGAGCAATCATCTACATCAGGACTGGCGAGATCCACTTCCAATTCACAACTGAAAAGGTACACTGCTACTTCAATACTTATACTAATCCTGAGCAGCCCAAGAAGAACAAGACGCGGAGACGCCTTCAGAAATTACAACGCAAGCTGAACACAAAGTTGACGGATGTCAAGAACATTGAAGAAGAGATTAAGGAGAAGTCCGCTCAGCTTCTACCAGCCCAGTATTCTGAACCTGTTACTCCAGAAAGGTCTCCACCGAAGAAACAAGTTTGGAGGAAGAAAGATCAAAGTACACCTTCGGAAGACCAATCACTACCCGCGTCATCAACTGATCAATCAATGGCCACTACATCTACGCCATGGGAGTAAGTACTCTAAACTCTCGCCGAGAGGTAACTCGGTATTTATCTTTATATTCTGCACTGCATATTTAGATTAGCATGTTTATTTCCCTATACCTGCATTGAAAAAAATCATAAAAATATTTTCTGCTTTTGCATTCTTTAAGGCCCCATGTACTCCGTACCGTGGCGGCATAAAAAAATAAATATATTTTTGCATTCACATGTTTTTGCATTTAGCATCTCTTTTGCATATAAAAATTCACAAAAAAAATACGTGGGCACATGAAGGTCCACACATTTCAGAAAAACCCAAAAAGAAGTGGGCACATGAAGGCTCACAGCATAATCCTAGAATTTGTTCCTTCGGGTATGTGCGAGACTAATATTTACAGGGAGAATTTAATAAGGACCTGAAGGCAAACAAGTTCCAAGGATGAATCAAGAATCACTTCAAGATCCAGCTTGGGGGAGAGCACCCCCAGTTATCACGATAAGTATCACTATCCTAGGTGTTTAATATTAGCTAGTTATTTGAGTATTAGTTAAAAGTCTTAGTTTGAATAAAATGCTAGAGTCTGCTAGTTGGCTTTTCTCTTTAATAATGATCTTGATGATATATGCTTGGAGATGATGAATAGTTGCTCCGCCATAATCCCTTTTAAAGTGCTTAGTTTTCAAACCTAGATTCTCCTGAAGCTTAAATGCTTAATTTGCTCTAAACCCAAAACCTGTGCAAGTACATGCTTAATCTGAGTCTAGGCTTTGAAAGATGATTCATGAAAAGTTGAGTTGCTATTGATCATTTTCCTAGAGAAGCTTGATTCCTGGATTTATCTTAAAAATCATAAAATTTTATATGATGAGTTCCTGTGTCTATGATCCTTAAGAGCTTGTCATACACATCAAGATCATTCCATTCCACCATTTATGCTGCCTCTGACATGGAAGTACGCATTTTCCATCAAGCCATACAGCTCATGCAACTCTAGGATATATCTCTCTCAATGTTAAAAAGGATTCTGGGGCTACATTCGAAAAAAAAGAGAGGAAAAAGTGAGAAGAGAGAGGGAGAGAAAAGGACAAGTGTCATACTAGGCGAGAAGGGCCTACCTCCCTAAAAAAATAAGTTTAGAGATGAATAATGGACACGTGTCCGAGGGTGAGTAGAGCCCACATCTCTAAGGAGAGAGAAAAATGGACAAAAGTCCGGGGCGAGTAGAGCCCACCTCTCCAAGAATGGAAAGCCCAGATCTTAAAAATCTTAGAAAGAGAGATATAGTCCAAGAGCTAGGCTATAAGGCTTACCACCTTTCACCCTCATCCATCCAACACTATCATCCATACATATCTTGCCAAGTGTGACTCCATGCTTGAGAAGGTCATACACAGGATCTCTGAGTTTTATCTGAAAAATGTGCAAAAACCCCAGGATGATAGCTGATCAAAGAATTTGAGATATACTGCTTGACTTGATTGTTTTGTCTTTTATTTGCTCAAGATTGATGAAAAGGCTATGCTTAAAGGTTGAAGGTAAGAGAGAGCAATCTTGTTGAGGAGAATTGATTTTTAAAAACCATAGTACTTTTGAGGTGTGAAAGCGTTGTAGCAACTCCTGATCCTGCTAAAGCATATCTTTGCTAGGGACTAGCAAAGGGTAAGCTTGGGGGAGTTTGTTGACACATCTTATCTTATATATTTATAAGTCAACTAAACATGAGAAAAGAGCATAAATGTTAATATCAACTTAGAATAGGGTGCCACTAACAGTTTTTCTGGAGATTTGGTAAATTATATAAATCCAGGAACCATTCGGGAAAAGTGCTAAAAGAATTAAATCTAGAAGACTCCAGAAGGCTTCGGAACTCAATGAGACTTGGCACCCAAGAAAGAAGCATCTAGAAGAAGCGACGGACCACCTGGCCGAAGTGGGCCCTGATGGGGGCCCACCCCAGCCCGATCGGCCTGGTGGTGGGGCCGGTCGGCCTCCCCCGGGCGCCACCTCAGCCCTACTTCCAGAAGGTTCTTCCACCGCCTATGAGGATCAATCTAAACCACTCGTTAGCTCGGTTTGATCAAACGGCGCACGTCTACCCCTCAGGGCTATATAAGCAGCCCCCCTGCCCCCTGGCAGAGGCATCTAGAAACCTGAGTTTGCATACACCAGATTAAGTCATCAAGTCAGAGATACTACGCCCTAGAAACACCATATAGCATAGTAGCTAGCTAGTCTAGATCTAGGAGGAGGCAAGGCGTCTACTTGGCTCCTGATCGTCTAGACGCTGATCGAGATACTGATCTAGCTTCGCTCTTGTAAGTTCTTATCTAGTTCCTTACATTTGTTATACAGACATATGTTCTTATCAATGATTATATTCGACATTATATGCTTTGGTGTTTATTTTGATTACATGTTTAGCATAGTTGATTTGCCTTTATATTCATGTATGGAGTCGTATAGCCCTCACCTAGATCATTTGTTAACATGGGTGAACGGTAAAGACAGTGTAAGCGTGGTGCTTATATTGTATTTATCTGCGATTGCACCCTATATGCTGGGTCGTGTGGTAGATCGTGGTGGTGACAGCACTATTGAGTCCTTCGCAGTCCACCCCCTGTGTATAGGACTAGTGGAGCCTTATACTGTTTGGGTTGTTTCAAGTTTCGGCCTTGATCCTCCTGGATAGTCTCCCCATGCATTGATATAATAGTTCTTCTTCCATGATTGTTAAATGTTTGCACTAATCATAGTTTGCATTGACATATAGTTTAGAGTTACCGAGGAGTATCCTCTCTAACTAGACTTTGCTATGTTTCTCTTACTACAATGATACTTTCTAGCTGCTCATGATGTTATGACTTGAACAATGCTATCAATATCTTTATCTTTATGTGACTTACCCCTGTTTATAGCAATTGATATATTTTGGCCACTCTACATTATAAAACTGAGAGATGAGCATGTATTAGCTATTATGGATTAGAAAGACTTCTTTCCCTGTGGTAGAATATAAATACGATACCTGGTTTTACTCCTGGTTAAAATGCTACAATGGTATATTCATATCTGTGCGCTTGCGGATTCCCAGTTTATATATATCTTCTTTTCTAGAGATCCAAGGCATATGTAAGAGTACCATATCCTTGCGTTTTCTGGCACACCAGTCAGGGCTGACAACCTATATCGAGTTGTGCTATGAATCGTGTCGGAGTTCACCTTTTAGTTTAATCTGAAAGCAACATCTGATATACACTTAGCATCATGTTAAGATATACCTTTGCATTTCTGGTGCTGTCGATAGAGATGGATCTTATATCCGTTTCTAGTCGATGACGTTAGCAATGTCAACAACCACGTTAGTTCAGGCCAGTAGGATTCAGCGCGTCGTCGTTCTCCCTTCTCATCCCAGTCTGAGAGCACGGCTTTGCATGCCCCTGCAGCACTAGAAGAGCTTGTTGAGTTTAGCTTACCTTGGTTATCCTTTGCCTTAGTTCTTTACCTAGAGTTGACAAGAATAGATAGATTGTGTTAGGATCTTTTCTCGTCTCGTTGACCTCCCAGCTCACTAGGTCCTCTCTAGTCTTTTAGCAAGATCTCCTTGCGTGTGTCAAGTTATCCCCGAATATCTTTATTCGTTACCCCCGCTATAGCTCTTTACCAAGTCTTGTCTTTCTCCACCGTTTATTCGATTATCTTTGCCGTAGTGCCTCCCTTGGGAAAATATAAATACGATAACCTGGACACCACCAGGTGAAGTGCTACAATGGTAATCCGTGCGCTTGCGGACCTTTCTGTGATCGTGTGTTTTACCAAAAGACGCCCCCTAGCCCCGTTACTAGAGGTGTAAACCCTATAGCGACGCTTGCGAGTGCCTCAAGCATTCCTGGCACCGTCACCGTAAGTGCAACCTTAGTGGTGAGGCTAAGGAGCGTCAACAAGCATTTCTGGCGCCGTTGCCGGGGAGGCAATAGGCATAAGATATCATTTAAACTTGGTGGTACAATTACCAAGGTTCGGTGAACCGCTATTTAAGCGGGTTTACCCTTGCTCTACTCTCGTGTACGCAGAGTAGTGCATGACCGGTTTCGACCTACCGTCCAACTTTAACGACAATCCGGAGTCACTTGTGAGGAGAGTGCGACCCCGTGTCCTCATTCCTCAGAAGTTTCTCTCGAATCAAGAGACGAACACCGTCGATCCCGTAGACTGCACCTCGTCAGCACCGATGGCCGAGAGGATGATCCGAGAGTTTTCCGCCCCCTCCAACACCAATGTCCCTACCAGACCAACCACGACGGTGGGAGACGGAAAATTTGAACTCAAGCCGGTGTTGATCAACATGGTGCAAGCAAATCCGATCTCCGGCAAGCCTAATGAAGATGCCAATGCACATCTCCAGCATTTTCTGGAGGTGTGTAGGACTTTCACTATCCGTGGAGTGACAGATGATGCAATCCGTCTTCGCCTATTCCCGTTCTCATTGCTCGGGAAGGCGAAGCAATGGTTTTATGCGGAGCGAGATGCCATCAACACATGGGATAAGTGCTCAAAGGCATTTCTTGCAAAATTCTTCCCGGTGGGCAAAACCAACGCCCTCCGTGCAAGAATTTCGGGCTTCCAGCAGCAGAATGATGAGAGCATCCCGGAAGCATGGGAACGCTTCCAGGAGTACATCACCGCGTGCCCGTACCATGGCATGCACGGGTGGTTCTTAATTCAAACCTTCTATCACGGGCTCAAGCGTACTTCCCGTGAGCACCTAGATGCAGCCGCTAGAGGAGCCTTCTTCTCGCTATAAGTACCAGCCGCTAAGGAATTGATCAAGAAGATGGTGGCAAATCAAGGTTGGGATGGAGACCGTCTCCAACCCTGTACCCACGGTGTACACCAAGTCGATGGAATCGACATGATCGCCGCTAAGATGGACCTTCTCATGAAGAAATTGGAGGCATCAAGCAATGTGGAAACCGCCAAGATTATGGACGCTCACATGACGTGCGTGGTTTGCAGCAATGTGGGTCATTCGGGAAACGATTGTCCCGAGACAAGGGAAGAAGCCAGCTTCATCAACAATGGCAACAACAACGGGTTCCGCAACAACAATTACAACAATCAAGGGTGGAACTCGAGGCCCAACTTCCCGTTCAACAATCAAAATGGAGGTAACTATTCTAACAATTTCAATAATCAGCCCTCCATTAAAGATCTTGTCTTTGGCCAAGCAAGAATTAATGAAAATTTAAACAAGAAGCTAGCCGCTAATGAGAAAGTTCTTGAAAATTTAAATTCCACCATAGAATCCTTCACCACTGCTATGAAGAATCAGCTAAGCTTTAATAAAATGATAGAAACTCAACTTGCTCAGCTTGCTGCTTCTTTACCTTCTTCCGAGTCGGGTGGAATCCCGGGGCAACCCGAGCCTACCCGAGAGAATGTTAGCGTTATATCCACCAGATGGGGTAAGCCATCTAGGAGGATATATGCACCTAACCATGTAGGGAAGCTTATACATCAAATCCAAGACCCATGGGACGAATCAGCAGTCTTGCACAAGAAAGACAATGGATATCCGGGCATCACATGCATGATCTACTACCAAAAGATCAAGAATGCTCTTTGTGACCTTGGAGCGAGTGTCAACCTCATGCCCAAAGCCATGTTTGAGGAGTTAGGATATCCGGCTATCTCTCCGACAACGATGACAGTCCAACTTGCCGACTCATCGATCAAATATCCAGAGGGGCATAGTAGAAAATCTCTTGGTGAATGTCAGAGGCTCATATGTCTTTGCAGATTTCGTGGTCCTCGACACACAAGAAGAAATTCCGCTTATTCTCGGGCGACCATTCCTAAGAGATGTCAATGCATGGATTGATGTCGGAGCCAGAAAGATCCAATTCCGCATAGGGCGAAGGAACATGACATTCAAATTCCAAGCGAAAGAAGAGCAATGTTACCTAGTGCAAGATGAGAAAGCTAGGGGGTGGAGGAAGCCACGGCCCCAATACAAGAAAGAAAAGGTAGCCCCGACCAAGCCCAAGGTGGATAGCCTCATTACAACAATGAGGAAGCATTGGGAGCAAGACAAAGCACTCAAAGGGCGCCACCAACCCAAGAAGTCAAAGGAAATCAACAAGGCTAAGGGGGAAAAGAAGACGGAAACCAAAAACACCCCCGCCAAAGCCTCACCAACTTCAGCGCCACCAAAGAAAACAAAGAAGGTGTGGCGTGTGAAGGGAGCATCGTCCGAGTCTTCCACTCCGGGACCGGACGAATCCAAGATCAATTGAGCAAACGGAGGAGTCCCGCTCACGGACTCTAAACCACGAGCCCTCACCGAGAGGTAAACCGGTATTTATCTCATATTTCCCTTTCAACCTTTTACTTCGTGCATCAAGCATATTTAGATTTCAAATTTGTTTTCACCATTGCATGAGTAAATAAACAAGACTTAGAAAAGCAGTTTTGGAGATTTTTGGTGATACGACCGAACCTAGAGGTACGGCCGTACCCCCCCTCGACAAAATTTTTGTGCAAGATGTTTACAGGAGGGGACACGAGTGCCTGGGGAAAATATAGTAGGACCGGCCGAACCAAGTGATACGGCCGTACCTATGATTTTTCACAAATCCCTTAATTCAACCACTACAAGCTTCCAGGTGCTCAACTCATCACCAAAATGAAGACACGCCAACCAGGTAGCCGAAATTTAGCTTGGGGGAGACCCCATTTTCAATCAAGGAAGGTATGTCCATCCAAACCAATTTTCAACATCTTGTTTATCTCTTTTGAATAAAAGAAAAACAACAAAAATATTTGCTTCAACCATGTGCTTGAAATCTTGTTTATATACCCTCACTTTGGAAATGATGAATGGTTGCTATGTTAAAACTTTGCAAGAACCTAGTGTACATCCTTGTGCTCTATGTCTTTTTGAATTTGTTGGTATATTTTGAGACAAGAGCCTGAAATAAAACTTTGTGGGAAGCAAATGCTTATGACCAAACCTAGGGTGTTGATTAGTATGATATGGTGCAACAATGTTGATTCTGCTCTATCTCATAGTATGGTGAAAATCTCGGATGATTTCTTTTTGAAAATAAAACAAGGCAAGTTCCTCAATGGTCATATTACCTACCAAAGCCATATGTTGATATCGATGCATAAACCTTCTACATATGCTTGCTTGTGACCCATTGAGTTTTGCCAAATTGTTGTGACCCTTGGTAGAATCTTTTCATGCTTCCATGATCGAGATCACGTACACCCACAAATACAAGCTAACTCCTACACCGGGAGTTACGCAAAACATGCCATCCATCCACCAAAAAAATAAACACTCCAAAGTTCCGAAGAGATTTCTCTTCTTGCAAAAGGAGAGAGGGGTCATTGAAAAAAAAGAAAAATAAATGCTCAAAGAAGCATAGAAAAAAGTGCTCCAATCAAAAGAGCATAGAAAAGAAAAAAAAAGAAGAAAGCATGACCCCCCTCCAAAATAAAAGCAAGAGGAGCATCTCAAGGCAAGGAGTGCTTAGAAAAACAAACAAAAATATTCCACACACTTGCACATCTCGATCAAGTTGCATGACTTGTTTTTTCTTGGATCCGGTCTTTGGCTCAACAACATCATGTGGCACAAGTGAGTCTCATACTTATCCTACCCAAACCTCCACATACAAGCCATAGAGTAGGAAGTTGAGGCTCGCTTAAAGCCTTTGGTGAGGTAACAAATACCACTTGAGTGATCGAGGGAACCATCCGAGGAACCTTGTCTTTCTTTGCAAAATTTTCAAAAACTCCGAAATAGGATCCAGAAAAGAAGAAGAGTGAAGATGCAAAGTCAAAAACCATTCTACTCTTCAACCTTCGAAGGCAAGGTGGAAAGCTACAAGCCCCACGGGTAAAGTAAGGCTAAGCTTCTCTCGTACCAACCTTTTCAAATTAGCAAGAAGAGCATGAAGTTTGTGCACAGGTACTTGCCAAGCGATAACATCATGCAACTCTTGATCCGCCGAGGCCGAGTCTAGACTTTGCTCGAGGATGAGCAAATGTTTAGCTTGGGGGAGTTTGTTGACGGTCCTTACAACAAAGATTCGACCGTCAAAACCTCGGGTTCGAGAGGGGTATATGGCAAGTTTCATGCACATTTTTAGTACTAATAAAGTTCTACGAGTTGTGTTGTGAATTTCATAGGCAGGTACACATTTTGGGAGAGATTGGAACCAACGGGCCACATGAGCAAGGCACGGCCGAACCACCTGGTCCGGCCGGCCCTGCAGGTGCAGCCAGCCTGGCAGGAGCGGTCGGCCCTACCAGGTGCGGCCAGCCCTGCCCCATGGCTCGTGCCTGGTCCAGAGCACCTCCTCTCCCTCGAGCAATACTTGGACGAGCACGATTCACTGAAGAACGTCGGTTTGATCCAAAGGTGGAGGCTAGGATCAATGGGTCCACTTGTCCGGCCGCTCAACCGCCACAACCGTCATTCCAATGTGATCCTAGGCGTCCCTGAGTGAAGGCGGAGCATCACACGACACGGAGGTGGGCCGGCCGCACCTAGAGGGCCGGCCGCACCTATCAACCGACGTGCCGGGCGAAACCGACCCAAGGAACCGACCTACAACCGCCTCAGGAGTAGTGATCAGGGGCATCCAAGGTGAGAGGCGGTGGATCATAGGGCCGGCCGCACCTCCTGATCTGGCCGCACCTGACATATTGGCCCCACGCGCTCCACCGACCCTCCTTGCCTATAAAAGGCACCTCACACTCGCTGGATTGGACACACAACGCCGGAGCATCTCCATTTCCCTCTTTTGTTCACTTAGAGTAGGATTAGTGTAGCTTGGGAGTTAGAGTCGAGTCGAGCTAGTCTCGGGGTTCCGGAGGAGTCTTCTTCAGAGTTCCGGTACTACTCTTGTATCCTTTCTTTGTTTAGACTCAAGTACAATTCAAGTTATCTTTCTATCTTACCTTTCGAGTCAATTACATTCAGCTTTTACTTTGCTCTAGAAGCTTTATTCTTGGTTTAGACTAAAGATAGTTTAGTCTTGGTTAGCATAGCTCTCTTGAACCCTATAGTGTTGTGGTCATTCTTCGCTTGATCTCCGGTGGTTCACGGGAGAGAGAGACCTTCCTTCGTGGTACCCGGGGAAAGGTTCTTTGGTTCGTTGTGAGTGCGGTGCTCAGAGCTTACCTTAGTCTTAGATTGGTGTCCCGTTCAACAGAATAGTTGTGGTACCCTAGGGAGGTGACAGCTCCTGACGGGCTCAGTAGTCCACCACGTTAGCTCAGGCCGGTAGGATTCAGCGCGTCGTCGTTCTCCCTTCTCATCCTAGTTCGAGAGCGCGGCTTTGCATACCCCTGCAGCACTAGAGGAGCTTGTTGAGTTTAGCTTACCTTGGTTATCCTTTGCCTTAGTTCTTTACCTAGAGTTGACAAGAATAGATAGATTGTGTAAGGATCCTTTCTCGTCTCGTTGTCCTCCCAGCTCACTAGGTCCTCTCTAGTCTTTTATCAAGATCTCCTTGCGTGTGTCAAGTTATCCCCGAATATCTTTATTCGTTACCCCCGCTATAGCTCTTTACCAAGTCTTGTCTTTCTCCACCGTTTATTCAATTATCTTTGCCGTAGTGCCTCCCTTGGGAAAATATAAATACGATAACCCGAATACCACCGGGTGAAGTGCTACAATGGTAATCCGTGCGCTTGCGGACCTTTCCGTGATCGTGTGTTTTACCAAAAGACGCCCCCTAGCCCCGTTACTAGAGGTGTAAACCCGATAGCGACGCTTGCGAGTGCCTCAAGCATGCCTGGTGCCGTCACCGTAAGTGCAACCTTAGTGGTGAGGCTAAGGAGCGTCAATAGCTGTGTGGCAGCCGCGACCTTGGCGGCGGTGGAGATCTCCGAGTAGGTCCTGAAGCTAGAAGAAAGCTTGCGACGCGCTTCATCAGTCTAGGTTGCGCCGTAGGCACCATGTAAGGTAGATCAGGACCTTTAATATGTTTGCATCTTGTAATTGGCCTTGGGCCATGGTTTTTTTAAGCTTACGAAGCTTTTATACACATGCTTGCATGGCAAACGATGTGTCTCGACCAATATGGAGAGGCGCCCGGGCAGCAATGGCATGGCCAAAGTCCCGACGGGGTTGTAGTAGCACGCCGACCTTCAGAAGGTCATAGAAATCGACAAAAGAGCCCGTGTCGACCTGGGTCGACACAGCCGCTATGCGGTGGCACAACGCAGGGTGTCAATCCTGAAGTCTGTAGGTCTTTATCGACCTAGAAGGCATCAGGGCCTCAGCGAGGAGCTGTAACTGGGACCGAGAGGTCGTCAACGGGCAGTAGAGCCTTTAAGCACGGAGCCGTTGATAAAGTTGAGCCACTGTAGGTCGAGGCAACCTAGAAGGCATGTAGGCAGCTGGGCCTGGGAGACGTGGTGTGAACCCGCTGTTGGGAGGCCGAGGCGACCTAGGAGGCTGCCGGTACCTTGACGACCTTGGATGGGCGATAGGGCTGGCCCATAGGTCGTCCGCGGGTCGCGACGACCTTGAATGTGACACTGGAGATATTTATGTTTGGGGGCTTGAATGTGGGGCATAACAGGTCCCCGTCGGCCGGAGCGCTGACTAGAGGCTGGCGGACGCAGATTCCCGTACGGAACTAGCCGTTACTGCCATTTTCCCGTTGGGCCGAAAAGAGCCGTTGGGCGGTAGATCCGCGGGAGGAGCCGAGCCATTGGGTCGCCGTGATTTTCGCCAAAGAGACGTTGGGTGCGGCCGCCCATTGTGCCGCTGGGGCCCAACTATATAAGGCCGGTCCATGGGCTGGGGACCTTTACTTGCTTTCATTTCCGCTCCGCACTAGGGTTCTGCCGCCACTCCATTGCTCGGAGAGAACAGCAGCGCCGCCGTGCTTAGGTCCGCTGTTGACGGTCCTTACGACAAACTTTTGACCATCAACATCTCAGCTACGGTAGCGCTTTATAACGAATTTCATGCATGTTTTAGGTGCTAACAAGGTTCCACGAGTTGTGTTGAGTTTTTATCTGCAGGACCAAGATTAGGGGGCAATTCCGGAGCACCGAGCCACATATGGTAGGCACGGCCGCACCTAGTGGTACGGCCGGCCCTACCTTGCACCACTAAGCAGGCTCCCACCAAGTATAGTTCCATGCACCGGCTCCCAAAAGACTAAACTCGTCACGATCGTGTTGGATCAAGCAAACAAACCACAGGAGAGATGCACCGGGGCCGGGAGGCAGGGCTGGCTGCACCACCAGGGCCAGCTGAACCTCTAGGGCCGGCCGCACCTGCTCAACTCGACCAAACGAGCCACCAAGCCTCGGTCACTCAAGGGAACACCGCTGCGAACGATCCTAATCGAAGGAACAAGGTCGGTTCAATCCAGAGGTCGAGATTAGCCTCACTTGGATCCATGGACCCACAAACCAGTGAGCAACCGACGTGGGGCAACGTCCAAGACTTCACCTACACATAAGAGCATGATCCGGAGTGAATGACAAGAGGGCCCAGGGCCGGCCGCACCAGGAGGACCGGCCGCACCTCCTTCCCCCAGCAAACCGACCCACAACCGCCTTCTAACCGCCTCAGGGACCAAATCACAGACGCACAATCGAAGGCGGTAGAAATCACAGGGCCGGCCGCACCTGGAGATACGGCCGCACCTCCTTGCCGGGGACTGCAGCTCCTTCTCGCCTACAAGTACCCCCTCCTGAAGCCACCGACCTATTGGGGCTATAAATTGAGCCAGGCACCTCGTAGAACAACACAAGTGATTAGAAGCAAGTGGCGGAGCCCTCCAGAAGTTAGTATTCAGAGAGTAGGGTGAGAGAGTTGAGTGTTGGAGTAGAAGCCGGAGTCGGTCTTCTTCTTGTACCTCGGCGGGTGCGGTACCACTTCGGTCGTCCACACCCGGGATACTTTGTAAGTTCGGATTCGTGAGTAACTAAGTCTCAAGTTATTTCATTGTTCGCTCTTAGGTTCCTCGATTGTGGTTTAAGTAGTTTCTGCTTATCGTGATTGCTTTGCTCTAGCGCGGGGTAAAGTAGTGCTTGGTTAGTGTAGACGCGGTGTCTAGGCTCTCCAGTACCTTGGAATGCTTACCTGGTTCAACGGAATAGTTGTGATACCCTAGAGAGGTGACAGCTCCGGACGGGCTCTGTAGTCCACCACGTTAGTTCCGGCGAGTAGGAGTTACGACATCAGAGCCCCCTTCTCATCCCTTTATGTGGCTCTTTTCCCTCTGGCCCCGACGAGCGACAAGTTGTGCCTTGATTCTATCCGTAACCCTCACGAGTTTCAAACTTCATCAGCTATCCCCTCTCTACCCGAAATCTACCCTTGCCTTTCTATCCTTTGTCACCATATCCCTCAGACGAATTAGTTTAGGTTCTCTACACTTCTCGTTCCCCGTGGAAATCGATACCTTGGAATACTCCCGGGTGAAAGCTACAGCGGTATCCATGCGCTTGCGGATTTATCTGTGATCGTGTAGTATACCAACAGGCTTTCTGGCGCCGTTGCGAGGGATATAAACCTGGTGCGACGCTAGAGAGTGTCAACATCCGCCGTGCACCGCGACCTCGCATGCGAACCAAGACCCTTGTAGTGTTTAGATCCAAATTCATCGGCCTAAAGGAAGAGAAGATGGAGCCCGCGCCAATTCCGCCGCCGTAGACCGTCTGGGAGCCATCCGTAGTGACGAAGGCCAAGAAGAAGAAGAGGAAGAGGGCCGGGCCTGCTGCGTCGGTAGATACGACGACGGTCAGTTCCGACGTTGAGACCATCAACGTCGAAGATGAGGAGGATGACGCCAAGTCGCCGAGCGCGGCGACGGTCACGCCTGCGGAGACGCCCCGCAAGGCCACGGCGACGGAGGGGCAGGCGTCGCAGACACCCCGCAAGGTCGCCACAATGGAGGAGCGCTCGAGATCGGGCGCGGACGTCCTGGGCGACGCGGGGTCGCAGAAGAGGGCGGGAAGGGCCCCGCCTAAGCTCGTTAAGCTTGGGCTTATGTCTGCGAGCAAGTAAGTTGTGGTTGTGTTCTGATTTCAAACGCAGGCTTTACTTTGCTGCTTGTTTTTGCTGATGAAGGTCTTTCGCTTGGGTGCAGGTCGACCCCGGTGACGTCCGACAGCGCCAAGAATGCCTCAGGTCAAGAGGCCTTTGGGCGCAAGGGGAGTGAGGTGCCGGTGGAGCAGTCACCGGCCGCCTCTGCTGCGGAGGTCTCGAGCCAGGCCCTTGGGGCTGGGGCGGCTGCAGCGCCTGAGGTGGAGAAGGGAGGGGCCAGCGTTGCTCCGCCCGTTGGAGGTCAGCAGGACGACCTTTGTGTGACCGACCCACAGCCGGTGCCAGACCAGCAAGCTGCGGAGGCTGGCGGTGCCAACGTAGAGGACGACAACAACTGGTGCTTGACCGTCGGGACCTCGTGGGAGAACGACATCATCACCGACCGCCGCGACGTTGATGACTTTAAGGAGGCATCGCGGACGATCGCGCAAACACTCGTGGTAAGGACTTGTACCTTGATACGTCGATCCTTGTCGTGTATCCAGAGCATCTTGTGAGGTCTTAAAGCGGAACATGTCTTCTTGTGTTGCAGTCGCTTGCCGAGCGGGCGCAGGCTCGGGCGAGCTTGGTGAGGGAGGCTGCCAACACCCACGCGGAGGCAGCCGCGGCTCGCGAGGCCAAACTGCAGGCCCAGGTCGAAGCCGCGCAGGAGATCAAGCGCGTGAAGGAAGCCATGACCCGCCAGGCGGAGAAGGACGTGGCCTCCTTGAAGAGGAAGTTGGAGGTGGCCGAGCAGAAGGCCAAAGATGTCGCTGATGACCTCCAGGCCGTGGCGGAGGGTAAGTTTGCTAGGTCGCCGAGCATTGTCCCCATGCTCCCCTCTGGGTCTTTTGTTGATTGTCGACCTTGTGTGTGTTCAGGCACCAGAGAGACGGAGGCCGCCCTCAAGAAGGAGCTTGCAGAGGTCAAGGACCAGGTGACTGTCCTCAAGGAAAGGATGGCGGAGGTCCAGCGAGGTGAGTGGTCTTATCTCCCGTAGGTCTTTATCGTTGTTGGTCGGAGGATTGAAGCGATCCGCCTTTTACTTGCGTAGGTCTGGAGAAGCAGCTCACCGACCTCAGGGAGGCCGCCCAATACCTGATGGACGTCTACGTTCCTCAGGAGGAAGGGGCGGAGCCAAAGGGGCTGGTCGACCAGCTAGATGAGGCCGAGAATCGAATCAGGGTCCTGCTGCTGGACACCGCCAAGCTTACGGCGGCTGCTGCGTTGTCGACGGTGAAGTTTCACGAGCCGTCATTCGACCTGCAGAAGGTCGCGGAAGACGTCGATCTGTCTGGGCTGGTGAGGCGCGAGGACATCCAGGCTGCCGCAGAGGAGGTTGTCAACAAGTTTGACTTCTGAAAATCAAAGTTCGAGTTGTATCAATTTGTAGATGTAGGTTTAGGCCAGGGGCCTAGCGATGTAAATAGTATTTTGCCGTAATAAAAACTTGCAATTTAAGGTAAAGTGTGCGCTCCACTTGAGTAGCGAAAACAGTCGTTATGTAAGCTCGAAAATAACCAGATTGCGAAGTGCGCCCTCCGCTAACCCAACTTAGTGGAGGAACAGCTGACCGACTGTGCTGCTCAGCGTGGAGGCTTAGGCACAGCCGGCGCGCGGAGGGGGGTCGTGGACCCTAGGTCTTGCAACCAAGCAACTTAGGAACATTCATAAAGAGAGTAAGGGCTAAACACGTGGGGAACGCGCATAAACATAAGACATGGGAAACCCCTTCAGGTCGCGAGACCCTTAGGTTGGCAAAGCCAAGCCCCCGAGCGCTTCGGGGCCTAACCTAGACCAAGCCCCCGAGCGTTTCGAGGGGGAAGGGTGAACACAATAGAAAGTAAAAAAGGGAGAGCCAGGTGCAGGTCGACAGAAGAGCTGCCGAAAGGAATCTCCTTCTTTATTAAATGGAAATTACAAAAGAGGAAAGTACATAGCGTTTTATTTTGGTACACATCTTCTAAGGATAGAAGCGACGCAGGTGCTCGATGTTCCAGACATTCGGGACGCCTTGACCGTCGGCCCACTGGAGGCGGTAGGTCGCTGGTCCAACGACTTCCATCACGATGAAGGGACCTTCCCAAGGCGCGGAGAGCTTGTGCATGCCCTTGGTGTCTTGGATGCGCCGCAAGACTAGGTCACCCACGTTGAAGGATCATTCACGCATGTTGCGATCGTGGTAACAACGTAGCTGTTGCTCGTGGTGCGTGTGCCGCATCAGCGCAGCCACACGGTGTTCCTCAATGCTGTCGAGGTCGACCTTGCGCGTCTCCTCGGCCGTCCCTTCTTCGTAATGTTGAATGCGGGGGGCACCGAAAGCGAGGTCGGTCGGGAGGACGGCCTCCGACCCATACACCAGGAAGAATGTTGAATAACCCGTAGCTGAACTAACCTGGGTCCATAGACCCCAGATCACGTGCGGCAGCTCTGCTAGCCACCTGGTGGTGTATTGGGAGGCGTCGTCGAAGATGCGGTCCTTGATGCCTTGAAGCACCATGCCGTTTGCGCGCTCGACCTGGCCGTTTCAGCGTGGGTGCGCCACCGAAGCGTAGTAGATGTCGATGAGGCTGTCTTGGCAAAAGTCCCAGAAGTCGGATTCTTTGAAGGCCGAGCCTAGGTCGGTGACGATTCTGTTGGGGACCCCGAAGCGGTGGGTGATATCTTCGATGAACTTTGCCGCCTCCTTCGACGTAACGGTGGCGACGGCTCGGACCTCGATCCATTTGGTGAATTTGTCCACCGCCACCAGGATGTGCCTGTAGCCGCCAGGGGCCATTCTGAAGGGTCCCACTGAGTCCACGCCCCATATGGCGAAGGGCCAGGATGGAGGGATTGTCCTCAGGGCTTGCGCCGGCACGTGTTGCTGCTTAGCAAAGAACTGGCACCCTTTGCATCGCCGGACTAGGTCTTGAGCGTCGGCCAGAGCGGTAGGCCAATAGAACCCTGACCTAAAGGCCTTTCCCACGAGGTTGGCGGAAGCTGCGTGGTTGCCACATTCTCCAGCATGGATTTCTTGCAGAAGCCTGAGACCTTCGGACCTGAGGATGCATTTCATCAACACACCATTGGAGGCGGACCTCGGGTAAAGTTCTGTGCCGATGACGACGTAGTTGGCGCTGCGCCTAACGATCTTCTCCCGTTTGACCTTGTCCTCAGGGACTCACTGTTCCAGGATGTAGGCGATAAAGTCGAGGCGCCAATCATCTTCAGCTTCTGTCATGAGGACGTCGCGGCCGCCTGGAGGGGGCACGTCACCAGACGACGTCTCTAGGTCACTGAGGAGCCTGATCGACGGCTCGCGCAGATCTTGGACAAACACGCCGGCCGGGACCAGCGCGCGTTTGGACCCCAGCTTGGAAAGGACGTTGGCCGCTACATTGTTGTCGCGGCAGACGTGGTGGAATTCCAAGCCCTCGAAGTGGGCTTCGAGCTTTCGTACCTCAGCGCAGTAGGCATTCATCGTGTCCTTCTTGATGTCGCATACCTTGTTGACCTGGTCGATGACGACCTTGGAGTCGCCATACGCAATGAGGCGCCTGATTTCCAGGGAAACGGCGATGCGCAATCCGTGAATCAAGGCCTCGTATTCGGCGCCGTTGTTGGACGCCTTGTAGTGAATCTGCAGGACGTACTTCAGGTGATCTCCTTGAGGGGAGATGAAGAGTACGCCCCCCCCCCCGCTCCTTCGAGGTTCAAGGAACCATCAAAGTACATCTTCCAGTGCTCCGGCTTCTCTGTCGGTGGGGGTTGCTGGGTCTCTGTCCATTCAGAGACGAAATCTGCGAGGATCTGGGACTTGATGGCCTGTCGTGGACAGAACTCAAGCTCGAACTCGCCTAGCTCGACCGACCACTTGACGATGCGCCCTGTGGTGTCGCGGCTGCGTAGGATTTCTCCCAAGGGGAAGCTTGACACGACCTTGATCTTGTGCGATTGGAAGTAGTGCCGGATCTTGCACGAGGTGATGAGAAGGGCGTACAACATCTTCTGAGGTTGCGAGTACCTGATCTTGCTGTCAGAGAGGACCTCGCTGACGTAGTAGACAGGCCGCTGGACGGGGTAAGGTTGGCCTTCTTCAGGTCGCTCCACCACCCGGACCACGCTGACCACCTGGGTGGACGCGGAGATATAGAGCAGCAGGGTCTCTTTTGGTGTCAGGGGCACCGTGATCGGAGGCGTCGTGAGGAAGGTTTTCAACTCTTCTAGCGCCTGGTCTGCCTCGTCTGTCCATACAAACTTGTCCGACTTTTTCAGCAGCTTGAAGAAGGGCAGGCCTTTCTCCCCAAGCTTGCTGATGAAGCGACCTAGAGCGGCCAATATGCCGGTGAGCTTCATGACGTCTTTCTTCCCGGTAGGTCTCTTCATCCTGCGGATGGCGTCGACCTTGGTGGGGTTCGCCTCAATGCCCCGGTGGCTGACCATGAAGCCTAGGAGCTTGCCAGATGGAACGCCGAAGACGCACTTCTCCGGATTGAGCTTCCAGCGGTAGCACCGGAGGTTGGCGAAGGTCTGGGCGAGGTCAGCGATGAGGTTGTCCTCCACCGTGGTCTTGACAACTACGTCGTTGACGTAGGCTTCAACGTTGTCGTCAATCTGGGACTCAAGGCACTTCTGGATGGCCTTCTGGTAGGTCGCTTCAGCGTTCTTGAGGCCGAACATCATGGCCGTGTAGCAGTAGATACCATGCAGCGTTATGACCACCGTTTTGTCTTGGTCAGAGACCTTCAGGGCTATCTGGTGATACCCTGAGTAACAGTCGAGGAAGCATAGCAGGATGCTTCCGGCTGTGGAGTCAACGACCTGGTCGATGCGCGGAAGAGGAAAGGGGTCCTTAGGGTAGTGCCTGTTGAGATCGGTGTAGTCGATACACATTCTCCATTGACCGGTTTTCTTGGGTACAAGCACCGGGTTGGCGAGCCAAATCGGATTTTTACATTCGCGGATGAATCCGGCAGCTAGGAGCTTTATTATCTCTACCCTGATGACCTCCTTGCGATCCTTCGCAAAGCGGCGCAGCTTCTGCTTGACAGGCTTGGCCGTCTTGCTTACATCCAAGGAGTGCTCAAACAGCTCCCTTGGAACACCCGGCACATCCGATGGGGTCCTTGCGAATATGTCAGTGTTGTCCCGGAGGAAACTGGTGAGCACGAGTTCCTATTTCTCCCCGAGGTTGTCGCCAATAACCACCGTCTTCTCTGGGTCGGCAAGGCCGAGGCCGACCTTCTTTGTCGCTGGTGCGGCGTCGAGGGCGGTGTCGGTGCACTTCTGCTCTGGGATGGTGAGGTCACTCGGGGCGACCTTCGCAGCTTCGGCGACCATAACTGCCGAGGCGTCGACGCAGGCGTTTGTCGTGGCGATGTCCAAGGCCTCGTTGTCACACTTGAACGAGACGATGAGGTCGCCGTAGACAGTGAGGACCCCGTTGGGGGCCCGCATCTTCAACACCAAATAGGTGTAGTGCGGGACAGCCATGAACCTGGCCAGCATGGGGCGACCTAGGATGGCGTGGTATGAAGACTTGAAGTCGGCGACCTCGAAGCTGAGATACTCCGTGCGGAAGTTGTCTTCCGTGCCGAAAGTCATAGGAAGGGAGACCCGACCCATGGGGTAGGCCGCCTTGCCGGGGATGATGCCGAAGAAAGGCTTGTCGCACGCAGTCAACCTCTTGAAGTCGAAGTCCATCTTCTTCAAGGTCTCGACAAAGATAACGTTGAGCCCGCTTCCCCCGTCGATGAGAGTCTGAGGGAGCAGGGCGCCCTCGACTATGGGCTCGACGACAAGGGGGTAGGACCCGGGATCTGGGAAATACACCCAGTGATCAGCCCTGGAGAACGTGATTGGCTGCTCCGACCACCGTAGGGGCTGCGACGGCTTGGTGTGGATGAGCTGGATCTCGCGCTTGTCCTTGCGATACCGCCTCCTGCTTGCGCTGGTCTTCAGGCCACCGATGATCATGTTGATCGATCTCTTGGCCTGCTGGAAGGGGCCATTGGGGTTGCCCGCCGCCAGTGGAGGAGGTAGGTCGCGCTTGTCGCGGCGGTCCTCCGGCTGCTGCTCGTCACGTCACCGATCGTCGTGGCGGCCGTCATCGCCGTGACCACGTCAGTCGTCCCGGCGGTTGTTCTTGTAGCGACGTGAAGACGACCGATCTCCGTCGCCTCTGGGTCGCTTCGGATCTTCGGGCGTACGGAACGCCCTCTTGAATTGTGAGCACTCGCGGACGGTGTGAGTGGCCCCCTCGTGAAACGTGCAGGGGCTATCGAGCACCGCGTTGAACTCATCGACGTTGAACGTCGACATCCCTCCGCCGCAAGCACCTCTAAAGGTCGCTTGCGCAGCTTGGAGCTTGAGTCACCGGCAGTGCCAGAGATGCCTGCATCGTGCTTGGTGTCGGAGTTAAACTGGTTGACCAACGCCTCGTCGGTGTCGATGAGCTTGTTCACGACCTCCATGAGGGCCGAAACTGTGGTGGCCCCTGACTCGTGGATCTTCTCAAAGATCTTGCGATCTCTGATGCCCTTTTTGTAGCTGTCGACGACCTGGTCGTCCCGGACACCGACGCAGGTGTTGCGGTTCTCGAAGAACCAGTTGGTGTAGTCGCGGAGCCGCTCGTTGGTCTTCATGGTGACCCTCCCGAGGTTGAAGGTGTTTCCAGGGCGATTATAGGTCGCCTGGAAGTTAGACGTGAAGGCCTGGGATAGGTCGGCCCACGACGTGATGCTGCCCGCTGGGAGGTTGTTGAGCCAGAGCGACAGTGCGTCACCCATCACTAGCGGGAAGTACGCCGCCATGTGGTCGAAGTTGCCACCGGCCGCCTTGACAGCGACGGAGTAGGTCGACAACCAGATGTTGGGGTCGGAGCGGCCGTCGTACTTCTGGATGTTCGGCTTGAAATTGTCGGGGTAGGCCACCGACCAAAGGCGAGGGCCCAACGCAGGGAAAGCAGTGATGGCCATGTCGTCGGCGGCGCCTCCAACTTGAGCACCGCCCCTGCTCTGGGCAGGGGCCACGACCTGGGATCTGGGCTGGCGATCTAGGTTCGGAATAGGGCCCTCCGGGTGGCCGTAGTCCGCCTCGTACTGAGCACGTCGCCTGTTCTCGACATCGTGGCGGTCGCGTTCCTCGCGCTCCATGATGCGGTGGACGGCGCCCGGAGGTCCGTACTCGCAGTCGTAGTCCGCACGACGTCGCAGCTCCCGCTCCTCACGCTCGCGGTGGCGCTGATCGATGTAGCTGCGGGCGTCGTGGCCACGTCTGTTCTTGTCGAGGTTGGCGCGGAGGTCGCCGTCTTTTGCACCATTCGCCCGAGGCTGGTCGGGGTTGTGCTGATCGACTTCCTCCTGGATGGGTGGGAGGTTGCTGTGCGCAGGTCGATTGGATCGACTGCGCGAATGCCGGCTTGACGTCGACGCAGCAGACTTTGCTGCTGCACTCTTCTCCTCCACCAAGGCCGTGGCGACCCGAAGGTAAGCCATGGCTGCGTCAGCCTCGGGTGAGGGGTTGGCTTGCTGGAGATGTG
Organism: Cenchrus fungigraminus; assembly: GCA_036936925.1. NCBI lineage: Eukaryota > Viridiplantae > Streptophyta > Magnoliopsida > Poales > Poaceae > Cenchrus > Cenchrus fungigraminus. The sequence goes on along the minus strand of CM072778.1, from coordinate 41,086,979 downwards.
CCATAGCGGCGCCCAGGTTGGCCTGAGGGCTATTGAACGTCGGCAGCCCTGCTTCCTCGAACTCGAGACGCAGGTCCTGGGCGCAGGGAGGTACCGCGTGGTGTTGCTCTTCCGCCCGTCGCTGGGCGCGGTTAGCATTGCCCTGGATCCGATGTGCTTCCTCGGAGTCCATCGCGCCGAGACGCGGTGGTACGTTCGCCGACACCACCAGGACCTGCCGCAGGATGGAGCTCTGGTCGTTGGGGGAGACGTGGATCCGGACCTTCTGGAACTCACTACCGTCCGAAGACGTGGGAGCTCGCATGGTACGGGGAGCAGTACGCTCCTGGTCGATCTTCTTCCGCAACCGGCAGGCACGGAGGGTGTGTCATGCGCCCTTGTGGTAGGTGCACGGTACGTCGAGCGGATCGCGGCGGGCGCGGAGCTCGGGCTTGAAGTCGCCGAATGGCTCCCGCCGCCCAGATTGGATCTGGGAGGACTTGGTCGCCTGACGAGCGTAGACGTCGCTGGATGGTCGTAGACCGAAGGGGAAGGTCTTGCGGCGTGACGCCACCTGCGTTGAGCGCTGGGCTCTTTCGCAGATCTGGAGGGTCTCCTCCATCATGTCGATGACGTGCTCCATTCCCTGAACAATGTCATAGGGTTTGGGCGGGTGGGTCTTCGACGCCAGATCGGAAACGGGTGCGGCGACGGGTGTCGCCGGGATCTTCACAGCGGTCGCCGGAGAGGTCGTGGCCGCCAGCAGAGTTGAGGTCGCCGTGAAGGAACCGAAGCAGATCTCCACAGGGTTGGCGAGGATGTCCGCCATGCTCGCCGAAAAAACAACACCAGATCGGCCCACCATGCTGCACAGCGAGTTCCCGATCACCCCTACCTGGCAGGCCAACTGTCAGGGGGTGAGACCTGGACAGATCCGCAAGGGGGCGACCCAAGCGGTTGTAGGTTAATTGGAGGGGATCGGGAACTAAGAGCAAGAGCAAAGGTGGTAGTTCGCAGATGGAACTTGGAATGCGGCGAGGATGGCGAGGGACACAAGGGTTTAGACTGGTTCAGGCCTCCGGAGAGTAAAACCCTACGTCCAGTATGCGGTGGAATTATGCGTGAATGGGGAAGTCGCCTCGAACGGAGCTCTAGGCCGCCTTATATGGTCAGCGGGCTAGGGCTTCCATTCGAGGTTGGTGGACCCTCATCCGGGTCGGTTACAAATTAGGAAGGTCATCTTCCGTGATTACAGGGTGAATCCCGCGATCCGCGGACCTACTGGCGGCGTCGAACCGCGACCTCGGGGAGAGTCTTGCGCCACAAGCCCGGCGGACCCTCCGGGATCTGGATAAGGTCCTCTGGGGTCTTCCAAGGTCGCCGGGGTTGTGGATAAGGTCTTCGGGCCCACTTGCAGGTTGGTGGGGCTTCTGACAGGTCGGGTCCACATGACAGGGACCTCTGGGACCCTGGTCGGTGGGGACCCATGGGTACCCATGTCTCTTAGTGGGGTAGATGGTTCAACCAGAGAGAGAGAGAGAAATCGAGTGTGAGAAGGGGAGGAAACACTCCAGTGTGATTTAGCAATTCTCAAATAAAATAGGAGACTAAAATCGGGATCCAAGATTTCGATGGGAAACCCAACATTTCTTGAATATATTCTTGTTTTTATTTTTCTTAAAAATATGAAATTTTGACCCGTTTACACACTGTGGTGAATTGATGATAGTCGGCACCGAATTTTCCCGTTCCTACTTTCATCCCTACCACTACGGGAAACCGGCAGAATGTCATCAGCCTGATACTCACGGCAAAGGCCGGAATGCTCTCGGCAAAGGATTTGCCGTGAGATGCTCTCGGCAGGGCTCACGACAAATAGCTCTTTGTCGTGACTTGAAGATCGAGCCCACGGCAAAGGTGTGCCATGACTAATGTTTGGCTCTCGGCAAAGAGTTTTGAAAAATAATAAAAAAACCAAATCCACATGGCACCGCGGGCCCACCGGCTGACCGTCGTGGCCCTCCGCGGGCTCCATCACCACGACAGCCGCCGACCGCTGCACATCATCGCCAGACAGCCACCGTCACCCCGCACGACCACCGCCACCAAGCACGTGGGATGCCACCTATCCTCCTCCGCTTAGGAAAGGAGCTCGCCGCATTCCTTGGGAGGAGGCCGCACCGTGGAAGGAGGCCGCCGCGCTTCTGGGAGTGGAGCTCGCCTTGCGCCTGGGAGGAGGCTGCCGCGCCGGGGAGGAAACCGAGGCGCCGCCAGATCTTATTGGCGGGGAAGGAAGCCGAGGTGCCACCAGATCTCATTGCGGGGAGGAAGTCGGGGCACTGTCCGTGGGAGGTCGCCACACCATTCCCCTGGAGGAGGCTGCACCGCCGCCGCTGTAGATGCCACCATAGCTGTCGTAGATCCTTAGGATGTGTCGCCGCTGCATCTCACCCCACCCCTACTCCTCACCGCCGGTGAGGGGCGAGTGGAGGGGGAGTGGAGGGGGAGCAAAGGAGGGGGGAACTGGCGTCAGGGGAGAGGAGAGGAGGAGAGGCAAAGAAGGCGGCCGCCGAAGTATGAGGGGTGGTGGAGCGGGAGAGGGGGAGGATCTGGCCAGCGGCGGCAAGAGTGGGAGGGGAGAAGAGGGGGCTAGGGTTAGGGGAGTAGTCGGCGTCATTATATACGGGAGAGGGAGGAAGGAGGTGGGTCGGGGACCTTTGTGGGCCGGAGGTGGGCTATGATGGGCCAGATTGCTTTTGGAGTGAGCCTCAACCTGGCTCTCGGCAAAAAAAATTATAATTATACTTAATTAAAATTATCAAATGGATCAAAAATTAACATGAAACAATCTATAGAAAAAGTTTTGAAATCAAACTCCAATTCGACCGTCACTTCCCCTACAAACCTTACCACATATGTCTTTAACTCTATCACTACAAGGAAAACGCCGACTAATGATGCAAAAAAGGTGTTTCTCGCCATAAACTGTGATTTTGACGTCGGTTGTTACGAAAACTCTCTGTCGTTAATCGAGCGTCACAAACCGTGATAGACCTTATTTTGTGGCGTCACAAGTTTAATGATGCATGCAAAATCATCATTATAAAACGTCATAACTTCATTCCTGCAGCTTTGCTACGCTGGACATAATCTGATATGGCACGCCAATTGTGACGAACCATTTGCGTCATAAAACAAATTTGACCCATTTGCTGTTGGGTTGAGCCCAAAACTGTTCCTATGGGCCGGCGTTGTTCAGACAGGCCAAAAAAGATTTTGGTGGGTCCATTTGTTGTTGATTCGGGCACAAATTTGATTCTAGTGGGCTCGTTTTTGTTGGGTCAATCCAACAATTACACACATTGTTTGCGGCCTTATATGTCACGTTAATTTGAATAAAACTGACTTTTAGACCAATTAAAAGTGGGTTAAGCCCACTGAACGCCAACATAAAATTAACTAATCGTGCATCAATATTAATTGATTTCATTTCAATTCTGATTTTTTAGAATAATTCCGATCTGGTTGGCAAAATAGTAATCAACATATATTTCTTTATACAACAAAACAAACTGTTGTTTAGTATCAAGCATGACCATATTGTTCATCTCATATCACAATCTATTACAGGATACCAGTCTCACAAGGAACATAGATTAACAAAGCTAAATCCAGGTCATATTCTCAAGAGACAGTGGAGCATTGATCTAATGACCTTAACCTCTTCATCTTTTATTGCTAAGTAGTAGACGAAGGAGTTCTTGAGTACTCGGTTGCATCTATTTTAATTTGTTCGGGAAGAAGCATCATTGACTTGGTAGCTTCCATCTAGCAATAGTGGATCTCAAGTCAGATTAGGATCTCGTAATTGATTCAAACTAAGGAAACAAAGACGGTGTTAAGTTTGTTACCTTGGAGCAGGTCTGAACAGGAGCGACTACAGATGTTGACCCTTTGGCCTGTTGAAACAAGTACAAGAACAAGAGGTAAGGGTTGAGATCATTCACAATCGGAAGCAATTTCATCTATTAAGTTCAATGCAGTACATGAACGATCACACCCAATCCATAATCACCCAAGCATGCAACAAAAATATGGAAAGACAGAGCATGGGTAAGCAATATAATAATTTCATCATTTAATTTCTACAAACCTCAAATAAGTTGACTTGGAACAATCTCTTGCAATAGGGAACAGAAGATTCACAATCACCCAAGCATGCAACAACAATATTCAAAGCCAAAGAGCATGGGGAAGAAGTCTAAAAATTGTATCTACAAATTTCTATAAACCTCAAATGAAATGACTTTGAACAAACTCTTGCGATAGGTACAATAAATCCACAATCACCCAAACATGAAGAACAGTATAGAATGCCAAAGAACATGGGGAAGCAATCTAATTGAATCGATCAATATAGGGAGGATACCGCAGACCTGACGAATAGGAAGGGAAGAAGGTACCGAATGCCATCTTGATTTAGCAGCACGAACCTGCGCCTTCAACATGATGTTTTTCGCAACTGTTGCAGATCTACGGCAGCCAGGGTGAGCCTCGGGGGAGCCGACGGAGCAACAAGTTTGAACCATCTTGCAGCTTCAAGGACGTTGCTGAGGAAGGCCGCCGCTTGTAGCAGAGGAAGGCCGCCGCTCGTAGCAGAGGAAGTCGACCGCTCGTAGCAGAGGAAGGCATCGTCGGTAGCGAGGTCGCCCTTGCTGCTTCCGCTGCAGATCTACTAGGTCTCTTCGGCGGTATAGGAGAAGATCCCTTGATTTTGGAAAATTACCAGGAGGGAATTGGGAAGCCTGGTTTCCCTTTTTGTTTTATATCATTCTTTAGTTGTAGTTCCAAGCGAGAGATGAAGATAACAATACGAATCTTATAAAAAGCATTTTTAAACCGTGGCCTCCGTTTCAATCCTCGAAGACACCTACCGTACACGTGATTGACATCCTATCACGATGCCCCCGTTTATTGTGTAGGTGAACCTAAGAGCATGTTCGCGAGGAACGTGTTGAAAACACTTGGTAGATCCGGTATGCACCTCTAGCCACCATGGCTACCAGAACACCCTGAGCAATCTATCTCGAGAATAGATTGAGGAAGAAGAAAAACCAAGAGAGACCAAAATCGTAGAGAAGGCACTTGATCGCTAGAAATCAGATTCACAATATAAATTCACCATGAATGATTACATGAACATGATCACCACCGGGATCCTACCTTGATCTTGATCCAAGCTCCAGAACTCCGACGTGGTCTTCCTTGCTAGGTTCCCACGTTGGCTAGGGAAACCCTAGACAACTAGCACGACCCTCCTCTCCTGAATGGTGTCCCTCTAACTTCTCTACTCCTCGGCGGTGAATGAATTGTGCAAACGCTAACGATCGTGGCAGAATTCAGATGTCCCTTCACAGTCTACGGCTCTGAGATAGTATCCTCAATCTATTAATCCATAAAATGATGCAAATTGAAAATACAAGGACCTATCAATCCTATCAATTTTGCACCTCTAGAAAATCCATAAAACGAGTTGCTTGAAGCACATCCAGAAGCTACTAAAATACAAAATCTACTGTAAGACGATGCAAATTGAAAACTAATGAATCTTACACAAATTGTCTATAGCCTATCAACTTCTAACACCAATCGGGCCCTGTTTGGAATGAAGGAACAGAAAACACAGGAATCATAGGAATCACAGGAACGAAGGAATCATAGATGAGGAAAACAGAGGAATGAAAACACAGGAATGAAATGAAGATAGCTGTTTGGAACATAGGATTTGAAATGCAGGAATCATATAATGGAAAGAATAAAAAAGAAAAAAAGAAATCAAATTAATATTGTCTTTCATGTCTAGTACATGCCTAAAAGCATTCTTCGTGGTATCTATATTCTCCAAGGACTATAGTGTAAAAAGCAAAGGGTCACATTGTAAAATGAACAAATATCTCTGGAGTCTGAACGGTACGGTGGACATGGACTCTCTCTCTGGTCATTGTTCTATCCTTCATCTCTTTCTACCGCTGTGGATCTTCTCCATAGGACGCTCGAGGTGAGGAGGGTGAGGCGCAGCTTCTCGACATGCGCAGCATGTGTGGTATCTTCTCCATAGGATGAGGCGCAGCTCGATGCGGCTTCTGGCTTGACGTGTTCCATGCGGTGCTCGATGCGGCTCCTGGCGGTGCGGCAGCCGGCGGGCGTCGCGAGCAACGCAGGTGCCAGCTTGAGGAGCACGACGCACAAGGACGCCAGGTTTGCCACCTTCGCTCGATTTTGCCCGCAAAAACGAGACTCGCCATTACAGATCATGTGTATTTGACTCATCTTCCTCATCTGATCTGAACTGGGGAAGGAGAAGGAGGGGGAGAATGAGGCGGAGTTGTCTTCCTCTGACCAGTGACCGACTGCTGTGGCGGGAGGGAGGAGACAGGAGCGAGAGGGAGGAGAAGCAGAGGTAGAGCCAGCGAGTTTCTTTCCTTTGGGTTGGAGTGGATTTTTTGATTCCTATGTTTTGTGAAGAGCCCGCACCTATTCCTCCGGAACGGAAGCCTGCGTTCCCTTGTTCCAGACGCATTCGCTTGGTTTCTTTCCTCTGGAACTGATTCCTACGAATTTCCCTTGCCATTCCCACGTTTCAGACGGGGCCTCGAAGTGCAAATCCAAAGGTACAATAATGAAATCTGAATCTACCATATATGCTCATCAATCCTCCAGATCCCCAAATCTAGATATCCCCAACCCTAGAAAGACAGGGGAAAATATAGCGGCTCAAACCAGAGGACCGACCTTGTTGTGTTGTCTCATCCTCTTGTTGCTGGGAGGTGGCGGCGCAACCATCTTCCCCTCGCCTCTACGATTCGCCATTCCTACCACGAGCCATTATAGATCTGCATAGCGGAAGTCGAAAGTCTTTACAAAGTCTGAGTGAAGCGTCTCGCCAGTCATTCGATACATAATTATAGACTCACCTGAAACTTACATGTGGGACCTGGTCACTGTAAAGAATCCACATAAACTATTAGCTGAGTTTCCAATAAAATCACACAACCAAGATGTGGTGCAGTGGTAAACATCACAATCTTGTTCCTCCAGGTCTCTGGTTCGAACCCTTGTGATGGCAATTTTTTTTGCAACATTTCGCGTCCTGGTTTGTCCAGAGTGACCTGCACGGGCAACCGGCCACATGGTGTTCATGGCCAGGTGACTTGGCGCGGGCGAGTGATGGTGAGCTGACTGTATCAGAATAATAACTACAGTGTTTCAAAAAAAATCACACAACCAAGAACTAGTGCAGTGGTAAATATTGTTCTGTTATTCATGTAGGTCTTGGGTTCGAAGCCTCGTTATGTCAAATTAATTTTTGGAACATTTCGAAGTGGTTGGAATACTGCTACTTGAACTTACATGTGGGACCAATATTCGAACATAAGCATATAGTTTCAAAATAAATCACACAAACAAGAATGGGTGCAGTGGTAAATATTGTTGTGTTGTTCCTGTAGGTCTTGGGTTTGAATCCTTGCGATCGTAAATTTTTTTGCATCATTTTGACAAGGCACCAGCGGTTGGGATACTGCTGCTTGAACTTACATGTGGGACCAATGTTGGAGGCTTCAACATACATGTGTGACCGATGTTGGTTTATGACGTTTTCGCAGAGCTTATGACATCACAAAACCAGCATCGAACAGGGAATTCCCGGCTACAGTAGCAACCGTTATGACGAAAAAAAATTTTGTCACTAAATTTGTTCGGAAGTGAAATGTTTTGACGAGCTCAGCCAGGAACGTCATAAATCAATGAAGCTAAAATGTGGTTGCGTCACTAGTCAACGTTTTTCTTGTATCGTATGAAACTTCTTCGGAGATATTTTTGTTTGCAAGCATCATACGTGAAAAAATTGCAAAACCTACTCAATTTTTTACCACTACATCCACACATGATATCATGACCTATTGACAAATCTCTAATTTTCAGACTTTATTTGTTTTTTTTAAAAAAATTAAAATCATTCGAACACATTCGTGGATGTGTTTTGATCATGACATTCGGAACATCTGGTTCAGTTTACAAGTAAGGTCTCAAATTGGGTTAGATAACATGGATATCATTTTACTTTATTATTTGAATTACTTACGGTTTAACTTTGAATTGATTCAAAAACTTTGCTTGAAATATAATTAATTATTTAAATACAAAAAATAAATTCAAAAATATACTAAATTTTAACAGAGAACCACCTGTTGTACGTGGAGGATATAAGACTGTCTCCAGCAAGGTTGTCGTTCCCCTTGCGCAAATGGTCCTCCTTGAGGAAAGGAGAGAGAAGAAGCGCGAGCCGCGCTCCCTGCGGTCACGCGCATCCCGCAGCGGCCGTTGGCTCCCGTGGGAAGAGGGAGCTTGTGCCGACCGGGGAAGGAGGCGACCGGAAGGGAGGGAGAAGGGGAGCTCGTCGAGGTAGGGGCCAGGGAGCTCCGAGAGGACGGCGTGGGCGCTGGCCATGGACAGGGTCATCGACATGGTGGCCGTCGCCGGAGCAGGGGAAGAGGAAGGGGCCGCCACAGCTCCGGATCCGGCAGGGAAGGAGGAGGTCGCCGGCCTGCTCCGCCTCCGCGCCGCTGTCCCCATCTCCAGCTCCGCCTCGTCGGGCGGATCTGCGTCGCCGTCCCCACCTCCAGGTCCGCCCCGTGAACTCGTCCGCGAATCAAGACCGCCGCGGGCGCGTTGACAACAGAGCTTCAGCCCGCGCCAGCGGCGGAGGAGCAAGGGCACGCCGGCGGCGACCTTCTGAATCCCTCACCCTCCTCTTCACTTCCCCCTCCTTCTCGGCCACCACCGTGGCCCGTGGGGCCGGCGACGCCGCCGGCGGCCGCCCCCAGACCCCCTCCTCTCTGTTTTCCCCGGCCGCCTCGAGGTCGATGCGGGCATGCCGGCTAGAGCTTGTCACCGCAGGGGCCCGAGGCCGGCACGACCGGCTAGAGCTCTGTGCTGGCCCCCTGGCTGAGCTCGTCCGTGGCGGATCTCGCCCGGCGGCTGCGCTGCCTCCGGCTGAGCTCACCCGTGGCAGATCTCGCCCGGCCGGCATGGCCTCGCCTCGCGCCGGTCGCCACCGTCGAGGCCTGCCTCTGCTGCGGCCCTGCTCCTCCTCTGGTCGCGTCGTCGTCCGAGGGGAGAGGGCGCAGGGGAGAGGAGGGCGAGGTGGCGGAGGAGAGTAGGGCGGACTGGCGGAGGAGGCGAGGTGGGGATGGGGGATGGTAGGGCCCGCTAGGCGGTTGGGATGGGGAAGACCCCCAGGGCCCTCGAGAATGCGCGCGGGAGGTGGTCTGCTGCAAAATGCAGCAGCTGTTGGGGCTACTGCTGGAGCCGCTATAGTGCGATCCCGTTCCTCATTTTGAAGATGAGGGAAGATATGAGGGGACTGCTGGAGACAGTCTAACAAGTTTAGGGTATGGAAGACAAGTATAACTATGTGTTGCTTCACAAGTATCCCTTCTATATTCAATCGAAAAAAGAAAACAGATATTTAGATTAAAATTTTTGAAATACTTCCTTAGTAAAGGTTGTAGATATTTTTGAGATGTAAAATTGTGATATAGTTTTGTCTTCATTAGAAGTTGTATAAAAAAGCTATGCAAACATCTGGAGGTGGGAAGCGGTTTTTTTTCTGTCCGCCTAAACAAAGTTCACGGCAAAGTCCATTTTTGCTATGAGCCGGCCTCCAAGCTCACGGCAAATTAAGTTCAATTCTGCCATGAGCTCTCATTTTTTACTGTGATTTTTCGTCGTGGCTGTCAGCAAAATGGTATTGTGCCATGAGACGACAAAAAGGTCACGCAAAAAGCGGAGCTCACGGCAAACTTCGATTTTCCCGTAGTGTACATGTATCCCTCTTGGTTGCAAATCGAGTTAAAGAGGTCCAAAGTACTGTAGCTAGTCACTTCATTGTTCATGCGCTGCCACCAGCCACCTACAAATACCACAAATATGTGTGTGAGAGGAATAGGTCATAAATATGTGTGTGATAGGTCATAAAGAAGTTAGTTGTAATAATCTCATCCGGTACGAAAGAAACCACTATTAATACCACCATTGGTGGAGCTAGGCAGCCTGAGAGCAAAACCACCTCAAAATTAAAACCTAAACACACATATGCGCTTGAATGTGATGGTCAATGTTCAGCCTGTTCGTTTGGCTGGTGGCCGGTGGCTGATGCTGATTTGTTCTAAGAGAAAAGTAATGTTGTCTGGTTACTGATGGCTGGTTTGTTCTGAGAAAAATGTACTGCTGACTGGTGGCTGATAAGTCAAACGAACAGGGCGGTTGTATCCATCACCAATCAGCCATATAGGTTCTGAATTCAGAAACGCAGTCTCGCAACGGTTCTGAATTGGCTAGGTAGAAACAAAGAGAAGCAGCTTAACTGGCAGCGGTGGCACTAGCAAGCGACCACGTATTGCTAAGCATCAGCTAGTTAGCATGGCGAGCTCGCCGCTGCCACGGTGGGCGCCGACACCGAGCCCGTCGCGGCCTCTATGGGGTCCTTCGACCGCCACCACCGGCGGCAGCCACCTGCTGTCCCCGTTCCGTGCCATGCTTACAGCCTTACGTGGACGCGCCGCTCTCACGGGGCAGGCACCGCCGCCGCCGGCACCACCCGCCGTCGAGGCCGGATCGTCGGGGGCTAGCAGCGGTGGTAACCATGCTGGGTTTGATGGTATTACTGCTGACTATCATGGTGACGGCCGGCCGGAGGACATCTGCCGCGACGGCGGCGTGTTCATAACGTGGGAGGACGTGTGGGTGACGGCGGTCGACAGCAGGGGGAAGGCCGCCACCATCCTGCACGGCGTCAGCGGCAGCGCGCACCCCGGCGAGGTGCTGGCCATCATGGGCCCCTCCGGTTGCGGCAAGACCACACTGCTCGACGCCTTGGCCGGTAATTTCTTTGCACGTAACTATGCTCCTTCCATGCGTATCCTTCCTTACACATCTGTCGGTTTACATGCGTGAAAAACCTGCCTGGACTTGCCCCGACTTGCCTGTTTTTGGATTGTAATTTCAACTCAGGAAAATCTTGCTATATTCAAAGTGAAACAATGCAGAGGGACATCAGATTTTATTTTGGCTTCAGAACAGGTTAAATCAATGTACTATATAAGGTTTTACTTGATACCATCTGCGTGATACTCTCATACGATAGATGAGGTATTCCATATGATTTCAAGAGAATCTACAAAAATATATAATACTTTTTAAAAAAAATATATGAAGTTTTACCACTATTAAAATATATATATAGGAAGAAACAAAGAGAGTCATCTCCCAGAGTTTCTAATAATCTACTCCTAAACTATAGAAGACAATTTTACATCAGAAATCCTATATTATTTCTAAATATCCTAACCACTTTTATATATTCTTTCTCTTGTATATATTTGCATCAGGAACCTTTTTCTACTCTTTTTCATTCAATGCCCTTCCACGTTGGATTAGGCACGATAGAAAGCGCATAACTTTATGTGGAAAGGGGTCACTTTTCCGAAGTTCTAAAGATTAGAAGAATGAATACGGAGTTGTTTGAGTAGTATTTTTCCCCCATCTTGCTGTTATAAAGATAGAGGATGAATTATGAGTTGTTAGAGTAGTATTTTTTTTTCTCATCTCGCGAAAAGGATTTGTGAAACTCTTAGAGATGCTCTAACATACACGAATATGTAACAGACTCCTATGAGAAATCGAACGTTACAAGGGCACATCTACTTATGTTTCCATGACCACCTCCATTTTTCTCGACCAAACATGGAAAATATGACAAAACTGAAAACGTAACAGATATTGGAATGTTTTTTTTTCTTTTTTGTACTTGCATTCCGTTTAGTAGACCACAAGTAGAGGACTGAGTAGCATCCAGCGCGTCCAGATTCGACTCCTAGTGGAAGCGAAATAAGCAGATCTAGAATAAAAAAACTTATTGTAGGAAAAATAGGTAGGGTACAATGCACCGGACTATTACAGTGGCCACTGAAAAACCAGAAAGGAAAAAGAAAAGAAATATGCATCAGTAAACTTGAACATGAACGGCATTAACAAAGTTTACGCAGCCATTGGGGTGCCGTGGGAAAAAAAAAGAGAGGCATAAGAAGAACCGAACCGAATCTTTCTTTGTTTAGGGCGACTGAAACTTTCATCATTAGATAAGAGCAAAGGTTTTCACCGACCCAAAACCTGCTAGTCGACCATGAGCAAGGGATTTTGCTTCAACATATTTTACATTGAAATAATGAAATAATAAACACAGCTACTACCTATGTCTCGGATATCATGCCAAGCCTGCATGCTGTTGGGCTCCTCCTTCCTTCCTCCGTGTTCGGAAACTTGATCAAGGACAGATTGTCCGAGAGGCTGCAAGCAACATACCATCATCCCTTGCCACTAGAGCATCCGCCATTAGAGAGGATCAGCAACGTTGTTACTCGAGGTGAATTGCAAGGACCTCGCTTAGTCACGCACTCACGCCAGCCAACACGGCGTGACTCAATCATGGAGTATCCACATCCGCAACTTGGTCAGCATGGCAATTTGGTCGCGTCAAATGCTATGGTATAACTGTTAGGGAGTCGCACTAGGCCTAATAAAAGGATAAAAATTTAGTTTGGATGGGTTATTTTGAACTTTAATATTGAGTAGTTAAAAATAAAAAATTGGAAAAGCATGCTGTTTTTGAGGGCTGATGATCACCCTATCCGCATTTGTTTTGTGGGGAACATACACTCGCGATCATCTTTTACTCCATTGCATGCTCGTATCTATAATAAAGAATATGTGGATCCACAACTTCCTAGTGGCAAATAATTCATCTGAAAAATATGAGTACCTTATTGTCCACATGCCTAGAATTGAGACCTAGAATTGAGTAGGCATTGTCGATATATATATACGTGGATCCATATCCTCCCTTCAGTCCAACATCGCAATTTATTGGCAATGAATGCGGCTGAATTTCTGTCAAACCCCAAGTTGGAATCCAAGCTGGGTACTATAATTTCTATCAAATTTAAAGATTAAACTTTATAAAAACCGAACTATAATACTACCTCTGTTTCCTAATAGATTAGGTTTCAGACAGGAAAAATACTACTGAGACTAACCTAAACGTGTGGTCGGAACATCAAATAAAAAAGAACGGAGAGGTGGTTAATACTAATTAATACTGATCAAATTGGATTGCGAAGAATGGATGAGTGCCATGATTCATTAGGCTAATCCTGGTGGATAGTTTCATTTTTGATGTTTTTAAGATAGCCACATAAGCAACATGAAATGAAATTATGTTCGAAACTACCCTGAGAATGTAAAGTTTCATGGTGTAGTTTCATATGTAATACATGCAAGACACAAATTCTGTTGATAATTGTGCATACATGGTTTCATCGAGAAGAAACTCCCCTCACCTCTTTTCTCATGAACTCACTGCCATATCACCAACAATACTGACATGACATCCTAATTAATTTGCATAATCTTTATAAACTTGCACTACAATTAGTGTTACCATCCTAGAGGAATCCGCCACCATCCTGAACGACGTTAGCGGCAGGGCGCCCCGGCGAGGTGCTTCCCATCATAGACCCCTCTGATTGTGGCACACTTAGAGCATGGCTAATAATTTCGCTCGCTGCTGGCTGCAAGGCCCGGTGACCTGGTGCGTGATGCTGGTAGATTCTCCTAACATTTAACGCACATCAAGGATCTCAACCAATAGCAGCTGCTGCAGCAGCTTCTGTTCGCCCGCATGAAGTGGGCGAGTGGCGAGTCGCTCGTTCAATTCTCTCTCTTCGTTTCTCTCTCTTTCACCTCATACTTCGCCTGCTCTTCGCCTATTACTATACTTGCTCTTAGAGGTGGTGATGGGCCCTCCAATTTAGCCTAGAAAATTGAAGTATCAAGCCATATAAAGACCGAGGCATAATAATATATAATTTTGAGATAAAAAAGTAGTAAGTACTTCGTAGAGCTTAGTTGGATTGTGAAGAATTTAATAAGATCATGACCCGTTACCACCCCTAGGCATACTGCTCGTCACCTTTATTAGCCTGTAATTTCTTTGTAAAGGGTACGTGGATCCATGTCTTCCTAGTTGCAAATAAATCATGTGAAAAACATGGATGTAGTTTATGGACTGTCCATGTGCCTAGAATTGAGTAGGAATAATTTATGAAGTAATGTCGATACATACACACGTGGATCCATATTCTCCTAGTTCAACATCGCAATTTATTGGCATGTATGCGGCTGAATTTCTGCCCAACCCTGGCTGGTCCTGTGTAGTTTTCAAAAATTTATATCACACCCGTCACATCGAAATTAGTGATACTAACTATGAGTATTAAACGTAAGTAGATTAATAACAAGGCCCATTTCATACCTCGAGCTCAAATCGCGAGACGAATCTAACGGGAGCCATGATCAGATAACGTCATGCTACAATAAACAATCTTTAATGATGGATTAATTAAGCTTAATGGATTCGTCTCGCAATTTCTTGTCTATTCATTTAATTAGTTTTGTAATTAATCTATGTTTTGCCCATAAGTTTGGTAATAGTTGGTCTGGACCCACATATTATTAGTTTAGAATAGACAGATCAAACGACTTGCAACTATATGGGTTTCCATGAAAGTGACTAATGTTGTCATCAATTTGAGTAGATTGCGAATATATAATATAACCACTAATATTTTGCATAGTGGTCAATATATTGTTCAACACAAATTAAATATAACATAGTTTAGGGGGGAAATTGGACAAAAAATAGGTTAGGAACTATTTGAACTTTCACTATACTTGAGAGACATAATTTGGACATTTTCCTAACATGAATTTTGTATCCCAATAGTCATGTATTAACAATGTAATTAATGGTTCATGACTTGTGTTATGAAACGAAATAGCCCTTGTAGTAATGGAGGTAGCACTGTATAAGTACGCTGCTTCATCAGCATAACAAAAAGTTTTTTAAAGGAAAAACACATTATATTATTGTGGTAAATCCAAATCATAAACCCCAAAAAGATCACTGCCATGACATTTACCTTCCAATGTTCCACACTGACTTTGGTATCCATGTTATCTTTGAAATAGAATCGAATTTTGAAACTTATTTATACCTTTGATGAACCAGTTATTTAAAGCTTGTTAATTGTTATATGCGCATAATTTGTCACGTTGTTTTTCTTTGGCTAAGTTTATGGTTTATGTTTATTGAAGACCATGAGCAATTTGTCAAAAAAGAGCCGCATAATACATGCTAGGTAGACGGTTCTTGCAGGCACAAAATACTCTTCTGATGAATTCTCAAACCTCACTGACATTAAGTACCGACATTTGAAACATAAATATTTAATTAATTTATGTTGTCTCTCTCACAGGGAGACTAGACACGAACCTGAGGAGCAAAGGAGATATTCTCATCAATGGCCGCCGACAGAAGCTCACCTTCGGAACCTCAGTAAGATTCTGATCTTAACTCCGAAACAGAAATACTGACCACAGATTTGCATGAACGAAGTTCAGACATTACTGTCAGCGGAGCTTACTAGTACTACTATATATGTGGATTAATTAATATTGAAGTAGATTGAGTAATGCCAGATGATTACTGCAGGCGTACGTGACGCAAGACAACGTGCTGATGGCCACTCTGACGGTGTGGGAGGCAATCTACTACTCGGCGCAGATCCAGCTGCCGGACACCATGCCGGTCGCCGAGAAGCTCGCCCGCGCCGACGACACGATCCAGGAGATGGGGCTCACCAGCGCGCTGGACACCCGCATCGGCGGGCGCGAGACCAAGGGCATCAGCGGCGGGCAGAAGAAGCGGCTCAGCATCTGCCTCGAGATCCTCACGCGGCCGCGGCTGCTCTTCCTCGACGAGCCCACCAGCGGGCTCGACAGCGCCGCCTCGTTCCACGTGATGAGCCGCATCACCGACCTCGCCGCCAGGGAGGGAATGACCATCGTCGCCGTCGTGCACCAGCCGTGCAGCGAGGTGTTCGAGCTCTTCCAAGGCCTCTGTCTCCTCGCCTCCGGCCAGACCATCTACTTTGGCCCGGCGGTCAATGCCGCAGAGGTAATTGGCCAATGTTCGTATTGATGAGAAATTTTAGACTAACAAGAATTATCTATCTGATAAAATCTAACAGTGATAATACCTGTTAGTACTGAGAAGTACCTGGAATTACCATATTGGTGGGCCTAACAAGTAATTTATTTATTATTAAATTAGCTGGTGAAAACTATTATAATCTCCGTTCTTAAATATATGACGTTTAGGATAAGCAATTTAGTTCATTTTTTAACTAACTAGCTTGTCCTAAATGAAATATATTTAAGGACGGAGGTAACAAAGTTCTTTTTGATAATTTAGCTATGTTCGCTAATATTATTTTTAATTTTTCTTGCTAATGATTTTGCAGTTCTTCACATCAAATGGCTACCCTTGCCCGCCAATGAGAAATCCTTCAGATCATTTCTTGAGGACAATCAACAGAGATTTTGAATTGGTATGTGAGAAAAATGCAAGGCACTAATTTTATAGTTCCTGTCTGTTCTGCTACAATTTTAAAATAAAAATGAAATTAAAACAATTAAATTACAATCAGATACTTTTAATGTATTATCTCCGTCACATGAAAAATACAATTCTAACGTTTGAGGAAAAAAACCCCACAAAAGAGGGCCGATCACATGAACCCGACATCACCTACCCACCTGAATAAAGTATCAGGTTATATTTGCATTAGTGTAAAATTGAATTGGGGTATTTGTTTTCTTATTCCTACTTTTAAAGTGTAATCATTATTTTTCCCTTAGTTTTTGAACTCTGTGATTTTCCCTTTCCTATGCACATGTCAATGAGACATTGTTCCTGGTCAATGGTCAACATAGGGGTAGATATGCCAAGATCAATGGTAAAATTGCATTGACTTATATATTAATAGTTACCGAAAAAATCATACATATAAAAATATGATGGTAAAAACACAATTACGCTTCTTGCCATACTTTTAAAAATCTGGTTATAATTTGATTCATACGCCCAATAAATGAGCTGCATGATACTCTTTTCATTATTATTATGTCATGCATGCAGTCATTTCAGTTCATATAAGCATCGTCCTTTAACATATTAACATACAGGAAAATGCAGAAAGAACACCCAATAAGCCATCTGCAGCAGATGAAGCCATAGAAACTTTGGTAGATGCGTACAAATCCTCCTATACTTCAGAAAGTGCCAAAAGGGAAATGCACGACATAAATGAAATGGTTCGTATCGGAACCCATGTCTTTTGTTTTTTTGCGAATTTTGCTTAACTTGCATAAACATGATTTTGTTTGGCCTTCTAATTAACCCAGGGTGGAGTCATGGTCAGAAGAAACCAAGCCAGTTTCTTTACCAAGGTGGTTGTACTCACTAGAAGATCGTTTGTGAACATGTACAGAGATGTGGGATACTACTGGTTGCGACTTGGCATCTATATTTCC
Organism: Cenchrus fungigraminus; assembly: GCA_036936925.1. Lineage (NCBI taxonomy): Eukaryota > Viridiplantae > Streptophyta > Magnoliopsida > Poales > Poaceae > Cenchrus > Cenchrus fungigraminus. The sequence continues at coordinate 41,069,447 of CM072778.1, read as the reverse complement.
ATTAGTCTATGCCTTGGTACCATATACTACAACTTTGGCTATGGATATGATTCAATTCGTGTAAGTTGGTTAGTTATTGTGCTGTTGTCACGTACTATACACCAGGTTAATTACAAAAGTAATTACTGTTACTTTTCTTGTTTCAGTCGCGATCATCCATGCTAATGTTCACTGGTGGCCTTCTAACCTTGATGGCAATTGGAGGATTCCCTTCCTTTGTGGAGGAAATGAAGGTATATATCACCCTTTATGTTTGACTATCTGTAGATGATGATAATTTTGAGCAAGAAGATATATAAAATTAAGGGAAAAGTCTATTTTTCAACCTCCAACTATTGCACAAGTCTGATTTTCAACCTGCAACTACAAAACCGGACAAAGAGGGCCATTGAACTGTCAAAACCGGACAATTTTGGCCCTTTGGGTGGTTTTGAAGAGTGGTTTTGCATTTATAAAAATTTTAAAAGTCTAGATTTAATGCAAAAATTCATAACTATTTCATTTCAAATCAGAAAAATATCAAATCAGTGCCAAATTTTTTCTAAAAATGTAACATATCTATTGCTATTCTATTTGGCATTATTTGAAACTTAGTTGTCTGTGTTCCTTGTATTTTATTACAAGCAATAAAATACTAGAATAGCAACAAATATTATGTAAATAACACTAAATAGAGTACCAACAAACGGCCTACATTTTCAGAAAACTGTTGGTATCAGCTTCATTTTTTTTAAGATTTGAAACGAATTAATTATGGATTTTGACCAAATAAAAAAGAACTGAAATTTCTAGAAAATGCAAAACCACCATCAAAACCACCCTAAGGGCCAAATTTGCCCGGTTTTAACAGCTCGATGGCCCTTTTTGTCCGGTTTCATAGTTGAAGGTTGAAAATCAGACTTCTGTTATAGTTGGAGGTTGAAAATTAGACTTTTCCCTAAAATTAATCATACCACGGTGACCCAAAAGAAGTGTTTTGTAGATCTCAAAAAAGTGTTTTGTAGAATTAATTAAAAAATTCTTAGATTTCATATACTTCTTCCATACCTGTAGGATTGTTACTGATCATCACCTGATTTTTTGGTAATTGTGAAATAGGCACATGCCAAACAAGAAAATTTGTATTATACAGATCCAAATGAACCCCCAATAATTGCAAATGAAAGTAACCCACTCAAAACATCTCAAACACCTAAGTTAAAATAACCATGGCTGAAAACTATTGCTCATTTGCGTGCACTACAAATTATATATAAATAATTGAAAAGAACTGTTCCAAAATTCACAAATATCCATGTTTCTTACTCTGTAATTATATATAGGTTCCATCTGGTATTTTTGAATCATGATAATATAACGATGTAATGGCGTGTACAATTTATATAACCAAAAGTTGGTATATATTTTACAACAGAAAAAATTCCGTTAAGTACGCAATAATTTCGCCTTGCTCTCACTAGTAGCCTTGTTTTTGGTACCCAGATATTCGGGAGAGAGAGGCTGAACGGACATTACGGTGTGTCAGCATTTGTTATATCCAATTGGCTGTCAGCTACACCATATCTCGTCCTTATCGCTGTATTACCTGGCGCAATAGCCTACTATCTGTCTGGCCTAAAGAGAGGAGTCGACCATTTCATGTATTTTACGCTTGTGCTTTGTTCGTGCACAATGCTAGTCGAAGGCCTTATGATGATCGTAGCAGCTATCGTGCCGGATTTTCTCATGGGCATTATCACAGGTGCCGGGATACAAGGTATCATGTTGCTCAACTGTGGATTCTTCCAAATACCAAGTAAGCTGCCGAAAATTGTATGGAAGTACCCAATGTTCTACATTTCTTTCCATAAGTATGCACTTCAGGGATTTTATAAGAACGAGTTCCTGGGATTGGTGCTCCAAAACAATCCAGGAATACTAGGAGGTGAAACAGTAACTGGTGAGCAAGTTATCAGTAAATTATTTGAAACAGAAATGGGGCACTCCAAATGGGTGGACTTTGCTGTGTTATGCGGAATGATGGTAGCATATAGGCTGCTCTTTGTACTGATTATTAAGGGTGTCGACATGATAAAGCCCATGTTTAAGCGTGAAACGTTTAGGTGTCCTGCTAATTGTATCTGTGGCATGCAAAATCCTTGTACCCCTCTTTAGTATCTTTATGTGCAGGTATTATATATGTAAGATATGATAAAGGATACTGCCAATAAAATAATTCAAAAGTACCGTGTATAATTAACTCTGATATTTATATATCAGGTCCATCATTGTGTAATCCTACGTGAGATGAATGTGGGTGAAATCAAAGCTTTACTGACATTACCTATTAGCCAAAAGTAACAACAAACTATTAATACATTATTAATGTTTTGGAGAGAAAAAATCAGTTGCTAGTGTACAACAGTTCTTGCGGTTGTGTGCACGACGGGTGTGACATGCTTGGATCATCTACAGAAGCTGCTCAGTGTTCAAACTACATTTTCCCGAACTAACAAAACCACTCTCAAATTTGACGCTCCACTAAACAAAATCTCAACCAACTGATCAGAACAAAATACTCTTATGTGTAGAATGAGCTCACAAAATTTGGCACACGTTTGAGCCTCCAATAACAAACTTCACGCACATTTGCCCATAGCCACCAAGTCTGGACAAATTTTTTTTCTCCTTCTTTCTCTCCTCTCTTGATTGGGTTGTGTGTGTGTTCCGCTTCCTGCCCTCCCAAGTGACGACCTGAACCTGGAGATGGAGGAGACTATAGTTTTATTTGCTTGCTACGCCCTCTCAATGAGCAATATCAACCATTGATTCACGCAAGAAATCAATGTTGCATAAGAGATGGACTTGCGGGTTGTTTCTTAGACCTTGTTTAGTTGGGTGAAGAAGCTTGTCAAAAAGTATCATATCAAGTTTACCGATGCTAATTAGAAGGACTAAATATGATCTAGTTATAAAACTAATTACATGGATGGACTGCAGATCACGAGGTAAATCTATTAAGCCTAACTAAACCATCATTAGAAGATGTTTACTATAGTGTCACATTTTCTAATCATGGTCTAGTTAGGCTCATTCGTCTCTCAAATTTACGGGAGTTATGAAATAGATTGTGACATTAATGTACATTTAATACTCCAAATTAGCATGGAACATCTAATGTGATGGGTCAGTAATAGAAATTTGTCGATCTGAACAAGGCCTTAATAAACTTTGTTGGGTTCCAAGTCATCCATCATATCGACGGATATCCCAATAATGTCTAGATCTAGTAGCTATAGCTAGGTACCCATTTTACAAGCATGAGGACTTGATCACACTCGCTGCTAAAATGAAGCACCAATCACTATACAACAGCCCCACTATACCATCAGATGTTAGTCGTTATAAGTAGAAAAGTACCAAGGAACCGTGCGTCGGTATAGATGACTAGCGAACCATCCGTCGAGATATCAAGTTTTAACAAGGGACTATTGGTCGGTATACTCATTTGGATGTACCTTTGAACTATCCGTCGGCACAACCTAATATAGGCCTCCAACTGTCCGTCGGCACATACGGACCAAGCCCAGTTTGCTCTTTGTGCGTTCTCGGCCCACCTTGGTGTGCAAAAAATCCGTTAGAGGCCACCAGTCAGTAACCCTAACTCTCTGTTTTCATTCCCTTCCGACCGCTGCCACCCCCTTCTTCTCCGTCCGCACCGTGAAAATCCAATCCTCTTTGCGCTTTTCTCTCCCACAGTTTCCTCCGCGCACCCTCCCATTCTCCTCTGTGTGCCTGCACATTACGTCTCCCCCCAAATCATCACTCCTCTCTTCTGCCAGATCTTGAATCGCCTCCACTATGCATCCCTCTGCCAAATCTTGAGCCCACCTCCACCGTACCATCCTTGAGCAGGAAACCGTGTGCCACCCCTTCTCCGGCAGCATCCACGCCCCAAGGAGAAGGAATGACTAATCTGCAGGAAGCCGCGCGCCACCCCTGCTCTTGCGGCATCCACACCCCAAGGAGGAGGACGCCCCAACCTGCAGGAAGCTGCGCTCCACCCCTTCTCCGGCGGCTTCCAAGGAGGACGCGCCCCAACCTCGAGGAAGCCGCACGCCACCACTGCTCCAGCGGCATCCAAGGAGGAAGCTACATGCCACCACATGCAGGATGATGCATCGGTACAGAGGCTTATACCGAATACAATGTAGTCGTTATAGACGGGTAGTGGCATAGTGATTAGTGCATTTTAGGGCGCATTTAGTTCAAAAAAATTATGGGATTTTTTCCCTATTAGAAGGACTAAACATAAATTAATTTTGAAATTCATTGTGAGACGAATCCATTAAAATTAATTGATTCGTTATTAGATATTATTTACTGTAGCATGCCAATATTATCTAATCATGACAAAAATTGGGTTAATAAGGTCGTTAGTTTTGATGTGACAGGTGAAATTTATGGAAGGGGAACTAAACTGGGCCTATTATCTCTCCCCGAGTCCAGCGGCCTGCTCCCCCTGAACTCAGGGCTTTTTGGAATGAAAGAATAGAAAACGTAGGAATGACAGGAAACACAGGAATGACATGTCGTGTTTGTGACGAAACAGAGGAATGAAAATAAAAGAATGAGATGAAGATGGTTATTTGGAACATAGGATTTAAAATACAGGAATTGTATTTTGGAAAGATGAAAATCAAAGTAACAGGTCCTTAATTTCCCTCAATTACAATTATAATTTGCTAATAGTCTCTTTCCATTATTTTTCCCCATCACTCTTATCCGATCCGGTCTCCTCCGTCCACCCATTCTCTCATCTTTCGCCCTGTTCGTCTGGCTTATCAGCCGCCAGCCAGCAATACTTTTCTCTCGAACAAACCAGCCACCAGCAACTAGCTAGTAGTACTTTTCTCTCAGAACAAATCAGCACCAGCCACCAGCCAAACGAACAAGTTATTTATCTCAATTCCGTTGGCTCGTTGCCGCACACCACCCGTAGCCCAGCCGCCCAGGAGGCCAGGACTGTCTCTCTCTCTCTCTCTCTCGCCCCCCTGACCTCCTGAGAGGCCCGGCCTCCCTCACTGGTGGGCGGCGGCGCGCCCTCCTCCTCCCACGACACTTCGCACCTCCTCCCCACGATGGCGCCTCCTCGTCCTTCCCAGCCCCTTCTCCTCCCCGCGGCGGCTCGTCCGACCCTTGTTGTCGGGGGGCCCAAGCTCCGCGCCGACCTTCTCCGTCGAGGGGTCCAAGCCATCTCCAGCAAGGGCAGCAACGGAGAAGGATGGGGCAGAGACATCTTCCTACTACCAGAGCTACTTTGTTGCCACGGATTGATCTTCTTTGGAGATTCGCGCCATTTTTTCCTCCACGGCATAACCATGGCGGGAGGGAGGAGAAGCAGAGGGAGGGAGAGAGCGCAATACTCTCTCCCTTGAGTCCCAGTAGATTTTCTCGTTCCTGTGTTTTGCGTGGAGGTTGGATCGTTTCCTCTGGAACAAAGGTGTGGTTCTTGTGTTCCAGACGTGTTCCTCTGTTTTGTTTTCTCTAGAACCGATTCCTTTGCTATTCCTGTGAAATTCACGTGTTCCAGATGGGGCCTCAATAGCTCCCTGGCAAGTTATGCATGATGTACAAGTAGACATTGGAAGGTGTCCTTTAGTCCCAAGTGGATTGATTCATCATTAGATATTATTTACTATAGCACGGCATTATTATCAAATCATTACATAACTAGACTCAGTAGATTTATCTCGCAATTTGTCAAGAGTTATGGAATAGGTTTTTTCATTAATCCATATTTACTAATCCTAATTAGAGTTGTTAGTTTTGATGTGACAGGTGAAATTTATGGAATGGGAACTAAACTGGCCTATTATCTCTCCCCGAGTCTAGCGGCCTCCTCCCCCTGAACTCAATAGCTCCCTGGCAAGTCATGCACGTTGTACAAGTAGACATTGGAAGGTGTCCTTTAGTCCCAGGTGGAAACACCACCCGAACAAAAGACTCTCCACCCTATCCACTATCTGTCAGGCCTCTCCCCCCTCCCCCCCCGCTCTCTCTCTTTATCTCTCGGCCACGCAATCCTCTCCATCCTTATCTCCTTAACCCTATCATCTCCTCTCCCTCTCACCTAAATCTCCCAATGAGGGTCTGAACCGGGGTTGGCCGCTTAACCAGTTAAGCCAGCTCTCCGTGGCTAGGAAAACCCTAAAAAACAAACCAAATACCCACATAATGCAACAAGGCACTGCATCCAAGTGGTATCCGTCTCCCCCGGTGGTTTCGCCTCGCCTGACTAGTCTCCGACTCACCCATGTGGACCCCACCTTGCCTGAGTAGACATTCCTTCTCGTCTAAGGATCCTTCGACAAGACCCCAACTCGCTCGACAACTTTCCGCCTCGCCCGAGTGGTTTTTGTTGTACAAACTCTTTGCTCCGCCCATTTCGAGCCATACCCACTGGGTACCTTAGCTGTCAGAACGGGATGGACACACGTCCATCGCCATGGAGGCCACAACAGTTGCCCTCCGATACAACAAGAGCACCACAGTCTCCTAGAAAAGACATTTATCCACTCCGGAGAAGCTAGCCAGAGTCAAAGCAGTACAACACGAGTCAAACGTGATAGTAACCCTCAGCACAGCGTTGGCGCAACCGCCCGGACCAACCACTTGGAGCTCCCCGGTCTTGACCAGCTTCGGTTAAAGGAGTCGTGCCACCCCGTCAATACCTAACTCGGAACAGTAGACGCATGTTCATCATGTACGGTATGACGAACAAGCCTGTATGAGCCACTCCTGTCCATTTTCATCTTGTAACCCTCTCTTACCTCTCTCTATGTTACCCCTTGCGACTATAAAAGGGAAGAAGGAGGAGAACAAAGAGAGGGGCCTCAATCTAACCAACTGAGCACACACATGCTAGTTTCACATACACGCACACCTCAGGGACTTGGGATCCAACTCCCTCTCCCGACTAGTTTGTACCCCCTACTACAGACTTGGGCTCGAATACACCGATGTACACTAGACATAGGTGAGGACCGGAGTGTCTGAGGACTGGTGGATGGTCGGTCCTTAGTGATGAGTGATTGACAACATGGTGTGGACTTACTCTTGGCCGAGTATTACAGGTGCAGGTTGCGACTTGATTTGCGTTGGTGCAGGTGAAGAGTAGGCGCGAAAGGTCTTAGCCTTGCGGGGCCTCTGAGGAGTGGAGAGACAAGTAGGCTTGGCTCGATGGACTCAGTGGCCGAACGGGATCAAGTGCGGGCCGCATGGTGGCAAGAAAAGCAAGACGAAGTCATGAACATGGAGCCGGTGCAGGGTAGAGGCTCACAACCGAAGTCTGCACGCGGGGTTTGGTTGCACTACAAGAAAATCATTGACTAGTGATGCAACCACATTTTAGCATCATTCATTTATGACGTTCCTGGCTGATCTCGTCATAATATTTCACTTCCGAGCAAATTTAGTGACAAAAAAAGCTTTCGTCATTACGGTTGGTACTGTAGCCGGGCATTCACTGTTCCATGCTGTTTTGTGACGCCATAAGCTCTGAAAAAACGTCATAAACCAACATCAGTCCCACATGTAAGCATTATTTTAAAAATAGAGTGTTCCAAGTCGTCATAAATTTTAGTTGGGTCCCCCATGTAAGCATTTTTTCGAAAATAGAGTATTCCAAGTCGTCATAAATTTCTCTATGGTCCCACATGTAAGCATTTTCACCATGTCAGCGGTGTCATAAACCAACTTTGGTCCCACATGTAAGCATTATTTTAAAATAGAGTGTTCCAAATCGTCATAAAATTCAGTTGGGTCTCACATGTAAGCTTTTTTCGAAAATAGAGTGTTCCAAGTCGTCATAAATAGTTCTAGGGTCCCACGTGTAAGCATTTTCGCCAGATCAGCAGAGGCTAGATCACGAAATGTTGCAAAAATAATTTGCCATGGCATGCTTTCGAACCAGGGACCTGAAGGAACAAGGTTGTGCTGCTTACCACTGCACCACTTCATGGTTGTGTTATGTTAACAAGAAACACTTTTCCTTATGGTTGTCTCCGGTGAATCTTTAATATAAATCAGTAATTCGCAGGCGAAATGCTTCACTGCCTTCGCAAAGACTCTCGACTTTTGCTATGCGCAGATCTGCAATGGCTCGTGGTACGAATGTCGGATTCTAGCGGCAATGAGAGGGTGGTTTATGCGCCACCTCCCGGCTACGAGTTCATGAAACAGGATGACAAGGTCAGTCCTCTAGTTTGAGCCACTATATTTTTCCCTATCGACCTAGGGATGGGGATTTCTAGATTTGGGGATCTAGAGGATTGATGACCATATACAATAGATTCAGATTTTATCATACAATCAGATTTGCATTGCAATTGGTGTTAGAAGTTAATCAGCTATAGATAATCGGTGTTAGATTCAATTAGTTTTCGATTTGCATCATTTTATGAATTGATAGGTTCTTGTATTTTACTAGCATCTAGTGGTGGCTCGGTCCACTGATTTTGTTACATCAGAGCCTCCTGATGCTGATCTTATCGTTGTGGATCCTTATAACAAGTGTCAGCATGGGTATGCTCTCCTTGTCAGGGAAAGCTTCACCGCCCTTGGGCGCCAGTATGGAACCTGTGGTCAGGTAAACAATAACTTGTTTAAATTTCAATAGACTTATAGTACTTGTACTCTTGATGTGTTGAAAATGGACAATTTTATGAACAATATATGTATTTGGTGTCTGCAGCCTCAAGGAAAACAATGTCAGATGTTTGTTTGGATTGATCCTGAATGGGATGGTAGGACTAAAGCTGTTCTGAATAAGCTAACACGCAGGATAGCAAAAGTTGAAGAGGAAGCAAGGTCATGGAAAGAAGAATGCAGAAAGGCTAACATGAAGCTTGGAGATACTGAAAAATTGATGCTTGAAGATACTACCACTGAGCTTCAGAAGAGGAAGAAGGGTAAGCCAACACAGACAGAACTTGGACAAGTGTTCATGGAAATGGAATCGAACAATAGGTAGTTACGATTATTGGAACAATTTTTAATGATGAATAACCATGACATGCCGTCTTATGAAAGTTGTTGCTGATGTTTTCTTCAGATCACGTGAACGACCCTCAGAATCAATTTAAGTGATGCTTGAAGCCGAGCTGCAGAAGATGAATCGACAGCTGCAGGAAGCCAGACATAATATTAGGAAGCTATATGCAGGGAGAATTGTCGATCTACTGATGTCTTAAGAAACATGTTTCTACCTAATCATGTTATGATGTTTGCTACTTGGTGGTGTAAACTTTGTGGTGATGAGTTGCTTTGAGATGCCATCTTATTATGCCGATTTGCTTTGAGCACTCTCACCATTCTGAGCTAATTTTGTTGATGTTTTGCTGATCCGGTCTGTTGATGTTTTGCTGGAAGGACCTTCCTGTGTAACGATCGCGAAACTGCTTATTTCCTACTGTCGTTCCAAGTCATCATAAAATGGAGGTCCCACATGTAACGATCGCGAAACTGCTTAGTTCCTGAGTGTTGAGAATGGTCATGAGTTGATGGAACTTGTTGTTACTTGGTGTTGTGAACTTTGTGGTCGTGAGTTGAGAAACTTGATGCTACCTGATCATAATATGATGTTTGTTGCTCGGTGGACAACAAAGGTCCGGTCTGTTGATGTTTTGCTGGAAGGACCTTCCTGAGTAACGATCGTGAAACTGCTTATTTCCTATTGTCGTTCCAAGTCATCATAAAATGGACGTCCCACATGTAAGTTGTGTAGGGTGAATCTTTAATATAAATCAGTAATTCGCAGGCGAAACGCTCACTGCCTTAGCAAAGACTCTCGACTTTTGATACGAGCAGATCTGCAACGGCTCGTGGCAGGAATGGCGGATCCTAGAGGCGACGGGAAGATGGTTCCGCTGCCACCTTCCAGCTACAAGAAGCTGAAACGGCTCGACAAGGTCAGTTCTCTGGTTTGAGCCGCTATATTTTCCCCTATCGTCCTAGGGATTTCTAGATTTGGGGATCTAACGGATTGATGAGCATATACACTAGAATCAGATTTCATCGTACACTCATATTTGCACTTCGTTTGGTGTTACAAATTGATAGGCCATAGACAATTCATAGGTGTTAGTTCAGTTAGTTTTCAGTTTGCATCGTTTGATGGATTGATAGGTTCTTGTATTTTACTAGCTTGTAGAGGTGCTTGAAGCCACTAAAGCTGGGCTGCAGGAGGTGAAAAGAGACCTGCAAGAACAAGAAGGCAGAGAACTCATGGCGTAGCAAGAAGTTGTAAAATACAAGGAGCTGTGTCAGCAAATTTTAAATACAACTATGCAAGAGATGAGGAAATTCAACGAGATGGCTGACCAATTGTTACATGAACAATTGCAACAGAACAACAATTACAAGGAGTTGTGTGCCCATATGTTACGTCGGGACAATGCCTTATTGAAAGAAATAGGTGAGATTCTTGACCAAGAGTCGAAAGACCTGGTACTGGACTGGAAGGCAAAACCTGAAGAGGAGGCAAGGTCATGGAAGGAAGAATGCGCAAAGGCTAACATCAAGCTTAAAGCAACTACCACTGAGCTGGAAAACGTGAAGGGAAAGCTAAAACATGCCATCGATGCGATGGAAGTGTATAAGCAATCGGTTGAGCAGCTAGTTATCGAGATCGAGAAGGAGAAGCAATCGATACAACATAGTGTTATCTAGATGGAGAAGGAGAAGCAATGGATACTGCGTGAGAAAGATAAAAATAGGTAGTGCTTGATTATTATGAAACTATGTTTAATTACTGGTTGTTCCTCCTGATCATAATACGTAGTGTTATGAAACTTGTTGGTGCTTATGTTTTCTTTAGGTCAGCCAAGCGAAAACGGGATCAACAATGGGAAGGATCCTCAGAAGCTAACATGAAGCATGAAGCTACTGCCACTGAGCTGCAGAAGGTGAAGGGACAGCTGTAGGATGGAGCTATGGAAGGAGAATCAACGCCTACAGATGTGAATTGATGATCCGTTCTTATCGTTATGATTACAAATGGGTGGTTATGATTATTTTGAAATGATCATCCTATGATGTTTGCTACTTGGTGTTGTGAACTTTGTGGTCTAAGAAACTTGTTGCTACTTCGTGTGATGATCATCCTATGATGTTTGCTACTTGGTGTTGTAACTTGTTGCTACTTGGTGTTGTGAACTTTGTGGTCATGAGTTGAGAAACTTGATGCTACCTGATCATAATATGATGTTTGCTGCTCGGTGGACGACAAAGATCCGGTCTGTTGATGTTTTTCTAGAAGGACCTTCCTGAGGAACGATCGCAAAACTGCTTATTTCCTACTGTGGTTCCAACTCGTCATAAAATTTAATAAGGTCCCACAAGTCAGTCTGATAAAAAAAACAAAGGAAAATTAAAAGGATACTATGTCAATAGCAGGGGTCGAACTCACGACCAACGGCTATATCAACCGCGTACCCTACAAGGGGCTTGCCAGCACGCTCCTGTGGGTCGTTGTGGCAAATATCTAGCCTAGAGGCATTGGTGCACGGATCTACAACCCGTGGTGGGAATGGCGAATCCTCGCATCGAAGGGAGGAGAGTGAGCTACGATCAGGTTAGTACCCTGTTTTGTGCCTCTGCTTTCCCCTTTCGTCAGAGAGAAGTGATATTTGGAATTGGGGATTTCGGTTGAAGCACGATTATTGTTACAAGTTGATTGAAAAGCTTTAGTTTAGAAAGTGCAAAACTAAGCAATGGTTTCAAGTTGCAATGAATTTTTTTGAAGTATTTGTGTACTCCAGCATCTTCTTCCATTGGTAGTTACTGCTCGGAGACATCTTCTTGCAATAGTAGCCATTGGCGTCCTAAAGACAAGTGCAAACACGGGTTGAGAGCTGTGGTGAAGTATGCTTGGACCTTTCTCAACCCTGGCCGCCAGTTTGCTGGCTGCCCAAAGGTAATGGCTTGTTGGCTACCTGCTTATGTGGTTCCTGTGGTCAACAGCTATTGCTAATGGGTCGTTTAATTTGCAGGAACAAAAAGAGCAATGCAATTACTTCTGCTGGATTGATCCAGAATAGGATGAAAGGTCGTATGCTGTTATGCTGAAGCTCATGAAGAAGAAAGCGAAAGCTGAAGAGGATGCAAAGCAATGAGAGGGGGAATTGAAAAAAGCTAACTGTGAGCTTAGAGAGATTAGGAATGACCTCAAAATAGCACGGCAAAAACTTCAGAAGGCTACTGCCGAGCTGAAGTCAATTGGGAATTATAGGCATAATGTCAAACTCGTGCATGTGTTGCTTGCTTTATTTGTTGTTTTCGCGGGAATGGCGGGATTGATGCTTGGTGGCAAGGCTAATTAGATGTGTCGATCATGTATTCTGCAAGTGTCACTTTGATATTGTGAACAATGTGTCGATCATGTATTCTGAACATTGTGCCCTATGCTTCTGAGCATTGTACTGATGATGTATTGCCAAAATCGACCAAGAAATGCACGGTAGTTAGTATCCACCACATTGTACTGACCATTTAGTCCGACCTGTTCACATTTCCAAGAACGTAATTTCCATTAGGTTCCCCAACAGTCATAATGAATTATTATTGTTATCCCAAAATCAACGAAGCAGCAGCGAAGGTTGTTTTGGGTGGCGAAGGAGCGGTGAATTTACTGTAAATGCGGAGAAAGGAACGGTGGATTTGTTTTAAATGGGGCATTGATCGACTTCTTCCGCCTGGGGTACAGAGAACATTTTTACAATTGCATCTCCTCCTCTCGGAAGGAAGATCCATGAGAGTACAGTGCTCTCTTCCAAGTCTCTGTATCAATTTGAATGTGCATTTGACCTGGCACTCTGATGTTTGATCAAACTATTTTCAGGACGCCGGTAGGTCAGTAATCATGTCGTCGAGGTGGTTGCCGTTATCACTGGTGGTGCTCCCTACCGAGGTGAACATTGACATCGCCGGCCACCTCGCTGCGACCTCGGAGCGGGCCATGGACGACCTCCGTAGCCTAGGGGCGACCTGCCGGGAGATGCGTCGCGTGTGCAAGAACGCGACCGTTGGTCGGCGCGTGGCGCTAGAGCGATTTGCCGTCGAGCTGCAGTGGAACGACCGCAAGGGCTACGACACCCTCCTCGATTGCCTAACCCACATAAGAAACCCGGAGGCATGTTTCCTCTCCGGGATGGACATCCTGTTCGGGGGAAACTATAGCTCCCGGTCATCCATCGCCAAGCTCGAGGAGGCCGCCCAGGCCGAGCACAATGTGGCGGCCTATGTAGCCGACATGGTCCTCTACAGGACCAATGGCGGCACCGGGGATGATGACACTGCGAGGCGGTACATCAGACAGATCGAGGGCGAGGAAGAATCGGCGGCCGCGACATCGATGATGATGCGGACGAACAAGGGTTGCCTGCGGTGCCGTGAGGCAGCCTCAGAGGTGATCCAGCGAGTGACGTGGTGCCGACGTGCAACGCTGGCACCGCCAGTGGCGCATGGCAATCATCAGTGCGCAGGCCGCCTGTGCTTCAAGATGAGCTGGGAAGAATGGTCATATTTTTGTAACGAGGAATGAAGAATTCACGCTGAATGTGATCTGTTCTTTAGCAAAATAATTGGATATCTGCATCCAAACAAATTACCCTGACATTTGAGAGTGATTTTGGATATATTTTGTTTCTAGATCAATCCATTGATATCTGTTTCTATCTCTCTTCCTTGGTTCCCGTGTAGCAATACTCGCACGCGCATTGACGTGATGGAAACCAACTTCTGGTCTTCCGCCATTTATTTACCACGGCTGGTAGTTGGAATATTTCATCGCAATTTAGAGAGGTGGAAAATCAATATTGGACGATTAAAAAACAAATAATGTGATCTCACTATCTCAGAAACTATGAAATCCGTAATTAGGTTTGCCCAATTCAAAACAAGCAACTTTTGCCAGGAAAGGAATGAAAATTTTTGTCCAGTCTGTTAATGTTTTGTAAACCCAAACATCCGGTCCTGCCCGGGTTGTATTGCCTATCTCATTGCATGCTTTCATTACCAAGCATGACTCATCAACAAGGAAGAATGAAGCCGTGGTTCAAACTCTAAGTCAGCTTGCTTGTCTTCACGATTCTTTCCTACTAACCAAGTCTTTGAAAAACAAATCTTTGCTAGATGGGGTAGTGTACACTAGATAGAGTAGACACCGTCTTACTGAAAGCCAATTTGTTGCCCATCGCTTCAATTTGCTCTACCTAAGACATGGCTTCACGTTCGAATTGTGCACATTTTTGGCTCTCCCTAACAAGGATGATATCATAGCTCACCTTGTCCAAATTTAAAACAAGCATCTTTTGCCATCAAATGATTAAAAATATTTCTCCGGTCTACTCATGGTTCGTAAACCCAAACATCCGACCTCGTATACCAGAATAACCGGTCTCGTGGGAACTTTCGATCTCATCATGTTCAAGTGAATTAAGTTTGCTCCAAGTTCAACGAGATTGCAAGTTACGCGCCTAGGCCATGTGAGAGTGATTTTGGATATATTTTGTTTCTAGATCAATCCACTGATATCTGTTTCTATCTCTCTTCCTTGGTTCCCGTGTAGCAATACTCGCACACGTATTGACGTGATGGAAACCAACTTCTGGTCTTTCCCCATTTATTTACCACAGCTGGTAGTTGGAATATTTCATCGTAATTTAAAGAGGTGGAAAATCAATATTGGACAATTAAAAAACAAATAATGTGATCTCACTATCTCAGAAACTACGAAATCCGTAATCAGATTTGCCCAATTCAAAACATGCAACTTTTGCCAGGAAAGGAATGAAAATTTTTGTCTGGTCTGTTAATGTTTTGTAAACCCAAACATCCGGTCCTACCCAGGTTGTATTGCCTATCTCATTGCATGCTTTCATTTTGTTGTTAGGCCAGTCTCAGTGCAAGTTTCATGGGCACGACTACCTAGATTGAAAACTAGGTAACTGTGCCAGTGGAGTTTCATGTTGATGAAACTCTCCTCACATCCCATGAAACTCTCACATTCTCTCTCTTCACCACGTCAGCCTATTTAATGCAATGAAACTCTCCATGAAACTCCACTGATACTAGCCTTACCAAGCATGACTCGTCAACAAGGAAGAATGAAGCCATGGTTCAAACTCTAAGTCAGCTTGCTTGTCTTCACGATTCTTTCCTACTAACCAAGTCTTTGAAAAACAAATCTTTGCTAGATGGGGTAGTGTACACTAGATAGAGTAGACACCGTCTTACTGAAAGCCAATTTGTTGCCCATCGCTTCAATTTGCTCTACCTAAGCCATGGCTTCACGTTCGAATTATGCACGTTTTTGGCTCTCCCTAACAAGGATGATATCATAGCTCACCTTGTCCAAATTTAAAACAAGCATCTTTTGCCATCAAATGATTAAAAATATTTCTCCGGTCTACTCATGGTTCGTAAACCCAAACATCCGACCTCGTATACCAGAATAACCGGTCTCGTGGGAACTTTCGATCTCTTCATGTTCAAGTGAATTAAGTTTGCTCCAAGTTTAACGAGATTGCAAGTTATGCGCCTAGGCCATTTGCCTGACATGATCCCCCATGAGACCCTGCGCCTTTCCCTTGGCAAATGAGATCTATTAGTATATACTGTAAAACACTTTTGCATCTCCTCCTCAACGAAAGAAAACCCCATCGACACTCCTCCTCTCGGCACTAGAAGACCCCATCGGCATCGCCTCCTATCGGCGCAAGTACCGTCGTCCTCTCTCCCAATTCAATCGATTTCTTTGTTCTTTCGACCTTTTCCGCCTCTTTGAGCAAACTAATTTCTATGTGCATTTCAGAGCATCTCCCCCAATGGCCGGCGACAATCATCGCGTGCCTCCTGTGGAGCTCGCTCTCCTATCATCCACGTCGGCTAAAGCTTCGGCGGGGCCGAGATGCGGCGACTGCGGTAGGACAGAAACGCCGCAATGGATGGCCGGGCCGATGGGGCCCGGCACGCTCTGTGTTGACTGCGGCCTTCGTCGCTGGCATGCCGAGCAGCGGTGGGACAGGCGTTCTCTCCGCATCTTTCAAACCACGATTCCCGTCTCACCGTCGCCACTAGAAGCTGGCGTGCAGTGGGTGGAGTGCCCGAGAGGCCGGGCTGGTCGCACGTGGCAGCCGTGGCTCTCCACTCCGCCATTGATGTCAAGTGCACCCGCCGCTTCGACTGTCCCGGAGAGCTCAGGCGCACGGCCGTTCACGTCCCTACTCCATGGGCCGGCGGCGTTACCAGCCGCCCAGCCATTGATCTCAAGTGCGCCCGCCGCTTCGACTGTCCCGGAGAGCTCAGGCGCACGGCCGTACCCGTCGCCACCATAAGCTGGCATGCAGTGGGTGGAGTGCCCGAGAGGTCGGGCTGGCCGCACGTGGTTCTCCTGGCTGTCCACTCCGCTACTGATGTCAAGTGCGCCCGCCGCACCAACTGTCCCGGAGAGCTCAGGCGCACGGCCGTTCCCGTCCCTGCTCGACAGGCCGGCGGCGTTTCCAGCCACTCGGTCGTTGATGTCAAGTGCACCCGCCGCGCCGACTGTCCCGGAGAGCTCAGGGGCACGGCCGTTCCTCTCCCTGCTCGAAAGGCCGGTGGCGTTGCCAGCTGCTCAGCCACCGATGTTGGACCCGTTCCTGCTCGACGGCGAGGCGGTGTCTTTGATCCTCGACGACCCAGACGGGATGAAAAGATAATTGCCAACAATAACAAGTGTCACTTTGTTGTAATGCTTATTAGTAGTTTTTTATTAAGTTTGATCCCTCCGTATTTGATTATGCTGATTGTATGATCAGAGAACTCAGTTTCCTCCTACGGAGTACTTTGGATGGATGTTCGTTCAAAAAATGTGAACCTATTTTGCCAACAAATCAACAAATAATTTAGTCCGGTCTTGTCACTTTTTCTTAACAGTAAAATCCGCCCGTTGCCATCCTAGTGCCGCAACTTCCCATGGAAGGTGGTTGCCATCATCAAGAGATCACAGACATGTTGGTCATACAGCGCGGGGTCCCACACATCAGCCCCTCAATGGTGGAAGATGAATGGAAGCCACTCAAGAGTCAAGACTCAAGAGGCTCCCGTTGCTTACCTTCTCACCGAAGCGGCACAACTTCCCAGGCAAGGCGAGTAACTCCACATAAATTGCCATTCCTACCCCCCACCATCGGCGTCCTCGCCAGTTCCGAACCACTCTACCACTTCCCAAACACTCGCGCCTCACTCCTACTGCCCGACCGACGCAATGAAGCGATCAGGCTCCCCGTCGCGTCGGCTATTCCCCACCAGTTCCCCGTCGCGCCAGCTATCCCCCACCGGCTCCCCGTCGCGCCGGCTCTCACCCTCGCCCTTCAACCGATCCTCCGGTGCCACATCCTCTTCGCGTGTCGGTGACTAGGTGCCGCTGCGCGACGGCCAGCACTTCGCCCGCATGTTCACGGAGGCGCTGTGGGGCCACATCCACGGCACGCCGCCGCCGCGCTCCGACCCCGCCAAGGTCGACCCGCCATCGCTCATCGGTGGTTTCCCAAGAGCCGGTGGTGGCTCGCCAGCGGATTCCCAGCCTCCTCCACCGTCGCTGCCGCCGCCCTCCGACGACGCCAACGTCGACCCGCCGTCGATCGTCGGCGCTTTGCCAGGAGCAGCTGGTGTCTCGCCGACGGATATCCAGCCTCCTCCACCGTCGCCGCCTCGGAAGCTTACGTTTACGGTTACCCTTCCTGCTGGTGAGTTTGACTCCGACTCTGACTCCTAAGCTGACACAGACTCGTCTGAGGACCGTTTCCACGGCGACATCCCTCTGGTCCCCCGGGGCGATGCTTTGCGCATCTTCCTGTGCTTGAACGGCACATACGGGTGCCCTGTCTGCCCCAACCTTATGCACCGGTGGCGCAAGCTGAATGAGGTCAAGGACCATGTCCTTGGGATGGCCAAGTCTGCGCCCCTGAGGCAGAACTACAAGAAGAAGTGGAGCCACCACCGCGTCGTGCCCAGGAATGAGGGATGGATGGAGTAGATGGAGTGAGCGAGCCGCACCGGTGAAAGATCTATGCTCTTATGTTATCTATGATGTTAATTAGTATCTTTAGATTTCGTTGGAACATTGTCTTATGTATGTGAACTTTGTGATGTTATGTTATCAGTGATGTTAATTAGTATCGTTAGATTTCGTTGGAACATTGTCTTATGTATGTGGAAATTGTGATGTTTAATTAGTCACTTTAGAATGGACTCTATTTCCTACTTTGGATGGATGTTCGTTTGAATAATGCGATCATATTTTCCTAATAACAATTCAACGAACCATTTAGTCTGGTCCGATCACTTTTGCAGATCAGTAAGATCCAGCCGTTGTCATCCTATTTTGCCCACAAAATCAACACTGAAGTTAGTCCGGTCTGGTCACCTTTTCTTATCAGTAACATCCGGCCGTAGCCTTCCTCGACAGGCGAGAGGCACCCGTTGCCTAATTTCCCATGGAAGCTTGCCACAACGCCCCATGGAAGGCAGTTGCCCTCATCAAGAGGTTAGGGATGTGTGGGTATACCCAGATGGTACCCACACGTCAGCCACTCAAAGCTTCAAGATGAATAGCAGCCACTCAATCTAGAGGCCCGTTGCTTAGCTTGTCACATAAGCTTGCACAACTTCTCATGGAAGTTGGCCATTGTATTCCTACCACCATCAGCGTCCTCGCCAGTTCTGAACCACTCTACCCATAGTTCTCTTTCCAAACACTCGCGTTTCAGTCCTACTGCCCATCCGACTCAATGAAGCGATCAGTCTCCCCCAGACACACAGAGCTCAGGCGCATGGCCGTACCCGCCCCTGCTCGTCAGTCTGGCGGTGTTGCCAGCCTCTCGCCCACCGCCTCCTCAGGAGCCGAATCCGGGTCCTGGTTGTCACCGCGCAACCTCCACTTCATCTACGCCTACTTAGAGTGGCAAGGGCGTCAATTCCACAGCACGGAGCCGCCCCGCTGCGACGCCGCCAATGTCGACCCGCCAATGCCCGGACCCGCTGGTACATCACCGGCGGATTCCCAGCCTCCACCACTTGCAGAGTTGGACTCCGACTCCAATTCCGACTCCAACTCCGACACCCAAACTAACATAGACCATCTTAAGACCTTTGCTCTGCGCGTCTTCCGGCGCACTACCAACACCTACGGGTGCCCTGTCTGCCCCAACCGTATGCACCGGTGGAGGAACCTGAATGAGATCAAGGACCACGTCCTTGGGATGGCCAGGTCTGAGGCCCTGAGGGAGGACAACAAGAAGAAGTGGAGCCGCCACCGCGTCCTGGCCAGAAACGAGGGATGGATGTAGATGGAGTGAGCGAGCCGCACAAGTGGAAGACCAATGCCGATATGTTATCTGTGATGTTAATCAGTATCTTTAGATTTCGTGGGAGCATTGTCTTATGTATGTGAACATCGTGATGTTAATTAGTAACTTTACATTTCCATGAAACATGGTCTCGTGTTTGTCCGGCCTATTCGTGTTTCGTAGACAAGAACATCCGCTCTTATTGTACTTATACATGATCGTGTTTCCTAGCTTGACACATGATCTGGAGAGGTTGAAGATCAATATTGGACGATTAATAAGAAATAGCAATGTGATCGTTGCTCACCTTGACCAAATTCAAAACAACCATCCGGTTATTGCCAAACATCCGAAATGCTAATGCATCCCAAACCCAAACCATGTTTGTAACTTTGGTTACCGTTTGTTGATCAATCCCCTTGTTTGAAGTTGTTTATGCTTTGTTTCCCTGACCATCTCTCTTCCTTGTCTCCCTATAAATGTTATCCTATTTTATCACTCTCATAAACTATGAAATCATAGATCACCTTTGCCCAAAATCAAAACAAGCATCTTTTACAGGTCCGGAAATATTTGTCCTTTCTGTATATTTTTCTAGACCGAAACATCTGGTCTGTTAATGCATCCCATACTCGAACATCCGGGTTAATGGCAGTAAACAGTTCATCTCTGCATGTTGAAGTGCTTGTAAATATAGTTTGCTCCAAATTCACTAAGATTACAATTTTACATAGTTCTTTTCTTTGCAAAAGACCATTACATTATTAGAGATCGAGGCGCCTCCTTGCATTAGCGTGATACAACTCCAGAAGACACTACAAGAAAATCGTTGACTAGTGACGCAACCACATTTTAGCATCATTGATTTATGACGTTCCTGGCTGATCTCGTCATAATATTTCACTTCCGAGCAAATTTAGTGACAAAAAAAACTTTCGTCATTACGGTTGGTACTGTAGCCGGGCTTTCACTGTTCCATGCTGTTTTGTGACGCCATAAGCTCTGAAAAAACATCATAAACCAACACCGGTCCCACATGTAAGCGTTATTTTAAAAACAGAGTGTTCCAAGTCGTCATAAAATTCAGTAGGGTCCCACATGTAAGCATTTTTTTGAAAATAGAGTGTTCCAAGTCGTCATAAATTTTTCCAGGGTCCCACATGTTAGCATTTTCGCCATGTCAGCGGCGTCATAAACCAACTGTGGTCCCACATGTAAGCATTATTTTAAAAATAGAGTGTTCCAAGTCGTCATAAAATTCAGTTAGGTCCCACATGTAAGAATTTTTTTTCGAATCTTTAATATAAATCAGTAATCTGCATGCAAAACGCTTCATTGCCTTCACAAAGACTCTCGCTTTTGCTACGCGCAGATCTGCAACGGCTCGTGGTAGGAATGGCGGATTCTGGCGGTGATGAGAGGGTGGTTTATGCGCCACCTCCCGGCTACGAGTTCATGAAACAGGACGACAAGGTCAGTCCTCTGGTTTGAGCCACTATATTTTCCCCTATCGACCTAGGGATGGGGATTTCTAGTTTGGGGATCTAGAGGATGGATGACCATATACAATAGATTCATATTTCATCGTACACTCAGATTTGAATTGCAATTGGTGTTAGAAGTTGATTCAGTTAGTTTTCAGTTTGCATCATTTGATGGATTGATAGGTTCTTGTATTTTTCTAGCTTCTGGAGGTGCTTGAATCCACTGAATAGCTGAGCTAATTTCATCATACACTCAGATTTGAATTGCAATTGGTGTTAGAAGTTGATTCAGTTAGTTTTCAGTTTGCATAGTTTGATGGATTGATAGGTTCTTGTATTTTTCTAGCTTCTGGAGGTGCTT
Organism: Cenchrus fungigraminus; assembly: GCA_036936925.1. NCBI lineage: Eukaryota > Viridiplantae > Streptophyta > Magnoliopsida > Poales > Poaceae > Cenchrus > Cenchrus fungigraminus. The sequence goes on along the minus strand of CM072778.1, from coordinate 41,048,232 downwards.
GAATCCACTAAAGCTGAGCTGCAGAAGGTGAAGAGAGACCTGCAAGAGGCTCTAAATTACAAGCACCTGTATGAGGAATCGGTACAGCAGCAGAATGAACAACTGAAAGAGATGAATCAATTGCTGCAACAGGAGAAAGACGAGCTGAATCAATTGGCATTATTACAGCAGGAGAACATTGCCCTAATGGAAGAGCTAACCAAAGAGAGGGGCCATGTTAATCAATTGTTACGGCAGCAGCATGACCAGCTGAAAGAGAATCAGCAATTGTTAGCGGAGAATGCCCTGTTGAAAGAAAGAGCAAATATTCTCTGACTGAGCTGCAGACAATCGATAAAACATGTCTGGTGTTACTGCTAGCTAGACGGTTCAGAGGTGGTGTGTACTTTGTGGTGATGAATTTGTTTGTATTTTTGTGTTTGCTACTTGCTGGTGGTGTGAACTTTGTGGTGATGAGTGCTATGAGATTCCATCTTATTATGCCGATTTGGTTTAATCTGTTTCAAATTGAGTCGAGTATACTCACCATTCTGAATTAATTTTGCTGATGTTTTGCTGGTCCGTTCTGTTGATGTTTTGCTAGAAGGACCTTCCTAAGTAACGATCGCGAAACTGCTTGTTTCCTACTATTGGTCACGAAATGTTGCAAAAACAATTTGCCATAGCAAGGGTTCGAACTAGAGACCTATAGGAACGAGATAGTACTATCTACCACTGCACCACCTCTTGGTTGTGTCAATTTAGTGAGGCTTTGACAAGAAGGCATCTCAATGGGTAGCGGGGGTAAAGGTAGAATTCAAGAAAACGAAAAAGATAGATACGAGGACCACTAGGTTCGAAGATAGATACGGCAACCGTTCCCCGGCAACGGCGCCAGAAATGCTTGTTGGTATTTCTTAACCTCGCCACTAGTCACGCACCTAGCGTGAGTGTAAGATCCACCTGGGTATACCGACGGGTACGAAATAATCTGCAAGCGTACGGATACACCGCTGTAGCACTTCACCTCAGGAGTATTCCCAAGGGTATCGAATCCAAGGAATGGTGTGTACTACCTCCTAGCCTAGCTAAGGTCCAAGGACACAACTCTATGGGACGAGATGAAGATGGAGAGGATCCTGCTGATAGTGGGCAGAGTTAAGAACAATCTCTCAGTTAGGGACTCTCATTTCGGACACTGAACCCTCCTGGCTATAACAGTCGGTTCACGGCAAATGGTTGCCTACACCTGTATCCGAACGTGGGGGATTCCGAAAGGGTCCAATGGTTGCCACTACCGCGGCCTACCCCAAGACAAACAGTGGGATACAGGGCAATCGAAGGATAACCCATTGTCTAGACACCACGTCTACACCACCGGTTACTACTATAGCACGGCTACGTCTGTCGACCCGTAACAACACTATAGCGCTCCGTACAAAGACGGAGTGACGAACCCACGAGGGAGAGACCAGAACTCACTCAGGTAACGACTATCTAAACAAGGATCACGAAAGGACTTTGGTCTAAACTAGAATACAGGAGCATCCACTTTACTCTAATTGGACTAGCAGGCATACAAACGGAATTAGCAACTTATGAACTACACCAGAAGATCAAAGGCTAAGCTCATGAAGAACACAAGCCTCTAAATTAATCATGAACAAGTGAAGAACACAAGAACTATTCACCTATGCATGAATACTACTTTAGTCTAAATAGGAAATGCAGAAATACTTACTTTATTCTAAATGAAGAACGAAGCATCCATAGAGATATAAATCCCTCTCTCACTCTCCTACTCTCTAATCTACCAAGGAGAGGCCTCTCCTTTGAAGGGAAGCTCTCATCCTTGGATGGAGTGGTGTGTCTTATTTCTTACCCCCTCCCCTTCTATTTATAGGCCAAGGTACCGGCGAGAGAACAGCTTGGCCACCTGGGAATCCACTGTAGGACCAATCACCGAGCACCATGTGGAAGCAGATGGCGATCCGTGGCAAGGTCGGTTCGGCCGATCCAAGGGTTCGGCTGACCTGGCCCCACCACGTCTCGCGCTGTGCTTTCTCCCAGTGACTGACATGTGGTCCCTTATGACGGTTCCCGGTGTATGGGTCGGTTGGACGCGGTTTGCTCGGGTTGTGGGCCCTTGAATCCTTGTGCTGAACACGTGGCAGCGTCTGATTCGTCGAGAGGTGCTTCTCTTGGATTGATGAGGTGTCATGGACACATGGCATCCTGTATGCCAACACGTCGCCACGTGGCCTGGTGTGGGTCCCACCGGGCCCATGATATAGTGTGATCTTATCTTGTGCATATCTCTTTCATCCGAGCTCCAAAGTATACAAATGATATATCCATTTCAATCGTCTCGACGAGCCCGTCATAATGGTGCAGTCCAAATTGACATTTGGGACTATTTATGATGATGCCATATTCATGCCATGAATGCACTTGCTCTCAGCTATATCATTTCATGTGTATTTTGGCCTATCCTGCATCAAAAGCTAGAAACACCAACACTTGTGGAAATTGTCAGTAATAAGCCCTATCCTAGTGTTGATGATCACTTTCCATTTATTTTATGCACGAGTTGACGGCATAAAAGTGGTACTTAATAGCCGTCAACAGGCGGCCATTGAGAAGAAGCGATTGGCGGCCAAGAAGAGGAAGCGGGTGGAGGCCAAGAAGAGGAATCAACAGACGGAGGTGTTTGTGAGGCAGCTTTTGAAGGATGACAAGGCCGGTAAGCTTGATTCGTTCAAGGACATTCCGTTGGCGAAGAAGAAAAAGGGTGCGGAGGAGGAGGAGGAGGAGGAGGAGGAGGTGGACTCGAAGAGGACCAACAAGAAGATGGACCTCGGCGCTGGTCCTTCAAATGCCGGCCCCGCCAATCCCGGTCCCGTGGCTCCCCCAGCCATTAAAGCTCCCTCGATGCCAGAGTCATCGGGGAACTCCTCGAAGGGGTCGTCTTAGATTACTCGGATTTGGGTTTTCTTTTTCATGTTCAAATAGGTGGTCTTGTGGATGGAAAGATCAATGGTATGTTTTCTTTTGGATGGAAAAGATCGATCCCCTATTTTCCTGCTCTATGAATCTTGTAGTGGTAGGAAAATCCCCTGTATCTCCTGTTATCCATGAAGAACATGGGTGTTCTTCTTTTCCATGATCGCCTTCCTTGCTTCAGTGGATTTCCCTAGTGATTATGTGTTGCCATAGTCTGAGATGTAATGTCTTGTCATGTGATATTTTATTCTTATCCCACCACACCGCATTGCAGATACACACGTGAATGATGACCGATTTTACAAATTTACCATTTGACTAAATTCACCATTTTGCCAAGAATATACAGAATGTAAATGATGGCCACCTTGCCCAATTTATTCAACTTAAATGTGCACATACATGATACATCCCCATAGACCTAGACTCATACAATGGCACTGGCACAGGCACACACAAACACACACCCAGCAACGAAATCTTCAGACTTGGCAACGAGGAAGACAACAGACACGGTAATGGAGATGGATACGGCACACGCCTATCCCGCCATACCTAATGCATGACGGAATGTAGCATAACGAGGATCCGTGCGGAGATATTCCTCCAGTGCACGGTGCCTACCCCTCGACTTCATGGTACATCCCGAGCGACCTATGCCATAAGAATGTTGTAGGATGTCACGAAAACCCCACTGCCGGTGAGCAAGATTGCAGTAAGGGCACACACAGCGACCATGGCAAAGCACACGAGTGTAACCCTGCTCCTGCAGCCAAGCCAAAGCATCTTTCTTCATCTCTTGAGGAGTGGCACGGCACATGCAACCCCCCGACATTCAAGAATATGTCCAGAGGGACAACTCTTGAGGAGTTTGTCGGATGGTCTTAGCGTAACGTTGCCCAACAAAGTGTACGCTAAGTGCCATGGCATGACATTAACCTCCATTGTGGGGTTAAGATGGGCTTCTACGACAATTCCTTTTATGGAACAAGAAATGATAGTAGAGGGTGAACGAATCCAAAGTGCTTCGGAAACGTTTCCCACTCCAGTCAACCACTTCTTCTCCATGGCCTCCATGATAGATGTTTTGTTTGGAGGATCAGGAGGCAAAGGAGGTACCGTAGGCCTAGGGAAAGGTTCTGTCAAAAGATTTCTAGCTGGCTGGATTTGGACAGAAGAGGGCTCCTTCCCTAGTTGGACATCTAAGCAATTCGAGGACTTTCTAAGATTTTCAAGAGGGTTATCCTCGAATCGATAGAGGAACTTTGGAGGCTGAATTTCTTCTTCCTCCATTGTTCCTGGTTCGGGAGAGGGCTCAACAAACGAATCTTGGAATGTGGAAGTCAAAGGCTCAGGTTCAGCTATTGAGAGACTCTCATGGATCGACTCTGATTCTTGGCGGGGTTCGTTATGGCAGGTAAGAAGGGAAGAGTTTTCTAAGAAGCTATCTAGGATTGCTCTTCCTTCTACTAGAGTTTTGTGTGCAAACGAACCTCCAACAGCGATGTCAAGATCTTGGGCAGCGTCCATGTCTAAACCCATGCAAAATGCGTAAAGCAAGACATCGTCGGGGAGAAATGAGCTGGGTCCAGATGCACAAAGGCGTATGAACCTAGCCCATGCTGCTCCTATAGACTCCTCCTCTAATTGTTCAAACTCGAGGATATCCCCTGGGAGAGAGGCCATATGAGTATACCATTGCACCGTCCTCTCCACGAGAGAGAATGAGCTGCAAAAGTTATCTCGAAGTTTGCCCCAATCACCATTTGCACTTTTTACAGTGTCAGTGTACCATTGCTCCGCCCTTTCTGACAGAGAGAGAGGGAACAACTTCCACCTTATGGATTCCTGTGTCATGCCTAGGAGAACCAGACGCGAACACAGTTCCTCGAATTCTTCCAAATGAAAGTAGGGGTCTTCATTGATCGCTCCAAAGAAGGGTCGATCCTGAACCATGCCCATAATGTGGAAATGAAGTTCATGGTCGGATGTGGAAGTTGATGGATCATTGAACTCATAAGTTGAGGCGGAGAGGTCGTAAAAGGATGGCCTCTCCATGAGTAATGGGGGTAAAGGTAGAAAAAAGGAAAATGAAAAGATACGAGGACCACTGGGTACGAAGATAGATACAGCAATCGTTCCTGGCAACGGCGCCAGAAAGCTTGTTGGGTATTTTAGCGACACACGAAATAAATCCGCAAGCGCACGGATACCGTTGTAGCTTTCACCTCAGAGTATTCCAAGGGTATCGAATCCAAGGGAACGTGTGTGTACTAACTTCGTATAGTCAGTCCAAGGACACACCCAGATAAGAGGCAAGGATAGAGAGGATTCCTAAAGATAGCACTACAGATGAGATTAAAGGTCGATCTCTAGATATAACTTGGCTCAGGATACCGATAGCCATGACTTAACAGGCGACTCCGGTATGGGATCTATGTGGAACGGAGCTCTGACTATATCCAGCTGCGGAGGATCAACAAGGGCCAGAAGGGCTGTCACCACCTCCTGGACTGCCTCTACCTAACCTTGGGATAAGCCGAACGGATGATAACCGGTAGCGTGTCACAATGTCCACGCTGTGGTTACTGCTGTAGCCAACGGACTACGGCACCCTGTACTAATAGAACTACGACCACGGAAGAGAACTGATCTCACTCACTATAAGTACTACTAGCTCATGCTAACGGCATACGGGAGAGCACTCGGTCCCGTACTAAGCTTCCAACGTATACGAATGACTTGCAGCAGACGGACGTATAAACCCAGGATCTAAGCACTAGCAGAGGAAAAAGGCTACTCATGCAACCTAGCATAAACTATTAGAAAGGAATCAAGAACACACTTTATTCTAATCAGAGCATGCAAGCATCCGCTTTATTCTAATAAACTAATCACACAAACGAGATACAAACTTGTGCACCTGATCAACTAGATCGAAGGGGCGTGTTCATGAAGAACACGCGCCTCTAAATGATGAACAGGCGAAGAACACAAGAACATATCACTCAAGAATGAATAACACTTTAGTCTAAATAGAAAATGCGGAAATACTTACTTTACTCTAATTGAAGGACAAGCATCCATAGAAATACAACTCTCTCTCTCACTCCCTACTCTCTAATCTACCAAGGAGAGGCCTCTCCTTTGAAGGGAAGCACTCATCCTTGGGTGAAGTGGTGAAGTGTGTCCTATTCTCTACCCCCTCCCCTCATATTTATAGGCCAAGAGGAGCTCCCTAGGCTGCCTTGGGCGCCACCAAAGGACCAATGAGGTGGTGACACGTGGTGCAGAGAAGTGGGGGCCAAGTTGGTGAATCTTCCATGAGAAGGAGCTGCAGGCTTCCGGGCGGATATTCGGGCATACACCTGGCACCACCTTTGGCTCGTCATGACAAGATGACATGTGGAAGGGCGGCGCGAGAGGCCTTAGAGTGGGGTCGGCCGACCTAGGGGATCGGCCGATCCTGGGGTGGCCCCGATCGCGCCGATTTTCGTCCAGGTGACTGCCAGGTGGGTCCCAAGGTGGGTATGGGGGTGTTTGCGTTGTTTCTAGCCCGTTATCTCGTGGTTGTGGGCCCTTGGATCCGCGTGCTTGCTCCTGATTGGTCGAGAGTGTGCTTCTTTGGATCGGTGAGGTATCATGGCCACGTGGGCGCCTGTGTGGCAGCACGTCACCACGTGGCCTGGTGTGGGTCCCACTGGGTCCACATGATGTCTTGTGCATATCTCTCTCATCCGGGCTCTGATGTATGCAAATGATATATCTGTTTCGATCGTCTCGATGAGCCCGTCGCCATGGTGCAGACCAATTTGGCATTTGAGATTGTTTATGATGATGCCATATCTATGCCATTGGTTTACTTGCTCTCAACTATACCATTCCATGTGCATTTACATGTGTCCTGCAACAAAAGATAGAAACACCAACACTTGTGGAAATTGTCAGTATAAACCCCTATTCTAGTGTTGATGATCACTTTCCATTTATATTATGCAGGAATTGGTGGCATAAAAATGGTACTTAACAGCCGTCAACAACACCCCCACACTTGACCTTTGCTCGTCCCGAGTGAAGGGAGAACAAATCAAGGTGAGACATGATATCCAGAGGTATGAAGCAAGCATAAGAGATACTCCAAACCATACCTTGTACTTGTGAACTCTGTGGAGTGGCTATCATGCCATCTTGGGTAGTTGAGGAATGGAACGGTCATGAATCAAATCACCTCTGCTCAACATGTCAAGTAACTTGGGGTTTTGCAATAAGTTTTCAAAACAAACCTTGCTTAGCTCCTCATTTGATTCTCTCAGATCACTCAATGTGTATATGTCCTCACCAAGGCATTAGACTTACCTTTCTTTCATCCTACTTCTAATGATGGCTATATGTGGAGCTGAGGGTAGGATAAAGATAAAGCATACTTGCATCACATATATTGCAAAGTCAAAAACCGGATCCAAGGATAAAATCAAGTCATACAATCAGATCAAGATGTGCACATGTATGGATGTGATGGATATGGTAAGGTGGATACTAGGCCCAGAATGGGTGCTAGATGTTACCATATATATGATGAATGTTGTGGTGATGGTAAGGTGGACACTAGGCCCGTAGCAGGTACTAGTTATTACCATCAAATTTATTGGAACTCCTTTTTGTGTGATCACATCTCTCTCCTTTTCCTTCTTTATTTTGGACATGGGCTATCCTTCTCTCTTTTTTTCATGCCTTAGGCATTTTTTTTCACTCGTGCTTTGAGCATGGTGTTTTTTTTCTCTTTTTTCTTTCTCTTTTTTTTATAGCCCATGTCTCTTTTTTTTCAACAATACTTTTGGAGAGAGAGGTCACACCACACATGGAGTTTTATTTTTGTGGAATGGATGGGTGATACAATGCCAACTTCCGGTGTAGAAGCATAGCAAGAGGAAAACTGAGTGCACATGAATCTTGATCATGAAAGCATGAAAAGAATTCTCACAAGGGTCACAACAATTTGACAAAGCTCAATGCAATGACAAGTAGCATATGAGTGTAAGGTTTTCAACTAAAAACATCATATGGCTTTGGTAGGACTTTGGCATATCAAAGAGGAGCTTTGCAAAGGGTTTTCAATTTTTCAAATAAAATTCCCAAGCACTCAAACATTGAGAGAGAAGATCATATCATCAAACCATATCACAAACATCAACTACTTAGATGACCATGATTTCCCTAATGATATTTGTTCACAAGCATCAAGATAAACAGCATGGAATAAAACATGTGCAAGCCAACCATAGGAAACATGTAATGCAGGTAGAGCAAGATTCCATGAGTTGACTTAGCAGATAAGAATTGGAACTCATTCAAATTCATGAATCAGGGAGAGTGAGATAAAGGGTGCACATACCATCGATCCAAAAGAATATGAGAAACAAGGAAAACCAGTGGTGATTCAACTGACTCATAGGGCAGCCGGCTCACTCTAGTTTACCTTGTCCCTTGTCATGAAAGCGCAGTCGATATTGTGCAACGCATGTGTGGGAGATCTCAAGTGTGTATGTCGATGGTAAGCTTGGGAGATCTCCCCCACACTTGTTCATGTACTTGGTGTTGTCTTCAAACAAAATGGAAAAAAACAAAAGAGGGACTCTTCCCTTTTGAATCAAGCTCGATGACTTACCCCATTTGGATTCGAAATTCCTGTAAGGGTTAGTCCGCACATACAACCAATATCCATGCAAGCATTAACTATAAGGTTCATCAATCAAACTCGACACCATGTCTTGTTTGATTGAAGAAGACAGTTTTAACCTAAGCACCATGCTTAATTTAAAACAACCTATGAAAGCACGTAGCTAAATATGCACTCAAACCATAGCATTACAAACATAGATAAAGGAAGCATGAAAGCGTAATCAAGCTATACTTAAAGGGACGTAAACATGAGCAAAAGATGGTGAACATCGGGCAACCTCCCGAAAGGGCTTTGTTTAAAGTCAAAAGTAGGACGTACCTAACTGGGAAAGATGCAAGAGCTAACATCATCTTCAAACTAGGATAAGATTTGGTTGAGAGAAACTTTACTCAGGATGCTCACATACCTCCCCCACACTTGAAGTTTGCATTACTAGGCAACAAAACTTATTGTGCAGGGCCTAGCATCCCACTCCTGCATTGCTGAGATTCAATCACATGTCCTGGTATGTAACAGAATGCGCATGATTATCCTGCTACTTTATTCTTAGGATTATTATTAAGTTTATTTGCTTGCTTCGTTTAAGGTTCAAGTTCTCCTTTCATTTTTAGGCTCAAATGTTGAGGACAATCCTTGCGGTTCAAATATCAAATTCCTGTCCCTCCAATGTGAAGTCAAAGCCATTCATTGATTACAAGCCTCGAGATTATCCAGCTTTCGCTACATGCTCAAGACCTGAAGTTTCGTTGGGAGGGCTTGATGCAGCTGCTGACCTTGGTGAAATCTTTGTTGAACAGGACCAAGTTTTGACAGACTTGAAGATCAAGGCAAAAGCATCACATGTAGCAATGAAAGTGCAGACTGATGAGATTGAGAGGTTGAAGAAACAAGTAGAAACTACTGAGACCCTCCTTCGTCAACTGCTAAGCTCGCACCTTGGGTAAGGCCATTGTGTTTCTTAGTCTTCTGCTTGTGTCCTCCCAGCTAGTTGTGCTGGTTTGGAGTACTGAGCTTTGTTATCTTAGTGGGTTTTATTTCAAGACCAGCTTTATTTGTGAGCATGGAGATATCATGTGTATTGGTTTGTGAGCTCCTACTTACAATCCGCTTGTGGTTGTTCTGTGTTCATTGATAATAATGTGTCATGTGTGATCCGAAACTTTTATTTGTATCAGTGGTATGGAAATATTATCTGTGATGTCAATTACTGAATTGATTAGCATGTAATACGAGATTGAATTATATTTAATTAAGCGCTACCTGGAGTGCAGCCCAAAAATAACAGGGAAAAATATGTGGGCTTGCCCCCTCGGCCCATTATTTTTTTACGAATTCAAAAACAATTTATTAATAAATGGGTCGTATCAAAAATGATGTCAGGGAATGGTGGGCTGGGTCCAATATCAGTTGGGCCTTAATCATTTTATGACGTCATCGAATATTGAACTCGATCCAACAAGTATTGTACCCAAAACAAATTAATGACGAATGCAATTGTTGGGCTCGGTCATACTAAAACCGGGCCTAAAACATTCTATGACGACCTCGATTATTGGGTCGGTCCAACCAGAATTAGGCCTAAAAGTATCTATGACGACAACAATTATTGGGCTCCATCCAACCATAAATAGGCCTTAAACAATCTATGACGCAAACAATATTGGGCTCCAACCAACCTTAATAAGGCCTAAAACCAATTTATGATGAAAGAAACATTGGGCTCAGCTTAACATTAAGTGGGCCAAATTCAATCTATGACGACAAGGAATTTGGAGCTTGGCCCAACAAAATATGGGTTGAATTCACTTAATGAAGAAACGGTTTGTCACAAAACGCCATGCCACATCAGATTTTGGTCCGACGTGGCATGTACCTTATGACGCCTTTGTGTTACGAATTTATACGCGTCATTAAACTCATGACACCGCGAAATAAGGTCTCGTCATTAATCACGGTTTGTGATGCTCGATTAATGACGGAGCGTTTTCGTAACAACTGGCGTCATTAATCGCGGTTTATGACAAGAAACGGCCTTTTTTTGCGTCACTAGTCGGCGTTTTTCTTGTAGTGTTGGTTTACTCCACAAAACCAACACCGAGCCAGGATGACGTGGCTGCCGAGTCAAGAGGAGCTTGTCATGGAGGCTACACCGAGTTCACGGAGTTTGCAGCGGTTCACCACAAAACCATTGGGTTCCTTGGTTGCTCCACAAAGACAAGACCGGAGGCACGGCGGGCGGAGATGGGATCCGGGCGCGCCGAGAAGCTTCGAAGAGGGGCACACGCGGCGAGATCGCGAGGCTTGCGTCAGGAGGACACCGACTATGACAAAGGCGTGGCCGCCCGATGGGAATATCCAAGTCTTGACCATATTGCCCCTGAGGGGTATGTATCCTCCTTTAAGTTGTAGGGGTAGCGTGGTCATTTGCCTCCACCAAAGAGACTTCATATATATAGCTCTAGGGTTGGATGGCAACTCATATATCTGGACTGCTTCTCATTTCCTTTGCTCCATAGGCTAGATTTTCCATGCTTTTGTATAAAATCTGACCTCTGGATGTATGGAAGAATTTGGCGTTGTGATGATTTCCGTCTCTTAGCTCTCGGTAATTTTGTAAGTGCAATCAAGCCCTATGTGGGTTTTGGTGATGTTGACCACACAATTAAAGTACTAATGAGCTCTTGAGTATGTATGCAGCATGGGGTATTGACATAAGTGCAAAAGAAAAAGAAGTGAGACCCCTCTTTTGGAAGGAAGGCTTCCTATGGATCAAGATGGAGTTTTTACTTAATTTTCTATTTTGAAATTGAGTATAGGACAAGTCGTACTATCAAGTGGGATTCTAATAGTGGCAAGGGCGGAATCAAGTGCATGTTTTTCCCTCTCTAATACCTAAGAACACAACCATAAACAAGCCATGCCTCTTCAGCCCGTCCAGGGTAGCTCTACTGTGAAAGCTGCAATTCGCGGAGGTTCCGCGAATATTCACGGAGGTCCCGCGAATATTCACGGAGGTTCTGCGTTCCCGTAACTAACCATTACAGATCTGAGCTCGTCCAGATATATACCTCCTCGAGCTCTAACGACTCTCTTCTTCCTCCCTGCGGCTGAGACACCTCCCCAAGCTCTTCTCTCACCTAGCATTGAGGTCGTGAGAATTCTTGGTAATCTCATTGGGATTCAGGGCTATTTGGTGATACCCTGAGTAGCAATCAAGGAAGCATAGAAGGACGCTGCCAGCTGTGGAGTCCACGACCTGGTCGATACGAGGAAGAGGGAAGGGATCTTTCGGGCAGTGCTTGTTAAGGTCGGTGTAGTCGATACACATCCTTAATCCTCCAGTTTTCTTAGGTACAAGGACCGGGTTTGCGAGCCAAACCGGGTGTTTACATTCTCGGATGAATCCTGCAGCTAAGAGCTTACAGACTTCTACTTCTATGGCCTGCTTTCTATCTTTCGCAAATCGCCGGAGCTTTTGCTTGATAAGTCTTGCTGTCTTGCTTACTTCAAGGGCGTGCTCAGCCAGCTCCCTGGGGACACTGGGCATGTCAGACGGGCTCCATGCGAAGATATCGGCATTGTCCTGGAGGAAACTGGTGAGAGCGAGTTCCTATTTGGGGTCAAGATCGGCCCCGATGGTGACCTCCTTGGATGCGTGGAGCAGGTCGAGGCAGACTTTGTTCACCACGGGACTTGCGTCCAAGGCGGTGGCTGTGCACTTCTATTCTGGCACCTCCAGAGTAGTTTGGTCGATCTTGACGGCCTGAGCGACCATGACTGTAGCTGCGGCCTTGCACGTAGACACCTTGGCAAAGTCGACGGTGTCGCTCTTGCATTTGTAGGAGACGAGGATATCGCCGTAGACGGAAAGGATTCCGTTTGGCGCTGGCATCTTCATGATGAGGTAGGTGTGATGCGGGATGGCCATAAACTTGGCCAACATAGGTCGGCCGAGGATAGCGTGGTAGGAGGAGCGGAAGTCCGCGACCTCGAACGTCAGGTACTCCGTGCGGAAGTTGTCTTCTTTGCCGAACGTGACCGGCAGGCATACATGACCTATGGGGTATGCAGCCTTGCCAGGCACGACCCCGTAGAAGGGTTCGTCGCAAGCAGTCATCTTGGAGAAGTCGAAGTCCATCTTCTTCAGCGTTTCGGTGAAGATGATGTTTAAGCTGCTGCCCCCGTCGACGAGGGTCCCAGGCAGGAAGGCACCGTCCACTATGGGGTTGACGACCAGCGGGAATGTCCTGACGTCGGGTATGTGCACCCAGTGGTCTTTCCTGGAGAAAGTAATGGGGAACTCCGACCACCGCAGGGGTTGTGGAGTTTCGGTGTTGACTTGGCCGATCTCCCTTGCGTTCGATCGCTGCTGTCTGTTGCTCTTGGCTGCTTGGTGGCCACCGACGATGAAGTTGATCTATCGGTTGGCATTCTGAAACACGCCGTTGGGGTTGCCCGCTTTAGGTGGAGGTGGAGGAGAAGGTTCCTTGCGACGGTTGCCGTCATTGTTGTGGTCGTCATAGCGATGACGGTCGTCACGCCGGTCGTCACAGCGTTCATCGCGGCGGTCGTCGCGGCGGTAGTCGTCATGATGATCATCACGTCGATCATCACGGCAATAGTCGCGGCGATAATCACGGTGATCCATGTCGTCGTTGCGACGGTAAGGTCGTCGGTCGCGGTAGTCACGTCGATCAGGTCGACGGTTGCGGTTGTCGTAGCGGCGGCCGTTGTTCTGGTCGTCGTTGTTGCTGCTCTTGGTCTTCTTTGGCTCTGGGGGTACGCCTAGGGCGCGCTTTAGTTGTTCGCACTCCCTCATGGTGTGCTTGGCGTCGCGGTGGAATTGACACTGGTCGTCTAGTGTACAGTTGAAGTCACCTTCAAGGAAGGTGGAAGGTCGTGGTGGGTCGGTCGCGTAAACCTCGCCGGATCGCTTGCGTGACCTGCCACCACCGTCGATGTCCATGTGGTCGTCTCCTTTGAAGTTGTGTACCACCGCGTCTTGGGTATTGACGAGCTTGTCGACGTAGGCCATGAGGTCGGCAATAGAGTCAGCGTCGGCTTCATGGATCTTCTCGAAGAGCTTGAGGTTGGTTACCCCCTTCTTGTAGTAGGCTATGACGTCTTCATCCTTGACACCAGCGAGGGTGTTGTGGTCCTCGAAGAAGCGGTTGGTGTACTCCCGAAGAGTTTCATCTTTCCTCATCTGCACTTTGGCGAGGTGGTGAGTGTTGCCGGGGCGGTTGTAGGTCGCTTGGTAGTTGGTCGTGAAGAGCCGTGATAGGGTTGCCCACGAAGTGATGCACTCCGCAGGGAGATTGTAGAGCAACAGGAGTGGCGCTTGGCCCATCACGAGAGGAAAGTATCCTGCCATGTGGTCTTCGTTGCCTCCTGACGCCCGGGCGGCGATGCTGTACATCTTGAGTCAGATACTTGGGTCAGAGTGACCGTCATATTTTTCAAAGGCTGGCTTGAAATCTTTCGGGTATCTGATCATCCTGAGACGTCGTGAGAATGCCGGAAAGTTGTTGATTGCTCCAGAACTAGATCCTGGAGCGTAGGTTGACGGGATGACGTAGAGATTGTCAGGAGCATTGTTGTCTTGGTCGTACTGGGCACGACGTAGAAGCTCACGATCACGCATCTCGCGGAGTTCTGCTGCTTGGATGGGGTTATTGGCGTCGAGGGGGTCAGGGACCCCGTTGTCGCGGTCGTAATTAGCACGGCGCTTGATCTCCGCTTCATCTCGTATGGGCTGACGCTGATTGCTCTGGGCGCACGTGGCTTGTGCTGGTGGAGGTTGAGCTCCAGCGTTTTGTATTGCGTTGCTAGCGGCGTTCTGCTGTTGGGCGCCAGCAGCATTGGCGGCGTTATTGGCAGCGTTACCGGCGACATTACTAGCGGCGTTGGCAGCATTACCGACTGGATTGGCCGCCGCGTTGGCAGCGGGGTTGAGCGGCTGCACGACTTCATTCTCACCACCCCCCTCTTCAACCACGGGCGGAAGAGGAGCGTTGTCGTTGTGGTGACGATGGCGGGGTCGCTCGGACCTACTCCTAGAGTAGGAACTCGAGGCCGATCTGCTATATCTTGGACCTCTTTCTTCAACCTGGGTGGTGGCGATACGGATGTGAGCTTGTAGTCGTTGAGTCGTAGGAGTATCTCCAAGTTGTCCCAGCTCGGCAAGGGCCGCGCCTAGATTAGCTTGAGGAGAGTTGTAGACTTCGTGGCCATCTTGCTCAAAGTCCCTCAGGAGGTCTCTGGCACGTAGGCGGTGTCGACGAGGCTCATCTTGATTTTGCTGCTGCTGGGGAGCAGCTGGGGCCGCAGGGGGAGGTCCCCCATCGGCGATGTTGCCTGCGGGTTGGCCACCGGCACCAGGTACGATGTTGCCTGCGGGCTGACCCAGGGCCTGTTGTTGGGCAGCTGCTGCAGCTGCATCTGCCTCCTGCTGACGACGCACAGCTCATGCGGCATTAGCGTTCTCTCGCTGTTGACACTGCTCATCTGTCTCGCCGGCTTGAGGGGGTACGTCGGCGGAGACCACGAGGACCTCTCTATCCGGGATCTCGAACATGTCGCCCGGTTTGTTGGGGGAGATGGTCGTACGGGCGATCTGGAACGTGAGGCAGTCCGGAGACGGCGCACGGTTGATCTGGCGGCTATGAACCGCGATTAGGGGTCGGCGAAGCTTCTTAAGCACACGGCACTAGCGAGCCATGTGTTTGGAGTCCTCGTGGACAGGACAGGGGTTGTCAAGATGACCTCTGCAGTTTCCACGATGTGGGGTGTTGGGTCCAGATTCGATCTGGATCTTCCTCTTCATGTAGCGAGACGCTGCATGAGCTGCGTTCCGCAGGCCAAGAGGCATGTGGGGTGAAGGTGGAGTGGTCCTGCGAGGGCGCTTGGCACGCTCACCGACCTTGATCGTATCGGAGAGCATGCCCTCGACGCGATCGAGCCCCGCGATCAGGTCGCGAGGAGTGGGTGGGTGGGTTTCCGCCAGCAGATCGGATTCGACTTGTTGGTTGGAGGTGACCGCCGTGCTCTCAATGACGAGGCAAGCGGCTAGAGCGGTGGATTCCGCCGGCATAGAGCCGAAGCAGATGTCGACGGGATTGGCGAGGAAGTCCGTCATGCTTTCTGGGAAGATGACACCGCTTGGTGAAGCCATCGAGTTGCATGAAGAACCCTGGATTCCCCCCTACCTGGCGCTCCAACTGTCAGAGGTTTAGATCTGAACAATCCACAGGGGGGTTAACCCCGGTGGTTTATTTGTTCGGTGGGGTGGAATCTAGGGCTAAGAACTCGAAGGTTGCGCACGAGCACACGGAACACAAAGGACACGGCAAGTTTATACTGGTTCAGGCCTCCGGAGAGTAAAACCCTACGTCCAATTCTTGATTGTATTGACTTGGGCGGATTGCGACTTGGGATGACTTGACCTCAGGGGTCCGGCCTTGTTCGCCTTATATTGGCTGACGGACAAGGTCGGTGGGCCCTGAGTCCTGGTCGGTTACAACAGGGAAACCAATCTAAGGAAAGTTACAACATAATCCCGTGATCTTCGGACTATTTGGAGGTGCAGCCGACGTCTTCTGCCTTGCCTTCACGCCAAGTTATCCGACCGGGTCGGATAAGGTCGTCTGGGGAATCTTCTGGAAGGTTTTCAGGAGGTCGTGTGGACCGCCAACCAGGTTGGTTGGGCCCACTGTCAGGTCGGCGGGTCTTCTGGTAGGCCGGACCCACTTGTCAGGGACGGCCGTGAGCCTGGTCGGTGGGGACCCAGGGGTACCCATGTCTCACACCACCTACTTGAATCCAAAATCCAACCTCGCATTCAAGTCTAGTGTGATTCCTTGTGAGATTGAGCCAAAATCACTCCTCTCTAGCATTCTTGTGCACTTGGTGAAACCCTAGTTCCTTGGTGGATCTTTTACTCTTGGAGCTTGGCTCCTAGACGGCTAGAGGTTGCTTGGAAGCTCTCCAATCTTCGTGTGGAAGCTCCAAGAAGTTTGTATTACCCCCTTTGTGATTAGCGAAAACCCTCCACCTATTGCCTTGGTGATAGGTGTGAGAGGAGTGGATCTAGTGAGATCCCATAGCCTAACCTCAACAACGTGGATGTAGGCCAACCTTTGTGGTGATTTGAACCACGGGATAAATTGGTGTCTTGTGCTTTTTCCTTTCTTATATATATCTTGCTTAGTTGTTCTTGGTTCCTAGTAGCTTGCCTATCTAGGGTTTGCTTAGATCTACTTGTTTAGGGTGTTCTAAAGGTTGATTTGTGTTTGAATCTTGAATTTCTTGTCTAACCAACCTCTCCCTAGCTCTAGATCTAGTTTTCATCTTGTTATCCGCAGCTTTTCTGTGCAGGTTCGTTTTCCCTGAAGCTCCGCGAAAATTCCCAGAGGTTCAACAGTCTGTCTATCTAGTGAATTTTCCCGGAGGTTCAGCGAAAATTCGCGGAGGTTCCGCAGTCTGTCAGTGAACTTGGAGAAAAAGTTTAAATTTTTTTTGCAGTCCTATTCAACCCCCCCCTCTAGGCCACTTGCATCAATCCTTTCAATTGGTATCAGAGTAAGTTACCCTTGTAAACACTTAACCGTGTGATGGTATGGCAAGTGGTGACGACAAGAAAGAAGAAGAGGAGTTTGAAGACATACCAAGTGAGGTTGATGGTGATGCCTCGAAGGTTGGCAACACCTCAGCCCAAGACAAGCTTGACAAGCTGAAGAAGGCAGTCAAGGATAGCTCCAAGGAAGAGAGCAAGAAAAACAAGAAAGAAGAAAAGAAGAAAGAGAAAGAAAAGGAAAAGAAGAAAGAGGACAGCAAGAAAGAGAAAGAGAAGGAGGAGGAGGAGGACAAGAGAAGAAGAAAGAGAACACCATCACCATCTCCATCACCATCACCATCATCTTCATCCTCATCATCATCTTCGTCTAGTGAGAATGGAGATGGCGACGATGCGGCACAAGAATTCCCAAGAGAACACTCAAGCCCAAGGCCAAGCCTAAGAAGGCTTATGGAAGTGTATCCTTTAACTATGATTCTTTGCCTACTAAATCTAAGGATGATGTCTCTGTGCCCGTTGGCAAGTTGCCTCAATTTGATGGGACCAACTTTGCCAAATGGAAGCACATGATGAAAGCTTACCTAACCGGTTTGAGTTTGGAGTTGTGGAACATTGTGTGTGTAGGTTTTGATGATCCCGAAGACTTTGGAACTCTGTAAGTGCAATCAAGCCCTAAGTGGGTTTTGGTGATGTTGACCACACAATTAAAGAGCTAATGAGTTTTTGAGTATGTATTGCAGCATGAAAGATATCTACATGTGTCTACAAAGGAAAGGAGACCCCTCATTTTAAGAAAGAAGGCTACTCTTACTCAAGAAGAGGTTTAATTCATTTTCTATTTTGAAATTGAGTATAGGACATGTCGTACTATCAAGAGGGATACTAATAGTGGTTTAGGGTAGCTTCAAGTGCTCATTGATCTCCTCCACAAATACCTTACCCTACCACAAAGGAAGTCTCTTAGCTATTGTTGCTGCTGTTTTTCTCTCCAGGGTTCGGAGGTTCCGACCGTACACGCTACAGTCAACAGCATCTGTTTTTCACTCCAGGTCTCGGAAGTTCTGGTCTTTTGCCTGGAGGTTCCGGACTTCAGATCTAACTGTTACTGCTGCGGGTCTGAGGGTATTTATATCCCTTGGCCGCCCAATGGTCTTCCTCTTCCTCCCTTGCGTTTCAGACCTCATTGAAAGCTCTCCTCTCACTCTTGCATTGACTCCAACCTACTCCACTCCAAATCCTTGCATAGCATTGAAGTGGGTAGTGAGTCTTATTGAGTTAGAGCATTGAAGACCCTCTCTTGATGTTCTTGAGCACTTGGAGAAACCCTAGCTACTTGGTGGATCTTTTACTCTTGGAGCTTGGCTCCTAGACGGCTAGAGGTGCTTGGAAGCTCTCCAATCCTTGGTGTGGAAGCTCCAAGAAGTTTGTATTACCCTTTGTGATTAGTGGAAACACTCCATCTATCATTTAGGTGATATGTGTGAGAGAGGAGTGGATCTAGAGAGATCCCTAAGCCTTTGTGGTCTACCTCAACAATGTGGACGTAGGCTAGCCTTTGTGGTGAGCTGAACCACAGGATAAATCTTGTCTTGTGTGCTTTCATTTATCTTTCTTGCTTAGCTAGTTCTTGTTGGCTCTTTCTAGTGATATTAGGGTTTGCTTTAGATCTGCTCGTGCCTAGTGTTCCCTCGGGTATCTTGCTAGTAGATCTTTAGTTCTAATGTTTACTAACCCCTAGATATCCTCAGATCTATTTTATCTTGTGTTATCCGCAGCTGATCTGTTTTGCAAAATTGAACAACTGACAGGGTCCGGAAGTTCCAGGATTTTTCCCATAAGTTCCGGAGTCTAACAGTGATGTCGCAAGAAAAGTTGGAATTTTTTTGTAGGCCTATTCACCCCCCCTCTAGTCCACTTGCCTTGATTCTTTCAATTGGTATCAGAGCCGGTTTCCCCTCCAACACTTAACCGTGTGAGGATATGGCAAGTGGGGAAGAGAGGCCCGAAGAAGATGAAGAGTTTGAGGACATTCCAAGTGGAGAAGATGAAATCTCGGAGGTGAACACCACCACAGCTCAAGAGAAGCTAGAGAATCTCAAGAAAGTGATGAAGGACACCTCCAAGGATGACAGCAAGAAGACCAAAAAGGAAGAAAAGAAGAAAGAAAAGAAAGGAGAAGAAGAAGAAAGAGAAGAAGGAGAATATGGAGAATAGAAGAAAGAAGAAAGATCCATCACCTCCTCCTTCATCATCATAATCTTCCTCCTCCTCATCGGCATCCTCATCGTCAAGTGAGATGGAGATGATGAGTACTACGACACAAGAATTCCCAAGAGAACACTCAAGCCAAAGGCCAAGAAGGCTTATGGAAGCGTATCCTTTAATTATGATTATTTGCCTACTAAATCTAAGGATGATGTCTCCGTTCCCGTTGGCAAGTTGCCTCAATTTGATGGGACCAACTTTGCCAAATGGAAGCACATGATGAAAGCTTACCTAACTGGTTTGAGTTTGGAGTTGTGGAACATTGTGTGTGTAGGTTTTGATGATCCCGAAGACTTTGGAAACCTCACACCACGAGATTGCCGCAACATCAAGAGAAATGCTCAAGCTACAAGCAAACTACTAAGTGCTTTGAGTGCCCAAGAGTACAACTGTGTCAATGGATTGGAAATTGCCAAAGAGATATGGGACACTCTTCTTATTGCTCATGAGGGAGTTGACAAGGTGAAGAAGTCCAAGATCAACATATTGATGGCCGAGCTCAATAGATTCACTATCTTTGATGGAGAGGGGCCACAAGAGATGTTTGATAGGTTGATGGTCATAGTTGGTAAAATAAGAGGATTGGGTGGAGATGAATTGGATGACCATTATGTTGTGAAGGTGATGTTGGAGGCATTTGCTCCAAGAAACCCTACTCTAGTCACCTTGATTAGAGAGAAGAAAAGATTTGAGGAGTTCTCCCCAAATGATGTTCTTGGGAGAATTCTCACACATGAGCTTATGGATAATGAGATACAACATAGGAAGAAGATTGGTGAGCTAGAAGCCAAGATGAGCAACTTGAAGGTCAAGGATGTTGCTCTCCAAGCTAACAAGTCAAGCAAGCATTCTACCTCATCCAAGCCCTCCACTTCATCCAAGGCCGCCATGTCAAAATCAAAAAGGGTTGAAGTAGAGAGCTCGTCAAGTGAGTCAAGTGACAATGAAGGTGAAGAGTCTCCGGTTGAGATTGGAGATGTGGCTTTCTTCATAAGGAAGTATAGAACCGGATTGAGAAAGCAAGGCTACAAGTTCACCAAGAGGAAGTATTCCAACAAGAAAAAAAGGACATGCTACAATTGTGGAAGCACGAAACATTTTATTGCAGACTGCCCCAATGAGAAGAAAGAGGGCAAAAATGACAAAAGCAAAGGGAACCACAAGAAAGATCAAAGACCACATCACAAGAGAAAGAACTATGGTGGAGTAGCTCACATTGGTCATGAGTGGAATTCCGGTGATGAGAGCTCCAATGATGAAGAGGAAAAGAAGGTTGCAACCGTAGCCATCAAGAAGACATCCTCTACATCAAGGCTATTCAACAACTTGACTGATGATGAAGGAAGCTCAACCATTCATTGCCTTATGGCTAAGGGTGAGAAGGTGATTTCTAACACAAAACCCTCCTCTTCATCTAGTGATGAGTCAGAAATAGACTCTAGTGATGAATCTAGTGATAAAGAAATTAACCAACTTGTTAGCAACATGGATAAACAATCTAGAGCCTTCATGGCTAAGTTGGTAGAAGAACTAGAGAAGACCCAATATACCCTTACATCGGAGAGGAGTGAGCTTGAGGCATTGCGTTTGGAAGTTAACCAAGCGGAGGGCATCATTGCTACTCTCAAGGAAGACCTTGCTGCCTCTCAAGCTCAATGTAATTCTCTCAAGACGAGGAATGAAGAGCTTGAGGAGCAATATAGTATCCTTTGGAGTAGTACCTCACATCCTCCGAAAGTAATAGGTGACTCTAGTGCTTCCACTAGCATAGGCTGTGAAAGGTGCCATAATATTGATTTAAATGCTTATGCCACTAACCTTGCAAATTTGGATGCCTTCAAGAAAGAAGTTACAAGACTCAACTCTATCATAGCTAGTGGATGCATGAATGAGAAGGTCAAGTACAAGCAAGGAAAAATGCCTGAAAACCTAGATGGTCTTGGTCATCATGAGGGTGCAAGAACAAGTGATAGAGAAATCATTAATGGCAAAGAATGCATCAAGTTTGTGAGCCATGGTGATCTCAAGGAAGATGAGTATATGCAGCCCTCTCAGAATCCGGAGGTTCCGCTCCAGAAGTGTAGAAGTTCCGGAGTCTGGAAGCCTCGAACTACAAAGACAGCATGCTCCGGAGGTTCTGGGAAAATCCCCGGAGGTTCCGGTGTCTACACTGACAGAAATAAGAAGAAGGTCAGGGCTCAGCCTCAACATGTTCCTAAAGTGTCTAACACTCGTCTGCGGGTTAAGGAACATCCAATCATGCCTAGGAGGAGCAAGGTTGAGAACCAAAACAAGGCTCATGTATCCACCACCATTCCTCCTAGCTATGTGTTGAAACGCAACAACCTTGGTAAAGTTGTTGTCACGTATGTTGGAAATCAGTCCAACATATATGTGAAGAGATCTTTATGGGTTCCTAAGATTTTGGTTGCTAACGTGGAAGGCTCCAATTCAAGTTGGGGACCTAAAAGAAGGAACTAAATTGTTTTGTAGGCATAATCCTCCGGTGGATCAAGTTGGGTGCTTGATAGTGGATGTACACATCATATGACCGGGGAAAGGAGTATGTTCTCATCATACCTCCATTTGGAAGGACCTAGAGAAACTATTGCTTATGGAGGGGATACAAAAGGAGAAGTCATCGGTGAAGGTGATATCCCTATCTCACAAAAATATTCAATTACCAATGTTCTTCATGTTGATCCGTTAGGTTACAATCTATTATCGGTTTCACAACTTAGTGAGATTGGTTTGATTGTCATTTTTCGGATGAGGGTGTGTCTGTCATAAGAAGGGAGGATTCCTCTATTGTCCTTACGGGTCGCTTTAAGGGGAGACTTTACCTAGTTGATCTCAACAAAAGTAAAGCTTCTCCTAAGACTTGTTTAGTGGAAAAATCTAGCATGGGTTGGTTATGGTATCGCCGACTAACCCATGTTGGCATGAGGAACTTGGCCAAACTTTTGAAAGACGAACACATCCTTGGACTAACAAATGTACTTTTTGAGAAAGATAGGATATGCAAAGCATGCCAAGCCGGAAAACAAGTAGGAGCGCCTGTTGACGGTGAATTTCCGTCAACCTAGCCATGAGTTTACCTTCGGTGTTCGCATTGATTTGATATCCAAACTAACAATCCTAACTCTCATGATATGTTAAGTTCGCACTCGCATGTGGTTTTTGGATTTTATTGTTTACGTAGGAATCAAGCACCTAAATGAGGACTTCTGGGTAAAGTTCATCGAGCACTTTGCAAGAAGATCATGAAGCCCGGTACAAGTCAAGATATGAAGTGAACATGACTCCAAGTGGCCCAAGGACCGAACCGTGAAGGCAGAAAACTCTGAGGACCTAGACAGAAAATGCTAAAGCTTGCAAGACTAGGAGCCATATCAAAACCGCGGAGAAAATGACGCCAAGGGCCCACATGCAGAAGGGGGAAAGTTTCAGAAGACACGAGAAGCATCACCGACGAAGGAGGCCGCGAACCTAGCCGGGATGGGCCCAGGCCGGCCGGCCCAGCCCATTCCTGGCTCCATTCATCACCCCCTTTAACTTAGCTAATCCTCGGGCTATTTATAGTCCCCGTGCCAAGAGTCACGCATCAATTCATTCGTCATCCGCCGCCGAGGAGCAGAGAAACTAGAGGGACACCATCTCGGAGAGGAACGTCATGCTAGTTGTATAGGGTTTCCCTAGCCGACGTGGGAACCTTGCATGGAAGACCACGTCGGAGCTCCGGAGCAAGGATCAAGATCGAGGTAGGATCCCAGTGGTGATCTTGTTCATGTAATCATTCATGGTGAAGTTTTATAGTGAATCCGATTTCTAGCGATCAAGTGCCTTCTCTATAATTTTGTTCTCTCTTGGTTTTGCTTCTTCCTCAATCTATACTTGAGATAGATTGCTAAGGGTGCTCTTGTAGCCGCGGTGGCTAGAGGTGCATACCGGATCGACCAAGTGTTTTCAACTTGTTCTTCTTGAACTCACCCTAGGCTAACCCGCACGAATAGGGGCGCGTCGTGACAGGACGAAGGTTCCAAAAGGTGGGTGTCTTCGGAATCGGAATGGAGACCACGGTTTAAAGATGCTTTTTATGAGATTCGCTTTGCTATCTTCATCTATCTTGTTTGGAGCTACAACATAAGCATGATCTAGACTCTCTAGATCGGTTATCTCTATGATTTCTCTTGCTACCTCTTGTGTTTAGTAGAGTAGAGTAGATTAGATTAGATGCAACTTGGTTCTTCAAGAGAAAGTGTTTCTTTGCCTTACT
Organism: Cenchrus fungigraminus; assembly: GCA_036936925.1. Lineage (NCBI taxonomy): Eukaryota > Viridiplantae > Streptophyta > Magnoliopsida > Poales > Poaceae > Cenchrus > Cenchrus fungigraminus. Next base: position 41,024,454 of record CM072778.1, on the reverse strand, counting down.
AGATTGAATCCTTGCGTTGCACATTGTTCCACGGATTCGATACCTTGGGTCCACACTTAAGGGAAGAAGGGTCCCTTGACTACAACAGGGATTTGTCCGCTTGCAAATCCAAATGAACTTTGATACAACTATTAACCGTCAACAAGCCCTTTTTTGGTGCCGTTGCCGGGGAACAAGCAATCAAGATCTAATCTAGTATCGTTTTCTTGTGAATATTTTTCAGTTTTTCTTTTGATTTTTCTTTTGCATCTCTTAACTTCTGCCTATTTTCTGCCACCCCGGCCCAGAGGTGATGGCCAAGCTTGGGGCGCAATGGCTTGCGCCTTGCGGCCCGGCATAGAATGGGGAATTTTTTAAAAAAATATTTTTTTCGGCGATTTTTCTAAAATATACGACGGATCTTAAGATTGGCAAAAATAGCCTCCAACCGTCACTGTAAATGGCGGTAGGAACTGAAACGGCGGTAGGGAGCCCTACCGTAATTTACCACGGCGGTTGCTACAGATCTGGATACTGTAAACTGAGATCTGGACCGTATATCGATTTTTTGAGTCCTAAGATGAGTGGCCTGTGTGGGCGATGGGTGGTGCTGACTATGCCGGTGCAACTGGTTCCCTTCGCGTCCCCTCACTTTGGTAGGATTTGGCTTTGATGACCTGTCTCAAAATATAGTTTCGTTTAGACATTTTCAAAGTCGAACTTTTTCAACTTTGATCGTGAATAATAAAAATAATTATAAATGCTAATAACATAAAAATGATATTGGCAGATTTCTCATGAAGTCAACTATGAAACTATGTAATCTTCTCTATTTAAAATAAATTATTTTAAAAGTTATTGTTAGTCAAAGTTGAAAATTTTTTACTTTGAAAAATTCTAAACGAAGCTATATTCCAGAACGGAGGGAGTAATTTTCTTTGATTGTTTTTAAAGTTTGTTTCTTGTGAGCTTTATTCCTTATGTTTGAGAATTTTTTAGTGTAAAAACTTTGTAACAGTTAGTTGTATATAATACGCCGATTTTTACCCTTAACAAAAAAATCCCTACTTGCACTGAAACTAGAGAGAGCATCGAGTACACACTACAGCTTGCATTTGATCGTGCGAGGCGGTTAGCGGGATCTAAATTGTCATAGCCTCATAGGTAGCATCACCTGCAAATGCGTTTGTAAAGGCAAAAGTACGAGCTCAAGTGTGCACTGCGTGACGCTAAAACAAAACTCGCAATACATGATAGCATGAACACCACAAGTGGAGATGCGTCTTTGAAGAATTTACACTGCACATATCCCCCTGTAATGACTTCATATCCATCAGAGCCAGCGAAAGCAATGCTTAAAACTCAATCAACATGTTTGACATTAGAACAGGTAGACAAGTTCGGACGGCCGGATTCACAGCACAAAGAACATGGCAATCATTCCAGGGTCATGCATCTGTGGGCACTGTATCACAAAAGCTTCACATAGTTCACAGCATCCACAGAACCAACAGAAGAAAGAAAGGTCATCTGATTATGCACGACTTTTATCCCAAGTTCACGATTTATAAACCTTCAGTTCCCAAGTCACTGGGTCTAGACGAATCTAGTCTTCCCAGCCCTCTCATGCTTCTTCACCTGTTGTCAATCACATTAATGTCAAGCTTTCAAGGAAGAATTGCAGCAATGATAAATATGAATTGTACCGTGTTGCTGTACATGATGCAAGTGGCTACTTACCACTTTGAATGTTGACTGCAGCTTGCTTAATTCAACAGGGCATTCTCCCTTCTCGTCATACTCAGAAAATTCACCTTCAGAGCAGTCTATGTCAAAAGGAGTCCCATGGACCTGAAACGAAAGAGATGATTGACTGTTAGCGGTTAGCGCAACAGGCATAAGTGAACAATTGTGCTAGTGACGTACAGGGAAAAGAAAATAAATAAACCCTAGCAATAAACTAAATTCCATAAATATCTATCAATTCAGTTGGTAGTGAACAAATAGGTGGTTTCAAATCAAGCTCACAATTTTCTCAGAAACTGTAAATTTCCATATTTTGAACATCTCAAATTTCCAAATTTGGAACAGAAATGTCCAAAGAATAATTCATAGATTTACTGCTGCCAGAGAAATCAAGATGTATTCATACCTTCTTGGGGAATGATGATAGTCAATTAATGTATGAATTTATGGGTGTTTGGTTAGGGGAATTGCCTCATCCATCTAGAAATGGAACGGTCCATCATAGGGCCCATCCCACGAATTTTGGCACACGAAACCATTCATCAAAAATAATCATGTGCTTGTGAGGGATGAGGTAGTGATAGATCCAACCATTATATTCACCAAACCAAACAAAAATGTGAGGATTGAGAAAGAGATAAATCACCTCATTCATCACACTAAACACCCATTAAATAATCAGCATATCAACTCAAAGAAAAATATACATGCAGCTCAGATGCCGTGAAAAACTGAAATGAGAAACACAGGTCTAACCCTGTTCCGCTGTAAAAATAGAAACCGGATATCCTTCTATGCTTATGCAATTCTCAATGTAAAATCAAATTACTCTAGTACAAAGACATGTGTGTTTCTAACTAAGTAATGTGCAATGTGACCAGTGACCTTGTAGTTTTAAGTAAAGTGCCATGTGAAAACAAAAGGTTGGATCTCCACATATGTGATATATGGAGAACACAAGACACAATCATGAATTTAACAAGACAAGTTAACAGAAGTGAAATAACAAGGCAGGATTACAAAGAATAGAATATCAGACTGAGTTCATTTCTAGATTATGAATAACCTTGGCAAAATTAATAGTTCATTACAGAGTAAAATATTGGTTTTTGCATATTTAATCAGTCATCAATATTCATGATGAAAGCTCAAAAAGTACTTACGGATTCAGCCTTCCAGCCAGCACCAAAGGAAAACTCAACAGGTTCATAGCCTCTGCAGTCAAAGACCATCAAACAAGTCTTTTCTTCTTTCTGGCTCTGCTCAATAGTTAGTGGCGTCCCCTGCCCAGGAATCATCACAATCGTTCCTTCTCTCCCACAAAGCTTGCACTGAGACAAAAGTAAACCAAAACATCATTCATTGGGCATAATATCATCGAAGTCAACGACAAAACATAGCAAGCAGATCTACTATGTACTGAAACAAGTTTTCCTCCTTCACACCTTTGTTAGAATCCTGAAGGATAAAAATAAGACGAAGAACCTTTAACGTACAAAAAAGCCATTCAGCAACATAACCTCCACATGATGCAATTGAAAAGGACTGCTATCATTAAGTAAACCATGAACCGGAAATATGAGGTCTGTCACACATTGGTATGTGCAGACATAACTACACCAATGACAGGGGGTACAGTGATGCACTCCCAACATAATAATACCACACAAAGAATGTGGCTCATAGCCATTTGCATTTGGTCAGTGAATAAAAATAAAACAATTCATTCAAGAACTGCGCAAAAAAAAATTAGCCTATAAAATGGCATCTTTGGCATCCAGTGATGTTTGATATTTGTAGTCCACAATAGTTTTATGCAAAAATGTGATAATAGTACATATTCACCTAGATGACATAAGAAAATAAACATGTGAGAAGACATAGCAACCATAATAATATATCTAAGTGCAGAACACACCATGATAAGATATAACTATGATTTCAGTTAGGCTACAGAAAATTATTTTTCTACTATGGATGAGGACAGTAGTACAGAAAGTCAGAAACACAATCATAATAGGATAATAGCCAAAAAAGACTGCACTGAATGTTTAGACAAAAGCCAACGCAGATGATGAGGTGCCTTCCCATCATGAACAGTGGTCAAGCAATCTTTGTGTCCTACGTTCACAGTGCACCTAGAACTTTTGCATCTTAACTTTGTGTAGAATATTTAAAAATATACGAAGAACCTCAGGGGAAAAATATATTATCACAAGTTGAGGAAAATTTATCATTCTATCAATGGTTACAAGTAAAAAAATTACATTAACAAAGAAAATCTCATTTCTTCCCAATCCAAAAGCATATATTTGCAAGGACCACCTAGTTTGCACAACGGCAAGTGGAGAAGGCAACAATCTTTGCTTGTTACGTTTCTACACAAGTATGATCATCCTCTGCACAAACCAATCCCTATTTTAATCATGACAACGAAAGTTCTCACAGAATCCTTTACCAAATAACATAAAAAATGCGAAGCAAGGTAATCTCAATAAACCAAAGCATGCTAGCCTTCTAAATTTCTTTCCTTCAACCATGCTAGTTCATCAAACAGCATAATCGCTAGCCAGTCGATATCATCAATCGCATTTACCGCAGAAAAATCAAATTACAGCATAAATACTTAGAAGGCATACCCAAGTTAACAGAATAATTAAGTTCACTAAAAAAAAGACAGCAAAAAGTTGTTACCTCTACACGAATGTAACCCTCTGCTGCCCAATCTAATGCCCCCTTTACCCCAAGGAAACAAAAATTGTTCGCCAATTCCACAGTAAACAAGGGCAAACCGATGTATGCACAAAGGAGTCATTTACCAGAACCTACCACATTATGACATACTAAGAAAGTAAAAAAGCCCGATTGATGTCATCTGCCATACTAACAAGTAACAAGCATTCTACTTAGACAAGTCTCAGCCGAATCAATCTTGCTAGAGGAGGAAGGTGATATTTTTTAGGGTACCTTCTGGACGAGGTGGGCTTTGTTGTGTCCTTTGGGCAGATCGACTTGCTCGCTGAGGGTGACGTAGGTGGACTTGGCGGTGACCTCGCCGCAGTTCTCGCACTTGAGCTGCGATCCACAGCACAAATCAAACGAGCCAATCCCACATCAGAGCGGTTCGCAACCAAGACGGAAGGGAGCGGAGCCGATCGAGCCAGCGGGGGAGGGGGAACACTGACCTTGAGGTAGTAGGGGAAGTTGGGGTCGTCGCAGCCGCCCCGGGGCTGCAGGTTGGTGAGGCCGTCCAGCTCCGCGCCCACATACAGCGCGTAGTACACCATCTTCGCCGCCGCCTCCCTCCTAGGGTTATAGGGCTTCCGCTCGGGTCCGGTCCGCCTCCGCCGCCGACGGAGACGAAGAGGAGGAACGGGAAGTGGGTTTTGCTTCGCTTCGCCTGCGGGGAAAGGAATGGACGGGACGGAACGGAACGGGGAATATGTGAAGTCGAGAGATTTTCTGACAACAATGCCCTTACAAATCGTTGGTGGATTGCCGTAAGCCGGAGGGTAAATTGGTCTTTTTGCTATGGCCGAGTGGCGACTGTCGAGAGGGGGTTCGCGAATCAGATTCGACGGGATTTTCAGCTCCATCCGCCCATTTCGCTGCTCTCTGATCACAATCCAGTTTTTTTTGGAACCTGATCACAATCCAGTTGAGACTTGAGAGACACGAGCTGGATGCCTAGACCCGACTTTGACCGTGTTTGTTTATTTTTTGATGAATGATGATTTTTTTTAACATAAAAGGAGTATGAACAAAAAGGAGTACATGAGGCACAACCGCACAACACGCAAGGTAACAAAATCTTGGCAAAACAGATACCCTAAATTGCAGTTGCAAGCAATGCTTCTCAAGTTGAAATGTGGGTGAGTGCATTGGATACTCGCACCTACATTCTCGGCTGCTTCATTCATGCGCTTAAGCATTTCACTCACGGCTGTCGGAGCACAAGTATTCACTCAGAAGAACAGAAACAAGAAAGAAAGTTACTCCCTCCATTTTTCTTTATGTGACGTTTCAGACAAAGTTTTTGACTAGATTTTAGTGCAAATCTGTTGTCCTAAACGTCAATTATTCAGGAACAGAGGTAGTACACAATCACTTTGTACCAGGTCGTTCATGAGAAAAAAACGATGACTTCACACATCAGTAGCAACAACAAAATCATAAACCCAATGATTTGCACTCCAATTGTAATCAGCACTAAGAAAGAGACAATTGTCTGAACTTGCACACAAATGGTCTGAACTCGGACCTGTCAAGGCCTCACCAAGATCCCAGTTCCCACTACCCACAAATCTTATCGCTAATGATTTGCACTCCAGTCAAGATTACAATACAACAGCAACTTGGCTAGAAGCAAAATAAGAGACGAATGGTCCGTGAAACGCAAACCAGACCGAAAGTTCGCGTAAAATTTGCACGGTATTGTATCAATTCAGTATCCAAAGAAGCCCCCTTCTCTGTGCTGGCTCAGATCAGTTGGGGCGACCGGCGCGGAGGGAGCGGAGGCGGTCGACCCACTGGTCCTCGGGGACGCTTCCCGCCCACGGAGGCGGGGCGCCGGGGAACTCGACGCGGCGCATCGCGTCCACGATCCGCGCCGCAGCGCCCGCGGGCAGCGGGGCGCGGCGACGGCGCTCGTCCTCCGAGAACGCCCGCGCCGTCACGTCCCCCTCCTCTCGCTCTTCTTCCTCCCCATCCGCCTCCTCGTCCTCGTCGGAGGCGAGATCCAGGGCGGAGATGCCGTTGCCGGTCTCGTCGAGGCGGTGGTGGGGCATGGCGGCGTCCGTGTCGGTGTCCGATTCGGAGTCGGAGGCGGCGCCGGCGATGGGGCTGTAGTTGGCTTCCGGCTCGGCGTCGGAATCGGAGGCGGAGGAGTGGTCGGGGAGGGAGGCGGAGGCGGGAAGGTGGCCGTTGCCGGGGATCGACATGGTGGCCGCCGGCGACGACGAGAAAAGTGGGCACGCGGAAGGGAGTCGGGCCCGTTGTTGTATGCAAAGGGCAAAGGCCCAAGTGCTTGTCGCTACAGCCTACTACTCGTGGACCGTCAGTTCTGCCGTCTTGTCTGGTTCATTCAACAATAAGTTTTCCACAGCATCGTCAGTATCATCAGAACCTTCATCCTCCTGGTTTTCCAACGAACTGTCTTCTAGCTCCTGGTTACTTGATTGGTATCCATCATCCGATTCTGCAAAATCTGGAGGAGGGTCGGGATAATCCCTCTGTACATGAAGGAGATCACCCCACGGCGCCCGAACGACATAGTGCTTGGTCGTGAAGACATGAGACTCAACTTCAAAGATATCCTTAACCACTGGAGAATGGCCATTGAGATCAATAGTGTGGATGTCGCCATTGCCTCTGATAGCATCGAACAAGCTGTCGTCGTCATCTATCTATAACAACTATACAAGTGAGACCCACTACAAGTCATGGATAGACTTCTCTCAACATGCAAGAGGTTCACGTCACCATCCACTAGATCTTTCTCTCAACATGCAAGCTGTCCATATCACCATCCACTAGAATCATGAATTTATGTCATCTACTGATTTTCTGTGGCTATGCATTGTGTTAGTATTTGCGAGTATCATGTTACAAATTTCTAAGTAGTTCTCTCTCAATAAAATGAATGTGTTTTCATTTACATTGTTGTTTGAAAAAAAAATATTGCGATGCAATCATTTTAGTGTTTCTACTTTCAAATTGCATCTTCAAATTTTGTTGAAATTCCCGTAGCAACGCGCGGGGTATCACCTAGTTGTAGAAGATATCCTTGTACGAATTGCAGCGCTCCATTGCATCAATCCAAGTCCACTTGGTGTCCCCAATCATGAGCAAGGCCGTGCAGTCGCCGCTAGATGGATGCGAGGACAGGATCACCTTCCCGTAGAGGAAGTTGCGGGTCTTCTTTGGCCGCCAGAAATGATCTGGCTACCTATCACTACTAAAGAATCGCACATATATCCTAACCTTGTTTTTTATTTGTACGGAGTATTTTTGACCCTGGTACAAATAATGGCATTTATACCGGATGGAGCCATTGCCCGGTACAAATGCCCCCTCACAGGGGCGCGTCGGGGCCACCTCCAACCCACCTGGTACAAATGTCTCACATTTGTACCGGGTGGTGGCTCCGCCCGGTATAAATGTGAGGCTGACACATTTGTACCGGACCGTAACACGGACCGGTACAAATGTGAAGACATCAGTACCGAGTGGAAAACTGCCCCGGTACAAATGCAGCGCGCCGCAAACGTCGTCTGCCGCGCGCCCACCCACCCTCTTGATTTGCTTTACATATATTATTATCTTCATCCATCTCTCCTTATCTGTGTATGACTATCTCTCTTCCTCCTCATCTTTCCTCATCTCTGCTAACTTCTTTCTCTCTGTGCATCTAGGCCGATGGGTGAAGGCGTGAGGGGGCGAAGGAGGCCGGCCTGCCCCGGCGGGGGCGCGCGGGCGCCCTGGCGGCGCGGCCTGCCCAGCAGGGGCGCGCGGGACGCGAGGCTCGCCTGGCATGTTCTTGTGATTTTTGATGGATTTGTTGTATAAGATCTGTAGATCTGTAATTGTGTAATTGTGAAGGTGTGATTGTGAATGTGTAATTGTGAATATATGATTGAGAATGTGTGATTGTGGATTCATGTGATTGATAATTGTTTGAGAAGAGTGGTAGAGAAAAGAAAAATCAGAAAATGAGAAAAAGAGGAACGAAAGGAGACGGCGGGAGGGGACTGAAGGAGACGGACGGCTGCAGCTAACGGGGACGGCACAGCAGCTGGATCCACATTTGTACCGGGTATTCTAGCCGGTACAAATGTGTTCCCTCATTTGTACCAGAAGGTTTGTACCGGCTCAATAACCGGTATAAATGAGGGTTACGAGCCGGTACAAATGTACGTTTTTCCAGTAATGTATCATCATCAATAACGACGCGCTGATCCCTGAGGCACACATTGTGGATGTAGTGGCCACGAAGCACCCCGTGTCGATTGAAAGAAGCCCTGATGCCGGCCACAGACTCCGGCGGCGGGAGAGCGATCTGGGCGCCGGTGACGGGGTTGAGGAGATGCAGGTTGGACTGCACGTCGGCGGTGACGAGCCAGCCGTGGGCGGAGCCGACGATGTAGCGGCTACGGAACGGAGGGTCCGGTAGCGCGACGTGGAAGGACCTGCCGGTGGAGATGTTGTGCAGGGTGGCTGTGCCAGCGTCGCAGTCAGCGGAGGAGTAGACGAGGTAGGGCCCCTGGTCGGGCCACCGCCCGAGCTCGCGGATGGTGGCGCAGCCAGCGCGCCAGGCGAGGGAGACGGCTGAAACGATCAAGACAGGTGGCCTAGAGGGGGTGAATAGGCCTGCAAAACAATTTCAAACTTTTCTTGCGAAAGTGCTGTCAGACCCCGGAACCTCCGGGAAATGCACATACAGTGTATTTTTCTGGAGCTTCCGGGAATCCCTGTTGCGGGTTAAAGGTTAGAAAACAGATCTAGAGCAAGGTAAAGGTTGACAAGACTAAGAGATAGAGGCCAAAGCACACTAGCAACCTTAGGGACAAAGGATAAGCACTAAGCAAACCCTAGATGAACTAGTGAGCTAGCAACCTAGAACAAGCAAGCAACATATGAAACTGAAAGTAAAGCACAAGAGACACGATTTATCCCGTGGTTCAGCTCACCACAAAGGTTGGCTTACATCCACGTTGTTGAGGTTAGCCACAAAGGCTATGGAATCTCTCTAGATCCACTCCTCTCTCACACCTATCACCAAGGTAATAGATGGAGGGTTTCCACTAAGCAAGTGAGGGTAATACAAATTTCTTGGGGCTGCCACACGAAGATTGGAAGCTCCCAAGCAACCTCTAGTCGTCTAGGATTCAAGAATCTAAGAGTAAAAGATCCACCAAGTAGCTAGGGTTTCACCAAGTGCTCAAGAACACAAGAGAGGGATTGGATTTGATTTTTCTCACAAGGAATCACTCCACACTTGAATGCTAGGGTTGGATTTGGATTCAAGTAGCTGGGAGTCAATGCTTGGGAGAGAAGGGGGGCAAATGCTACTGTTCAGCGCAGGGAGGAAGAAGAGAACCGTTGGGAGACAAGGGGGTATAAATACCCTCAGATCCAGATCTGCAACGGTAACTTGAAAAACCGGAACCTTCGGGAAATTTCCCGGAACCTCCGAGATCTGAAAGACTCAAAAGACTGTCAAGGTACAGCTCGAAACCTCCGGGGAACAACTCGGAGCTTCCGGGAACTGACAGAAAACAGGGAAAAACAGCAGTGTGTTGAGGCTATTTGTGGCTGGGATAGATTTTGTTTTGGATGAGATTTAAGCACTTGGTTCCATCTTAACCACCATTAGTATCCCTCTTGATAGTACGGCTTCTTCTATACTCAAATTCAAAATATAAAAAGAATTAAACTCCAACTTGAATTAAGAAAAGCCTTTCTTTAAAATGAGAGGTCTCATTTATCACTTTTGCACCTATGATCTAATAAGTACCTGTCACAAACACTTACAAACTCATTAGTTCTTTAATTGTGTGATCAACATCACCAAAACCCACTTAGGGGCTTAATTGCACTTACAACCGCGACGGAGGAGAAGAGGTCGCAGATCTCCAGGAGGCTGAGGACGCTGACGAGGAGGTCCGTAGGGAGACCGGACCAATCGCTCGCAGGGCTCGAGTCGTCGCTCATGGCGTGCGTCGAGTCGGCGTATTCAGATCAGGGCTCGAGCTGAGTCGGCGTCGCCAGTAGATTTTGTTTCGTTTCCGGTTTGCACCGTGTAATGATTTCATTATTGCGTTAAATATACTGTTGGTGGCAAGAGAAATGTACTCCATACGATCTCATCAGCACGCGCTAGCGGTTCCCTTCTCAGTATGTCACGTGTTTGGCAGGAATCCAGCTAAAAAGAAAACAGCTTCAGAGTTACACATCGGTACAACTCCACTATGGAGCAGTTTCACTGTGGATCTGAGATCTCGATAAGCGTTTGGTCCAGCTCTACATTTTTTGTCATCCCTATGACATTTAGACCCCACACGTTAGGAGAATAGAAAATAAAAAAAAAACTTCTTCCTCGATCTAGTATGGCCGAGGGGCCGGCGAGCTCCCCGGCGCCGCTGCGCTGCTTCCCTGCGTCCGCCTCGCGCCTCCCTGCGTCCGCCGCGGGCCCGCGTGAGTTCCGACGCGGAAGCCGACGAGCTCCAGTGCGGCCTCACGGGAGCAGGCGAGCTTCACCGCGGCCCTGCACGTCGTCGGGCAAGCGGGCGCACGGCCTCGCCACCGGGATGGCGCGCAAACTCACGGGGAGGGGCGTCAGGCCTTGCCGCCAAGGGGCGGGCGCACGGCCTCGCTGCCGGCGGCCGCAAGGGTGGGCGCGGCCTCGCTGTCGGCGGTTGGGCGGGCGCACGACCACCTCGCATGTCGGGGGCTCGCTTGGCCACGGCTCGGTGAAGGCAGCGGGGCACCTCGCCGTCGGGGGCTCGCTCGGCCACGGCCACGGCTCGGTGAAGGCGACGGGGGAGAAATAAAAGAATGAACCGGTCATTTCCACTTATGGATGGCAGTGGTAGGTAATTTTCATCAACTCCACAAAATTTAAAGTTGGTGGAGCACCCCCTAAGGTACTCCACGAAAACCATGAAGTTGGGGCTTGCTCCACCTTTTTTTAGTAGATTCACGGTGAAGTTGCTGGAGCTAAGTGTGTTTGGCTGGAAAAATTCGGAACGAAGTTAATTTTTTGGATCTGGAGTTGTATGGAGCTGTGCCAAACACGGTGGGCTTCGTTTTTTTTTTAATCTGCTGCCAGAAAATCGGTTGTTGGTGGAGTGTTTGGTGGTTTGCCTAGTGAATTCATCGAACACTCATAAGAAGATTTTTTTTATCGAAACTTTCGCTTCAAGATTCGTGCAGCAAGATGATCCAACAGATGTAGCTCATGTTCTTCCCTCAGCTCCTTCTCATCTCCTCGCGACAAGATTGGCCCGGCGGTGGCTGTTGGTTGGCGGTGAGGTGGCGCAGGAGTGCCGGCGGCCCGGATGAAGGTCGAGGTCAGTGTTATTTTTTTTGTGAGATTTTCAAGAGCGCAATATCATCTTTAGTATATTTGAGTTCATGAGCAAACACTATCAATAGTATATTTCAACACCGCCTCTGATACCATATAGATCAATAGTATGGATCTGGCCTGCGTGTATTTTGTAAACAAATGCAAATAACTTAGAAGAATTAAGAATACTTTGGTCTCACATATATATAGCCCACTTTAATATCATTATAATTTTTGCAAGATTGCAAGTGATCTCTTAGAAGACACCTTGATGAGCATACCTCTATTGGAGAAATAACTGCATTTACCATTTAATATATTAAGTCTGTTCCTTTGACTGGTGGTTGATTTGTTCTGAGAGAAAAGTATTAATTGCCTGTTGCTAGTTTGTTTTGAGAGAAAAGTACTGCTGACTATTGGCTGATAAGCCAGACGTACAGGATCATTGTAAAATTCCCTTTCAGATTTCTTTCATGATGCACGTCAACATAGTATGAACTTTAATGTTCCGCATGAGACTCGCCCCATTTCAAATTGTAGATCATTTTTGTTTTTTTTCTAAGTGCGCAACTTTTGTTATGCATTCGGATATTACATATGTATATATGTATAATAGCATCTACTATATAAATTTAAAAAAGCCAAAACGACATGCAATTTGGAACGACGGTAGTACGAGGGGAGGTTTGAATGCATATCAGAGCTTGCAAGACTTCTCTAATTACCAAAAAAATTACAATGAAGCAATTGTCACGCTCTGTCACCCCAATAATCTGCAAGGTGTACACATCCTCTTTTGGGTGATACAGAACAGGCTTAAAGGCAAACCCAAATGATCAGTCCTAGCAAAAGGGACGTACGGTAGTTTTGCCCAAATGATAGATAAGCAGAACAATTTTTCAGGGCACCTTCAAGCCTTTGCACGCATCCATCACGTTACCTATGCATGTATGGTCCTAGAACTTGTCTACGACGACACCATCCCTGACAACCTCGTAAGCATCCCGATTCCGGGTCTTGTTCATGCCGGCGGTAAAGTGCACCTTGGTGGCCTCGGCCCTGACCTCGGTCACCTTGGTCCAGATCAGGAACTTGGTCTTGAGGCCCTCGACGTGGGTCAGCTTTCCCTTCTCCAGGTAACCCGTCACGTTGGTGGAGAACCTCAGGACTGACGAGTCCTTGTAGCCCACCTCGCAGGGAGATGTAATGTACACGGTGAGCAGCTTCGTGTCTGCAGCCAGCTCGTAGTTGGTCGCATCCTGGGGGAACAGGCCCATTGGGAGGTCATGTTCCTTGAGGAATTCAGGCAGTGGTTTCTGCATCTTCCCTGAAACCAAGAAGTGCTTGTGTATGAATAGACAGAGGAAGCAGGTTTGCGATGCGAAAATGAAAAAAACAGATGTATGGTGTGGACGACTGTGAGTGGGACAAATCTTAAGAACTGGGATATGGCGTCAATTAAATAAGATAGCAACAGATGTTATCAAGTTGAATTACGCATCATCAATCAGTCTCTCAAATGTTCTTTTGAGAACGGCGCATTGAAGATATTTTCATTATCTCACCCAGGTAACATCCAAAACAAAGGGGATACCTTTGATTTTGTTGACCATCCATTTAGCTCCATCTCCAATGCTGCTAGAGACTGACTGAAAATTGCAAAGGAGTTTCAGTCTGTTTCAAGAATGTCTCCAACACAACATAGCAATATAAATAGATCGTCATATAGTTTAGATCTCATGCTAAGGACGAGAAGGACAAGGGAGACATTCAGGAATTGCTCAAGCCAAGTAACAAAATGGTGAGCACAAGGCATGCAAAAAAAAAAAGTTGATTTCATTCTCACACTTCCAAAATTAGACATAACTTTCAGGTCAGATCGATGATGAACAAGAAGACAGCGAGGAAGAATGATGAATGGAGCCAGAAACGAAAGAAACTTAGTGTTTGAAGAAACTCATGGGAACCAAACGGAAACGGAGATCTTTGGGTGAGGATCACAGCATCATATCTGTTCCTTACGTTGAGGTCATCGCCGGCGCCGTTCATCTCGGCGTTGGCCTTCTGGCTGAACCAGTACCCGCCCACCTTCCCCATGATCTGATCCATCCCCCTGCTCTTCCTCCGCTTTCCAGGATCAAATCAACCCGAGCACCTGGAACAGCAATCCGCTTGGCCGGAAATCCACCAGCGGCGAGGAATGAGGGAAAGAGAGAGAGGGAACGCCGCCCGCGCCGGCAATTTCCTTCTTGTTTTCGTCGCGGCGCGGGTGGGTGGTGACAATTTTTAGCACGTGGGGCCGGGTGACCTGGATACACGTGGGGCCACCGTTGCCTCCGACAACTGGGCTGCTTCGTGGGCTCGGAGCCTATTGGGCTTATACGTCAGCCCACCACGTTAAAGCAATCCGACACGACGCAAAACCGTTTTCCTTTCCGCCCGCCTCGCGTCGTCCCGTCCAATCAGATCGCGCGCTGCACGTCATCCGCCTCATAGCGGATCTTGGACCGGACCGGACGCGACCCGGAACCGGGGGCGTATATGAACGTGGCGGGGTCAGACGCGGAGGGGGCACGCCGCGCTTGGATCTTGCCCGGGCATCAGACTCTTCAGAAAGGAAGGAGAGAAGAGAAAGCTTTCATCACCGTCAGGTACGCGCGCCTCCCTCGATCCACCACCCGACGGTGGATTCGTACGCGATCTTCCTGGTTCAGTGCCAGTAGAAGGGGGCGATTCTCTTGGTTTGTTTTGGCTAGATCCCTCCGCATGTTGTTGTGCTGCCGATTGCTTGGGAGCTTGCCTTAGATCTGCGCGTCTAGCCTCTTCGAATTCGTGCGCCAAGTGTAGCTGGTTGGTCTCCATTCTTTAGATTCCGCGGAAATTGGATTCTGGTTGTGCTGCTCGCAGAATTGCACTGAAATTGTTTCAATTATCGGCTGCTGATGCCTATGCCCCCGCGTGATGGCCTTTGGTTGCACACTGATTTCGCTTATGGAAAATTCCGCGGTCCTGCTGGGCCTGGTTTTGCTTATGTCTTGGTTCGTACTTCGTGTTGTTAGATCATCCCGATCCCTATGTAGATCGAGTGTTAACATGCCATGTTGGTAACTAATCCTTGCAATGAACATATCTGCCTGCAGTCGTGCTGTTAGAGATCTACCTACAGTTTTCAGGCTTTTGACAAGTTTTATATTGTTGTGATGTTCTGAGTCCCGTGTGTTGGTGTTGCAGAATCTGATACTATGTGAGTCATTGCTTATGTAATTCTGATGTGAAGCTTGTGCATTATGCTTTTAGTGCAAATTAGGGACTGAGTTTCAGTTTAGATATCCCAGTGTAGCTTTGCCGTTAACAGCAGGTTACCAAATGAGTATAACTTGTGCTTGTTACATAACAATTGCATAGAGACGGTGCACTGTAGGTGACCTTGGGTAGAATATGTGATACCTGTTATTGATCAAATGCTATGTATGTTATGGCATTTTGACAGTTTTAGTGCTGCAAATCTTATGCCTGAACCTATTGCTGTGACATGCAGAGGGTGCTAAGACAAGATGGTGGCCAATGGTGATGCGCCCGCCAGAGGTAGTGCAGCAGCAGCTGCAAGCCTGCGCAGGCGTAGGACCACAAGCGGTGCTGGTGGTGGTGGAGGCGGTGCGAGCTCGATGCTCCAGTTCTACACCGATGAGGCTGCTGGCGCCAAGATGTCCCCGAACACTGTTCTGATCATGAGCATTGGGTTCATTGCTGTTGTAGCTATGCTGCATGTTTTCGGGAAGCTGTACCGCACTGCTAACTAGGTTGCGTGCCGAAGAAAGCATAGTCTATCGAGAGAAACCTTGTAGAGCGATTTAAATGGATATCAATTGACTATCAGATTCTGAAAAGAATATGCTGTTACAGAAGTTTATGCAGCTTCCAATGCTGAGCTGTCATGGTTAAAATCCTTTCCAGTCTTGTTTGGTCATTGCTGCATATCTTGAGGTGTATGTTCTGTCTTCTGTTGTCTGTTTGCCAAGTGCCTTGTTGTTCCTTACTTGCACTGTCATGTTTTTACCCACCATCAACATGGTGGTGATGTCCACGGGCCACGGGCCAGTGATTCCTGCACTCAGCCATGTTCTATTACCTTTTTTTCGATAATTAAAACCCAACGAGTGGAGCTAGAAAAAAGTGAAGTTGGTGGAGTAGAGCTAACCTTTTTTTTCGATAATTAAAACCCAACGAGTGGAGCTAGAAAAAAGTGAAGTTGGTGGAGTAGAGTTACTTTTTTTCAGCTAAGGAGGTCAAAACATGCTCTTAATCCAAACAAAAAAAGGGAAATATTGGAACCCACATCACATTTAGGTAACCCACCTCTTATTTCTGGTAATTCGAACACCACCTAAGAGCATCTCCAAAAACACCTCTAATAGTTTCCTAAATCCCTTCTTAATCTTTAGTTTTTAGCGAGATGAGAAAAAAATCAATCTCCACCAACCCTTAATCCATCCTCTTAGGCAGGAATTCTAAAGATTCTTTGCATGAATAAAAAATGAAGGAAAGGAAGTTCACCTCTAATAGTTTCCTAAATCCCTTCTTAATCTTTAGTTTTTAGCGAGATGAGAAAAAATCAATCAACACCGACCCTTAATCCATCCTCTTACGCAGGAATTCTTAAGATTTTGCAGGAATAAAAAACGAAGGAAAGGAAGTTCATGTGAGCGTTTGGAACAGAGGATTTGGCCATCCCATTCCTTAAGGAATACTAAAAGGAATATCTTGTGGCTGGATGCCAATTTCACAGGAAACTAAACATCCACTCCGTGTGGGATTCAGTAGGAGGAGGTGTCGGCAGAACCGTCCAGCCAGCGAGCAGGACTCTTAGCTGTGCAGCAAGACATTAAAGATAGAGATTACTCCCTCCGTCCTAAAAAGAATGTCATTTTAGAAATTTTAAGACAGATTATTAAGGATGTGAAATGACCTCGATTGCCCATATTTATTTACCATATTAGGTGCTAATTAATTGTTGTATACCTACATGCACATGCACACATGCCAAATTAAGTAAAACGTCATTTTTTTGGACAAATTTTGAATCCTAAAACGTCATTCTTTTCGGGACGGAGGGAGTAGATGGTTCGGAAGCCTTCCCCACGAAGCAACCGTCCCCACAGCTCCGCCTCCTCCCAGCCCTCTCCCTCCCGGCCCCGGCGAGCTTGCCTCGCCGCAGCGGGTAGGGAGTGGGGCCCCAGCCTTGTCTTAGTAGTCGATATAGCTTGTAGTAGTAGCGTTCATAGTAGTAAATTCTGCTCCTTGTGGCTCGTCCACCATGGCCGCCGAGCTCGCCGTTGTCGCCGCCGTCCTCGTCGGCGTCGTCACCTGCTTTGGAGCTAAGGTATGGCTAAATAAAATAATAGCGCCTCCCCTCCTTCCACCCCTCCCCCAGCTCGGATCGTGTTCTCCCCCCACTCCCTCTCGCCAGATCTGAGTTGCCTCACCCTGCCTCCCCTGAGATCCGTCCGACCCGTCTCCATCAAGGTGGCGTTGTGGCAGTTCAGGGTCGGTTTCCTCCCGATTGGATTCCCCTTAGGGCGGATCTGGTTTTGGAGCCTGCCAATCGGTGGTTGTTCCGATGCGTGGCGTCGTTGAACGCACTAATTTGGCCCTGACCCTGCTCCCGCTGCCGCCTCTGGAGAAGTCGGTCTGCTCAACGATGGTTGTTCCGACGCATGTTGTTGTCGAACGCGCCGATGTGTTTCCGCCTCCGTCTCCGCCTCCACCATCGCTCTCGCTGCAAGGCACCCATGGTTGTTCCGATGTCACAGCCTCCATCAGTCGAGGTTTATCATGCCGTCGTTGAACGCATTGGTGTCTGCCCCTCGCCCCCCTTCTTCTTCAGCAGTCACATGTCCCGCGGAGCTCCTCCTTCTCTTTGCAGCTAGTACTTTGGAGATGGCTGGACTTCCCCGCCTTCACTTGGGACCCCGGTTGGTGCCCCTTCTATCTCCGGCGACATCTACAACAACATTCTTCGACCGCCGGTGCAAGCTGCCCTCGTCGGCGCAACCGCCCCTACTGCAACCGTTGCTTTTTAGCGCGGCCTTTCCGCCCCGACGTATGCCTCATCTTTGAAGCCCCTGCGCATGTCGCCGGCGGGATGTGTTCCTTCACCATCTATGTAACAGCTGCTAGAAGTCTCTAGTTCAGGACTTGGTTGTAATTTGGATCTCTTTCGAGGTCCTTCTTGTAACTTGTCTGATGAATTAATATATTTGTGTTGTTGTCAAAAAAAAAGATAGATATTAGATTAAATTAGTTAAAGAGGTAGCAGCTGGTTTAGATTCATTAGAGTTTTGGTTGATTAGGAGATGTAATTCCAGGGTATTTATACCCAGTCGCACAAGGAATAAAGGTTAAGCTTGAGAATGAATCTAACCTCTCTCTCCCCTGTTCTTAGCCTCTCACCCCCCTTTGCTACCGTCATCGTGAGGCGACCTCGCCGCCATGGGCAAGAAGCCGGCAGCGCAGCGGTCGGTCACCTCCCATAGCTATCCAATCCGCTCCCTGTCGCATGCCCGTGACAACTTGGTATCAGCTTCCGGGTCTCCAATGGGCTCTAGCTCCAACGAGATGAAGAAGCTTGTCGCCGACGAGATCAGCGTCCTCCGCCAGGAGAACACCGAGCGCGACAACAAGTTCCAGGCTGCCCTCGACAAAATCGCGGAGTCCGTTAAGGGCCTCAGCGACTGCCTCGCCACGATGGAGGGCATGGCGCCTGCGCCGGATCCTGACGCCGCGTCCTCGGCGTCGCCGAACCTGACGGCCCCGCCGAAACCCACAGCTCCTCTGAATCCAACCGCACCGCCGCCCAACCCATCCGGACAACCGCGATTGGCCGGCAAG
Source organism: Cenchrus fungigraminus (assembly GCA_036936925.1). Classification (NCBI taxonomy): domain Eukaryota; kingdom Viridiplantae; phylum Streptophyta; class Magnoliopsida; order Poales; family Poaceae; genus Cenchrus; species Cenchrus fungigraminus. Next base: position 41,005,772 of record CM072778.1, on the reverse strand, counting down.
GGCATCCTCAACAAGGACGGGGTGCTTCAGCATGGCCCGGACCTCCTTCCCAAGAAGCCTTTCGATGAGGTGCTCAACCTGAAGACGGCGCACTCTTCTTTGTCGGGCAATCAGCTGGATGGCGTGGTGTCGCGCTACGTTAAGCTGGAGTTCCCACGCTATGATGGGACAGACGACACGCTGCGATCAATTCTTTTGAGCCCAGCGGACAGAGCCGTCGCAGAAGATTTGGCTGGCGACATACCACCTCGACGGCGACGCGTTCCATTGGTACGCCCACCTGGAGCGCTGCCGTGGTGAACCACAGTGGGAGGAGTTCTACGAACTCTGCAACACCCGCTTCGGGCCGCCTATCAGGAGCAACCCCCTGGGCAAGCTCCGCCTCCTCTGATAGACGGGTACGGTGGCGGAATACCAGAGAAAATTCCTTGTTCTCCTGAGCCGCGCCGATCCGCTGACCGAGCGCTAAGAGCAGATGTTGTTCACGTCTGGCCTCAGCAACGACATCCGCATCTACGTGGAGCTGCAGGGACCCCGTGACCTGGAGCGTACCTTCGCCCTCGCCAGGGCGTACGAGAAGAGGACGGCGCGCACGCCGAGTGCTCCTCGTGGCCGGCCGTTCTAACAGCCGCGGCCACCACTAGCAGCGACACCACCCACAGACACGGCGCCACCTCGTGCGGTTCGCCGACTCACACCCACGGAGATGGCGGAGTGACGGCGCCAAGGCCTGTGCTTCCATTGTGACGAGAAATTCGTCCGCGGCCACAAGTACGCCCACCTGTTCTTCATCGAGTACGACGACACGACGTCGGACAACAACACGACCGCCGGTGATGCACCTGCAGACGACGAGCCCCGGATTACCTTGAACGCCGTGGCGGGAGTTAAGGCGGCCGACACGGTGTGCCTCCTTGTCATCATCAATGGACAGGAGTTCCTGGCGCTCGTGTATTCCGGCTCTTCCCACAACTTCATCCGAGCTGACGTTGCGGCGCGTTTGGCCACCCCCTCGAGCCGGTGCACGACGGCCTCAATGTCATCGTTGCCAACGGTGACAAGCTTCCCTACCGAGGCTTCTGCAGCTCTGGCTCCCCAGCTTTTCTCTGGAGTTGGGCGGCTACGACCTCATCCTGGGGACGCACTAGCTCCGCACTCTAGGGCCGATCTTGTGGGACTTCACACGCCTCTCCATGACCTGCTTCATCAACGGCAGGAGGGTTTCCTGGCAGGGTGCGTCGGGGTGTGCATCTGCGTCGTGCCACCAAATACAAGGAGAGGACCTCCTGGAGTGTCTATTGGGCGAGTTCGCAGATCTCTTCACTACGCCCATCGGCCTGCCGTCTCAACGACGCCATGATCACCACATTCACCTGGATACTGGCGTCCAACCTGTAGCGGTGCGCCTGTTGATGGTGCAAAATCGTGTTGAAGTTCACCGCAAGCATACGGGTGACTTGGTGCCTTTTTCACCAAGGAGGGTCCTCCCTAGATTTGTCAATCCAAGGATCGGAAGCAAACTCCTATGGCTATCCATCTAATCTAATGATCTAACCTATCATGAAGCGTTGATTGCATGAAGGTAACATACAAACACGAAGGGATATGATGTATGGATCTCATCCACCTAGCCATAAAGGCAAACACCAAAGGGTAACCCTAGCCTATCGTCTTCTTGTTGCCGTTCCGGCCAAGGTGACAAACCAATCTAAACCTATACTATGATAAGGAGTACACTCGATATGGAGTAACCTGATATGGAGTGGTCCGATACATGTTCATTCGCCGCTTTCTCCTCCACCGTACTGTCACTACGTAAGGATATTCATCACCGAACGACAACCTCGGTCCGTGCACTACAACGATGTATCCGCAAGAGATAGACTAACCACCACGATTAGACCTATTCCTACTAAAATCATATGCTAGCTACACATATGGATAAAACACTCATCGATGTAGATCAAAGTAGGACAAGATATGATTACATCACCATCGAATGTTGAAGGTACAAATGACTTGACGGATTCAAGTCGCGGCTCCGGAACTCCACCATGGCTTCACTACGCAGGGCCAACCATGGCGGCTAGGGCATGGCCTAAGCCATCTCCTAGGCAACTCGAGGACTTGCGGCAGCCGTCGGCTTCCTCCTGGTGCTTCTCCTTCGTGTCGGCGGCTCTCTGATGAATGGATGGATGTGGCGGCCGACGGAGGCAGAGGCAACTTATAGAGGAGCACCTAGGTCAAAGGGGAGTGCGAACCGGGCTCAGAACAGGCCAAGCCGGCTGGCCTGGGCCGTTTCGACTCGGTTCGGCCCCGTCTCGCTCCCCGATGCTTCTCGGCCAATTGTTGACTTGCTCCCTTCTGCATGTGGGCCCTTGACGTCGTCTTCTCCACGGTTTAGATAGAGCTCCTTGTCGCGCAAGCTTCAGCATCTTCTGTTTAGGTCCCTGGAGTTTTACGGCTTCATGCTTCGGTCCCTGGGCCATTTGGAGTCATGTTCATCATGTGTCTTGACTTGTGCCGGGCTTTATGATCTTCTCTTGAAGTGCTTGATGAACTTATTCCGAAAGTCTCCTCTTTAACGTTAGTTTCCTACGTAAACAATAAACTCCAAAATCGACATGCAAGAGTGAACTTGATACCTCTGGGGGGTTAGTACCATTAGTTAGAATATCAAATATGTGCAAATATTGACGGTAAACTCATAGCTAGGTGTACCAAAATCGACCGTCAACATACCCCCATGCTTAAACCTTGCTCGTCCTCGAGCAAGTCCAAGATCTTTGCTTAATTTGGAAATCAGCGTTGCCCTTCAATGTCTACCCAGCACTTAGTTATACACAACAAGACATATTGCTCTCTCAAGTATTTAGCATTTAAGGTTCAAGTGTTGACCGGCTAATTCATCATGAAAGATAGACTATCATTAAAGAACATGCCACAATAAAACAATATAGTGCTCTCAAACTTAAGCAAACTTTAAACCTTTACCTTGTTGCATCGTGAAGAGTTTTCAAAAAGTTGCACATCTAACATAAGTGAGGTTCTCTTGCAAAAGCTCATGGAAACACTCATCTCGTCAAGTCACTCAAGCATATACTAGATTATTCTCAACCTATTCTACTCATATATAAAAGTGGAAAGCTTATGTGGAGCTTGGTAGGTAAAAACAATCCTAGCAAAACATTATACTTGAAATATTGTCAAACTAAGAGAGAGATCTATTGGAATTACCGAGACTAGTCAAAAAGGTCATGGAAAATAAATGTTGGAAAGGGAGAGAGATGGAACACACGCATTTAGAAAGGTGGACATGTGCAAGTGGCAAATGGGTGATCCCGAGACACGAATGAAGTTCTCGTTATCGGATTGCACATGGTTGGAAAAGATTGAGTATGGACTTGTCTTCAAAGCTCTCTAAGATTTAAATGAAGCTAAAAAGAACCGAGGAGCATTTTTATTTTTCTCTCTTTTGTTTTTTTCTTTTCTTATTTTTTTTCTTTCTTCTTCTTTTTTTCTTTCTTTCCTTCATTTTCTTTCTTATCTCTTTTTTTAATTTTTATTCATCCTTTTTTTATGCTCCTCCGAACTTTTAAGCAACATAGTACTTGCTATAGCAGTCCTCCCCCATGCTTAAATGATTGCTCGTCTCGAGCATAGAAGTGAGGGGACTATGGCTACTAGAGAAGTACGAAATCCTTGTGTTCCTCTATAAATCTTTTGAAATCTTTAGGGGCATCCTCCATGTCGAAACTCCGCATGATCTTGGTTGCATTGATGAGTCCCTCCATATGTTATATATCTTGAAATCTTTGCCAGAAAATCTTCAAAAAATTCATCGAAAGATTATCCATACTCAATTTGGGTTGTGGTCAAGGAGGTAATCACAAAAAGATGTTTTGGGTTTAGGGTGGATGCCCAGCGAAGGTTGTGAAATTTCTAGTGTAGAAACTCACAATGCATGGACAAAATGGCTAGCATGAAAAAGATATGCAAAGGAATGTCCAGCTTCTTAGTCTCGTACCACAGAAATCAATCCTAATCCAACTCATCAAGATATAAGTTTGCAAACTAAGGGTTACATCATAAAAGTACTTGTATGTGTATAGGCTTTGGTAGGTAGAACTTTGCAAAAGATTCACAAATGTAGATAGCATAATAATTTTAAATAAAACAAGAGCAAGGCATAGGTCATCGGTAAACTTAAATCAAAGAGCAACATAGAGTATGTGGGTCTAAAAATTAGCCATTTAACCTCCACAAAAGAAAGAGCCGGTATTTAGTCAATTTAAGTTCCTTTTAATAGAGAGCAAAAAGTCATGTCATATAAAATATCATGCAAGTAAAGCAAAGCGACAACTTTCATCATTTTTCCATAAGCAAGGCATACAAATGATATCCTCGTGGTAAGCTCAAAAGAGATGGTGATTCATTTATTGAAAAAAAATAAAAACTAACTAACCTAGGTTGTCCTCCTAGTAGCCATGTTATAGATCGGGAGATAAATACAAAGGTTGTCTATGGTTGAAAGCATATATGTGCAAGCATTTAAAAGGAGACGAACAAAGATAAAGTTAAGAGCGAGTTACCGTCCTTTTCGATGCTTGTAGTGAAGTGCAGCATGGCCTCCCCCATGCTTAAGCATTGTGCTTAGCATGGAAAAAGAATGATGAGCATCTTGTGGTGAAGGTGATCCTTGAACTCCATGTGGCCTTTTTCCCTTTCGTCCTTCAAATCCTCCCCCATGCTTAGCATGTTGCTAAGTGTGGAAGAACTTGAATCGCTCGTAATTCCCTATTGCCATGTGTTTGAGAATCATCTTCACTTCCTTGCCTTTGTTGCTCAGTCGTCCCTCAACTTCTTCTTATTATCATCAAGCCATGGTTCCAATCCTTCATCATATCGTCATCACCGACTTCCATCCCGTCCTTGTCACTGCCTCATCTTCCACAGATTTTCTTTTACTTCCAGAACAGAGAATATACTTAAACTCCCCTCCAAGTTGAAGTTCACGAAATTATCTTTCCAACGAGCTATCATTTGCATGAAACGGGTCCCGAACAAGAGAGTTGTGCCTATTTTACTTCGGCGATGCAATCTGTCCAAAGCTGATTTCAGACTGCGCAGCGCTCAATGTTTCTGCCATATCTCTTTGCACGGGTCTTCAAAATTGATGATCCTTGATGCGTTGGAAAGAGGGTTTGAAGGATCTTCTGAATATTAACTTTTCTTCCATCGTACATCTCTGAACACGTGCTCAAATCTCGATGGAAACAGTGACTTCCTTCTCAAGCCTTGTAGATGACTAACGATCTTGATTGCAATTGGTCAAGAACTCATGGGAACACTTCGTCATGCCTGCAAAACAAATCAAATGCACATTCTACCCCCGGGGTGATGGTCGGGAGTAGAAATAATTGCCAACAAACCAAATACATCCCAAAGATCTTAACTTGTGGCATAGCTTACCTAGTAAAAAGAAAAGTAAGAACCTAATGAGTGTACGTGCGTGTAGGTGAAAAAAATGTAAATGAAAGGAAGGGATATAAACAATGATAATGCTTGCACCAAGTTCTAAACACCATGTTTACAACTAGATTGCTTTATTTCTATATAACCATAAAGATTTAACCAAGGTCAAAACACCATGTTCATTTCAAGGTTAATAATTCTTTATGCCACAAGAAAATTAAAGCGCATTGCAAAGCTTATAAATCAACCTAATACAATATGATAGCAAGGTATATAAAACTAAATGATGGGGTCTCCAATCATGCCTAAACACCATGTTTACACAAGATTACAAAAGAAAATGCCACGCGTGAAGCATTATCATAGAAATAAAGCATTCATCAAAAAGTTTCGCAAAGCCAAGCTAACCTATGCATGATGGAACAAAGGGGTTGATGCAAAATGCAAAAAGAGGTTAGTAAAAAGGGTCAGCAATGTTTGAAAAAGGCTTTCGATGTTGTTCCTCAATAATGACAAGCAAGTCACTTTATGAGAGGTAGAGTCTTGGCAACAAATTTTTTATCAAAAGACCTAAACAAACATACTAACAAGGTTTTAAGGTAAGGCTTGTGGGTATCCTATATTTTTGGCTTAAGACAAGAATTTTGAAAAGACAAGTCAGGTGAAGAAATTCTATCTAAGGTGGTTTTGAAAAAGAAGAAAAGAAAACAAGGGTTAGATTTTCGGATGAAAAACGAACCTATGGTTTTAGGATTACTAAAGGTATGAGGGGTTTTCCTAAGGGTTTAGGACGAGGCTTGTCAAAATTTTAATTAGAAAAGGGATAGAGATAGACTTTGTCGACTTGACATAAGTCGATTCCCCCTTTTTTTTGGCTTGGGTTAGGTGTGGTTTGATAGGAAGGTTTAGGCAAAGATGTGATTTTTTTCACAAAAGGGTTTTAAATATGGTATGCATCATGCAACAAAATGCAAGGGTGGAGAACAATGTGGAAAGAAGTGCAACATGATTATGAATAAACAAAATGACATGACATGATATGGTGGTGATCTAAACCAAAATAAAAGTTAGTCTAAGCTAACTAGCCGCAAGTTTAGAATAAAAAAGGGATCATGCTTCATATTTCTCTCTAAAAAGACACAAAACTCTAAACACTAATAAGCACACAAAAATAAGTGATCTACAAGTTTTCCAAAAATCAAGTAGCAAAGAGCTCACTCAGTAAATATATTAAAGCATACAACATGTGGTTGTGACATTTATTAGAGCATTGGTACGATGTTACTTGAAGTTTTCAAATAAAGAACACAATGTAGACTTGTCATAGTTTATATAGATACATAAAAAGATCGGGTTGCCTCCCGCAAAGTGCTTCATTTTAAGTCATAGAGCTCAACTTTCTCACATACCTTTCTATCGTCGTGAAGCCATGGTTACTTGTGCGAGAATCCCAAGTAGCCATGCAGCTTGATGTTGCCTTATGAAATCGGTCGTGGTTCGCTTCCAACATCTTCATGTGTTGAGTGGTGCCTCTTGTGTCTTCATCCATCCATGCTCCGGAGGGTTTTGTTTCTGTCCTTAGCTCCTGAATTTCGTCATATACATGTTGTGGAACCGTTGCCCCATCTTCTCTTTATTGTCACCGTGCCCATCTCCTCTATCTTGTCGTCATCGCCTTGCTACTGCCTCTTCTTCATGGATTTACCCCTGCTTCCAGAACAGAACATATACCAAAATATAGTTCTATTGAAAAATTTATAAAATTACCTTTCCAACGGGTACTCATTCATCTTAATCGGAGTCCGAATGAGGGAGCTATGGCTGTTTCACTTCAGCATTGCTTGCTGTCCAGAATTTCAGCACGTGCAACCTTCGGTGATTCGGCCATATCCGCTTGTAGGAACCTCCGATTGCCTTGCCGCTTGATTCGTTGGAACGTAGACTTCATGGGGCTTTCGAAAATCCAAATATATCCAATTGTTTTTTCTGCTGAGGTTGTGCAAAGCATCTTGATGACATCATTATCCTTTTGTCCATCGATCCGGAGATGTACGTGTGGTCTTCATCTTGTAGCCTTCTAGGGCACCATGTCACACATCTCTTAGCTTCAAAAATCATTACCATCGCTGCATGAGTATGATGGTAATGGAATCCTTCTCCATCGTGCTTGACATGGTCGTTTCCGAAACCTATAGCTCGAACAATCAAACCTCCAAAAGACATTAGTCTAAAAACTTAATCGACACATAGGCATACCTTGTTCATCTTCATTTGCTTTGGGTGGGGGCTCAATAGCGGATGTTGGGCCACTAACCAAGGTTAGCACCTACCACTAAAGGGCAATTCTTTGCGTAGCCATCAACTTGGTTGAGCGAGGTTGGACTTGTTGAAGTCCGAATGTTGAAAATTTCTCGATCGCTTTGCGTCTAGGGTTTCACCTGCATTCAAGGACACAAACAAGAAATACAGGGTATATGCAATAATAAAATTAGGGTTAGTTAAAAAAGAAAGATAGACCGCCCTAGGATTCGAGTTGCCGATCCTCGGCAACGGTGCCAGAAAAAGGGCTTGTTGACGGTGCAAAACCGTGTTGAAGTTCACCGCAAGCATACGGGTGACTTGGTGCCTTTTTCACCAAGGAGGGCCCTCCCTAGATTTGTCAATCCAAGGATCGGAAGCAAACTCCTAAGGCTATCCATCTAATCTAATGATCTAACCTATCATGAAGTGTTGATTGCATAAAGGTAACATACAAACACGAAGGGATATGATGTATGGATCTCATCCACCTAGCCATAAAGGCAAACACCAAAGGGTAACCCTAGCCTATCGTCTTCTTGTTGCCGTTCCGGCCAAGGTGACAAACCAATCTAAACCTATACTATGATAAGGAGTACACTTGATATGGAGTAACCCGATATGGAGTGGTCCGATACACGTTCATTCACCGCCTTCTCCTCCACCGTACTGTCACTACGCAAGGATATTCATCACCGAACGACAACCTCGGTCCGTGCACTACAACAATGTATCCGCAAGAGATAGACTAACCACCACGATTAGACCTATTCCTACTAAAATCATATGCTAGCTACACATATGGATAAAACACTCATCGATGTAGATCAAAGTAGGACAAGATATTATTACATCACCATCGAATGTTGAAGGTACAAATGACTTGACGAATTCAAGTCGCGGCTCCGGAACTCCACCATGGCTTCACCACACAGGGCCAACCATGGCGGCTAGGGCATGGCCTAAGCCATCTCTTAGGAAACTCGAGGACTTGCGGCAACCGTCGGCTTCCTCCCGGGGCTTCTCCTTCGTGTCGGCGGCTCTCTGATGAATGGATGGATGTGGCGGCCGATGTAGGCAGAGTCAACTTATAGAGGAGCACCTAGGTCAAAGGGGAGCGCGAATCGGGCTCAGAATAGGCCAGGCCGGCCAGCCTGGGCCGACCGGTCCAGGCACGTTTTGGCTCGGTTCGGCCCCGTCTCGCTCCCCAATGCTTCTCGGTCAATTGTTGACTTGCTCCCTTCTGCATGTGGGCCCTTGACGTCATCTTCTCCACGGTTTAGATAGAGCTCCTTGTCGCGCAAGCTTCAGCATCTTCTGTTCAGGTCCCTGGAGTTTTACGGCTTCATGCTTCGGTCCCTGGGCCATTTGGAGTCATGTTCATCATGTGTCTTGACTTGTGCCGGGCTTTATGATCTTCTCTTGAAGTGCTTGACGAACTTATCCCGAAAGTCTCCTCTTTAACGTTAGTTTCCTACGTAAACAATAAACTCCAAAATCGACATGCAAGAGTGAACTTGATACCTCTGGGGGGTTAGTACCATTAGTTAGAATATCAAATATGTGCAAATGTTGACGGTAAACTCATAGCTAGGTGTACCAAAATCGACCGTCAACAGCGCCCGTACTGCTATCGACAACTCTAGAAGGATTAATTGGAGCGCTAGTGCGCCAAGATGCGCAACAAAGGCATTATTCGCCTGAGCACCACGGCATTCTCTTCTCCTGTGCTCCTCGTCAAGAAGGCTGACGGCACATGGCGCTTCTGCGTTGTTGACGGTGAATTTCCGTCAACCTAGCCATGAGTTTACCTTCGGTGTTGGCATGAATTTTATATCTTATCCATTGGTACTAATCCCCTTGGTATAACAAGTTCGTTCGTGCATGTCGGTTTTGGAGTTTGATGTTTATGTAGGAATTCAACACTGAGAGCAAGACTTCCGGGTAAAGTTCATCAAGCACCTCGTGACAAGACCTTGAAGCCCGGCACAAGTCAAGCAATGAAGTGAACATGACTCCAAGAAGCCCAAGGACCAACCTGTGAAGATGGAAAACTCCAAGGACCTGAACAGAAAATGCTAAATCTTGCGAGAAAAGGAGCTCTATCCAAACCGTGGAGAAACTGACGTCAAGGACCCACATGCAGAAGGGAGAAACTTCTAGAAGACACAGGAAGCATCACCGAGGAAGGAGGCCACGAGATGGGCCAGAATGGGCCCAGGCCGGCCGGCCCAGCCCATTTCTGGGTCCATTCGTCACCCCCTTTGACCTAGCTGCCTCTCGGACTATTTATAGCCCCCTGGCCAAGAGTCACGCATCAACTCATTCGTCATTCGTCGCCGAGGAGCAGAGAAGAGAGGGACACCATTCCGGAGAGGAGAGGGTCGAGCTAGTTGTCTAGGGTTTCCCTAGCCGACGTGGGAACCTTGCAAGGAAGACCACGTCGGAGTTCCAGGAGCTAGGAGCAAGATCAAGGTAGGATCCCGGTGGTGATCTTGTCCATGTAACATTCACTATGTTGAATTATCAAGTTGCAATCCGATTTCTAGTGATCAAGTGCTTCTTCTACAACTTCGATTTCGATTGGCTTTTCTTACTTTAAGATCTATTCTCGAGATCGATCATAGAGGGTGTTCTTGTAGCCGTGGTGGCTACAGGTGCATGCCTCGACTTGTCCATTGGACTCGCCCTAGGCTAACCCGCATGAATAGGAGTGCATTGTGACAGAACGGTGGCTCCAAAAGGTGGGCGTCTTCAGAGTTGGACGGGAAGCTGTGATTTAAAGAGGCTCTTTATGAGATTCGACTTGGCTATTTCTTCTTTGCTTGGAACTTCAACAAGAGCTTGATCCAATCTCTCTAGATTGGTTTTACCTATCCCTCTCTATCTCTTGCTACCTCCGGTTTTCATAGATTAGATTCGTTTCTTTTGATGTTCTCTAGATTAGATGCTAAAGCAACAACCTTTCGAAGATTAAAGTGTTTGTGGCTTTATTAGATTGATTCTTGCATCGCACATTTGTTCCACGGATTCGATACCTTGGGTTCACACTTGAGGGAAGAAGGGTCCCTTAGCTACGACGGAGGACTTGTCTGCTTGCAAGTCCAAACGAAGTTGGATACGCATATACACCGTCAACATGCGTTGACTACCGCGCACTGAACGCCATCACCATTAAGGATAAGTTCCCGATCCCAGTGGCCAAGGAACTTCTGGACGAGCTCCATGGCGTGGGGTTCTTCTCCAAGCTCGATCTCCGCTCCGGCTACCATCAAGTGCGCATGTACTCCGGCGACGTGGGGAAGACGACGTTCCGCACACAACAAGGCCATTACGAGTTTCTGGTGATGCCGTTAGGACTGACGAATGCGTCGGCGACCTTCCAAGCTTTGATGAATGACATCCTCGGCAAGTACCTACGTCACTTTGTCCTTGTGTTTTTTGATGACATACTAATCTACAGTAACACTTGAGCGGAGCACCTGCGACATGTCCACCTCGTCCTTGACACACTGCGTCGTCACCAACTCTGCCTCAAGCGCTCCAAGTGCGATTTTGGTGTGCCCTCCGTCTCGTACCTGGGACACGTCGTGTCCGTCGATGGTGTCGCCATGGACTATTAGAAGGTGCAAGCTGTGGCGGATTGGATGCGACCCCACTCCGTTCGTGCTCTCCACAACTTCCTCGGCCTGGCCGGATATTACCGATGGTTCATTCAAGGATATGGTGCCATCGCCGCGCCGCTCATGTGCTTGCTGTCCAAAGACGGCTTCCTGTGGTCTGAGGAGGTGGAGGCTGCTTAACAGGAACAGGAACTCAAGCGGGCGCTATCGTCGGCCTCGGTGCTCCAACTGCCAAACTTCAACTGACCCTTTGTGGTGGAATGCGATGCATCAGGGTCCGGCATGGGGGCGGTACTATATCATGGTGAGGGCGCGGTCACCTTCTTCAGCTGGCCCATGGCGCCAAGACACGCCGGCTTAGCGGCGTACGAGCGCAAGCTGATCGCACTGGCACAAGCGGTTAAGCATTGGCGGCCATATCTTTGGGGGCGCTCATTCGTCGTGAAGACTGACCATTACAACCTCAAGTACCTTCTCGATCAGCGGCTCTCAACAATTCCCCAACATCACTGGATTAGCAAGCTCATGGGGTTCGATTTCATCGTCGAGTACAAACCAGGCAAAACCAACACAGTGGCAGACGCGTTGTCCAGATGCGACACTGATGCAGGGGAATCTCTGGCGCTTTTGTCACTGACATTCGACTTGTGGAACGAGCTTAGGTTGCAGGCTGATGAACACGAGGAGTACAAGCACATTTTGGCCGACGTCCAGGTGGGATGCAAAGGGCCTGACTGGGATCTCGTGGATGGCCTGGTGACGAAGGCGCGTCAGGTGTTCGTGCTGGCATCGCTTTCCATCGTGCAGGTGTTTCTAGAACGCGCCCCATGATGCGGGCCATGAAGGAGTGCAGCACACGCTCCACAGGCTCCACACGGACGTCCACGTTCAAGGGGACAAGGCCCTAGTGCAGGACTACGTTCGTGATTGCGCAGTGTGTCAGCGCAACAAGACCAGCCATCTTCAGCCCTCCGGTCTCCTTCAGCCGTTGCCGGTTCCCACGTTGACTTGGAGCGATCTCGCTATGGATTTCATTGAAGCTCTCCCCCGGGTAAATAACAAGATGGTGATCCTGACCGTTGTCGATCGCCTCTCCAAGGCAGTGCAGTTTATTCTGTTGGGCCACCCATACACAGTGACTACGGTGGCCTGGGCGTTCTTTGATGAGGTAGTTCGTCTTCACGGCATGCCTTCATCCATTGTCAGTGACCGAGATCCGGTCTTCACCAACAACCTTTGGCGTGAGCTCTTCCGCCTGTCCAGGACGAAGCTGCAGATGAGTTCAGCATTTCATCCTCAGAGTGATGGTCAGTCCGAGGCAGCCAACAAGATCATTGTGATGTATCTTCGCTGCCTTACTGGCGATCGACCCAAGCAATGGTTGCGTTGGTTACCATGGGCAGAGTACTACTTCAATACTGCCTATCATTCAGCGCTTCGTACGACGCCATTCAAGTTAGTATATGGCCGGGATCCACCCTCATTGGTCGGTTACGACAAGGGTGATGCTCGGGCTCCGGCGGTCGACCAGATGTTGCGCGAGCGGGACAACTTCCTCCATGATGCACGCGAACACCTCCTCCAAGCACAAGAGCAGATGAAGCTCTTCTATGATGCCAAGCATACAGATGTGGCCTTCGGAGTTGGAGATTGGGTCTGGGTTGAAGGACCAATTAGGCGAACCAGAGAGGGGGGGGGGAGTGAATGGGAGCCGATAAAAATTCTTCTCGAAGGAGATGGGAACTCCAACAAGATGAACACGGCTTCCAACACACGTCTCCGACTCAACTACCCAAGTTGGTCAAGACCACATAGCCACTGGAGTGCTACTGGTCCTAGGAACCAACACTCAACCTTCCGAGCCAAAACTCACCAAACCACACAGCGGAAACTTGCACGGCTTGCTGCCTGTGCTACACCGGTCAGACCGATGGCCTGCGCCGGTCAGACCGGTGACACCGGTCAGACCGGTGGACAGAGCCGGTCAGGCCGGTGGCTACAGCAGTCGCACAGCAAGCATTCCAGGAAGCCTCAGTGACTCTTCTAGGCCCTGGAACAAAAACCACCACGAAACACAACCTGTGAGGAAGAAGAACCCCTCACAAAACCTAGCAAAACTACTCCAAGCACGCCAAGAACTGACCAGCAGAACCACGGGACAAAACCACACGGACAAGGCTGTTCCCCGAGACAAAAACCCACCAAGGGCGAGCACCGGTCAGACAGGTTAAGAGCACCGGTCAGACCGGTCGTGCCTGGGCAGCTCGGGATGAACAGCGCCCGCGAGTCAACTCCCCCAAATCCAACTCCCGATCTCCCGATTCACTTCACGGATTCGCACAAGACTTTGGGGATAGTAGGAACACCTCATGGGTACTCCATAGCCAAGATTTGGTCCACCAAAACTTGTTGAATCAAGAGGAATCGAAGGATTTCCGCCAAGAACACCACGAACCCTAGAACCACGAAAACCCCAAAAACGAGCCCCTTTGCTCACGGATTTGGAAGGGGAATCAAAAGGAAAAAAACCACGAAAGGTTTATGCATACATCCCCCACCAAATCCCAAAGAGAAAGGCCTCGAAATCGCTCCAAGAAAATCGCCAAGAAAGTGCTCCGAAAATCACCAAAAAGGAGAAATGGGAAAGACACATCCAAGCCTTGAGGAACCACGCCGAATCATCTATACATACCAAAGAGGTTCATACAAGGTCTAGCTTGCCGCCCGATCATCCTTCCCTCTCACAAGATCTCACCATGAAGCTCTCAAACTAGTCCTACGAAAATCCTAAGGAAAATAGGAAGGAAAATAGGAAAACCAAATGAGGTAGGGTTCCAAGAGATGGCTGCCATCCTCTCACCACTTGGGTTATATGGAGGCAACCGAAAGACGAAAATACCCTTACTAGCTAACTAGGGATACATGCCCCTCGAGGGTGAAATTGGAAGTCTTTGTCTTCGCACCATCGGACGGATGCCCAGCGACCGCAAACTTGCTTAGCCTCGACGCAAGCCTTGCGATCCCGACGCGTGTCCTCCGCTTCGAAGATTCCGGACTGCGTCGTCGCACACCGGTCAGACCGGTGCTGCTCACCGGTCAGACCGGTACCCACCGGTCAGACCGGTCAGACCCACCGGTCAGACCGGTCTGGAGCTGCTGCACCTCCATCTTCGGTTCTTCGGTCTTGGCTTTGTGGATCAACCAAGGAACCCAGTGGTTTTCTGGAGAACCACCGGGACCCCGCGAACTCGGTGTAGCCTCCGCCAATCACTACTCATGACTCGGCTCCCACGTAGTCCCGGCTCGACCTTGGTTTTGAGGCTCAACCAAGAAACCGTCCATGACTTCATCTTGCCGTTCTTGCCACCATGCGGCCCGCACTTGACCCCGCTGGCCACCGGGTCCCTCGAACCAAGCCTACTTGTCTTCTCCACACCTGGAGGCCTCACCGGCAACGACCTTCCGCGCTTGTTCTTCACCTGCCCCTGCACCAGTCAAGCCGCAACCTGCACCTGCAATACTTAGCCAAGAATCAGTCCACACCACGTTGTCAATCACTCATCACACCAGGAAGCGACCATCCACCGGTCCTCGAACCACACCTGGCTCTCAATCTCCCCCTTGATAAGTGCATTGACAACACACACGTTTTGGTAACCAAGAGAAAAGGAAAAGAAAAGAAACGACTAAAAGAAACTCCAACAAGCGATCGAAAGCCAAAGAAAAGGCAAAGAGCAAGATCACTTGAAGAAGACAAGTCTCGGACCCCTTAGGCAAGGGCAACGGCTCGACACATCCGAGACAAAACATGCTCAAGCAAAGAGCACAAACCATCAAACCAAAGCTCGAAAACCACAAAGAGCTCCCCCTGCACACATGCAAGCTCCCCCTGAACCAATGCAACTCCCCCTGGACAAATGCATGCGAACCACTTCACGAAACAGAGCAGCTGCAACAGCTCAGCTCTGACCGGTCAGACCGGTCGACACCACCGGTCAGACCGGTGCTCAACATGTGAACAGGACTAGCACTCTGACCGGTCAGACCGGTGACCTCAACCGGTCAGACCGGTGCACAACAGAGCCCAGAAATGGCTCGAAACCACCTGAAAACCTTCCAAATGCATTCGGTAGGCCAAAACATGCTCAAACTTCTCCCCCTTGTTGACAATGCATGAATCAAGCCAAAAATGCAAAAAATGCAACCTAGAGCTTCTCAAATAGACAAAATTCAACATAGGATGCTACACATGTCCAAACGAGCAAGTTAGATACTCTATAGCTTCGTAATAACATAAACTTCATGATCACCAAGTTTCACAACCATTGGGCGAAGCTAAGATAGAATTGAGCAATTTTGCGAAAAATCACCCTCTCATGAGCAAAGTCCTAAACATGAGCAAAACATGTCAAAATGACAAAGCCACACAAACTTCATGCTAGGACAACCATTCTAAGCATAAGACCATCATAAACACCCACAAGGACCTCATGTCATGTCAAAGCCACCGAGCCATGTGCCTACTTCTATATATGAGACTTCTCATTGGTTGGCATCATGCAACGATTTAGCACCCAAAGCAAATTAAAATTAGCACATATGACATGGGAGCACATTTTTCAAGCAATTTACATTTCATTTTCAGATGTATAATTGGTACATGAAATGTCTTTGCGACAAAAAGGAACTTATGCCCCTCCACAAGATGAAGCATGGGGGCTAAACATTCATGATGGCAAATGAGCCTTTGGCCCCATATGATCAAAATAAGCTATCCAACCACAAATTAAGCATAGCCAAGCCACAAGATCATGTAAAGGCATTTACTCATAAGAGAGCATATATATGAAATTTTTCAAAAACATAGCCATCAACCATGGATATAAACCAAGATTATCAAGAGCTAAGCCAAACTAACCATAGCTTACCAAATTAGCTCACAAAGACATATATGTCATTCCATGGTGAACAATGTATATAGGAGAAGCCTTTCCTAAACAATGCATATGTTACAAAATGCATGCAACCTAAGATACAAAGTTGCATATACATCATGTTACATATGCCATGCCAAATGCAAGAAATGCACAAAGGAAAGCTATACATATGCTACAAAGGAACTCCCACACACCAACTCAAGAAATCAAACAAACACCAAGCTCCCCCAGCAAACGAGTGAAAGTTGCTTGATCTAGGGGTTTGGTGAAAATATCGGCTAGTTGGTCATGTGTGGGAACATGGATCAAAGCTATCTTCCCTTTCTCTACGTTGTCTCTCAGAAAATGATACCTCACTTCTATGTGCTTGGTTTTGGAATGGAGCACTGGGTTCTTTGCAACGCTTATGGCACTGGTGCTATCACATTGAAGTGGGACATGGGTATACTCCTCACCAAAGTCACTCATGGTGTATGTGATCCAAAGGAGCTGAGAGCAACAACTAGCTGCGGCCACATACTCTGCCTCGGTAGTGGATTGAGCAACACTCGACTGTTTGCGGGATGACCAAGACACCAAAGAAGAACCCAAGAACTGGCAAGTCCCAGAGGTGGACTTCCTATCCAACCGACACCCGTCAAAATCCGCGTCTGAAAAACCATGAAGCGCCAAAGAAGAAGACGCAGAGTACCAAAGGCCGAAGTCGGGAGTGTGTCGCAAATACCTGAAAATGCGCTTGACTGCTTGTCGATGCGAAGTCCTCGGAGAAGCTTGAAAACGAGCGCACAGACACACCGAGAATTGAATGTCCGGCCTCGTCGCTGTCAAGTAGAGGAGTGACCCGATCATGCTCCGGTACTCCTTCTGGTCCACGTGTTCACCTTCCTCGTCCGCATCAAGAGCTGTAGTCGTACTCATAGGCGTTGCCATGGCCTTGGAGTCCTCCATCTTGAACTTCCTCACAATGTCCTTGGTGTACTTAGCTTGGTGCACAAATGTTCCTTTCATTGATTGCTTGATTTGTAGCCCGAGGAAGAACTGCAACTCGCCCATCATGCTCATCTCAAATTCCCTGCTCATGTCTTCTGCAAACCTTGCAACAAGAGAGTTAGACGAGCCATCAAAGACAATATCATCCACGTATACCTGCACAATCAGGATATCTCTGCTCTGCCTGAGGAGAAACAAGGTCTGGTCGACCTTCCCCATCTCAAACCCTCTCTGAAACAGGAACCCCCTCAACCTACCATACCAAGCTCTAGGCGCCTGCTTCAACCCATACAGCGCCTTCCTCAACTTGTACACCCAGTGGGGGTACTTCTCGCTCTCAAACCCTGGTGGTTGCCTCACAAACACCTCTTCCTCCAACACACCGTTCAGGAAAGCATTCTTCACATCCATCTGGTACAACTTAAACCCTTTAGCCACGGAAAAGGCTAGAAGGATCCTGATCGCCTCCAAACGAGCTACAGGAGCGAAAGTCTCCTCGTAGTCGATCCCCTCTTTCTGACTGTACCCCTGAGCAACAAGTCTCGACTTGTTCCTCACCACTTCTCCTTTCTCTCCCTCTTTATTTTTCCACACCCATTTTGTCCCAATCGGCTTACACCCTGGAGGAGGGTCAACCAACACCCAAACTTGGTTCCTCTCAAAATTCTCCAACTCCTCATGCATCGAGTTAACCCAATTATGATCAGATAACGCGTGTCCAATCTCTTTGGGCTCAAAGGTGGCAACAAAAGCAGCATGAGCGAAATGAGAATTGTTCCGAACCCTCGACCGTGTAGTACGTTCATTCATGTCGCCAATGATTCTCGAAGCTGGGTGATCCACTTGCACTCGCCGGGGAGGTTCTCGCCTTGATGCTACCTCCCCCTCAACAGCAGCTTCGCCTTGATCTGGGTTTGTCGTTGTAGGTGTGGGAGAGGGTCCATTCTCGATCGTCGTCGAAGTAGTAGGTACATGTTCAGCCGCGGGCATCACACCGCCATCTTCATCATCTCCATGTTCATGCTCCTCCTCCTGAAAGATCTCCTCGCCAAGTTCGTCGTCACCTGCACACTCAAAAACAAGCTGACTACGTGGCTGTGTCTCGTCGAAGGTTACCTCGCAAGTCTCCACGATTTGGTTAGTTTCAAGATTGAGCACACGAAATGCTCTAGAATGAGATGCATAACCAAAGAAAATGCCATCGACAGACCTAGCCTCGAACTTGTCCAACTTCTTCCCTTTCTTCAGAATGAAGCATTTACAACCAAAGACATGGAAGTGACTCACCTTGGGTGTGCGACCGTGCATCAACTCGTAACAGGTTTTCTTCTTATGGACCCTGAGGTAGATCCTGTTCGACACATAGCACGCGGTATTGACCGCCTCAGCCCAGAACCTTCTCGGAGTCCTATGCTCGTCGAGCATCGTCCGAGCTATCTCGCACAAGGTCCTGTTTTTCCTTTCCACTACGCCATTCTGGGGAGGCGTATACGGACTCGAAAACTGATGTTCAAGACCCAAGTCATGGCAAAAGGTTTCGAAGCGAGAGTTTTTGAATTCCGAGCCATTGTCACTGCGGATCGCTCGTATGGCATCTCCGTGCCTCTCGTTTCTTAACCTCAAGACAAGATCTCGAACAAAACCAAACGTCTCCCCTTTCTCCTCAAGAAAGAACACCCACGCATACCGAGAGTAGTCGTCCACCACAACAAGGACATACCACTTCCCACCCGCAGATCGCACACGAGCTGGGCCAACAAGGTCCATATGGAGCAGCTCGCATGGACGCTCAGTCATCACATCGGTGAGAGGCGGGTGAGAAGAGGCTACCATCTTGGCATGCCTACACGGCGCACAAACCAACTCTTTCTCAAACCTCAATCGTGGCAATCCTCGGACCAAATTGAGTTTACTCAAGCGAGACAAAAGGTCAAAGCTCAAGTGACCCAACTTCCTATGCCACTTCCACAACTTACTCGAAGAACCAGCCAAGAAGCAACGCTCCACACCAGAAGACTGAGAAAAATCAGCTCGGAACACTTGACCCTCGGGAACGACCATGCAAACAAGATCCCCCCGAGAATCTAAAATCCGAGAACCACCAGGCCGAAACAACACCTCAAAACCCTCATCCAACAACTGGGACACAGAAAGCAAATTGTATCCAAGCGATTGAACAAGAGCAACACGCCTGAGAGTGATCTTGTCACTTACCTTAATCTCACCTTCTGACAGCACACGCCCTCGCCCATTGTCCCCAAAGGTGATGTACTTTTTTGTCACCACCGGGACGAGACTTGAGAACCACCCCTTGTCCCCGGTCATATGCCTCGAGCAACCGGAGTCAATCAACCAAATGTTCTTCAAGTCTCCCACCTGAAATTCAAAAGCGAGCACGTGAGTGAACAAACGACTCAGCACTGGGGTTAGTACCAAAAGAGTAAAACCAGTGCCGAGCCATTTGCTCCAAAGTGGGGTTAGCACAAACCAAATCATCACGCCTATCAAAGCTACCACCACGAACACCACCACAGTAACCACTACGAGGGAACCAACCCTCTCTAGCTGGAGAAGGACGAAAGCCACGAAAGGGAAACTGTGGATCGTTCCTCCTCTCCATCTCAAAACTACGACTCCTCCCACCCCCGTATTGAGCACGAGGTGGAGAACGCCTAGCAAACTGACCACCTGCAAACTTTCCAGACCAACCACCAGAAGCACGACCTCTAGAACCAAACCGAGCATCCTCATGAGCACGAAACCCGACTCGCTGTCTGCCCAGACCTGCACCGGTCTGACCGGTGTAGTACACCGGTCTGACCGGTGTAGCTCGGCCAGCAGCAGCACCTGCAGCCTTCCGATCTCCCCAAGCCGGAACCGTCCTCACAATCGCCTTGGCCCTGGGCATCTGCATACGAGGCTCAGGTACACCATTAGAGGGGTGGTACCTGTCCTTGTTAGCCCACTCTCTAGCCATTCTCTCCTCACGCTTCCTCTTGAAGCAAAACTCATCCTTGTGACCATCTCTCCCACAATACCCACAATGGAACTTTATGGGCTGTGTCTTAGGCTTAGGCTTGGGTTGGGGCTGACCACTCGGCTTCTCACCCTTCTTCTCTCCTTCCTCACCTCCCTTTGGGCTCACAAACTTCACCGGTTTCTGAAAATCATTTGTTGGGTGAGGGAATATGGGTGGATCTGGAGTAGTGTCAAGTTTGTTTCTGAGATGGTTAGGCTTGGGCTCAAACTTGTTCTTGTGTCTGTTTGGTGGTGGGATAGGAATCTCTCCAACTCTCTCAACTCCATCACCACTGTTCTCTCCAAGCTTGTCAGCCCCAAGTGCCTGACCATCATAGCATTTGAAAGCCGCTATCATGATACCAAGCTGAGGCTCCTGACCCGACAACCAGCTCATACATTTTCTCAGCTCATCATTCTCATCCTGCAAGCGATCAACATAATGTGCAAGCTCCAAATTCTTAACCGCATGCAATTCACAAGTAGAGCAAGAAGTGGGAATAGGCTCTTTCAACTTAGCCTCAAGCAAAACAGTGTAAGCATGCATCTCATCAATCTTTCCATGCAAAACAGGGCAAGAAGTGCAAGCACCTATCAAAGCAGGTCTAGACTTAAGCTCAGCCACTTCAACCCTAAGCATATCTAGTTCATCACAAGTAGAAGCATGCTTATCCTTAAGAGCAGTGAGATCAGCTAGGTACACAGAGCAATCACAGCAATCAATCTCATCAGAAACCACAGGAGAAGCCTTAAGCGAATCAATCTCAAGCTTAGCATCTAGTACCTGGGTTTCTAGCTCAGCCACACGGTTCCTAGCATCTTCTAGTGAGGCCCTAAGCTCTTTCCTCATCTTCTTGGCCTCTCTAAGCATGTGATCGCGGTTATCAAGCAAGTCAACCAACTCATCATTCTCCTTGCGCAAAGAAGAGAGCTCATCACATACCTCATCCTCGGAGTCAGAGTACGAGTCACTCTGGTGGCTCTTCTTGCTGCCGGAGCTACGGGCCATGCCGCAGAAGCCATCTCCCGCGAAGCAGCTCAACCCGCTCAAGTTCCTGGACGACTTCTTGTTCTTGCGCCGATCACCTTCATCTTCACTGCTACTCGAGCTCGAGGAAGAGTAGGCGGAGCTGGAGTCGACGTCGCTCGCTCCGACCATCGCTCGGGCCTTCCTGCCGCGGCAATCCTTCTTCCTCGACCGTCGCTCGTCCTTGTGCTTGTTCTTGTGCTTGTGATCGCGCCTCGATCGGTACTTGCCATCCTTGCTCGATCGGTGCCTGTAGCCGTCCTTGTAGCCGTCCTTGTTCTCCATCTTCTCCGGGCAGTCGGCGATGAAGTGTCCTGGCTTGCCGCACTGAAAGCACGTCCGTGCTGTCCTCCTCGTGTTCACCCGGTTCTCGTGCAGCCTCTCGAACCGCCTGGTCAGCAACGCCAGCTCGTCCTCTCCAAGTACGTCGAACTCCTCGTCTGGCAAAGACATCAAAGAAGACAGAGAGTACATCCTGGAGGATGCGTTAGCGTTAGACTTAGCTCCTTTGCCACTAACGAGAGCGAGACTATGAGAATCAGTCGGGCTCTCGATCTTGGCTGTCATACCACGGTCCAACTCAGCCGACTTGAGCTTCGAGAACAGCTTGTTCACCATCAAGGTGTCATACTTCTCGGACTCAACAATAGCCTCAAACTTCCCGTCCCATACGGTACGATCCAACGAGTGCAAGAGCTTCATGGCTCTATCATGATCATTGTATGGGAGGACGTCCACATTGGCTCTCATGTTGTTCACAACGACCGTAAATCGCTGGAAAAGGACATCGACGGACTCACCGGGGAGATGAGTGAAGTTCTCGTACTCACTCCGGTAAGTCGTGTACATCCGAGCCTGAACCTGAGCATTCCCAGCATGAGCATCCTTCAACTGCTCCCAAATCCTACAAGCTAAGTCCTCTGTCTGAACCCGATCGAATTCAGGCTGACACAGAGCACGAAACAAGTAGTCGACAGCCTTGTTGTTGGCTTCGAACATATCCCTCGATCCTGGAGCAAGGAAGTTCATCGGATGAACATAAGCTGTGTTCATCGTGACATCCCAAAGGATCTGACCCTTTCCGCGGAGGAACGCCGCCATCCGCCTTTGCCACATCTGGTAGTTCTTCCCATTGAAGTGCGGAGGACCCGAACCCCGTTCCTGGTACGCCATCTTTGGATCTTAGACTTGTAAGAGTCAATAAAGACCCGAACCGGCTCTGATACCAATTGAAGGACCGATTAGGCGAACCAGAGAGGGGGGGAGTGAATGGGAGCCGATAAAAATTCTTCTCGAAGGAGATGGGAACTCCAACAAGATGAACACGGCTTCCAACACACGTCTCCGACTCAACTACCCAAGTTGGTCAAGACCACATAGCCACTGGAGTGCTACTGGTCCTAGGAACCAACACTCAACCTTCCGAGCCAAAACTCACCAAACCACACAGCGGAAACTTGCACGGCTTGCTGCCTGTGCTACACCGGTCAGACCGATGGCCTGCGCCGGTCAGACCGGTGACACCGGTCAGACCGGTGGACAGAGCCGGTCAGGCCGGTGGCTACAGCAGTCGCACAGCAAGCATTCTAGGAAGCCTCAGTGACTCTTCTAGGCCCTGGAACAAAAACCACCACGAAACACAACCTGTGAGGAAGAAGAACCCCTCACAAAACCTAGCAAAACTACTCCAAGCACGCCAAGAACTGACCAGCAGAACCACGGGACAAAACCACACGGACAAGGCTGTTCCCCGAGACAAAAACCCACCAAGGGCGAGCACCGGTCAGACAGGTTAAGAGCACCGGTCAGACCGGTCGTGCCTGGGCAGCTCGGGATGAACAGCGCCCGCGAGTCAACTCCCCCAAATCCAACTCCCGATCTCCCGATTCACTTCACGGATTCGCACAAGACTTTGGGGATAGTAGGAACACCTCATGGGTACTCCATAGCCAAGATTTGGTCCACCAAAACTTGTTGAATCAAGAGGAATCGAAGGATTTCCGCCAAGAACACCACGAACCCTAGAACCACAAAAACCCCAAAAACGAGCCCCTTTGCTCACGGATTTGGAAGGGGAATCAAAAGGAAAAGAACCACGAAGGGTTCATGCAT
Organism: Cenchrus fungigraminus; assembly: GCA_036936925.1. Lineage (NCBI taxonomy): Eukaryota > Viridiplantae > Streptophyta > Magnoliopsida > Poales > Poaceae > Cenchrus > Cenchrus fungigraminus. Next base: position 40,982,292 of record CM072778.1, on the reverse strand, counting down.
ACATCCCCCACCAAATCCCAAAGAGAAAGGCCTCGAAATCGCTCCAAGAAAATCGCCAAGAAAGGGCTCCGAAAATCACGAAAAAGGAGAAACGGGAAAGACACATCCAAGCCTTGAGGAACCACGCCGAATCATCTATACATACCAAAGAGGTTCATACAAGGTCTAGCTTGCCGCCCGATCATCCTTCCCTCTCACAAGATCTCACCATGAAGCTCTCAAGCTAGTCCTACGAAAATCCTAACGAAAATAGGAAGGAAAATAGGAAAACCAAATGAGCTAGGGTTCCAAGAGATGGCTGCCATCCTCTCACCACTTGGGTTATATGGAGGCAACCGAAAGACGAAAATACCCTTACTAGCTAACTAGGGATACATGCCCCTCGAGGGTGAAATTGGAAGTCTTTGTCTTCGCACCATCGGACGGATGCCCAGCGACCGCAAACTTGCTTAGCCTCGACGCAAGCCTTGCGATCCCGACGCGTGTCCTCCGCTTCGAAGATTCCGGACTGCGTCGTCGCACACCGGTCAGACCGGTGCTCCTCACCGGTCAGACCGGTACCCACCGGTCAGACCGGTCAGACCCACCGGTCAGACCGGTCTGGAGCTGCTGCACCTCCGTCTTCGGTTCTTCGGTCTTGGCTTTGTGGATCAACCAAGGAACCCAGTGGTTTTCTGGTGAACCACCGGAAACCCCGCGAACTCGGTGTAGCCTCCGCCAATCACCACTCATGACTCGGCTCCCACGTAGTCCCGGCTCGACCTTGGTTTTGAGGCTCAACCAAGAAACCGTCCATGACTTCATCTTGCCGTTCTTGCCACCATGCGGCCCGCACTTGACCCCGCTAGCCACCGGGTCCCTCGAACCAAGCCTACTTGTCTTCTCCACACCTGGAGGCCTCACCGGCAACGACCTTTCGCGCTTGTTCTTCACCTGCCCCTGCACCAGTCAAGCCGCAACCTGCACCTGCAATACTTAGCCAAGAATCAGTCCACACCACGTTGTCAATCACTCATCACACCAGGAAGCGACCATCCACCGGTCCTCGAACCACACCTGGCTCTCATGGGTAAAGCTCTTGCAGCTACCAGTAGCGTCGTTGCTGGCACAGACAAAGGGGAAGCTAGCTCCTTGGTTCTACGGGCCGTATCAAATTCTGGAACGGACCGGGGAGGTCGCGTACATGCTATAGTTGCCACCGACAGCTCGCATCCACAATGTCTTCCACGTCGAGGTTCTCAAAGCATTTCATGGCCCAGCTCCAGCTGAAGTTCCACCGCTGCACCAGATGTTGAATGGGTGTGTCCTACCTACACCGGCCCTGGTGGTAAGCAGTCGCCTGGCACGCGGTCGCCGGCAAGTTCTAGTTCGATGGGAGGCACTGCTGCCTAGTGAGTCTACTTGGGAGGATGTCGAGGAGTTCAAGAAGTTGTATCAAACGATTCGAGCTCGAGGACGAGCTCTTTCCGGAGGAAGGGAGAGATGTCATGGTCGGTGTGGGATTCAGTAGGAGGAGGCATTGGCAAAACCGTCCAGCCAGGGAGTAGGACTCTTAGTTGTGCGGCAAGATATTAGAGATAGAGATTAGATTAAATTAGTTAAAGAGATAGCAGTTGGTTTAGATTCATTAGAGTTTTGGTTGATCAGGAGATGTAATTCCAGGGTATTTATACCTAGTCCCACAAGAAATAAAGGTTAAGGATGAGAATCTATCTAACCTCTCTCTCCCCTGTTCTCTGCCTCTCATCCCCCTTCTGCTACCGTCGCTGTGAGGCGACCTTGCCGCCACGGGCAAGAAGCCAGCAGCGCAGCGGTCGGCCACCTCCCACAACTATCCAATCTGCTCTCTGTCGCACACCCGTGACAATCCTCTTGTTTTTCGCTTCCTTCACGGAAGCTTGAGGCGACACATGCGAAGAAGAGATAGGGATGGCAACGGGCCCCGTTCCCTGATTCCCCACGGGGAATTCCTCCATTAGGGGACGCGGATGGTATTGATTTAACCCCCACGGGGAATTAAATGGGGAAATTTTGGTCCCCGTCGAGACTGGCGGGGGCAGGGATGGTAGTGCAACCCCCGTACCCGTATCCCCGCGTCCCCGATTAAAACCAGCAGCAAGCAGCCGTTCGAGTAAATCTGGCCCACCAGCCCACGAAACAACTCGGCCCAACACGGATGTGCATATAAGTAGCTGTCTAACCCTAAAATCCACTCCCACCTGTTTCCTTTCCTCACTTCCTCTCCCGGACCAGCCGCCGCCGCCGCTAGATGAATGAGGCCAGGACCCGTATCCCCTCGTGGCTTGAGCTAGAACCCCACGTTCTCATGCCAGACGACTACACAGAGGCTCCTATTCTTCCTGAGGACTGGAGTCGAGTGCAGCTGTGCAGGAGGCATGCCGTGATGTGCTAGCTTGCGAGAGGAGCAAGAAGGCACTAGGGAATTTTATATGTATTATTTCCTTTCGTTGTTTGTTTTCTCGGCCAGTAGTCTTAGAAATTGTACAGAGTTGTATATGGATTTGATTGGTCTTGTTTCGTTATTCCTTTTTGGTTCTCATTTTGATACTGGATACTTCAGAGATTTCTTTGTAAAACTGAGATTAAGGGAAAAAGAAAACTCTCTGCAATGAAACGGGGACGGGTCCCAGCGGGGATGAAATCCCCGCGCGGGGGCGGTTGCGGGCAAAACTTCTCCCCGAAGGTGTTCACGGGGACGGGGGTGGGGAAAATTTCCACCCACGGGGACGGGGATGGGGAGCTAACCCCCGACGGGGAATTCCCCGTTGCCATCTCTAAGAAGAGAGATGAAACTGACCACAATGGTGCTGCTGTCACTGTGTTGTACTCCTTCGCACCTCAAAACCTACTGCACTGTCCTCCATAACTGCCTCTGCACCTGTCGTGCGGGCTCCTCTTTGTGATCCGCCAACTGCTGCTCATAGTTAGGGTCTGTTTGGCAGGGCTTCTGCCACGGCTCCGGGAGCTGTTCTTGGTGAAGCCTTGCCAAAAGACCGCGCAAAAACAGCTCCCTGATGGGAGCGCCCGAGAAACCCGCTCTTTGGAGCTGTTTCCGCGCAAGGGAGCCAAAAATCGTAGCTCCCCCCGGCTCCGCTCGCACCCCTGGATTCTCCTTATCAAATTGCCCCTGAAGTTCGTAGAAATTACAAACAAAATGCCATTCCTCCAACCGCTCTTCCCAGCGTGTGCGACAGAAGACTTTCGACGGCGCTCGCATGGAGAACTAGGATGCGGCAGCAACCAAAGAAGGAGCTCCGACAGCCGAAATCCGTAGAACCGGCGGCGGAGAAGCTGCAGGGGTGCGGCGCGGTGCAGCACTGGAGGGCCGCCGGGAGCAAGGGAGTTGAGGTTCGCCGTCGGGATCTCTGGTTGGTCCGCCGGGGAAGATGGAGCTCGCCGCCTCCATGGTCGACGAGGGTGGTGCCCCTGCGGCGTGCGGTCCCGGCGGGGACACCTCGCGCCGGGGCGAGCACCGGCCACGGTCGTGGGAGCCTGCAGCTTGTGGAGGTGACCGGTGACCACTACGTGAAAAACTCACTTTGGTAACGGGCATAGATTGCCTTTCGTAATGGGCAAAGCGCCCGTTACCGATCAAGTGTTACAAATGAGCCAAGAAAGGTAACGAGCAGATGCCCATTACTGATAACACATATTTGTAACGGGCATCAAACAATGACCGTTACCAAAACTAGCCACCGATCACGTGAAATGGCTATTTCTCTGGGCCCACAGAGAACTTTGGTAACGGGCACCAAAACAGAGCCCGTTACAGTAACTCAACATCGGAGACGCGTTCTGTGTACCTGCGTCTCCGATATCTCGACGAAATGAGACGCGTCTATTTCACACGCGTCTCAGCACAACTAGGATTCGTAACGGGCATCAAACAACAACCGTTACCACAACTAGTCACCGGTCACGTGAAATCACTGTTTCTCTGGGCCCACAGGGAACTTTGGTAACGGGCACCAAAACAGAGCCCGTTACTGTGAAATCAACATCGGAGACGCGTGCTGTGAACCTGCGTCTCTGTTGACGGTTAAATAACGCGTCAAGTTACGATCCGCAAGCGCACGGGTCGGTTGTAGCTTTTCCCTTAGAGTATCCCCCAAGGTTAATCAATCCGTGGAACAAGTGGATTGCTACACTCAACTAAGCACTAATGTCGTTGATTTAAAACTCTTTATCAAATATGTATAAGTAAGGAACTTAATCTAATCTTATCTAGATTAAAGAAAGTGAAGAAGAGAGCGATGGAAAGGCGATCACAAGAACGTAGAATGCTTGTCCAAGGGATCTAGGATCACTTGAAAATGTAACCACCTAGCAAGCACAACCCGATCTAATCTATCAAAAGAATAGGTGCACTGAGTTCAACCCTTTCCCTCTCGCGTACTAGTCACTACACGAGGGTAATCCGTGTCGAACACCAAGTGCACAAGACGTTGATGTGTTCTAGGTATGCAAGACTAAGTGTGTGAACCAATCTCGATATGTTTTCCCTCCCGCGCACTGTCACTACATGACGGTAATCGCATAAATAACAAGAGGAACACGATACATGAAGCTATGAGCGATGCATCCCCAAAGCAAGCCAGCCGGCAATTAAGATTGAAGCACCATCAACAAGAATATGATAGCAAATAGATCCAAAACAAAGGTTTGGTGATTACATCTCAAGATCCCCTTCAACCCCTAAGACAAACAAGGACTTTACCCCATAATGTTACACATTGTAGCGCTGGTCATGGTGTAGAATCCTCCGAAGTAGATGAAGGCCACGAGTGCTCCCTTCGCGATCCAATCTGCTTCTTGTTCTCGGTCTTGTGGTGGCGGATGACGAATGAATCCCCCCGTGGCTCTTTGCGTCCAAACTCTTAATAGCCCGAGGGGGTACTAGGTCAAAGGGGAGGTCGAACTGGGCCGAAAATGGGCCAGGCCGGTTGGCATGGGCCGGTCGGCCCAGGGTCTTTTTGGCCCGGTTCGGCCCCATTTTTCACGTGCGAGCTCCTCGTGTAATTGCTGATTAGCTCCCTTCTTCATGTGGGCCCTTGACATCGTTTTCTCCGCGGTTTGGATAGGGCTCCTTGTCGTGCCAGCTTCAGCATTTTCTGTCCAGGTCCTCGGAGTTTTCTGTCTTCACGGTTCGGGTCCTTGGGCCTCTTGGAGTCATGTTCACTTCGTATCTTGACTTGTACCAGGCTTCATGATCTTCTCGTAAGGTGCTTGGTGAACTTCACCTGGAAGTCCTCATTTAGGTGCTCGATTCCTGCGTAAACAATAAACTCCAAAAACCACATGCAAGAGCGAACTTATTATATCAAGGGGGTTAGTACCATTAGATTGGATATCAAATCAATGCCAACATTGAAGGTAAACTCATGGCTAGGAGTGTCAAAGTCGACCGTCAACAACTCCCCCATGCTTAAACCTTGCTCGTCCTCAAGTAAGGCTTCAATGGATATCAGTGTTGCCTTTCATTGTTCACACCCTGCACTTGATCATACATGAAGAAAACATAATGCTCTCTAAATTTATTTGTTAGAATTTCAGTGTACTAGCCTTCATCCCTACGGAGGGTGGATATTGAATAGGCTCATCCCACAAGTAAATAATCATGCTCCCAAATTTTGGATGAATCTCAGAAATTTTGAAATGAAGTGTAAGATGAAGAAAGAGCTAAACCAAGTTCAACAATTTAAACCTCCTTGCATCTTGCTCATGAACTCTCATCTCATCTTGTCTCTCAAGCCTATTTGTTCTACTCCTTTCCCCTCTCAAAACTTTATATAAGTAGAAGGCTTTATCTTGAGCTTTGGGAAAAGTTTAGTCCTACCAAGATATTATAATTAGGATATTATCAAAACAAGACAAGCTTCTCATGGATTTACCGAGCCTCGTCAAAAAGGTCATTAGAAAATAATGTTTTCAAGGAGGGGGAAGAGATGAACACACACTTTTTGAGATAAGTGGACATGTGCAAATGGCTAAGAGTGATCCTGTAACGCCCGTGTTTTTAATCCCTAATAAATCAGCAAATAAATCACCCGCTAAAAATCTTTTTCAAAAATCTTCTCGTCGTTTGAGCTCAATCCTTTTTATCCATAATCCATCCCAAGCATTCAGCTTTCCTAATACTTTTCTCCTTCCAAATGAGCGACAACAATTTCTCCTTAACCTTGCTTCTCCCTAAGCCTTAAACTATCAAGCCTAATGTTTCCTTATTTTATTTATCATTCTAAATCAATAGCAGCAGCAATCTTTATTTCTCTCAAAGCCATCAAGTAGCTATCTTTTCCTTCACGTATATCACCTTTGGCCTCCTAGCTTTTGAGCTCATATGTATGCAACATACATGCACCAGTACACCTGTACACGTACAGAGGCAAGTTCACTTGCAAGCCTTGCCATGAGCACCTCCCCTTGCTGTGATCTGCACGCATGTAGCAAGCCACCCAAAGCAACAAGCAGTAACAACACACTGAGCTACAGACCAGCAGCAATGGCATCAGGGCACGCACGACTCCGCCCGGCAAAGGTCGCAGCAACGCTGGCTGCCGCACGTGCCGAACTCCACTACCAGCAGCACCGCATTGACGCCGCACCGGCCCCACGACGAGACCTCACACTGACGCTCGACGCCGCGGCCGCCATTAACTCCGCCTGCCCGAGCCGTCTTCTCCACGCCACCATCACTGCCGCACGCCGCCGCCCGCCTCGCGCCACCGCCTGCCGCTGCCAGCTCGCTGCCACAGCGAGGCACCGCTGCCCCGACGCGTCCCGTCCACAGCGCCGCATTCACTCGCCTGCCAAAAGCCGCCAAGGCCCCGCCGGCCAGCCCGCCTCGCTACCCGAGCCGCCGTTGCCGCCAAGCCACCTCGCCGGAGCCCACCGGAGATTTTTCTCCCCGAACCGCCTTCCCGCGCCTATAAAAGGGCACCGCCGCGCCTCCACCTCGCCGTGAACCTCTCCCTCGCCTCCATTGCCCCCCTGCTGTGTCACACAGAGCCGCCGCCGCCATTGCTCTGCTCTAGCCCGCCCGCCGCCGTCGATCTCCCTCCACGAGCCGTCTCCGCCCAAGGTGAGGAGGGGAATCGAACCCTCTCGTCTTACTCTCCGTTTCCCCCTCTCCCCGGCCGCCGCCGTGCCCGGAGACGCCGGCGAGCGCCGCCCCCTTGGACGGCGACCCGAGCCCTGTCCGCTCCTCTGTTCTGTTCGACATGAGGAAGAAGAAAGGGGCAGCTTTGCCCATAACCCCCTCCTGTATCTCCTTTTGCCACCACGCAGCCCCCTCCCTCTTTTCTTTATTCAGCCCAACTCAGACAACACCACCGGCCCATGCATGTAAGAGTTGAAAGGCCCAGGTTCCATTCTGATCACCCACGTACAAAAGCACCAGACCCTGTTATGCTAATTATTTTCGGAATTTAATTAACAGCCGATCTTTACACAATCATATCTCACCTATTTAAACTCCGATTCACTTGATTCTTCCTCCTAAATTCCTCTAAAATCATACTCTATCTATTCCAGCTATTCTTCTCTTGAGCTCAAAGGTTTTTTTTCTTTTATTTATTGTGTGCTTGCTTGTGTGTACGCTATAGCCGACGAAGTGAACGAGGAAGTGTACCGCGAGCCGGAGCTTGGAGCCGAGTACTACGAGCAGGAGACCGGAGTCCTGAACCGCGAGCAGGAACTCCCCGAGGACTTCGAAGACGGCAAGTTCAATCTCATCCTTTGAAGCATGCTTTGATCCCAGTTTTATAAATACAACCCTATGACCCGTTTTATAAATTGCATATTATTTGACTGTTAAAACCTGGTAGGATAGCCACCTTTGATTGCTATGATTGATCTTTGATTGCCCTAAATGATTTCTTTAAAATGAGTGAGTGCTTTAAAAACGGGAATGAGATATTTTGGAAAATGAGTAAAGAACTGGGTAGACGGGATGGACGCGTGTGTCAGGAGTATGGGTGAGCTCGTACCTTTGTGGTTGAGCGTGCTGGAGATGTCCATCTTGTCGTTAAGGACCGGGTTGCATGACATCTCACCTGACCCAATTATCGTACTACCACTCGACCGTTGTATGTGGCAACGGCTTAGCATAAATCCCACTAGTTAATCTACTTGCCATCAGGAGTGCGGGTGAGCAGCGGGAGATCAAGGAGTAGGGGTATGATCTGTGTGAGGTACGCCCTGGTTATGTGAAATAACCCCTTAGTTGCTCCCGTGGTGGCTCGTAGGGTTAGCTAAGGTGGGTAATGGCTTTGATAGGATCCGCGCCGACACTAAGGTGTTCGTGTGGCGGTACCCTACTTGTGGGTAAAGATGTACAACCTCTGCAGAGTGTAAAACCTATTCGAATAGCCGTGTCCACGGTATTGGACGAGTCACGGTGGGGTCACAAAACTAGTGTTTGGGTTTGAGATGATTTCCATGGCGTGAGTTGATTTCTGGCAAAGTGTGTGGCTGTGTGCCTGGGCTACTGCGGACGGGGAGTCCGGTAGTCTTCATTTGGTTTTCACAAAACAACTGAGTTACTTGAGTTATAAAAACTGTTTGCGAAAACCTTTTCAAAAACAAACCCTTGCATGAGTGAATGCGTTTGCAAAATAAACCTTATCCTGATCCTTGATATATCCTGTGCATGCTCTGTCTCTTAGCCCCTCCACGGGTGGGGTTGAACTTGTTGAGTACGTATGTACTCACCCTTGCTTGATTAACTGTTTTTCAGAGGAGGATCCCGACTTTGTACCCGAGGACGTCGAGTAGGTCGCTGTCCTGCACCCAACCCGTGCCTGTGGATTCAGGGTCTCCACAGGAAGCTTCCATGGCGCAAGACTCTGAAGATATCTTAGATGCTGTTGCTATCGTAGTTTGGTCTGTAGTTCTTATGTTGCTTCTCGTGGCAGTGGCGCTTCCATGCCCACAGCCTCGACGTGTTGTACGGTAATGAACCATCTGATGTAATAAATGTGGTACCAGCCTCCTGGGACTGGTATTTGTATCACATTTAGTCACCTCTGATGAGGGGACGCTTCAGATCCCGAGGCACAAACAAAGTCCTCATTATCGGATTGCACGTGGTTGGAAAGATGAGTATGGGTCTTGATCTTGAATCCTCTTGAAATTCCTAATGGTCTTCTCTCTCTTTCTTTCTTCTTTGTTTTCATCATTTTCTCTCTCTTTTTTTCTTCTTTTTTTTCTCTTTTCTTTTTTATTATATATTTTTTTACTCCCCTAAACTCTAGACTACATTAGTACCTACCTTCTTGGCAGCTCCCCCATGCTTAGACGATTGCACGTCCTCGGGCAAAGAGGTGACGAAGTTTTGTGCCAAGGTAGGTACTGAAAATCCTAAATTTTCTTGGAGAGAAACACTTGAAATCTTCTAGGGATCCTTTACGCACCCTTTATGTCGTCTTGGAGGTCTCCCAAAATGAAACTTTAATTTTGGCACCTTCATTCTTGTGATCTTCCTCAAAATATTCATCCATACTCAAGAATTGGGTTGTGGTCAAGGAGGTAAAACACAAAAAGATATTTTGGGTTTGTGGGTGGACATCCGGCGAGGTTTGCAAAATTTCCGATGTGGAAACTTACAATGCACGGATAGAAAAGGCTAGCAAAAAGATAGATACACAAAAATGGAATGACCAGCTTCTTAGTCTCGAACCAGAGAAATCAAGCCTTGAATCAATGCACCCAAAAATAAATCTTGTACACTAAGTTTTTGCACTCAATTAAATATAAGGCTTTGGATAGGTTGAGCAACATGCAAGTGGTATTAATGACAAGGTTAGCATAACTTTTAAGAACAAAAATAAATCATCTTTAACCCATCCAAAATTGAGAGCATGAGAAAAACTATGGGTCTTTGTCTTTATCATAACCTCCACAAAGGATTAAGCTAGCATTTAAATTTAATTTCAGATTTGCATTAATGAGTGCATTAGCTTAATCATGCATAAAGCAAGCATAAAGACGAACAAAGCGGCAACGATCATCATATATCAACTTGGCATAAATTTCCATCCTCACCAAAGGTCATGAGTAGGGGGCAATATTTATTCATGATGATTTGAAGCAAAAATTACAACTAACACGCATGCTGAAAATAAATAAAGTAGGAAGTTATTTACAAACTTACCTTGTTTTCGTCGTTTAGCCTTGACGATCCGAGTCACCATCCAAGGTGCAGACGTCAATGTATTTAATGGGCATAACGTCAGGCTCCAGGAATACCTTGAGTCGTTGTCCATTCACAACATATTGATCTCCTTTGGCGTCCATGATTGTTACCGCTCCCGATGGTGACACTGAATGTACGACGTATGGTCCATCCCATTTGCTTTGCAATTTTCCTTTACCGAAGACCTTGTATCGAGAATTGTATAGTAGGACCTTGTCTCCTTCCTTGAATTCCTTCTTATGCAATCTTTTATCGTACCATCTGTTCGTCCTTTCTTTATAGATGCTAGCGTTGTGATATGCCTTCAATCTTAGCTCTTCAAGTTCACTTATTTGAATCCTCCGCTTTATTCGTGCCGCATCAATATCAAGATTCATCTCCTTTATTGCCCAATAAGCCATGTGCTCTAGTTCTACCGGTAAATGACATGTTTTTCCATTGACAAATTGATAAGGGGTCATACCTATCGGTGTTTTTGTGAGACATGGGTACCCCTGGGTCCCCACCGACCAGGCTCACGGCCGTCCCCGACAAGTGGGTCCGCCCTGTCAGAAGACTCGCCGACCTGTTATTGAGCCCAACCGACCTGGTTGGCGGCCCACACGACCTCCTGAAGAGCTTCCAGAAGACTCCAGACGACCTTATCCAAAATGACTTCAAGACTTGGCGTGTAAGACAAGACATCGGTGGATTCCGACCAAGCAGATCGACGGATATGGCAAGTGTTGTAATCAACTAGACTTAGGTCTCCTGGTCGTAACCGACCAGGAATCTGGGAACCGACCTTGTCCGCTGGCCAATATAAGGCGGGCAGGGCGACCCCTTGTACAATCACGTAATCCCCAAGCAATCTACACCAACAACTAGACGTAGGGTTTTACTCTCCGGAGGCCCGAACCAGTATAAACTCGCCGTGTTCTCTGTGTTCTGTGTGCTCGTGCGCAACCTTCGAGTTCTTAGCCTTAGATTCCCCCTCGCCGAACAACTAAACCACCGGGGTTAACCCCCCTGTGGGCTGTCTAGATCTAAACATCTGACAGTTGGCGCGCCAGGTAGGGGTGATCACGAGCTCTTCGTGTAGCGTGATGGTAGTTTGCTCCGGCGATGATCTTCGGCGGCGACACGAAGGATATCTCCGCAGCGACCTGGTCGCTGCCACCCTCCGATCTAATCGCGAGGCCAGCGTCTTCGTACTACAGATGGCGCGTTGGATTTTTTTTCGAAACCACCCACCCACCCGACGTTCTCGACGACAACCACACTAATCTCTCTTTGTCGACGTCATGGGATTCCGGCGTGTCCGCACATCTCGGTGATCAAGTCTAGCGTCATGCGCCGTCATGCGCAGCTCCCACGGTGAAACACGACTACTGCGACGGCCGTGTTCGATCTGCACTCGACGGAAGCATACGGTCGGGCGGGTCGGCAGACTCAGAGTCCAACGCGTTCACGTTAGGTCAAAGCCACGTGAATGCACATCGGTCTCCAGGAGCTACGTACACAGGGAAGCTTTCGTTTTATTTTTTTCCATAATATCCAATCTTGTTTCTTTACTCGGCCAACAAGTATTAATCTAATTTGTTGTTTCCGTAACTTGGTGCATGCATTCAATGACTACTACAATCCGTGGATGGCCGCGTCATCAAGCACCACTGATCGGCAGGAACTCGTTGTGGGCGGGTCCCGACCTGCCGCATAGATGATTAACATCACCCTCGCGGTGGTATCCACCTCGACTCGTTGACAGCCATTCACCGACCTCCAACAAGTGTCCGTCGACCACTCCAGTGACTCCGGCCTGTCTGTGACGTCCCACGGTAGCAACTACAGCACCATGCACCGTGTACTGTTGCCCCGGCAGACCTGCACCGCCGGTCTCGGTGTTTGACATCTCGAGCTCGACAGCTCGGCCACGACGATCTTCGACGTCTCTAGCCCGCGTCGACGACTACGTTCCGATCTCATCTACAAACAAGCTAAGTTCTATTTACAATTAAATATTTTTACGACTTCAATTTATTTAGTAGACCTACTCTACATGCTTTGTCTGCTCTTCCGATCCCTCCCCCTCGACATGCTCGGGGGCTTGGTCATGCCAACATGTAGGTCGCCAGACCCGAGGGTTCAAATTTTTTATCTTGTGCTATGTTCCCCTCCCCCTCGACATGCTCGGGGGCTTGGCCTGCCAATCTAAGGGTCGCCAGACCTGTGGGGTTCTACTTCTCCTGTGCGTTCTTCCTTTAACTGCTTGACTCTCATTATGAGTATTCGACGTTGTGTGGTTGCAAAACTTGGGTCCTAGGCCCCACCCCGTGCGTCGGCTACATCTAAGGCTCCCTGCTGAGCATTGTATAGGGGTGAAACACTTTGCAGCTTTAGAGCTTTCGAGTCCGCATGATGCGTGCCTGGCACGATAAGGGGAATACGTACCTTTTCAAACAAGACATAGCACAAGAATGTTCAGCTCTGGCTAACATTATTCAACATCTACATATCATAGCTCAGACTAGATCTTCATCATATTTATATTCGACAGATTGATACACCGACCTGGTGTTTATTTTATTTTACAGGACCAGCTCTTTACTCCGGTATCACCTTCATCAGGTCGCTAGACCTCCCTCCGGCGCCGTCGTCGTCTTCGTCAGGTTGCCAGGCCTTGCTCCGGCTCCGTCGTCGTCCTCGTCAGGTCGCTAGACCTTCCTCCAGCTCTATCGTCGCCTTCATCAGGTCGCTAGACCTCTCTCCACCTCCGGCGTCGCCTTTGGCGAACCTTCCTGATGGCTCCGTCGTCGTCGGATTGAGGTCGGCGGACCTCCTTGCGGCTCTGTTGTCACCGGCTTTAGGTCGTTAGACCTCCCAGTGTCTACGTCGTCATCTTCTTCAGGTCGCTAGACCTCCCTGCAGCTTCATCGTCACCTTCGTCGGGTCTCTAGACCTCCCGACGTTTTCGTTGCTGCCTGCTTCAGGTCGGTGCACCCTTCCTTCGGCTCCGACGTCGTCTTCGTCAGGTCGCTAGACCTCGCTGCGGTTCCATCGTCACTTTCGTCAGGTGGCTAGACCTTCCTCTGGCTCCATCGTCGCCTTCGTCAAGACCAAGACCTTCCTCTAGCTCCATCGTCGCCTTCGTCAAGACCAAGACCTTCCTACGGCTCCGTCGTCGCCTTCACCAGTTCGGAAGACCTCCTCAGCGACTTCGTTCTTCTAGCTCCAAGCTTCTACAAACACAGCATCCTACAATCTGGTGGACGGACACATGCCCATGGCATGGCCTTAAAACTACCCTGCCGCTTCATAGCTCAACAATGCTCGGTGCTTGCCTCCTTTAGCCTCACAGTGCTATTTATAGCCAAAGCCAGGCCTCGGGCAGCTGGTGACATAATGACACTGACACCACGTGGTCCAGAGGGCCTGTAGACATGTGCATGATTAAAAGCGATGACCTTACCCTATCTCGCGACGCCTTTGTCGCTAGTGTATCAATGATGCCTGAGCCCGCCGCAGCGTCACATGGCTACAGTACACCCCTTGATTCGTGGGCAGTTTGTCATTTTCTGGGTGGCAAGAGAATCTCCGACCACTGTTGACCCGTGACCTTGCAGTTTACGGAGAGATAAGCCTGACTCTGCGTCAGAGGGCCCTGCACCTCATTACACCCTACGGACGACGACAAAGATTACACACACCCTTTTACAACTTGACGTTTTCATTGCACCTGCTAGGCTCTGCGTCCTGGTGCACCCGCTGTGGCTCTGCATGTAAATGGACTTATTCTAATCAGCCTATATTTTTGTTCCCTGAGCAGAATGATCGTAGGTTTGATTGAAGACCTTCTGGGGTAGGTGTGCCTCCCTGCTCTGCCAGATCCGTTTGGGCACCTGAAGATCAGAAGCTTCACATCTCCGATTTCGTCGGGCCTCCGTGGTCGGTGTGCCTATTACTAAGGTCGTCAATATCTTAGTATTCTGGCTCCGCTGGATGGCTGGCAGCTATGTTGGTCATCTAGGCACCACAGAGACCTCCTTGAGGTCGGCGTGTCTTAATACTCAGGTCTTGCAATACCTTGGTATAGTTACGGTTCTGCCAACCTAGTTGGACGCCCTGGATGCATGACCTTCCTGAGGTCGGTGTGCTCTTGAAGCCCTGCCGGCCTGCTCTGGACACCCAGGATTTTACGTCGGGAATGAAGGCCTCCCTGTGGGGTGCGCGCCTGACGGCCCTACCAAGTACCTCTGGGTGTTTGGGCGCCTTAGATTTGAGACCTTCCTGAGGTCGGCATGCCTCGAGTGGCCCTGCCAGACTCTTTGTAGCTATGCAGGATATCTGGGTGTCTCTACACTCCATACGTTAACGATTTACATATTTTCTACAACTTCGTCGGCAACGGCTCCGGATATCATGACTTCAAGCTACGACACCATCAACGACCTCTTCATGCGCCTTTCAAGATCCTACTGGGTATCCTCGGATACTAGACATTATTGATTTAAGGCCTCTTTGAGGTCGGCACGCCTATAAGGCCTCCTTGAGGTCGGCCCTGCCAGACTCCTTGCAGCTATGCCGGGAGATCTGGGTGTCTCTACACTACGTTTGATCAAGACCATGACTCAGTTTTTTGAGCATCAAACTAGCCATGCTGCCTGCTTCAATGCTCGGGGACTACTCTACGAGAGCGTCTTCGACGCCCTCTTAATTTCTTCGTCGTACCGACCTGTTGGGAAACATGTTTCTCATCACGTCATTACTCGACCTACTTTTTCTTCTTCTTTCTTTTTTTGGATCATCATACCGGCCATCCTGCCCACCACGATGCTCGGATACTACTCTATGAGTGCATCTTTGATGCCCTCTGAATTTTTTCATCGTCGTTTCGATCTATTGGAAGCCTGCTTCCTATAGGTGGTCACTCGACCTTCCTTCGTTCGGCAAAACTACAAACAGGTCGGCTGCAAAGTTGATTTGTTCTTTTTCTTTTGACCGACGTGCATGCTATTCGACCTGTCGATAGCTCTACGACTTCGTCATGACCTTTCTAAGGTCGCTGCGCCTACACCTCGCTCAGAGGCTTGTGAGACATGGGTACCCCTGGGTCCCCACCGACCAGGCTCACGGCCGTCCCCGACAAGTGGGTCCGGCCTGTCAGAATACTCGCCGACCTGTTAGTGGGCCCAACTGACCTGGTTGGTGGCCCACACGACCTCCTGAAGACCTTCCAGAAGACTCCAGACGACCTTATCCAAAACGACTTCAAGACTTGGCGTGTAAGACAAGACATCGGTGGATTCCGACCAAGCAGATCGACGGATATGGCAAGTGTTGTAATCAACTAGACTTAGGTCTCCTGGTCGTAACCGACCAGGAATCTGGGAACCGACCTTGTCCGCTGGCCAATATAAGGCAGGCAGGGCGACCCCTTGTACAATCATGTAATCCCCAAGCAATCTACACCAACAACTGGACGTAGGGTTTTACTCTCTGGAGGCCCGAACCAGTATAAACTCGCCGTGTTCTCTGTGTTCCGTGTGCTCGTGCGCAACCTTTGAGTTCTTAGCCTTAGATTCCCCCTCGCCGAACAACTAAACCACCGGGGTTAACCCCCCTGTGGGCTGTCTAGATCTAAACATCTGACAGTTTTATGTGCAGTCCGGTATGCCCACAATGCTCCGTCTAGCTTCTTTGACCAATCCTTTCCTCCTTTAGTCACCGTCTTCATGAGGATTCCTTTGAGTTGCTTGTTTGATGTTTCCGCTTGGCCATTTGTTTGTGGATGATAGGCCGTAGACACCCTATGCTCGATTCCCAACTTTGCCAAGCATCTTTTAAAATCATTGCCAATAAAGTGTGATCCACCATCACTTATTAAAATTCTAGGAACGCCATATTGAGGGAATATCACCGTCTTGATCATTTGAATGGCCTGTTCCGTAGATGCTTTCCGACATGGGATTGCTTCAACCCATTTTGATACATAATCAACTATGACCAAGATGTGTTCATATCCATTCGAGTTCACGAATGGTCCCATAAAGTCGATGCCCCAAACATCAAATAGATCAATTTGCAAATTATAATTCAGCGGCATTGCATTCCTTTGTGATATATTTCCACTCCTTTGGCATTCTGGGCAAGTTGCAACAAACCTTTTAGCATCCTCATGCATCTCAGGCCAATAGAATCCGCTTGCCCATACCTTTGCTTGTGTTCTAAAATGTCCATCGTGTCCTCCATATTCCGATGAGTGGCATTTTCTTAGAATTTCTTCTCTTTCTTCCCACGGCACACATCTTCTTAGCACTCCATCATCTCCACATCTATATAGGTATGGTGCATCCCAATAAAATTTTCTACTTTCGGTAATTACCCTTCTTTTAGCATTTTTGTCCATGTGATCTAATGGCATCTTCCGTAGGCATCTTATGACATCATGCATCCATCCTCCCCTATCAAGTATTCGATATAGATGGTCATCTCTCATTCTATTTTCAATTATCTCCATCCCATCATCTCCATGGTGCATCCTTGATAGGTGGTCGGCTACAACATTGTCCGACCCTTTCTTGTCTCTAATTTCCATATCAAACTCTTGTAATAATAGAATCCATCTAATCAAACGTGGCTTGGCATCTTTCTTGGACAAAAGGTACTTGATTGCAGCATGGTCGGTGTACACGATCACCTTCGAGTTCACAACATAAGATCTGAATTTTTCAAATGCGAACACCATGGCAAGCAATTCCTTCTCCGTAGTTGCATAATTCACTTGAGCTTCATTTAAAGTTTTACTTGCATAATAAATTGCGTGTACTTTCCCTTCCTTCCTTTGTCCAAGAACAGCTCCAACGACATAATCACTTGCATCGCACATTATCTCAAATGGTAAATTCCAATCAGGAGGTTGCATAATTGGTGCACTTATGAGAGATTGCTTCAATGTCCGGAAAGCATGCAAGCATTCTTCATCAAATTCGTATTCCACATCTTTTTGGAGAAGTCGTGTCAATGGCTTGGTGATCTTTGAGAAATCCTTTATAAATCTTCTATAAAATCCGGCATGCCCGAGAAAGCTTCTTAATGATTTGATATTTGTCGGAGGTGGCAACTTTTCAACCGTTTCAATCTTAGCTTTGTCCACCTCTATTCCTCTCTCGGAGATTACATGTCCCAAGACTATCCCTTGTTTCACCATAAAGTGACACTTCTCCCAATTAAGCACTAGGTCAATTTCTCCACACCTTTCAAGGACTTTTTCCAAATTTTTCAAGCAACTTTCAAAACACATACCATGCACCGAGAAGTCGTCCATGAATACCTCCATAATTTCTTCAATAAAATATGAGAATATAGCCGTCATGCATCTTTGAAAGGTAGCCGGTGCATTACATAAACCAAATGGCATTCTTCTATATGCGAAAGTTCCATATGGACATGTGAAGGTTGTCTTTTGTTGATCATCCAGGTGAATGGGAATTTGCATGAACCCCGAGTACCCATCAAGGAAACAAAAGTAAGAATGTTTAGCTAACCTTTCTAGCATCTCGTCGATAAATGGTAACAGAAAGTGATCCTTCCTTATTGCCTTGTTCAACTTTCTATAGTCGATGCACATTCTCCATCCGGTCACGACCCGTTGCGGTATCAACTCATCCTTCTCATTCTTCACAACGGTTATTCCTCCTTTCTTTGGTACACAATGCACCGGGCTCACCCATTCACTATGTGGCACGGGGTATATTATTCCGGCATCCAACAATTTGATCACCTCCTTCTTCACCACCTCACGCATGGCATGACTCAATCTTCTTTGATGCTCGACAACGGGCTTGCATTGTTCTTCAAGTGGTATGCGGTGGGTGCAAAAGGCTGGACTAATACCTTTCAAGTCACTTATCGAGTATCCGATCACCTTCTTGTGTTTTCTCAACAAATTCAGCAACTTATCCATCTCCTCCGGACTCAATTCATCACTCACAATGACCGGGTACGTCTTATCGGCTCCCAAAAATTCATACTTTAATCCCTTGGGAAGTGGCTTTAACTCAATATCGGGCACTTCGGGTTCTTGTTGTTGCAAGTCTCTAATATCTTCATAATTTTCTTCATCCAACCTTCCATCTTGTGCCTTCAACCCCTCGGTTGCTTCCGCTAGTTCTTTGTCTTGATCATCATACATAACATCATTCTCTATTGCTCGTTGGAGAGGGTCCTTAAAAGTATTAACAAAACAAAGATCCTCTACCTCTTCGTTATCAAGAGGTAGAGGTAAAGCAATATGAGAAGCGGGTAGAAAATCATATGTGAATTTAGTTCCATCTAGATCAATAGTAACTCTACCCCTTCCGGCATCAAGAACGGCATTGACCAACTTAAGAAAGGGCCTACCAAGAATTATATCATCATGTTCATTATGGCAAGCATCAATTATGAAAAAGTCGGTTGGAATAATTTTACCCGAGATGGCAACATCTAAATCTCTAAGCACACCCAAAGGTCTTGTCGTTCTACCATCTCCCATGATTAATTTTATTTGTGTTGGAGCAAGATTTAAAGTTTTACTAAAAAGCTCATAATAAATTTTGGAAGACATCACACTAACATGGGCTCCTATGTCACATAAGGCTTTGCAAATTTTCTCTCCATTAATGTTGCAACTTATGTGAGGTGTCGGTAGAGGGGTACCTTCGACATGATCGGCTCCTATCGTGTACACTTCGGCTAGGTGTGCATATGGCGAGTCCACCGGCTTCACTCCCATAATCCTCTTTACTTCGGCAATGTGGTCTGGATCTAGCTCTTCATCCTCATTGAAAAGTCTTTGAATAATTTCTCCGGCCGATTCTTTGTCAAACTCGTACCCCGAGTGCCTCTCCTTCAGAAAGTTGAATTCTATAGCTCTCGCCGACTCTTTTTGGTTTGGGTATGGTCTCCTCTTGTTGAATATTTCTTCAAAGTTGATTGGGATCCAATCCATTTGTTCGAACTCCTTTAATGGCTTTGCATTCACCAAACTTCTTCTTTGTACCTCTTCGAGCTTGCAAATTTTGATGTCTTGGATTGGTCCTCCTTCATTGTGGGTTGCCCCTTCAATCTTTTCTTGCCTTGCTTCTTCTTTCTTCACTTCCGGGGCTTCTTTTCTTGAAATTCCAGCAAGTACCTCCACGCAAGTTTCTTGCTCAATGCTTCCCGAAATATGTTCTTCCCAATCTCTTTGCATGGCCACCCCCTCGCTTAATCTTTGTAGTAATTGGGTGGCCTCCGTGAGTGTTTTCTCCATGATATTTCCGCCTGCACACATTTGAACATACCGCATGCATTCGGGGGTTAGGGAAAAACAAAAAGTATGCAAGAGCACATCACCGGAGAATCCGAGCCTTGGTCCTTGTTTGATCAATCCATTGAATCTTTCCCAAGCTTGATCTATTCCTTCCTCTTCTCCTTGCGCAAAATTTATCACTTGCCTCCTCACATTTTGAACCCTACTTATCGGAAAGAATTTTTCACAAAATTTCTTCACCAATCGATTCCAATTTCCTTCCACCTCGAAGGATGCAAGTGAGTGCCATCGTTTTGCTTTATCCACAAGTGAGTATGGAAAAAGATTCCATTAGTACCAATTGACGGGGACTCCTTGTTGCACCGTGTTGCATAGCATCGTGAAACGCTCGATATGCCAATATGGATTGTCCGTCTTCACCCCTCTAAATGGGTTTGCTGCCACCATCTCAATCATTCGAGGCTTGATCTTGTACTCGGTAGCCTCGAGTATCAAATCTGATTTTTGGACTTTAATATCCTCCAATTGCAGGCTAGCATAGTACCATAGTGGTTTTTCTTCTTCCTCCATGGGGTGATTGACAAAAGCCATCTAGACAACAAAAACAAAACAAAAAAACAAGGATTTCTAGACAAAAGGTTAGGTGTTAGTAATCAACAAAATTAATAAAAAGTTAAACATAGCAAACTAGCTTGTTCCCCGGCAACGGCGCCAGAAAAGCTTGTTGATGGTTAAATAACGCGTCAAGTTACGATCCGCAAGCGCACAGGTCGATTGTAGCTTTTCCCTTAGAGTATCCCCCAAGGTTAATCAATCCGTGGAACAAGTGGATTGCTACGCTCAACTAAGCACTAATGTCGTTGATTTAAAACTCTTTATCAAATATGTATAAGTAAGGAACTTAATCTAATCTAATCTAGATTAAAGAAAGTAAAGAAGAGAGCAATGGAAAGGCGATCACAAGAACGTAGAATGCTTGTCCAAGGGATCTAGGATCACTTGAAAATGTAACCACCTGGCAAGCACAACTCGATCTAATCTATCAAAGGAATAGGTGCACCGAGTTCAACCCTTTCCCTCTCGCGTACTAGTCACTACACGAGGGTAATCCGTGATCGAACACCAAGTGCACAAGACGTTGATGTGTTCTAGGTATGCAAGACTAAGTGTGTGAACCAAGCTCGATATGTTTTCCCTCCCGCACACTGTCACTACACGACGGTAATCGCATAAAGAACAAGAGGAACACGATACATGAAGCTATGAGCGATGCATCCCCAAAGCAAGCCAGCCGGCAATTAAGATTGAAGCACCATCAACAAGAATATGATAGCAAATAGATCCAAAACAAAGGTTTGGTGATTACATCTCAAGATCCCCCTTCAACCCCTAGGACAAACAAGGACTTTACCCCATAATGTTACACATTGTAGCGCTGGTCATGGTGTAGAATCCTCCGAAGTAGATGAAGGCCACGAGTGCTCCCTTCGCGATCCAATCTGCTTCTTATTCTCGGTCTTGTGGCGGCGGATGACGAATGAATCCCCCCGTGGCTCTTTGCGTCCAAACTCTTAATAGCCTGAGGGGGTACTAGGTCAAAGGGGAGGTCGAACCGGGCCGAAAATGGGCCAGGCCGGTCGGCATTGGCCGGTCGGCCCAAGGCCTTTTTGGCCCGGTTCGGCCCCTTTTTCGCGTGTGAGCTCCTCGTGTAATTGCTGATTAGCTCCCTTCTGCATGTGGTCCCTGGACATCGTTTTCTCCGCGGTTTGGATAGGGCTCCTTGTCGCGCAAGCTTCAGCATTTTCTGTCCAGGTCCTCGGAGTTTTTTGTCTTCACGGTTCGGGTCCTTGGGCCTCTTGGAGTCATGTTCACTTCGTATCTTGACTTGTACCAGGCTTCATGATCTTCTCGTAAGGTGCTTGGTGAACTTCACCTGGAAGTCCTCATTTAGGTGCTCGATTCCTGCGTAAACAATAAACTCCAAAAACCACATGCAAGAGCGAACTTATTATATCAAGGGGGTTAGTACCATTAGATTGGATATCAAATCAATACCAACATTGAAGGTAAACTCATGGCTAGGAGTGTCTAAGTCGACCGTCAACAGTCTCCTCTGTCTTGACAAACGGGCCAAGTTCTGGGGCCCACCGGTCAGTACTGGTAACGGGCATTTACGCTGCCCGTTACATTGTTGGCATGTTTGTAACGGGCGTTCCGAATGAAGCCCGTTACTCACTGATCAGTGTTTGTAACGAGCTTTAATTAACGCCCGTTACAGATACGTAGGCCACCCCTACAGTAACCTGTTGCCTGCTTGCCGGCTGCATCCTGGAACCAGCCAGGATATGACTAAATTCACAGAAATTAGATCCAGCATCCAAATTCATAGAAATCCACATAATTCACATGCATCATATGACAAAATTCAGCATCATCATCTCACAAGTAAAGAAGCATCACTGGCTTGACAACAATATCACAGCCATAGTTAACTAGCTTGACAACAATATCACA
This sequence comes from Cenchrus fungigraminus, assembly GCA_036936925.1. Lineage (NCBI taxonomy): Eukaryota > Viridiplantae > Streptophyta > Magnoliopsida > Poales > Poaceae > Cenchrus > Cenchrus fungigraminus. The sequence continues at coordinate 40,960,291 of CM072778.1, read as the reverse complement.
AAATTCATGGGACAATGAGGAATGCAAAAATTTCCTAAGAACCATGTATAATATGAGCCCACACAGTTTCATCAGCATGAAATTTTCCTCCGACTGTGATCACCTGTTCCATGAGGAATGTGGCAATTCTTTCACGAACATAGACCAGCGTGGATTTGTGGAGAGGATGCTCATCTAGTCCTAATCTCTAGATATAACAATGTCACCAGTCAGCACAAATATATAGGTGGTTACCAAACATGTGCAGTGCTAATAAGCAAGAACTGTGCTCAGTTGCAGGTTTTACAAATGAAGATCCCAAGAAAGTACCTCCATATCTGGGTCTCTATCTTTTAATTTAAGCATGTGATAGGCACAATAGAAGCCGCAGAGTTTGGATTCAGCAGGTTGTTGGTGGCACTGCAATAAATGTACAAAGAAAAATAGTGGTGATCGAGAAGAAATAAACTCAAGCTTTAGTACTAGCTTCCACAGGAAGGAAATAAGTGGTATGTACCTTAACATCTTTGACATGTTCCAAGGTGCTAAGGCGCAACTTCTTTTTGCCGCAGTAATGTTCCCAACCCCTACAATGAAACATGCAACAATGGTTAGGGCACTATTAATTAATATACTCTGCACAATTTGTTGAGGAACATCCGCAGGTTAAGAAAGAAATAACTTACTCATTAATGATTTGTTCGAAAGGGGTAGTATCAGTCTTAACTCTCTTCAATGAATCAAGATAGTAGACCTTCTGCTGCTTCGGAACGATCGCCACTGCAATCCAGTGGTTCCTTCTGAGATAAGCGGTAAGGATGAGTTTCTTTTTAGCATATAGTCTGAAGGCACTGTGCATATAGGACACAGAGAAAGCAAGAGTGTCATCCGTGCTGGTCAACGTTGTCGAGCAAAGGCATTCAGGATCAAGGAAGCCAACTGCAGCGCCCATCTTCTCAACTTCTACAGCCATATTCCTATTAGTAAGAAAAAACAAAGTGTAAGGAAGCAAAATACATGGTAAAGATGACGTGAGGCAAAAAGCACATTTCGATAGAGAATGATTAGTGAGAAGCAGATTAAATTTTCAAGCAACTTACAGGATGAAGCAGCGGAGAAGTGTCACATCCAAAGCATCCAAGTTGAAGAGATCATACAAATCACTGAGTTGCACAGGTATCTGCTCGAGTCCGTTTGACGATTTGTCTCCTCTCTTAGGCCATGCATTGGTCCCAAGCTGAAGTGCGACCATAATCGAAGATTCATCATCTGACTTACCACATTGCATGTAGAATGTGTGGAGCTCTCTGGTACAAGGAGCAGCCTTTTTGAGATCATCATCACTGAGAAGGCTCTTTCCGAATTTGTAATTTGGGTTAACCATAGCCCAAGGATTCTTCTGGGTGTTTCTCTCAGATCGCTTTGGGTTACTCATAGACCAAGGATTCTTCTTGGTGTTTCTCTCAGATCGCTTTGGGTTAGTCATAGACCAAGGATGCTTCTCGGTGTTTCTCTCAGATCACTTTCTAGTAGGCATCTTAGAGGTTTTATTTACAGCAATTTTCTTTTCCTGCTGCTTTGAGATGGCTGAAGAAGGTTTCTTAAGGGTTTGCTTGCCTGCTGTAGGTGGTGTAGAGCTTTTATTTTTGGCAAGTTTCTCTTCTTGCAGCTTTGAAATGGCTGAAGGTTTCTCAAGGGATTTCTTGCCTGCTGTACGTGGTGTAGAGATTTTATTTTCGACAAGTTTCTTTCCTTGCTGATTTGAAATGGCTGAAGGTTTCTCAAGGGCTTTCTTGCCTAGTGGTGTCTCACCAGGAGCTATTACAGAGGTATTGGGCCCAGATGTACCTACATCTTTCTTCGAAATGTCGTCGACATATTTATCAGCACCAGCCAACACATCACTCTGGTTGACTGGTAACAGTGGTGTCTCACCAGGAGCTATTACAGAGGTATTAGGCCCAGATGTACCTGCTTTGGCATGATTGTTTTGAGTACTTTCGTTTGGGGGTGTAGGTTTTGTTGTTTCATGAGGAGGAGAAGGAGGAGGAGGCGGAGGAGGAGGTGGTGGTGGTGGGGATGGAATATTTGGTGTCTCTTGCGGATGTGGGGATGCAAGTTTTTCTGTTTTTTCAGGACTAGTAGTAGGTGGGGATGGAATATTTGGTGTATCCTGCGGATGTGGGGATGCAAGTTTTTCTGTGTTTTCAGGATGACGAGGAGGTGGGGATGCAAGTTTTTCAGGACGAGGAGGAGGAGGTCTGAATGGAACGTCTTGCGGATGTGGGGATTGAGGAGGAGGAGGAGGAGGATGTGGGGAACCATGTGAGGAAGGAACCTGTACCATACTCTGTGAACTACAAGGAATCTCTACCGTAGCCTGTGAACGAGATTTACATGTTGGTGCTCCCTTGATGTGAATCCGACACCTTCTCCACTGTAACCTCTGTCCTTCAGCTTGTCCGAGTTTCATCACCTCGTCATTAGGAGGGTATTCCACCAGTTCATCCGCAAAGATAGTATATACAGTGAGCACTTCAACCACAACACAGTCTTCATGAATCGAGACTGCTAGTAGCGTAGTCTGCTCTGGATGAACAAGACCAATTGCAGCCTCACATTCAAGACCCCTCCACGTGATCCATAGGCCACAGTGTGTGGGTTCAGTCAACATGCCTATAAGGTCTTCCTGTGTATGATCGTCACAGCGCACCTCCGTCGCCAACTCTGCAGTGCCATCGGTCAAACCTACATTATCTACGGACGCACAACTGCTCTTCAGTGTGGCGGGTGAAGGGCTTGCGCGATTGGACACTGGTGACAACACCATCTGGTGACAACACCACCTCTGCATCTGCATCTGCATCTCAGCCACTAGTTCTTGCTTGATTTGTTCCTTTATCTTTTCCGTATCAACTGATGCGACGGTCTTCATCCTCTTCCTCTTCCTGTACATGGAAGCGTGCTGAGACCATGCATACTTCCAGCCCTGGTAGCTGGAGACACCACGCACGCGACCTGGTTGTTCAGGGCGGCCCAAGCACTGACTTAGCACATCATACTCCCTCTTCCCTGCCATTCCTGAAGATTCTGCACATGCAATCTTCTCCTTGATGTTTGCAGCCAATTTTTCTGCCTCTTTGTTGTTGAACACTATCACGGCAACACGGTCTTTAATCACTAGCTTACTCCTTGCTCGCAGCCAATTCTTGGAACAAACGTCAGGGTAGGCGTCATATGGGTTGGGGATACCAGCTGCAGCTAATTGTCTGTCCTCTTCCTCCCATTGTTCTAGTTTCACAGTATAACCAGCTGGACCCATGTTGTGCTCGCTTGTGTTCCGGCTTCGGAGTTCTTTGAACTTGACACTAACAGATGAGGCTTGCTCGGTTTCCTTCTGTTTCATGAACTCCTTCCACTGTTCCGGGACGATAAACGGGTGCCTAGTAAATGGCTCAAGTCCTTTTCTGATAAAATCTCACCTAAGCTGAAATCTGAATTGTCTCCATGCCTTGGCTGCCGTCTTCCAGAAAAGCTTGAATGCCTGCGGTTTCGCGCTTTCCTGGAACTTCAAGTGTTTCTGCACATGCTTATCAAACAAGTCCCACTTTTTATCATTGCTTAGTTCTTTGAATTCTGGCAAGTGCAAAGGTATCTTTTGTCTAGCAACGAGCCCCGCAAGCGCCCTGAACCTGCGCTTTTGAGTCAATGGTACTGGCATCCCCCCTATGTCGACCTCACTGACTATCATTGTGTCACTTGGCCACTTTGTGGATGTCCTTAGCGCTCTGCCTCGGCGCTGAGCCCCACCCACCTGGTCTTTGTCGGTGGTTTAGACCGGCAACCTACCAAGGGGAGTACCCGAGGTAGATGAATGTGGCCTCGCCGAGATCGGCAACTCGAAGGAGAGACACGTGGCACACAATTTAGACAGGTTCGGGCCGCGAGGTGCGTAATACCCTACGTCCTGTATGCTGCATAGCTCTGGATTGATTAGATGTGTTTACAAGAAGATGCAGATGATGAGATAGGGGTCCCTGCCTCGCCTTATATAGCCCGGGAGGCAGGGTTACAAGTCGGTTTGAGGAGAGAGTACTAGTCGGGTACGGCTAGGAGTTCTTTACATAAATCCGGACATGTGTAGCTTCCTATCCGAGTTCTATCCCCCTGTAATCCTTGCGCCCCATGCCAGCAGGTGTCGTGTTGCCCAAGTTGAGTAGTCCCAGGGGCCCACCGAGTAGTCGGTCCTGGTACCCACCAGAGTAGTGGGCCCAGGGATGTCCATACGACAAGCCCCCGAGTACTTTGTAGTCGAGCAGGATGTCTTCGAGTAGTCTTGATGGCCTTGGCGAGTAGTCCTTGAGCGTCCCCGAGTTCGACAAGCCGAAAGTCCTCAAGAATGCTTGAATCATCCCTAGGCTGGAAGGTACTCCAGCTGATCTTTGAGTAGTCTTGAAGTCTTCTCGAGTAGTCCCCAAGCGTCCCCGAGTGCTTCTCTCGAAGGTCTTCAATAATACTCGTGATGTCTTGATGAAGAAACCATATGGAAAATGCGATTCGGAGAATTGCATTCCATATGGAATGTAGCCCCCGAGCCTTAGGTCGAATCGTAGATTCAAGCTGAGGGTCAATCTGAAGTTCTGTCAATCTTATCCCGAAAAATCCAGAGAAAAAACCGAAGGACGCGTGGCACGGAGCCCCCGAGCCTTGAGTCGAGTACTTCCTCTCGAATTAAAGGGTCATCTTGACTGTAGAATGTGTCCTGAGTGGGTCTTGTATCTGGTTGTGTCCCACGTAGGTCATCTGAAGTAGTCGAGCCCCCGAGATGGAGAGCATCGAGTACTGGAAGTTGAAGAGTCACGCTGCTGCCGCTAGGTCACCCGTCTGGCGCCGTCTCTGAGAACCAAGCTGCCAGGGCCGGTTATAAATAACCGGTGAGTCCCTTAGGGTTTTCACACCTAGCAGTTGCATTCCTCAGATTAGATCTGAATCCCCGCCGCCTCTGCTCCTCTGCTGCCGCCGCCGCCGCGCGTAGATCCAGTTGCTCGCGCCGCCGCAGTGCACCCGCCGCTGTAGCCCCCGAGCGAATGCGAGTGAAGACACCCGTCTCTTGGAGAATGAAGGGGTCTCCGGCGAAGGGCAAGAAAACCGGTGCGTCGAAGAAGAGAAACCGCGATGAAGAGACCGGTGATGCCGGCTAGTCGTCGACGTCGCCACCTCCGTCCCCTTGCCCTAATCCAGCGAAGGAGTGGAAGAAGGCGAAACTGAAGACCGACGACCTCCTCGCCTTGGTCAACAGTGGGTTCCTTCGTGAGAAGGAGGTGGATCTATGGTGCACCGCCACCGGCGATCCATACCCGATGGAGAAGAACTCGGACGAAATCCCAATGTTCGCCCGGTTCGAAGAGCACGGATTGGCGCTCCCCGCCAGTGACTTCTTCAAGGGTCTGCTCAGGTACTACAGCATTGAGTATCTTAATCTCAATCCCAATGGTATCTTCCACGTCTCTATCTTTGTACACTTCTGCGAAGTCTTTGTGGGGATCAAGCCCCACTGGATCTTGTTTCGGAAGTTCTTCCGGTTGAAGCCGCAGCCGAGCACCAACGATACACGAGTAGTCGGAGGTGCTGGTATCCAGATGCGTGAAGACGCCGCCGACCAGTACCTGCCGTACAAGTTGATAGACTCCAACCAGGACTGGAAAGCCAAGTGGTTCTACATCAGCAACCATCATCCTGAGCTGCCGAAGCCGAGCGGGTGTCAACCGAAGCACAGGCCGTGGTGGAACACGGAGCCCACCATGCAAGAGGGTATTCAGCTACCCGAGTTGCTGAAGAAGATCAAGGCCTTGCGAGAAGCCGGGCTGAGGGCCGAACACGTGGCCTTCAGCTTCATGAAGAGGAGGGTGCAGCCACTAATGTCATGAGACACCCTCGGATACCAGTACACCGGCGACAAGGATACATCCCGGTTGCCTGGCTTCGAACACGAGGACCATGTCATCATGGAGAGACTGGGCAAGATATTCAAGGATATGCCCCCGTACACACCGTGCCCGGTGCCAGAGTATTCTGCGGCACGGCCGCCTAATCAGGTCAATAGTCGTGACATAAGCCCCCGAGTACTGATTTGCTTGAAGTAGTCGTACTCATATGTGCTACATGTTGTAGGATGACGTGGCGAAATACGTCTCAGTCCCGACTTCTCCTCCGCGACTTGTGGAGCAACCGGAGGAGAAGGGCAAGAAGAAGGAACACCGCGTGGTCGGTGAAGGCGAAGACGCCGTTGTCATCGAGTTCGGCTCTGAGGACGATGAAGATGAAGAAACTTTGCAGCAAAGGTTCCAGCTGCGCTCCAGGTTCAGCCGAGCTGGGATGCCAAACGTCCCAGTCATCGAGAAGCCATCCAGCCTCGAGGCTAGTTTGCCGATGCTGCCGAGGAGGCCTCGCAACGTGGCGCGGAAACGCGCCGTCAAGAAGCTGAAGATCTCCGAGACGACCAGCCAAGAGGTAAACACCGTGACTAGAGTAGTCGAGCACAGCTGATGGGTAGTCGTATGCTGATCAATTGTCTTGTAATATTGCAGGATATCCCCTCCCCGGACCTCGTAGACCAGGGCGACGAGGGGGTCCTGGACACCGTGGGGGTGGCAGCTGAGAGGAGTATCAGCCCGCCTCCATCAACCGAAGAAGTCGTGCCGACAGGGGCACGGTAGGAGACCGGCGCTGCGGAGCCGCAGCCGTCGGTTGAAGAAGGACGAAACCCTCCGCCGGCCGTAACTGTAGAGCAACCGGAGGAGGCGCCTGTTGAGGCCGGAGCTGCCGCTGAAGCTGGCATAGTTGATATTGCCAGTATACTAGGTGCTCCGACCGTGACCGTGGTGCGATCGACACTGTAAGTTCTTATGAACCTTCAAGTAGTCGTATAGATGGCAGACTTGTCTTTGTTGACTTGATTGCTTCGTGATGCAGGAAATCCACGGACCTGTCATGGGACGGTGAGGAGACCAGCACTCCAGCCGACGGAGAGGGCCGCTCGGCGGAGGAGCGCGAACCCACACCACCGTCACAGACTGAAGTCGCAGTGGAGTCGTCGTTGGAGGAAGCCACCTTGGTTGAAGGTATGTGTCCTGTCACCACTGATAGTCACTACGCGTAGTAGTCGTAGCCACTGAGATTGACTGCGTGTACTCATCGTACTAGGAGCACAAGCTGAGGGAGCCTCGATTCCTGAGGCCGTGGCCATAGAGACGGCTGCTATGGAGTCGGAGCTCTCGAGACTGATGGCCGGGACGACGGAAGGAAAAGCCCCCGAGTTGGGTGCGGAGGTGCAGGACGATCCGCTCCACGGGACGAGCACGGACGTAGTCATCCGTTCGCCCATCATAGAGGAAGCTGCGCCGATCCGTTCGGCGGCTATGGCAGAGGAGGCATCCTCGAGCCGCGAGGGTCTTGAGCTACTGGAAGACAATCTTGTCGATCCGGCCGTTGTTGCTCTGAACATGGAGTCATGGCGGCGTACCCAGCAGTGGGTCAAGGTATGTTGCGAGTACCTCGAGTAGTCTTGTGCGACGGAATACAAAGTACCCGTTTGACTGTTCTGTCTTCACAGGATATTATTGAAAGATCCCGTGAGAAGTCCGAGCTGCTGAAAGGGTACGGCGACACAGTCCTTCGTGCTGAAGCCTTGGAGAAGGAGCTCGACAAGTCGAAGAAACATTCTGCGCTGCTCCAATCCAAGTTTGACGGTGCCTTCGCCCAGTATCATAACGAAGTGCAAGAGATGCAGGCGAAGAGGGACGACTTGATTCGGAAAAACAAGTCGCTACGCCAGAAGAATAAAGGTATGCTTCCTGCCAAAGCCTTTGAGTACTTATTAGGATACCTTGGTGTAATCTGGCGATGTGATGAGTTGTCTGCAGAGCTTGAGGAAAGGGTCGACCAGCTGAAGGCGTCGGAGACGGACTTGAAGAACATCGTGTACCGTGAGACCGACAAAAGAGAGGTACTTGAGTATGAGTACGCTCAGTTGCGCCATGAGTGTATCAAGCACATGGAGCTTCGTGAAGCCTCAGACCGTAACCTTGTCAATTGCTATAAATCTCTGCAGAAGCTCAATGAAGATTGCGAGAAGCTGCGGGGCCAACTGAAGGAACTTGAGGAAGCTGCGCTACCCATTGCAAGGCTGCTGGTGCCGCACCCGGGCGGGCCCAAGATTGCTCCATTGGTGGATCGGTTGAAGGAAGCCCCCGGGCGTCTGGTGACGTATGTCAAGCACTTGGCGAAGTCGATCCCGAACCAAGTCTTGTCACACATGAAGTCGTATTTCCCCAAGGCTCCGGTGGACGTAGTCACCGGTGGACTTGCAGCGAACTGTACTGACGATCATAACCCTCTTCTTCATCTTGTGGCCCAGGTCTATAGTCCTCATCAGATTTATCCTGTGAATTAATAGTCAAGGGAATTACAGTAACTACTTTAGCCCACTGTAATATCATTGGTTCTTGGTAAACCATTAACATAAATGCAAAATTCAGTAACCAAAAAATTTGTTCAGGCAATGCGACCTTACCATTTTAAATAGGAAGATGCAGGCTGTCTCTGTTGCTGATGAGGTACTTATTCAACTTGGAGAGAATGTGCACATGTACATAGGAACAAGAGCAAAAACAAATATAAGAGTCAATCTAAAGGGAAATGCTAAGTATGTATACCATCAACAGCTAAGTATATCCACATGTACTTATACAAAGGAGCCACGGCATACCCTGCAATTCCCACAAGTATAAGTATATTTATACGCATTTATATAAAAAGAAAAGCATACGCACGCATATGTTGTATACTTGATTATCTGAACGCATGTGTGCTGCATACGCTCGCTTGGCCTAATTGCATAAACTCGAGCAAATATACCAAATTACGTTGTTAATTTTACAGTTATTACTGAATTGTTGTTAATTTTACAATTATTACCGAGTTGGTAGAATGCATTTACCGAATTGTATAAGACATTTTTAGAGCGGCATACCATAAACTCAAATCCTAGATTCGCCACTGACCTTGTCACTGTCAGAGCAGAGGGATCTCTACTCCTCGTCGCTGCCTGCTCGCCGCCACGTGCTCGTCCTCGCGTTGACCTCGTGGCTGGATCCCTCCTCCTCCTCCTAGTTGTCGTCGTCGTCGTCACTGGATCCCTCCTCTAGTCGTCGTCGTCATCGCCGCTGCTGGGTCCCTCCTCCTCCAGATCTCGCTTTCAGAGGTGTGGTGCGGGTCACGCCGAGCGTCGTGTGGCGCGCGTCTCAGCGAATGGGCGTAGCATGCATCGTGGCGTAGGGGGAGGTGAGAGGGACGAAGGCGAAGGGGAGAAAGCGGCGGCGGCGCGAGGGGAGAGTGGGAGGAGACTGCGTGAGGGAGGCGTCCTTCCCTACTAACTTAGCGCGAGTGGGCTTGTGTGGGCCTTAAAACGAGTAATGTAGTCAAGTACTACTCTGCTATTATATCATAAACATGAGATAAAAAATCTAATTTTAAGAAATTTGGTTAAACAAGTGTGGTTGTTGATATTTTATTCATATACTAAATTACCAACTATGAATTTTTCGTATTTTTTACGAATTTTTAGGTGATGTTTATGGGCTCTAATATGACATGCATCACAAGTTCACATCACCAAGCAAATAAGTGTGACTGTTGATATAGCATCACATCACATGTTCACATATGACATGCATCACAAGTTCACATCACCAAGCAAACTAACTCATAACAAACATATTCACATCTGACATGCATCAGCAGGGCACATCACCAAAATAAGACTGCATCAGCTGGGCGTATCACCAAACTAGATTGTAGCTGCAAGGGAACTAGTTAGCTAGACGGCTTCTTTTGTGCTGCTGCCTCAAGTTCAGCTATCCTTGTCTCTAGTTTTGCAACTCTTTCTGCCAGCTCAGCATTCTTCTTTAGAAGTTCAATCTCCTGCCTCTTTTGTGCGGCTTTAAGCTGCTCATCCTGCTTGTCGATTCCTTTCCAGATGTAGTCAATGTCATCCCGAGTAACAGCACGTTCCTAAAACAAAGGAAAATTATATTGATGCAAGCTTCATAACAGTTGTAACTTCTTACAAGAAAGCTGTTTAGCTCTAACTAGTTTCAAAACTTGCCTCCTTCTCTTCAGCCGATTCGTTGAGCTTGTTGATTTCAGTCCAAATCCTGTCAATGTCATGTGCAACAACTTCCTACAACAAATGGAAATTAATGCATTAGAACAATTGATCAGTGAAGATGTGAAGATACAAGGACAAATCATGCGTGATGGTTTCAGAACTTGCCTCATGGTCTTCAGAATCGTCGCCGAAGTAGTTGCCAGAGTCGTTGCCGGAGTCATCACCGGAGTTGTTGCCGGAGTCATCACCGGAGGAGATGAGGTCTACCAACACTCTTCTACCCGGGTCGTCACCGGAGGAGTCCGCGCTCACCTCAATGCGCGTGGACCGCTTCTTCCATCGCGTCGAGGAAAAAAACCCTGCCTCTCCATGGCGGGCGTAGCTGGAGTCCGCCAACTTGTCCCTTGCGCGCGTGTATGGCTTCCTCCCCCGGGCCGACGAAGAACTGGCCTCTTCCATGGAGCACTGAGGAAGACGCACGGGGGCGGCGTGCTGGGACGGCTCTGCTTCGTCGCCGCGGAACCTCACTCTCTTGGCGGGGGCGGCGGACAGCACCGAGGTAGACGGACGGGGACGTGGCCGCGGGGCCTCCTCCTTGCAGAACCTCCCCCTAGAGTCGCGGGCCATCCCTGCGACGGAGACGAGGCTGCGACGGAGACGAGGAAGACGGAAGCCGGAGAAGGGGATAGAAGGCGAAAGGCGGGGCAGAGCGTTTATTAAAAAGGTTCGGATGCGCAAATGATACGATGATTAACAACCACCCGTCGCCAATGAAGGGGCGGGGCCAGGTCTATTCGAATGAAGAACAGTTTGTTTTTCCCCTTTTAATCTGCAATCAAATTTTGTATCACGTATTTCTCCGTCATCCGTAATCCAAATTTGATGATATTTGTTTCTGAATTTTTCTAAAATCAACATCTATTCATTTATGACATTTTTTCATATGTAATTCCATTTCTTGGATGTTGTTTATATGCCTTATCTTGTTCCTTATAAGTACAACATAGAAATAATATTTGTTTTACACAACCATTATTACTGAAACTTTGCATTTCGTAATCTTATGGTGAACATAAGGTTATGTTCAAATTTCAAATGCATATGAGTTCGAACATGTTTTAAACTGTGGAAAACTTCAATGTTGAAGTAACATTCTAAGAAACTATATGAGAGATGTAGACATTTGTACACAAGTATAATCTTCTGTTTTCGAAACCATTTGAATTTTTGTAGACAAGCTTAGGGACCTAAATTATGTTGCCAAGTCAATTTGTAGAATTTTTAGAACACACTAAGACGTTATTATAATTATTATATCAGAAACAAGAGATAAAAAATCTAATTTAAAGAAATTTGGTTAAACAAGTGTGGCTGTTGATATTTTATTCAAATACTAAATTACCAACTGTGAATTGTTCGTATTTTTTACGAATTTTTTGGTGCTGTTTATGGGCTCTAATATTTGAGAGAAGCAAGTTTCAATTCAAAACAAATAGTGTCGGGCCCACGCGTCAGCGTCAGAAGTCTATATAAAAAAAGATAACCGTTGCCTGCCCGACCGACAAAGGCGATGCAGGTAGACTAACCCGTGTCGCCAACAAGTGCTCCATTGTCCGAAATGCCCTTGACCGAATGAATATGCATCCGCTCCGGCGACGCTGGTACACTAACCATCGTCGCCAACAAGTGCTCCATTGTCCGAAATGTCGCTGGCCGAATGAATATGCATCCGCCCCGGTGATGCTGGTACACTAATCCTCGTCGCCAACCAGTGCACCATTGTCCGAAATGCCCCTGGCTGAATGAATATCCATACGCCCCGGCCCCCTTCTTCTTCCTTGATCCGAGCTCTACCGCCGCCGCCTGCCCGTCCTTCCCCGCCGTCACGCACATGTCGCACTACGCCGATTCGTCTGGAGGTGCACGTGCAAGGAGCAGGGTTCAAGGTTGCCGGAGCAGCCGCAATCACTCCATCGGCTTGGCTCCAGTCGGTGAGCTAAGCGGCTTTCCACTGGTCCCTTGCCCGGATTGTGGTATGGCTCAAGTGGTGGAGGGGCTGACGCAGAAGGAAGGTGAAAACCACAGTCGTCTTTATTTCAAGTGTGCAAGGAACTCGGTGAGTAGTTTGTTGTGTCTCCCAAATCTGAGTTAGGGTTCTTATGTGCTTTTGATTCTGCAGTACACCAAGAATTGTGGATTTTATCGTTTCCACAAGGAGTATCTCCAGATGCTGAAGGATGCTGGCGTCATTGTTTTTCGACCGTCGAACTGGGCAGACGCGGTCGATAAAGTAGTTGATTCAGTGGAATGTCAAATTGGGAGCGGTGAGCAGAGGCAAGCACTGGACAAGCAGAGGAAGAAAGTACTGGAGGAGAAGATGGACAATGTGATATGGAAGATGAACTTGATTATTGTGGCTGTTTTTTGTGTAGTATTCGGATGTTTACTGGGGATGTATGCTGCAAAGAAGTAATTCTGATGTTAAAAGTGGTGCTTTTGCTTCATCTGTGTGGATGAAGAATGAAAAATTTGTCACATATGACAAACTTAAATGTATGAATGAAGAATGGATGGAATGACAATTGGGTCACAAATATTAATGTGTCACACATCACAAAATTCATCAATACATCTGTGCTGACATTTCATTGCAGCACGAGGCAAAGGAGACGCGGATTAACACAAACAGAGTAATTAACAAACTTCTGGCATAACTCTGGCATACACGTTGCAATTCATTGTAAACTGCTGCCATATAATGACACAAACAGAGTAACAAACTTCTGTAATACACATTGCAATTCATTGTAAGCTGCTGCCATAGACATTGCAATGCGTTATAGGTGACATGGATTGATCTACCCGCGTCTCTTAGATCTACTAGTTCATCACAAGTTCAACATACACACAGGAGGAACATATTAACAGAGGATCTACTAGTTCATCACAAGTTCAACAAACACACAGGAGGAACACATTAACAGAGGAACAAATTAATTAAGCAGAGGTAGTCACCGCCGGAGGAGCCCCACCGTCGGAGTCGGAGTCGGAGCCAGAGCCGGAGCCGGAGCCGGAGCCGTCGAGGCTGCCGTCGTCGTCGCCGTCGTCGTCGACGGGGGGAACACGCCTCTCTCAAGGTCCCCAGCCAAGATATGGATCTTGCAGGTGTAATCCTTCACGATCCTCTACAGCGGATCATTAGGTGCTGAGACCCCGAGACGAACGGCCACCTGTCGAAGCCTGTTGAAAGCTTCGCAGAACAAGTTGACTGACCAAGTGGCTTCGTCAGCAGTTAGTGCAGGAGCAACGGCCTCCACAGGCTGCGGCGCCGGCGCCTCATCGGGTGGGGGCGGCGGCACCTCCTCGGGCTCATTGGGCGGGGGCGGCGGCACCTCCTCGAGCTCCTCATCGGGCGCCAGCGCCGTCCCCTCCTTGACGAGCTGATGGCGGCGGCTTTCGTCCTCCTCCCTCCCCCGCTTCCTGGATGGCTCTGACGATGCCATGCGCTCGCTTGAGGGAGAAGAAGCTCTTGGATTCACTTCTTGGTGACCAGAGACGGTGGTGCTGGGGTTTTCTTGGTGCCGCGGTTGATGAAGCTCTTGGCCGGCTGGGGATTTATATTGACAAGACGGGGAACCGTCAGGCGGCCGGTCACGCACCTCGGAACCCGTGTACGCTCATGAGAGCTCTTGGCCACAAAAGAGACATGTGGTCACAAGGAGACGTGTGACTGTTCATATTTTATTCAAATACCAAATGCCCAACTATGAGTTGTTCGATTCTCAAAAACAAACTATGAATTGTTCGTATTTTTATTAATTTTTAGGTGCTGTTTTATGGGCCCTAATTTTTGAGGGAAGCAAGTGCCATTTCAAAAAAAAAGTGTCGGGCCCACACGTCAGCGTCAGCAGCCTAGTATAAAGAAGGTAACTGTTGCCCACCCGCGCACCTGCCAACAAAGCGACGCGGGTTTGCTAACCCGCGTCGGCAGTGACTATCCATTTTGCAAAATGAAAATATTCAACCGCCCCGGCCCATTTCGTCTCCCGACTCTCCCATTCTTCTTCCGAATGGATAAGCGCAGCACTTTCCTTAAAAAAAGCGCAGCACACGACGCGTTCCTCATTTCTCACTGGGGTGAGAGGAGGCGTGGAGACAGAGACGACGATGAGCGCCGGCGAGGGGCCAAGCAGCGGACGACCCCGCGCACCCGGGATCGAGGAGCACCGGAGCGCGAAGCGGTGCCGCAACTGGATCCGCACGCGTGCCGGCGAGATGGCGGCGAAGAGGGAGACGACGATGAGCGCCGGAGAGGGGCCAAGCGGCGGTGGAGTGAACCCAATGCCGGAGATGAGGGTCCTCGACTGGATCCTTTCGGGTTCCGACGAGGGGCCAAGCAGCGGCAAGGAGGAGCGTGCCGGCGAGGGGGCAGCGAAGTGGGCGAGGCGCCTGCCTCACATCTGCGAGCACAAGTGTCTGGCAACGACGAAGAGGGGTCGAGGGAGCGGCGAAGGTGTAGAGGACCTCATCTCTGACTCTGGCAACGACCACGACGACGGCGAGGCAAGTTTCTCTGAATCTCACTACCTTTTTACTTGTTCTATAGATGGAGCTTGAGCTTGATAAAGTTAGTGCCTATGATGATGTCTTCCATGCTTGTCATGATCTTATACCAAGTTCTGAGGCAAATCAGTTCTGAACTAAGTTCTGCTTTTACTTGTCACCCTGCTATGAAGCCTAGGATAATTTTCAATTTCTTATATAATTTTCCTATGATGATTACTGTTCCTATACTTCTCCAAGTTCTGAGGCAAATTATTCTGAATTAACTATGTTATTCTAATACCATGTTTAACCCTGTTTCAGGCAAAACTCTATGAGTCGCGAGCAGAGCTTGAGTTACTTCTAAACCTTAATGTCTGGGATTATGTGAAACCTGAGTTTGAAAAAATCACGAAAGAAGTGAACATCCTCATCAAAAAGGCTAAGCACATAAGGAGGTACAAGTATACTACTGAACAGAATCTTCAGCCCATTGAAGATGTGCTCGAAGGGCTTCAAGAATCCTTGGTTGCTTACGAAGAGGCTGCAAAAAGAGCCAATCTTGATGGGGCATGAGGAAGTTCAAGCTTGTTGATGTGCAGGGGTCAGATAGCCATACTTTTGTGGATGTTCAAGGGGCATGCTTTTGTTGATGTGTATGGTCAGATAGCACGTCCCATAGTAAATAATTAATGTGATGGACAAGTTAAGTCCTAGCCTGATGGACAAGTTAAGTTAACTGTTTGTAATAATTATTCTTTATTCCTGTGGACAAGTTATCTTCATCTATGTGGACAAGTTATCTCTCTTTTGATGTCTGTTTTGTCTCAAAAGATATATGTGTTGATTGTGCCTGTATGCCGAAATGGAAGCAATGAGAGATCGAGCTGACCTGTCGATGAAGACAGACTCAAAGGAGACGCGGATTCACAAAACTCCGTCTCCTTTCTTCACAAAGGAGACACGGATTAACAAACTTCCGTCTCCTTTGTTCACTGCCGCCGTGCTCCCGCTTCACGGCAGTGAAGAGTGCTATTAGACTTTAATTATTGAGCTCTCAGTCTAGTAACGGGTGTCAAATGGTCATCGGTAACGGACACTAAAGCCGGTTACCGATATGGCAGCGATCAGGAATGGACTTAAAGGGCCCGTTACCGACAGGGTATTGATCGGTAACGGACTTTACAAGGCCGTTACCGATAGCTTTAACTATTGTAACAGACTCGATTTAACATCCGTTACAACGAATTCATGTAACGGGCGTTTAAGAAGCCCGTTACCAGAAGTTCACATTGGTAACGGGCGTAGTGGAGGCCAACCCCGGGGTCGGCCTGCCGCGCTTATGGGTAACAGGCGCCAAACAACAACCGTTACAGATGTGGGTGTATGTAACAGGTGTTAAGGGCCCGTTACCGTTACAAATGCTGCGTGGCCTATTTGAGGTTCTCACGTAGTGGGCGCACGACGGGAGGTGGAGGTGCGTCGTAGCAGAGGCACGAGGGACAGGGAGGCATGCAGCACAGAGAGAGGGAGGCGGAGGGGAGATAGCTGTGAATGGATAAGGTGGTAGGAAGAAAGGATAAGAAGAAAAGGAAAAAAAAGAAAAGGGAAAATAATTTGTAAGAAGTTGTTTGCCAAACGTTTTCCTAAAATGGATTCAGCCCCCCATAGAATTCGCTCCACCAACACAGCCACAGTCGGAGCTGCCACAACCACCTGCCAAACGCACCCTTAGCTCCTCAATTAGCAAGAGAGAGAAGTAGGGGAGAGAGAAGTAGGGGAGAGAGAACGCAGCGCAAGGGGATGAGATAGTATAAGGTTAAGGAAAAAGTCTACATCACCCCCTCACCTATAAAGGGTGGACTATGTGACCCCCTAACCTATGAAACGGTCTATATCACCCCTGAACTTTTCAAAACTAGTCAAATTACCCCTAAAGCAGTTTTGAAAAATCATATTAAATCACAGAAAAATCATAAAATGGAAAATCAAATTGTGTTGGACTCCAAATGAGTATATGTACACAATGAACATATAATATAGTATGATTTAGTACATTGTTTTTGTTGTAGCTTTAGATTTATGCTTTTTTTCATTGTTGTTAAAAGATGTACGAGAGCATACTACATTATACATTCACTGTGTAGATCTACTCATTTGGAGTCCAACACAATTTGATTTTCCATTTTATGATTTTTTTGTTATTTACTATGATTTTTAAAAATTGCTTTAAGGGGTAATTTGCCCGGTTTTTGGAAAGTTCAGAGAGTGATATAGACTGTTGAGGACCGGAGCGTCCGAGGACCGGTGGATGGTCGCTCCCTGGTGTGATGAGTGATTGACAACGTGGTGTGGACTGACTCTTGGCCGAGTATTGCAGGTGCAGGTTGCGGCTTGATTTGCGTTGGTGCAGGTGAAGAGCGGACGTGAAAGGTCTTAGCCTTGCGGGGCCTCCGAGGAGTGGAGAGACAAGTAGGCCCGGCTCGATGGACCTGGTGGCCGAACGAGATCAAGTGCGGGCCGCAGGGTGGCAAGAAAAGCAAGACGAAGTCGTGGACAGGAGCCGGTGCAGGGTAGCGGCTCACGACCGGAGTCTGCACGCGGGGTTTGCGGTGGTTCACCACAAAACCGTCAGGTTACTAGGTTGAGCCACAAAACCAAGACCGGAGGCTCAGCGGGCGGAGACGGGATCCGAGTGCGTCGACTTCGAAGCGGAGGACACGCGTCGGGATCGCAAGGCTTGCGTCGAGGCTAAGCAAGGTGCGGTCGCCGGGCATCCATCCGATGGTGCTACGACAAGAATTCCCAAAGCGCCCTTCGGGGGGCGTGTATCCTAGTATTATGTAATAGGGGTAGTTTCGTCTTTCGGTTGCCTCCATATAAACTTAGAGGAGAGAGGATGGCAGCCATCTCTTGCAAACCCTAGCTCATTTGCTTTTGCTATTTTCCCTTCCTATTTTCCTTAGGTTTTCCATAGGACTAGCTTGAGAGCTTCATGGTGAGATCTTGAGAGAGGGATGGATGTTGAGGAGGCAAGCTAGACCTTGTATGAATCATTCATGGTGTGTATAGAAGGTTTGGTGTGATTCCTCAAGTGTTCTTGTTGCTCCTCCCGTTTCTCTTTTTCGGTGATTTTCGGAGCCTTTTCTTGGGATTCTCGTGGGAAGCATTTGGACGTGTTTCTTTGCGGGATTTGTTTTGGGAATCACACATGAGGTTGGTGTGCCTCTTTTCTTGGTGATCTTGCCCCTCAAATCCCGTAGGAAGGCCTTCGATTTTGGTGGTTTTTGAGTTCTTCGTGTTCTTGAGGTAGAGGCACGAGTTTCGCGATTCCGGGAGTTGTAGGGAGTTAGAGGCCGAAATTTTTGGGGCATATCTTCCCTTTGGGGTGCTCATCATCTCCCCAAAATTTCGTCTCAAGACTCCAAGTGGTTTGGGAGATCCATCGATCGAAAGTTTGGGGCTGTTTCGCGGGTTGAATTTTTAAGGGGGGCGGTACTTCCGACCCTGTCCAGGTAGTACTGATAACCTGATTTTCAGCTGCCAGTGAGTCTTTATCGGTAGTACCGACCCGAGGTCGGTAGTACCGATAGTCGGAAGTACCGACCCTGTGCCGGAAGTACCGATAACCTGGTTTTTAGGTGCTAGTAAGTCCATATCGGTAGTACCGACCTGGGGCCGGTAGTACCGACAATTTCTGCTGTAGTTTGCCTCGTGCTAGCTTTTTCTCTCGGTTCTTTTTGTGCTTGCTTCCGCTTTGTTCCTAGGCTTGTTCTAACTTGTTGCTAGGGTCAGTAGGTCCGTTGTGACCATGTGATCTTGGCAAGTGTGTGCGGGATTCTTCGGAAGTGATTTTGGGGTATAGGCCGAGTTCTTGAGAAGAATTTTTATCGGCTCCCATTCACTCCCCCCCTCTCTGGTCGCCAATTCGGTCCTTCAATTGGTATCAGAGCCGGTTACGGATCTTCGTGATTCTAACCAGTCTAAGATCCAAAGATGGTGTACCAGGAACGGGGTTCGGGTCCTCCACACTTTGATGGTAAGAACTACCAGATGTGGCAGAGGCGGATGGCTGCTTTCCTCCGCGGCAAGGGTCAGATCCTTTGGGATGTCACGGTGAACACAGCTTATGTTCATCCGATGAACTTCCTAGCTCCAGGATAGAGGGATATGTTTGACGCCAACAACAAGGCGGTCGACTACTTGTTTCGTGCTCTGTGTCAATACTAATTCGATCGGGTTCAGACAGAGGACTTGGCTTGTAGGATTTGGGAGCAGTTAAAGAATGCTCATGCTGAAAATGCTCAGGTTCAGGCTCGATTGTTCGCAACTTACCGGAGAGAGTACGAGAACTTCACTCATCTCCTCGGTGAGTCCATTGACTCCATGTTCCAGCGGTTCACTGTGATTGTGAACAACATGAGGGCTAATGTGGCCGTGCTCCCGTACGATGATCATGACAGGGCTGTGAAGCTCCTGCATTCTCTGGATCGTACCGTGTGGAGTGAGAAGGTCGAGGCCATTCTTGAGTCAGAGAAGTATGAGACCCTCACAGTGGACGAGCTGTTCTCCAAGCTCAAGTCGTCCGAGGTGGACCGTGGGGTGCGAGCAAGGATCGAGAACCCGACTGACCCTCATAGTCTGGCTCTCGTTTCTGGACCAAGGACTAACGCTAACATGTCTTCGAGACAGTTCTCTTTGTCTTGTCTTGTGTCCATGCCAGATGAGGAATTAGACGTGCTGGGCGAGGAAGATCTTGCGTTGTTGAGCAGGTGGTTCGAGCGCATGTACACGAACCGAAAGAACGCTCGGAGGAGCTCGGGCATGTGCTACCGGTGCGGGAAGCACGGGCACTTTATCGCTGAGTGCCCGGAAGCCACGGAGGTCAAGCCCGAGCACAAGCACCGTCCGAGGACCGACCACAAGCACCGCTCGAGGGACGACCACAATGGCAAGAACAAGTCCGAGCGGAGGCCGAGGAGGAGTGGTGGTCACAAGAAGAAGGAGCGTGCGATGGTTGCCGGTGCGAGCGACATCGACTCAAGCTCCTGCTACTCTTCATCAAGCTCAAGTGATGAAGATGAGAACCAGCACAAGGGCAAGCGGTCAAGCAAGAACATCAACGGTCTGTGCTTCGCCACCCAAGGCTTTTGCGGCATGGCACACAGCTCCGCAAGCAAGAAGAGCAACAAGGATGACTCAGACTCCGACTCCGAGGATGAGGTAAACAATAATCCATCCTTCTTGGTAGCGGAGAATGCTAGGTTGAATGAATTGCTTGACAACCGTGATGATGTACTTAGAAAGACCAACAAGGAGGAGGAAGTATAGGTCTTTGCTTGGAGAGGCTAAGGAGAAGGTGGTTGAGCTAGAGTCTTTGCTTGTTGATGCTAGGGCTCAAATAGATTCTCTTAAGTCTGCTCCCATTGTGACTGATGAACCTGAATGCACTTATTGTTCCACTTTTCTTGTTGATTTGACTATGCTTAAGGAAAAGTATGCCTCTAAGGTTGAGGAGCTAGATGTGCTTAGGGTTGAGCTAGATGAGATAAAATCTAGGCCCTCCTTGCTTGGTGCTTGCACTTCTTGTCCTGTTTTGCATGAGAAACTAGATGAATCGGTTGCTTATGCTAGATCTCTAGAAGCTGCTTTGAAAGCTCCTATTCCCACATCATGCTCTACTTGTAAAATAAATGTTGTGAAGAATTTGGAGCTTGCACACTATGTTGATCATTTGCAGGATGAGAATGATGAATTGAGGAAGATGATGGGTTGGTTGTCTGGTCATGAGCCTCAGCTCAGGATGATGATTGAGGCATACAAGCGCTATGATGGGCAAGCACTTGGGTCGGACAAGGTTGGTGAGGGAAGTGGTGAGAATGAGGGGAAGATCGGAGATATCCCAGAACCACCAAAAACCTACCACAAAAATGCCTATACTCCTAAGCCAAATCCTCTTAGGAACCGAATAGACACAACCCCAGCTCCACCCGTGTTTCCTCCACACACAGACAACTTCCAGAAACCCATCAAGTTCAAGAGTGACTTGGGGAATGAGTTCTTTGGGAAGAAGGGAGAGAAACCGAGTGAGGAGAAGCCAGAGCCCAAAGAGAGCACAAAACCAAAGCCAAAACCAAAACCCTTCCATTGTGAGCATTGTGGGAGGGATGGGCACCTAGATGAGTTTTGCTTCAGGAGGAAGCGTGAGGAGAGGTTTGCTAGGGAGATGGCAAACAAGGACAGGTACCGCCCTTCTCGTGGTGTGCCTGAGCCTAGGATGGTGCCAAGGGGCGAGGGAGTGGTGCGTACCATTTACCCTCGGGAGAGGCGTGAGTTTGTGCCTCGAGGTGAGCCACCACAGAGAGATGGTGGTAGGCGTGTTGGGTTTGGGCGTGGTGAGTTTGCTGGACGTTCCTTCACTCGTGGCCAATACGAGTATGGGGGAACGATCACAGCTTTAGGTCCCAGAGGAGCTACGAGCCACGGTCTCCACCTCGTGGTACGCGTAGTCCTCCAAGGGGACGTGTGGGTGTTCCACCTAGGAGAGATAGGATGGATTTTGCTAACCCCACTTTTGAGAAAATGGCATGGCACTGGTTTGATTCATTTTGTACTAACCCCAGTGCTGAGTCGTTTGCTCACTCTCGCTCTCATTTTTGATTTTCAGGCGGGAGGCTTGGAGGGCTTTTGGTTGATCGACTCCGGTTGCTCTCGACACATGACCGGAGATCGAAGGTGGTTCTCCAGCCTCACCCCGGTGATGACCAAAGAGTACATCACTTTTGGGGACAATGGGAAAGGTAGAGTGCTTTCAGTGGGCACGGTGAAGGTGAGTGAGTCTGTGACTCTTAGGCGTATTGCTCTTGTCAAGTCTTTGGGGTTCAATCTTCTTTCCGTGTCCCAACTTCTTGATGAGGGTTTTGAGGTTCGCTTCAAAACGGGCGCTTCTCGTGTTTTGGATTCTCGAGGTGATCTTGTGTGCACGATCATCCCCGAGGGTCAGATTTTCAGAGCCGATTTTTCTCAGTGTGTCGGCTCTTCTCGTTGTTTGGTTGCTGGTGTTTCGGTGGAGCTTTGGAAATGGCATAGGAGACTAGGTCACTTGAGTTTTGACTTGTTGTCACGCTTGAGTGGGCTAGGTTTGGTCCGAGGATTGCCTAAGCTGAAATACCAAAAGGATTTGGTATGTGCTCCGTGTAGGCATGGTAAGATGGTCGCCGCCTCTCACCCGCCTCTGACATCCGTTATGACAGAGAGGCCATGCGAGCTGTTCCATATGGACTTGGTTGGTCCAGCTCGTGTGTGCTCGGCGGGTGGGAAATGGTATGTCCTGGTAATAGTGGATGACTATTCTCGCTATGCTTGGGTCTTCTTTTTGGCTGACAAGGGAGAGACGTTTGGTTTTGTCCGGGATCTAATCTTGAGGTTGAAGAATGAGAGGAATGGAGATGCTATTCGAACTATTCGTAGCGACAATGGCACTGAATTTAAAAACTCTCGTTTCGAAACCTTTTGTCGTGATTTGGGTCTCGAACATCAATTCTCTTCTCCCTATGTGGCTTGTCAGAATGGTGTGGTTGAGAGGAAAAATCGTTCCCTTTGTGAGATGGCTCGGACGATGCTCGACGAGCATAGGACTCCGAGGAGATATTGGGCTGAGGCGGTGAATACCGCGTGCCATGTTGGGAACCGGATTTTTCTTCGAGCCTTCTTGAACAAGACGTGCTATGAGCTCATGCACGGGCGAGCACCTAGAGTGAGCCATTTCAAGGCTTTTGGTTGTCGGTGCTTCATCCTCAAGAAGGGTAGGCTTGATAAGTTTGAGTCGAGGTCTTCCGATGGTATCTTTTTGGGTTATGCGAGTCATTCTCGAGCATTCCGTGTGCTCAACCTTGATACTAACCTAGTCATGGAAACTTGCGAGGTCACCTTCGACGAGACCCAGCCATGCAGTTTGTCTGTTTTTGAGTGTGCAGGTGACGACGAGATTGGCAAGAAGATCTTTGAGGACGAGGAGGATGATGCTGGAGAGGATGATGGTGATGATGAAGCTCTAGCCGAGCATGTACCCTCTACTTCCACTACGACGACTACGGTGCAGGATGGCCCATCCCCTACACCGACTACGATCCAGCAAGATCAAGTGGAAGCTGCAGCTGAGGGGGGGTTGTCTCCAGGCGAGAGGCACCGAGGCGCGCTCAAGTTGATCATCCTCCCTCAAGAATCATCGGCGACATCAATGAACGTACGACACGGTCAAGGTCCAGGAATGTTTCTCACTTTGCTCATTCGGCTTTTGTTGCTACCTTTGAGCCGAAAGACATTGGACACGCCCTCTCTGATCCTAATTGGGTGAACACAATGCATGAGGAGTTAGAGAACTTTGAGAGAAACCAAGTTTGGGAGTTGGTAGAGTCACCACCACATTGCAAACCTATCAGGACAAAATGGGTGTGGAAGAACAAAGATGGTGAGAATGATGAGGTGGTGAGAAACAAATCGAGGTTGGTTGCTCAGGGCTATAGTCAGAAGGAGGGGATAGACTATGAGGAGACATTTGCTCCTATAGCCCGTTTGGAGGTGATTAGGATCCTTCTAGCCTTTTCTGTGGCTAAAGGGTTCAAATTGTTCCAAATGGATGTGAAGAGTGCCTTTCTGAATGGGTTTTTAGAAGACGAGGTTTATGTGAAGCAACCACCGGGCTTTGAGAGTGCTGAGTTTCCCCACCGGGTGTATAGGCTGAGGAAGGTGTTATATGGGCTGAAACAAGCTCCCCGTGCTTGGTATGGCCGGTTGAGGGGGTTCTTGTTCAGCAAGGGGTTTGAGATGGGCAAAGTAGATAAGACTCTTTTTCTCCTCAAGCAGGGCGATGATATCCTAATTGTTCAGGTGTACGTGTATGATATTGTCTTTGGTGGCTCGTCTCACTCTTTGGTTGTGAGGTTTGCAGAGGACATGAGCAAAGAATTCGAGATGTCTATGATGGGAGAATTGCAGTTCTTTCTCGGGCTTCAGATCAAGCAAGCGAAGGAGGGAACCTTTGTGCATCAAGCCAAGTACACTAAGGACATCCTCAAGAAGTTCAAGATGGACGACTCGAAGCCCCTGTCGACACCGATGAGTACGACTACAGCGCTGGACGCGGACGAGGACGGAGAGCCCATGGACCAGAAGGAGTACCGGAGCATGATAGGCTCCCTCTTGTACTTGACGGCGACGAGGCCGGACATCCAGTTTTCTGTGTGTCTGTGCGCTCATTTTCAGGCGTCACCGAGGACTTCACATAGGCAGGCTGTCAAGCGGATCTTCAGGTATCTTCGATACACTCCTGAGCTTGGTCTTTGGTACTCGGCGTCCTCCTCCCTTTCGCTTCTTGGTTTTTTGGATGCCGACTTTGCGGGGTGTCGTGTCGATCGGAAATCGACTTCGAGTACTTGCCAATTTCTGGGGTCGTCGCTTGTTTCTTGGTCTTCTCGCAAACAATCTAGTGTAGCTCAGTCTACCACAGAAGCCGAGTATGTTGCTGCCGCTAGTTGTTGCTCACATCTGCTTTGGATCACATACACGCTGAGTGACTTTGGTGAGGAGTGTACCCATGTTCCTCTCATGTGTGATAGCACGAGTGCCATTAGTGTTGCCAAAAACCCCGTGTTACACTCCAGAACCAAACATATAGAGGTGAGGTACCACTTCCTGAGAGACAATGTTGAGAAGGGAAACATAGATCTCATCCATGTGCCAACCGAAAAGCAGCTCGCCGATATCCTAACAAAGCCTTTGGACCAAGCTACATTTGCTCGTTTACGAGGGGAGCTTGGAGTGGTTTTTCCTTTTTGAGCTTCGGTTGGGGGTTTGATGTACATACACATGTTGCATTTTCATTTATGTATCATATCATGCTTGCATCTTTGTATCATAGACTGCATTTGTGTCATATGCTTTAGAGATGTGCTTCTCCTATATACTTTGATCACCATGATATGCTGGATATGAGATTATGACTTTGCTAGTGATGCTCATGTGATGTATAGCGATGCTCTTGGTAGCTTTGGGATGTATATGCTTGTGGATGGCTTAATTTTGTGAAAATAATATATATGATCCTCTCTTGTGAGTTGAATGCCTCTCATGTTCAAATTGTGCACACATAGCTATTTCTTGCTTAATTTGTGCTTGGAAACCATGTTCTTTTCATTTGGGGTCAAAGACCTATTTATCATCATGGATGTTTAGCCTACATGCTGCCTTGTGGAGAAGCCTAAGCTTCTTTTTGCCGCAAAGGCACTTCATGTACCATGCTTAATTTGTAAACCTTGAAATTGGTATATGAAATGCTTGTGCTTGAAAAATATGCTTCCATGTCAAATTTGCTTTAAATTCCTTATCTTGGGTGCTAAACCGTTGCATGATGTTCACCAATGAGAAGTCTCATATTTAGAAGTGGACACATGGCTCGGTGGCTTTGACATGACATGAGATAGCGTGTAGGTGTTTGTGATGATCTTGTGATGAGAATTTGTGACCTTGCATGAAGTTTGTGAGTTATATGTTGTTTGTGCTCATTTTGGCCATGTTTCGGTCCTATGCTCATGAGAGGGAAATTTTTGTGAAAATTACTTCATTTTGATCATGGCTATGTCACATGCTTATATGTACCTATCTATCTTGTCGGCGATGCTTGTACTAAATTTGTGGCTATCTTGCTTGTCTATGTCTCAATTTTTAGCATGTTGTAGTGCTCTTTGTCTATTTGAGAAGCACATGCTTGCATTTGTAGACTTGATTCATGCATTACCAACAAGGGGGAGAGATAGTACCCAATTCTTGCTTTGGGGAGAAAGTTCATGCATCCAGGGGGAGTTTTGCATCAAGGGGAGAAAAATTGGGAGAAATGCATTTGTTCAGGGGGAGCTTGCATTCTTGTGCTTTGGAGCTCTTTGTCGCCTGATTTTAGTTGTGCTCTTTTTGCTGATGGTGTCGAGCCCTTTTGCCTCACCTTGAGGAGTCGGCAATTTTGGAGCATTTTATCTCGGTTGTGTCAAGTCGTTGCCCTTGTCTTAGGGGACCAAGATTTTTCTCTCTCAAGTGATCTCGTTTTGGCTTTTGTTTGGCTTTTGATCACTTGTTTGAGTTTTTCATTCGTTTCTTTTCTTTTTCTCTTTTCTCTGAATTGGTTACTATGTGTGTGTTGTCAATGCACTCATCAAGGGGGAGATTGAGGACCGGAGCGTCCGAGGACCGGTGGATGGTCGCTCCCTGGTGTGATGAGTGATTGACAACGTGGTGTGGATTGACTCTTGGCCGAGTATTGCAGGTGCAGGTTGCGGCTTGATTTGCGTTGGTGCAGGTGAAGGGCGAGCGTGAAAGGCCTTAGCCTTGCGGGGCCTCCGAGGAGTGGAGAGACAAGTAGGCTCGGCTCGATGGACCCGGTGGCCGAACGGGATCAAGTGTGGGCCGCATAGTGGCAAGAAAAGCAAGACGAAGTCGTGGACAGGAGTCGGTGCAGGGTAGCGGCTCACGACCGGAGTCTGCATGCGGGGTTTGCGGCGGTTCACCACAAAACCGTCGGGTTACTTGGTTGAGCCACAAAACCAAGACTGGAGGCTCGGCGGGCGGAGACGGGATCCGGGTGCGTCGAGAGACTTCGAAGCGGAGGACACGCGTCGGGATCGCAAGGCTTGCGTCGAGGCTAAGCAAGGTGCGGTCGCCGGGCATCCGTCCGATGGTGCTACGACGAGAATTCCCAAAGCGCCCTTCGGGGGGCGTGTATCCTAGTATTATGTAATAGGGGTAGTTTCGTCTTTCGGTTGCCTCCATATAAACTTAGAGGAGAGAGGATGGCAGCCATCTCTTGCAAACCCTAGCTCATTTGCTTTTGCTATTTTCCCTTCCTATTTTCCTTAGGTTTTCCATAGGACTAGCTTGAGAGCTTCATGGTGAGATCTTGAGAGAGGGATGGATGTTGAGGAGGCAAGCTAGACCTTGTATGAATCATTCATGGTGTGTATAGAAGGTTTGGCGTGATTCCTCAAGTGTTCTTATTGCTCCTCCCGTTTCTCTTTTTCGGTGATTTTCGGAGCCTTTTCTTAGGATTCTCGTGGGAAGCATTTGGAGGTGTTTCTTTGCGGGATTTGTTTTGGGAATCACACATGAGGTTGGTGTGCCTCTTTTCTTGGTGATCTTGCCCCTCAAATCCCATAGGAAGGCCTTCGATTTTGGTGGTTTTTGAGTTCTTCGTGTTCTTGAGGTAGAGGCACGAGTTTCGCGATTCCGGGAGTTGTAGGGAGTTAGAGGCCAAAATTTTTGGGGCATATCTTCCCTTTGGGGTGCTCATCATCTCCCCAAAATTTCGTCTCAAGACTCCAAGTAGTTTGGGAGATCCATCGATCGAAAGTTTGGGGCTGTTTCGCGGACTGAATTTTTAAGGGGGGCGGTACTTCCGACCCTGTCCAGGTAGTACCGATAACCTGATTTTCAGCTGCCAGTGAGTCTTTATCGGTAGTACCGACTCGAGGTCGGTAGTACCGATAGTCGGAAGTACCGACCCTGTGCCGGAAGTACCGATAACCTGGTTTTTAGGTGCTAGTAAGTCCATATCGGTAGTACCGACCTGGGGCCGGTAGTACCAACAATTTCTGCTGCAGTTTGCCTCGCGTTAGCTTTTTGTCTCGGTTCTTTTTGTGCTTGATTCCGCTTTGTTCCTAGGCTTGTTCTAACTTGTTCCTAGGGTCAGTAGGTCCGTTGTGACCACGTGAACTTGGCAAGTGTGTGCGGGATTCTTCGGAAGTGATTTTGGGGTATAGGTCGAGTTCTTGAGAAGAATTTTTATCGGCTCCCATTCACTCCCCCCCTCTCGGTCGCCAATCCGGTCCTTCAACTGTTTCATAGGTTGGAGGGTTATGTAGTCCACTCTTCATAGGTGAGGGGGTGATATAGACTTTTTCCAAGAGGTTAAGGATGAGAAAGTTTGCGATTGGGCTTGTAGTCCAATGGTAGGACGGTCCAGTGGGACGCTACCCACCAGAGTTCAAATCCTGGTGCTCGCACCTTTTCCTGGATTTTCCAGGATTTACCAACGTTATGCGTTAAGTGGTAAGCGACGTTCCCGTCGACGACGAGGCGCCATTGCCCATTGGTGACTTCGGGAATCTCCAGATCTGCCGGTCCTCAGTCCTTCGGAGGTGCTCATAGGGGTAGGGTTTGCGTACATGTATTCATAGGGCTGAGTGTGCATGCGTGTTGTGAGCGTCTGCGTTGTACTGCGTAATTCTAAAAAAAAGAGAAACAGAAAAGATTTTTACTTCTTGCTACTCTAACTGTAATGGGACCGGTTGTTTTTTTTCGGTCCTCGGCGCCTAGGGTTCCCCTAGGCGACTCGAGGTAGGTCCCTGACGGCGATCGGACTCCAGTTCCTCCTGAATCTCTCGTTCCTGGTTGGATCACACAGTGTGATCAGGCCCGTGTCCACGTCCTATTCCCGTGCGTCCAGGTTGAGATCTCCGATTCGGAGCCGAACCAAAATTGCTAGCCCTAGGTTAGGTTTTCGGGGTCTGTCGCCGGGTTCATCTGTGTTCCTGATCGGCCCTGGAACTCGAGTGGGATGGAGTCGGTGGAAGACTTGATGAAGCGCATGCATCTGTCAGCAGCGGAGAGTAAGGCAATTAAGATCGGCGGCTCTGGTCCATCTAGGGCGGCCGGGAAGTTGGTGCAGGCGATGGGCAAGGTGATGGCAGAGCGACCCGTCAACGCAGAAGGACTGGCGCAGGCTTTGGGAAGGATCTGGTGTCCTCTGAAGGGGGTGAGTTGCAAGGATCTCGGTGAGAACCACTTCTTGTTCACCTTCAATCAGGTGTCGGGGAAGAGGAGGGCATTGGAGGAGGGTCCATGGATGTTCGGCAAGGATTTGGTGATCATGGTGGATTATGATGAATCGAAGTTGCTGGAGGAGGTACTGTTTGTGTTCATCCCCATTTGGGTGAGGGTTTCAAAGCTACCTTTTGGGATGATGAACAAGGCGACAGGGGAGGTGATTGGGGAGAGTTGAGAGAGTTTTTGGAGATGGAGAAGGAAGAAGATGGCACAGCAGTGGGGCGCTTTCTACGTATCAAGGTTCAGCTCAATATTCGGAAGCCATTGATGAGGGGTGTTACGGTGCAGGTGGAGGGTTCAGAGGACAAAGTGAAGTCGATATGGTGCCCTTTGGGCGGGTTGGCCATATTGATAGGATGTGCGAAATCAAACTGAAGAAGGGAGAAGAACCACAGTTTAGCAGCGCCCTTCGTTTCATTCCTGAAAAGAGGAGCCTGGGAGATGGAGGAGGAGACAGAGGTATGGGGAGCAGGCTGGGTTGGAGGTCCGGTGGCAGTGGCAGCAGAGGTAGTTGGGGGTCAGGCAGTAGAAGTGGGCAATTGGGCTCTGGTAGTGACGCGCCATCTTGGAGGAAATCAGAGAACAAAACAGCAGAAAAGGCTCTCAAGGCACCGGGTGAGGAGGATGAGGTTACAAGCCCAATAAAGAAGAAGGAGACGGAGAAGGAGAAGGAGAAGAGAGAGGGGGAGGGAGCAAAACGTGCCCTTATTGTGGATGTGAGGGCCGGTCTGCAGGTGGAAGGGGAGAAGGAGAGAGTTGAGTCTAATGTGAACAGTAGCATGCAAGCCATGCAGGTGGAGAAGGAAGGGGAGAATAGAGAGCTGGAGCCGAGCAAGGAGGGGGCTAAGAAAAAGGGAACGTTCAGAAGGAGGCCGAGGGGTAAGGGAGAGGGAGATGGCACTAGTCTGTTGATGGATGATAATAAAAAGAGGGGTGCACAAGAAGACCTGATGGAGTTGGTTCAAGGGGAAGAGGCAGGTGAGGGGGGCTAGAGTAGAGGGAAGGCACAAACGATCAAAGAAAGCGGGACTGGCGGACCAGTCCTGCGATCAACAATGAAGCTAGTGGTGTGGAACTGCCGGGGGTTGGGTAATCACCCGGCAGTTCGGGGGCTTCTGGACCTCCAGAAGTCAGAGAGGGCGGACATCCTGTTCTTGTCGGAGATGAAACTACAGGAGCAGGCTGGAGAGATTTCGGTGGAGTCTGGGTTTGACGAACATGGTGGTAAAGAATGCGAAGGAATGGGGGAATTGCTGTGTTTTGGCGGAGAGGAGTCGATGTGTCACTTTGCAGCATGTCGAAGTACCACATTGATATGGAAATAAAAGAGGATGATGGTTTTGTGTGGCATTTCACGGGGGTCTATGGGGAGTCCCACACGGACCAGAAACACAAAACGTGGCAGGTCCTGAAGGATTTGGTGGTCAACCCGCCTAAACCTTGGTTGTGCGCGGGGGACTTCAATGAAATCCTACTGTCACATGAGAAGGAGGGAGGCAGACAACGCAGCCAAGCATGCATGGACCATTTTCGAGAAGCTTTGGAGTATTGTCAGCTCCAAGATTTGGGTTTTGAGGGCGACATATTTACATGGCGAAACAATAGCCACACGGTGGAAGGATATATCCGGGAGAGGTTGGATAGGGCAGTGGCGAATGATCTGTGGAGAGTGCGTTTCCCTGGTGTAAAAATAATAAACGGGGACCCACGACACTCAGATCACCGCCCCGTCATCATAAGTACAGATGATCCCTTACGCCACCAACGTGCCCACAACCAGCAGCGACACTTTCACTTTGAAGCAAATTGGTTAGGAGAGGAGAAATGTGGGGAAGTGGTTGCTGATGCTTGGAGGGGAGCATTGGACGGGGCTTCCACCTCGGTTTATGAGGCGCTGAAAGTTGTGGCTGGGGGCTTATGGATTGGAGTAAGAATGTGTTGGGGGATTTGGAAAAACATGTGAAAAAGGTGAAGAAGGGACTGGAACAGTGCAGGAGGGGAAGCATCAATCGAGATCAGGTGGGGAGGGAACAAATCTTATGCTATAAATTGGAGAAGCTAGAAGAGCAAGTTGACATGTATTGGAAACAACGTGCTCATGTGAGGTGGCTGGAGAAGGGGGATAAGAACACAGCATTCTTTCATGCTGCGTGTTCGGAGAGAAGAAGAGCTAATAGGATTGGGCGGCTGCAGAAGGATGAAGGAGGCTGGGTGGAGGACGAGGGGGAGAAGAGGAGGTTTATAACTAATTATTTTTCAAATCTTTTCAGGTCCACAGCAGGGGCCGATTCTCAACAGCTCACCCAGGTTGTGGAGAGGAAGGTCACTGAGGAGATGAATGCTAAATTATTGCAGGAATTCACTGAGGAGGAGGTGAAGGCTGCATTGGATTCAATTGGGGACCTGAAAGCTCCGGGGCCGGATGGGATGCCGTCATTGTTCTACAAGAAGTTTTGGGATCTGGTGGGAGGCAAGGTGACCAGAGAGGTACTACAAGTGTTGAATGGCGGCCAATTCCATGATGGTTGGAATGAGACGACAATAGTGCTGATACCTAAGGTACGAAACCCGGTGAAACTGAAGGATCTTCACCCTATCAGTTTGTGCAACGTACTTTACAAGATTGTTTCTAAAGTGTTGGCGAACCGGCTTAAAGGCATTCTCCCGGAAATCATTTCACCGGAGCAAAGTGCTTTTGTTCCTGGGCGTTTAATTTCGGATAATATCCTGGTTGCATATGAATTAACTCATTATATGATGAATAAGAGGAAGGGGAAGACCGGGTATGCAGCAGTCAAATTGGACATGAGTAAAGCGTATGATCGGGTGGAATGGAGTTTTCTAAATGACATGATGGTGAAGCTTGGATTTAATCAAGCGTGGGTAAATTTGATTATGAAGTGTGTATCCTCTGTCTCATATAGGATAAAGGTCAATGGCGTGCTGTCCGATGCTTTCTCCCCAGAGAGAGGACTGAGGCAAGGTGATCCATTGTCTCCCTACCTGTTTTTAATTTGTGCTGAAGGTTTCTCGGCTCTTTTGAAGCAATCTGAGGAGAATGGTACTCTGAGAGGGGTTAAGGTCTGCCCGGGGGATCCAAGTGTATCTCACCTACTGTTTGCCGATGACTCACTAATTTTGTTTCGCGCAAATAGAGGGGATGCACAGCAATTACAGAGAATATTACGTATCTATGAGGAGTGTTCCGGGCAGGTTATCAACAAAGATAAGTCTGCCATAATGTTCAGTACAAACACAACTGAAGAGAAGAGAAGGGAGGTGATGCATACTTTGCAAATCCAAAAGGAAACAATCAATGAAAGGTACCTGGGCCTCCTTGTTCATGTAGGAAAAGAGAAGACAAAGGTGTTTGGGTACTTGAAGGAGAGAATATGGCAGCGAATTCAGGGCTGGAAGGAAAAATTACTGTCAAATGCAGGAAAGGAGGTAATGGTAAAGGCGGTGGCTCAAGCAATTCCAACATTCGCAATGGGCTGTTTTGATATCACAAAGGAGATGTGTGACCAAATCAGTACCATGATAGTTAGGTACTGGTGGAGTAATCAAGAGAAGGATAATAAAATGCACTGGATACGGTGGGAGATCTTGTGCAAACCAAAGGGGGAAGGAGGTTTGGGCTTTCGAGACATACACACTTTTAATATGGCAATGCTTGCCAAACAAGCTTGGCGGCTCATTCAGAACCCTGAATCTTTATGCGCAAGGGTGCTAAAGGCAAAGTATTACAGGAATGTTGATGTTTTACAAGCAGTGGCAAAGGAGGGAGTATCATATACATGGAGGAGCATACTGAAGGGCCTGCATGTGCTGAAAAATGGCGTTATTTGGCGTGTAGGGAATGGCCAAAAGATTAATATATGGTCTGATCCATGGCTACCCAGAGAATGGACACGCAAACCTTTGACACCTAGAGGGAGCAACTTACTGTCTCGGGTTGAGGAATTGATTGATCCGGTTACAGAAAGCTGGGATGTGGAGTTGGTCAAGCAAACCTTCTTTGAGGAGGATGTGAAAATAATTCTGTCCCTACCAGTACACCCTGATTTGGATGATGTAGTGGCCTGGCACTATGATAATAGAGGCATATTCTCGGTTCGTTCAGCATACAAGCTACAGAGGAAGCTGGATAGAGTTGAGAGAAATGGGGGTGCATCCTCTAGCTCATCGGGAAACATAGGAGAGAATGATTTCTGGAAGAGGGTGTGGAAGCTAGCTGGCCCCGGAAAATTGAGACATTTTATGTGGCGGTTTGCACATAATTCTCTGGCTTTGTGCAGAGGGTTGGAGCGGAGAGGGATGGAGCTTGACACAAAATGTGTTATGTGCAACAGGCTGAATGAAGATGGGGGGCATTTGTTCCTGAAGTGCAAATTCGTCATACCCCTATGGACAGAACTAGGTTTGGAGAAGATCAGAAACCTGCTGGCCGGAAAGCAGTCGGCAAGGGAGGCTGTTGCAGCCATACTGGAGTTGAAGGGGAGGGAGCAGATGCTGACCATGATCACCTTGTGGCAGTGGTGGCTTGAGAGAAACCGGGTGAGAGAAGGCGAGAGGAGGAGGGGACCTGCAGACATGGCTAGGCTCATTGCGAATATGTCTGATGAGTTTCTGGCAATGGGGAAGAAGGAGGTGGAGAGGATGCCACAACGAAGACAGAAATGGTCTCGGCCGGCATAGGATGTTCTCAAGATCAACACTGATGGGGCGTTCATGGAGCAAACTAGAGAAGGTGGGTGATGATATGTCATTAGAGATGACAGGGGTGTGGTGATTGCTGCCGGTGCTGGTAGAGAAGACCTCTTGCTGGATGCTTTCCATTCTGAAGTTTTGGCGGGTCTGATGGGAGTCAAGGCTGCTGCAGAGCTGGGCATGAGCAAGGTGCAGTTAGAAACAGACTCGCTGACGCTCAAACTTGCACCGGAGACAAGCAACTTCGAGTTAGCACCCACGGGTGGGATGATCCAGGAGATTAAGAGTATTATGAATTTGATGTTTAGGTCTTGTCTCGTTTCTTTCTGTCCAAGAGTCTGTAACTGTACAGCGCACGCACTCGCGGCGCTTGGATGTAAGTGTCCTCAAAACTCTGTCCTTCACTAGGATAGCACGCCTCCGGGCATTGAGGACCTTGTGGCCAGTGATCTCAATGAGCCATCGGTTTAATGGAATGAAAGTTCCTTTCCAAAAAAAAAAACTGTAATGGGACCATGGACCCGCATCTTGTTGAGTCAAGCTGTCAGTAATAACTTAGATAAAAAAATTGAGATTAATCTTGTTTCCTATTTTGGATTCGTTTGTTCCAAACACTTTTTTCTAGGTTTTTCGTTCATCTATTGCTACTACACACCTATCACATTCCTATATTTTATTTTTTTTGTTTTGCATTCCTTCCAAACAGACCTTTAATCTTTTACAGCTTGGAAAAAACACCTTGCTCCGCGTGTAAAGTTAGATGGCTTTTAGTCACGCATATATAAAGGCAGAAGAACATGGAAAGAATAGAGAAATGACAAAGAGCTCCTGATGCAAGCGTACATGAATAAATATATGAAATGGTTTCCTTCCAATGCTTTTTAAGAGTTGTAAACTATTTTCAATAAGAATTATTCTTAAATTACCTGTGGTTAAGACTCTGTTTGGAGAGCGTTTGCTTTTCTCAGAAGCTCCAAAAGCTAAAAACTCTTCCGAACGGAGTTGCTTCTCTCACCATCCAAAAACTCCATTTGAGCTTCCCGAGCTTTCGACGTATCCCTCCCGCGCCGCCCTCTCTCTCCCGCCGGCCACGCCTGCCGTCGCCTCTCATCCTGTGCGGCCCTCCCGCGCGGCCCTTCCTCCCCCGCCAGCCGCGCCGCCCTTCCTGCCCCGCCAGCCGCGCCGCCCTCCCTCCCCTACCGGCCGGAGCCATCTCTCCCCCGCTGGGAAAAATACTTCCTAGGGAAAAAGACAAATAGACTAGAACCAGGCTGCCGATGGCAGGTGGTGCTTAGGACTCGATTCGATCCATCACGCCTGAACCGAATAGATTCGAATCGAGTCCCCCGCCGGCGAGGGCCTCAGTGCTCGGCGCAGGATGGCGAGCAGCAGCAGCAACGGGGAGCCGAGCACGGCGCCGCAGCCGAATCGGTGGTATGACCTCCGTTTGGGCTCCTCCTGTCGCGACCCTTCGCCCAGCAAGTTCTGCACCCTCCGCTGTAAGCCCTTTCTCCCCTTTCTTGCTCTTATCCTGTTTCTACTCGCGAATCGCGTCAGCGACTCTGGAAGCTTTGCATGTCCAGCCTGCGGTGACGTCGCCTACGATCCACATCAGCGATGTTTTGAGCGCTGTTTAGTGTACTGGCCTGGTGTTGGATTTCTGGCGTTTATTTCGAGGTCTAGAACTCGTTTAATTGGGGGCCACATCCTGTGCTGTTACGGGGCGTTTTGGTTTTGATTATCCCACAGCGTTCTTTGTTTGAGATGTCCTACTCATTAGCATTCGTCTTTCAGGCGCCATATGTTGATTTATTTGGTTCCGATGGATGTATAGTTTGATTGATCTGGAAGCATATGCTGTATCTCTATATTATGTATCATTTTGATAACAGTAGCAAAATAGGTCTTCTTATTAGACCCTTTTATTTATTGTGCATAATGTTGTGTTTTTGTCTATTCTACATCTACTTGCAGATATTGTGGAATCAGACCTTTGTTCCCTAATCTTTCATGTTATAAACTGCTTATTAGCTTGATTTTTCTGCCAACACTTTCATAGTGTAACAATTAGCTGCCCAGGTGAGGGAGCTGCCGGCAAGGGTTTAAAAACCTGGTGGCACAAAAAAAAGCCCCCTGGCTGGCAACCCCAGAAAATAGTGGCAGGCACTGGCCTGTGGTAACAGTATGCCTAAATGGCTAAATGGTAGCGGCAGAGGATGCTGGCCCAGGTCATGATGCGGCCCTAGAGGGGTAAATCCAGGGATCAGGGCTTTTTCTTGGTCGGTTGACTGATACTGTGGGGCGGTCTTTCCCCACGAGTTGAGTTCATTTTTTATTAGCTTGGATTTTCTCCCATCAGTTTTTGACTTATGCACTTGGTATATTGGAGACCAAAAGTTTTATTTTGAAACTGATCCACAGTGAGAAAGCTTTAACCTTGCCTCCTGTAGCTGCAAGAGACTAAAATTAGCCATCTCTTTCTTATGCAATTCAGCCTCATTTGAATGACAGTCCTTTTAATTTTGTGCAAGCTTTGCTGCTGATGGGCATTCTGTTCTTTTGAATGATATGGTCTTCCTTGGTCAACATCTCCACTATCTTCTCACTTTCTTCGTTGTGTTAATGTTCCTTATTAGTATCTAACTCATCTATCTCTGAGTCACTCTTACCCTGCTTACATTGCTGCTAGAATTGCCTGTGGTATTTCTTTGGCTTTCACACATTCAATTACATTCATTTGTTTCATTATTATTAGTGTTACCCAGCACTACATTGTCATTTTACAGTAACATTAGCTAAAACATCATTATCTGAAGACTGTAGCATTATAAATGCATTGTACTCAATACCTTCTTGGATCAGTACAACCCTCATCTTCTCAGCCCTGAGAGGAATGGAAGTTGCCCTTGAGACCTTTTACTTGCTTTACACACAACTGGAGGACATCTCTTCAGCCTGCATATTGTGGTCTTCTTCTTCATCTCATCTTCTCATAAACATTATACAGAGAAACATCCATTTACCTTTCTGCATCTTCTCCATCATCATCACTCATAAGTATTTCCTCATATTCTGGTATCCACTCAAAATTCAGAGGATTCCAGCCCCTTTCAGCTTAAGTTGGTTACCTGCCTGGGTTGAAAATCCTTCAAGGCTGCTTGATCATATTCCCTTTATTTTATCTGTGTAGTCAACGTCTAATGCCTGTGAGGAATTATTGTCCACTTGATTGCTTGTGAGGAGTTACATGCCACTGTATCTTCTTTCTGATCATTATAGATGTTAACTATTATAATGCCAGTGCTAACACTCTGGTGGTATTTGGTATTGCAAATCAGACAATCAAAACATGATATATGTTTTGGTAAGCAAGCATAGCATGAAATAGATTTAAGATCCATGAAAAAAAAGAATACAAAAGTGGCATTTCATTTATATGGAGAGTTACTCAAACTTAATTTAGGATGCTAACATTAATACACTGCACTGACTTCAATTATAGACAGTTAATGTTTTTATTAGGAAAAAAACAAACCCACAGGTGATGTAAAGCACCACTTAAGGTGATCAGCAATTGTGATACTTCCTCCTCTACACTTGTAATGTCTCTGCCTTCAATGACAAAAACCTAAGATATTTCTTTGGAAGAAAGTTTTCCAACTCATCTGCATGCTTAACCTGTCAGAACTCAGAACAACCAGAAGCTTTGAATACCTACCAAAATACCAGATAGCAAATGGTTACCTGACAAAACTACAACTACCGAACCCCATAGAAACGCTCAACAAGTATCTCTAAAGTATCTGCATAGAGTTTATTTGAAGCCTCTGTTAACCATTCTTCTTTTGCTTCATTGTGGAATATTGTACTGTAAATGATAAAGTTCTGGAAATACTAAACAAAACCTATAAACATTTTTTTTTTCAAATAAGCATACAAAAGATAATGTAACCAGCATCTGCAAGTAAACAGTCAATGAATTGTTTTGGCAATACCCCAACACAAGTAAAGCACTGCCATAAAATATATCCTGAAATTCGCTGAAATAAGTAGAAAAAGGATGTAAAATGGTTGTCACAGAATGCATCCCAGGATGGCAATGAGCAATATATAGCTAGCGCACAAAAACAATGATGCATATCCTGCTGCTGCTTGTAAAATGGGTTTTACAGATTGTATAGTATGATTCTGAATTTTCAGTGGCGAGCTGGTCTAGAACTCCAATTTACCATCTAAGCAGTATAAGCCACAGATAAACTCTATCAGGGAAATGGCACAAATAAGATCATGCATTGACAGAATTGAGTGATTCTCATCTTTTATGCATCCAAGCAAAATAATGTCAATGCATATAAACTTTATTATCCACACATCCAGGGTAACTTGTTCGAAAGGCATGGCGAACAATTATGAAGGAATATAAGCCAACAAAGAAAATTAACTAGGCATGTAGCCATTTTACTAAGACCGCCCCCCCCCCCCCCCAGAAAAAAAAATTCACTTTGCAGTCGCAATCGGTCTCTTCAGCTAATTTCATAGACCAAACTAAAAGTATGACATCAGTAAATTTGTTCACACCAACCATTGGTTGCTGCCACCTCAACCCTTTATTGTTGCTTTGTCATTCAGTAGCTCCAGAAATATTCTAGCGACCTTTGCGACAAGTGATCTAAACCTGCAAGACAAGCAAAAAAACAGCACAATGGATGCCATAATCCATTTTTTTCTTAAAACTTAATATGCATGTTGTAATTTGGCAGAATAGCTAAAATAGGAAGCTGAAATTGAGCACGCTGGTGGTGGCCGGATTATCCCTGAGCCTTGGCGATCCGGCTCCGCCTCGCTAGCTGCTCCATCGAGGCCAGCAGCAATCACGCTCGTGTTGTGCCGCTACTTGACTTGCTGGGGATCTAAGATGAAGCTGTAGGATGGGATTGGGGAGTGGAGTGGCGGTTGCCCGCCTAGAGCGGGCAGTGGGGGTTTGCAGGGTGGGGCTCGAGTTGACAATGGCAGGGTGGGAGGACACGGGATGCACGGTGGGATGATCCAAATAACATTGACCACGGATGTGAGTGAGGAAGAGACAAGAGATTAAAAGAGATCTAGACTGTATAATTTGTAGGAGTTGATTTTCTGGGTGCATATTGAGGTGGACCTACGAAAGAAAAGTTAGATGAATTTATATACTTGTAGAGATGAAAAAATATGATTGCTACTTGTGATCTGTAAAAGCTCGTCTGATGTTCTGCAATTAGTAATTTTCTTAACTTTTATTTGACAGATGAATTCAAGCCAGTAAATTAACTATTTTCTTACCTTATATTTGATAGATGAATTTAAACCAGCATCAATTGACAAGACTCAAGCTGGGTCTCTGCAGAGTACCAAAGATAACCGGGTTACTGTGGAATTCCATAATAATCAGCCAGGCAAGCCAAAGGTGACATTTGAGGGAAGCCAAGAAGAGTACAAGGATAATGATGGTGTCTTGTTTTTTGATGGTGAGACCTTCCGCCTGGAGAGGTTACATCGAGCTGTCAAGAGATTAAGGCATGTACGAGTTCCAGGAGAGTCTGCAGCTGCGAATTTGGCAACTACCACAACTGGAATGGGTACAGAATCACATTCTCCTCCATTAGCTAAAGTCGGCAAGTCACAATCAATAAGCAAACCTACAGTTCACTCTGTCCCAGTAAGTTCTGTTACTATTTTCATGCCTTAGATAATGGTTTGTCATTAATCTTGTTTTGTTAGCTTTTCACTTTTAAATTAAGGAACAAAATAACACCTGATATATAGGATTAAATAATTAGTATGAAAACTTCTGATAAGTTCTATTTAACCAACCAAACACTAAAAATGCATAATATCTTTGCTCAGATATGTTGTGCTTGTTGATCACTTTCTGTACTTTGATGTCTTCAACAATCTTCTTTGATAGTATCTTAAACTAGACAAATTTCTAAAAAATTTGCAATATTCTAAAACATGCTACCCTATTACTTTTCTTTAGAAAGGGGAAATATTTGGCTGGGAATTGTGACTATTTTGTTAGCATGCCACTGAGTCATTTTTAAATTTCCCGCCATATTGCTTTCAAATTTGAATTAAATAATGATGTGGACATTTTGTTTCAGTCTGTTGTAATAACTCTGAACCATGGCAGCTGATGCATCTAAATATCTAATACATGCTAGTCTATTAATAGCGTTGGTCAGGGAATGCAGAATCCTATTGGGCCTTAAAGATTCTAATTGGGTTGGAAGCAAATTCTCTAAAGACAGTCTTGTACTGTTTCAATCACTGTACAAAGTTTATTTATTACTAAGTGCCTGCTTTTTGTCAATTTTAGTAATATGTCATATCATTTCTATTTTACTCTAGCATATATAGGATGAAAATGTATGTTGAGTTACATTTGTTAATTTATGAATATTTGTTTATATGTTCACATCATTGAACAGAACTTTGCCAGCACCATGATGTGATCATATATAGTTTCAAACTATCAATGCTTTTGATGTTTCAAGGGACTATTAATCAATTTTGACTTCTGATTATAACTCTGCAGGTTGAGGTTGAGCGCATTGACATCGGGGAACCTGAAAATTCAGGTAACATGGCTGTGTGTGTGTGGGGGTGGGGGGGGGGGGGTTACTCATATTTGGTACTCCCTTCGTCCTGCAAAGAGTGACAATTTTAGACATAATAGCAGTTGTGAAAAATGTCTTTTTTATCCCTAATAACTAATACTAATCGTGATGGTTGTTTAGTTTTCTGAATCCTAAATAAATGGACATGCATTGGTATTAGACAAATAACCTCAATTGATAATTTGATTGGCTCTACACGTTTATCCGTATACTTTTTTTTGTTGGTATGAGTGTTGATTTAACTAGATGAAATTTATTATGATGTAAGAGGACACTGTTTGTGGGACAAGTTTTAGAGGCTAAAGGGACACTCTTTGCGGCACGCAGGGAGTACATGAGAAGGGAGCAGATTTCAGGGGTCCATTGCAGTTAGTGCTCTCTCATTTTGAGATCAGTTGCAACACGAACCATTGGCCAGTTGCAAACTTGCAACTGCATGGTTGCATTTATTGCACTGTTGGGGAGTAGTGTTTCCTTTGCTAGGTTTTCATTGACACGTTTTTGAAGACCCTCCATATAACAAGAGGCATTATAATCATCGGGAAGCAAAAGGTCAAATAGAGAAGCATGGCTGGTTTGCCCATATTCTTTCGTTGCCCACCCATTCACTTGCCAACTTTTACGTACATGTAGAAGTCACACATCATAGCTTTTTTATAGTTGGTCAATAGGAAACCATGTTAGCCTAAATCAGTTTTGATCTTAAGGAGGTCATGGTGTAGTAGGGCTTTAATTTCCTATCATAGATTATCATGGCATGCCTCAGCACTGGAGACACAGATGTGGCATCGATGTAGAAGATCAAACTTGGAAGAACTTTTCTCCAGAATCCTTAGCAGCACCGAGCATAGAAGGTGTTATTGGTTTGTGTGTGATCAACCTACAACTAGATTGCCCCAGTCACACTGTCTTCATTCTACATAAGTTTGACACAGCTCATGATCCATCCACTGCATTGAGAATTGTTATCATCTCTACTATGAGGGTGGCCAATCTCGAACTGCAATTCTTCTGTTGCAGTTTGGTGATATAGGGTTCAACCTTGACTGTGACCTTCCCATTGGAGTTTGCTATCATATCCTCAGTCTGAGATGAGATGAGGGATTCACAAGTTATACTATGTTTAGCATGGGGCTGAATTCATGGGGGTGAGAGGAAAGCTCATGTTAGTAGCAAGGAACCTGGTGATGTATTGTTATCAATTAGTTTCCATAATATTGATGAGTTGATTAGTTTTCAGGCTTGTTAGGTTCCAGTTTTTTTTTTTGTCTGTTCTATGAATTTAGCTGGTAGGAAAAATTGAACTCTGCTAAGCGTGTTAAATGAAGGAGAAAAAAGAAAGTAAATACAATTATTGGTAATTAGTGATGGTAAAAGGTCCGACTTATTATTCCCAAATCCCAACAAAAAGCATGACATTTGTCTCCACGCAGGCCTACCCTTAATACCAATCTCAAGTACTTGATGTTTTCAAGTAGAAGTAAAAGAATAGTTGATAGATTTTGATAGGAGTATCAAGGATGGTTATTTTCTCAGCTAATTTTTCATGCTACAGACATAGATTATTATTTATTCTAGACGGGTTAATGAGAACTAATTACACTGTTTTATTAAGACAAGATTTATCATCTGTGCTCATTGTTCTCATAATCATTGCAGGCCCAAAATATAATAACAAGAGCACCACATATCAGCGTGTTACCACGGACCGATTTGCCCTTTCACCAGATCCAAATGATGAAGATGAGAATCTCGATATACTTGGTGATGATGATGATAATGTCTCACCAATTAACATAACCTCAGGTCAAGGGACATCTGCTCGTGGTTTTGACATCAACCTACCGAATCAAGGCAATATGGATGATGAAATTGCTGACGTAGATGTAAATGATGAGGCTGATGAAGGGCTCAATGCAGCTGAGGCGTTGCGTGCTCAAGTGAACGGAGAAGGGCAGCAGGAGGAGCAGGACAGCTCTAGCTCTAGTGGGAGCAGCAGCAGTAGCAGCAGTGGTAGCGGGAGTGGGAGTGGGAGTGGGAGTGGGAGCAGCAGCAGTGATAGTGATGGTGATTCGGCGAGCTCAGGAGCTGATATTGATATATGAGCTTGATATGCAAAGTTAATCTTTCACGGTTTTTCATTTTTTGCAAAAGAGAACTAAGGTTGGTATATGTTGGCTAATATTGCACAGGTACAATAATTACCATCATGGCCAACTTGGTTGGTGTCGCTGGACCTGGGCTAGAAACACAGAATCTGTAAGCTGATATGTACAACTATGTGCTTATGCAACATTATTGTCAACTTGAATGTTATATTTTGTTCTGTTGAGATGACTAAAGGTTAACAGAGGAGGGATATAGACAGGGTTATGGATTCTCTCCTATTTACATATATCGGAATCAGATAGAAATTTCCTAGTTTTAAAGCGCTGGACTGTTTTTTTAGCAGAAAGCGCTGGACTGTTTGTGAACATTGTTGCCAACTATGTGCCTCTAGTTGAACTTTCTGACAGAGAAGCGCATGAACATACTAATCATACTGTTCTTTTTTAACCGAGGCAAGCCCCATTTCCATTACTCATAATGGAAATGCAGAAGTTTGGTACATCTGAGAACGGGAACTAAGAACAGACCAAAAGATTCTCAGCCTGATCCAAGCGAGACTACCCCAGTCCTCATGACAGAACAGACCACAACATCCAATAGCCATAACTAATGTACTAAATAGCGTTCGTAGCGGCCGCTATAGCGGTAGCGGTACCTTACCTAATTATATTTGAGAACGCTATTGATAGCATGTTTGGACTTAACGGTTGCTACCGCTACCGCTACAAGGTAGCAGACCGAAGATAGCATGTTTGGACTTAGCGGCCGTTATTATCTGCTATTGCACGGTATTGGCCTTGTTTAGTTGGCTAAAATTTCTAACATTTTCTCCACTCTCTCTCCATCACATCACATTAAATACGCTAAAAGACATGTTCGGAGTATTAAATATAGGTAAAAAAATAACTAATTACACAGTTTGGATGTCCTTTGCGACACGAATCTTTTGAACCTAGTTAGGCCATGGTAGGATAATATTTACCACAAACAAACGAAACGTGCTACAGTGTGCTACAGGAGTTCCAGCAGTTAAAAAGGCAAATTTTTCAACCAACTAAACAAGGCCATTGTAGCTACTATTGCTTATGTTAGACCGCTATTCGCTAAATTGGTGTGTGAATATGAATTAAATGTCAATAATAATATTTAAAATGATTACTTAATTAATATAGAAGAACTATAGAATGATAAATATTTTTTATTCATTGATATGATAATTTAATGTTAGTATATATCCATAATTCCTAATTATATCTATTTATTTGTGATTCTTAGCATAAAATGTAATTGACTAACTTAAAACATTTACTTTTTGAAGTAAACTTGATGATAATACTCACATAAGCTCTAAAATTATGAGTATTTTTTGAATTCTGCTATTTGGACTTAGCACCCGCTATCCGCGATCTAACACTAATCCACTACCATACAGGAACTCCTATCAGTTGCTCGTTCGTCGGGAGCGAACAGTGGGTCCCACGCCCCATCTCTTCTTCCTTATCTCTTCTCCACCACTCTTTATTGCTCCTTCCATCTTCTCCTTTCTTTCCTCCACCAACGCGGGCCTTCCTTTTTTTTGCCACATCGACCCCACCGTCGCCGGCCACGACCGACAGCGACCTCTCTGCCGTGTCGTTCGCCCGCTTCCCGCCCTTCCTAAATTCTCCCACCGATTGCCCCCGCCACCGGTCCTTTTCGACCGCCATCCTCCACCATCGCAGCGGGCGGCGCCACTGCCGCCCGCCGTTAACCCACACACCCACCCCACCGCTGGTCTGCTTAACTCCCCGGCCATCCCTTTAGGTTCGGTGACCATGGAAACTCCCCCAACCCCGAACCCCCAACCCTAACCCAAGCCCTAAGGCCGCCGGCCTCCGCCGCGGCCCGTGGCCGACAACGACCCGCTGTCGTCCGCTCCGCCCACCAACCACCGGAGATGGAGATGCCCGGAGATGGAGGAGACTGAGGAGATGTCCGAAGATGGAGACCTGCTAACCCAAATATGCTTCTCCTTCGATTCCGGTAGGTCACAACTCACCGGAGCCGCTCAGCACCGCCCTCGCTCTCCTCCCTCCCTGACGCCCGTGGTTGGAGGCGCAGAGCATATAAGGTCGTGGGTCACGTGCACCTACCCTGAGCAGCTGCCACGTGTCTGCTCGTCGCTATGGCATAGCGATGCATGCGCGTCAAATAGGAAATCTAGCATCTTCAATCTATAGAGTTCTTGGATGCATGTTCATACGACAAGCGCTAATTGAACATCCTTATATCTTGAAGGATGGAAATGATGCAATGGTAGTTGTGCATGGACAACAAAGTGGCGAGCCAAGTGGCAATGGTAGTGGCTGACCCAAGTGACCCGATTTCAGCACGATGCGGACGTGTTATATATGTAACGGTGCTCGGAGACCAATACGACGA
Organism: Cenchrus fungigraminus; assembly: GCA_036936925.1. Taxonomy (NCBI): domain Eukaryota; kingdom Viridiplantae; phylum Streptophyta; class Magnoliopsida; order Poales; family Poaceae; genus Cenchrus; species Cenchrus fungigraminus. The sequence continues at coordinate 40,915,840 of CM072778.1, read as the reverse complement.
ATAGTATAATCACGCCATGGCACGCACGCATGACCTTGGTGAAAGGATCAAGAGGGGTTAAATAGACTTCTACAAGTTTTTGCCGAAATTAAAACCTATCATGTCTATTCTAGACGTACAAAGATTTGCAACCTAGTTCCAATCATAATCCTGCATGTCAATAGTAGGAATTGAAATGAATGTAAATACATAATTAAGTGCGGAATGTAAAGAGAGAGTTAGAAGCTGATTTTATCCCGATGTATCGAATAGTCGGCAACTCTCCCTTAGTCCTTGTTGGTGCACCCGTGTAAGGGTATCGCTCCTTTTTGATCCGTGTAAGGATTAACTGCTCAATAGTGGTAATGCATTCTCCACTTCGAATTGGAGGATTCCAAATCGAACAAAACACTTATTATTTGGACTTCTCACATGACACCTCCTTGAGAGCTCACCAAGAACACCACCACCAAACTGCCTAGGTGATGCCGATCACCAGAAGTAACAAACAAAGACTCTCACTTTGACTTACACAAGCCAAAGAGATGGATGGATGCACACTTGCTACTCTCCAAGCACTAATGATATCTTTAATTTTCAGTTAAGAACTTCTCAAATTACTCCTAGTGCTCAACTTGCTCTTGACCTCACAAATATCCTATCAACCTTCTTGAGAGCCAAGAGAGCTAGAATGAATAACCCATGAGGTATATAGGCCAAGGTAAAGAAACTAGCCATTGCCTACACATGCACTGAAATCACCGACTCATCTGATGGTGCCACCGTATCAATCGATGCACACATGTCATACACTTTACAATGATCACCAGCATGTTCACAGACTCATCTAGTGGTCCTTCTACTTTATCGCTGTATCAATCGGTGTAACCTTATTTTGCAACAAAACTACACTGAGCCGGTGTTGCGCCGATCGCGAGCCGAGCCGATTGCACCTTCACGTTCGGTGACTCCACTGATCGGTCGGTGATCACAGTGATTCCTTGGCAATGTCAGCTCATCGATACTTCACATGACGAGTGTCACCAACTGATTCAGTGACATGCCACATATGTCACCGGATCAGTCGATGACTTCCTTCTTTGCATTTTCTAAGTGTTCAACTCACCCAATTCAGTTTCTTTGAGTTTCTACACTTATTCTTTAATCACAAGGTTTTGTCTTAGCTACCTAGTGCCTAATTTTCACAAGTGTGCATCCAACTCAAGGACCAATCTAGGTCAAACTAATACTCTTCATCCTTTCATAGTACGGCCAAAGGAAAATAAAAGACCTATACTAATTCAAGTGTCTCTCAACACCAAATGAAACTTGGAACTAATTAGTCTTTATCCTTTCCGCTAGTCCTTAGGGCCAAGAATACCATGAAAGCCCATCATTACACTAATTTATTTTTTTACTTCTGCAAAACATTAGTCATAATGATCTTATTGTTATTAATCGTCAAAATCGAATTAGAAGATAGCTCTTTTCACTTGGCATCCGACCCTAGTTCTTCCTACGCTCCATCAACTAACGTGAGGCAAGCTGCCCAAGTTGCACCAAAGCAACTGCATCTACACTTTCACAATAATGGTGCGTGCATCAACAACAACACGATGACTCCGATGGTGATCAGTGTTGGGGTGAAACCATCCCCTAATGGGGGCTAACATATGTGGGAAAACTCGTACCAATGAGAGGGAGTCGTCCCCCCCTTCTTCTAGCCCCCTTGGGCTGCTTATATAGATGAGAGGTGGGGTGACATTTTAGTCCCCCAAGCTCTTGGTGGGTACAAAAATTACAATCAAACCCCCTATTTTGTACCTGGGCCGATAGGGGGTGTCTTGCGAGGTCCTTTTCCCCAACAATCAGCTTACATGTTTGTGATGCTTCTGCGCAATGGTGGCCGGTTATTCAAGACCACGTCGCTGGTAAGGTTTTAGGGCATGTTTGGTTTCGTGTGTAAAGCTTTCAACCCATTTTGATCCACCAGCCTTTCTTCTAACCATATTAAACCATAATTTGTGCTTCATAAGAAGTTTAATAGTTTGTAAATAAACTGATACCTACTAACTACTAATCATTTATTTTCCACATCCTTGCATTCAGTATTTCCTTATTTATCTAGCATAGATCGCCTAGGTAAGCGCATGAAAATGGAGGCAGTAACTGATTAACATGTGATTTAGAAAAAAATATTAACATGCTTACGAATACACCATAGACACTTGTTCATCATTAACAACATTCTCTATGCAAAAACAACAATCGCTCCAGTAAACAATACTGAACCATAGACTAGTACCAAGCCCACAGAAATATCTAAACAATTTATAACCCACTGACAACAAAATAGGCTTGCCCCTCGGGTCGATTGATCCTGCCAAAGAAAGTGGACTAAGTGGGATATAAAACCAGCAGGCCAGCTTGTATGAATGCTCATGATGCCGATGCTAAAGAAGATCCAGGCCAGAAGGCGCTGACCGCTGACCAATTAGGACTCACAAATCAAAGAAATGCAAACACAAATTGTTGAACCACATCTCAACTAAACAAGATATTGATAATCCATTTTCATCCAAAATGTCACCAGCCATCAGGTGCATATCAAACACATGATTCCTTCACTTCATAGGCATCAAGTGACACATAAAACACTTGATTCATGTTACCAGGAAATGGAACGAGCAAGGCATAAAACTTTGTAAGAATATGCATCATGCACTGAGACTTATGCAGCAATACCAAATATGATGAAGCCCCAGGTGAGGAAGAAATGACCAAGTAGGACTCAAATCATACACTTGCAAACAGAAATGGTTAACTGACTAGTTGAACTATCTGAGGTAAGCAACAATCAATCATTTTGATCCACCAGCCATCAAGTGCAGTAGTGCACATCAGCATGTAATTCCATCATCTCATATTAGTAATTAGTTGATACTTCTTACTGCTAACCATAATAAACCACCATTTGTGTTCAATCAAGAAACACAATCACCTACTGAAAACATCATTCTTCTCCACATCCTCACATTCAGTATTTTTCCCATGTAAGCAATAACAATGGGGGCAGTAACTAAATAACATATAATTTAGAAATCTTATTAACATGTTTATGAACACACCATAAACACGTGTCAATCATCAACAACATTCATTCTCTGTCATAAAAGAACCGTAACTCCCATAAACAGCATTGAACCATAGATTACTGCCAAGCCTGCACAAATATCTAGATAATTTAAACCACATTAGAAATTTGGAACCACTGATAACATAACAGGCCAAAAATGTATCAAGTGGGACAAAACCAGCAGGCCAGCTTGTATGAATGCATCATGATGCCAATGCTAAAAAAGATCCAAGCGTAACAATGTGCTAACCAAACAGGACTCAAGAAATACAGGAATTGCAAACACAATTTGTTGAACCACATATCAGCTAAACAAAAGCAATGATCATCCATTTTCTCATCCCAAATGTCACCAGCCATCAGGCACATAAAACGCATGAATTCAAGCACTGCATACTGGTTCATAGCTTCAACTACTACTACCACCATATCAAGCCAGCATTTTGCATCTGCATTGCATATACTACGCCACTACTACTGATATCTTGCTACACCACACTGGTAAGGATGATCATACGGAGTACCAACTAACGTAACAGAGCATTAGAGCAAATTAAACGCAGCAGCAAAAACTTAACGACCGATACACCGAGCCATGTTCAGATCATGACGGCTAGTGAGACAGGACGGCGGCGGGGCGCACCATACCAACCGTCGCGACAGCCGGCTTGGAGCTCTACGATCCGGCGGCGTTTGGTTCGCGGAGTTTCTCGAAGCAGCGAGCCGCGATCTCGAAGCAGAGGTACGCGTCGCGGGTGGCGTACGCCCACTCCTCCTCGCCCAGGTAGTGGTTGCCCCAGTCCGCATGCGCCACCTTGGGCGGGCAGCGCGCGAGACGCATCTCCGGCCCCAGCGCCACCCGCGCCATGCGCTCCAGGCTGAGGCCGCTCACCACCTTGCGCGGCCGCCACGTCCGGCCGAGATTGTTGAGCCTCTCCTCCTCGTCGGTGTCGTACTGGTCCCGCTCGGCCTTGGCCTTCTCCCTCTTGAGCGCCGCCTTCCCCATCCAGTACTTCTCGGGCTTCTTCGGCAGCAGGCTCTCCTCGCGCTCCACCCCGGCGACCTTCCCGTAGGCGCGCGCGAACAGATCCGTGAGCTCCTCCGGCCAGGCCACGTGCAGGCCCCACTCCTTGGCCAGCTTCCTCGTGACCTCCCGCGCGCCGAAGCAGGCGACGGTGATGCGGTTGTCGTCCAGGAACGCGCGGAGCTGGGTCATGTTGTTGCCGTAGAACTTGAGTTGGTCGCCGGCGTACGCGCGGGTCTTGCGGCCGCGGAAGCCGCCGCGGGTTTCGGGGCTGTAGACGAGGGCGCGGGAGCCGCCGAGGCAGAGCGCGACGCAGCGGATCGGGTTGCCGTGGTCGTTGGGCTTGAAGCCGGTGAAGTTCCAGTACCTGTCCTCCTGGTCGGCGGGGTCGTGGCCGCGCAGGGCGACAAGGCCCACGAGGAGGGGCGCGCGGAGGCGGCGGCCGCGGGCCGCGGAGGATGCCTCGGCGAGCCAGCGCTTGGTGACCTCGTCGGTGGAGGAGAAGGTGGTCTCGACGGTAGCCAGGCCGCGGCCGATCCGGAGGACGCCGACGTCGCCGTCGTCGGCGAGGTCTTCGTCACGCCGCCACCAGCAGCGGCTCTCGGAGGGGGTGTCCTTCGTCAGGGTGACCTCCACGGGGCCCTTCATGGCGGCGGCGGCGGCGGGAGGGGAGGAGGTGGGGAATGGGGTTTTCGTGGCGACGGTGGCGTGGGGGAGGAGTTCGACTGGCTCAGTGGCGTGGAAGCCAGCCAGGCTTTGGAGGAGCAGGAGGCTTGTCTTGTCTTATAGCAGGAGCGGTGTCTCCACGTGTCTCGATCAGGGGCGGCTGGGCCGGAAAGTGTCGGGAATGGGAGGGAATGGGCTGGGCTGGCTGCCTAACAAGCTTTGAGCCCATAGTCCACAACATATTACCACCTTTTACCAGGTGAATTGATTCGCTAAAACTGGGCAAATTTGCTGCAAACTCGGTGGCAACTTTGACGTTATGTTCAGAACAGAAACAGAGCAAAAGATGGTTTCCAGCATAAAATCCTTGCAATCCGATTCATTGCCCAGAATGCTTTACATGGCTTGCACTGAATTGTACAGCAGCCTATACTACCAGTATACACCAATCTTTCTCCCATACCAGCAGCATTCTGACTGCTTGTTCCTACTGTACCACTCACTGTCTATTGCGTGCTACAGCTACAGAAATACTGCTGTATTTGGTGCAGTCATTGCTGAAGTGAAAACAATGGAAATATATACAAATTCCAGTCACTGCATAATCATGAAAGGCTCATAAACCTCAGGGCCATCACTTCGGTGCAGGCCCTTCGCTACAATTCTGCGGTGAACAGAGGATTGTATAATAGAATCTACAACTATCAGGTAAGTGCAATCACTGGTCAGAATATAGGAGCTACCACAATATAGAGCTCGTCGGGACGACCTGTAAACTGCATTTAAGCTGTAATCAGATGAGTAGATGACATAACAGTAAACGGTCAGCAGCTATGGGTCATTTTGTCGCCTCTCCATCTGTATTGAACGGAAAATCCGTGCTGCTGACTCTGAAGCAGTCTGCGCATTATGTGGGACAACCCTGATCACATGGTTCTGCTGGTCCCTGCTTCCAGATGAGGGCTGGGGCTGGGCATTCTGAGCTGGAGCCGAGGGAAAGACTGACACCAGGCCACTTCCATCACCTTCGACTTGAATTCTATCAAAAGGGCTGCTGGCGCTGCTGGCTTGCGGCTCGCTGTCCCTTGATGCATGAAATCTCCAAATGCCACTCGGGTGCGACATGATGCATGAGATCAGTGACTGTTGTTCCGCGCGCCCATGAGGCTGCAGCACAGTAGCATGGCTCCCTTGCTCGACTGCAGATGCTGGTGCACCTGGGTTCATCACTGGCACACTGAAAGGTGGGAAGTAGTTCATATGCATGGCAGGAGCACCAGCAGGGGCTATATGCTGTGGTTGGTGAGGCATAGGAACACCATATGGTGTAGATGGGAGCCTTAACGGAGTACAGTTGGCGTAAAATGGCGCCAACAAACTTCCAACTGGGGGACAGGGACCAGCATAAGGCTTATAGACAAGACCTTCGGAGGGAGACATGACTGGGACAAGCCACTGATTCTGTGGTGGATTCATGCACCAGTTATTCTGTTTGTTATCAGGAGCAGCAGGCATGACTGGAGGGTTGCTTGTAAAGGTTTCATTTGTTGCAGCTTGATCATGACGGTTGCTCCCAAGCCCATCATCATGACAAGGAGACGGTGGGTTGCCTTCAGTGTTTTGTTTTGATAATTCCGGTTCTTCTGCAGTTGGCTGCATGTCATCCTTGTTTGCAATCGACAGGGTTTGCACATTCAAATTTCCTTTAGGCAGTTTGGCCTTCTTTCCCACTAAGGCACTGCCAAGGACAGGGTCTCCTTCAATAAGCAAATGTGGAGATGCTGCAATTAACTTCTGCACCTGCTTGGAAATTAATACAGGGTAGGTTATAATTACATCCTACACAAGGTTGCATCCACAACCTAACCAACTTAAGAATGGAAAAGGATGAAAGCTTTGTTTATTTTCTGAAGACTCACTTTTATCAGCTTATGCAGCTCGAATACTTGGACAGCAAAAACCCTCTGTTGACTGTAGAAGTTTAGACAAAACAAAGTGTGAAGCCACAAAAAAAAAAAGTAAATTATACAGCAATTTAGAAAGCAAGGAACCAATATTCATGGTGTAAGTCTAACAAGTACACATGTACAGTCCTTTTGGATAAATTTTGTGCTTCTGTTTTAAAAAAGAATGAAAGCTAAAGGCATCGGCGATTTATCGTATACATATACAGTTTATTTAAAATTTAAACAGCATAGATGGGGCAATGAGAAACAAACAAATACATATATCATCTTCACGTTTTCATCTCATAAGACAATCAGCTGTAACTAAAAGAAGGTGAAAATAATCAAAGTGAAACAAAAATAACTAAAGTGAAACAGAACATGGTAAGTTTCTAAAGAATGCAAGAAATACTTGACATAAAACAATTACTTAAGTACTGTATACTTACTTCTGAATAGCTCTTCTTGCCTTCCAGAAGTGCTTTGGACCAATAGCTCCAACAATTTCGTCTGGAGAGACCTCCCACCCAGGTATGCATTCCACTGAACAGTCTGATAGATCATCATTTTGCTCTACATCATGATGTCCTCGTTTTCTCTTTGAACCAGCTTCCCGCAAACTTCTCTCCAGTAAATTATAACTCTTGTTAGAGTTATTTCTAGTTGTAGGGTTCTTTGCTTCCACAGAACTTCCATTCATGCTTGTAGGTTGACGCCTGCTATTCCGAAAAGGTGGGTTAACATAGCTATCTATATTAGTTGTATTATCCCCCATTTGATATGCTTTAGCATCTTTGTTTGTGAACTTTTCTTTGAATGCCTGAACTGGTGAACTCTTTTCTTCAACTTCCACATTTTTTGATCCTTGCACTGATTCTTTCTCCTTCGCCTTTGAAGAGCTCACTGATCTCATATCAGATTCATTGATTCTCTCCAAGTGCCTGTTAACAGCACTATAACATTCTGCAGATGATTTGGGTATTGCAGGACTTCTGTGTGGATTTATAGCAGATAGTGGATTTGATTTGTCTTGAACCCCTGCATGCTCTTGAGTAGAATATCGAGAAAATCTGGGAGAACAGATGGAAGGGACCATAAATTCATCATTATTAGCCACTTTCTTCCCAGAAGAATTCTTATTGATGTTGCCCACCGTATGCTTTGAGGTGGACTCGGCAATTGATTTTAAAGCACATACATCGTTGTTCTTGGTCTGTGAGGACATCCTCAAAGATTCTCTTCTTGTGCTATTGGACTGCCCGTTGATAGAGTTTCCTTTTAACTTTTCGGATGAATGAGCAGGCCCATTTGAAGGCACATGAAAGGGCTGGAACAGAGGCCTGTCATAACTGTAAACCTGGATGGAGAAAATCTGTCAGCACTTTGTAAAATTCAATGAAAAATTGTTAATGGAATGCTAAGTTCATATCCACGTTTGCCAAGGCCCATCTAAAGAGGATCCCTCCATGCAAACTGGTAGATAGCACCTTTAAAGTATACAGGAACTTTCATTTAAAACTGTATTAGAGGTGAAAAATGGAATACCCAATGGTCAAAATCTCAATTCTTTCATTGTTCACTTCACCCCCCCCCCCCCCAAAAAAAGGGGAGAACAGGGACAGATACAAGACTGTAAGCAACACCTGTATTCTTTTTCCTTTTTCTCTTCCCGTTTGCCTTTATGCCTATGGGAATCAAACTATCCAGTATGTTGAACTTTTTTTCATTGATTCTTCTTGTCTGTAACTAATTTCTACTTCCATATTGGCAAAGTAATTGATCTCCTGCAGGTGGTTGCCACATGTTTCTACATCGAAATATTCTTCCAGTCCAACAAACTTGTAGAAAATAGTCAAGCATATCGTTACAGTATAAATATTGAAGATTATTACAAATGAACCTGCAAACCTTTCTATTTATGTACTACGAAGTACACAGCTCAGAAAAAGAAACTTCCTACAAAGTTTGGTCCCAACAAGTCATAAAATGGTAAGATGGTGGAGTGAGATCGAGTGAGAGCCTGCTCGATCGAAAAGCTTGGCTGCAAATCCACAACCTAGGTATAGCCAAAGATAAGAACCTACCCAGGCCCATAGAGAAATGGAAAGATACCCACTTGTGTTTGCAAACACATACACTGGATGTGGAGAATTGGAGATAGTGCAAATGTGCACATTGAAAGGTTTGTAGCCTTCATGTCAGGAATTAATTATCTAACTCTATATATTTGAAAGAACTACTTACCATGAAGCAAAACTTGGTGCCTAAACTGTAACACAACTACAAGAGGGAGGCTCAGCATTTCAGCCTCAGATAGAAGAGTACTGATGGCTGAGCGCACAGTTCATCTTGAAATAAAGATTCATTTGTCTAGAGTTTATTACGGTGAAAGTTGTGCCAAAGACACTACCAGAACGGATAACACTAGCCAAATTAGGAAACCGACAGCAGCAGAGCTACCTCTATGGAATATTTCCTTAGACACACAACAGAATCACTGATTATCTGAAGGCAGCTTTACGTTTCTTTAATTCAAATGGATTGTCTTTTAGTCTGCGAATTGGTTTTTGAGTCATATTGGTGGTCTTTCTTTCAAACTTGTGGGTGTAGCAAATGCTACTACTTGTAATAACAACGGACTGATCCTCTTCTTTTGAGGTTGAAACCGGAATATTATCCATTATCTAATAAAAAATTATTTGAAGGCATTTTCGTCAGCGTTCTTTCCATTTGTTCTGTTACCTCTGATGGTCACAGTGGACTAGCTACTAAAATCGTACCATCTTGCAGGTATCTATCAAGTATGCAACTACATACAACTCGCTCAATTTGCCAATTGCCATGACATCAACTAGCATCAAACAACATGTTGAAGGGGGTGGATAGATCAATTCTCCATTCCTCAAAACAGGAACCCAATGCAATTCACTGCTCTACCACCCGAGAGGGGGGGGGGGGGGGTAGCAACAAGACTACAAGAAACCCAGTTTTAATCTACTGTTCCTGCTGATTGCTGATCATTTTCCATTTTCTTCTGGAACTGCCTATTAGCATACTACAAAGATACATCTCAGTGAAGAAACTTCTACAAAAATTCTGTCACATAAATTTCGCGAAATGGGTAAAACAGTGAGATTGTGGAAACTAAGCTCAAGTGAGTGAAAGCCTCCTCAACGCAAAAGCTTGGTTGTAAATATGCCACAAGGGAATTTGCTATCGACACAATATGTCACTCTTGTACTAGGCCAACATTGCACTGTGATTTTTGCTCATAGGGCAAATGTGCTTACAGAGAGGTTTTAGGCTGCAATGCATGTCAGGAATTAATTCTAGCTATTTGAAAGGCCTAACTGCCAAACAGAAACATTTGGAGCCTAAACTCTAAAAGTTAAAAGGCAATACGTGAGGGTAACCCAACATTTCAATTGACATTAAGGAAGTTTTGCCAGCTACACTAGCAGCCTCGTGGCGAAATAGCTGCTGCGGATAGCACCAGTAAAATTAGGAAAAATAACAACAGCAAAGCTACCCAACAGAACTACGAGGCACTGACTATGTTAAGTGCTTACAGTCACTGCTGTTTCCATTTGCCATGTTACCATTGATTGGTCGCAGTGTGGCCTAGCTTATATTCTAATCATACGGAGTACCATCTTACTGGTACCCTACGTTGCACCGATACGAGATACGGATACGCCGATACCGATACGGCGACACGTTGATACGGCACCTCCCAAAAACAAGGATACGCCGATACGCCAAATACATATAATATTGTATAATTATTATTACTAATACGCAGAAGTATAATCTATAATCTACGCTAGTATATGTTTAATAGCAAGGAAAAATAACTCGTGGCCCGGGCAAGCTGACTGCTACATCGCTCCCTATGAGCAGCGGCCATAGAGGCCTTGTTGCTCCGGCGGCTCGAGGATGCAACATCGCTCCCTCACGTCTAGCAAGCGAGTAGCAGTAGGGTGATGGTCTTCAGAAGCCTCCCTAGCAACCGAATGGAGCAGTAAGTCGCCGGATTGGTCTGCACCCCACCAGAATCGAGCTGCTTGCATGTGGTTCTTGGTCTCTCTGTGCCGATACTTCCCCGATACGGTATTGGAGGTGTATCGAGAAGTATCAAGATTAATTATATTTATCTTTTTCCTCGATATGTCCCGATACGAGTATCGGTGGTGTATCGGGGTATCGGAGTATCGGATACGTATCCGATACCGGTACGGCACTTCGGTGAAGTATCGGGGTAACGTAGCTGGTACCTATGCAAGTATGCAGCTATACATACACAAGTTGCCCAATTTGCCATGAGCTCAGTTCAGCGGCAAACAACACTGACGGGGTTGGAAAAGTCAATTCTGCATTCTTCGAACCGGGAAACTCGATCCTGGAAACAAAGCAAACAAAATCAGCGAGCGGCTGACCTGGCTCGCCGACGAGGAGGCCCCTAGGCTGCCCCCCGCGGCGCGGGTGGAGGCGGCGGAGGAGCTGAAGCGGTTGGACGGCACGGTGAACTGCTCGTAGAGCGCCATCTTGTTTCTGGGCGGCGCCCGCGGGCCGCCAGCCTTGCCGGCGTCGCTGACGTGGAGGCGCGGGAACAGCGGGCCCATCACCTTCCCCTGCTCCTCCCTGCCTCCTCCTCCTCCTCCAGCCACACCTTCCCTCGTCATCCTCTCCGCGGCCAGAGCGCGCCGTACCAATCAAAGAAAGGCAGCTCAATCAAAGCGAATGGAGAAAGTCTGCAGCTTCGGTCAGTTCCTTCCTGTCAGGGCCGGCGACGAGGGAGCACGGCGGGGCTCTGGCGCGCAGCTGCTGCCGCGGCCATGGCGGCTTTCTGGAATCGAGAGGGAAATCAAACCGGCGGGAGGGCAGCAGGGAAGCCGAGAAGATTGGGAGCAACAGGAGGAGGAAGCGTTTGTGGCCTTGCGGGGGTCATTTTCTTTTGTGGCCTTGTAGGAGCTTCCGGAATCCGGATGCTCATCCGTAGAGGCGGAGGTGGGGCCAACCCTGAGAGAGATGGAAAAGGCATGAGTGGACGCTACGCTCTGCACAGTGCACACCACAGTGTTGGTGCTTCCACTTAAGGATGGAATCAAAACATCCGAATTGTGTAATAGATTGATTTTTTTAGATCACAATAAAATAAATTTGGTGCTAATTTTTATGCATTATAACTAGCTAATTACTGGAAAAAATAAAAAAATTGCTACAATTTTTTTATAGATTATTTGCTTTTGATAGAGAAAAAGGTGAAAAAACATCCGTATCCGAATCCGAATCCGAATTTCTTTTCATCATTTGATCAAAATATAGCACACATTTGGGGTTTATTTTGTATGAATCTTAACAAGCACAATGCCAAGAACAAGAATATAAATTTTTAGATACAAAATATTATGCCTAATTTAACTAAAATAAAAAAAGAACTGCTAAAAAATGCTATTCGAATTGGTATCCGGTTCCACCCTTACTTCCTCTGATCCGCTTTTGCATAGTGCTTGCTCGGAGACGCAGGTGACCGTGTCGGTTCTGGGGGTTTGTTTGTTGTTATAATATTATTAGGAAGGCAAATATGGTAGGATGAATAGTAAAAATTTGGAGTGTCTAGTTTGGAAAAAATGGTAGGATGTAATGGAAGAATAGTGCATTAGACTGAGAGAGAATGCGATGGGTGGAAGGATGGTTAATTTGAAAAAAAAATAGTGGTGATGTGATGGGTGAATAAGCTAAATTTCCTAGTTTTTTATAAACTCAAGGATTTTATTATCTATATATTTGAGAGTTGCACCAGATAATATTGACACTGGATGTCGTGGTATTGTGAATTTCATAACAAAAGTTAGCTCGAGACAAGATTACGCAATGCAACAATATATTCGAGCTAGTGTTCTACTTATACCATACTTTGTGTGTTGCACTGAATGTGACTATAAATATTTATTCATTGATCAAAAAATTAGATGAAAAGCCTAGGAAATAACAATTTCAAAATACAAGCAATCCCTTTGTTGTAGTGTTTCATTATCTAATTAACATGTTGACTGTAGCATATAATAAGCATATTAGTTCACACTTTAATCATCTACTCCTTTTTCTTTTGGTAATGAATCAGCTGTTCCTTAAAGTGGCAGATGCCCAACAAACCTTTTTATTGCTAGAGCAAAGAAAATAGTGCTCCTTTCTGAGATAGCTAAGCCAAGTCGTGTGACCTTAGCATTATCCACCGTTGAATGTTCTTGCGCTACCCAGGGCTCCACGGCCAACACTTAGCATTCGGATGAAAATATGATATCCTTTGCTTTTTTTTTTGACAACAAGCATTTCATTAAATTAGCAGCAAGATGCTGCTAGAACACTTGAAAAATCAAGGGGTACAGAAGACAGTGCTGCCAGAAGAGGGCACTGAAGATCTTTGTGCTCATAGGAGCAAGAGGGTACATAATCAGGGTATTGCAGTTGAGAAGAAGAGAAAGCTAGGCGAGCTAAGGAATATGTGATACAATTGAACTGTATATCAATTTTGAGCACACTAGAATTCCTGTCCCTAGTGTAGTCTTGAAACATCTGTATGATGGGAGCCATTCTCCAGTCCGGAAGGTCTGGTGGATCCTCAGAGTTGAGTAGGTTGACCAGCTGCAAGGAATCAGAAAGAAAATCGACATTATGGAGTCCCAATCTGTGGATAATCACTGCTGCCAGTGCCAAAGCCGCCGCCTCAGCATAGATCACACTGTGTGTCTCCTGAGAAACAACCCTGATGTATGTTAAGTTTGGTGGCTGGACCTGCAAGTTGACAATGTATATTCCCAGACCCGCTCTTCTCATATGAGAGAGACCATTATCTGGTTGAGTAGAAGCATCAACAAAACAAAGAGGTCTTGGAGAAGGAGGGAGCATGTGTAGCGCCGTCAGAGGATCCTCCATTGACCTGCATAAAAACTGACACATGGCAGGGGTAGGAGTAGCAGTGGATTGGGTGTTTTCTAGGTTCTGATTGTGATAGGAGAAATGGTCTGGATGGTGCTGCTGTTGAGTAAGGTTTAAAGTATGTGAGTCGGCAGGGGGGGCTGAGGGGTGTTTTGGTTTGAAGATTCAGTGGCAGCCAAATGGGTACTCATGTGGGATGAGGCTGCATGTAAAATTTGCCGGTGAGTCCATTGTTTCCTTTGAAATCTGAAGTCATTCCTAGCCCTCCAAATGTACCAGGTAATGAAGAGAAAGAGGGTTAGTTTATGTTCCTGCAAAGAGTGAATTTGAAAGATGCTTAAAGCATTTTGGATTCCATCCTCCATTGGGTCCAACAAGTGTAGAGGAAAGTCGAAGTTGGATTGAGACCAGACATCACTGGAAAGTTGGCACAGAAAAAATAAATGATTGTCAGTCTCAGTGAGAGGACATACAGAGCAAGAACTTTGTATATGAATAGAAAATCTAGCTGCTCTTTCAGCAAAGGCAAGAGCCCTTCTAAAAAGCCTCCATGCAAAAGTTTTAAGGAAGGGAGGCATAAGTTTTGATTTCCATACCTTAAGCAATATGTCATGAGCATGCGGAGAAAGATTTCTACTACCTTGCTGGGGTAAGATGTGTTGCTGTTGGCTTGCCAGGTAGGTATAAGCCGCTTTAGTAGTGCAGATGCCATTGATGGCCGGCAGTCATCTGAGAGTGTCCTGCTGGTGAGACTGAGTTGTTGGAGTTGAGGTAATTCAGTGGACCATTGGAGGTTCAAAAATGGTTGACAGCAGGTGTTGATTCCAGTGCCTTGAATCCTGCATCCACAAATGAGAGACATTAGAGGGCAGAGGAGGATTGACAACCGGCAAAATAAGGCTGTCATGGATATTTTGCCAGTTATCAGTCCAAGGAGATGCCCAGATGTTGGACAAACCATTGTTTAGCTGCAGTCTGCAATTGTTGTAAAGGTGGTGTTGAACCTGCATAATGGAAGACCAATAGACAGATTTGAAAGTTGGGTTAGGGGCTGTCCAAAAGGTGTGATTAGGATAATATTTAGCTTTAATAATAGCCGACAGTAAAGGGTTTTTAATTAGTGGCTAAGTTCCAAGCAGAGTGTATGATAAGGCTTTGATTAATAAGACCCATATCTCTAATACCGAGACCTCCTTGATCATAAGGCTTGCAAATGTCTTCCCAAGATCTGAAATGAATGGGATTGGTGTTATTTTCCTCCTGGATACCTGCCCACCAAAACTTTCGAAATGATAGCATTAATCTTGGCAATGAAGTTGTTTGAAAAGAGAATAGTGGACATATAATAGATAGGGATGGAAGAGAGAACAGATTTGATGTACTGAAGCCTACCAGCATGATTAAGGCTATTAGCTTTGAGAGTACTAAATTTAACAATGAATTTGTTATGTATGAAATGGTAAGCCTTATTTTTATCTTTGTGTGAGAAAACAAGAGGATGACCTAAATGCATGGTATTAGGTTGCAGAGAGGGGACAGGAAAGATATCATGGATCTGGTTTCTGATGGAGTTTGGAACATTCTTACTGAAAAAGATGGCAGACTTTTGGAGATTAGGGGTCTGACCTGAATTTTGGCAAAAAGTGTATAGGATATCCTTCAGTTTGTTAGCCTCCTCCAAAGTAGCTTTTCCACAGAGAATTAAGTCGTCTGCAAACAAAAGAGAGTGAATAGGAGGTGCACCAAGTCCTAGAGAAACTCCTGTTAAATTGTTATTCTGAAGAGCTTCCTGTAGTCTCAAAGAAAGTTCATTAATAGCCAGAACAAATAAGTAAGGGGAGAGAGGACATCCTTGTCGAAGTCCTCTCTGAGGATGAAAGTAAGCAGTAGGCTCATCATTGACTAGAATAGCTAGAGAAGAAGTGGAGATGCAAGCTTGAATAAGGTTAATAAAATGAGCAGTGAAACCAATTCTATGCAACGCAGAGGAAATAAAGGCCCATTCAATCCTGTCAAAGGCTTTAGCCAAGTCAATTTTTAAGAGGAAAGCATGATCCTTCCAAGCTTTGAGGTTGAAGGAATGAATAATTTCTTGAGTGATGATGATATTAGAGGAGATGTGCCTTCCTGCAATAAAAGCAGCCTGAGAATGACAGATGGAATCAGTGAGATGATCCTTTACTCTATTAGCTACAGATTTAGAAATAATTTTGTAAATGACATTACATAAACCAATGGGCCTGTAATCCATAGGGGTTAAAGGTTGGTTCTTTTTAGGGATGAGAGCAATAAACGTTTGATTGATATCATTAGGAAAGGTAGCAGTTGTATAAAAACTCTCAACCAAATTAAAGACATCATCTTTTACCAAATTCCAGGAGGATTTGTAGAAGGCTGCATTGAGACCATCTGGGCCAGGAGCTGCATTACTTCTCATGGTTTTGAGGATATTATGAAGCTCTGTGATGGTGGGATGAGAGTTGGTGTACCTGAAACGAGCTGTTGCTGTTGGATCAGTTGATTCCTGAGCCCTGAAAGTAGGGGAGGGTGAGTCAGAAGGGTCAGGGGAGTGAGAATCATGGTGATGGGTAATGGGAATGGGTGTAGAAGGATCTGGAGGTAGAGGGGTAGGAGGAGGCTGAGGACGTTGGTGGAGGGAAGTGGAGAAGATGTTAGAGAAATAAGAAAGAAGGGTGTCTGCAAGTTGGGGTGGCGTGGTGGAGAAGGAGCCATCAGGGTTTTGAAGAGAGGTGATCTTGTTTTTCCTATTCCTTTTGACAATAGCTTTGTAGAAGAATTCTGTGTTTCTATCCCCCTTGACAGCCCAAACTTTTTTGGCACGTTGTATGTGGTATGTTTCCTCTTGGGCTAGGAGAGATTGATGCTTGTCATGTAGGTGGGTCTGGAGAGTGTGGTTCTGCAAGGAGGGGTGGAGTTTCTGTTGGTCGAGTAGCTGTTGTTCTATCTGAGCCAGGAGATCAGAGTTCTTGGGTTTCTTTCGTCGCCACTTTCTAAGATCTGTAGCCAAAAATCTGGTTTTTTGTGAGAAATCATGAGAATGAGAACGTGACTAGCTATTGTAAGCAATATCATGATAGTCCTACTCAGACAACCACCAGTTTTCAAAACGAAAAGGTTTTTGAACACGTTGCTGTTTTGAATGTAAAACTGCCAAAATGGGAGCGTGATCGCTATGCATCATCGGCAGGTGGTAAACAGTGGTAGAGGGATACTTCATACACCATTCTGCATTGGCCAAGCAACGATCAAGCCTTTCATAAGTAGGAACAGAAGAAAAGTGCTTATTAGTCCAGGTATAAGCAGGGCCTTTATAACCCATATCAAAGAAACCACAACGCTTGACATAAGCACAGAAAGCATCGATACGACGGTGATTAGTAGAACTGGGACCTAGTTTTTCATGAGCATGCATAAGTTCATTAAAGTCTCCCATACAGAACATAGGAACATCAGCATTCATAGACACAAAGCTAAACACTTCTTCCCAAATTACAGAAGTGGAGCGGTGATTGGGATCACCATAGATACAAACTAGACCGAAACACTGACTGGTAGAGTTTATTTTACAGATAGCAAAAATGAAATTCTGACTATGATCAGCAACAGAGATGTCGACCTCATGAGTCCACAAAAGCCAGAGGCCTCCTAATTGCCCATTAGAAGGAACAACATAAGCATCATGAAGATGAAAAAATGATTTATAAGGGAAACTTTAGAAATAGAAGAATTGCGAGTTTCAGAGACAAAACAAACCTGGGCCTTAGTGGAAGTGAGTAGGCAGGACAGGTGTAGCATGGTGGAACTGCGTAGGCTCTCGCCTGAGCCTCTGTAGTTCCATGAGAGGAGCGTCATGGCGCCCGCGGCGCCGAAGAGGCCGGCGCCGAAGCCTGTGGAGTAGTGGAAGGAGCTTGTTGCCGATGTAGATTCCTATCCAAACCGAAATTTGGATGAACATTGCCAGCCTGACCCTGACGAAGAACTGCAGGGTGGAAGTGGGGGAGCACAGCGAGTAGACCAAGGTCCACACCAAGCCTGTTGAGGTAGTGCTCAGTTGCAGTTGCGGCTTCAACCAGATCCAGACTCGCTGGAGAAGGGAGCCCGAGGAGGCCGGGGGTAGGCGTAGTCCGCACATGCTGGCCCAGTGGTGCCTCTTGTTGGCCCAGAGAAGGGATCATGTTGGATATCCCTGGGCCCACTTGAAGGGCCACTTTGGGCGAGCGTCTACCTGTGATGCTCGGGTTGTTAGTAGGGATGGCAACGGGCCCGATCCCCGACGTTGAATTTCTCCATTAGGGGATGTAATTGGGGGATTTTTACCCCCCGGGGGGATCTTAACGGACCAAATACCATCCCCGTCGGGTGAAGCGGGGCTCGGAACGTTCCGTGCATCCCCGCCCCCGTTCCCTGGCGGGGGACCCCATGTAGGCTGGTATAGGTATATAGGCCAAAACAAGCCCATCTAAATATAGAAGCCCAAGCCCATGAAGATGATATAAATATAGATGGGTAAAACCTAACATCATTTCTCTTCCTCCCATCTCCAGCCGCCTCTTCGATCTCCTCCCGCGCGACCGCCGATCTCGAGTCCCGACTCCGCAACTCCTCTTCTCCTCACTCGCCGTCGCCGGTCACCGCCTCGACGCCTCACCTCAGTCCTGTACTCCTGCCTAGCAAAGCGCCACAGCTCCACTCCTCGAGCTCTGCCCCGTAGATCTTGTGTGTGCCGTCGCCGGTTAGGATTGAGAGTGAGATGGCCGTCGGTGGTTCCAACATAGACGAGCAAGTATGACGGCGTCGCTGCTTCTGCTCAAGTTCAAGTCGCTGTTGCTGCCGCTCCGCGCGGACCCCCCCGCCATCTCCTCGGCTCCACCCTTCCCCCACCATTCCTCTCCTCAACTCAGCTCATCCCTCCACTCTTCCTTCGTCATTGATGCCTCTTCTTCCTAGCGCGGGGATTTTTCGGGGATGGGGACCCCGTCAGGTCTGTGATCCCTGTTCGGGGATGGGAACGGGGATAATCTGTCCCCCGCGAGCATTCATGGGGACGGGGAGCGGGGAGACCTCAAGCAAATAGGGGGCAAAACGTTCTCTCGATCCCCAACGGGGATGGCCCCGTTGCCATCCCTAGCTGTTACTCGTTATAGTAGAGAAATTTTGAAGGAGTTATGGAGCTTCAAATTTCTATAGGAATTTTTAATGAAACATTTTGGAAGTAACATAGGATTTCTTTGGATTTCTATAGGAATTTTTAGTGAAACATTTTGGAAGTAACATATGATTGCGTTGAAGAAATATCTATCGCATTTATTTACTATGTTAAGCATTTTTAGAAAAGGAACATATACTAATATCACAGCCTCTACATGGACCAATGTGCTTGTCCACAGGAATAAGAACACAAAGTGCTTGTCCATGTATAAATAAAACTCTATATCTTCACCATGAAAACAAATCAAAAGGCAATTCGATTTTTAAACTCCATCGATGAGTGGCAAAGACTTACATGACAACAAACTCAAGCAGCCTACAACCTCCCTTCAATGATGGGAGATCCCCCTTGGGAAAAGCAGCGGCTAGAATCGAGTTCAGTGCGTCCCTCTAAAGAGTACCTAAAGGAATTATGCCCTTATCAAATACAACAATACAATATCATTTCTGAATATCCCAATTGCCCAAACATGGCAATTGTTGCTACTACTATCTGACACTTAAGTTTGCTTTATTTATCCCACACAACCAATCATTAAACATGTGATACACACTAGTTGGTGGAAATAAAATGAAGAAAACTTTAACAACTAAGTGATTCTTGTCTGGCATACACCATGGGTAACTATACATGGAAGAATACAGACTCATACCATATATCCATGTAATCCTATTAAGACTCATACTGTGTAATCCTACTAGGACTCCTACCTTGTAACCGACTAGGAACCCGCCCCTGGACTATATAAAGGAGGGTCGGGTACCTAGGAGGACAATGCATCATAACCAACACCACAACACCCAAGCGCGAGCGCCATATACACCCCCCAACAAGACGTAGGGTATTACACTATCTTGGCGGTCCAAACCTGTATAAATCTGTGTCCCATGTCCTTGCAACCTATATTTTGTGATCCCCCACCGCACAACCTATGTTGTTAATGAGCCTGTATAAGACCTTCAAGTTCCAAGTCTGGCGATCCCCTACCGCACAACCTATGTTGTGAATGAGCCTATGATCATGCTTGTTGTGCTCTCTTGATGTATAGCTATGCTCTTGGTAGTTTGGGATATGTATCAACAAAAGAGTACCTAAAGGAATTATGCCCTTATCAAATACAATAATACAATATCATTTCTGAATATCCCAATTGTTGATGGAGTCGAGCCCATTTGCCTCCCCTTGAGGAGTCGACATTTTGAACATTTTGTCTCGGTTGTGTTGAGCCATTGCCCATGCCTTAGGGGATCGAGACTTTATCTTTCAAGTGATCTTGTTTTTGGCTTTTGTTTGGCTTTTGATCACTTGATGGAGATTTTTGTTCATTTGTTTTCTTTTTCTTTCTTTCCTGAATTGGTGACAATGTGTGTTGTCAATGCACTCATCAAGGGGGAGATTGAGGACTGGAGCGTCCGAGGACCGGTGGATGGTCGCTCCTTAGTAATGAGTGATTGACAACGTGGTGTGGACTGACTCTTGGCTGAGTATTGCAGGTGCATGTTGCGGCTTGATTTGCGTTGGTGCAGGTGAAGAGCACGCGCGAAGGGTCTTAGCCTTGCGGGGCCTCCGAGGAGTAGAGAGACAAGTAGACTTGCCATGATGGACCCGGTGGCCGAACGGAATCAAGTGCGGGCCGCACGGTGGCAAGAAAAGCAAGACGAAGTCGTGGATATGAGCCGGTGCAGGGTAGCGGCTCACAACTAGAGTCTACATGCGGGGTTTGCGCAGTTCACCACAGAACCGTCGGGTTACTTGGTGTTGGGGGTGAAAACCTTCCCCGAAGAGGGGCCAATAGTTGAAATGAACTAACAAGAAAGGAAGCTAAGGAAAACACTTATGACACCGAAGAACTGAAAACTCAAACTCGACTGGGCGTAATGCAACCCAACCGCCTTCCAATCGCCCCCATTTCATTACCGTCGGGTCCTTTTTATAGGCCCGTAACAATTACACTTTAGAACATCTACCATTGCTTTTTCACGTTGTGTGAAGCATCTTAGGGGTATTTTGGTAACCTCGCAAGGCTCCGTATTCACAGACTTTACAGACAATCACTTTACACCTCGCCTGTCTACGTGTCCGCTACCGTGGCAGTTCGTTCTTCGTTTGCCTCCACGCTCTTCGCGAAATCCTTGCTGAAGCTCTTCCCTTCGCGGACTTTCTCTCGGTCGCTATCTACGTCTTCGCCATCACCGCCCGAAGATCAAGCGAAGATTGCTTCTTCGAAAATCACGCGCCTCACCTCCGGCCGCTCTTCTTCGCGTTACATCTTCGCCGGACCTCGACTTGACTTCGCGGCAACTCTCCCCTCATGTCTTCGCGCGCGGACCTCGCCCTCTCAGAGCGAAGACCCCAAGCTTCGCTTGGCCTTTCGCTCGGTGGGCCTGGCTTCTGTAAAACGAAGATCCCAAGGTTTGCTTGGTCTTCGCCAGCTGACCCGCGATCGTTTCCTGAAATAGCAAAGGCAAAGTAGAAACGACTCCCGATCTTCTCCATTGAGCCGAAGATTAAGGGGGGGTTAGTTGCGAAATATTTACCCCAAGATTCAGCCCCTTGCTAGTGAGGGTTTCAACTGAAGACGAGCCGAACTAGCAACCCTTCTTCGTGACGGGCGGAAATGTTTCGCTCCCAAGCGCCTCCCCTCTTCGGCTCGTCTTTGGAAACTATTCCTTCTCTTCCCCTTCGTTTTCCTATTATTATTATTATTATTTATTTATTTCCTTTTACTATTTTGCATGTTTATCCGCGAAGCTCCGTGATTTTCGCCACGTCCCAACGTAACTCCTAGATTTTCGCCACGTCTTTCGCTACAGGATCTCCGAGATTCCCGCTTTTGGCAGCCTATATAAAGGTCGGTCCCCGCCTAGAGTTGTTTTCACCGCGGTAAAACCTTTGCAGATTTACCTTTACCTTTGCGAGAGCTAAGGATTTCTTCTGACTTCGCGAGAGCTAAGGACTTCTTCACTTCCTTCATTTCCTTCTCTTCGTAAGTGTCTTCTGCTCTCTTCTCTTTTTCCATCTCTTTGTCTAGTTTTGTTGCTTATTCACTTTTATGCATGTATAGTTCTCTTCTTCACTTCCAATGGCTCCCAAGGCTGACAAAGCGCCTCCCACCTTCGTCTTTGGTCGGAGTAAGGTTTCTGAAGCACTTGTGGCGGAGTTCGTTACTTCCGGCTTCATTAAGGAAGGAAAAGGTCGAGCCTCTGGTCCCGAGACTACTCCTACTCCTCACCCCAACGAAGTAGTTGTTTTCCGGAACTTATTCACCGCTGGTCTCGTTTTCCTCTCGACGGGGCTATTATCTCTATTCTTCGGAATTTTGGGATGTATCTTCACCACCTCACTCCTAACGTTGTTCTTCGGCTTAGTGTTTATATGTGGGCCAGCAAAACAATGTCTGTGAGTCCTACTGCTGCTAACTTCGTCAGAGTTCACACTGTTCATCATTAGCCTCTGAAGATAGAACGTCTCGTTGATGGTGCTCTAGTTCGCGAAGAGGCCCAGTTTGCCTCTTTGAACTTCAAGTATCGTGGCGATATCGATGTTCCTGTTGTTGCCTACAAAAATAAGTGGGATGAAAACTGGAACCATTACTAGTTCTATTACACTGTTGATGACGAAGAGCTCCCTCTTGTGTGCACACGATTTGAGAACCTACCTAAGGGTGTTGGTACTGCTTATGAAGATGGAGATGCGGACCGCCTTTTCCTCATCGCTTTCCAGGAGCTGGCGAAGACCTATGCTACCCGCGACCTGGTTGAAGAATACATTGGTGTGAAGATATTCCCTATTCGCGCTGGATGGTCTGTCGTTGCTTGGAATGACTTCACTTCGGCCATCAAAATTCCTGAATTCGCTCGGAGCTTTGGCTTGACGAAGAATGGTACACATCTCTCTCTTTTTTTCTTCGTTGCTTCTTACTATTCTTCACTTAATATTTTTGTATATATATATTTTTTATTTTACTGATACTTGTTTGTATTTTCCATTGTAGCTATCAACGTTGCTGAAATTGAAGCTCGAGCGAATGAAATTCTTGGGCCTATTTCTTCGAAGGAAGATGCTGAGATTCAGGAACGCCTTGGTGGGACTCGAGACAATCGTCTTTTCTTTTTCTTTGGTATTCATGCTGGCGATCGCTCTGTTACTATTGCTCATCACGAAGCTCAAGCGAAGCGAGCAGCGAAGAAAGGTGGCTAAGGAAGTTCCGAGGCCGCAGCCCCTGCCGCGCGTGCGAAGGTTATTAGGAAGCGCTGTGGTCGCGGTGGCAGACGAAATGTTTCCAAGCACCAGAGAACCGCCCAACAGTCGACTTCTGAGGCTGTGTCATCCAGCCCCGAAGAGTCCGACCATTCGAAGAGTGATACTGAGACGCGTCCTGGTGAAGTTGGTGCTGGTTCTGGCACAAACATTGAAGTTCCTTCGACTGACCAACCCGAAGAGATAGTAGATATTACTTCTCTTTCTCCTGGTGCTGCTGCTGCTGGTGCCACTCTTGTTGATCCCCTGGACATTGACTATAGCGAGCCCGAACCTGAGAGCGACGAAGATTGTGCCGCGCGGGCCCGATCCTCAAAAGACAAGGCTCCTATACCTCCTACTTCAGCTGTCGAAGTTGTGGTTCCTTCTCCTGCTGAAGCCCCTGGTGGAAGTAAAGTTGTATCGGCTATTCACCATAAGACTTTGACTCGTGTGGAACAAGATGGCTCTTCGTCTGAGACGGAGAGCGATACTAGAAGTGGTGGTGTCTTCGTCAGCAGCGAGTCGCCTAGTGTTGTTGCCCGGCGTCTCGGTATGAAACCTAACGCACGCATCTTCGGTGATTCCATGCGCAAGGTGCTCCAATTTTGCAATGATGATCACGAGCGTTCTCTGCTCCAAGAAGCTGCTGACAGTTTTGGCTTCCCCATTATGGAGGATGAACTTGGCAAAGAAAGTGCTGAAGAAATTCAGTATCAAGCACAAGATCTTAGCATGAAATCTTTTTTGGCTTGTCGCGCTGCTCAGCGGTGCTGCCGCTCTGACCTTCGGTCTCATCAACTATCTGAGAGGACATCTGCTACAGATCTTAACAAGGAAATCGATGTCGTGAAAACTCTACATGCTGAAAAGGTTTCCCTCTCATCTTCGCTAGAGGCTGAAAAGAAGAAATGCCTTGATATTGCTAAGGAAAAGGATGACCTGGCTAAGAAGAACGTAGAATTAGAAGTCCAACTAACTGAGCTTCGTCGTTTAGCTTCTAGTGCAGAGGATGAAAAGAAAAAGGCTGAGGGTCTTCAGAAGTTGTACGATGCCAAAGTTGCCGAGCTCGCAGATCTTCGGCGGTCACATGACAGTATAACTTCAGAGCACGAGACTTATTGCGATGAAATTGAACGTCATGTTGCCCCTCTGTGCAAGAAGCTTTATGATCTCCTGGTTGACTACGGACTTAGCCGTGCTCCTTATGATGTCAAAGAAATGTTTATAGGTCAAGTTTTTGACTGGCTATCTAACGGGGTTAGCTCACTCACATCTGCTGGGCGCTCCTTCGGAGAACTTGGGGCTGCTGTTGCCGCCCGCAGCCTTTCCCACGTGGTGTACTCTCTGTTCAAATCCTCCGGAGATGGCGAGCCTAGCCTTACGAAGAGTGATCTTCGTCAGCTCCGTGATGCCAGTTTCACTTGGCCAACTGAAACATCTGTGGATAGGATCCCTGTATTACCCAAGAATATAGCCAAGAACTTTATGCAAACCTTTTTCAAGAAGTTTGGCTTTGGGCTGACTGTTGCCGAAGGTCGGCGTGTGCTTTGTAAGGTTCGTATTACTGTGCCTTGCCTTTATCTCCTTTTACGTTTCCTACCTATTTATTTATTATTTTTATACTTTTCCTTATTTCTTTCAGCCTGGTTCTGTGCCCACACCTTCGCCTACTGCTGCATCTTCTGGAGGTGGCGGTGGTCCGCCTTCGGCTGCGGTGTCTTCAGCTGCGCCGTCTACTCAGGCTGCTTCTCCGCATGAAGTTCGAACGACAGACGTCACTTCGGGAGCCCCAGAGGTGTGAGGGAGTGTGTAGTTTTAGTGGTTCGGGCACTTGGGGGTATTTTGTGAACAATTCGTCTGAAACATTTGCAACTCTGCGCAGGTGCCGGAGGTGTATCCTGCGCAGGTTGCCGAAGATGTTTGTCCTGTAACTATTAACTTCGGTGATTATTTTATGTCCAGCTCTATTTGGCGCAAGTTTGACTCTAAATTTCCTGACGTGCCCTTCGATGTGTTTATGTCGCGTAAGATAGAAAAATACGAGAAGAAGAATCTTGACGCAAAACATGTCTTCGCACATGCACGCAACTGTCTCTGTCATGATGGTACTCATCGCCGTCAAATTCAAGGATCTGAACCATCTTCTATTGTGCCTGCTCGCGAAGACACACCTTCATCCTCAAGCCCCCTTGTTCTACCTAAGGTTGAAGTTATTGATCTCACCGAAGAAGCGGAGTATGAGTATATGTACAAGCGCCCTCGCTGATTTGTTTTGCGATGTAACCATCTTCGACGCTTGTGCTGCTATGCTTGTAATCGTTTGAACTATGCTGTTGTGATGAACTGCTGTGCCTGTAATGTATTTTTTCAACAAATATGTATGCCATGACTCTGTTGTAATCACATTTGTGCGAAGATGATGGTTTTATTTACTTGTTTTTCATGTTCATTTTATCTTTACTGTTTTTCTTCCTCCGAAGATTGAAACATTGGAACTGCGCTCGAAAAGCGCCTCCCCCCAGTTTCCTGTTTTGATCTTCGCGGCTCATTTTCTTTCGAACGTGCGGTGTATCATTTATAAGATAGAAACAAATCCTGCATATAGAATGGTTAGTCTATCTTGCATACGAATTTTCACTATGCAAAGTAGCATGATAGCTCAAATATGCGAAGTGGCATGATAGCTCAACTTCATCGAAATTTGACCTCGAGGTGGCTCGTCAACCCTGCCTTGCAATTTGCTTCGCGCATTAACCACCGAAGGCTTCTTCGCTTGTGATAAAGCGGATGATTTTGCGACCACGCCCCTTGACGGGTCGACTTATCCCTACAGTATTTTACTGAGGGGCTTCGCGCATTGACCGCCGAAGACTTTTTGTTCGCGAAAAGTAGGCCTTTAAGCGAGTCATGCCCTCCTCTTTGGAACAGATTGTGCATGCTCCTTAACATCTTTGCGACCTTTGCAGAACAGTTCCCACATGCGCCCCCTCAATCAATTTTTTTAAGTGAACTAAATGCGACTTGTCTTCGCGAGGCCATGCACATGTGTTCACTTACTTCTGCGATGTTTTCCCGAAAGTGACAATCTCTTCGGATGATTGTCACTTCGGGACCGATGATAGATAACGGCTGTCTTTTTTAGGGAGCCCTTGTTATATTTCTCAAGGGGATATTACACAAGTCCACCTCGTTAAAAACCTCGCATCTTCGGTGTTCCCGTTGTGAGATCACCGAAGACTCTCCCCATGAGGAAAAGAGTATGGACTTCACTACGTATTTACAAAAGTTGAAAGTGCAAAAGAAGTTGAAATGAAGATTACAAAAGCTGAAAAATGAAGAGAAACTAAAAAATGATAATATCTAACATACGATACACTTATTCTCAGAGCCAGTACTTCTGCAACTTATGCTGATTCCATGAGTAAGGGACCTCTTCTCCTTCCAGGGTTTGCAATCTGTAAGCCCCTGCCTTGTTTCTGATACTAAAAATGGGCCTTCCCACTTTTCTTCTAGTTTTCCCACTCCTCTTGTTTTTCTTCGGAGAACCATGTCTCCGGTGGATATCTTTTGTTCACGAACCTTCTTATTTCTCCACTTCCTCGTTTCATCTTGGTATTTCTCTATGTTGCTTAGTGCTTGATGCCTGTCTTCTTCTCTTGTATCGATTGCCAAATTTGCGTCCTCTTCGTTTTGTGGTTCTTGGTCTGCCGTCAATGACCCCAACTTTATCTCTTCGGGAATGACAGCCTCTTCCCCGTACAACAATCTGAAGGGTGTGAAGTTTGTAGCCCTGGATGTAGTTGTGTTGTGAGACCACACAACTCTAGGTAGCTCTTCGGCCCATTTCCCCCTGGCCATTCCTGTCAAGTTCTTTTTGATTCCAGTGAAGATAATGCCATTTGCCCTTTCTACTGCTCCGTTGGACTCTGGGTGATATACTGAAGCGAAGCATAGCTTGGTGCCCAAGTTGAAGCAAAATCTTCTGAAGTCTGTGCTATCAAATTGCTTGCCATTGTCTACTGTCACTTCGTAAGGAACTCCAAATCTGCACATGATACTTTGCCAGAAGAATTTTTGTATCACCTGCGAAGTGATTCTTTGCACTACTCTTGCCTCTATCCACTTTGAGAAGTACTCCACTGCCACTATTGCGTACTTCTAGTTGCCTGGTGCTGTTGGTAACTGTCCCACAATGTCAATTCCCCATCTTGCGAAGGGCCAAACTGGTGGTAGCAATTGTATCTCATATGGAGAAGTTTTTGTGTAGTTGCAGTGCTTTTGACAGTTATCACATCTTCGCACTATATCTTCGGCATCTCGGACTGCCGTTGGCCAGTAGAATCCCTGACGGAATGCCTTGGCAACTAATCTTCGTGTTCCAATGTGAGAAGAACACATTCCAGAGTGGATCTGCTGCAACAAGTCTTTTCCTTCTTCTGTGGAGATGCACTTGAGTAGTGGTGCGCACACTCCACTTTTGTACAAGTTGTCTCCTCTTATTTCATATGTTCTTGCCCTCAAGGCCATTCTTTTATTCTCCTCTTTTGACTGTGGTTCATAGTGTCCTCTCAAGAATGCCATTATCGAAGACCTCCAATCTTCGCTTGATATCGCATTTACATATCTCACTGGTGCTTCATCACAGTCTACTGATTTGCACTTCAGAACTTCGTAGAAGACATCTGGTGGTAATGGTTCTTTCTGTGCTGCTGCCTTTGCTAGCATGTCTGCCTCATTGTTTTGATCTCTTGGTATTTTCTTGACCGTGAAGCCGAAGAAGAATTTTTCCATGCCTCGCACCGTTTTCAAGTATTTTGCCATTTCATCATGTTTTGCTTTACATGACTTGCCAATCTGCCTTGTGATCAACTCAGAGTCTGTGTTTATGACCACTCTTCGTGCCCCTATGGCTCTTGCCTTGCGAAGTCCCAGCAACAATCCCTCATACTCTACTACATTATTTGTCTTGCCTTCGAAGTCGAGCCTCACAGCGTATCTCATCTTTATGCCTGATGGTGACATTAAGATTGCCAAAGATGCGGCTCTATCATCACAGTAAGCTCCATCACAATGCATGACCCATGGTGTTTCTGGCCTGTCTTCGTTCATTTTGTCACCTTGACTTGGTGTCCAATCTGCAATGAAGTCTGCTAGAACTTGAGACTTGATGGCTGTTCTGGCCGTGAACTCTATGGCGTATTGGGATAGCTCTGTTGCTCATTTTCCTATCTGTGCCGAAGATTCCTTGTTCTCTAGTATTTCGTGAAGAGGATATGATGTTGGGACAGTGATTGAATAACTCTGGAAGTAATGCTTCAGCTTTCTTGCCGCCATTACCACTACGTATGTCATTTACTCCAGCTCAGAGTAGAACTTCTTCGCTCCTAATAAAGCCTCGGAGACGAAGTATACTGGCACTTGTTTGAATTGCCCCTCTTCGTATTTTTCCTCCACAAGAGCTGCACTTACTGCACTTGCGGAAGCTGCTATGTACAACAACAACTTCGCTTTGTCGCTTGGACTTGTTAGCACTGCCAAATTCTCCAAGTATGACTTGAACTGCTCAAACGCTTCCTGCTCTTCGGGACCCCAAGTTATTTTGTTCTTCACAGACAACAACTTAAAGAATGGTAAGCTTCATTCTGCTGATTGCGCGATGAAGCGACCCAGTGCTGCTATTCTTCCCGTAAGCTTCTGAATATCTCTTTTTGTTTGTGGTGTTCTCATGTTTCGTATTGCCTCTATCTTTTCTGGATTTGCCTCTATGCCCGACTTGGACACCATACAGCCTAACAGCTTTCCCCTGGATACCCCAAAGATACACTTTTCTGGATTTAACATGAGGCCATATTTCCTCAAGTTCGCGAAGGTTTCTCTGAGGTCTTTGATGTGTTGATGTTTCTTTTTGCTGTGTATTACCACATCATCTACATAAGCTGACACATTTCTTCTCGGTTGCGGGCCAAGTACAATCTTCACCATTCCGTTAAACGTTGGGCCAGCATTGTGCAGGCCTTCGGGCATCCTGACAAAGCAATATACCCCGAAGGGTGTTATGAAGCTTGTTTTGTCTTCGTCCTCCTTCTTCATCCAGATTTGGTGATATCCAGAGAAGCAATCTAACAAGGACATTCTCTCACATCCTGCTGCTGCATCCACCAACACGTTGATTCTTGGTAAAGGGTAGTCATCTTTTGGGCAAGCCTTGTTCAAAAGTGTGAAGTCAATGCACATTCTCTGTCCTCCATTCTTCTTCGGCACCATCACTATGTTGGAAAGCCAAGTTGTGAACTGTATTTCTCTGATGACCCCAGCATCTAACAGTTTCTCTACTTCGCTTTGCGCTGCCAATTCTTTCTGAGGTGAGATGACTCTAAGCTTTTGTCTCTTCGGTGAGATCTTTGGATCTAGGCGCAGTGCGTGCTCTATCACTTCGCGAGGCACTCCCTTAAGATCCCTCTTGCTCCAGGCAAATACATCTAGATTGTTGCAAAGGCACGTGATCAGTGCATTCTCCTCTTCTTCGGTCATCCCCCTTGCTATGGTGACCCATTTGTCATGAACATCTTCGCAAAGACGCACCTTCTTTGTGTGTTCGTGAGGTTGCATTCTCTTCTTTTCATCTTGGCAAAGTCTCTTTTTCATTTCGAGCTCTTCGGGTTCTTCTTCTTCTTTGCTCTCTAATGTGTCTTCGCTTTTTCCGACTACGTGAATCGGTTTCTGATTGCTGCCCACATTGTATTCTCTGTCATGTGCATCTTCCTGATCTCCGTATATTGTGAGAATGTCGTTGGCAGTTGGAATCTTCATACACAAGAACAGCATGTGTATAACTGCTGTGAACTTGTTTATGATTCCCCATCCGAAGATTCCTTTGTATGCGTATGGAATATCCACCGCATCGAAGGTCACCATCTCTGTTCTCATCAGTGCTCCTATTCCAAGACTTACGTTCATTTCAATTGTTCCCAGAGCCTCAACCTTCTTGTTGCTGAAGCCATATAATGGCTTTGAAGTTTTCTGAAGCTGATCATCTCTGAACTCCATCCTCTTGAATAGTTCATAGGTTATGATGTCTGCGAAGCTACCGTTATCTACGAGGATGCCTCCCACATCATTGCCCAACAAGTACTTTGTGTTTTTACCTAGTACTGCTCTGATGACCAAAGGATCTTCATGAGGGTACCTCTTCAGCTTGAGATCTGCTTCTGTGAAGGTGATTGGAATGTGTGACCACTCTGTTTTGAAAACTTCCCCTGCACATACATGGCTCACTTCTCTTTGCTGATCTCTCTTCTGTCTCTTCGTCAGGTGTCCGGGTGAGTTGCAACCACCTGTGATAGCATTTATTATGTTTATTCTTCGGTAGCGGTCTTCATCCTCTCTATTTTGATTGGCTTGCGAAGGTGCCTGATGAGCAGGCTTAGGTTTTGGCTGATACGATGCAGTGCTTTGCTGCTGTAGTTGCATCATGTTTGGGTTGAACATCAGAGGAGGTAGGAGTGGCATTTGCTGGAAGCATGGTTGTGGGATATACGGTTGCCAATTTTGCATTGAACTCTGAGCCATCGAAGGTGCTGCTGATGATGTGTGATTGACTGTCTTCGCCTGGCTCTGCGCTGTTTTCTTCTTGTCTTCTTCAATCTGCTTCTTGCGAAGTAACGTTCTGCATTCGTATGACCAATGCCCTTTGTTGAGGCCATGCAAGGAACACACGGATTGAGGTGGTGGGCCTCTGCCTGAATTTTGACCTCTGCCCCCTGTTGCAGCCGAAGATGCCATTTGCGAGTTGTTTCCTGAAACATTGTTCACATTGCTTCTGTTGTAAAAGTTGGACCTTGCTGAAGGTCCTTGATTGTTCTGGGTCCTGCTTCCCCATTCTGGCTGAGACTTCGATTGGCTCTTTCTCTTATTGTACTCATCAACTCTTCGCTATTTTCCTCTGTCTGATTTGCAATATTCTTGCATTATGTCAAACAACTGCTTCTCTGTTTTTGGTCTTCTTCGGTCAAGATACTCTCCGCAGGGTCCTACCTTGAGGCCATCTATTGCTGCATTGATTACTGTTGTGGATTGTAGATGTGGTGATCTAGCTCTGGCTTTGGCAAATCGCTTGATGTACTCTTGCAATGGTTCTCTGTCTCCTTGTTTTATGAGGTGAAGATCTCCTGATGTGAGATCTTGGGGTTGATACCCTTGGAAATTGTTCTCTATTCTTCACCGAAGCTGTTCTCATGATCTAATGCTTCCTTTCGGCAGCGAAGCGTACCACTGCTGTGCCGAGCCTTTCAGGGCCATTAGCATAGCCCTTGCCATTGCTACCTCATCTCCTCCGCCCGAAGATATAGCCACAGTGTATTTCTAGAACTGTCTTGGGTCTGATTCACCATCGAACTCCGGCAAAGATGCAGGTAATTTGAACTTCGGCGGCCAATCGGCATTCTCAAGTTCTAGCGAAAGAGGAGAAGCGGGCTTCATTTTGCTTGAAAGCACATCTCTGCATCTTCATTTTGCTTGAAAGCACATCTCTGCATCTTTTTTGTGGCCTACGTTCCACATACGCCTCTGTTGACACCGTTTTTTGGAAAAAAATAGGTCAAAGGGAAGCAGCCGATGATAACAGAGTGCAATCGGCCGATTGAAGAAAGAGAAAGGTGGTCAACAGAACTCACTGATGGTCAAGGGGGCTCAAGTCTGTTGGTGGACCAGCGG
Source organism: Cenchrus fungigraminus (assembly GCA_036936925.1). Taxonomy (NCBI): domain Eukaryota; kingdom Viridiplantae; phylum Streptophyta; class Magnoliopsida; order Poales; family Poaceae; genus Cenchrus; species Cenchrus fungigraminus. Next base: position 40,883,966 of record CM072778.1, on the reverse strand, counting down.
GTCAAACTGATCGGCCGATGGTCGGCCAGAGGATCGGCCGATGGAAAGGAAGAAGGCGGTAATCAAGGAGATACGCCAGAAGGAAAGTACTATGGAGGTGGGTCAGTCTACGATTGGCAATGGGTCAAAGAGTCAGTTTTAGGAAGTTTTGACTCCTGCGAGAGTCCTTTTCTATTTTTAGTAGTTTTTTGTCTTTCTTTAGATGCAAGTAAACAGTGCCGTAATCGGCTAGGAGTCGGGTTGTCCTCAGGATTTAAATAGCGACCCTGTGTGGTCGGAAAAAAGTGTACACACCAATATTTAACAAACCACCTCCGGGAAAACCCTTTACTTTATAGCATCTACTTTACAGCATCTACTTTTCGGCGACTTCGCCATTGCGTTTTTTCTCTTTTCTACAACGCCGTCCTTCAAGTTCGTTGGGCTGCATCAATCGATCTCCGGCAAGCTTGTGAGTATCGTTTTACCGAATAACCCTAGGCTTTAACCTCCGGGCGCATCACTGAGGTTTCGTCTAGTTCTTTATTCACCCCTTACCGATATTAGCTAGATCTGCAAGTTTTTGTACCAATTCTTGTAGTTTTTAGCTATTATCCTCAATTACCCCACTCGATCCAGATCCTATCGGCTTCCACTATAGCCGGTTCCGACCTATTCGAGTGCTGACGTCACGATCGGCCGATTCCAGCCGATCTATCTACTCACGCACCTGCACTTCGGTCGCTCTCGAGCTGGCTGATCCTGCTTTACTCGTATCGGCCGATTGGCTGGTACACGTGTTGCTAAGAGGTCATTGGTTCTCTAGCCGATCCCTAATATTTTACATTGTCAATCAACAGGTCAGATTGGCTGGCACGCCTCGCTACAGACCGGGGAGTCACGTGTGCTGCGCGCGGAGGTGACGTCCTATTTTCGCGTCAACAGCCTCTTCTTCTGAGTCATAATATATGGAGCTTTCCTCATTCTCTTCTTCTTCTTCGTAAGTTTCTTCGTCAATAATTACAGGTCTTCATTTTTTGCTGTGACCCTGTGCTTTGCGAGGTTGCTGGGTCTGTTCTTGTGGTTGGATAGAGTTCAACTGAGCTTGCAAGATTGCCATTTGTTCTTGTAGCTGTAATGTCTTGCTTCTTATTGCTTGCTGCTCTTCGTCTTCCCGCAATTGCTGCAGTAGCATTCTCTTCTTCTTTACTTGTTGCAACATTTCATTATATCTAGCCCTTTCTTGTGATGGGTCTTCATTCTGTATTTCTTTCGCTCTGAGTATGGCGGCCTCCGCCTGAGCTCTTGTGCAAATGTTCGATGGCATTGGTCTTTCTCTCATCTTCGCAACAAGTCTTTCTTCGATTCTTCTATGCGCAGCAATATCCTCGTCTTCGACTCCCACATCTGCTAACCTGACCTCGAAGTTTCCTTCTGCTACATTGTTGGGTATTTTAGCGACACACGAAATAAATCCGCAAGCACACGGATACCATTGTAGCTTTCACCTCAGAGTATTCCAAGGGTATCGAATCCAAGGGAACGTGTGTGTACTAACTTCGTACAGTCGGTCCAAGGACACACCCAGATAAGAGGCAAGGATAGAGAGGATTCCTAAAGATAGCACTATAGATGAGATTAAAGGTCGATCTCTAGATAGAACTTGGCTTAGGGTACCGATAGCCCTGACTTAACAGGCGACTCCGGTATGCGGATCTATGTGGAACGAGCTCTGACTATATCCAGCCCTGAGGATCAACGAGGGCTAGAAGGGCTGTCACCACCTCCTGGACTGCCTCTACCTAACCTTGGGATAAGCCGAACGGATGATAACCGGTAGCGTGTCACAACGTCCACGCTGTGGTTACTACCGTAGCCAACGGACTACAACACCCTGTACTGATAGAACTACGACCACGGAAGAGAACTGATCTCACTCACTATAGGTACTATTAGCTTATGCTAAAGGCATACGAGAGAGCACTCGGTCCCGTACTGAGCTTCCAACGTATACGAACGACTTGCAGCAGACGAACGTATAAACCCAGGATCTACGCACTAGCAAAGGAAAAAGGCTACTCATGCAACCTAGCATAAACTATTAGAAAGGAATCAAGAACACACTTTATTCTAATCAGAGCATGCAAGCATATCCACTTTAGTCTAAATGACGAACATGCATACAAAGGGAATACAAACTTGTGCACCTAATCCACTAGATCGAGGAGGCGTGTTCGTGAAGAACACGTGCCTCTAAATGATGAACAAGTGAAGAACACAAGAACATATCACTTGCAATTTAGTCTAAATAGAAAATGTGGAAATACTTACTTTATTCTAATTGAAGAACAAGCATCCGTAGAAATACAACTCTCTCTCTCTCTCACTCTCCTACTCTCTAATCTACCAAGGAGAGGCCTCTCCTTTGAAGGGAAGCACTCATCCTTGGGTGAAGTGGTGTGTCCCTATTCTTACCCCTCCCCTCATATTTATAGGCCAAGGGAGGTAGGAATTTGCCTTGGGAGAGTGGCTTTCCTCCTTGCTTCTTGTGGGCCCAAGCATGATGCAGGGGTTTAAGGCGGTAACTGAGTGGATAACGCCCCAAACCGCCTCTAGGAGATCACCAGGAGTTGACACGTGGAAGCTGGGCTCGAACAGCACCAAGCCCAGGTCGGCCGAACCATGGGATCAGCCGACCCCCAGTTGCCGCCAAATGGCCCCAACTTTCTCTAGGTCGCTCCTTGGTGGGTCCTTGGTCCTGTCCTAGATGTACACGCAAAACTAAGGCGGTTTGCCTCCTCTGGTGGGCCCTTTGATCCGTGTGCTCTCTTCTGATTGGCTGGAGTTGTGCTTCTTTGCTTTGTGGGTCCATGGATCCATGTGAAGCCTATGTGGCAACCTCTCATTGGTTGGTGCTGGGTTGCTTGGATCCATAGGGTGTGCTTTCTCTCATTTAATGAGCTTGAACTCGTGGAATTTGTCAGATATAATCCCTATCCTAGTGTGGATGCTTAAATTTCATTTATTTATGCAGGAGTTGACGGCATAAAAGTGGTACTTAACAGCTATCAACAACACCCCCACACTTGACCTTTGCTCGTCCCGAGTGAAGGGAGAACAAATCAAGGTGAGACATGATATCCAGAGGTATGAAGCAAGCATAAGAGATATTCCAAACCATACCTTATACTTGTGAACTTTGTGGAGTGGCTATCATGCCATCTTGGGTAGTTGAGGAATGGAACTGTAATGAATCAAATCACCTCTGCTCGTCATGTCAAGTAACTTGGGGTTTTGCGATAAGTTTTCAAAACAAACCTTTGCTTGGCTCCTCATTTGATTCTCTCAGATCGCTCAATGTGTATATGTCCTCACCAAGGCATTAGATTTGCCTTTCTTTCATCCTACTTCTAATGATGGCTGTATGTGGAGCTCAGGGTAGGATAAAGATAAAGCATACTTCCATCACATATATTGCAAAGTCAAAAACCGGATCCGAGAAGAAAAACAATTCATACAATCAGATCAAGATGTGCACGTGTATGGATGTGATGGATATGGTAAGGTGGATACTAGGCCCAGAATGGGTGCTAGATATTACCATATAATTTATTGGAACTCTTTTTTCCATGATCCCATCTATCTCCTTTTTCTTCCTTCTTTTGGACATGAGCTATCTTTCTTTTTTTTCTGCATGCCTTGAGCATGTTTTTTTTTGCCACTCATGCTTTGAGCATGGTGTTTTTTTCTTTTTCTTTCTTTCTTTCTTCATAGCCCATGTCCCTTTTCAAGGATGCTTTTGGAGAGAGAGGTCACATATGGAGCTTTATTTTTATGGGATGAATGGACGGTACAACGCTAACTTCCAGTGTTGAAGCATAGCAAGGGGAAGATGGAGTGCACATGAATCTTGATCGTGAAAGCATGAAAAGAATTCTCACAAGGGTCACAACAATTTGACAAAGCTCAATGCAATGACAAGCGGCATATGAGTATAAGGTTTTCAAGATAACTCATCATATGGCTTTGGTAGGAATTTGGCATATCAAATAGGAGCTTTGCAAAGGGTTTTCAATTTTCAAAATAAAAATCCCAAGCACTCAAACATGTAGAGAGAAGATCATATCATCAAACCATATCACAAAAATCAACTACTTAGATGAGCATGAGTTCCCTAATGATATTTGTTCACAAGCATCAAGATAAAAAGTATGGAGTAAAACATATGCAAGCCAACCACATGAAACATGTAAAACAGGTAGAGCACGATTCCAAGAGTTTGATTTAGCAGATAAGAATTGAAACTCATTCAAACTCATGAATCAAAGAGAGTGAGATAAAGGGTGCACATACCATCGCTCCTGAAGAATATGAGAGACAAAGAAGACTAGTGGTGGTTCGGCTGACCCATGGGGCAGCCGGCTCACTCTAGTTTACCTGGTCCCTTGCCATGAAAGGGCGGTCGATGTTGTGCAACGCCTGTGTGGGAGATCTCAAGTGTGTATGGCGATGGTAGGCTTGGGAGATCTCCCCCACACTTGTTCATGTACCTGGTGCTGTCTTCAAACAAAATGGGAAAAAACAAAAGAGGGACTCTACTGGTTCAAGAACCAGGGAGCGACCAAAAATACCCGAAGGACAACCTTATCCTAAAAACATGCTCTTACTTTTTATTTGAAAAGGGAAATAAAATCTAACCTAATCCAGGCTATCTCCTGGTAGTGCTTTGTTTACGGTCATAAGCTCGACCATGGGAACTTTTTCCTGCAGCTACCATTGATGATGTCATCCCCGCCTCACCACCAATTGTTGATGTGTCATTGAAGCTTTAGCTGCAAGGTTAGTGCCACAGTGCACACACACGAAATCTGCAATGTTTATGGTAAACATATGCATCTACAACCAGCCTTCTAAACGTTTTACAGGAGAGGACCATAAGGTGGTTGTAGTCCTCGTGCGTGCTCAGTGCACTAAGCATGGCCGACTCTAGAGAGGCATGATGCAAGCATGGTTCATGTGGTGTTAAGAATGAAGCTACCATGCTCATCAATGGAATCCTTTCCTTTGGACTCCAGAGTCAGTGCCTCGATCTCCATGGCCCATGAACTCTCCATCTCAGGAGGTTCATCGTGTAAGATCGATGTTGATTCTCGATCAAGGTCGAGAGCAACATGATATGGGCCAATGGGAAGAGGCTCAAACTCGATCGAGGGTGATGAGGATCGTTCGCCTTCACAAAGGTGAAGAGGATCTTCCGAGTTGTACTCTTTAGGAGTAGAAAATTCTACAACCTCAATGACAACAGGCTCAAAGGATGCGAACGGAGATACATGCCTTGTCTCCACGAGCGGGTTTTGCTTGGGAACAGGCTTCTCCATAGAATTCTCTGAAAATAAGGGAATGATGGCAGAAGAAGCTTCCCTAAGCTTTTCATCCAGGCTCCCTCGGGATGCATCGAGAAGTTTATCTGCTGGGGAGCCTAGGAGGAGATCAAGATCGAGGACATCAAAGATGTGGAAGTCTAGATTAACCTTGACCTTGTCTACTTGGAGTGGCACGGCACATGCAACCCCTCGACACTCAAGAATATGTCCGGCGGGACAACTCTTGAGGAGTTTGTCAGATGATCTTAGCGTAACGTTGCCCAACAAAGTATACGCTATGTGCCATGGCATAATGTTAACCTCCATAGTGGGGTTAAGATGGGCTTCTACGATAATTCCTTTTATGGAACAAGAAATGATCGTAGAGGGTGAACAAATCCAAAGTGCTTCGGAAAAGTTTCCCACTCCAGTCGACCACTTCTTCTGCATAGCCTCCATGATAGATGTTGCATTTGGAGATTCAAGAGGCAAAGCAGGTACCGTAGGCCTAGGGGAAGGTTCTGTCAAAGGATCTCTAGCTGGCAGGATTTGGACAGGAGAGGGCTCCTTCCCTAGTTGGCCATCTAAGCAATTCGAGGTGTTTCTGAGATTTTCAAAAGGGTCATCCTCGAATTGATAGAGGAACCTTGGAGGTTGAATTTCTTCTTCCTCCATTGTTCCTAGTTCGGGAGAGGGCTCAACAGTCGAAAATTGAGATGTGGAAACCGTAGGTTCAGGTTCAGCTGTTGAGAGACTCTCATGGCTTGATACATACTCATCACGGAGGGGTTCGTTATGGTCCGTAGGAGAGGAAGAGTTTTCTAAAAGGCGATCTAGGATCTCCCTTCCTTCCTCCGTAGTTATGTATGCGAACTCACCTCTGGTAGTAGTGTCGAGGTATAGTGCAGATTCCACGTCTAAACTCGAGTGAAAAATACACAAGCATACCCGATCGGGTATAGACACGGTCGGGCTAGATGTCAACAAGTGTAAGAACCTAGCCCAAGCTGCACCTATGGACTCCTCCTCTAATTGCTTAAAGTTGAGGATATCAATTGGAAGGGATGCCATGTGTCTTGCAAGGGAGAATGAGCGACAGAAGTCAACTCAGAGATCTTCCCAATCATCCACACGCCCTATGATATGAGTGTACCATTGCTCCGCCCTCTTTGTAAGAGAGAGCGGGAACAACTTTAGCCTCAAGGTTTTTTGCGTCAGTCTTGGGGGACCCAGGAATAAACACAACCTCTCAAACTTTAGCAAATGGTCAATGGGATCTTCATAATCAGCTCTAGAGAAGGGTCGATTCCGAACCATGGCTATAAACTCAGGGTGGAGTTCATTGATGAGTGTGGAAGTTGATGGATCAGTGAACTCATTGGATGGGGTGGAGATGCCGTGAAAGGATGGCTTCTCCATGGGTAACAGGGGTAAAGGTAGAAACAAAGAAAAACAAAAGAAACGAGGACCACTGGGTACGAAGATAGATAGGGTACGAAGATAGAAACAAAGAAAAACAAAAGAAACGGCGCCAGAAAGCTTGTTGGGTATTTTAGCGAGACACGAAATAAATCTGCAAGCGCACGGATACCGTTGTAGCTTTCACCTCAGAGTATTCCAAGGGTATCGAATCCAAGGGAACGTGTGTGTACTAACTTCGTACAGTCGGTCCAAGGACACACCCAGATAAGAGGCAAGGATAGAGAGGATTCCTAAAGATAGCACTATAGATGAGATTAAAGGTCGATCTCTAGATAGAACTTGGCTTAGGGTACCGATAGCCCTGACTTAACAGGCGACTCCGGTGCGCGGATCTATGTGGAACGAGCTCTAACTATATCCAGCCCTGAGGATCAACGAGGGCCAGAAGGGCTGTCACCACCTCCTGGACTACCTCTACCTAACCTTGGGATAAGCCGAACGGATGATAACCGGTAGCGTGTCACAACGTCCACGCTGTGGTTACTGCCGTAGCCAACGGACTACGGCATCCTGTACTGATAGAACTACGACCACGGAAGAGAACTGATCTCACTCACTATAGGTACTACTAGCTTATGCTAAAGGCATATGAGAGAGCACTCGGTCCCGTACTAAGCTTCCAACGTATACGAACGACTTGCAACAGACGAACGTATAAACCCAGGATCTACGCACTAGCAGAGGAAAAAGGCTACTCATGCAACCTAGCATAAACTATTAGAAAGGAATCAAGAACACACTTTATTCTAATCGGAGCATGCAAGCATATCCACTTTAGTCTAAATGACGAACATGCATACAAAGGGAATACAAACTTGTGCACCTAATCAACTAGATCGAGGAGGCGTGTTCGTGAAGAACATGTGCCTCTAAATGATGAACAAGCGAAGAACACAAGAACATATCGCTTGCACTTTAGTCTAAATAGAAAATGCGGAAATACTTACTTTACTCTAATTGAAGAACAAGCATCCGTAGAAATACAACTCTCTCTCTCTCTCACTCTCCTACTCTCTAATCTACCAAGGAGAGGCCTCTCCTTTGAAGGGAAGCACTCATCCTTGGGTGAAGTGGTGTGTCCCTATTCTTACCCCTCCCCTCATATTTATAGGCCAAGGGAGGTAGGAGTTTTCCTTGGGAGAGTGGCTTTCCTCCTTGCTTCTTGTGGGCCCAAGCATGATCTGGGGGTTTAAGGCGGTAACTGAGTGGATAACGCCCCAAACCGCCTCTAGGAGATCACCAGGAGTTGACACGTGGAAGCTGGGCTCGAACGACGCTAAGCCCAGGTCGGCCGAACCATAGGATTGGCCGACCCCCAATTGCCGCCAAATGGCCCCAACTTTCTCTGGGTCGCTCCTTGGTGGGTCCTTGGTCCTGTCCTAGGTGTACGCGCAAAACTAAGGCAGTTTGCCTCCTTCGGTGGGCCCTTTGATCCGTGTGCTCTCTTCTGATTGGCTGGAGTTGTGCTTCTTTGCTTGGTGGGTCCATGGATCCATGTCAAGCCTATGTGGCAACCTCTCATTGGTTGGTGCTGGGTTGCTTGGATCCATAGGGTGTGCTTTCTCTCATTTAATGAGCTAAAACACCTACATTCAAATATTCATCTGCGCTCGTGGAATTTGTCAGATATAATCCCTATTCTAGTGTGGATGCTTAAATTTCATTTATTTATGCAGGAGTTGACGGCATAAAAGTGGTACTTAATAGCTGTCAACATACATCTTCCGGTTCTTGCTCTTGATCTTCTTCTGCTCTGTGGATTCATGGACTTAGGATGATGTCCTTTGTCCTGTTTGTGTTATCTGGTATCTGTCTCTCTCTGGGGTTTTCACTCTCTGCTTCCGACGGATCATCGGTCGCTCTATGTGGTTGTGGGTTCTTCGGTTGCTTCTTCAGTGGCATGGCTGGGACGGAACACGGTGGGCGCCTTAACTGTTGGGGTGAAAACCTTCCCCGAAGAGGGGCCAACAGTTGAAATGAACTAACAAGAAAGGAAGCTAAGGAAAACACTTATGACACCGAAGAACTGAAAACTCAAACTCGACTGGGCGTAATGCAACCCAGCCGCCTTCCAATCGCCCCCATTTCATTACCGTCGGGTCCTTTTTATAGGTCCGTAACAATTACACTTTACAACATCTACCATTGCTTTTTCACATTGTGCGAAGCATCTTAGGGGTATTTTGGTAACCTCGCAAGGCTCCGTATTCATAGACTTTACAGCCATGCGAGTCCACCTCGGGAGTTGATCTCTGGGGATCCTTTTCACATGCTTAGCCTTTTCATTTCCATATCGAATTCACACCCAACTAGGAGAGTTGTTCCTAGTATAAATACCCCCTATGTACCATTGAGAACCAAGTTTTGATAATCATGAATTAATCGGCTCATATGGTTTGCCGCAACTGATGCTGCGGAGTGCCTTGCACACCCCTATTCTTCCTTGTTCCTCTTGGACTTGTGGAGAGATCCCTCTGGGTTCCGCTACTTTGTGCTATACGACTTCCGCTCGACTGCACCGTATTGTGTGGAATAGTTCCGACTTGTGGTTTTGCGGTCATTTGGAGATCAAGTCGAAGTCTTCACGGTTTCAGTGCCTCTCTCCCCGTCGCTTGGTCGCATCCAACCTTCATCAGGTATAAAGCTAGTTATCCTCGCTGTTCTACAACAAGATATCCTCGTTCTTAAACCTACTGCCGTGAAGATCGGGCCATCCTCTTGCTGTTTCATATCGGCATTATCAAGTGGTAATCAGAGCTATCGTTGTTATGGTAGGTTTTTGTTTTTACCCACCCTCCCACCCTTATATGTTATATCTTTTGTTCATGTCCTATAGTACACTGAAAAGCCATATAAAAAATCCTATAGCCAATTTGTTGGTACTATTACTTTGTGTTCATTCTGTTCATCGTGTTGCTAGTCACTGCCTTTGTTCTTCCACCGTACTCTTGATTATTTTTTATTCGCACCCCTCATAGATTGTTTTGTGTTTGCTATTAGTAAAAAAATCAGAGAAAAAAGTGTGAGAGAAAAGAGCAAAAAACAATAGGAGAGAAAAAAAGCTGTTGAAAGGGGATGTGTTGCAGATTGTGTAATTAAAAGTTTGATATTTGTAACTCAAGTTGGTGGTGTTTCTAGACAGCAACATTTACCTTGGTTGAACGTGTTTTACACTTGGTTATAGCACCATAGCCTCCCTTGATCAACCACCTATAGCTCCACAAAAATCTGAAATCAGACCTCTCGTCTTCTATCCTTTTAACCGCTTAATCACAGGTTTGGTTACGCCATAGTAGCACACTCACGATCCTTGAGAACGGGTAAGAACTTGGGTAAGCAAGAGGTGAGGTTGTGAGATTCCACATATTTTTTCTATTCCACTTTCTCTTGCAATATCCTAACATGGCAGGATCCAATCCAAGTTTTTGTGGTGGTAGACATAGAGGAAAAGAACCACCAATCTCTTGAGCTGAGTTACATCACTTTGAAAACTCACTTGTGGCAGCCATGGAGAGGATGTTCGATGAACGTCTTCCAATCTCAAATAGTGGGGTTCGACATCAACCTGTGAAAAACCTTCCTGATGGTCATTTTGACCATAGAGGACAGCATGAGAAAGGTGCTCATGGGCATAGTTCTCGCCCACATGTGCTGATTGGTGCTGAAGATTATTGTGTGTCCTTAAAAAGAAAATTTCTGCAAGAGACACCAAGAAGATCCTATGACCAGCAACACCTATGTGAAAAGGAGTGACATCAGCCAAAATTGAGTGCGAGAGTTAAAAATGAGAAGAAGAGAGACTCCACCATATGTGAGAAAGAGTTCCACCAGCAAAAATTGAGTGTGAGAGTTAAAAAGAAAATGTTGAGAGATGCCACCATATGTGAGGAGAGCCACAAAATTTTGTGTGAAGAAGATACACAAAAATTGAGTGAAGTAGAAGATCGGCCATGTGAGGAAACATCTCTTTCTAACATGACAATTTCTTCTAATTTCTCTTTTGACGTGATGCAGGTTCATAAAGAAAATGAAGTGGTAAATTATGATCAGCCCCCAATTTTTGATGATGATGATCAGGTGATGACCATGGACAAAAATGCTGAAATTTCATTGTGTTTGCAACATAAAGTTCAGATTGAAGACAATAATAATGCAAATGCTTCCCATTCAAGTGATGCAAATTCAGTAGCATTTGAGGAAGCTTTGTTTCTTGGTTCTTTTGCAACAATTGCTGCTCCATTGCCTTTACAAAACTTGGTGAAGTATGATAGATATGCATATGTTGCTTCACAAGATGTTGAAGTGATTGTGCATGAAACCTAAGTGAGAATGAGGTCCACGTAGCCAAATTGAGAGAGTGAAACCAAAAGTGAGTTGTGTGATTCCACCCACTATGACCTTGAGAGTACGAATAATGAAAATATGAGGGATACACCACAGAGCAATAGAGAGTTTGAATGCAAATCATATGAGGATACTTTTGAAACTAACACTCTCTTTTCTGCCGCTAGTCTTTTGTTTTCAAATGTGCTGGTTTGCAATAAAAATGAGGACGATATGGTGGTTCACGACATCACCATACTTGTTGAGGAAGATGAGGAGGTGTCAATCAACCGAACCAATTAAATGCAGCCTAAAACATGAAAGATGACGAGACAATTGGTAAGATTTCAGATCTAAATATGCAATATATAGTGGTGATTGATTGTGATAAAGCACATGTTCAAATGAAATTGACCACAATATTTGTGTTGATTTAGTAGTGTCACATTTTCACACCTTTGCTGAAAGTTTATAAGTTGATAACCAATGTTCAGCCATATATGATTTTTTTCTATGCTTTGATATGGTTGATTTACATGATACTTTGCACCCATATATCAAATACTATGCATGTAAATACATTTGGTAATATAGAAATGAATAGTTGTGATACTATTGTTTCAACAATAGGACATAATCAAAACCATTATGCTGATTTGATTAAACTACAAGTTGATATGAATGTTGAATTTGATCATAACATTTGTGATGATATTAACCTCTATACTTTGATTGATCCATGCAATGTTCTACAAACTAATAAACTTCACACTGTTCATTTAACTACTAGTACTGAATTCATTGATAAAAGATCTCCTGCCGAGTGCTTGCTTTATACTAAGTTTGATATGCCTATTGATGTCAACCACAAGCTTGAAAATATTTCTGAGATAACATCTTCAAGATCATTGAATAATGTTCATAGCTGCAAGTTTACATTTATTTTAATTGGAGAACATGTTGTAAATAGTTTTTATGTTCATGGCATCTGCATAACCAATGACAAGCTTGCTGATTTGAAATCAAACATGTTGTTTGGTAGTTCTTCTGATACGTGTTTTCCTGATGATGAGATGAAAAGATTATTTAGTGATTGTTCTTTACAACCCACATTGTCTTTCCCCTATTCATATATTCCATCGAAAGAAACAAATCATGTGCAAAAAAAGTGCAATATGTGCACTCGAAAAGCAACTATCCACATCCATGAGAATTGCAATGGAAGGGTATACATCTAAACTTGTCCATAAATTGAGCAACACAAACTTTGTGATTGTTATGAATGTTTTATCTTCATGTTTTGAACAATTTGATCTTGGAATTGTGAAATTGGATATGCTAAATCAATTACGTCATTTGAAAGAAATTTTTGTTCTCCCATCACATAAATTATTTGCAGGTACACAAAAGTCAATGATGCTTTTTCATCGTGGTAAGATGAAAGTTGTTAATACAATGTTTCAAGCTAACAATCATTTGTGGTATAAACAAAATTCAAGGTCGACTTTTTTCAAAGGAAGGGAGAGTGATGCGAACATCATGATGATTGTGACATATGGACCAACTCCATGCAGTTTTTTCTTTCTTGAGAATCATGTTTTGCACAATAAAGATAATGCCAAACTAGATGACATATTCATATACCATGCATATACTTTTGCCCCTCTGTGCAATCGTTTTTCAGGTTATGAAAAGCTTGGAGTAGCTTCTCCTCAAGAGGAAGAGAAAGATCAGCATTACATATGGACATTAGAAGCCTTCATTGTCAAACAATTATCAAGGAGAAAGCTAAAATAAAATTCCATCCTTCTTAGTTTCCTATGGCAAAGCTACTATTTGGATTGTATGATTACATATCAAAACACCTTGGAATATTGGAGGAAATAAATGCCACAATGCCAGCAAATATTCATTTGAATCATTCAACCATGAAGGGGTTGTTGAGTGTCCTAGAAAGAAAAAGAAGATTCATATGCAAAGGAAGTACAATGCAGCAACATTCCTCGATGATGGCGACCTAGCTCCATTTTTTGGATCAATAGAGTCGAGGACGACTCCTTTTCAAGAGGAGGAGGATGATGTGCACATGCCAAGCCACACTTACACAATAGAGTCGATGACGACTCCTTTTCAAGAGGAGGAGGATGATGTGGACATCCCACGAGTTACACAAGATCATGCATCGGGCACACAAGCTCAAGTGATTCAAGGACCTATTACACACAGCCGTGCTAAGAAACTCCAACACGAGGTGCATGCTTTCCTTGCTGAAATTAATTTCAAAATATATGAGATGTTATACTACCTAAATGTTCTACTATGGTTGTCTTTAGGTATATACATGAAGAGGACGGTACAACTAAACATGGAGAAGAAGTAAACAACAAGAAACAGTCAGACTGAGGATCACCGACTCAAACCAGGGATCCAGGAGAATTCCGTTCGGACGACCGTTCGGACCAGCTTGGAAATTAGGAATCACCAATTCGAAATAAGGATCTAGGAAGTTAACTTCAGACCACCACTTCGAGCCAGTTCGGACCTGCCTAATGAATTGACCATAACTCTTTACTCCTCATAGCTCTCGAGCTCTGTGAGTACTTGATGGAATGGGCTTGAAGTCAACTTTCCAATGCAAGAAATCACATGTCCATTGGACTTCCCAATAAAGAGGTATGACCGATTTAGTGGAGGTTGTGCAGAAGGTGAACATCCTACGCGAGTCCACCTCGGGAGTTGATTTCTGGGAGCCTTTTCACATGCTTAGCCTTTTCATCTCCATCTCGAATTCACACCCAACTAGGAGGGTTGTTCCTAGTATAAATACCCCCTACGTACCATTGAGAACCAAGTTTTGATAATCATGAATTGATAGCCTCATATGTTTTGCCGCAACTGATGCTGCCGAGTGCCTTGCACACCCCTATTCTTCCTTGTTCCTCTTGGACTTGTGGAGAGATCCCTCTGGGTTCCGCTACTTCGTGTTATACGGCTTCCGTTCGGCTGCGCCGTATTGTGTGGAATAGTTTCAGCTTGTGGTTTTGTGGTCATTTGGAGATCGAGTCGAAGTCTTCGCGGTTTCGGTGCCTCTCTCCCCGTCGCTTGGTTGCATCCAACCTTGGTCAGGTATAATGCTAGTTATCCCCGCTGTTCTACAACAATTTGTCCTTGTTCTTAAACCTACTGTCGTGAAGATCGGGCCATCCCCTTGCTGATTCATATCGACATTATCAAGGGTACTCCGAAATCGGAATGCAATCTCTTAACCTAGATACTCAAGTCCATAATTCCCCATACATAGGATGACAGGTGAAAGTAGCATGGCAAAATAGATGATTGACAAAATAGATGGCAAAATAAATGGCGAAATAGAATTCCCCTTACCTTGAAGCACCGCCAAAAGCTAGTAAAAATACAAGAACCTATCAATCCATAAAACGATGTAAATTGAAAACTAATTGAATCTAACATCTATGAATTGTCTATAGCCTATCAACTTCTGAAGGACCGATTAGGCGACCAGAGAGGGGGGTAAATGGGAGCCGATAAAAATTTCTCCGAAGAAAAACCGACTAAGTCCTAAAATCACAACCAAAGGTTCCCACACGAACTTGCCAAGGTCACGTAGTCACGACGGACCTACCAACCATAGGAGCGAGCCCAAAACTTGAAGCAAAGCGGAAGCACAACTCAAGAACCTCGACACTTGGGCAAATCTGCACGCCCGGGATGGACTGTCTGTATGGGGGTCACGGACTGTCCGTGGGCTACTGGTGGACCGTCCGTGGGATCGGAATAGACCGTCTGTATTTGCAGACAAAACCTCTAGAAACACCCGAGCACACACACGACACGCGCAGACCGTCCGTCACTCCAGTACGGACCGTCCGACCTAACCCGACGGACTGTCTGTGAACCGACTACCACAAAAATCAAACACTTCAACCGATCAAACGCCTCGTGCTCAAGAGCATGACGAACACGTGACGAACACCGCACCTCACGGACTGTCTGTGCATACCTGGCAGACTGTCCGTCATGCACGGACAGAACCAGAAAAGAGTTGCTCGCGAAAACAACTCCAACTTCCCTTCACCGGATCTTCCAAACCATTGAATGGATTGAGCCCAAATTTTAGGTAGATGAAAAGCGTCTCTAGGAGAAGCTATGCCTAAAATCTTGGAACACGAAACCACTCCAATCAACCGGAATTGCAAATCTTGTGCACACAAGGCACCACCTCGAGCTCAACCAAAACTCACGAACTAAAGGCGATTCCCGGCGTTTGAGGGGTCAAGATCATCCACAAAGAGGCACAAGACACTCACCCATGATCCCCTCAAAGAAATCCAGAGAAAAACACCCTCAAATCGATGAATCAAGTGATGAACGAAAATCCACAAAAATAGCCCTGAAAATGACACGAAAAGCACAAAGAGCTAAGAGAGGGAAATCATCACAACGGCGAATTCTTCCATACATCAAGAGGTCAGATTCTATACAAATGCATGAAAAATCTAGCCTACGGAGCAAAGGAATTAGGAAGCAGTCCAGATGGATGAGTTGCCATCCAACCCTAGAGCTATATATATGAAGTCTCTCCGGTGGAGGCAAATGACCAAGCTACCCCTACAACTTAAAGGAAGATATAGGGATGAAAGTGGTACGGATACTATCTATCTGTCCGTCTGACCGAAAGGGTCAAACACTCAAATGGTAAGACCGTATCTGAATCTGAGCATTCAATATCTGTAATTATCCGTACCATATTAGTATCCAAATTTTTAAAGTTGGATTTCTAAGATCCAAATTTGATAAATATCACTATTCGACACATCATCTACTGTTGGTATCTGAATCCGATCCGAGAATTCAATCCGAGAAAGAAAAACTATGTGTATCTGTATCTGCGGTATCCGTTCGTATCCGATCCGTTTTCATCCCTAGGAAGATACATACCCCTCAGGGGCAATTTGGTCAAGTAGCGGATATTCCCATCGGGCGGCTACGCCTTTGCCGCAATTCGTGTCCTCCCGACGCAAGCCCCGCGATCCCCCGCATCGAAGTTTCTCAGCATGCCCGGATCCCGTCTCCACCTGCTGAGCCTTCGGTCTTGGCTTTGTGGAGCAACCAAGGAACCCGACGGTTTTGTGGTGAACGTACGCAAACCCCGCGTACTTGGTGTAGCCTTGACGCCAAGCTCCTCTTGATTTGACCACCACGTCGTCCCGGCTCAGTGTTGGTTTTGTGGAGTAAACCAACCAAACCCCGCGTGCAGACTCTAGTTGTGAGCCGCTACCCTGCCGAGCTCATGTTCACGACTTCGTCTTGCTTTTCTTGCCACCATGCAGCCCACAATTGATCCCGTTCGGCCACCGGGTCCATCAAGCAAGCCTACTTGTCTCTCCACTCCTCGGAGGCCCCGCAAGGCTAAGACCTTTCACGCCTGCTCTTCACCTGCACCAACGCAAATCAAGTCGCAACCTGCACCTGTAATAATCGGTCAAGAGTCTGTCCACACCACGTTGTCAATCACTCATCACTAAGGAGCGACCATCCACCGGTCCTCAGACGCTCCAGTCCTCAACTTCTAACATGAATCGAAAAATATAATGGCTAAAACTAGAGGACTAACCACATCGTGTTGTTTCATCCTTTTGTAGTAGGGAGGAATTCCATCTTTAGATTCATCCTCCTCCATACCCGATATGTGTTGGTTTTCCTAAACCGTTTCCTAATCACCACCATCCCACAGAGCTGCATTATCCATATCCCCCTAAGAATCCGGTAGAATGACAATTTTTTCAACCCGATCATTCTGCAGAATTGCATTTTCCTGAACCCTGTTATCCTAAACATTTGCATCTTTGTCAACCATGTCCTCCAAAGCTTCTCCGTGATGGATCCACCTAGTGTAAGTGGTTGCCATCCCATTCACAAGTAAGTGAACACCAATTCTCCCTATAGTCCCTGTAGAGAGATTGAGGCATCGACGACTAAGAAGACCAAGAAGCCCAACGCAAGTGCAATATCAAGATAAAAAAGACTCCGCAACTTCCAAGGGCTAGAGCATAACATGATGAAACTTCAGGGATCAAGATCAAAGAAGCAGAGGATCATGCGAAAGAGCACCCTTATCTATTTCATGGAGAAAATGACGTCAAAAGCCTGCATGCATCAGAGTGAAGACTTGGGAAGCATCAAGGAGCTCGCACGAGAAAGTCGGGCCCGAGGCGGGCCAAAATGGGCCAGTGCCGACCGGCCCACCTTGTTTTTTCACCACCTCAGCCTCCCCTTTGACCTAAGGCTTCCTCGGTCAATAAGTACCTCCTGCCCCGAAGTCCATTCAGATCCATCCACCGGAAAACCGCCGAAAGAAGGAGATGCACCGAAGGAAGTTGATGACCACCGCAGGTCTTTCGAGGGTACCTAGGAGATGACTTAGGCCACCCCTAGCCACCATGGCCTCCCTGTGTGGTTGTGCCATGGTGGAGTTCAGGAGTCACCCCCAACATTCGTCGGGGTATGAACACATATGATAGTGATATCAATCTACTCTTTATTCTAGTTGTCTCTACTTTGGTCTACTTCAATGCATGCTTTCTTTCTCATATGTGATGCATCCATATGTTCATAGTAAGATTAGATCTATTTGTGGTGATTAGTCTACATCTTGTAGATATGTTGAGGTAGCGTGTTTTAGCTAGTTCGTTGATTACCCCTATGTGGTGACGTCATGGCGGAGGGAAAAGTTCTAGCGACAACATGATGTGGAATTGGATCGATGGTGAGTACCGTGGGAGTTGGTGCAGCAACTAGGAGTTGTTTGGGGTAAAGCTTTGGGAAACCTTAGGCGTTGACGCGCACCTTGCACCGACGACCTTGGGAAAGTAGGCCGCTTGCGTGCCGCCTTTTTGTGATATGATTCCGTGTACCTTTGACTAGAATTGTACCTAGAGACGATAGGACCTAGCTCCTTGGTTGTGTTATCTCTCTACGGTTGTGGGTGTGATCAACACTTATGCTTCATTCATATCTATCAAGTGTTCCCTTCACATGCAATCTTCACATCATGTTAGGATAGATCTGTTTAGCTAGATGGAAAACCCTAGGTGCTTCACTGTTGATCCACGTTTGATAATTGTGGATGGAATACTCTAAGGCAAAAGCTACACACGATCCGTGTGCATGCGGTTCAAAATTGACGCGCTATTGAGCCGTCAACAAACTTTCCTGGCGTCGTTGTCGGGGATTGGCAACTCGATCCCTATGGCGATCTATCTATTTTTATGGACTAAACCTAATTTTGTGATTGCATATACATTATTTTCTTGTTTGTGTCCATGAAAGTAGGTAACCCTACACACAAGACATTCGAGCAAGTTCTCTACATCCGCACTCCAACAAGACGAAATTCACTTTCAACAACATGAAAATTCACTCTTTAGTGATAGATCAGTTTAGCTAGATAAAAAACCATAGGTGCTTCATTGTCGATCCATGGATTGATAACCTTGGATGGAATACTCTAAGGGAAAAGCTACACACAATTTGTGCGCTTGTAGTTCAAACTTGGCGCGCTATTGAGCCGTCAATAGCACGATCAATTGCTTCTCCTTCTCCATCTGGATAATACTCTATTGTACCAATTGCTTCTCCTTCTTGATCTCGATAATTACCTGCTCAACCGATTGCTTATACACCTCCATCGCATTGATGGATTGTTTCAGCTTTCCCTTCACCTTTTGCAGCTCAACGACAGTCACTTCAAGCTTCATATTAGCCTTTGCACATTCTTCCTTCCATGACATTGCCTCCTATTCAGCTTTTGCCTTCCTGTCCAGTAGCTTCATTAGAATATCTTTAGTCCTATCATCCCATTCAGCATCAGGAGGCCCCGATCTGCCGCTGCCAGTACCTTGAAGCACCGCCAAAAGCTAGTAAAATACAAGAACCTATCAAACCATAAAACGATGTAAATGGAAAACTAATTGAATCTAACACCTATGAATTATCTATAGTCTATCAACTTCTAACACAAATAGGAAACTATAACGGCTAAAACTAGAGGACTAACCTCATCGTGTTGTTTCATCCTTTTGTAGCGCGGAGGAATTCCATCTTTAGAGCCTTCATCCTCCTCCATACCCGATATGTCTTGGTTTTACTAAACTGTTTTCTAATCACCACCATCCCACGGAGCTGCATTATACACATCCCCCTCAGAATCCGGTAGAATGACAATTTTCTCAACCCCATCATCCTGTAGAATTGCATTTTCCTGAACCCCGTTATCCTAAACATTTGCATCTTCATAAACCATGTCCTCCAAAGCTTCTCCATGATGGATCCACCTAGTGTAAGTGGTTGCCATCCCATTCACAATTAAGTGAACACCAATTCTCTCTATAGTCCCTATAGATAGATTGAGGCATCGACGACACGGGCATAGTATTTCTTAATCCTCGGCGTATCTACTCCGAAGAAATACCATGAAATCCTCGATCCCTTTCTCATGCTCGGTGCCAAAAAATAGTAGAAACGGTTATCCAACGTCTATCCATCTGCAATTTTTTTGGCTACTCCGACTCAAAATTACTGGCCACAGAACAAATCGAAAATAACTTTCTGCAAAGTGAAAATTGTAGGATTTAACACAATACTTAACAGATTGACGCGCCACTTGTCGTACGGACATCCCTGGGCCCACCATGGAGGCGGGTCCAGCCCGACTACTACATGGTACTCGACTTGTGGGCCATGGTGCAAGGCGGCGTGGACTACAAGGCAACAGAGGACTAGTACTCGGATAGGAAAAGTTGTCATGACCCATGAAGACTACTCCTACCCGTGTACGACTAGAACTCCTCTACCTAAACCAACTTGCAACCCTACCTCCCGGGATATATAAGGCGAGGCAGAGACACCCTCTATCTCATCCGAAACAATCTGTAAACAACACCCCATCAATTAAGAGCTACACAACACACATGATGTAGGGTATTACGCACATTGCGGCCATCTGTCTAAATTGTGTCACACTTGTCTCTCCTTCGAGTTCCTGATCTCGGCGAGGCCACATTCAACCACCTCGGGTAACCCTTTGATAGGTTTGCCGGTCTAAGACACCAACAGTTGGCGCGCCAGGTAGGGGATCCCATCGAAGATCCAATAGCGAACTCGATGGATTCCATCATCATCAAGCCCAATGTCGCCTTCTTGCGAGGCGACTCCATCATCTTTGGCTCTTGGGTCTGCACCACTAACAACGCTGGATCCTTCCAACGCTACCTCAGCATGACCTCGGACCCGTAGACTGGGTTCGTGACGCTTCTAGAAGCTTCCATAGACCAACTCGTCGAAAAATTCGGCAAAATTTCACCCTCCAACAACGGCACCGGCTTCGAGTTTGGATCCGCCTCCCACTCAACTTTGACGTCAGTGTAAGTCAAGCCGCAAGAGCTGGCTCCTGAGCCATCGTGTGGCCCGATCTCCCCCACGAGCAATTCTTGTACGGTCTCCGCAGCGCCGGCGTAGCCTACGTGGAAGCACTCACACCTCGACACCCCGATAAGGAGATTGCTTCTGAGTACTCCTCGGACTTCGATGCCGTGCTTGAGTACAACTCAGACTCCTCCTAAGAGTTTGACTTCGGATTGGATCCGATCGAGCCTGAGCCCAAGTACAACTCGGGTTTATTTGATGAGACGCTGCTCTCAGGCCCTGCTCTGGGTCTGGTCATCAAGCCTACTCCAACTGGTAGATTCATCTACTAGCCTGACCAGAAGCTAGCAGACCTGGCCTCAGACGATGCCTCTTGCTTCATCATTTTCCTCGAGACACTTCCCTTCCAGAAGGTAGCTCTGCTGTCTCCCATTGTAGAAGAACACACTCCTACTGAGTTGGCTACATCCATCTCGTGTTGTTACTCACCAGATCGCTAGGTCTTCGTAGCAGTAACCGCGACGAAAGACGATCTAAGGACCTCGCGCAACTGCCCAGACCGTTATCTAGAAGACATCTCTGCTAATGAGCTCTCAACCGACACACCTGCTGATGAGACTACTGAAGTCAAGAACGCCCGACGTACTCGCAGTGCCAAGCGCGCAGAGCGGCTCCATCACGTCATCACGGATCTCCCCATCCGCAACCTCACTACTACGCTCGACGATGTTGCTGTGTGGCCCCACGATACACCTGAGCAATGCCTCATGTCCATCAACAGAATTGGGCGAGCTACACCGGGCAATCGCGCGGCCGAACTCGTTGCTTCGCTCGCAGAGAAGACCTACTTCATGCACACTGAGAATCAGCGGAACCGAGTACAAGATCAAGAAGCCAGCAACCGCAGCAGTGCTCTAAAGCAGCCAGTCAATCGCAGTCCTAACCATACCCGCGATCAAAGATAGCCAACTCCCAACCACTCAAGATACGACAATAGAGGTCCAAGCAGGGGCGGTGGCAGTGATGGATGCAGCGGCGGCCCCAGAGGCCGAGGCCACGGGGGTAGTCACACCAGCGGTAACCCACGTGGTGGCTACGACGCCCGCCACAGAATCGAGGAGATATGCCGTGCCAAGGGAACTGCTAACACCAATGACAACGACGGGTTACCCGGCTTCTCAACACGACTATGGAGTCTACTACTCCCCGAGAAGTTCAAGCCTCTCGGGATCACCAAGTACGACGCCAAGCAAGACCCAAGACAATGGCTACGATGCTACGGCCTAGCCATTGAGAACGCTGGTGGCGACAATGACACAAAGTGCCTCTACTTCTCGTTTTGTCTGGATCAAGCACCACTCACATGGCTCGAGTCGCTCGACAACAACTCCATCAACAAGTGGGATCAACTCAAGGCACAGTTCACCAGCAACTTCGCGGGCGCCATGGGGCGCCCGAGCTCTCGCATGGACCTGGCGCAAGTCAAGCAAGAGCAAGGTGACACACTCCACTAATACATGCGGCGTTTCTCCGACAAGCGCTCAACCGTCATTGACGTCACCGACAAAAAAGTAATTGACATCTTTCAAGATGGACTCTATCACCATCAGACCTTCGAAGACTTCGGTCGCTGCCGCCCGATTTCTATCTCCAAGCTCAAAGACATGATCACATCATGGGCCGACGAGGAAGACAAGGTGATCACCAAGTACGAGTCCAATCGTAGCAAGGGCAAGAACAACTTGGGCACCACCAACAACAATAACAAAACAACAAGGGTCGGAGTAGTCGTAACAACAACTACTACTCGGGGCCCAAGTGCAAGCCAGACAACACTGTCGCGGCAGTACAACGCCCACCGAAGGACAACTCCAAGAAGACCTCGGGTACCCCTAGCTTCAGGGACCTACTCAAGGAAAAATGTCCATACCATCCGGACAAGAACCACACCACTAAACAGTGATTCCAGTTACGCCGAGCCCTCAAGGATGTACCAGAGCCTCACAATCCTCATGATCGCAAGGGCAAGGCAAAGGAACCCGAGGGAGACAGCGACAACCAAGATCCAACAAAGACCGTCAACATCATCTTCGGTGGATACCTACCAAGCTCAGAAGCTCACCCTACGCGAGATCATGTCCATCGAGCCCGTGATGCCAACCCCTCCCCCGCAGGTTGTCGGAGGTTCCCATCACCTTCTCGCGTGCGGACCAGCGGACTAGCTTCTCTGATCCAGGACGCTTCCCTCTCGTCCTGGACCCAGTAGTCGCAGGCTCCAGACTCACTAAGGTCCTCATCAACGGCGAAAGTCCATCTGAAAGCCATCGACCTCGGCACTGGCGACAACAGCAAGACGACCAAGATCGGTGCAGAGCTCGATCCTAAATAGGAAGACGCGCTCATCAACTTTCTTCAGG
Organism: Cenchrus fungigraminus; assembly: GCA_036936925.1. Taxonomy (NCBI): domain Eukaryota; kingdom Viridiplantae; phylum Streptophyta; class Magnoliopsida; order Poales; family Poaceae; genus Cenchrus; species Cenchrus fungigraminus. The sequence continues at coordinate 40,860,958 of CM072778.1, read as the reverse complement.
CTAACCAAGACATCTTCGCGTGGAAGCCAGCGGACACGACAGGTGTGCCAAAGAGGTTGATCGAGCACTCACTCAACGTCGACCCTAAAGCTACCCCCAAGTGACAACATCTCTGTCACTTTGCTGACGACCGACGGGAAGCCATCAAGAAGGAACTCATGAAACTACTCGCGGCCGGCTTCATCAAAGAAGTGTTTCATCCTGAGTGGCTTGCCAACCCCGCCCTCGTCCGCAAGAAGAACACCAACGAGTGGAGGATGTGCGTCAACTACCCTGACCTCAACAAGCACTGCCAGGATCCCTTTGATTTGCTGTGGATTGATCAAGTCATCGACTCCACAGTGGGTTGTGCCCTGCTCTGCTTCCTCGACTGCTACTCGGGATATCACCAGATCTCAATCAAGGAACACTATGTTCATCACCCCATTCGGCACCTACGCGACTCCTAGGTACCCGACTACTACTCGGGATATCACCAGCATGCAGGAAGTATCACCAAGGTTGTTCCCGTAGGAGTGGCCTACCGTTGGAAGGCGCGAATCTCCACCAAAATGACCCATAGGCGGTGTGACTCGCTTCTCAATTCTCCTTTTCCCCTTTGGGGGCAGCGGGCTATGGGAAAACTATTTTTTGGCTGCAACGCAGGCTTTTCTCCTGCCAACTTACTAGAACCACTCTGTGCTGTGGTTGGGGCTAACGTGTCTAGTGACCTGGCATGGGCGGTCGGCCACGTGGAATATGCGGCACTTGGAAACAAGCAGTTACGCAATTGTTACTCAGGAAGGTCCTCCCTGCAAAACATCAACAGACCGGACCTTCCTTGTCCATAATTTCCCCATTCTCTCACTATTATTATGAATTTATGATACCTCCATTGTACGTTCTCCCTCTACCTTCTCTTTTGCCTAGTTCTATAGTTATGCAACGCGTATGAATTCAGAATGGTGAGTATGCTCGAATAAATTTCAAATAGATTAAACCAAATTAACATCATAAGATGTCATCTCAAAGCAACTCATCACCACAAAGTTCACACCACCAAGTAGCAAACATCATAATATGATTAGGTAGTAACAAGTATCTCAACTCATCACCACAAAGTTCACACCCACCAAGTAGCAAACATCATAAGATGGATCAGGTAGCAACAATTTTTAAGACATTATAGCTTTTGGAAAAGGTCGCTGCTAAATAACTTAGCTCGCTATTTAAAACATTGGCTATTAATCTATAAAACGATGAAAATTGAAAACTAATTGAATCTAACACCTATGAATTGTCTATAACTTATGAACTTCTAACACCAATTGGAGTGCAAATTTGAGGGTATGATGAAATATAAATCTATTGTATATGCTCATCCATCTGCAAGATCCCCAAATCTATAAATCTCCATCACTAGGTCGATAGGAGAAAATATAGTGACTCAAACCAGAGGACTGACCTTGTCGTGCTATCTCATGAACTGGTAGTCGGGAGGTGGTGGATAAATCACCCTCTCATCACCGCTAGAATCCTCCATTCCTACCACTAGCCGTTGCAGATCTGCATAGCAAAAGTCGAAAGTCTTTGCGAAGGTAGTGAAGCATTTCGCCAGGCATTCGATAGGTAATCTATAACAACTATATAGGTGAGACCCACTACAAGTCATGGATAGATCAACTATATAGGTGAGACCCACTACAAGTCATGGATAGATTTCTCTCAACATGCAAGCATTCCACGTCACAATCCATTATACGCCATGTCACCATCCACTACACGCCATGTCATCATCCACCAAACCATCTATTTATATCTTCAAGTGATTTTCTGTCACCAATAGCATGTATTTGTAGCACACCACAAAATTCTCGCAGTTGAAATACATGTAGAATCAATCATTTAAGAATGGTTTCACTCTCAACAAAATAACATGCTTTCATATACAATGTTGCTTACAAATGAATGTTGTCATGTAATCACTTTGGTGTTTTTACTTTCACATTTTACCTTAAAATTTGTTTTAAAAATTTTCGCAGCAACGCGTGGGGTATCACCTAGTTATATATATAAGGCTCACCTGAAACTTACATTGGGACCTAGTCACTATAAATAATTCCCCTGAAATTATCAGGCATAAGGACAATGTTTCCCATAAAATTGACAAAACCAAGAAGTGGTGCAGCGGTAAACAACGCAATTTTGTTCATGTAGGTCTCTGGTTCGAACCCTTGCAATGACAAATTTGTTTTTACAACATTTCGTGACCTGGCGAAAATGCTTACATGTGGGACCCTGTAAATTTTGTGACGACTTGGAACACTATTTTCAAAAAAATGCTTACATGTGGGACCCTCCTGAATTTTATGACGGCTTGGAACACTCTATTTTTAAAATAATGCTTACTTGTGGGACCAATGTTGGTTTATGATGATTTTGCGGAACTTATGGAGTTACAAAACCAGCATGTAACATGTAATGCCTAACTATAGTAGCAACCTTTATGACGACAATTTTTTTCACTAAATTTGCTTCGAAGTGAAATTTTATGATAAGACAGGCCAGAAACAGCATAAATTAATAACGTTAAAATTAGGTTATGATGCTAATCGGTGTTTTTCTTATAGTGTAAGATATGTCCCTTCATTATGTCGGGTCTACACTTGTCATGTCATCGTTAAAACAAACAATGCAAGTTTGGAAAAGAATATGGAAAAAAGTTAAAATAAAGAGATTGATACAATGGTTATAAGTTACAATGGGTTGCTCCAGGTACTTTTTATTTAAATTTTTGCTAGCACTCTAGTTGATCTGAGTAATAAGATAATTAAAAAACAAATTCAATTGGGTACTCGTCCTACTGAATTACTGATTTTTGTACTTGGTCACACCTATTTACTATCTCTTGGTATTTTCTCTAGTTATCTCTAGGTCTCTCCTAGATGAACGGATCTCATTTTCTCCAAACATGAAAAACAATTCAGAAAAAAAATGTGAGGAGCCAACAAAGTTATCAATTGTTTCAAGTTTTCTTTTGGAAAATATTTGTAAAAATTGGTAGTGGAGAGTTTTACAAAAAATATAGAGAAAAACATTCAAGAAAAATTATAGAAAAGAAAGATATGAAATTTTTCTTAAATATAAAAAGCAAAGACAAGACACAAATATAAAAAGCGTGGATTTAGGGCTGGGCCCTTTGGTACAGCTTCTCGGAGGGCTTATCCATCAACTTTTGGTGAAGCCTAACTTTAAAAACTAGTTGGAAACCCCGCGCGTCCCGCGGGAACTTCAAAAAAGACATGATGTTTACTCCTTAAAGAATATCAAAATCAGAACATACATACAACCGTTGCCTTGAGACATTATTTGAAAAGAAAATTATATTGGGACAACGAAAAGACAAATTTCATTACATAGCTAAAAAAAGATTCATATTTTTTAGGGCAAAAAAAGAATCATAATTACGAAGTTAAGGGGACTAAAGATGATGCCACTGGATGCCTGCTAATTGGTGGCAGTACATTGATGTATAATCAATACTGCATCCTCTATGTAGAATATGAGGACTGAACATGGTGTACGTTGAACAGAAACAGTACTGACTTGGACACTGGAAAACAAAAGTTATAGATGAGGGTGAAACTAACTTGGCTTCAGAATTTGTAACTTACTTGAACCCAAGGAAATTGAAAATGGATAATTAGTTTACCCATCTAGAATTTGAATTTTAAGGGGTAAAGGCGTAGAAAGAAAAGGTTTAGTAAATTTCAAGGCACGTTTGTATTATATGGAATGTCTATATATTTACCTGCAAATGACCTTCATAGGCCAAAAATTGATATTGTACAGAAACCAATAAGAAGATAATATCAGGAACTACCTGACGGCATGAACTACATGGATGGATGGAGGCTGCTAATCCATCTAAAGATAAATGCAAAATGCCAAAATCATTTACCTAATGCAATTAACAGTTGTTAACTGAAAGGCAACATTTTGAATTCTCAAAGCCATATGCTAGGAACCATAGCATCTGTAAACTTATAGTATGAAATAGACCAGTGTGGCGTTCTTTAACATGTTGGTTATATTGAATCTCACAAGAAAGGTAAAACTAATAAGAAAGTAGGTGAGAAGATGTCGGAGGAATAACCTGATTTATCATTGAGTTGCTATGTTGTACTCACACACTATGTTGTAAATCGACAGTGAAAAATCTGACCAGAGGTGAAGCAAAATTTGAGGAATGAATCAAAATGCAAATGCAGATCATAAGCTCAACAGTTCTTGTTTTCATTTGGAATCCAACATCTTCAGATTTCTTGACATTCACCTTTGGCACAAATGAGATAACGAAAGAAGGCATTGGTCTTTGCACTTTCCAATCACAGGAGCCCCATGGAGATTCTCGTGGTGGAGCTCTCTCAAAGAGAACAGGTAAATGCAGCAACCTGATGACTAACCAAGATCAGCAAATAAGTATAACTTGTAGAGATAGCAGCCAAAGGACTAATCCACCATTGCTAACAACTGAGAAACGACATGTCAATGCAATCCAGTACTACTCTAGAGTCTTTATTGCCAAGGTGGGGGTGGTGTGTGGCGGCTGGTTGTGGATGCACCATTGATGGGTTAGTGGCTGTCGGTGATGTCCATAAGCCAATCCGGGAGAAAACCAGACCAAGAGAGAAAAGGGAGGCTTCCGAAGCAGTGACGGATCTAGGAATAAATTTAGGAGAGCTTTCTTCTCCTTCTTCTTCTTCTAGCCTCTCCTTCCATCATTCTTCTTCCTCAAATTTGTTGCAGGGGCTTAGGGGGGCTCCATTGGATTTCCAGCGGTAGGGGGGGCTCGAGCCCCGCCCGCCCCACCGCTGGATCCGTCCCTGGGCATGCTTGCACATCGATGTGCAGAATCCCGCCCGCCCCGTCGTGTCCGTCCGTCGCCGCGTGACACGGCCGGTGCGGCTGCCAACGTCGCATCACATCGAACAATGGTAAGGTGGAAAATCGCCATGTGCGTGCCGGGGATTACCCCTTCACCAGAGCAGGGTTTTTTTTACCAACCAGTAAGCGATTACCGCCGGCCGACGGTAAGGGTATACCGCAACGGTATAAACGGTTACTGCTATTTACCGCTCAAATTCAAATTCTCAAACTAAAAGCGTAGTTCAAACGGTTTTTTCGGTATACCGGTCGGTAAGAGCGGTAACCGGACCGGTTAAAGCGGTAAAAATGGTTACCGGTGGACTTTTTGTTTTTTGTTTTTTGTTTTTTTTGCTTCAATAAATCAAATTTTGGCATGACCTATGCACATATTAATGTAAAAAGACCACAGCAAAACAACAATACATAATCGTGCATACAAATAGCTTAGGAATAATAGGGATATTTTGTTCCCCGGACCGTTACCGTGCCGCAGGTGTAAAAACGGTAACCGCAGTAACCGCTGCGGTAACGGTTGGTAAAAAAATCCTGGTGCAGATGCGTCATCCTCCCTACGAACAGAAGAAACATCACAGAATATGAAGCATCTGTATTAACCTGCAGTGTTGAATCACACCACATCTAGTAGCAACACCTCGATTTGGGAAGGGGGCAAACAAATCAAACTAACCTGCAGTTCGAAGGGAGCTAGGGGCGCATCGCCGACTATCACCGCATGGCTGTCCTTGGGGCGCTGGGGTGGAAGGTGTGGAGCTATGGTGATTGCCGGCTCGCTGCCATGTGGGGCATCGGAGGCCTCGTCTCCGACGCGGCAGCATCTGGGCGCGGACGCACGGTCTCCTCGATGTGGCGCAGGGGAGCAGCGGCCGGTGGCCTCTCAACAGCCCCGCCTCCGACGCGGGGGCGTGGCTTTGCGGCCTCTCGTCTGGCTGTGGCCGGCCAGATCTCTGCGGTAGCGCGGCCTCCGACGGCGGTGGTGTCGAGGCAGGGAGTGGAGGCTGATTGGATAGCGATTTGTAGGGCGGGTGGAGTCGTGGAGAAGGCAAGGAAGCGACAGGTGGGGAGGTGGAGGGGTGGGGAGCCGAGAGGGTGGCGTGGAGGCGGGGGGAGGCGTGGCCACGAGGGGTGCTGCCGCGCTGGTGGGGAGGAAGAGGGGCGGCGGCGGTTTTGAAGGTTGGGATCCGCGGTGGGATCACGGGTGGGGGAATTGAGTGACGATGACATCAATGGATGACGTGGATGGCTGTGGTTTGAGAGAATGGTACTGATTATATAGTTTTGTATGATGATATGACTCACCACTAAAGTCGGTAAGAAGCCACAAAACCCTTCGGGTGGAGTGTGTGTGGGTGTGCGCGCGCGCTAAGCTGAGTGTGTTGGTGGCGTGTGTAGGGTTGAGTTATGTTTTCAGTACTTTCAGGGAATTTTTCTCTTTTTCTCCTTCTTAATATAATGAAGCACAATTTTCTTGGGTCTTTCAAGAAAATAAAAAGAGAAAAAAAGTGGCTTCTCCTCCCTACAAGTATTAATTGATCATAAAATTACTTATATAACCACCGTCGTAGTCATTTCAGCCGCAGTCACAACCATGTCAAAGACTCAAAGGTACCGTTACTATGCCACGGTCGTCTCCCGTCACATGTCGTTGTTGACACATCTTATCCTATATATTTATAAGTCAACTAAACATGAGAAAAGGGCATAAATGTTAATATCAACTTAGAATAGGGTGCCACTAACAGTTTTTCTGGAGATTTGGTAAATTATATAAATCCAGGAACCATTCGGGAAAAGTGCTAAAAGAATCGAATCTAGAAGACTCCAGAAGGCTCCGGAACTCAACGTGACTTGGCACCCAAGAAAGAAGCATCTAGAAGAAGCGACGGACCACCTGGCCGAAGTGGGCCCCGAGGGGGGCCCACCCCAGCCCGATCGGCCTGGTGGTGGGGCCGGTCGGCCTCCCCCGGGCGCCACCTCAGCCCTACTTCCAGAAGGTTCTTCCACCACCTATGAGGATCAATCTAAACCACTCATTAGGTCGGTTTGATCAAACGGCGCACGTCTACCCCTCAGGGCTATATAAGCGGCCCCCTGCCCCCTGGCAGAGGCATCTGGAAACCTGAGTTTACATACACCAGATCAAGTCATCAAGTCAGAGATACTACGCCCTAGAAACACCATATAGCAGAGTAGCTAGCTAGTCTAGATCTAGAAGGAGGCAAGGCGTCTACTTGGCTCCTGATCGTCTAGAGGCTGATCGAGATACTGATCTAGCTTCGCTCTTGTAAGTTCTTATCTAGTTCCTTACATTTGTTATACAGACATATGTTCTTATCAATGATTATATTCGACATTATATGCTTTGGTGTTTATTATGATTACATGTTTAGCATAGTTGATTTGCCTTTATATTCATGTATGGAGTCGTATAGCCCTCACCTAGATCATTTGTTAACATAGGTGAACGGTAAAGACAGTGTAAGCGTGGTGCTTATATTGTATTTATCTGCGATTGCACCCTATATGCCGGGTCGTGTGGTAGATCGTGGTGGTGACAGCACTATTGAGTCCTTCGCAGTCCACCCCCCGTGTATAGAACTAGTGGAGCCTTATACTGTTTGGGTTGTTTCAAGTTTCGGCCTTGATCCTCCTGGATAGTCTCCCCATGCATTGATATAATAGTTCTTCTTCCATGATTGTTAAATGTTTGCACTAATCATAGTTTGCATTGACATATAGTTTAGAGTTACCGAGGAGTATCCTCTCTAACTAGGCTTTGCTATGTTTCTCTTGCTATAATGACACTTTCTAGCTGCTCATGATGTTATGACTTGAACAATGCTATCAATATCTTTATCTTTATGTGACTTACCCCTGTTTATAGCAATTGATATATTTTGGCCACTCTACATTATAAAACTGAGAGATGAGCATGTATTAGCTATTATGGATTAGAAAGACTTCTTTCCCTGTGCTAGAATATAAATACGATACCTGGTTTTACTCCTGGTTAAAATGCTACAATGGTATATTCATATCTGTGCGCTTGCGGATTCCCAGTTTATATATATCTTCTTTTCTAGAGATCCAAGGCATATGTAAGAGTACCATATCCATGCGTTTTCTGGCACACCAGTCAGGGTTGACAACCTATATCGAGTTGTGCTATGAATCGTGTCGGAGTTCACCTTTTAGTTTAATCTGAAAGCAACATCTGATATACACTTAGCATCATGTTAAGATATACCTTTGCATTTCTGGTGCCGTCGATAGAGATGGATCTTATATCCGTTTCTAGTCGATGACGTTAGCAATGTAAACAAGCATTTTTGGCGCCGTTGCCGGGGAAAGAAAGTCTATAGCCTAGATGAAAAAGTTTCAGTAATAGCATGCATGCATCTCTCACACATAATGTATTGAGAACCCAAATTATCATTGCTTAAACAGGTTTACCATTGTTCTTTCCTCTTTTGTCTATCTTATTTCAGGGTAATGTATGAATAAGAATCTTCCAGAAAACTTCGTTTCAGATCCAGAGAAAATCTTAAGGAAGGCAAGGTCAAAGCTCAGGTCTCCTGATTCTCGGCCCACGACTTCTGCCTTGGGAGATTCAACAGCGCGAAGCTTAACACCCACGTTTGAAGTAATGGCAAACAAGTCCCTACGCGAATACTCCGCACCGACCCCGGACAACATTCGTACTGGTCCGACAGTCGCTGTAGGAAATGCTGCTTTTGAGCTCAAGCCTGCACTGATCAACATGGTACAAGCTAGCCAATTTTGTGGAAAAGCTCATGAAGATGCCAACAAACACCTTCAACATTTCTTGGAGATATGTAGCACCTTCACGATCAAAGATGTGCCAAGTGATGCAGTCCTACTTCATTTATTCCCATTCTCATTATTGGGGCGAGCGAAGCAATGGTTCTACTCCAACAAAGACAAATTTACAACTTGGACATTGTGTTCTACTGCCTTTCTGGCAAAGTTCTTTCCTATAGGCAAAACCAATGCCTTACGGGGGAAAATTTCGAGTTTCCAGTAGCAACACGAGGAATCTGTTCCTGAAGCATGGGAGCGATTTCAAGACTACATTTCAGAATGCCCACATCATGGAATGGAAAACTGGTTGCTCTTGCAGACCTTCTACCACGGGCTCTCTACCAACACCCGTGAAACGATGGATGCTGCAGCTGGAGGTGCTTTCCTGTCCCTTACACTTACTCAAGCTACTAACCTTGTGGAAAAGATGGCGTCCAATCAAGCTTGGAACGAGGAACGTCCACCCCGCAAGAAAGAAAGAGGAATGCACCAGCTCAAGAAGGTAGACATGCTGTCTGCCAAAAATTGATTTACTGATGAAGAGGCTTGAAGACAAAGCCCCTGAGAAGAAGGAAGTCATGCAACTCTTCGAATCCCGCATGACCTGTGAAGAGTGTGGAAACACTGGACACTCAGGGAGTCAATGCCCTCAGCTGGAGGAGGACGTGAACTACATCAACAATAACAACCAATATCGTCCCCAGCAGAATCAAGGATGGACTCAGCAGAGGATCAACTACCCAGGTAACTATTCAGGTAATTATCAAGGTAATAATTCTTCCAATAATTTCTCACCTTTAAGAGACTTAGTCCAAAACCAGGGTAGAATTATGGATAATCTGTCTAAGAATTTAGCTTTCAATGATAAAATACTCGAAACTATTAGTAATAAAATGGAAAGTTTTTCTTCTGCCATCAAGAACCAACATAGCTTTAATAAAATGCTAGAATCTCAGATTTCTCAGCTGGCATCATCTGTTCCCACCGCTAACCCAGGTAAGATTCCGGGCCAACCAGAAGAATTAGAATCTGCAAATCTTGTCGATATCTATTCTGCAGATCTGTGTTCGAGTAAGATAGAAGAAGGCCCAAGATGGACTGACTGGGGCATGCCCGCCAAAAGAGGAGATCCAGGAAGGCTCGTCATCACCATCACTATTGGAGCCTACACCTTCAAGAATGCACTTTGTGACTTTGGGTCTAGCGTCAACATAATGCCTAAGGTAATATATAAGAAAATCAATGGTTCACCTTTATTGTATACAACCATGTGCTTGCAGCTTGCAGACCTGTCACTATGCTACCCCGAGGGCATCCTAGACGACGTATGTCTGGGGGTAGGACGCTCCTACGTGGCTGCCGACTTCGCTGTTGTCGAGACTGGGCGAAGTGAGAACGCTCCAATCATTTTGGGTCGTCCTTTCCTTGCCACAGCCAAAGCCATCATCTACGCCGACGCCGCTAAGATCGTCCTCACCATCAATGGGAGAAAGGAGAGATTCAAGTACAAGAACAAGATCCTAAAAGCTCCTGCACACCCCCGATATCCTTACCCCCAAGAACACGAGCCAATTGTTGAGAAGAAGAGAAGAAGAGAAGAGATAGAAGGAGGAATAAGAAGAATAATCGACCTCAACCGCATGTGGAGGAAGTTTGGATGATCAACACGATTCAATCAGAGAATGAGAACCTATTCCCTTCACCATTACTGCCAAAGCTTGAAGACCCTGGAGTTCCATCAATCCACTGCTCCATCAATCAATGGAACTTCCAGCGAGTTGTCTGCAACACGGGATCGGGCACCAACCTAATGTCTAAGGTAACCTACGAATTAATATATGGTGACCTGCCTTTGTATTCCACATATATAATGTTGCAGATGGCGGATCAATCACAACGGTTCCCGGAAAGAATTGCACGAGATGTACCCGTCAAGATAAAGGACCACTATGTCATGACTGACTTTTTAGTCATAGACATGGGAGATGAGCAAGATCCTCCAATCGTGCTTGGAAGACCGTTCCTGAACACAACAAGAGCAATCATCTACATCAGCACTGGCGAGATCCACTTCCAGTTCAGAACTGAAAAGGTATGCTGCTACTTCAATACTTATACTGATCCTGAGCAGCCCAAGAAGAACAAAACGCGGAGACGCCTTCAGAAATTACAACGCAAGCTGAACACAAAGTTGACGGATGTCAAGAACATTGAAGAAGAGATCAAGGAGAAGTCCGCTCAGCTTCTACCAGCCCAGTATTCTGAACCTGTTACTCCAGAAAGGTCTCCACCGAAGAATCAAGTTTGGAGGAAGAAAGATCAAAGTACACCTTCGGAAGACCAATCACTACCCGCGTCATCAACTGATCAATCAATGGCCACTACATCTACGTCATGGGAGTAAGTACTCTAAACTCTCACCGAGAGGTAACTCGGTATTTATCTTTATATTCTGCACTGCATATTTTAGCATGTTTATACCTGCATAAAAAAATAAATAAATAAATAAATAAATTGCATTCACATGTTTTTGTTTTAGCATCCCTTTTGCATATAAAAATTCACAAAAAAAAATATACGTGGGCACATGAAGGTCCACACATTTCAGAAAAACCCAAAAAGAAGTGGGCACATGAAGGCTCACATCATAATCCTAGAATTTGTTCCTTCGGGTATGTGCGAGACTAATATTTACAGGGAGAATTTAATAAGGACCTGAAGGCAAACAAGTTCCAAGGATGAATCAAGAATCACTTCAAGATCCAACTTGGGGGAGAGCACCCCCAGTTATCACGGTAAGTATCACTATCCTATGTTATTAGCTAGTTATTTGAGTATTAGTTAAAAGTCTTAGTTTGAATAAAATGCTAGAGTCTGCTAGTTGGCTTTTCTCTTTAATAATGATCTTGATGATATATGCTTGGAGATGATGAATAGTTGCTCCGCTGTAATTCCTTTTAAAAGTGCTTAGTTTTCAGACCTAGATTCTCCTGAAGCTTAAATGCTTAATTTGCTCTAAACCCAAAACCTGTGCAAGTACATGCTTAATCTGAGTCTAGGCTTTGAAAGATGATTCATGAAAAGTTGAGTTGCTATTGATCATTTTCCCAGATAAGCTCGATTCCTGGATTTATCTCAAAAATCATGAAATTTTATATGATGAGTTCCTGTGTCTATGATCCTTAAGAGCTTGTCATACACATCAAGATCATTCCATTCCACCATTTATGCTGCTTCTGACATGGAAGTACGCATTTTCCATCAAGCCATATAGCTCATGCAACTCTAGGATATATCTCTCTCAATGTTAAAAAGGATTCTGGGGCTACATTCGAAAAAAAAAGAGAAAAGAGACGAAAACGTGAGAAGAGAGAGGGAGAGAAAAGGACAAGTGTCATACTAGGCGAGAAGGGCCTACCTCCCTAAAATAAATTTAGAGATGAATAATGGACACGTGTCCGAGGGCGAGTAGAGCCCACATCTCTAAGGATAGAGAAAAATGGACAAAAGTCCGGGGCGAGTAGAGCCCACCTCTCCAAGAATGGAAAGCCCAGATCTTAAAAATCTTAGAAAGAGAGATATAGTCCAAGAGCTAGGCTAAAAGGCTTACCACCTTTCACCCTCATCCATCCAACACTATCATCCATACATATCTTGCCAAGTGTGACTCCATGCTTGAGAAGGTCATACACAGGATCTCTGAGTTTTATCTGAAAAATGTGCAAAACCCCAGGATGATAGCTGATCAAAGAATTTGAGATATACTGCTTGACTTGATTGTTTTGTCTTTTATTTGCTCAAGATTTATGAAAAGGCTATGCTTAAAGGTTGAAGGTAAGAGAGAGCAATCTTGTTGAGGAGAATTGGTTTTGAAAACCATAGTACTTTTGAGGTGTGAAAGCGTTGTAGCAACTCCGGATCCTGCTAAAGCATATCTTTGCTAGGCACTAGCAAAGGGTAAGCTTGGGGGAGTTTGTTGACACATCTTATCCTATATATTTATAAGTCAACTAAACATGAGAAAAGGGCATAAATGTTAATATCAACTTAGAATAGGGTGCCACTAACAGTTTTTCTAGAGATTTGGTAAATTATATAAATCCAGGAACCATTCGGGAAAAGTGCTAAAAGAATCGAATCTAGAAGACTCCAGAAGGCTCCGGAACTCAACGTGACTTGGCACCCAAGAAAGAAGCGACGGACCACCTGGCCGAAGTGGGCCCCGAGGGGGGCCCACCCCAGCCCGATCGGCCTGGTGGTGGGGCCGGTCGGCCTCCCCCGGGCGCCACCTCAGCCCTACTTCCAGAAGGTTCTTCCACCGCTTATGAGGATCAATCTAAACCACTCGTTAGGTCGGTTTGATCAAACGGCGCACGTCTACCCCTCAGGGCTATATAAGCAGCCCCCCTGCCCCCTGGCAGAGGCATCTGGAAACCTGAGTTTGCATACACCAGATCAAGTCATCAAGTCAGAGATACTACGCCCTAGAAACACCATATAGCAGAGTAGCTAGCTAGTCTAGATCTAGGAGGAGGCAAGGCGTCTACTTGGCTCCTGATCGTCTAGAGGCTGATCGAGATACTGATCTAGCTTCGCTCTTGTAAGTTCTTATCTAGTTCCTTACATTTGTTATACAGACATATGTTCTTATCAATGATTATATTCGACATTATATGCTTTGGTGTTTATTATGATTACATGTTTAGCATAGTTGATTTGCCTTTATATTCATGTATGGAGTCGTATAGCCCTCACCTAGATCATTTGTTAACATGGGTGAACTGTAAAGACAGTGTAAGCGTGGTGCTTATATTGTATTTATCTGCGATTGCACCCTATTTGCCGGGTCGTGTGGTAGATCGTGGTGGTGACAGCACTATTGAGTCCTTCGCAGTCCACCCCCCGTGTATAGGACTAGTGGAGCCTTATACTGTTTGGGTTGTTTCAAGTTTCGGCCTTGATCCTACTGGATAGTCTCCCCATGCATTGATATAATAGTTCTTCTTCCATGATTGTTAAATGTTTGCACTAATCATAGTTTGCATTGACATATAGTTTAGAGTTACCGAGGAGTATCCTCTCTAACTAGACTTTGCTATGTTTCTCTTGCTATAATGACACTTTCTAGCTGCTCATGATGTTATGACTTGAACAATGCTCTCAATATCTTTATCTTTATGTGACTTACCCCTGTTTATAGCAATTGATATATTTTGGCCACTCTACATTATAAAACTGAGAGATGAGCATGTATTAGCTATTATGGATTAGAAAGACTTCTTTCCCTGTGGTAGAATATAAATACGATACCTGGTTTTACTCCTGGTTAAAATGCTACAATGGTATATTCATATCTGTGCGCTTGCGGATTCCCAGTTTATATATATCTTCTTTTCTAGAGATCCAGGGCATATGTAAGAGTACCATATCCATGCGTTTTCTGGCACACCAGTCAGGGCTGACAACCTATATCGAGTTGTGCTATGAATCGTGTCGGAATTCACCTTTTAGTTTAATCTGAAAGCAACATCTGATATACACTTAGCATCATGTTAAGATATACCTTTGCATTTCTGGTGCCGTCGATAGAGATGGATCTTATATCCGTTTCTAGTCGATGACGTTAGCAATGTCAACAGTCGTGGCATAGTTTATGGACCAATGAATTCGACGTTAGGCCCCGTCTGGAACATTGGAAACTTACAGGAATTTTGAAGGAAATGATTCCAGAGGAAAGGAATGGAGGATTCGCGTTTGGAACAAAGGAACGATTCCTTCCATTCCAGAGGAAAGACCGCGGTGTGCAAGCAAAACGCAAGAAAGAAAAAATCCAGTCCGACTCGAGAGAACGGGGGAACACCCGAATCCAGCTGCTTTGCCGCAGTCGATCTTCTCTCTCCTGCCCTTGCTTCCTCCCTCCCGCCATGGCTCCACCATATTCCATATCATCCCTCCCCGACGAGCTGCCTGTCCATGCTGACGGTCGTGCACCGGCCGTCGAGCCGCCCTCGCAGAACTGCGCGTCGGCCTCTGGGCTGCTTCCCGCACAACGCCGAGCTTTACCCCTATCCTGCTGCCTTGCATTGAGCTATTGGCTACGGTGCCTTGCTAGCTTTTGCCTGATCCAAGAGAGCAGATGGACGGGATCATGAGAGGAGGAGGACCAACGATAGAGTCAACGCGCGAGAGAGGAAAGAGAATGCCGAAGAGATGAGATGAGCGGAGAGCATGAAATGCAATCAGTGGAGAAATATCATTGCTATCTTACAATATAACCCTTAGTGGAGATATATAAGCACAATTTTTTCTTTTTCATTCTTTCCAAGGTATGATTCCTCTATTTCAAATCCTGCGTTCCAAACGGCTGTCTACGTTCCATTCCTTTGTTTTCCGTTCCGCTGTTTCGTCACAAATTCTTCGTGTCATTCCTGTGTTTCCTTTCATTCCTACGTTTTCCATTCCTTAGTTCCAATCACTCCATAAGCAAGGAATCTAGTCACCTAGCAGTTGCAACTTTGGAAACATACATCTGCCAAAATGCCAAGAGTGGACATGTGCATGCATGGCTCTGATAATAAAAATTAAAAAAATACATTTAAGGAAGAGCAGACGCAGAGCAGATGAACCTTTCAAATATTAAACAGAAGAGAAATATATATAGTCCACGAAATAGTAGTGGCTCCTCCTCGAGAGAAAAGATATATATCTATGACTATCACATCACATCATAAAGAAATCTGTATGATTCGGCGATCGATGCATGTAGTATGATTAGGGCCTAGTTTAGTTTGCTAAAGTTTCTAACGTTTTTTCCACTCTCTCTCTATCACATCACATTAAATACGTCAAAAGACATATGTTCGGAGTATTAAATATAAGTAAAAAAATAACTAATTATACAGTTTTGATGTACTTCGCGACACGAATCTTTTGAGCCTAGTTAGGCCATGGTAAGATAATATTTACCACAAACAAACGAAAGTGCTACAGGAGTTCCAAAAGTTAAAAAGATAAATTTTTCTAACAACTAAACAAGGCCTAGATTGTGAGCGATCTAGAGCTGGCGAAGGGATGTCGGCACGCAGGAGAGATAAATATGGGTAGGGTAGGGTACGAGAAGCCGACTCAGAAGGAGAGGCTGCCAAGCGGCCAGCAGGTTAAGCAGCAGGCGATTTGCCGCCCGCACACAACCCGTCGCGATCTTGCATGGCATGCAATGCAAATCATCTTCAGAGGATCATTTTCGGAAGGCTGGCTGGAGCCTGCAGAGCCAAGCATTAATTCCTCTTCTATTCATGTGCTCGCATTGCTCAACGGCGGCGGAGTTGTTCGTTCTTGGCTGTCAATATATAATTTTTTATTTTGAAAATGTTAATTTCGTTTTTGGCTCTATTTTGGATGTATTGATTGTTGTCGAAATGTCGATTGCCATGGTGATGCATTATTCATGCATGATGGCTGATGGCAGTGGCAGGCACGCGCGCACGCAATGCCATCGATCGAGCGTACAGTGCACAAGCACAGCACGGTTTCAGTTTCAGATATCTTTGTTTAGTCACGCTGCATTATGTACTCAAACAAAACTTTATTGTTGGAAGGCCTGCCTCTCCTGGACCGTGCGTCGGTGCGTGTGTGTCCAGTGTCTCCTGGGATCGATCTGTCTGTCAGGAAAGGATGGTATCATGGACTCGGTGTGGGTGGGCTCAGGGCCGTCTCCGGAAATTGGAGGTCTCGGAGCGAAAAACAAAATGGGGCTCTAAGTTCGTCAAATTTTCTCCATTGAATAGTGCTGGAATAGAGTATTGGGATGGAAAGTTGTGAAAAAATATGTTTGAGACCCATGTTGTGATGGGTAAATATTGAATTGAAATCCTAATTGGATATGTGACCAAGGTTATAAAAAGCGCTAGGCGCTAAGCAAGCGGTGATCCTTCGCCTAGAGCTTAAGCGCGCTTAAGTGTTTCTAAGCGCGCGTAAGCGTTTGTGTTACAAAGGTTAATTAAACAAAATAATATTAAAAATCCACGTGATAACCCATGTCACGTACCAGCAATCTACAGCCCAGCATGCTCATGTGGTCATTCATTTGCTCATCAACGTCACATGGGCCTTTTGTGTAGTATATTATTTATGAAGATGAGGCCCAATTAATCTAATAAAATATCTATCTCCCCCTATGCCTCTCATCTGGCCGGATCTCCTACCTTTCTCGACCTTCGTCCATGCCCTCCATGGCGGCTCATTCCACCAGGAGCCACAAATCCGACCCCTCCTCAAGCACCGCCACCTCAAATTGGACGTAAAAATTGATTACCCATGTAGTCTGCTGCTCTCCTATACTCTCAATTTCATTGCAGATGAATTGATTTTGCATCCTATGTCTGAGCTTGTTGAACGTATGGTCCATGGGTTGAGCGCAGAGAAAGCAGCGGAGCATGGGACGCAGGAACAAAAGAAGCAGAAGAAAATGCTGAGCCGAGGGTAGGGGACCACAGGAGTCAAGCAATGAAACTGCATAATCTTTAATTCCTCAGGAGCAAACAACCGCCTAGGTACCGCTTATACCCCAAAGCGACGCGCTACCCCTCCGCTCAGTGCATCAGCGCGCCGAAGCGAGCGCGTAATAGCGTTTTTCATAACCTTGTATGTGACATCTACAATTTATCTTAAAAAATCTTCCTATTCGAACTTTTAACCTTCTACTGCATAGCAATTCACATCATTTGAAATTCCACGAGTAGTCTATTGGGCAAGAAACAATTATAGAAGTAATCAAACGCTAATCCAATAGGATGAATTCAATCATTGGTAATTGATATCAATCGACACAATTACCAAGACCTGCCATGCATACCGTATAGCAGAGATGACATCCATGATGTCTTCCTTTTTTATTCGAAGTATATAGAAGTGATAGTCACGAATGCAACTTTTTCCTTTTCTCCTTCCTAATTAAGACTAAATTAAATCACAAATTAACAATTTGGTGGCCTTAGGTTTTTTGGGCCCTGTTCCGTCGCTCACTGGCACACCCTCATCATCAACGGCCCTGGGTGGGCTAGGCCGCAATGGGCGGGCCAAAGTCCAAGGCAGTAACAAGGTTAAAAAGGAAAGTACACACAACCACGCACACCACACTCACTCCGGCCGGTCATGCATGGAAAATCCGATCATCTTCCGAAAGAGAGGATGATGTTGAAACTCGTTTGAGATTCTGCAAATAATACGGTACGTTAGATCCGCATGACTCAAATCCTACCTCACCCACTCATCTCTCTCTTTGTTCCACTATTGCGCGCCGCCACCCATAGTGATACCTCACGCTGCCGCACAGGAGTGGTAATGGACCATGGCCCTAATGCATCCTTCACAATCCAACTAGACCCTTTTTATTTTTTAGTTCAAAATTAAATAGAATTACGGCCCGATCCTTATAGGGTCCGATCCTTAAATTTCTTAGTACAAAATGGAGGGCCCGTTACCACCCCTAGCCGCAGGCGCCTCCCAACGCTGGCCTCACCGGCCGATGGCACATCGCTGCGCCGCCGCAAGCGCCTCCCCGCTCGGCCCTGGTGCGCCTCCTTGGTTGTGGGCGCCTTGCTACACCACCGCTAGCACCGACTCGGCCAACAAGCTACCTCGCAACTGGCGTCGCCGCCTCCTCCCCCAGCTAGCCCCGCTACCCCTCCTTGTCGGTCTTCACCGGCTCTAGCGCATCCGGCCAACCCTTCTGTGCCGTCGAGGGGCCTCGTCGGCTGTCGCGCCGCCGTCGATCGGCCTCCAGAGCTAGCTAGGGAAGAAGTGAAAAAATAATTTTTTAAAAAAATGTTGAAACATTTCCTCAATAAGTATTGATAAACATTTCCTCAATAAATATTGGTGCAACACTTTTTTTCAAAATGTCGCATTGGATCTAACTTTTTCTCTAAATAAATATTGGTCCAAATCTTTCAAAACATGTTGATCCAAAACTTTTTATGAAAAATGTTGGTAACTATTTTAAAAATATATAATAACATTTTTTAAAAAAATTACAATATTTTAAAATTGATGATCATGAGGTGGAAGGGTTGGAGAACAACAAAAGTATTTTAGAGAAAAACTTTAGTTGGATGTTTCAACTCTTATCCATGTTCACTATTAGTCACATAAAATCATATAAGACATAAATAGATGGTCTAGTGGATGGTGACATGGCGTATTGTGGGTTATAGCGTGAAATGCTTGCATGTGGAGAGAAATAGAGCTATGACCTTAGTTGGGTGCTCCTATATAGATATAGATGATTATGGGCGGCGGGAGTATATACTAGGTTCGTAAAAGTGATGATTCTTATTCTCAAATGTCTCTATCTATTTTGATATATTGGTCTCTTAATACAAGTAGTGTAACGTGGAAAGCTAAAATTAATGTTACAATAATCTTTTAAGAAAAGCATGTTTAAACTGAAAAGGAAGGCATTTGATATTATTTTACAAGAAGATATATATGCTTAAATGAAAGTCTTACGACTTTTCCCTATCTCAAAATTATATATAATATAAGTATTGGAAATTTTGAAAAAAAAACATACTACCTCTGTTCTTAAATATACGTCGTTTAGAACAAACTAGTTTAGTTCAAAAATAAACTAATTTGCTTATTCTAAACGTTATATATTTAAGAACGGAGGGAGTATATAGTAGATCTTGATATCGTTTTAATCACATGTATGTGGACGAGGTGTGGATCAAGTTCGGTCGGTCCCCTTTCAAAATTCTTTCGCCACCGGCAGTGAATCTAGGATCTGAAGCTAAGGTGGGTCAATAGCCAATTGTTTCTTCATCATATAGTAGCTACAGTGGTTGGAGGAGTAAAATCAGGCTTTTGTGCGAGTTCAGGGATGTTATATATCTTGTTTCGTAGTTAGAGGATCAAATTTGAACTTTTGTGATAGTTGAGGGGGTAAACCAGACTTTTTTAAAATAAAAATCAAGAGTTAGTCACTCTTAGGCTGAATCTTAGGGTGGGTCGGCCCACCCTTTAGATACGTCATTGTTCGCCACTGAAGTTGTATAATTGCAATTCTCTTTTTCTTAATAAAAAGCAGTTCTGCTGAAGTTGCATCGTTGTAATTTTCATCTTCTTAATGATGAAAAATGTGCTATATATGCACGTCTTAAAAATAGATTAACGTTTTCAGGTTTTTGGTCAAATTGCATTATAGTCATACTACGTATGGAGTATGAACTTAATTATTTATAAGGTGGGTGTGTATGTGTACATATAAACTATAGACAGTTACTTAAACACGTTGCAAAACTCTACTGATGGGCCATGTAGGCCATATTAGCTCGTTTGCTTGTTTTTTAGAATGAAAATGATCGCTAAAACAAGTTCTATTTGACCACATGATTAATTTACTAATTTTCTACCATCTACCTATAAGTTTTGCGAGGTATTTGAATTTTGACCTGCTGTCACGATGCACGCCGCCTCTGTGCCGACGACACCCGACAGTCAAAGGCCAAAGCTGCTGGTGTACTGGTGTGGGTGTGGGCATGGATGGCATGCACCGCGCAGCGTATTCGAGGGAAAAAGGAGGCATGCAAGCATGCATGCATTGCGGGCCAGGTCAGCAGTGTGGGCCGGTCGGACGAGGAGGAGGACCATTGCTTCTGATGGGCTTTTTCAGAGAGAGATGCTGCATCACCGTGGGCCTAGGCCCAATGGGAATGAGTCCCTACACCCTTTTTCATCTACGTTTGGGATTTGTGTCCATCTACCAACCTACGTGGCTCCACGGACGCTTCGAACTAAATTTCTAGAGCTTGAGAAGCTTTTCACACAAAAAGCTAATACTTACTGGACCAGACAAAACAAATGACTCCGGCAAAATGTACATAAAGTTAAAGCACCTACATCATTGTCCTAGTGTAAATGTAAGGACTCAAAGGTAATTAATCAAGGTGATCGCCTTCACAATCCAATATGGCTCTAATTAGTTTTAGTTCAAAACACATATAGTATATATTTTAGCCTGATCCTTAAAAGAATTGGGAGGGGGTCATTTATCACCCCTCATGTGTAACACACGAAAGCTTCTCAACACAATACAAATGCAAGTTTTGGTTAAGCCAAGGCATGCCAATATAACTTTCACCAACCACACAAAAAACAGCACACAGCTAACCACATATACATGCTATCATATACGCAAAAGTGTTTGGTACAATGCAATGCTCCAAATTTGTAGTTAGGAATTTGGGGTAGATTATTGGCAATAACAAAAAGGAGACCACCTCTTCTTTTTCTTTTTAGTATCCAACAAAAATTGAAGGCTATTCCAAGCTTGTGGCAGTCACAGTTATTGACAGGTGGGTGAAATCTGAAGTGGTAATATGATATCAATGGTAGGAAGCATATCCTCTACAGTGCATATGCAGTTGAGTCACTAACGTGTGGACCCTCAATGCAATTACATCTATTGCAAAGAAGTATCGTCGCAGTGGTCTTGGGATCAAAAGAAAAGCAAATGCGGATGGCTATTTGACCTATTGTGAATTTGGCAATGTTGCCACTATTGAAGGCTAACTAGATATTTTCTTGAGAAAACAAGGACGAATGAGGGGAAGAGAGATGAGGCAAGTTATACCACTAGGTGGTAAATGGTTTGATTAGCCCAAAAGTTTTAAGGATGGGGCTTTCAATAAGAATCAGTTCAAATTATGAAGGAGCCATAATAGACATTATCCATTACCACCTCTACATATATATACCATCCTTCGAATTGAAAACTACGATTTTTCATGAAAATATGTGTGTTGTAAAAAAGAAGAGTTCAAGAGAGTTGGTATAAGAGTGATGTGATTGAAGTAATCTTTTTTGTGAATCATAGAGTACATATGCAAATGTTCAATCCTAGAATAAATCTAGAAAAATGCAAGCACCAAATGCCGAGTTGAGAATTCGAACTCTGATAGACAGATTCCACCACAAGGAATCTTATCGGCTAAGCTATGTTCAGTTCACTAACTGAAGTAATACTTAGCCTCTGCACCTCCTAATAAGAGCATGGTTGAAATGGTAATGGTATAGAACCCCAAATTAACAAAAAAAAAGCTAAATAAATGCACCTCGGTTGGTTTTTCATCTCTAAAACTAAGAACATCCAAGCTAAATATACAACATATATACACCCACGGCAATGAAATGAATAACGGGGGAAAACAGTAGAACGAATCCGATTAAGATTCAACATCCCATCAAGAATTTTTGGGCACGCTGCCCGAGGAGCGAAAGGCAGGCCGGCCCGTTTTCCTTGCCTTTTAAACAAAGCGCTGGATTGAATCAAAAGGGAAAGGGAATGATTCCTTTACATCCCTTTTGATGCAGTGTGCTGCCTCCGCCTGCAGGCTTGCCCAGGCAGGCCTGTCTAGAAAAGCTCACCGCTCATCCCCCCGGCCGGGCCTGAGTCCTGACCGGTGGGCCTCGGCGCATCGGCATCGCCATGGACACGAGGCTCCGTCGTCGTCCTCCTCGCCTCGGCGTCGGCGAGACGCCATTAAAATACCATTAAGCTATGCTTTTCACCGTCGCTTTTGCTTTGCCCGCCTGCTGACTGCGATGCCTTCCCTCCGATCGACGACGACGACGACGAGAAAGTGAGCAATGATAGCCCTATGATAACCTTCAATCCACCTTTGCTAGGGTTTTCGCACGCACGAAGGATGGGAAAAGGGCCTTTGATCTCAGCAGGTCGATAATGCGTGTTAGAAAGGCGCCATGATGGTGTTTGGAGCTGCAAGTACGACCTGATGACCCCTCCCTCGATCTCTTCCACCACCACCACCTCGCCATTTGGATCGGAAAGCTCGAGCACTTGCTCACTGCTAGCACACACACGCACTGGAAAGCAGCTTGCTTACTTGCATGGATACATGCACGCACATGAAAAGATGGAGACGACTAAGCTGCTGCTTGGACTCGATAACCCTAGAAAAGCTTATAGCTCAGAAAAGGCGCAAACTTTTCCAAGCCCCTTCTCTTTGTGCTCGGTAAAAAGGGCTTTCCTTAGCTATATACATATAGGGAACGTATCCTATGCAAATATATAATAAGTAACCTCCAAAATCAAGTTTCAAGACATGCACATGCAACTGGATTGATTTTTCAAACAAAGATCTTTTTCTAAAAAAAGATAGAAAGGAAACAGAGGCTAATAATTAATAAGCCAATTTGCATCCTTGTTGATAGATCCCGTCATCGATATGATCATCATCTCCCTAGTCTGTCTCTTTGAGCTAACAATGATGATGAATGCATACATCATAAGATGATATGGTCTCATGCACATTGGACATCATGGAAAGTGTTAACAACAACATGCATGCGTGTTGCAAATCTACCATGCATCATCCAACTAAATCACTAAATCAGTGGCTAGCTCGATCAACACCTCCCCCTACTCCTCGATCGTAGGGTTTCGGCATGGCACGGTCGTTGCCATTGTTGAAGCTCTCAGTGACCCAGCCATGGTGGCGGCGGCGTGACGCTGTTCACATTGCTGGGGTTCGCGGCATAGTTCCGGCGGTCTAGGGTTTGCAGCTCCCGGACCTGGGACTTGAGGAATCGGAGGTAGTTGGCAGCCTCGTCCAGCATGGAGGCGGTGTCCATCTTGGCGCCGCCGGGGACGAGCTTCTGCAGCACGCGGAGGCGCTCGCTGATGCGCTCCCGCCGCTGCCGCGCCGCCACCGTCTGAGGGTCGGAGGAGATGCGGACGTTGCGCCGGCGCGGCCGCTCGCCGGCGTCCTCGGAGCCGAGGGAGACGGGGCGCATCGCCGCCGCGCGGTAGATCATCTCCTTCACCTGCGCCAGCGCCTCGGTGTCCGGCTCGTACATGGGGTCGTCCGCACCGCTGCTGGCCCCGCCGGCGCCGCCCCTGCCGTGAAAGCTGATGCTCGACGACCCGCTACCGCTCAGCGACGGCTTCGCCCTCTTGGCTTGCGCGCCGCCGCTCGTACTGAAGGCGATCTGGATGCCTCCTTCACCGGCGGTGGTCGACGCCAGGAGGCTGCACAGGGTGCTCTCCTGTGCCGGCACAGAGGACGGATCGGCGGCGGCCTTCCTCTTCCTGTTGGGCCGGCGCTGCTTCCGTCCACCGCCACCTCTGGCTTCGTCACACGGCTGGCTCGTCGTCGCCGTTATGGTCGTCGCCGCCGCCGTCGTTGCTGCCAGTCTCACCGTCCCCGTCGCGTCGGTCTCGTTGCCGGAGAAGACCGGCGCATCGACGATGCCGCCGCTGCCAACCGCCGCTGCGGCGCTCGCGAACGCGGCCGGCGCAGTAGTTACCGCGACAGCGGCTGTTGCTGGTGTGAGGTCGTAGTCGGGAGGCATCCCCATCGCGCCATGATGGCGATGGCGATGCTGCTGTCGCTGCAGGACATCCGTGTCAACGTCCGCGTAGGCGGGCGTTGGCGTCGTCGCCATCGCGGGGAAGGCGACGGGCTCCCCGACGGCCACGCCGCCACCAGCGGCCGCCGCCGGCACCTTATTGCCGGCGAAGGCGGCGGGCGCCTGGATGCCCTGCAGCTCAAGGATCGCCGCCGCCAGGGCCTCGTCGAGCACCAGTCTCTCCAGCACAGTCATGCTTCCCCCCTCGACGACGCCCACCTCCGGCGGCAGCAAGACCGCCCCTCCGTCGCCGCCGCTGCTCCACGCGCTCTCGCTCAAGATCATGTCGCTGAAGCCATGATCCATCTTGTATATACCTTAATACCTATCAAGAAATAATCGAAGCGCACTTGATTAATTAGCTATATCGAGCTGATCTGATACAGAGGAAGAAGCACAGGTACGTAGCTATCGAAGTTGCAAGAAAAGAGCTCTGGCCAGGCACAGACGCCATTAATTAAATCCATGGATCAAGAACTTGCCCAGCAGATGCATGACATACCACCAGTATGAGATATTGCGCTCAACGTACACATACCTTGTGATTAATGCGAGGCAAAGTTGCAGCAGGTCGATCTGATGGAGGTGATGAGTGCCGGCCGGTGGGGGGTGGCTGGCGCTGCACTGCACGCACTTCCGATCCACTGCAGTGTTGATCTAATACGTACTCTGGAGATAGCAGGTGATGGTAGCTGCTGCGCTGCGAGCTATGACGAGAGGGAGGTGCAGAAGGAGCATTCATGCACTAAACGCTATAGCTGGAGGGGAGGAGGGGAGGGAAGAGAGCCCTGCAGGCTGCAGCTGCAAAAGCGCCATGGACGGATCAAAGGAAAGAGCAACAAGACAAGATGTGCCTGCGCCCGCGGCGAGCTACTACTCTCTACTCAGGGCTCAACTTTTGTATCTGCTATGGAGCGAGCAATTTATCTCTCGCTCTCTGAACCTGAGCTCTCTCCAGTCCAAGGGCTCTCTGTCTCTCTCCTCTCTCCTGTGTGTGCAGTGAGTGTGGTGTAGCAAAAGGCTGCAGGGAGGAAAAGTATGCTGTCTTATAAAGAGGCGCGGCAGAGAGAGGCCAACCAAGGAAATAGATGGTATAGATAGATGTGTGTGTACTGTGCACGGCATTTGCATAAGCATATAGCAGGGAGGGGGGACTACATATACACGCACACTTACAACAGTAGAGTACATGGTCCTCACACAGTAGTGGAAAATCCAGTAGTGTGCACACTCGACAACACTTGCTTTGTGAGGTGACAGAGATGCAAGTACGGTACACACGTGACATCTAGCTAGGCAGCTAAGCTTATAGCTTGTTTATTTTCTTAGTAGGGGCCTGTTTAGTTGGCTGAAAATTTGACTTTTTAACGTTTCGAACTCCTGTAGCATACTGTAGCACGTTTCGTTTGTTTGTGGTAAATATTGTCCAATCATGGACTAACTAGGCTCAAAAGATTCGGCTCGTGATGTACAACAGAACTGTGTGATTAGTTAATTTTTTTACCTACATTTACTGCTCCGAACATATATCTTTTGGTGTATTTAATGTGATGTGATGGAGAGAGTTGAAAATTTAGCAAAAATTTTGCAAATTTTCAGCCAACTAAACACCCCCTAGGATATACTAGCTGCTGCCTGCCCCCGGCCTTTTAATGCAGTATCACTCACTTTGGTGTGCGCCTCTAGCTAATTAATGGCCTCATTAACTGGGTTCTGAAAGATAAGCTCTAGGCTCTACCTAGCTAGCAGAGAGGGCCTCACTTTACTCGGCAGCCAGCAAGCTAGCTAAAGAGACCCTAGACAGAGATTGATAGGGGCAGGGGCTCAATTATATGGTGCAGGCAAAACTATAATTATTTAGTACATGATGCAAAATTAGCAAAGTTGTATAATATTATGCAAAAACTACTTCCTCAAATATATAGAAACTGTAGCATATATTTACAAGTTCAATCAAAATATTGAAGAAGGTAGTATTGAAAAATTGAAAACTCATTGTTGGAAAACTCACTATAATACCAACCGGGACTAATAAAAGAATAATGACCTTTAATCTCTCGACTGGTGTTACCAATTGGAGACTAAATGCCTACCATAGTTTCCGTCTTTGCTAGCCATTACAACCGGGACTAAAGTCGGTCTCTTTAGTCCCGGTTGATCTTACTTTAGTCCTGGGTCCAAGAACATCAGGGACTAAAGAGGATTAGATAGAACATGAGAGTTCTCTATTGGTGAAGCTCACAACGTTAGGTATAGAGGGGCATACATACATACTTCCTCCGATTCAGTATTAGAAGTCGTTTAGAATAGTGATACGGTCACAAAGTACAATTTTGACTTTTTCTTTTCTATAAAAATATTTATTGAAAAGTTATATATGTATATTGTTATGAAAGTAATTTTCAAGATAAATTTATTTTAAATGATTTTCACATTTTCAAACTCAACGACTTAAAAGTTATTCATGATTTATATTCTCAATGTTTGACTCAAACCTTGTTCAAATGACTTCTAGTACTGAACCGGAGGGAGTATAGTACACTCGCCAATCCTATATATCAGAGCATATACGTAGCAGGGCGGGGATCTGACTGGATCGGATTACTTCATCAGTTAACTTGAATGATACTTGTAATAGTCAGCAAAGGTAGAGGCAAAAGACTACACAGGTGGCATTAATTAAATTAGGTGCATCTCTATCTAGTTGCATCCGCTATGATTTCATTATGATTAAGCGCGAGAAAGGGATCGATCAAAGTACCAGCGTCTTTTGGGCTACATGGATACATGTCTTGCATGCATGGAGACTTGGAGAGAGATCAGGAGGGGGCTCATGGGCACCACTGGCCCTTGTAGCCGCCTATACTATATGCAGTGTACTCTCATGGCATGCACATACGCGCCTGCTGTCTCTGCACATTGTATTAGCTTTGATCAGGAAAAATATAAAACCACATTTAATATACATGTGACTACACGGTTTATCTCAACCACGGTTGATTTTTCTCCATCCAACCGTTGCTTATCTTTCTCTAGGAAAAATATCGGGTGCAAACAGTAGTTTCAATCATTACAAAAAAGATCAAAATATTTAACACTGGTGACACATATGTGAACAATCCATGTTTCATTCATCCTTGTTGATTAACTGCACAGTAAAGCCCCGAAAGAATGAAATGTGGGAGGTACTAGCAGTACTAGCAGCAAATCAAAAGTTTTTTTTACTTATTACCTTTACTACTACCTAGCTGACAGCTTTATGAACTTTGGGATGCATACATGCATGAATGTGTGCTGCTGGTGGCCCCTGCTGCGGACCGCAGAGATTTACCCCCACAAGGGCACTAGTATGTGTTGATGTAGTATAGCGTGTACAAAGCTACCACCAACGCCTGCAATACATGCGCGATGGATCGATGCATCTATCCTATCATGCCGTTATACAACACTAGTAGCTGCGATGTGAACTGATAATAGATCAGTTCGTTAGGTCTCTTGCGGTGGAACCTACCCATTCAAATTTAAGTCTTAGACTTGGCACAAGTTTGTATTTTCCTTTCTTAGAATTACACAGTACAACGCAACACGCACGCACACTCACCCTTATGAATACACGTACGCAAACTCTACCCTTATGATCACCTCCGAAGGACTGAGCACCGGCAGATCTGGAGATTCCCGAAGTCACCAATAATGGCGTCTCGTCGTCGACAGGAACGTCGCTTACCACTTAACGCATAACGCCGGTAAATCCTGAAAAATCCAGGAAAAGATTTGAACCCTGGTGGGTAGCGTCACACTGGACCGTCCTACCATTGGACTACAAGCCCAATCGCAAGTTTTCTCCTAAATTTATTTTGAGATTATTTTCCGGTGTTATGTTTCAAGTGGTATCTCTGGATCTGCCGGCCGAGTTCCTTGGGGATTTATGTACATATGTTTATAAAGGTGAGTGTGTACGAGCGTACTCTGTACTTAAAAAAACAACACTAGCTGCGATAGATACCTGCAACTATGCGGCAGCCAGCAGGTACAATTCGTGAGTGTCATGCATGTAGTGTCCTGACTGGCTGACACGTGTACGGCGTGTAGTGCTCGAGCGCCATGGAAACCGGAGCTAAAAACATTCGTACTGGCCGTGTGGCGTGAATGTGAGCGGCGCAGAGCAGATGATGATCTTCATGGATTGGATGGATGGATGCGCGCAGCCGGGTGACATTGACGGCTAGGATCGTGCCGTGCGTGTGTGCGTGAGTGCGTATACTGTGGTTGCTGCCAGTGTCAGCCTGGCCTGGCCGTATGACGGTGACACGTCTGATCCTGCTAGCTAGCTTGGGGTTTTCCGTTCCTTTCCTTTGTATAGGTTTTGGGGTTTACATGAAAACATAATGTCTGTCCCAACTTTCAAAGCAAATAAAATTGTGTGGAACCCACGTAGCTTTTTTCAGTACAATTTGGGGTGCCAAAAGTTCCAAGGCCCGTGGAAAACAAATCATGAGATCGTTTTATTCAAGCATGATGCAGATTAAATTAAGTTGATGAAAGGATTTAGATCCTAATTCAGCATGCAAAAAAACTTGGATTTGAATGTTTCCATTTTTTTCTTACACCTATGCCAGGTGTTTATTGTGCTGCCTGGCTGCACAGCTGCAGGCAGCAGATATTAATGCAAAGAGAAGTTTGGGAATGCAGGATGTGGGGAGAGTGCTTGTACAAGGACCAGATCAATATATAGAGGGGCTGTGTAGCCCTGCTGCTACTGTGTCATCATTCTGTAGCTATATAGCGGCAGATCCACAAGTACTCATAACTTCCTAGGTTTACTGCCACAGGAAAAACACATTCTCACGTGTACGTAGAAACCGTAATAAGTAGACTCGTATTTTCCAAAAAAAAAAATCAACAATTATCCAGCCATTTCTTCTCTTGTGCTTCTTGTTAGTGTGAACTATAGCTAGCACAGATCAGATCTCAAAATTAGATAAGCGCTCCAATGCAATATAATACCGCTGAATTTTGATCGGTCTTTGCAAATGCAAGAAAGAACAATGGCATTGCTACAAAAATGATGTCCAAAACGATACATTGTTGAATAGTGTTATCTCTGCCACATGCATATGATAGAAGTAGAAGAAAAGCACGAGGCTCATGAGCTAACTTGGCTCTCTCATAGGTGCTCGGTTCGGTTTGGCTAGCTTGACCTTTAAACGAACTGATCAAAGCCTCAATTTTAACTCGTTTCTTAATGAATCAGCTTGTAAGTTGCTCGTGAGATGTTTGATTGGCTCAATAGAGATTATAATACTAGAGTTATTATTTTTATTACAATTGCATTAGTATTATTTGATTAAAATAAACTTGTGATTCAATTTGTAATTAAATCAAATTTGTATTAATTAAATCTACTTTGATTATACAAACATTAATATTATCCAAATTTATTAACTATCATTATTTATTTCTGTAATTTCATTGAGCTAAATTTTTTGATATTGTGAAGTAGAACTACTAAGAAGTTTCTACTAATCTATACTATAAGGAGCGAAGACAATTGAAAACTTTTCTCACCCAAATCGGGTCCATCTTACCCCTCACGCCGGACCCACCCGTCACATATTTTTAGAAGTGGATAGGGTGGAAGGACTATGAAGTACCAAAAAATCGTAATTTGGAGAGCGTTTCTGCCAAAAAGATAATTTTTTTCTCACCCAGCCCACGCGTACCCACCTCTTGTACCCGCGTCGGGCCCACCCACGTGTACCACGATCTCCCACCCGAACACCCACCCACAATCCCTCTCCGCAGGCCAACGCGACCCAAGCGCCGCCGCGAGTCCTTCCCGAGCCGCTGCCCGGCCTCCCCACCGGCCAACGGTCCCACCTCCGGCGCCACCCACCGTGCCACCGCCGTTGTCCAACACCTCCTCCTCCCCCTCTCCCGGCCCGGGCGCCCCCGTCCATGCTCAAGCCCGTGACGGCCACCACGCCTTACCCCTGATCACCCTGAAACCACCCCTTCTGCTCGGCGCGTCCCCTTCCCATCGCCAGCCCAGCCACTCAACGCCACCCATCCCATCACCGCCCCTTCCCCGGGCCTGCCGCTGCAGCCTCGACCCAAGCCCCGCCGTCGCCCCTGCCCAAGCCGGCAAGCCCACCGCTCGATGGGGATGACGCCGGAGATGGAGGTCGGGATCCTGTCGGTGAGGATCGAGCTCCCGAGCGCGGCGAGGCAGCCGACGGCAGGCGGGATCTCACCAGAGAGGAATTTCTCACTGAGGAAGAGGTGGCGGAGGACCCGCAGCGCAGCTTCATCGATTGCCTCTCACCAGAGCTGCTGACCGAGATCCACGACCGCATCAGCTTCAATTCGTTGACTGTCTCGCCTTCGCCACGGCCTGCGGTGCGCTTCAAGCCCGAAGTGTCGTTCCTTATCCTCCCAGGCGCCCCGGAGCTGGTCACGGTATTCCCACCCACCACCGCTGCCGCTGCGCACGCGTCCCTTCCCCGTCTGTTTCCCTTCCACCCGCCCGCGAGCCTCGATGCACCGGCGTCCCTCCCACTCCTCCACCTCCTCGCCGGCGGTCTCCACGCGTCAGCGTCGTCCGGCTCGCCTCCTCACGGCATCTCCTCCCTCGGCGCCGCATGCTATCCATTCGCCTCGGCAGATCCGGCCCGTCGTGCGATTGTGCTCACCGATTTGTTCCCGGCGGAACCTAAGGTGTGATCTCTACTCCGAAACCTCGTCATGGTGGCTAGGCATTCGATTTACACGAGTTCGAGCTGCGGCAAGACTGACCATGAGGATTCCTGGATTTTGGAGCCGTATCAGAAGCAGGGTCAGGCGGCCACGTTCTTGGCACACATCAAGGAGGGCGTGGACATTGTTGTGAGGGACGAGGGTGCGCTGCTGTTGTTCAGCGGTGGCAAGACGAGAAAGAGGATGCTGGACCGAGGAGTGAAGCACAGAGCTATTGGGCGATTGCGGAGTGGAAAGGCTGGTTCGGT
The DNA here is from genome assembly GCA_036936925.1 of Cenchrus fungigraminus. NCBI lineage: Eukaryota > Viridiplantae > Streptophyta > Magnoliopsida > Poales > Poaceae > Cenchrus > Cenchrus fungigraminus. The sequence goes on along the minus strand of CM072778.1, from coordinate 40,829,774 downwards.
GAGTTTTGGTCTATCTAGGCGTTTCTTTTTTCATGTGCTTCAGTAAGATCAGTGGTGCTATATATGTTTGAACATTTGAAAGGCTGGTTTGGTGAATTTTGGCCTATCTGAGCATTTTTTTTGTTTCATGTGCTTTGGTAAGATCAGTGGTGCTATATATGTTTGAACATGTTTAGTTTATGAGTCTTAGATTAGTCTAATCATATAACCCTTAACTTAGAGCCTGTCAAGGTCCAATTGTCTATTTGGCCATGATGTGAAATTACTTCTGATCAGTGAACACTGATTTGCTTTAATCAAATGCCATGCTTGTGTTAGTGCAACATATTTGTTGAAGCATGAGTTGATTTTGGAGTTGAGAGTGTAGAGTTAAAGTGGTGATTTAAGCCGCATTTTTTCAATTGGATGCCATCACTTAGTACTGCGTGAAAAGTTGAATTGTCTGTTTATGTGGAGAAGTATGATGTATTTCAAAAAAAAGCATGGATTTATTCTGAGCATGTATAGTCAGAATATGAACAAGGTAATGCTTCTTGAAATTGATACATTTTACTTTCTCATCTGTCACCTTAGTGTATTATTAACACGCTTGTTCATGTCCCCAAGTTTGAGTTCCGGCTATCCTGTGTAAGATTCTCATAGTTTCTTTGTATCTGCACAGGGAATGATGAGAGTGTAAGGAGCCGGGCACTCACGGAGGAGCATGCCCGAGATATTTTTGAAAATCTCCTGTTCAGTGTTTGCCGTTTCAGAGAACCCACTGGAACATACCCACAAAACATAACTGTGAGCTTCTCCTCTTGTTAAACCAGTCTAGCAAAAACATAACTGGAACTAAACGTTTCGGTTGAAGATATAATTTGTGTGTAGGTGATATTCCAATTAAGAAGTATATCTGTATATGACATCTACCTTACAACATTATAAGGTAATTAAGTTATATGTAATGATGTTTGATCAGTTAAATATTTATTTAGATGCGACTGCTCATGTTCAATTTAGTAGGCTTTTGCTTTTTTGTGAGTACGTTTAAGTCCTTATATAAGTTTTTGCTTATAATTAATAATTTGGACACTGAATATGGAAATAAGGTACATGATGATAATTATAAACCAAGCAATTTCACCGGTTACATCAATCATTTGTAGCTTGCAGGCAAACAAATATTATCTTAATTTACTATTTACAAAATTGCCCTTTTTCACTTTTCAAGAGACCCGCAAGTAACTTTAAGGATAACTTCCAAAGCTTATTAATGAAAACTTATTACCCGGTTTCTTGTTGGGCCATTTCAAATATTTATGTGCATGTTTTTTAATTTATCCACTTTTAATGGTTGATTACTCTTTGATGGGATACATAATTCTAATGGATTCTATAACCATATTTGTAGTTCCGCTGAAGACTAGGGCTTCCTTTTTACATTGCAAGGGCAATGCAAATGAAGATATGTGGTATTTTTCTTTTTTCCCTTGGCTTTATTAATTGTTGACTTTTAAAAAATGAGCATGCAGATTCTGGACTTTACATAGAATACAGAGAAGGATGAGATCGTGCTGAAAATTGATGGGATAGAAGATTGATATACAGCTGAGGTGTGGATATGTTGCTGTCAGATTTCTTCAACTATATGTAGTTATATGTGTGTTCCATTTGATGAGGGGAATGCAATAGTTCAGGGAAAACTGTGTGTAAATAAGATGTGGTTGCAGGCATTTGACAGTTGTGCTCTCTGGACAGCTGCTTTACTTTCCTCCCTGCCACTGATGATTCATTTTTCTTTGTGTGTGACTAATCATGTGCATGAGTGGCGGAAGGGTTGTACCTATATATATACTGGTATTTTGCTTCTGTGCTATGTGGTTATCGTATATGTTCATCAGTCCTCATATAATATAGAAGAGCTCGTACAACATATTTCTTTCTTACAAAATTTATGTGGGGTACATATATTCTTATATTTTGGAAATGCATTTTTGTTTATATATGCAATGACTTAGGTGTTTGCACACCATAACTATATACTGCGTTCTTACCCTTTTGATATGTTGGTGCCATTGAATTCTGAAGCACAACATTTCAAATTTGACATGTGTTTCTTTTTTTTTTGTAGTTGAAGAGTTTAAATATTACATTGTTGGTCACTGAATAAAAAGTGCTTTTAATTTTTATCTTTCAAATACTCATCCTTTTCATGTGTATATCTTTACTTAATATATAACCTTTGGTTTATTGCTAACTATATTTTTTTAAGAACACGTGCGTGTCGCACGTACACTTTACTAGTATTCCAAAAAGAAGATGTTTTTGTGCCTGCAACTAAATCGACTGATTCTGATTCGATAGATAGCTAGTAGTAGGTTTCTTTTCTTTTTTTGAGAATTACACAGTACAACGCAGACGCTCACAACACACACGCACACTCACCCCTATGAATACACGTACGCAAACCCTACCCCTATGAGCACCTCCGAAGGACTGAGCACCAGCAGATTTGGAGATTCCCGAAGTCACCAATGACGCCTCGTCGTCGACGGGAACGTCGCTTACCACTTAACGCATAACGCCGGTAAATCCTGGAAAATCCAGGAAAGGTGCGAGCACCAGGATTTGAACCCTGGTGGGTAGCGTCCCACTGGACTGTCCTACCATTAGACTACAAGCCCAATCGCAGCTAGTAGTAGGTTTCAGCAATTGTACTATACATATATAAGTTCGCTGATAAAGAAAGACTTATTGCTACTTACTACTTATCAGCTACCCCAGCACGTCATAATTAAAAACACACACGAGAAAGACATGTGATTAATTCAGGAAACAAATTAAAGGAAACGGCTAAAGGGAGAATTAGACAAGGAGGAGCGGACAAGGTTATATATTGTGGCTGGCCTGATGTAGTATATCACGTTTGTTGCTAGCTCTCCAGCCAGTGAGTGAAGGTGCTGACAAGAGGGAAAACAACACTACTGCAGTCTGCAGGAAAGAGGCTGCTTTCATTGGAGCCTAACGTCTCTGGCGTGATCATGCCTCCAATCCAACAACTGCCTAACACCTAACTGCTAATCGCAGCTATGTAACTGCTACTGATCAGTTGTACATCTGCATATAAACCAAGGAGAAAGACACATGAGTGAGATTTGTAGGCACACCATTTTTTTTTTTGTAGTATATACACACATACACAAGATCATGCTCCACACATAGTAATAGCTGCAGCATCTTTTTTAATGTGCTGACTGGTGAGGGCCATGAGAGCCATATATGCTTGTGAGTACTAGACGACAAGTCTGAAGCATGTTGGAATCATAGCCGTGGAGAGAGAGTTTGTGGCGCAGCCTTTTGGACACCGGATAAAAAAAAAATAGTTAGAGAGATAATTATCTGTGTGTGCGAGTGCGACAGGCAAGGAGACAAGGGCTTGGTGGAGTGCGAGTGCAGTTGTCGTTGAAAAGGGGGAACAAAAAATGTTTTTCCAATTATTTTACAACATGGCGACTCTCGACGATCACTGTCGTAAAATTCGATCTGCGGGCTGCGGCGAGTAGCGTCTTGCGGGTGAATTGTGTGTTCGCCCGGCCTGCAGTTTTTTTACAGTTAGAGCCAAATAAAGCAGTTTTTTCCTTAAAATGAAACTAGAGGATTGCAGGTTAATTACAGTATATTCATAAAAATAACAAATAAAAGTAATAAGTTTTTGATTAAAAAAGGAGCATTAAGCTACAAGAGGTAAAGATATTACAGTTAGCGATGCAATTTTTTGAAATGAAACTGCAGGTTACAGTATACTCCCTCCATCCATTTATCTAAGGCCCATTTGCACTTGACTCAAAGACCAAGGAAAAGAAATAAAATCTCTCCCGTCATTAATCTCCGGAGAAGCATGTGAGAGGAATTTATTGCTCGCACAGATGCCAAAGCGACGATTTAGTGTTTTCCAATGCAAAAACACAAATAGGCCTTGCATAAGTGGAATTTTCAGATTTTAAAATAGGCCTTGCATAAATGGATGGAGGGAGTATTCATAAAAAATATAACTGTAGTAATTTTAGACCATTCACAATTTGTATATATATCTTATACCATTGGTCTTTGGATACATAACATTAGAAATTTTAGATTACTTCTAATTAACATGAGTCATCCATATGATGAAATCTAACAGTAGTAGTACCAGGTAGTACCAGAAAGTATCAATATAAGATAGTACTAGGAAGTATCAATTTGGTAGGCCCAATGACTAATTTTAGTTATATATTTTCTATTAAATTAGCTTGTGAAAAAATCTTAACACAAGATATTACCCAAGTACAGTAACAAAGCTCATATAACAAAATTCAAACTCCAGAGATAGTTCAAGCCTTGGTCTGCGTGTAAGCCTCTATTATTGTTGGTTCGAACTGACTGAAGATGAAGCAATCTCATGCTGTCCCAATGCAATTGTTCCAGCATATATATATCATAAGATGGCGACTTTCCTTTAAAAAAGTGGAGACAAAGGTAGTTTTGAAATGTTGCATATGTCGATAGATCTCTAGAGTTGTGTTAAGTGTAGGCTGGAGAAATCTTGCATTACTTCTACTATTGTGTAATTCAGGCTAAAGTATAGTAATCCATCATGCATGCTGCTAAATGATGTGAGATTCACAGAACAACAAAAAAAAACTGTGAGATCGGGCGTTTTGTAGTTTTTTTAGGTAGAGGATAAAATTCGACCTCTTTATCCACATGACACATATATAGAGTCAAATGGGACGATGGCCCGTCTCTCCCCGTACGTGACCCCGCCGGCGACGTGTCGAGAGGAGAGAGCGCCACCGCAGCCTCCATGGCCGCCGACAGGAGGTCCCCGCGAACTAGTGGAGCATGATGGACCGCGCGCAGGAGAGGGTGCCCCGCATGCGCATCTGGAGGATGGACCCGGGAGGACAGCGGTGAGACTCCTCACTCTCTCATCCCCCCATTCACTCCAGAGCCGCATCGCTCGACCTGCCTCACATCCACGCTGACGCCGCCGCCGCCTCCACCACCACCACCATCACCGCCCCCTCCATCAAATCCCCGTCCAGATCCACAACCGTCTGACAGTGATGAACCTCCCTCAACCCCCTTCCACCCACATCATGACCTAGATCCGATACAACCAAACCCTAGATCGTCGAGAGAAAGTCCGGCGAAAGAGGATCAGGGGGGAAGGGTGGACTTCGGAGATCTCAACAGGAACCTCGAGCACATCTGGAGGAGAGCCTCATCGGTGGGGAGGTGTCAAGAGGTACGTATCCGGTAGGAAACATCTAGAGAGCCCGGTCGCCACTAGGATTCTGCTCCCCTTCGTGGTGCAGCCCCATCCTGGTCGACCCTTGGGGGTGACACTAGATCATTTGCGCAAGTGTTGAGGAACAATCCAAGCAGGAGCCGAACAATGGAGGACAAAGGGGCTTATGGACCGCCAAGACAGTACAGAGGAGGCAGAACAGGAATCAGCAATGGAGGCAGAGGGAGTATGGAGGCAGCCAAAACAGAAATACCAACAGAGAGCAGCAGTTTGATCTGCGGGATAATCTGAACCAAGGAAGAGAACAAGCTAATCCTGACAGGAAGCGTGAAGACAACAGGGCAAGGGATGAACCCCTCAGAGATACTGGCAAGACTCAAGTCAATACTGACAATAAAGCAACTGAGGCTCAGATGGGGAAATCAGAAGAGGAAGTGAAGACCAATCCTGGCATCTGTAGGAGGTGTGGGAAAATTGGCCACAAATCTGAAGAATGCTTCAAACCGCTGTTATGTCCAAGATGTAAGAAAGAAGGGCACATTGCTAGAGCATGCCCCGAGATACTCCCTTGGGAGTGCATAGCTCCTTTCTGTGGGCTAGCTACACCAGAGCTTGGGTTTCATATAATTCAGGATGATGAGTATGGAGAATCTCAAAAAGACATGGCAACCACTGCCATAATTACCATCAAAGAAGGGCTGGTGACTACCAGGCAAGTGGAGGGAGAATTAAAAGCTCAAGCTGGGCCATCTTCTACTTGGAGATGGTTTGCTAAGAAAATAGCTGACAATAAATTTCAGATGAAATTCCCCACAGCACAAAAAGTGGAGGAACTTTCCTTCTTTACTGGGATGGAAATGAGGACAGTACCTGGCATTAAGTTTAAGGTTGAAAAATGAAACCCCTTTGTGGGAGCAAAAGCAGAAATTGAGACAACATGGTTCAGAATTTTTGGGTTGCCTGCTGAAAAGAGAACTGAAAAAAGGGCAGCATATGTTGCTTCTTTAGTGGGGATACCTTTAGAGGTGGACAAAAACAATCTGAGAAGATGGGAGTATGTGAGGGTGAAGATAGGCTGTAGAGATATATCCAAGGTCCCAGCAACAGTTGAGGGTTTGCTTGACCTACATTTTTTTGACTTCAACTTCCAGAGAGAAGTGGTTATGGGAGGGTCAACCTCAGCTTGGAACACCTGGACCAGAAATGCTGACAGGCCAAATGAGGACAACCCTTCACCCAAAAAAGCCAGGAAAGGGGAAGGAGAAAACTATCAGCAAGGAAGCACTAGTGGGGCAGCTGGACAAAAAAGCACTACACAACAGCAGCATGGAGGATATAAAGAAAAGAGTGGTCTGAGCTCTGAACCAAAGGACCAAGACATGGAAGAAGAGAAACAAAAGCAAGATGGAAAAGGGCCAAGTGGAGAGGAGAAAATGGAGAAAGAGGTAGAAACCAATACAGGTGATGCAACCAAAGATATTAGTGAAGATTCAAGCCCATATTTTGAGGATTTACTGTCCCCTGGGGGAGAACATTTACACTTTGGGACCTAGAAACCAACAGACATACAGAAAATTGCAAGGATGCAAGTGAATGAGGAGAAATCTGTGGCTTTCAATGAATATGGCTCAAACCTGATCAAATACAAGTTTGACCCTCTGACTATAATTGAAGCAAAATTTGCTATGGCTCATGAAAAGGATTGCACAGGGGGGATGCACAAACTAACTGCATTCAAATGACATTGACAGAAGAGGGAAGGGGTTCTGGGTTAGAAAATACTGAGCTGCTCAGCCACCCTAGCCCTAGAACAGGAACTCAAGAAGCCCCTGGAATAGACCTGTCTAGTCAAGAAGAGATGGAGGAGAAAGAAGAGAAGACACCTGAGGACAATACAACAAAAGATGGATCTAGGGACACTCAAATGTCTCCCTGCTGGGAAGACCTAGGAGAGGAAAAAGGCAAAGAGGAAGAGGAGGAAGTTCAAGAGAAAGAAAATGTGTGTGTGACTGAGAAAATGGAGACTCATGACACTAAACCAGCTCTGAATAAGATACTACAGCCCAGCAACATCTCCTCAAACACGGAGCAGGGGCAAAAAAGACAAAGCTAGAGGATCAAAGAGCAAGGATGGGAAGGGATGAAGATGGTGGACAAAGCAACCTGGGCAACACAGAAGAAAAACCTGGAAGGTAATCAACTGAACTTCAAGAACTCCTTTGCAGTTCTAAACAATAATGAACTGGTGGCTATATCAAGAAAAATGGGAATTGACACAAATAATTTAGATCTAGAAAACTTTGACATGCTCAAAGACTTAGAGGAAGCTAGAGCTAATCTGAAAGATAGAATAGAGAATGTGGGGGAATCTCAAGACAAAGAAAACAATGACCCTCTCCCCTTAGAGGAGATGAAGTATATAGAATGGAAATCTGATTCCTCTGATGAGGAAGGTTTCAAAGTGGTGTCGAGGAAGAAAAGTACGAAGAGAGGAAGGAAATCCAGAGAACAAAATAAGGAAAATACCAAAGGAAAGATATCTCTTCCTATTGAAGAGACTTCTCCCTTTGAAGGAGGAAAAATTAGAGGCAACTCTAATTACAACCTCAGGAAAGGGGCTGCCTGGAATAAAATATCACAATGATAGGTGTTATATGGAATTGTAGAGGGGTTGCCAAGAAAGGAAGAGGGACTTGTATTAAAGATTTACTGTTAGACTTTAAGGCAGATTTTATTAGGCTGCAGGAAACCATGAAACGAAATTACAAGGAAAAATTCTTTAGAACTATTGATCCCAATCAGATTTATGCCTGGCACTGGCTGCCCTCTAAAGGCAAATCTGGAGGGATCCTATGTGGAATAAAAATAGAGAGATTTGAGATAAACAAAGTGACAGAATATGATTTTGCTCTTGCAGCAGAAATCACTGATAAAAAAACTAAAGAAAAAGTTAAATTGGTGACAGTTTATGGGCCAGCCCATGATGACATGAAAGATCAGTTCCTTTCTAAACTGTCAAATATATGTGCAAAGGATGACATCCCCCTACTATTGGGAGGGGATTTCAATATATTGAGATATAGTGATGAAAAAAACAAATCCTTTTGTGGAAATAGATACTGTGACATGTTCAATTGGATCATTAATTCTTATGAGTTGAGGGAAATAGAAATGAATGGTGGGAAATATACATGGAGCAATAATCATTCTGAACCAACCTTGGAAAAATTGGATAGAGTTCTAGTTAACAGCAAATGGGAATCTACCTTCCCCTTATCAACTGTGAGAAAGATCCCAAGATTTGTCTCAGATCACAACCCTCTGCTGTTGTGTACCGAAACAGAAAAAGTCAAGAAAACCAAAACATTCTGTTTTAAAACTTCTTGGATAAAACAACCTGATTTCCTCCCTAAAATGGAGGAAATTTGGAGTGATACAGTGAACGCAGAGAGTGCAGTGAGCAAGTGGTGCATTAAAATAAACAGAGTCAAGAAATATCTGAAGAGGTGGGGGATGAACCTGAAAGGGCAGACAAGAAGATATAGGATGGTCTTACAAAAAGAACTAAGTACCTTAGAAAGAAAAGAAGAAGAAGGTGTGCTAACCTCAGCGTCCCTGGACAGGAAAACTTTTATACAAACTGAGCTACTGAGAATGGCTGAGGAGGAAGAGTTATATTGGCATAAGAGATCTAATGAAAACTGGCTGTTACTAGGGGATAATAACACAGATTACTTTCACAAAAAAGCAAATGGGAAAAAACGAAAAAACATCATTTTCAACCTTGAGAAGAATGGTGAGAATCTAAATACAGATGAGGAAATCCTCAAACATGCCACTGAGTTTTACAAAGATTTGTTTGGGCCCTCAGATAGCCCAACCTTCACTCTAAACCATGAATGCTGGGAGCAACATGAGAGGGTGACTGAAGAAGAAAATAATCTCCTGACCAGACCTTTTTCAGAAGAAGAAGTTAAGAATGTGGTAATGAATATGAAGAGAAACACAGCCCCAGGCCCTGATCACATGCCTATTGAATTCTATCAAGCTTGCTGGGAGTTCATTAAGGAGGATATGATGGGTCTCTTCCAAGAATTTTGGACACATGACCTAGATGTGGACAGACTGAACTATGGGGTGATAACCCTAATACCTAAGACAAAGGAAGCAGTCAAAATTCAGCAATTCAGGCCTATCTGCTTGCTGAATGTCATATACAAAATTATAACTAAGGCCTTGATGCTACGCTTTGAGGATTGTATGAGTAGAATTATCAATAGAAGTCAAAATGCTTTCATCAAGGGGAGGAATATTATGGATGGGGTGCTCAGTCTACATGAAATCCTGCATGATACTAGAATGAAGAAAAAAGATGGTATTGTTCTGAAGTTGGACTTTGAAAAAGCATATGACAAGATTAGCTGGAGCTTCCTTTTTGAAGCTATGAAGCAGAGAGGTTTCAATGAAACTTGGTGCAGATGGTTAAAAAAGGTAGTGTGTGGAGGGACACTCAGTGTCAAAGTGAATGGGAACATGGGCAGTTACTTTAGAAGCGGAAAGGGGGTGAGACAAGGGGACCCCCTGTCTCCTCTCCTCTTTAATCTGGCTGCTGACTGTCTAGCCAAAATGGTGCAAACAGCACAACAAAGCGGGATAATTAGGGGGCTGGTTCCGGAATATATCCCAAAGGGGTAGCTATATTACAATACGCAGATGATACAATTCTATGTATGGAAGAAGATGAGGATACAGCACAAAATATGAAACTCTTGCTGTACATTTATGAAAAAATGTCTGGCCTCAAGATAAACTTCGAGAAAAGCGAAGTCCTCATGATTTTGACTGACTGCGAAAAAACCATCAAATATTCTGATATGTTCAATTGTGCAGTGGGGCAATGGCCCATAAAATACCTAGGAGTTCCAGTTGCAGGATCCAGACTGCACATAAAAGATTGGATGAAATTGGTGGAGAAAGTCCTTAAAAAACTTGCTGGCTGGCAATGTTCCTCGCTGTCTTCAGGAGGAAAACTGATTTTACTAGATGCCTGCCTGAGCAACATTCCAATATATGCAATGTCTATGTATCTACTCCCCAAAACAGTAGTGAAAAAGATTGATGGGACAAGGAAAAGATTTTTCTGGCAAGGAGGAGGTGTCAAAAAGAAGTACCACCTAGTTAAATGGTGCCTGATTGCAAGGCCCAAGAAGAAGGGGGGTCTGGGAGTAAAAGACCTGAGGAAAATGAACCTGAGTCTCCTCTGCAAATGGTGGTGGAAGTTGGAGAATGGGGAAGGACTATGGCAAGAAATAGTGAAAAAGAAATACAAAATTAAAGGAGGCATAGCCATATTGAGACACAACCCCAAAAATTCCCCTGTGTGGAATGATCTGATCAAAATTAAGGACTGTTATCTGGCTGGGAGAAACATAAAGATTGGTGATGGGCTTGACACAGACTTCTGGCGAGATCCATGGTGTGGACCTGTAGCTTTAAGAGAAAAATTCAGTTGCTTGTATGATATCTGCAATGAGCAGACTGGGAGTGTTGCGGAGCTAGCTGCTAAAGGCTGGAGGCTTACCTTTAGAAGGTGGCTGGATGAGCATGCCCTAATGCAACTTAGGCAAATGAGGGACATCTTAACCTCTTGTGCTCTAGGAGCTGACAAAGATAGGCCCATGTGGATATGGGGAATAAAAAGACTTTCTCTGTAAAAACCATGTATGACCACCTGTGTAGAACAGAGGTCGAGAATCATAACAATAAGATCTGGAAAGCCAAAATGCCGCTAAAGATCAAAATCTTTATGTGGATGGTGCAACTTAATGCGATTCTAACAAGGGACAATCTGACAAGAAAGAAGTGGCAAGGCGACAAAAGATGTAGTTTCTGCAACCATGATGAAAGTGTGCAACATTTATTGTTTGAATGCTCTCTAACAAAATACGTCTGGAGCTTGGTAGCTATGGTAATTGGAGCAGAGTGTAGGCCAACCAATATGGAACAATTTTGGTTCTGGTGTGATAAATATCTCTCAACCTGCAAAAGCATCCACATGGTCTGCTTCTCAGCAATTTGCTGGGCGTTGTGGAGAAGCCGCAACTCAGTTTGTTTTGATAAAAAGATCATCAGATCTCCTACAGAGATCATATGCTTAGCCTCTTCGTTTATGTCATATTGGGCAGGTCTTCAAAAGGGGAGCGACAAGGAGACTCTGGAGACGGGCGCTGAAGCTCTCAAGGAGGCGGCTCTGGCTTTCCACCCCCACGATGAAGCGCATGAAGAGCATAAAGCAGGAGTTGTGCTGCTATAGTGATTGCAAAAAAAGAGGCCAAACCCCACTGAAGATCGACGGGAACCAAATGACAAAATGAAGACAAATGAAGACGGAAGGGACTTTGAAAAATAATAAAGCCCAGCTGGAACTTTTGTTTGGAGTTTAGGCTTGATAACTTGTTTCCTCGTTTAAGTCGGTCTGTAAACTTGCTGTTTGTGAGCAGTGTTTCTATCCCCCCAGTTGCGATGGCCCTCTGTGCCGTGAACAACTGGGGGGGCTGCGTTCTGTGTTTTGACAGTCCGTGAGGTGGTCGAGATGTGTTCTGTATTTCCAAACTCTGTGATTTCGTTATCATGATAATGAAATCCGGGCATAGCCCCTTGATGAAAAAATATAGAGCCAAATGGGCGTTTCGTAGCTGAGTCTCATACGATGGACTGGCGGGGGGGGGGGGACCGCTTGATTTTTTCATTGGATCATCTCGATTGCAAGTTGCAGCTTGATACATGTTATGATGGTCCAAGCATGATGCACATGTTTGAGGGAGATGCCTGCATGATTCGACTCATAGTAAGAAAACAATGCAGATGCTTGCTATGTGGGTGAGTAAATTATCACTGCATGTATATGGAGTGTGTTCTTACTGCTAATTCAATTTCCCACGACATTTTGTCGCCCCTCTTTGTGGTTGATATAGACATGTAATCATCTAGTATGTCGAAATTAATCTTTAGTTGATTCTGAAGTCAAGCTTGATACATATCGCCTTTAATTACCATCTAGCTAGACAGTGCAATTCCATGGGGCCAACGGTGACACTTGCAATTGATCTTGCATTGAGCTTTCACACACACTTCTCTTTTGTCATTACACGGTTTCCTCTCATTCAGCCCCTGCTCCTGCATAATGAGGCTTCTTCGGAATGCAACAAGTTTTTGATCAGTGATTTTATCAGAAACTATTTGATATATGATGATTCACACAATAGAAAAATGGGGAAAACAAGTCTTGTTCCATGCATGTACTCCATCCGTCCCAAATTACACTATTTGTTTTGGCTTTTATAGACGCATAACTTTTGATATGCACTTAGATAGATACTTATGTCTAGATATAATAAGTTATGTATCTTCAAAAGCCAAAATGAATAATAATTTGGGACGAAAGGAGTATATCTTAATAAAGGTATAGCCCCTCACGTGACCGGGATTGTGATCTACCCAAGCTGGCCCAAGATAATGAACTTGATCTTCCATGGACCCTTGTTCACCTAATACTTTTCTGCAGTCCCTTGCATGTTTGGGGGACCCTTGTACCTTCTCATATTCTTACATGAATCATGCAGGCGACCTAGAGATGAAGTGTCACATCCCGGTATAAAGGGAGAATATGGATAAGCACAAACCAGAGTCTTATGCCGTATCCTGATCCCTATTTTCCTTTGCAACTCCTTTATCCGTTAAAGAGAAATACTACATACTGATGATATCCGGCATAAATTTCCAAAGTTGAAAAATGGAATCATTCGAAGGCCCATTTGTGAGCTAAATGTAGAACTGTGTAGAAGTTGGATCGTAAAAAGTTGCACTGCTGTTTGACAACTTGGATAGCCACGCAACACGAAGGGAAAGAATTAAACTAGCTGTTTTGAAACTTGATTCTTCAGACCTTTGTAGAGGCTAGTCATTCACACAAAACAAGTTGGATATTGATCATTTGCTCGATTTGCATTTAGTTCCAAAGGTAAAATTTTTGGTGCCCCTTTCAAACCATATTAGGGGGACTAAATGTAGATTAATTACAAAACTAATTAAATCGTGAGATGATTCCATTAAGTCTAATTAATCTGTTATTAGAAATTGTTTACTATAGCACGGCATTATCTAATCATGACATAATTAGCCTCATAGATTTGTCTTGAGTTTTTAGGTGGGGGTTATTGAATGAGTTTTGAAAATAGTCCACACATAATGCTTCTAAATAGTTTTTGTTCTTTCGACGGGTGAATGGTGAAAATTTGGGAAACTAAACAGAGTAAGTTTACACAGGTCTGATAGGGAATGTAGAATTGGACAAACCCCTTAAAGAGAAATAATAATGTCCCCTCCAGACGGTCAACACTCGCCCTGCTTCCCAACTACTCAAAAATATTGAACAAGTCTTAGTATGGATGTAAAAATCCATGCCGATGGGCAAAAAAAGCCTAGGGATTGAATCATGGAAAAAAATTTGGCGCAGCACTCCTGTAAACTTCCATCGCTGCAGGACTGCCCCAGGTGACGGACGCGTGGCAGACTTCCGAATCCAACGCTCACGCTCGCGCTGGTGGGAAATGCACGAAGAATCAGCTCGGCTCGTTTTTTTCCAGCCGACGGGTGCACTATCACTCTATCAGCTTGATTTGTTTGCCTTGCGTTCCGGCGTCGACGTGTGTTTGCCATCTACGAGTGCCTCTGCTAGCGCCAGCGTCGCCCCTTCTGAATCATCAAACAACACTCCGTTTCCAGGCGATGGACTTGACCAGGAGCACAAATACGTAGGGTATAAGTGCAGTTTTCCGGCATCTAAAAATCGTTGGCAGTAATTTGTACAGCAGCATATATACTTCATCGATTACAAATCTAATGAATTTTCAGTCAAACTGGAAAAACTCATCATGCGGCTGACATTGAACTCAATGTGTCAGCTGAGAATAAAAAAGTGCGACGACCCAATGTTCTCAAACATTATAAATAAAAGAATTATACGCCATATTCTCAAACAATATAAATAAGTTACATGTCCTATATATAGATAACACATGTATGGTCCCAACACAGCACAAATGAAATAAAATTCAGTGTAACATGACAAGATCACTTGTTTCCTTCATCTGGCAGTCCATTGAAATTTAATTTCTTAACGGCGGGTTGTACTGTAGCAGCTCGATCAACTCTAAGTAGCAGATTAGTATATCCTCCTTGGAGATACGGAGCACCGACATTAGAGAAATTGTCGTACATATTAAAGTGCGGCATTGTGTTATTGGCATATCCTTCTTGTATCAATGGAGCAACCATAGAAGAAGATTGTCTGTACACATTATTTGCAAAGTTCGGCATTATACTGTTAGCACCAATGCTATCAGCATTAAGATCCTGGCATAGAATATGAATTGATCATTAAAAATATGCATGTAATAAGCAAATCAAATACGAAAAGAGAATATATATAGTCCAGGTAACATGGCTTACGACAAATTTATCTGGATTAGCACCTTCATATCCATATTCTGTTGCATTCTTTGAATCTTTTCCTGTAGTCAAACATACAAAGTTAACTATATAGACAAGAATGAAAAGCATGCTTGTTTCTAAAAGATCAGTACCTTTATTTTTACCACTTTTCTTTTTCTTCCCTTTATTCTTTTCGAGGGAGATGGTCCCTCGTTTATTTTTTTGGACCTTTTACCACTCGAGGAATTCTGAATGATATTTTACCATTTAATGTACCGGCAGGTGTAGCAGCACAATCAGTAGTTACTAGAGGAGCCTCACTAGCTTTTTCTTGCATCTTGACTAGGGAATTATCTGCTTCTAGGTCCAACTTATCTATGGCTTTCTCCAAATCATCAAGAAGTTCTTTGGATGGCGAACATTTCAATGCTACAGATGTTGCCTTTCGTGAGATACGCGCAGCTTGCGTTTCCAAACTTTCATTGTTAGTTCCTTGTTTCTCAATATAAAATTCTCTCTTTGCATATTTTGTCCACCTATTCAGTATATATTTTTCTGGCAAAATAAAAATATCATTGATGTTGAAAACTTTGAGGGCATGCTTGCACAATATACCTATCAGAGAAGGACACAATACTTCATCAATTGGTATTACAAATTTATATTATTGCAATTTAAAAAGTGTAAACATACCTATGGATTCGAACTTTCTGCAAGCACAATTAATAGTCATATCATCTTTGTTGAACATGACTATTGCTCCATAATCAGAAAGCATATGCGTAATCGTATATGTGAAGATTGACCCTTCATGGTGCAACAATTTAGAAGAGAATGAAAATTGTTCCTTAAATTTCTCCTCAAATTCTGAGTACATCCTTTTTGTATATGATTCCGCTGCAGTCTTCAATAGCGGAATGTTTGTAATTGGGTTCTTTCTACGTGATTTAAAATCTTCATCCAATTCATTTTCACAAAGACTACGAGAAACCTTCTCACATTCTACAATGAGTTCTGAAAGACCAAGTTTCCTACGAAATCTTTTCTTAAAAACATTATTCATACCTTCACTCCTTTGAGTAGAGTTTATATCAGCTGTAAATGAGTCACGGTATACAGCAGCCCACTTTTCCCTCAACTCATATAGGTTTCCCATCCACTCATAAACCTGTGCTGGCTTCATCCCGCTTTCCCTAATTTGGGCAATTAATTTGATATCTGCTTCTGTAACTCTCCGTTGGGATCTCAGCTTATGCCTTTTATTTGGACTAGCAAGATAGTGATTGTGCTCAAGTACAACCTTCTGAACTGTCCATACCCCCTCCTTGCTGACACTAAACTGAGCACGAGCATTGCAACCCGTTCTTGTGGTACCCTTTGATGACTCACCTTTTGAATGACCTTGGTTACCGCAAACCATATATTTCAGATATATACTACCATCTCCTCGACGCTTTGTATCACTCTTTCTAATACTGAATCCAACATTGCCGGCATATGTGTTATACATTTCATAAGCTTTGTCCTCAGATTCAAAAACCATTCCAACTTGAGGAACAATTTTATTAGCCACTTGCTGTACAATAGGTCAAGAAATAAATATTGCTTATAACTATGTGATGTGAATTCAAGTTAAATATGTTTTGTGACTACAATATATATTATTCTAAATTTCGTTACCTCTTCGGGTGCTTCATCTGCCATGGTCTCCAAGTTGGACGGCCTGGTGATCTGTGCGTCGTAGCATATAGTAGTCACGAATCAGACCACGTACACACACTTGAAGACACAAAGTAAATTAACAAAAAAATGCGTGCACGATCAAACGATATAAATCAATAAACAATACAGATGATTAAACTCCTACATGTGTTGTTTGCTCTCTATCGGCTCCACGATCCCCAGCGGCAGGGATGTCTCCGGCCATGCCTTGCGCTACAGCAGATGGAATCGGCTCTAGATCAGATGATGAAATCGTGGTTCTGGCAGCTGTCGCCGCCTCCTCCGACTATGGCCAGTGTGTCGTCATCTTTGCCATCTGCAACCGGAACGGCGCCGCCTCCGGCCAAGGCGAGTGTGTCGTCCTCTTTGCCTCCGAGCATGGAGGGTGTGTTTTCCAGGACGGCGCCGCCAGAACGTAGGGCAAATGGATGTACGTCAGACCTCTTTGCCTCGAGGCATGAACGAGTGTGATTCAGAAGGGGCGAAGTGCACATGTTTGGAGTCCTATGTTTGCAAATTTCTCTCGTAGATGACACAACACCCGTCGGCACCGGAACGCAGGGCAAAACAGTTGAATAGACGGCGCCGCCGGAGATGTACGTGGACCAACGATTCTTAGACCTAAGCTATGAACAGATCGAGCCGATAGTGCACCCGTCGGCGGGAAAAAACGAGCCGAGCTGATTCTCCGTGCATCCTCCCACCGGCGCGAGCGCTGGATTCGGAAGTCTGCCACGCGTCCGTCACCTGGGGCAGTCCTGCAGCGATGAAAGTTTACAGGAGTGCTGCGCCAAATTTTTTTCCTGAATCATGAGACTCCTTTTTACCTCCTCCTAGTTAACACAAAAATCAATGACATCATAAATTATTTTAATATTTTTATTATTTTATTTTATTTTATTTTATTAAGAAAGAGGTCAGAGACTAGAGTAGCCCCTGCGTCACTGAATTTAATCAGACTGGACGGCAGGCACTGAGGTTCATGCCCCGACTGAACCATCATCTGCTCTAGCGAAGATGCGCCCGACGAGAGAATCGAATCCAAAATTGTCAAGCTCCATTCTAACTGAGCTGCCCAAACCTGAACGACTCTCGCACCCCACCTGGGGAATAAATTCCCACGGTGCGACACCAACGTCGGAGCCTAGGCTCGAACGCTGGCGAGCGGACTCCCAACCGAGAGCAGGGTTTTTTTTTACAGACCGGTCAGCTATTACCGCCGGCCGGCGATAACGGTATACCGCAACGGTATAAACAGTGACGGGACCCAATATTATGGGTACCCAAAGACAGCGATTACGAGCGACTATCACAGCTACGATGACCCCCGGCATATTTTTGGTGGCTTTCTGGATTTATTTTCATGAAGGAAAACGGCCAAAGACCACCTCCATCACCTCACGTACAAGCCACTTCCGACAAGCTAGAAGCCTTCCCGAGTGGTACGCATGCACCAGGTGTCAAGAGCAGTCACACATGGCAACAACAGCCAACAGGACCAAGGACGGTGGGACCCGCTGCATGGGAAAAGACCTCCCCTTTACAGCTGTTGTGCATGCACAACCTCTTTCTCTTTTTCTCTCTCTTCACTAATGCAGCCTGCCCCCTTGTCTCATAAAGGGTAGAGCAAGGTCCTCATGTGGGTGGGGGGGGGGGCGGCTGGCCTTTATTTTTGCCTTCTCCATCTCCTCTCGGGAGGAGCTCTCTTTTTCTTTCTTCTTCTACCTCCAGCCATCCATGGCTCTCAAAAACTATAGAGACTTGGGAACTCGTCCCTCTCTCGCTTATTTGTACCCCCTACTACAAATCAGCGCAAACAATACAGCAGCACGAACTGAACGTAGGGTGTTACTCTCCGGAGGCCCGAACCAGTATAAATCCTGCGTACCCCCATTTGCGCAACCGTCCGAGACCCGGCACGCAATCCGATACAAATTTACTGCCGGCGGTAGAGAACCCCGACAGTTGACGTGCCAGGTAGGGACCTTTTGCGTGTCTCGACGTTTTTTTTTTCAAGTCTCGGACGGCCAACGACGAGAACGACAGCAACTGTGGTACCGGCGGTCGCAGCGACACCGGCGCCACCAACGACGACCGGGGAGAAAATCACTCGGACGCACAGGTGGGCGGACGAACAGACGCTGGGACGGAAAACTACTCGGGTAGCACGAAATTAGGCCCAGGCGATGGCCTTTCTCTGGCACTCCGGTCGGCGATTCCCAGGCTCCACACCGCATCCCGAGCAGTTCTGCACCGTCTTCCCATCCAGGCGTCCCCCAGCCACGAGTCCCGGGCGCTTCCTCCCCGTCTCTTGCGGTCAACGGCGTGCGACGCGCCTCAACCGACCAGGAGTGGCGGCGGCGCGCCCCCAACGGTGACGAGAAGCAGGCCTGCAGCGCCAACACAGGGACCGCGCATCCTTTCTGGCCAGCGCCCCCTCCTCCTCGAGCTGCGGTCCGACGCGAGCCCGCCGACGGCGACTCGGCGCGGCGCCCGCGGCCTGATCCTTTCCCTATGCTCCCGCGGCAGCCTCCACGGGCCGCTCCTCTTCACCTCCACGCGACCAGAAGCGCAGCGGCCCGACCTCTCCCTCGGCGCGGCCCGCGCGGCAGCCACGGCGCCTGCCACCTCAGCTCCCCCGCGCCGCTCCACATTCCTCACGACGCGATGGCCCCGCGCCTCGGCTTCGTCACCAACCGGCGGCCCCGCACGCCTCGGCTTCTTCACCATGACGCGGCCCCGCTCCGCCAAGCCGCCCGACTCCTGCACCTCCTCCTCGGCGCCCGCGACGGCACCCGCGGCCTCGCACCTCCTCCTCGTGCTACGAAGCGGCGCGGCTCCCGCGGCCTCTACCCCGCCCAGCGGATCGACGCGGCGCCCACGGCCCGTCTCGCCCGACGACGCAACGCGGCCCGCGCCTCCTGCTCTCCGCCCGCGGCGGCGCTCGCGACGCGCGCCGTCTCGTCTTCACCAACGCGCAGCGCCGGACGCGGGCCGTCTTCTCCCCGTCACGGCGTGGTCAACGGCCCGCCAACGTGCCGCCCCGGCCACGCTGCTCCTCCTCCTTCGCCTCGGCGCGGCCCCGCTCCCTTGACGCGGCCGGCGGCCCTGCGCCCCGCCCCTACGCTTCGTCCTCGTCCCAGGTGCGGCCGGCAGCCCACCACCTCCGCGACGCGGTGCCCGCCGCTCCTTCTCCTCCTGGTCTTGCAGCTCCGTCCGCGGTCAACGGCGCGCGGTGTTCCGTCTTCTGGCCGCGGGCACCGGGTCTCCTCGGTGCGGGTCCACCCGGCCCCTCTCCGCCGCAGCACGGCCGACGACGCGACGTCATCGCGCCCCTGCGCGCGCGGCGTGCGTAGCGTGGCGATGCGGCTCCCCTCCAGTCGCGGACGATGATGCGGCCACAGCACTCGCGTACCGAGCAGGGCGAGGCCACGGGGCCTGACGTAGCACCTCACCTCCTCGGCCTCGGTTCGGCCCAACGCGGCGCGGTGGCCGGGGACACGGCGCCTCGTCTCCTTCACCCCGTTCCCTCTCCGCCTCAGCGACGCAACGACCCGGCGCAACCTCCTTCTTCGACTCCACCTCCGCGCGACGCCCGACGCCCGTCGCCTCTTCCTCGCCGCCGGGCTACCGGACGTGGCCGCTACCTCCTCCTCCTCCTCGCGCCACGGCACGGTCAACGGCCCGGCAGCCAGTCTTGTTTGCCCGCAGCATGCTGTGTTTTCAGAGCTGCACAATGCGTCGCCGAGCCAGTCCAGAACGACGCCGACGCGGCACATCGTGCAGGATAAGATGCCGACGCAGTCTTCTCTCTCTCCCCCTCTCCTTTCTGTGCAGGGCTGCGGCGACAACGTATACGGCGGCGACCAAAGCCGCGGTGCACGCGGCGGCCGCGGGCTAAGCAGTGCGGCCATTGGGCGGAGCGAGCAAACCGTGGGCAAGGAACAGGTCTCGGGCGGTCTCGTGGCGCGCGGCGGTAGCGGCTTGCTGGTAACGACATCCTGGTAGCCGGCTTCGGAGTGATTGGCAGCCCGCGCGCTTCGACTACCCCAGCCGGCGACGCGACGACTTCTGAAGCGCGGTGGCGCGGGCTCGCACCGCCACAAACGACCGGTGGCGCGACCCTCTGCTCTACACCGCACCCGCTTCAACGGCGACGGCGCGCTCTCCCCTTCGCCACGTCCCTCGACGCGCGGCGTACTTCTCGTGGGAACGCCCCTGCTCAGGGATGCACGCGAATCTACTAGAACGAGGCGCCCCTACTCGGAGGCGGAAAGTTCTCGTGCGAATCAGAACCTTCTCGGAGAAACAAGTCGGAGGCGGAGAGTACTCGTGCGAATCAGAGCCTTCTTTGAGAAACAAGTCGGAGGCGCCCCTTCTCGTGCGAGGCGGAGACTGCTCGGAAGGGCTTCTCGGAGGAACTCCTTGGAAGGGCTTCTCGTGCGAGGCGGAGAGTACTCGTGCGAGGCGGAGAGTACTTGTGCGAGGCGGAAGGAAGTCGTGCGAACGAGCCTACTCCGAGAAAATCTTCAGGGACGGAAAAACAACTCGAACAAATGAAGTTCCCGCTCGGGAACATCGCCTTTCTGACCTAAAAACATGATTTTCTCGTCTGTACCTAAGTTCTTGTGTGTAGGCGGCGAACTGCAACATCAGCCGCTCGCCACCCTGATCAGGACAAAGCCGTTTCGAGCAACGCGATGGGTGGCGGCAAGCCGAGACCGACTGCTGTGTCGCTGCTCGTCGTCGTACCTCGTCCTTCTTCGCATACCCCGCCACAGCGACCCGGCTCGTACCTTCATCGCTCACGAGCACACCCCGGATCATCCCGCAGGACGCTCGCGCCGAGCCTTCCTTCTTGCCACCGACCGACCGCGGCGCCGCCATCAACAACAACGGTGAACGGCGCTGGCGGCCATCTGGCAACTGCCTTAAACGAACCCGTGACGCCTCTCCTGCACGAAACCAACGACGACTCCGACAAATCGCCGACCGCCTCGGCAGCCGCTCGCTCGACCGCCACGGGCAACACGAAGCTCGCGGGCTTGTCAGGATCGGCCCGGGAACAACACGCTGACTCTCCCGACACGAACATAAATCGAGCTAAGCATATTTCTAGCACCACCGTTTTTCCAGCTATAACACACCCCGGCACGCGTCGCCGGGACACATCAGCGCACTTTCTTTTTCCTCTCTCGCATAAGTCGCTAAAAGTACTCGGGGAGCACACGCCTTAAACCGTGAAACCTCGACCCCACGCCTACACTTCCCACGCGTGCATGCGGCCAGCTCCCTACGCTATGGATGCGACTGTCGGGGGTCAGGTGCTTAAACGCAACAGGAACACTGCCCGAGGAAATTAAATAGACTTAAAAGAGTTGGACTTAGAATTCTTGTTATAAATTGTCAAATGCTTTTTCCTCAGAATTGGTATTTGTCGCACCATGTACTGCTCTCCTCCGATTTTTTCTACAGGAAAAGGTCCGCAGACTCGGCCCTCGCGCTCGGGGACTGGGAGACGACGACTACCACCTGGCCCCCACGCTCAGGGGCTAGACGACTACTACCCGGCCCTCGCGCTGGGGGGCTGGGCGATAACTACTTGACCATCACGACGACAGCATCGGACTCTTCCGATGGCCCCAGCGGCCCCTCGCGGCTCTGCGCCCGAGGACCGACGCCACACACCGACGAGCGGGAGTTCGAAGGCTGGCCCGTCGAAGGGTTCGACAGCCGCTCCTGGACACCAGAGCGAGGGGCAGTGAGGGATGGGCCCCAGCGGCCGGAACTCAGGCGCACGAGCGTCGTGGGCATCCTGAACTGCGTTCGAGTCTTGATGGAAAATGAGGTCATGGTTTTTCCCCGACGGAAAGGCGACGAGCCGCCGAGTCCAACCGAACGGGCTCGGTAACTAGATGACTTCACCGTTAGGAATCTGAGGTCGATCACCAGCTGATCCGTTCGGAACCCGACGAATGGGACTCTGAGGCTTCACTCGAGCTCACCCGCACGCAGCTCACGGGGTGACGAGGCTCGGCCAGCGAGGCAAGTTTCGACGTCACCCAGCCCCACCTTCCTAACAAAAAGGATGCGTGAGGGAGACACAACGAAAAGGGAAACCGACTCCCCTACCGGTGCCTCGCGTCGGGCAAGGTCACCAAAATTCATCTTCCTCCCGCGAGCTCGGGTGCGACGACACCTCCGACGAAACGAGGTTCGGCTCCAAGATCACTAAACCCGCGAGCAAGTCTCCGACTCCCCCGCGGGCTCGGGGGCTACACCCGGCGGGTGCGCTCGCGCGCCCCCGTCGTACGAACGACAATCTACCTCTCCACCGCGACGACTAAACCTGGGAACGAGTCTACGACTCCCTCCCAGGCTCGGGGGCTACTGACGAGACCCAATATTATGGGTACCCAAAGACAGCGATTACGAGCAACTATCACAGCTACGATGACCCCCGGCATATTTTTTGGTGGCTTTCTGGATTTATTTTTATGAAGGAAAACGGCCAAAGACCACCTCCATCACCTCACGTACAAGACACTTCCGACTAGCTGGAAGCCTTCCCGAGTGGTACGCATGCACCAGGTATCAAGAGCAGTCACACATGGCAACAACAGCCAGCAGGACCAAGGACGGTGGGACCCGCTGCATTGGAAAAGACCTCCCCCCTTTACAGCTGTTGTGCATGCACAACCTCTTTCTCTTTTTCTCTCTCTTCACTAATGTAGCCTGCCCCCTTGTCTGATAAAGGGTAGAGCAAGGTCCTCGCGTGGGGGCTGGCCTTTATTTTTGCCTTCTCCATCTCCTCTCGGGAGGAGCTCTCTTTTTCTTTCTTCTTCTACCTCCAGCCATCCATGGCTCTCAAAAACTACAGAGACTTGGGAACTCGTCCCTCTCTCGCCTATTTGTACCTACTACAAATCAGCGCAAACAATACAGCAGCACGAACTAGACGTAGGGTGTTACTCTCCGGAGGCCCGAACCAGTATAAATCCTGCGTACCCCCATTTGCGCAACCGTCCGAGGCCCGGCACGCAATCCGATACAAATTTACTGCCGGCGGTAGAGAACCCCGACAAACAGTTACCTATTTTTACCGCTCGAATTCAAATTTTCAAACTAAAAGCGTAGTGCGAACGATTTTTTTGGTATACCGGTCAGTAAGAGCAGTAACCGGACCGGTTAGAGCGGTAAAAATGGTTACCGGTGGATTTTTTGTTCTTTTTTTCTTCAATAAATCAAATTTTGGCATGACCTATGCACATATTAATGTAAAAGACCACACCAAAGCAACAATACATAACCGTGCATACAAATAGCTTAGGAATAACAGGGATATTTTGTTCCCCGGACGTTTGGGCCTAATGGGCCGACCTAATTTTTTTCTTTTCTTTTTCCGTTGAACTTCTAATGGGTGCAAAAAATACTAAATGCACTCATTTTTGAAAAAAATTGACATCATTAGATTCTATAAATCATGAAGTATTTTTAGGAATTTTTCTAGCATTTGTTATTTTTTATTTAATTTTGAATTTTTTGAATCGGGGCGGTTTACACCGGTTAGTACCGTTACCGTGCCGGCGCGGTAAAAACGGTAACCGCGGCTACCGCCGCCGTAACGGTTGGTAAAAAAAACCCTGACCGAGAGTGGCAACCACTGAGCCAAAAAAAGTCATTCTAATATAAATTGGCATTCAAAACTACCACCTTATTATTTGTATACGGCTCCTTAGGGTTATCTAGCGCTTGTCAAGCACTTTTTAAACCAAATAGACAGGAGAATTGCTGATTATATTTATAAAAAATTGAAGCATAGACTAGGCGACCATGTGGTTTCTTGTGGTGCCACCATGGGGCAAATGTATGGTTAAAACAAAAACGTTTCTCGTAGGAAACTCAACCGTTTTTCAAAATTTAGATGGATAGCACACAATTACGAGCGAACTTTTTTAGTGCTACGTAGATCGGTGTCATATTTTGTTAGATATATACCATTGCAAGTCAGTGGTATATATCTAACTTTTGGATCTTTCAATAGTATGATCCAATTATTCCTTTGTTATGACATATAGGTAAAAAGGACTCAATAATTTCAGCAAGCTCAATGTAGCGTGTACCACAACGCCTGCAGACATTTCCATTCCGTCTCGATCAGGTCAGCTCCGAGGATTACGTTGCGTCGATCGCTTGATCGGCGCAGTTAATTAAATGCCGCGTCAAAGACTGGAGAAGCGACGCGTAACGGCTCCGAATAGGCAACACGTAACCATCCCTTTCCGGCGAGCGAGCGCCGCACTCCGCCGGACGGACATGGACCAGACGCCGGCCGGCCATCGCCCTCTGCGGTCGTCCCCCTCGGCCCGTTTGGCCGTATGCTAGTTATGCGGGCGGCCCACGCAGCCTCGTGGGCTAGAGGGCCCACCAGCCCCCGACAGCTAGGCGCAAGGCCCCGTCGCGGTCCTTGCTCTCCTGTCCACCTCTCATCACACGTCGGACGCCGCCGCCCGGTCGCCGTCGCGGCGTGGGGGCAGGCGACGGATCCCGATCGGCTGGCCGGCGTGCGCCGCAGCTTCGCCCGGCGATGTGAGAGCACGGCGGCGTTCATCCTAGTACCAGACGCGGAAAATCTTTGCGGGCACTTCCGGGGGTTGCCCAGCCAGAGAGTTTTCTGTCTTGTGGATTTTTGATAGCGGACATTCCGAATTACCGATAGCACACGTCAGTTTTACCAACAAAAAAAACAGTTTACTCGACTCTGCTAAAAAAACATACGACTCCTCCGGATTTGTGAAGGAACACCAGAAGTCTCGTCTGTGCCCAAACAAGGTCATTCCAAACTTCGAAGTCAAATGCACCAACCAAAAAACGTGCTAAAGACGAGCTTGGGAAAATCAAGAGATGATGGGGAAAAGAGGAGTTGGTTCCAAATGAGCTGGGAGCTGACTAAACGATCGAGCAGGAGGAACAGTGGTAAAAAGCGATAGACAGCGGTGTATCAGTATAACACGAGGAACAGTGAAACACGAGAGGTGGTGGTCCTCCTGGGACGTAAACATCCTCCGTGCCGGGTCCATCCGGTTTGTTGCGGAGTCCCGGAGGGATTTTTGGCCTCTGCATCAAGTTGATGGACCTCCTGTGGGGCTCCCACTCTTTCCCCTTAAATAAGCTTTAGCAGGATATCCAGGCAAAGCATAGCTAGTTTGTTCCCAGCCACCGAGTTGCTATCAGCATTCAAAGCAAGATCTCCGAGCCAAATCCTGCGCGAACGGACCTAACGGTGATGGTAGGACAGCAGCCGGATCCAGCTCTGGCTCCAGTTCCTTCTTTTCTGTGGTCACTCTGCTTTTAGCAGCCGGATGAAGGACCAGATGACGGAATCAATGCGCCGGGTTTATCATGCTTAATGCACAGGTGAAGGCTTATTAAGAGAGTGGAATCTAACAAGCCTCCAGATCGGATGCATTAAGCCGGGAACTTATGGTTTAACAGGATAGCAGAGAGCATGCATGGAGAACACTAACAAGAGCCAAGTTGACTTTATTTTGTTTTGTTTCGGTGAATCATGTCACGGACGATCAAGAGATCCACAACACTCATAGTACCACCACACATCTTTTGTATATCCCCCTTATGTGTTCATTCAAAAGATAAGGCAGTTCAAACCTGGGTCACAGAGGGGTAGCATCTCTAGAACTCCAGCATTCGGCCCCTGAGGATGGCCTCAGCCTTTCTGACTTCCCTCACTGGTCCAATGATGAACACCTACATGTAGCACACAAATAAAAGAGGATCAGTATGTTTGTTTGGTTCAGTCACAGCAGAATGATTCGAGCTTATTGATTAATCAAATCGAATGGACAACAGTTCAATGTCAGTGCATTAGGAAGAACTCCCTAATGTGATATCATGATCTTATTCCAACACTAACACAAATCGCTTTCAAGCAGGTGTTGGCTTGTGGGAGCATACAATTGGAATGATTCAAGGTCAGGCTTGCATTACGTGCAAATGGGATCAAAATATTTCATCTGGACTGAGCCCAGTTCAGGGGCAGCCTATTGTGGGATAGACCACACCTAAGCCACAAAATCACTGAAAATATGCTATCAATGCTTTTATGAAATGTGGGCCAACTGGCCAAGGACTACTTACTTGTAGTAGACACGGGCAATGGATATATCCAGAATTAAGCATAGGACCAACGATAAAGCCAGCCACTACATGCAGTCTAATGGTGAAGACAAGGATTGAAGGGGAAATAAAACCAAATTCTCCATAGGGCAAAACAAAAGAAAGGAAAACATAAATACTTGAACTACATGTCATTTACAACTATTTTCTGTCAAGAATCATGCAGTTCAAATCCATCGTGTCACATGTTTGTGTCTTTGTAGCATTTCAAATTTAGAAATGAGTTAGCAAAGCACAGCATGACTCTCCAGTATGAATAAATTATGTGTGATAAATAAGGTTATCGGAAACCTACCCTGTCTGGAGGTCCCTTAGCACCACCAATATGGATTTCAACACTGCAGAGAGGAGGGAAAAAACAGAGAGAAGGTCAATGAAGTTTGACAGCATAGAGGATGGGATACTTACAAAATCAAACTCAAGATGCTTACTTGCAAGATTCTTTGACAGACATTATCGTCGATCCCTTTCTGCCAATAACCCGTCCCATTTTCCCAGGAGGCACATCTAAGACTGACAGGATATCCACTTCTGGAACATAAACATCAGCTTCAATGTCATCTGCATCACAAATATGAAATATGAATCAGTACAGTTGCTCAGCAATGCTAAAAATGTCCAATTGATTCGATTGAAAAAATTGAAATTGATTGGCAAAAGAAATAAAAAAGAATGTAATGTAAACAAATCCCTGACATGTTAGTTTCACGCAAAGCTAGCCTGTCAAAATTTCAAGTTACCCTTAAAAAGTCTGAACCTATACTGTCAACTACAGCTGTTCAAACTGAGCTTTGCTAACCCATGAAAAATTAGTTTGATCCAGCAGCCTGCTGCCTTTGCTACAGCTGTTTGCTGTCGTGTGGCTTGCTAGCTACAACAAACAGTTTCAATATAGGATTGTCAACAGCTTTGTACAGACCTACATTAAACTGACATTAAAATAACAGTCATACATTCACATTTATCTGAAAGGCTCAAAGCAAAAAAATAAAATGGATATAGTATGGGGCAAGCTCCTTAATTTTGAAAAGGAGTGTACAAAATCTTATCATATGTACTGACCAGGGACTGGAGGAAGAAGTGGCCAATCTGCAAACTGGTTGTCGTTTAAGCAAAAGCACCTACAGTATAGCTCACTGCGAACTGCCAGACGCCATAAAGATACTTTGCTTAACTTCTCCATCATTTTCTCATGGATATTGAGAAGGAAGCGGACATCATCCGTGGCTGCTCGAACCATCATATCAGATAAGGGCCTAATTGTCCAAAAGTTCGGGTCCTGAAATCCATTAAATTAATATTATTTGTCAGGTTTCCTCAGGAAGACATACCATCAAAACAACAGAACATCTAACAGCAAGGCATTATCATAGAAAGTAAACAGTAAACACAATATGAGCAACAAGGATGTTCTAAACAGCAGGTTGCTAACCTGCCTTAGAAGGGTACGGACTTCTTCCTTTTCAGGATATGGTATGCCTACATAAAGCAATACCACGATATCACACCACACGGATAATCAAACATTAAAAACAGAAAATAATGGTGGACGAAATGCACCACAGCATACACCAAATGAACATATACAGTGTGCAGAAAGCAGGATAGACAGATGTGATGTTTTACAGAAACAGCACAATTTAACAATATAAACGATTGAGACGATACCCAGGCAGGTTGGTATCCCCAAGCACCACTCAATAAGTAACATGGAATTGAAAACACGTCACGTCAAAACTCTACTGTTTAAAAATATATTGAACTTTTATTTCAAAAGTAATAATCAAATGAAGATCATCTCAGTTTTTTTATATTTGCACACGAAAATTGAAAGCATCCTAATCATATTTAGGTAATTGAGTATACAGTAAGGCATAAAGTCCACCATGAGATAAAAAATTCAGAATACCAGATCATGGTACCTGAGTATATAGTGAGGCATGTAAAGTCCACCGTGACATAAAAAATTCAGACTAGCAAATCGTGTCAACAAGAATTTCATCAAACAATTCCAAAGCTCCCATGACATATGACATGAGCATAAGCACAACCAACAAAAAGTATCAACTAAGCAAACATCGTAAGGAAATGCAAGCTGCAATATAAAGTGGAAGTTGCAGTGAGTAAATAAAAGTAAATTATGTAAAATGATCCGCTAGCATTCATGCAAAGGTAGAGAACTCAAATCAGAGTTTAGTACATACCACAGTACCGCGGATCAGCAAGAAGGCTGACAAAAGAAATGTAATCATCAGATGTTTTCTTTTTTCCTTCCTGCTCTTGTATCAGGGAATAAGCAATCTGCACACAATAATGGTAATTGAAGCTTTTTTGCGAAGAATAACCATCATAGCTAGTACTACAGCGAACTTTCTTAAAAGTGGTGGTCAAGTACTTCTGTAGAGTACATGGTCTCTAATTTGTGATAATGTTCATTTCTAAAGCTTGTCGCCAAAAAAGAGAACACTATAATGTTTGAGTAAGGGGTAGTACAGGGAAATTACTGTGCTTATTAAAATCACTAGAAATCAATTCTATGAGTGGGTAAATGCATATGGTGATTACCTGTGTATCCATCACATTATGCAATTTGATGCCAAACTGAAAATACAAAGCCTGCAAAAAGAGAAACTCCAATCTAGTTAGTCAAGTCTAAAATCTTCTAAAAGTTTTTTTAAAAAAACATAGCAATTCGCAAATGCATAGTTAGGCACCTCACTGTCTCTTTTACAATCATGAATAACTTTGGTGATATGATCAGACTCAAGTGCGGGCTTACAAGCTTGAATGAGTTCTTTTCCTCCCTCAATAGCATCAACTAAGTAAACAGCATCAGGAAATGCAAGCTGCAATATCAAGACAACAAACAAAAAGTATCTCACATCAGCATCTTAGATTCACAGAAATTGCTACTTTAGGACAACTTCAGGAAAAAAATATAAGTAAATAAGAAGTTGGACAAAATAACAGATATAAAATCTAGGTGCATGAAAAAAAATTACATGTGAATGAATATCTCATGAATGAAAGTTATGAATCAGCATTACTAGCAGAATCAATTCCAAATTGTAGGCCAGTTAAGAAAAATGCATGGCTGCTGCATACAGTTTTGTGATGTTAAAATTATGAATGGAAGTTCCTAATACAAATATCATGCCTGCTGAGGTTTTGTTCAGCTCACCTGCATGATACAGAGAGCCCCATTGCGACAGAGATCAACACCTTCACAGTCAAATCCGATTACCAACTTTTGAGCAGCTGAGGGTTCAAGAAACTCGACTGGGAGTTGACTAGGTTTGGTGACGATATGATAGGATGGGGATGGAAATTCTGGGCTATTATCTGCACAAGGAATCAAATGATCACAACAAAGCAACTTATTATTTGATTCACAACAAAACAACTTATTAAGAGCAACTCCAACAGCTTGTGTATAATCTTAGCTAAATATAGAGTTTGAGATCTATGTAAAAAAAGAAAAAGCTTTCTAAATAATAGAGAACTCCAACAGCCTCTTCAAAATCAACTCTCTATATTCAATCTCCCCTCCTGGCTTACTCGCAAGTGTGGCAGCACCAAGCGGCGCCAGCGAGGGCATCATCACCGTCGCTGCGGAGCGCTTCCATCGACACCCTGACAGCTACCACGGAGCGCGAGATCAAGCACATGGCATTCGCAAGATGGCCACGCGCACGCACGCCCGCCTATCTCCGTTCCATTCCACTCACTCCCTGATGGCCTGATGTGGACCTCCATGAAGCATCCTCGATGGCACAGCCCCTGAACATACTGATGGAGTTGAAGCCGTACGTGACCTCGCCGGTCTTGGACACGGCGATGAGCTCCGCGAATCCCTCGTCGAGGCGCTCCTTGACGCAGTAGTTCACGGCCACCTGCATCTTTCGGCGGCTCTCCTCTCCTGCGTGGCTGGCCAGGCTCCAGCGGCGGATCCAGCCAAAGCCCGGCGGGAGCAGCCACCGGCAGCGGCAAGGGCGGCGGACGGCCACCCAGTGACCTACCACGTCTGTCCGATGCGGCCATGGCTAGGCGGGCCAGGCCGAGCGCGGCGGCCTAGCGGCCACAACCAAATCCGACCTCGCGATTCTTCCTTCGTGCTCTGGCCCGCCAATGCCGAGGAAGGTTGCTCGCGAGGAGAGCTCCCCGAGGCACGTCTCCAGCGCCGCCGCCCGGTTCTGCCTCCAGCTTAGCGCAAAGCTGCCGCCACTGTTGTCGATTAGGCCCTGCCACCGCTTCCAGCGCCGCCGCCGTCGATTCGACCCCGCCGACGCCTCGCCGCCCGCGGACACGCGCCGCGCGGATCCGGCTTCGCTCCCCACGCCCGCCACTGCCCCTATGCCGAGCTCCTCCCCGTGGAGGAGGACGAGAAGCCCCACGCCCGACGGCGGCCCCTCCACGAGCTCCTCCCCACCGGCCTGCCCACGGAGGACGAGGAGCATCTCCCTGCCCGTGATCTCCCCGCTGGCCGTCTCCCTGCCCCGTGTCGGCCCCTCCACCGAAGGAGGGCGAGGTGGTTGGTGGTGCAGGCGCGGCCTCGCGGGGAAGGGAGCCGCGGAAAACACGCGCGGGTGAAGTTAGCGAGCGGAATCGCTGGCCATCTTTGGCTAGTGGCGCCGACAGGATACCGAACGAGATGGCAAGGCTGTGCTATAGCGAGGCTGTTGGAAAGGAGAAATTACGATGTTTTCTTTTTTTTAGCGATACAAAACAGTTTACAATGACTGTTGGAGTTGCTCTAAAGGTTAATTGGGCACATATGTACAGGCAACACCAAGTAAGGGGATGTTAGATATGGACAGAAGCAGTTCTGAGTTGTGAGCAAGATAACCCATCCTAGCAAGCGAAAATCTCCCGTAAAACACAGAGCCAGCTACATGCAACTAATTTCACTGCCAAACTATTAATTAAACAGATAATATGCATGCAAATGGAATCATATAAGAATTGTCCTGTTCCAGAATTTCAGACACAATGCTGCTGCACAAACGATTCACCATCATCAATGCTAAAAAGTACCAATGGAGGATAGTGGCAAACACCCATAAGCAGGTAATTAAAGTACAAATCATCACAAGATCAGGCATTAGGACCTCTGCAAATGACTCACAAACAAAACACAGCGCGTTTCAACAAGCACAAGCATTCCACTTGGAACTATCAGCATTGACCATTTCAAAATCGCCCTGCAATCCCACGAAATAGGGCAATCCGTACAAAGCACCTACCGGCACAATCAAAGCCATGTCCATCTACATCCCAGTCCCAGCATTACTAGCCCTAAAACCCTTAGGATTAAACCATCGCGCAGAGCATTCGAACAAAACAGAAAGGCAGGAGCTAGAACACGAGTCACAAGGGCTGAAACAAACTCCCAGAACCCTAAGAGCAGCGGACCTCGACGCGGCCGCACGAGCACGCAAGGAAGCAGTCACGCGCTCGCGCCGTACGGGGCGCAAATCCGAGGCCACTTCGACCGCAGCGGAGTCCTGGGGCAACAGGATCGCAGCGACCGGACCCCAACCATCTAAGCCGCGAGCAGAGCAGCGTTTGCGGGGAGCCCGAGGCACCAGGGGGAAGATCGAGAGCGAGAGGGGGAGGCAGAGGCGGGTCGCCGCACCTGCGGGGGCGTCGGCGGCGGGGTCGAGGGGCTCGGAATGGTGGGAGGCCATCCCGATCCCCTCCCGGTCGCTCCGCCGGGGAAGGGAGGCAGGCCGCGGGGGGCGCACCGGCGACGGGAGAGAGAAACGAGGACGAAAAGGGAAAACACGGGGAGCGAGACTGCGCCTGCGCGGCTGCGCTGGCTCAAGTACTGTGCTCGTGCTCGCCGCGCCCGGTGCTGCGGCGACGGTTTACGGCCGTGTTTCGCGGCTGTTGAATGGGCCGGGTTTTGTGTCGGCCTTATTCGCGAGGGCCTTCGTGTTCGTGAGGTAGGTCGGTCGGTCTGTCCCACTGGAAGCCCAGCCAGCAGCCATGATGGCGTGTGTTATTGAGCTCAATTTATATTCGGACCGCCTTGAAGATATTCCGGAGTCGGTCTGAAGTTTTTTCGTTTTCCTTTTCATCTACTAGCTTTGTTACTCCCTACATGCCACCTTCTGTTTGTTTAACACCATCATACTATGACATTTCACTGCGCTGGAGAATAGTGACAGATGGAGGGGAAATAATATAATATGGGGTGAGTCTTTTTTTTTTTAAGAATTCGCGGCCTGAGTGTCAAATTTTGAAGAAGCCGCGAATTGGATGTCAAAAGTAGCGAGGCCGTCGAATTGGTTGTCAAATTTCAAAATTTCTCCGTGCGAGAGGAGGCGGGGTTGGGGTGCTCGAGGCTAGGATGCTTTGAGAAGAGGAGAGAGAGAGGGGGGCGTATGGTATGGGGACTTGGAACTTCGAAGACGTAGGAATGCAGGATGCTCCGGCGGGAGGGCACCAGGAGGGACAGTTGCGCCTCCTCCGCATCCGCACGAGGTCGAGTGCAGCGGTGCGCCGGGAGAGGGAGGGCCGGGGGGCCGCGACATAGATGGAGCAGAGGAGGTCCGTCACCTCGGGAGGTCGTCGCCGCCTCGGGAGGTGGAGAGGGGGGAAGGGAGCTCTATCGACCGGCGTGGGGAGAGAGGGCAAAGGCGGCGCGTGCTGGAGCCGGCGGGGAGGATGCGCGGCGACGCGTGACCGACGGCGGGTAGAGACCGAGGAGCCGCACCGCGGGGCTGGCGGCTCACTGAGTTTTTTCAATTACTGAATCGATGCGGTGGGCACTACGTGGGTACACACGGGGTGGGTGAGAAAAAAAATTGTTTTTGGCAGAAACGCTCTCCAAATTACGATTTTATGGGTCTACCACCTTATCCACTCCCCCAATTAGATGACGGGTGGGTCCGGCGTGAGGGGTAAGGCGAGTCCGTGTAGCGAAAATGGCCTCATTTGCCATTTGTTCGAGTTGATTTTGGTGATTCATGCTAACACAAGCAATGCGACTTACCACATTGTCTAGCATGTCATTATAGACATATCTAGGTCTCATGGAAGCAACCACAATCAAAGAAGTAAAGAAACAAGTCAAAGACGCAAGAAAACAAGGAAATGGCACTGTCGGATGAACCGACGGTACCCTAGAGGCGAGCGTCGGTGTACTTGGTACACTGCGCAGAAGACCAACTGAATTGGCACCGTCGGATGAACCGACGGACCACATTCTAGTTGCGTCGGATGATTGGTAGGAGCAGTGCTGCAGAGGACAGTGGCACCGGATGATCCGACGGTTGAAATGGGGATACCGTCGGTCTATCCGATGCCTGGTGTGAATCAAGACAGAGACGCGCCAAGACAGACTCTTCAGCACCGGGAAGCAATACTCTTGTGTGAGTGCTTCAACAACGTGGACTAGGGGTGGCTTAGTACCTACCGATACCACGGGATAAATCACGTGTCAAGAGATTGCTTCCTCTCATCCCTCTTTACGTTTCCGCATTACTCTCTTGCAATCCTTGCTTGCCTTTACTTTCCTAGAGTAGTATCATGCTAGTATTGGCTATAGGTTGCAAAACTTGTTTTGGGATGGGAGTTTAACACTAGAACAACCGTAGTTGCACATCTAGATAGTATGTTCTAGTTTTACGTTATGCAAAAGTAGTGAAGCCATAGGTTAAGGTTTTAAGTTGTCTAATTCACCCCCTCCCCCTCTTAGGCTACGAGCATCCGATTCCTTACAAGTGGTATCAGAGCCGGGACTCACTTCCTTCACAAAAAAACGCTAATTCGATTGGTCAATTGTGAAAACCGGCTCATTGGAATGGTTAGGCATCACCGCCTAGTGAGTTGCTCTATAGAGGTATGAAAGGGGTGAATACCTTAGGTTTGGCTCCACATTTCGATGGCACGGGCTATCCTCGGTGGAAGGTTCTCATGGAGGTCTATCTCCAAGCAAAGGACCTTGATGTTTGGAGAGTCACCGATGAGGGCTTGAAAAATGGTACTAAGAAGGAGAAGCAATTTGATATGATTGCTAAGAGTATCATTTAATCCTCACTAGATGTAGGTGTTTTCAATAGAGTTTTTACTTGTGATAATGCTTATGAGCTATGAAAAACCATCAAGGAGCAAAATGAGGGTTCAAAAGAAGTAGCTAATGAACACTACGGTTTCCTCCTTGAGGAATTCAATAGCTTCAAGCAACTTGGAAATGAAAATGCCGAATCTATGCACTCACGCCTAAATGTGCTTATCAATGAGATCAATGCTTTAGGTGTGAAGAATATCACAGACTTGAACATCAATCGCAAGATCCTTCGAAGTCTCCGGAAGCCCGATTATGACTTGGTAAAAGCTATCATCTATGAGAAGAAGCTCGAAGAATTGAAGTCATCTCAAATCTTGAACAAGATCATGGCACATGAGCTTCAAATCATGCCCAAGCCCAAGAAGGCGCCCCAAGAAAAGCCCCAAGAACCATCTTCTCCAACCACAAGCCATGCCCTCTCAAGCCAACAAGAGAAGGTGATGAGTAGGATGGCTACTCATGGAAGCTCAAGCGAAGATGATGGTGACGATGAAGACTCCTCAAGTGATGAAGAGACCGAATCCATGGTGGCCATGTACGTGAAGATCTTCAAGTATGTGAAGAAAATCAACATGTACGGCTACAACGTCCACTTGAGAGAAGGGTGTCATCATCAACACATCAAGTTTACCAAGATCAAGCACAAGCCCAAGAAGAAGGTGGTCAAGGAGAGGAGACCAAAGCAAGAAGCAATTGTCACCGTCCGCGAGTGGATAAGTGGTGGAGAATCAAGTTCTTGTAGCTCAAGTGATGAAGCAAGAAAGAACTTCACCACCCGCTTCATGCAAGGTCCTTCATCATCACCACACACATGTGCCTTATGGCCCAAGGTATGGAGAGCAATGTAAGTGATGATGAATCTGACACCACCTCTCTCGATGATCTTGTCGAGCTAGTCCTTGAGCAAAAAGGAATGCTTAAGAAACAAACTAATGAAATTAAAGAACTCAATACTCTCAATGATCTTAGTGCAACCCTTGCTGCAAATTATGAACATTTATTGTGCAAATTCAAATTACTTAGCAAGGAGTGTGATGAGCTAAAATCTAAGCTTGAGAGCAATGAGACTAAAACAAGTGATTCCTTTGAGCTTGATGAATCATCTATCCCTTGTGCTATTCCTATCTCCAAGGTAGATGCTTCAACTTCTGACATTGATTTAATTGATGAATCTTGCTCACCATCTTGCAATGAGAATGTTGTTGTAGAAACATGTGATTGTTTCATAGGCAAAAAATGATGAGCTCAAGTAAAAAGTGAAATGGCTCCGAGAGAGGTTGACAAGTTTGATGGGCAAGAGCAAGAACAATGAGGAACGAGTGAACATCTCTAAAGACATGAAGAGCAACGTCCAACCTTCTCAAGATAACCGTGATCCCATGGTGAAGAAGCTTGAGAAGGGTGCAACCGTGACTTACTACAAGTGTCATGGAGAAGGGCACAAGTTCTACAAATGCCCTCAATTTGTCAAGAAGATGGAGAAGGGCGAGAAGAAGAAGTTGAACCCCACCATCAAGAGCCCCCTCATCTACACCAAGCTCAATCGCAAGAACAAGACCAAGAGTAACACCTACGTCATCAAGAAGAAGGCTAATGGAAAGGTGGTTGCACACAAGGTTGGGAAGATGAAGACGGAGCGGGGTTGGAACCAACCCATTTGGGTGCCTAAGGAAGTCATCATCAACATGAAGTGGCCTCAAATGGTGTGGGTTCCTAGTAAGGCCACGTGAAGGCCTTGAGGTTGGGGACTTGGGAGGCTTGGAACATAAAAGAAATAAGAAGATTCAAATCTAGAAGCCAAGCTTGCAAGTTGGACATGTGTTGCCCAAGTTCCCCGGTTGAGGTAATGGAAACTAGAACCCATCTCATGTATCATTGTAGCTCCATTGCCTTGTCTAGGTTTTGCATTTGTTGCTTTGTCTAGTTGTTTACATATGGTAGGTTGCTTGTGTCATGTGCTAACCCATGAGTAACCGACATGGTTTGATTAGTGTGTAGGAAAGCTACACTCGTTCTTTCATGGTGCATGTTTTCTTATATATATCTTTGCATCATGAGCAAGCTACAGGGTTAGCTTCCCTTTTGTTGTCACAAATAATGTGTATACATTTGGTTGGTGATTCAAACACTAAATGCACACATTTAGGGGGAGCTCATCTTATGGTTTGGTTATGGGACTAACAATGTTTCAAGCTTATTTGGTGTAGTCCCTTGGTGATGTGTTCCGGTGCGGTGCTTCATTTTAAGAGAATGTTATTTCACTCTCAATGTGATCTAACATCTCTAAAAGGGTGAATATAGCAATATGAGCTTCATGCTATTGAGTCATGTCCTTGCGAGCTTATGTCTCTATATAAGTTCAAAGGCAATGTACTCATACATTCCTAATCCTTGTGGTACCCCAAGTGTCTTCTTTGCAAGCTTCTTTCAAGTGGTGTCACCTCCTAGTGATATCATTTCCAAGTGGCTCATCTCAACGTGGTGCCAACAAGGTAGAGAGGAACATCCCCTGGAGGACTTGTGAGTTTTTCCTTGGAGACCTCTTGTTTTGGACCTTTTTGAAGATTTTATTCCAAAGGGAGAGAATGTGGGAAGCCAAAGCAAGCTAATGGTTCCAAAGTGAAGTAGCAAGCTAAGTGTGAAAATGGGGAAGAGAAGATCAAAAAGGGAGAAGTTTGATCTAGGGGGAGTTTGGATGATGGTAAGCATCCAAGCAAGTGTAAGTGGTTCTATTTTTGTCAAATTTTTGCAAATTTATGCTTGCTTTGCTTGTGTTGTCATAAATCACCAAAAAGGGGGAGATTGTAGTGAACATGGTCTCATTTGCCATTTGTTCGAGTTGATTTTGGTGATTCATGCTAACACAAGCAATGGAACTAACCACATTGTCTAGCATGTCATTATAGACATATCTAGGTCTCATGGAAGCAACCACAATCAAAGAAGCAAAGAAACAAGTCAAAGACGCAAGAAAACAAGGAAATGACACTGTTGGATGAACTGACGGTACCCTAGAGGTGAGCGTCGGTGTACTTGGTACACTGTGCAGAAGGCCAACTGAATTGGCACCGTCGGATGAACCGACGGACCACATTCTAGTTGCGTCGAACGATTGGTAGGAGCAGTGATGTAGAGGACAGTAGCACCGGATGATCCGACGGTCTAAGTGGGGATACCGTCGGTCTATCCGATGCCTGGTGTGAATCAAGACAGAGA
This sequence comes from Cenchrus fungigraminus, assembly GCA_036936925.1. NCBI lineage: Eukaryota > Viridiplantae > Streptophyta > Magnoliopsida > Poales > Poaceae > Cenchrus > Cenchrus fungigraminus. The sequence continues at coordinate 40,791,801 of CM072778.1, read as the reverse complement.
CGCGCCAAGACAGACTCTTCAGCACCGGATGAACCGACGCCTTGGTCAAGAGGAAGTGTCGGTCTATCCGACGGTCTCGAAGAAACCAACAGAGACGTTTTGGCGAGAAGTCCTTCAGCACCAGATGAACTGACACACCGTCGGTGTATAGCGTCGGAGTAATTCTGTCAGAGAACCTCAACGGCTAAGTGATGTGGACAGGGGCACCGGATGAACCGATGGCCCTGAAAAGATAGCATCAGTTCATCCGACGCTACCTTTTTCAGTAGCCGTTAGCCAACGACTCCTTGAGTGCCTTGGGTTATTTATACCCCCTCCACTCACCCATTTGAGGCAGCTGGATTGTGTGGAAGTGCAGAGGAGTGCAATACACCTAGAAGATCATATCCAATCCATCCAAGTACTAAATTGCTCATCCATAGACTTGCACATGCTTTGTGTGTGGGCTTAGTGCTAGGCTTAGCTTATAGCTGAGTGAGTGCAAGGTGTGCCTACCTTGTGTGGTGATTCTTGAGTGGATCAAGTTGTACAAGGTGCGCCGGAAGCCTTGGGGTCTAAGTGGCTCACTGGCAATCGTCTTCGACCCTCCGACTTGGTGTGGAGTGGCGAGGACACTTTGTGCGGGGGACGTGGAGACTCCCTTCCTTGGTGGAGAAGCTCTTTAGTGGAGGCGGCATCAAGGTGACCAAGGGAGCTTGGCGAGTGCCTAAGTGGCGAGCCTTTATGGCGAGTCAAGTGATGCTCTTGGGAGAGACTTGGTGACCGGGAAGCAATACTCTTGTGTGAGTGCTTAAACAACGTGGATTAGGGGTGGCTTAGTACCTACCGATACCACGGGATAAATCGTGTGTCAAGAGATTGCTTCCTCTCATCCCTCTTTACGTTTCCGCATTACTCTCTTGCAATCCTTACTTGCCTTTACTTTCCTAAAGTAGTATCATGCTAGGATTGGCTATAGGTTGCAAAACTTGTTTTGGGATGGGAGTTTCACACTAGAACAACCGTAGTTGCACATCTAGATAGTATGTTCTAGTTTTACTTTATGCAAAAATAGTGAAACCATATGTTAAGGTTTTTAAGTTGCCTAATTCACCCCTCCCCCTCTTAAGCTATAAGCATCCGATTCCTTACAGTCCGAATTGGGTGAGAAAGGTTTTTCAAATTATTCGATCTTTATAATATAGATATACTAGCTTTGTTACCCCCTACATGCCACCTTCTGTTTGTTTAACACCATCATATGACATTTCACTGCCCTGGTCTCGAGCCATTCTCATTATCACACTAAAATTTTGGCAATTTTTTACCATTTATCTCCATATTGAGTAATTTGCATTGGAAGTCATCAAACTCATGTGTAACTAGGTTTCCAGTCTTGGAAACTAGAGTAATAGGCAGTTAGTCAAGTTAATTGGCTCACTGCAGCGTACTGGCTTGCCTGCATGCCTAACACTGCCATGGTGGCACCATGTGTCCGCCTAACACTTCATTCTATTTTTCTTTTATTCTAGTGCCATCACTTCTGTTCATTACAGATCTTTTCAGCTAGTACATTACAAATCCATTGATACTCTGATCATGAGTCGGTGAAAATTGAAGGACTGGAGAATGCGAGCGAGATATGAGCCCTTGAGGAAGGCATGATACCTCCTGCACGATCTCTTGTGTCTTGCTCGCATCACTATCAGAATCATGGTCTCCTATCTTGTTTGATTTACACCACCCTCATGAATAAATGATCAAAATGCACCATCGGTTCATAATGCAAGAGATAAAGGACTCCTAATGAACACAAAACAGAGTAAAAGACAGATGTGATGGCATAACTGATCTATGAAAGGAAGAAGTTCTGGGATGTTCGATGGGTAGGTCGAGCACAATACCGACTGTTTCAAGTGTTAACCTGTTCAGGCTATGATGTTTTAGCATGCGAATGACCTGTATCAGGTGTCCCCATTAGTTCATTTCCTCAGATCGGTGCCCCACTTCCATGCGAGGAATAGTTCTGCTGACTATAGAATTCCAAACGGGCCGCCCAGCCCTAGCCCGGCCCTAGCCCTAAATGGCCCGACACTATGCGGCCCGATGGATTCTTCGTGCCGGGCCGTGTCGGGCGTCGTGCCTGACTGGCGGCCCAGGCCCGGCCCTATGGCCGATTTTTCGGGCCGGGCCGGCACGACGCCGAGGAATGGCCCGATGGGCCGCGACCGGGCCGACACGATCCACGACGTCCCTCACTGGATCGACGACGGAGGTGGCCCCGCGACAAGCAGCAGCGGCTGGATCTCCGGCTTCCCGTGGTAGAGGCGGACGACGGAGGTTGGCGGCTTGGCGCCTCTCGGTGCGGCCGGAGCTCCGGCATCCCGGAGCAGAGGCAGAGGCCGGCGCCCCTCAGCGCGGCGCAGGAAGGCGCGGCCGGAGCTCCAGCGCGCCGTGGCAGAGGCGACGTAGCCGCGTAGGCCGCCGCGGCTGCCAGACCTTCGTCCCCGCGGCGGGATTGGGGGAGCAGGGGGCGGCGCTGGGATAGGGAAGGGGCGGCGGCGGGATTGGGTGGAGCAGGGGGCGGCACCGGGATAGGGAGGGGCGGCGCCGGGATAGGGAGGAGCAGGGGCGCCGCCGGGGTAGGGAGTGGGCGGCGGCGGGATTGGGAGAGCTGGAGGGAGATGGGGAAATTAGGGTTTCGTCAGTATATATATGAGATGGGAAATTTACATCGGGCCGTGCCTCGGGCCGGCACTATGGGCCGAAGTGGCGGCCCAGGCACTATCGACCTATCGTGTCGTGCCGGCACTGAGCACTATTAATCGTGCCTCGGGCCGTGCTAGGGCCGTGCTTTTTAGGGCCGTGCCTCGTGCCGCCAATCGTGCCTAACCCATTTGGAATACTATACTGCTGACCTCCATTTCAATTACTTTGGAGTTTGGATGCTTTTTGTATTTATTAGCTCCTATATTCTCTTGTCGAATGATAACGAATGCTCCAAAGTTTCAGAAACTCCTCCTCGTATGCAAAGGGGATCCTTGACATCTTTAGATGCAAAGGATCTCATGCTCACACTGTATAATGGAGCGAATGGGCGAATGTACCGTTCTCTAAATCTAGCAGACAGGGAAGTCTTCACTGTCACAGAAGGCGGCTCTGGTTATCTGCTATACACAGCCTATATCACTCTCCAAAATGGACCAGCTGACGGCATAGCCCTCATATACTGCAGAGACATGCGCAAAGCTGATGAAGCCCTGGAATTTTTGTCCTATAAAGGGAGTCGAGAGCTCAGGATGGGCCTGCCAAGGGAGCAACCTCCACAGACATCATGTTCAAGGAGACGGATGAGTCATCCGATCAAGATTCGCTGGGACTAACTGGGAGCAGAATCGGAGAGTTTGCATGGAGAAATATGCTAGGGAATGCAACACCTGGGAAGCTGAACGCGGGGCAGATGTTCTAGTGCATTGGCGAGTGTGGTCTGGTGGTGCAATTCCTCTCATGCGATCGTTTATTTATTTATCACCGAATTACCACTTTTTTACTGTACGAGTACATCGTATATATCGGGTGCAGAAGCACGACCGACGACGACAACACCTAGGAAGTAGGAACCGAACGCAAGAAACAAATCACGGAGCATTGACGAAGGCAACGATCCTGTCGAGCATGTCCTTGGCCTTGTCGCCGTCGGGCTTGTAGACATAGAACACGTGCCCCTCCCCTTCCGTCTCCAACAGCTCCACTGATCCCTCCCCTTCCGCGCCCCTCGCCGCCGCCACCGCCTCCGCATACGCCCGGCCGCGCCACCTCAGGAAGTCATGCTCCGCGGTGCACACCTGGACACGGTCGCACGCCAACGTGTCCAGCCCCGGCGCGCCGGGCGCCATCGGGTTCATCCGCGGGTCGTCCATGCCGTCCGCGCCGGGGCACACGAACAGCCAGAGCCGCGCCCCCATGGCGCGCGCCGCGGGGTAGCGCGGCTCCCCGCCCACGGCCTCCGAGCCCCAGAACCAGGGGTGGATAAGCACAGCGCCCTTCAGCCTCCGCCGCGGCCCCTGACCTGCATGGCGGGCGTCAGCGACGTCGGGGTGGACGGCCAGGTAGTGGCAGATGTTGGCGCCGGCGCTGTCCCCGGCCACGAAGACGCGGTCGAGGTCGCCGTGCATGGCGATCCACGGGTCGGTCGCGGAAAGCGTCCACTTGAGCGCGGCGAGGGAGTCGTCATAGGCCGCCGGGAGCGGGTGCTCCGGCGCGAGGCGGTACTCGACGGAGACGCCGACAGCCGGGCAGGCGGCTGTGAGCCTGTTGAGGAAGCGGTGGCCGCCCGGGGACGCGGCTGACTCTGCCACGAAGCCGCCGCCGTGAACGTACACGATGATCGGTAGCTTGGCGCCGCCGGAAACAGTGGCCGCCGCGGCCGGAGGTAGGTAGAGGCGGACGGAGTATTGGCCGAGCTGAACGTCCCTGGACTCGACGGCCGTGGCGGCGTCGAGCCCCGGCGCTATGGGCGGGGCCACGAGGGGCCGCTCGACGCGGCCGCTCTTGTAGACACGGACGATGCCGAATTCGTGGAGCAGCTCGTCGGCAGAGCCCTCGCCGGAGGAGCCGGTGTTGTTGGACGCCATGCGCGGCGCTGGCGGTCTGATGGTTGAGCTTGCTGGTGCGGGGTGAAGGTGATGTCGCCTTGGTCTTGGGCAGCTCGCAATCTCGGGATCACCGGAGGACACACCGGCTTATATTCCAGACGGCCGGTCTCACCTCACGGCTCCTTGGGGTTGACGTGGAGCTGCAGAAGTCGCGGTCGGCTACGAGACAGCGGTGGATGCAGCGGAGGACGACACGCAGACACCCAAGGAAGTAATGCCACACCGGAAGCCGGCCATGCTGACTTCGGGGTGAAGTCGTTAACTGCTTGAGCGTCACCAATGCTTGCTGACTTGCGTGTACGATCTAGCCTTTGTGGTCTTTGGAGTCAGTGCTAAGACCACCTGCACCGGGGGACGGGATACCCTCCTCCACCCATTTGGCGTTACTTTTTCAAGGAAAACACCCTGCAGCGGGCGACGAGATACTCTTCCTCTTCGGGAAAATGATGTCGCCCCCGTAAAAATAAGTAGGCTTGGCACTTGACAACAGGAGCCCCGACAGGCTACTTTAAACAAGAAACAATAATTCTAATATCACACTTCTACAATAATTCTAATATCACACTTCTGTTCCTACTTCCTAGTCTTACATGCTAAATAGCAAAAGTACTTGATCTGGATTAAAGCTCACTGATTCTTCCATTTCCAAAAACACAACAGAGCACTGTAAATGTAGATGGAACTATTGATCTCTTGCACTGTACCATAAAAATAAATTCATTCATCCGAAACATTCTGTGGCTTTCACCTAGAGTGTTCAGTGTCTCTGAAACCCATCCCATTCCACTGAGCTGTGAGGTCCTTGGTGGTGCCTTGTCCATATAAATGCTGACATATGTTTCTGCTAGTTTAGCACCACCTTGAATGATAGAAAAAAATGTTCATCATCATCGCTACTGTCCTCACTCCCACTTGTAGACATCTGAGACACATGGAATAAAATGAGTGCCAAACATGGACCATACAACATATATGTAAACTGAATTATTACAAAAATAGGTGCCAAACATGGAATAAAATGAGTGCCAAACATGGACCATACAGCATATATGTAAACTGAATTATTACAAAAATAGGTGCCAAACATGGACCATACAGCATATATGTAAACTGAATTATTACAAAAATAGGTGCCAAACATGGAATAAATTGAGTGCCAAACATGGACCATACAACATATATGTAAACTGAATTATTACAAAAATAGGTGCCAAACATGGAATAAATTGAGTCCTTACAAATTGAAACCACACAAAAGAGAAGAAAATGGCAAACATGAAATAAAATTAGTTCTTACAATTATTCAAACATAGCAAACAAGAGACAAGCTGATGAACATAGGCCTACTTTGCATGCCTGTCATTGTATTTTCTACTAAGCCAATTAAACCTAATTTCATCAGTAGGAAAGGTCATGAACATATCCCTTTGCTCCTTCTTCACAAATAATTCAGTGGCAATGTAGTGTTCATTAGAGCCATATTCAGCCCCACAAGCACTGACAACATTCATCACTTCTTCAATAGTGTACTTTCCAACTTTTCTGGCAGCATATTCATTTGCTGAACTAGCCATACTAGTGACTGCCTCCTGAATGAGAACTGCATTTGCTGTCTTTGCCTTCTTCCCACTACCCTGGACATACCTTGGTGCTCTCTTGCCACAACTAGGAGAAGGGGTAACCTCTTCTACCTCCTCGCCATCTGCTGCACCTTCTGTACCACTTGCATCACCTTGTGTCGCACCTTCCTCAATTTGTGTTGCAGCCATTGCAGCATTGACGGCACAAGGGGACCAATGGTCACCACCAATATTAACGATGCCTTGAAAACAAATCGTTAATTGATCTTCATTTTGAAGGGACTGCTTCTTAAACTTCATACAACCCGGAATGTCCTGAAAGAGAGCAATACATATTAGGAAAAATAATTACAGCATATAATAAAAAAAATCAGCATACAGACACTTACAACTTTAGCCTTCTTCCACCATTCATCATCCATATCAATAGTGCCATTATTCCAACCGATCCCTGTTTGCCTCATGGTTAGCTTTTTCCATGACTTGAAATCTTCTTTCAATTTATCCCACTTGTTCTTGATTTGATTCTTGGTCAATTCAAAACCCGTCCGTTCTTTGAATCCCTTTTCAATCGCAGCATAACCAACTTGATTCAGGAATCTATTTGGTCGGTTTCCTTTCGCAACTTGTTCGGCCATCAGACCACATAGGATCCTAGTGTTCTCAGTGTTCCATTCAATTTCTGGCATCTATATAACTCAACATAAGATTGCTAACATGAACAGCAGGTATACCAATTCACATCATACAAATCACAAGATACCAAATCACTCGTACATTATACAAATCACAACAGACCAAATTACTCATACAGGGATTCTCAAAAAAAAATCACTCATACAGGGCAAGTACAGAGGACAACATACCTTGCACGGTTGGGGGAGATTGTCGAGTCTAAAATTGCAGGTTGGAGGAGCTCGCTGGGGACCTCTTCACGTCGCAGAAGACCGTCGCCGGGGGGCCTTCACGTCGCCGGGAAGCCGCGTCCTTCTCCTTGTCCTCTAGGGTTAGGGTTGGGGATGGAGGAGCAGGGGGCGAGGCGTGGTGGAAGGACAGGCGGCTCCTAGGTTGGGGATGGAGGAAAAGGTAGAGGGCGGCGATGGGTGGCGACACCCGGCGAGGTTGGAGGGGGCGCCGGCCACCGGCAGAGGGGCGGCGGCTGTTCGCGAGGAGGCGCGCGGGCGCGTGGCTGTTCGAGAGGAGGCGCAGGGCCTGGCGTCTCGCGAAGGGGTACGGAGGAGGGGAGAAAGAAAAATAACGGTTCGGGGATTGTAATGGCAATTGCGGGTAATTACCTTTGAACTCCATGTGCACTTCTATTTTGAGGGGATCTGGAGCTGCGATTGAGGTGCTCCAAAGAAATGAACTAGAGCTCCAAAAACTCCATGGAGTTACATTTTTTGGAGCTGGGGTGTTTGGCTAGCTCCAATCAGCTCTAGCCTGGAGTTCGACTCCAGAGCCATGCCAAACACCCATCCTCCTGAAGCTCACTAGCTTGTCTGCACAAAGATGGTGCAATGTCAGAGTAGTGGGCAGCTGCAGGGTAGCGCTCTTCATACAACCAGTCACCATTGGATAAGATCTAGGATGAGTAATTTTGTGCTCAACCTAGACATTTTTAGCTGAAATCCAAAAGCTCATCGACCATTTAGAAGCTGACAACCTGCATAAAATAATCAAAATCGGTCAAGCTGACAACCTGAATGAAATCAGGCCCAAAACTCCACATATAAAAGTGTAGAGTGTTAGTTGCATCCTTGCATCAGTTAGTTAGGATAGGCTTGCATGTTTACTTCGGTTTGTTTTGCATGCGCACGAGCTCCGGATTTGTGGGCAAGCCGTGCACTTAGTTGATAGACTCCGAAGACCCGGCCATGGCGCACGACTCGGATGTGCGGACGGACGCGTCATCACTACATGAAAACCTCAAATAGGTTATGCAGCATTTGTAACGGGCCCTTAACGCCCGTTACATGACCCACATCTGTAACGGTTGTTGTTTGGCGCTCGTTACCCATAAGCACGCCAGGACGACCCTGGGGTTGGCCTCCACAACGCCCGTTACCAATGTGGACTTCTGGTAACGGGCTTCTTAAACGCCCGTTACATGAATTCGTTGTAACGGACGTTAAATAGAGTCCGTTACAAAAGTTAAACCTATCGGTAACGGGCTTGTAAAGTCCGTTACCGCTCAATGCCCTATCAGTAACGTGCTGTTTAAGTCCGTTACTGATCACTACCGTATTGGTAACGGGCTATAAAGTCTGTTACCGATAATTTCGTACTGGAGACGCATACTTGTTAGGATGCGTCTCCTTTGCTGGCGACCCAATTGGATACGCTCGTGTCGCCTTTTTTCTCTCATCGGAGACGCACGTTGTTATTGCTCGTCTCTGTCTTCTCCTTCCGACACCACTTGCTCTCTCTCCGCAGAAGGCCACTCCCGTTCCGACAACAACACTCGCTCTCTCTCCTCAGAAGGTCACTCGCTCGATCTCTCTGCTCAGATGTCCCCGCCGGCCTGTCTCGTTCGCCGCCGCCAGCTGCGCACGCTCTGAGGATCGCGCTTAATTTCTCTCCTCAGAAAGCCGACGCTGCAGCAGGCCGGCCGGCCGCGTGCGCGACGGCGAAAGGGGCCAGCGGACGTCGACCGCGGCGTCATCCAAAGCAGACGCCTCCGTGTCCCCTCCCCCTGGGCTCGGTGCCGTCCTCCGCGCTGTCGCCGCGGCCGCGACGCCACCTCTGATCCTCCTCCTCGACCGCGCTCGCCTCGTAGAAAGTCCTCGTCAAGGTGGAAATTAATTACCCCTTTTTATTGAAATTCTTCAGCTGTTCTAATCCTCTTGTGTTATCAGTTTTTTTGTGTGATGAATTATGCTCATTTGATGTATGGAATGCAGATGACGTCTACTGCTCGGGCTTGGATGTACAGACAGCCCCAAGAAGATTGGGAGAATTTCTTAAGCGGGGTCAATGGTTTTCTAAATCAAGCAGATGCGGATATGAGAAACTGTGGTGTTCAGGCAATGCTTTGCCCCTGTATAAATTGTCTCAACCAGAAGAAATTCGCACAACGGGAAATCATTTTTCATCATTTGGTCACACGTGGTTTCACAAAAAATTACACGTGTTGGAATAAACATGGTGAGGAAGGCCTTAATGAACTCGAAGCAGGCTGCCTAAATGAAGGTGAAGTGCGACACCATGATACCAACCATGATGAAGACCTTGATGACGGTGGAGTTTTTGAGGAAAATAAACCATTATTCCCACCAAATGTGATGAGGCCTGAGGATATCACTGATCAAGAAGTTAGGGGCTTCGATGATGGTGAGGTGTTGCAACGTGTGCACAATGTTGATCAAATGTTGCGGGATGTTGAGTTTCAACGAGTGTACACACCTTCTGAATTAGCGAGGCTGAAGTAGTTCATTGAAGATTCAAAGAAACCCCTCTGTCTTGATTGCCAGAAGTACTCTCGCCTTTCTGGTGATCTAAAACTTCTGCAGCTTAAGGCAGATCATGGTTGGAGCAAAAAAAGTTTCAAACATCTATTAGATGTGCTTAGAGACATGCTACATGAAGGAAACCAAATAGCAGAGTCTGTCTATGAGGCGAAGAAGATAATCTGTCCTCTGGGAATAGAGGTTGAAAAAATCTATGCATGCAAGAACAGTTGTGTATTGTTCCGTGGAGATTATGCAGACCTTGACAAGTGCCCTAAGTGTGGCTATGATCGGTACAAGAGGAAAAAGGATGATGGAGATGATAATAATGCTGATGACGAGAACGAGCCCGGCGAGATCAGAGGCAAGAAGAAGAAGGCTAACAGAGGGGCTCCTGTGAGGGTGGCATGGTATTTTTGCATCATTCCTCGGCTGAGAAGATGGTTCGCAACACGAAAGGAGGCCCAACTCTTGCGTTGGCATGACGAAGGCCGAAAGAAGCTTAAGTAAGATGGCAAGTTTAGACACCCCGCAGATGCAGCACAATGGGGTAACATTAATAACCACTTCCCGTGGTTTGACGAAGACGTAAGGAGCATACGGTTTGCTATGAGCACAGATGGTGTGAACCCATTCGGTAACCAGAGCTCAACACATAGCACCTGGCCTGTCGTGCTGTCGTTGTACAACCTTCCACCCTGGCTATGCAAGAAACAGAAATATATGATGCTGACAATATTGGTCTCCGGGCCAAAGCAACCTGGCGACCGTATTGATGCCTACTTGAGGCCACTAGTTGATGACTTGAAGATACTGTGGAAGCCTGGTGTGAAGGAGGTTTGGGATGAGTACAAGCGTGAGGAGTTCACAATGCGCGCCATGTTGTTCACCATCATCAACGACAACCCGGCTCATCGCAACCTCTCTGGGCAAAGTAAAAGGAAAGGTGCAGCTTGCCCACACTGCTTGGAAGATACTTGCGCAGTATGGCTAAGACATTCAAAGAAATATGTATTTATGGGGCACCGTCATTTCCTCGGCAAGAAACATCCATACCGGGCCATGGATTGTCAGTTTAATGGGGAAAAGGAGAATCAAGAGGCGCCGTTGCATGTGACTGGAGATCTGGTCCACTTGAAAGTCAAGGACGTCAAAACTATCGAGGAGTTACCCAAACTAACTGAAAAAACCCTTGGCAAAAGAAAGAAACGAGATGGTGAAGAAGAAGAAGAAGAAGGAATGTGGAACAAGAAATCAATTCTATGGGAGCTAGAGTATTGGCCGATGTTGGATGTGCGTCATTCGATTGACAACATGCACGTGAAGAAGAATGTGTGTGAAGGTACTTGTGGAATATTGCTACAACAGAAGTCCAAAGGAAAAGGTCATAAAAATGCAAGGGTGGATCTTAAAGAACTGGGCATTAGGCCGGAGCTCTATGTAGAGGAAACAGAGACGGGGACGAACCTTCCCGTTGCTGCAACCACCTTGTCAAAGGCAGAGAGAAAAGAATTATGTCAGTTTTTGCATGATTTGAAAGTACCTTCAGGCTACTCATCAAACTTCAAGAGGCTAGTGTTGGTGAAGGACATGAAAATGAATTTCAACTTGATGAAATCTCATGATTGCCATGTGTTGATGACAGCTCTTCTTCCTGTTGCACTTAGAGGTATCAAGACAAAACTGGTTCGCGACGCGGTCACAAGCATGTGTTTATTCTTCAATGCAATAGAACAGAAGGTGATTGATGAGGAAAAACTATTGGACTTAGAGAGGAGGCATTTCGAGACCCTATGCCTGCTTGAAGCTACCTTTCCACCATCATTCTTTGATCTCATGCTGCATCTAACAGCACACCTCGCGAGGGAAATCTGGTTCCTTGGCCCATCTTACCTTCATCAGATGTTTCCATATGAGAGGTTCTATGGATTCCTAAAATCATTGGTACATAACCGGTTATTTCCGGAGGGAGCCATTGTTCGTGGCTACGAGACCATCGAAGCAGTGGAGTGGGCCATGGGTTATATGGACCCCCAAAACCCCATTAGTGTGCCTCGCTCACGGCATGAAGGTAGGCTTTCAGGTGTTGGGACCCTGGGGAAAAAGTCAGTCACTCCGGAACCAGATGCCTTCCAAAAGGCTCATTTCACCGTGATACAACAGCTGCACCTAATTACACCGTTTGCCAATGAGCACAAGCGACAACTACGTGAAGACAACCCTGACCGTGGTAGGGCTTGGCTTGCAAAGATGCATATGCAAGGTTTCAGCAGGTGGCTCCGAGATTATGTCGAGACATGCAGCAATAATGCTGTAATAACTGACGAGATAAGGAATCTAGCAGCGGGGCCATTGTTCACTGTTACAAGATACCAAGCAATGGATAAGAATGGATACATGTTCTACACCATGGCCCAGGATAAAAAGAGCGTCTATCAAAATAGTGGTGTGCGTGTACGGGCCGTCGTCGACGACAGTCATGATGATGACGACACGGAGACAGACACGTATTATGGTCAAATAGAGGAGATATGGGAGCTTGATTATGTAGGATTGAAGGTAGCCTTGTTTCGGTGTAGATGGGTCACCAATGGGAAGAGAGTGTGAGCAAGGACAAATATGGTTATGTTAGTGTTGATCTCCGGGTCTTTGGTTACAAAAACGAACCGTTTGTCTTCGCCAACGATGTTGAGCAAATGTTCTATGTACCTGACCTTGCAAAGAAGAACTGGTCTGTGGTTATGCCTAGAAAAAAGGATTGTTGGGGTTGAAAATGTTGTTGAGGAGGAATACAACCAGTTTGACGAAATTCCATCATTTGACACTTCATACAAGCCCCGACTCTTGGGAACTAACAAAACACCGTACTTGCGAAGCGACCATAGTGAAAAATCCATATACAGAAATCAAGGAAGAAAAAGCAAGCCTGATTTCTGCTGAATCCTTTTGGTAATGCAGGATGTGTCTATTGGTGGAAATGGAATCCGTTTTGTAATATAAAGGATGTGATGTATTGGTGGAATTTGAATCCTTTTTGTAATATATAGGATGTGGTGGAATTTGAATCCTGTTTGTAATATATTCTGCCTAAGATACTATATATATTCTGTTTATATTCTGCTTCAGTTCAGTAAGTATGTTGCAGGCTGCTTCAGTTCAGTAACGGGTGTTAATATCAAAGAGACGAGGATTAGCCAACCCGCGTCGCCTTTGTTATGGGCAAGATATGCGAAATCACACACACAGATTACATTAAAAGAGACGAGGATAAGCCAGCTCCCGTCGGCTTGTTCTTCTTCATGCTTGCAAGTGAGTAGGTAAATCATAAAAAAAATTGTACTGCACACAGATAATCACACAAGCATGTCTCTTGAGATGCAAAATCACACACACACAGATTACAGTCATCATTGATACATCAGAAGGTTACAAAGCGGCCATCTATGTTCATCATCACTAGGTACTACCAGGATGAGGAACATAGATCTAAACTAAGCAAAAGAGATATACTTCCGTCAGCTTGTTCTTCATGACGAGATATGCAAAATCACACACACAGATTACAGTCATCATTGGTACATCAGATAGGGAGGCCTCGGGATCTTGGCTAGCTCGGCAGCCTCGAACTCGCGTCCGGCTCCAGCTGAATCTCCGGCCGGCCAGAGGTAGAAGACCACTGCGGTGGTGGGTGCTGACTTGGCGATGTTGAGGCTCAAAGGTCGATCTTGCTCTCCTTCCCTGCCCGTCGGTCGATCGTCGGAGGTGAAGAGAAAGGAGGCCGCCGTCGGCTTGTTCTTCATGACGAGATATGCTCCAGATTCTGGCTTCTTCTTCATGCTTACAAGTGAGCACAAGAGAAAGATACAGAGAGGGTGGAAACATATCCCTTCAAAAATCCTCCTCCTAGAGGAGGGAAAGCAAAAGGAAGCGCAAGTTTGACGGGAAAGCTGCAGCAGGATGGTTCTGGCTTTCCGTCGGCTTGTTCTTCCTGATGCCAGGAGGTTCTGGGCTACCTTCCCCCGACAGCTGATATATCACAAGGATTTTTCTAGCAGTTGTGCTAGAGGGATGAGCAACCCAATCACCCATATCACAAGAATTCTTCTAGCAACTGAGAGAACGAGGAGGAGGAAGAAGAGAGAAAAGCAAAAGCTTACGCCCTACAAGATCTATTCTTTGTGCCATAGCTAGATCTAGATCTAGAGAAGAAGGAAGCAAGTGAGGAGGACCGATAGGTGTCGGTGCCTTTTTATAGCAAAAACAAGGAAGGGATAACATCAGTTGTAAAAAAAGAGGAAGGGATAAGATCAAGAGCACAGGAAACAGGAAGGTTCCCAAGAAATTGATGCCAGATCCGGTCAATGGGGAAACAGTTGCCCAGTCAATGGCTGAGAGCAGAGGTAGTGATTCTAATGTAGAATTAAATGATACGCGGATTAACCAAACGTCGTCTCCAATGTACTCCCTCCGTCCCATAAAAGATGCAATTCTCACATCCCGAGGAGTCAAACTATATGAAAAACTACTAACAATTACAAAATAAAACATTCAATTCTCACATCTGGAGGAGTATATTTTTTATAAAAAAGTTATTTCAAGACATAAATGCTAATATTGTTTGCTATAAACTTGGTCAAAGTTGTAATAGTTTGACTGGCACGTTTCCCATAACTGCATGTTTTTTGGGACGGAGGGAGTAGAATTAAAGCATATGCGGATTAACCAAATGTCGTCTGCAATGGAGAATTAAAGGATACGTGGATTAGCCAAACGCCGTCTCCATTGCTTACTTAAACTGTGTTTGGAAACAAATCTCCTGTATCTTCTCCTTCCAAAATAATTTAGATCTCCTGCCCCTTCATCTACCCGCGAAAAACAGCAACTGCCTACTCCTCATCGTCACCATTCCCGGCCGGAGATGAATAACATGCCGGAAAGAAGCAGGCGGCACCAGCCGTCGTCGCTGCTGGACCTTCCTCAAGACATCCGCATTGAGATTGCGGTGCGCGTCGGTGCGACCTCGGAGCGGCCTTTGGCTGACCTCCGCAGCCTACGCGGTACTTGCTCGACCATGCGTCGTGTGTGCGGCCACGGCGACGTCGGCCGGCGTTTGTTGATAGAGGGGATACGAGATGAGATTTCTTGGGTGTGGGACCCCACCGCCTACAAAGCCTTCCTTGCTATTCTGACCGATCTCGAGAATCCGGAGGCTTGCTTCTTCTCCGGGATCAAAGCCGTCTTCATGGAAAACAGGGGATGCAATGATCTCCGGTGCGCCACCGAGGGTGGGCACGATGCGGCAGCCTATCTATACGCCATCTTGCTCTACAGGGACAATGGCGGTGCCGCCGCTGACGACACCGCGAAGCGGTACATGAGGCGGGTCGCGGGCGGCGGCAGTACGACGTCGAGATGGCTGAGCAACGAGGGGTGTCTGCCTTTGCGCGAGAAGGCCGCGCGTGCGATCCACTCCTCGACTTGACGCATTTGGGGTGAACCGCTGCCGCCTCCGGCACATGTACGCGGCGATCAGCCATGCGCAGGCAACGGCGGCGGCTGCGGCGTGGATAAAGGATGGCTTGGAATTTCTCTGTTTTGCAGCGAAGACTGTAGGTTCCGCCGCGAAGCGGTGAAGTTCGAACGGAGTATTGGAATAGGAAATCAGTAGTGGATTAGTTTTTGTAGGTTGCTCGTATTATCTGTGTAAAATTTTGGAAGAGCAGCAAAGCCGACGCGGGTCATCAGTCCCTTGTCGCTAATGACTGTGGGGCCCAGTTCTATTCGAATGAAGAACATTTCACATTTCTCCTTTTAATCTGCAATCAAATGTTGTAACAAGTATTTCTTCGTCGTAATTAGTCCAAATTTGATAATTTTTTCTCTAAATTTTTCTAAAATCACCATCTTTTGATTAACTTTATTGTTTAGTGTATATTCTGTTTGTTGAATAATGTTTATATGCCTTATTTTGTTCTTTGTAAGTATAACATATAAATAATATTTGTTTTACACAACCATTAGTGATGAAACTTTGCATTTCGTAAGCTTAAGGTGAACACAAGGTTTTGTTAAGTTTTCAAATGCATATGAGTTCGAACATGTTGCAAAGTGTGGAAAACTTCAATATTCAAGCAACATTTTAGGAAACTATGTGAGAGATGTAGGCATTTGTACACAAGTATATTATTCCTTCATCGATACCATTTGAAATTTTGAAGAAGTTTAGGTACCCAAATTATGTTGCCAAGTCAATTTGTAGATTTTTTAGAGCAAATTTGATGTTATTAGAATTATTATATAATTACCATGGGGTGTAAAAACGAAATATAAGAATTTGGGCACACAAGTATGACAGTTGCTATTTTATTCAAATACTAAATGTCCAAATATGAATTGTTCGTATTTTTATGATTTTTTAGGTGCTGTTTTATGGGTTCTAATATTTTAGGGAAGCAAGTTTCATTCAAAAAAAATAGTGACGGGCCCACGCGTCAGCGTCAGCAGCCAATATAAAAAAGATAACTGTTGCCTGCCCGCCCGGACCCAACTACCAACAAAGGCGATGCGGGTTCACTAACCATCGTCGCCAATGACACTGGCCCACGCGTCAGCGTTAGCGTCAGTAGGCTAACCCGCGTCGGCAATGACTATCCATTGTCTCTAAGATCTAATTCATCACAACAGATCTCTAATTCATCACAACAGATCTCCAGTTCATCACAACAGAACACATATTAAAGGAGACGCGGATGGATCTACTCGCGTCTATTAGATCGAGTTCATGACATACAAAATCTAATAACCAAACTAATTAACTAAGCAGTTCATGATCGACAGACAAACTAAGCAGTTCATGTCCAACAACCTGACGAAGACACAAAAGCACACACACATTATTACTAATTGGTAGAGGAGTCTATCAATTAGTCGGTCGCCGCCGTCGGAGTCCCGCCGTCGTCGCCGCCGTGGCTGCCGTCGGAGCCGTCGTCGCCGCCGTGGCTTCCGTCAGAGCCGTCGTCGCCGTCGGAGCCGCCGTCGTCGAAGACGAAGTGGCGGCCAGCCCGCTTGACCACGGGGAGCTTCTCGAGCCTCTCAGCCAACCCGTGGATCCTGAAGGCGAGACCCTTCACGCTCGGGTCCTTGTCCACTTCATGATGCGCCTTGATGTTGAAGGCCACGCCAACATCTTCAAGCTTTCTGAAGGCGCTCCTGAGCAGGTCGACGGCGAACTTGGTGTCGTCGAAGAACGGTTCCTCGTCGGCGTCCTTGGTCGCCGGCTCCTTCCCCTTCTCCAACTTCCTCCGACGGCGGCTTTTGTCGTCGTCGTCCTCCCTTCGCCCCCGCTTCGCCGGTGGCGGGCCCCTTGACGCCATCTCCTCCTTCATGGATCTCTCGGTGATCGAAGATTTTGTAATGGTGGATCTCGAGGAGGAAGAAGAAGCGAGATAAGCTTATGGAAGAAGCAGGGGAAAGCAGGGGAAGGCAGGGGAGTTATATTGACAAGACGCGGAACCGTCAGGCGCCTCTGCCCCCACCCACTACTCCACTACTGCCAGTACGTGCCACTCAATTGCGCACCGGGCTCCGTTTCGGGCGCAAAACCGTCCAAAACCACGCGCCGCCTTTCAATTACGCGGGAAGGAGAAGGGGCAGGGGCAATGATGTCGGGACCACTCGTCAGTGGCAGCAGCCAAATTGCGGCGCCTTTTCAATTTCCATTTATTGTTTTAGATGGCCGAGGCGCCTTCTTCAACTTCAACCCTCGTCGCCTTCAACTTCAACCCTCGTCGCCAACTTCAACCCTCGTCGCCTTTCAATTTCCAAACCCCGTCGCTTTTCTATTTCCTCCCCTTCTCCTTGATGGCCGCGATGTGCTTGATGCAGCTGCTGCCAGATGATCTTGTCACCCAGATCATCATCCACTCCATCAAGGATGAGCCCGTCTTCCATTTTCTGAACCTTCGCAATAAAATCTACGGCACCTTCCGGCGCATCTGCGCCTCTGATGAGGTACTACTGCACGTGTCGCTGCTTGATCTTCGTCGGGTGTGCAAGAATCGCTACGTCAGGTCGTGCTTTGAGCGGCGCTTCCGCGAGGCCAATCATCCGGAGGCATTATGCTTCGAGGGGATGGAGAGGTTGATGAGGCGGCGGAACCCCGATAAGGGTCTGAAGCTCATCGGAGATGCCGCTGCTGAAGACCCCGGTGCCAAGTACTTTTTAGCGATGCTGAAGTACCGTTGCAACCCGGCGGACCCCGAAGCCATGGCACTGCTCCAGGAAATCAGCGGCGGCCCGTCACCCCTTGACGGGCGGTGGAAGAACCACAACCTGCGGCGGCTGCGCTACCTCGTCAACCGGGATCTCGAGAACATTGCGTGGTGGTACTAGCTTGATGACGGCGACGACGATATTCTGTTGCTGCCCGTCCAGAATCCCCACGTCTGCATTTGGGCAGCGGGATGTAGGCGCTACGGGCCGGAGACCTCAGAGATCATCCACTACTGCAGCGCCGAGTGTCGCATCCGTCATGAGTTCGACCTCTGGACGCGTAACTTCCGCCCCGCCGTGGAGTACGCCGTGAGCAGGGTGAACATCAGGTTGTAGGCGCAAGCATCAATGAACATTATCTATCTTGAATGTAAATTATTAGATATTACTAAACGCGGATTTGATTTTATCTGGATGTCGGTTTTTAATCGGTTTTTGATAGACAATATTTGATTTGTCACGTTTGTGAGTCAAATCGAAGGTTGCGGTGGTCTCATTTGCCGCCGACGAGGCCTAGGATGCCCTCTTGGGTGTCAAAACCGCCGAAGCAGGCACGGCGGGGGCGGCGGCGGGCGGCGGTGCCCTCTGCTTCTTCCTTTGTTCTATTGGAGAATGAAGAACAGTTTATCCGTCCCGCGTTGCCGACGGCATTTCTCTTTTTAATCTGCAATCAAATTTTGTAACATGTATTTCTCCATCGTAATTAGTCCAAATTTGATTATTTTTTCTTCTACAGTTTTCTAAAATCACCGTGTTTTCATTACTTTCATTGTTTAGTGTATATTCCGTTTCTTGAACAATGTTTATATGCCTTATCTTGTTCTATGTAAGTACAACATATAAATAATATTTGTTTTCCACACCTCCTGTAATGAAATTTTGCATTTTCGTAATCTTAAGGTGAACACAAGGTTTTGTTATGTTTTCAAATGCATATGAGTTCGAACATGTTGCAAAGTGTGAAAAACTTCAATGTTCACGGAACATTCTAGGAAACTATGTGAGAGATGTAGATATTTGTACACAAGTATATTATTCCTTCATCGAAACCATTTGAAATTTTGAAGACAAGTCTAGGTACCCAAATTATGTGCCAAGTCAATTTGTAGATTTTTTAGAGCACACTAGATGTTATTAGAATTATTACATCATTAACATGAGATGTAAAAACGAATTCTAAGAATCCTGAGCATACAAGTGTGACTGTTGATATTTTATTCAAATACTAAATGTCCAAATACGAATTGTTCATATTTTTATGATTTTTTAGGTGCTGTTTTATGGGCACTAATATTTTAGGGAAGCACATTTCATTCGAAAAAATAGTGGCTGGTCCACGCGTCTGCGTCAGCAGCCAAAATAAAAAGATAACCGCTGCCCGCCCACCGGACCCAACTGCCAACAAAGGCGATGCGGGTTCAATAACCATTGTCACCAATGACACTGGCCCACGCGTCAGCGTCAGCAGGCAAACCGTGCGCGGGCTGCTCAAAATTTCCCACCTATATTGACTATAATGCCCATGGAATTCCAATTCCACCAGAGAGCCGTGAAGGGCACGCCAGTAATTTCCTTAAACACAGTTACGCGCGCAGTTCCTCAGGGGACATATTCGGCTCCTCGCTAGACAGATCCACAACGCCCGCACTCTCCCCACCGCCGCCGCCACTCTCCCCGCTCGCCTTCGCCGCTCTCTCCCCGCCGCAGCTCTGCTCTTCTCCAGCCCCACCGCTCCCTGCGTGACGACGGTGACGAGGACGCAGTTACTGGCGTGCGGACGGCTTCCCGGCCAACCTAAAGACGGTTGACGCGTATCCGTCATCCCCGGCCACGACGACGAGCCGGCCATCTCAGGCCACGAGCAAACGTGGATCCGGCCCCTCCGACCATCACGAGAACAACTACTTCATTCGCGACAGAGGTTAGTCCTGCTTGAACCCCCAACGCCCTCTCTCTGCTCGGCCACCAAATCTGCTATATATTCATGTCAATGTGGATTAGGGAGACATGCCTTGATAGTTCATCTTTAATTGATTGACTGTGGATTTGATGGATGGATTTTGTTGCTCCAAGTCTGTTTGAATAAATTGTTGCTAACAGATGAAGTTATATGAACCGTTGAAATTCATTTTCATATTCCTGGTACTACAATTTTTGCACTGTAAATTCATGAAAAGCATTGAGGATGTTAGCATACTTTAATTCTGCTATGCTTTGAATGTACCAGATCGACAGTTATGCTTTGGACCTACTGTTAGCATAGTTTAATTCTGCTATGCTTTGAATGTACCAGATCGACAGCTATGCTTTGGACCTGTTAGCATATTTTAATTCTGATGGCCACATAATGTCAATGGGAATTGCATCACAGTGGTTTATAATGTAGTCCATCCAATCTGCTATATATTCATGTCAAGGTGGATTAGGGAGACATGCCTTAATAGTTCATTTTTAATTGATTGACTGTGGATTTGATGGATGAATTTTGTTGCTCCAAGTCTGTTTGAATAAATTGTTGGAAACAAATAAAATTATATGAACTGTTGAAATTCATTTTCATGTTCCTGGTGCTACAATTTTTGGACTGTAAATTCATGAAAAGCATTGAGGATGTTAGCATACTTTAATTCTGATAGCCACATAATGTCAGTGGGAATTGCATCGTAGTGGTTTATAATGTAGTGATAACTAGATTGTCCTATGCTTTGTTGAGTGTTAATTGTTTCACTACTGTCATATATATTGTTAGTGTTGGTGTCATGATGTGTTGTGAGTATTGTTTCACTACTGTCATATATAATGTCATGATTTCTTTATCCTCTTGTTGCATGTACACATGGAACACTCAATCCATCGCTGCTGAAGTTGGACAAGGAAGCAGTAGAAGGAATTTATTCTCTGCTTTGATATATAAGCATATTGTTGTGTCCCTGTCAAAATGGTTAGCACCTATCCCTGTATGCTAATTAAGTAAAATATGTACTGTGTATGTCTATGCTGATTTTATTTACGACTTGTAATGATTTCTAGTGTAATATCAGCTATTTTGCCTGTCAGAGAAAACAAATTTATCTAATAAGAATTTTGTTTAGATTTTCAGTCTTGCTTATGTTGCTCTACTGACAACCTGACATATCATCTATGCAGTCTCCCACAACAACAAACTCCTCTACCTCCAGTGCACCATCACAGCCCATCGGCGGTGAACCTTCTTCACAGGGTCACTCAGCACAGACTGTTGCGAGTAGTACTCGATCCCGCGGGTCAAGGACACAAACCAAATGGCCAGAAGATAAGTTGACTACAACTGGACTTGATGCCAATTTTTGGCCTACCCCAGATGCTGCGAGGGATAGATTTGTATTGGTCTGTGGCCTCCTTACTCAGGAGAGGGTGTCAATCAACAAGGCTGTTGATGATCTCTCACCAATTGAGAAGGAACATCTGTTCACAGTTTTAGAGGAAAAGCTAGATTACCCAGCCAATCTGGAAGAATCTGTTCGCAAGAAGGCAGTTAAGGCAGGAGCGTCGACAACAGCCGGAGGAGCCCAGGCAAACTCCGCCTAAGCAGCAGCTGCAACATGAGGATAAGCAATAGACGAAACAGCAACATCTCCAGCAGCAGGAGCGTCGACAACAGCCGGAGGAGCCCAGGCAAACTCCGCCTAAGCAGCAGCTGCAACATGAGGATAAGCAACAGGTGAAACTGCAGCCTCTCCAGCAGCAGGAGGAAGAGCGCAGGCAATCTCCCCCTAAGCAGCAGATGCAACATGTACAGCAGCCTCTGCAACAGGAGGAGGAGCCCAGGCAATCTCCACTGCAGAAGGGGAACTAGGCCAGGAAACTTCTGTCTAAAGATGAGATTCTTAACTGTATTATTGGGACAGAACAGGAACGACCAAAATACAAGCTTGGTGCACCTATGTTGTCAGAAGCAAACTTAGAGGGTGCTGGACCAAATTGTGTCAGGTTGCATGCTTACGTCATGGAACACAGTAAGGATAAACTTACCTTTCCAGCAAAGGTGGATCAAGACTACTTTAAAGGTGGTGGTGGTGCTTTAATGTTAAACATTACATTCAGTAGCGTGTATAACCTTATAACCCTGGCTTCTCTGGATGTTACCTTCTTGAGGTTGCGGACATTGTAAGTCCCTTAAAACCTAAAAAGATATTTCTTTAATTTTGATCACAAAGTTCATGCATGCTAACAATTTGATTTTTTGTAGGAAAATGATGGACAAGGCAGCGGAGATGCAGATCAGTGATGGGTTTTTAGATCCAGGTTTTATTACTTCCAAGAATATTTTACAGCATTCTGGGCTTGTTACCAATGCAATCGCAAATGCAATGAACAATGACTACGTGGTGGGTGCCTACTATACTAGCCACTGGGTAACAGTGATCATCTGGATGAAGTTCAAAGAGATTTGGTATCTAGATTCTGCTAAACAACACCCCACGCTAAAGTTCCCAGACCTCAAATCTGTTGTGGACTGGTCAGTATCTTGTAGGTTTTGTTCACAAAAATTCGATCTCTTAGTGTTTCTAATCAGTATTACTGACTATGCAGGGCCTTTGGTACAGTATCTTGTAGGTTTTGTTCACAAAAATTCAATCTCTTAGTGTTTCTAATCGGTATTGCTGATCATGCAGGGCCTTTGGTGGTCACGCACAGGACGGAGTGACGAAAGGAAAGAAAAAAAAGCCAAAAGACATACTCAAGCACAAAACAAATCTCGATGTAAGACCGATGTTATTTTATGGTCCCTTCTTACCTATTTGGTACTGCATTAACTTGTCATTTTGGTACCTCGATGCAGTGTGCTCAGCAGCCATGGTGGTCCTCTTTGTGTGGATTCCATGTGGCATTCCATATGTTAAGACTACTCGATGACATACCTGACATCAAGAAGGCTGCTGTAAGTAGATAATAATGCTCAACCTTGTCTCTGCTCATATTCTCCTACTGATTTTAGAAACTGATTTCTACTTGTATTCTCATAAATAATTATATTTTTTAGATTTCAAATCTGCTGTAGAAGTTCCACAGAAGATCTAAAGCATGTCCGGGAGATGCTGTGTGAGTACATTCTTAAGGAGATCATCGACCGAAAGGGCAACTTCTATATTGGTGCACCGTGAGTTCATTGTAGCCAGAAACTTGAAACTCATTCAGTCTACTTTAGTCAGGTGTTGTTGCCTGAGAAACTTGCTTGGCTTGCTTGATTGGGGTCAGATGCTGCCTGGTTCAGGCAGTTTTCTCATGACACCATCCAAACAAGCCCTGATGAGAGTAACTTGAAACTTGATGTGATCCTAGCTTGTCTATAAATGTGATCTTGCTTGTCTATAAATGTGATCTTGCTTGCCTATATCTGTGATGTGAGAATGTGTTTGTGATGTCTCCTTGTTGTGGTGGCTGCCATATCCTGGCTGGTTCCAGGATGGCAGGATGCAGCCCCTGATGGCTGCCAAATCCTGGCTAGTTCCAGGATGCAGCCGGCAAGCAGGCAGGTTACTGTAGGGGTGTCCTACGTATCTATAACGGACGTTAATTAAAGCTCGTTACAAACACTGATCAGTGAGTAACGGGCTTCATTCGGAAAGCCCGTTACAAACATGCCAACAATGTAACGGGCAGTGTAAAAACCCGTTACCAGTACTGACCGGTGGGCCCCAGGACCTGGCCCGTTCGTCGAGATATAGGAGACGTGGGTTGAAAGCAAGCGTCTCCTTTAGTCAAGAGACAGCAGATACGCGTGAAAACAGATGCGTCTCATTTCGTCGAGACAAAGGAGACGCAGGTTCACAGCACGCGTCTCCGATGTTGAGTTCACAGTAACGAGCTCTGTTTGAATGCCCGTTACCAAAGTTCCCTGTGGGCCCAGAGAAACAGCCATTTCACGTGACCGGTGACTAGTTGTGGTAACGGTTGTTGTTTGATGCCCGTTATGAATCCTAGATGTGCTGAGCGCGCGTGAAATAGATGCGTCTCATTTCTTCTAGATAGAGGAGACGCAAGTACACAGCAGACGTCTCTGATGTTGCGCTACTGTAACGGGCTATGTTTTGGTGCCCGTTACCAAAGTTCCCTGTGGGCCCAGACAAACAGCCATTTCACGTGATCGGTGACTAGTTGTGGTAACGGTCGTTGTTTGATACCCGTTACGAATATGTGTTATCTTTCTTGGCTTATTTGTAACACTTGATAGGTAACGGGCGCTTTGCCCGTTACCAAAGGCAATCTATGCCCGTTACCAAAGCGAGTTTTTCACGTAGTGCATGGCGAGACGTGCTGCGGACGCCGGGCTCTTCTTTGCATTGTTATGCATGAGTTGACGCGAAAATAGGACGTCACCTCCGCGCGTGACACACGTGACTCCCCGGCCTGTAGCGAGGCGTGCCAGCCAATCTGACCTGTTGATTGACAATGAAAAATATTAGGACTTGACTAGAGAACCGATGGGCCTTTAGCGACACGTTTACCAGCCAATCGGCCGATACGAAAAAGCGGGATCGGCCGCCTCGAGAGCGACTGAGGCGTGAGAGTATGGATAAGAGATCGGCTGGATCGGCCGATCGTGACGTCAACACTCGAACAGGTCGGAATCGGCTGTAGTGTTGGAAGCCGACAGGATCTAGATCGAGTGGGATAAATTGGTGATAAAAGCTAAAAACCACAAGAATTGGTACAAAAACTTGTAGATCTAGATGATATCGGTAAGGGGTGAATAAAGAACTAGACGAAACCTCAGCGATGCGCCAGGAGGTTAAAGCCTAGGGTTATTCGGTAAAACGGTACTCACAAGCTTGCCAGAGATCGATCGATGCAGCCCGACGAACTTGAAGTGGCGAAGTCACTGAAAGTAGATGTTGTAAAGTAGATGCTGTAAATTGTAAAGGGTTTGTCCGGAGGTGGTTTGTTTGATATTGGTGTGTACACTTTTTTCCGACCACGCAGGGTCACTATTTATATCCTGAGGACAACCCGACTCCTAGCCAATTACGGTACTATTTACTTGCATCTAAAGAAAACGATCACTACTAAAAATAGAAAAAGACTCGCGCAGGAGTCAAACTCTCCTAAAACTGACTCTTGACCCGTTGTCAATCATAGATTGACCCGCCTCCGCCGTGTCTTGCCTTTGGCGTATCTTCTTGATTTCCACCTTCTCCCTTCCATCGGCCGATTCCCTGGTTGACCATCGGCCGATCAGGTCGACCCTTATGGATTTGGTTTGACCTCCTTGTCCATCAGCGAGCCTCTGTTGGCCACCTTCTCTCTTCAATCGGCCGATTATACTGTTATCTCATCGGCTGGCCCATTTTATCTCTTTGACCTGTTTTTCCAAAAAACAGTGTCAACACATGCCCCCCAGTTTCGGAGTAAGTAATCTGTTGCTCCGAAATTTACTCGAATCCTGTACTTCTTCTTAATCCGAAAGATAGCCAAATCTCTTCACATGGCCAATGCAATCAGCCTCATCGCTTTCATTGATAGTGTCCTGTTCCTTCAATGTAACAAATCATCTGACACTTCCTTAGGACTGTTTACCATTTGATACTTTTGGCTCTTCCGTTTCTCTTTCCTATAAGACTCCCCTTTTTGTCCAGAGGTCTCCCTATGGCTTCTTCAGGTTTTTGGATCTTCCTGATGTAGACACTGGCTCATTTAGCTCTTAGGTATGAGAGGCATCTTCTTCTGGAAAACCCTTTAGGGGATAGCGACTGCCACTGGTCGTTGACAAACTTCTGCTTGAAATGACATTTCTCCTGGGTGCTGTTAGTGAGCTTGCCAACTCTGTGTACGAAGCTGAAGATTTCTGTGAACCGTGCTTTGTTGCCTCCTCTTATTTTTTTTGGAAATGTTTCTCTGAATCGGTCATCCTTTGGAAACTGAACCGTTCACGGGTCATCTGTTTCCTCCTTTACCAGATCTGGTATCTTCGGTTTCTGTTTTTTCTGGCTTCCCCATCCTTATCTCTTCCTGGTGCTTTGGCTATAAATGGCCACCCTCATCTTTCACAGAGAACACATCTTGCCTTTACCCATGGCTCAAAACATATATTCAGTAGGCTTTAGGTTTCTACTCTTCGATCTTCTCCCCTTCTTCCTCCCGATGGCTAGAAGAATTCTTGTGATATAGTCTAGGACATACTTCCCTCTCTAGTCTCCTTTTGTGAAGCCAGGAGGTCCAATAGCTAGAAGAACCCTTGTGACGCGTTTTGGGTGCATTAGCTGATGGGGGGGAGCGGAGGTTGTTCCTGGGCGTTTAGGAAGAAGAACAACCCTATGTCTTCTTCGCTGGGATTTGATGGAGAAGGTCGCAGAATCTGGCGATTCAACTTCATCAAATTTATGCTTCCTTTTTTGTTTTTCTCTTTCTTCATTCCCTCACTTTATGACGATGATCCAGAATCGTTGTTCGTCTAGTGATGATGAACATAATCGGTTTTCATGAATTTTCCGATTTGCCACTTCATTGTAACCTTAGATCCGAATTGTAATGTTGTCCTCTGTATTCAGTGATGAGAAGATAATATATATATATTTATTCTGAGGGTGATTTGTCTATTGGCTATAATTCGAAACCGAACGTACCAAATCAGCCATTGGCGAAATTTTAATTTTTTTGCACTGAAGGCGATTCTTTCTAAATCGGCTATAGCTCGAAATCTTAATTGACCGTTAGGCTCGACATGATGATCGGCTAGGCGTCTACCCATATACTTGGGTAATATTTTTTCAGATATTTTCCGTTCAATGCTTTAACAAACTTTTCTCCTTCCAAGATTTCCATGATATATGCATTGCCTGCACTGGCTGACGCGATACGGACCCTCCCACGTTGGTGACCATTTTCCGTATTTTGGGTCTCTAGAGCCGATTGGTAATATAAGTTTCCAAACCAGATCTCCCTAGGCAAATTCTTTAACTTTGACCTTCTTTTCATACCATCTGGCTATTCTCTTTTTATTTTTCTCAATATTCTCCAAAGCTCTAAGTCGATCACCAGCGAGATCCTCCAGTTTTTCTTTCATCATGGCCGAATAATCGTCGGCCGATAATTGATCTTGCAAGGAAGTCCTTCTGGATCCGGTTTTTAACTCCCAAGGCAATACAGCATCGTGACCATATACTAGTTGATATGGTGATACTTTGGTCGCCCCATGGCATGCCATCCTGTACGCCCATAGTGCCTCATTAAGGATTGTGTGCCATCGTTTGGGATTCTCATCAATCTTACGCTTGATCAATTTGGTGATGCCTTTATTTGCTGCTGCGGCCTGTCCGTTTGCTTGAGCATAATAGGGAGATGAGTTCAACAACTTGATTCCCAGAGAGTTCGCGTATTCCTCAAATTCTCCTGAAGTGAATTGACTCCCTTGATCGGTTGTAATGGTCTGAGGTATCCCGAACCGATAGACAATATGTTCTTTAACAAAATCAATCATATTGCCTGATGTCACAGTTTTGATGGGGGTGGCTTCAACCCACTTCGTGAAGTAATCCGTAGCCACCAGTACGAATTTATGACCTTTGCTCGATGGTGGATATATTTGTCCGATCTGATCAATTGCCCAACCCCTGAACGGTCATGGCTTAATTATCAGGTTCATGGCTGATATTGGAACTCTTTGAATACTCCCAAATTTCTGGCGCTCTTGGCATCCTTTGTAGTATTTGAAGCAATCTTCCAATATCGTTGGCCAATAATAGTTATTATTTCTGATCATCCACTTCATCTTGAATACCGATTGATGGGCTCCACAGAGTCCCTCATGGATCTCTCCCATTAAGGTTTTAGCATCCTCTTCACCAAGACACTTGAGTAAAACCCCGTCGATGGTGCGGTAGTACAACTCATCTTCTAATAAAATGTATTTAATGGCTCTGTACCTCAATTGTTTGTCAACCTTCTTGGATGGATTTTTCAGATAATCCATTATCTCCTTCCTCCAATCTTCGGCTGGTAGCTCTACAGCTAGAATCGGCCGATAGCCTGACGCCCCTTGAGCCAGCTGATTAGCTTCACTGTTGTGACATTTAGGGATATGTTCGAGTTTTACTATCTTGAATTTTCTGAATAGCTGAAGACACTCTTCATGATAGATCCCCAATATGTCATCTTTGCATTCATACTCTCCTGCCAATTGATTTATCACGAGTTGAGAATCTTCAAATATCTCAACAGCTTCAGCATTAACTTCTCGTAATAGCTTTATCCCCTTTTACACTGCCTGATATTCAGCCTGATTGTTTGTTGAAGTCTTCGCAACTGGGATGGAAAACTCATAATTTGCTCCTTGGGGTGAGATGAGGACAATTCCAATCCCAGCTCCTACTCCACAGGATGATCCATCAAAGAACATGGTCCAAGGAACAGGTTCAACGATTGCAACCTCTGGTCCGCAATGCTGAGTCACCAGATCGGTCATTATTTGTCCTTTGATTGCTTTGGCCGATTGGTAGGTCAAATCAAATTCTGACAAAGCCAAGATCCACTTCCTGACAGCATATAATTGACTACGTCATCTTTGCAAACCACGATACATTCGGCGGTTAACAGATATGGTCTCAATTTTGTGCAGGAGAAGTATAAGCACAAACATAGTCTTTCTACCGCCAAAAATCTTGTTTCTGCATCTAAGAGACTTCTACTCACGAAGTATATGACTCGCTCTTTTCCTTCGAATTCATAGCACAAGGGCCGATCCAATAGCCCGTTCATTAGCTGATAAATATAATTTGAACGGCTTTTTATCTTGAGGGGGCATTAGGACAGGAGGAGACTTCAAGTACTGCTTGATGTTGTTTAAAGCCTTCTGTTGCTCTTCTCCCCACACAAATTTCTGATCGGCCTTGAGCTTCAATAGAGGTGTGAACGGCTGAATCCTTTCAGATAGATTGGATATGAATCTCCTGATGAAATTAATCTTGCCGATCAATGATTGAAGCTCTTTCTTGTTTGTAGGTGCTTCTAATTTATTAATTGCACTGATTGACTTCTGTCCAACCTCAATTCCTCTTTCATGTATTAAGAAACCCAAGAATTGACAAGCTGAAACACCAAAAGCACATTTGTTGGGATTCATCTTAAAATCATGCTTCCTTGTGCACTCCAATGTTTTTCGTAGGTCGGCCAGATGCTCCTTGTAGCTTTTTGACTCGACAACTACATTATCAATGTAGATTTCCACTATCTTGCCGATAAGTTCATGGAATATATTATTCATGGCCCTTTGATATGTGGCACCAGCGTTCTTCAACCCAAAGGTCATGACAATCCACTCGTACAATCCAACGTGACCAGGGGTATCTGAAAGCAGTTTTTGCAATATCTTCTATAGCCATGAATATTTGATTGTATCCAGCATTATCGTCCATGAAGCTGATGACTTTATGCCCTGCGGCGGCGTTGACCAATGCATCGGCTACCGGCATCGGATATCCGTCGATCGGTGTCACTTTGTTCAAGTCCCTGAAATCAATGCACACACATAGTTTGCCATTCTTCTTGTAGACATGGACTATATTAGAAATCCATTCGGCATACCGACATTGCCGAATAAAACCAGCTTCAAGTAACTTTGTTACCTCGGCTTTTATATCGGGGTAAATCTTGGGGTTGCATTGCCTGGGATGTTGTTGGAAAGGTTGATATCCTAGCTTAATGGGTAACCGATGTTCAACGATGGATCGGTCTAAACCGGGCATCTCATAATATTCCCAGGCAAAGCAATCCTTGAATTCTTTTAATAATGCAATCAGCTCTTTCTTGTATTCTGCATCTAGCTTGGCACTTATATATATCAGCCTTGGTTTGCTTCTATCTCCAAGATCTATCTTCTCCGATTCGTCGACCGATGTAAACTCGTGCCCAAGCTTCCCTTCATCTTCAATGAACTGATCCATTAAATCTTGTCATCAGAGCCGACTGCTTGAACCGGCTTTAGTCCGAAATCAGACACTTTGAGATACTCGGTATCCCATGCTTTTCCTGATATGCAGCTCACTCGATCATAGGTCCATCCTTGTGCTTCTGTAGTTGCCACCGTCAAGGAAGTTTCTCCTTGGACCATCTCCACTGAATCTCCGATCCATTGGATGATGCATTGATGCATTGTAGATGGTATGCAACAATTGGCATGTATCCAATCCCGACCTAGCAGTAAATTATAAGATCCCCTCCCTTTAATGACAAAGAATGCGGTTGGAAGGGTCTTACTGCCGTTGGTGAGCTCCACGCAGATTGCACCTCGAGTCGGAGAGACATTGCCTTCGAAGTCCACCAGCATCATGTCGGTTTGGGTTAAATCTTCGTCAGACTTCCCAATCTTGCGCAGCATGGTGTATGGCATTAGATTGACTGCCGCTCCTCCATCTACTAGCATCCTGGTGACTGGTTTGGCATTGACAAAACCTTTGAGAAACAATACTTTCAAGTGCTGTCTTTTCTCATCTTCTGACTTCTCAAAGATAGCTTGTGTAAGTTCCAGCGTTGTAAGTGCAATCAAGCCCTAAATGAGTTTTGGTGAGTTAAGTGACAACTTGATTGAATCACTAACACTCTTGTAAAGCATGTGAGCAGGTTGTTGATTATTGATAAATGATATTTATGTGTAAGATCATGTTTTTTGCTCATATTGCAAAGATGACAAGGGTGGATCATGGTATTATACATGGAATGTATGCAAACTACTAAAGATGAATGTTATGAGTTGGTTAATGTGTTCTTCCCATTGGAGTCTATATAAGACATACAACAAGTGATCCTAAGCTAAAAAAAGCAAATATAGAGGCATGATTATATATGGTACTTAGTTGGCCTCTCTATGTCAAAGTAAAGCATATTGTGAAGAAATGAGAAGCTTGTGATGTAAAAATGGGAGAACTAAGTTAAAGATGAGTATGGCATCAAAGGGATTTCACTATTGATACAACATGGAACTTGATGAGCTATACAATGAGTTCACCGAGTATAATATCAAATGGATTTCACTCTTACATCAAGTGGAAGATATTGACTCTTACAAAGAAGCTAGTTGCAAGACTTCAAATATAGCGTTGACAAAGGTCATGTGGTTACCTCTATTGTAATGGACCTAAATGGAAGCTTGCAAGGCAAGGATGTTTGTTATCAATCAAAAGGACAATTATTTGAGTGGCATCTCAAATGGAATTCTCTCTATGGTGCAAGGCTTGACTCAATAGTGACAAGGATAAGTGATGAAGAGATCAAGATGGCTAAAACGAGGAACTAAGCAAAGGCTATGGATAGCGACCATAAGTAAGGTGCTAGGGTGAAGTTGAGAGCGTCAAGGATTTCGAAGTATCATATCCAAGCCTACCGAGGAAAGTGATAAATTGCATCTAGTGTCATGATTGATAATTTGGAATGGCTCTAGAATTCAAAGTGATTGATTCTCTACTCTATGGAAGAATTCTAAGTCACTAGCTCAAGGTGGATATGCTCAAGCACATGCATCTATTTATATCTATAACATGTGCTCAGTTGGTATACAACATTGGAAGCCCTCGAATCATTGAAGATCAATTACCGGCGTACCTTGATGGTTCAAGCTCAAGTAGATTAATTAGGGTTTATCTTTTATCTTGAGTTTAGGTATGCCGTACTATCAAGAGGGATGAATCATTGGTTGGACAACAAACATCAAAAAGTGCTCAAGGTGAACCCAAGAGAGACTAACCCTGGAGTTCAAACCTTAGTAGAGCTCTCTGGCCCAAACCGGTCTGACCGGTTTGGCAAACCGGTCTGACCGGTTTGGGCACTGACACCGTCCAACGGCTAGTTGATTTGAAAACCGGTCTGACCGGTTTGGCAAACCGGTCTGACCGGTTTTGTCTGACAGACTAACAGCTAGTTTTTGGAAGGATGGGTATTTATACCCATGAGCTCCTCTTTGAGGGGCTGCTGGTTCCCTGCGCCTCCTATGCTTTCTTGAACCCCAGCTAAGCTCTCCCCAACCTCTCTAAGTGAGATTCAAGCCTTTAGTGCCCTATTCTTGTGTTGGGTTGAGAAAGTGACTTGTGTGAGCTTTAGAGAGCTTTGAGAAACCTAGTGAGCATCCCACACTTGAGCACCGGCTGATTTGTGTTGAAGATCCTTTGAAGCATCTTTTACTCTTGGAGCTTTACTCCTAGACGGCTAGAAGTCACTTGGAAGCTCTCCAATCCGAGATTGTGGAAGCTCCAAGCAGTTTGTATTACCCCTGTGATTCTAGTGGAAACCTTCTCATCTCAAGGGTTCATTCTCTTGACTTGAGACCGAGGTCAAGGGCAAGCCTTGTGTGGCGAGCCTATCCTTGTGTGGATACCTGAACAACGTGGAGGTAGGCTAACCTTAGTGGTGAGCCGAACCACGGGATAAATCTTTGTGTCTCTTATGTATTTACTTCATATATATCTTGCTTATTGTTTTATCTCTATCTCTAGCATATACCTTGTGCTTCCGCTTCGATCTACTTTGGTGTGCATGTGCTGTGTGCAGGGACTTCATTGATACTCTTGGAAACACCTGTGGAAGTCCTACACCAAGTTTGGCTTGTGCTAGAACTCGTAGAGGGCATATACTTGTTTGTTAGTTTGCTGCCTAGCAAAACCGGTCTGACCGGTTTTGGAAACCGGTCTGACCGGTTTTAGTACTAACAGAGGGTTGAAGTTTTTAATAAGTGCAGATTCGTCTATTCACCCCCTCTCTAGACGACATCAAGATCCTTTCAAGCGTTAACTGAGTCATCCCAAGTTCTTCATCGGATGTATCCGAATCAACTGGAGCCATGAACTCCTTTGGCAGAAGGACAACCATGTTTATATCAGCTTTTGGCTTACCATCCTTCTCACCATCGGTCTTAGGCTTGGGGCGCCATACTTTAGACCGAACCTTCTTCTTGTCCAGCACACGTCTTTCTTCTTCTTCTGGGATTTGGTCAGGCCATCTGGGCACCATTGTGGATTGGGCTTCTTATGTGACTGACTTGATCCTTAATCATCCAGTTGTATGGTGCGTCGACGTTCAGGAGCTCGGCACATGATATCCTCATCCGGGACCAGAGAATCGGCCATCTCTTCCAGCCGATCGTTTGACTTTTCATTGACTCGGCCTCCCAGCCGATCATGAACACTGGCCTTGCCCCCCAGCCGATCGTGGACGCTGGCTTTGCCCCCCAACCGTTGATGAACTGGGATCCATAGGTTGCTGAATTCGCGGTGATCTCCAGCTGTAGGCCTTCTGTCATTGAAGCAAACCCTCTTGGAGGAGCTGTTATTGTTATAAGCCCCGTTGCATTCTGGACAGTTTTCCGCCGTTGGCAGTTTGATTCCTTCCTCCCAGCAGTACTTGAAGAACGGACATCTCCAATGTCCTTCATTGCGCCGTGCTCACTCCTCTCTTCCTCTTGCTTTCTCTTACCATCGTTGAAACTTGTTGATCAGCATTTGGGACGTGACAGGCCGGCATGGCTTCAGGTCTTCTTCTTCAAGCAGTAACCCTTTTCCTTTAACATCGGCAGCGGTTGCTTGTACTTTGGGATCAACGGCTCCTTTATTTTGAGCCGATTCCGACGTCAGCAACTTAATACGTGACGTGTCTTTGCTAGACACCTCAACTGTATTGGTTGGGAAGGGGTGCTGATCAATCTTCATTGGCTTTTCAACTTTGGTAGGGGTTTCAAACTTGAGTTTCCCTTGCTCAATAGCTGATTGAATCTGTTGTCTGAAAATCTTGCAATCATTGGTGTCATGTGAAGTTGCATTGTGCCACTTGCAATATTTCATCCTTTTGAGCTCCTCTGCAGATGGTATGGTATGGAACTGGGAGAATTTGATCTGCCCTTGCTGAAGCAACAGATCAAATATCTTATCGACCTTAGTGATGTCAAAGCCGAATTTTTCTGGTTCCTTTTTACCAAAGGGGCAGGATACTGTCTTCTTCCCTTTGACCCATTCTGCAAGCCCTATCATATTTTCCTCATCATCAGAATCATAGCAATCCACATAGGACACCTTCTTTTGGAAGTTCTTCCTAGGCTCGTAAGATCTTGCAGTCTCCTGACTCATCCGACTGACCAACTGGCTGAGACTCTCGAAGTCATATGATGCATATTTTTCCCTCAAGGTCGGCAAGAGTCCTTGAAATGCTAATCCGGCCAGCTGTTTATCTCCCTGATTCAGACTATAGCATTTGTTCCTGACCTCGCTGAACCTTTGAACGAATCCAGCAACAGTTTCATCGTTCCTTTGTTTGAGTCTGGTCAGATCAGTAATCTTCATCTCATGAATGCCAGAGAAGAAATAATTATGGAACTGTTGTTCCAGATCGGACCACTTGATGATAGAGTTGGCCGGTAATGAGGTAAACCATGAAAATGCTGGCCCTGAGAGAGATGAAGAAAACAACCGTATCCTAAGTGCATCAACGTTCCCTGCTTCTCCACACTATATGATGAACCGAGTGATATGCTCCATTGTGGATGTATCATCTTGTCCAGAGAATTTTGTGAAGTCTGGTACTTTGAATCTTGGAGGGAAAGGTATTTGATCATAACCAGATGGATACGGCGTTCTGTACATGTAAATCTGCTGCTTAGGTTTTATCCCAAATTGCTTCTGCAGCATCTCTGAAAGGTGGTCAATCAATTCTTCCTTCATATGAGACTTCAACTCAGCCGATATCTGTTCTATCGCTTGCATCTCAGCTGATGGAGTCTCTGGAGGTTGTTCTTCCGAGGTTCTTGGCTGTGGATTTGGTGCTGCCGATGCTTTTGCTCCAGAAGAACCTTGTGTATTTGATTGACTCGTTACAGGTGTCCGATCGGCTGTCCAGCCGATGGAACTGGCTGATGCAAATTCAACTGGCCCGAGCTGGCCAATTGGCTTAGGAGCATCTGCATTGTTTGCATAGGGTCCACCTGCTGTTGTTGTGCTACTGGCTATCTTGTGATCCCCTGGTTGATTGGTTGCTGAGGCGACGATCTTGTATGAGCAACTGTATTGGCTGGGGTTAAGACAGGTTGCACTGACGTTGACTGTTGTAGTGGAGTAGTCTGCACGAGCATCCCCAAGGATGGCTGAGGAGCCGGTCTCTGAGGTGGAACGGAAGCTTTTCTTTCCATTGGTATAACCATATATGCATGAGCTGGTCCTATTTTAACTCTTTCAAAGGCTTTGCTTTCATGATTGAAGTAGACGAACTCCACTCCTTCTTTGGTCATATGCACAGTCCCTGGAGTACCCCCAAACATAGCTTGATAAGATTCCGGGTACTTCACTTCTGGAATTTCTTCAGGGTGAGGCTCGAAGAAATTTGAGATAACAGTCTCAAAATGTTCATGAGGCAGGCCCCATCCTACAAGTCTTCCATTCTGATCTCTCATCGCAGGATACTGCTGGTGATGATTCTGCACTGAAAATGTCTGATCCTGGACTTTGGACTGTGCTGAATAGGTTTGAACTACTGGCACCGTAATAGCAGGGCTTTTAGACATATCCCCAATATTCTGATTCAGAGTCGGCTGGGCATCCGATGAAGAATCAGGAGCAGTTGCATTGATCTGTGGAGACGGTGTAACCCCTACTGTTGGATCGTCAATCGGCAGGGAAGTCGATTGGTCTTTTGGGAACACTGGAGGAGTTCGCTTTGGTTGGAAGTATGCAGGTCCCACGTATCCCTCTTCTGTTTCCTTTTTGAGCGTCTCAGTCAGACAGTTTTGGATAGTATTGGCAAGGACTGTTGACTGATCGATCATGGTTTGATGCATAGCTTTGTTCATCATGTCTTGAAGCCCTTGAGGATCAGCTGAGAAGGTGATATGCTGAGGTGCTGGCAAAGGATTTTTCTGGTAAACTCCACCTTTAGTTTGGCCGTATGAAGCCAAGCATAGTTCTTCATATCGCTTCATGTGAGCTTCAAACTCAGCTTTGTCTGCATCCTTCAGCTGATCTTTGGTGATTGTCTGAATGCTGCCCTGGTCAACTTCATTATTCTTCGAGTTTTTCGTCATTGTTGACTTTTTCGGGTCCCACCGGGCGTGCCAAAAGTGTGTTGACGCGAAAATAGGACGTCACCTCCGCGCGCGACACACGTGACTCCCCGGTCTGTAGCGAGGCGTGCCAGCCAATTTGACCTGTTGATTGACAATGGAAAATATTAGGGATCGGCTAGAGAACCGATGGGCCTTTAGCGACACGTGTACCAGCCAATCGGCCGATACGAAAAAGCGGGATCGGCCGCCTCGAGAGCGACCGAGGCGCGAGAGTGTGGATAAGAGATCAGCTGGATCGGCCGATCGTGATTTCAACACTCGAACAGGTCGGAATCGGTTGTAGTGTTAGAAGCCGACAGGATCTAGATCGAGTGGGATAAATTGGTGATAAAAGCTAAAAACCACAAGAATTGGTACAAAAACTTGTAAATCTAAGCTGATATCGGTAAGGGGTGAATAAAAAACTAGACGAAAGCTCAGTAATGCGCCCGGAGGTTAAAAGCCTAAGGTTATTCGGTAAAACGATACTCATAAGCTTGCCGAAGATCGATCGATGTAGCCCGACGAACTTGAAGGATGACGTTGTAGAAAAGAGTAAAACACAATGGCGAAGTCGCCGAAAGTAGATGTTGTAAAGTAGATGCTGTAAATTGTAAAGGATTTACCCGGAGACGGTTTGTTTGATATTTGTATGTACACTTTTTCCCGACCACGCAGGGTCGCTATTTATGTCCTGAGGACAACCCGACTCCTACCCGATTACGGTACTGTTTACTTGCATTTAAAGAAAACGATCACTATTAAAAATAGAAAAAGACCCGTGTAGGAGTCAAACTCTCCTAAAACTGACTCTTGACCCGTTGTCAATCATAGATTGACCCGCCTCCGCCGTGTCTTGCCTTTGGCGTATCTTCTTGATTTCCGCCTTCTCCCTTCCATCGGCCGATTCCCTGGTTGACCATCGGCTGATCAGGTCGACCCTTGTGGATCTGGTTTGACCTCTTTGTCCACCGGCGAGCTTCTGTTGGCCACCTTCTCTCTCTTCAATCGGCCGATTATACTGTTATGTCATCGGTTGCTCCTTTTTATCTCTTTGACCTATTTTTCCAAAAAACGGTGTCAACAGCATGATAAAAGGAGTAGAGTAGAATCGAAAACGCTACAGATTTTGGGCAGCACGAAATTCCCTGTGTCTGTGTTCCTCGTGTTCCCTGAGTTCGTGTGAGTGCGTGACCTTTCTTCCTCGCCGACGTTCAGAGCTCGCCGGCACAAGCCACCGGCGTTCCTGGTCGTTCTAGTGCGTGCTCATTTCTGACATAGAGCTCAAGATCACCATGGCCACGACCATGATGGCCGCCAAGAACAGAGCTCTGCTAGTATCCACGCTTCCGAGAAGTGCCATCAGTGAGTGTTCCTAATAATTGTTGTTCTTGTGTTTAGATGTGGGGTTGATGCAATGCTGACTTCTATGGCCACATTTACACATAGGCTCAAGGACAGCGAAAATTTAGCGGAGAATTAATTATGCTTGGTTATCTTTTAGATGTCATCAATTTTACATGACCATGAGTATGATGAAAGGAAACTGGCATGCACCTAATTCTATTAGAGCCACATGACCATGGCCTGACCTCACCTCCCCTTAAATATCTGGGGATGGAAGAAAAGTAGGACTCCTTGTAATCTACTCTCAGAAATCAAAACCTATGTGGTGACCTAAGGAGTAAGGGGCATCAGTTTTTGAAGAGTTGCTTTAGGAAGCAGTTGCCAACAATCTTTGGGCGTGGAATAAAATTTCACACCCAAAAAAAATATGCTCATGAACTTATCTCTTAAGACAAATTAAAGAGAAGTGCATCTGGCTCAAAAAAATTCATTTACCCTGTTGACAACATCATTAGTAGCTACAGACTCTGAATATCCTCCGGAAGCTGCTCCATCTCTTTGCTCTTATGCAGCTGTGATAGCAAACAAAAAAAAAACATGTTAGAACAAAATTCTGCATTTACTATTTATTTTCAGAAATTGGCTACCAATCAAGGCTACAATCTTAAGCAACACCAAAATGGAAGCACAATCAATTGCTTTTTTTCTAGGTAAGAATCAAATACCAGTAAGCACAAAAAAAAGATATGTAGATTTGACAGCAAAAGGAAAACACTGGCAAGTGAGATGGAAATCTCAAGCAATTTTAGATGCTCCATCAAGTGAGCTCCAACAGCTGCACATTGTGTCTTCCATCACTTCTTGTCAAGAAATTTAAGCATAGGTAATCCACCATCATAACTTAAAAATAAATCTTTAAGTGACCAATTGCCAATTGGAATCCTTACCCTATTACTGAAACATATATTTCTATGCATATACTAAATCCTAAAAAACAAACAGTACTGGTACTTATAATGATGCTACACTGTCTGGAACAAAGGCAGCATGTCTTGTAACCTAGGTTTCACTAAAAAAATTTAACCAGCTAGAAAAGACATACCCAGAAAACTAATTAAATAATGTTTATGTAATCCAAAGCCTATTTTGAAACTGCGAACACAATTAGTAAATTAACCATGCATATTTCGATTGCCCCTTAGTTCTAGCTACTTCTGTAGTACAACTGTTGATCGAAGTTTAAAAGAAAATATAGACGTCATGAAATCTGGCCCAGGCGATCTTAGTACCAAAGGGGAACATAGCAGCTAGCAACCTGATTACTCTAGCAAAACAATAAACCTTCCCAAAGGCCCAAACTACACAGAAAACAAAAAAAAATGAACTCACCATTCCAGAATAAATTCCCTTTTGATGTTCTCCACCAATGTTTAGATGGTTATCAATAGAACCTTATTGTTCCTTTTAAAAGAGCTGCAAATGACAATTGACAAAGACATCAAAGTATCAGCATATCACAAATTGAATGTGTCTGAAACAAAACATGTACTGATGACAAATATATACTTCTACTGAAATAGCATAGATGTGACTACATTTGGTGCCTATACAGGTGTGACTTCACATATATATAATCTACCAAACTCAACTGATGTGTCTATGCTTTGATATCTCTCTGGTTTCAAACTCAACTGATGTGTCTATGCTTTTTTTCTCTGCAGTACAAAACAAAAATTGATTGCGGAACAAAACAAACAAACTGACAAAGTGACAACGCATATGACTATGAGACAGACAGTAGATTAAAACAAGTTGTCTAGTCGAAAACATGCAGTTATAGAATTGTTTGCAGAAACCTATCACTATCAGGTGGCTGTCAACTGAACAATCGTGTAAAAGCAAAACGAGCTATTCGAGGTGTAACAGCAACCAGGCCAGCAGCATATTTATGATTTACAAAGAGAACGCACAAATGCAGCCTTTTTTAGATACACACACAAGCCATGACAGGCATCTTTGGATAAACATATAAAGTGTTCATGACTCCAAGTAACAATGACCAGATCAACAAACATAATTGGAATGAAAGCGCGTACTGGAGAAGTGTTGCTGGAGACGATGGCTCCGTCGTGTTTCTGGTGGAGAAGTGGGGTTGGAGACGACGGTGTCCACGGTCTGGGTGATGTAGATAGCGGCACTGACGGCAAGGTAAGCACTGGAGACCTGCGGTGGTTCCGTTGGCCATGGGCCACTCGTCGAGGCTGCGGCGGGTGATGGCGAGCGGCTGCAGCGGCGGGAGCAGGACATGACCTTGGCGCTCATCGACAGCGGGGTCGTCGTCGTCGGTGGCGGCGGCGGCAGGACGCGGGGGACCTGTCCTCCGACCCCACGGCGCGGCCTCATCCTGTGGCGACTCGGCGGCCGCCCTCGACACGGACAGGACGCGGAGCACAAGAACTTGCGGCCTCCACCGACCGCCACGGCGCCACCAGGCTGTTGTCGGGGGTGGCCATGGCCACGAATCGGAGCCCCCAACCGGCAACACTGTGGGCGGAAACGCACCAAAAGGAAGCGACGATTAAGCCATTCTGAGCTCCTAATAAAAATCCGAAAAAGAAGGGGGCAAATACGAAGCTGAACTTTGGGCCCAACACGAGCACGGGCCCACCACGATGATTTCGTGCTCGGGTCGGCACGAGCACGAAGGCCATCTTGCCATGTCGTGTTCGTGCCGCATGGGCTCGTGCTGTGCTAGGCGGGCCAAATGGTCATCTGTACTTGTGCTCAAATCTAGGTCGGGTGCAGCCGTTCGCGGGTGAATCGGCGCGCTCGCGGGCGACCAGATCTCGGGAGATCGAGGCACGCGACAAGACGGGGGAGCACCAGCAAGCTCGACGTTCTCTCGAGAGGAAGGGGAAGCGAAGCGAAGGAGGGGGAGGGGAGGAGAGAGAGGAGAAAGGTGGTGGAGAAGAGAGGGGCTGTCACGTGGAAGAGGGAGGGTGAGCGGCGGCGAACGGGGAGGGAAAATCGAGCGTGATTTGCGGGCGGGATGAAATGGGTACGAGCGGATGGGTAAGAAGTGGGCTCGGTGAGAAAAGATCATTGATTCTGGCGGAAATATTTTAGAACGTTGAGTTTTTTTGTCGTTTTACCTTTCGTCATCGTTTTTTTTACTCGGCATGTTAAGTGGGCTGATAGGTGGGTATATTTCTCTTTGGGTGAGAATTGTTTGCAATTCTTTCTGCTTTTGTAGTATAGAAAAGGCCCGCGTTTAAAAAAATCTAAAACGACCCCTTATCCCTAAAAAAAATCTAAAAAGGCTCTATTCTAAGAAAAAAAATTTCACCGTAGGATTTCAGCATTCATCTAAAAAGACTTTGAGCGCTAAATCTATACTCCCTCCGTCCCGTAAAGAATGGAATCCCAGAACTTGAAAAAAATCCCACAAAGAGTGCAATATTAGAAAATAGATCTAATTACTTGCCTAATTAAGTAATCAGATCTGATCTGCATGTCAAAACTTACTGCATGTGGCTAAAAAATAGAGGCACTAGAGTCTTTTAGCGCCATCACTAATCTTTCTTAGAAAAACAAGAATCGCACTTTTTATGGGACGGAGGGAGTATTTTTTTTAGCCTAACGGCAGCGGTAGCATGGATAAGGTCCTGGACCCTAAATGTAGGGGATTTTGTCAAAAAATTTCAGTGCAGCGGTAGCCTGCAAAACAACCGTTATTTTTCAGGTGCCCTCGCTCCTCCAAATTTCTCGGGCCTGGCTCCTCCACTCCCTCGCCGCCCCACTAGCGTTGCCCGCTCGCGCTTGGCCGGCCGAGGGAAGAGGTGGGAACATGAGCTCCCCGCGCGAGCGTGCCGCCGCCGGCCCCCGGCGCCGCACACGCGCTCCTCACGCCGGCACCGTCCACCTCCACGTCATCCTTCCTTGCAAAAGACATCAAGCTAGCAGCGGAGGGGATGTCGAGCCGGACCATCGCTGGAGTGCTCGATGGCTGCCACGGGCGACGCGGAGCTCAACGCATCGACGTGGACCAACCGGAGGCACGAGCTCAGCAGGAGACCTTGTGATAGAACCGCCCAAGATAATTCTGTATTATTGCCTAAACCACTCCATTTGGTCATTAAGCAATAATACAGAGGTATCCTGTCGTCTCTGTCGTGTCAAGCCTGGTGAATCACGAGTAACCCGGATCGCAACATTCATACATCAAAACCCACACGAAGGCGGGTCCAAAGATTACATCATCACAAATTATATTACATCAAATCCCTTAGGGGTTCTTTTATTACAAACCGAGTTCATTGCATAAAAGTAAACAGTTCAGAGTTTAATACACACAACAGAAATAAAATACTAAACATCATAAGTGACATCCAAGGAGGCCATCCAAGATGCCACTAAGCACTGTCCTCCTCCCACTCGATTTCCCAATCGGGTGGGAACGATCCAGGGCGCGGAAACCCATTGTTCACATCACCTGTAAACATCAACAACGGCAAGGCTGAGTATACTAATACTCAGCAAGACTTATCCGATGGCGATAATATTCACCAACCCTATAGACATGAAAGGCATTTTGGCTAGTGGTTTATTTTGCTGAAAAGCAACAAAGAGTAGGTCCTTACTTTCAAGTTTTAGCTCACAATTCTAGTTGTTTAATCATTACTAGATTGGCAACTACTGCAAGCAAAGTTGTGCAATACAATTAAGCAATATCAATATCCATTCTCACTTTCATCATAAAGGGAAATGGGTTGTATAGTTAAGTAGTCCCGGATAACGGTGAGAGGCCGACGATCGATCGATTATTAACCTTGCAAGGTGGACCTAAACACATGGAAGATGCACATCCCAAGAAGACAACTAAAACCAAGGGGGTGGAGCATGCATCAACCAGGCAGTTCCCAGCGCTCCTCGGTTCGGGAGCAAGCTCACAGTCTTGGTAAAAGGCGGGAAGGTTATGGACTCCGCCGCCCAACCGCGCACATGTACCGCATGGCCTAGAACTGGGGGCCCTCCCCAAGATTAGTGGTCCACGTTCCCTTGCCGATTCCTGAAGGTACTAGGCTTACCGGACTCATTCCCGGCAAATGTTTAGTACGTTCAAAAGCTTAACCATTGACAGTTTGACACCCACTGACTGGACCCGATCCCATGCTCTTACCACGTGAGCAAATCAGTTTAACCAATCTTATGATTCTAACATAAGAGACCTATAGCTCGCGAGTGACATCCATCACTTGACTTTTACCGGGTCCTTAGAGCATGGCAACTAGCGTCCTATCATACTAGTATTTGAACATAGGAATCTAGGATCATGCAACTAGGGTTTCAATTCAACTCCTGAACGTAAATGCACAAACATAACATATATATTTGCATAAGTTAGAAACAGGGAATTATGCTCTGGTGCATGCCTTCATTAGCACAGTCAGTCAGTGACGAACTCCTCCGAACTTTGGTCCGGGCCTTGTTGCACTTCCACTGTGTTCACTCTTGCGTTAGCGAGGTCCTTGTCAGCTTTCGGCACCAGCTCGTAGTTTCCGTCCGGGAGCTCTACACGATATGCACATGCATGAATTTGTGTGTTCAAAAATAAAAGAATTTTAGTTCTGAGTTTAATGACAACCCTTAGGTGTTTTGGTTGTCCACATTCACCATGAGGGTTAATATATTCAGCATACTCTTCCGGAAAATAACGATGTGTTGATGCTTATTAAATTCTTTTCCTCGATGGTGATTGTGTACACATCTATTATCATTAAATTAAATTTACTTCACCAAGAAAGGGTTGCTGCCTCGTGATTCAATTTAGTGAAATTTAATTATTTAAACTTGCATTGCACGAAGGTGATGGCAGGTTTTCCTTTTATTCCTTTTATCGAGCGTGATTTGCTTCCAAATTTTATTCTGATAAATATATACATAAACTGATCAAAATACATCTCAACCCTGAACTTGATATACTAAGCAAGCCACTGGCCATAAACCAACTTATTTCATCAACTAGGGCTTAGCATGAAAAACACTTAAAATTAAGCCTAGCATATCAAAATTAAATCACCCATAAACAAATATACATACTTTTGAGATGAAAATTTACACAGAGCCTTACAGGGGTACATCTAGCATAGATATGAACTTATGCAGCAAGGAAACTTATCCTAATCAAGTTTATGAAAATAGCTCTAACTAACCATGGTAAAATATATGACTAACTTAAACATGTCAAAAGCATGCATACTGTTAATAGGGGTTTATAATCATGACACAGAGCTATGGAAAAAATATTGACATTAATTGATCAACAAATTAATTTATAAAATTCAGAAACAGAGGCACTAGCATATATGAA
Organism: Cenchrus fungigraminus; assembly: GCA_036936925.1. Classification (NCBI taxonomy): domain Eukaryota; kingdom Viridiplantae; phylum Streptophyta; class Magnoliopsida; order Poales; family Poaceae; genus Cenchrus; species Cenchrus fungigraminus. The sequence goes on along the minus strand of CM072778.1, from coordinate 40,748,107 downwards.
AATAAAATCATAACTATAGATACACAAGATAACTAAGTGCCATCTTTCTACCAGATATCTTTCATGATCATACCAGAAACATATCCAAAATTTGGCAACAGATCACTTCTAGAATTTGAATTATTTCAAATCTAGCTAAACTGATCAATTTGAATTAATTTAAAAACTACTCAGAAATTTGAAAACTTCCTTTGTATAAAAGTTGCATCTAGTCATGATGAGCACAGGAAAATTGAGTTTGTATTTTTAGCATTTTTTTCTGATTTATGGTGAAGTTTACAAGATCTCAGATTTCAAACCTTGGCGGTACAAGGGAGCTCCCTGGAATCTTACAGCTAAGCCCTTCTAAAGAACTCGATCTTCACAAATCTACCCTTGGCGGTACAGGGGAGCTCGCCGGCGGCCGGACTCGGTCGGGTGACTAGCTAGGGTGAAGTGTGTGCTCACTAGGGATGAAAGTGGTGTGGATAATTTTCGCATCCAATCCGATCCGAATCCGAATTATGCGAATATGGAGAAGAGTTTTTGATATCCATGCGGATGTGGATAATCCGAATCCGATTGTGTGCGGATGCGGATTAGGATATGGTGTTAGTGATATCCGACGGATATGGATTATCCGATAATTGAATGCGGATAATCCGAGGCCTATAATAGGATATCCGACTATTATGACAGCCCAATACGGCTCATAACATTATGATCTTTTTCTTATACATAATTTTTTAGACCACAAAATTTTAGTTATATATATAGTGTGTGCACATGCATCGAAAACATTAACTGCAGTCATGTGTAGAGCATCATTTGTCACCATTTGAAACTGAATATAAGCATGTATTGTCCGACTATATTAATCTGCATCTGCTCCGACACTGATCCGACTCCGCACCATATCCGACATCCAAAAAAATCCGCATCCGTAACCGCATCCGTGTAATATCCGCTCCGCTCCACATCCGACAAAAAAATATGGATGCGGATATGGTAAGGGTATTATTCGATCCAATCCGCTTTCATCCCTAGTGCTCACCATCGACCGATTGGCGATGTCGGGGTCGACAGGGATCAAGCCAGTGATCGCTGGTAGTGAGGCAGAGGCGCGGTGGCCGCCTCTGCTCCAACTCTGGCGATGGACAGGGCTCGGCTCGGTAATGCGGGGCTCGGGGAGCTTCGGTGCGGTCTAGAGGCGAGGCTAGGGTGGTTAACCGACGACGACGGATCTCAAGCGAGCGAGCTCCATGGCGGCAGCGCAATGGCGGACGGCGGAAAGGGGGAAAGAGTGTGCAGAGCTCCGGTGTCGCCTTTTATAGCCTATGCGGCTTGGAGGAGGGTCCGAGACTCCCTTGGGGCGGATAAGCTCGCCCATGCGGTTGTGGGCCAGCACCGGCCTCGGCGTCCGCGATGATGGCACATGGCGGCGCGGCGCGTGGCAGCTAGGCGGCTAGAGCGCGTAGGCGCTCGATGGCCTAGCGCCGGCGGTGGCACATGTGAATGGTTGACGGCGGCGGTGATTGGGGACCTGTGTGGTTCGAGGACCGGTGGATGGTCGCTTCCTGGTGTGATGAGTGATTGACAACGTTGTGTGGACTGATTCTTGGCTAAGTATTGCAGGTGCAGGTTGCGGCTTGACTGGTATTGGTGCAGGTGAAGAGCAAGCGCGAAAGGTCGTTGCCGGGTAGGCCTCCAGGTGTGGAGAAGACAAGTAGGCTTGGCTCGAGGGACCCGGTGGCCAGCGGAGTCAAGTGCGGGCCGCATGGTGGCAATAACAGCAAGATGAAGTCATGGACGGTTTCTTGGTTGAGCCTCAAAACCAAGGTCGAGCCGGGACTACGTGGGAGCCGAGTCATGAGTGGTGATTGGCGGAGGCTGCACCGAGTTCGCGGGGTTTCCAGTGGTTCACCAGAAAACCGCTGGGTTCCTTGGTTGATCCACAAAGCCAGGACCGAAGACGGAGGTGCAGCAGTATCAGGCCGGTCTGACCGGTCTGACCGGTGGGTACCGGTCTGACCGGTGAGGAGCACCGGTCTGACCGATGTGCGACGACGCAGTCCGGAGACTTTGAAGCAGAGGACATGCGTCGGGATCGCAAGGCTTGCGTCGAGGCTAAGCAAGTTTGCGGTCGCCTTGCATCCGTCCGATGATGCGAAGACAAAGATTCCCAAAGTGCCCCTCGGGGGTGTGTATCCTAGTATTAGGTCTTAGCGGTAGTTTCGTCTTTCGGCTAGCCTCCATATAACCCAAGTGGTGAGAGGATGGCAGCCATCTCTTGAAAACCTAGCTCATTTTGTTTTGCTATTTTCCTCTTCCTTTTTCCTTTGGAATTTCTACGACTAGCTTGAGAGCTTCATGGTGAGATCTTTAGAGAGGGATGGAAGATTGGGAGGCAAGTTAGACCTTGTATGAACCTTCATAGTATGTATAGATGATTCGGCGTGGTTCCTCAAGGCTTGATTGTGTCTAACCCGTTTTTCCTTTTTGGTGATTTTCAGAGCCTTTTCTTGGCGATTTTCTTGTGGCGGTTTTGAGACCTTTCTCTTTGGGATTTGGTGGGGGATGTATGCATGAAACCCTCATGGTTCTTTTCCCTTTGATTCCCCTCCCAAATCCGTGAGTAAAGGGGCTCGATTTTGGGGTGTTCTTGGCTCTAGAGTTAGAGGCGTTCTTGGTGGGATTTCTTCGATTCCTCTCGTTCTAGCAAGTTTTGGTGGACCAAATCTTGGCTATGGAGTGCCCATGAGGTGTTCCTACTATCCCCAAAGTCTTGTGCGAATCTGTGGAGAGAATCGGGAGATCGGGAGTTGGATTTGGGGGAGTTGACCCGCGGGCTGCTGTTCATCCCGAGCTGCCCAGGCGTGACTGGTCTGACCGGTGCTCTTGACCGGTCTGACCGGTGCAAGGCCATTGTGGGATTTGCCTCGGGTGAACTGCCTGGTTGGTGTGTCTTTGGGCTGAGTTGTTGCTGGTCAGTTCTTGGCAGGTTTCGAGAAGTTTGGCTAGGCTTTGTGAAGGATTTTCTTCGTGAGCAGTTTGAGTTTTGGAGGTGGTTTTTGTTCCAGGGCCTAGAGGAGTCACTGAGGCTTCTTGGAACGTTTTCTGTGCTGCTGCTGTAGCCACCGGCCTAACCGGCTCTGTCCACCGGTCTGACCGGTGTCACCGGTCTGACCGGCGCAGGCCATCGGTCTGACCGGTGTAGCACAGGCAGCAAGCTGTGCAGATTTCCGCTGTGCGTTTGGGGTGTTTGGTTCGGGAGGTTGTTGTGTTGGTTCCTAGGACCAGTAGCACTCCAGTGGCTACGTGGTCTTGGTCAACTTGGGTAGTTGAGTCGGAGACGTGATTTGGCTAGCCGTGTTCGTCTTGTTGGAGTAGCCATCTCCTTCGAGAAGATTTTTTATCGGCTCCCATTCACTCCCCCCTCTCTGGTCGCCAGTTCGGTCCTTCAAGTGGTATCAGAGCCGATTACGGATCTTCGGATTCTAACCAGTCTAAGATCCAAGGATGGCGTACCAAGAATGGGGTTCGGGTCCTCCGCACTTCGATGGTAAAAACTACCATATGTGGCAGAGGCGGATGGCAGCTTTCCTCCGCGGTAAGGGTCAGATCCTTTGGGACATTACGGTGAACACAGCTTATGTTCATCTGATTAACTTCCTTGCTCTGGGATCGAGGGACATGCACGACGCCAACAATAAGGCGGTCGACTACTTGTTTTGTGCTCTGTGTCAGTCCGAATTCGATCAGGTTCAGACAGAGGACTTAGCTTGTTGGATTTGGAGTCAGTTGAAGGATGCTCATGCTGGAAATGCTCAGGTTCAGGCTCGGATGTATGCGACTTACCGGAGAGAGTACGAGAATTTCACTCATCTCCCCAGTGAGTCCATTGATGCCTTGTTCCAGAGGTTCACAGTTGTGGTGAACAACATGAGGGCCAATGTGGACGTGCTCCCGTACGATGATCATGACAGAGCTGTTAAGCTCTTGCACTCTCTGGATCGTACAGTTTGGGATGGCAAGTTCGAGGCCATTGTTGAGTCCGAGAAGTATGACACTTTGACGGTGAACGAGCTATTCTCGAAGGTCAAGTCGGCTGAGGTGGATAGGGGTATGACAGCCAAGCTTGAGAGCCCGACTGACTCACATAGTCTCACTCTCATCGGTGGCTCAGGTGCAAAGTCTAACGCTAACCCATCCACCAGGATGTACTCTTTGTCCTCTTTGATGTCTTTGCCAGATGAAGAGTTCGACGTGCTTGGAGAGGACGAGCTGGCGCTGCTGACCAGGCGGTTCGAGAGGATACACGAGAACCGGGTGAACACAAGGAGGAACACAAGGACATGCTTTCAGTGCGGCAAGTCAGGACACTTCGTCGCCGACTGCCCCGAGAAGATGGAGAACAAGGACGGCTACAAGCACCGGTCGAGGACGGACGGCAAGTACAGATCGAGGCGCGATCACAAGCCGAAGCACAAGCACAAGCACAAGGATGAGCGACGATCGAGGAAGAAGGACGGCCGCGGTAGGGCCCGAGCGATGGTCGGAGCGAGCGACGTCGACTCCAGCTCCGCCGACTCTTCCTCGAGCTCCAGTAGCAGCGAAGATGAAGGTGATCGGTGCTAGAACAAGAAGTCATCCAAGAACTTGAGTGGGCTAAGCTGCTTTGCTGGAGATGGCTTCTGTACCATGGCGCGTAGCTCCGGCAGCAAGAAGAGTCACCAGAGCGACTCGGACTCGGACTCCGAGGATGAGGTACATGACGAGCTTCCTTTCTTGCGTGAGGAGAATGAACGGCTTGGCAAGTTGCTTGATAATCATGATGACATGCTTAGAGAGGCTAAGAAGATGAGGAAAGAGCTTAGGGCCTCGCTTGAGGATGCTAGGACTAGAGTGACTGAGCTAGAAACACAGAACTTAGATGCTAAACTTGAGATTGACTCACTTAAGGCTTCACCTGTTGTTTCTGATGAGATTGATTGTGCTGATTGCTCTGTGTTCCTAGCTGATCTTACTGTTTTCAAGGAAAAGCATGCCTCCAAGTGTGAGGAACTAGATGTGATTTCTCTCAGTCTTCTGGTGTGGAGCGTTGCTTTTTGGCTGGTTCTCCGAGTGAGTTGTGGAAGTGGCATAGGAAGTTGGATCACTTAAGCTTTGACCTTTTGTCTCGCTTGAGTAAACTCAATTTGGTCCGAGGATTGCCACGGCTGAGGTTTGAGCAAGAGATAGTTTGTGCGCCGTGCCGGCATGCGAAGATGGTAGCTTCTTCCCATCCACCCCACACCGATGTGATGACGGAGCGTCCATACGAGCTGCTCCATATGGACCTTGTTGGCCCAGCTCGTGTGAGATCCGTGGGTGGGAAGTGGTTCGTCTTGGTTGTGGTGGACGGCTACTCTCAGTATGCTTGGGTTTTCTTTTTGGAGGAGAAAGGGGAGACATTTGGTTTTGTTCGAGATCTTGTCTTGAGGTTGAGGAACGAGAGGCACGGAGATGCCATACGAGCGATCCGCAGTGACAATGGCTCGGAATTTAGAAACTCTTGTTTCGAAACCTTTTGCCATGACTTGGGTCTTGAACACCAGTTTTCGAGTCCGTATACGCCTCCCTAGAACGGTGTGGTGGAAAGGAAAAACAGAACCTTGTGCGAGATGGCTCGGACGATGCTCGATGAGCATAGGACTCCGAGAAGGTTCTGGGCTGAGGCGGTGAATACCGCGTGCTATGTGTCGAACAGGATTTACCTGAGGGTGCATAAGAAGAAAACTTGCTACGAGTTGATGCACGGTAGAACCCCCAAGGTGAGTCACTTTCATGTGTTTGGGTGCAAATGCTTTATCCTGAAGAAAGGTAAGAAGTTGGACAAGTTCGAGGCTAGGTCTGTCGATGGCATTTTCTTTGGTTACGCGTCTCATTCTAGAGCCTTTCGAGTGCTCAATCTTGAAACTAACCAAATCGTGGAGACTTGCGAGGTTACCTTCGATGAGACACAGCCACGTAGTCAGCTTGTTTTTGAGTGTGCAGGTGACGAGGAACTTGGCGAGGAGATTTTTCAGGAGGAGGAGCATGAACATGGAGATGATGAAGATGGTGGTGTGGCACCCACGACTGAACATGTATAGACTACTTAGACTACGGGGGTGGACGGTCCTTCTCCCACACCTACGACGACATGCCGAGATCGTGATGAAGCTCAAGCTGAGGGGGAGGTGGCTTCGAGGTGAGAAGCTCCCCGACAAGTACAAGTGGATCACCCAGCTTCAACGATCATCGAGAACATCGACGAACGCACTACACGGTCGAGGTCTCGTAATGATTCTCACTTTGCCCTTGCTGCTTTTGTTGCTACTTTTGAGCCCAAAGACATTGGACATGCGCTATCTGATCACAATTGGGTCAATTCGATGCATGAGGAGTTGGAGAATTTTGAGAGAAACCAAGTTTGGGAGTTAGTGGAGCCTCCACCGGGGTGTAAGCCGATTGGGAAAAAATGGGTGTGGAAAAATAAAGAGGGAGAGAAAGGAGAAGTAGTGAGAAACAAGTCAAGGCTTGTTGCTCAGGGGTACACACAGAAAGAGGGGATAGACTACGAGGAGACCTTTGCTCCCGTAGCCCGTTTGGAGACGATTAGGATCCTTCTAGCTTTTTCCGTGGCTAAAGGGTTCAAATTGTACCAAATGGATGTCAAGAGTGCTTTCCTGAACGGTGTTTTGGAGGAAGTAGTGTATGTGAGGCAACCACCAGGGTTTGAGAGTGAGAAGTACCCCCACCGGGTGTACAAGTTGAGGAAGGTGTTGTATGGGTTGAAGCAGGCGCCTAGAGCTTGGTATGGTAGGTTGAGGGGGTTCCTGTTTGAGAGAGGTTTTGAGATGGGGAAGGTAGATCAGACCTTGTTTCTCCTCAGGGATGATATTGTCTTTGGTGGCTCGTCTAACTCTTTTGTTGCAAGGTTTGCAGAAGACATGAGCAGGGAATTTGAGATGAGCATGATGGGTGAGTTGCAGTTCTTCCTCGGGCTCCAGATCAAGCAATCGAAGGAAGGAACATTTGTACACCAAGCCAAGTACACTAAGGATATTGTGAGGAAGTTCAAGATGGAGGATTCCAAGGCCATGACGACGCCGATGAGTATGACTACAGCTCTTGATGTGGACGAGGATGGTGAACACGTGGACCAGAAGGAGTACCGAAGCATGATCGGGTCACTCCTGTACTTTACGGCGACGAGGCCGGACATCCAATTCTCGGTATGTCTATGCGCTTGTTTTCAAGCGTCTTCGAGGACTTCGCATCGGCAAGCAGTCAAGCGCATATTCAGGTATTTGTGACATACTCCCGACTTCGGCCTTTGGTACTCCGCGTCTTCTTCTTTGGCTCTTCATGGATTTTGGGACGCGGATTTTGCCGGGTGTCGGTTGGATAGGAAGTCCACTTCTGGGACTTGCCAGTTCTTGGGTTCTTCTTTGGTGTCTTGGTCTTCCCGCAAACAATCGAGTGTTGCTCAATCTACTACTGAAGCCGAATATGTTGCCGCAGCTAGTTGTTGCTCTCAGCTCCTTTGGATCACATACACCATGAGTGACTTTGGTGAGGAGTATACCCATGTCCCACTTCAATGTGATAGCACAAGTGCCATAGGTGTTGCAAAGAACCCAGTGCTCCATTCCAAAACCAAGCACATAAAAGTGAGGTATCATTTCCTGAGAGACAACGTTGAGAAAGGGAAAATCGCTTTGATCCATGTACCCACACATGACCAGCTAGCCGATATTTTCACCAAGCCCCTAGATCAAGCAACTTTCACTCGTTTGCGGGGGGAGCTTGGCGTGTGTTTGATTTCCTGAGTTGGGTGTGTGGGAGCTCCTTTGTAGCATATGTATAGCTTTCCATCTATGCTTTCTTGCATTTTGCATTTTGCATTTCATATGTAACATGATGTATAGTCATCTTTGTGTATTAGGTTCCTTGCATTTTGTATCATATGCATTTTGTAGGAAAAGCTTCTCTTATATACATAGTTCACCATGTTGTGCTATATATGATCTTGTGAGCTAGTTTGGTATGATATGGCTTAGTGTGGCTTAGCTCTTGATGATCTTGATTTATATCCATGGTTGATAGCACTACTTGAAAAACTCACTTTGGTAACGGGCATAGATTGCCTTTCATAACGGACAAACCGCCCGTTACCGATCAAGTGTTACAAATGAGCCAAGAAAGGTAACGGGCAGATGCCCGTTACTGATAACACATATTCGTAACGGGCATTAAACAACGACCGTTACCACAACTAGCCACCGGTCACGTGAAATGGCTATTTCTCTGGGCCCACAGGGAACTTTGGTAACGGGCACCAAAACAGAGCCCGTTACAGTAGCTCAATATCGGAGACGCCTGCTGTGTACCTGCGTCTCCTCTATCTAGACGAAATGAGACGCGTCTATTTCACGCGCGTCTCAGCACATCTAGGATTCGTAACGGGCATCAAACAACGACCGTTACCACAACTAGTCACCGGTCACGTGAAATGGCTGTTTCTCTGGGCCCACATGGAACTTTGGTAATGGGCATGAAAACAGAGCCTGTTACTGTGAAATCAACATCAGAGACGCGTGTCGTGAACCTGCGTCTCCTTTGTTTCGATGAAATGAGACGCATCTGTTTCCACCCGTGTCTGCTTTCTCTCGATTAAAGGAGACGCGTGGTTTCAACCTGCGTCTCCTATATCTCGATGAACAGGCCAGGTCCTAGGGCCCACCGGTCAGGACTGGTAACGGGCTTTAACACTGCCCATTACATTGTTGGCATGTTTGTAACGGGCTTTCCGAATGAAGCCCGTTACTCACTGATCAGTGTTTGTAATGAGCTTTAATTAACGCCCGTTACAGATACGTAGGCCACCCCTACAGTAACCTGCCTGCTTGCCGGCTGCATCCTGGAACTAGCCAGGATTTGGCAGCCATCAGGGGCTGCATCCTGCCATCCTGGAACCAGCCAGGATATGGCAGCCACCACAACAAGGAGACATCACAAACACATTCTCACATCACAGATATAGGCAAGCAAGATCACATTTATAGACAAGCAAGATTGAATTTATAGACAAGCTAGGATCACATCAAGTTTCAAGTTACTCTCATCAGGGCTTGTTTGGATGGAGTCATGAGAAAACTGCCTGAACCAGGCAGCATCTGACCCCAACCAAGCAAGCCAAGCAGGTTTCTCAGACAACAACACCTGACTAAAGAAGACTGAATGAGTTTCAAGTTTCTGGCTACAATGAACTCACGGTGCACCATTGTAGAAGTTGCCCTTTCGGTCGATGGTCTCCTTAAGAATGTACTCGCACAGCATCTCCCGGACACACTTTAGATCTTCTGTGGAAACATCTACAGCAGATTTGAAATCCTGCAAAATACAATCATTTATGAGAATACAAGTAGAAATCAGTTTCTAAAATCAGATGGAGAATATGAGCAGAGACAAGGTTGAGCATTATTATCTACTTACAGCAGCCTTCTTTATGTCAGGTATGTCATCGAGTAGTCTTAACATATGGAATGCCACATGGAATCCACACAAAGAGGACCCCCATGGCTGCTGAGCACACTGCATCGAGGTACCAAAATGACAAGTTAATGCAGTACCAAATAGGTAAGAAGGGACCATAAAAAAAACATCGGTCTTACATCGAGATTTGTTTTGTGCTTGAGTATGGCTTTTTGTCTTTTTTTTCTTTCCTTTCGTCACTCCGTCCTGTGCATGTTCACCAAAGGCCCTGCATGATCAGCAATACCGATTAGAAACACTAAGAGATTGAATTTTTGTGAACAAAACCTACAAGATACTGACCAGTCCACAACAGGTTTGAGGTCTGAGAACTTTAGCGGGGGATGTTGTTTAGCAGAATCTAGATACCAAACCTCTTTGAACTTCATACAGATGATCACTGTTACCTAGTGGCTAGTGCAGTAGGCACCTACCACGTAGTCGTTGTTCATTGCATTTGAGATTGCTTTGGTAACAAGGCCAGAACGCTGAGAAATATTTGTGGAAGTAAAAAAAATCTGGATCTAAAAACCCAACACTGATCTGCATCTCCGCTGCCTTGTCCATCATTTTCCTACAAAAAATCAAATTGTTAGCATGCATGAACTTTGTGGTCAAAATTAAAGAAATATCTTTTTAGATTTTAAGGGAATTATAATGTCCACAACCTCAAGAAGGTAACATCCAGAGAAGCCAGGGTTATAAGGTTATACACGTACTGAAAGCAATGTTTAACATTAAGGCACCACCACCACCTTTAAAGTAGTCTTGATCCACCTTTGCTGGAAAGGCAAGTTTATCCTTACTGTATTCCATGACGTAAGCATGCAACCTGGCACAATTTGGTCCAGCAGCCTTTAAGTTTGCTTATGACAACATAGGTGCACCAGGCTTGTATTTTGGTCGTTCCTGTTCTGTCCCAATAATACAGTTAAGAATCTCATCTTTAGACAGAGGTTTCCTGGCCTGGTTCCCCTTCTGCAGTGGAGATTTCCTGGGCTCCTCCTCCTGTTGCAGAGGTTGTTGTACATGTTGCATCTGCTGCTTAGGGGGAGATTGCCTGCGCTCCTCCTCCTGCTGCTGGAGAGGCTGCAGTTTCGTCTGTTGCTTATCCTCATATTGCAGCTGCTGCTTAGGCGGAGTTTGCCTGGGCTCCTCCGGCTGTTGTCGACGCTCCTGCTGCTGGAGAGGCTGCTGTTTCGTCTGTTGCTTATCCTCATGTTGCAGCTGCTGCTTAGGCGGAGTTTGCCTGGGCTCCTCCGGCTGTTGTCGACGCTCCTGCTGTTGGAGAGGCTGCTGTTTCGTCTGTTGCTTATCCGCATGTTGCAGCTGCTACTTAGGCGGAGTTTGCCTGGGCTCCTCCGGCTGTTGTCGACGCTCCTGCTACGTAGTTTTGCTGACCTGCTGCTGCTGCTGCTATTGAGCCTTCTCTTGTTGACACTGAGCTGCAATACCTCCATCTGATGTTGTACCCCTGCTACCTGTTGCGGCTTCAGGGTTGGGATGTCTCGTCATGGGTGGTATAAGGATCCTGTCCTTTGGCCATTGGATCCTTTGAATGAGAGCCTCAGCTAGGGTTCCTATGTCACCCCCATCAATTGGTACAGGCAGAGGGTAGTGACCCGCATTGACCCATACATAAGTAGGTTGCACCACAACATACCCATCCTGCACCGGTACTGAATGGCAAGCCTTTTGAAATGGAAAGACTTTCGCAAGTGCGAGCTCCACATTAATCTCGGTGCCATCCAAAAGGCTGCACGCGGTTGGCTCTGTCAGCTTATCTATTGTGTCCAGCATAGGTGATCGACTATCATTGTGCACTTGATTCGCTTCGTCCTCGTTGGCATTCCAATGGTCTTGCTCTCTGCCACACGCATCTTCCTCGCTGTCATGTGCATGTTCTTCCTCGCGGTCATGCGCATCTTCTTCCTCGCTGCCATGCACATCTTCTTCCTCGCTGCTACTGACAGGCGCTGGTAATTGGGAAGGAAGAAGTGCATTTTCGGTATTTCGATGCCTGATAGTCTTAGAGCATGGACAACTGATTTAAATGTTATGTCCATTATATCATGAGCATCAGACCTCTTGTTCCTCCTCTTCTTCCTGTACATTCCAGCGCACTCTTCACCAAACCCTTTACCCCAGCCAAGTGAACTAGACACGCCTCGGACCCGACGTCGATGCTCTGGAGTCTCAAGTGCTGCGGTGAGGATATCATCCTCCCTAACCCCAGAGAAAGAACCATCGCTACCCTGAGCTGCAAGTGTTTTCACCCTATCTACTACCCCCACCACCACAGGGTTACTGAATGTTATGCCCCCGCTTCCTTCACTAGTATTCTTCCTCTTCTTCCCTACCATTGCCCGTAGATAAGGTCTCGAACGTTCAGGAAATTGGTCCCAAGGGTTCTGTTTTCCTTCTGCAGCTAGCTTTGCATCCTCCTCCTCCCACTCTTTCCTTTTACCACGATAACCTTTTCTGCCCGTCTTGTGTGGCTTATTATGCAATGCTCTCTTTTATTTCATCTCCTGGCTCAATTGCTGAAATGAAGGAGAATTGGTTTCCTGCACAAATATGTCCCAGTCTTGTTGCTGCAAAAAGGCATGCTTCACAAAGGGAGTCTCCTCTTCGCTCACATATTTTTTTCTTAAATGGGTCTTGAACCGCCGTTGCAAGGTTCCAATCTCTGATATAGCTGCCTTAACTGCCTTCTTGCGAACAGATTCTTCCAGATTGGCTGGGTAATCTAGCTTTTCCTCTAAAACTGTGAACAGATGGTACTTCTCAATTGGTGAGAGATCATCAACCGCCTTGTTGATTGACACCCTCTCCCGAGCAATGAGACCACAGACCAATACAAATCTATCCGTCGCAGCATCTGGGGTAGGCCAAAAATTGGAATCAAGTCCAGTTGCAGTCAACTTGTCTTCTGGCCATTTGGTTTGTGTCCTTAACCCGTGCGATCGAGTACTACTCGCAGCAGTCTGTGCTGAGTGACCCTGTGAAGAAGGTTCACCGACGATGGGCTGTGATGGTGCACTGGAGGTAGAGGAGTTTGTTATTGTGGGAGACTGCATAGATGATATGTCAGGTTGTCAGTAGAGCAACATAAGCAAGACTGAAAATCTAAACAAAATTCTTATTAGATAAATTCGTTTTCTCTGACAGGCAAAATAGCTGATATTACACTAGAAATCATTACAAGTCGTAAATAAAATCAGCATAGACATACACAGTTCATATTTTACTTAATTAGCATACAGGGATAGGTGCTAACCATTTTGACAGGGACACAACAATATGCTTATAAATCAAAGCAGAGAATAAATTCCTTTAACTGCTTCCTTGTCCAACTTCAGCAGCGATGGATTGTGTGTTCCATGTGTACATGCAACAAGAGGATAAAGCAATGGTCATGACATTATATATGACAGTAGTGAAACAACACTCACAACACATTATGACACCAACAATAATAATATATATGACAGTAGTGAAACAATTAACACTCACAACAAAGCATAGGACAGTCTAGTTATCACTACATTATAAACCACTGCGATGCAATTCCCACTGACATTATGTGGCCATCAGAATTAAAGTATGCTAACAGGTCCAAAGCATAACTGTCGATCTAGTACATTCAAAGCATAGCAGAATTAAAGTATGCTAACATCCTTTATGCTTTTCATGAATTTACAGTGCAAAAATTGTAGCACCAGGAACATGAAAATGAATTTCAACAGTTCATATAACTTCATCTGTTAGCAACAATTTATTCAAACAGACTTGGAGCAACAAAATCCATCTATCAAATCCATAGTCAATCAATTGAAGATGAACTATTAAGGCATGTCTCCCTAATCCACCATGACATGAATATACTCCCTCTGGTTCCCTATTAGAAGTCGTTTTGGACAAGGTTTAAGTCAAACATTGGGAATATAAATTATAAATAACTTTAAAATCATTGAGTTTGAAAATGTGAAAATCATATAACTAGATTTGTTTTGAAAATTACTTTCATAAGAATATACATATATAACTTTCCAATAAAGATTTTTATAGAAAAGAGAAGTCAAAGTTGTGCATTGGTGACCGTGTCGCTGTCCTAAACGACTTCTAATATGGAACCGGAGGGAGTATAGCAGATTGGGTGGACTAAACCACTGCGATGCAATTCCCACTGACATTATGTGGCCATCAGAATTAAAATATGCTAACAGGTCCAAAGCATAACTGTCGATCTGGTACATTCAAAGCATAGCAGAATTAAAGTATGCTAACATCCTCAATGTTTTTCATGAATTTACAGTGCAAAAATTGTAGCACCAGGAACATGAAAATGAATTTCAATAGTTCATATAACTTCATCTGTTAGCAACAATTTATCCAAACAGACTTGGAGCAACAAAATCCATCCATCAAATCCACAGTCAATGAATTAAAGATGAACTATCAAGGCATGTCTCCCTAATCCACATTGACATCAATATATAGCAGATTTGATGGCCGAGCTGAGAGAGGGCGTTGGGGGTTCAAGCAGGACTAACCTCTATCACGAATGAAGTAGTTGTTCTCGTGATGGTCGGAGGGGCCGGATCCACGTCGGCTCGTGGCCTGAGGTGGCCGGCTCGTCGTCGTGGCTGGGGATAACGGATCCGCGTCAACCGTCTTTAGGTTGGCCGGGAAGCCGTCCGCACGCCAGTAACTGCGTCCTCGTCACCGTCGTCACGCAGGGAGCGGTGGGGCTGGAGAAAAGCAGGGCTGCGGCGGGGAGAGAGAGGCGAAGGCGAGCGGGGAGAGAGCGGCGAAGGCGAGCGGGGAGAGTGGCGGCGGCGGTGGGGAGAGTGCGGGCGTTGTGGATCTGTCTAGCGAGGAACCGAATATGAACTGCGCGCGTAACTGTGTTTAAGGAAATTACTGGTGTGCCCTTGACAGCTCCCTGGTGGAATTGGAATTCCATGGGCATTATAGTCAATATAGGTGGGAAATTTTGAGCAGCCCGCGCACGGTTTGCCTGCTGACGCTGACGCGTGGGCCAGTGTCATTGGCGATGATGGTTAGTGAACCCGCATCGCCTTTGTTGGCAGTTGGGTCCGGCGGGCGGGCAGCGGTTATCTTTTTATTTTGGCTGCTGACGCTGACGCGTGGGCCAGCCACTATTTTTTTCGAATGAAACGTGCTTCCCTAAAATATTAGAGCCCATAAATCAGCACCTAAAAAATCAAAAAAATACAAACAATTCGTATTTGGACATTTAGTATTTGAATAAAATATCAACAGTCACACTTGTGTGTCCAAGATTCTTAGAATTCGTTTTTACATCCCATGTTAATGATGTAATAATTCTAATAACATCTAGTGTGCTCTAAAAATCTACAAATTGACTTGGCAACATAATTTGGGTACCTAGACTTGTCTTCAAAATTTCAAATGGTTTCGATGAAGGAATAATATACTTGTGTACAAATATCTACATCTCTAACATAGTTTCCTAGAATGTTCCTTGAACACTGAAGTTTTCCACACTTTGCAACATGTTCGAACTCATATGCATTTGGAAACTTAACAAAACCTTGTGGTTCACCTTAAGATTACGAAAATGCAAAGTTTCATTACAGGAGGTGTGGAAAATAAATATTATTTATATGTTGTACTTACATAGAACAAGATAAGGCATATAAACATTGTTCAAGAAACGGAATATACACTAAATAATAAAAATAATGAAAACACGGTGATTTTAGAAAATTGTAGAAAAAAATAATCAAATTTGGACTAATTACGACGGAGAAATACATGTTCCAAAATTTGATTGCGGATCAAAAAGAGAAATGCCGTCGGCGACGCAGGACGGATAAACTGTTCTTCATTCTCCAATAGAACAAAGGAGGAAGCAGAGGTCACCGCCGCCTGCCGCCGCCCCCGCCGTGCCCGCTTCGGCGGTTTTGACACCCAAGAGGGCAACCTAGGCCTCGTCGGCGGCAAATGAGACCACCGCAACCTTCGATTTGACTCACAAATGTGACAAATCAAATGTTGTCTATCAAAAACCGATTAAAAACCGACATCCCGATAAAATCAAATCCGCGTTTAATAATATCTAATAATTTACATTCAAGATAGATAATGTTGATTGATGCTTACGCCTACATCCCGATGTTCATCCTGCTGACGGCGTACTCCACGACGGGGCGGAAGTTACGCGTCTAGAGGTCGAACTCATGACGGATGCGACACTCGGCGCTGCAGTAGTGGATGATCTCTTTGGTATCCGGCCCGTAGCGCCTACATCCCGCTGCCCAAATGCAGATGTGGGGATTCTGGACGGGCAGCAACGGAATGTCGTCGTCGCCGTCATAAAGCCAGTACCACCACGCAATGTTCTCGAGATCCTGGTTGACGAGGTAGCGCAGCCGCCGCAGGTTGTGGTTCTTCCACCGCCCGTCAGGGGGCGACGGGCCGCCGCTGATTTCCTAGAGCAGTGCCATGGCTTCGGGGTCCGCCTGGTTGCAACGGTACTTCAGCATCGCTAAGAAGTACTTGGCACCGGAGTCTTCAGCAGTGGCATCTCTGATGAGCTTCAGACCCTTATCGGGGTTCCGCCGCCTCATCAACATCTCCATCCCCTCGAAGCATAATGCCTCCGGATGATTGGCCTCGCGGAAGCGCCGCTCAAAGCACGACCTGACGTAGCGATTCTTGATCACCCGACGAAGATCACGCAGCGACACGTGCAGTAGTACCTCATCAGAGTCGCAGATGCGTCGGAAGGTGCCGCAGATTTTATTGCGAAGGTTCAGAAAATGGAAGACGGGCTCATCCTTGATGGAGTGGATGATGATCTGGGTGACAAGATCATCTGGCAGCAGCTGCATCAAGGACATCGCGGCCATCAATGAGAAGGGGAGGAAATAGAAAAGCGACGAGGTTTGGAAATTGAAAGGCGACGAGGGTTGAAGTTGGCGACGAGGGTTGAAGTTGAAGGCGACGAGGGTTGAAGTTGAAGAAGGCGCCTCGGCCATCTAAAACAATAAATGGAAATTGAAAAGGCGCCGCAGTTTGGCTGCTGCCGCTGACGAGTGGGCCCGACATCATTGCCCCTGCCCCTTCTCCTTCCCGCGTAATTGAAAGGCGACGCGTGGTTTTGGACGGTTTTGCGCCCGAAACGGAGCCCGAGGCGCAATTGAGTGGCACGTACTGGCAGCAGTGGAGTAGTGGGTGGGGGCAGAGGCGCCTGACGGTTCCGCGTCTTGTCAATATAACTCCCCTGCCTTCCCCTGCTTTCCCCTGCTTCTTCCATAAGCTTATCTCGCTTCTTCCTCCTCGCGATCCACCACTACAAAATCTTCGGTCACCGAGAGATCATGAAGGAGGAGATGGCGTCGAGGGGCCCACCGCCGGCGAAGCGGGGGCGAAGGGAGGACGACGACGATGAAAGCCGCCGTCGGAGGAAGTTGGAGAAGAGGAAGGAGCCGGCGACCAAGGACGCCGATGAGGAACCGTTCTTCGACGACATGAAGTTCGCCGTCGGCCTGCTTAAGAGCGCCTTCAGAAAGCTTGAAGATGTTGGCGCGGCCTTCAACATCAAGGCGCATCATGAAGTGGACAAGGACCCGAGCGTGAAGGGTCTCACCTTCAGGATCCACGGGTTGGCGGAGAGGCTCGAGAAGCTCCCCGTGGTCAAGCGGGCTGGCCGCCACTTCGTCTTCGACGATGGCGGTGACGGCTCTGACGGAAGCCACGGCGGCGACGACGGCTCCGACGGCAGCCACGGCGGCGACGACGGCAGCCACAGTGGCGACGAAGGCGGGACTCCGACTAATTGATAGACTCCTCTACCAATTAGTAATAATGTGTGTGTGCTTTTGTATCTTCGTCAGGTTGTTGGACATGAACTGCTTAGTTTGTCTGTCGATCATGAACTGTTTAGTTAATTAGTTTGGTTGTTAGATTTTGTATGTCATGAACTCGATCTAATAGACGCGAGTAGATCCATCCGCGTTGTGATGAACTGTGTTCTGTTGTGATGAACTGGAGATCTGTTGTGATGAATTAGATCTTAGAGACAATGGATAGTCATTGCCGACGCGGGTTAGCCTGCTGACGCTAACGCGTGGGCCAGTGTCATTAGCGACGATGGTTAGTGAACCCGCATCGCATTTGTTGGCAGTTGGGTCCGGGCGGGCAGGTAACGGTTATCTTTTTTATATTGGCTGCTGACGCTGACGCGTGGGCCCGTCACTATTTTTTTTGGAATGAAACTTGCTTCCCTAAAATATTAGAGCCCATAAAACAGCACCTAAAAAATCATAAAAATATGAACAATTCATATTTGGACATTTAGTATTTGAATAAAATATCAACAGTCACACTTGTGTGCCCAAAATTCTTATATTTCGTTTTTACACCCCATGGTAATTATATAATAATTCTAATAATATCAAATTTGCTCTAAAAAATCTACAAATTGACTTGGCAACATAATTTGGGTACCTAAACTTGTCTTCAAAATTTCAAATGGTATCGATGAAGGAATAATATACTTGTGTACAAATGTCTACATCTCTCACATAGTTTCCTAGAATGTTGCTTGAACATTGAAGTTTTCCACACTTTGTAACACGTTCGAACTCATATGCATTTGAAAACTTAACAAAACCTTGTGTTCACCTTAAGCTTATGAAATGCAAAGTTTCATCACTAATGGTTGTGTAAAACAAATATTATTTATATGTTGTACTTACAAAGAACAAAATAAGGCATATAAACATTATTCAAGAAACCGAATATACACTAAATAATAAAATTAATGAAAAGATGGTGATTTTAGAAAAATTTAGAATTTTTTTTTCAAATTTGGACTAATTACGACGAAGAAATACTTGTTACAACATTTCATTGCAGATTAAAAGGAGAAATGTGAACTGTTCTTCATTCGAATAGAACTGGGCCCCACAGTCATTAGCGACACGGGACTGATAACCCGCGTCGGCTTTACTGCTCTTCCAAAATTTTACACAGATAATACGAGCAACCTACAAAAGCTAATCCACTACTGATTTCCTATTCCAACACTCCGTTCGAACTTCACCATTTCGCAGCGGAGCCTACAGTCTTCGCTGCAAAACAGAGAAATTCCAAGCCATCCTTTATCTACACCGCAGCCGCCGCCGTTGCCTGCGCACGGCTGATCGCCGCGCACCTGTGCCGGAGGCGGCAGCGGTTCACCCCAAACGTGCCAAGTCGAGGAGTGGATCGCACGGGCGGCCTTCTCGCGCAAAGGCAGACACCCCTTGTTGCTCAGCCATCTCGACGTCGTACTGCCGCCGCCCGTGACCCGCCTCATGTACCGCTTCGCGGTGTTGTCAGCAGCAGCACCGCCATTGTCCCTGTAGAGCAAGATGGCGTATAGATAGGCCGCCGCATCGTGCCCACCCTCGGCGGCGCGCCGGAGATCATTGCATCCCCTGTTTTCCATGAAGACGGCTTTGATCCCGGAGAAGAAGCAAGCCTCCGGATTCCCGAGATCGGTCAGCATAGCAAGGAAGGCTTTGTAGGCGGTGGGGTCCCACACCCAAGAAATCTCATCTCGTATCCCCTCTATCGACAAACGTCGGCCGACGTCGCCGTGGCCGCACACGCGGTGCATGGTCGAGCAAGTACCGCGTAGGCTGCGGGGGTCAGCCAAGGGCCGCTCCGAGGTCGCACCGACGCGCACCGCAATCTCAATGCGGAGGTCTTGAGGGAGGTCCAGCAGCGACGACGGCTGGTGACACCTGCTTCTTCCCGGCATGCTATTCATCTCCGGCCGGGAATGGTGATGATGAAGAGTAGGCAGTTGCTGTTTTTCGCGGGTAGATGAAGGGGCAGGGGATCTAAATTATTTTGGAAGGAGAAGATACAGCAGATTTGTTTCCAAACACGGTTTAAGTAAGCAATGGAGACGACGTTTGGCTAATCCGCGTATCCTTTAATTCTCTATTGCAGACGACGTTTGGTTAATCCGCGTATGCTTTAATTCTACTCCCTCCATCCCAAAAAACATGCAGTTATGGGAAATGTGCCAGTCAAACTATTACAACTTTGACTAAGTTTATAGCAAAAAATATTAGCATTTATGTCTTGAAATAACTTTTTTATAAAAAATATACTCTTCCAGATGTGAGAATTGCATGTTTTATTTTGTAATTGTTAGTAGTTTTTCATATAGTTTGACTCCTCGGGATGTGAGAATTGCATCTTTTATGGGACGGAGGAAGTACATTGGAGACGACGTTTGGTTAATCCGCGTATCATTTAATTCTACATTGGAATCACTACCTCTGCTCTTAGCTATTGACTGGGCAACTGTTTCCCCATTGACCGGATCTAGCATCAATTTCTTGGGAACCTTCCCGTTTCCGGTCCTTTTGATCTTATCCCTTCCTCTCTTTTTTTACAACCGATGTTATCCCTTCCTTGTTTTTGCTATAAAAAGGCACCGACGCCTATCGGTCCTCCTCACTTGCTTCCTTCTTCTCTAGATCTAGATCTAGCTATGGCACAAAGAATAGATCTTGTAGGGCGCAAGCTTTTGCTTTTCTCTCTTCTTCCTCCTCCTCGATCTCTCAGTTGCTAGAAGAATTCTTGTGATATGGGTGATTGGGTTGCTCATCCCTCTAGCACAGCTGCTAGAAAAATCCTTGTGATATATCAACTGTCAGGGGAAGGTAGCCCAGAACCTCCTGGCATCAGGAAGAACAAGCCGACGGAAAGCCAGAACCATTATGCTGCAGCTTTCCTGTCAAACTTGAGGATTTTTGAAGGGATATGTTTCCACCCTCTCTGTATCTTTCTCTTGTGCTCACTTGTAAGCATGAAGAAGAAGCCAGAATCTGGAGCATATCTCGTCATGAAGAACAAGCCGACGGCGGCCTCCTTCCTCTTCAACTCCGACGATCGACCGACGGGCAGGGAAGGTGAGCAAAATCGACCTTTGAGCCTCAACATCGCCAAGTCAGCACCCACCACCGCAGTGGTCTTCTACCTCTGAGACTTGATTTTACGTCCGTTACAACGAATTCATGTAACGGGCGTTTAAGAAGCCCGTTACCAGAAGTCCACATTGGTAACGGGCGTTGTGGAGGCCAACCCCGGGGTCGGCCTGCCACGCTTATCTGTAACGGGCGCCAAACAACAACCGTTACATCTGTGGGTGCATGTAACGGGTGTTAAGGGCCCGTTACAA
Organism: Cenchrus fungigraminus; assembly: GCA_036936925.1. Lineage (NCBI taxonomy): Eukaryota > Viridiplantae > Streptophyta > Magnoliopsida > Poales > Poaceae > Cenchrus > Cenchrus fungigraminus. The sequence goes on along the minus strand of CM072778.1, from coordinate 40,727,331 downwards.
ATGCTGCGTGACCTATTTGAGGTTTTCACGTAGTGTAGCTATGTTTTTGAAAAATGTCATATGTATGCTCTCTTGTGAGTAAATGCCTTTATATGATCTTGACATATTTTTGTGGCTTGGCTATGCTTAATTTGTGGTTGGATAGCTTATTTTGATCATATGGGGCCACAGGCTCATTTGCCATCATGAATGTTTAGCCCCCATGCTTTATCTTGTGGAGGGGCATAAGTTCCTTTTTGTCGCAAAGACATTTCATGTACCAATTATGAATCTGAAAATGAAATGTAAATTGGAAAATATACTCCCATGTCATTTGTGCTTAATTTACTTGCTTTTAGGTGCTAAACCGTTGCATGTTGCTTACCAATGAGAAGTCTCATACATAGAAGTAAGCACATGGCTCGGTACGCTTTGACATGACATGAGATGCTTGTGGGTGTTTATGATGGTCTTATGCTTAGAATGGTTGTCCTAGCTTGAAGTTTGTGTGGCTTTGTCATTTTGACATGTTTTGCTCATGTTTAGGACTTTGCTCATGAGAGGAAATTTTTTCGCAAAAATGCTCAATTCTATCTTAGCTTCGTCCAATGGTTGTGAAACACGGTGATCTTGTAGTTTTTGTCCATACGAAGCTATAGAGTATCTAACTTGCTCATTTGGAGGTGTGTAGCATGCTATGTTGAATTTTGTCTATTTGAGAAGCTCTAGGTTGGAATTTTCCTAATTTTGGCTTGATTCATGCATTGTCAACAAGGGGGAGAAGTTTGAGCATGTTTTGGCCTACTGAATGCATTTGGAGGGTTTTCAAGTGGTTTCGAGCCATTTCTGGACTCTGTTTGTCACCGGTCTGACCGGTCGTGGTCACCGGTCTGACCGGTCAGAGTGCTGGCCCTGTTCACATGTTGGGCACCGGTCTGACCGGTGAGGTTGACCGGTCTGACCGGTCAGAGCTGGGCTGTTGCAGCTACTCTGTTTCGTGAAGTGGTTTGAATGCATTCGTCCAGGGGGAGTTGCATTGGTTCAGGGGGAGCTTGCATGTGTGTAGGGGGAGCTCTTTGTGGTTTTGAGCTTTGTTTGAGCTTTGCTTTGGTGGTTTGTTGCGCTTTGCTTGAGCATGTTTTTGACTCGGTTGTGTCGAGCTGTTGCCCTTGCCTAAGGGGACCGAGTCTTTCCTCTTTCAAGTGATCTTGCTCTTTGCCTTTGTTTGGCTTTCGATCGCTTGCTTGAGTTTCTTTTTAGTCATTTCTTTTCTTTTCCTTTTCTTTTTAGTTACGAAATGTGTGTGTTATCAATGCACTCATCAAGGGGGAGATTGAGGACATGTGTGGTTCGAGGACCGGTGGATGGTCGCTTCCTGGTGTGATGAGTGATTGACAACGTTGTGTGGACTGATTCTTGGCTAAGTATTGCAGGTGCAGGTTGCGGCTTGACTGGTATTGGTGTAGGTGAAGAGCAAGCGCGAAAGGTCGTTGTCGGGTAGGCCTCCAGGTGTGGAGAAGAAAAGTAGGCTTGGCTCTAGGGACCCGGTGGCCAGCGGAGTCAAGTGCGGGCCGCATGGTGGCAAGAACGGCAAGATGAAGTCATGGACGGTTTCTTGGTTGAGCCTCAAAACCAAGGTTGAGCCGGGACTACGTGGGAGCCGAGTCATGAGTGGTGATTGGCGGAGGCTACACCGAGTTCGCGGGGTTTCCAGTGGTTCACCAGAAAACCGCTGGGTTCCTTGGTTGATCCACAAAGCCAGGACCGAAGACGGAGGTGCAGCATCAGGCCGGTCTGACCGGTGGGTCTGACCGGTGGGTACCGGTCTGACCGGTGAGCGACGACGCAGTCCGGAGACTTCGAAACGGAGGACACGCGTCAGGATCGCAAGGCTTGCGTCGAGGCTAAGCAAGTTTGCGGTCGCCGGGCATCCGTCCGATGGTGCGAAGACAAAGATTCCCAAAGTGCCCCTCGGGGGTGTGTATCCTAGTATTAGGCCTTAGGGGTAGTTTCGTCTTTCGGCTAGCCTCCATATAACCCAAGTGGTGAGAGGATGGCAGCCATCTCTTGGAACCCTAGCTCATTTTGTTTTGCTATTTTCCTCTTCCTTTTTCCTTTGGAATTTCTAGGACTAGCTTGAGAGCTTCATGGTGAGATCTTGAGAGAGGGATGGAAGATTGGGAGGCAAGCTAGACCTTGTATGAACCTTCATAGTATGTATAGATGATTCGGCGTGGTTCCTCAAGGCTTGATTGTGTCTCTCCCGTTTTTCCTTTTTGGTGATTTTCGGAGCCTTTTCTTGGCGATTTTCTTGTGGCGGTTTTGAGACCTTTCTCTTTGGGATTTGGTGGGGGATGTATGCAAGAACCCCTCGTGGTTCTTTTCCCTTTGATTCCCCTCCCAAATCCGTGAGTAAAGGGGCTCGATTTTGGGGTGTTCTTGGCTCTAGAGTTAGAGGCGTTCTTGGTGGGATTTCTTCGATTCCACTCGTTCTAGCAAGTTTTAGTGGACCAAATCTTGGCTATGGAGTACCCATGAGGTGTTCCTACTATCCCCAAAGTCTTGTGCGAATCCGTGGAGTGAATCGGGAGATCGGGAGTTGGATTTGGGGGAGTTGACCCGCGGGCTGCTGTTCATCCCGAGCTGCCCAGGCGTGACCGGTCTGACCGGTGCAAGGCCTTTGTGGGATTTGCCTCGGGTGAACTGCCTGGCTCGTGTGTCTTTGGGCTGAGTTGTTGCTGGTCAGTTCTTGGCAGGTTTCGAGGAGTTTGGCTAGGCTTTGTGAAGGTTTTTCTTCCTGAGCAGTTTGAGTTTTGGAGGTGGTTTTTGTTCCAGGGCCTAGAGGAGTCACTTAGGCTTCCTGGAACGTTTTCTGTGCAGCTGCTGTAGCCACCGGCCAGACCGGCTCTGTCCACCGGTCTGACCGGTGTCACCGGTCTGACCGGCGCAGGCCATTGGTCTGACCGGTGTAGCACAGGCAGCAAACTGTGCAGATTTCCACTGTGCGTTTGGGGTGTTTGGTTCGGGAGGTTGTTGTGTTGGTTCCTAGGACCAGTAGCACTCCAGTGGCTACGTGGTCTTGGTCAACTTGGGTAGTTGAGTCGGAGACGTGATTTGGCTAGCCGTGTTCGTCTTGTTGGAGTAGCCATCTCCTTCGAGAATTATTTTTATCGGCTCCCATTCACTCCCCCCCTCTCTGGTCGCCAGTTTGGTCCTTCAGTGACGCGACATCTCGATGGTGCTGCTGACTTCTATCTCCCTCGACATGCGTACACAGGGCACCGCGGTGGCGGCGGCCGGCGCGTGTCGACGCATCCCCAGAGGGGAGAGGAGAGAGGGGAAATTGTGGGCGGTGCGGCGGTTTCGGTGCCAGTGTGGCAAGTGGAAGTGACGCGCGTGACGGCGGGGCCCACCGAAGTAACGGCCGGGGCACGGACGCTGGGGCGCTGCGTCGGCGTGGCGTCGCGCGCGGGGCACACGCTCTGGAGCGCCGGACGCTAGAGTGTTTCAACGAAGGGTTGTTTGACAGGTTCAAACTAAATATTTTTGAACTAAACTTTGAAATCTCCAATTACCGAACTTGTAGACCACCTAACCCTCTCAACTTTCCCAAAGGGTGACCTATGTTTTACTCAACAGTTTGGCCAGAACATAGCGGCACAGTTTGCACGTTTCTCGACGCGGTCCAGGAGACATCCAGGGCGTTGACCGCGACTTCAAGGCTTTTCCACTTAGAATTTCAAATGCCACCAATTAGATGAATTGTGTCCCATGAAAAACTGGATAATTTTTATATTGGTAGAATTTCGAGTGTTCAAGAAAAATTTTGAGAACAAGCTAGAACACTATGGAGAGGTTTCTAAGTGTTTGACTTAGGGTCTGAGGGGTTTGACCTATTTGTGGGTGTTTGACCAAGGTAACAAGATCTATAACAATGTTTAGCTCCACTAATTATAGTGATTACTATTGCCCAAATATCCAGGATGTTACAGAGCTCGTCCGCGGCGCCCTTCTCCTGTGCGTCGCCACCCGTGTTCTCTTGTGCGGAGGGAGAGGGGGAGGGGAGACGCCGGCGCCACCAAGGGCCTCTCTGTACCTTGGAGATGCGGTGGTGGCCGGCTCCGCCTCCCCTTCCTTGGGCGGTGCGACATCGACAGGCGCCTCTCCGGCGGTCGCCCACCTCCACCCCTGATGCGACTCGGTCCCGATCTTCACGACGTAGGATCCCGATCAAGATAACTAGCTGTGGAACAGCCAAGATAAATTGCTGCAAGCAGCGATAACTAGTGCAACCAGGCAAATAAAACTTGAAGCCAACCACCGTCTTGAACCGACAACCTGAATTGAGGATTTGCCCAACCACACTCTCAAAGAACCAACCAACACAACCTGGATTCAAATGGACCAGGAGCACCAATTGGGAGCCGATGACGCGGCCGCTTCTGTAATCCCTCAAGGAAATCACAAGAGCAAAGGGGTAGAGATCACTCTCTGAAATTGTTAGCACGCAGCTGAACAAGGGGTTGTATTTCAATATCCAAAATTGTCCTTATTTCATAGATACATAGTGGGTATTTATACTAGGAACATCCCTCCTAGTTGGGTGTGAAATGGAAGTGGAATATCTAGAGATAAGCTATGTGAAAGGTCACCACAAACTGCAATCCCGAACAGCCTCACGTGGTTGTTGGCCTTCTGCGCAGTCTCCAGTAAATCGTTCATAACTCTTTATTGGGAAGTCCAATGGACATGCGGTTTCTTGCATTGGAAAGTTGACTTCAAGACCGTTCCATCAAGTACTCATGGAGCTCCAGAGCTATCGGGAATAAAGAGTTATGGTCGATTCTTTATGCATGTCCAAAACTGATCCGAAGTGGTAGTCCGAAGTGAACCTCCTGGATCCTCATTTCGATTTGGTGATCCTTGGTTTTCAAGCTGATCCGATCGGTCGTCCGAACGGAATCCTCCTGAATCCTTGGTTCGAACTGGTGATCCTTGGTCCGTCTGCTTCTTGTTGTTCACTTCATCTCCATATTTAGTTGTACCGTCATCTTCGTGTATATACCTAAGGACAACCAAAGTAGAACTTTTAGGTAGTATAACATTCTCATATATAAAGAAGTTAATTTCAGTTAGGAGAGAGTTCACCTTTTGTTGTAACATGTAAACATATCTTGGTGCATGCTCTCTTGGGTTTAGGTATGGATAAACTTGATTGGTGAATTCATCATCTTGGTCATTGAAATAATCATTGTAGCTGGAGTGAAACTTTGGTGTTGTACTTGTGTTTAACTCTTCGAGTATAGCAAGGTGCTTAAACCTATAATCGTACAAACCAAGTAGTAGCTTTGCTAAAGGAAAACAATAAGATTTGGAATCAAGTATAGCTTTCACCTTGTATGAATGTTGAATATTAAGAGTATTTGTTGACGTCCTTGAGATGGTCTCATCAACCCCCTCCCCTTTCCCTATCTCCGCGCCATCCGAGCGAGGAGCAGCCTCAAGCTGGAGATCCGACCGACTCCTAGAGGCTGCACTGACAACAGAGCACCGACGGACAGGGGTTGGGGGTCTGCGCACCGTCCAGGATCGCGCGACAGCGGGGGAGGAGGAGGTGCGTGACGGTGGCGGAGGAGGATGAGCGCGGTGATGGCGGCGAGCTTGAGCGCGTAGGAGACCAGGCTGGCTGGGCAGCTCCATGGGCGCCGCACCGGCACTGACAAGCTCGTCATCGCTCGCCCGCTTTGAACGTCGACATCATCGAGGCCTGTTTGCGCTCGCCGTTGATGGTGTCCACCGGCGTCGGGAGGAGTCTTGTCCCATTGGCGGCCGCGCCACCGGCGGCCTCCTTCGAGATCCGCACGGAGGTGGGGCGGAGCGCTCGGCTGAGGCGGCGGAGACGGGCTCTTCCTGTGGCCGTGCCTGGGTGCGCGCACAACTGAAAGGAGAGGGAGGAGCGGCAGGGGGCGTCCGGCGCACAGCCTGAGAAGAGGCGGCAGCTGGCATGGAGGAGCGGGAGGAGGCCGAGGAGAGGGGCGTGGTCGGCCGAGGTGGAGGTGGAGGCCGAGGCGGGGTTGAGCTCCCTTGGCGGGTGCTAGTGTGTCTGCTGGTGTGCTCGGTGGAGAGAGGAAACAACAGCTTGCTGTTCTTGCGGTGGAGGAAGAAAGAACGACGTCGGCGCTGCAGCTTTTGGGCCGTTGCCGGCCACCGTCGCGACGCGCCACCACCGTCCGCCATACGGGACGAGCGCCACCGGCACGTGCTGCCATTATGGCGATTGGAAATCAGAGAGGATTCAAGTGGAGAGAGATGGGAGGCAAGAAGATGGCGCGAGAGGAAAGGGCGCGGTCGCGCGGCGAGGGTGAGGGCAGCAGTGGCGCCGTGGCGGGGTGGAGGCCGAGGGCCGGGGTGGAGCGCGAGGCCGAAGGCCAGGGTGGCGAGGCGAGCGCGGCGTGCGCAGAAGAAGGGGATTCGGGGTGAGATTTAGATGGGCCCGTTGCAGCAAAAGAAAATTTAACGGGTGAAATTTGGTAAGGGATTCTGTAAATACTCTTTTACAAGGTGATTTTTAGAGGACACCGTTTATGTGGGTTTGCTAAATCAGACTCTTGTGCACGCTTGCTAGTCGGTTGCTAGTATACCTCAGAGATTGTATAAAATAAAATATGAAACTCTCACCACTCTAGAAAATTATACTCCCTCCATTTCTTTACGTGTTACATTTGCTAGTCCTGAGTCAGATATATCCAATTTAATATATTACCAAAATATGTACTATTAAAATATATTACATGCGGATTTAATGGAATAAATTTGGTATAACCGAGAGGTCAGGTTCTTGGATTTGATGCATATGTTGATATATTTTCTTTATAATCAATCAAAATGCATAAATTGTAATTAGGAGAACGCATACGTGACATGTAAAAAAACTAAGAAAGAACAATAACGCTTAGCCTTTTGGAAAAAGCACTTGAAAAACATTAAGTATGTTTATTATATGTTTTAGTTATTATATGTTCTACTACATAGTAGAAAAATCTTTTTCGCAAAGTTGCTTTGATAAATAGAGAAGATCAACAGCATTAATAACCTAAAGTTGAAATCCGGATGTTTTCTGCGGTAGGCCGACTGCACTAATGATCAATTGCCATGACAAGTCATCGTAATCCTACACTAAGGATAAATGTCATTGTCAGATTAAGGGATTTGCACCTTATGGCATCTATATGTGTGTCATGCAGTGTTTGTCTCTAAGGGCATTTACAATGTTAGAAACTATCATAGTTTCTATATTTTTGACATCGTGTCAAGAAACTATTTTTCACAATGCATTTTTCTATTTTAGTATCTCATGGCTCACAATCGGTTTTGATTTGCGTGATGACTTAGTTTCTTAGTTAGACTTGATTTCTTATGTTTTTCCTCTCTTTCTTCAATAAATAAAGTGTCACATCAACAAAAAAAGTATAAATGGGAGGGTAATTAATATACTTAGACTTCATGATGAAGTCTGTATTGGGAGTGCCTTAACACTTAGGAATGAGAACCCAAGATTACTAATTGCAACATTAGCATTGCTCATGGCTCTGTTTGTTTCATATTCTTATTAGTTTTGAAGGTTCGATTATGAGATATTCAGAAGTCAGATGACTTCTACAATCCAGAATCCATCTGAATTATGGACATAGACTATGGATTATGAGAGTCATCTGATTTTTAATCTCTCGTTATCAGACCTTCAAAGTCGTTCATAATCCGAAACAAACAAAGCCATAAGCATATTAAGGGCCGAAGCGTTCGAGGACCGGTGGATGGTCGCTCCCTGGTGTGATGAGTGTTGACAACATGGTGTGGACCGACTCTTGGCCGAGTATTGCAGGTGCAGGTTGCGGCTTGATTTGCGTTGGTGCAGGTGAAGAGCGGACACGAAAGGTCTTGACCTTGCGGGGCTTCCGAGGAGTGGAGAGACAAGTAGGCTCGGCTCGATGGACCCGGTGGCCGAACGGGATCAAGTGCGGACCGCATGGTGGCAAGAAAAGAAAGACGAAGTCGTGGACAGGAGCCAGTGCAGGGTAGCGGCTCACGGCCGGAGTCTGCACGCGGGGTTTGCGGCGGTTCACCACAAAACTGTCGGGTTATTTGGTTGAGCCACAAAACCAAGATCGGAGGCTCGGCGGGGGAAGACGGGATCCGGGCGCGCCGAGAAGCTTCGATGCCGGGGGACACGTGGCGGGATCGCGGGGCTTGCGTCAGGAGGACGCGGACTGCGGTGAAGGCGTGACCGCCCGATGAAGAATGATCGCTACTTGACCATCTTGCCCACGAGGGGTGTGTATCTTCCTTTTTGTTCTAGGGTAGCTTGGTCATTTGCCCAACCCGGAGAGACTTCATATATATATAGCTCTAGGGTTCCAGGGCAACTCATCCATCCGGATTGCTTCTCATTTTCCCTGCTCTTTAGGCTAGATTTTCTTCATGATTTTGTAGAGAATATGCCCTCTGGTTGTATGGAAGCATCATGGTTGCGTCGATTTCCTTCTCTTGACTCGAGTGATTTTCGTGTCTTTTTTAGCTATTTTGTGAGGTTTTCGTGCGCGTTTGTCCCTTCGATTCTGATGTGTTTGTGTTCGGATTTCTTTGTGGGGATCATGAATAGATGTCTTGTGCATCTTTGTGCTTGATCTTGACCCCTCAAACTCCGGATTTTGCCTCCGATTCGAGGATTTCGGTTGGTTCCCTAGCTTTGTGTTTGAGCTCGGTGTGTGATCGATTCCCGGCGATTTAGTGTGTTTGAGGCTCTGTAGCATCCCCTAGGGACGCTTCTACTTTCCCCAAAATCTTGTCTCAAACTGTATAGCCGTTTGGGAGATTCATGGATGCCTATGTGGAGTTGACTTGCGTTTTCTAGGTTCTGTTCGTGTTCTGCGAGCACGACGTACTGTCCATCCTAGGGGCGCGGACAGTCCGTGGGTGCTAGGGTTCGTCACGAGTTCGTCGTGTTCTTGAGCTCGTGGCGTTCGATCGGTCGCGGCAGCCCTTTTTGTTTGTATGGAGTTTGCGAACGGTCCGCCAGTGGGGGACGGACGGACGGACCGTATAGGCTGGGTGCGTCCCTGGAGGTTCTATCTGCTTTTACGAACGCTCCGTCTTCAGCTCACGGACGGTCTGCCGTACACCACGGACGGTCCGAAGTCCCCTCACGGACGGTCCGTCCTGGTCCGGCAGATTAGGCTAAATCCTTTGCTTTTTGAGTTGTGCTTCCGCTTTGCAACTTATTTGGACTTGTTCTAAGGTTGGTAGGTCCGCTGTTACTACATGACCTTGACAAGCTCGTGTGAGAATCCTTGGTTGTGATTTTGGGACTTAGTCGGTATTTCTCTTGGAGAATTTTTTATCGGCTCCCATTTATTCTCTCTCTGGTCGACTAATCGGTCCTTCACATGTGATTGTTTCCACTTGTGTGGCACCACCTCAAAAGTTTCCACAATTCAGGCAAGTGAACGTTTCTCATCAAACACGCCTATATTTTGATTAGCTTGAGAGCCTAAAACTCGCGTGTTCAATGAGCAGCAGCAGCAGCTTCCTCTTCCCAACCAAGAGAACCGGATGGTCATACAGTTGTGACGTCATCAGATGCTAGGACAAACCCCAGTGGTCAAATACGGCAGATTTGCCGCCGTCCCAATGCCCGACCCATGACTCCCTCCTCCCCGTCGCTCCGCCGCCTTCTGTTCTCCAGCCACCACCCCCTCGCTACGCACCACCATCTTCGGCGCCGCCACAGCTTCTCCGCCTCCACCGTGGGCGCTGCCGCCGCCGCCGCCACCCCAGGTCCCTCCCGCGAACGCGCCGCGCGCCTCGCCGCCGCCGTCCACCGCGCGGCCGCGGCCAAGAACTTCGCGCACGCTATCTGTTTGACGAAATCCCTAGTCCAGGCCACCTCCTCCCCCGGCAGATGCCGCGGGTCCACCGTCCCCACCGCCGCCGGAGCAGCCTTCGCCGCGCTCGCCTCCAAATCCAGCTCCCCGGCCCCCGCGCTCGGCGTGCTCGTCATCGCCCTCTGCCAGATGCAGCTGCTGGACGAGGCGCTGTCGGTGTTCCGCCGCCTTCGGACGCTGCCGGAGCTACCGGCTTGTAACGCGATTCTGGACGCGCTCGTCAAAGCCCGCAGGTTCGAGTATGTCTGGGAGCTGTTCGACGAAATGCTTAGCCAGGGGATGGTTCCCAGTGTGGTGACGTACAATACGCTCATCAACGCGTGCCGGCATCAGGGTGCTGTGGAAAAGGCTCAGGAGGTGTGGGATCAGATGGTTGCGAGGCGGAATGATCCGAATGTGGTCACGTACACGACGATGATATGTGCACTTTGTGAAGAGGGCTGCATTGGTGATGCTGAGCAGATGTTTGACGCTATGAAGGAATCAGGGATGCAGCCTAATCTGTACACATACAATGTGCTGATGAGCAGCCATTGTGAGAGACACGATGTCAACCGAGCATTTGCACTGTACCAGGAACTGCTGAAGAGTGGTCTAGTTCCAAATGCTGTTATCTTTACAACCCTGATTGATGGTTTCTGCAAGGTGAAGAGGTTCAGTGAAGCAAAGGAGATGTTTCTTGGTATGCCCAGGTTTGGGGTTGCTCCTACAGTTCCTGTGTATAACAGTTTGATGGATGGAGCTTTCAAATCTGGAAATGCACAAGAAGCATTAGCAGTTTATCAGGAGATGACTTGCCTAGGGTTGTGCCCAGATGAGTTCACCTGCAGCATAGTTGTGAGAGGCCTTTGTGACGGAGGGCAGATTGAAGTAGCGGTCAGGTTCCTTGAAGGAGTGAGGCAATCTGGGGCTAATCTGAATGCAGCTGCTTACAATGCACTGATTGATGAGTACTGCAAGAATGGGAATTTGGAGGAAGCGCTAGCAACATGCACTAAAATGACTGAGGTTGGAATTGAGCCCAATGTTGTGTCATACTCCTCGTTGATAGATGGGCATTCAGAGGTAGGGAATATGCAAATAGCAATGGCTATATACACTGAGATGGTGGCTAAGGGCATCGAGCCTAATGTGGTCACATACACTGCTCTTATCCGTGGTCATGCCAAGAATGGTGGCATAGATGCTGCTTTTTGGTTGCATAAGGAGATGCTAGAGAAAGGTATCTCACCTAATGCTATCACCGTGTCAGTTCTTGTTGATGGTCTGTGCAGAGAGAATAGGGTTCAGGATGCTGTCAGGATTGTGATGGAGTACTCAGGGATGAAGTACAACGATCTTCATTCTTTCTTCTCAAACTCTACAACTGAAGAAGAGCATTTAATTCCAAATGGTGTGATTTATATGACATTGATATACGGCCTCTACATAGATAGCCAACACTATGAGGCTGGTAAGCTCTTCTCTTACATGAGAAAATCAGGTATGGTGCCTGATAGCTTTACCTACACATTACTGATTCGTGGGCAGTGCATGCTTGGCCATGTCTTGAATGCTATGCTGCTCTATGCTGATATGTTGAAGATTGGTGTGAAACCAATGAAGCACAAGATAGTCTGCCCTGAGATTTGGTAACTGGTACCATTGAATGACACCAGAACTGTTGTGAGTTAAGAAACGGCTTTCAAATACAGACTTGAGCCTCATCTCTATCTTCCCTACTACAGCCTACAGATGGACGAAATACCACATTGTTATTAAGGTTGCTTCATTTTTACTTATATGTTTATATATATGGAGAAGCACATATACTTTAAACTCTTTAGGACTTTTTTTTGGCAGTTTTTTATTTGCCATCATTCTCATTAATTATACCTGTAATGCGTACTGATTCTTCTGTGTTGGTTTGAATAACAGGGAAAATAGCTGATGTTGGCCGTGGGAGCCCTATAGAAAGTGCTGGTTGCAAACTGACATGCCAGTCATGTGCCTATGTTTAGTTAGGCTATGGAGTAGCAAATCCTCAAATTTTCTTTTGCCGTGAGGTGTTTACTATTTCAGGAACTAACCAAAGTCACTTTAAATGATGGTTTTGTCAGGTAATTTTACTTCTATTATTTAGTATATATGCCTTCCTGATCTCACATTAGTGGATGTGTCTTAGCCAGCTGGATCTCAAATCCAATGAATACATTATTGCAATAACTTAATTTCTTAAGATTGGGTTCCAACGTGTTGCATCTCTAGATATGTCCACTTAATTTTTTTTTGCTTGAATATAAGAATTCCAACCTGTACGCCTGTAAGATTGCACATGAATTTTTTGTTACTGTAGGTTACCATAGCATGCCAACACTAATAATGCCTGCAGGATGAGCTTATGTGGGTGAACTTTCTATGCCTGTTGAAATATTCTGGTTTAATGGTTCAAAGCTTATCAAATCCCTATAACATTGTTTTATAAGTCTGATACGTGTACCTGTTGTCTGGTGCAATGGTAAAGGATACTACACGTACAACAAGCAAGCATTGTCATGTCATAACTACTACAGAGACTTGGCTTGATGTGCATTTGCACTTTCATGACTTTTGATACTCCTATAGGAAAATGAAATATCGAACTTAATGTTATTTGCCATTGCTGCCATACTGTCCAAGAAAGTCTGTAACCTTACTGAAATATTCAAGGTCTACGGCATCTAGAACTATAGTAAATCAGCTTTCGTGTCTTAACTTTACAAAGATCACACATTTTAAGCTTGATTTTGGAGCTACAAGGCTAGATATTTCTAGCAAATCGAGTTTAACATTTGACCAAAAAAAATGTTGGCAATCCAGTTAGCTTAAAAAATTGTCTGCTTCACTTAGTTGCCATATTAGCAAGGTTGAGTCAAGGAGTGTTTGGAACTTTGGTTGACTTGCCTGTTCAGCTCACCTCACTTGGTAAGCCTATCCTAGCTAGAGTCGGAGATCTTGGTGTTCACGTGACTGTGTTAGTGATGGATATTCTAAAAGTGCAGGAAACAAAGTAGCAAGCAAGGCAACCAAAAGCTGCTTTTCTTGTCCAGCGTCCAGCCAGGCAAAGCAAGCCACAACTGGCAAGGGATCCAAACGACCCTTCATTTGCTTTAGAAAAAAAGTTAAGATGGTTTCTTCAAACAAATGCTGCATCTAATTCTTGCCAATTATCATGGCAGTAGTTGAAAGTAAGTATTGTGCAGTATGATGCTCATTCATTCATCCTGTACTGCAAAATACAATAGTTATAGTTAAGTGCACCAAGAGATCTGATATAGTCAGAAAGATTGTAGACCTAATGTTATGTTTTGAATACTGCAGCAAAAGCCATGGTTTAACTAGTGCTTCCCCTTAGCTCTCTGGGTCCCATTGCTAGCCTTTCACCACCATTTATAGGGATTTAAGGGTTTGCGCCTAATTGTTTTTTTTTGGTGGAAAGTTTGCGTCTAATTGTTGTGTTTAGCACTAATGCTAACTATTGAATGTTTATCTATAAGTCATGTGTAATGATAGATTGATAATTAATGCAATAGTAGAATAAGGTTTGGAACTTTATTCTGTTTCCTCACCATGCCTTCTTTCAGTGGAAGCACTAGGCACATATATTCTGTCAATGACAATTGCATTGTTTAGAAATTACCTATTTTAGTACTCCCTCGTCCCAGTATATAGTTGGTTTAGACTTTCTCACATAGATTATGGAGAGTGGTTACCCTCGCTACAATTGCAAGTCCAAATTTATTTACACACAGTAAAATTAAATATGCATGCTGCACCTGGATGCGTGCTAATTGTTTACCACCAACACCTTGCCATGTGTTTGTATGCATCTAAATTAAACCTGCATGGCATAATGCAAATGCAGATGAATGGGAGGGATATTTCTGACAGTTTACGGCTCAAATCACCCTAGGAACTCATAAATAGCTATATTTCGGGACACCTTTTCAATGCTAAAACTAGCTATATTTTAGGATGGAGTATGCTTTTGTATGTTGTACTCATTATGTTGCTTGGCAAGACATAGATGCCAATATGGTCACCGGTCAATCGATGTTGTGTCACATTGAAATATCATTTAACAATTAGGTATTTATTGTTCTTATGGCCTAATGAAATAGTAGCATGTCTCTGCTATCAAAGTTGAAGTTTTTATCCAGTAGTGGATATCTCTAAGGCCCTCCAAATGGCTTGAATGTGCATTATGGGCTTATGGCATTTCTTGCAATATTATTTTGGGTGAAGTTTCCATGATATGCACGATGTTTGTTTACCAAGAGTGGCATTATTGCTGCTGTCTTCTACCCTCTGTATTAGTGATTGATTTTTCAGTTTGCTTTCCCTGTTCCAGAAAAGAAAACCACGAAGAACTGCAGAAGCAGCAGCAGCGGGAGACACTATCGGAATCTGAGGCAACCATCCACGGGCATGCAGCCTCAAGACATGTGGAGGTTTGCTAGTGGAAAGCCACTACTGCAGAAGCTGAAGGCTGGAGACCTGGAGTAGACTCAAGCAGGCAAGCCTCTGGAGGCATCCAAATTCCAAAGACAACAGCGAGTATCAGATGTCATAATTCTTGGTTCTTGCCAGTTCACTGCAGAGTGCTACTTTGGCATCAAGAAAACAACTTTGACGATCAGGTAAGGCCCTGTTTGGAACGGAGGAATTGAATGCACAGGAATTGTAGGAACTGCAGGAATGGAGGATGAGTGAAGGGAGAAAACAGAGGAATGAAAAACAGAGGAAAGAAATAAAAAGTGATGTTTGGAACAAAGGAATGCAAAATCAAAGGTTCCCAAAGTTTATGTGTTCAACAAAACATGATCAAATAAGAATAATTTTAATATTCAAAACAAAGTACTATAACCAAAATTTTAAAAAAAAAGCTAGTGGGCCGGAAGCTGTACAGGTCCATCTTATCCTCTCCCTACATTATCCATTCACAGCTCATTCTCTCTCTTGCACATCGCTGTTCTGTTCCGGTGGTATTCTCCATCGGCGGCGGCTCCTGTTTGTCTTCTCCAAGATGTTCTGTAGCTTTTCCCCCTGCAGCTGCGTTCTTGGCCGGCTGCCGCACTCCACCCGCAGCCCAGACGCCCAGGATCACCTCTCCGCGCTGCCAGCCCCAGCCCCTGCCTCATAGCGCACCTCCTCCTGTCCCTCGCAGTCGTCGGTCTGCTCGGTCCCCTCGTCGCCCGCGCGGCCGTCGCCGTCGCCAAGGAGCGCGGCAGAGGCAGCACGGGAGACACCGTCGACGTCGCGGCCCGCGGGCGGGTGCTCCGCGCCGAGGGCTCCGGGCTCCGGCGAGGCCGTCCCGCTGGCATCGTTCCGGACTTCTTCGCAAGGCCCAACCTCCGCAAGAATTTGATGATCTAACACAGGCACTGTAGTTTACTCCCTCTGTCCTAAGTATATATATCTAGGTGACGATAAGTAATATGAAACAGATGGAATAACAATTGCAAACCATTTGTTAATGTATAAGATAGGACAAGCCTCCATAACTGAATTGATCGAAAGAAACAACAGAATAAGAATGCTTCACTATACGATGCTAAACAAGCATTTTAAAAAAAAGATATTCAGATGCACCTATTCACACAAGTGTTGGTGCAGCATAACATATCCCGTACTTCACAAATTTCGGAAATACTATTATGTTTTTTTAACTAAAGATCCTGAATCTACATTTGTGCTTCACATAATGTAGTCATGCTAGAAAATGCTGCACCCTAAAATAAAGACAAATAAACTAAGACATCAGCTACAAGTCGGATCATCCATGATAATCATGTAAATCACTACAGAAGAACCATTAATGTCTTTCTCGCATGCACCCTTTCTCGCATGCATCAAATTAAAGTTTGTTTTTTGTTTTTTGTTTTTTGCTTTTGCTCGGTAGTTAATTACATTGATGGGAAAGTTTAATTTGGAATATCCGATCCCCTAGAGAGAATAAATTGGATGTCTTGCTTGGAATGATTACGCCCCTCCCCCTCGGTGTACTGTTTAGTTCGACGGTTAGAGAGAGTTGGTTGGAACCAAGGATTTTTGGGGTGGTGGTGGTGACAGTAACAGCGACGGAGCCGTCAGGTTCAACCGTTCAAGTAGCTTAGCCGCGTGAGGCATCCGGATTCCGGCCACCGCGTTGTCCTTGTCCATGTGCGCCAGGAATATCTGTGTGTTGAGTGTTGACTACGAGAGGTGGTCAACCGGCCGCTGGATCGAGGACATCGATCTACGCCATGGCAAAGGCTTCGAGATGATCCACATCAGACCATCTCCGGCGGTAGCAAAGCTGCGCCATCATCACTCATTACTTGCAAGTGTGCAACTATGGAAGGAAAGATGATGGATGCATTGGTAGCGCTTTTCGCTCGAATTCAAAGATTTTATCAAAAGCCCCCACGTACGTTCTAATCGTCAAGCCTTTGCATTTTGTTTTCACATCATGTCACTTGTCACGCATATACTTTGTCATAAAGAAAAATCTTTAGATGATTGTTTAGTCTTTGTTATAGCATCAGCTGGGAAAATTTAGGGTGTTTGTATAATGTGAACCATGTGAAATCTAATGGTAATGGTGGTAATATCTGGTAGTATTAATAGGGTAGTACCAATTTGGTGAATTTAGTACTAGGTACTACCCCGCAGGGGTTATTTTACCGGTAAGGAAAAAAACCGGAGGTCGGTGAGAAAACGCATTTATCGGATTTCTCGAAAAAATTTCGGATTCGTCGTTTTCCTTTCGGATAAAATTTAGAGAAAAAAATCTTCAATTTACACACAAAACAACCTAGATTGTTTCCAAACAACCTAACATGAAAGCAATGCATAGAAATGAGATAAGGTTTCGCCAATCCGGTCCTACAAGGTTTAGAGTTATGGAAGGTCAGGAGGTAGTATTAGTTGGTTTGGACGATTTTTCCATGATAAAATAAAAAACCGCTCTTAACCGAGAAATGTGATTTTTGGATTTATCGTTTTTCGCCGAGAAAATAAACCCTGCTACCCCGTACTATCCAATTAAATTAGCTGGTAAAACAATGTCGGTACAAGGTACTACCTAGTACTATCCTAGCACCGGAACAAAGCTCTTAGCAGTTTATGTTCTAACTATGTGTTTATGTTCTAAAAAAAGTTAAATTGTGATCTACTTCCTCTTTTCCGAATCATAGGTCGTTTTAGCTTTTTAGGTGTATAGTTTTTTATGAACTTAGATATAATGTATGCTTAGATGCATAATAATATGTGTGAATCTAGAAAAACTAAAACAATATACAACTTAGAACTGAAGAAGTAGCTAATTAATCTGCTAGAAAAGAGTTAATTGCACCAACTAGACAACAACTTATTAGGTGGATGTAGATTGATCCAAGAACTTGCAAAATGCTCAATCTAGTACAATAACTTGATAGGTCGATGTGAATTGACAAAAGAACTTATAAAATTCTCAATTTATTGCAACAACTTGGAAAATTGGTGCATCCACAGTCCAAAGATTATAGCAAGTAACATTTTTGTTGCCAAGCATATTATTTTTATTGTCGATATTTGTGTCACAATGATAATGTATTTGAAACATTTAATTTCCCATTCAATATTGATAAATTCACATTCACTATTTTTACATGTTTAATTATATGCATTTTTCGTTCAGCTAAAAACACCAACATATTTTTATTAAAAAACTCATATTTTTATTAAAAAAACTCCACTATACTACTACATACTAAATATTTTAATACTCCAATATGTTTTTAAAAGATTGACATAAATATTTTCGTAAAAGCTCATGTACGTATTTAAAAAATAAAATGAAAGTAATAACAGAAAAAAATGCTTCTCTACACTTGTTGAATAAGGAGCAAAACCACAGAAGAAACCTAGTGTCCTAATGTGTTTCGTATAAACTATATTTTTGCTAATACCAATAAATTAATTTGAAATTTGATTCAATTTTAAGTAATTAACAAATGGGTTATGTACATAACTGAGGAGCAACATACTAGATGGTCCGTTTAATGACTTTATTGACGAAAAAAGAATTATTGATCCAAAGAAAATTGACATGTCAATCCACTTTGCTTAATACGTTATCGTTGGACTAATTTGCACCCACCTGTCAAGTTATCCTACTAGATTGGACATTTTATAAGTTCTTAAATCAATCAATACCCATATGACAAGTTGTTGTACGGTGGGTGTAGTTTACTCATTAGAAAATTGAGGCTTTTACCTGTATGCATTAAAAAAGATGATACCGACCTATGTGTCACTAAAAAGATTGCTCGCACCTGTGTGAAATCGACCTAAACTTCTTTGATCTCTACGCCATTCCGTCCAAACTCCATCCATTTTCCACCGTTAAGTCACCTGACATGTGGACCCGGTCAATTAAGAAGTCCAAAATGCCCCTGTCTCTATCCTCTGCTATGTTACAGGCCAGCCGCTGCTGAACAGGCGCGGCTCCCCATCGGCGGCGCGGCTCCCCTGGTCATGGGCGGCTGCCGAGGGTGAGCGCCGCCTGCAGATCTAGCCGCCAGAGGTAGCAGCCGGCGGCGCACGTCGCAGGGCGCCACCACAGAGGACCGGCGCGGGGCGGGGGTGCTCGCGTGCCGTCCGACGTGCACCCTGCACGTGAACCCCGCGCAGGTGCCCCACGCCGGGAGCGCGCCGGCGAGCGCCACAGCCGCCGTCGAGTCGTCGTCCGCGGACACCGCCCGGGCGAACGCGGCGTTCGTCCACGTCACGCGTCCCCCCTGGTCCGACACGAATGCCGGGGCGGTGTCGCCATCGGCGTCGCGCCTGACGCGGGCAGCGGAGGACGGTGCCTCCTTCCTGTCGCGCCACGTCGCGGTGACCTCCTCCACCGTCACCCAGGAAGCCGTTGGGGGCGGCCTTGGGCGAAGCGCCCGTGGAGGCGCCGGCTGTGCTCCCGCGGGGGGGGGGGGGGGGGGGGGCACCGACATGGCATGTGCGGCGAGGACGACGACCGCGACGACAAGGACTTCTCCTTCTCGCAGTCCTTGTCTTTCCAGGAGTCCACCACCGCCGGTACCGCAGGAACAACAGCCGTCGTCTCTACAGGCGCGACGTTCGCGACCCTCGTGGGCTTCCGTCCCCTCCTGCCCGCCCCCGCAGTCGCCGCCGGCACCGGCGTCGGGGTTGGGACGAGCGCCATCACCGCCGGCTTGGGCGCAATCGGCCTGAACTTTAACATGATCCTCCCCATCTGCGACGCCGCCCCCGCCTGCTGCCCGGCCGCCGCAGCGGTGCCGTACCTCGGCGCGATACAACACCCTCCCTTCCTCTCCATCCCGAGCAGCTACTACGCCAAAGCAAGCACTCCCCCATCCGCTAGGCCGCTACTTCCTTTGCGCACTCCCTCCGGTACTCCCTGACTCGCTCCCACTGAGACAAGACACGATGACCACCACCAGAACGCCGGCGAACCTGGCTGGCACGAGAGGATGGAGACAGGGGCATTTTGGACTTCTTAACTGGTCGGGTCCACATGTCAGGTGACTTAACGGTGGAAAATGGATGGAGTTAGGACGGAATGAGGTCAAAGAAGTTTAGGTCGATGGCACACAGGTGCTAACGATCTTTTTAGTGACACACAGGTCGACACCATCTTTTTTTAATGGCACACATGTAAAAACCTCTAGAAAATTGGAGCCACCGATGCACTCCCTTTAGCTATCGGTCCTCTTTGTTTTAAGGAAATCGTCTGTGGTCAAACAGCACATACAGACGAAAGGTAGAGTGAGACTTCTCAAAATATTTGCTACCTTTCCTCCATTTTGTTCACACATAAAAATAAAAGACCTTCATCGCGTAAGGCCGATTACGTGTACGTTAAGCTAGTGGACGCAGAAAACAAAACTAAAACAAATTAAAGTCGCCAACCATATTTGGTAGACGGTAGTTGAGACGACGGCTGTACGTACTACGTCGAGTTGATCGTATTATAATCGTATAATTGTAATGTAGGAGTAGACTGAAGAATGTGTGAAGAACCCGTCAAAAAAAAAAAACAGACGAGAGAGGCAATGCTCTCGCTTATGTCAGTGCCAACTGATCCATCCACGAAAGACAAAGCCATTTCCTACTACGCCCTTCAACGCACGCTAGCTATCTGGCAATAACTCAATCCACACACGCAAAGCTAATTACATCAGCGCGCAATAACTGACCAGAAAAGATTTGGACTAGCTCAAAGCGCTTACATTAGCTAAACCCAGCTAGCTCTCATCTAGAAGAAGTCAGAAAGATTCAAACCATTCACTGTCACAGCAACCGAGCACGGCTGCGCCCCATCAATTGATTATTGATCATCCGATCGATCGATCAATTTATCTTTGAACACTTGCATGACTTGATTGGTATCATCAAGAACAACAACAACATCTACCAATAAAGCTCCCAAAAGGAAAGAAAAAAAAAGTTTAATCGTTTCTTTGATATGTACTCGTACTCACCATGATCGAAGCAAGCATGAACCGAAGAAGGCAGACAAAACTAGAGACATGAACGGTCGAAGCGACCTTTTTTTTTTGTCGATCAGGACCATCCGTAGACGAGGTGGAGGTAGCGGTCCTTGATCCACTTGAAGCTCTTGCGGAAGGATCCCTTCACCTTGCCCTCCACGGCGTAGGCCTTGTACGCCGCCACCCGCCGCTTGCGCTCCATGTCCGGGTCCCCCAGCGCCAGCCACCGCCGCTTCGACGACTTGCTCCGCTTCAGGTCCCCGTCCGCCGGCGCCCCTGCCGTGCCGCCGCTGTACTCGTACTGGTACGAGTACGACGACATCCCCATCCCTCCGCCGCCGCCGGCGCTGTAGGAGTAGGACCGGAAGTCCGGCCGCGCGCCTCCTCCTCCGCCGCCGTAGTAGGGCTCGATCTGCATGCGCCCGCCCGCGTACGACTTGGACCGGTCCATGGCAGCCACCTGATGGCTCGTCCTGGCGACGAGCAAGCTGCTAAGAGCGGAGGAGGAGGGAGGGGATGAAGACGAGCGCAGAGAATTAGTAGAGAGGTCAGCGACGACGGTTGGGACGAAGCAGAGAAGAAACGGAGGGAAGAAGCGGAGGCTTTTTTGGTGGTTGGGATTGGAATACTTGATGGACCGGAAGGAAACGGCAGATTAGACTAAGGGGCGTTTTGACAGAGTTTTTCCAAGTGTTTCTCCACTAGTTTCTACAGAAGTTCTGCCAAATACCTAACAAAAAAACGGCTTCCAACCTAAAGTCATAGAGAAGCCATTTTGCAATTTGTATTACGGAGGTGAAAAAAATAGTGGCTTCCCGCGGCTTCTTCCCCACATATGACATTAAAAATACAGAGAAGCCACAATCACAACCATTTTGCCAAATACTTTACAAAATGACTTTAGCTTCACCAAAAAAGTCATTTTACCATAGCAGCCACAGCCACAGCTGTTTCAGCCACGATCACAGCTCTGCCAAAGGGGCCCTAAGTACCCTAGCGCGCGGTTTTGTCAACGGTCGCGTTCTGAAAAAAAATGCCAATTGCTCCGTGACCGTGAGAAATTTTGCTCAAAGAGTGCGAAAGATTTGTCTGTCTCTCTTTGTACAGCTACGAGACAAGAATGGATTCTGTGGCTGGTGGCCTCTGAACGGAACCGAACCTAGCTAGACGAGGCGCCGGCCTGAGTGGTTGATGTGGATTTGATTTAATTTGAGCTGGAGCGAGTTGCTGTGGTGGCAGCGGTATCTTCTGGTAGGTTTACACATGGGATTTCATAAGGTTAGTGCCGATTACGCGGAAACTAATCCCGTTAGTAAGTTAGTTCGTGGTCGGCCAGCAGAGGCGGGTAGGATTATGCGCGAGTGACAGGCATGGTTTGGTTGGTTGAGGACTTTGAGGTGCCTGCCAGCAGAGTATCTGAGGCAATTTGTGAGCTGAAACTAACAGGCCAAAGGCTACACTGATTGTCCTGAAAATCAAATTAAATGGGGAGACAGAGAACAAGGGAATGAGACCTGGATGGCTGGATGCAACGAACCACTCAAGTCTAAACGCACACATGGACTGATAAATTTCACTTTTATGATCTCGCCGTTGCACACAAGATGCAACACATCAAAGTTCCGTGCTCTCCTGGACGGGAACAAGAACAGAGTCCATGCACACAAATACATAGTAATTTTTAGCTAAATGAAGTCGGCATCCGACAGCATGGTTGATCAAATTACAGGGTGACCTAAACACATTGAAGTTAGAGTGCATTGAGATAATCTGAACATTAAACTCGGCTCTCTCTCCCAGTTTTCTTCTACATGTAAAAGACGCCAGCAGCCCTGTTTCGTAAAGATTCAAGGGAAAAAGGAAAAGGAAAAGGAAATACAAACTGATTAAATGATTAAACCTCATGTCAATTCTTGCCATCAATACACATTTAAGACTTGACAACCAAACGATGCGCATGCGAGAGATATTTGAATTGTCAGTAGCAGCTACAGTTCAGTTCACTAGCCACTCGTCTGTACTCTGTAGTGCACATAATTACTAGTTAACAGAGTGCAAATGTGAAATGTCAAACTCTTGATTAGCAGCACTTACAGTTATTGTCAGCGACTCGAGGGCTGGTAACATCTATGTTACACGGATACTCCAAAGAGGGTGACGTATCCGTATCCGATACTCGCCGGATACGCGGATACGGATACTCAGATACACCATTTTAGTGGGTTTTCTTTTGAGAAAATGTGTATCCGCGTATCCGATACGTATTGTATCGGATACCCGTACCCATACTCGTGTAACATAGGGTAACATCCCCTGCAGGGTGAATAACAATCAACCTCGAGATAGAAGTGAAAAAATTTAGTGATGAACCACTCACACACCTTTCTTACTATTTTAAGTAAAACCTAGTGGATTAGCTGGGAACATCTTCACTTCCGTTACCAGATTCTGAAAAAATAAAATGGTTTTTTTTGACAACATAAAAAAAATAATAAAATGGTTAGCCAACGGAGAAACACCTAATGGCGCTTCTGATAAAGGAAAACTTGCAACCGAAAAGAAACTAAACCAATAGGGGTAAGACCGCCTCCACGGTTTTCATTAGAGCAAGTACATTGGTACACGTCAGCAGTCTCATAGGTCGTCCCATGCAATCATATGGAAGATTTTTTATGATGTGGAGGAGAGAGAGCGAAGAGAGAAAGAGGTTGCTTTGCGAAAACAACCACCTCATGAGGGAAACAATTACCTTATGAGACAACTTCACAACCATTGTATGAGTTGTTGTTGTCATGCAACTCATAATATTCCATTTTTACATGCACAAATTAAGAGATTTATTGCTCTACCAGACGACTTATAAGACAACTCATTGTACAAGTACTCTGTTGAGTCGACTCAATAATACGTGTCAATGTATGAGAGGACCTATCAGATGACACGAATGTATTTGACCTTAAGAGAAGAAAGTCTCCTCCCGACTTAGAAAACCTCCGAACCTCGGTTTCACCAGCGAGGGGATTTTTTCAATGATAAATCCCGGTGAGATAAATCTGTGTCTGAGAGGATTCGAAACCAGACCGGCAACATGCCCAGCTGCAATGCCTACCAACCGAGCTAGTACTTGTTCTCTCAGAAAAGGGTGAATACCTTGAATAGCTGCTAATTTTTCTTCTTTGTATTCGTTCAAAAAAAATTCTTCTTTGTAGACCCCAAGAGGTGAACTAGTCTGTTGGAGGATTATGTTTAAACACAGAAAGTGAAATTTCAAGGCAATCCAGAAACAACCCATCCACTTGGAGCAAATACGATATATAGTATGGAATTACAATGTAAAACAATGTTTTACCAGACATGTAAACTACAAAGAGAAAAAAATGCATACCCAGGCGTCTGAAAAGCATCCTCTGCTCCCAAAGTTTTAAATAGTGTTTTTCAAGCCGCTAAGGGCCGTGTTTGGTAGGGGGTGAAAAATTTTTCACCCCCTATTAAATGCAACTTTGACTACTAATTAAGAGAATTAAATAAAGTTTGTTTCAAAACTACCTTCACAACCCCGAACAAAATTGCGAGACGAACCTAATGAGGCCTTTGACCACCTGATTAGAACATGGTTACTGTAGCATTACTGTAGCAAATCACTAATTAATTATGCTCATTAGATTTGTCGCGCAAAGTTGCACTCATCCATGAAAAGGTTTTGCAAATAAACTTTATTTGGTACTCCATGCATGCAAGATTCCTTTTTCATGAAATTTTTTTTCAGCCAACCAAACACAACCAAGACCATCTGCACTGGGTTGCGGTAAAGCCGATGATAAAGCCAGATACCGTAAAAAAGAGCTGTAGCGCTCTACGACACACCTTGCGCTACGAGAGCGTAAAGCTAGATTCACGGTGATTCTGGACGTAGCGCTCTGCGTTACGGCACAGCTGTCGGCAGCAACCGCTCCTCTCCTCGCGGGCACGGACGGAAGGAGGAGGGTGAGGGGCAGGCAAAGTTGGGAGGAAGGGCGTCGTCGCCGAGCCGACCGCCGCATAGAAGGGAGGAAGGGCTCCGCCGTCATAAGTCACCGCCGCTGGGAGCTTACCACCGCGAGGCCTGTTCACGCCCCTGTTCCTCCGCAGCACCAGCCGCAGCTACTCACCGGCTCACCGCGAGATACGACGGTCACGGGCCAATGCGGAGGAGGAGGCTGCACCGGAGGTGGGGAGGATCAGAGAGAGAGAGGTATACCCGACCGAGCTCCTAACCGTCCGCCGCCGCCAACACTGCTCCTAGCCAACCACTGCAGCGTTGCAGCTCCTCACGCCGGCTGAGACAGAGAGAGAGGGGAGTGGTCGAGGAGGGAGGGGCCGGGCCGATGGCGGGCACAGTGGAGAGGGAGGCGATGCGCGAGGAGGTGCCGCCAGGGAGCTAGGGAGGCGCCGCCGGGCCGCCGCCGGAACTGGAGTAGAATGGGGAGAGGTGCGGGAGAGATCCAGAGATGAGATGAGATAAGGTTTGGTCATTTTTGTTTTGCCCCTTCTCTTTTTGTAAAATATGTTAGTCCCTAGAACTTATATTTCTTTACATTTTAGTCCTTGTAACTTACATTTTAGTTCAAACCCTGGTGCTCACACATTTTTATGTATTTATTCCGGGATTTTCCGGCGTTATGCATTAAGTTGTAAGCGACGTTCCCGTCGACGACGAGGCGCCAGTGGTGATTTCGGGAATCTCCAGACCTGCTGATGCTCAGTCATTCGGAGGTGCTCATAAGGGTAGGGTTTGCGTACGTGTGTTCATAAGGGTGAGTGTGCGTGCGTGTCGTGAGTGTCTGCGTTGTGCTGTGTAATCTATAAAAAAAACTACTGTAGTGCACACATACAACAATATCCTAGCATCTACCCCTTCAAAACGCTATAGCACCGCTACAATCCACTATTTAAAACCATGTCTTCTCCAGCCATCTAACCTTCAGGTAGCTTATTCTAGGCCTTAGGGTATATACAAAACGACCTGCCATGTGTAGAACCTCGAATTTAACGTACAGACAGATGTACAAATATGTTGTACAACCCATAGACAGATAGGGTGTTTGTAAGCTGTTTAATATTTTGCATGTAGCTTAAGATCAACTACACATGCATTTTTGTATACCATTGTGTGACCATTTTGATCTTTGTAGCTATTTTGATGCTCAATTTGATCTTTGTAGCAATTTTAGTATCCACGTGTCAATTTTTTTTCTTTTTCCTCTCTCTAATCCCTTCCTCCCCCCTCCTCTCAACCCTTCTACCCTGAGATCTCCTTTTTTCCCAGGCAGCTCTCTTGCTTCCTCCGCCAGCTGGGCTCCTCATTCCTCTTCCTCCCTCCCACTCCAGCCAACTCCTCCAGGGAGCTCCGACGCTGCCGCCTTCCTCACCTTTGTCTTGGACTTGGTCTGCGGGCGTAGGTGGTGGAGCAGGCTGCCATGCCTTCCTCCCCTTCATCTTGGACTTGGTCCGTGGGCGCGAAGTAGAGGCCCTCCTCGCCGTCTTGGAGCTCGAGCTCGGGCCGGTGCTGGCAAATCTGGCGGCGGCGAGTCCGGGGGAGCGGCGGCCTTGGGTCACGGCTAGATCCCGTGCGGCGGCGGACCTCCGTCGTCTTCCCCAACCTCCGCCGCTCCCACCCCCTCATGCATAGTTGGCGCCTGCGACCCGCATAGTTGGCGCGAAAATCTCCCCCGCGCGGGGGCGCGCGGGATCCGAGCGCGGCGTCGTTTGGTGGAGACGGCCTCCACAGCCCGGTGTTGACGGCTGTTAAGTACCACTTTTATGTCGTCAACTCCTGCATAAAATAAATGGAAAGTGATCATCAACACTAGGATAGGGCTTTATACTGACAATTTCCACAAGTGTTGGTGTTTCTAGCTTTTGATGCAGGACATGCCAAAATACACATGAAATGATATAGCTGAGAGCAAGTGAATTAATGGCATGAATATGGCATCATCATAAACAGATCCAAATGCCAATTTGGACTACACCATTGTGACGGGCTCGTCGAGACGATTGAAACGGATATATCATTTGCATACATCAGAGCCCGGATGAGAGAGATATGCACAGGACATCATGTGGGCCCGGTGGGACCCACACCAGGCCACGTGGTGATGTGGTGGCACACAGATGCCATGTGTCCACGACACCTCATCAATCCAAGGAAACACACCTTCGACCAATCAGGAGCCAGTACATGGATCCAAGGGCCCACTTCCCCACGGAAACGGGCTAGAAACACCGCAAACACCCCCAAACCGACCTTGGGACCCACCTGGCAGTCACCTGGACGAAAACCGGCGCGAACAGAGCCGCCTGGGGGTCGGCCGATCCCCCAATTCAGCCGAACCCATCTTGAGGCCTCTCGCGCCGCCCTTTCACGTGTCGGCTTGTCGTGACGAACCAAAGGCGGTGCCAGGTGCCTGCCCGAATATCCGCCCGAAAGCCTGCAGCTCCTTCTCATGGAAGATTCACCAACTTGGCCCCCACTCCTCTGCGCCACGTGTCACCACCTCATTGGTCCCTTGGTGGCGCCCAAGGCAGCCTAGGAAGCTCCTCTTGGCCTATAAATATGAGGGGAGGGGGTAAGAAATGAGAGACACCACTCCATCCAAGGATGAGAACTTCCCTTCAAAGGAGAGGCCTCTCCTTGGTAGATTAGAGAGTAGAAGAGTAAGAGAGGGATTTGTATCTCCATGGATGCTTTGTTCTTCATTTAGAATAAAGTGAGTATTTCTGCATTTCCTATTTAGACTAAAGTAGCATTCATGCATAGGTGAATAGTTCTTGTGTTCTTCACTTGTTCATGATTTAGAGGCTTGTGTTCTTCATGAGCTTAGCCTTTGATCTTCTGGTGTAGTTCATAAGTTGCTAATTCCATTTGTATGCCTGCTAGTCCAATTAGAGTAAAGTGGATGCTCCTGCATTCTAGTTTAGACCGAAGTCCTTCCATGATCCTTGTATAGATAACGGTTACCTGAGTGAGTTATGGTCTCTCCCTCGTGGGTTCGTCGCTTTGGCCTCGTACGGGGTGCTATAGTGTTGTTACGGGCTAGCAGACGTAGCCGTGCTATAGTAGTAACCGGTGGTGTAGACGTGGTGTCTAGACAACGGGTTATCCTTCGATTGCCCTGTATCCCACGGTTTGTCTTGGGATAGGCCACGGTAGTGACAGCCGTTGGACCCTTTCAGAATCCCCCACGTTCGGATACAGGTGTAGGCAACCATTTGCCGTGAACCGACTGTTATAGCCAAGAGGGTCCGGTGTCCGAAACGAGAGTCCCTAACCGAGAGATTGTTCTTAACTCTGCCCACTATCAGCAGGATCCTTTCCATCTCCATCTCAACTCTATAGAGTTGTGTCCTTGGACTGTTCTCCTAGGGTAGAAGGTAGTACACACCGTTCCTTGGATTCGATACCCTTGGGAATACTCCTAAGGTGAAGTGCTACAACGGTGTATCCGTGCGCTTGTGGATTCGTTCGCACTCATCAGTGTACCCGGGTGTTTCTTACACGCTCACGCTAACCCGGCGCCATAGTGGTGAGGTTAAGAAATACCAACAAGCATTTCTGGCGTCGTTGCCGGGGAACGGTTGCCGTATCTATCTTCGAACCTAGTGGTCCTCGTATCTATCTTTTTCGTTTTCTTTTCTTCTACCTTTACCCCCGTTACCCATGGAGATGCCATCCTTTCACGACCTCTCCACCCCAACCAATGAGTTCACTGATCCATCAACTTCCACACCCATCAATGAACTCAATCCTGACCTTATAGCCATGGTTCGGAATCGACCCTTCTCTGGAGCTAATAATGAAGATCCCCATGACCATTTGATAAAGTTCAAGAGGTTGTGTTCATCCCTGACTCCCCCAGGAATAATACAAAATTCCTTGAGGCTAAAGTTGTTTCCTCTCTCTCTCACAAAGAGGGCGGAGCAATGGTACACTCACGCCATACGGCGTGAGAACAATTGGGAAAAACTCCATGTTGACTTCTTTATGTCTTTCGATCTTGCGAGACACATAGCGTTCCTTCCGAGTAACATCCGCAACTTTAAGCCGTTAGAGGAGGAGACCATAGGTGCAGTTTGGGCTAGGTTCTCACACCTATGGAAATCTAACCCAAACATGTCTATACCCGATCGCTCGTACTTGTGTGCCTTTTACTCGAGTTTACGCATGAGTGGTGCCCGTTATCTCGACACCATCGATGGAGGTGTGTTCGTAAACAAAACTTCGGAGGAAGTAAGGGAAATCCTAGATAGCCTCTTAGAAAACTCTTTCCTTCTTACCTGCCATAACGAACCCCGCCAAGAATCAGAGTCGATCCATGGGAGTCTCTCAACAGCCGAACCTGAGCCTTTGACTTCCACATCCCAAGATTCGTCTGTTGAAGCCTCTCCCGAACCATAGACACCGAAGGGAGAAGAAATTCAACCGTCGGAGTTCACTTCCAAATTCGAGGACGATCATTCTAGATATCTTTTAGACACCTCGAATTCCTTTGTTGCCCAATCAGGGGAGGATCCTCATTCTGTCCAAATCAATCATTCCAAAAATCTCTCGACAGAACTCCCCCTAGGCCTTCGGTACCACCTCTACCTCCTGATCCTCCTGACGAAGCATATCTTGAGGAGGCCACGAAGGAGGAATGGTCAGATGGAGTGACGCGCTTTTCCAAAGAAATTTGGATTAGTTCACCTTCTTTGATCGTTCCTTGTTCAATTAGAGGAGTCACCATAGAGGCCCATTGTAACCCCATCATGGAGGTTAACATCCTGCCATGGCTCTTAGCAGAAACTCTCTTGGGCAATGTTCCGCTAGTACCATCCAACATACTCCTCAAGAGCTGTCCCTTGGGACACGTTCTTGAATGTCGGGGGATCGCAAGAGCCGTGCCGCTCATCATAGATGGGATTGAGGCTATCTTAGACTTTCACATCTTCGATGTCCTCGATCTTGATCTACTCCTAGGCTCCCCAGTGAAGAAATTCCTTGATATATCTTTTGGGAGCCTAGATCATAAGCTTAGGGAATCCGCTTCCGCCACTTCCATCATAGGTCTAGGACCTCTACTGGTGAAGCCTCTTCCCAAGCAAGACCCGCTCGAGAAGATGATGCATGTATCTCCGTTCGCATCACCCGAGCTCGTTCTCATTGAGGTTGTAGGCTTTCCTACTCCTCATGAGAATGACTCGGAAGATTCTCTTCACTGCTGTGAAGGCGAACGATCATCATCCCTCTCGACCGAGTTTGAGCCTCTTCCCGCTGGCCCGTATCTTGTTTCTTTCGATCACGATCGAGAGTCGATATCGAGTTTTCATGATAAATCTCTTGAGGGAGAGGACTCATGGGCCATGGAATCTTATGAGGCACCAACTCTGGAATTCATAGGAAAGGATTCCACTGACGAGCATGGTAGCTTCATCCTTGATATACCTTATGAACCATGCTCGCATAATCCCTCTCCAGAGTCAGCCATGCTTAGTGCACTGACCACACATAAGGGCTACAACCACCTTCTGGTCCTCTATTGCAGAATGTTTAGAAGGTTGATTGTGGATGTATATATTTACCATAAGCATATCAGATTTCGTGTGTGCACTGTGGCACTAACCTTGCAGCTAAAGCTTCACTGATACATCCAAGATTGGTGGTGAGACGGGAATGACACCACCAACGATAGCTGCAAGATGAAGTTCCCTGGTCGAGCTTATGACCGTAATAAACAAAGTACTACCAGGAGATAGCCTGGATTAGCATAGGTTTTATTTCCCTTTCGAGTAAAAGCAAGAACATGTTTTTGGCATAAGATGTCCTTCGGGTATTTTTGGTCACTAACCTTTCAGGTGGAGATTGAAAAGAATAGTGGACAGATAATGCCTAAGAGCATGTGAGCCACATCAACTACACACTTTGGTAAGATTCTGGTGAGGGAACATTGACAAAGGAAGCTTGATCTCCACACATTTGAGTTTTGTTGCTTAGAAATGCAAACTCCAAAAGTGGGGGAGATATGTGAGCATCCCAAGTAAAGTTCCTCTCATGCCAAATCTTATCCTGGTGTGAAGAAGATGTTAGCTCTCGTATCTTGCCCACTAGCTAGGTAAGTCCTGCTTTTGACATTAAACAAAGCCCTTCCGGGAGGTTGCCCGAGGTTCACCGTCTTGTGCTCATGCTTATGCCCCCTTTTGATGTATAGCTTGATTATGTTTACATGCTTCCTTTATCTTTGTTCATATGCTCTAGTTTGAATGTGTGGTGCATCTTACATTCATAGACTGTTTTAAATTAAGCATGGTGCTTAGGTTAAAACTGTCTTCTTCAGTCACAACAAGACATGGTGTTGAGTTTTGATTGATGAACCTTAGAGTTATGCGTTCATAAGATTTTGGTTGCATATATGTGGACTAACCCCTGCAGGAAATCATCAAATCCGAATGGACAAGTCATCGAGCTAGATTCAAGTGGGGAGGTAAGTTAAGGTGTTAGACTCATGTCGCATAACATACAAAGGAGGAACATATGACCTCTCGAAGGTCCAAGGTAAGTATATTCTCTTTGTTTATGGAGTGCAATATTGGTCTAACCCTGTCTGAGTAAATGACATGGTGACGATAAAAAAAACAAAAATATTTGCTTTCAAATAAAGGCTCTACGGTTCTCGAACCAGTAGAGTCCATCTTTTGTTCCCACTTTTGCTTGAAGAACGACACCAGGTACAAGAACAAGTGTGGGGGAGTCCTCTCGATCTCATTATCATCATACCCACTCGAGAACTCCCACACAAGGGCTGCACGACATCGACTACACCTTCATGACGAGGGTAAGGTAAACTAGAGTGAGCTGGCTACCCCACGGGTTAGCCAAATCACCACTAGTCTCCCTTGCTCCCCATATCCTTCAGGAGCGATGGTATGTGCACCCTTCATCTCACTCTCTCTACCTATGAGTTTGAATGCTCTTCAATTCTTATCCATGAATCAAACTCAAACAATGGTGCTCAGCTTGCTCTACATGATTTTTATGGTTGGCTTGCATATGTTTTATTCCTTACTCATTATCTTGATGCTTGTGAACAAATATCATTAGGGAACTCATGTTTATCTAAGTAGTTGGTGTTTGAGATATGGTTTGATGATATGATCTTCTCTCTTAATGCTTGAGTGCTTGGGAATTTTATTTGAAAAATCTGAAAACTCTTTGCAAAGCTCCTCTTTGATATGCCATAGTCCTACCAAAGCCATATGATGTTCTAGTTGAAAACCTTATACTCATATGCTGCTTGTTATTACATTGAGCTTTGTCAAATTGTTGTGACCCTTGTGAGAATTCTTTTCGTGCTTTCATGATCAAGACTTATGTGCACACCAACATTTCCCCTTGCTATGCTTCTACACTGAAAGTTAGCATTGTATCATCCATATTCCACCAAATAAAGCTCCATGCATTGTTCCATGATTTACCCCTCTCCAAATATCTCCAAAAGAGACTGGGCTATGCAAAAAGAAAAAAAAAGAGAAAGACATGATAAAAAAAAGCATGACCAGAGAGAGAGAGAGAGAAGATAGCCCATGTATCAAATATTTCAAAAAGGAGAGTGGAGTAAATCATGCAAAAAGGAGTTCCATAACGGTAATAATTAGTACCTATTCCAAGGCTAGTGTCCACCTTCCATACCCATCATACCCATACATGTGCACATCTTGATCTGATTGTATGATTGATTTTCTTCTTGGATCTAGTCTTTGACTTTGCAATATATGTGAAACAAGTATGTTATATCTTTTATCCTACCCTGAGCTCCACATATAGCCATCATTAGAAGTAGGATAAAGAAAGACAATTCTAATGCCTTGGTGAGGACATATCCACATTGAGTGATCTGAAAGAATCAAATGAGGAGCTAAGCAAGGTTTGTTTTGAAAACTTATTGCAAAACCCCAAGTTACTTGACATGATGAGCAGAAGTGATTTGATTCATGACCGTTCCATCCCTCAACTACCCAAGATAGCATGATAGACACTCCATATAGTTCGCAAGTACAAGGTATGGTTTGGAATATCTCTTATGCTCGCTTCATATCCCTGAATATCATGTCCCACTTGATTTGTTCTCCCTTTACTCGGGACGAGCAAAGGTCAAGTGTGGGGGAGTTGTTGACGGCTGTTAAGTACCACTTTTATGTCGTCAACTCCTGCATAAAATAAATAGAAAGTGATCATCAACACTAGGATAGGGCTTTATACTGACAATTTCCACAAGTGTTGGTGTTTCTACCTTTTGATGCAGGACATGCCAAAATACACATGAAATGATATAGCTGAGAGCAAGTGAATTAATGGCATGAATATGGCATCATCATCAACAGTCCCAAATGCCAATTTGGACTGCACCATTGTGACGGGCTCGTCGAGACGATTGAAACGGATATATCATTTGCATACATCAGAGCCCGGATGAGAGAGATATGCACAGGACATCATGTGGGCCCGGTGGGACCCACACCAGGCCACGTGGTGATGTGCTGGCACACAGATGCCATGTGTCCATGACACCTCATCAATCCAAGGAAATACACCTTCGACTAATCAGGAGCCAGTACACGGATCCAAGGGCCCACTTCCCCGCGGAAACGGGCTAGAAACGCCGCAAACACCCCCAAATCGACCTTGGGACTCACCTGGCAGTCACCTGGACGAAAACCGGCGCGAACAGAGCTGCCGGGGGTCGACCGATCCCCAAGTTCGGCCGAAGCCATCTTGAGGCCTCTCGCGCCGCCCTTCCACGTGTCGGCTTGTCGTGACGAACCAATGGCGGTGCCAGGTGCCTGCCCGAATATCCGCCCGAAAGCCTGCAGCTCCTTCTCATGGAAGATTCACCAACTTGGCCCCCACTCCTCTGCGCCATGTGTCACCACCTCATTGATCCCTTGGTGGCGCCCAAGGCAGCCTAGGAAGCTCCTCTTGGCCTATAAATATGAGGGGAGTGGGTAAGAAATGAGAGACACCACTCCATCCAAGGATGAGAGATTCCCTTCAAAGGAGAGGCCTCTCCTTGGTAGATTAGAGAGTAGGAGAGTGAGAGAGGGATTTGTATCTGCATGGATGCTTCGTTCTTCATTTAAAATAAAGTGAGTATTTCTGCATTTCCTATTTAGACTAAAGTAGCATTCATGCATAGGTGAATAGTTCTTGTGTTCTTCACTTGTTCATGATTTAGAGGCTTGTGTTCTTCATGAGCTTAGCCTTTGATCTTCTGGTGTAGTTCATAAGTTGCTAATTCCGTTTGTATGCCTGCTAGTCCAATTAGAGTAAAGTGGATGCTCCTGCATTCTAGTTTAGACCAAAGTTCATCCATGATCCTTGTATAGATAACGGTTACCTGAGTGAGTTCTGGTCTCTCCCTCGTGGGAGGGTCCTCGTACAGAGTGCTGTAGTGTTGTTACGGGCTAGCAGACGTAGCCGTGCTATAGTAGTAACCGGTGGTGTAGACGTGGTGTCTAGACAACGGGTTATCCTTCGATTGCCTGTATCCCACAGTTTGTCTTGGGGTAGGCCGCGGTAGTGACAGCCGTTGGACCCTTACGGAATCCCCCACGTTCGGATACAGGTGTAGGCAACCATTTGCCGTTAACCGACTGTTATAGCTAGGAGGGTCCGGTGTTCGAAACGAGAGTCCCTAACCGATAGATTATTCTTAACTCTGCCCACTATCAGCAGGATCCTTTCCATCTCCATCTCAACTCTATAGAGTTGTGTCTTTGGACCGTTCTCCTAGGGTAGAAGGTAGTACACACCGTTCCTTGGATTCGATACCCTTGGGAATACTCCTAAGGTGAAGTGCTACAACGGTGTATCCGTGCGCTTGCGGATTCGTTCGCACTCGTCAGTGTACCCAGGTGTTTCTTACACGCTCACGCTAACCCGACGCCATAGTGGTGAGGTTAAGAAATACCAACACCCGGTGTCGCGCCGTCGCCTGAGCATCAGGGGACGGGACCGAGGCGTCGCCTGGTCTACCAACACGCGGGCTGTCTGTGGGGAGGCGGGGGGGGTGTTCGCGAAAGTGCCGCCCAAACGACGTGCCCAACAGACGGGTTGTACATGCCCTTAAAGCAACATACACTCATCAGACTTGTGAAGGATAAAGTTGAAGAGATTATTCCTTACTTGACACTGAGAAATTTACCCATCCCTTCCTTGGCTTTCAAAAAATTTCCTTCCCTATTTGACACTCAGTTGAAACTTCATCCATTCTTTTAGCACACTGGCAGTAAGAGATCCTGAGAAACGGGGCCAAGTGAGCCACCCATTCTGGTTAATCAACCAGTATAGATAACACGTTGAGAGGCACAAAATCATTCCTATCCTAATCTTGCCCAGCTTCCAACGTGCATCAATGAATGAAGTGAAATTTAGCACATTCCTCTAGCATACTCCCTCCGGTTTGGTAAACGAAGTCGTTTAAGACTTTAAAGTACAACTTTAACTTCTTATTTTAATAAAAATATTTATTAAAAACTAACATATGTACTCCCTCCGTCCCATAAAAAGTGCAATTCATAGTTTTTCTGGGACAAATTAGTGGTAGCACGAAAAGACTCTAGTACCCCTATTTTTTAGCCACATGCAGATGAGATCCGATTACTTAATTAGGCAGGTAATTAGATCTATTTTCTAAGATTGCATTATTTGTGAGATTTTTTTCAAATCCTAGGATTGCATTCTTTACGGGACGGAGGGATGTATTTTTCAAATGCGAATTTTTTTGTTCATGTGAGAGGTGTCATCTGAATTTTAATACATCGTTTACCTTGTACTGTTTATTTTGTGGATCGACATTGTCTCACCAAATGTTTTTCTGGCCAGGGTTCACCTTCTGGCCAGGCATCACCTTATTATAAAGAAAAGTGAACACCGATGTTTGTCTTTATATGTTGTACTCCCTCCGTAACAAAATATTTTTCACTGTTGACTTTTTATTACAACTTTGACCATTCGTCTTATTCAAAAAATTATTGCAAATATGTAAAAGGATAAGTCGATCTGAAAATACCTACAATGTGTTTAGTATTGTAGGTATTTTCAACTCGACTTATCCTTTTACATATTTGCAATAATTTTTACCGGGTGGAGTCCCACATCGGTACAAATGTGGTTGAGCCCCATATGCCCCTTTCCTCTCCTCTCCTTTTTCTTTTCTTTTCTTTTCTTTTCTTTTCTTTTCTCATCTCATCATCAATCAACAATCACATAATCACAAGTTCACAATTCATGAACACAACTGCCAATCACACAATTTCACAATCACAATTTTACAAAAGTTACAAGCATACACATCTCACAAGAATCATAAGAATACATATGAACAACAAGATTCACAACACAAGTCACAAGATTCACAGCGTGAACACATAACTCAGCTCAATTCACAGCAAGATTCGCAAGAAACACATGACCTAGATTCACAAGACAATGGACCTGCTCCCGCACACACCGCTGCGCCCGCGCCAGCGCGCGCGCCGGCCGTGCCCCCGCCCGCCTCCCTGGATCGAGAAAAGAGAGGATGAGGATAAGAATGAAGAAAAATATAGAAGGGAAAGAGGATGAGGACGGACGGGTGGGTGGATGTTGGAGATATTTCTAAGTGTCGTTGGCTGAAAAAATAGGTAGAGCACAAAGATCTACATTTGTACCGGATTAGATCACGCTCCGGTACAAATGTCATCATATTTGTACCGGGGCGTATCCCACCCGGTACTAATGTGAGGATGTCATATTTGTACCGGGTGGGTTGGAGGAGTTCCCGACGCGCCCCTGTGAGGGGACATTTGTACCGGCGGTAAATCCAATCGGTACAAATGCCCTCAATTGTACTGGGGGCAAAAATACCCGGTACAAATGAAAAATTGGGCTAGGGACAAATACCCGATTCTCTAGTAGTGTAAAACATGTAGCGAACAAAATATTTGGTACTTGTATAATTTTTTGAATAAGACGAATGGTCAAAGTTGTAAAAAAAAATTAATGACGACAAGTATTTCGATACGGGGAATGCCACAATACCGGCTGTTCAATTTGAGAAAGGCCCGTGCGTCTTTATCGTGGCGGAAACAGAACAAAAAAGGGAAAGACCCGGCCGACTCGCCCAGGGCTCGAGGGCGAGCCATACGAGAGTGAGCCGAATTCTGTTTACGTTCTCGGTTTGGAGTAGATCGATTGGCAAACTGGTAATAAGTAGTGCCTTCTTGATCTTATCATCTTTCGTGCTGATTTTTTGTTTATAAACACGCGTTGCTGCTAGCAGCATCTTTTATCCATTCTATTAACATGATCGGACAAAAAACAGAAAAGCAATGTTTCCATAATTGTTCAGATCAGTTTTAACTTTTAAACATCATGTGGACTGCATTTGTGGTATATCTAACACGCAACACATGCTACTCTTCAGAGACTCGACATATATAACTAAGTCCTAATATATTATTTACCATTGCAGGCACTATAGTAATGTACTTGACAGTCAGATCAAGATGCTCAGATCAGCATTCAACAACTTTTCAACACTAGAACAAATATGAAGTGTCAGCATGATTGCGTGAACATGGATTGGCATTTTGCCCCTCAAGATCAAAAATTTTTTGCACGATTTTCTGACTGACATTGATCACTGTGGTTATACAATGGTGGACATCTGCTGGACCTTGCATGCGTTTGTGTCGACGAATCGCTCCCAGTACCAGTGGTTTCCCCAGATGGTGTCCATCTCCTCGATGGGGATCCCCTTGGTCTCCGGCAGGAAGAAGTAGACGAAGAGCGTCATGGCAACCTCCCACGCCCCGAAGAAGTAGAAGAGGCCGAACTTGAGGCGGCAGAGCAGCATGAGGAAGATCTGCGCGATCACAAAGGTGAACACCATGTTGAAGACCACCACTGCGCTCTGCGCCGCCGACCTGATCTCCAGCGGGAAGATCTCGCTCGGCACCAGCCACCCCAGCGGGCCCCACGACCACGCGAACGCCGACACGAAC
Source organism: Cenchrus fungigraminus (assembly GCA_036936925.1). Taxonomy (NCBI): domain Eukaryota; kingdom Viridiplantae; phylum Streptophyta; class Magnoliopsida; order Poales; family Poaceae; genus Cenchrus; species Cenchrus fungigraminus. Next base: position 40,689,842 of record CM072778.1, on the reverse strand, counting down.
ACGCAGATGCACAGCACCACTCCGATCGCGTACGGCCGCGAGATCTCCGCCACGCCGCTCGTCCCGAACTTGACCGCGATCAGCGTCCCAAGCACGAACTGCATGCATGTTACAGCAGTGTTATTTGATATCCACAATGTTATTATTGCTGCAGAGATCGATCGAGTCAAGAAAAATGATTTGCAGCGATCGATCGAGTAAAAAAAAGGAAATACCTGGGCGATGATCATCTGTGTGCCGCCCTGGAGGAGGAGCTTGCGGCGGCCGAGGCGGTCGACGGTGGCGATGGAGACGAAGGTGGCGAACATGTTGACGAGGCCGGTGATGACGGCGGACATGAGCGAGGCGGTGCCGCCGAAGCCGATAGTCTTGAAGAGCACGGGGGCGTAGAACATGACGACGTTGATGCCCGTGAGCTGCTGCAGCGTCGGGATGATGATGGCCATGGCCAGCTGCGGCCGGTACCGGCGCTGCAGGAGGGTGCTCCAGGGGTTGCTGATGGCCGCGCTGGCCTCGCTGGCAGCGACGAGGTCGTCGAACTCAAGGCCGACGTCGTCGGTGCCCCGAATGCGGCGGAGCATGGCGCGGGCCCTGTCCGGCTTGCCGCGGGCCACCAGGGAGTTGGGCGTGTCAGGGAGAAAGATGGAGCCGCCGACCATGATCACGGCCGGGACGGCGGCGAGCCCGAGGCCGATGCGCCAGCCCCAGCCGCCGGCGATCTTGGCCGTGAAGTAGTTGATGAGGTTCGCGGCCAGGATGCCGATGGTGATCATGAGCTGGAAGCTGATGTTGAGCATGCCGCGCATCTTCGCCGGCGCCATCTCAGACAGGTACAACGGCACGGACTGCACGCACAAAGTAAATATTTTTCACATCACACATGAATACACGTGGCATGCAAATTAGATCCAATTTCTTTTCTAAGAAAATAACTGATCCTATCTTAATTATTATAGCAGATCTTATCCAGTTGGCGAGTCTACTGATGAGTAAGCCATTACGCATGGATGCATATGCATGCAATGCAATGAAAAGAAAAGAAGAGATCGATTCGATGAAGCCATGAAGGTCAGGTCACCGTACCTGATTGCTGAAGCCGACGCCGATGCCGAGGAAGATCCTCCCGACGATAAGCATGGCGACGTTTTGCGCGAAGCCGTTGAGGATGGCGCCGACGAGGAAGATGACGCCGCCGCCGAGCATGGAGACCCTGCGGCCGCACCTCTTGGTGATGTAGCCGGCGAAGAGGGAGGCGACGAGCGCGGCGAGGTAGAGCGAGGAGGTGAAGAGCGTGAGCAGCGTGCTGTCGAACTTGCAGTACTGGTTGGAATCCACCACCGCCTGCTCCTTGGCATACACCGACGGAAAGAACTTGATCAGGAACGGGTCCATAGACGTCACGCCGCCTGCGTAGCATTTGCATCAGCAAACAGTTCATGCATGGCGAGTCCAACAGACAGATGGATCGATGCAGCAGCAAGAACAACTTACCAGAGATGCCGATGTCGTATCCGAAGATGAGACCGCCGGAGGAGGCGACGAGGCAGGCGAGGAAGACGAAGACCGTCATGTTTCCCGGGTACTGCTTGCCCTTCTCGGTGAAGCTGCCGCCCGCCATGATCAATCTCGAACGATGCGACGAAACAACTCGATCTCGAAAAGAAGTCAGAGAGAAGGGGATGGATCGAGAGAGGAAGTAGAATCAAGGAATTGGCGATCTGAGTAGTAGGACGTACGGGAGTTAGAAATAGAGATAATAATAGAGCTCTATCCTCTTATCCAGTACTCCTAATAATAATCCCGAAGTAAATCCGTGCATATACATCTATCCAAAGAAAAAGAGTTCTACTGTGCCTTGTTAATTTTTTGGATAATGATGGCCGTATATATGCGCATTGTCAGCTTAATTAGCTCGATCCGTTTAACCCCATCCTGCCGCTAAGAAGCGTCCGACCGAATCCATCGGACTCACGGTAACAAACACTATAGCTCATCAGCAAAACGGCGCGCGCGGCGCCACGATCCTGTCATCTCGTACTACGCACGCACAAAAATAGGATCTGTCTCCTCTAACGGAGAGTACTACATGCTGACGCCCCACTCTACGTAGGCACCGGTTGATATAAGAGCCCTCTCCATGTTATTGGGCTCTTAATTATGTGCCATTGTAAATTAGAGCAACTCCAAGAGTATGCTAAAAAATTCTCCCCAAAATCATGTATTAGGAGCTTTCCTAAAATTTTCTTTCCCCAAAATACTATAAACATCTACAGCAGATTGCTAAAAACAGTCTCCCAATATTTCAAAAAGCCCACCGAATCATAAGTTATGATCTACATTTGGCCCGGCCCAGATGCTCCTCCACATCCACAAAAGCAAGCACGATCTAATCTTATCCTTTCAGCTCTCGCAAGAACCTTCTGCCATGGCGTTTCCTCCCCTTCATCCATCCTCCGCCCCAAGATGTCGGTCCTCCTCTCTGATTCCAAGCTCCAAAAACAAAAATAAAAATTCGAAGCTCCTCACATTCTTCAGTAGAAGCATCCTCCAGAGGTCCTCAGAGGTCTAGGTCGAGCTGCAGCCTGCCACCGGGAGCAACAGAGAGCTCCCCCGTCGGGTGGACGGCGCTAGGCCAGGGGAGAGCTCACCCGCTGGGATGCGGCGGCACACGAGCCTTCGACCTCCCCCGGCTGGACCACCGGCACACGGTCCTCGAGAGCGAGCATCCCATTGGGGAGGGCGACGCTACACGAAGGGAGACCTTGCACCCCGGGACGCGGCAGCGCGCAGGCCTCTGAGCTCCGCCGTCGCGCCCGACAACTCCACCGCAGCAGGTGTGCTTTGGCCGCGCCACCTCCTCCCACGCGTCCCCATGGCCTACGCCGTCGGGTGTCGTCTATGTCGTTGATAGACGACAGCACCTCGCCGCAGACTGCTTCTCTGCTTCCACAAATCGGCGCGCGACAGCAAAAAAACGCGGGAATGGATCCCACACGCGGCTCGGACGCGATTGGGGGCGGCAGGGAGTCGCGAAAATATGCACGGCGAGAGCGACGTGATTCACATCGCTAAAAGATTGGGAAGTTTTACGGGGTCTGTTGGAGTCATGTTTTTTTTATTTTTCTCCCAAAAACAGTTTTTGGGGTGAGATTCACGTTCTCTTGGAGTTGCTCTTAGATCATTCCTTCAATGCTATTGGTTAATTTTTTTTTGTGCCATTGCGTTACACATATAGATGTCCAAACGGGCCATCCAGTCCAGCCCTGGCCTGGGCCCAGCATGGCCTGCTCAACTTCGTGCCGGGCTTGGCCCGGCACTACGCTCCGCCGTGCTGTGTCGTGCCAACCCACGGGTTGTGCAAATGGCCCAAGCCCGGGCCCACTGGCCCATTTCGTGTCGGGCTAGTCCGAAAGGCAGGAGGGAGTTCGTTGTGCCCGTGCCGCCCTCCGTCCGCCGACGCTGCCGTCGTGGGAAGGGAGAAAAGTCGTGTGCTGGCTCACAGTAGATTTGCGGTAGTGTCGACGGCCCACTGCAGATCCGCTCGTCACAAGAAAGAGGAAGGAGGCGTGAGGCAGAGGGGAGGGACAAGTGTCGGCGTCATGTGAACGAGGGTCCCGTAAGTTAGCGACTGACTAATGGTCCACCAATTCAAGCCCCTTAACACGGAGCTTGGCGAGTTCAAAGACGACAGCAATGGGAGTTGGCCGCTCGGGATGACGTCACCCCTGACGACAGCCCCCCGAAAGCCTCCAGGCGTGGTTTTCATTTCGATCGGAAGGAAGAGCGGCACGAAAACCGATGAAGGACAGTTGACACGACGACACAGCTCAGACGGCCGCTCTGTCCCCGTAAAAGCATCATGTTTATGGGGGTGGCCAGAGGAGCCGCACCTGCAGGGGCCAGTCGGGTCGCGAGCCTGACACTAGCGCTCTGCTCATTCGGCGTCAGCCGCCCTCGGGCCCACCACCGTACTCGCCCGCGTGTGGAGAACCAGCGTGGAGGAGTGAAGATGGGTCCCACTGACACCAAGTGGGACCAATGAGAAGACAAAAGAGGAGCTTGTCTAATCGGGGCAGTTGGGTGAACTCTCCCGAGATGCATCTCGGGAGGCTCTCCTGGGAGTCTCCCAACCCTCTGCCCACCAAGCGGGATCCATGGAGGATAGAAAGGGCAACTGCCCTTACCACAACCGGAAGAGTCACCTGACAAACCTGACAGGGGTTGCCTAGTGTTGTGGGCGCACCACAGCAAGTGGTGCATTCACACCAAAGGTGGTACATGCAAACCGCCATAGAACAACTAGCCCTCTGTGCAAAGGGGGAGGAGAAAAGAGGCGAACTGGTAGCACAAAACTACAACTGCCATCCTTGATAACAAGAGTAAACAAACACACAGGACGTAGGGTTATTATCCTTCGAGATGCCCGAACCTGACCAATCCCTAAGTGTCCCATATTCTACATCTGATCCAACTATAATCATTCACCAAATCGATCCCACTTAGCACAGGAACTCTCCCCCAGGTCGATCTCTAAAAGGGGGTTCTACCAAAACCCCACTCTAGGTGAAATCTACCGACAGCTGACGCGCCAAGTAGGGGGATTATGCTGTGCTCGAGTGGGATTTTCGGTAAATCCCAGCAAGAAACCATGAGTAGCCACCTCCATCGCCATAGGGCTTCAACCGAGGGGTCAGAAGGCGAAGGAAGCAGCGAAAGAAAGAACCCTGTCTGATCTGCATGATTAGCAGGGCGCACCCCATGTCCTCATCGTCATGGAGCAGCGACTTCAACACCTCCTCACATCAATAGCCAGCGGTGGATAGACGAGCTCACAAAGCCACGGTATGCCCCCAGGCGCCACCTAGGTATCGACAATGCAATGGAGAAGCGGTCCACGCGCATCATCTCACAAGACCCAAGCCACGCTCGCCTCCCCCAAGGTTTGCTTAATGACCTGAAATCGAGCCGGTGAGGACACACGTGTCACGGTCGAGAGAAGCCGAGATCACCACCATGGCGTGACTCCTTCGCGGGGGCAGTTAGTGTCCGGGTCCATTGCCTAGATGTCGGCACCATTGGTACGTGACCCAAAAGGTTTTTTTACAATCAGGTAAAAAGGTTTTTCTTAGAAGGAAGATGTATTGATCTTAGAGCATTACACCAGTCCTTTTACAAATAGGTTACAAATAAGTCCAAAACTCCTGTTCATCTTCCTGGAAGCCTTCAGGATCTGTTTGTCACCGCTGCCGAAGCCGCTCCCCAATTGTCGCCGGGCACCAGAGCCAATTTCCACGAGGTGGAGGCTGCAAAGGAGGACTTACTGCTAGGCGAATAAGCCAAGTACACTGCCTCCCAAGCACATCGACCAACTCCAATACCCACGACGCATCCTTCGTATCCACCGCCGGCAACCCGAGCAAAGCTCAGATTTTCACCAAGGATCATCTTCCTCAAGATTAACAGGGTCACCTGACGAAGATGACGATGCGCCGGCCCTCGACTCCTGGACAGGTCTCCCTAGCCTCTCCGTTGACGTCGGAGTAGATCACCATCGGAGAACAGAAGAAACTGGAGAAATTATTCCTCTGCAACGTCGTCGCTTCCGCATTGCCGGCACCGCCAGGAAAACAAAGCCGCAGAGGAGCCACGCTCCACCGGCAGAACCTAACTCCATCGCCGAGCATCGGCGGTGAGCAAACTATAGACCTAGATGGACTCGATTGAGGACTCGATCTACTAAAAGATGGACCCTCGCCCCCTGCCATCAGCTAGAAAGTCGGAGACGAGGAGGAATGGGGGCCAGAAAACTGGCGGCGGCGGAGGCGGGCAGGCGCTCACGGACGTGTCTGGCTGTCACTTCAGCGACAAAAAGACAAACTATCACGCTAGTCCGCGCACATGCAGAGGTGAGTCCGCGCTCATGCAGGGTGCCGGGGTGCCAAAGCAGGATGATTATACAGCGTGGGTCAACTAGACTTTCCATTGCATGCATGCAAATAAGAAAAAAAAATGATGTCATCCTCACATGCAAAGTGTTATTAAACTTAAAAAATTATAAATGTTAAACCGAGTGTCAAAGTTAAATTCCGATTGCACCATTGGATTTCTGACAATAAAAACTTCGAAACAAGACCCCACTTACTATATTTTGACAAACTTTTTTATTTGTATTTTTTAATTAGGGTTATATATTCTATTATCGCCAGAGCAAAACCAACGAAGTGTCCGAACAAACGAGAACAACTGCGGGGACAAGTTTGTATGTCATCCTGGAAAATAAATGTAATGTCAGAACAAATCAAATAAGGGTCAGAACAAGTTATTATTATAACGGAACAAGTAATTATTTTAGCCAGAACAAGATATTACTATAGCCGGAACAACTTATTATTATAGCCAGAACAAGTTTGTATGTCATCTCGATTAAACAAAATAAAGTGTCAGAACAAATAAGAACCGTCAAAACTCGAATAAAAACAAATGTAGTGTCAGAACAAATCAAAACAAGGGTCAGAACAGGTTATTGTTATAGAGAGAACAAAGTATTATTATTATAGCCCGAACATGATATAATTATAGGAAGAACAACTTATTATTATAGCCAGAACAAATTTACATCTCATCTCGAACAAACAAATATTAATGGACAGAAAGAATATTAAAAAGAAAGAATATATAAAAAATGGAAATAGGAAAAAATAAAATAGAAATAGAAAATAAATAAATAAAAAGAAAAGAGAAACAAGAAAAGAGAAAACAGTTTTAAAAGTCTTACACGCGAAGGTGATTCCACTCATGATTGGCAGAAGGCCAAATGAGTTCCTTCTGTTGTTCGTACCTTTCTTTGAAGGCTTTCCATAAAGCAAGTGGGCATCTTTCCATCAGATACTCCTGCTTGAGATCCATATGGATTTAGAGCCTCAAGAGAAAAAGGGCAGAAAACTTCTTCTTGTCCTGAATGGGGGGAGCCCCAGCAACAGGCTCTTGTATTGCCTCAACAATCCCTCGAGAAGCAAAGTTTATTTCAATGTCCGAAGCACGTGTTGGGTAATTGTGCCCATCAATGGCAAGTTCGTCGAAATTTTTATTGTTTGCCATGTGCCTACAATTATGACCATGGGTTATCATTATGATACAGTGATAAATTGAGAATCCCAGTGGCAATGTTGTAATCTCATAAAGTAAAAATTAAATTACATGATATGAGAGGAAAATGTTCATGAGAGTTAATAGATTGAGAATTATTTAGCACGGTATAGATATTCTCCAAATTAATGGAGTAGATATCTTAGTAGTGGGCAAATAAATTGCTGCCTGAAGCATGGATCTCAGGGGTGATATATTCAAAAGAACATACCGCAGCCAACGCTTAGGACTCCACTACCCTGTGCTTCATTAATAATCAAAATGAAATTTCAAATTTACATTGTAATTATCCTCATAATTCACATGGGAAGCATGTATAGGCAATCATCGGAAGATGTAGGCCCCATAGTGATGGGCAAGAAACTTGCGGCCTTAAAGCACGGTCTCAGGGCTACTAAATTCTATGAAAGATTCGGCTGGTGCCAAGGTCTCCATCACCCTATGCTCAAATCCCAAGAGAAAAGACATGTAATCTTTATTTGCATGAGAATGTGCTAAGCAAAAATGCAATATTATGTAAATTGCAAATTAATACATAGCAAATAGTAGAGAAATTCTTAGAAAAATGCAAGGCATAAATTCTAAAACATGTGCAATAAGTCAACAACATAGTCTGAATTGCATAAAATTGTAAACATACACGGATGCACAATTACAGACAACATCAGGGGTCTAAACAGAAAATTACATAGACACATAAACACTTGATGAATTGTTGCAACAGAATTATTGACTAAGACAGGGACTAATATGTAAAACAATGATGAAAAAGTAAATAATAGAAATATTATTTGTCGTGGGCCGAATTGCAACAGGATGCGGCCCACGAACTGCAGCCCGTGAAGGCCCATGCAGCATGGCAGGCCCAGCCGGCCCGTCTGCATCCCTTCCGCCGTGGTATAAAGGGTGGGAGCGGTTAGGTTGAAACCCTAACCGCCCCTTTCTTCCCACCACGGCGAACGACGCCGCCGCCGCCGCCCACCGCGCCGCGCTCCCCCCGACCACCTGCCGTCCTCCCTGATGCAGATCCGGCGAGGCCTTAGGCCTCCGCATTGGAGGAGGATGGAGCGTAACCCCCCCTCCCCACACCGTTGGGGAGGTGGTGGTGGATCGGTGGAAATGAGGAGGCGACGGCGAGCAGTGGTGAGAGCGACGGCTTGAAGGGGAGGAGGAGGAGCGTTGGGGCCGACTCCAACGCTCGATTCGGGGATGGACACGGCCGGCTGCCAGCACCGCACCATGATGGTGTCGGCAGAGGCGGATCCTGTCGGCGGCGATGAAGGGGAACGACGACGGCGGCGTCCGGCAATGGGGGAAGGAGCTTGTGTCGAGTCCATCTGGATCTCCACGGGCTCTTCCGTCGGCGACGCAGCAACCGCTCCGGTGGCCAGTAAAGAGGAGACATCGAGCGGCAGTGAGCATTCTATCACGGGCACCTGCACCACCGCCGTCCACCCGTGTGCGTCGTAGTGGGCGACGTTCGTGACGTGGATGGGGACGGGCGGTGTATGTGGCGCCGGTTGCTGAGGCGGCCCGGTTGTGACAGTGGCGCTCGTTGGCGGCCCGCTGGGGCCAGCGTCGGAGGTTGCGCCCACCGGTGGCCCACTGGGGCTAGCGACGGCGACTGGTGGAGCTTCGTCGAGGCGGTGGTTGAAGGCACGTCGACCTCCAGCCGTGATGCGGGCACCACGACGACGACGAGGAGCGGCAACCGGGGTCACTGGAGGCGCTGCCACGGCGTTCCAGAGTTGAAGTCCCTGACGCGCAGCGGCGGGTGTCGCCGACTAGTGGTGGACCAGCGAGCGGTGGACATGGCGTTGAAGACGATCCCGGAGCCGGTGAGCGCGAATACAGGGAGGAAAATGCATCACAGAGGCAACTACTTCGTCGACGGTAGGCATCCTACCTTCCTTTGTTGGAGGCCGACGCATCCACCTTCCTCCTCGGCGAACAGCAACTGCTTCTCCTTCTTTCTCTCGGAGCAAGTGCTGATAACGTGTTTAATTGAGTGTAGAACGAACGAGAGAAAAACAATGTAGGGAGAAAATCAATCTGTAATTCTCATTGATGGTTGAATGAATATATACAAGTGAGGAGGGCACGGCGTACGAACGTGGTGACAACCGCCGCGTCCGTACGCCGGTGATGTCAGTGATGGCAGTTGCCATCCCTTGGTGGATGGATGAGATCATTTGATCTCTTAATTTGTAACAGGTTGGACGGCGGTGAGAGGGTGGGCGGAGGGTGGCCGCCGTCCGCCCTTTATATAGGCAGGGCAGCCGTCGCCTCCCACGGCGGTTGGGACCTACCACCGTGGCCCACGGCGGTAGCAAAGCCAACCGTCGTGGCCCATGGTAGTAGGCCCACGCGTCCACCCGACCGTTGGCGATAGGCATATCGCCGTAGCCTAGGGCGGTTGACTGCTGCAACCGCCATGGGCCTCAGCAATTGGTCCTAAATGTTGTGGGTCACGACTCATGACAGTTGTCCTATAGATTCGGTAAATTCCAAAACAGTCGTATATTTTTACAAAATCGAATAAAAAAAATATAAAAAAATCATCCGCTCACGTCCGTCCTTCGCTACCGGACCGTAGGATGTGGGCCTCCGCCACCCAGTCACGTGAGGCTCACCGAAGGCCAGCGAGCCTCCCCAAGCCCGTTGGTGGACTTCATGTCCCGACCACCTCTTCCCCCATCCGACCGGCAAAACGGAATCACGGTGAGCCCCTGCTACTACAGCCTCGTTCCCCATCTCCTCCGACCACCGTAGTCGCCGGAATCGACGCGGCGCCGGTGATCTCCAATCAACGTCCGACCACATAGAGTATGGGTACACGTGCGCGAACTCATGCTGGTTGTTGTTGACATTCCTTAGCCTCACTACTAGGTTTGCACTCACGGCGACGGCGCCAGAAATGCTTGTTGGCACTCGCTAGCGTCGCTACCGGGTTTATTCCTCTAGTAATGGAGCTAGGAACGTCTTTGGTAAAACACACGTCACAGAAAGGTCTGCAAGCGCACGGATTACCGTTGTAGCACTTCACCCGGTGGTATTCGGGTTATCGTATTTATATTTTCCCAAGGGAGTCACTACGGCAAAGATGATCGGATAAACGGTGGAGAGTAACAAGACTCGGTAAAGAGCTATAGCGGGGGTAACGAATAAAGCTATTCGGGGATAACTTGACACACACAAGGAGATCTTGATAAAGGGTTAGAGAGGACCTAGTGAGCTGGGAGGACAACGAGACGAGTAGGGATCCTAACACAATCTATCTATTCTTGTCAACTCTAGGTAAAGAACTAAGGCAAAGGATAACCAAGGCAAGCAAAACTCGACAAGCTCTTCTAGTGCTGCAGGGGCATGCAAGGCCGCGCTCTCGGACTGGGATGAGAAGGGAGAACGATGACACGCTGAATCCTACCAGCCTGAACTAACGTGGTGGATTACTAAGCCCGTCCGGAGCTGTCACCTCCTTAGGGTACCACAACTATTCCATTGAACGGGACACCAATCTAAGACTAAGGCAAGCTCTGAGCACCGCGCTCACAACGAACCAAAGAACCTTTCCCCAGATATCACGAAGGAAGGTCTCTCTCCACTACTAAGCACAAACGTACTCGGTAGAAGATCAAGCGAAGAACGACCACAACACTATAGGGTTCAAGAGAGCTATGCTAACCAAGATTAAACTAACTTTAGTCTAAACCAAGAATAAAGCTTCTAGAGCAAAGTAAAAGCTGAATGTAATTGACTCGAAAGGTAAGATAGAAAGATAACTTGAATTGTACTTGAGTCTAAACAAAGAAAGGATACAAGAGTAGTGTTTAAAGCTTAAAGATCTTTGATGACAGTGAGCTGCCAATTCAACTAAATGATGCTACAAGTTAATGGGAAGCCTCCACTAGTGCAGCACCATTCTCCATTAACGATGGAAGTTGGGCAGCAACAAAAACTTCTCAAATCCTGCAAAGTCTAGCGTGGCAAAGACACAGAGGAAGCATGCTACATGACTGAGTCACAAGAACCAGGAATCAACCAGAAAGATACTGTATGAAGCGAAAAATACTTGTTGCTGGTGATGGCATGCGAATACTTGGGTCACAAAGGGGCTATGCCAGTTCCATACAGCCATTGTCATCTTAACATCAGTTAATTGTGATGAAGTAGTCAAAAAAGGGAATGTGTACACAGATCCAAAATGGAGCTGCCAGAGAAGTGACGAAGGCATTAACATAAAAGGATGACTCAATGGCTACCAATTATTGGGGTATCGCCGTCCGATCTAGCTGTACGAGGTGCAAAGCAACCGATGGAGGATGAGGTCTAGGATCATTCTATAATATTGCTGGCTGTTTATCTCCCTGGTTGCAGATGGGATTTCTAATGAAGGAATCAAAGTTTGAATGATGCTTAAAAATTAAAGCACCTCCTGGAAAGACAATCAGCCAATGGAGTGGTCCCATGTGGCTAGTAACAGATCGGTGAACACAATTAGAAGAGCATCACCAGCAAAATTAAAATTACCTCTTGCCGAAGGGTTTATGTTACACCTATATGTCGCATACGTTTTTCTCCTGATCCTTCCATCAGTTGCATACCCTGCTGGCGATACATGCTAATAGAGATGAAACAGAGCTCTGCAAGCATAAGAATTCTGCAAGAAGGCAGTCTGATGGAAGAGTCATAGATAAATAAGTCAAATGGAGGAGGTTGACCAGCGACCGAATCGGCTATTGAAAGAACAACATCGCCGACGCCTCAGGGTTCCCAAGGAGTTTGATGTCCTTTGCACCTTTGGTTTGGTTGAAACATCCTGATCAATTGTCAAAACGGTATTCAAAGCAGAGTAACCTAATCGCAACTGATGTCAACAAGGATGCCAACAACGAGTTCAGATGACTATACTGTTATTCGGCAGCTCAATGGCCGATACACATCTGCTATTCACTCAGGAGACAATATATGGTACCAAATAAACATCTTGTTGGCCTTGGAGAGTATTGATGGCCACGTCCAGAAGAAGGAACTGATCTATGTCAAAGAACGGTTGCTATACACGGCATCTACAAAGATTCGCTTCAGCAAAGAAATATTGGAACTCACAAGGATACCCTGCGTTTACAGTTGTTCCAACACGATTATATGAATTCAAATCACTAGATGATGTCACTATTGCCGGAGCCACCGTTGTTGCTGCTAACACAGCCAAAAGATTGACAGGATAAAGCCAGGCTTACCCAAAATTCACGAGAAAAGATTTCGGCATCCACACTTACAAAGTTAGTCAGTCTCCAAGAAGCTTGGAAAGGAGCATTGAATATAAAAGACTCTCAGTTGGTATTGCGGAAGACCCACGTGGAGCTAATATCAAATATTTTGAGGTGACTTGGTGATAGTCGGCCGATGGTTCGAGTTTGATTCAACGATGGATCCAGAGTTAATGGTTTTGCCTAATAGTCCTCTCATCAAGGAAAAGGGGAGTTGCCTCGATTCTTCATATTGGCAAAGATATTTTGATAAAGAAGCCTGAAGAAGGAAATCGGCTGTAAGAAGAGCACTGGCAGAAAGGTTGAAGTATTAACCCGAGGAGCAGTTTGCATTGGTCAGAAGAGAGAGGTTAGAGGTTTGCAAGAATTTCAAAGCATGAATCCTTCATACTCTGAAACTGGGGGGCTTGTGTTGACACCGGATTTTGACCAAATACAGAGTCAAAAGGATATCGACTTGATGGAAGCACAAAAGGAGCCGTGATTGACAGGAGCCGATGGTTTTGCAAGTAATGATGCACGAAGCTGCATGGATATAAATGGAGACGGGTGTTGTATACATACATGCAAAAGTCATTTAAGAAAAAGCAAGGCAATAAGGAAAGGATAGGATCGGCAGGGTGATCCTCGTATCAATCGGCAACAGCAGAACAGAGGAGAATCGGCAGGGATAAATCGGCCAGCTGCAACAATCGGCCATGGAAGGAATCACGCGCAAGCAAAGGGGATTAAAATAAGAAAGTATTTGAGGCACACACCTGTGTGATCTGTTGAGCCTTTTGGGAATATAAACTATTTCCTAATCCAACTGTCTTGGCCGAAGGGGATTCAGGAAAAGAGGAAGCTTCATTAGCAAGGATTCTACGAAAGGGGAAATAGAGTCCATGTATCTTAGTATTTCCTTTAGTTTAGACATTTAATTAGGAGAGTTTGTGTCAGTTGGTTGTGTAACCCGTCAGGAGTCTTTAATTAGGAAGTTTTGAGCCCTTCTGGCTACAGGAGTCTAGAGGAGCCCAGGGTATAAATATAAGCCCCGGCTATTGTAATAGAATCATCACACGATCAATACCATAACCGCCTCCGGGCACCCCTTTACCAATTCTTGCATCTACTTTACTGCATCTACTTTACATCATCTACTTTTCGGCGACTTCGCCATCGTACCTTTTTTCTTCTTCACGAGTTCTCGCAAACTCGTCGGGCTGCATCGCTTCGATCTCCGGCTTGCCAGTGAGTTCCGCTTTACCGAGTAATTTCTAGGCTTTAACCACCGGGTGCATCGCTGTGGTTTCGTCTAGATTTATTCACAATTTATCGATATCAGTTAGATTAGCAAGTTTTATCTTAATTCTTGTTGTTCTAGCTTTTATCACCAATTTTCCAGCTTGAGACTGCTTTCTGTCGGCTTTATCGCATTATTATTATTACTTTAATTATCATATAGCCGTCCAGATCTGTTTCAAGTGTTGCTCACGTAGCTCTGTTTAAGTTGCCTCTGGTAGCTTACGCTCTGCCTACGTCATCATATCGGCTGATCTGGCCGATCTGTTCTGCCCCGTATAGGTTACTTAGCTGTTACGATTTTATCAAAAGACACATCGGCTCTCTAGCCGATTTTTCATTGTCAATCAACAGGTCAGATTGGCTGGCACGCCTCACTACAGACCGGGGAGTCACGTGTGTCACGCGCGGAGGTGACATCCTATTTTCGCGTCAACAGCAGAGCCGGCCGCACCTGCAGGGGTGGCCGCACCAGGTGGTTCGGCCGTGCCTAGCACATGTGGCGTGTTGATCCCAAATTCTCCCAAAATGTGTACATGCCTATGAAATTCACAACACAACTCGTGGAACTTTATTAGTACTAAAAATGTGTATGAAACTTGTCATATACTCCTCTCGAACCCGAGGTTTTGACGGTCAATTTTTTGTTGTAAGGACCATCAACAAACTCCCCCAAGCTAAATGCTTGCTCATCCTCGAGCAAAGCCTAGACTTGGCCTCGGTGGATCAGGAGTTGCATTGATGTTACCACTCGGTAAGTTCCTATGCACAATTCCATGCTCTACTTGCTATTTGAAAAGATTGGTACGAGAGAAACTTAGCCTTGTTTTACCTGTGGGGCTTGTAACTTTCCACCTTACCTTCGGAGGATGAAAGGTAGAATAGCTTTGACTTTGCATCACTCGCTCTTCTCTTTTCGGGATCCTATCTCGGAGTTTTGAAAATTTTTGCAAAGAAAAACAAGGTTCCTCGTATGGTTCCCTCGATCGCTCAAGTGGTATTTATTACCTCACCAAAGGCTTTTGAGCGAGCCTCAACTTCCTACTATATGGCTTGTATGTGGAGCTTTGGGTAGGATAAGTATGAGACTCACTTGTGCCACATGGTGTTGTTGAGCCAAAGACCGGATCCAAGAAGAAACTAGTCATGCAACTTGATCGAGATGTGCAAGTGTGTGGAATATTTTTGTTTGTTTTTCTAAGTACTCCTTGCTTTGAGATCCTCATCTTGCTTTTATTTTGGAGGGGGGTCATGCTTTATTTTTTTATTTATGCTCTTTGATTGGAGCACATATATTTTTTTCTATGCTTTTTAAGCATAAACTTTCCTTTCATGTGATGATCCCTCTCTCCTTTTGCAAGATTACAAGAAGAGAAATCTCTTTGGAACTTTGGAGTATTTATTTTTGGTGGGTGGATGGCATGTTTTACGTAACTCCTGGTGTGGAAGTTAGCTTATATATGTGGGTGTACGTGATCTCGATCATGGGAGCATGAAAAGATTCTACCAAGGGTCACAACAATTTGGCAAAACTCAATGGGTCACAAGCAAGCATATGTAGAAGGTTTATACTTTGATATCGACATATGACTTTGGTAGGTGATATGACCATTGAGGAACTTGTCTTGTTTTATTTTCTCAAAAGAAATCATCCGACATTTTCACCATACTATGAGATAGAGCAAGATCAACATTGTCTCACCATATCGTACTAGTCAACACCCTAGGTTTGGTCATAAGTATTTGCTTCCCACAAAGTTTTATTTCAAGCTCTTATCTCAAAATATACCAACAAATTCGATTGCTCATAGAGCACAAAGTTGTGCACTAGGTTCTTACAAAGTTTTAACATAGCAACTATTTATCACTTCCAAAGTGAGGATATAGACAAGATTTCAAGTCCACATAGTTGAAGCAAATATTTTTGTTGTTTTCTTTTATTCAAATGTGGTAAACAAGATGTTGAAAATTGGTTTGGATGGACATACCTTCCTTGATTGAAAATGGGGTCTCCCCAAGCTAATTTTTTTGGCTACCTGGTTGGCGTGTCTTCATTTTGGTGATGAGTTGAGCACTTGGAAGCTTGTAGTGGTTGTCTTGATGGATTCATGGAAGATCATAGGTACGGCCGTACCACTAGGTTCGGACGGCCCTACTCCATTTGCTCCAAGCACTCGTGTCCCCTCCTGTAAACATCCTACACAAAAATTTTGTCGAGGGGGGTACGGCCGTACCTCTAGGTTCGGCCGTATCACCGAAAATCTCCAAACCTCACGGTGAGGGCTCGTAGTTTAGAGTCCGTGAGCGGGACTCCTTCGTTTGCTCAATTGATCTTGGATTCATCCAGTCCCGGAGTGGAAGACTCGGACGATGCTCCCTTCACACGCCACACCCTCTTTGTTTTCTTCGGTGGCGCTGAAGTCGGCGAGGCTTTAGCGGGGGTGTTTTTGGTTTCCGTCTTCTTTTCCCCCTTAGCCTTGTTGATTGCTTTCAACTTCTTTGGTTGGTGGCACCCTTTGAATGCTTTGTTTTGCTCCCAATGCTTCCTCATCGTGACAATGAGACTCTCCGTCTTGGGTCTGGTTGGGGTCACCTTCTCTTCCTGCACACAGCTTGAAATTTTGCTATCGAATATTCGTACC
The DNA here is from genome assembly GCA_036936925.1 of Cenchrus fungigraminus. Taxonomy (NCBI): domain Eukaryota; kingdom Viridiplantae; phylum Streptophyta; class Magnoliopsida; order Poales; family Poaceae; genus Cenchrus; species Cenchrus fungigraminus. Next base: position 40,673,500 of record CM072778.1, on the reverse strand, counting down.
TGTGAGCATTGCTCCACCATTGGTCTAAAGGTGAATCGTTCTTCCTCGCCGTTGATGTTAAGACGGATTTCTCTGGCTCCTACATCGATGTTAGCATTGGTGGTACTCAAGAAAGGTCTCCCGAGGATTAGAGGCGTCCTTGTACCGACATCCATGTCGAGGACGTCGAAATCCATGGGTACGAAGAAATCTCGAACTCTAACCGGAATGTCCTCCGCTATCCCGGCCGGGTAGCGGACCGATTGATCCGCTAGCTGCAAGCACATGGTTGTAGGCAACAAGGAAGTATAGTTAAGTTTGTCGAAGACTACCTTAGGCATGACGCTAACGCTGACTCCAAGGTCGCATAGTGCATTCTCAAAGTGTTCGGACCCGATAGAGCAGCTGATTGTAGGACACCCGGGGTCTTTCTTCTTTAGAATGGCCGCACTACATTCCTCCGTAAGCTTGACCATATACATGGTAGGTAGAGGTCTTTTATTGTTGAGGATGTCCTTGAGGTACTTGGCATAGGTCGGTACCTGCATAGCCTCAAGAAATGGTATGTTGACATTGAGTTTCTTGATTACCTCAACGAACTTCCCGAATTGCTCATCCACGGTAGACTTCTTGATTCTTCGGGAAATGGAAGTAGCGTGGTACCGAAGAAATCATGGGGTGCCGTCTTCCTTAACTTTCCTTCATCGGGAGCTACCTTCTCGGTGTCCTCTTCTTCCTCTGACTCGGTGATCACTTCCTTCTGTTTCTTCTCTACGGGGTTAGGATATGGTGGATCCCGAGTGGTCTTACCACCTCTCGTGGTCACCGATTTTAAATTCTCTCGGGTAGATTCGAGTTGCCCCGGGATTCCACCCGACTCAGAAGAAGGTAAAGAAGCAGCAAGCTGAGCAAGTTGAGTTTCTATCATTTTATTAAAGCTTAGCTGATTCTTCATAGCAGTAGTGAATGATTCTATGGTGGAATTCAAATTTTCAAGAACTTTATCATTGGCGGCTAGTTTCTTGTTTAAGTTTTCATTAATTTTAGCTTGGCCAAAGACAAGATCTCTAATGGAGGGCTGATTATTAAAATTGTTAGAATAATTTCCTCCATTTTGATTGTTGAACGGGAAGTTGGGCCTCGAGTTCCACCCTTGATTGTTGTAGTTGTTGTTACGGAACCTGTTGTTGTTGCCATTGTTGATGAAGCTGGCTTCTTCCCTTGTCTCGGGACAATCATTTCCCGAATGACCCACATTACCGCAAACTTCGCACGTCATGCGAGCGTCCATAATCTTGGCGGTCTCCATATTGCTCGGTACCTCCAATTTCTTCATTAGGAGGTCCATCTTAGCGGCGAGCATGTCGATTCCATCGACTTGGTGTACACCGCGGTTACGGGGTTGGAGACGATCTCCATCCCAACCTTGATTTGCCATCATCTTCTCGATCAATTCCTTGGCGGCAGGTACTTGTAGTGAGAAGAAGGCTCCTCCAGCGGCTGCATCTAGGTGCTCACGGGCGGTACGCTTGAGCCCGTGATAGAAGGTTTGAATTAAGAACCACCCCTGCATGCCATGGTGCGGGCACGCGGTGATGTACTCCTGGAAACGTTCCCATGCTTCCGGGATACTCGCGTCATTCTGCTGCTGGAAGCCCGAAATTCTAGCGCGGAGGGCATTGGTTTTGCCCACCGGGAAGAACTTTGCGAGAAATGCTTAGAGCACTTATCCCATGTGTTGATGGCATCTCGTTCCGCATAAAACCATTGCTTCGCCTTCCCGAGCAATGAGAATGGGAATAGGCGAAGACGAATTGCATCGTCCGTCACTCCACGGATAGTGAAAGTCCTACACACCTCCAAAAAATGCTGGAGATGTGCGTTGGCATCTTCATTCGGCTTGCCGCAGAACGGACTAGCTTGCACCATGTTGATCAACGCCGGCTTGAGTTCAAAGTTTCCGTCTCCCACCGTCACGTTCGGTCCGGTAGGGACATTGGTGTTGGAGGGAGCGAAAAACTCGCGGATCGTCCTCTCGACCATAGGTGCTGACGAGGTGCTGTCTACGGGATCGACGGTGTTCGTCTCTTGACTCGAGAGAAACTTCTGAGGAATGAGGATGCGAGGTCGCACTCTCCTCACAAGTGACTCCGGATTGTTGTGGAAGTTGGACGGTAGGTCGAAACCGGTCATGCACTACTCTGCGTACACGAGAGTAGAGCAAAGGTAAACCCGCTTAAATAGCGGTTCACCGAACCTGGATAACTCTACCACTAAATTTAAACGATATCTTTTGCCTATTGCCTCCCCGGCAACGGCGCCAGAAATGCTTGTTGACGTTCCTTAGCCTCACTACTAGGTTTGCACTCACGGCGACAACGCTAGAAATGCTTGTTGGCACTCGCTAGCGTCACTACCGGGTTTATACCTCTAGTAATGGAGCTAGGAACGTCTTTGGTAAAACACACATCACAGAAAGGTCCGCAAGTGCACGGATTACCGTTGTAGCACTTCACCCGGTGGTATTCGGGTTATCGTATTTATATTTTCCCAAGGGAGGCACTATGGCAAAGATGATCGGATAAACGGTGGAGAGTAACAAGACTCGGTAAAGAGCTATAGCGGGGGTAACGAATAAAGCTATTCGGGGATAACTTGACACACACAAGAAGATCTTGATAAAGGGTTAGAGAGGACCTAGTGAGCTGGGAGGACAACGAGACGAGAAGGGATCCTAACACAATATATCTATTCTTGTCAACTCTAGGTAAAGAACTAAGGCAAAGGATAACCATGGCAAGCAAAACTCGACAAGCTCTTCTAGTGCTGCAGGGGCATGCAAAGCCGCGCTCCGACTGGGATGAGAAGGGAGAACGACGACGCGCTGAATCCTACCGGCCCGAACTAACGTGGTGGACTACTGAGCTCGTCCGGAGCTGTCACCTCCTTAGGGTACCACAACTATTCCGTTGAACGGGACACCAATCTAAGACTAAGGCAAGCTCTGAGCACCGCGCTCACAACGAACCAAAGAACCTTTTCCCGGATATCACGAAGGTAGGTCTCTCTCCACTACTAAGCACAAACGTACTCGATAGAAGATCAAGCGAAGAACGACCACAACACTATATGGTTCAAGAGAGCTATGCTAACCAAGATTAAACTAACTTTAGTCTAAACCAAGAATAAAGCTTCTAGAGCAAAGTAAAAGCTGAATGTAATTGACTCGAAAGGTAAGATAGAAAGATAACTTGAATTGTACTTGAGTCTGAACAAAGAAAGGATACAAGAGTAGTACCAGAACCCTGAAGAAGACTCCTCCGAAACCCCGAGACTAGCTCGACTCGACTCTAACTCCCAAGCTACACTAATCCTACTCTAAGTGAACAAAAGTGAGAAATAGAGATGCTCCTACGTTGTGTGTTCATACCAGCGAGTGGGGGTGCCTTTTATAGGCAAGGGAGGTCGGTGGAGCGCAGAGGGGCAAAACCCCAGGTGCGGCCGGCTCTCTAGGCACGGCCGGCCATGGGATGCGCCGCCTCTCGCCTTGGACGCTCCTGATCACTGCTCCTGAGGCAGTTGTAGGTCGGCTCCTTGGGTCGGTTTCGCCCGGCACGCCAGTTGATAGGCGCGGCCGGCCCTACCCCGTGCCGTGTGATGCACCGACCGTGTTCGGGGACGCCTAAGATTGCCTCTGGATGACGGTTGGGCGGTTGAGTGATCGGATAAGTGGACCCATTGATCCAAGTGATCCTAGCCTCCACCATTTGATCAAACCGACGTTTCTTCAGTGAATCAGACTCGTCCAAGTTGTGCTCGAGGGAGTGGGGGTGCTCTGGACCAGAGACGAGCCACGGGGCAGGGCCGGCCGCACCTGCAGGGCCGGCCGTACCAGGTGGTTCGGCCGTGCCTAGCACATGTGGCGTGTTGATCCCAAATTCTCCCAAAATGTGTACCTACCTATGAAATTCACAACACAACTCGTGGAACTTTATTAGTACTAAAAATGTGCATGAAACTTGTCATATACTCCTCTCGAACCCGAGGTTTTGACGGTCAAATTTTTGTTGTAAGGACCGTCAACAGTTGTGATGTTCATGGCCCCCTCACCAGAAACCTCACCGCTGGTGAGGTATTGCCGGTCAACGACGTGGACATTAGCCACGGAAGAGGCTAGTTCACGGGAATTCACGACAAAATTAACATGAGCCATGAAAAATGATATGTACTAGAACATAGGGCGCGCAACGCGCGCCTTATCCTAAACAAAATTATGACCATCAAAAATATGAAAACATCACTATACAAAACGCACGAAATGAAGAAACAAATGCACTCTAAAATATCCTAACAAGACAATCTCCGGTTCACATAACGTGTCAGTGTAATCCCTTTAAGGCTTTAAGTGTCAACATTGGTTCTGTCAATTACATCTCCGATATATATTCTTGTTTATATAACTTATTTGGTGATGCTAACTGCAACTGCAAGTACTCCTATGATTGTTGTCTGAACAACTAAATGGAATGTATATAATATCTAAAATAACAAGCTGTCGTTGCTTCATTATCTAAAACAGAATGTGTATGGAGTACTGATTACCCGGGAAACCATCTTCAAGTTGGTCCATAAAGCGTATTGGTGTCTGCAGCAAAACGAATAGATCCAACAAAGATGATGGTCATTAAATGATTAAGTTAACAGCTAAAATTGCAAAGATTGATTTGTGTTTTTCTTTTCTCACCCATGCCGACTATCTATGGACAGTGCAGAGCCGCAGTTGGCACCAAGCTCCACCCCCTCTCTATTTGCACAAGATCACTGAATCAACAAGTGCAAAGCGCAGCATGACTCTCCAGTATGAATAAATTATTTGTGACAAATAAGGTTATTGGAAACCTACCTCAATCCTCTCCCCAAACATGGCATCAGCAAAGGGCTCATCCCCATATATTCAGAAATCACCGACAACATCTAGCACCTGAAGGAGCAGAGCAAAATTCAGAAATCATGCCAAGACAAAGTAAGGTCGGAGATCAAAAGTGGAAGCACAAATATGCTACAGGGAGGGAGCTCACTAATCTGCTTCTCACGGGCTGGAATAGAGAACTGGTAGAGGAACGATCTTAGACGCAACAGTGAGAAGCAGCATCGCAAAGAAGCATCAGAAAGAAGTGAGACGACAGATCTTCTAGCGGGTACCTTCCTTGTCCTCTCCAGCTGGCCGCTGCTTGAGGCTTCACGCTTTTGCCCTGCTGGCCCATGCTCCGGGCAGTCCCCTGGCCTGCAATAAGCGTTATGCTACTGCTTTAATTTGGCATATGCAGCAGCAGCCCGACGGGAGCAGCGCTGCGACACATGAGCAAGAAGGTAGTAGCTACGCGGGGAGGCAGTAGTGCAGTATTAACTGGATGAGGAGGCCTCCTTCGAGACGCCGCAGTAGGATGAGGATCCGTGGACACCGTGACCGGTTCTGCGGCCATCGAGGCCTTACTCTCGCCGCGGCCGGTGGGACGACGTAGCAGCAGCAGCACGCGCAACATGGCTGCCGAGTCGGATCCGTGGCCGCCATGACCGGTGTTCCCCCGCGCAGCCCTGCAGTCGAGGTCGCATAGGGCGCGGTTGACGAGGCTGACGTAGTGCTGCTCTTCCACGGGGAGGAAAGAGAGGGCGGAGGCGCAGAGATGGAGAGGAGAGCGGCGCAGATAGGAGAGGGCGGCGGGGGAGGGGATTGAATGGCTAGGGTTGGGGCGGGGGCGGGGTGGGTGAGGGTAAGGTCGGGGGTGGGAGGGGGTTTCCGAAAAACATTCTGCGGGAGCGTTTTGTAAAAACAACACATTATCAAATTTCTCCTTCTTCTCATGGAAATAATTTTTAATATAAGGTCCTATGTGTAAATGGTTTGAATGCAGTTGCTTTGCGGGCTAACCTTTCTGGACCGTTTCGCGATTGTTAGCAAAAGGAAGGGCGTTTTCGCAAAACTACCAAACTCAGGGCTGCACGCCACCTACCCCGCGGAGTGCTCCCGTGCGATCAGAGGGCACTAGCCTTTAAGGAAAGAGATGTGTACATTTGGATCTTTGATGCTATATATCTCAATCTCCTTTTGATGGTACTCTCTCCGTATTGAAATATTTGTCGCTGCTGACTTTTTGTTACAACTTCGACCATTCATCTTATTCAAAAATTGTTGCAAATATGTAAAAGATAAGTCGAGCTGAAAATACCTACAATACTAAAATATGTTGCAAACAAAATATTTGCTACTTGTATAATTTTTTGAGTAAGACGAATGATCAAAGTTGTAGAAAAAAATCAATAGCGACGAGTTAGAGGGAGTATATTATACACCGATTCTTTTGATGGTAAGCATCTAAATTTCCCAATCCGAAATGCTAGCGTCTCGGAGACTGACCTAGATCCCGGCGTCCCCTCCGCACTCTCGATGGAGCTGGGCGGCGGCGGCAAGCGCGCGCGGCTCTCCTCCGGCGAGGACCGGCTCAGCGCGCTCCCCAACGACGTGCTCGTCCTCATCCTCCTCAAGCTCAGCAGCACCGGCGCCGCCGCCCGCACCAGCGTCCTCTCCCGCTCCTGGCGCCGCGTCTGGGCGCTCCTCCCGGCGCTCAGCTTCGACGGAACCGCGGAGCCAGACCGGCTGCGCGACGTGCTCGACGGCCACGAGGTGCCCGTACGCAGCCTCTTCGTCGGGGCCGACGGCGCCTCCGCCGAGTCCCTAGGGGCCTGGTTACCCGCCGCCGCGCGCCGCGTCTCCGGCGACTTCTCCCTCTACAGCCTCGTTGGATTCAACGAGGAGGACGACGACGAGGCGCCTCACACTCAAAGAGGAGGCGTCTTTGAGCTCCCCTGCTTCGTGAAGGCCACCTCCGTCACGCTGTTCCTGAGCTTCCATGGCCTCGCCGTGCCTTACACCGGCGTCTTCGCCCGGCTCGCCAACCTCCACCTGCACCGCGTCTGGTTCCATGGCCCAGGCGATCTAGGCGACGCCTTGTCCTCGCCGCGTTGCCCGTGCCTGCAGAGGCTCACCATTGACGACGCCCGGGGGCTGCCTGATCTCGCCATACGTTCGGAGACCCTGCTGAAGGTGGAGCTCAAGAACCTGCAGACTTTGTCTCAGCTCACCGTAGTGACGCCGGCACTTAAGGAGTTAGCTGTGGTGCTGTGTTTTGTCAAGAATCGACCGGTCGCCAACATCTCAGCCCCTCTGCTGACGAATCTTGACTGGGTTGATGAATATGATCCGAGCTCTGTCCACCTTGGCAAGATGCCACATCTCCGATGGCTGGGCACTAATTCTTATCTTGTTTATGGAATTGGAAACTATGCCTTCGGATACAATCACTTTTGGTTAAGTCTGGTGCAGAGCTTTGAGGGCATCCATACTCTTTCCCTAACGCTCATGTATCTGCAGGTGAGTTCTCACTTCTCTTATTAATTACATTATCTGGAATTATGCTAGCTTTGTACCATACCATACCAATCTATGCATCCAATCTGCTAAAAAAACAATATCTATGCATCCAAGGTTCCTATCTGACATGCTGACTAAGAATGGTCCTAGGCTACCACAGGATTAAAGTTTGCTCAATACCCCTTTTTGTAAATAAAAACTTGCACAATATCCTAAGGCTTGAGTGGACATATAAAAGCAAGTAAATAAAGTATTTCAGGCATTGAGTCTTTGTCTAGGATAAGTTGGATAAATTGATCAAATAAGTTGACCTGTACATTGAACCAAATGGTCTACTTGACATGATGTTTCATTTCCACTAATTGACTTTTTTTTGTCAAATTGTCTAGAATGATGATCATATCAGCAAACCACCATAGAAAGAAATCATCGCATGTTTTGGTTTGCTCAGGTCTCTCCAACATTGTTGAGCACACTCATTAATTACCATTTTCCAATGTATATTCAAGAAACACGAAATCCAAAGTATTTTCTAGAGAACAAGTAGGACAGTCTTTTAAGCAGTTTGCAGTGAAAAGCCAGAATGAACTTTTTAGCTTCATAGCACCCGCTTTGTGTGTACTCACAACAGTGGTCAGCTAGCAAAAATCACTGAAACAGCTTTATGTTTCATTCTCGTTCTAATTGTTACATATCATCTCCATTGTTTTACTTCCTATGGACACACAGAATATAGAGAACTACCAATACATGATGGAAGACATGACAGTGCTCCCTGACATTACATTTTTGCGCCTGATGGTAGTTGCAAATGGACATGCCTTTGAGGCCAGCGCATTCCATGTTCTCAGATTGTGTACTGGTATAAGAAGGTTGATGCTGCAATTTTGCTTAGAGGTAAAGCTGTTCTTTGTTGACCTGATACTCTCTCCAGACACAGAAAAAGGTAGCATTGGCGTCTTTGACAATTAACTATCGAAGTATATATGTCAAAAGCCAAACTAAATTAAAGTATTATGAAACTATTTTTCATGGTAGATCGATGCATGCTGTTCTTATGAAAAGGCATGTTTTGTATTTAGTTAGACATGGTCCCTAAAAGGATAAAACACTACTTGTTTTCTTACTGGAGTAAGTATTTAAGTTGCCGGGAAAGTAATGGGAAGATACCTGCATTTGCATTGTTTTTGGCATGCCAAAGCTTGTGTGTGGCAGATGTATGGTTTATTTGATATCCTAATGATGGCACTTTACTCTGTAGAATACGGGTGCAGGCGGGGCGGGTTGCGGCCAGCCGCAAGCCCGCAAAGCTTGCCACAAACTTATTTTTGCGGGTTCGCGGCTGCCCACGACTGTAATCACGCGAGTAACGTGTAGTTTGCGGATGTTGTGAGAGGAAACGATATCCTGCATGTCCCACAAGGATGGGGATCGGAAATGACTTGCTTGTCTACGTGCGCGAAGTCATTGTGCTGCTCCATGCGTCTCGCACGTGGTCCTCAAGGATGAAGGATCTGTTGCCCTCCGAAGTTGCTACTGACGCCAGCGCGGGCGGCGCCGCCGCGTCGGCCCTGCTTGCCGTGGACGGGTACGTGATCCTGTGCGGCTTGGCATGGCTGTCAGTGTCACGCACCATGCCTCGATGGCGACGCCGTCCTTGGACAGTGATCACCAGGTGCGGCCCGTGCTGCGGAAGCTGCTGGCGCATTTTCAACAGCGACCGCCGGACGCCGAACGCGCTGGACCCGGCGCTGCTCCGGAAAGGGTAGCAGGACTGCAGATAGTTCTGTGCTCTGTCCGTGCTAGCATCGAGGGGGAGCCATGGTCGCTTCAACGACAAGCTTTTCGGCAACAGCGACAAGAGGTAGAAGAAACTCTGCAGGTGAGGCGGAGAAAGAGGGCCCTTGCGGGTTTTTGCGGGTCCTAGCGGATTTGGGCTCTTGTCCGCTGGACTGTGCAGCTGAGTCAACGAACGTCCGCAAAAACATAGCAGCTGCGCCGCATCTACCGCAAACTGCAATTTTGCGGGGCGGGTAAGTGGGTATAAGAGCCCGCCCCGCCTGCAATCTTACTGTAGAATGTAGATTTAACTGGATGGTATACTATTTGGGCTGTAAAAAGTTGCTCTCTTTCTAAGTTATTGTTTGCATGTTCGAAATATATGGCAGTGGTGACTGGTGAGTCGTTGGATGGCACTAAAGCATATCAACCTTAGTAATATAGATAATAGTTTGGTAATAATATGATAGTGAACAGATAATTGAAGGAGTCATTGGTCTGGGTGTTCTTTTTTTTAGTGTTAGCTGGAATTTTCTGTGATTTTACACAGAAATTATGCTCTTGTGTGCTACTTCCTTGCTTAGTGAAGAACTATATTGCTGCAACTAGTTTCTAGGCTGAATTATTTTTTAGTTGTTGGCACACCTCAAAAGTGTTCAGGAATCTTATTATTTACTCCCTCCTTTTTGCCATTCAATCATCAATAAATTTTATTAAGTTGGTACTTCCTTGTGTCAGGTCCAAACAGCTGTATGCTCATCAGATTGCATATGTGATGATCAGCCAGCAGACTGGGAAACCGAGGAACTCTTGTTGAATCATCTTGAAGAAATAGAAATTATTGGATGGAGAGGATCTGAACATGAAGTTGCTTTTATAAAACAACTTTTCAATTGGGGGACAAGGCTTAAAGAGATGACAGTAAATTTCTATTTTACAACCTCTGAAATCAAGGCAAAGGAGTTGTACCAAGTATTTCAGAGTTTCTCTAGGCCAGGAGTATGCACGAAATTTTACCTATATCAGAAGCATAGGAAGGGAAGGTGTTGTATGCACCTGAATACTAGCACACCAGGTTCTCACTTTAGGCTCTTCTTTATTGTTTATGTTTTCTTGTTATGAACCATACTGTATGAGAGCATCGAAATGCTAGAAGATCTTGAAAGAAAAGATTGATGTCCATTATATTTTTGTATTTTGTTTGTGGAAGTTGAAGCCTTGTTTTTTCTTTCACAAGCTGGAAGTGTATAAGAACCAAACATAGGCACGTTAAACTTCAGTAATTCTTTGACCCTGCTTTGGAGCCGCTGCCATTTTACCTTCGTAAACAAGCTCATGGTATTTTGAACACTGATAATACTATCCCATAACTGTAAAAGTGCTGTTATGGATCTGCATCTGCTCGACCACGCTTGGTGCTGCCTGGCTCGCGAGCTGCTCGAGCTAGCCTTGAGCTGGACGCCTGGACGAGCCGAGTTGAGCTGGCTTTTCTGCTCGTTTCAAGTCCATCAGCTCGTACTTCGTTCAAAAAAAAGTCAGCCCCTACGTGTTGGCGATCCACGAATTCAAAATTTCTGCCAAATGTGCTGTCGAACGGAAGGAGAAGCTCATGGGCCGAGAATCGAGCACAACAATCCCCCAATCAAGACTTTTTTATTTTTATTTTTTTTCTTTGATTTTTCAAAAATATATGTGCCATCTCAAATTTTGCAAAACATACCATTACCGTCATGTGGTATGACGTTTGGGCCTAAACGCCACACCACACGACGTTTGTGAACAGTACCCGGTGCGGTACTATAACGCCTACAAACGCCATGTGGTATGTCGGTAGAGTGCAGTTTGTTTTCAAAAAATCATAACTTTTTGTAGGAACTCGGATGGAGATAAAATTTATATGCAAATTGTAGCTTTCCACGAGATCTATAACTTTGCAGTTCAATTTTTTTCATTTGAAGTCATCTTGAGGTCGGAAAAAACGATATACTACCCAGATCTGGATACCGAAAATTGAGATCTAGGTACCAAAAATTGAGATCTGGGTAGTATATCGTTTTTTATTGGGTCACAAGATGACTTGAAATGAAAAAGTTTGAACTACAAAGTTATAGATCTCGTCGAAAGCTACAATTTTCGTATAAATTTTATCTTCATCCGAGTTCATACAAAAAAGTTACGATTTTTTGAAAACGAACTCAACCCTACCGTAGCACTTTTCACAAACGCTGTACCATACGGTGGTTGGAACACTGTAGCACCTACAAGCGCCGTATGGTATGACGTTTGGACCCAAACGCCATGTGGTATGGCTGTAGTAGTATAGTTTTGCAAAATTTGAAACATATATTTTTGGAAAAATCAAAAAAAATAATATAAAATAAAAAAAATTCCCCCATCAATAAGACGTTTCTTCGTGGCGCAGAAAAATGGAGTGTTCTTCTTCAATATATCAGTCAATGGCCTACTGATGAGGCCATAGTTCTTTATGAACTTTCTGTAGTAGCCTGCTAGGCCTAGAAAGGATCTCAGCTGCTTTGTGTCAGTTGGTGGTTTCCAGTTTTGCACTATCTTGATTTTATCAGGAGCTGTAGCTACCCCACTGGCACTGATTATATGGCCTAAGTACTCCAATTCTTGTTGGGCAAATGAGCATTTGGAATGTTTGAGGACCAGATTGTGCTGTTTCAGTATGTCAAACACCGCCTGGAGGTGAACCTTGTGTTGTTCCAAGGTTGGGCTATAGACAAGTATGTCATCCATGAAAATCAACACACACTTGCGCAGCAATGGCTCAAATATCTGGTTCATTGCTGCCTAAAATGTTGCAGGTGCGTTGGTGAGCCCAAAGGGCATCACTTTGAACTCCCAATGGTCGTGGTGCGTTTAAACATTGTCTTGTGTTCATCTTCTGGCAGGACTCGGATTTGGTGGTATCCTGATTTCATATCCCGCTTGGAAAACCACTTAGCCCCGTGAAGCTCATCCAAAAGCTCATCTACTACTGGCAGTGGATACTTGTTTTTCACTGTGATTGCATTGAGGTGACGGTAATCAACACAGAACCGCCAGCTTCCGTCCTTTTTCTTGACTAGCAACACTAGGCTTGCAAATGGGCTGGAGCTTGCTTGGATCACACCGTTGAGAAGCATTTCTTTAACTTGTCTTTCTATTTCATCCTTTTGCGTAGGGTTATAACGATATGGTTTGACATTGACTGGTGGGACACCCTTCACCAATGGAATAGTGTGGTCAAAGGACCGTTGCGGTGGTAATGTCTTGGGCTCTTGAAACAGATCAGATATGTTGCTGAATTAAGTTCTCAATATCAGGGTGCTTTTGCTTGTGTTCTGTAACCTCTATCGACTTGGATAACTGAACCAGGTGAGCTATGCATCCTTTCCTCATGAGCCCTTTCAACTTCTTGTTCTTAAGAGGTAGACAGGTGGCAGTGCAATCTTTTACTCCGGTGAGAGTTATTCTGGTCCCTTGATAATTGAATCTCATTCGCTTTCTCTGCCAGTGCACCCACATTGAGCTAAACTGCTCGAGCCAGTCCATGCCGAGGATCATATCGTAGTAGCCAAATTGCAACACCTTGGTTGTGGTTGTAAAACAGTGGCCTTGTGTCCACCATTGCAAATTTTCCACAATGCCTTCTGATGGTATCTTCCCTCCATCTGCTACTACCACATGTATCAGAGGAGCTGCGGTAATAGGCAGTCCCAACTGCTGCACCACTATACTGTTGATGAAAGTGCCAGAGCTCCCCGAGTCAATGAGAATCAGTACCTCTTGTTGTTGAATTGTGGCCTTGAGCCTCATAGTCTTTCTGCCGTGTATTCCCATAGAAGCACAATAGGAAAGAGATAAGATCTCTCCTTCACTGTCTTGACTACTACAGTCACTTGCTTCTTCACTTGCTGTACCCAAATTGTAGAGATCCAACACTTCCTCCAAGACATGGAGAGGTACTTGCTTTGGACCGCGGTGTTGAGGGCTGTACTGATCGCCGCACTTCATACAGAGACCCTTTTCTTTTCTAGCTGCTCTCAGGGCTGATAGTTTATCATCCCATTTTGGCTTGCCAGTGGCTTTGTCAGCTGTTGCTGATATATTTCCAGCTCCTGAAACTGGAGTTGTTGCTTCAGTTGAAGTATGAGCAGACTTAAAGTTGGGTCTGCTGTCTCGTGCTCTGGGAGTGAATTTCCTTGAAGAAGCCTCCACAATTTCCCCCTACATCAAAGCGAGGGATAACACAACATCAACCGTTCTAGGTTTGTGCAATGTAATAGCATTTCGTATGTTATATTTCAGGCCATCTAAGAACTTTTGCACAAAGAAAACCTCCCCTATCTCTTTGTTATGAACCAACACCCTATGCTTAGCAGTCTCAAATCTACCAACATAATCTAGCACATCATCTGTTTGCCTAATGGAGAGCACATCTCTCATGTAATTGTGGTAAAGGTCCTGACCCAATTTCTGCTCTACAGCTACACACAACTCAGGCCAATTGTCAATTGAGTGTTGTGCTTCATAGGTTTGTAGCCAGAGTTCTGCATTTCCCCTAAAGTTAATGGTTGCAAAGGGAACCCAGACATGTATTAGAACATTGTACATGGCAAAGTATTTTTCACATTTCTCTCTCCACACTCAAGGGTGTTCACCATTGAATTTGGGGAAATCTAACTTTGGTAACTTGAACTCCCTAGGCTCATACTGACTAGAGAACAGGTACTGCTTTTTAGTGCTGATCTCAGGCAAATCAGTATACAAAACAGTGGATTTGAGGAACCGATTCTCACCCTTGACCAGGGCGGAATCGTTGATCGGAGACTCAACGTTCGCACCCTGGTGATGCTTGTGTTGACACCGGATTTTGACCAAATCCAGAGTCAAAAGGGTATCGGCTTAATGGAAGCACAAAGGAGCCGTGATTGATGGGAGCCGATCGTTTTGCAAACAATAATGCAAACAATAATGCATGAAGCTGCGTGGATATACATGGAGACGAGTGCTGTGTACGTACATGCTTTGAAAAGATGATACGTGAGTTAATTAAAAAAATGGATTGTGGCCGTATTGGTTAATTAAATGAAACTAGTGTCTACATACGCGTGGAAGATTCAATAAAGAGAAGCAGAGGAGAAGAATCGGCCAGAGGAACAAGTGGCCAGGCAAAAACAGGGCAATCGGCCGGGACGTTCACCGTGAAAATCGGCAAGGAGAAGGATGGGCAGAGCCAGTGGCCGATGGAGCCATACGCATGCCTGGGACAAATAAGTGTTGCGCATACGTATCTCTACTCCTAAAAAGTATGAAGTGGAGAAAAAAACCCGTTAGTACTTTCTTCCGCTCCTCCGTGCGTCCGCTCGCCCCTCGGCGCGTCCGCTCTCCCCCTCGGCGCGTTCCTCTTTTCCCCCTCTGCATTCCATTCGCAAAAAAAAAACCCTCCGCATCCTCTCCACGCCCGCAGCGGCCGGTCCACGCCCGACTCCCGCCGCCGCGACCTCTGGACCACCCACCCCCGTCCGCCGCTGCCGCCGGTCCATCGCTCCTCCCCCACGCCCCCCGTTCGCGGCCGCTGCCGCCGATCCATCGTCTCCTCCCCCCACCCGCGCGGTCCGCTGGAGCCACCCAAAACCTATGCCACACCGCAGCCGCAGCCACCGCAGCCCATCGTGCCGCCGCCGCCGCCACGACGGACCTACGCCACGCCGCAGACGCAACTGCCCATCGTGCTGCTGCCGCCACGACGGGCTGGTAGAAACGGTTTGAAGGTGGTGAAGGAGGGAGGTGCCGCGTTGGGATCGATGGGGCCAAGGTGGCGGCGGAGCCGAGGGCACTCCAGGCCCCGTTTTCTCCCTTTGCAATCCCTCGGCGCCCTGATCCGGTTTCTCCTGCCCCATTTTTTCCTCAAGGTGTCGCCGCCGCCCCTGTTCGCTCAACCTACATCTCCTCCGGTCCTCCTCAGCTGCAGCGGATCGGTAAGAGCGGAGCGCTCACAAGGCAAGCTGCTCGACGGATCAAGCGGCCTCATGCGGAGCCCCTTATCAGCAGGAACGGAGTCGCCCCTCATCTGCAGAACGACGACACCCAGCAAGGTACCTCAAACTCCCTCCTCTTCCTACCCCAAATCTCAGTTCGATCCGTAAAGGTCTTTGAGTTTCCTGTAGCTTCAATTTTTTGGTGATATGTATCCACAATAATAATTCAACAGGCATCATTTTTATTTTTTAATGACCATGCATTCCAGGAAGCTATTGTGAGCAGAGGTTGTTCTTATCGCTGTAGCAGGAGCTATGATTTAAAATAATTAAATATGCTCAGACTTCAGAGTTGTGCTATAATCATTGTCAAGATCCGCAACTCCTAAGGTGAGGATGCCAACATATTCAAAGAAAATAAAATTCTTTTGCTTTTACTGACTTATCTATTCATTTTGTACTTTTGAGAATTTTCTTCATTCTGCATTATTTTTTTAGATAGATAGCTAATTTGGTTGCACTGAATTAGTCATCCCAAAGAACTATGACACCTGTTTCGTCACCTGAGCTAAGCAAAAGAAAATATATTGACACCTGACCAAAGTTAATGAACATTTGATATATTTCACATTTCTCTATTTACTTTGAATTTTAGGAATCACTCAAACTTTGTTAACTGTATCCGATATTATCCTGATGGAAGTAAGTTCTAATAAGAAGGGTTTTGATGTATGATGGCAAGCCTAGAGAAAAGATTGTTGAGCTTTCCACTGAAGGCAGTACATAGGGAGCATATACGCTGTTAGCTGGAGTCCTAACAGCAAACAAGTAATTTTATATTTATTGTCTTGTGTTTCTTTCTTTATTGCATTGTAATTTTTATGTCCTGAATTTATAGTGTGCCAAGACTGTCTTGGGTTACATGTAGATTTCTGTGTTGAACGTGCTTTGTGTGACCACCTGAAGAAAGTGACCTCCATTGAAATTTTTGTAGCATCCTTGACATGAATTTCACTAGCTTCATTTTACGAGCTAATATATATTATCCTATTATTAGGATGGATCAAATGCATTTATGTTTTAGAAATATGAGTAGGATTAGTTCTTAATGAATGTGTGGGTCAAGTCACCAATTTTTCCGGTACCTCTTGCATTCCTGCTTTAGGAAATGAGTAGGATTGGTTCTGAATGTGTGGGGGGCAAGTGACTAATTCGTCCTGTACCTTTTGTATTTCTGTGTTAGGAAAGGAGTAGGAGCAGGTCTTTTCCATCATGAGGCTTGCATTGCACCTTGAAGCAAAGTACTACGATTTAGAGGAGTCATGGATCGGAACATATATGTAGCAACCTGAAAGCGCAAATGCTCTCTATTATAAATAGGAAAGTCTCTAGGGCCAGCTAACAACTATATTGGATCAAGGCAAATAAAATACTAATTGCTTATTCTCTTCTAAAGTGAATATTGTGATTGTTTGGGTGATAAGGAAGCTTCTACAGACAACAAAATTCAAGATTTACTTGACCTTAAGTTACATTTTCCTGCTTTTTGGTTTGTGGAATCTAATTAATCAAAATTATTAATGAGATTATTAATGTAGAACGAGTAACTTCATAGTTTTTTTTGAGTTAATTCAGAATTTATTTTTTTGTGCTTGGTGATTGGTACAATCTGAACTTTTGCTTATTGTGATAGAATTCTTTGATTTTCATTACTACTCATATGACTCGGTCAAGGTGTTTACTAATGTTCTGTTTAAATAATGGATTAATACATAAAGTGTTTTTGTTTTTTTGTTTCAGGGTGAAGCATTGGTGGTAGTATTATCATTCTGAATGGACCTGTCTGAATGGAGCTATGTCTGGATGGTGCTCTTTTCCATTATAATGAGCTTTGACACTCATCACTGGTCAAGTCAGAGTTTCTACCTCCAAGCTACTAATGTTGAGTGAGGGCCAGTGCAGTTCCTGGTTGTCTTGATCAAACAATCAAATTACAGTGCATTGATTAGAGAAGTGACCAGGCTGTAGGTAATTTGTGTTGCAGGCTTGCGGCTCCCTCTAAGGATATCATGATCATGTCGCATTGCAGCTCCTGCAGTTGTAGGATTGTTCAATGATCCTTCAGAATTTTTTATACATATATTTGGTTTGCAATATTTTTGCATTTGACTTGAAATGCATCCGATTTGACTGTTGAACAAGACGGTGTGCACTACTTTATCAGGGTTCTGTTACATGGTATTGAGCGGGTTCGCTAAGCTGCTGTGTATGGCCTGTGTATGATATCCATGGCAGGAGATGGGTGAGTCATTATACAAGTACTCCTTACCACCATATGCACACTCTTGACTTCAGTAGCTCATATAAAACTTGCACGAGGAATTGTGAATGTACTTAGTTATGAGTCAAGGAGCGTAACAACCAGTAGAGAATAATTAGTTTTATGTGCAGGGAGGTTTGACCACAAAAATATCTATTTGTAGCTAACCCATGTGGTACACACAAGGTAACTGCACATCATTGACCTGCTCTTTAATTTCTTCAATTTGTTTATGTAAAATGTAAAATCTAACAAGTTTGATTAGTTCACCTTTGTGCTTATATTCCTTGTTTTAGTGAGGATTAACTATGTAGTATTTGTTATACAAGGATTGATAAGACTATACTGAAAGCAAAATTAATACGAAAAGCAAATTCAGATAACGTACCCAAATATTCTGAAATTATCTGACTTTTAGGTCAGCCCCCAATTTTAAGCACAACCTTACTTTGACGAGAGTTTATTTTCTTTTCATTCAATTAATTATCTCTAGAGCAATAATTATTCCTCACATCTGACAATCAGAATCAAGCACTATAAACTGAGCAATGTTCATGATTTGGATAGACTTTAATTCAGTTTGGGGTTAATATTTGCGTAAACTAACTAATACTATTAGCACTTTTATGCAGGTAGAAGAATAAAGCAAACAAATGTTCTATGCACATGCATTAGACGCAGGTCGACAGCATACAGAAGCATTCAGATGCACGCAGGAGCAGCTGTGCAGTCGGGTAAGGTGATTTGATTTCACAAAAGTTAATGCTTCTCTTTTAGTTTCTTTCCATGGCTAGAAAATTTAATTCATCCTGTTAGAAAATCTCATCTCTCACAAATGATGTCGCTAGCTGTGTGAATAACATATGCTATTAATTTCTTTGTTTCATAAGAAGATGGACATCATATTTCTGTCAAACATGTGCCATTCCATTTTCATATTTCATTTATTAGTTGTGGTGCTACATCATTCCATTGCTAATTTACTTGTATATAAGGTTACTGCTCCCAAAATGTTGGAACAGTGAAACATAAGACTGAGTAGTACGACGATACATGCTTATCTATTATAGCTTATGATTATTGCATCCAGGATCTCAAGATTGTTTTGTTATACAATATCCAATATCATCTAGCATTCAGTAACTGTCGAGTTTCTTTACTGGTGCCATATGCTTTCTTACTCGTTTGCAATGCGTTCCGAGTGGTATTGAGAATTTAGGGATTGCATTTGGTTTTTCATGTTCAGACTTCTATTGTGGAAGAATCATTCAAGCTGAAAGGTAAATTGTGATGTGAGGTTTACATTATGGCTGGAAATATCCAAAAGAAAGGCATTCACCAAGATGGTAAATAGTATCATTCAAGCTGAAAGGCAAATTGTGATGTGGGGTTTACATTGTGGCTGGAAATATCCAAAAGAAAGACATTCACCAAGATAGTAAATAGTTAATCAGAGCTGTAGCAGAAGATATGTTTAAGGACTGGCAAGTTTAAAAAATAAGTGACGGGAGTTTCTTGTGTTTGTCCCTCTATAATATAAGATTGTCTATCAGTTGATTGTCATCTATCGCAATCATGACTTTTTTTCCTGGTATACACATTAGAAAAAACTGAAATTGTTGTTTTTTATACTATGTATTGTAAGTGAATTATTTTTTGTGTCAGAATTTTTTATAGCCCGTAGCAACGCACAGGCATGTTCCTAGTATGCAATGGAAAGTTAAAGAAAGGTGGAAGGCCATGTACGTGCAAGGAATATGCATGTGTGAAGGAAAATTAAATAAAGAAAGAAGGAAGCCAACACCTGTACGAGAGGATAATTGGAAAGGGGGCGTGTTGCTACATAAAGGAATTTAAACTAATCACGTGTGCAAAGATGGCTTGTTTGCCGACGGAAGTAGAGAGAGCTTAGTCAGCAAGGCTCTACAAGAAAGGAAATTAGAGTCTATGTATCCTAGTATTTCCTTCAGTTTAGAGATATTATTATCAGAGTTTGTACCATTAGTCGGCGTGACTTGCCAGGAGTTGTTTAACTAGGAGTTTTCAGCCCTTCCGGCTATAGGAGTCTAGAGGAGCCCAGGGTATAAATATAAACCCTGGCTATTGTAATAGATTTATCACATGATCAATACCAAAACCGCCTCCGGGCAAAACCCTTTACCAATTCTTGCATCTACTTTACTGCATCTACTTTTCGGTGACTTCGCCTTCGTACCTTTTCTTTTTCACGAGTTCTCGCAAACTTGCCGGGCTGCATCGCTTTGATCTCCGGCTTGCTGGTGAGTTCCGCTTTACCGAGTAATCTCTAAGCTTTAACCACCGGGCGTATCGCTGTGGTTTCGTCTAGGTTTATTCACCAAATTATCGATATCAGCTAGATTAGCAAGTTTTACCTCAATTCTTGTTGTTCTAGTTTTTATCACCAATTATCCAGCTTGAGACTGCTTTCTGTCGGCTTTTATCACATTATTATTACTATTTATTAATCATTAATAGCCGGCTAGATCTGTTTCAAGTGTTGCTCACGTAGCTTTGTTTAAGTTACCTCTGGTAGCTTACGCTCTGCCTACGTCATCATATCGGCTGATCTAGCCGATCTATTCTGTCCCGTATCGGCTACCTAGCTGTTACGATTTTATCAAAAGACACATCGGCTCTCTAGCCGATTTTCCATTGTCAATCAACAGGTCAGATTGGCTGGCACGCCTCGCTACAGACCGGGGAGTCACGTGTGTCGCGCGCAGAGGTGACGTCCTATTTTCGCGTCAACAGCTTGTACTTGTGGTGGCCGTCGGCCCATCCCTCTTCCTCGCGCGGCGGGACCGGTGGCGGAGCAGCAGAGGTGGCCGCTTCCAACGCCTTGATGCACGATGTAAGATCTTCGATTTGCTTGTTCAATCCCGCTGAGAACTTGTCGGTGTTGTCGCTCCATGTGTTCAGCCCGTTCACCGTGGTGGTGAGCGTCAGCTGCCTAGTTTGCAGAGCCTTCACTTCGGTGATGAGAAGATTCAGTTTCTCCTCGGCCGTCGCCATCCGGTAGGTCAAGGTAGGTGCTCGTGCTTTCTTGGGTCGAAGACGAGTTTGGGTGATCGCTAAGGCGAGTGGTGGTGGCGATGGCTGTGGCGGCGGCGGCGGCGGTGGTGGTGGTGGGGATGAATTTGGGGCTTGTGTGTCGGTGGATTTCAGCGGCGGAGGCGCCGGGTTGACTTCTCCGGCGACGTGCACGGAGTCGAGGCTCTGATACCAATTGTCACGATCCTAGGATAGGTAGTTTGCCGGCGACACGCACGACAGGAAGGTTTTGGCGGCGCCGCCTCCGCGGAGGGGAAACCAGAATAGTTTAGGGTTTGTGTTTGTTGTTCGATGCCCAGCTCGGCACAGTGCAGGGGTACATTAGCCTACCGGGGCGTTACACGGGCTCCCGGCCCAAACGGCACGCAGGCCCAAAATGTTAGAAGATAACCAGATACACGTAGTCCGTGACAGACCGGCGGCCGCCGCCGTGGCGATCTCGACCGTGGCGAGTTCATCGAGCTCCACACCACTTTCCACCGCCACTATTGCCCACCATGCTACACCTAAACCGCTAGACGCCCTTGCTCGCTCGTCGTTGGCACTGCTCCCGCCTGTACTGGCCGTGATGTGGCAGCTCGATGCATCTGGGATCCGCCTTTTCCTCGAAAATGTTGGCCTTCTCAAAGGTAATCAATTCCTTTTACTTGTTTTCCATTTTACCTTTCGCTTTGCAAAATCCTGACTAGATATTGTGGTCAAACCCGTTCCCTGCCCATCCATTCACACTTTAAACATATATTACCTGGGATTGGGATTAAAAGTGGCATAATTCGCCACCTTATACAGAGTACTTCTGTTGAGTTTTTCACCTAGTACTGAATTGCTAACTCACTTGCACAAATAGATCATGTTCCTTTTTGCCGAGGAGTGCAGTGACGAAGACTGCACTACAGAAAGGGGAAGAATGTTGAATATAAATCATGTCAAGAAGAGAATAAGGAAAAGGGGAAAAGCTTATGTCTACGAAATTTTAAAGAAATTACAGCATAACTCCAATCTGATACATTGGAAATAATTAGTATTACATGGCGATGATTGAGTTTATTCATACACCAGCTGCAAATAAGATGGAAACATCAAAATAGATTGCATACTAGTGTGATGAATTACCATGAAACACACACCGGAGTAACTAAGTTTCTCTCTCAGTCATTTATTAAACCATGGTAAGCTAATTGCTCCATGTTTTATGGCATATCATGACTTTCAGATGAGACGAAAGGTTTTGGAGGCATCTGTAGATTCTCCAACCTCCCTGTTAACATGTTTACCACCTTTGTCATTGAGGGTCGGTTTCTTGGGTTCCATTGAATGCACCATAGTGCCACGATGGCAAGCTGTCTCACCTTTTTTTTCTCTTCTCCTGTCATTTCCCTGGCAAGTACCAAGTCTTGCCCAGTGATTACTTTCTCAAAGATCCACTCTGGGAGGTAAACTTCATTATGGCTGTCAACACATGGGTCTGAGTTCCTCCTTCCACTGATCATTTCTAACACTAGCGTGCCAAAACTGTAAACATCTGACTTGTAGGATACACCCCCAAAATTACAAGAATAGAGCTCCGGTGCAATATACCCCATCGTGCCTCTTGCTGCAGTCAAGGTAACAATGCTTTGATCCCTTGCGCACAGTTTTGCAATGTTGGAACCGCCCTCTAATCTCTCACTCACGCACACGAACGCGAGAGGGAGCTCAACCACACAGCAGTAAGATTCATGTAATTAATGGGCTGAATAGTATTTGACTGAAGACGTGTCAGACGGCGTAGAGCTGCAGGAGGCAGATCTGTGCTGGTCATAGGTCGAACGGGAGGCGGTGGATGCGTCAAGGAGGTCGAGGTACCACCAGATGAGCCACCAAACTGCGTAGGACCACGCTGAGGGCCGTGAATGTGCAGGAGATGACGGCCATTGACTTGACCAAAGCGCCCAAACAGAGGAGCGGCTGCAGGTGGTGGCACAGGAAGTGCCGGCGCCAGGGCGGGTGCAGGCGAGGATGCCGGCGCGGGCGCCGGTGTAGGCGTCGGCGCCGGCGCGGGCGATGGCGTCGGTGCGGGCGCGGGTGAGGGCGCCAACGCGGGCGAGGGCACAGGTGCGGGCGCGAGTGCAGATGCCACCTATTCCTGAATTAAGGGAACGCGTGTGTATGTGAAAGAGAAAAAGTGACAAACTTTTCTTCTATTCGGTTGGTTGGTCCAAAGAACGAGGCCGGCGCGGGCGGCGGCGTACTCCCGCTTGTACTAGAAGACGCCGAAGGTCCGGGAGAGGGCACGAAGCCACGCCCACCAGGATCTGAACGCGGTCGTTTGACGTCCATTGTGGACGGAGCAGCTGCAGGAGAGCAACCAGCTGCATGATTAGTAGAACAAGGTGCAATATCCATGTCGTCACCTAGGAGAAAATCAAAGGAGCTGGTGGAAGGAGCAGGGGATGCGCTGGCAAACGGAAAATCCGACTCGTCAAAGATGACATGTCGCGAGATGATAATCCGTCGCGTAGTAATGTCGAGGCAGCGATACCCTGTATGCGAAGAGGGGTAGCCTAGAAACACGCAGGATGTCAATCGAGGCGCAAGCTTATGCTGTGACGTGGCCTGCAGGTTGGGATAACACAAACAACCAAACACACGTAGATGCTCATAAGTTGGCGGGGAATCGTAAAGACAGTAGTAAGGAAGCTCATGATTAATGGAGGAGAATGGTCGTCAGTTCATAAGATAGGTGGCTCCAGACAGCGCCTTTGCCCAATAGGCTAGCGGCATAGAGGCTTGGATGAGAGTGTGCACGGAGTTGTTGAGCGTGCGGAGAACACGTTCAGCCTTGCCATTTTGTGCAGAGGTGTATGGGCAGGAGAGGTGAAAAACTATGCCATGCGCAGCAAGGGTACTATGCATGGCGTTGTTGACAAACTCGGTGCCATTATCAGCCTGCAAGCATTTAACAGGTAGACTGAACTGAGTACGAGCAAAAGCAAAGAAATCAAAAATGTGTTGATGCACCTCAGACTTTCTCTTGACGGGGTACGTCCAACAATAGTGCATAAAATCATCCAGCAAAACCAAGTAATATTTGCAACCAGATAAACTAGGAACCGGAGAGGTCCAGACATCACAGTGAATAATCTCAAAGGGTGAAACGGTTTTAGATGTAGAGGTACTAAATGGGAGACGTACATGCTTGCCAAGCTGACAGGCATGGCAAAGCGAGTGATCTTCTTTATTACACGAAATCAAAGAGTTTTTCCTAAGCGATGTGATGACTGCTGGACCAGGATGACCGAGACGACGATGATGCCATAGGGAGGTGGATGTGGCAAGCATTGCGTGGGGGCTGCAGGGGCGGCTGAGGGGGTGGTGTAGAGGTTGCCAACACTATACTGCAGCGAAGAATCACACACCCCGTCTTGGGTTCCTTAACAGAAAAACCAAAGGCATCAAATTCAACGGAACAACTATTGTCGTGAGTAAACTGACGAACTGAAAGTAAATTGTGGATGACGGATGGAGCGACAAGGACGTTGTTCAAAAGGGAATTAGACGTATCCGTTTTAAGAATCGAGGAACCTCTAGATGTGACAGGAATACGTGCACCATTGCCTACAGTAATCGAAGAATGAGCAGCAGGAAGGCGGGAGAAGTATACCATCCGAGGAGTGCATATGCGTGGAGGTGCCAGTGTCCATCACCCATGCGTTGCCCTGAAGAGCGAGCTGCTGGATCGCAGACACCAGTCCAGCCGTCTCCCACGAAGGGGATTGGACCGGCGCCTGAGGGAAGGAGCCGAGGGCGGTGTTGGCCTGCGGAGGAGGGCCAAGCAGCCCTTATCCGCCGCGCCACTGTCCGCTGCTGCCGCCGCTAGTACCCTGTGCCCCTCGGAGAGCCTGCGGATTGATGCAAATCTATAGGCCAGCTGGGTAGGGGGTGCGGGACTACTACTATCCGCCCATGTTGTTCCTTCTGCCGTTGTTTTTCTTGCGCCGCTGCTGTCCACCGCCACCGTTGTTGCCACCGTTGGCCTGCTGCTGTGGAGGCAGAGGCTGAGGCTGCTGGGGCTTTTGTGGTGGCGAGGTGCGGCAGTCAGCGGCGCTGCAGCCGGAGGAGGATGAGGTGACGATAGCGTTGGCGGCCTCGACCTTGGCCTCGTTCTCCAGGCGAAACTCCTTCAACTTGAGCTGGTCAAGGGCAGTGGAGAACGTCATGCCGGCAGTGCCGGCGATGATGTCGGCGGCGGTGCTGAAGCGCGAGTTGACGCCATGGAGCAGGTTGAGGAGGAGGGTTCATGGCGACACAGCCTGCCCGACGTCACGGAGGGGATCAGTAGCCTTCTTCATCGCGTTCCCGTAGTCCTCAATGGAGCGATCGCCCCCCTGAGTCATGGTGTGGAAGACATGACTGAGGAAGATGGCACGGGGAGCCTGGTTCGCCTGGAAGTGAGTCTCGATGGCCGCCCAAAGGTCACGAGCAGTCTGATCTGGCACCATGGTGAAGTCCAGGACGACATCAGCAACGGAGCCGTACAACCAACTACGGACGCAGAAGTCGCCCTTGTTCCAGTCGTCGGTGTGCAGGTCGGGAGGAGCCGTGCCGTCGATGTGTGCGAGAAGACCGAACTTCCCGCACAGCGACTCGAAGAAGGCCTTCCACTTGGTGTAGTTGGGGGAACGAAGCTCTAGGTTGATGGGGACGTGGGACTAGATGTTGATCGTGGCATACTGAAGCACCATGGAGTCATCGAGGTTGTCGCCGAAGAGGGAGAAACCGATGGAGGAGTCGTAATCGGAGTCACCGGAGGAAGAGGAGTCCACGTGGGTGACACAGGACATTCACAGATGCAATATGTGAGGTGCTACGGCCGGCAAGGGAGGTGGTGGTGGCGCAGGGCAGGGGCACGGCCAGGGAGGTGGCGGCGCTTGGTGGTGTGGCGGAGATGCATGGCCAGGAAGATGGCGGCGCGCTGGGCAGCGGAAGAGAGGAGGGGCGCGCAGCCAGGGAAGAGGCGGCGCGTGCTAGGGTTGGGGTGCGGTCACTGTTCACACATGAACAGTAACTCGAGATGGGGGTGGGAGGAAAACCAGACGTAGGGCTCTATACCATGTAGAATATTGGGAAAACACCACACACCCAGAATGGGGGGTGACCTTTCATTATATAGGCCGGATACGGCTTGGAGTACAAGTAATACAATACAAGACCATATACAACATTATATATTTAACATTAACTCTAGTTTATTTTCTTATCTTTTCTTTTGAATACACGACCTGCAATGACTTTGACGTGTGAGCCTGTAATTACCAAAGAATAGAGAAGATTTTATTAGCGGTACAGAGGTAATTAACCTGTTGATAAAAAAGGTTAGATCTGACATTGTAATACGAATGGCTGCAAGACATGACCCAGATGCTCAATGGATATAGTAAAGTTTTAATTTGCATAGAATGGCTTTGCTGTGATTAATGTGCATGGATATGTAAAGAGAAATATTTCTTGCATATTATGCAGCAGATATAATCAAATCAAGATTCCTTCTGAACAATACTAAACACCTAAAGCAAGTAGGTGGTGCCAACCCTGGCAAGATCTCTGGGGACAGCAGGAACAACAGCACCATGATCTGCCTTTGGATGATCAGTAGCAGGAATCGATTTCCTTTGACCAATTTGGCTCCATGGCACAATACTTGAGAGCCTATTGCCCTGATATTGTCATAACTGTTGAGGATATTACTGCTGGGAATTTTGGTTCATCGTCCTCCTCTTCATCTGACGAAGTCACTTCATCCTCCTGGGAAATTCAGAGCCAACCATCCCTGGGATTTCAGCTGGTCGAAACTTTAGCTTTCAGTAACCTTCTGTCCTCGGTGGTACCTCCTTCTCTGAACTTCCCATTGTATGTTTCACAACCATATGTTTCAGATGGTCTTTCCAATGCTGGCAACACTGTGACACACAGCTCAGATGACAACCATGCTCTGGTGCCTTACCAGCCATGTTGGCCTGCTGGTCTTCTTGCTCTTTGGGCTTCCTTCAGATGGAATTATGTTCCAACTGATGTGATTTCAGTCCCAGATGTTGATGTTCAGCAAGTTTTAGATTTAGATGCGGGGGTTCAGCAAACCCCTCTTTACTCTGGTGCTACTCCTAAACTGATATCCCCAACTGTCTCTGATGATAGCCCTCCTGCCAAGAGGTGCTTAGCCACTATGTTTGATGCTGTTGACAACAATGATGCTTTTTGCCAATAGAGATGCTACTTCTGCCCTGCCACCTAGACCTACAAAAACTGTTTCCCTGCCCAGCATTGTCTCAAAAAAGAAGGTTGCCAGGCCTGTGAATGTCAAAGGGAGTCGGCGCAGTGCAAGACTCAACACCCCGGAGGATTTTAAACATGCTCAACTGATCAACCGCACACCTCCAAAGAAGAGGAATCTGCAGACAATGGAGGCAACATCTTCTGCCTTCAATCTGGATGCTCCACCTCAACCCTCCGATGGAATCCCAACTCTTGTGCCTATGGATGTTCTGCAAGGTTGGGCAATTCAGTGCAATGTCTCTCCTGGTGAGGTGACAGTGGATGCTCTTCTCTCCAACAGGAACAATGATGAAGACGGACAGAACTAGTGCTTTTCTCTGTTTTTTTCCTTGTTCTCATCCCCCATGTTGGCCCTGTGCTGTGAACCTGCTTTTGTGGTGTCCTTTCTGTCGATTTATGCAACCTAAACTCTCTTTCTTTGTATCAGTTGTGAACCTCTGTTGGTTGAATGTGGTCCCTGCTTTCCTTGCTGCTTTCTGCCACCTGGTCCTCCTCCAGGTGTTTTCCATCGTGTTGATGCTATGCTGGGTGTGGCATCCTTTGCTCTCTCAAACAATGTTATGCAATGAGTGTCAGATCATGGAATGTTCTTTGCTGGAATATTAGAGGCTTAAACGCTACTGAGAAACATGACGCGGTGCGAAATAAAATTGATGAGAGTGGGTGCTCAGTGATTTGCCTTCAGGAAACGAAAATGCAGTATGCCGATCTTTCGGTTATCAGGAAATTTGCACCACGTCGTTTTGATAAATTTGATTTTATCCCCTCAGTGGGAGCTTCTGGAGGGATTATTGTCATTTGGAACAATGCTCACTTTGCTGGTGTTACTATTGACAGTCAGCCTTTAGCCTCACTTTGGAGTTCACTTCCCTTCATAACAATGACACTTGGAAGCTTACAACAGTCTATGGCCCTTGTGTTGAACCTGAGAGATCTCTTTTTGTTCATTGGCTAAAGGCTCATTCCATTGCTGATGATGAGAACTAGTTATTTTTGGGGGATTTCAACTTTTACAGATCACTGGAGGACAGGAATAAATCTGGGGGAAATGTTCATGACACCTTAATCTTCAATGACATTATTGACCACCTGGGCCTAATTGAATTTACCCCTAAAGGGAAGAGCCTTTACATGGTCAAATATCCAGCAAGATCCCCTGTTAGAACAGCTTGATTGGTTTTTCACCTTAGTAAATTGGACTTTGGATTATCCCAATACATTGGTCATTCCTTTAGCAAAAATCACCTCTGATCACATCCCCTGCAAAATCTCCATTGGAACAAACATACCCAAGGCACACATTTTCATATTTGATAATTTTTGGCCAGAGCATCCGGGTTTTCTTGATTGTGTAAAGGAAGGTTGGACCAAAGCAGTAAGAAACCACAGAGACTCAGCATCTATCCTGGCTGGTAAATTAAAAAACACAAGGCATAGCCTCAAAGTTTGGAGTAAGCAACTTTCCAACCTAACCAGACTAATCACCTTGTGCAACAAGATTATTTTCTACTTGGACGCTCTTGAAGAATGCAGAGCCCTCTACCTTCCAAAATGGAATCTTAGGACCATTATCAACAAGCATCTTCAGACCTTGTTAAGATATAAAAATATGTATTGGAGGAACAGATAAATAGTTAATAGAATAAAATTTGGGGATGAATGCACAAAGTGTTTTCACTCCATGGCTACCCTCTCTTACAGAAAGAACACCATTACACAACTCATTGATGACTCTGGTAACACCATCACTGATCATGAGAGTAAAGCAGCCCTCCTCTGGGTTTGCTACAAAAATAGACTGGGAGTTTCTCTGCAGCCTCAAATGCAGTTTGACCTTTCTAGGTTGATCACTGTCTCGGTGGATCTTGAAGGATTGGTCACCCCCTTCCTCAAAGAAGAAATTGACAATATAATCAGACAACTCCCTCCTGACAAGGCACCTGGCCTGGATGGCTATAATGGTCTCTTCCTAAAGACATGTTGGACTATCATCAAGGAGGACTTCTATAATTTGTGTCAAGATTTTTTTGACTGTACCGTCAACTTGGAAAGTATCAATGGTTCCTTTATTACTCTTCTTCCAAAGATCAATAACCCAACATCAGTGAATGATTTTCGGCCAATTTCATTACTGAACAGCAGTATCAAACTCTTGACAAAGATACTAGCTGGGAGGTTACAGCAAGTGATCCTGCAACTTTTACATGCCAACCAATATGGGTTTATCAAAAGTAGAACAATCCAAGATTGCATTGCTTGGTGTTTTGAATATATCCATCAATGTCAGCAGAGCAAGAGGGAAATTATTATTCTTAAGATTGATTTTGCAAAAGCATTTGACACAATTGAGCATGGAGCTATCCTTGAAATTATGCAGCACATGGGCTTTCCCAATAAATGGCTTCAGTGGATCAATCTCATTTTTAGCTCTGGTTTCTCCTCAATCCTGCTCAATGGGGTACCTGGGAAACAGTTCAAATGTAAACGGGGTGTTAGGCAAGGGGACCCTTTCCCCTCTCCTCTTTGTTTTAGCTGCTGAACTCCTCCAGTATGTGGTCAATGATGCTCTTCACAATGACTTGCTGCAATTGCCTATCCCTCATGTTTCAAATGATTTCCGAGTGGTACAGTATGCAGACGACACCATCCTCTTCAACAAGTGGTTCACCTTAAGCACATACTGGACTCCTTTGCCTTATCAACAGGCCTTAAGGTCAACTTTCATAAGTCCTCCATGGTCTCTTTAAATGTCCCTGACTCCAAAATGCAAAGTCTTGCTGCTGCCTTTGGCTGTCAAATAGCCACCATGCCATTCACCTATTTGGGACTGCCCATGGGAACTACCAAGCCACGTATGGAGGACCTCACTCCCCTAATGGATAGAGTGGAAAAAAGGCCCTCAGCTTGCTCGAATTTTCTTTCCTACTCAGGAAGGTTAGAGATGATCAACTCAGCCATCACTCCAATTGTCACTTACACAATGTGTTCTATCAAGTTACCCATTGGTGTGATAGAAAACATTGATAGAATAAGAAATCTTTGCTCGCCTTTACTTTCCTAGAGTAGTATCATGTTAGGATTGGCTATAGGTTGCAAAACTTGTTTTGGGATGAGGGTTTCACACTAGATCAACCTTAGATTGTACATCTAGATAGATATGATCTAGTTTTCTTTATGCAAAGTAGTGGAAGCCATAGGCTAAGTTTTTAAGTTGCCTAATTCACCCCCTCCCCCTCTTAGGCTACGAGCATATGATTCCTTACAAGTGGAATCAGAGCTGGAACTCACTTCCTTCACAAGGAAACGCCAATTTGATTTGTAAATTGTGAAAACCGGCTCATTGGAACGGTTAGGCTTCACCACCTAGTGAGTTGCTCTAAAGAGGAATGAAAGGGGTGGATACCTTAGGTTTGGCTCCACATTTTGATGGCACGGGATATCCTCGTTGGAAGCTTCTCATGGAGGCCTATCTCCAAGCAAAGGATCTTGATGTTTGGAGAGTCACCAATGAGGGTGTGAAAAATGGTACTAAAAAGGAAAAGCAATTTGATGTGATTGCTAAGAGTATCATTTTATCCTCTCTAGATGTAGGTGTTTTCAATAGAGGTTTTACTTGTGAAAATGCTTATGAGCTATGGAAAACCATCAAGGAGCAAAATGAGGGTTCAAAAGAAGTAGCTAATGAACGCTACGGTTGCCTCCTTGAGGAATTCAATAGCTTTAAGCAACTTGAGAATGAAAATGTCGAATCTATGTACTCACCCCTAAATGTTCTTGTCAATGAGATCAATGCTTTAGGTGTGAAGAACATTACGGACTTGAACATCAACCGCAAGATCCTTCAAAGTCTCCGAAAGCCCGATTATGACTTGGTGAAAGCCATCATCTATGAGAAGAAGCTCGAAGAATTGAAACCATCTCAAATCTTGAGCAAGATCATGGCACATGAGCTTCAAATCATGCCTAAGTCCAAGAAGGCGCCCCAAGAACCATCTTCTCCAACCACAAGCCATGCTCTTTCAAGCCAACAAGAGACGGAGATGAGTAGGATGGCTACCCATGGGAGCTCAAGTGAAGATGATAGTGATGATGGTGACGATGAAGACCCCTCAAGTGATGAAGAGACTGAGTCCATGGTGGCCATGTACATGAAGAAGGTCTTCAAGTACGTGAAGAAAATCAACATGTATGGCTACAACGTCCACTTGAGAGAAGGGCGTCATCATCAACATATCAAGATCACGAAGATCAAGCACAAGACCAAGAAGAAGGTGGTCAAGGAGAAGAAGCCAAAGCAAGAAGCACTTGTCACCATCCGTGAGTGGACAAGTGGTGGAGAATCAAGTTCTTGTAGCTCAAGTGATGAATCAAGAAAGAACTTCACCACCCGCTTCATGCAAGGTCCTTCATCATTACCACACATGTGCCTTATGGCCCAAGGTATGGAAAGCAATGTGAGTTATGATGAATCCGACACCACCTCTCTCGATGATCTTGTTGAGCTAGTCCATGAGCAAAAATGAATGCTTAAGAAACAAGCTAATGAAATTAAAGAACTCAATGCTCTCAATGATCTTAGTGCAACCCTTGCTACAAATTATGAATATTTGTTGTGCAAATTCAATTTGCTTAGCAAGGACTGTGATGAGCTAAAAATCTAAGCTTGAGAGCAATAAGAGTAAAACAAGTGATTCATTTGAGCTTGATGAATCATCTATCCCTTGTGCAATTCCTATCTCCAAGGTAGATGCTTCAACTTTTTGCATTGATTTAATTAATGAATCTTGCTCACAATCTTGCAATGAGAATATTGTAGTAGAAACATGTGATTGTCTCATAGGCAAGAAGAATGATGAGCTCAAACAAGAAGTGAAATGGCTCCGAGAGAAGTTGGTTAGCTTGATGGGCAAGGGCAAGAACAATGAGGAACAAGTGGACGTCTCTCAAGACATGAAGAGCAACGTTCAACCTTCTCAAGATAACTGTAATCCCATGGTGAAGAAGCTTGAGAAGGGTGCAACCGTGACTTGCTACAAGTGTCATGGAGAAGAGCACAAGTTCTACAGATGCCCTCAATTTGTCAAGAAGATGGACAAGGGTGAGAAGAAGAAGATGAACCCCATCATCAAGAGCTCCCTCATCTACACCAAGTCCAACCGCAAGAACAAGACCAAGAGAAACACCTACGTCATCAAGAAGAAGACTAATGGCAAGGTGATTGCACACAAGGTTGGAAAGGTGAAGACGGAGCGGGGTTGGAACCAACCCATTTGGATGCCCAAGGAAGTCATCACCAACATGAAGGGGCCTTAAATGGTGTGGGTTCCAAAGGCCACGTGAAGGCCGTGAAGCGCAGGGACTTGGGAGGCTTAGCACAAAGAAGATGAGAAGATTCAAGCTTAGAAGCCAAGCTTGCAAGTTGGACATGTGTTGCCCAAGATCCCTGGTTGAGGTAATGGAAACTAGAACCCATCTCTTATATCATTGTAGCTCCATTACCTTGTCTAGGTTTGCATTTGTTGCTATGCCTAGTTTCTTACATATGGTAGGTTGCTTGTGTCATGTGATAACCCATGAGCAACCTACATGGTTTGATTAGTGTGTAGGAAAGCTACACTTGTTTTTTTCATGGTGCATGTTTTTCATATATATTTCTTTGCATCATGAGCAAGCTATAGGGTTAGCTTCCCTTATGTCGTCATAAACAATGTGCATACATTTGGTTGGTGATTCAAACACTAAATGCACACATTTAGGGGGAGCTCATCCTATGGTTTGGTTATGGGACTCACATTGTTTCAAGCTTATTTTGTGTAGTCCCTTGGTGACGCGTTCCGATGCGGTACTTTATTTTAAGAGATTGCTATTTCACTCTCAATGTGATCTAACATCTCTAAAAGAGTGAATATAGCAATATGAGCTTCATGCTATTGAGTCATTTCCTTGCGAGCTTATGTCTCTATATAAGTTCAAAGGCAATGAACTCATACATTCCTAATCCTTGTGGTATCCCAAGTGCCTTCTTTGCAAGCTTCTTTCAAGTGGTGTCACCTCCTAGTGATATCATTTTCAAGTGGCTTATTTCAATGTGGTGCCAACAAGGTAGAGAGGAAATCCCCCGGAGGTATGCAATGATCAAAAGATTACAAGTGGTATCTACAAGTGGTAATGTTACAAGGACCCATTTGTCTTATCTCTTGTCCTTTAAGCTACCTCCTTGCATGATATGCTCTAAGCTTCCTTATCTTTCAAGTATTTGTAGTTGTGCACTTGATTTTCACACCATCATATTGTGCACACACTTAGGGGGAGCTTAGTTTGTATCAAGCTAATCTCATGAGCTTGTGGTCCACCTTAGTTATTCACACATGTGGTATCTTCATTGATATCATCATATGGATCATGGTTCATGCGCCTTTCTCCCTAGGATTTAACATTTCTCTTTGAGCTATGTTTGCTAGGACTTGCTAAAGTTCCTTTGGAGATCCTTTTGTTTTGGACACCTTTTTGGAGATTTTATTCCAAAGGGGGAGAATTTGGAGCCAAGGCAACCTAGTGTTTCCAAAGTGGGAAAAAGAGTGTGAACATAGGAAGAGAAGATCAAAAAGTGGGAAGTTTGATCTAGGGAGAGTTTGGATGATGGTAAGCATCCAAGCACGTGTAAGTGGTTCAATTTTGTCAATTTTTGCAAATTTATGTTTGCTTTACTTGTGTTGTCATAAATCACCAAAAAGGGGGAGATTGTAGCGAACATGGCCTTGGATGCCATAATTTCGAGTATGATTTTGGTGATTCATGACAACAGGATCAATAGGACTAACCAAATTGTTGAGCATGTCTTTGTAGACATTTCTAGGTCCCAAGGATGCAAAAATACCACATGCCAAAATGAGAAGATAGTATATATTTTGAGGATCTAAACCGTGGAAGAAAAGGAAGAGAAATGACACCGTCGGATGAACCGACGATACCTAGAAGTGAGCGTCGGTGCAAGCGTCGGAGTATTTGGTACACTGCGTGAAGACTCAAGTCAACTGGCACCGTCGAATGAACCGACGGTCCATATTCTACATGCGTCGGATGAATGGAAGAAACGAAACAGTAGAAGACAGTAGCACCGGAAGAACGACGGTCTAAGTGAGGGTACCATCGGTCTATCCGATGACTCAAGAAATCAAGACAGAGAGTAGCGGTTTAGAAGAGCAGTAGCACCGGATGAACTGATGGGTCAGCAGCGGTTCATCTGACAGTGTGAAGACAACTAACAGCAAGGTTTTTGTCATGGAGTCTTCAGCACCGGATGAACCGATGGTGCGTCGGTTGAAGCTTTGGATGATTTGTGTCAACGGTCATGTGCAGTTGAGGGCAACGGCTAGGAGGCACAAGTGGTGGTCGCCGCCTCGCCGGTGCCCCTTTCCGTCCCCGACACAAGCTGGAGAGAACGACACTGCCCCTGCCTGCTCTGCTCGTCCTGGGCATCTCCCTATCTCCCTGCTCTGCTCCTCGGGCATCTCCAAGCGGCAGAGGAGCATGAGTGAGTGACTGAGTGGACAACACATAGGAGCAGCCTCTGTTTTGTGGCTTTAGCTCGGGTGGTTGGCTCTGCAGCTGTGTAAGCCAACAGCCTGCATTCAAACCCCCATCGGCGCAGATTTTCCTCAGTAGGGATTTTTTTTTGAAATGACGGTGAAAGCAATTGCTTTCCTGAAGTTTTATTAGAAGAAAAAAGAGAATTGACCCAGTTTATAAGGAAAATTGGGTCCGGAAACCTTACAACTCGGTTCATAGACCACACAACTAGGGAGGTATCTAAACCATCCCGCTCAACTTCGATCCACCGATCTCACAACTAGAGGAGTAAAACCCCCCTACAACTCTGATCCGTAGACCATACGACTAAGTGTCAAACTTCTCCACTCTACTCAACTCTTTTTTTTTTGACCAAACCACTCAACTCAACTCAACTCAACTCTGCACTCTCCACTCTCCACTCTACTCAACCCAAGCAACTCTGGCTCCCCAATGCCAGCTGTTACCACCTCCACAGCGTCAACCTTCTTAGTTCCACAAGCCTGTACTACCACCAAAGACCAAAACCACTAATTTCATGTTCAGCCCATCAAGCTAAGTTTCTACACGCCTGCAACTGTTTTTTTTTCTTTTTTTTGTTTTCTACAGCAACTTGGCTTCTCGTCTTGGTGTGACACGGCTGAGCTCCAACTATACTTTGGTTTCTCACAAGCAAATGGCTGGTAAACCACCTCTTGTTCCAGCCCTTGGTGCAACTCCACTGCGCCACTCACCTCACAATGGCTGGTTGCATTAAAAGTTGATGTGTGTTATCCTCCAGTATGTCCTCACCAAAATATAGACCACTGACGCCATCTCCTGACGAGCTTGCATCTACTTTCCAGCCGAAGTAGGCAATACCTTTGATTTCTTCTTCTTTCTGAGTTTGTTCCCTTCTTCAACAAGAGTCAGGAAGTGCCTCCATCGTGTCCTTGTTAAAGGGGCGAGGGAGATGTTGCGCCAGAGATTCAAAGGTTGTAACATTTTCCTGCTGCAAGTCAGGAAGTAACTCCCCAAGTTTATTCATCAAAACTAGCAGGGATTTATTACTCGAAAAAACCCCTCGCCAGTGAAGCTGGGGAATTTGCTACTAGACATCCATATGAAGCTTGCTTGTCATGTAGCCATGTAGAAATATCCATTAATGATTCCATTTAAATTGATTATTAATTATTAATTTATTCCATTTAAATTTTCTTTCCACTATTATGTGCAAGAAGTTCCTTGCGTCACCTTTGCCTTTTGAGCCTCTGTTGACAAGCTACTAAATGGCGTGTTTAAGATGGACAAATTTGACATTAAGAGAAGACAAATCTGTTTCTGATTTTGGTTTGAATCTTGCATTTAGTTTTGGTTGGGTAGTCAGGTTTTTCATTTGTAAGAATCAGACTTTTTTTTAAGTATGACAAAAATTAAGTTTACATTAGGTCTCGTGCTTCTATTTCGAAGTTATGAAGCACTATCTTTGAAGCTATCTGACTGACCTTAAGTTTTAGCTTTTGTTAGTTTGTGCTGGATTGATGGTTGTTAGACTATGCATTAACATCAGTTTCTGTCAGGCAATTCAAAGGGTTAAAGAAAATGTTTTCTGGTAAATGGTGTGGCATTGAAGAAGACGTTTTCTCTGTCAGTCTGTCTTGGTAATGATTTCATATTTAGTTTATGTTCATCTACATCTTTGAATCAATGGGTCTATGGGAATACGAAATTGTTTTGATCTACGGCTGTTACAGTTGTATCTGATCTTGCCATCTTGGACAAGGTACAAAACTGCAACAAGCTTTGGAGAAGGAATACACGAGGCATCTGATGAAAAAATCACGCAGCTGCGATACTGCATGGATCAAACATGGAGGTTTAAGTGGTTAGTTGATCAAGCATGCATCCTTTAACCTCAACGAAAAACTGAAAATGTTGGGCTACTTCTGCTACACAATTTCTGTCAGTCCCCTTCAATTCAAATATGTGAATTCTCACAAAAAAATTCTTTCAAAGACCATGTCATTATCAGTTTTGTATACAAATATGCCATTTCCTTTCTTGATTATTTCCCTGAAAATGAAAACTACGAGCAATTATCAGTTTTGTATATAAGTGTGTCATTTCTTTTCTTGATTATTTGTGTTGACACATGTTGCCATAGCGTTAGCACGGGCAATACACTATTATATCAAATTTATGAAGTGCTTGTCATGAAGACTGACGGTTGAGAGGAGTTGGTAGTCAATATATCCGGCTGCCTGAACTTCCATCACGATAAAAGTTGAAAATATTCAAATAAACATCCTGTTTAGTTCGCAAAAAAAATTTCAAAAATTTCTCCCTCAATTTTCGAACACTAATTAGAAGTATTAAATATGAATTAATGACAAAACTCATTTCATAACCCTCCTAATTTTTCAAGACGAATCTAACGAGCTTAATTATGTTATGATTAGACAACATCGACCTACAATAAACAATATCTAATGATGAATTAATTAGTCTTAAAAGATTTGTCTCGCGATTTCCCATCCATTCGTATAGTTAGTTTTGTAATTAATCTACATTTAATATCTCTACTAGATCTTTAGGGATCTCCAAAAAATTTCAGACAAGTAGCCAACTCTGCTTCTGCATCCGACAAGAGTATATACATGGGCGGCAGTGCGGCACAATGGCAGACCTCCCGCGGTCCGCTGACCAGCAAGATGATTTTTTTCTTAGAGTAAAATGCATGGGAGACCCTTTAACTTGTAGCGTTGTGTCAAATAGACCCACCAACTCTGAAAATGCATTTTTAGGTCCCTAAACTTGTCTAGACATGCACCTCAAGTCCAAAATGTCACGGGATGCCCTTTTTGTTGACGTGGCATCGCTAACGTGGAATCTATGCAGCACCAAGAGAACCGAGCGAAGCTTGGGTGGGTAGCCCTGCCGGTGTGCGGGCTAGCCGGCGCAGGTTCGATTCCTACGGGAATCGAATTTGTGTCTCTCACAGGGGAATTTATTTCCCCAGCAGACGCACATGTGTGCGGTGGTTGAGCGGCCAGATGGCCCTCCCAGTAGTCTGCTGTTGTAAAAATATCTCCTCGTCTGTCCCATGCCAAAGCACAGGTCTAAGGCCAGTCTAATCTCACGTGTGCTGCGGTGCCGCTGTGTATGGGTGGGGCAGGGGTTCGGAGATTTTCTCGACCTGTGTGAGAAGGTCTTCTTCTTAATACAATACCGTGGGGGAGGTCTTACTCCCCGCAGGTCGAGTTTTTTGTATGCAGAACCAACACACGTGAGGGGGCTGGACGGTGTGGAAATATACATGTTGCCCCACTTCCCTCTCTCCCTCCTTCACTTCCCCTTTGGCGCCCGGCGCCGCTCGTTGCTGGCAGGGTGGAGGTGCGTCACAAGAGAAGTTGAGGGGCGCCAACAGATGCAGGCGCGGGAGAGAACGGGTGGGCACCGACCAGGGTTAGGATGCAAGAGCGGTGTGGCATCGACGGCACGCTCGATGAAGCGTCCCCTCATCAGAGGTGACTAAATGTGATACAAATACCAGTCCCAGGAGGCTGGTACCACATTTATTACATCAGATGGTTCATTACCGTACAACACGTCGAGGCTGTGGGCAAGGGAGCGCCACTGCCACGAGAAGTAACATAAGAACTACAGACCAAACTACAACAGCAAAGGCATCTAAGATATCTACAGAGTCTTGCGCCATGGAAGCTTCCTGTGGAGACCCTGAATCCACAGGCACGGGTTGGGTGCAGGACAGCAACCTACTCGACGTCTTCGGGGACAAAGTCGGGATCCTCCTCTGAAAAATAGTTAATCAAGCAAGGGTGAGTACATACGTACTCAACAAGTTCAACCCCACCCACGGAGGGGCTAAAAAGCAGATCATGCACAGGATATATCAAGGATCAGGATAAGGTTTATTTTGCAAACACATTTACTCATGCAAGGGTTTGTTTTCGAAAAGGTTTTCGCAAACAGTTTTTATAACCCAAGCAACTCAGTTGTTTTGAGAAAACCAGTTGAGGACTACCGGACTCCCCGTCCGCAGTAGTCCAGGCACACAGCCACACACTTTTCCAGAAATCAACTCACGCCATGAAAACATTCCAAACCCAGACACTAGTTTTGTGACCACACCGTGACTCGTCCAATACCGTGGACATGGCTATTCGAATAGGTTTTACACTCTGCAGAGGTTGTACATCTTTACCCACAAGTAGGGTACCGTCACACGAACACCTTAGTGCCGGCGCGGATCCTATCAAAGCCATTACCCACCTTAGCTAACCCTACTAGCCACCACGGAAGCAACCAAGGGGTTATCTCACATAACCAGGGCGTACCTCACACAGATCGTACCCCTACTCCTTGATCTCCCGCTGCTCACCCGCACTCCTGATGGCAAGTAGATTAACTAGTGGGATTTATGCTAAGCCGTTGCCACATACAACGGTCGAGTGGTAGTACGATAATTGGGCCAGGTGAGATGTCACGCAACCCGGTCCTTAACGACAAGATGGACATCTCCAACACGCTCAACCACAAAGGTACGAGCTCCTCCAACTCCTGACACACACGTCCATCCCGTCTACCCAGTTCTTTACTCATTTTCCAAAATATCCCATTCCCATTTTTAAAGCACTCACACATTTTTAAAGCAATCATTTAGGCCAAACAAGGTTCAATCATAGCAATCAAGGGTGGCTATCCTACCAGGTTTTTGCAGTAAAACAATATGCAATTTATAAAACGGGTCATAGGGTTGTGTTTATAAAACTGGGACCAAAGCATGCATCAAAGGATGAGATTGAACTTGCCGTCTTCGAAGTCCTCAGGGAGTTCCTGCTCGCGGTTCGGGACCTCGGTCTCCTGCTCGTAGTACTCGGCTCCAAGCTCCGGCTCGCGGTACTCCTCCTCGTTCACTCCGTCGGCTATCGCGCACACAAATCAACACACAATCAATACATGCACACAAGATTTACCAGCTGAGCTCGGGGAGAAAATTTATAGAAAAGGAGGAATAAATATTATTTATGGGGAATAGATGGGTGGCTTGGCGGAAAAGTAGATGAGAAGGCCGGGGCAAGAGCTGGGATTGATCGGGCGAAAATGTAAACATGAAATGACGCGTTAACGGCGTCATTAGGATTAATTAAGAAGGACTCAGTTGTAAGGAGGTGAGGTTAAATAGAATGGCCTAGGGACCTATTTTTGTAAATGTCTTTGGAATGGTGGGGGCTGGTTCGTAAATTGGTCTTTTTGGATAGGATTTACTTGAAAAAAGAAAGGGAGAGGGGGGCTGCGGTGGAATGCAAAAAGGGGCAGGGGGCTCTGGACAAAAGACCATAGAGTGGGGGGTCCTCGGGTGAAAAAGGAGAAGGGTCAGGGGGTTTTGTGCAAAAGGGACATTCCCCTCCCCCTTCCCCTTCGCTTTCAGAATAGAGGAGGGGGAGACCGGAATGGCCGGCCGGCGGCGGCGGCGATTGCCGGCGGCCTAGGGCCCGGCGGAGGTCGGATAGTGAGGGGAAATGGAGGGAGGCTGAGGGGGGTTTGATTCCCTTCCTCACCATGGGCTGGGGCGGTGCAAGGAGGCGGCTCCACGGGCGGCGGCGGACTGTAGGCTGAAGCGGCACTAGTGGCGGCGGTGTAGAGCTTGGGAGAGAGAGAGGAAGGTGGTTTGGGCACGGGGTGAGGCGGAGGGCGTCCCCGGGCTATTTATAGCCGCGGAAGGGCGGTGTCCCGGCCGGGATCGAGCACGCGGAGCTCGTGCGGTCGGCGGCAATGGCGGTTCAGCTCTGCCGGCGACGGGACGTTAGCGGCAGCGATGAATTTATGGCGGTCGCGACACGGTGGTGCCGGTGGCGGGGTGCAGCGTGCTCGGCCGTGGAGGTGACGGGTCGGCGCGGTGAAGTAATGGCGGCCATAGCGTCGAGCCGGAGTTAAGGCGGCCACGTCGTCTAGCAGCAGAGCGTGGTCACTTCGTGGGGTCGGCGCGGCAGTGGTGATTGGATGGCTCGGGCAGCGGTGCGGGGCCAGCGACGTGACACGTCGGGCAGCGCGGCGGCAGCGTCCGCGGGGCTGTGACCGGTGGTACGCGGCCGCAGGGCCGGTGATGCGACGGTAGCGGGCAGTGCAGGCGTGGGCGAGGTACGCGGCGGCCACGCGATCTGCGGCGAGGAACCGGCGCGGCAGCGGTGCGCCGACGTCGCGGCGCGCGCGTGCGGCGCATGCGGCGGCTGCGTGTCATGCTGTGGTGTGGCTAGGCCGGCCTGTG
Source organism: Cenchrus fungigraminus (assembly GCA_036936925.1). Taxonomy (NCBI): domain Eukaryota; kingdom Viridiplantae; phylum Streptophyta; class Magnoliopsida; order Poales; family Poaceae; genus Cenchrus; species Cenchrus fungigraminus. The sequence continues at coordinate 40,632,785 of CM072778.1, read as the reverse complement.
GCTCGGCGCGGCGTGCTCGGGAGCGGCAAGGGGACTAGGGAGGGCGCGGGCCTGAGGTTGAAGGAGAAGGAGGAGCCGGGCGTTCGGGCGAGGGAGCGGCGTGCCGAGCAGAGGCGCAGGGACGGGAGCAGAGGCGCGGGCCAGAGGAGGAAGAAAGGAGGAGGAAAAGAAAAGAAAGGAGAAAGAAAAGGAGAAAAGGAGAAAGGAAAAAGGAAAATAAGAAAAGGAAAAATGGAAAAGAAAAGAGAAAAGGATTTAGAAAATTAGGAGAAATCCTAGGAAAATTAGGAGAGGGGGAGAAAAGGATTTTCGGCGGAATTTCCCTGGGTTTCGGGCACTCGCGGAGCTGGCTCGACGTCGGGCAATTCCCGATGTCAGCGGTGATGGCGAGGCGGGTCGGCCAGCAGGGCCGTGGCCGGCCCGGGATTCCCGGCGAGATGGCCGACCGCGGCGCCGTGACGCGACGCGATGAGCGGCGGTGTGTGCGGGACTGGCGGTGCCGGCGGGATTCGCAGCGTGCGTGCTGAGGAGAGGGGAAAGGAATTGATGATCGGGGTTTTCGGTGAAACGATCGAGCTCAGCGGAGAGGTTTTGAAAACACGCGTGATTTAGCAGGTGATTTATTAGGGGCTAAAAACGCGGGCGTTACAAACCTACCCCACTTAAAATGAATCTCGTCCTCGAGATTCGACTGGTTCCTGAACAAGTGGGGAAACTCTTTCTTCAACGCGTCTTCTCGTTCCCAAGTGGCTTCTTCTACTCTGCCAACTCAGGGGCTGTCATCCTATAGGGTCTCTTAGCTATGGGAGAGGCTTCGGGGATAAGGTTAAAGACAACTCTGTATCTGGCATTCTGGGGAGTTCATCAGGAAGCACACCTAGATATTTCCTCACTACTAGGACTTCTTCTACGGGTCTGGTTTCCATGCTAAAAACCAATATGTCTGGTTTGCGTCCTCGGGTATGGCAGGTCACTTGTACTCCGTCTGGGTTGGTTAGGTGCACTACCTTATCGGCACAACTTATAAGGCCGTGGTGAAGGCTTAACCAGTCCATCCCAAGAATCACATCTATCCCTTTGGACTTCAGTACTACTCGGTCCGCTAGGAACTCTACCCCACTTAAAATGATCCTTACCCGAGAGCAACCCAGTTGACACTTAATGTCACCTCCGGGCGTACGGGTTACCAGGGGTGTTTTTAGTAGTACTGTAGGTATATTATGCTTTTCCACAAAACTTGAAGATATGAACGAATGTGATGCTCCTGAATCAAATAATATGGTTGCGAAGACTGAGCTGACCGGGAACTCACCGAGCACTACGCCTTGTGCTTCTTGAGCCTCTTGTGCGTTGATGTGGTTGACGCGGGCTCGTCCATAGGACTGCTGGGCTGCCTCATCTGCTGGTTGTTGTTGTTGCCGTAGTTGTTGTTGCTGCGAACCGGCACGCGGTTGGCTCCAGATACAACCGGTCTCGGCCCATTCACTGAGTTGGAGAAGGCTGAAGTTGCTGGCTTTTTGGCGTATGGGCAGTTGGCAATGAAGTGTCCGGTCTCACGGCAGTTGAAACATACTCGGGTGTTGTTGTTGTTGGCAGTGACCTGGCTAGTGTTGCTCTGTGGAGGTTCCATGGTGTTCTGGTTGTTGTATTGTTTGAACTGGGTTTTAGGGCCCTGAGAGCCCGTGGCTTGTGACTGGGTTTTGTACTGCATGGGGGCTTGGGACCTAGGCATGGGGTGGCCGAAGCTTCTCTGCCTCTGGGAACGCTCTTGCTGTTGAGCCTTGTGCTCCATGAACTTACGCTTGTTGTCCCTCTTTTCTTCTGCCCTGGCTCTCTCCGTGAGGATAGCCATGTTCATAAGTGTATTGAAATCCGGGTAGATCTGGGGGGTAAGCAGAGTCCTCAGTTCCAGAGTTAAGCCCTTCTTGAACATGTCCTGTTTCTTCGAGTCTTTGTCCACTTCTTCAGGGGCATAGCGGGCTAACTCTATGAACTAGTAGGTGTACTCCTCCACTGACTTGTTGCCCTGACGAAGTTCACGAAACTCATCCGCCTTGCGCTTCAGTGTGGCTTCTGGGATGTGGTAGCGATGAAACTCCTCCACAAACTCATCCCAGGTGATGGCAGAGGGATCCTTGGCTGCTGCACAGTAATTTTACCACCAGGCTAAGGCTGTTCCAGTGAGCTGGTGAGTGGCCAAAAGAACTTTGTCTCGATCCTCACAGTTGAATGGCTCCAGTTCCCTTAGAATGGCCCTCAGCCAGTCATCTGCATCCAAGGGATTTACAGATCCACCAAAAGTGGGTGGCTTTGTCCGGAGAAATTCTATCAGTTTCTCATTCATGCCCAGGACACGGGGCTTTGGGCGGTTGATGGCATTGGCTATGGCTTCCAGCAACAGTGTCTGGTTGGCCAACACTTGCGCCAGTTCTACGGCAGGTGGTGGCGATGGCGGGACCAGGTTTTCTCCTCCATCTTCACCCTGATTCACTTCCTGGTCGTTAGGGCGCTCCCTCCGTTCAGCATGCGATCCTTCCGCGTTTTGGTCCATACGACCGGAGCCTTGGAAGGTCCTGGCGGGACGCCTTGAAACCATCTGTAGGGGAGCGGGTTTAGATTTTATGTGATGTTTAAGTTGATTAAGACGGATTTTTTTTGAAAAGACAGGATCTGGTTCCTGCCGTCAAGCACACAACAAGTACACATGACAAACAAGCACAAACAACTTTATTTCAACCATGAGAGGAGGATACATCCCGAACTACTCGACTGGTACAACGCTGGTACACTACACGACTTGGCATTACGACAAAAGTTAAAGGTGCGGTTCTAAGTTCGGACCAACACTACTTCATTCCCTGAGCAAGGGTATCTGGGGCATGCTACTCGCGGGGCGAGCCATCTTCTGGGGCGGAGTGTGCTTCCAGTGGAATGAGCAGCTCATCACCGTCATCATCCTGGGGGTTTCCGTTCTCTTGGGGCTGGGCGGAAGTTCCTTCTTCGGCGGTTGATGTTGGTTGCTCGGCGGCTACAGACGGTGTTGGGGTCTCAGGAACTCCTCCCCATCCTATGAGGGGTGTCCCAACTAGGACTTGTGCTTCTCCCACAGCCGGAACGGGTGTTCCACTGTTGGTCCATTCCTGTATGCGCTGATCCTGGATCCGCCTAAGGCTCTCATGGGCAACAGCTTCACTACTTATGGCGGCCGCGGTTCTTGCTTCAGCTTGGGCTACTCGAACTTGGTGCATCCTTACTGTGACTTCCGCTTGCTCAGCCCGACCAATTTGCTCTCTCAGGAACTTGGCCTGATCATCAAAGAGTTTATCCAGGGAGATGAGGTAGGCAACTACATGGTACAAAAGATCTTCTTGGTGACGGCGCCGATCCAGGTTTCTCATGCGGGCCTGCCAGACTGGAGTCCGGATGGCGGGAGGAAAAAGCCTCATCGGTGTGGAGACGAGGTGCTCCTCGTAGATCCGGCACAGGTAGCGGAGAGTTTTCCGGAGGGCCAAGGGATAGGTATCCCGATGTCGAAAACCTGTGGCGGTCACGCACCACGGCTCGATGTTGGGGTAGCGGGTGCTTCTGGTGATGGAGAGGACCACCCTACAGCGAAGAGTGCCGAGTTGCTCGTACTCTCTACTGTAGTACCTTGGGCGCTCAGTGATACCGAGGCGCTCCAGGGAGTTGATGAGAAGGCGGGCAAAACCAGGCTCCTCCTGGCACACGCCTTGGGTCCATCCATCTTCAGCCATCTGAAAAAAACATGGGTAGAGTTGAACAAGTTGTGCAAAGGGTAGGGTACAAAAGATAGTTTTATTTATTCACAAGGTTGGGTACACTTCTCAGGGGTACACTTTATTCTTATTATACCATAGTTCTCACTTAGGTACTCTACCCCCCCTCATGGGGACTCTTCCTCACACTGGATACGACGCTTCTTCGGTGGGAGGTCTTGTTCCAACATCACATCCTCGGTCTGGGTTCCCTTATCCCAGTGGGTTTCTTCGGGTTCTTCATCCAGTAACCCAGCTTCTTCTCTTCTCCTTCATTCCTTGTGAAGCTCATCCCATAGGGTTTTGTTGGCTATTTCCGAGCGCTCTCTTTCCCTGGCATAATCTCGCTGCAGGTTAGCTAGGGAAACTTCCGCCATTCTTGTCTTTATCCTTTCTAATTCTATCCTTTGTTCTGCTCTTTCTGCCCTGCTGATTTGGTGCTTCAACTGCTCGCCCTGTTCATGGTAAAGGTGGTCTAAGCTATTGAGGTAAATGGACAGGTGAGAAACCGTATCTTCTAGGTCTTCTTCTTCTCTTCCAAGTCCTCTCATCCGGGCGATCCATGAGCGTCCTCTTCCTCCAGAGGGTGGGAAAAACCCCATTGGAGTCCGTCGAAGGTGTTGCCTATAGACCACTCGTAGGCGTCGCAGGGCTTTTCGGGCGGCTTTTGGGTATGTGTCGGTGAAGCGAAACCCAGTGGTGGAGATGAACCAAGGATCTATGTCGGGGTAGAGTGTGCTCCTTCCCACGAAGATCATCACATCACACCGAAGGGTGCCTCTGCGTTCGTACTCCCGATAGGTGTACTCCGGTGGGTCCCTCACTCCGACGCGTTCTAGGCTGAGTAGCAGTAACTTAGGGAGGCCAGGCTCTGCGGGGCAGACGCCTCCACTCCATTCCAAGTCAGCCATCTGGAACCAGATAAGGGCCAAGGTAAGAGGTTTTGTGGAAAGAGAAGTTAAGCAGGGAAAAGATTTAGGGAAAGGCTTAGAAAAGGTCTCGGGTCCAAGGGGTCGCGTCCTACGGCCAACCTACGGCTCTGATACCACCTGAAGCATCCCCTCATCAGAGGTGACTAAATGTGATACAAATACCAGTCCCAGGAGGCTGGTACCACATTTATTACATCAGATGGTTAATTATCGTACAACACGTCGAGGCTGTGGGCAAGGGAGCGCCACTGCCACGAGAAGTAACATAAGAACTACAGACCAAACTACAAAAGCAAAGGCATCTAAGATATCTTCAATCACTTCATTTCCCAAATTTTTGGATTTGGGAAATGAAGTTATATGGAAATCCAATCTTGCACCATGGAAGCTTCCTGTGGAGACCCTGAATCCACATGCACAGGTTGGGTGCAGGACAGCAACCTACTCGACGTCTTCGGGGACAAAGTCGGGATCCTCCTCTGAAAAACAGTTAATCAAGCAAGGCTGAGTACATACATACTCAACAAGTTCAACCCCACCCACGGAGGGGCTAAAAAGCAGATCATGCACAGGATATATCAAGGATCAGGATAAGGTTTATTTTGCAAACACATTTACTCATGCAAGGGTTTGTTTTCGAAAAGGTTTTCGCAAACAGTTTTTATAACCCAAGCAACTCAGTTGTTTTGAGAAAACCAGTTGAGGACTACCGGACTCCCCGTCCGCAGTAGCCCAGGCACACAGCCACACACTTTTCCAGAAATCAACTCACGCCATGAAAACATTCCAAACCCAGACACTAGTTTTGTGACCACACCGTGACTCGTCCAATACCGTGGACACGGCTATTCGAATAGGTTTTACACTCTGCAGAGGTTGTACATCTTTACCCACAAGTAGGGTACCGTCACACGAACACCTTAGTGCCGGCGCGGATCCTATCAAAGCCATTACCCACCTTAGCTAACCCTACTAGCCACCACGGAAGCAACCAAGGGGTTATCTCACATAACCAGGGTGTACCTCACACAGATCGTACCCCTACTCCTTGATCTCCCGCTGCTCACCCGCACTCCTGATGGCAAGTAGATTAATTAGTGGGATTTATGCTAAGCCGTTGCCACATACAACGGTCGAGTGGTAGTACGATAATTGGGCCAGGTGAGATGTCACGCAACCCGGTCCTTAACGACAAGATGGACATCTCCAACACGCTCAACCACAAAGGTACGAGCTCCTCCAACTCCTGACACACACGTCCATCCTGTCTACCCAGTTCTTTACTCATTTTCCAAAATATCTCATTCCCATTTTTAAAGCACTCACACATTTTTAAAGCAATCATTTAGGCCAAACAAGGTTCAATCATAGCAATCAAGGGTGGCTATCCTACCAGGTTTTTGCAGTAAAACAATATGCAATTTATAAAACGGGTCATAGGGTTGTGTTTATAAAACTGGGACCAAAGCATGCATCAAAGGATGAGATTGAACTTGCCGTCTTCGAAGTCCTCGGGGAGTTCCTGCTCGCGGTTCGGGACCTCGGTCTCCTGCTCGTAGTACTCGGCTCCAAGCTCCGGCTCGCGGTACTCCTCCTCGTTCACTCCGTCGGCTATCGCGCACACAAATCAACACACAATCAATACATGCACACAAGATTTACCGGCTGAGCTCGGGGAGAAAATAAATAGAAAAGGAGGAATAAATATTATTTATGGGGAATAGATGGGTGGCTTGGCGGAAAAGTAGATGAGAAGGCCGGGGCAAGAGCTGGGATTGATCGGGCGAAAATGTAAACATGAAATGACGCGTTAACGGCGTCATTAGGATTAATTAAGAAGGACTCAGTTGTAAGGAGGTGAGGTTAAATAGAATGGCCTAGGGACCTATTTGTAAATGTCTTTGGAATGGTGGGGGCTGGTTCGTAAATTGGTCTTTTTGGATAGGATTTACTTGAAAAAAGAAAGGGAGAGGGGGGCTGCGGTGGAATGCAAAAAGGGGCAGGGGGCTCTGGACAAAAGACCATAGAGTGGGGGGTCCTCGGGTGAAAAAGGAGAAGGGTCAGGGGGTTTTGTGCAAAAGGGACATTCCCCCTCCCTTCCCCTTCGCTTTCAGAACAGAGGAGGGGGAGACCGGAATGGCCGGCCGGCGGCGGCGGCGATTGCCGGCGGCCTAGGGCCCGGCGGAGGTCGGAGAGTGAGGGGAAATAGAGGGGAGGCTGAGGGGGGTTTGATTCCCTTCCTCACCATGGGCTGGGGCGGCGCAAGGAGGCTGCTCCACGGGCGGCGGCGGACTGTAGGCCGAAGCGACACTGGTGGCGGCGGTGTAGAGCTCGGGAGAGAGAGAGGAAGGTGGTTTGGGCGCGGGGTGAGGCGGAGGGCGTCCCCGGGCTATTTATAGCCGCGGAAGGGCGGTGTCCCGGCCGGGATCGAGCACGCGGAGCTCGTGCGGTCGGCGGCAATGGCGGTTCGGCTCTGCCGGCGACGGGACGTTAGCGGCAGCGATGAATTTATGGCGGTCGCGACACGGTGGTGCTGTGTAGCCAAGGTGACGACTCGGGGAGTGGTGCCGGTGGCGGGGTGCAGCGTGCTCGGCCGTGGAGGTGACGGGTCGGCGCGGTGAAGTAATGGCGGCCATAGCGTCGAGCCGGAGTTAAGGCGGCCACGGCGTCTAGCAGCAGTGCGTGGTCACTTCGTGGGGTCGGCGCGGCAGTGGTGATTGGATGGCTCGGGCAGCGGTGCGGGGCCGGCGACGCGACACGCCGGGCAGCGCGGCGGCAGCGTCCGCAGGGCTGTGACCGGCGGTCCGCGGCCGCAGGGCCGGTGATGCGACGGTAGCGGGCAGTGCAGGCGTGGGCGAGGTACGCGGCGGCCACGCGATCTGCGGCGAGGAACCGGCGCGGCAGCGGTGCGCCGACGTCGCGGCGCGCGCGTGCGGCGGCTACGTGTCGTGCTGTGGTGTGGCTAGGCCGGCCTGTGGCTCGGCGCGGCGTGCTCGGGAGCGGCAAGGGGACTAGGGAGGGCGCGGGCCCGAGGTTGAAGGAGAAGGAGGAGCCGGGCGTTCGGGCGAGGGAGCGGCGTGCCGAGCAGAGGCGCGGGGACGGGAGCAGAGGCGCGGGCCAGAGGAGGAAGAAAGGAGGTGGAAAAGAAAAGGAGAAAAGGAGAAAGAAAAGGAGAAAAGGAGAAAGGAAAAAGGAAAATAAGAAAAGGAAAAAGGGAAAAGAAAAGAGAAAAGGATTTAGAAAATTAGGAGAAATCCTCGGAAAATTAGGAGAGGGGGAGAAAAGGATTTTCGGCGGAATTTCCCTGGGTTTCGGGCACTCGCGGAGCTGGCTCGACGTCGGGCAATTCCCGATGTCAGCGGTGATGGCGAGGCGGGTCGGCCAGCAGGGCCGTGGCCGGCCCGGGATTCCCGGCGAGATGGCCGACCGCGGTGCCGTGACGCGACACGATGAGCGGTGGTGTGTGCGGGACTGGCGGTGCCGGCGGGATTCGCGGCGTGCGCGCCGAGGAAAGGGGAAAGGAATTGATGATCGGGGTTTTCGGTGAAACGATCGAGCTCAGTGGAGAGGTTTTGAAAACACACGTGATTTAGCAGGTGATTTATTAGGGGCTAAAAACGCGGGCGTTACACTCGAGGACGAGTATGTGCCGCCGTAGAGCTCCTCATCGTCGTCGCCGCTGTCAGAGGTGGTCCGCGCGCGCAATGTGGAGGAATGGGTGCCCTTGTGGCGGCGAAGGAGGACGGCGTGGGAGGAGGTGGGCCGGTGAAGGAGAGCGTCAGGCCCCGCCCAATAGTTGAAGATCTCGAGGAGGGGACTGGGTAAGTTGTGTGAAGAAAATGGAAAGCCAGGGGGCAATGTGCATATTTCCACACCGGCCCGCCCCCTCACGTGTGTTGCAGCTGCATGGATTCCACATCAGCGATGCCACATCGGCAAAAAGGGCATCCCATGGCGTTTTGGACCAGCGGTGCACGCCTAGACAAGTTTGGGGACCCGAAAATGTGTTTTCAAAGTTGATGGACCTATTTGACACAACGCTACAAGTTAAAGGGTCTCCCATACATTTTACTCTTTTTCTTATCTCGGAAACTATTAACTTCTACAGTATTAAGCATCGTCTCTACTCCCACTGTTCTAAATTGTAGGTCAGTTTTGGATTTTCTAGGTTCATAAATATTATTATGCAGGTAGATATACGATATATCTAAATGCATAAAAAAATATACATCTAAAAAAGCTAAAACGAGTACTCTCCGAGGCCTAGGCATATCACCAGAGACGAAATGAACTACAAAGTCCAGTGCATGGTCAAACAAACTTATATCATCATCACCCACGCACCAGAGCACAAACAACTGCATATCCCTCAAAACTTGGTTGGCCTTAGCTTATGTTTGGACAGAGGTGAAAAAATACCCTGCAAAATTTTTTTCATGTATGAAGTACTAAATAATTAAAGTCTATTTGCAAAACCTTTCACAGATGAGTGCATCTTCACGTGACACATCTAACAAGGCTAATTAATTCATAATTTGCTACAGTAATCATCCTCTAATCATATAGTTATAAAGGCCTTATTAGATTCCTCTCGCGAATTAGCCCAGGTGTTGTGAAGGTAGTTTTGTAAACTACCTTTATTTGAATACCTCTAATTAATGGTCAAAGTTGTGAACAGTGAAGTGAAAAAATTTCAACTTCCATCCAAATACAAGGCAATTTTTATTTTTATTTTTTTCATGGAGTATTAAATGCACTCTATTTGCAAAATCTTTTTACAGATCAACTTTCCGCAACGAATCTAATAAGCATAATTAATCCTTATTTTACTACAGTAATGCTACTGTAACCATCCTCTAATCGTGTGGTCAAAGCTCGTGAATTAGCTCAAGTGCTGTGAAGGTAGTTTTCTAAACTAGTTTTGTTTAATATCCTTAATTAGTGGTCAAAAGAGGTGAAAAAATTTTCAACCTCAATAAAACACGACCATCAATCAAATCTATAATTTGTTGTCCTGAGGGCTTCACGCCTTCACCCAAAAAGTTCTAGGTCAGTCTTCACCAAAAGTCTCGCTCGAAGGTGAACCAGCACCACGGAAAGGACTTTTTTTACCGACTCTTAACCCCTTTAGTACGAGTTGCTATTAATGGGGAGGAATTTTAGTACCGGATAGTTTACCCGATACTAACAGACTCTTTTAGTATCAGGTCAGCCCGATATTAATAGGACCTGACCCATTAGTACCAAGTGGGGGCTAGACCCAGTATTAATAGGGACACTAGGTTCGTGCCCGTGCGTTGCGACGGGCATTTTAAAAAACAAAACCTTTGCGTAATTTTAAAGGTACATAATATTTGCTTCATGAGTATGTGGAAATTCAATAAGATCAAACTTTATGTGTTGTATCAAAATTTCGTTAAATACAACCACAAGTTTATGAGATGTCAGCAATAATACTTTATGCTTAAAATCCAAATCGTATGTTTACTTTTAACACATGGAGAAATGAACTTGCCTAAAATTGACACCTGATGAAATTATAACAATGAGCCGAAGTATTTCTTTAGAGAAGCTATATTAATAAGCTAAATACAAGAAATGCACTTCCACCAAGTTCAGAGATAAGACCACATACATTACAAAGGAGTTGAAACAATTACAGATGTTCAAATTTATGGAAATGAAAAGGCAACTGCTTCAATTTTGCATTAGCCCCATGCTTCTTGAGAAATACACTGAGAGATTATTGCTCTAGGGTGATTGAGTATGCAGAGCAGCAGCTCACCATTATTATGTAGTCAAACCAGCATTATATTGTCATAAGAAAACTAAGTATACTTTGGTGCTCAATACCCATGACCCTCTTTTAGTTCCTATGTTACTATTTGCCGGAAGTTGACGAACAAGCTGTGACATAAAAGGGGGGAAGAAACCACAATTCAGTATTCTCTTCTGATCTTAAAATAGTGATAAAGATTGTAAGAAACTCAAAAAAAAAAGAGAGAAAAACATATTGTTTTCTCTACAACTGAATATTATCAATGAAATGTCGTAAAGGTTCTAGTGCTAAAATAAATCAAAGTGGCTGCATTTAGCTAATCCAATTGGCAGGTATTAACTGAATTTAATATTGTAAGCTAACTAAAAATCAGCCAATCACAGAAACTTTACAATTACAATGAGTAGGTTGCAGCTTTTTTTGCCGGACAAGCAACAACACTCGAGCCACCACCCTTCCCATCCTTGATCATGGACACACAAAGTTAGAGATATATACAACTTGTGGCATACGATTGATCTTGAAAGATGTGCACATTGCAATATAAAAGAATCACAATTGTATTAGATCAGTAAAAGAAAATCATCCAATAAAAACCTAAAATCAGTGTTTTTTTATAGAATTGATTGTGTTATAAGCATATCATCACAATTGTTTTTTTGAAAATAACATATCATCACAATATCTATTCTAAACATTCCCTACCATCTGCAACACTCATACTATCTCCAGGTAAATAAATTCTGGCACACTTTTGGGATTCAATCATTCAAGACTTGATGGTTTGATTCTGACTCCCACGAATCCAAGTTTGTAATATGCCAAATTCCCAAGTTCTGTAGCAATGGCAAACAAAGAATTAAGGCAAAGGCACATACCAGTGTGGCTGGTGAACTTGGCGAGAGCTGCTCCTCCTGGAACACTGAGGCTGAGTGCAGAACGGGCAGGGCAACCCTCCTGGAGGCCACAACAACTATGAGTCGAAGAAAAATTGTAGCTCTTGAAATCTTCTGAAATTAAAATTCCAACTACATCAGTCAGTAATGTCTGATTTCAGCAAAACCTATGCACTTATGCAAATTGAATGCAAAAAAAAGAGGTGATATTATCAGCACAAAGGAGTAAAAAACTCATTCTGCTAAAGCTGAAGGAACACAAATATTAAAATAATCTACTGAATCCGGGGCTCATACAGATGGCAATGCAAGTTCTTATATGCACTAAACTATACAAAAAGAAATTAGCCTACTATGTTACCTCTTTTCTCAAACTGCTCTGTGCTCCCCTCCCATGTTGCATACCCTGATTGATATCGCTTTTCACCAGGCATCAAGAGTTAAAAAGGCAGAACTGTGCACAAACTGAAGTCAGGGGTACAGGCGAAGGAATCACGGGAGCCAAAATATTGGCAAAATTGGAATCACTGGAGTAATCATATTACCTGGTACAGGCGAAGGAGGCTCAGGTTTGCATCCAAGCACCTGTGTATATTGAGAGAGAATACAATGCATCAACACTTGGCAGCTCGGCAACATTAGTTCATTGTGCTGGGGCTGATGGACACTAATGAGCATAAGCACACTGTACCACTGTGGTTGCCAGAGAATTTTCCGCTCCGTACATTTAGGTGGCTTGCCATTGCACTATGTCTGGGCGGCCTTCTGTGCAATCAGTAAGATATCTTTGGCAATCAGAAAGGTGAAAAACTGGTGAAAAGTTGTCCTAGTATATGATGCATTAGCAATGCTCTGATTAAGACTCATGGATTCAAAATGGCAGCCATTTGAGCTATTCCCAGGAACTAATCACACATGGTATTTAACCATATTCAGATAACCTCATAGCATTTAGTCGTATAAATGTATAACTAAAAAAATAAAATTCAGATGCAAGTCAAAAAGCCCATCAGATAGTATATCAGGGAATGAATTAGACATCAGTTCAGAAAAATGTAATGTGAGGAAATGAATTAGACCTCTAAGTCAAATCATGAGGACTCCAAATAAATACACACATACATACCCATAAGAACTGTTCCCGGAGGTCAGTCTAGAGGCAGGAAATGTAGAGATAAGAACGGAGGTTTAAAGGAAGGGGGAAAAGAAAGGAAGTGGATTATTCTTACTTTCACCATGTGGGGAGGTTGACCATGGCGTAGGTGAGCTTGGCCTTGTTGCCGATTCTGCCGAGCGACTTTAATTGGGTGGAGGCCTTGCGCATGAGTCTAGGAGATGTTGGCACACCCACTGGAACTGCAGAAGCACAAAACAAAAACAAGAATCCTCAGCTAGATTGGTAAGAACAGAGCAACCTCATCCACAGCCTAGAAAAAAATGAAATCTTTAGGAGCTCAAATTGCTTTGGGCGACATTCAAGCAAGAATATGAACCAGGGAGGCACATCGTGTACCTGGAATGTGGGAGCATTGAAGGGGAAGTCGTAGCAGAGCACCATTTCCATTTGCCACATACTGCTTGTGATCACGCCATTGTGCTACACTAAGTTGATCTCCTTACTGGGAGGACCACACAATCTTCTCGACTGCATCCTCTGACCATTATAGGAGCAGAACTTCGTAAGTTGATCTACTATTCATTCGTTCAGGTGCATAGCCATTGAGGCAACAACACGAATACTTCATGGGCATCAATACTGTATTCTTTCACCTACATCCAATTTGCAGGAACCTAGATAATTAGGACTGTGTACTGATTAGGATATGAAAAATCAGAACATGCTGCGATTAGGATATGAAAATTCAAAACTTGTTGTGATTATCTTGCAGAGACAGACCAAGAATATCCTGTCACAAGATTAATTAACTTACCCAAGCTTCTCTCATCAGGAAATTCAGTGCATGGGTTATAATTTAAATTTAGGGCAAAGATTAGACTGATGAAGAACACAAGAGTAGATATGTTACCAGCACTCTGGCGCCCTCGTCCATGAAGAAGACTCGCGGTTTCTGTCCCACGGCAGGGTTGCCGTCGCGGGGTCGCCGTGACAGCGCACACAGCGCCGCGTGGGCGAGGGCCGCGCAAGCGAGGGGGCGTCAGGGTGGAGATCAGCGGCAGCGAAGTAGCGGGCAGAGAGGGCGGGGAAGGGACCGCATGGATTGGATGGGAGGGGAGCCGTGCAGACGAAAAAAGTGGGGTGGGGGCGATGGGGTGGAGCGGTGGTAGAGGCGGCGGTGACTTCGGCGATATCGGCACCCAGTAGATTTGGATGTCGTGAGCAGGAGGAGGGAGCGAAGGTTGTCGCCGTCGTGATTCATCCTTGCCTCCGCACTGCCGTGTTGCCTCCTCCGACCAGGGACCGGGATGCGAAGGAGGCGGCGGCATGCGGAGGGGTCCCGGTGCAGAGGGGGATGGGGTGGCGGATGCGGCTTGCGGAAGGGGAGGAGGCGGCGGCGGTTTCTGTTTTGCGCCGTGGAGCCGTGGAGCCGTGCGGCTGGCGCGATGGAAGAGGGATCCGGTGAAGTTGCGGATCGGAGGAGAGGTCGTGGCGGCACGGCGCGGTGCGGGCGGCGGCGTCCGGGTCGCGGTGCGGGCGGCGGACGGCGATGGGATAGTGTCCGTCGGTTTTTTTCTTGTGGAGGGAACGTCGAGACTGCGCAGGGTAAGAAGCAACAAGCCACGAACCACGGGGCGTAGAGTGGGGGGTAAAAATGGGAAGCGGAAAAAATGACGGACCGCGGGCGGTACCACGCGAGCGGAGGAAAGACGTACCAAGTTTTTGTTCGCCGCTTCATTCTTTTTAGAGTAAAATAAATATATAATAATAATATAATAATATAATAATAGAGATTAGTACCGGGTCTCACCGTCATCCGTTACTGATGGGCTGGGGTGGTCGGGACCCTTCCTCTCCACTCAGTATTAATATGCTTATTAGTACCGGTGAAAAACACTACCTCATGCTAATGAATTTCTAGAGTCAAGATATAAAAATCCTCTAGTAGTGCAGAAGTCCTTTCCGAGCTTTGATGGGTGGGCTGACTCATTTCGCAAAGGAGCCCAACACACCGCAAGAAAGCCCAATCGTACTGCACTACGGTTCCACCTGACCGAACCCCAGGTGCGCCGCCACCTTCAGCCGCGGCAGCCGCTACACGCCGTCGCGGGCTCGCGGCGGTCTAGTGCAACTGTGCAAGGCTCGAGGCTCCAAGAATCCGTTGAGCTCGATACCAAATTCCACATCTGGTTACGAAGCCTCAAGTATTCCCTAGCGCCGCTTGCCCCCACCATGCTGCAGCACGACCCGCTTTTCGCTCGCCGGCGTCTCTGCTTCGGCCTCCCGCGACTCCGCGAGAGCCGGCCGCGCCGCCGCAGCTCGATGCGTCTGAGATCCGCCGGAACCTTGGAAACATCGGACATTGTCAATGGTAATCATTCCTTTTACTTGTTTTCCTTCATTTTGCACTCTGCGAAATCTCCAGTAGAATTTGTGTAATGGTTTCAGTGACCAGCTACTACCCATTTCAAAAATGCACTCGTATGTTTCAGAATTGTATCCTTGTGTCGACACGCAGTAAATATATAATACACGGGATTGACACGATTGGCTACCCAATTTAGGATGCTCCTGCGCAGTTTCCCAACTAGTACTGAATTATTGACTCACTGGTTGGCAAACAGAGCATGATCATTTTTTTTATAAGGACTGCAGTGAAGAAGACTGTACTACAGAAAGGGGCAAGAGAAGGGTGAACATGAATCGTGGGAAGAACATAATCAGGAAAAGGAAAGAGCTTATTGTATTTGAACTGTTACATTACAACTCAACTCCAATCCCATACGTTTCAAATAACTAGTATTACAGGAGGAACAACAGACTCCTTTTCATAGGCCAGGTGCTAACACAATGGGTAGATCGAAATACATTTCATGCTAGTGCTACGCATTACTATGCAACACAGGAGTAACTAAATTCATCTCTCCATTATTCATTAGATGATCATAAGGTAGTAGCTCCATGTTTTATGGCATCTCATTACTTTCAGATGATATGAAAGGCTTTGGGGGCATCTGTAGATTCTCAAAACTCCCTGTTAACATGTTTACCACCTTTGTCATCGAGGGACGGTTTCTTGGGTTCCATTGAATGCACCATAGAGCCACGACGGCCAGCTGTCTCGCCTTTTCTTTCTCTTCTCTTGTCATTTCCCTAGCTAGTACCAAGTCTTGCCCAGTGATTACTTTCTCAAAGATCCACTCTGGGAGGTAAACCTCATTTTGGCTGTCAACACATGGGTCTGAGTTCCTCCTTCCACTGATCATTTCTAACACCAGCATGCCGAACTGTAGACATCTGACTTGTAGGATACACCCCCAAAATTACGAGAATATAGCTCTGGCGCAATATACCCCATCGTGCCTCTTGCTGCTGTCAAGGTAACAATGCTTTGATCCCTTGCACACAGTTTTGCAAGTCCAAAGTCTGATATTTTCGGATTGAAGTTGTAGTCCAGCAAGATGTTGTGAGGCTTGATGTCAAAGTGCAGGATGAGCTTATTGCATCCTTGATGTAGGTATTCCATTCCTCGGGCAATGCCTAAAGCAACATCTACCATTTTGTTTGGTACTAGTAGCTCTTGAGAGTTTTTAGAATGATGCAAGAATATATATTTCTCCAATGACTCATTGGGCATGAATTCATAAATAAGTGCACACCTTGTTCCTTCAGAGCAAAATCCTAATAGACGCACAATATTTGCATGGTGAATGAGTCCTATAGTTGCAACTTCATTTATGAATTCTTCTCCCTCTCTTGCAGAGTTCTCTAACATTTTTATAGCCACTGGCACTCCATTTGGTAGCTCGCCTTTGTATACACTTCCAAATCCACCCTGACCTATTTTTTCTTTAAACCTCCTGCTTATTTTTTTAACTTCAGAGAAAGTGTACCTTGTGGGTTTCAACATGCCATATGTCTTGAGAAACATTTCGACCTTCAAGTGTATCACTTCGTCATATCTTGTTTTAAGTGAAAGATAGAATGCAGTGGCCACCATCAACAATAGAACTAGTGCGGCTACTGATGATGTAGCTGAAAAACAATGAGTAGAAAATTAGCATAGTGTATCACGTTAGAAAACCTCTATGTTGTGAGTAGAAAATAGTCACAGTTTAAGAAATACAAACTTTTGTGTAATTAATATATAACTCTATTTGTTTTTTCCCATTCTTTTTGGATACAATGAAGTTCACTTTGCATCAGTACCTGCAATGGCTTTGATGTGTGGACCTGCAAATACCAAATAAGAGGATAAGGATCTATTGTTGGTTTAGTATAGGAAAAGGAAAATTAACGCTTTGAAAAATAAAATGCATCATCCAACATTGTAATAAGAGTAGCTGCACCTGCATGACATTGTTCTGGATCTCCAGCATACCCTCCTGAGGGCAAGTATATTGGTCATGTCTTATAGGTGGTCTTATTCATTGACACATAATATTGAGATGATTTAACATACATATCCTACATTCTGTTGTCTCGTTGTTATTTTGCAATCCTTTAATTTGTGCATAGAATAATGGAATATCATGAATGTTTGTGAGCTGCATGGCAATAGAAATTCATTTCATGGTGTCTGATTAGTTTCATATTCCTAAACTGGAGGTTATGAGGCTGTTCTTTCGCTATCCTATGTGGCATTAGATGTCAATCATATCAGCACAAGTGAGGTTCTTTCCAAGTAGAAAAACTTTGGAAGGTAGCTGGTGATGCCAATTCTGGTTATTAAGCTAGTCACAGTCCCTACTTGTGATTCCTCATCATGTCCCATCAAATGTCTTATATTTCAACTCACAACCATCCGTGGTGCTTTGCTGAAGAGATAGAAAATGTCCCAGGCTCCCAGCTGCCTGGTCTGCTACTGACAACCAATACCACATTTGATTCTTTATCATTCATTTAAGCAGGAATGCCATGCATCTGTTCTATTCCTTCTTTAACTTCTCATTTTAAAGGTGGTTCTAATCATTCTTTCTATTTATCCTCTGCAGGTTCATTGCCTTATTTCATTCTTAAGTTGCTCTGTATATTTGCTTTCTTCAGGCATCTTTTCTATTCAAATATTTTTTGATTTTACAGGAGCTCATATAATTGCTGTATACTCATCCAGCAGCAGGCTCCACTGAAGCTCCAGGATGTGATTCCTGTCTGATGACACAAACTTAAATCTGCTATTTTGATAATGCCTAGATGGGAACCCTGACGTTCATGGACTCAAATGTCCCTTAGTAATTAGGATACCATGTTCTGATATGAGTTACTACTAGTGCTATGGTCTCATGTCAAACTTTTCCACTGCACATGTGTTGCCTTGGAAAAATGTTGATAGGGACATTTGCAGCATTAGTTCTTGTTGATTCCAGAAAGTATAACCTTAAAGTTTGCTATTATATCTCACATGAAGTTCTACTTAATCTCTAGCCTCATTAGTTCTATTTCTGTCCAAGTTAAATCTGAAGGAACCATTTTGTCATGGAACAGAAAGGGAAAACACAAAACAGACATATATTTTCCTCTAACTTTGTACATTCATATCCAACAACATCACTAAAATGACGTCCTTTCTAAACTAATAAATATTATACATTGGATAATTCTCTTTGTATTTATCTCATCTCAATTGTGTTTCTGGATTTTTTGTGTGACTTGTCATGGAAATGCTTATCAGTAACGCAGTAAAGAAATATATGTAAAACTTGGTTGGCCAGTAATTGTATAAAAGTCGGTCCATTATATATATATATAGGACGAGTTTTATCTACTCCCGGGTGTAGTTACTCCCATACTTGTATCTCACAAATTAGAAGGTATCTTTGCATACTTGAGGTTTCTAAAAAAAGTATGTACACATACTTGATTTTTAGAACTGGTATGTGGACATACCCTCTTTTTATATATGAGGAAACATCTAGTTTGTGAACAAACTCCTGTTTCTATATAGGAAATAACATGTATCACAAGGTGCAAAAAATTACGAGTTCCACTCAAATTTTTTCATGGTTATCACTTTGATAAATCTTATTTTAGGTATGTTTACATACTCCAATTGATAAATGGGTATGTACACATACGCAAAGTGCTTTTTTGAACGTGGGAGTAACTACACCCCGGAGTAGAATGGATTTATCCTATATAGATGTTATATATTTAAAACTGCATCAGCATAATTACCACAAAGATTCTAAAAAATGCAGTGTTTTATCAGCCTTTTGTTTTCCAATTTTACTTTTAGTTATATCTTATCCTTTTTACTACTTTTTAAGTATTTAGTAGTGTGGCAGCTTTTTATGTGGTGGAGGTTCAGTTCTAAACTTTTGGCAGTAATGGTGTCTGAATACTGCTAGATCAGTTAATTTCCTCTATATTTTTCAGATTTTGATCAGGATTGGTTGGCCTGAATTTTGTTGCAGAACTACTTTGCAAGATAATCTTATTGAAATTTACAATAAATCTTAATGCATTAAGCCCATGTTAACAAAGATAGAAAGGTGCAACTACAAAGGCCAGATAGAAATCATACCGTCATGCATGCAGAATGTTTGGTTCATCTGTGAGCTAAATGCGCAGCGTCGACCATTAAGTTCACATAGTGTGCAATTGTAAGCAATTCTAGACTCATATCCTTGGCCAGTTAGCCAACCAATGGCCGTCATCTCAGCAACATTGAGGATTTTTTCTGCTACTTTTTTGAATCCTAGTGTTGTACCTGGCATTGGAATTAGGCCATCCGAGACGATCTTACACTCGAAAGGAAGAACATCCATGAGTGCAAAAGCATCCACCAAATATGAGAAGTGTGTTGTGTTGCTAAAACAAGAGACTGGGCCATTGATATAATCGACAGCAGAACCACTTGGTGTGAACTTTCTTAAACAGTGCGCCATGACTGGAAATTCAAAATAGAACGTGTAGCAAGGGTCGGAAGGCACCCCGTATTCGAAGTCAAATGATACCCTTGCTGAGTTGAGCTTGGTAACCATGTGGCAGGGTGGAGAGTCCACAGGAGGGATGATCGTCAAGGTAGCTTGCCTGTAGTCTATCTTGGTCACTCTGTATGCATCAAGAGTTGGGTGAACCAGAATGGTCTCCTGGCCAGAGCATGCTAGCTTCAGCAATGGTGCCCCGCATGCTGAAGATGTATTGCTGGATTCAAGACGGAAAGGGAACCTGATCTCCGGCCCATGTTTGCTGCACCGGGATGGTGGGCAGTTGCGGAAGAAGTCTTTATCATCCCACGCCATAGCT
Source organism: Cenchrus fungigraminus (assembly GCA_036936925.1). Lineage (NCBI taxonomy): Eukaryota > Viridiplantae > Streptophyta > Magnoliopsida > Poales > Poaceae > Cenchrus > Cenchrus fungigraminus. The sequence continues at coordinate 40,613,037 of CM072778.1, read as the reverse complement.
TTGTACGTTCCATCTTGGAGAAGACACAGCAGCAGGGCTGTGACAAGAAATCCACTCATGCTTTTGTAACTCAGAGAAAGAGCAAGATGAAGTGTAGCTGTGGAGGTGGAAGAAGATAATATGCTGTGAGTTTTTGAACTATGGTTTGGCTTCAAAGGTCGGGCTAAGTTGTGGTACTAATTGTAATTCTGTGTCTGAGGAATTCCTAATTTCCATTAAACTTCCTGCTGTGCTCTAGTCAATGCAGACCATCTGCCTTGATGCAGACCATTCGTTTAGATTGTTTTGGAAGTTTGTTAGGAGATTTGTTTAGCTTATCTATTAGAGCCGGCTTTATAAAAGGTTTGTTTAGATTTGTTTGCAAGTTTGTTAGGAGATTTGGTTAGCTTATCTATTATAGCCGGCTTTATAAATGGTTTGTTTAGATTGGTTTGGAAATTTGTTAGGAGACTTGTTTAGCTTATCTATTATAGCCGGCTTTATAAATGGTTTGTTTAGATTAGTTTGGAAGTTTGTTAGGAGATTTGTTTAGCCTATCTATTAGAGCCGGCTCTATAAATAAAGAGGCCGGGTGTTTTGTTATGTTAAGCAGAGATAAACCTCAAAGGCTCATAAGCCTCCAGCGTGAGGGAGCGAGGGTTATCTCTACCATTGGTGATCTAGTTCAATAAACAAGCCATGACATCTACAGACTTGATTTTAACACGTCAGCTCCATCCTACAGAGTACAGACACGTGCCCTCTCAGAGGTTTCCTGCTTAGAGGTGTCTTTGATCTTTGATGCCGGGACATGCTTGACAACAACGTTTTTCTACACATTATGTGAAACCATTGGTGTGCTGCTCTTATAGTAAAATATAAATCGGATGTAAATAGAAATTGCGGACCAGCCATGTCTCATCAGTGGAGAAAGAAGCACCTCCTTGTGGAAGGGGCCAATAGGATGTTGCTTGACTAACTTGGAAAGTGTTTTGATACAAGTCAAAAAGAGCAGGTGAACCATGCTGAGCCAGCCTTGCATAAGTAAGCAACCTACTTTCCTTCTCCATATTCAAGAAATCATCAACCCTTCTATCTAGTTTTCTGCATCATGGTGAACTCATGTGCACTTCATCACTCTGCTACCTGGCAAGCTATACTTGTCGCTATTTCTGTGATTGCAGTTCGTGCTGCAGATGCTGGTGGCCAAGGTCAGTGTCCTCCTTTCTCCTGTGGTCATCTTCACAACATATCCTACCCTTTCCGTAGGCCAGGCGACCCAGCAGAGTGTGGTGTTCAAACATATGAGCTGATTTGTAGCAGCAGCAAGGCTACAATTCACATCAATACAGGGACGTACCTTGTGACCAGCATCAACTATACTGCTTCATCCTTCTGGGTTGTCGACGTCAATGTGGAGAGGCACAGCAGCTGCCCTCTTCCCTTCTGGGATCAGCTTCCTTACTGTGGATATCACGGGGTGGACAGTGGTTCAGTTTACCGTATAGACTTCATCACTTCTGATTTTTGGGTTTGCTTCGTTAATTGTTCACGAGCTATAACAAATAATAGGTGGTACAAGCCTGCTAGTTGCCTGAGCGCAAATGACTCATTTGTTTATGTCATAAGAACGATGACTGGGTGTAAAGTCCAATATATTGAACCTTCTTGTGGGTACCTGGCCATGACGCCCTTGGGTGACCATAGTGATTCGCTTGTGCTGTACCAACAGGTAGAAAATGGAAGTAATGCAGATATCATAGAATTGGTAAACAAGGGATTTTCAGTAGACTTTCCTTGGGACAGTTATCGCTTGAACGATTCTTGGATTTTTAAAACATGCTTGAATAATTCATACAGGTTAGTATGGAACTGATTACCCTGTGTTGCCATTTATTTCTATCTTAATTTTGCTTCTATATCTGAAAACTGTGTGCATTATTCCTTCCCTTTTTGCATAACGATGACTTTCAGCTACTTCCATGAGCAAATATCTGGCGGAAGCATCTTGGCCCGCGCTCGTGCTTTCTTCTGGAGTGACATAATCTTCTTGCAATGTATGAACCAATATATTGGAGACACTGCTGTGTTACACTGGGTTGTGGCAGCCATGATATTCACTGTCAATATCACAAAGTTACATATTGGTACGTGAGAATTGCCTATTTCTACCATCCCAACCAGTTTTCTATACCCTACTTATGTGGTCCTTAATACTTACTAACACTTGCTGTTTGGGCAGTACTATGCAGGGTTGTACTCCCAGCACTAGCAGTATGGGCATTCCTTGGCCACAAATATTGGAAAACAAAGATAACAATTGATGCAGTTGAGAAGTTCCTCCAGATGCAGCAAATGCTTGGTCCGATTAGGTTTTCCTACACTGACATCACTGCAATCACTAGCCATTTCAGAGACAAGCTAGGTCAGGGAGGATATGGCTCCGTATACAAGGGCGTGCTACACCCAGGCAATGTGCAGGTAGCCGTCAAGATGTTGGGCAACTCCAACTGCAATGGAGATGAGTTCATCAGTGAGGTCTCCACAATTGGTAGGACCCACCACATCAATGTGGTTCGTCTTGTAGGCTTCTGTGCTGAGGAAATGCGGAGAGCACTGGTCTACGAGTACATGTCTCATGGCTCGCTGGACAAGTATATATTCTCATCTGAAAGAAGCTTCTCCTGGGATAAGCTTAATGATATTGCTTTGGGCATTGCGAGAGGCATCAACTACTTGCATCTGGGTTGTGATATGCAGATCCTTCATTTTGACATCAAGCCCCACAACATCCTTCTCGATAGCAATTTTGTCCCGAAAGTTGCTGACTTTGGCCTTGCCAAGTTGTACCCAAGAGACAAAAGCTTTGTATCATCAAATGCCCTCCGGGGAACTATTGGGTACATTGCCCCGGAAATGATATCTCGTAGCTTTGGTGTCATATCAAGCAAATCTGATGTTTATAGCTTTGGTATGCTGCTGCTGGAAATGGCTGGAGGGAGGAGGAATGCAGACCCAAACGTAGCAAACTCAAGTCAGGCATACTACCCGTCGTGGGTGTATGATCAGCTTGCCAAACAAGCAGCCGGTGAGATATCTTCTGCTGCTGTTGCTGACATGCATGTGTTAGAGAGGAAACTGTGCATTGTTGGGTTGCGGTGCATTCAGATGAAGCCTCACGATCGTCCTACCATGAGTGAGGTCATAGAGATGCTTGAATGCGGCACGGATGTCCTAGAAATGCCTTCTAGGCCATTCTTCTGTGATGATGAGGGTATTGCTATTGATGATCCAAACCATTTTTCCTCTGACCTTACTGCAATCTCAGAGGAAGATGCATGAGTGAAGCATTCATATATGTTTGTGGTCTGGTAATAATATAAGGTGATTTATTAGCTTGTGAAACACCATAGTGGTGGTCATTGCTGAGTCATATATAATAAGCATTTTGATGATAATACTGTACATGTTTGTGATCTAGTGATAATCGAATAAGCTTCATGATTCCTGTAAACGATTTTGACTTTAAGATGGATAACTGCTACAACTGTTGTATTCGTAGTGAGATGAAATTTATTTTCTGGAAGACATACTAGCAAATGCATTTCATGGTAGCCCAATGACTCTCGTGTGCGCCCCAAGTTTATTCTGGTTCCTTTGAACAGTTATGTGAAAACATGTATAACTTACTAAGGAGAATTACAGCTGTTATATCCATGCTCGGGTGTAAAGTTAAAGTGTAATCATGTAATCCTTCCCCCCTGGAAACAAAGCAAGAAATGCATTTGTGGAATACAGATACTGCAAATGCAGTGGTTGGCACATATACAAGACGGTGACTTCTTCACTCGTGGTGATTCACCGGAAAGCAATGGCTCAGCAAAAAGGGTTGCCCCAAGAGGTCATATAGGCAAGATGACTAGTCAAAATCTGAAGACCTTGGGTTGCCTTTGGTCAAGATCTGCAGGCCAGGAAGTCAACGGTCAAAATGGTCTGCAAGCTTAGGTTGTGAAGTTCTCGCACGAGGGTCGAGGGGTCAATTTTGTCTTCCCCTCAAAATTCTCCACGTGCGTGCACATGCGCAAAGGGAGATCAACATTGGAGTAGCGTTCGTCGATTCTCACTTGGATCAACCTCTGTTCAGAAATAGCAATGCATGATTTTTCAGGTCAAAACTCTTGAACTCAACTTTCTAATTTACAGTAAACAGATTATGTCACACTCTGAAATTCCCGAATTTCAGGATGTGAATAGGAAGAAAATTTAAACAACGATTTTCCTATAATTTTAAAATTTTCCTCAACATTTAATTCTTTACAGGGAATATAGTACAGGAAAAAAAAACAAAAACATTATTTGTTTTCCGAAAATAAATAATTAGCTTGATGTTTGTTGCATACATGCTGCTGCATTATTTTTGTTTGGTTGAATTCAAATTGATATTTGAATTCGATTGTTTGAATCTTTTAAAAAAACAAAACAAAACCCTTTCCCTTTGCTGTTTTGAGGTTGTGGCCCAGCTGCCAAAGTCTGGCCGAGGTCCTCAGACTCCTCAGCCTTGTTCGCTCCGCGCCCCTCTCCTTCGTACCCCAGTGCAGCTTCCGGCCCAAACGAGGCCCAGCGCAGCCGCGTCCCGCGCCTTCCCCCTCCGCAGTCGCTGACGGGCGGGGCTCGCCCGTCACCCCTTCCAGCGCGCCGCACCGAGCCGGATCCTGGCTTGGGTCCGACCCCGCCCCGCGTCGTCCTCCGCGCTAGGCTTGGCCCGCACGCCTAGGCACATGCGGCCTCGACCTATAAAGACCCCGACGTGACCCCCGCCTTTCTCTTTTTCTCGGAACCCTAGCCGCCGGGCTCTAACTCCGCCGCCGCGAAACCCTAGCCGCAGCCGCCGTCATCGATCCGGGCCACCGCCGCCTTGCAGTCGTCGAGAATCGTCCTAGGAGCTTCGCAAAGAGGTGAGAAAGTCAGCGGTGCCGTTTGTTTGCGCTCTCGTGCTCTGCACCGTCCGTGGGAGCTCACCGGAGTTGGCGCCGCCGCGGCCGTCCGCCCCGCCGTGCTGCACGCCGTCGCCGTCGCCCAGACGTTCGTTCCGATGACCTAGATCGACCCCACACGTCGCCTGCTTCATCCTGGTGCAAACCACACACCAAACCGTGCCCCGTAGCTCGAATCCGAGCGAGCTCGCGGAGCCTCGCCGGCCGCCGCCGCGCACCGCCACCAGCGCTGCCGCTCGTCGTGTCCCGGGCGACCACAGCCATCCGATCTGGAGCCGATGGCTCAGATCGAATCTGATCCAAGTCAACCGGTCAGTGTACCGGTCAACCAAGCCAGGCACCGCACCCTTTTGCAAAAGAACCCCTAGCTTTTCTCTGTTTCGCAAAAAGATGCACCGCAGTTTAAAGATCCTTACGCTCAGGTCCTTTTCTTTACGTTTTCAACCCTAGCCTTTATGGTTTTAGCGCCCGAGGTCCGTCCTTTATCTTTTGCACCGTAGACCTTCTGTTTTTATACGTAATTAGGTTTTAACCCTCGGTTTCTTGCTGTTTAGCCCCTGAAAGTTTAGATTTCCTGCAGTTTAGTCCCTACACCTTGTTTTGGCCGTAGAATACACGTTTTAGCTCCGTTTTTAGCATTCTTTATGTCCATGCGATCGTATCGAAGTGTAGAACAGTTTTATGCCCCTGTTTTGTTATGTTAGTACTGTTTGGTGATTGTTTCTTATTTTATTCCATTGAATGCTTGTATGTGAATGATGTGGTGCGTAGAAGACGAACCGTACGTGGAATACGCTGAAGTTGAAGATTTCCAAGACCTTGAGCAGCAGCAAGCGTTGGTAGAAGGCAAGTCCTTGCTGCATTCCCGTTTATCCTATTACAACATGCATTTTAATTACACCGTTATTTATTTATTGCTTTGCATTAAATTGAAGGGTCCCACTATTTAAGGTTTGACTAGCTTTGTTTATTCCTATGCATTGATCAACCTGGGTTTATGATTATGTTGGGTAGACCTTGCTTAGTTGCTCAACTTGGGATCATGGTGGTTCTAATGAACAACAATGTTAATCTTGCTTTACTTATGTTATACCTTCATTAAACAAGATCACCTTTGTTAATCGGAACATGGAGAACCACCCAGGAAAACCGTACTACCACAAGACATATGGCTCTGTCTTGGCCAAGTAATTAGAAACTTTAGTATTGTGGTATGCTTTACCTGAAAGGGGTTGGGGGCTGACGGGAGATGGTGTATAGACCTGCTCTGGCGGGGAGTTGGGCTTTGCTAAGACACGGTACCCGCTAGGGAGCTTTATGCGCTGCACTGATCAGGTAACCTAGCGAGCAGCCCGTTCTAGGGAATATTTGTAAAGGCCTCGTAGCGTCCCTATGCAATCACATCTCGGTAGTGTGGTATGATGCTTGGCCGGCATCGCATGCTTGGGTTTAAAGTTCCTAGAACTTTTACGCGACTTGTGGGTAAAGATGTACAACCTCTGCAGAGTGTAAAACTAACTAGTTAGCCGTGCCCACGGTCAAGGGCGGCCTGGACCCTCACATGAGTTAACTATGGAAGATGGATTAAACTTGTTGCATTTACTTTCGTTCATGATGATGATGCTTATGTTAATCTTTGGGTTGGTATAAACTTACATTTGCTAGTAAATCAGCTTGCTTAATAAAATTTGACCAACTAAAATGCTGACATGTTATGCAACCACAAGCTTTCCACCATAAAGCCTTGCATGTTGTTATAGTGTTTTCCCTTGTTGAGTACGACATGTGTTCATGCTTGTTGTTATTTTATATTGCATCTACACAACCCGGTTGCTGCTCAGACGGACGCTTTGAAGACTTTCCTGGAGAGTTCGACGGTTTCTAGGCGAGCGTGCCACCAGTCAGCTGCATGTGGAGACGTCCTTTTCCGCTGCTAGTACTCGCTTTTGTTACGATTATGAGACATTCGGTCATGTAATAAAGTTATAATACTTCCTTTACGCTTTTACACTGTGTTTTGGTATTCACTAATTAAGTCGATATACATGTGTGAACTTTGATCCTGGCGCACATGTATTCTATGCATTCGGATTTGTCCTTAAAACCGGGTGTGACAGATTGATAAGAAATCTTCTCTTGCTAGCTGTAGATGAGAAATATAATAAAGGCTCTACATATATAGTGATATAAAATTCTCTATAAAGTTATGAAATGGATATAAATATGCATATTTCATTATTTTAGCGTATACATGAATCTATATAAGATTTTGTTGGTAACAAAATATTGTGGGTAAGCATATTGGGGCATGAATCTATATAAGATTTTGTTGGTAACAAAATATTGTGGGTAAGCATATTGGGGCGATGGTTCTCAAAATTGTTAGAATGATAAATTAATGACTGATAACATATCACATACTACACTTTTTTTTTTGCGAGGAACATACTACACATGATTAACTGATGCCTCATAAATTAGGCATGCCTCCTTCAAGGCCCTTGTGTGGTTGAAGGAACACGGGTTGCAGCACTTCCTTTTGCATTCATCGTCTGTCTCGTAGCAAAGCGTTATTGTAGGGTCGCCAATACAACAGAAGCAATGATCACTACCAAACACACCCTTAGTTATACTGAAAAGAAATATTTGAAATGTTGGAACACATGTATATATTAATATATTCATGAGAATGCTAACTTCCAATGATTTAAGTTGTAAGCGTGTGATGGTACCATCCTAAAAGATCACTTTAGGGTCACAAATAATCTGAAATAAGCTAACCTTGGGTAGATTATTTGAAATTATTTTGTGGTCCCATGATGATCTTTTACCTTATTAGTTATTACCCTTGACACATAACCCAACTTATATAATCTACGAGGGAAACAAGTACCAATATCATTATTCCTTACTCCTAGGAATGGAAACTTCGGAGCAGAATTAACGAATAATTGATTGTATACAAGCCTGTTCTGAATAACGTACATCTATCCTCCAGTTAGTAATGACAACGTAAAAAAAAGAACTGATCACTACATACAAGTTCATCTGTATGCAGATGCAGGGTGTTGTTTGTTTGCAAGTGACATAAAGAACAAAACGTAAGAAGATCCCAATAAAACATAGACACACACACACACACACATGTCAATTATTTGGTTTGCAAAGGCCCACTTCCAAGTTTCAACACACTTACACACATGTTATTTGGATACGGTTTATTGAGCTGGATGGACATGTATGGCTGTGAGGTACTGGGTGCTCGTAGGATTGCTTGTTGTTGCCACGATTGGTTCGTTGAAATAAGCAGGTTGCTTAGGATTGTCCAGCCGGGTGCCCTTGTTGCTTAGAGTCCTGACAAGCTCTCTCATGTCGGGTCGGTCCTCAGGGTTGGCCTGAACGCACAGGAGCGCAATCTGAACGCACCTGAGTATTTCCGCCTCTTGCTGGCCATGCTCCTCAACACTTAGGGAGTTGTCGATAAGCTGCCTACAGTTTCCATCTTCCCACAGTCGCCAAGCCTGTTTCAAAAGAAGCTAAGTAAATCTCTTGGCCACAGGTGATCTTAAAGAATGCGGATTAATTAGATCAATTAGTCATCAATAGAAACAACTACATGCATAGTTTTATGCAGGGTTGAAATATTGAAATGTATTCCCTTTTCTAAAAAAATTCAATAGATTTCCTCTTATATACAAAAAATTATTACTCACGTAGGCCATCAGGTTGTCTGATCTTTTGTATCGACGAAAACTAGTCGCCACTTTCCTTCCACTTATAATCTCCAAAATCAATACTCCGAAGCTAAAAACATCAGACTTCACTGAGATGCTGCTCCCACAAAGACACTCAGGCGCCATGTAACCACTGGAAAAGAAAAAGAAGGAGCAATTCGTTCACATAGCCAAACAAAAGTAATTGGAAAATTAAGTTAGCTGTCAACTTGAACATCTCGAGCAACAATTACTCTGCCAGAACACACTTGTCACCTCCCAGCAGCTCTTCTTTATTTTTTTTGACCAGATTGTCCTATAAATACCAGTTCACCACTCATCTCTTTTGCACACCATATTTCATTTTTACTTTTTTTTTGCCAAAAATTCAACTATGAAAGAAATTTTCGTAATTCTGGTTGCCATTGAAAAGCCAGTAATGTATTTCCCGTATAGCACTGAAAATGTTCTCTCTTCCTAATGCAGAGGTAACATTGGCAAGATAAGATCCAAATTTAATTAAATGTACACTACATAAATCCTTCCCTGAGACCTTAAAATTCTATCTTGTCTATGTTCGCTTGTATATGGTGATGCGTCTCCATATTATCCCAGTTGTGTGCCATGGAAATACAAATTTACTTATATATGAGCTGCCAATTCTTACGGTGTTCCCATTGGTACAGTATCATGTGGTTCTGTAGCACTTGAGCTAAACATTGCTATCCCAAAATCAGAAATCTTTGGATTCATTTGATGGTCCAATAGTATGTTACTTGCTTTCAAGTCCCTGTGGACAATGCACATTTCTGGTTGCAATAAGTTGTGGATGTAAAGAAGTCCTTGAGCAATGCCATCAATTATATTCTGACGTATAGGCCATGTCATTGATGCCCACTTTGTAACGTCTGCATTGTAATCAAGTGCAGTTTAATTATGAATGACCAGAATCCTTTTTTATTAAAGGGGTTGGGAACAAGGGGTGGGCTTTGGTGAACAGCAGAGCATACCTTTGAAAATATCGTCCAAGCTCCTGTTGTGCATGTACTCATAGACAAGTATCTTTTCATTTTGTTGCATGCAACAACCAATCAGCTTGACAAGATTTAAATGTTGAAGCTTTGCTATAAATCTAATTTCATTTCTGAACTGTTCCAAACCTTGACTAGAATATGCTGCTAACCTTTTGATTGCCACAACTCCACAGGTTAATTGACCCTGTGCAAAATGGCGCTCATGTTTATATGCAGTTAGTTAACTGAGCATACTGTTCTTCATATAATGTATACTAGGTGATACCCTGCGCGTTGCTGCGGGAATTTCAACAAATTTTAAAGATAAAATTTGAAAGTAGAAACTAAAATGATTGCTTCGCAACATTCTACTGCAAACAACACATTGCATACATAGATGCTATTAGCCGTAGAAAATCGATAGAAGAAATAAATTGATGATATTACTGGATAGTGATGTGGACATCTTGCATGTTGAGAGAAGACATAGTGGATGGTGACGTAGCGCGCTGAGGGTTGAGAGAACTCCTTAGTGGGGAGCTCTTATATAGTTTTGTATGATTTGGTTCAGTGATGATTGCAATGTCACTACTCTAACCATTATTGGGAACATCTGATAAAGCTGCGATCTACACTATGAAAATTTAAGCTATATGAATATGTTATAATGATAAGAGTGTACTATCTTTTTTCTTGAATATGCAAAAAAGTTGCATGAGCCTGTTCGTTTGACTGATGGCGGGTGCTGATTTGTTTTGAGAGAAAAGTAACATGTTGATTGGTTGCTGGTGGTTGGTTTGTTCTGAGAGAAAAGTACGGCTGGCTGGTGATTGATAAGCTAGACGAACAAGGCACTAGAGAAGAGAACAAGTAAAAAGACCAACACCCCACCACCACAAAAAACTAAAGAGTCTACTATCAATAGAATGATATTGTCGAAGATTCCTTTGAAAAAGTTTGCATGCATGGTTATCCTTGTGGTGGTTTTAAAATTTGGACAAACGTAATGGGATGGATAATTGGAATATATGCAGTCAACTACTCCTTGCTATTTTGCACCAATTCGTCGTCTTTTCAAGATTGTACACCAATTATCCTCCTTGCTATTTTTAGCCTCTTGACCTACACGTCAGTGAGGCATTGCCATAAATGCCTTGAGTGAAGTGACAAATCTTAAATATTGCTATATTTAGAGTCTCTTTTCAAATGCCCTACCCCACTAAAATGGTTTGAATCTGGCTTTGAAAAAATATTCATATATAACCAAACAGACCCTTCAAATCTCTAATGAAGTGGAAAATAAGTCGGTAATATTCTCATGCAAACTATGAGCTTCTTTAACCTCTGCTGTTACGTATTTCGAGTGTGCATACTTTGATTGCACTATCTTTTTTTTTGTCTCAATCACAATTAATATACAGTCAGTGTTGTTCTCCTGTTATTCATAAATATCAAATAGTTAGAATATAATATACAATTATCACTTACCCAGTAAACGGGACCAAAAGCTCCTTGCCCCAGTTTCTTTGCTTCTGAGAAATTATCAGTGGCATTTCTTATCTCAGATAAAGTAAAGTGTGAAAACATTGTTCCTATCTCCACAGTGATCAGCCTTGTCCATTCCTCTAGCTCATTTCTGGTTTTTGAGTCTAGTTTTGCAGTGTTAGTGACACCACAGAAAGGAGTAACAAGTTGAGAAAACATTGAAACTCATTTACGAAACTGCAAACTAGTTAGTATTAATCCAGGAATGCAAATACTCTAAAAATTATGTGAAGATCAATGTTAATAATAGGCTTAATTTAGAGAAAAGCTATATCATACAGAAGACCCAACTAATGAATTATATACAATAATAAGCTATTAGCTTAAAAATTACACCAATAAAGCTTATAACCAATGAAGCTCATAAATTTGCAAGGGGAAACTAGTTACTGTTTCATATCGGTCTTAATATGGAATAGCTTTTCTTCTGATAGTGCATGTATGAGAAATTCTTACAAATACAATAACATATATATACTTCAATATTTTGCAACGAGTTATTATTGTAGAAGAAACTATATATGTTGCCATCACTAAAATGCTAGCTAAAGTTTATGATTGTAGCGAATATGGCCTCATATGTCATTAGTTCGAGTATGATTTTGGTGATTCATGACAACATGATCAATGAGACTAACCATATTGTTTAGCATGTCCTTATAGACATTTTTAGGTCTCATGGATGCAAAAATACCACATGCCAAAATGAGAAGATAGTATATTTTTCAAGGGTCAAAACTGAGAAAGGAAAAGAGAAGGATAAGGTACCGTCGGATAAACCGACAGTCCAGTTTCTAGTAGCGTCGGATGAATTCCATAGACGAAGGAGCGAAGACGAAGGCGTCGGATGAACCGACGGTCCATTGGTGGGAACCGTTGGTCTATCCGGTGGTTCACTGGTGCAAGACAGTAAGGGTTTGGCCGCGAAGCCTTAAGCACCAGATGAACCGACGTAGTGGCAGCGGTTCATCCGACGGACGATGGAATCAAGACAGAGAGCAGCTAGTTGCGGACGTATCAGCACCAAATGAACCGATGGTCAATGGGATCAAAGCAACAGTTCATCCGACGGCTTGGAAGAAGCTAACAGAGAGGTTTTGGCCGCGGAGTCTTCAGCACCGGATGAACCGACGGTGCGCCGGATGATTTGTGTCAACGGTCAAAAGGTGGAAGGCAACGGCTAGTAGCACCGGATGAATCGACACCCAGAAAAAGTATAGTGTCGGATCATCCGAAGGTACTACTTTCAGCAGCTTTTAGCCAACGGCTAGTTTGATGCCTTGGGCTATCTATACCCCTTCCACCCCGCCATTTGAGGTTGCTGGATAGTGCTGGATTGTGTGAAAGTGCAGAGGAGTGTGAGACACATACAAGACCTTATCCAAGTCATACAAGTGCTAATTTGCTCATCCAAAGACTTTACATGCTTTGTGTGTGTGCTTAGTGCTAGGCTTAGCTTAGAGCTGAGTGAGTGCAAGGTTTGCCTACCTTGTGAGGTGATTCTTGAGTGAATCAAGCTGTACAAGGTGCTCTGAAAACCTTGGGGTTAAGTGGCTCACCGGCAATCGTCTTCGACCCTCCGACTTGGTGTGGAGTGGTGAGGACACTTTGTGTGGAGGACGTGGAGACCCCTTTCCTTGTAGAGAAGCTCCTTAGTGGAGGCGGCATCAAGGTGACCAAGGGAGCTTGGCGAGTGCCTCCGTGGCGAGCCTTTGTGGCAAGTCAAGTGGTGCTCTTGGGAGAGACTTGGTGACCGGAAAGCAATACTATTGTGGAGTGCTTCAAGAACATGGACTAGGGGTAGGGATGGCAACAGGGCGGGGCGGGGCCGGGGGGATGCTCTCCGTCCCCGCCCCGAGCCCCAATTGCTGACCCCCGCCCCGGCCCCGACAAGCCAATCGGGGGAAAAACGCGCCCCATCCCCATCCCCGTCGGATCCCCGAACCCCGATGGGGCCCCGTGGGGATTAACATCCAACAAAAAAGATTGCAAATCAGAAGTAAAAAACAATCACAGATCGAGCATAATGCTACAAAGGTGACAGATCGAGCCTAGCTAACAGATGGGGAGCATCAGAGAAGAAGCCATTACTACCACTACTACTTAAACTTCACTGCTAATCTTGAATAACTGGTGTATGGTGATGCAGATTTGCACGGTGATTTGAGGGATGGCTGGATGGCATCTTCACGGACGGCCTGGAGACTGGAGTCTGTGGGGGTCCGGACGGAGAGCAGAGTCGCACAACAGCTTGGCTTTCTTGGTCGGCGTGGCAACACTTCGAGAGTCAGGCCTTCCGCTCGCGTCTCTCGCCGTCTCGCGTCAAGCTCGTGCAAGTGGCGGCCGTTGCTCGCCCGCATGGTGTGCGTGCCTGCGTGGGGGGCTTGGGGATGCGGTTGCGGAGGGAGGAAGAGGAATGAGAATGGTTAGGGTTTGGAAAGGGTGTTCTTTATATATGGTGTGGATCTTTGCTAAGGCCTTTTTCGGCTAATTGGGCTGCTAATTTTTTCATGGACCAGAAGTATTTCGGGTCCCCGTGGAGGCCCGCGGGGCAAAACATCTCCCCGCCCCCGCCCCGTTACCATTTCGGGGCTCCGCCCCGCTTTCCCCGTGGGGAAGATTTTGCCCCCATCCTTGCCCCGTTCGGGTCGGATCCCCTCAGAGATCCGTCCCCACGGGGAAAATTGCCATCCCTAACTAGGGTGGCTTAGTGCCTATCGATACCACGGGATAAATTGTGTGTCAAGAGTTTACTTCCTCTCATCCCTCTTTACGTTTCCGCATTACTCTCTTGCATCCTTGCTTGCCTTTACTTTCCTAGAGTAGTATCATGCTAAGGTTAGCTATAGGTTGCAAAATTTGTTTTGGGATGTGGGTTTCACACTAGATCAACCTTAGATGCACATCTAGATAGATTTGATCTAGTTTACTTTATGCAAAGTAGTGGAAGTCATAAGTTAAGTTTTAAGAAGTCTAATTCACCCCCTCCACCGAAAAACCAATTCCACGATCGGCCGCGCGGAGCGCGCGGTCCGACCGGGGGTCCTGCTTCCAACGTGTCCAGATCCCACACGTTCTCTCTCTTTTTTTTCCTTTTTTTTTCTTTTTCTTTTGTTCTTCCTTCAACAATTTTTTTTCATATAAGTTATGCATACAATTAGTCATTAGCAAAAAAGTTATGCGCACAACTCGTCGTTCGAGGAAAAAATTATACTCACAAATTATTCTTCAAACAATTGTGCGTACAAATTGTACACATAAGTTTTGGGCGCCATCAAACTTATGCATAGAAATTATCTTACAAAAATTTATAGTTCACAGTTATACGTTAAAGTTGTGTGTATAAGTTCCAAAAATGTAAAAATAAAACTGATGTTTGAAAAAATACATGTATAACCTATTTTTTCAAAAATTTATGCATATAAGTTGTATGGATAAGTTCTGCGCGTGAGCTAGTGTCAAAATTGTGCTTAAAAATTATCTGATAAAAAATTATAGCTCAAAGTTATGCTTCGAAGTTATGTGTATAAGGTATAGTATTCCAGAAATGGAAAGTTGTGGGAAGAATTTTTTTTTCGAAAGAAGGAAAGTTCGCAAGGGAAGTGGAGTCTGATATCGATCGCTAGTCTCCATCCTAGCGCGCGGCCGCTAATTAGTCATGCCCCCCTCCCCCTCTTAGGCTACGAGCATCCGATTCCTTACAATGATCACTTACATCTTTATTGAAATGTTTTGCTGGGTCACCCTCTAAGAAACTAACATGCATGTGCTTTTCTCTTGAATAATTTTTTTTTTGACGGGAACTCTGCTGGTAGCTAATCATGCATACCTCTTCTCCGTTGTATGATCCGTGTGATGAGTAGGGATATGAGAGTTATTATAGAGAGGACAGCAATTGTGAGCAGAAGAATCTCCATTTTTCGAAGGTGACCTATAATAATAAATGATAAAAAGGAAGACAAAATTGGTTAGATTTAATTTGAATATTGTCCAAACCTCGACCGCCTGAAATCGAGGTTCATTCCAGGCGCCTGATGTATAGGGGTGCTATTTTTCCTAGTTTAGATATAACTAAACTCTAAAAATTGCTGGACAAATACATTTTTTACAGGCGTCCCAAAAGTTCGGAACTTCAGAAAGCTTATTAACTTGCAGTTAAAGGAATGTCTATATAGTACTTACGTTTAGGCACATCGATATGGAGCGTGGCATTGGTCTCCTGAAAGAAAAGCTCCTTCTCATACCGCAGGTTACACCGGGGGCCAAGAATCCTCCCGCCAACACGGTAATCACTGGGCCCGTGACTGAACCACTCCGGCATCAGCGAGACGAGATCGGCGAGGCAGCTCCGGCAGTCATCGGCCTTGAGGTCCGGCGTGCACTGCAGCAGCCCGTAAGCCGCGCTCACGTCGCCCAATTCGAACCACGCCCTCCCAGTGCCGTAGCGGCCTGGCGAAGTCGCGGCGACGTCCACGATCCTGCTGATCAGCTTCAGGACCTTCTCGGCATAGCTCTTGCCGGTGGAGCCGGTCACGTTGTTCATGTTCGACGCGACCCATGCCGGCCTGTTGGTGAGGTTGCCGCGTACAACGTCGTCGCCGGAGAACCGGAGCATGTACTGCTCGTAGTAGATGGTGACGTCCTTGTAGAGCGGGCAGACGAAGCCCTTGTCAACCGCGTTCTGGAAAGCCTTGCGGAGGCCGTCGCCGCAGGAGGTGCCAGCGCAGTCGCCGCGGCAGAGGACGAAGCCGTAGACCGTGTCAGGCGCCTGGCCGACGGCGCCGGAGACCAAGCTGGACGTGCTTGCGCTGCTTGCGTTCGCGGCGAGCGCCTTGGCCAGGGCCTTGAGGTTAGTTAGGTACGTGCTGTTGTCTGTGTACCGGCCACCATCCTCACTGCACGTGTAGTATAGAGGGATGACCTCTGCCGTCACCTCGTCGGCGGCTGTCGCCCTCGACAAGAGGAGAACGACGGCCGTAAGGAAGACGAGGGACTGCATCCGCATGGTTGTTGAAAGTAGGTTCAGCCGTTCAGCTACAAAGAGCGAGTATAGCTATCTAACTTCACTAGTCGTTTGGAGAGAATTCATCTATATATAAGCACGCCGCCCTCCAGCGCTTCAGAATTTTGTTTCAGTTTCAGTCAGCCGTCCTTGAGTATAGATGGCCAAACGGGCCGCCCGACCTTAGCCCGGCACTAGCCCGATTTGGCCCAGTCCGACTTGGCCCGGCACTATGCAGGCCCGATGACAATTCGTGCCGGGCCGTGTCGGACCACCGGGCCAAACTGTCAGCCCAGGCCCAGCCCTAAGGCCCCTTTGGTCGTGCGGCCACGGCGGAAGAGGAAGCGGCCGACGCGTGGCCTGGTCGTGGCGGAGGTGGTGGTGGCCGACGCGTCGCCTGGCCGTGGCGGAGGAGGAGGCGGCCCGCGCGGCGCCTGGCCGTGGCGGACGAGGAGGCGGTCGGCTCGGCACTAGGCCGTGGCGGAGGAGGAGGCAGCCGGACCGGCACCTGGTCGTGACGGCGTCGGCGACGGTAGTGCCGGCCCCCTACGCAGCGCAGCCGCCCCCAGTAGAAAGAGAAGAAGTGGGGAATTAGGGTTAGGGTTGGAGGAATTCCGTTTATATATGAAATGGTAGGGTGGGCTCTTAGCAGGCTAAAATTGACGGGCTGACATCAGGCTGGCCCACAATTGTGTCGGGCCACCGTGCCGAGGTGGCAGCCCAGGCCCGGTCCGACCATCGAGCCGGCCCGGCCCGAGGCACTATCCTCTTCGTGTCGTGTCGTGCTAGGGCCGAGCTTTTTCGAGTCGTGCCCGTGCCGGTCTAAACAGGCCTGGCCCATCTGGACATCTATATCCTTGAGTAACTCCAGGAAAACCTTAACTTGAGCCCATACTAATGTGACACGCGGGGTGTGCAGGGGCCCTCCCTCCCCGATACTAATCACCTTGGAGGCTCAGGACCAAAAGTCGATTTCCTAGTCGCGGATCTCTATCTTATAGATAATAATGGACTGCCTGAATGTGTTACTTAATTTGTGTAAACTGATTGTCACATTTATGGTTTCACAGTCCACCTCGGGTGCCCATAGATTTATAGGTGGGGAAGGTCGCAAGATCAAGATCTCGAATGGAAACACCCTATGTCGTCATTTGTTGTGGTGGATTGTATTCATGTGTTCAACTATAGCCCGATGATCATAAACTCAAAAGCGTTGACCGCTAAGTGGAGCGGCAACTTCGTACACAAGAGGCCGCGATCCATCTCACACTGACTTTACTGTAGTAGGAATTCACAGTAATTGTCCAGAAGGGCCTCTCCATGTAATTGCATTGTACAAACTGTTAGATCGAGCTGGTAGATTGCCTTACATATTCTGTGGTTATTGTAGCTACCTACTCCCTCCGTTTGTCGTTTTGATTTTTCCAGATACATTCCTACTACTATGTATCTAGACATAAGTATATACCGAGGTGCATATATAACAAAAGGAATGTATATAGAAAAGCCGAAACGACAAGTATTATGAAATGGAGGGAGTAGCTTTGATTAGTGCCTTTTGACATTTGTCACAATTGCTGATATGTAAGGTCGTTTACCTTTTGTTTTCTTCCTTGGCTTAATGATAAAAACCGTATAGCATGTTCTAAAATATATCAGTGACAATGACTTGCTAGAAATTTCTGCTCATCTTCTGAAAAAGTCAGACAATTGGGAGAAAGAATCAATCTTTTTTTTTTGATTGAGTAACTAGCTAGAAAGAATCAATCCTCGCTGGATTAGCATCATTTATATGGTTTAGTATTAGCATGCAATCTGCGACTATATATTACTGATGGATCATGAACAGGATAGCTAGCCACTTAGTATGATTATTTACTTTGTTCCTTGTTCTGTAAAACAATGAAATTATCAAGATCTGTATCCCTTGACTGCGATAGGGTGCATCGTTGTCTTAGCTAGGACAGGAATTAGGTGGCTAATCATGATCTTGATAATTAATGAAACAGGGAATTGGGTTCCTAATTGAGATTCATGTTACACTACTTGAAAAACGTTCATTTGTATCGGTCCATAACCCTTATTTGTACTGATTATTGAATCGGTACAGGTTCTCCGGTACAAATGAGGAGGGCGCATTTGTATAGGGTGGTATTACCAACCGGTACAAATGTTTTTGGCCCTGTGAGCCCTCTTTTTCTTCCCTTTTCTCTTTTCTTTTTTTCTTTTCTTTTCTTTTCTTTTCTCATCTCATCTCATTTATTCACAGCACAAATCACTACAAGAATATTCATAAGATTCATCGATATCTCACTCATCTCATCTCATTCACAACACAAATAGGATTTACAATCACAAATTCACAAGAAACACATGAACAAGAGCTCGAGAAACAACATCAAGAACACTGCCAGAAGCCAAAGTCGATAAAATTTCTCACCCTTTGCCTCTGCGCGCCAGAAGGGGCCGCGCCGGGCCTTCTCCGGCCGCGCCTGCGCCTTGCCGCCCACCCGCGCTCGCTGTGCCGTGCTGGCCTCGCGCCGCCCGCCGGCCGGCCTCGCGCCGCCCTTTGCCTAGAAATCAGAGAGAGAGAGAGAGAAAAGGTACTCCCTCCGTCTCTTATTATCTGTCGTCGGAAGGGATGCACAATGAATAATGCGATGATCAAAAGACTCTAGGCACCCCTATGGAGTAATGATGTATGAGTTGACACATCATCTATTTTTTACACTAAGCAAATGAGTGTGTGGTTGTGTAAGGCCGCCAAAGAGAGAAAAGAACAAGGCTGTGTGGTTTTGTGTGCATGGTGCGGGGCAGCATGCAGACATGCAGCTACGGTCTGCCAGAGAGGTAGGGAACGACGTTTATTTAGGGACATACTACTACTGTAGCTTCAACGACACATATTAAGGGACGGAGGGAGTAGTGAGGAGATGAGAGAAGAGGAGTTGAAGAAAAATGAGAGGAGAGGCCGGGGGGAGGAGACAGAAATATCTAGATGAGAGAGAAAGGGGGGCGGGGAGGGAAGGCTTGTACCGCGTGGTTGGATTGCCCGGTACAAATGTCGCCCACATTTGTACCGGGGCTAGCCCCCACCCGATACAAATGTGACCTCACAACAGCGCTCGGGGCCTCCTCCTCCTCCCCACCCGGTACAAATACCCTCATTTGTACTGAGGGCAAAAATACTCGGTACAAATGAAAAATTGACCCAGAGACAAATACTTTCTCTAGTAGTGTTATGATTCCAACAGTTACAATTTTTAGAGGCCTATAAATTATTTGGCTAACGATTCAAAAAAATGCTAACTTTTTACGTTCTGCGCCAATGTGTTTTCAAATTCTTTAATTTGCTTTCTACATATTGCTATCAATCACAATTCTGCCTTCCGGTTTACTCTTTGAGCCAGTGATGCAAAATGTTCTATAGTTGACACTACAAAAGATGCAGTTATTCGGCCTGTTTGATATGCTACGACTAGTTAGCAGCTAAAGTGGGAGGGAGAAAGTGAAGGTTTTTATTTAGTCTCATGTTCGACCACCTATATCGATGGAACCAATTAGACTATCTCCAGCTAGCAACTCACTCACCTCTTCCCCCTTCCCCAAAATGATTAAGCAATACACATTGTAGTCCCTCGAACAACTCCCCCGGCCCATCCCTTCCCCAAAATGAGCATACACCATGTTCATCCCCCACTCCGGGGGATTCTCTCTCCTTCCCCTTCACTAACTACCTCCCATCTTGCCTTGTTCTCCTCCGCCCGCCGCCCCTCCTCCTGCCTCGCTCTCCTCCACCCACCGCCGCCAGCAGCACCCCGGCGCAAATCCGGTCGTCGACCTCCCTCTCCAGTTCCCAAGCCCGGACGACGGTGGCGCGGTTCCGGAGCCCGGGCGGCGGCGGCGGCGGCGCGGTTCCGGAGCCCGGACGGCGGCAGCGAGGGAACGCGGGCGCAGATCCGGCTGAGGGCGACCTCCCTCTTCGGTTCCCAAGCCCGGACAGCGGCGTATCTCCACTCCAACCCTAGCTCCTCCACCTCAATCTGGCGGCGGCGGATCTCCCTCGATCCGGTGGCCACAGACGAGGATGCGGTCGCCATGGATGTGGCGCCGGCCCAAGCAGATGCTCGTGTTACTCATCAAGGTCGCCGGCGACCCGCAGGTGCTGCATCGCCTGTCTCCTCTTCCTCGTCCTCCTCTGGGACCGGCGGCGGGAGCGATGGCGTCGGGTTCGCCTCGCGGCCGGAGGACGACGGGGAAGTCGCCAAGAGCGCGTGCCTCCTCCTTGACGACGGCAGTGACCCAACCTTCCTTCCCTCTCCAGAGCGACCTCCGGGGCGGAGCTCGCCGCCGGCCGGACGCGGCTGTCTCCCTCTCCCTCTTCCTCATGGCGGGAGTCAGCTACCATGGAGGATGCGCGATGGGTTTGCCTATGCTGCTGGAGGACTGCTTGTTTTGGGTGTTGCGTTTCTTCTCTCTGTTGTGCTCAAAAGCTCTATTTGCCTATGTGGGTGCGTGCTCTTGCTAAGGACAGTCTTATAGAACTTCAGGATGAATCATGGATGTGTATAATGAGGCATTTTAGATGGGTAATTGCCACTAGGGCTGGACACCGAGCCAGCTCGGCTTGGCTCGGCTCGGCTTGGTCTGGCTCGTTAAGGTAACGAGCCGGCTCGGCTCGGCTTGTTAACAAAACGAGCAGAAAGGTTGGCTCGGATTGGCTCGTTAGTAGCTCGAGCTAGCTCATTAGGCTTGCGAGCTGTATGTAAATTTAAAATTAACATATGAGCATATGTAAAAATTTTAAAACAATAATTATAAAGTTGTAAATGATAAAATTAATCACACATGGAGCACTTAGGAAAGTTTAGCATAGCTTCAATGGCTCGGCTCAACTTTGATAGCTCGGTTTTCTATGTTGAAATTAGAATTTTCTAGCTCGTTTGGCTCGCGAGTAGAAAACAAGCAAAAACAGTTGCTCGGCTCGTTAAAAAATTGATTGAGCCGAGCCGAGTCGAGCCAAGGCTGGCTCACCGTCCAGCCCTAATTGCCACTAACGTTGTTCTCGAAATATAATGATAATTGGACATGAAATATATGCACAGCGCGGCATGCATGAATAATGGGCATGAGCTACCACCTAAAAAAAAGAATGGACATGAGTTATATGTGTATATATTTAAGTTATTATAAGTAGGTCTCTAATTAAAAAATTAGTATATATTCTTCTAGATGGTGGAGTTAATTCCCCTCGCCGCTGTACCTTGACCACGATGTAAATAGTCAACAACAAGATTATTTATGCAATAACCAACCAATGTTGATTCAGAATAAAGAAGGCATAGGCATATATGTCTTAATTTCATGCACTGTGAGTTCTTAGCATTACATTTCATAAGATTTTTGAAAAAGGAATTTTTATTTCGGCCTCCGCAAGAGTTTTGCACACAACCAATTCTTATTATAGTTCCTTCAAGCAACAATTTTAAACCAAAACTCTCAAAGAGAAAACTAAGCAAATGTTCAACTAATTAAGCGTTAATCCTCTTAAATGATGATCACCTGTGCTTGGCAAAAATCTCCATAGTTATGGTCTCCAGGATGTGACACACCCACTTCAGTAGTGGTTTATTGTGCTTCTTTTGCATCATGCTCCAGAAACGTGTTCAGTAAGTTGCCCTGAAAATAACCTACACATAAGTGTATAATCTTTTATATCAAATGTCACATCATTTCTACATAGCCAAATGGTTAGAAAATTGCACTTGCTCCCACACAAATTTGAGAACATATATGTTGGCCACTTCATTGAGCCACACTCCAAATAAATCAGCTATGCCTTTAGGGGGCTGCGGACAAAATGCCATTGTAAAAATTTTCCAAACAAATCTTGCTACATGACAATCAAAGTAAAAGTGTGTTGGATAGTTTTGTTATTGTCACAAAAACATCGTCGGTAATCCCCTTTCCATTGTCTTCTTAATAGATTGTCTTTCATTAAAATTACCCCTTTTAACAAGAATCACGTGAAAATCTTGATTTTCAGCGGTAATTTTTAATTTCCATAATGATTTGTTTGAAGGCAAGGGTATTTGATTCACAAGTTTTTTTACATCCATTGTACATTAAAGGATTATCCTTGCAGTGTTTGGAAAGGGGCCACTTAGAGTCTCGATGGTCATCCAATTTTTTTGTGACGAGCTCATTCCATTAGTAATTTGTCCCTACTAGTGCCCCTTTAAAAGAAATATTAAGAGGTACAGAACTAAAAGCACTAGCTATTGATAAATGTATTTTCCTAGTGATGTTATATAAACATGGATATTGTTCTTTGAGAGGAGCATTTCCAAACCACTTATCCTCCCAGAACTTGACCTGAGTACCATTGTGAACATTAATTAAAAGTGGAGAATTCAAGGAAGTGATTTTTGACCTTCATAAGGCTTGATCAAAAGTGCGAGTCTCTCGGCTTCCATCGAACTTCACAAATAGTCTTATTTTTCAGGTATTTCTTCCTAAGAAGCTCCTGCCAAAGTCCATCTTCATTTATTAGTTTATATAACCACTTACTTAGCAAGAAAATATTATGGATTTCAAGATTCAGGATTCCTAGGCCTCCTTGGTCTTTTGACAAACAAAGAATTTCCCATTTCATAAGTCTATATTTTTTTTATGGTTATCACCTTGCCAAAAAATGTAGACCTATAGAAGTCTGGCTTCTTAAGAATGACTTTTGGTATTTCAAAAAAACATCATAAACAAGGTTAGGCAACTCAAGACAAAGTTTATTAAGATTAACTATCCACCATAGGTCAACATCTTTCCTTTCCCGCTACTCAATTTTTCTGGAACCATTCTTCAACCACCTTCCAATCTTTGTTACTGAGTTTGTTGTGGTTCATGGGAATACCCTAATATTGGAAATGAAAACATCTCATTTCACATCCAAAAGTTTGTGAGTATTGGTCCATATAATCCTTTGCCTCTCGATAACAAAACAATTCACTGTTGTAGAAGTTTTTTTTAATCCGAAGAGTTGCTCAAAGCACATAATATAATTTTTCAAATTCTTTGTTTGATCCTAATCATGCTCCAAGAAAAGTATAGTATCATTAGCGTACTGCAAAATTGAGAGACCACCCTCTACCAAATGTGGGATCAAACCCTGAATCTGGTCATCCTCTTTGGCATGTATCCTAGTGGTTACAGGAGCGTCAGTAGCACCTCAGGTCCTGGGTTTGACTCCGTGTGGGAGCGAATTTCTTAGGAATTAACGACATTTGTGCTTTCAGTGGTAGGCGACAATCCCGTCAACAGCGAGGTGCCTGTGGTGACTTCGTCAATCTTGAGGATTTGTCGGCCCATTCTTCGAAGATGCTCCTATGGGTAGGGTTTGCACGCACATGTTCAAAGGGATAAGTGTGCATGTGTTGTGAGTGTCTCCATTGTGCTATGTAATTTGCAAAAATAAAGAATATAGCTAACATACCTGCCAGTAGATTAAAAAGAATCGGTGAGAGTGGGCCTCCTTGCCAATATAATATCATTGTTTACTTTCATTGTAACACTACTTCCAAAAACAAATTATATTGTTGGACCCACTGACAACACAAAGGTGAGAATCCTTTCATTTGTAGTGTTTGTTGAAGAAATTTAACTTTATCATAGACTATTTCAATCCACTTTAAAAATAACACCATTTTGTTTCTTCCTATGCGGTTCATGAATTGTTTCATGTAAAAGTGTAACACCTTCTAAAATATAGCGCCCTAGAATAAAAGTTGTCTGAGAAGGTTATGTTACCTTTTCAGCCACTCTATTTACTCTATTCGTCGCTACTTTGTAAAGATCTTAAAGCTCACATTTAGGAGACAAATTGGTCTAAATTGTTGTTTTATGGTCGCCTCTTGACACTTTGGCAGTAGTGTTATGATTATAAAGTTTAGGGAGAACAGATCTATGTCAACATTACATTTAGCCAAGTCTCTATGACCTCTGTTGTTCCATAATAATTAAACCTTTCATTTTGATACCATTTTATTGACTGAAAACCTATTTGGTCTTTTCTTTCTAGTAGAACCTTTCTTTTTGGACTTTGTATGCATGATACGCATGAAGGTCTAGATTACATTTAATAGTTCGATAGACGAAGTTAGTGGAGAACACATCAATATAGTCTGCAATTCCGCATTAATAGCAAAGAAGAAGAATATGCATGAGTATTGAGAGATGGGGGTACCCCACAGGTCCCCACCGACCAGGGTCTTAGTCGTCCCCGACAGGCGGGCCCGACCTGTCATATGACCTGCCGACATGCATAAGGGTCCAGCAGACTTCATTGATGGTCCCGGAGATCTCCTCAAAACTTAGCGTGCAAGACAAGACACTAGAGGTGGCGCGACGGCGCCCACCAGTCCGGATATCACGGGATACTATTTGTAATCCGTAGAGATAGGCTTCCATGTTGTAACCGATCTGAACTCTGGGTCTACTGACCTTGTAAACCCTAGTTTGCCAGACTATATAAGGCGGCCTAGGATGTCTCCCTGAGGTCATCGCATCTTTGCTTTGGCTCTCGCGCACAAGCAATACAAACCACCAAAAATTGGACGTAGGGTTTTACTCTCCGGAGGCCCGAACCAGTATAAACTCTCGTGTCTCCCGTGTTTCGTGTGCTCATCACATATCCATCGCGTTCTTAGTTTCCGGTCACCTCCACCTACAAATCAACCACGTGGGTACTCCGTGTGGACTGCTCAGATCTCAGCCTCTCACAAGCATCTAGTCTTCGCATTTTATTTATTGTTTTTCTTCATTTGTAATACCCCAAGGGATAAGACCATCCATACCCTTGCTCTACCCAATTAAGGGCATAGTTCAGTATCTGACTTGAAGGATTTCTAACTTCATTGTCATGCTTACTCAGTGGATGAATCAATGAATGACAGTTTTCTACTGTAGCACATAAAATACATAAATTACTAGTATGAATGACACTTTTTTAGAGTGTAGAACATTTTTTCTTCCTTGATGTTCATTTTCAGTGATATCAATTTGAATATTGTATGTATTTACAAAATATAAGATGAGTGTTATAGCAAGGAACTAAGAACAACAATGATTAATGATCAAACCTTCAAAACTCAAAATTATTATAAATTTAACATGTCAATCAATGGCATAAACAATCACAATTAAACACATACTTCCGTCTCAAAACCGTTGTGATGAATTATTAATGATCAAAACTTCAAAATTTAAAACTGCTCACACACTCTATCTCCTAAACGGGCCCGTTTAGGACGTTTATGCCATCTACAACCGTTTCAAAACCGTCTCGTTTAGGCCGTTTTTTCCCGTTTACGACCGTTTAAACAGGTCAACCGTTTAGCAACCCGCCTAGGCCCTAAACTGTGCGGTTGTCCACTGTTTATCGTTTAAACCCGTTTAGACGAACCGTTTAGCCCGTTTAGGAAAACATTGGGATGAATAGACAGTCTCTTGCCCTTTACCTTGGATAAACACAAGATTGTCCATTCACTGTAACCACTAGTTCTAGACCTGAATAGGAAAAGCTATATGGCACTCAAACAGAATGGATAGCAATTGAAACTTCAAGAGGTAGTATACTAATACCATACCACAAAACTAATTAATTAATCTTGACTTAGACTTCCCATCATCCCCACTTGATTCAGCTTGAAAGCGGAAAAGAAGCAACTTGCACACATCCTTCAGCTGGAAGCCCGATGGAATCACGCCCAAAGAAGAAGTCACGCAATGAGAAGTGGTTGCATCACTTCCTAAGAATCATTCCTATTCCTAAACCTAAACTTGCTCACTGCCCTTACTGAGACGGCTAACAATCGTCTTAAAGTGAGATTCGAATCCTAAAGTTTCTCTTTCGGCTGGGCCTTTAGTCGAGCCTCTATTTAAGATATAGTTTAAAGAGCCTTCGCTATATTGACACTTTGTTGCAAACAATCCCATCTCTCTATTAGTGTTAGCTCCATCCTAAACTTCAATTGAATGAAGTCTCCCCCTAAAAGGGGTAACGATTTGGAACCAGATATCCGGAGGGTCTGAAAGAGCTGCTGTGATAAGTGAGGTTCTAAAGTCAACTGTGTCAACATCAGTTGGCTTTTATTTGAAAAACAAGTGCTCCTACTAAAGGGGAAGCCGGGTAGGCGATCATATTGTATATTGACCGTTAGACTCACAACAACTTGCACCTGATCTCTTTTATTTCTTTTGCAATTCTTCACCGTATTTAGCATTGGGGCCTGTTTAGTTGGTGGAAAATTTGTCTTTTTAACTGTTTGAACTCCTGTAGCACACTGTAGCACGTTTCGTTTGTTTGTGGTAAATATTGTCCAATCATGGACTAACTAGGCTCAAAAGATTCGGCTCGTGATGTACAACAGAACTGTGTGATTAGTTAATTTTTTTACCTACATTTACTGCTCCGAACATGTCTTTTGGTGTATTTAATGTGATGTGATAGAGAAAGAGTTGGAAAAGTAGCAAAATTTTTGCTAAATTTCAGCCAACTAAACAGGCCCTTGGTTACGAGATTCTAGCAGTCTAGCAGCCTGGGGACAATATCCGCTGCAAGTTTCTAGCAGTTGCCTCTGCCAGGGGACAACACGTGCACATAGGGTGACGTTTTAGCGTGACGCATGTAATGCTCCCTTTTGTCAAGCTTTGCTAATTTATTCGTGGCGTACTTGCTTTTTTGACTTTTTATTCGTAGTCATCTCATATAGAGATCAACGTGATGACCTTCATGCATTCATTTCTGTGTAGTTTGATAGCAAACAAAAATGCTAGTATTTCAATTGACTGCTTTTATAACTTTTTGTTCATTCTAGTAGAATATATGTTTTATCTACGCTGGTGGAAAAATCACTGTAGTCCCCCCGGTTGGTAAGGAGCTAATATCAAACGGTACTAATCTTTCAAAACTAAAGGCACTTTCTTTTAGTCTCGGTTGGTATTATTAATCCGAATTAAAGGGTTTTTAAGTTAAAAAAATATTTAGAAATCTCTGAGAGGCTTCCACACATGTGTAAGTCACAAGTAACGCAATTTTTCACACGAAATATGTGCGTACGCGGTGTGGGGATTCAAGGTCCGACCTTTTGCCTAGTGCGTAGCTTCCTTACCATCTCACCTGCATAGCACATCTTACCCTTTAGTCACAGTTGGTGTTACCAATCGTGACTAAAACTCTCCTCAGTCCTCGCCGATGGTCGTTGTTTTCAACCGAGATTAAAGGGCTTTAATCTCGGGTCCAAAATCATCCGGAACTAAATGGGTTGGATCGAAGGTAGTTTATGTACTACTGCTAGTAATATTTTATATGCATATAGCAATTTAACAATGTTCCTTTGAAATGCAAAGTTATATTCTAACTAATTAAGAAGTTTTTAATTCTTAGTTAACAGTTCTATATATCCATAAATAGTTTTTGTTAGGAGCATTTACATGGGATGAGAGGTCTGCCCTATTCGTCTGGCTTATCAGCCACCAGCCAACAGTACTTTTCTCTCAGAATAAATCAGCCACCAGCGACTAGCCAGCAGTACTTTTCTCTCAGAATAAATCAGCATCAGCCACCAGCCAAAAGAACATGTTGTTTGTTGCCGGTTGCTAGAAGGTAAGGAGCTAGGAGTAATGGAAGGCGATCTAGTTCCGCGTAAAAGAGAGAAGGGGGGCGGGGCTGGCTGAATTTTTTATTTTTATATTTTTCTCTTCGATTTTTCAAAAATATATGCCTCATCTCAAATTTTGCAAAACTATACCATTATCGCGGCGGGTACTGTAACACCTGCAACCGCCGTATCAAACGGCGGTAGGGGTCAGTTCATTTTTTAAAAATTATAACTTTTTGTATTAACTCGGATGGAGGTAAACTTTATATGAAAATTGTAGCTTTTGACGAGATCTACAACTTTGTAGTTCAAACTTTTTTTCATTTGAAATCATCTTCAAACTCAAATAATCGATATACTATCCAGATCTGGATACCGAAAACTGAGATCTGGATAGAATATTGATTATTTAAGTTTGAAGATGACTTCAAATAAAAAAAGTTTGAGCTACAAAGTTGTAGATCTCATCGAAAGCTACAATTTTAATATAAAGTTTATATCCATCCGAGTTCATATAAAAAAGTTATGATTTTTTAAAACGAATTGACTCCTACCGCCGTTTGATATGGCGGTTGCAGGCAGACCTGAGCATTTTTCGGGTCGGGCTGGGTTCGGGCTGGGCCGAAAAAATCTTTATTATTTCGGGCCGAGAAAATCCTACTCATGACCGTCCCACTGGACGTGTCGGGTCTCAATTTTCGGGTCGGGCCCAGGCTTGGGCGGGCCGCCCGCGCATTTTATAGTGTAAAATAGCTAAAAACAGCATTTCGGGATGGACTCGGGTCAAAAAAATTTTCCTTGGGCTGCAAGATTTGTGCCCACGCCCGCCCAGTAAGGTCCGTGGGCGGGGGCCCGGCCTTCAGGCCAGGCCGGGCCGGCTGAAAATGCTCAGGTATAGTTGCAGGTGCTACAGGACCCGCACCAGGGTATTGTTCACAACCGCCGTGTGATACGGCAGTTGGAACTCTGTAGCACCTCCAACCGCCGTACCATATGGCGGTTGGACCCAAACTCCATATCATACGGCGGTGGTGGTATATATATTTGCAAAATTTGAAATGGGGCGTATATTTTTAAAAAAATCGTGAAAAAATAAATATGAAAATAAAAAAAATCGGGATGGCTGGTTCGGGCTGGGCTTGGCTCATGGTGAGGGGAAGTGGTCTAGACAATTGGGCTTTCGTGCTTTCTTCTGTTAGCTCAAACGAGGATTTTTTATTTTTTATTTTTTATGATTTTATAAAAAATATATAGCCTCTACAAAGTTTTTGAAAACTAACCCTATACTGTCATATGAAATGGAGGTTAGGGTTCTACCGCTATTTCAAACTGCAGTAACTTTCTTCACATTTTAAAAAAAATCATAACTTTTCATATGAATTTGGATGGAGAAAAATTTTATACAAAAGTTGTAGATCTTGACAACATCTATAACTTTGCAGTACAAATTTTTTTCATTTGAAGTCATCTTCATACCCCAAATATTTGATGAAATGCTCAAATCTAATGAAGCGAATGAATTTTCATTCTCTAGACAACGTATGTTCAAAAATTCGTAACTATTTCATATGAACTCGGATGCAGAAATGATTTATACAAAAGTTGTATATCTCGACGATATCGACAACTTTGCAGTTTAAAATTTTCTCATTTGGAGTCATCTTCGTGCCCAAATATTCAACGCAATGTTCAGATCTTAAATTTGAACACTAGATATGAACATTATATCGATTATTTGGACACGAAAATGACTCCAAATGAGAAAATTTTGAACCGTAAAGTTGTATATCTTGTCGAGATCTACAACTTTTGCATAAAGATTTTCTCTATCCGAACTCATATAAAATAGTTATGATTTTTTTGAAAACGTGAAGTCAAATGGCGGTAGAAACCTACCCTTGGTTTATTGCGTCTTCTAAACTGAAGGGTGCCATATGAAATGGCGGTTGGAGGTGCTACAGTAGCCAACCGTCATTTCATATGGCGGTATAGGATTAGTTTTGAAAAAAATTATGGAGATCATATATTTTTTGCAAAATCGTAAAAAAAAAATAAAAAATCGCAAACGAGAATAGTTTTCGTCACTTAATTGGTAAAGAGAGGAACTTAGGTCATAAATTGGAGATTGATTCGAGTCAACGGCATAGAGAGGAGAGAAGTTTGATAAGAATCGT
The DNA here is from genome assembly GCA_036936925.1 of Cenchrus fungigraminus. Taxonomy (NCBI): domain Eukaryota; kingdom Viridiplantae; phylum Streptophyta; class Magnoliopsida; order Poales; family Poaceae; genus Cenchrus; species Cenchrus fungigraminus. Next base: position 40,582,963 of record CM072778.1, on the reverse strand, counting down.
GAGCAAGATAAGTCCAACATGAGAAACAAAAGATACAATTTGAGATCGGCTCGAAACTTAGGTGTATTTTAAGAAAATACTTTTAAAACTATTTTACATGTAAAACAGTATGGAAACATCATGGATGCATCAGACAAGTTTCATAATCTATGTTATTTTATTTTTGTTTAGAAAATAATCATGTGTTTAAAAGGTTGCACGCACCCTTCTTAGTTTAATTCTAACAATATTCATTAAAATTTCTACCAAAACCTCAAATTAGGGTGCTACATTTCGATTGGTAGGGAGAGCTTGAGCCTCTTCCGCCCCACCGTTGCATTCGTTCCTTGACGTGATGAGAAGGTAATTTGCCATCATGTGGTCGTCACCACCCGACGCCGCACGGATAGCCACATTGTAGACTCAGATCCACTCTTCAAGGTTAGTGGATCTGTCACAGTGGCGTACCTAGGAATTGATTTTTTGCATTGTTGAGGAGGGCCAATAGTGCTAATTTATCTAGAAATTTGTTCGAAATCGACATTTTCAATAGAGATTTGCAAACCATAGGGGGGGGGCATGGCCCCTGCCAGCCCCCTGTCTACACCACTAGTCTGTCAAACTGCTCAACATATACACCAATCGGGCGAAAGCCCTCTGGCCATTGAACGTCATGAAGTTGAGGCCATTTGATTCAGCACTAGTACCTCAGGCTATGGTGTGGCGTCTGGAGCGTTTGTATGAACTACGTGAGTCCTCCTCAAGTGAATGATGGCAATGGCATTGACATTAAAAGTTTGCATATTGAGAAAAATAAAGTTGTGATCCTTAGTTGAGTGCATATATAATTATAAAAAAATAAACAATAAATATAAATATTTTAATTTTAGGAGACCGTGGCATTTCATACCACGCTTATAAACATGAGCGACGGGAGCATAAGACCTTATTTAGTCACAAACTTTCTACAATTCACCAGCCACATAAGATGTTTGGACACTAATTAATTAGGAATATTAAACATAGATTAATGACAAAATTCATTCCATAACACCAGGTAAAATCGTGAGGCGAATCTATTAAGTCTAATTAGACCTTGATTAGACAATGTGGTGCTACAGTAAACACGTACTGATGATGATTTAATTTGGTTTAATAGATTCGTCTCATGATTTTTAAGTGAGTTCTAAAATTAATTTTTTCATTAACATCCAAATACCTCTTCCGACATTAGTTTTTCATTTCGCAAAGTTTTTCGACGCACAAACTAAACAAAACCTAAAACAAACAAACGTTCAATAAGTATTTTTAAAATATTCCGCACATACATTTTACTAGTAACGAAAAATTTTCCACATCTAAGAGAATGACGTATCAGACCTTCGGAATTGGGTTACACGTTGCTATTTTTATTTTATTTTTCTAGAAAAAACAGCGTCTGCGCAAAAAAAAAAAAGAACTGGGAAAGCTCGAGCGCGGGCTGCGGGATGCCGGGCCGAAAACCATGGTGGACGCTGACTGAAATCGGCCCATTTCCGTCTTGCGTGCCCGACGTTAAATAATTACGGCAGCGCCCTGGTCGAACGAATTTTTTTTAATTTTTTTTCATTTTACAAAAATATACGGTCATTTCAAAATTTAACATAACTAACCTACCACCGTCGTCGCCAACGACGGCCGTCGTAGCCCACGGCAGTTGCAGAGGCAACCGCCGTGCGCTACGACGGTTGCAGGAATGGCGGCACTGACCGCCGTAGCCCACGACGGTTAACCAAACCACCGTGAGCTACGACGGTTAACCAAACCACCGTGAGCTACGACGGTTGGCAATGACGGTTGCAGGTGTTGGTGGGCGGTAGCCCATGGCCATGCAAACGCTGTGGCCCACGGCGGTTGTTTTTTTAATTTAGATGATAAAACAGACACCTTTGTAATGGCATATACGGCGCTTCTATTATCCTAACAATGCACCTTACGTGGTCTTAACATGCCTTAGGGAATTTAGAAATTTGATTACAACATTCCTAATTAATCTAGTTGTATGAGAACTGACCGGAGAGCATAGAGCCGCCGGAGTATTGCGACGGCATGTAGTAGTACCCAGGTGGAGGTGAAGGTGGAGGGGACCAATCTTTCTGGGGGGAGCTGATCTTCTTGTGGTATTCACAAGTGCAGGTCGACATTTGCAGCATCAACCGTCTCCTGCGCTAGACGATTGATCTGGAGAAGCCAGTGCCTCCGACAGCTTTCGCTTCAGGTTGTAGATGACGACGTCCTCGAGGTAGTCGATGTACTCTTGATAGGGGCGAATAGCTGGTGGATCCACCCATTGTGAGAAACCACAGTTCTCTGTTTGGGTGGAGTACTGCAAAAGGTAAGAAAACGTTAGCAAACCAAAGAAAGATGATAAATCAATTTAACGGACATTGCTTACCCATGCATATGGGCAGTGCCAGAAGCGACGACCGGAGTTGTCCCATCCCTCGTAGACTTGCATCATGCAAAACTCACCGTGTGAACATCTAGGCCACAACACTGTTTGCTTGGGTGCGTAGCTTCTAACTTCACGCATCGAACTGAAGTCACTCTTGCCTTTCAGTAGGAAATTAGCTTCGAAATCTGGAGATTGCTGATGTCACAACTGAGAATCGAAACCGTGTTCTTCCCCACTCCAGGAAGTCATTGTTGAATGCTGTGAGAAGAAGGCAATGGAGTGAATGGTGGTATATATAGGCAGAAGAAGAAGGTAGGCTAGGTGGTGGGCCGTTCGATTCGTGGGAAGGAAAACGAAATAGTGACTCGGAGAAAACACACCCTAGTACTAGGCCACTGTCGCATTGTGGGCCAGTCGATCTGTGGCAGGGAACGCGGCAGTGACTCGGAGGAAACACATCCACTCTGTATATGGCAGTCACTCTAACGAAACACACATAACGGAGAAAAAACACTCTAATGTAGTTCGATTAAAGTTCTTAATTAGGATACAAACCGAGGAACCTGGTTGACGATGTCATGAAATCCGGAATTATTTCATAGAGTCCGACTAATAATCTAGGTCTACTGAGTACAACGGGGGTATTTTCCCTTCCTGATGGCATCCGGCTCCCTCTTCCTCTCTCTATCTGCTTCACGGGCCTGGGCCGCTTCACGTTCTCTCATCTCCTGGTGATTGCAAATTTCCTTCTGCTCCTCCTTTCTTTTTTCCTCTCTTTTCCCCCTCAACCATGCAGAACAACCTCTCCCTTGCGTCACGGGCCGCTCCCTCGATGTACCTCTTGTCGAAGTCAGACTGCTCGGTATCTAGCCACGGCATAAAATCACAAAGAGGAGGCGGAGTCTATTTTTTCAAGACATGTCGGTAAATAATAAAACAGAAATGACAAATGAATAATCAAGAAATGTTGTAAGTCCTTACTTTGACTCTAAGATTGCGGTCGAATGGCTTCATCGGGTCGTGCGCATAGTTGACGCACATGAAGAACCTCATCCCGTAGGCGTACCCGAGAACCGTGCACCTGACAAACTTGCAGTTGTCACCGCAGAAGCACATAGGAGTGTCGATCCCCTTTGGCACCTCGACACTGTCCTTCCTCTTACACTACGTGAAAAACTCACTTTGGTAACGGGCATAGATTGCCTTTAGTAACGGGCAAAGCGCCCGTTACCGATCAAGTGTTACAAATGAGCCAAGAAAGGTAACGGGCAGATGCCCGTTACTGATAACACATTATTCGTAACGGGCATCAAACAACGACCGTTACCACAACTAGCCACCGGTCACGTGAAATGGTTGTTTCACTGGGCCCACAGGGAACTTTGGTAATGGGCACCAAAACAGAGCCCGTTACAGTAGCTCAACATCAGAGACGCGTGCTATGTACCTGCGTCTCATCTATCTAGACGAAATGAGACACGTCTATTTCACACGCGTCTCAGCACATCTAGGATTCGTAACAGGCATCAAACAACAATCGTTACCACAACTAGTCACCGGTCACGTGAAATGACTGTTTCTCTGGGCCCACAGGGAACTTTGGTAACGGGCACGAAAATAGAGCCCGTTACTGTGAACTCAACATCGAAGACGCGTGCTGTGAACCTGCGTCTCCTCTGTCTCGACGAAATAGGACGCATCTGTTTCCACGCGCGTCTGTTGTCTCTCGACTAAAGGAGACGCGTGCTGTCAACCCGCGTCTCCTCTATCTCGATGAATGGGCCAGGTCCTGGGGCCCACCGGTCAGTACTGGTAACGGGCTTTTACACTGCCCGTTACATTGTTGGCATGTCTGTAACGGGCGTTCCGAATGAAGCCCGTTACTCACTGATCAGTGTTTGTAATGAGCTTTAATTAACGCCCATTATAGATACGTAGGCCACCCCTACAGTAACCTGCCTGCTTGCCGGTTGCATCCTGGAACCAGCCAGGATTTGGCAGCCATCAGGGGCTGCATCCTGCCATCCTGGAACCAGCTAGGATATGGCAGCCACCACAGCAAGGAGACATCACAAACACATTCTCACATCACAGATATATGCAAGCAAGATCACATTTATAGACAAGCAAGATCACATTTATAGACAAGCTAGCAAGATCACATCAAGTTTCAAGTTACTCTCATCAGGGCTTGTTTGGATGGAGTCATGAGAAAACTGCCTGAACCAGGCAGCATCTGACCCCAACCAAGCAAGCCAAGCAGGTTTCTCAGGCAACAACACCTGACTAAAGAAGACTGAATGAGTTTCAAGTTTCTGGCTACAATGAACTCACGGTGCACCATTATAGAAGTTGCCCTTTCGGTCGATGGTCTCCTTAAGAATGTACTCGCACAGCATCTCCCGGACACGCTTTAGATCTTCTGTGGAAACATCTACAACAGCTTTGAAATCCTGCAAAATACAATCATTTATGAGAATACAAGTAGAAATCAGTTTCTAAAATCAGATGGAGAATATGAGCAGATACAAGGTTGAGCATTATTATCTACTTACAACAGCCTTCTTGATGTTAGGTATGTCATCGAGTAGTCTTAACATATAGAATACCACATGGAATCCACACAAAGAGGACCGCCATGGCTGCTAAGCACACTGCATCAAGGTACCAAAATGACAAGTTAATGCAGTACCAAATAGGTAAGAAGGGACCATAAAAAAACCTCGGTCTTACATCGAGATTTGTTTTGTGCTTGAGTGTGGCTTTTGACTTTTTTCTTTCCTTTCGTCACTCCGTCCTGTGCATGATCACCAAAGGCCCTGCATGATCAGCAATACCGATTAGAAACACTAGGAGATTGAATTTTTGTGAACAAAACCTACAAGATACTGTACCAAAAGGTCCTACATGGTCAGCAATACCGATTAGAAACACTAAGAGATTGAATTTTTGTGAACAAAACCTACAAGATACTGACCAGTCCACAACAGATTTGAGGTCTGAGAACTTTAGTGGGGGATGTTGTTTAGCAGAATCTAGATACCAAACCTCTTTGAACTTCATACAGATGATCACTGTTACCCAGTGGCTAGTGTAGTAGGCACCCACCACGTAGTCGTTGTTCATTGCATTTGCGATTGCTTTGGTAACAAGGCCAGAATGCTAAGAAATATTTGTGGAAGTAATAAAACCTGGATCTAAAAATCCAACACTGATCTGCATCTCCGCTGCCTTGTCCATCATTTTCCTACAAAAAATCAAATTGTTAGCATGCATGAACTTTGTGGTCAAAATTAAAGAAATATCTTTTTAGGTTTTAAGGGACTTACAATGTCCACAACCTCAAGAAGGTAACATCCAGAGAAGTCAGGGTTATAAGGTTATACATGGTACTGAATGCAATGTTTAACATTAAAGCACCACCACCACCTTTAAAGTAGTGTTGATCCACCTTTCCTGGAAAGGCAAGTTTATCCTTACTGTGTTCCATGATGTAAGCATGCAACCTGGCACAATTTGGTCCAGCAGTCTCTAAGATTGCTTCTGACAACATAGGTGCACCAGGCTTGTATTTTGGTCGTTCCTGTTTTGTCCCAATAATACAGTTAAGAATCTCATCTTTAGACAGAGGTTTCCTGGCCTGGTTCCCCTTCTGCAGTGGAGATTGCCTGGGCTCCTCCTCCTGTTGCAGAGGCTGCTGTACATGTTGCATCTGCTGCTTAGGGGGAGATTGCCTGCGCTCCTCCTGCTGCTGCTGGAGAGGCTGTTGTTTCATCTATTGCTTATCCTCATGTTGCAGCTGCTGCTTAGGCGGAGTTTGCCTGGGCTCCTCCGGCTGTTGTCGACGCTCCTGCTGCGTAGTTTTGCTGATCTGCTGCTGCTGTTGAGCCTTCTCTTGCTGACACTGAGCTGCAGTACCTCCATCTGATGCTGTACCCCTGCTACCTGTTGCGGCTTCAGGGTTGGGATGTCTCGTCATGGGTGGTATAAGGATCCTGTCCTTTGGCCATTGGATCCTTTGAACGAGAGCCTCAGCTAGGGTTGCTATGTCACCCCCATCAATTGGTACAGGCAGAGGGTAGTGACTCGCATTGGCCCACACATAAGTAGGTTGCACCATAACATACCCATCCTGCACCGGTACTGAATGGCAAGCCTTTTGAAATGGAAAGATTTTCGCTAGTGCGAGCTCCACATTAATCCCGGTGCCATCCAAAAGGCTGCACGCGGTTGGCTCTGTCAGCTTATCTATTGTGTCCAGCATAGGTGATCGACTATCACTATGCACTTGATTCGCTTCGTTCTTGTTGGCATTCCAATGGTCTTGCTCTCTGCCACACGCATCTTCCTCGCTGTCATGCGCATGTTCTTCCTCGCGGTCATGCACATGTTCTTCCTCGCGGTCATGCGCATCTTCTTCCTCGCTGCCATGCACGTCTTCTTCCTCACTGCTACTGACAGGCGCTGGTAATTGGGAAGGAAGAAGTACATTTTTTGGTATTTTGATGCCTGATAGTCTTAGAGCATGGACAACTGATTTAAATGTTATGTCCATCATATCATGAGCATCAGACCTCTTGTTCCTCCTCTTCTTCCTGTACATTCCAGCAAACTCTTCATCAAACCCTTTACCCCAGCCAAGTGAACTAGACACGCCTCGGACCCGACCTCGATGCTCTGGAGTCTCAAGTGCTGCGGTGAGGATATCATCCTCCCTAACCCCTGAGAAAGAACCATCGCTACCTTGAGCTGCAAGTGTTTTCACCCTATCTGCTACCCCCACCACTGCAGGGTTACTGAATGTTATGCCCCCGCTTCCTTCACTAGTATTCTTCCTCTTCTTCCCTACCCTTGCCCGCAAATAAGGTCTCGAACGTCTAGGAAATTGGTCCCAGGGGTTCTGTTTTCCTTCTGCAGCTAGTTTTGCATCCTCCTCCTCCCACTCTTTCCTTTTACCACGATAACATTTTCTGCCCGTCTTGTGTGGCTTATTATGCAATGCTCTCTTTTGTTTCATCTCCTAGCTCAATTGCTGAAATGAAGGAGAATTGGTTTCCTGCACAAACATGTCCCAGTCTTGTTGCTGCAAAAAGGCATGCTTCACAAAGGGAGTCTCCTCTTCGCTCACATATTTTTTTCTTAAATGGGCCTTGAACCGCCGTTGCAAAGGTTCCAATCTCTGATATAGCTGCCTTAACTGCCTTCTTGCGAATAGATTCTTCCAGATTGGCTGGGTAATCTAGCTTTTCCTCTAAAACTGTGAACAGATGTTCCTTCTCAATTGGTGAGAGATCATCAACAGCCTTGTTGATTGACACCCTCTCCCGAGCAATGAGGCCACAGACCAATACAAATCTATCCCTCGCAGCATCTGGGGTAGGCCAAAAATTGGCATCAAGTCCAGTTGCAGTCAACTTGTCTTCTAACCATTTGGTTTGTGTCCTTGACCCGCGGGATCGAGTACTACTCGCAGCAGTCTGTGCTGAGTGACCCTGTGAACAAGGTTCACCGCCGATGGGCTGTGATGGTGCTATGGAGGTAGAGGAGTTTGTTGTTGTGGGAGACTGCATAGATGATATGTCAGGTTGTCAGTAGAGCAACATAAGCAAGACTGAAAATCTAAACAAAATTCTTATTAGATAAATTCGTTTTCTCTGACAGGCAAAATAGCTGATATTACACTAGAAATCATTACAAGTCGTAAATAAAATCAGCATAGACATACACACTTCATATTTTACTTAATTAGCATATAGGGATAGGTGCTAACCATTTTGACAGGGACACAACAATATGCTTATATATCAAAGCAGAGAATAAATTCCTTCAACTGCTTCCTTGTCCAACTTCAGCAGCGATGGATTGTGTGTTCTATGTGTACATGCAACAAGAGGATAAAGCAATCATGACATTATATATGACAGTAGTGAAACAACACTCACAACACATCATGACACCAACAATAACAATATATATGACAGTAGTGAAACAATTAACACTCACAACAAAGCATAGGACAGTCTAGCTATCACTACATTATAAACCACTGCGATACAATTCCCACTGACATTATGTGGCCATCAGAATTAAAGTATGCTAACAGGTCCAAAGCATAACTGTCGATCTGGTACATTCAAAGCATAGCAGAATTAAAGTATGCTAACATCCTCAATGCTTTTCATGAATTTACAGTGCAAAAATTGTAGCACCAGGAACATGAAAATGAATTTCAACAGTTCATATAACTTCATCTGTTTGCAACAATTTATTCAAACAGACTTGGAGCAACAAAATCCATCCATCAAATCCACAGTCAATCAATTAAAAATGAACTATTAAGGCATGTCTTCCTAATCCACCTTGACATGAATATATAGTAGATTGGGTGGACTACATTATAAACCACTGCGATGCAGTTTCCACTGACATTATGTGGCCATCAGAATTAAAGTATGCTAACAGGTCCAAAGCATAACTGTCGATCTGGTACATACAAAGCATAGCAGAATTAAAGTATGCTAACATCCTCGATGCTTTTCATGAATTTACAGTGAAAAAATTGTAGCACCAGGAACATGAAAATGAATTTCGACAGTTCATATAACTTCATCTGTTTGTAACAATTTATTCAAACAGACTTGGAGCAACAAAATCCATCCATGAAATCCACAGTCAATCAATTAAAAATGAATTATCAAGGCATGTCTCCCTAATCCACATTGACATGAATATATAGCAGATTTGGTGGCCGAGTAGAGAGGGCGTTGGGGGTTCAAGCAGGACTAACCTCTGTCGCGAATGAAGTAGTTGTTCTCGTGATGGTCGGAGGGGTCGGATCCACGTCGGCTCGTGGCCTGAGGTGGCCGGCTCGTCGTCGTGGCTGGGGATGACGGATCCGCGTCAACCGTCTTTAGGTTGGCCGGGAAGCTGTTTGCACGCCAGTAACCGCGTCCTCGTCACCGTCGTCACGCGGGGAGCGGTGGGGCTGGAGAAGAGCAGGGCTGCGGCGGGGAGAGAGCAGCGAAGGCGAGCGGGGAGAGTGGCGGCGGTGGGGAGAGTGCGGGCGTTGTGGATCTGTCTAGCGAGGAGCCGAATATGTCCCCTGAGGAACTGCGCGCGTAAATGTGTTTAAGGAAATTACTGGCGTGCCCTTGACGGCTCTCTGGTGGAATTGGAATTCAATGGGCATTATAGTCAATATGGGTGGGAAATTTTGAGCAGCCCGCGCACGGTTTGTCTGCTGACGCTGACGCGTGGGCCAGTGTCATTAGCGACGATGGTTAGTGAACCCGCATCGCCTTTGTTGGCAGTTGGGTCCGGCGGGCGGGCAGCGGTTATCTTTTTATTTTGGCTGCTGACGCTAACGCGTGGGCCAGCCACTATTTTTTTTCGAATGAAACGTGCTTCCCTAAAATATTAGAGCTCATGAAACAGCACCTAAAAATCATAAAAATATGAACAATTCGTATTTGGACATTTAGTATTTGAATAAAATATCAACAGTCACACTTGTGTGCCCAAGATTCTTAGAATTCGTTTTTACATCCCATGTTAATGATGTAATAATTCTAATAACATCTAGTGTGCTCTAAAAAATCTACAAATTGACTTGGCAACATAATTTGGGTACCTAGACTTGTCTTCAAAATTTCAAATGGTTTCGATGAAGGAATAATATACTTGTGTACAAATATCTACATCTCTCACATAGTTTCCTAGAATGTTCCTTGAACATTGAAGTTTTCCACAGTTTGCAACATGTTCGAACTCATATGCATTTGAAAACTTAACAAAACCTTGTGTTCACCTTAAGATTATGAAAATGCAAAGTTTCATTACAGGAGGTGTGGAAAACAAATATTATTTATATGTTGTACTTACATAGAACAAGATAAGGCATATAAACATTGTTCAAGAAATGAAATATACACTAAACAATGAAATTAATGAAAACACGGTGATTTTAGAAAACTGTAGAAAAAAAATAATCAAATTTGGACTAATTACGACGGAGAAATACATGTTACAAAATTTGATTGCAGATTAAAAAGAGAAATGCCGTCGGCGACGCGGGACGGATAAACTATTCTTCATTCTCCAATAGAACAAAGGAGGATGTAGAGGGCACCACCGCCCGCCGCCGCCCCCGCCGTGCCCGCTTCGGCGGTTTGACACCCAAGAGGGCATCCTAGGCCTCGTCGGCGGCAAATGAGACCACCGCAACCTTCGATTTGACTCACAAACGTGACAAATCAAATATTGTCTATCAAAAACCGATTAAAAACCGACATCCTGATAAAATCAAATCCGCGTTTAGTAATATCTAATAATTTACATCCAAGATAGATAATGTTCATTGATGCTTGCGCCTACATCCCGATGTTCATCCTGCTGACGGCGTACTCCACGGCGGGGCGGAAGTTACGCATCCGGAGGTCGAACTCTTGACGGATGCGACACTCGGCGCTGCAGTAGTGGATGATCTCTGAGGTCTCCGGCCCGTAGCGCCTACATCTCGCTACCCAAATGCAGACGTGGGGATTCTGGACGGGCAGCAACGGAATGTCGTCGTCGCCGTCATCAAGCCAGTACTACCACGCAATGTTCTCGAGATCCCGGTTGACGAGGTAGCGCAGCCGCCGCAGGTTGTGGTTCTTCCACCGCCCGTCAGGGGGCGACGGGCCGCCGCTGATTTCCTAGAGTAGTGCCATGGCTTCGGGGTCCGCCGGGTTGCAACGGTATTTCGGCATCGCTAAGAAGTACTTGGCACCGGAGTCTTCAGCAGCGGCATCTCCGATGAGCTTCAGACCCTTATCGGGGTTCCGCCGCCTCATCAACCTCTCCATCCCCTCGAAGCATAATGCCTCTGGATGATTGGCCTTGCGGAAGCACCGCTCAAAGCACGACCTGACGTAGCGATTCTTGCACACCCGACGAAGATCACGCAGCGACACGTGCAGTAGTACCTCATCAGAGTCGCAGATGCGCCGGAAGGTGCCGCAGATTTTATTACGAAGGTTCAGAAAATGGATGACGGGCTCATCCTTGATGGAGTGGATGATGATCTAGGTGACAAGATCATCTGGCAGCAGCTGCATCAAGCACACCGCGGCCATCAGGGAGAAGGGGAGGAAATAGAAAAGCGACGGAGTTTGGAAATTGAAAGGCGACGAGGGTTGAAGTTGAAGGCGGCGAGGGTTGAAGTTGAAGAAGGCGACTCGGCCATCTAAAACAATAAATGAAAATTGAAAAGGCACTGCAGTTTGGCTGCTACCACTGACGAGTGGGCCCGACATCATTGCCCCTGCACCTTCACCTTCCCGTGTAATTGGAAGGCGACGCGTGGTTTTGGACGGTTTTGCACCCGAAACGGAGCCCGATGCGCAATTGAGTGGCAGTAGTGGAGTAGTGGCCTAGTGGGTGGGGGCAGAGGTGCTTGACAGTTCCGCGTCTTGTCAATATAACTCCCCTGCCTTCCCCTGCTTTCCCCTGCTTCTTCCATAAGCTTATCATCTCTTTCGCTTCTTCTTCCTCCTCGCGACCCACCACTACAAATCTTCGGTCACCGAGAGATCACCAAGGAGGAGATGGCGTCGAGGAGCCCGCTGCCATCGAAGCGGGGACGAAGGGAGGACGACGACGATGAAAGCCTCCGTCGGAGGAAGTTGGAGAAGGGGAAGGAGCCGGTGACCAAGGACGCCGACGAGGAACCGTTCTTCAACAACACTAAGTTCGCCGTCGACCTGCTCAGGAGCGCCTTCAGAAAGCTCGAAGATGTTGGCGCGGCCTTCGACATCAAGGCGCATCATGAAGTGGACAAGGACCCGAGCGTGAAGGGTCTCGCCTTCAGGATCCACGGGTTGGCCGAGAAGCTCGGGAACCCCCCCGTGGTCAAGCGGGCTGCCCGCCACTTCGTCTTCGACAACGGCGGCTCCGACGGCGACAACGGCAGCCACGGCGGTGACGACGGCTCCGACGGCAGCCACGGCGGCGACGACGGCGGGACTCCGACGGCGGTGACCGACTAAATGATAGACTCCTCTACCATGTATAGTAATAATGTGTGTGTGTTTGTGTCTTCGTCACGTTGTTGGACATGAACTGCTTAGTTTGTTTGTCGATCATGAACTGCTTAGTTAATTAGTTTGGTTGTTGGATTTTGTATGTCATCAACTCGATCTAATAGATGCGAGTAGATCCATCCACGTCTCCTATAATATGTGTTATGTTGTGATGAACTGGAGATCTGTTGTGATGAACTGAAGATCTGTTGTGATGAACTGGATCTTAGAGACAATGGATAGTCATTGCCGACGCGGGTTAGCCTGCTCACGCTGACGCTGACGCGTGGGCCAGTGTCATTGGCGACGATGGTTAGTGAACCCGCATCGCCTTTGTTGGCAGTTGGGTCCGGGAGGGCAGGCAACGGTTATCTTTTTTATATTGGCTGCTGACGCTGACGCGTGGGCCCGTCACTATTTTTTTGGAATGAAACTTGCTTCCCTAAAATATTAGAGCCCATAAAACAGCACCTAAAAAATCATAAAAATACGAACAATTCATATTTGGACATTTAGTATTTGAATAAAATATCAACAGTCACACTTGTGTGCCCAAAATTCTTATATTTCATTTTTACACCCCATGGTAATTATATAATAATTCTAATAACATCAAATTTGCTCTAAAAATCTACAAATTGACTTGGCAACATAATTTGGGTACCTAAACTTGTCTTCAAAATTTCAAATGGTCTCGATGAAGGAATAATATACTTGTGTACAAATGTCTACATCTCTCACATAGTTTCCTAGAATGTTGCTTGAACATTGAAGTTTTTCACACTTTGCAACATGTTCGAACTCATATGCATTTGAAAACTTAACAAAACCTTGTGTTCACCTTAAGCTTACGAAATGCAAAGTTTCATCACTAATGGTTGTGTAAAACAAATATTATTTATATGTTGTTGTACTTACAAAGAACAAAATAAGGCATATAAACATTATTCAAGAAGCGAAATATACACTAAACAATAAAATTAATGAAAATATGGTGAATTTAGAAAAAATTAGAAAAAAATATCAAATTTGGACTAATTACGACGAAGAAATACATGTTACAACATTTGATTGCAGATTAAAAGGAGAAATGTGAATTGTTCTTCATTCGAATAGAACTGGCCCCACAGTCAGTAGCGACACGGGACTGATAACCCGCGTCGGCTTTGCTGCTCTTCCAAAAATTTACACAGATAATACGAGCAACATACAAAAGCTAATCTACTACTGACTTTCTATTCCAATACTCCGTTCGAACTTCACCATTTCGCGGCGGAACCTACAGTCTTCGCTGCAAAACAGAGAAATTCCAAGCCATCCTTTATCCACGCCGCAGCCGCCGCTGTTGCCTGCGCACGGCTGATCGCCGCGCACCTGTGCCGGAGGCGGCAGGGGTTCACCCCAAATGCGCCAAGTCGAGGAGTGGATCGCACGCGCGGCCTTCTCGCGCAAAGGCAGACACCCCTCGTTGCTCAGCCATCTCGACGTCGTACTGCCACCGCCCGCGACCCGCCTCATGTACCACTTCGCGGTGTCGTCAGTGGCAGCACCACCATTGTCCCTGTAGAGCAAGATGGCGTATAGATAGGCCGCCGCATCGTGCCCACCCTCGGCGGCGCACCGGAGATCATTGCTTCCCTTGTTTTCCATGAACACGGCTTTGATCCCAGAGAAGAAGCAAGCCTCCGGATTCCCGAGATCGGTCAGCATAGCAAGGAAGGCTTTGTAGGCGGTGGGGTCCCACACCCAAGAAATCTCATCTCTTATCCCCTCTATCGACAAACGCCGGCCAACGTCGCCGTGGCCGCACACGCGGCGCATGGTCGAGCAAGTACCGCGTAGGCTGCGGAGGTCAGCCAAGGGCCGCTCCGAGGTCGCACCGACGCGTGCCGCAATCTCAATGCGGAGGTCTTGAGGGAGGTCCAGCAGCGACGACGGCTGGTGCCGCCTGCTTCTTCCCGGCATGCTATTCATCTCCGGCCGGGAATGGTGACGATGAGGAGTATAGGCAGTTGTTGTTTTTTCGCGAGTAGATGAAGGGGCAGGGGATCTAAATTATGTTGGAAGGAGAAGATACAGGAGATTTGTTTCCAAACACGGTTTAAGTAAGCAATGGAGACGACGTTTGGCAAATCCGCGTATCCTTTAATTCTCCATTGCAGACGACGTTTGGTTAATCCGCGTATGCTTTAATTCTACATTGGAGACGATGTTTGGTTAATCCACGTATCATTTAATTCTACATTGGAATCACTGCCTCTGCTCTCAGGCATTGACTAGGCAACTGTTTCCCCATTGACCGGATCTGGCATCAATTTCTTGGGAACCTTCCCGTTTCCTGTGCTCTTGATCTTATCCCTTCCTCTCTTTTTTTGACAACCGATCTTATCCCTTCCTTGTTTTTGCTATAAAAAGGCACCGATGCCTATCGGTCCTCCTCACTTGCTTCCTTCTTCTCTAGATCTAGATCTAGCTATGACACAAAGAATAGATCTTGTAGGGCGCAAGCTTTTGCTTTTCTCTCTTCTTCCTCCTCCTCGTTCTCTCAGTTGCTAGAAGAATTCTTGTGATATGGGTGATAGGGTTGTTCATCCCTCTAGCACAGCTGCTAGAAAAATCCTTGTGATATATCAGCTGTCGAGGGAAGGTAGCCCAGAACCTCCTGGCATCAGGAAGAACAAGCCGACGGAAAGATCAGGTCTGGGGAGAGAAGCCCAGAACCATCCTGCTGTAGCTTTCTCGTCAAACTTGTGCTTCCTTTTGCTTTCCCTCCTCCAGGAGGAGGATTTTTGAAGGGATATGTTTCCACCCTCTGCTGTATCCTTCTCTTGTGCTCACTTGTAAGCATAAAGAAGAAGCCATAATCTGGAGCATATGTCGTCATGAAGAACAAGCCGACGGCGACCTCCTTTCTCTTCACCTCCGATGATCGACCGACGGGCAGGGAAGGAGCAAGATCGAACTTTGAGCCACAACATCGCCAAGTCAGCACCCACCACCGCAGTGGTCTTCTACCTCTGGCCGGCCGGAGATTCAGCTAGAGCCGGACGCGAGTTCGAGGCTGCCGAGCTGGCCAAGATCCCGAGGCCTCCCTATCTGATGTACCAATGATGAATGTAATCTGTGTGTGTGATTTTGCAAATCTCGTCATGAAGAACAAGCCGACGGAAGTATATCTCTTTTGCTTAGTTTAGATCTATGTTCCTCATCCTGGTAGTGCCTAGTGATGATGAACATAGATGGCCGCTTTGTAACCTTCTGATGTATCAATGATGACTGTAATCTGTGTGTGTGATTTTGCATCTCAAGAGACTTGCTTGTGTGATTATCTGTGTGCAGTACAATTTTTTGTATGATTTACCTACTCACTTGCAAGCATGAAGAAGAACAAGCCGACGGAGGCTGGCTAATCCGCGTCTCTTTTGATGTAATCTGTGTGTGTGATTTCGCATCTCTTGCCCATAACAAAGGCGACACGGGTTGGTTAATCCTCGTCTCTTGCCCGTAACAAAGGCGACGTGGGTTGGCTAATCCTCGTCTCTTTTATATTAACGCCCGTTACTGAACTGAAGCAGCCTGCAACATACTTACTGAACTGAAGTAAAATATAAACAGAATATATGTAGTATCTTAGGCAGAATATATTACAAAAAGGATTCAAATTCCACCACATCCTATATATTACAAAAAGGATTCAAATTCCACCAATACATCACATCCTTTATATTACAAAACGGATTCCATTTCCACCAATGGACACATCCTGCATTACAAAGAGGATTCCCCAAAAATCAGGCTTGCTTTTTCTTCCTTGATTTCTGTATATGGATTTTTTTCACTATGGTCGCTTCGCAAGTACGGTGTTTTGTTAGTTCCCAAGAGTCGGGGCTTGTATGAAGTGTCAAAGGATGGAATTTCGTCAAACTGGTTGTATTCCTCCTCCTCAACAACATTTTCAACCCCAACAATCCTTTTTTTTCCAGGCATAACCACAGACCAGTTCTTCTTTGCAAGGTCAGGTACATAGAACACTTGCTCAACATCGTTGGCGAAGACAAACAGTTCGTTTTTGTAACCAAAGACCCGGAGATCAACACTAACATAACCATATTTGTCCTTGCTCACAGCTCTCTTCCCATTGGTGACCCATCTACACCGAAACAAGGCTACCTTCAATCCTACATAATCAAACTCCCATATCTCCTCTATTTGACCATAATATGTGTCTGTCTCCATGTCATCATCATCATGACTGTCGTCGACGACGGCCCGTACACGGACACCACTATTTTGATAGACGCTCTTTTTATCTTGGGCCATGGTGTAGAACATGTATCCATTGATATCCATTACTTGGTATCTTGTAACAGTGAATAATGGCCCCGCTGCTAGATTCCTTATCTCGTCGGTTATTACAGCATTGCTGCATGTCTCGACATAATCTCGGAGCCACCTGCTGAAACCTTGCATGTGCATCTTTGCAAGCCAAGCCCTACCACGGTCAGGGTTGTCTTCACGTAGTTGTCGCTTGTGCTCATTGACAAACAGTGTAATTAGGTGCAGCTATTGTATCACAGTGAAATGAGCCTTTTGGAAGGCATCTGGTTCCGGAGTGACTGACTTTTTCCCCAGGGTCCCAACACCTGAAAGCCTACCTTCATGCCGTGAGCGAGGCACACCAATAGGGTTTTGGGGGTCCATATAACCCATGGCCCACTCCACTGCTTCGATGGTCTTGTAGCCATGAACAATGGCTCCCTCCGGAAATAACCGGTTATGTACCAATGATTTCAGGAATCCATAGAACATCTCATATGGAAACATCTGATGAAGGTAAGATGGGCCAAGGAACCAGATTTCCCTCGCGAGGTGTGCTGTTAGATGCAGCATGAGATCAAAGAATGATGGTGGGAAGGTAGCTTCAAGCAGCCATAGGGTCTCGAAATGCCTCCTCTCTAAGTCCAATAGTTTTTCCTCATCAATCACCTTCTGTTCTATTGCATTGAAGAATAAACACAAGCTCGTGACCGCGTCGCGAATCAGTTCTGTCTTGATACCTCTAAGTGCAACAGGAAGAAGAGTTGTCATCAACACATGGCAATCATGAGATTTCATCAAGTTGAAATTCATTTTCATGTCCTTCACCGACACTAGCCTCTTGAAGTTTGATGAGTAGCCTGAAGGTACTTTCAAATCATGCAAAAACTAACAGAATTCTTTTCTCTCTGCCTTTGACAAGGTGGTTGCAGCAACGGGAAGGTCTGTCCCCGTCTCTGTTTCCTCTGCATAGAGCTCCGGCCTAATACCCAGTTCTTTAAGATCCTCCCTTGCATTTTTAGGATCTTTTCCCTTAGACTTCTGTTGTAGCAATGTTCCACAAGTAGCTTCACACACATTCTTCTTGACGTGCATGTTGTCAATCGAATGACGCACATCCAACATCGGCCAATACTCTAGCTCCCATAGAATTGATTTCTTGTTCCACATTCCTTCTTCTTCTTCTTCTTCACCATCTCGTTTCTTTCTTTTGCCAAGGGTTTTTTCAGTCAGTTTGGGTAACTCCTCGATAGTTTTGACGTCCTTGACTTTCAAGTGGATCAGATCTCCAGTCACATGCAACGGCTCCTCTCGATTCTTCTTTTCCCCATTAAACTGACAATCTATGGCCTGGTATGGATGTTTTTTGCCTAGGAAACGAAGGTGCCCCATAAATACATATTTCTTTGAATGTCTTAGCCATACTGCGCAAGTATCTTCCAAGAAGTGTGGGCAAGCTGCACCTTTCCTTTTACTCTGGCCAGAGAGGTTGCGATGAGCCGGGTTGTCATTGATGGTGGTGAACAACATGACGCGCATTGTGAACTCCTCACGCTTGTACTCATCCCAAACCTCCTTCACACCAGGCTTCCACAGTATCTTCAAGTCATCAACTAGTGGCCTCAAGTAGACATCAATACGGTCGCTGTTGGCACATTTTATCTATAAATATTTCCCCTCACATTTACAGGAAAAAGGACTAAAATATAATTAGATCACCTCATTAGGGTTTATATTGACAACTTCCACGAGTTTTGGTGAATCTATGAATTTACAGGGACTATTCAGAAAATATGCAAAGAAACCACTCTAGAAGACTCCAGAAGGCTCCGGAACTCAACGTGACTTAGCACCTAAGAAAGAAGCATCTAGAAGGATCAAGGACCCACCTGGCCGAAGTGGACCCCGAGGGGGGCCCACCCCAGCCCGATCGGCCTGGTGGTGGGGCCGGTCGGCCCCCCTGGCGCCAAATGGGCCCAGCTTCTGGAATGTTCTTCCACCGCCTATGAGGATCAATCTAAACCACAAGTTAAGGTCGGTTTGATCGTACGGTGCACATCATCTCCTCCGGGCTATATAAGCAGACCCCCTGACCCCAGGGCAGACAACAATTCATTCTATCAGATCCTCCATGCCTATCTGAGATTAGAGCTCTAGATTAGAATTAGAGTTGGAGAGTTAGTATCAAGTTGAGAGATTAGAGCCACGATCTATTTAGATCTAGCTAATCTTGTTCGAGAGGATTAGAGAGCGGTAGAGGCGAAGCTGAAGGAAGGCCCGGACCTGTCGGTGTCTCCTCTTCATCTTCTACCTCTGGGATCAACTCCATTGGAGCCTGATCCTGAGACCTTGTGGAAAGATCGACTTCTTATTCAAGTGAGTAACATTGTTTTTATTGTTCTTACGGTTCATAACTCTTTGAGTACTTTAATTCCTGTCGCTCTTGAGTTAAAGTTGCATGTTTAGTGTAAGCGTGGTGCTTAGACTAGCTAGCTTATGAATGCCTTCTATATTCCGGATCGTGTGGTAGAAGCGGGAAGTGACCTTGTTCCCGTCTGTCCTTTGCAGTCCACCTCCCGTCTATAGAAACCGTAGGACTCCCCCCATAGATTCTCGGGAGGTTCCCTTTCCTAAGTGTGCCTTCAGACAATCACCCTATAAGAACAATATAGACATAGCTTGTGAGAATAAGAACCAGACATCCTTAAGTTTTCCTTATCTCTCTTTCTGTCAAGTCCTTGATAGCTGCTGAGTGATTAGTTGTATACCTCAGATACTCTCTTTACCATTCTCCTTGTGGATTCGATATTTAAAACCCTCTCCCGGGTGGAATGCTCACCGGTATCCGTGCGCTTGCGGATTATCCATCATAATATTTCTGTAGGCTTAACAAATACCAACAAGCATTTCTGGCGCCGTTGCCGGGGAGAACGGTTAAGAGAAAACTCTTCGAGTATAACTAATCTTGTATCTTTCTTTTTTCTTTTTAGTTTTAGATTACCTACTGTCCTTATGGACACTACCCTCATTAAAGACTTTTCGGCACCCTCAGAGCTCAGCCTTAGGCCTATGCCATCATCGAAACCAATCCTATCTGATGCCTATGAGCTGCGCCCACGGTTAATAGAGATGGTCCAAACCAACACTTTCTTAGGAATAGAAGACGAAGACCCTTATCATCATCTCCAGCAGTTTGAGCAAACTTGTGACTGCCTGCACATTGAGGGTATGTCAGACGAGACTATCCGTTGGAAGCTTTTTCCATTCACTCTGAAAGGAAAAGCTCGCCAATGGTACGACCGGACCAAAGAGAAGATGAAAGGCGATTGGGGAACTCTCCGTGCAGATTTTTGCATGGATTTTTATCCCTTATCTAAAGTAGTCGACCTCAGAATCAAGATCATATCCTTCAAACAGGGGGATAATGAGTCTATGAGTTCATCCTGGGAACGTTTTGAACTCCTTTGCAAATCCAGACCAGATCTAAGCCTTCAAGACCATATTCTCCTTCAACATTTCTATATTGGTCTTAATAAGGAATCTAGAGCCTATTTGAATGTCTCCTCTCATGGATCATTCATACACCTTACATCTAGTGAAGCTAGAACTGTCCTAGACAACATTCTAGTCAGCACTAATGATGGTCCTTTAGAAGAGAAAACTTTAGAAGAAGAGATTCCAGAGATAGCTACATCAGAACCTATGCCAGAAACATCTCAACCTATAGCTATTCAACATATAGAATCACCACAGGAAGAAATTCCTCTACCTGATTTTATAAATAATATCGAGGATGATTTATTTTTCGATTATGGAAACACCTCGAAATATCATAAAGAGAAGAGGCCTCGAAAGCACACATCTTCTTCACATGAGAAGATAGACCCTTTTGAGCAAACCTTCTCAAGAGAACACACTGTGGAGCTTGCATCCATCATGAGTGGGGAATGGTTAGAAGAGTCAGAGCTTTCCTCTGATGTAGTCCATTTGGATTCACCTTCTATACCAATTCAATGTACAATCAATGGAACCTCCTTTGATGCCCTTTATAATCCGGTTGTGGGAATCAATATAATGGCCTTATCCTTTTTCCATCAGTTTATTAAAAACAAGCCATTATCTCCCACAACGAAATTATTAAAGTGCTCCTCAGGACAAATTATTCAAAGTTCGGGAATTCTCTATGTCTTACCTATTTCAGTTTACGACATGCCAATTCACCTGAGCTTTCACATTTGTGATATTAAGGAGTTCGATCTTTTAATAGGCTATCCTTTAGAAAAACTCCTTAAAGAAGGACACACAGGGAAACCTGATGTTTGCCTAGGCAAAACCATTAAAGTTCCCTTACACTTCTCACATTCGATCCATACTAAGACCGAACCCAGTCCTGAACCTGACCCAATGGAAGAGGTGAATGAAGCATCTCTGGAACATTTCGTAGAATCCAATCAAGAAGATGTCACTGAATTCTTCATCGAGGAGGAAGAAGAAAATCCTACAGAATCTGAGCCCCTCGATGAAACCGAGGAACCCTCGAGACCTCCCATTGAGCTTAAACCTTTACCACCTGGTCTTAGATATGCCTTTTTGCACAATGATTCTGAGTCTCCTGTGATCATTAATGACCAACTCACTCAGGAAGAGACTCATAGGCTGATAACCATCTTAGAACAACATCGCTCAGCCTTTGGCTACTCGCTCCAAGACCTTAAGGGCATCCATCCTGCCCTTTGCACTCATCGCATTCCTACAGACCCTGATGTTCTACCATCTAGAGAGCCACAACGAAGACTCAACAATGTGATGAGAGAGGTAGTGAAGAATGAAGTTCTGAAACTCTTACACGCCGGGATTATATATCCTGTGCCACATAGTGAGTGGGTAAGCCCCGTGCAAGTTGTGCCTAAAAAAGGGAGGCATGACAGTTGTGAAGAATGAGAGGAATGAATTAATTCCTCAGAGAACCGTTACTGGTTGGCGTATGTGCATAGATTATAGAAAACTCAACAAAGCCACAAGGAAAGATCACTTTCCACTGCCCTTCATTGATGAAATGTTAGAGCGGTTGGCAAATCACTCTTTCTTTTGCTTCCTTGATGGATATTCTGGATATCACCAAATCTCAATCCATCCCAGTGACCAGAGCAAAACCACTTTTACATGTCCTTATGGAACTTATGCTTATCGTAGAATGTCTTTTGGGCTATGTAATGCTCCAGCTTCTTTTCAAAGATGTATGATGTCTATATTCTCTGATATGATTGAAGAGATCATGGAAGTTTTCATGGATGATTTTTCTGTTTATGGAAAAACCTTTGATGATTGTCTAGAAAACTTGGATAAGGTTTTGCAAAGATGTGAAGAAAAGCACTTAGTCCTTAATTGGGAAAAATGTCATTTCATGGTTAGAGAAGGAATAGTGCTAGGCCATCTAATTTCTGAAAGAGGAATTGAGGTAGATAGAGCTAAAATAGAAGTAATTGAACAACTACCTCCACCTGTTAATGTCAAGGGAATCAGAAGTTTTCTTGGCCATGCTGGTTTCTATAGAAGGTTTATAAAAGATTTTTCTCATATTGCTAGACCTCTTACAAACTTGCTTGCCAAAGATGTTCCTTTTGACTTTGATGATGCTTGTCTTAAATCTTTTGAAACTCTAAAAAATGCTCTTATTTCTGCACCCATTATACAACCCCTTGATTGGTCTTTACCTTTTGAAATTATGTGTGATGCAAGTGATTATGCTGTGGGGGCTGTTTTGGGGCAAACAAAGGACAAGAAACATCATGCCATTGCTTATGCTAGTAAAACTTTGACAGGACCTCAACTCAATTATGCCACAACTGAAAAAGAACTGCTAGCTATTGTTTATGCCATTGACAAGTTTAGATCTTACTTAGTAGGAGCAAAAGTTATTGTTTGCACTGATCATGCTGCTTTAAAATATTTGCTCACTAAGAAAGATGCTAAACCTAGATTAATAAGATGGATTCTGCTTCTCCAAGAATTTGACTTAGAAATAAAAGATAAGAAGGGAGTAGAAAATTCTGTTGCCGATCATTTGTCTAGAATGTATTTTGAGAAACCACAGGAATTACCCATCAATGACGCAATGAGGGACGACATGCTCTATCGGATCGCCCGGTCAGACCCCTGGTACGCAGATATTGTTAATTTTATGGTTGCAGGGTATGTACGACCAGGAGCCGACAAGAAAAAGCTTATTTACGAGAGTCGCCATCACCTGTGGGATGAACCATACCTTTTTCGAGTATGCTCTGACGGGTTACTCAGGAGGTGTGTACCGGCAGAAGAAGGAATGAAGATCATTGAGAAGTGCCACTCATCACCATATGGAGGTCATTATGGAGCTTTCCGCACACATGCAAAGATCTGGCAAAGCGGATTTTTCTGGCCAACCATGTATCAAGACACAAAAGATTTCGTACGAAGGTGCAACTCCTGTCAGAGGCACGGAAACATCAATTCCAGAAATGCCATGCCACTGACAACCAACCTTCAGATCGAGCTCTTTGATGTCTGGGGAATTGACTACATGGGACCATTCCCAAAATCCGGAAAATTCGAGTACATCTTAGTGGCAGTTGACTATGTCTCCAAATGGGTTGAAGCCCTGCCATGCAGATCTGCTGACCACAAAAGCTCAATAAGAATGTTTGAAGAGACAATATTTCCGAGATTCGGTACGCCAAGGTTAGTGATAAGTGATGGAGGATCCCATTTCATCGACAAGCGCTTCGAGAAATACCTCATGAACCATGGGATCCAGCACAATGTCGCTACTCCTTACCACCCGCAAACAAGTGGTCAAGCAGAGACGTCCAATAAGCAGATCAAGAACATTCTACAGAAGACGGTGGACCAAATGGGGATAAAATGGAAAGACAAGCTACCCGAAGCACTTTGGGCCTATCGGACAGCTTATAAAACCCCCATTGGAATGTCTCCCTACCAACTGGTCTACGGGAAGACATGTCACTTGCCGGTTGAGCTAGAATTCAAGGCTCATTGGGCAATAAAGAGATGGAACATGGACTTTGAAGCAGCCGGAACAAAACGGAAAATGCAACTGTCCGAGCTAGAAGAATGGAGAGAGAAGGCGTATCACAGTGCCAAGATCTACAAGGAAAGAACCAAGAGATGGCACGACAAGAGAATCATAAAGAAAGAATTCAACCCAGGCGATCAGGTATTACTTTTTAACTCCAAGGTACGACTCTTTGGGCACGGGAAGCTACGAAGCAAGTGGGACGGACCATACAAGGTGGTGAATTCCTCGTCACACGGAGCCGTCACTCTTCAAGATGACGAAGGTACGTTATTCAAGGTAAATGGTCAACGTCTTAAAATATTTTTAGAGCCCAATAAAGAGTCTGAGGATTTAGATGAAATAGATTTCTTTTGTTTTCCCACGAATATTAATTTTAGGCCGTAATGGGCCGTCGTAGGGTTTTTAAGGATCAGCACACGGTTAGAGCACCCCGCGCCAAAGATCGTCGCGAGACGACGTGGTGGGGGGCCGACCGGCCTCCTCACTGGGCCGATCGGGCCCTGCCCACCGCCTCGCGCCGCCAGCTTTCGCCCACGCTATCTCTAAGGTGCTCAGTTTTGGAAAAACTTGTTCGGGGATCTTTTACGAGATATCCCATAGCCTTCCCAAGCTAGGTCAACCCCCTCTGCAAGTCCATGACCGATATATAAGCAGGGGCAGACCTCCACCTTTTTCTCATCCCAAAGCCTCCAAGTAGCAGCAATGGCCGACAAGCAGCTTATCCCCTTTAGCTTTGAAGCCAAGGCGGTTGTTCCTTTCGAGAAGGAAGCAAAGCCGCTAGCCTCCTTGCCTCCTGATCTCAGCCCTCTCTCGCTGTTCCCGCCTAGTCGTCCACGTTCGCCGCCACTGCCTAAAGAAAGCAGGCAGGCAACGTACGCTCAGTCGTACGATCGCCGTCGTGAAGCAGCTCAGAAGAAGCCGATCCGTGTTCCTAGCTACATGGATCTGAAGAAACCAAGGGATGGTGAGCGACTCGCTGACGTGCGCATGGACAAGCATGGCAACACAAGGGTGCATAAGTACACCACCTCCTCAAGCCGTGTCACCATCGACGGAGTTCGTGCCAAAGAACCTCAAATCAAGAGAATTCCGGTCATCGAAGCCAGCCAGCGGATGCCGCAGAAACAGAAGACCCGGAAGACCGTAGCTGAGCTAGCGCAGGAAGTAGCAAGCCTGGCAGAAACTTGCAAAGAGATCCACCGCGTCAACACTTCCCTCACCAAGACCGTCCTCAAACTGTTAGAATCAAAGAAGCGAAGGGACGATGAGGAAGACCATAGCCGCGACCTTAAGAAGGGCAAGCGCCCTTTGTAAACACCTTAGTTAGAGAGCACATTAGTGATAGTTAGTTCGAGTTAGTTAGTTTGCTTTAGTTGTTAGAGTTGTTTAATAAAGTGCTCTCTCCTTTAATAAAGAAGTATTCCACAAGTTGAGCTATTTTTGCCTATATATATATTTTCTGGATATGTTTTTGTCTCCACCATACTGTGCATGCAAGATAACAGAAAACAAGTGTGGGGGAGAAGAACAGACGACCAAACGGCATCTTCCACGACCAAAATCAAGAAAAACGGGAAAAGCACAGAACAAACGACTCGCACGACGAACCACGGCAGAACCCAGTTCGGCCACGTCTCGTCCACCACTCGGTTTGCTTCCTGAACTTTTTATATTTTTGTAATTTGCTTTCCGTTTCGAATTTAAATAAAGATGCCCTGCTAAAATGTCCTGATAACCTAAAAGATAAAGTTTCACATGTTTATGCTCTTAGAAATATTTATTGCTTTTGGGATGATCAGAATGAGGTTAGAATAATGAGAACCATCTTTCTTTTATCTTGTCTATGGAGAGTACTTTAAAAATCATTAGCTAAGTTTCTCCTTTGTGATCAATAATATATCTCAGCAGAGCTTTCATTGAAAATAAATTTGATTAAATGCTGCTTACTTGTATTGAGCTTTGTCAAATCTAGAGCTATGTTGAAGTTTTGTCTAAGTCTATGATCAAGATCACGTACACTGCTTTCACTAAAGTATCTATGCTCTAAGATTTTTGATCTCTGTCTCCCATATCATGAAAAAAGGTACAGCTAAAAAAAAGAAGAGAGAAAAAGCCAAAGAAAGAAAAGAAAAAAATTATGAGTGGAGAGAAAAGTGAGAGAGAGGAGAAAATGGACAAGTGTTCTACGGGTCAGAAGAACCCCCCTCTCAGAAAAAAGGCATAAAAAAGAGAAGAATAATGGACATGTGTCCGAGGGTGAGTAGGGCCCACTTCTCTAAAATAATAAGTGAGAGAGTAATAATGGACGCGTGTCCGAGGGTGAGTAGAACCCAACTCTCCACAAAATAGCTGAATACCTTGTTCTAAAAAATGGGAAAAGATAGAAGATTCTAAAGTCAGAGCAGTGGTTTTTAAAATTTGACACACGCACATATCTTGATCTACGACCTATGACAGGCCTCTTCATGGATACAGATTATGACCCAGCAATATATGCAAAGTAAGTCTGCTACATCTTTACATTCTAAAAACTTCACATATATTTGAGAGTATCACAAAGGAGTAAGCAAGGCTGCATTTTCTTTTAAAAAAACTTATTCAAACTCTCTCCATTGACTTGATTTGAGAAATAAAGGTGATTTGTTTCTAACTATGCTCAGATATCCCCTAAGTACATATATGACTAAGGAGTATAATTATGTTGATTCTTGTCTCTACGGTTGTAAACCATCCTTTTATCGAGGACGAGTAAAAGCCTAAGTGTGGGGGAGTTTGTTGGCACATTTTATCTATAAATATTTCCCCTCACATTTACTGGAAAAAAGACTAAAATATAATTAGATCACCTCATTAGGGTTTATATTGACAACTTCCACGAGTTTTGGTGAATCTATGAATTTACATGGACTATTCAGAAAATATGCAAAGAAACCACTCTAGAAGACTCCAGAAGGCTCCGGAACTCAACGTGACTTAGCACCTAAGAAAGAAGCATCTAGAAGGATCAAGGACCCACCTGGCCGAAGTGGACCCCGAGGGGGGCCCACCCCAGCCCGATCGGCCTAGTGGTGGGGCCGGTCGGCCCCCCCTGGCGCCAAATGGGCCCAGCTTCCGGAATGTTCTTCCACCGCCTATGAGGATCAATCTAAACCACAAGTTAAGGTTGATTTGATCGTACGGTGCACGTCATCTCCTCCGGGCTATATAAGCAGACCCCCTGACCCCAGGGCAGACAACAATTCATTCTATCAGATCCTCCATGCCTATCTGAGATTAGAGCTCTAGATTAGAATTAGAGTTGGAGAGTTAGTATCAAGTTGAGAGATTAGAGCCACGATCTATTTAGATCTAGCTAATCTTGTTCGAGAGGATTAGAGAGCGGTAGAGGCGAAGCTGAAGGAAGGCCCGGACCTGTCGGTGTCTCCTCTTCATCTTCTACCTCTGGGATCAACTCCATTGGAGCCTGATCCTGAGACCTTGTGGAAAGATCGACTTCTTATTCAAGTGAGTAACATTGTTTTTATTGTTCTTACGGTTCATAACTCTTTGAGTACTTTAATTCCTGTCGCTCTTGAGTTAAAGTTGCATGTTTAGTGTAAGCGTGGTGCTTAGACTAGCGAGCTTATGAATGTCTTCTATATTCCGGATCGTGTGGTAGAAGCGGGAAGTGACCTTGTTCCCGTCTGTCCTTTGCAGTCCACCTCCCGTCTATAGAAACTGTAGGACTCCCCCCATAGATTCTCGGGAGGTTCCCTTTCCTAAGTGTGCCTTCAGACATCACCCCATAAGAACAATATAGACATAGCTTGTGAGAATAAGAACCAGACATCCTTAAGTTTTCATTATCTCTCTTTCTGTCAAGTCCTTGATAGCTGCTCAGTGATTAGTTGTATACCTCAGATACTCTCTTTACCATTCTCCTTGTGGATTCGATATTTAAAACCCTCTCCCGGGTGGAATGCTCACCGGTATCCGTGCGCTTGCGGATTATCCATCATAATATTTCTGTAGGCTTAACAAATACCAACAGTCGCTAGGTTGCTTTGGCCCGGAGACC
Source organism: Cenchrus fungigraminus (assembly GCA_036936925.1). Taxonomy (NCBI): domain Eukaryota; kingdom Viridiplantae; phylum Streptophyta; class Magnoliopsida; order Poales; family Poaceae; genus Cenchrus; species Cenchrus fungigraminus. Next base: position 40,555,040 of record CM072778.1, on the reverse strand, counting down.
TATATTGTCAGCATCATATATTTCTGTTTCTTGCATAGCCAGGGTGGAAGGTTGTACAACGACAGCACGACAGGCCAGGTGCTATGTGTTGAGCTCTGGTTACCGAATGGGTTCACACCATCTGTGCTCATAGCAAACCGTATGCTCCTTACGTCTTCGTCAAACCACGGAAAGTGGTTATTAATGTTACCCCATTGTGCTGCATCTGCGGGGTGCCTAAACTTGCCATCTTGCTTAAGCTCCTTTCGGCCTTCGTCATGCCAACGCAAGAGTTGGGCCTCCTTTCGTGTTGCGAACCATCTTCTCAGCTGATGAATGATGCAAAAATACCATGCCACCCTCACAGGAGCCCCTCTGTTAGCCTTCTTCTTCTTGCCTCTGATCTCGCCGGGCTCGTTCTCGTCATCAGCATTATTATCATCTCCACCATCCTTTTTCCTCTTGTACCGATCATAGCCACACTTGGGGCACTTGTCAAGGTCTGCATAATCTCCACGGAACAATACACAACTGTTCTTGCTTGAATGGATTTTTTCAACCTCTATTCCCAGAGGACAGATTATCTTCTTCGCCTCATAGACACACTCTGCTATTTGGTTTCCTTCAGGTAGCATGTCTCTAAGCACATCCAATAGATGTTTGAAACTTTTGTTGCTCCAACCATGATCTGCCTTAAGCTGCAGAAGTTTTAGATCACCAGAAAGGCGAGAGTACTTCTGGCAATCAGGATAGAGGGGTTTCTTTGAATCTTCAATGAACTGCTTTAGGCTCGCTAATTCAGAAGGTGTGTACACTCGTTGAAACTCAACATCCCGCAACATTTGATCAACATTGTGCACACGTTGCAACACCTCACCATCATCGAAGCCCCTAACTTCTTGATCAGTGATATCCTCAGGCCTCATCACATTTGGCGGGAATAATGGTTCATTTTCCTCAAAAACTCCACCGTCATCAAGGTCTTCATCATGGTCGGTAGCATGGTGTCGCACGTCACCTTCATTTAGGCAGCCTGCTTCGAGTTCATTAAGGCCTTCCTCACCATGTTTATTCCAACACGTGTAATTTTTTGTGAAACCACGTGTGACCAAATGATGAAAAAGGATTTCCCGTTGTGCGAATTTCTTCTGGTTGAGACAATCTATACAGGGGCAAAGCATTGCCTGAACACCACGGTTTCTCATATCCGCCTCTGCTTGATTTAGAAAACCATTGACCCCGCTTAAGAAATTCTCCCAATCTTCTTGGGGCTGTCTGTACATCCAAGTCCGAGCAGCAGACGCCATCTGTATTCCATAAACCAAATGAGCATAATTCATCACACAAAAAAACCGATAACATAAGAGGATTAGGACAGCTGAAGAATTTTAATAAAAGGGGGCAATTAATTTCCACCTTGACGAGGACTTTCTACGGGGTGAGCGCGGCCGAGGAGGAGGATCGGAGGCGGCGTCGCGGCCGCGGTGATAGCGCGGAGGACGGCGCCGAGCCCTAGGGGGAGGGGACACGGAGTCGTCTGCTTTGGATGACGCCACGGTCGACGTCCGCTGGCCCCTTTTGCCGTCGCGCACGCGGCCGGCCGACCTGCTGCAGCGCCGGCTTTCTGAGGAGAGAAATTAAGCGTGATCCTCAGAGCGCGCGCAGCTGGCGGCGGCGAACGGGGCAGGCCGGCGGGGCCATCTGAGCAGAGAGATTGAGCGAGTGACCTTCTGAGGAGAGAGAGCGAGTGTTGTTGTCGGAACGGGAGTGGCCTTCTGCAGAGAGAGAGCGAGTGCTGTCGGAAGGAGAAGACAGAGACGAGCAATAACAACACGCGTCTCCGATGTGAGAAAAAAGGCGACCCTGGGCGGCAATCAAAGGAGACGAGTCCTAAGAAACGAGCGTATCCAATTGGGTCGCCAGCAAAGGAGACGCATCCTAACAAGCATGCATCTCCAGTACGAAATTATCGGTAACGGACTTTATAGCCCGTTACCAATACGGCAGTGATCAGTAATGGACTTAAATAGCCCGTTACCGATAGGGCATTGATCGGTAACGGACTTTACGAGCCTGTTACCGATAGGTTTAACTTTTGTAACGGACTCAAGTTAACATCCGTTACAAATAATTCATGTAACGGGCGCTTAAGAAGCCCGTTACCAGAAGTCACATTGGTAACGGGCGTAGTGGAGGCCAACCCCGGGGTCGGCCTGCCACGCTTATGGGTAACAGGCGCCAAAGAACAACCGTTACAGATGTGGGTGCATGTAACGGGCGTTAAGGGCCCGTTACAAATACTGCGTGACCTATTTGAGGTTTTCACGTAGTGTTAGTGAGGAACTCCAAGTCCAACTCAAGACCTGTGGAAGACATTGCAAACCTGCAAAACAAGATGAGAACAATCAGATGAGCAACATAGGGAAAATAATACAAATGAAACAGAATAATTGAGATGACACGAAATAGCGGTTCAATTATTACAATTCAATACCGTGCATAAGTTCGTACAGGAATCAAATATTACAAATTTCGAAATTAAATGTCCTAATGTTACAAGCAACTATGATCATATGAATCCTGCATTGTTGCTACGCCCACGTCCACGTCCGCGTCCATTGTTGCTACGACTGGTTGGGGTTTGGGAGAGTCCTGAAGGTGAGGATGCGCCCACAGACGTACTTGGTGCGTTGCAAGCATAATTTGGAGCTGTGCATCTCTTGTACGTGTGGCCCATATTGTGGCACTTGTAGCACATCACTACTGCAGCTCCAGCTTCTGTTTCGTCAATGTTGTTCCTAATCCTCTTCTTCTTCCATCTTCCAACACCTTAGCACATTTCTGGATCTGGATTTGGTATGTGCACAACATTTTCCTTGGGGTTCTCAGTAAAACTACCCTGCACAAGGTAGCCCTCAATTGTTCGGTTCCAAGTGTTCCGAACAGTTTCCTTTTCGTAGTACCACGACACGTACCTACATGTGATTATACCATGCTTGAAATCAGATGGTATATGCTTGATGCTTCTAATACATGACATCAACAACAAAAGGTCTAGAATAAAGGACTTACATATTGACTGCATACTATTAACAGAAAATAGTAATTTTTATTAGAAGGAGAATAGGATTGACCACGACACGTACCTACGGTGGCTGAAATTTCTAATTTCGTAACATATGGCGATCACATGTGTGCAGGGGGTGTGTAGTAGCTGCGGCTTCCGGCAAGAGCATCGGCAGACTTGGTTGCCAATTTTACACACTTGGATCGTCTTTTCACGCGATGGGCCAAGCCGCATTTTCCCTTTGCACTCAACCTCATATTTCCACATAATTTCATTGTCAGCATACTGGTAATAAGGTTGCGCTCAGACCTTGTGAAGAAGTGCTTTTCCCTGAGCCTTCTCCAAATACCCAGTCATTCTGGTGCAGTACACCATTTGAGTGTTCCTCACAACCGCATCCGCTGCCTGGCTCGCCTTTCGTAAAAATATTGCATTGTGCGATACATAAAGAACTCAATGATGCCAACTAGAGGAAGAGGTCCTGAACCGTGAAGGACACAGTTGTAGACCTCATCAAAATTAGTGGTTTTTATCCCATGCTTTGCTCCGCACTCATCAAACATGAGACACCACTTTTCCTTAGGCTCATTCTGAATCCACTAGCTGAAGGTCTTCACAGCACGCGCGCCCTCTTCTCCGCCTAACTTGAGGGCCATCTAATCTCACATCCTCGAGAGAAACTGGCTCTTCGCCAGGTTCAGGATTCACTGACTTCTTTCCTATCTCCTCTGATGCCTTCTTTGTCAGGTCATCTAATTTCTTCCAAATGACATCGAACTTCTTCTGCTGAGTCTGCTCACACAACTGCTCAAACAATTTAGACAGAGCCTTGTTCTTGAACTGACTATGGAAGTTTGATTCATGTGCCTAGTGCACCACCTGCTCTTAACATCTAGCCACAATGGAACTCTATAATGCTCTTTGCTGCCATCTTTTATGTCATTTATTGCTTGCAAAATACCTTTGTGCCTATCGTGTATGACACACACGTTCTGCACATCCTGCACCACCATGTTATTCAACCTCTCAAGGAACTAGTACCAACTGTCACCATTCTCCTCCTCCACAAATGCAATGGCCAAAGGAAGCAATTGATTATTACTGTCAGCTGCCACAACTATCAGGATTGTTCCTTTGTATTTACCTACGAGAAAAGTGTCATCTATGCAAAGGACATGTCGACAAAGTTTGAAAGCCTCAATGCAGGCACCCAATGCCAAGAATGACAGCTGAAGCACAAGCTTGCCTAGTTTCTCCTGACAAGGATAATCCTTGATATCATAGTAGCTGCCAAGATTCATCTGGACTATTATGTGCAGCAAGCTAGGCAAATTGTGCTAGGATGCTTCATAAGTACCCCACCTATGCTCCAATACCTTCTTCTTTGCGTTGTATGCCTTGCCGTAAATGATGGTGTACCCGAATTTTTCCTTAATTGCACCGATAATGACCTTCGGCTCACAAGAAGTACATTTCACAATGGTAGGGTACATGTGGCTTGCAACAAAATAGGCTGAAATGTTTCGGTGCCTTGCATCAATCCGATCAAGGGTACATGTCTGAGGCAGTACTTCTTTGACCTCTATGTAATGATCCCACTTATCCTTATATGCATACACTCGAAAAGCACAATCAGACTTCTTACAATGCACTTCATATATATTCGGAGAGCTCTTCGCTACCCGGAACTCTTTGTGCAGAGTCAAGGAGGACCACTGCTTGACTGCATCCTTCACATGTGCAGTACTAGGGTACATGGGGCCTACTGTAACCTCATTCTCAGTGTACTCCCAGGACATATTCTCACCATGATGAACAGTACACTATGAGAAATCATAGTTATGCCAATCCTAGGGCACATGATTCTCAGACTGATCATAATCATCATCCGAGGAGTCCTCTTCCAATGCACGTTCATCATCTTTTAACTCTCTCTCGTAATGTCTCATCACCTCTGGGTTTCCTTCTCCCTCATCAACAAAACCAGTGACAACATAACTTCTACATGTCTCATCACCTTCCGAATCCCCTTCTTCCTCCTCTTGTTGTTCCTCTTCTCCCTCCTCTTGTTGTTCCCCTACACCGTCGACGCCTTCCCTCTCGTGCACATCCTCAGCTTCCTCATGCACTTGACTGCTAGACCCACCCTTCTGGAAAACTTAGACAAACAAAATCACGGGCAAACCAACTCGGCATGCATTTTTGATATAACTCCTCCATTGTGGAGTCCTTTGAAGTGGCACGAGCTCCCAATACATATGATCACTTCTGTTGATTAGTGCCATTACCGATAGGCACTGGTGCTCTGAATCTACTGAAAATGTCCCAGTTGGTTATACCCTCCCAAGTTCTTTCTACTGCTCTTTTAACATTTTTCTCAACTGAACTAAAATTTGACAAGTCAACTGTTTGTGGACCATATATAATTTCTTCAGATCCATAATACAATTGGACTGTAACTGTCTTCGACATGTCTGATTCATAATAAAAAGCAATAATAGCTATCAAATACTACATCCAGGGACTAACAAACAAATAGACTAAAATCTAAACTAAAATTACAAACTAATCCGCCAAAATCTACACAATCAACAGTAATTATGTTATCTAATAGAATCTAAACCCTAAACCCTACAACCACAAACTACTTCATACTATAGATCTAAAGAAATCTAGTGAATCAATACTAATTACGCTTTCATTACATCTAAATAAATGGACTAAAAGAGTTGAAATCAGCGAAATACCTGCAATGAAGGGAAGAACCAGCAGAGCTTCGCTGCTCCGCCCCCTCCACCTCACTCTCTTCTCCTTCACAACCCTCTCTTTTTTTTTGAATTATTGTGACAATTTCGGGCTAATTTTCGGCTGATATAGAGGGTTGAGGCCTTGCCGCCGTGGGCCACGACGGTTAGAGCCTGCAACCACCGTGGCGCACGGCGGTACATGCAGCCGCCATACCCCACGGTGCTTTGCTGGTCAACCGTCGTGGGCCACGGCGGCTGGGCTTCCCGCCCTTAGCCCCTGGGGTATTGCCTCTACAACTACCGTGGGCTACGGCGACCGCCATGGGCCACGGCGATGGTAGGTTAGTTTTGGTAAATTTCGAAATGATCGTATATTTTTGCAAAATGAAAAAAAAATAAATTAAAAAAAATTCTAGTCGAACGCTAGTCTTATTGCCACCGTATTGCGGTATTGGTGTGCTGGATGGGATCGGTGTTCACGCGGCAGGAATTGGGATCGGTTCTGCAAAGAGAAGAAATCCTCCAACCTCAGTTTTATTCTGCACTCGGGAAACCCTAGCCCTTTCGTCTGCTGCGGCGGTACACTGGTGGTGATCTCCTCGGAGATCAAGCTCTTCTCTAAGGTACGCTCCTCGATCCCTTTTTTCCACATGAATTCGTTTTACCAGAAAGACAACATGGCCTTCACGCTGCCCGCGCTAGGCTACTGTTCTTCATTAGTTCGACAACATGTTTATGTGGAAGCTGTGTAACAGCTAAAATTTGAAAAAGATCAAAGAGAGATTTTTGCTAAGGCAAATTACTCAATTTACGCCGTTGTCATATACTATTTCCTGGGCTTGTATGCCGGCACAGGCAGCTTCAGGGGCGGAGCCACATGGGGGCGCGCATGGGCCTGCCCCACTGATGCTGCCGTGACCTCAATATAGTTTTGCTAATAACAGGGATTAGGTAGGATACATAAATTACCTCCAAATAAAATCAGCCCACCAGTCCATGAGGCATTGAATGACCTTTCCAAGTTCTTTTTATATTTTCCAACCATTACATTACATGATAGATGTCTCATCTTCTCAATTTTTTCGGACACCAAGAAAACAATTCATTTAGGTTCAATTGAGAAAAATCATAAAATGACATGTAGTTTTCTTCGACTTTTTCATATTTTATATTTAATTATGTTTTGAAGCAAACATGACGCAAATATAAATTTATTTGTACCACCGAACCCAAATGTAATGGTAAAATTATATATATGCTTTGTTATCCACTATATCTTTTTTACTGGTGTTTGATGAATGGTAAAATTATTAGTGGTCTTTATATTTAGGCTATACAACATAACTACTGGTGCATAGAAAAATGTAGGACATGTTATGTACGCTATCGATCTATGGTCCAATAAAATTCTTAGCAAAATCTCTCTTTGATCTTTTTCAAATTTTAGTTGTTACGCAGCTTCCACATAAACATGTTGTCGAACTAATGAAGAACAGTAGCCTAGCGCGGGCAGCGTGATGGCCATGTTGTCTTTCTGGTAAAACGAATTCGCGTCGGAAAAAGGGATCGAGGAGCGTACCTTAGAGAAGAGCTTGATCTCGGAGGAGATCACCACCAGTGTACCGCCGCAGCAGACGAAAGGGGCTAGGGTTTCCCGAGTGCAGAATAAAATTGCGGTTTTGTTGATATTATGCTTATGATGCACCAAGGAATTACGGTTGGCCGCCATGGCCATATCAAGATTTTAGTTGTTAGATTTGTTGTTTAAAAGCCGAAATAGTAGTTTTGTATATTGTAGTTACTAGGATTTTGTTTCGGCTACAATAGAATTCATAAAGGCTTTAGGAACCGTCACATGGGCGATGTAGTGTTAATCATCGTCTTTAGCCAATTTTGATCATTGTGAATGTTTTCTGACACGCAAGCTTTGCCATAAAACAGGGGGCATATGTTAATACTCAAATTTGGCAGGTCTTGGTAGGCCGGTCTAACCGGTATGACATACCAGGTTAGACCGCCCTGGTCAAAGTCCTCAAAAGGCAATTTGGACTTCACCATTGGATAGGACTCGTCGAATAGATCAAGATTCATATATAGAACGTCCAAATCAGAGTCCGGATGAGAGAGATATGACTTCCGGAAGGTCTGCACGTCGGGCACGCGGTTAGACCACGTCCCTGGGGCGTTTAGACCGCCATACCTTGCCAAATACGAGTTAGGAGTTGTATTTTGATATGGCTTTGTAAGGGTTTCGACTCCTAATGGGGCAAAACCTCCCCTCCCTATAAATATAAAGGGCCATGGCTGAGTGAAGAGGAGATCCACAATCGAATCTATCAATTACACTTTTATCTTTTTGCCTTTCTTTCCCTTTACTTTTCCAACCCCATGTTCTGTTCCTCTACTACCTCCGCGGCATGAGAGGACGTCCTAGCTAGCCTGCCGAGCCTAGGACAACCCAAGGTGCGCCTGCCCCGTCGGGGTCCCTCCTGGGCGGGCGTTCGTTGGTTTCTCGCCGGTGAACCTGGCGACCCCGGTCTGACCGCCCCTCTAACGCGGTCTGACCGCCCTACGCAGAGGTGCGACAAGGAGCTCCTCCGCATGCTTGTTGGCTTCGTAAAGGTGTCAACACACAGCATGTTTGTGTGAAGCTGTGTAACAGCTAAAATTTGAAAAAGATCAAATTACTCAATTTTACATCGTTGTCATATACTGTTTCCTGGGCTGCTCTAGTTCATCTGCCTATCTATGCCGACACCAGCAGCTTGTTCGTTTTGATATCAGACGAAAAGGATTAAATGCTTGCGGCATTACCGTGAATGACCACTGGGTTGTCCCTATAGCGTAGATGGCTTTTTTATGATTGAGAGATTATGCATAAATACACAAATGGTCAGTGTGTAGACTCTGTAGCATAATGACGGGATCCAATATTATGTATACCCAAGGATAGCAAAATACAAGCAACTCAACAGCCACATGACCTAACAGACCACTAAAGTATTTTGGATGGTTTTTCTAGATTTATTTCTATGAAGGAAAATAGTCAAAAAGAAAGTGGTATCCCTAGATTTATTTTTGTGAGGAAAAACAGCCAACGACGAAGCCATGTATGATGTCATGTGACCTCAGGCTAGGCACCTCCGAGTGGCATGGTGCCCTTAAAGGCAAGCCAGGCACCTCCAATTAGTGTGCTCGCCCGGTACGTTCCCGATTCGCACAACAAATCCCCATCCGACTAGTGACCTCTTCACGACTAAGCAACCTCCCAGAAGACCCGGGTAGTCTCCACCGTACCACGCATTGCGCTGCCCATACTGAGTCGTACCTACTAGGTACCTCTGTGGTTAGAAAGGAGTGGGCACACGTTGAAGAGGGGATGAACCGGGGGTAATCATCTTAACCCCTAACCCCAAGATCAGGAAGAACAACGATGGGCCGCACCGATAAAGGCCCAACATCAACCACCAGCAAGGCCAGGCCCGGTTCCCTTTTCTTAAGGACGGTCCTCCAGCCTCCCTCCACGGAATCATCTCCGACTCAAGCAACCAACCCGGTTACCTCGGCGGGAGGCTCCGCCTCGCACGACCTAAGGCTCCTTCCGCCGTAATCCGACGCCCGGGGGCCCCCCAGGGGCGGACCTCAACGTGGCGGAAGCTGCCCCGCGCCGCACAGGACGTGCAGCTGCAACGGAGCACGCGGATCTGCTCTGTCAGAGGCTCAGGTAATGATGAGATTTTCTCCCGGCGTGGGAGGCGGACTGTCCCGACGTCCCATCACCTGATACTGAACAGTGGCCAAGGACACGTGAATCCTTCACCTGCAAGACATCGAACAATGTGACCCGACCCATCAAGCATCAGAGGGAAGGTCGAGACTTGCACGGGAAGCCCCGACCTAGCATGACCAGCAGGCTCCTGAGTCGGAAAGAAGCCACCTCGAGACGGAGGCTGAAGCTACGCCGCCCTACGAAGGCTACCGATGCTGGGGCAGTGTACGGCGCCAACGGGAGACGAAGGCCCACGGCGTGGCACTGTTCTGGCACTGTTGCAGCACTGTAGTAGAACGAGTTTTTACCATCTTAACTTTTGTACGCCGGCCCTCCTTGAACTATAAAAGGGGAGGTTGGCATCGGGAACAGGGGAGATGAATAGGATATACGAATTCGGCAAGACGAAAAACAACACACCACACTCACCGAGCATCAACTGCTCTCACTCACATACAGAGACTTGGGACTTCTTCCCTCTCTCGACCTAAGCTTGTATCCCCTACTACAAGGCCCCCCGTGGGCATATAGAACACTTTCCTAAACTGGACGTATGGCATCCCCTCGGTGCCTGAACCAGTATAATCCCGGTGTCTCTAAGCCCAACCATCCGGATCAGACGTACGATTCATACCAAAAATTACTTGCCGCTAGTATCAAACCCCGACAGTTGGCGCGCCAGGTAGGGGCACTTCGTGTGTCACGACGCCAAACAAGGGTCTGGATGGCCCATTCGACGAACAGCCGGCGCGCACCACCGTGCTGCGTTTCGGCTCCCTCGACTTCGTCTTCGATGGTCCAGTCGAGTCGCCCGTTGGGGCCGTGTTCTCCCGGTCCCAACCCGACATGCCTGCGCCACCTAAGGGCCAGCCGCCTGAGGAGCCGCGGGCGGTGAAGTCTGCCGCTGATCGGGTCTGGGACCTGGTCGGTCGCAACATGGCGGTCGCTTTAGGCCTAAACCCGTCCCAGGAGCTCTTCCGCTTCGCGGCGTTCGCCACCTCCATGCTCGTGGTCGGGCTGCAGGAGGAGGAGACATTGACCTGGGACGAGTTCAGGCTCTGCTACGACTCTGTGTACCCGGAGGGACAGACGTGGCTCCCCTGTGGCGGGGCGAAGGCTCCCGCCGCCACGGGAAACACACGGCCTGTCCCCTCGGGGGCTTCTCAGGCGAGCTGCGACGAGGCCGAGAGCGCGCCTCCCGGCGAGAAGGCGCCAACGCCCTATGACCCGAGGCGTGAGTGTTTCGTCCTCCAGCGGCCGCCCGACGTGGTCCACTCCGACAACTCTGACGACAGCTCCGTGGAAGGTGAGCTCACATCGCCTGACGTTTCCGCTAGCGGCGACCCTCTGCAGGACGAGTACGGCCGCGAGCGGCAGCAGGCGTGCCTCGACGAGCTTGACGAGACTTAGAAGGCTCTCGAGGACGAGCAAGCAAGGCTCCACCACGCGCTTGGCACGGAGGCCGTGGCAATGCCCGCGCATGACGCGCACAAGAGGTACGCCGCTGCATCGTCGGCGATGTTCACGGGACTCCCGTCGCTACACGGGCCTCCCAGAACCTCGCCGCGGCGGCCGTACTCCTCCGGGCTGGCCCCGAGCCAACGACCCCGGAGGAAAAGAAGCTCCGTCAGCACCTCCAGACGCTCCTCAACGTGGCCGCCGAGCAGCAGGCGGAAAGTTCGGCGTCCCGGCGTCGCGAGGCGCGGGCCCCGGACAAAGAACGCTCGGTTCACCGTGGGTCCTCGTGCCCAACAGGGCAACCAAACCGCGCGGAGAGCGTACGCTTGCCTGCCAGCCGCAGGGCCGATTCCAACCACGAGGTCCGAGGCGCATCCTTGGCGCGTGGGAGGACGATGACCCGAGGTGGGTCGGACGGCGAACGCCGGTCGCGAAGGGAGTACAGCCGGAGGCGCGGGGGCCGCTACGACAGCAGTGAGGATCAAAGCCGGAGCCCGACGCCCGACCCTCGAGGTCCGCGGGCTTTCGGCACCAACGTCCTCGTTGCAGCCCCCCCAGCTCGATATCGTGCTCCGACCACCGTCGCGAAGTACGATGGGGAGACCAACCCGAGCGTATGGCTTGAGGACTATCGCCTTGCCTGCCACAACGGCGGCGCAACCAACGATTTGTTCATCATCAAGAGCATCCAACTGTACCTCACCGACTCGGCGCATACCTGGCACGAGCACCTCCCTCGAGGGAGGATCAACAGTTGGGCCCAGCTCCGGAACGCCTTCATAGGACACTTCCAGGGCACCTACGCGCGGCCCGGCAACGTGTGCGAACTCCGCCATTGCCGGCAAAAGAAGGGCGAGAGTCTCCGCGACTACATTCGCCGCTTCTCCAAGCGCTGCGCTGAACTCCCCGACACGGCCGACAATCAGGTCATCACTGCTTTCCAAGATGGTACCACGTGCGAGACCCTTGTCCACCGGATAGGGCGAGTCAAGCCGAAAACCATCCGCAAGCTCCTCGACCTGGCCACTGACCACGCCGATGGGGAAGAAGCCGTTGCTTTCAGCAAGAGGAAGCCCGAGGAGGAGCAGGGCGAAGCTTCGGCTACCCGGCCAGAGAAGAAAAAGAAGAAGGAGCGCAAGCTCCGCAACAGCAACCTGGTGGCGGCGGCCGAAAAACGACCGTCCAAGCCCAAGGTTGGTCCCCCGAGGGATCACTTCGAGAAGATGCTTGAGGCACCTTGTCCTTACCACGAGACCCCGGTCAAGCACGCCATGAAGGACTGCAACCTCATGAAGAGATACCTCGGAGGGAAGAATAAGCCGCAAGACGCGGCCGACACCGGCGCCGCCAAGAACGCCGAGCGCGACGATTTCCCCAAGGAAGATGGCGCTATCATGATGATTTTCGGCGGGACGCCCGCTCGCCCTCCGAGGCGTAAGCATAAGCGCATCCTGCAGGAGATCTACCACACCGAGCCGGTCGTGCCTTCGTACCTTCGGTGGTCCGAGACGGCCGTCACGTACGACCGGGCGGATCACCCCGACCACATTCCACAGCCGGGGGCTTACCCCCTTGTGGTGGCACCGCTCTTCGGCACCAAGCGGGTGCACAAGGTGCTCATGGACGGAGGAAGCGGCCTCAACATCGTCTACATGTCCACCCTCGACAGCATGGGGATCCAGCGGTCTCAGCTCCGCCCGTCTTCGACCCCATTCCACGGAGTCGTTCCCAGGATGGAGGCGGTCCCGCTCGGACAGATCGACCTACCGGTCACCTTCGGCGACGAGGGGAATTTCCGCAAGGAAACGCTCACCTTCGAGGTCGTCAGCTTCCCGGGAACGTATCACGTGATCCTCAGGAGGCCGACATACACGAAATTCATGGCGGTCCCCAACTACACCTACCTCAAGCTGAAGATGCCCGGATCCAAGGGAGTCATCACCATCGGCACCAAGCCTCAGCACGCGTACGAATGTGACGCCGAGTGTTTCCACTTCGCGGATTCTCTCGTCCGCTCCAACGAGCTCGCCAAGGAGCCAGTTCCGGAAGTGCTCGACATCCCGGAAACCACCAAACGAGTGGCGTGCTCGTTTGAGCCCACAAAGGACGCCAAAGAAGTGCTAGTATCCGACGACGGGCGCACCCTCCGCATCGTCTCAACACTCGAGCCGGAGCAAGAGGAAGCGCTTGTGCGTTTCTTGAAGGCGAATCTCGATGTCTTCGCGTGGAAGCCGTCCGACATGCCAGGCATTCCCAGGGAAGTCGCCGAGCATAAACTCAACATTAAGCCGAGCTCCAAGCCGGTCAAGCAGAAGCTACGTTGTTTCGACGGTGACAAGTGCAAGGCCATACGCGAAGAAATCGAGAAACTCCTTGCGGCGGGATTCATCAGGGAGGTTTACCACCCCAAATGGTTGGCCAACCCCGTTTTGGTGAAGAAGAAGAATGGCAAGTGGAGGATGTGCGTCGACTACACCGGTCTCAACAAAGCGTGCCCGAAGCATCCGTTCCCTCTGCCATGCATAGATCAGGTTGTGGATTCAACCGCAGGGTGCGAAACCCTCTGCTTCCTCGACGCCTACTCCGGGTACCATCAGATTGCGATGGACTCGGATGATCAGCTCGCCATGGAATTTATCACTCCTTTCGGCTGCTTCTGCTACTCCTCCATGCCTTTCGGGTTGAAGAATGCAGGTGCTACCTTTCAGAGGTGCATGCAGCGCGTCTTTGGCAAACTCATCGGTCAGTTGGTCGAGGCATATGTCGACGACATCGTGGTGAAATCCAGGCAAACGGGGGAACTGGTCCCCGACCTAACGGCTGTCTTCGAGAAGCTGAGAAGATTTCAGGTCCACCTCAACCCTGAGAAGTGCGTCTTCGGGGTCCCTAGGGGGATGCTCCTCGGATTCGTTGTGTCGGGATGCGTCATAGAAGCTAATCCGGAGAAAATCACGGCCATCACTAGCATGGGGCCGATTCAAAACATCAAGGGGGTCCAACGAGTAACCGGGTGCCTGGCGGCCCTCAGCCGATTCATCGCTCGATTGGGCGAGCGAAGTCTGTCTCTCTATCAACTGCTGAAGAAGTCAGAGCACTTCGCCTGGACCGCGGAGGCCCAGGAGGCACTAGAGTCCCTCAAGAGGCTGCTCGAGAAGCCACCAATCCTCACGGCGCAAGCACCGGCGGAACCGATGTTATTATACATCGCTGCCACGACTCAGGTCGTCAGCGTGGCTCTGGTGGTCAAGCGCGACGAGCCCGACAAGGTGCTGAAGGTGCAGCGGCCTGTCTACTTTGTCAACGAGGTACTCTCCGACTCCAAGACCCGCTACCCGCAGATCCAGAAGCTCATCTACGCCGTATTGATCTCCAAAAGAAAGCTCAGGCACTATTTCAACGCACACCCGATCACGGTGGTTTCGAAATACCCACTCAAAGAGGTGATCCAGAGTCCGGAAGCAGAGGGGAGGATCGCTAAATGGGCCTTGGAGCTGATGGGGCAGAGCATCACTTATGCTCCGCGCACCGCCATCAAGTCCCAGGTCCTGGCCGACTTCGTCGCTTAATGGACGGAGATCTAGACGCCTGCACCCCCGATCGAGCACGAGACATGGGCCATGTACTTCGACGGCTCCCTCACGAAGGAGGGAGGAGGAGCCGGGATCGTCTTCATCTCGCCTCTGGGCGTGCGCATGGAGTACATGATCCGGCTCCACTTCCCAGTATCCAACAACGTCGCGGAGTATGAGGCCCTCCTCAACGGGCTCAAGATCGCCCTCGAGATCAGGGTTCGGCGCCTCGAGATACGAGGGGATTCCGAACTCGTTGTCAACCAGGTGATGAAGGAAGCCAACTGCATCAACCCGAAGATGGCGGCTTACTGCAAGGCCATCCAGGAGCTTGAAGACAAGTTCCACGGGCTCGAGCTCAAGCATGTACTACGGAAGTACAATGAAGCGGCCGACACTCTCGCGAAGGCAGCTTCGAACCGGACGCCAGTCCCGAATGGCGTCTTCGCAAGCGACCTACGGGAGCCGTCCGTCCGTTGCGAAGAAGACGACCGTCCCTCACCGCCAGATCTTCAGGAGGTCATGGCGTTGGGAGAGGCTTCAGAGCCCAATCCTGGAATGGATGGTGGAGGGAAAACTCCCGAGTGACAGCACCGAGGCCTGATGCATCGCGCACCGAGCCAAGTCCTTCAGGCTCATCGATGGGGATCTTTACCGGCAGGGCGCGGCTGGAATACTCATGCGCTGCGTCCTCGCGGACCAGGGGCGCCAACTGCTGCAGGACACCCACGCAGGGGCTTGCGGCCATCACGCCGCCCCCAGGGCGATCGTCGGAAGCGCTTTCCGATAGGGCTTCTACTGGCCTACAGCGGTCGCGGACGCCAAGAACATCGTGCGAAGCTGCGAAGGCTGCCAGTTCCATGCCCGGCAAACACACCTCCCGGCGCAGGCGCTCCAGACCATTCCCCTCACCTGGCCTTTTGCTGTGTGGGGGCTCGACATGGTCGGACCATTGAGGAAGGCACCCGGGGGCTTCACGCATCTGCTCGTGGCGATCGACAAGTTCTCTAAGTGGATCGAAGCGCGGCCCATCTGCAGCGTTAGGTCGGAGGAGGCCGTCGAGTTCTTCACCGACATCATCTACCGCTTCGGGATCCCGAACGCCATCATAACTGACAACGGATCGAACTTCACCGGCAAGAAGTTCCTCTGTTTCTGCGACGACAACAATATCCGGATAGACTGGGCCGCCGTCAGTCACCCGAGGACCAACGGACAGGTCGAGAGGGCGAACGGAATGATCCTGCAAGGGCTAAAACCGCGCATCTTCAAGAGGCTCGAGAAGTTCAAGGCGAGATGGGTGGCCGAGCTACCCTCGGTACTATGGAGCCTGCGGACTACCCCAACGCGTGGCACCGGTTACACCCCATTCTTCATGGTTCATGGGTCGGAGGCGGTCCTCTCGACCGACATCGACTATGGAAGCCCAAGGGTGCGAGCTTATACCGACGAAGGAAACCAAGTCTCCCTCGAAGACGCTATCGACCAGCTCGACGAGGCGCGAGACGTGGCACTACTGCACTCGGCCCGGTACCAACAAGCGATGCGGCGTTACCATAGCCGCACCATCCGAGAAAGGGCTTTCCAAGTCGGGGACCAGGTGCTACGCCGGGTCCAGAGCAACAAAGACCGCCACAAGCTATCACCGCCATGGGACGGCCCCTTCATCGTCGATCAAGTTCTGCGTCCCGGTACCTACAAACTTAAAGATGAAGACGGCCAACCCATCACCAACGCCTGGAACATCGAACAGCTACGTCGTTTCTACCTTAAAAAGTTTCTTTTTCCGGTAGGAAGGATAGCCTAGTTCCTCCTCCTCAGCTACGAAGCATTTCTCTGCCATGCAACAAACCCCTTGTAGCTCGGGGCCCCCCCGCTCGGGAAAACAACATTTTTCTTCTTTTCTTCCCTCTTCCCCAAAGCCCAGGCAATCAAGGGGAAAAAGAGAAAAAGGAAAGGAAAACACTTCATCAAGATCGTTAAGGAAAAGGGGAGTCCGACATAGTAGGTGCAGACACAGTGTACATCAGCGGACTCGACCTACGACGACTACACACCGCCAGCGCCGCCGCCATGGAGGATTTTGTCAACGTCAATCCTGTCGGCGATGGCGTTCGCGGCCGTGGTGAACTCCAGCGAGTCGAGGCGACGGCGCTCTGTGTCATAACCCTCGGGCCACCCCGGCGGGACGAAGGAGAGCCACGGCTCGTCCGACTGTGCGTCGGTCGCGCCCAAAGCTTCCGACGCTCCTCGGCGTATCCCGGCGCGCACTGCCTCCCTGACGCGGTTGGGCAATGCTCGAAGTTGGTCCACCAACAGGGCCGGAGGAGAAGCCACAACGTCGACGGCCGCCTGCGCTGCGACCGTGAGAATATGGAGACGCGTCTCCGCGTCAAACTCCCGACGCCGCAGGACCCCCATCTCTCGCCGGAGCTCCAGCACCCTGTCCTCCGTATCTGCAGAACAACAGAGATTAAGGAAACCACGGTTCTCTAGAAGCCAGCCGGAGAATGAAGACCGTCCCCGCAACACATACCGACACGGCGAGCCTCGGCCCCGTCAGCAGCAACGCGGGCCGCCTCGACCTCCGCCTCAGCGGCGATGAGCGCCGCACGAGCAGCATCCAACGCGTCCACCAGTCGGCGTCGGTCGCGCAAGGCCTCCTCCAGTCGGCTCCCCGTCTCCGCCACCTGCGTCGTCAAGTAAAGGACCTCCTCCCGGGACGCTCCGGCTGCAGGGGCCGCACCTACGGGCTGGGGCTCAACACCCGAAGCCGACGTACCCCCCGGACCCCTGCACACAAAGAAAGGAGGCAAGGGCAGTGAGAGACGTAAAGAAGCCAGAGCACTGCGACCGCCAAGAAGCAGCGCACACCTCCGGCGGCGCGGCGATGGCGGCTGCGGCAAGTCGCCCGATGCGGCACGTTTTCCCCTCTCCATCACAAACAGGGGAAGTCGAGGTAACGCTCCTCCCGAATCCCTCGCCTAAATCTTTTCGCTATAGCCGCAAACACTTCTGCAGGAGCTGGTGAGAAGAATGAGGCGACAACCTCCAAGAGGGAGAGGGATTTATAGGGTCGACAGCAGGGATAGCACGACCGATGCACTTCCCCACGATCGCCACGACCCTCCTCGATCGGAGGCACGCCCGTCCATTAAGATCTCTCCAATCGGGGGAATAATCACTAGGACGCGAACCGCCGCTAGCCCCCAGGGGCCCAGGGCCGACGCGCGGTTCGAAGGCTGGCCCAGCAAAGGGTTTTCGAACAGCCGCCGCCGTCATCAGAGCAAGGGACGAAAAGGGATGGGCCCACAAGCGGCCAAAACCCAGGCGCACGAGCGCCGTGGGCATCCTGAATCGTGTTCGAGCCCCAGACGAAAGGTCTCATGGAATCCCCACCGGAGGGGAGGCAACGAGCCGCCGAGGTCAATCGAACGACCTTGGAGATAAATGAGATATTCGAAGGGGTTGATAAGATCTATCACCAGCTGATCCTGTCGGGTCCCCGCGAACGGGACCCGGGTCTTACTCGAACTACCCGCTAGTAGCTCAACGAGCGCCATGGCTCAACCATCGAGGTAAGCCGTGGTACTGCTCAACCCTCCTTCCCTAATGAACAGGGAGCATGAGGTGAAACGAACGGGCGCTAAGCTCACGAGGCCAACTAAGCACCCCTAACAAACAACTCAAGTCACCCGCTCTGGCGGGCGGCAACGAAACTCGAATAAAAACATATATATGTATATGCAAAACACAACGAAACGCCTTACTCAAAGGACTCAACGGTAACCTTTCCCCGAATACATAAGCCGAAAATTACAACAACCGAAAGAGTGGGAGGTAAAAGGAAACAAGGCAAGGTGGATGCCGCAACCAATGGCACCCCAGCCTTTGGGCAACGCCACCACCAAGGGAGCGGGGGAGCGATCGCCCAAGAGTAGGACGGGCACAGTACGATGGGCCGGGACTCTCGGAGATCCAATGCTCGTCGTACTCCCGCCATCAGCCGTCAAGCGCAGAACACTCGACGGCCCCAGGGGCTGAGAAGTCGTCGGCACACTCACGACCCTGACGATGAAGCATTCTCCTCAGAACAGCAGGAGGGAGCCTCAAGCAGGGACGCGGGCGGCCATAACAAACTCTGGGGGATCTACGCTCCCAAGGCATAAAAGCAGGAAGTTCTGATCCCGAGCGGATAGACCCGTACTACGACACGGTCAACCGCTCCGGGAATCCGAACGCCTAACCCTAGCATGCCTCCCCGTTCGCTGAACTCCCACCAACATCAGGAGGCTTGAAGGACGGCACTACACTCAGGGGGACGAACCCCCCATGACCGGAGAAGTAGCTGCTTTCTTTCCCTCTCCATATGGCAACCATGGAGTCTCACCGGGGCGAAGTGGAGCTCCTTTTATAGGGTAGCGGTAGCCCAACCACGCGAGGGGCACGGTGGACGCGACTTAGCTTACAAAACAAGCTAAAATGGCCACCCACCCCGCCAGGTGACGCATTGAAGACTCGCAGAGCCTCGCCGTCACATCAGCAGAGGCCAGCCATAGTTCCCCGTAAGGCTGGGTCAAATCCACCGTCCGGCCACGTCGGCCTCAAAAGGCGAGCCAGTACTCGCAGTGGCTAAAAAATCACCCCGTGGCAGAGTCCTCGACTCTACCACGGGCTCGGGGGCTACACTCGGTGAGTGCGCTCGCGCGCCCTCACTGTACTGAGGAAGAAAAACAAAAACTCAACTTCTCTGATCATAAGGGAGAAATCCGTTTTCCCCCTTAGGCTCGAGGGCTACTGAAGAAGGGATGAACCGGGGGTAATCATCTTAACCCCTAACCCCAAGATCAGGAAGAACAATGATGGGCCGCACCGATAAAGGCCCAACATCAACCACCAGCAAGGCCAGGCCCGGTTCCCTTTTCTTAAGGACGGTCCTCCAGCCTCCCTCCACGGAATCATCTCCGACTCAAGCAATCAACCCGATTACCTCGGCAGGAGGCTCCGCCTCGCACAACCTAAGGCTCCTTCCGCCGTAATCCGACGCCCGGGGGCCCCCCAGGGGCGGACCGCAACGTGGCGGAAGCTGCCCCGCGCCGTACGGGACGTGCAGCTGCAGCGGAGCACGCGGATCTGCTCTGTCAGAGGCTCAGGTAATGATGAGATTATCTCCCGGTGTGGGAGGCGGACTGTCCCGACGTCCCATCACCTGATACTGAACAGTGGCCAAGGACACGCGAATCCTTCGCCTGCAAGACATCGAACAACGTGACCCGACCCATCAAGCATCAGAGGGAAGGTCGAGGCTTGCACGGGAAGCCCCGACCTAGCGTGACCAGCAGGCTCCTGGGTCGGAAAGAAGCCGCCTCGGGACGGAGGCCGAAGCTACGCCGCCCTACGAAGGCTACCGATGCTGGGGCAGTGTACGGTGCCAACGGGAGACGAAGGCCCACGGCGTGGCACTGTTCTGGCACTATTGCAGCACTGTAGCAGAACGGGTTTTTACCATCTTAACCTTTGTACGCCGGCCCTCCTTGAACTATAAAAGGGGAGGTTGGCATCGGGAACAGGGGAACGAATAGGATATACGAATTCGGCAAGACGAAAAACAACACACCACACTCACCGAGCATCAGCTGCTCTCACTCACATACAGAGACTTGGGACTTTTTCCCTCTCTCGACCTAAGCTTGTATCCCCTACTACAAGCCCCCCGTGGGCATATAGAACACTTTCCCGAACTGGACATAAGGCATCCCCTTGGTGCCTAAACCAGTACAATCCTGGTGTCTCTAAGCCCAACCATCCGGATCAGACGCACGATTCATACCAAAAATTACTTGCCGGTGGTATCAAACCCCGACACACGCCCATCGCCACGAGGGCCACAGTGGTGGGCGGGGAATCTGAGCCTCCTGCAAGGGGCATGAGATGACTTCTTTTCTCCTCTCCGCTCTTGAAATATAAAAGAGCAATCTGATGTGAGGGGCATGAGATGGCTTCTTTTCTCCTCTCCAGGGGAGCACTTTCTCTACCTTCTTCCTCCAGCCAAACTAGGATCAGGCACGCACACACCAGAGACTTGGGACCTCGTCCCTCACCTATTTGTATCCCCTACTACAAATCAGTGCAAATAACACGAGCAGCACGAACTGGATGTACGGTATTACTCTCCGGAGGCCCGAACCGGTATAAATCCTTATGTCCCCTTTTGCACTACTACCACACGAGGCCCGAAGTGGAATCCACGATTTTACTAGCCGGTGGTTAAAGAATACCGACAGTTTGCGTCAGGTAGGGGTCTTTTGTGTGTCACGCCGTTTTCCCGCCAAGTCCAACAAGGTCCAGAGTTAGGCGTCGGCGCGCGTGCTCCGGTAGCCTGAACTTCATCATCACTGCCAGTGGCAGAGCCACCAGTATGGCGAGGTCTGGCGGCCGCCATACCTACCACCGGCAGAGATTTCCCCCAAACTTACCCGCCATAGTGCTATCATCGGCCATCTGCGACTGCGACTCTGTCTATGCGTCCGGTGTCTCAGGGAAAAAGAAGCACATCGCTGAGCTGTGCTGGGCCTTTTCTTTTCCCTTTGCAGCTTTTCCTATTGGGCCAAAATTAAATGGATCAGCCCACTTTAGAATATAGATCGACACTAGAAAACTAGAGTACCAGACGTCCAGATGAGCGGACGGCCGCCGGCACCGATTCATCTGCTTGACTGCTCGCGCGTCTGTTCCTTCGCCCGGCCCGCCGTGCAGTGCTTTCTGGTGACGCACCACCTCCGGCCTCCGGTGACCGGCACATGAGCACTGACGCAGTGCCGCTGCTCGCCTCCGGCGTCCGACGACCGCTTGTGCTGTTGTGATGGCGACAGATGGAGAGGGAGACCATGCTGCAAATCATCGACGACGAGATATTTCAGATGCTAGTGGAGTTGGGAAAAATTGAAAGGTGAGAAATTGAGAAAGTTCGTTTAAGTTATAGATTAAGTATTAATCTATGTTTGCACAATTTTAATGTATGTATTTCATCTAATACTTGTCAGTTGTGAGCATCAAGAGATTTTTTAGTCCTGTTTCTGGGTAAGAACGGTCTAGTGCTGCTGCTGAAGAAGGAGATGACAACATTCTAGATAGAAACAAAATAGAAACAACAGTACAAGAAGCACAAACGGAACAAGCACCCCAAGTACAAACTGAACAAGCGCCACAAGCACATGATTTACAACAGGAAGAAGGTAATCTTATAACAGAGTTTAGCCAGGAGCATATAATATCTGATCCAAGACTTCGTATTCTAATTGAAAGATTCCATCCTAACATTAGAGATCCAGTTAAGCGAGCTTATTTGTTGAAGGGTCCAACACAACTTATAGACCATACTTTTCCCCGCACAAATGACAATAGATGTTTCCAGGAATCATGGTTTGCCAAGTATGATTGGTTAGAGTATAGTGTGGCGAAGGATGCTGCATTTTGCTTCTATTGTTTTCTTTCAAGGAACAACCCTCAGATGGTCAATTTGGTCATGATGCTTTCACAAAGTTAGGATTTAATACTTGGAAGAATGCATATAAAGCTTTGCCTAAACATGTGGGTGGTGTCGATAGTCACCACAATAATGCAAGAAATGCAGCTTTTGATTTTAAGAATCAGAGAGCAGGTGTAGATCGCAGGTTTCAGGATTATGGCAAAGACTCTGAAAAAAGATATAAAACTCGTTTGGCTACAGCTCTAGATTCTGCAAAATATCTTATTAAACAAGGTCTTTCTTTCCGTGGACATGATGAATCCTCCTCATCTTTAAATAAGGGAAATTATCTAGAGATGATTGATTCATATAAAGAGAAGAACGAGGATGTGAGGATTGCATTTGACGAGTTGTGTCCAGAAAATGCTCAAATGCTTTCTCCAGAAATCCAAAAAGATCTTGCCAAAGCTTGTGCACAAGGGGTTACTGAAGTTATTTTGCAAGAGATTGGGAATCGTCGTTTCTCTGTCCTTATTGATGAATCACGTGACATCTCAATCAAAGAGCAAATGGCTGTGGTTGTGAGGTCAGTTCTTGATTTGTCTCATTTTACGAATTTTGAGATTATTTAAGACACTCACTGTTTGTAGCATTAAATAATTGGTATTAATTTTATATGTTATGTAGGTTTGTAAACAGCAAGGGAGAGGTTGTAGAGAGGTTTTTGGGCCTAAAGCATGTTAAGGAAACATCATCAGATGCATTGAAGAGGGCTTTTGTTGAGCTGCTTGGTACTCATAAGTTACCAATTGCTAGGATCCGAGGACAAGGATATGATGGAGCATCCAATATGCGAGGTGAATTTAATGGTTTGCATAAACAAATTCGTGATGACAATCCATATGCATTTTATATTCATTGCTTTGCACACCTGTTGCAGTTGGTAGTGGTTGCTGTTAGTGAATGTTGTGCAGGCATTAAGGATTTCTTTGACTATGTCAATTTAATTGTAACCAATGTTGGTGCCTCCTGCAAGAGGAAGGAATTATTGACTGAGAAGCATCGTGATAATATTTTGGATAAATTGGACAGTGGAGAGATAGTTTCGGGGAGAGGGCAGCATCAAATGACTAGCTTGGTTAGACCTGGAGAAACTAGATGGGGCTCACACTTTATGACATTACTTCGTATTGAGTCAATGTGGGATGCTATTATACCAGTGTTGGTTTTTGTTAATCAAGAAAAACGCCGAGCAAACAATGCTGGATGTTTGGTTCACATAATGGAGAGTTTTAACTTTGTGTTCATTATGAAGATGATGCTGAAATTATTTCGCATTACAAATGAGTTGTCAAAATGCTTGCAACGGAGAGATCAAAATATTGTACAAGCCATGTCTTTGCTTGTTGATGTGAAAGCATGACTAGTTGACCTGAGGAATAATGGTTGGGATAAACTATTTGATGAAGTTCAAGCATTTTGTGAAGAAAAGGAAATTGAGATACCATCTATGGATGCATCAAGACCAAGATGGGGTCGTTCAAGGCAAGAAAAAGGGATAATGGTCACTGAAGAGCACCATTATCGTGTTGACACCTTCTATGCTGTTGTAGATGCCATAAACACGGAAATGAATCATCGCTTCAATGAAGTTTCTTCTAAGTTACTTGTATGTTTTTCCTGTCTTGATCCAAGGGACTCTTTCTCTAAGTTTAATGTGGACAAGCTTGTCAAGCTTGCGAGGATCTATGATGCAGACTTCTCCACTGATGATCTTTCAAATATTAGGGATCAACTTGAAACTTTTATTCTTCATGTTAGAAGAGTTGATGAGTTTGCGGATTGCCATGATTTTGGGAGTTTGGCAGTGAAGATGGTTGAAACATCAAGACATGAGATGTTTCAGTTAGTCTATCGTCTAATTGAGCTAGCACTACTCCTTCCAGTGGCAACAACATCTGTGGAAAGAGTCTTTTCAGTTATGAATATTATCAAGACCGATCATCGCAATAAGATGGGCAATGAATGGCTCAATAATTTAATGATATGCTACACTGAGAAGGAGATATTTAAAAGACTTGATGATGATAAAATCATGAGGCGTTTTCAAGCCTTGAAACCTCAAAGGATTGATCTTCCTCGGCCACCTCGCCGCACTTAGTGCTTGCATGGTATGTTCATTCAATTGTCCTTCTGGAAAAAGAATCAATGTTTGGCATTTTCAAATGATTGTGACTTGCAGCTTGTCTCTACTAAACTTATATATACATATATATCTATAGTTATTGAATTTAAAGCTCTTATAGCATGTGTGCGTTTTTTACAAATCAATAGTAATTAGTCCGCCATATCTATATTTTCATCCTGGCTCCGCCACTGATCACCACGGATGGCGAGCTGGCTTGGGCCGACCTCCCGGCTCCTCCACGCTGCACCGACATGGTCCTCGATCATGACACAACGCTCGGCCACACTCCCGACCGACCCCCGATGGATGGGATGGATGGGACGGCAGCCCCGACCGGCTCTGCGTCGCCCGACGGCGCCTGCGCTGCATTCGCGGGGCTGACGCCTTCTACATCGTCTTCACCCCCGTCAAGTCTCTCTCCGTCCATGGGACAGCGGCGAACTGGCCGAACCAAGCGCCGGACCGTGGCGTCGCTAACGGTCTTATCGCCCTCGCCGTGGTGCCCTTCCCGACGCAGCCGTGACCGGCGGGCGCTAGGGCGGCGCCATGGAGTGAGCTCAGGTTTATTCTAACCACATAGTTCTGCTTCTCGATGCGGAGTACGTTGAGAAGGATCACACAAAGAAAATTGACGGCGCCAAATTCGGGTGACACCTGCCGCTGATATACCCAGGCAACTTTTAGCTTTTCCCTTAAAAAAAATCATCCAAATAACATAGCTTCTCGTGGGAATCTCAAACTTGAAGCCTTGCCATAAACTACTTGGCCGACAACCTTGGAACGTGGTACACTACACCCTCGCAGTTGCCATTAAGTAACTGGAAGAGAAAATAGGATTATCGAGCCCATGATCAATCACATAAGAATATAAGACAAAATATACATAAGCACTATTTTTTTTAGAAAAGAGAATATATTTTAACATTCAGCTTTGTACGAAACTATGCAATTCTGGAACTAAACGACCATTCACGGGTGGCGAAGATCTCCATCGACGTGGTCTCAAGCACACGATACCCCTGAATAACATGAGGTCGCTCATCCTCCTTCTGCAGCAACGCCTAAAATCGGATCCAATGAGTCGCTCGGAAGATAACCTGCATAGGAGTAACAGCTCGAGTGTTGTTAAAAATCATGTCGTTTCTACTTAACCAAATTGCCCAACATAAAGTAGATGCTCCAACCTAAGATTTTGTACATAAGCTTCTTGTTAATCCCATTCAACCACCCATTAAACATATGAAAAATATTCATAGGTGGTGTTATATTAAAAGATACTTGTACAATCCTCCACATAATTGTAGCCAATTGACAATCGAAGAAAAGGTGTTGAATGGTCTCATCCAGATTACAGAAATAACATTTTAAACTTCTCTTCCATCGTCAACGAGCTAAATTATCTTTGGTTAGAACTACCTTTTTGCAAATACCAGATAAAAATCTTTATTTTTAAGGGCACTTTTAACTTTCGTATCATATTTTTCGCGGTGCGAGCAACTGAGTAATAAGCGCATTATACATAGATCGAACAGTAAAATAAACATTTTGTTTTAGAGACCACATAAAAGTATCTCTCTAATCCGTTAATTGGACATTCACAATTTTAGCTACCGAATAGTGTCAGACCTGTAAATTGTTGCCGACTAAGGATCTCCTAAAGGCCACATTCAAAGGATTCAATCTAAAAATTGTTGTCACTGTCGCACTCTTCTTCCGTACAATGTTATATAAGGATGGATATTGATTTTTGAAAGGGGTGTTATGCAGCCAAGCATCCTCCCATAAACGTGTTTGTGACCCATCACCCACTATGAATTGTCCATCCTCAAGAAGTCATTTTTATCTTCATGACCTGACCAAAAGTGAGAATCACCCTACATGTATTCAACCTGACTACCTAAGTGATGGTTTTATGTCTTAAATATTTATTTCTAAGGAGTCGCTGCCAAATATCATCATCTATTCTGTAAGTTTTAGGTCTAAGATTCCTAACCTGCCTTTTCCTTAGGTGTGCATAGCACTCCCCATTTTGTCAACCTATACTTTTTCTTATGTCCTTCGCTCTGCCAAAAAAAATTAGAGTTGTAGTAATCTAGTCTTTTAAGGACACCACGAGGAACCTCGAAGAAAGAAAGCATAAACATTGACAAATTACTAAGGACAGAGTTAATAAGAATCAACCGACCACCAACAGAAAGCATCTTTCCCTTCCATCCACTTAATTTCTTTTGAAACCTTTCCTCCACTTCTTTCCAATCTGAGTTTCGGAGTTTTCTATGATGCATTGGTATACCAAGGTATCTAAAAGGAAGAGTACCCATATCTCATCCAAAGATTTATGAATACTCCCTCCCTAGCTCCCTAGCACTACCATAACAAAACATCTCACTTTTATGGAAATTAATCTTGAGGTCCGACAATTGCTCAAAAGCGCATAGCAAGAGTTTCATATTCTTAGCCTCTTCCAGATCATTTTCCATAAAGAGAATTGTGTTATCCGCGTACTGCAAAATAGACAAACCGTCGTCTACTAGGTTTGGGACTAGACCTCTGAACAGACCATTATCCTTCGCCTGTGCAATTAAGATAGCAAGGACATCTACCACAATATTGAAAAGAATAGGTGATAAAGGATCGTCTTGCCTAACACATGTTTTCGATTGAAAGTAATGTCCTACACTGTCATTGACCTTAATTCCTACAGATCCTTTCGATGTAGATTGTTGTATCCAAGAAGCCCACCTAGATGAAAAGCTCTTCATACGCAATACCTGTTGCAGAAAAGGACACTTTACCTTGCCATAGGATTTTTCAAAGTCCATCTTAAGAATAACTCAATCTTTCTTTATCTTATGGAACTCATGAATTGTTTCATGAAGAACAACAACTCCCTCCATAATGTTTCTACTAGGTAAGAAGGTTGTTTGAGAGGTTATTCTATTCGTAAGAACCTTTGTAAAAATCTTAAAACTTAAATTCGATAAACAAATAGGCCTATATTATTGAATCATGGTCGCTTCAGTTTTTTTAACAAAGTAATTACACCAAAATTGAGACAGTGCAGCAGTAAAGTTCTTTGATGAAACTCGATAAACAGTGTCAATAGGTCTGGCTTTATTATGTCCTAAAAATGCTGATAAAATTCAGCTAGGAAGCCATCTGGCCCAGGTGCCTTATTGTGTTCCATTTGAAAAATTGCCTCTTTGATCTCATTCTCACTAAAAGCGTCTGAAAGAATTTCATTTTCTAAATCAGAGACCTACAGAATATCCTCAATGTGAGTCTCATCCAAAGTAAAATGATTACTTTCAGGAGATCCAAACAAACCCTTATAATAATTTGTAATGTAAGTTTTTAAGTTTTCCTCACCCACTATGACACCTTCCTCCTGCTCTAGTTGGTAAATTCTCGTTTTGCGATATCTACCTTTTGCAAGTAGCTGAACATATGTTGTATTGTCATCACCGTGCACTAACCTAGTGGTTTTAGATCTTTGGAGCCACCGAGCCAGTATAACTCCTCTTCTCTAAGCAACTTGGTTAGCTCGGCATGAAGACAACTTTTATAATCAGCCTCTTGTAGTGATAACACATTGTATTCTGCTTTTCTATCGAGAATATCTAATTGGGCTAGCAAGAATTATTATCATCTAAATTATTATCACAGTATGCTAAACCACGGCCATATGGTTCTGCAAGAATATATCACCACCTAATTCCTCCACGTCCCTGTCACTGAACTAAAACCAAAAAGTGATGACATTTTGAACCAAGCATGACTACTGGGAATTTAGCTAAACAAAAACCGGAAGATTTACAATCCTCAAGTGCTTGCAGAAATAAACTCACTTGCTAAATCAGTAGTGTACGTAGCGTCATGGATCACCTGCAGAACAAAGCCGCCTTTGTGGCATTCCCGGTAGTTGAATTCACTCTGATGGACAAGTAATGACACATCATTAGTACCTTTAATTGGCAGAATGGTCATCAATCCACGCATGTCAACTGGCAATGCACCGCATTCTTACCCATCATTGATTTTGCAGAGGTATTCCCTTTGATCGTCGCGTAGTGGGACATCAGTAAAATCTGCAGGTTGAAGAAGTGAGTCGTCCCTATTCCAGTGGTATGAACAGTCAGTCAACCTTGCATGATTGTGCAACTAACGTTTCATCCAGTATTCAGTTACAGCTTTCTGGTAATTATGGCCATTTGGATTTGTAATGCCCTACCAGAATTTGTTTTCATTTCCACTTATGAGATTTTTTTTTAGATTAGTGGAAAATGCTACCGATTGCAAAAATCATGTTTGAGCAAACGGAAACGTTCTGCATATGGGCTGAGACGGGATTCAGTACACGGAAGATGAGAAAAGGAGCACTTGCCTGCCCAGTTATGTTAGACCTTTCAAAAAAGTGTTTCCTGTCACAAGTGCCCCTTCCAAGTTGGCATTTGTTAAAAATACCTGCAAAATAGGATGAGACAAATTCCAAATCACGAGCCTGCTGTAAAATCAATTCCTTTAAGCTAAGCACTAAATAATTGTCGGTTCTGAAAAACACCGACTCGCTATTGAAAGTTTGACAGAGCTGATGTTTACGAAGTGGAAGTGGTAGTTCAATCGGAAGAAAATAACACGGAGTTTGTTTACTGAACAGAATAAACAACGAGAGAGGGGCCTCAGCAAATGTCTGATGTAATGACCACTTAACACTTTTAGTGCCAAGCATTTTTCAACATAATCCAGTTGCCTACACAGGCCTGCTTGATGAAACGGAACTGAAATAATGTGGTTGTTACTGAACATTGTACCTTTGTTAAGTTCACCAGTGAGAAATCATCGACTCTAAGATCAGCATCAGAGAGATCAGCACCTAAATTCATTGGCAAACATATCCAGTAAGTCACTCAACCAAAACCATATCGCAAAATTTCCAACGAGGAAGAACCAGAACCATCAATGCCTCAATGGCAGCAAGAAAATGCACTACTTGTGAGGTCTGCGTCGAAGAAGCTCACGCCGAGCAGGCTCGCTCGTGACTTTGAAGTCGCATTGGCCTGCCTCAGTATATGGACTGCAGCAGCAAGAGAAGATTCAAAGTTCACCAAGCATATGTACACAAGACCCAAGAAAATCAAAATCTTTAAAAATGTGATCTTATGAACAAAAATGGATAAAATAACAAAAGGCAAGTTCAGATGTGCAATCGCAGAAAGTACTGTCTTCGAGTCCTGCTTGACTTTTTTTTTAACAAAATGCGTATTTCATTGATATATAAGAAGAAAAATACAAGCCTACGACTCTGGGAAGCCATAGACAGGAAAACATAAAAGAAAAAAAAAACAACTCGTCCGGTTGGATTGTGACGTCAACATGGCCGCATTAGAAAAACTTCACACCACTATACACCGAAGCCGCAGAGGAGATGGCGCTTCCGTAGCACGCGCCCACCTGCACACACTTGTAGACATCGAACCTTCAACGAGGCCCAGCGCTGAAAAAGAAACCAAATGAGGGCAGATGCCATCACACCGAGAAGGCTACCGCCGTGCAGGACCCATCGCCGCAGTGCCGCTGCATCAATACAAGACTTCCCGACGAAGTGGAAACACCGGGTCCGACAACTCACAACGCGTGGGGGCCTCGCCGCATCCGCTGTTGGACTCCACCTCTCTCATGAGCAGGGGCCACGCCACGTCTGCCACAACTCACACTCCAGACCCGTTCTGAAGATGTCGCCGAGGAAGTGAGTAGAGATGCCCCACCCCCATCGCTCTGAAACAACACTGAAGCTCTGCTGGAGATCGAATTCATCTCGTTGCTTCCCCTCGCATGAGGCAGTCACTGTCGAGTTAGTAGACCAAGGAAGTCGCTCGCTCCGTCGTCTGACGTTGCACCTAGCCCTGGGCAAAAAGAACCGGGAACCGAGAAACGAACCGAAAGAACCGGGAACTGGAACCGAAAGAACCGGAACCGAAAAATTCGGTTCCTGTTCGGTTCCTGATTCTTGGAAACCGAACTACCTCGGTTCTTTCGGTTTGGTTCTCGGGTACCCAGAGAACCGAGGAAATAGCCCAGCAAAAGTCCAATAAGATGGGAGGTCAAAAGTCCAAACCCTAGCACCCCACCCCAGCGGTTAGCAGTCAGCGGCTCAGCGGCGCGTCGCCCACACCAGTCGCGAGTCGCGACTCTCCCCATGCCGCGCCCCCCAGCCGCACCGCCACCGCTCGCCCTCTCCGCCAGCCCGCCACGCCGCTCGCTCCTACCACCGTCCTACCCGTCCGTGAACCACCAGAGCCCGCTCTCTCCGACTCCGACTCTCCGAGGCTCTGTCTCCTTTCTTCTCACCGATCCGAGCGCCAGGCTGCCCCAACCGCCAGTCGCCCCTGCCGTCGTGCGCTGTCCACCAGTGCCCGCCCGGCGCCCGCCCACCGACGCACGATGGTCCAATATCACAACGGTTACATCAATTGCATCATGCAGTGTAAGTGTTAGTGTGCTACTCATCAGTGAATGATATTAGACCGATTTAGATGTGGGGATTTGTAGACTGATTTTTATGCTTCACTTGTTTGAATTGTCCTATTGATTGCATGAAAATGCAGCCGAAATGCTGCTGGCATTTCCTACTGAATGAGTTGTTTTTAGCATTTTGAAAAAATCGGTTCCTTCGGTTAGAACCGGAACCGAAAGAACCAGAACGGAAATTCGCCGGTTCCTGCTTTGGAAAAGAACCGATTGGTTCCTGAAACTTGGGAACCGAAATTTCATAGGAACCGAAGAACCGACCCAATCGGTTCGGGTAGAACCGAACGCCCAGGCCTAGTTGTACCGCACTAGGTGGTTTCAGCAATGCTGAAGCAACCCGCCACGATCCGCTGCGAGCTAAGTCGCCCCCTGCTGTCGATGCCACAAGCGCTGTCATTCAACGTTGTCCCGCACCACAATGGTCATTGCATCAATGTTAGCCGCCGCAGTCCGCTGCTAGCAGCCGAAACAACAGCAACAGGACGACTCCTCGGCACAACGAGAAAGCCACTGCTTCAGACGTGAGGAAGGCAACCCCCTTCCTGTCTGCCGCACGACAGAATTGTCCCACCGGCCGAACCAGCCATGGCAGGGCGCTGGTATCACCGCAGCCGAGCGAGATCTTAAGAGACGACGCCTCCAAGGAGGGGACGACGCTAGTGGCGCCGCCGTTGCTCGTGCAAGCAGGACAGGGTTTTCACCCATAGACCAAAGCGTAGCAAGGGGGTGACTCCAGAATGACGCCCTTAGCGGGGAGAGCGACGTCCGAGGACGCCGCCGCCATAAGGCTTTCGCTTGGAGCATAAATCCCTACTGCGCACGCATGGTGCGGTGCTCTAGCAACACCACCACGAGTCGACCACCACAACCGAAGTACGCCTCCGTCGCGAACAACGCATCGTGCTGCCATAACTCCACTCCTTTGCCGCCCCCACTGGCGTCGCTTGCTGCGTCGCCCACGCCGGACCGGCCAACATGCCGGCCGCCGTCACCCGCGACCTTGACACCCAGCACGCTCGCGACCACCACACGGCTGCTAGCAGCGGACGCACGGACACTGGAGCTGCTGCCCCGAGGTGCAGCAGCTGAGAGCCTCGACACCGTCACACAAATGCGCCGGACCACAGGCACCGCTGCTGCACTGTTTATTGAAAATTCATGTTTGTTATATTAATTTTCATTTCTATCCAGGAGGAAGGAAGTGAATGGGAGAGAGTTCTAATGTTGCGTGCCTTAAATAAACCGTGAAACGCCTTATAAAAGCAAACGGAGGGAGTACCTTATATTCAGGACATAAGGAATAAGTTGGTCAGTTATATTCAATTTATTTTTTCGAAATTCATCGTATATGGTATTTGAACTTTATATGTTTTCCGTATAAACTATTTTACAGTATATAGTTAAATAGGTAGAGATGCCTATAGACGGGAATCGCATGCGACTTCCAAATAAAATGAAGAATACAAGAAATTTTAAGGTGCTTGTTTTTTTAATCAGCCGTCCATCCGATGAAATCCAATGGTGAAAGTATCAAGAAGTATTAGGAAGTACCTACAAAGAAGTACTGGGAAGTACCAATTTAGTGGGACCTACAAGAAATTTAATTTTTATGAAAAATATAAAAAAAAAGGCATATGAGTAATTTCCCTTACTTTATCAAATCCATCGGCCGCTCCCGAGTACGGCCGGGCGGCCAGCGAGCCGGGGGAAGCGGCGGCGATGAAGGCCGCGGCGAGCCGGCCGAGGGTAGACGGCAGCGGCCTCGATGGAGTCATTACGGATGGCCGACTCGAATACCGTATCAGTGGAGACGCCGGTGTAGTAGGACGGGGTGATGACGAGCGGGCACGGCTCCGACGTCGCGTTCCCGTTGCCGCCGCCGGCGGCCGCCCCCGCAGCACGTGTCGGTGAGTCGGCGACAACGAAGAGCGGAAGAGGCCGGCCGCCTGATATCAGGGTGGAGAGTGAGCCTAGAGTTCAATGAAGGTGATGTTTAGGGGGACATTCTGGATCAGGAGTTGGTCCATCCTTTCTAAGGAAGATGGGAGGTTCATTTTGAAGGAAGGTTGTCGGTTGCTGGAGACAGTGGCGTTGGAGGTCTTTCATAAGTCTGGATTGAATGCTTTAAAGCGTATCGTCATCTAGTTTTCTTGTGTTTTGTATTCTTGTATGCCCTGTCTGTTATCTTGTTTTAGGAAAGCGTTCTCTTGTCAAAACTTGCAGCCTAGGTGCTGCGGTGTAGGTCGTGTGGTTTGAACGATGCAGCATAAGTGCTGCGGTGTTGCTGTTTGTTGGCTGTAGACAATTCTTTGGATTATTGAGGCCGGAACGATGTTCCGTTATCAAAAAAAATCGGAGCGCTCTCTCATGGCTTAGCTCTGAGGAATAGCCAAGCAAATTAAAAGCTCACCGGCTTCGGCGGGTCGCCGGAGCTGGCCTCCACGACTTACGCTTGTTTGCTTGCTCTGTTGAGCGCTAAGCCAAGCCTGTGCGACAATGTTGACTTACTTCATTTGGTGTTCTATTGCACAATGACGCTTGCTTGCTTGCAAAATCGATGTTTGTTTGCTTGCTTGCTAATTACCACGGAGGTGCATCGAAATCAGTTGGAGGATGCCCGTGTGGAGGGAGAGGATGAGGCTGCCACCTAGGGCTGTCAACGAGCCGAGCTCGAGCGAGCTCATCGCCTCAAGCTTGAGCTTGTTAAGACATCGAGCCGAGCTCGAATCGTGTCTCAAAATCATTCGAACGTGAAGCTAGGCTCAAGCATGGCTCGTTAAGGTTCGAGCCGATCTCGAGTCAAGCTTGCAACGAGTCAACTACGAGTAATTCACGAGTTTTAAGATTTATATCATCTATAAACGTAGTTTAGAAAGTCTATCTAGTAATTAAATTAGTGTCATTGCATTACTTGTAGACATCGAGTTCTACGCAGTACAATTAAGAAAGAAAATTAGAGAATATGTGTATACATATCATAGAGTCATGGCTAATCATAGTATACGAGCTTACTCGAGCTTTTCGATCTCGAGCTCAAAAATCTCACGAGTTTTGAGTCAGGCTTGAGCTTGGCTCGTTTAGAAATCAAACCGATCTCGAATCAAACTTAAAACGAGCCTCGAGCTTTTTTATGACAGCCCTACTGCCACCGTCGGACTCGAGCTCGTTGGAGTACACGCGCTGTCACATCCTGGCGGGCGAGCTCTCCCCTGGCCTAGCACCGCCAGCTCCCTGCGGGGGACCTCGATCGCCCCGGAGTCTTGCGCGCTGTTGCTCCAGACGGGAGTTCGCCGGAGGCTGCAGGTTGTCTAGGACCTCGCCGGAGGACGTCGCTTGTCGCTGCGCTGGGCCTGAACGAGAATGGAGCCGGGCAGGTTCGGACAGATGAAAAGAGAGAACTCGAGAAGCCTTCCGTGATTAATTATTGTGGGGATTGATCGACTTGAGAGAAAGAAATCACCATAATCTCCTTTTCTTAATTAATTTAATTTTTAATTAATAAGGTGGTGGGAAAATTAAAATATCTGATACTTCCTAATACCTCCCGTACTACATAAGTACCATAAAAAAACTCATAATAAACACGAAAAAGTATATCCACCAAGAAATAAACCGCAACGGCCACGATGCTTGAGTTCTCAACTTGGGACGGGGACGTTACTTTCCCATTCCAACCCCTCCACTGTCCACCAATTCCCGTCGCGAGGCAAGCCGATGAGGTGAGGTGGGTGCCGGCCTGCCCGTGCCCCTGGTGGTGCGGCTCTGCTCCCTGCTCGCTCGCGGAAACAAAGCACCACCGCACCCCACAAAGCAAACAAAAATCCCCAATTTCCGCCGCACACCGATCCTCCTCCCAAACCCTAGCAGCTCCCCCCAATCCCCACCCCCCCGCACCTCCTCGATTCGCCCCGTATCCGGATGCCCCCGCCCCGCGCGGCCTAGGGGCGGCAGCGTTCGGCCGGCGGGCCGATGGAGCCGCGCGTGGCCAACAAGTTCCGCCTCGGGCGCAAGCTCGGGAGCGGCTCCTTCGGGGAGATCTACCTCGGTTCGTGCCGCCGGCTCCAAGCTTAAATGTTTTGCCCCGATGCGAAAGCTCCCGCCTTTTCCCCCTTTACCCGTGGTTTCTGATGGACAGCTGGTTTGTCTGGCGGTGTTGCTGCAGGTACCCACGTGCAGACCAACGAGGAGGTCGCGATTAAGCTGGTGAGTTCACGCAAATCGATAATCTATTTCAATGATCTCTGTTCCGCTATACATTGATCAGTGATCAGTTAAGATGGTTTCTTTTGATGAGTGTAGTTTCAATTAAGGGTTGTTCACTGATTGTATATCCCGTCTCTAGGAAAAAAATGTACTAAACTCAGTGGGGAATTTTAACTTGCTGAACTATATAATGTTAGGGTATTGATATTTGATAGCAAAAGCTTATGTGGTTTCATATGTATGTTATGTCAATCTAATGCTGCTTGTAACTCACTTTCATAGCAACCTTGGACTAGTTAATAAACGGAAAAAGTCTATATCACCCCCAACCTATGGGGGTTGGACTACATAACCCCTCAACCTATGAAACGGTCTATATCACCCCCCTGAACTTTTCAAAACCAGTCAAATTACCCACTATAGTAGTTTTGAAAAATCATAGTAAATTGCAGAAAAATAATAAAATGAAAAATTCAATTGTGTTGGACTTCAAATGAGTAGATCTACACAGTGAACATATAATATGGTATGCTTTAGTACATTTTTTTACAGCTACTTCAGGTTGGGGTTATGTATTCCACTCCCCATAGGTGAGGGGGTGATGTAGACTTTTTCCTTAATAAACTGTATTCATGTTAGCTCCATAGAGATAAACTTCATAGATAGATTTCATGTGAAAGAAGGTGCAGCCAGCCCCTTTTAATAAATCTCATTATCACGTCAATGTAGTCCCTTTCTTTTCCTTTCACGGCTCGTTTGGTTGGGGGTAATTGGTGGGAGGAAAAGGGAATTTAGAGGGAAGAGATTCAAATTCTATTGTTCGTTTGGTGGGCATGGGAGTTTTAGTGGGATGAGGAATGGGAGTTTAGAGGGGCAACTCCCACCAATCACTTTCCATGGGGAGGGATGAGGATTGGGTGAATATTTGTTTTAACTGGAAGATGAATGCATCTACACCGTTTACTTAAGATATAATTTCCCACCTCTAAACCCTCACACCAAACAAGAGATATCCAGTCTCACTTAAACTCCCACTTTTAGTTCCCTCCAAAAGATAAACAAACCCTCACACCAAACAAGAGATATCTAGTCTCACTTAAACTCCTACTCATAGTTCCCTCCAAAAGACAAACAAAGGAATTGGACTAAAAATCATGTATTCTCAAGTGAATTCCCTCCACCAACTCCCACCACTAATTCCCATACCCTTCCCCGTTAGTTGCCAAACACACCCTCAGGAAAAAATAATAATAGAAACATCATATTTCTTTCTATTTGAAAATGATCAACTTATTTGAGTCTGTCCTAAATGGAACCCATTTAACTATGTTATGCTTTGCAAAATTATTATTTGTGTATGAATCATTATAATGTCTCATTCAGTCTACTTCTCTTGATAATCACTTTGAACAACTGCAGGACTGGGACTGTACTCACTGACAAGACCTTTCTGTTTGTGTTTTGTCCAGGAAAGTGTGAAGACAAAACATCCTCAGTTGCTGTATGAGTCAAAGCTATATAGGATACTTCAGGGTGGAAGTAATACATGTTCCTTTTTATCTGGGTTGCCCTGCATTTATTTATTTATTTATTTGTTTGTTTTGTAAGGTTGTAACTTATACTATGTTTTCTCTTGCAGCTGGAATTCCAAACGTCAAGTGGTTTGGTGTTGAGGGTGACTACAATGTTCTTGTTATGGACCTCTTGGGGCCAAGCCTTGAAGACCTTTTCAGCTTTTGCAACAGAAAACTGTCCCTGAAGACTGTTTTGATGCTTGCCGATCAGATGGTAGGGCAAGCATAACCTCCATTGTTATACAATATAATCCTAGCTGGTTTACTCTGTCATAGTTTTTAACTTGGAACCTTTTGTAGATCAATCGGGTCGAGTATGCTCATATCAAGTCTTTCTTGCACCGAGATATTAAGCCGGATAATTTTCTCATGGGCCTCGGAAAGAGAGCAAATCAGGCAAGTCCTTAGCATCAAGGCATTCACTCGTGTAGGCTTAACTTATGTGCCTATAGTTTTGATGGTTTGGCTAGTTGGGATTTTCACTTTTTTTTTTCTATTCCCCTACAGGTATACATGATTGATTTTGGACTGGCAAAGAAATACAGGGACAGTTCAACACACCAGCACATTCCATACAGGTGATATGTCGCAGTTCATCAATCTATGACTCTGATGGCGGCAGTTAACCTTTTTTCTTTTTCATCTGCATCATGAATTTATGATATTGGTGTTGTACTTCCTGATGTTTGTTATATATTAGTTCTTGTCAATAGATGGATAGATATGAATCACGAAGACCTAGTTAGGCATACTATTTGCCCTGCCTAAGAAGGTCTGACATTTATCTTCTGAAGTGTAGAGAGAACAAAAATTTGACTGGGACAGCACGTTACGCAAGTGTAAACACGCATCTTGGAATTGGTAAGTTAACATTTGAAGTTAAGTAGCATATTTCTTTTTGTCAGTATTCTGCTGTGGCTATATTCACAAAATAGTAACATTGTTTTTTCTGCTTTTCCAATAGAACAAAGCAGGAGGGATGATTTGGAATCTCTCGGATACGTACTCATGTACTTCTTAAAAGGAAGGTTGGTCTTGCGGGTGCTTCCTTTTGTGTTATTCTATTTCTACCACTTGTAACCTGTTGTGTACTAATGATTGCCCTTATTGTTCCAGCCTTCCATGGCAGGGTCTAAAAGCTGGGACCAAGAAGCAGAAGTACGAGAAAATTAGTGAAAGGAAGATTGCTACTTCAGTTGAGGTGTGTTTTCTTTGCTGGAAATTTAATCAAGATTATCAAGGAATTGGTGCTTATTATGATTTTTAATACATTCAGGCTTTGTGTCGTGGATACCCTACTGAATTTGCATCCTACTTCCATTACTGCCGCTCATTGCGTTTCGATGATACGCCCGACTATCAATACCTGAAGAGATTATTCAGAGACCTTTTTATTCGTGAGGGTACGTTTTCTGTTTATAACTTGATAGGCACTGTCCAGCATGCTTCAGGAAATGCTCCATTGGAGACCCTTCTAAGAGGAAATTTATTCTACCTGTAGGATTTCAGTTTGATTATGTTTTTGACTGGACCATTCTTAAGTACCAGCAGTCGCAAATGGCTGTTCCACCGCGTGCTATGGTTGGTGCAATCCATAGTGCTCTCTTTCTCCACTTGTGTACAACCACAAGCGAATATCTTTATGACATTGTTATGTTCTTGTAGGCAGTAGCAGCAGCAGCAGGTCAAAGCTCTGGGATGGCTCCTATGGCAA
This sequence comes from Cenchrus fungigraminus, assembly GCA_036936925.1. Taxonomy (NCBI): domain Eukaryota; kingdom Viridiplantae; phylum Streptophyta; class Magnoliopsida; order Poales; family Poaceae; genus Cenchrus; species Cenchrus fungigraminus. The sequence continues at coordinate 40,516,776 of CM072778.1, read as the reverse complement.
ATAATAGACTGTCAGGTGCGCCTGTGTGTGATTGATCTAACAATAATTTCTTATTCCATCACTTCTACCATCATTTGTATAATTTATGGTCACTTAGGATTGAATATTTCATGCAAAATGAGCTGCATCACCGATTGCTGATGAATAAAATTATAGCAAACATTGTGGGATATGTTGCCAAATATAGTTGTATATGATAACAATACCTGCGCAATTAGAAATAGGGGAATTTGTCTACAGCACACTGTGAAAATGAGGCTTTGCACAAAGCATATCGCCAAAGCTGATTTTGTATATAGCACACTCTGCAAGTATAATTTGGTCTGCAACACATTGCATGAACAAAAAAATTATTTCCAACCCAGGTGACAGCTAAAAAGACTATTTTGCCCTCCGTGCTGACCCCACATGTCATCTTCTTCCTCACCTCCCTCTCTTCATCGCCATTCCTCTTCTGCTATCATCTTTTCCTTTCTGCTGTTGCCATCCTCATGTGCATGTGCTGCTGCTATGCTCCCGCTGGACGGCTGGAGCTCCTTCATGCGGCCCTTTCACGCTCCCCGCCGCCGCCGCCGCCCGATTTAAGGTCCCTGCCGTCGGGCACCGGCTGCCATGAACTGCGCTGCCCAAGCTCCCCGTCGCTGACTGTCGCGAGCTGCGCAAATTGAGCCTCCGCCGCAGTTGCCTGCACATGCTCGAGTCACACCTACGCCGCCTGCGCAAGCCCTGCCGTCATCGTCGGTCCTGGGCGAGCTCACCCACGCACACTCCTGCCTACGTCCGCGTGCGTCACTCCGCGCCGTCCACTCGAGTTGTCTGCTGCTTCTTGCTGGGCTGTATGTTCTTGCGCAAGCAACCTTGCAGATTGGCAGAGAGAGCAGAAAAGGGAGGAGAAATGCAGTCGAGAGTCGAGACGAGAGAAAGGCTGGCAGAGTGGAATAGGAGAAAGATGGAAGGTGACAGGTGGGCTCCAGCAAAGGTTAAAATGGTCCTTTTAGATTTCCTTTCAGCCAAAAATAACTGGTTTATTAGATATGGTGTGCTACAGACCAAACCATAGTTTCACAGTGTGTTGAGGACAAAATCAACTTTGTTGATGTGCCCCATACAAAACTGCACTTTGACAGTGTGCTGTGGACAAATTTCCCTTACAAATATGTAACAGCAACACCAATTTAGTAGTACAACAATATTTGTTGATATGGTATTTGTATAACCCCCCCCCCCCCCAAAAAAAAAAATTTTATATATCATGTATCTTTGATGGATTTGCTTTAGTGTTGTGGCTGTAACTTCTCTTTAATGAAATGACACGCAGCCCTCCTGTGCGTTTGACAAAACAAATGTTAGTTGACTGGGTCTGCTTACGGCTAACTGTCTCCTCAATTAATTTAGCCACTGAAGAGGGAAGGAGAAGTGGGTGGCCAGCTGATCCTTTGCGGCGTCAGGTTCCACATGCAGGAATAAATGTTGTCAGCTTGTCAAAACAGAAATCTCCAGTTAGACAAGAACAGTCCTCCTCAAAAGATGCTGTGGTGAGTTTTTATTTAATTTTTTTGTTGTCTTGAATTGCTGGTGTGGCATCTCCTTATTTAGGTGCCTGAGATTTTTTTCCTATGTAATTTCTGACCCCTCAAATGACTTGTAGTTCCCCAGTTCGACTTTTTTGGGTCGGTCAAGCGGATCCTTGAGGCGTCCTGCTGTTTCTAGTAGCCGAGTTCCAACTGGTGAAGCTGAAACACACAGCCGTACACCAGATACAAGCCCAGGGACTTTCCAAAGAAATGCTCTCCCACGTAGGACCTCGCAGACTTTGGAGTACTCGGACCCCAGGCTTTCATCGTCTGGCAGGATCATGCCCAACACCAAGAACTACGAGTCCACTTTAAGGGGCATCCAAGGTCTAAATTTCGATGCCAATGATAGGATCCACTACTAGTATCTTCCAGATCCAGTGGATGCATATCTTTATGATCACTTGAAGTCCAGATGAAGTGCAAGGTACTTTCTAAGCTACCTTTAGTCTCATGCCCTTGTGATCTAAAGCATTGGCAAATAAAGGGCTATCTGTGTTCTTGACTACATTTGCTTTAAAAAGGCATCAAGCCTATGTTTAGGCTCTGTACAGGTTCTAATGTGTTCTTATACACTTTGAGATTCTGCTTTCGTATTTTCCACATAATATCGTTTCTCGAGCTGTCAGCTGGCCTTGTGCTCCAGCTGCTTGTTTCTGAATGCAATGCCTATTTGCAAAGGCTTGCAAATTGTAAGTAACCTAAGGTGATTGTTATTCAAAGTGTTTGGGAGTGTCATGTGCGGGCAGGTTGTCACCTTTTGGCATTTCATAAAACGTTGTCACCATTCGTCATCTCATTAAACGTGGAACAAAATTATGCAATCTTGAAGTGAAAGCATGCTTGCTTTGATTCATAAGGCTGGAATGCTTAGTATTTTCTGTACTCCATTTTTTTAACGAGGGATATTGAGGTTTAGAAAAATCTTCTATTAGTGTACTTTGAGTTGACCATCAGTTTTTCAAAGTATATGATCACCTACAGAATCAACGTTGTATTAGAAGAATCTACTACTGTAACTTTTATACATCGCCCACCTATGTAATTTGACTGATTGGTCAAATTTTTTGAAATTGATGGATTCAAAGCTGCTAGTGCCCATTTAATACAATGGTGTGATTCTTGTGGAAGTGTCTTAAGTAGCGTTTGGATGTAGATATTCAACCTTGGAATTGGGAATTGGTTTTGGAACTCCTGAATGCCGGCTGTTTGGCCGTCCAACGATTTGGAATCGGAAATTATCTTCAATACCAACCGGTATATAATCCGTTTGACCGTCCTACGATTTGGAATCGGAAATTATCTTCAATACCAACCGGTATGTAATCTGCCTTAGACCTGAGCATTTTTCGAGTCGGGTCAGGTTCGGGCCGGCCGGGAAAAAACCCAGTTATTTCGGGTTAAGAAAATCCTACCCATGAATGTCCCACTGGGCGCGTTAGGCCTCAATTTTTGGGTCGGGCTCAGGCCGGGTTCGGGTTTGGGCGGGCCGCTCGCGCATTTTATAGTGTAAAATAGCTAAAAATAGCATTTTGGGCTGGGCTCGGGTCAAGATTTTTTTTTCTCGGGCTGTAAGATCTGTGCCCACACCCGTCCAGTAAGGTCTGTGGGCGGACCGGGCTCGGCCCGAGCTGGGCCGAGCTAAAAATGCTCAGGTATAATCTGCCTGTTCGTCTGGCTTATCAGCTACCAGTCAACAGTACTTTTCTCTCAGAACAAACAAGCACCAGCCAAACAAGCAGGTCGAATACCGAGCTCCTAGCCTTTGTATTCACTGGATTCGGTCTCGGTTTCTCTGCCTCTCTCCCACCTTCCTTCGCCTCACGAGCTGCTCTGTGCCATCCCATTGCTCCACGGCGGAATTTTTTTATATATTTTTTAATCATTTTACAAAATTATACAACCGTTTTAAAAATTATCAGATTTAACGATCAAACGCCGTGGCGCGCGGCGGCCGCCGTGGGTCACGGCGGTTGAAGGTCCAACCGTCGTAGCCCACGGCGGTTTGCCTTACCGCCGTGGCCCACGGCGGTTGGAGACGGCGGTTGCAGGACCCGGAAGGCGGCAGGCAGCGGCCATGCAGCCGTCGTGGCCCACGGTGGTTGTTTTTTTCTAAAATATTTAGAAGAGAAAACACACACATTTGCAATGGTATGTACGGCGCTTGTACAACCCTAACAAAGCGCCTAACATACTGATAACATGCCTTAGGAAATTTAGAAATTTCATTACAACATTCCTAATTAATCTAGTTGTACGAGAACTGCTCGGAGAGCATAGAGCCGCCGGAGTGTTGCGACGACATGTAGTAGTACCCAGGTGGGGGTGGGGGTGGTGAAGGTGCAGGGGACCAATCTTTCGGAGGGGAGCTATTCTTCTTGTGGCATTCACAAGTGCAGGTCGAACATTTGCAGCATCGGTCGTCTCCTGCGCTAGACAATGGATCTGGAGAAGCCAGTGCCTCTGACAGCTCTCGCTTCAAGTTGTAGATGACGACGTCCTCGAGGTAATCGATGTACTGTTGATAGGGATCAATAACTGGTGGATCCAGTCAACACAGTTTGAAAGCCTCAATGCAGGCACCCAATGCCAAGAATGACCGCTGAAGCACAAATTTGCCTGGTTGCTCCTCACAAGCATAGTCCTTGATATCATAGTAGCTGTCAGGATTCATCTGAACTATTGTGTGCAGTAAGTTAGGTAAATTGTGGTAGGATGCTTCATAAGTACCCCACCTATGTTCCAATACCTTCTTCTTTGCTTGGTATGCCTTGCCGTAACCGATGGTGTACCCGAATTTTTCCTCAATTACACCGATAATTGCCTTCGGCTCATAAGAAGTACATTTCACAATGGTATGGCACATGTGGCTTGCAACAAAATCGGCTGAAATGTTTCGGTGCCTTGCATCAATACAATCAAGGGTACAAGTGTGACCCCTCACTTCTTTCACCTCTAAGTAATTATCCCACTTCCCCATATATGCATACACTCGAAAAGAACAATCCTCCTTCTTACAACACATATCATATATCCTCGGAGAGCTCTTCACTACTCTGAACTCCCTGTGTAGAGTCAAGGTGGACCACTGCTTCACTGCATCCTTCACATGTGCAGTACTGGGGTACATAGCGCCTACTGTAACCTCATTCTCAGTGTACTCCCAGGGCACATTCTCACCACTATTAACAGTACACTGTGAGAAATCGTAGTTCTGCCAATCCCAGGGCACATGATCCTCAGACTGATCATAATCATCATCATCATAATTATCATCTGAAGAGTCCTCTTCCAGTGCACGTTCATCAGCTTTTAACTCTCTCTGATAATGTCTCATCACCTCTGGGTTTCCTTCTCCCTCATCAATAAAACCAGTGACAACATAACCTCTAGATGTCTGCTCACCCTCAGAATCCCCTTCTTCCTCCTCTTGTTGTTCCCCTTCTTCAGCACATTCCCCTTCTTCACCACCTTCCCCCTCGTCTACATCCTCAGCTTCCTCATGTACTTGACTGCTAGACCCACCCTTCTGGAAAACTTGGATAAACAAAATCACGGGCAAACCAACTCGGCATGCATTTCTGATAAAACTCCTCCATTGTGGAGTCCCTTCAAGTGGCACGAGCTCCCAATACACATGTTCACTTCTGTTGATTAGTGCCATCACCGACAGACATTGGTGCTCTAAATCTACTGCAAATGCCTTGACCAGCCAGTTGGTTATACCCTCCCAAGTTCTTTTTGCTGCTCTTTTAACATTTTTCTCGATTGAACTAAAATTTGACAAGTCAACTCCTTGTGGACCATATATAATTTCTCCAATTCCATAATACAATTTGATTGTGACTGTCTCCGACATGTCTGATTCATAATAAAAAGTAATAACTGCTATCAAATACTACATCCAGGGACTAAGAAACAAATAGACTAATATCTAAATTAAAATTGCAAACTAATCCGCCGCAATCTACACACTTAACAGTAAATATGTTATGTAATATAAACTACAACTACAGATCTATACTCCAGAAATCTATACCATACATAAATCTACAGAAATCTACAGTAAACCGAAATAGTAATTATATCTAAGTAAAATTACTAAAAGAGTTGAAATCACCGAAATATCTGCAATGAAGCGAAGAAGCAGCAGAGCTTCACTGCTCCACAACCTCCACCTCCCTCTCTTCTCCTTCTCAACCCTAAACCCTACAAACAGAACCTATTTAATACTACAGATCTAAAGAAACGCAGTGAATCACTAATTATGCTTTCATTACATCTAAGTATAGGTGCTAAAAGGGTTGAAATCAACGAAATACTTACAATGAAGCGAAGAACCGGCAGAGTTTCGCTGCTCCGCCCCCTCACTCTCTTCTCCTTCCCAACCCTCTCTTTCTTTCTTTTTCCGAATTATTATGATATTTCCGGGTTAATTTTCGGCTTTTATAGGGGGCAAGCGACCTGCCGCCGTGGCCCACGGCGGTTGCACAACCCTACCACCGTGGCCCACGGCGGCTGGGCTTGACGCCGTAGCCCACGGCGGCTAGGTCTCAACCGCCGTGGGCCACGGCGGCTGGCCTTCCCGCCCGTTGGACCCGCGGCCGTTGGTCAAACCGCCGTGGGCTACGGCGGTTGGACCTTCAACCGCCGTGGCCCACGGCGGCTGCCGTGCGCCACGACTTTTGGTGGTTAAATATGATAAATTTTGAAACGATCGTATAATTTTGCAAAATGATTAAAAATAAATATATATATATATATAATTCTCCACGGCGAGTTGCCCCCTTCCTCCACAGCGAGATGTGGTGCCCCTCCACTGGCAAGCCGTGCAGTTCCTCCCCTGCCTCTCTCCTCTGACGAGCAACGTGCGCCCTTGGAGTGCTACCGCTAGGCGCCGCCCTTCTCTGCCTCCCACCTCCGGCGAGCACCGTCGCCCCTAGAGTGTTGCGTTGCCCCTCCCTTACCTCCCTCCAATAGCGAGTCGCGCCGCCCCCTCCCTGTTTCCCTCCTCTGGAGAGCTGCCTCGCCCCTCCCCTACCTCCCACCTCCGGCGCTGCTCCCCTTTCTCCCTCTCTTCAAACAGAGTGGCAGCGGCTCGGTGTCCTCATCTCCATGGACGACAGGTCTCATGGATGGTGGACGATCTGGGCGTTCGTGGCACATGGGAGATGAGCTGGTGGGTGGTCGAGGTTGTTGGTGACAAATGGAGGAGCAGCGGTGGGGAGAAGATGAGTTAATTTCAAATCTTACTCCAGGCACATCCAAACATGAATAGGTATTAGCATTCTTGTTGAATTCCATCCTGCAATTTCATTGACATCCAAACAATCCATTTGACATTGTGACCCATTTCCAAAACTACACCGATTTGGTACTGAGACCAATTCAATACCAAGCCTCTAAATAAATCCAAACGAAACCTTACAATTTACAACATATTGTAACCTTACAGCTGATGTATCACACTTATTTATTGTGCAACTTTATAACATTTGTAGAGGCTTTACCGGGCTTTACCTACAGTCGACATGTATAGATGCTCTTTTTGTTTTGTTTTTTTTATTATTTGCCAAACCTTCATCAGTTCATCACGCACAAGATCATTTATTTCCCCACTTTTTGTGACACATCACACTGTCTAAGCAAATTATGATGTTAAACAATCAAATAAGCTCTATGTACATTGGGATGCAAGTTATATGTATTTTGAGTCGTTGGGTTGATCCAAAAAGTCAATAAAATGAACTAGAAGAATGTGATTTCACGTAAATAATATGCGAGGATAAATAAACTGGAGTGTCAAAATTGATGCGCGAGATGGGAAGTTAGATGGATGAGCTCAGGCTTTGCAGGTTTCTGGTGCTAAACGAACCGAGAGATTTGAGAGATCCAGAAGATTATCAATAAGAGCATCTCCAGCGTATTGTCAAAACTTCATCTCCAGTAAGTTCAAGTAGGGGGTGATCTATTAGTTTTTTTTTTGAGAATTACACAGTACAACGCAGACGCTCACAACACGCACACACACTCACCCTTATGAATACACGTACGCAAACCCTACCCCTATGAGCACCTCCGAAGGACTGAGCACCGGCAGATCTGGAGATTCTCGAAGTCACCAATGACGCCTCGTCGTCGACGGGAACGTCGCTTACCACTTAACGCATAACGCCGGTAAATCCTGGAAAATCCAGGAAAAGGTGCGAGCATCAGGATTTGAACCCTGATGGGTATCGTCCCACTGGACCGTCCTACCATTGGACTACAAGCCCAATCGTGGGTGATCTATTAGTTATGGTAGTGTACTTGGCAGATTACCAATACGCAGCAGGCTAGCATTTCGGCCCATATCGCGGTTACAGCCCATTTTGCATATTCAGCCCAAAAAACCCAAATCAAACCTTGCCTCATCCTTGACTGTTGGATCGGAACGGACAGCTCTAATGCACACTCTCCTCACATCTGGTAAGCAAGACGGTAGTCCTTGCCCCCTGCCCACGCCAACACTATCTGTCGCTTCAGACATCCCATCACGTCGGAGCTGAGACCCACTTGTCAGTGGCATAAGGGTGGGATCCACCTGTCGGAAACTTCTTCCTCCTTCGTCCGAGCGTCGGCAGCTCTCCAAAAGCACGAACAGGAAATACCTTCACACCGCAAAACTCCTCAACAAGATCGCGAGTAGCATAGGTCTTCGCGAGCTCCCCAAAAGCAACAAGAATTAAGCGATCGGTATCTCCATCTTTATATGTAGTACCAACGCCCTTAGGAAGCTTCCCAATTAGGGATGCCAACGCGTGTGAAACCCGGTGGGGACCCAAGAACACACCTGCACCTGCTAGGGATGAAACCACCCGTCACCCGCACCCGCCACTCGTGTCAGGTCTCAAATTTCAAACTTCCCCACACCCGCCAGCACATGTCTCCACTACGCCCGCACCCCATCCCGCCTCCACACCACCGCCGCTCCTCGATCCCGCTGCCCTACCGCAGCCACCCTGTCGCCGCACGTGGGACCAGGAGAGCCAGGCCGACGACAAGACGACCGGTGCTCCTCTGCCCGCACCCCATCCCAAAGGCCTCGTCTGCCCGCCGCCGCACGCAGGAGCAACTGAGCAAGGGAGACAGGCCGTAGGCCCCGCGTCGCATGCAAAGGAGCAAGCAGCCACAAGCTGGACGATAGGACTTGGCCGGCCGCCGAACTACAAACGCGAGGGAGTTATGCGGGACGCCGCTGGAACCTACGGCTCCCATGTGGAGGAGAGCGAAATGGGGAGGAAGAAAATGGGGGAGGCGGATCTCGCTGGCTTGGGGTGGCGGCGGGTGGTGGTTAGAATGGGATGGCGTTGAATGGGTGCTAGGGTTTGCAGTTGTTTATATAATGTGTACTTCAAAGTATTGACCCCACATTTCATCCTTAACAGGGGACCCACCGGGTAATGGGTCTGGGGTATGGTAGAATACACCCACAACCGCTTCACCCGATGGGTGAGAAAATTACCCAGTAACGGACCCGTGTGGGGCAAAAATCCCCATACCCACACCCTAATAGGGTTTTTACCCGCGCGTAAACGGGTAGCGGGTCCCCATTGCCATCTCTATTCCCAATCTCTTTGCAGTTTGCACACAAGAGGCATCTCACCTGACTCCACAGAATGAGAAAACCAGTAAGTGTTCCAGTTATCTTCCCATTCATTCTTGTAGCAGATCACAAGGACATCCACATCATTGCGATACTTGAAATTAAGGGAAGCAAACTGAGCTTCCTCGCGAACAATTTTGTCACCAACGAAGTGCTCAAACTTCAAAGGTTGGTGGTGAACAATATGGGCGCGCACGAAGTTAGCAACAGCAGGGGCTACACCCATTGTCTTCGCACCCCACATATACATGCTAAGACGAAGAATGGCGTTGGGGGTGAGCTGGTGAAGATAAATACCGAAGTTATGAAGAAATAGACACCACAACAGTGTCCAGTGGAAAATGAAGACCCGCGATGAAGAGATCGTGAAAAACGACTTCGTTGGCACGCGGTTGGGGAATGGTTTCGGCACCAGGGGCTCTCCCTTTTCCTTTCTCAATGTAACCCAGACCTTCATGCTCCTCTATCAATCTTTCATACACCTTGCTTCGGCCAAAGACATTAGTCGTCGGCAGTTTGTCAGCCTTAGGAGCCATATCTTCGCAAAGAAAACAAGCGCAGGCAGCAAACAGAAGATGACCTATACGATACCAAACCCGAAGATAAGCGCCCAGATGAGATAACTGTTGATGGTGAATTTCTGTCAACCTAGCCATGAGTTTACCTTCGGTGTTGGCATTAATTTGATATCTTATCCAATGGTACTAACCCCCTTGATATAACAAGTTCACTTTTCAAGTCATTTTTGGAATTTATTATTTATGCAGGATTTTAGCGCTAAAAGCAAGACTTCTGGGTAAAGTTCATCAAGCACCTTGTGAGAAGATCATGAAGCCCGGCACGAGCCAAGACACAAAGTGAACATGACTCCAAGTGGCCCAAGGACCGAAGCGTGAAGGCAGAAAACTCCGAGGATCTGAACAAAAAATGTTGAAGCTTGCGCGACAAGTACCCCTATCTAAACTGCGGAGAAAATGACATCAAGGACCCACATACAGAAGGGTGAAAGTTCCAGAAGACACGAGAAGCGTCGTGGAGGAAGTAGGGGGCGAACTGGGCCGGGATGGGCCCAAGCCGATCGGCCCAGGCCACTCCGGGCCCCATTCGCCACCCCCTTTGACCTAGCTGACCCTCGGACTATTTGTAGTCCCCGTGCGAAGAGCCACGCAGAAGACCATTCGTCATTCGCCGCCGAGGAGCAGAGAAGAGAGGGACACCATTTCGGGAGAAGAGGGTCGAGATAGTTGACTAGGGTTTCCCTAGCCGGCGTGAAAACCTTGCAAGGAAGACCACGTCGAAGTTCCAGGAGCTAGGATCAAGATCAAGGTAGGATCCCGGTGGTGGTCTTGTCCATGTATCATTTATCTATGTTAAATTTGCAAGATTGAATCCGATTTCTAGCGATCAAGTGATTTCACTACGATTTTGTCTTCGTTTGGGTTTTCTTATTCTTCGATCTATTTCGGATAGATCGCATAGGATGTTCTTGTAGCCATAGTGGCTAGAGGTGCATACCTGACCTACCAAGTGTTTTCAACTTGTTCTTCTTGAACTCGCCCTAGGCTAACCCGCATGAATAAGGGCCTGTTGTGACAAGGCGGTGGCATCCGAAAGGCGGGCGTCTTCGGAATTGGAACAGAAACCACGATTTAAAGAGGCTTTTTATGAGATTCGTTTCGCTATTTTCATCTTTGTTTGGAACTTCAACAAGAGCTCGATCCAATTCCTCTAGTTTGGTTTTACCCCCCCCCTCTCTCTCGCTACCTTTGGTGCTTTATAGATTAGATGATGTTTTCTTGAAAGTTAGCTAGTGCAGCGACCATGTGGAAGGTGGCCTCTAGCCTCCTCTCTAAGAAGACACGATCATCATCGAAGGCGCCATCAACAAGTTCTTCGAGGAGGCACTCGGTCTCCGCGTCTCCTCGAAGCATGGAGGAGGACACGGCACCGCCGAGGAGCGACACCTTGCTCCTTGGTGGCATGAGGAGCATGCGAAGTTCGTCCATGCGGTACACCGAACCGCAAGGGCACACGGAGGAGCCGCTCGTCCGACCTCGTCATTCAACATGTTCATCCACTCCACCTCCATATGTCCCTCGGTATTCCAAATTTGGTTTCATCATCAAGACGGAGGAGGAGGAGAAGAAGCTTACTCGCCTTGAGAAGAGGCTTGTGGCAAATGTCGACTTCGATGACCAAGCTCTCCAAGTGTTGGGTTTTCCAGTGGATATTTATCAATTGTTGGGCAACCTCGGGTGGGTGCAATTTTCCAATGGAGTTGGGGCACACACCCATAAAGAGTTGGCCCTGGAAATTCTCATGACTATGGCAACGATAATTGATGAAGGGGTGCCAAGCCTCTCATTCCGCTTAGAAGGAGAATATCAAATAGTCTCATATGAGTACATTAGGGAGTTGCTCGTATTTCGGAAGGGAGCCCCAGAGCAAGTTAATGTGCACGAGAATGTGTTGGAAAGATTTTTAGGGATTAATTGCGGGAGAAGATAACCGGCAGAGAAATAACATCCGGAATCCCATCATCAGAGTATTTCACTCATGGATGTGCAAGAGGATCTTGGGAAGAATTAGACAGACCAAGATCACCGACATGGAGTTGAATTGGCTTTATTCGGGTTTAATTGCTAGGCAACAAATTGACCCCTCATACATTATGATCAATCAGTGGTGTTGTGAAGCAATCTCGGGATCCGGAGATATTGGTTTGGGATGCTACCTCTCGATGTTGGATATCTCATTAAGTCCGGGAATTACAAGGAACCCGAAACTTCTCCTCACCGGGACTTCTTTGGGAATTGAGTACATGAAACAAGGGAAATACATAAGTGGAGATGAAAAGAGAGGTTATAAGCTTGCCAAAGTTAATCTAACCCTACCGGATATGAGGCTGAAATTATTTATTGAGGGGAGACAAAATTGGTTAGAGGAAGGGTTTCTTGTGTCGGCAAAGAAGAACAAAAGAGGAAGAATTATAGAAGAAGGATCGCCTTCTGCAGCCCAAGAAGAAGCAGAAGGCGCATTCCAAGCTAATGTGCCACCGTATGGAGGAATCCTGATGCTGCCAAGACACTATGGAGGGGTGCCAATGCAAGCATAGGGGAGTGGTGCAGCCATGCCACCACCACCTCGACCGATGGTACCCAACGTAGACTTCACGGAGCAATATGCACACCTTCCTCAACCGCAACAAAGTGTGGCCATTATTGGGGGATACGCTGCAAGGAACATGCAAAAATGTTGCAGCCATCCAATCCAACGCAAATCAAATGGGAGAAGGGACCGCAAAAATCGCCTATGAGCTGAGTCGCCTTCACATACCACCTCCGAAGCAATTCATAGGAGGACCGGTGCAAACCTACTATGAGCAAAGGAATAATAACCAAGACTATCAATACCAACCGCCGGTGGAAGAATAAAGAGAGGAGAAGATTATTGCTTTTACTTTGGTTCGATTTTTCCCTTTTCCTTTTCTTTATTTTTCAGCGTGTGTGCATGCTTATGTATGCGTAGTATTTTCTATTTTCTTTTCTTTCTTTATTTATTTTCAGCATGTGTGTTAGTAATGCTTGTCTTAAATCATCACAAATAAAGTCACCACCATGTTATTACCATTGGTAAAAATAAAAAGTTTATGCCATGTTGATATATGATGATCGTTGCCGCTTTGCTCATCTTTGTACTTGTTTTATGCATGATTAAGCTAATGCTCTCTTTAATACAAATCTGAAATTAATCTAAATACTAGCTTAATCCTTTGTGGAGGTTATGATAAAGATGAGACCCATAGTTTTTCTCATGCTCTCAATTTTTGGATGAGTTAAAGATGATTTATTTTTGTTCTTAAAAAGGTATGCTAACCTTGTCATTAATACCACTTGCATGTTGCTCTACCTATCCAAATCTTATATTTATTTGAGTGCAAAAACTTAGTATACAAGATTTATTTTTGGGTGAATTAATTCAAGGCTTGATTTCTCTGGCCCGAGACTAAGAAGTTGGTCATTCCGTTTTTGCGTACCTATCTTGTTGCTAGCCTTTTCTATCCGTTGTGAATCTCCACATTGGAAATTTCGCAAACCTCGCCGGATATCCACCCAAAAAACCAAAGATATCATCTTTGTGTTTACCTCCTTGACCACAACCTATCATTTGAATATGGATCGTCAACTCGAGGAAGATCGCAAGATGGTGTCAAGATTGAAGATTTCAAGTATCTCTCCAAAAAATATATATTTCCGGTACCTACCCAATCTCTATCACCTCTTTGCTCGAGGACGAGCAAACGTCTAAAAGCATGGGTGAGGAGGTAGGTACAATGCAATTTAGAGTTCAAGGGGAGTAAAAAAATAAATAAATATAGAAAGATAAAAGAAAAAAAGAGATAGAAAATATGCATGAGAAAGAAAGAAAAATATGTGCATGTATAAAAATAAATTAAGTGAACTCCCCGGTTCTTTAAATGCATTAGGAATTTCAAAAAGCTTCAAGATCAAGATCCACACTCATCTTTCCAACCATGTGCAATCCGATAGCGAGGACTTCCTTTGTGCCTACACCTCCACACCTCTGCTGCTCCCCGATCCCGCTGCCCTGCCGCAGCCACCCTATCGCCGCACGCGGGACCAGGAGAGCCAGGCTGACGACAAGATGACCGGCGCTCCTCTGCCCTCACTCCATCCCACAGGCCTCGTCCGCCCGCCGCATGCACGTAGGAGCAACCGAGCAGGAGAGACAGGCCGTAGGCCCCGCGTCGCATGCAAAGGAGCAAGCCGCCACAAGTTGGGTGATAGGACCCGGCCGGCCGCCGCACTGCAAACGTGAGGGAGTTATGCGGGACGCCACTGGGACCTGTGTTGACGGCTGTTAAGTACCTACTTTAGCCGTCAATATACTCATAAATAAAGGAGCAAAAGGCATCTCTTACATGCATTTAGTTAAGAACAATGTAGTTCCACTTGTCCTTGGAGCTTTTGTGATTATAGGTAAAATAAGCATAAAAGAAGTGACAACTCACCTTCTATGGGCCAAGCCATGTCACCTCAGCCAAGGAAGGGCTGTCACCTAGGATCCCATGCATGCAAGCCATGTCATCAATCCAAGGGAAGCAACCCCGACGAATCAGAGGGCGACACATGGACATCACAAGGATTGAAGGGCCCACGGGCAGGCAAACCGCCTCAAAACCAGGTGGACACCGGGGACCAACCTAAGGACCCACAGGACAGCCACCACGAAGAAGCACAGGCCGAGGTGGGCCCACAAGGGGTCGGCCGACCCACAGTTCGGCCGAACCGACCTTGTGTCGGCTCATCTCAGCCTTCCACGTGGTGCTTCCTGGTCGGCTCCTGATCCATTCCGGGGTGTTCATGCCATTCTCCCGAAGCTGTCCTAGGCCTATAAATAGATGTGAGGGGACTCATTTCTTACCCAACTCACTTTCCAACTCCTCTCTCACTTTTGGTTTCCAAGGCTAGGAGGTAGGCTAGAGTAGTTCTACTTCAGGTTCCAAGTCTACTTTGGGATTTAGGTATGAGTTCTCTTGTATCTTTATTTTATTGTATGACTTTGATCTACTTCAGTTATTCAGCTATTTCATATAAAGTAGTGTTAGCATATATGGGTGATTTGTTCATGTGTTCTTCGTTCGTTCATCATTTAGAGGCTCCTGTTCTTGATGAACAAGGCCTTTCGATCCACTTGACGAATGATTTACTCATGTCTTCGGTGTTTGTTCATAAGTTAGAGGCTCGTATTCTTCATGAATAGACATAGTAGAATACGAATCTGTTTGTATGTCTAGCCTAGTTTGATCCAGTTAGATCACGTGTTTATGTTGTATGAAGTTCGAGTTCAAGCTACGATACTCGGTGTAAGTGGCCAGTTATCTGGTTGCACTGACTTGGGTCACAATAGCCCAAGCCGGCCAGTGTCTAGTTAACAACGCAAGCATGGTGCTTAGGTTGAGTAGCTGCGTTGCATATGAGCGTATCACATGGATAGTTAGGGGTAGGCCACGGTGGTGACAGCCGTTGGACCCTTTGTAATCCCCCACGTTCAGCTACGCTGTAGGAGTCTAAGATCTAACAACCGACGTCGTGCGGAAGCGACGCGGGCGGTTAGCTCCCCGTTTGTGCCTGGGTGCTGAGCTGATATTCATACAATGCTTATGTGACTGACTGGCTTCTACTAACTTTATATGTTTAGTACTTTAGAACCTAGAGCTAACTCGTATGTTGCCTCCTAAGTCGTAGTGTACCATAGAGAGAACGAGTTCGGGTGTGTTCACACTACCCATCCTTATCATATCTTACCCCTGTGTTTGGGACCTGACTTATTCTCGTCATTGATCTATACTCATTGCAATAGTGTTGCACATGTTAATCTGACCATGCCTTCCTTGGATTCGATACCCTTTGGAATACTCCTTTGGGGAAACGCTACAATGGTATATCCGTGCGCTTGCGGATTCTTTGTAAACGTTAGGATTACCATCGGAACATTTCTGGCATCGTTGCTAGGAACTCACGAACTTAGCAAAGATGTTAAGGAATGCCATCCACCATTTCTGGCGCCGTTACTGGGAATACAAACCTAGTGATGATGTTAAGAAATGTCAACAACCTGCGGCTCCCATGTGGAGGAGAGCGAAATGGGGAGGAAGAAAATGGGGGAGGAGAATCTCGCTGGCTTGGGGGTGGCGGCAGGTGGTGGTTAGAATGGGATGGGGTTGAATGGGTGCTAGGGTTTGCAGTTGTTTATCTAATGTGTACTTCAGAGCATCGACCCCACTTTTCATCCTTAACGGGGGACCCACCGGGTAACGGGTTTGGGGTATGGTAGAGTACACTCGCACCCGCTTCACCCGATGGGTGAGAAAATTACCCAGTAAAGGACCCATGTGGGGCAAAAATCCCCATACCCGCACCCTAATACGGTTTTTACCCGCGGGTAAACGGGTAGTGAGTCCCCATTGCCATCTCTATTCCAAATCTCTTTGCACACAAGAGGCGTCTCACCCGACTCGACAGTATGATAAAACCAGTAAGTTCCTAGTTATCTTCCCATTCATTCTTGTAGCATATCACAAGGACATCCACATCGTTGCGATACTTGAAATTAAGGGAAGCAAACTGAGCTTCCTCACGAACAATTTTGTCACCAACAAAGTGCTCAAACTTCAAAGGTTGGTGGTGAGCAATATGGGCGTGCATGAAGTTAGCAACAGCAGCGGCTACACCCATTGTCTTCGCACCCCACATATACATGCTAAGACGAAGAATGGCGTTGGTGGTGAGCTGGTGAAGATAAATACCGAAGTTATGAAGAAATAGACACCACAACAGTGTCCAGAGGAATACAAAGACCCGCGATGAAGAGATCGTGAAAAACGACTTCGTTGGCACGCGGTTGGGGAATGGTTTCAGCACCAGGGGCTCTCCCTTTTCCTTTTTTGATGTAACCCAGACCTTCATACTCCTCTATCAATCTTTCATACACCTTGCTTCGGCCGAAGACATTAGTCATCGGCAGTTTGTCAGCCATAGGAGCCATATCTTCGCAAAGAAAATGAGCGCAGGCAGCAAAAAGATGATGACCTATACGATACCAAACCCGAAGATAAGCGACAAGATGAGATAACTGTTGACGGTGAATTTCCGTCAACCTAGCCATGAGTTTACCTTCGGTGTTTGCATTAATTTGATATCTTATCCAATGGTACTAACCCCTTGATATAACAAGTTCGCTCTTGCATGTCGTTTTTTGGAGTTTATTATTTATGCAGGATTTTAGCGCTAAAAGCAAGACTTCCGGGTAAAGTTCATCAAGCACCTTGTGAGAAGATCATGAAGCCCGGCACGAGCCAAGACACGAAGTGAACATGACTCCAAGTGGCCAAAGGACTGAAGCGTGAAGGCAGAAAACTCCGAGGACCTGAACAGAAAATGTTGAAGCTTGCGCGACAAGTACCCCTATCTAAACCACGGAGAAAATGACGTCAAGGGCCCACATGCAGAAGGGTGAAAGTTTCAGAAGACACGAGAAGCGTCGTGGAGGAAGTAGGGGGCGAACTGAGCCGGGATGGGCCCAGGCCGGCCGGCCCAGCCCATTCCGGGCCCCATTCGCCGCCCCCTTTGACCTAGCTGACCCTCGGACTATTTATAGTCCCCGTGCGAAGAGCCACACAGAAGACCATTTGTCATTCACCGTCGAGGAGCAGAGAAGAATGGGACACCATTTCGGGAGAAGAGGGTCGAGATAGTTGACTAGGGTTTCTCTAGCCGGTGTGGGAACCTTGCAAGGAAGACCACGTAGGAGTTCCAGGAGCTAGGATCAAGATCAAGGTAGGATCCCGATGGTGATCTTGTCCATGTATCATTTATCTATGTTGAATTTGCATGATTGAATCCGATTTCTAGCGATCAAGTGCTTTCACTACGATTTTGTCTTCGTTTGGGTTTTCTTATTCTTCGATCTATTTCGGATAGATCGCATAGGATGTTCATGTAGCCATGGTGGCTAGAGGTGCATACCTAACCTACCGAGCGTTTTCAACTTGTTCTTCTTGAACTCGCCCTAGGCTAACCCGCACGAATAAGGGCCTATCGTGACAGGGCGGTGGCATCCGAAAGACGGGCGTCTTCGGAATTGGAACGGAAGCCACGATTTAAAGAGGCTTTTTATGAGATTCGTTTTGCTATTTTCATCTTTGTTTGGAACTTCAACAAGAGCTCGATCCAATTTCTCTAGATTGGTTTTAACCCCCCCCCTCTTGCTACCTCTGGTGCTTTATAGATTAGATGATGTTTTCTTGGATTAGATGCAAAAACAACTTCTTAAAGATCAATGTTTTCGACTTTATTAGATTGAATCTTGCGTTGCACATAGTTCCACGGATTCGATAACCTTGGGTATTACTCGAGGGAAAAAGGACTACGACCGGGATCTATACACTTGTGGATCCAAACGAACTTTGATACAATAATTAACCATCAACAATAGCCTACGAAGAATGATAAAGCATGAGAAGGAAAGAAAACCAACCAAGCAAAGGGAGCCGTGAAGATGAGTTTTACTGTGGTGACAAAAAATAACCGTGGCAAGGGTCAAGATAAATAGGCCCCAGGCGGCGAGAATCTCGGACATCGTGAGATCATGGTCAGGCACATGAGAATCTCGGAAAACGTGGGATCATGGCCAGGCTGGCGAGAATTTCGAAGATCGTAGCCAGATGGCAAATCGCGAAAAAAAATTGAGACGAGCCGAAGTGAGGAGGCGCTTTGGGGAGAAATATTTTCCACCCTTTCTTTTAAGAGTTGCTAGTTCGGATCGTCTTAGGTCAACCTTCACTAGCAAGAGGCTAATTGTTGGGGTAAATATTTTGTAACTAACCCCCTCCCTTCATTTCGGCTCACCGAAGAAGGTCGAAGGCAATGTCCTTCTTCGTTTCGTGTTCGCAGAACCAAGGAAATGAAAGCAATAGGGATGGAGGCCGAATATACAGCGATCTTCGGCCGATGACGTGAAGGCTCAGTGTCACTGCGGAGGTGCGTCTTTGGGGGACAACACCAAAAGAAGCAAGAACAGCATACGAAGAGGAGAGACTGAGGCCTAGCGCGAAGGAGGCGACTGAAGATTTTAACGTTACTAAGTCCTTCGACCGAAGAATAGGTTAACGTCCCAAAGACCTTCGACTGAAGATCGTAGATCTACACGGACGGCCACGTGGGATGACACTGTGTAAAGTGTTGAGTTGTAAAGTTTATCTTGTACAGGCCTTGCAAGGTTACCGAAATGCCCTCGGGATGCTCTGCATCATGAGAAAAAGTAAAGGCAAGCGTTGTAAAACGAAAATGTTACAGGCCTATAAAAGGGAGCCGAAGTGACTGGAAAAGCCGCAATTGGATAGAGGACGAGTTTCTTCGAGCTCAACCGAAGTCAGGTTTTTGGTCTTCCTTCGGTGTCTCTTTACTTTTTGTGTGTTAGTTTACTTGACTGGTTGGCCCCTCTTCGGGGAAGGTAATTGCCCCAACAGTCGCGACTCTCTCCCTCTCATCACAGCAACCCTGGCTAGCGGGTGGTGACGGCCGACACCCGGCAGCACCTACGCGGCGCGGCGGAACTCAACAGGGCGGGTGGCCTTCGGATCTCTCCTCCCTGCACGATTGCACTCGGGCACATGCAGGGCACCCAGTTGGCTAGTCCCCAAGCGGCCAAGCCGGCTCCGATGACCTGGCGACCTGGACGGCGGAGGGCGGATGACGGAGTAGCGGACCATCTTCAGCTTCACCCAATCGCCCAAGGCCAAGCACTTAAACAGCTCAGTTTTATTTTGAATGCCCAGTCTACAATCCTCAATTTCCATGAGCATATTTCAGATTGAATCAGGAACTGATATTATATATATACTATTCTGTAGATTGTAGATTAGCAAATTTGAAATATGTGTATTACCAAATTATTGTGGAATTTAATTAACAATCACTTTTCTGAGACGTCTACTCATTTATTGAGGTGCATTGCTTGTCTAGATCCAAGGAATTCCTTTGCTAACTATGATAAAGAAAAAATAATTTATCAACTATGATATGCGAGAAGCTGACGTCAATCAAATCGACACTAATTAGGTATTTGTTTTATGAATTTTGCTATACAAATAGATCTTAAATTGTAACGCACTATTCTAAATCCTACATATTAAGTACTTCTATCATTATATGAACTATCCCTATTGTGGTTATCGCTATTAGGTTATCTACACTAAGATTGAATCGTATAAGCGTCGTCAATATCCGCCGAGTCCGCCACTGCCCCCGTGCGGCTACGTCTCATCTCCGGACTCTGGTGGGATTAAGTGTGGGTAAAATCTCAAGGCTTCAAGCCTCTATCTCCCCTTTCCTCTCTACTCTTTTTTTTCTCCACAAACACAAGAGATACGTGTTGTCCTCCACGAACAGATGATCAAGCTACGGGATGTTTCTCAAGAAAGAAGGAGCAGGGAGATTGGGAGGTTGTGTTGCAGGAGAGGAAGGAACAGATAGGAGATCGAGATTGGAGTTTGGAGAGGAGCTTGTGCTCATGTTGGAAGTTGGAACTCAAGCGAGGGCAAGTTTCGACTGGTGCTAGGACTTGCTCTCCTGGTTGCCAATTCAACGAAAGCTGGAAAGTGGCCCGGTGAGGAACTTCCATGATTCCATCCAGGCATGGTGCGCGGAGCTCAATTCGTGGCGCTTAGCTGAGCTCGATATGATTTTATTATGTCGGCGACGGCCTGCTGTGGAGCGGTGGCACTAGCTTGTGTTGGGGTAAATATTTTGTGACTAACCCCCTTCCTTCGTTTCGGCTCACCGAAGAGGAGCGGAGGGCACGCCTGTCTTTAAACGAGAAGATGTAGGGCTGAGACCGAAGGAAGAGGAAGGAGATCCGAAGATCCAATGACCTTCACCCGAAGATCGGGCGGCGGTACCAGGAGATGTGGGCTCGGAACGCGATGAAGAGGGGCTAGATCCTGACGAAGAGAAGACTGGAGGAGAGCAACTTCGGGGAATGGTGGCGAAGTTTGCAATCTGTGGGACTCACGGCGGCCGAAGACGGGAACCGAAGAAGGGTGACGAACATCTACCAAAGAATAATGACGAGCATCCACCGAAGAACACGACGGCCTAGAGGCGACCGACCAAAGATCATAGTTCCACGCAAGTAGGCACGTAGAGTGACAACATGTAAAGTGCCATCTGTAAAGTGTGTTGTGTACGGGTCTTGCATGGTTACCGAAATACCCTTGAGATGCCTCGCACTATGAGAAAAGGCAAGGGTATATGTTGTAAAGTGAAATTGTTACGGACCTATAAAAGGAACCCGAAGGGAATGGAGAAGGGGTGATTGCACGGAGGTTGAGTTTCTTCACTCTCAACCGAAGTTAGGTTTTTCAGTCTATCTTCGGTGTTCTTTATTTTCTTGCATTCTAGTTTCCATAGTTGTTGGCCCCTCTTCGAGGAAGGTTCATACCCCAACAGTTTAGGCGTCCACCGTGTTCCGTCCCAAGAGACCACAATGGCACTGAAGAAAGCACCAAAAAATCCACCACACCCAAATAGAGCGACTGATGATCTGTCGGAAGCAGAGAGCGAAGATCCACGTGAAAGAGGGACAAAACCGAACGCTAATACAAATAGGGACTTGGTATTGAGCCACAAAACCACAGACATGAAGAAGATCAAGGGCGAGAAGCTGAAGATGTGACAAAAGGACATTTCGAGGTTGACCTCATGGATGCAGGAATTGAAGACGAAGACATCGCTTCGTTGCGGAGAATCGAAGCAAGGCTTTTGGCGAAGATGAAGGAAAGGCCAGTACCAGCAAATGTTCGAACAAGAGCCCAAGCAGAAGCTGCCATATTGAGGGAAAAAGAGATACAGAATGGAGACCCAGTTCAAGAGAAAGTTAAGTATCAAGAGATGTTGAAGGAAGTACAGAAGAAGAGAATGTTGTTGAAGCAGTTGAACAAAGATAGAGAGCAACAAGCTATAAGACAAAAGACTTTGCAGCTACAAGAGCAGATGGCAATCTTGCGGGCGCAATTGAACTCTATTCAGCAGCAACCAGTGGAGACATGGCAGCCTCACGTGTCGCCAACACAGAACAAAAAGCAAAGCAAACCCATAATCATAGACGAAGAAGACTATGAATCAGAAGAAGATGAAGACTCCTGGCACTATGATTCAGATGAAGAGACGTTTGTGGAACGTAGACCACACAAGAAGCACAGAGAATCATACTCAAACAGGATAAAGTCTGCATCTCCACTCTCAGTTGAGCTAGAGCAAGCAGAATGGCCACCGAAGTTCAAACTGCCAGCATCTCTGCCTGAGTATGACGGTGAATCAGATCCCAGACAATTCATCCAAAAATACAGTGTCGCAATATCTTCGGGCGGAGGAAATGATATAGCGAAGGAAAGAGCCATGATCATGGCACTAAAAGGTTCAGCTCAGCAATGGTATGCTTCGCTACCAAAGGGAAGCATCAAGACCTGGGACCAACTTCGGCAAAGGATAGAAAATAACTTCCAGGGGTATCAGCCACAGGACCTCACCTCCGGTGACCATCACCTCATAAAGCATGGAGACAAAGAGCCATTGCAAGAGTATATTAAGAGGTTCGCTAAAGCAAGAGCAAAAGCACCACATGTGGAAACCACAACAGTCATCGACGCTGCAATAGATTGACTCAAAATAGGTCCATGCGGTGAGTATCTAGACTGAAGAAGGCCGAAAACAGAGAAGCAGTTGTTTGATATCATGCAAGAATATTGTCTATCAGATAGAGGTAGGCAACGAAGAATAGACGAGTACAACAAAAGAAAGAACACAGCGAAGTCCAAAGAGCAATGGGGGAACAGGCCAAGCAATAATAATCAAGGGCCTTCATTGAAGGCAAACTTTCACAACGGAGGCAACGTAAACGACGTTTCTAGAAACAATCCACACATGACATCTTCGGCAACAACAGGAACTGGGGTCCAAGCAAAAGTCAGGGCTCCGGCAGACCACCACCTCCGTAGTCGGTATGTTCCATTCATGGTATCAACAAGGGGCACTGGTCATATGAGTACAGAACACTGCTCAGAAAGAGACAAATAGAAGAAGAGAAGAAGCAAGCGACGCAAAACCAGTCAAAGATGGTCAATCATACATCTTCGATGACACCTTTGATGGCTCAAAGCTCAATGCAGAATTGGCAACCATACATTCCGCAGCCATGCTTTCAGCAAATCCCATTCCCACCATAGTTCAACTCAAACATGATGCAAGTCCAGCAACAAAGCACAGCTTCGTGCCAACCAAAGCCAGATCCTAGTCACAAGGCACCTTCGCAGGCTGATCAGCAGAGGAATGATGATGATCGCTACCGAAGAATGAACATAATCAATGCCATAACAGGTGGGTGCAATTCTCATGAGCATCTCACAAAGAGGCAAAAAAGAGATCAGCAAAGAGAAGTAAGCCACGTATGCGCAGGGAAGGTATTCAAAACAGATTGGTCACACATTCCGATCACATTCACAGAGGCGGATCTTAAGCTGGAAAAGTATACCCACGAAGATCCACTTATGATTAGAGCAGTGTTGGGAAAGAATACAAAGTATTTACTAGGGAATGATGTTGGAGGCATCTTAGTAGATAATAGCAGCTCAGCAGACATTATAACTTATGAGATTTTCAAGAGAATGGAGCTCAGAGATGATCAACTGCAGAAGTCATCGAAGCTGTTGTATGGCTTCGGAAATAAGAAGGTCAAGGCTTTGCGAACAATCGAAATGAATGTGAGTCTTGGAACAGGAGTGCTGATGAGAACAGAGATGGTGACCTTCGACATAGTCGATATTTTGCACGCCAAAGGAGAGGATGGGTTGCTGCGGTGGAGCAAAGATGGCCAACGGAAGCAGGCGGAATAATCATGCCGGATAGGGAAGTACATTGAATCCCCTCTATTTATAGGAGAGAAAGGAGTGCATTTTTTGAGATTGCTGAAAAAAATGGTACGGGAGTTTGTGCTGGAGCACTTTCTATTTCTTGTGATAGTTTTTTTATTATTGTAAATGGTACATAGGGATGCAAATGGGCGCAGGCTCACCTGCAATCCTGCGAGGCCCGGCTGCAAAAATTAGCCTTGTAGACAGGGACTTCCATTTCTAATGCGGACTAAGTTGAACACGTCTGCGAGGCTTGGTGGACTTTAATAGGCAAGCCTGTGAGGTCTGCACATGGCATGCAGAGCCTGCAAAACACTACTACGGGCCTGTTTGGCAGGACTCCATGAGCGGCTCCGGGAGCGGCTCCGGCCGGAGCCCTGCCAAACGGGTGCAGATGGAGTGGCTCCGTCCCCGAAGCCGTGCCTGAAGCCCAAAACGGCTTCCACATGGGAGGCGGAGCCACGTTATCGTGGCTCCGCCCGGCTCCGCCTCCCCTTCCCAGGCTTGCCCCTGGCTATGGTGTCGCCTGCGCGTTTGTCAGACGCCGCACGGCATGAAAAGCGACTGCACGCGCGGGAAAAAGGGTGGCAGGGAGGGCAAGAGAGAAGAGAGGGGAAGAGAAGAGGACGGCGGCAGCACCTGGGATCCGCCGGAGCGCCGTCGAATCGCCACTGCGTCGTCGAATCACGTGCGCCGCCTCTGCTCCGTCAATCCGGCAAGAGAGGAGAGGGGAAGAGAAGAGGGTGGGGCGGAGGAGCCGGCGGGGCGGGGCGGGGGCGCGGGCAGCCCGAGGATCCGGCCGGGCGGGGCGGGGCGGAGGAGCCGGCGGCGGCGGTCGGCGCGAGGAGGCGCGGGGCGGAGGAGGCATGACCGCGCGAGAAGAAGGCTCGGGATGAATGGATGAGGAGGAGAGGAAAAAAAGAAAAGGAGAGGAGAAAAAGGAAAAAGGAAAGGAAAAAAAGGAAAGGAGAGGAGAAAAGGGAGAGGAGAAAAAAGAAAAGAAAAAAAGAGAAAAAGGGAAAAAGTGTAGGCAAGGGCAATTTCGACTTTTTATGATCTCAATCCAACCGGTGAAGCCGTTTTGCCAAACGTTTTTCAAAACGGCTCCAACTCCACCAGAGAAGCCACTCCACCAGAGAAGCCAGAGCCGGAGCCGTTTTTGGAGGAGTCGGAGCCCTGCCAAACAGACCCTACATGCAGTCGAATCCTCCTTCCCTGTCAGTTAGTCATCGCACTCCTCTGGTTGTCCATCGTTGTCTCCGTACTCGGCATCGCGTGGGCCACCTGTACCAGAGGGATGTTTCTGCAGCCTACCACCAACAGGTCAGACCTCCTCCTGCCCAACATGTTGCATCAAGACATCTGAGAGCTGTTGCCGCGGTAGGGCAGCGTTGGCGGCGATGGTGATGGCGAACTTTTGGGGCAGAGCTCGATTTATTGAAGGAGGGATTGATTTGCCGACTATGCAAGATGAGAGATCAATTCGCTGACCACAAAGCTCGATTTGCCCGCAGCAGGGTTCGGGTCCAAGTCAACGGTGGAGGACGTGACGACGGCGTGCCCGGACCTAGGCGCAGTGACGACCATCATCGCAGGTGCCACGTCGTGGATCGGGCTGGAGACGACGGCGCGGGTGCTGGCCAAGCGCGGCACGCAGGTCGTCATCTAGGCATGGAGCGTCAGTGCCGCCGAGGACATGCACGCCTGCATCTGGGTATACATGGCCAAATGGCACGGGCACGACGGGCCGGCCCAGGCACGGCACGAGAAAGCACGGCCTGAGCGCAGCCCGGCCCGACGACCATCGTGCCCGTGCCTGGCCCGGTTCGATAGGTGGGCCGTGCCCGTGCCCCCGCAATGGCCCGTAGTGCCGGCACGAGGCCCGGCCCGATAAAGGGGGCGGCACGGCCAGCGGCACGACATCCGCCGTCGATCCCCTCCCCCCCGCTCCTCCCGACCGTTGGATCCTACCGTTGGGGGGGAGGCTATATAAGCCGGCGCCGCAGCTCTTCCCGGTTGCCCTAGCTCACTTTTCCCTCTCCCCCGTCCCCCGCAGCCGCAGCTCTCTGCTCCGGTGCTCCCTGCTCTCCTAGTCTCCTCTCTTATCCTCTCCTTCTCACCCTTCTTCTCGAGCGCCGGTGGCCTCTTGAGGCGCTGGTGGCCGGCTCTGGTACACGGCACGACCATCTAAACACTACATCTCGATCTCGAACCGGCGATGTAGCATTTTGCTCACCTTGTCGTCCACCTCGTCACCTCCGTCGACCTCGCCGGAGCCGGACGCCGGTCGCTCTGGTGCTCCGGATCGAGTGTAAGTCCCTCCTCTGCTCTGCAATCCCCATCTCCTTTCCTCTGTTGGTTAGATCTACAAAACTAACCATTCCTTTCCTCTATTTTGTAGATCTCCTCTCGATTCGTTGAGGAACCAGAGGGCCGGAACCGGATCTGTGCAACGTCGACGACGCCGGCGACCTTGGTGCTCCGGCTGCCACTGCGAAGGTATGTGCTTGCTCTCTGCTCATCTAGTCATGTACCTCCTCTCTGCTCACCTAACCCTAACCCTCTCTGCTCTGGATCTGTGTAGCCGTTGAGGAACCGGGGCGCCGGAGGCGAAGGCGAGTCTGGATGGCCGACTCCGAGCCGGAGGTTGAGGTGGGCTTCAACGAGGAGAGGCGTATGCTCGGGATGGCCGGAGATGACGACGATGACGATCTACAAGATGATGCTGCAGCGTTCGGCTTCGGCGACAATGCTGCCATCAACGTCGAGGACGATGAAGAAGAACCTCCTCCTCCTCCTGCGGCAGCGGCACTGCCCCAGAATAGCTGCGCGCTTAACAAAGGCAAAGGTAAGAAGTCTACCTCTCCTGTCTGGGAGGACTTTGACAAGCTTACCAGGATGGAGAATGGTAGGGAGGTAAGATATGGTGCTAAGTGCAAACATTGCGGTAAGGAGTACTCTGCTTTCTCCACTGGTGGCAATGGTCACCTCTCTCGACACATCCCTAAATGTGTTAAGAAGAGGGAGAAAGATCGCAAGTCTCAGTCTCAAATCTCTTTTAATTCTGATGGTTCTATGCGTAATTGGGAGTACTCTCCTCTGGTTGCTCGTACTGAACTCGTTCGATTGATTGCTAGACTTGATATTCCTATCAGCTTGGGTGACTCAGATGCTTTTGTTGAGTACATTACAAATGCTCATAACCCCAAATATAAATCTGTCACTAGGCAAACCACCACCAGAGACATTACCAAGTACTTCACTGATAAAAAGGCTAAACTTGTTGAATCATTTGCCTCTGCTGGTGTTAATTGTGTGTGCCTAACATCTGACATATGGTCTGGTAATGCCAAAGAGGACTATCTTAGTGTTGTTGCTCACTACATAAACTCTAATTGGCAACTAGAGAAGAGGGTGCTTGGTCTTAGGCTGATTGATGTGTCCCATAGTGGAGTAAACATTGCTGAATGTGTTCATTCTGTGCTTCAGGATTATGGTTTGACTGCTAAGGTGTTTGCTGTGACATTAGATAATGCATCTGCTAATGCTAGAGCCATGAGAAATCTAAGACCTGTTCTGTCTAAGTACCTTGGTCTTGATGTTGTTGATGACTTTGGTGATTTTAATGATTCTGAAACTAATGTTGTCGATTCCATATTCTTGCATCAACGTTGTGCATGTCACATAATCAATCTCATTGTTAAAGAGGCCTTAACTACTCTGAAGCCTTTGATTGAAACATTTAGGACTGCAATATCTTTCTTGAACTCATCAAACCAAAGAATTGCTGCATATAAAAGCTATTGCATTGCAACTAGTGTTAGGCCTAGAAAGTTTCAGCTGGACATGGATGTTAGATGGAATTCAACATATCTTATGCTTAAACATTTGTTTCCTCACAAGGATCCTTTCACTACTTTCTTGCATGCTCAGTATCCTAGGGTTGAAGGTGAGCACTTCCTCTTGACTGATGAGCATTGGAATATGGCACAAAAAGTTCTTACATTTCTTGAACTGTTCTATGATGCAACTGTTACATTATCTGGTGTGTATTATCCTACCTCTCCACTTATGATTCATTATCTTGTCAAGATTGCTATGCACCTAAAGAATTATGCTAATGATATTCACATCAGATCTGTTGTTCAACCTATGATAGACAAGTATAATAAGTACTGGAGAGACATACCTTTGCTTTACTCTTTTGCATTCATCCTGGACCCTAGAGCTAAAATGAAAGGTTTTACTAGAGTGCTTAGGAGGTTGGGTGTCCTCACCAGTACTGACTATAGTGCTTACTTGCTTGGTACTAGAGCTAGACTTACTGATGTTTTCAACAAGTATGAGGAGAAGTTTGGCTCTGTTAGATTGAAGAGGCCTAACCCTCCTACCCTGTCTGGTAAGAAAAGGTCTGCTTGGGATGAAATTTATGATGATGATGATGTTGCAGGTTCCTCTGGTGGTATCCATCCTAGATCTAGTACTCTTAACATATCTAGAGATACCTCTGCTACTGCATTGTTGCAGGCTGCAAGTTCATCAGCTTCTAATGCTTCTGAACTTGTATCCTACTTGGACTGTGACACTGTGAGCCAGTTTGATGATGACTTCAGCATCCTCAACTGGTGGCATCAGCATAAACTCACATATCCTGTACTGTCAATCATGGCTAAAGACATTCTAACTGTTCCTGTCCACTCCACTCGTCTCCTCGCCTCCACACTCCCAATTCAGCCGCCGCCTCCTCTCGTCCTGATTCCACCGCCGGCTGCCTGCGCTGCCGCCCCCTCTCCTCCCGCGGCCCGCCGGCAGCCTGCGCCGCCGCCCCCTGGCCCCTGCCCCACTCCTCTCTCGATGTGGTCTGCGCCGTCGATATAGTGTCGTGCTGGGTCGCAGCGCATCAGGCCGTCCTCGTTGCCGTGCCGGCCCGACCCGGAAAATAGGTCATAGGGCCGGGTCTGGGCCACCAGTCTGGCATGACACCTGACACAACCCGGCACGAAGAAGCCATCATGCCGCATAGTGTTCGGTCAGATTGGGCTAGGGCCGGGCATCCCATTTAGAATACTATAGTCCTCGTGCTCCCACTCTACCTCAGCTCGCTCGCATCCGTCCGCGTCATCGTCGCCAACCGCTTCCTCGACCTCGGCATCAGGAGCTCTATTTGCGAGCGGCTTTCACCTGGATTCCGTCCACGCCCTGGAGCAGGAGCTTGAGCTCATTTTTCCTTGTGAGCCTGCTTCCTTTCTACTGCAAAGTCCGGCAGGATAAGACAGGGATTCGACAAACGTGGTCTTCTGCCCGTTCGCATGTTGCAGCTCCCGTCGTGCACCCGCTTCCGCCCGATGGACACGCCGAACAGCCTCACACCAGCTACTTAGTAATAAAGCATGTTTAGTGGTACCGCGTATTCCTGCAATAAGGGCACTCCCAATGAAGTATTAATGGTAGTATCTATCCCTATTAAATAGCTTGCCAACTAAGCAAAATAGTGATGTGCCAGCCTAATTAATGAGGAAAGAGAGCACAAATCATAGAAATGATTTATTCGTGAAGAAATCATGTCTACTCTTGACCCAATGTACAAGAAACCATGAATTTGCTATTGGGAAGAAACCACTAGTTTCTACGGGGTTAATGTAATGCTCCCCATTGGTGAAATTGTGAGAGAGAAAGAGAAAATAATTATTACTCGAAGACACTATCACTGTGAAGAATAGTTTTTATAAATGATTTCTTATGGAAATCGTGTTAGTTTCCTCCACTGGGACTGCTGTCTTCACATTTTCATGTCTATCATGTGTATATGGAAGGGTACGCGTGTGCGCATGCGTGCAGCGTGAGTGTAGTATGCATAGTTGTGCGTGTACAATTTTTGTACCTCTATAAGCATCTCTAATAGTCTTTCCAAATTTTACTCTATAAATCATCATTTAGAGAGCCATTTGCACGAAAATCGTTTTCTATATCTTTTCACTTTCCAACAATTTTTCTATTTCTTATGTGCACTCTAGAGAGATTCTATATTTGACTAGTGAAAATCCGGAATAGAAAATGACTATATTTAGATGATCATTTAGATAAGTTATTGGAAGGCATTTTTTCACCAAAATCTTTATTTCTACCATTTAGAAAGAATATAGAGAGTCTCTTAGAGATGCTCTAAGAAAATATATTTTAGAGGAAGGGTGGCCATAGCCAGCTTCAAAATATTTCCTAATAAAAGATATAATACTATAATTTTTCATAGGAATGAAATAGGTATGTTATTTTTATTGGAAACGTAGATAAATATGTAAACTATAAGTAGTAGTCATCTCATCAAATGCCTCCATCGTCTCCAAGGAGGCAAAAACTTCCCCTCTTTTAGCTATCTCAAATACACTTCCACCCCACATTTCGTGTACGTTGCCACCGATAGGTCCTGAGTTGCACCTTTAATTCTAATAAATCGAAATGGTCAAAGATAATTTGGATTATTAGGGCACGTACAACACACGCCTACAAGCCGTCCTCAAGCCGATGTTTTTATAAAAACCCCCCTGCCTCACCGTAGCGACACCCGCGCCGTCGTCTCGCGAAAGGACGACGGGGGCTCGTGCTCCCAGACCAGCACTGTTGTACGCCTGGTCGCGTGGCACTGGCCTCCGACTCAGGAATATGGCGCCAAATCGATTCATGCGCGAGGGAGCACCCATCCATGCGCGAGGGAGCAGCGGCCAGGACCGCCGCCACCGCCGCCTCACCAAGCTCGGGCCGCCACCGGATCTGAGCCGGCGCGCGAGGAGGAGTGAGGAAGCCGCCCGTAGAGGGAGCAACAGAGGGAGTGCGGGACGACGGCTCCCGCAGCTTCGTTGAGGGAGGCCGGGATGCTCGCCGGCGGGAGAGCAGCACAGGAGGGGTCGCGCGCCCCTGGCTCACCGGCGGAGGAAAAGGGAAGGAACCGCGTGCCCTGCGGCTCGCTCCGGATCCACCCCTTCACCGGCGTAGGGAGGGTGGCCTTCGCGCGTGTAATCGAGTTCCAGCACGCCATGGAGCAGGGAGATGCCGACCTTGAAGCTCCTCGCTGCGGATCGACCCGAGGCCACTTGCCCGCGTCGCGGCGGCTGCCTCCGCGCCAGGGCGAGGCCGCGTCGCGACGGGCCCTCGCGCGACGGTGGCGCGCCGGATGACCTATGTCGTTCCGGCCATCTCATGGGGAGGGGAAAGATGAGCGGGAGAAGGGAGGAGTAGAGCCGGAGGGAGAGGGAGGTGTGTCAGTGAGGATAAGGCAACTGGTTGTTGGTTTTTTAATAAATCTATGAGCACCCACATTAATATCCCAAACCTATATTAAATAGCATGTAGATAGGTGAATAGACGATCAAGTATTAAATAGCATGGAGATAGGTGAATAGACGATCCATTGTATAAACTGTCTTTATAGCTGTCTTTATGTACCAAAAAGACAGGAGTTGTCTACACTGTTGTACATGCCCTTAGGATGTGTGGGAAACTACAATGACACAGTGCCTCATCTTGCCAAGGAAAAAGGTTCCTTCTGGTGGAAGGACATTCTTAGACTAAATGTTCATTTCAGAGGAATTGTTGTCTGCTCTCCAGCCAAAGGAGATACAATTAGTTTTTGGGGTGACTTAATCAATGGGATATCCTATCCCTAGCCTTTCCCAGATTATTTGAGTTTCCAACAGATCCAAACATCTCCCTTTGGAGAATGAGGCAGTCTGATGATCTCCTGGGAAACTTCAGAATCCCAATGACTAGGGCAGCTTACAATGAGTTCATCCTGGTGCAAGAACTATTGGCTGGTTTCTCTGATTCCCAACAGGAAGATGTGGACTCCTGGTCTTTCATCTGGGGTAATAATTGTTACTCGTCTAGCAAATATTATCAGTATAATTTCAGGGAAGTTCACCCAGAAAAGCCCATCACCTGGATATGGAAAACAAAAGGTGTGCCCAAAATCAAATTCTTTGCTTGGCTATTACTGAATGACAGGCTCAATACCAGGAATATGTTGAGGAGAAGAGAAAAACACCTTGAGGAGGGCTATAACTGCACTCTCTGTCAAAATGGAGTTGAGGAAACTATGGAACATTTATTCTTTGACTGTCCTTCTGCAATCACTCGATGTTTTGCCCTTGGCATTTTATGGTATGAGGACTCAACCATTCATCACAAGATCTATATTGCTAGGCAGAAATTTTGTCAACCTTTCTTCATGGAGGTTTTCATGATTGGTGCATGGACCATCTGGAAAGAGCGAAATGACTACATCTTCAATCATAAACTACCAAGCTTTGCTTCGTGGAAATCTTCTTTTAAAGCTGAAGTCAGAGATCACTTCATCAGAATCAAGAAACAGCTTCATTGCCCCATTAGTCGTTGGCTTGATGCCCTGTAATTTATTTTTCAGTCTCTTCCTTCCCCTTTCGCTCTAGTTGTGCTCTCTGTTTTTATTGTTTTTATGTTCTGTTGCTTTCCTTTTCTTTCTCAACCTTGGGTAGAACTCTGTAAGTTTTCCCTGAACTTTTATTTAATTCCAGTTGCCGGGGGCTTTGCCCCACGGTTTTCGCTCAAAAAAAACTACAAACCATAACTATAGGGACAGACAGAGGGTCTAGTGTGGGGCACATACCTCGCTGGCCCACTCATATTCCGGATTTAATGAATTCAGCTTCCATTTTAAGAAGCGATCAATATTCATGCACTAGACCTTTAATATATACTTGGAGTCTAGATCTCACCACTTTAGGGTCTCTATGGAATGTAGGATATCACTAAATGTTGGAACATGTCCCATCTCGTCCCGTCCCGCCTCTCATCCAAACGCGTCCTAACTGGCTCTCATGAAGTCATGGTGGGTGAAGGTTGTGGCTTGTGAGGCTGTCGGTGTTTTAGACCGGCAACCTACCAAGGGGGTTACCCGAGGTAGATGATTGTGGTGGGGATCGCCAGACCTGTAACTCGAAGTATAGGCAGAGACGCGGGACACAAGATTTATACAGGTTCGGGCCGCCAAGGTGGCGAACCCTACGTCCTGTTTGGGGATCAAGTATGGCGCCCTGCGCTTGGGTGTTGGGTTGTTTAGATGTCCTCCTAGGTACCCGGCCCTCCTTTATATAGTCCAGAGGGTGGGTTCCTAGTCGGTTACAAGATAGGAGTCCTAGTAGGATTACACGGAACGAGTCCTAGTAGGATTACAGGGGAATTCTAGTAGGAGTCCGTATTCATCCTTCTTTGTATGAGTACCCGGGGTGTATGCTCGACAAGCCCCCGAGCACGTTGGAGTCGAGAGTAGTAGTTCGAGTAGTCTTGAAGCCTCTTCGAGTAGTTCTTGAGCGTCCTCAAGTATTGCTTGGAGAAGTCTTCAATAGTACTTGAACTGCCGCGAAGCTGGAAGGTGGTCCAGCTCATCAGTCTTGAAGTCGAGATTATATGGAAGTGCGGTTGCAAAATCGCACTCCATATGGAGTAGCTCCCGAGCCTTGGGTTGAGTCGCAGACTCTAGCTGAGGGTCAGTCTTGATTCTGAATCTTCCGTCTTGAAAAAAAATTGAATGATGGGTATAGCATAGCATCCCCCGGGCCTTGAAATGATTAGATAATCAATCCAAGGGTCTTCAGTGTTCGCGAAAGCCATCATCCGAATACTCTTGCAGCGTGTGCCCCTTGATAAGAGAGCCATATGAGCCACATCGAGTAGTTGTTCTTGTAGAGCCCCCGAGCTTGAGAGCGAGTGAAGTCTGCTAGAGTTGTTCTCGAGTAGTAATTTGAATGCATCCCCCGAGCCGGAGAGTTTCCGAGTAGTAATTTGGCATCGAGCCGTGGAGCTTGAGAAGTAGCCGTGCCGTCAGAGCGGACTTTAGATGCGACCGAAGTCGACTTTAGATGCCGGCAGAGCGGACTTTAGAATGCGACTTGAAAACCGAAGTCGACTTTAGTTGCCGCACAGAGCAGACTGTGATATGCGACTGAAGTCGACTTTAGTTGCTGCGCGGAGCGGACTTTGATATGCGACTACAGTAGTCGACTTTGTACCACGCGGGGTGGACTTAAGATGCAAAAAACGAAAAGCACTTCCGGAAGGCCAAAGCGAATGAAAAAATCAGAGAAAACGAATATTTTGCCGTCGGAGCGGGCTTAAGGTTGCGACCGCTGAGGTCGACTTGAGATTGCGACTATAGAAATCGACTTGTGCCACCGAAGTGAGCTTGGGTGCGACCGTTAGCGTCGACTTGTGCCATCAGAGTGGACTTTGGTGCGACCGTTAGCGTCGACTTGTGCCACCGAAGTGGGCTTGGGTGCGACCGTTAGCGTCGACTTTTGCCACGGTAGTGGACTTTGGTGCGACCGTTAGCGTCGACTTTTGCCACTGAAGTGGACTTGAGGTTGCGACTATAGAAGTCGACTTTAGTACTTAGGGTTCTAGGACCCATGGTACGGAGCGTGAGTACTTAGGGTACGAGACCCAAGGTACGGGGCGCGAGTACTTAGGGTATGAAACCCATGGTACGGAGCGCGAGTACTTAAGGTACTTGGACCCATGGTACGGTTGCCGCCAGAGCGGGCTTGAGATTGCCTCCTTAGGATACAGTCATTATGACCTCCGAAACTCAGTACACCCAAAGCCGTGGCGAGAGCCCCCGGGATGTAATGTACCGAACTCGTGGTGGAGCCTCTGAAACTTAGTGTACCAAATTCGTGGCCGGAGCCCCCGAGATTGAGTGTTGTAAGCCCGTGGCGGTTTGGTCGGTATACCCCAAGAGTAGTCGGCAGAGTGTAGCTCTCGTGAAAACCCGCCGAGGAGCGTACACGGGTGAGTAGTTGGCATGTTGTCCTGCATGATGAGGAAAACACGCCAAGAAAAGGAAATAGTAATCATTTAAATTAAATGACTTAGCTGTTGCTGTCTGGGCAGACTGTTGATGCGACCGTTGGAGTCGAGTTGTGCCGCCGGGGCGGACTTTATATTGCGACCGTTGATGTCGACTTGTGCCGCCGTAGCGGACTTGAGATTGCGACCGTTGACGTCGACTTGTGCCGCCGTAGCGGACTTGAGATTGCGACCGTTGACGTCGACTTGTGCAGCTCTGGAGGGTAGTTCCCATGTAGAAGCGTGCACAGATGAGTAGTCTTTGGCATGTTTGTCCTGCGCACGGAAAACAAACCAAAGTAGAAAAAGTAATCATTTGAATAAATGACTTAGCTGTTGCCGCCAGGGCGGTCTTGTAGATGAAGCCGTGGCGGTCGGCAATGGAGCCGCGACGGTTGTTGCTGAAGTTGACTAGTCAGAGTTGATTCCGACTAGTTGTTGGGGGCGTGACAGCCGTTCTCGACTAGTTTGGAAAATTAGTCGAGATGAGTAGTCAACGCGATGCGGTCGGAAGATGATGTCGCGGCGGCGCATGGCGTAGTCGAGGTAGAGCCGGCGTTGCCGTGAGACAAGTAGTCGCAGCGCATGGCGTGGCTGAAGTAGAGCCAGTGTGACCGGACAACAAGTTGAGCGGCGGCGCAATAGGGCCGCGAGAAGGAGTGACCAGACGCACGGCGAGAGCCAGTGTGACCGACCGACCGACGAGAAGTCGAGCGGCGAGACGGCGCGTCCGGATGCACGGCATAGGCGCAGTAGGGCCGGTGCAACCGGGCGACGAGTAGTCGAGCCGCGAGACGGCGCGTCCGGATGCACGGTATAGGCACAGTAGAGCCGGTGCAACCGGGCGACGAGTAGTCGAGCCGCGAGACGCAGTGACCGGGCGCACGGCGAGAGTCAGTGTGACCGACCGACGAGAAGTCGAGCATCGAGACGGCGCACGACAAGGTTGAGGTAGAGCCCATGCGGCCGGGTGACGAGTAGTCGCGGCGCACGGCAAGGTTGAGGTAGAGCCCGTGCGACCGGGAGACGAGTACTCGCGGCGCACGACGTAGTTGATGTAGAGCCACTGCAGCCGGGAGACGAGTACTCGCGTACATCTCTGGTGTGCATCAAAGCGAAGACCTTGAAGCCGTGTTGGTAGCCTTCGGTGTGCACTTAGCAATTATTGCAAATTGGATTTACTAAAGTACTGATGCCTCGGGAGGTAGATGCTATATGCTCCACTTCTAAACTTTGCAGGTCCTTGGAGCTCGTGACTCTGACTCAGGCTCTGGTAGGAAATTGATTTGTTGGCTGCGATTTTGACATCGTGTGCAATTCAGACTTCGAATAGAAAATTGAATCCTGGCTGGACTCGTTCAAGGTAGCAGCTCAACGCGGTACTGCGGTTGCGGTGCTCTTCTCCGTGCGGCCAACCGGAACTGATAAGGCTGCAGCTTCAACATTGAACTCGACGAGCGCGCCAGCTGTCGGTGTTTTAAACCGGTAACCTACCAAGGGGGTTACCCGAGGTAGATGATTGTGGTGTGAATCACCAGACCTGTAACTCGAAGGTATAGGCAGAGACGCGGGACACAAGATTTATACAGGTTCGGACCGCTAAGGTGGTGAACCCTACGTCCTGTTTGGGGATCATGTATGGCGCCCTGCGCTTGGGTGTTGGGTTGTTCAGATGTCCTCCTAGGTACCCGGCCCTCCTTTATATAGTTCAGGGGGCGGGTTCCTAGTCGGTTACAAGATAGGAGTCCTAGCAGGATTACACGGAACGAGTTCTAGTAGGATTACAGGAGAATTCTAGTAGGAGTCCGTCTTCATCCTTCCTTGTATGAGTACCCGGGATGTATGCCCAACAGAGGCTCCTTGGGGTAGGCAAGGGCCCTAAGCTATAACAAATCGGCTCCGCTTAAATCTTTGAACTTGCATTTCATTCTGAAATTCATAATCTAGACACAAATTATTAATACATAGCATGTACACCTTGTTAATTATTAGTTACACATTAGAAACATAGCAATGAGAATCTATAGAATCAATTTTCATCTCCCACCAAATGATTTTTAGATAAATTTATATAAAAACTTTCAAAAGTTGTGACATGGCAGACAAAAAAGCCTCTAGATTACAATTCCTTCACAATAATGGGATCCAAACGAGTCTAAGGGAAATATGGAGAATCTCTAGGTACAGACCGATCACTATGACCAGCAGTCATATCATATATTTCTCCCATTTCAAATTACTTAATACATTTCTTTTATTATTATATCTAGACATAAGTATATATGCGTAACAAATGGAATGTATGCAGATAAGTCAAACGATAAGTAATTTGGAACAGATGGAGTAGTATGTTATTTATAAGCCCATATATATATACTCCCTACCCCGAGCTGCAAAGAACCCATCAAAGGAGAGAAAAAAAAGTCATTCAAAGCGAACAAGATAGCCTAGGATTCTATGAACATGCATGTAAAAAGTGTCGCAGCAGATACAGTCGTTCACAGGATCGAGATTAGCAAGGCGCCATCGACGACAGCCACGTCGCATTTTATCGATCCTTGGAAAACTAAAGCCCCTTGATGGAGAGGCTGCTAGAAGCGTGGATCGGCGAGTCTGCGCGCGCCGGCGCTGCCCACGCTGGCGAAGGAGTTGCTCCGCGTGACCGGCACCGACCGCGGTTGCCTGGGCCGGTAGCTCCTCCACGGCACCGTCCCGTCGCCGCCGCCTCCGTTGACGTCGCCCTCGTCCCCGGCGCTCGGGACGCGGCACCTCTCCCCGAGGATGATCGTCTTGGTCCACAGCGTGCCCTCCTCCCCGACCTCGCCGCCGCCGCCGCGGCACCCCACGAAGACGTCGTCCTCCGCGGCGGCCGCCTCCCCCGACGACCCGCCGCGCCGCATCGACCGTATCCTCCCGATCCGCTCGGCGAAGCGGATGTGCTTCGCGGACAGGCTGCGACGCGGCGGGAGAGGGTCCGCCGGCGGCAGCAGGAACGCCGGCGCGATGGGCCCGTGCGTCCCGACGTCGATCACCGTGACGGGCCCCCCGCTGCCTGCAGTCTCGACAGTGGCTCCGCTGGCCTTGGCCGTGTCTCTCGGCGTCGGGGACACCTTGGCCGCCGGCGTGGCACCGCTGGCCGTGCCACCGCTCTCCCTGGACCCGCAGCCGTAGTTGGACGCCGAGCGCGAGCCGCCGCGCCGGCGCGGCGACGACGACGAGGGCTTGCGCGCGTGGATGGTGCAAAGCGCGACGCAGACGACTACGGCGGCCGCGACCCACGCGGCGTGGATCAGGAGCGCGGGGGAGACGGCGGCGGCGGCCGTGATCTGCTCCGACGACGCCGAGGTAACTGTGAACGCTCTTGCCATTGGAAGGTGGAAGATGATCAGGCGCTCCGGCCTCTCTGGGTACCCTGCCGCGCACTGCCGGTTTTGTTGCTCAGAATCTGTAGCAGTGGCCGCGCGAAGATGGAGCAGTTACTAGTGCGACAGATGCCGGAATGGATTTGTGCAGACGTGTGCATGGAGACGTAGGAGTGATGGAGGCTGCTGATCCGGGAAAGGTGGCGCGAGTGGGCTGGCCAGTTCAGCTCCATCAGCACAAACGGAAGAGACGCGACGGAGGAGCCACGGGGACGGGGGGAACTGAAGCGGGAGGTACGTTGACCAGTCAACACTTTTTTTTTAAATTACATAGTACAACGCAGACGCTCACAACACGTACGCACACTCACCCCTATGAATACACGTACGCAAACCATACCCTTATAAGCATCTCCGAAGGACTGAGCACCGGCAGATCTGGAGATTCCCGAAGTCACCAATGGCGCCTCGTTGTCGACGGGAACGTCGCTTACCACTTAACGCATAACGCCGGTAAATCCTGGAAAATCCAGGAAAATGTGCGAGCACCAGTAGGGATGAAATCGGTCGGAAACGATCGAAAATATGCATTATCATTTCCTATCGTATACTTTTTACTTGGAAACGATACGGACATGATACGCTCGAAAACGATACCGATAACGAAAAATCGATACATCGGAAACGAAACCATCAGATCGAAAATATGTCGATATCGATCGATAACGGTACCTCAAATCGAAAACACTGAAACCATAAATGAACATATATGCAACATGTTTGCAACCAAATGAGTGACCAACAATCCAACATGAATATTACTACACCATATATGGTCATACTATAACCACCTGTGACTCACAATTACTAAATTATGCAGCCAACAAGTTCCTGTCACAGCAGTCAACCTGCCGGCTAGCCTGCTGGCGACGGTCGTGTCCGCGAGCTGGGGACTGCGAGTGTAGACTGAAGTTATATACGTAGGGTTGTGTTATTGGACCATGTTGGGCCTCGGTGTTACCTAGGCTTATGGGCCATTCGTTGATAATTCGGAATTCCGACGGAATTTTTCAAGAAAAACGGTCGATACATGTATTCGGCGGAACAAAGCCACTATCATTTCCATTTTCATTTTCACCGACCTTTTCCTATTTCCATACCATTTCCAGCTCCTACCATTTCCATTTCACCATTTCTCATATTTT
This sequence comes from Cenchrus fungigraminus, assembly GCA_036936925.1. NCBI lineage: Eukaryota > Viridiplantae > Streptophyta > Magnoliopsida > Poales > Poaceae > Cenchrus > Cenchrus fungigraminus. The sequence continues at coordinate 40,477,624 of CM072778.1, read as the reverse complement.
TCGGAAACGAAGCTCAGTCGATCGGGAATATCCGTAACTGTTTTCACCCCTAAGCACCAGGATTTGAACCCTGATGAGTAACGTCCCACTAGACCGTCTTACCATTGAACTACAAACACAATCGCGACCGGTCAACACTCTACCAGCTCCGATCCCTCCTCCCTCTCGTGTAGGCCGCGCAACCGCTGTGTGCATTCTTTTGATGTGTCATGCTGTTTTGTTTCATGGGCTACTTAGGCGCATGATTTTCTTTTACCAATGTCATTTATTTTTCGTATAGAAGTATTTCCGGCTCAATTGTACCCTCACTCTGCACCACTTCTGATTGTGGCTATATATCTCCTTAATTATTAGGACAATTATTAATTGTGGCCGTGAACCATTAACAAATGTCTTGCGTGACCTTAAACATGATAAAGTGTGATAATATGTCGCCATATACCAATAAGTCCCGCATAATGTGATTAACTATGGGTGATTGGGTCTTATATACAGTCATAATGTGAGAAGTGACATAGGGAGATGGACAGCGGCTGGATTAACACCATCTACATCAAACGAAAAGAAAAAAAAAATGTAAAATGCATATTAGCCCACATAATCAATACATATCTAGCTCTCTAAACTTGGGATCATGTGTTACTTAGGTACATGAACTCTCAAAATGCATATCTTATTTTCTAAACTTAGCTTCGGTTGTCATATAGGTCCCCAAACTCTTGAAATGCAATGACATGCTACTAATACAACATGATAAGATTAAAGTTTATGCTTTCAAGAAAGACATTACTTCTATTGGCACATTTCTAACTTATTTTATTGCCCCGCCAGCTTCTCCTAGTATCCATCTAGTAATAGGGGTTTATTAGATAAATTACTAGATGATTATTAGCACACAACAAGTTAAGATATTGCCTCCAAAGATCATCAATCTTTGCGAGTTCAGCACATCAATATTCTCCACACGTTGAATTGAAATCCGCTTTATCTGACTATAATTAAATTACATCATTGTTAATATATTTTTTATCAATTTAATTGAGATGGTGGATGCTTTTAGAGAGTATATGAACCTAGATGACACCCGAAACAAAGTTTAGGAGTTAGATCTGCATTCTAAGAGTACAGAGATCTAAACGACACCCAAGTCCAAATTTGGAGAGTCATATATGCATTTTGAGAGCACGAGAGCCTAAGTGACACATGTCAGACAAGTTAGAAAAAAGATATTTTACTCAAAGAGAAAAATAAAAAGAGATGAAGAGGGCATTGCCAGCCCATTTCAGTGAGAAGTGATGTTGACTTGGTATATGGGCTCCAAGCCCATCATACAATTGTTCCAGAATCAGAATTTAATTAGCTGGCCAAACTTTGAATTTTTTTTATATTTATTTTATCGTGATTTTGCAAAAATATATGGTCCGTCACAAATTTTGCAAAAATATACATCTGCCGCCGTGGGCCACGGCGTCAGGGACATAACGCCGCGGCCCACGGCGGTAGGAGCCGCCAGGAGTGGGCCCTTAGCGTGGGCGAAACATAGCGCCGTACGCCACGACGTCAAGAGCCTAGCGCCGCGGGCCACGGCGTTAGGTCCTAGCGCCATGGGCCACGGCGGCAGCAGGCCTCCTAGCGCCGTGGCCCACGGCGCTAGGGTCTAGCGTCCTATATAACACCGAAATTCAGCCGAAAATGTCATAATAATTCGAAAAAAAGAAAAGGGAGGGGGAAGAGGAGAAGGGAGTGAGGAGGAGGTGGTAAAGGTGCGAAGCTCTGCCGGTTTTTCGTCTCGTTAGAGGTAATACTCTGATACTTAATAGTTTTAGTGTAGATGTGCTTAGTAGATATATAGTTTTAGTGTAGATCTGCTTAGTAAATACATAGTTTAGTGTAGATCTGCTTAGAAAAATTATAGTTGTAGTGTAGATCTGAGTAGATATATTTTGTAGTTGCAGATCCACTTCTTAATAGCGTTTTATTTTTTCATGCTGTCAGACATGTCAGATGATCTCAGTGTCAAGTTGTATTTTGGTAATGGGCAGATTAGATATGGTGAACATAGAGTTGACTTGTCAGAATTTGATTCGGTTGACCATGTGATTAGAAGAGCAGCCTCAAGAACTTGGGGGTCCATTACCCAGTTTTTTTAGGGCATTTCATGTAGATGCAGAGCAGCATGACTTGTCCATTATGGCTCTAATCAACAGGAGTGAGTTATTATATTGGGAGCTTATGCCACTTCAAGGCAGTGAACATTGGAGGAGTTATATCAAAACAGCATGTGAAATTGGTTTGCCTGTGATGCTGTTTATCCAAGTTGTTCATAAGGCTGGGTCTAGTAGTCAAGTGCCTGTGAGTGATGCTCACCAGGGTGAGGCTGAACTACAAGCAGGAGATGGTCCTGCAACTGAGCCACAAGAAGAAGGAGATGGTGGTTCCAGTGAGGAAGAAGAAGGAGATGGTGACACACACTTTGAGGGTGCAATTGACGAGAGGGAAGTTAATGAAGAACTACTCAGGCGGTACGAAATGGAGGCCAATGGGGATGAACGTGGGTTGGAAGAGGACTCCTCAGATGATGAGGATGACCCGCTAGTTCCAAGGGATTGGGACAGTTACAATTTCTCACAGCTATCTGTCAATCCTGGTGAGAATGTGGCCTGGGAGTATAGAGAAAATACAGTTTCTGTTAGCGTCATGTATAAGAGTGCAGTAGAGGTGAAGGATGCAGTGAAGAGGTGGTCCACCCTTACTCTGCAGAGAGAGTTCAGGGTAGTGAAGAGTTCTCCACATATATATGATGTACAATGTCTGAAGCCCAACTGTCCTTTTCGAGTGTATGCTTCCAAGGGCAAGTGGAAAAATTATTGGGAGATCAAATCTGTTGTGGATCACACTTGCGTACTTGAGCAGCTGGATGCAAGCCATCGTAATTTGTCATCCGGTTTTGTGGATAGCCAGATGTTTGCTAAGATTGTGGAAAATCCTGCTTTTGAGCCTAAGTCCATTATCTTGGCAATTGAGGAGAAATTTAGGTATTAGATAAGTTATGGTAAGGCATACATGGCAAAGAAGAAGGTAATGGAGATGAGGTGGGGAACTTATGAAGCATCCTATGACAATCTACCTCGATTGCTGAACACAATTGCCACGCTAAATCCTGGTAGTTATTATGATATCAAGACTTATAATATTGTATCAAGGCCAGGGAAGCAAGTCTTGCAGCGGACATTCTTAGCATTGGGTCCTGCTATTGCTGTATTCAAACAGTGTCGACCAGTTATTTGCATAGATGGCACATTCCTAACAGGAAAATACAAGAGCACAATCCTTACAGCTGTGGCTGCAGATGGCAACAACCCATTGGTAATTGCTTTTGCAGGGGAGAGAATGATGACAGTTGGTATTGATTTCTGGAGAGATTGAAGCAAATGGTAGTGGGAGATGTGTCAGACGTGTGTGTGATACACGATAGACACAAAGGTATTTTGCAGGCCATTAGTGACATCAAAGAAAGTAGTGAAGAGCGTAACAGAGCAGCACAATGGCCAGATGTGCATAGCAGGTGGTGCATGAGGCATATGGGAGCAAACTTTTATAACCAGTTCAAGAACAAAGAACTTACAAAATTGTTCAAGCGCTTATGTTCGACCAATCAGGAGAAAAAATTCTTCGACCTATGGCAAAAATTAGATGATCTGACGAAGAAAGCATCAGAAGAGATAGCTAAGAAGCCTGTAAGTACTGAACCCGGGGAAGAGCCAGTTTCTCTGGAGGACGTGGGGCTAGATGCTCCAAATGTCAGAAAGAGAAGGGGACGTGCTGTGAAGACCTTCAGCCAGTGGATTCAGAATGAGCCTAAGGAGAAATGGTCCCTCCTGTTTGATAAGGGAGGTGTGAGGCATGGGATAATGACAAAAAATTTTGCTGAGGTCTACAACGCTGTTTTGCGTGGTGCCAGAGCTCAACCTCTTGTTGGTATCATTGAGTTCTTCTTGTACCGCACAATGAAGTACTTTCTTGACCGTGCTAATGCAGCACATGCAGCAATGCAGGACCCTCAGAAGGTGTATTCAACATGAATGACTGAGTACTTGAACAAAAAACAGAAGGCTGCTCTCTCTCACAGAGCTTACCCACAACCTCTACGTCGTGATCCTGGCGAGGAAGTGCAGTGCAAATATCAGATAAGTTGTCAGTCCAAATCACAAAAGGCAAATGGTGAAATAACAATACAGAAAACAGTGATTGGGAATCAGACATGCTCATGCTCTTGCCAGAAGCCACTGCTGCTACACTACCCCTGCTCACATGTGATCGCTGCATGCCTTGCAACAAAGAATCAGCATTGGGGCCGCTACGTGCCTAAATACTTTCTGAAGCAAACCGTTCTAGACACTTGGAACCACACTATTGAGGGTTACCTGCATCTTGGAACTTTCACTCAAGACCCCAAAGACAGTGCGTTGTACATACCAAATCCAGATCCAACCATGTGTCAAGATTTCGGTCGACGCAAGAAGAAGAGGATTAGGAACAACATGGATGAGGCTGAAGCTGGACGTCAGGGGCAGATATACTCCAAGTGCAACAATCCTGGACACTCCTACAAGAAATGCACCGAAGCATCTTACTTTTCCACTCTCACTTCTACACCACCTGCAGCTAGTGCACGTGGTCGTCGTTCCAGTCGCTACAACGAAGGAATGCAGTGACCGTACTTGTTTGTGCTACCGTGTTGTAATAATTGAACTACTTATGCATGTTGTCGTCTTGTAATATTTGAACAATTTTATCTTGCAAGGTCTTGTAATATTTGAACTTATGCATGTTATCGTGTTGTAATAATTGAACTACCTTTTCATTTGCTTGTTGTTTTATTCTTGCCATCGAATTTCTTATCATATCCCGTTATGTTTTGTTCTATAATTTCAAATGGAACAAGTAATGAATTTATCATATTTCTCATCTGTTTTGTATGCTATCAATGGCTTCAACGGGTCCTAAGTTGGATTTGGAGTTGCTCACCAGTAGGAAGGACAAGGTTGGGGTGCCAAAGGGGATCCACACTCCTATGTGCTACTGCGGTGACAACTGTAAGCTTGTCAAGTGCAACGTTCTCAGGTACTGCTACGGGATGAGGTTCTTCATGTGCGAGAACTACGAGCATGACCCCCTCCCACCATGTCGCAATGTTAGACCAAAAGTAAGAACTAACTGCATTACTAAATAAATATTATGTCATTGCTATTTTATTATGTGCTAACTTGTCTTTGAAAAAAGACTCCACCTCCTCTCTGTGATTTCATGCAGTGGCTAGATTGTGAGCAGTCCGAACAAGACAAGCGTTACGTCGAGGAGACGGGTCGTTCAGCACGTGAGAGGTGGCAAAGGATGGTTGAGGCAGAAAAACAAGAAAAAAAACGTAAGGAGCAGCAGGAGGAAATTCGCATTCGGCGGAAGATCAAAGAACGTGAAGCGGGCGCGGCCCGTGAAGCAGATAGAGAGAGGAAGAGGGAGAGAGCTCGCCGGGCTAAGGAAGCTGGGCCGGATGCTATGAGGAAGGGGAAATACCCCCGTTGTACCCAGTAGACGCAGAGTACTCGACGCCGAGTGCTACTGTATCCATAAAAAATTATGATTTCATTTCATCATTCTCTAGAGTCGGGTTGTATCTTTAAGAACTTGATTTAAGATGAATTTCATATGCGAACAGTAAAACTCGTACTAGGTTGTGTTTTCTGTGAACTGCTCCAAATATTGAACACATAGGGTGTGTTTTCTGTGAGTCATTGCACCAAACAGTGTACCTAGTACTAGGGTGTGTTTCCTCTGAGTCACTAGCCGTTTTCTTGCCCCGGATCGAATGGCCTACCATCCAGTTTCCGCCTACATATATGTGAGCACTCTTCTCCAGTCTCACTTCATAACACAACAAGCAACAATGAGTTCCTGGACTGGGGCTGATGATGATGACTCCATCGGTCCAGCACTATGGAGCCAGCAAGATCCAGAGTTCAACACCAATTTTCCAGTCTTAGACAAGAGAGATTTCAAATCCATGCGTGATGTTAGAAAGTACGCACCAAATCAAACGGTGAACTGGTCAAGGTGTGCACACGGTGAGTTCTGTGTGATGCAGGTTTATCAGGGATGGGACAACTCTGGTCGCCGTTTCTGGCATTGCTCACGAGCATGGGTAGGCAGGCAAAACTCCATGACCTCTGTCCTTCATCATTTTATGATTTACTAATGTAATCACGGTTTATGCAGTACTCCGAACAACCAGATAACTGCGGTTTCGTGCAATGGGTGGATCCCCCAGCTATTCACCCGTATCAAGAGTACATCAACTACCTCGAGGATGTTGTCATCTTCAACCTGAGGCAAGAACTCGCGTCGGCATTGGCTTCTCCAGATCCGACATCTACCAACGGCGACGACGGACCGGTGACCGGACCAATGGTGGTGAAGACGAACACCGGCTGTGAGGACGAGTACTGCTGTTGTCCGTGCCACGAAAAGAAGGACAACACTCCACCAGCAACTCCACCCCCGCCACCATCTGATCCAACTCCACCCCCGTCGGGGTACATGCCCTCCCAGCACTCCGGCGGGTCTATGATGTCCGGGTTCTCCGGGTATTATTCGTACAACTAGACTACAATTATTGTAATCGTTTATTTAAATCCCCTAAGGCACGTTAGGACTAGCAAGAGCGGCACAAAGTTAGGGTAATTGTGTCGCACGTGCCATTGCAAATGTTGTAATCGTTTATCTAAATTCGTCGTTAAGTATTAATGGTTCGTCGTTTTATCAATCCTTCAACAATTGAAACTTAAAAAAAAATTCCTACCGCCGCAGCCCGCGGCGGCAAGGAACAGATAACGCCGCGGGCCGCGGCGTTAGCTCAGCGCCACGCTGCCGCCTGGCGTTAGACCCCTAACGCCGTGTCCCACGGCGTCAGGGTCGTAACGTCGTGGCCCTCGGCGTTAAGGGTACGGGCCCATTCCTGGCGGCTCCTACCGCCGTGGGCCACGGCGTTATGTCCCTGACGCCGTGGCTCACGGCGGCAGATGTATATTTTTGCAAAATTTGTGGCGGACCATATATTTTTGCAAAATCGTGATAAAATAAATATAAAAAAAATTCCCAAACTTTGAAGAAACGTGAACTGCATCATAAAAGTTGTTTTTTTTTAGAATTGATTGAGTCCTACCAAACAAATCGTCAAAGCAAAGGGTAACCGTTGAGAGTTGAAAAACGACTCTACTATACCATCCCAATTCACAGGTGGTACTCAAAATTATGAACCGAGATGGTCCACACCGGTTGCTTCAAAACTCAAAACCGAGTTCGAACTTAGAACGGCATGAGTTAAGTTCTTTTTCGCAGGAAATGGTTGAGTTAAAAAGTCATTTTTTCCCTAGGACGTCGTGTCAGAACGAATCAGAAGAAAGCTTGACAATCCCAAATTCCCAGTGACAAGAAACCAACATTTGCTGTCGTAGTACTATCGTAGTACTAGTTGGGAACTGAGAATTTGGATAAACTTGAAATCAAAATCTTTTTTACACACGTGCTAGCTGAACCAAATCGTAGCTGCAAGTTGAATTCATGTATGGACGAACGACCCAGGCACGGTGCACCTTTGTTCGTGGGGCTGATGATTGGTCGGATCTCGCTGTCGGCATACCCATCCTATCCCTGGTTGGTGACCTGACGCTTTCATCAAAATAAACAAAGTAAATCAGAGAATACTGCAATATTCATTATGTTCGTGAAAACTGAAAACTCGAGCATGTCACATCCAAATCGTTTCTACCGTCAGCTCGTGCAAGCGAGTACCTACATGAACATATCCATTTTGTTTTTTTTTTAGTTGACAATCTGCTCTACCACTCCCTTCCGAGTAGGGTGCGAAGAGACAAGCGAGGAGAAATGTCGAAAAAGATGGGAATCGACAGGTCATGCCTGTGAATGTGAACCCGTTCGACTGTTATTTTTCTTTCTTTCAAAATAAAGGTTTTTTAAAAAAAACTTTGCTGTTATTTTCATGGGTTTTAACCTTCTGGTTGTTTTTGGCAACTATACTACACTATTTTCCCAAAATGTTTTATAAGAAGATAACCAAAACCCTCTAGTCCTACTTGGTTAGTGGAGTTGAGGTATGGTCGCAACCACCCAGGTTCGATTCCTCGTTCGAGCGAATTATGGGGTTGATTTTAAAAATCCCCTCGCCGGTCAAACCGGGATTCGGAGGTTTTCTAAGCCGGAAAAAAGTTTCTTCTTCTTAATGAAAATCGTGGGGACGGTCTTACCCCCACCGGCTTAGTTTTATAAGAAGATATGCAGGTACCTCATTAGTAATTCCACAACCCTCACACCTGTTTGCTCAGCCCTTAGACTATCCACAGCAAGGTCCCGCAAACGCATAGGAAACACTAGCACTGTGCGGAGTAGAGAGAACGCAAAATAGAGAGACCTACAACAGCACTGTGCGGAGTAGAGAGAACGCAAAACAGAGAGACCTACAACAGTTTCCCTCATCCCGGTCGCGCATCCTTCCATAGACGCCTCCGCCGCCGCTCGCAGGATGCCGTCGCGCGCGTCCAGAGCGCCCGCGGCCGGAGCGCCTACCTCTTCCTCCTCTGTCGGCCCGCGCGGCCACCAACTCCCCCTCCGCTGTCGGCTAACAGAGAGACCTACAACAGTTTCCCTCATCCCGGTCGCGCATCCTTCCATAAACGCCTCCGCCGCCGCTCACAGGGTGCCGTCGCGCGCGTCCAGAGCGCCCGCGGCCGGAGCGCCTACCTCTTCCTCCTGTGTTGGCCCGTGCGGCCACCAACTCCTCCTCCGCTGTCGGCTCGCGCGTCCACCACCTGCTGACCCCTCCGCTCGATCCGTCGGGGGTTGGTTGCGCCGAAGGTTGGGAGAGGGACGGTCGCGACTGCCGGTGCCGAGACCTCTGCGGCGGAGCGGCAGGGACCCCACTCCTTCACGCCCCCGCCTCGCCTTGCATCGCTCGACCTCAACGGCGAGACCGGAGGCGGCCACTGCGCGGAGGGGAGGAAGACCTGCATCGGGCCTCGCCTTGCACCACTCGAACTCAGCAACGAGACCGGAGGCGACCAATCCTCACACCTATTTGCTCAGCCCTTAGACTATCCACAGCAAGGTCCCACAAATGCATAGGAAACACTAGCACTGTGCGGAGTAGAGAGAACGCAAAACAGAGAGACCTACAACAGTTTCCCTCATCCCGGTCGCACATCCTTCCATAGACTCCTCTGCCGCCGCTCGCAGGGTGCCGTCGCGCGCGTCCAGAGCGCCCGCGGCCGGAGCGCCTACCTCTTCCTCCTCTGTCGGCCCGCGCGGCCACCAACTCCTCCTCCGCTGTCGGCTCGCGCGTCCACCACCTGCTGACCCCTCCGCTCGATCCGTCGGGGGTTGGCTGCGCCGAAGGTTGGGAGAGGGACGGTCGCGACTGCCGGTGCCGAGACCTTTGCGGCGGAGCGGCAGGGACCCCACTCCTTCATGCCCCGCCTCGCCTTGCATCGCTCGACCTCAACGGCGAGACCGGAGGCGGCCACTGCGCAGAGGGGAGGAAGACCTGCATCGGGCCTCGCCTTGCACCGCTCGACCTCGGCAGCGAGACCGGAGGCGGCCAATCCTCACACCTGTTTGATCAGCCCTTAGGCTATCCACAGCAAGGTCCCGCAAACGCATAGGAAACACTAGCACTGTGCGAAGTAGAGAGAACGCAAAACAGAGAGACCTACAATAGTTTCCCTCATCCCGGTCGCGCATCCTTCCATAGACGCCTCCGCCGCCGCTCGCAGGGTGCCGTCGCGCGCGTCCAGAGCGCCCGCGGCCGGAGCGCCTACCTCTTCCTCCTCTGTCGGCCCGCGCGGCTACCAACTCCTCCTCCGCTATCGGCTCGCGCGTCCACCACCTGCTGACCCCTCCGCTCGATCCGTCGGGGGTTGGTTGCGCCGAAGGTTGGGAGAGGGACGGTCGCGACTGCCGGTGCCGAGACCTCTGCGGCGGAGCGGCAGGGACCCCACTCCTTCACGCCCCGCCTCGCCTTGCATCGCTCGACCTCAACGGCGAGACCGGAGGCGGCCACTGCGCGGAGGGGAGGAAGACCTGCATCGGGCCTCGCCTTGCACCGCTCGACCTCGGCAGCGAGACCGGAGGCGGCCACCGCGCGAAGGGGAGGAAGACCTACACCGGATGGGGAGGAAGGGAGGGAGGACCAGAGGAAGGTGACGAATGAGGAGGAGAAGGAGGAGGGCGACACGGTTGCGGGAGAGAAGGGCGAATCCCTGAGGATGAGTGTGCGGAGGCCGCCATCCGCAAAATGAGTGAAGGGATGGGGTACCTGTTGGAGGGGTACAATCGCGATTAGTTGCTCATTTTGCAGTTGTGCGATGCGATAGGGGAGTTGCTGGAGTTAGTCTTACCAGCTTGTCACCCAAGGTCAAGATCCTTGCTAGTAGAAAGCATTGAATAGTCACATGTGAATCGTAGCATTGCATCTATCCATCATTTTCATAGTTTGATTAAGATAGTGTTTTTTCTTCCAAATCATTACAATATTGAACTTCACTAGTAGTTAGGCTCTGTTTGGCTTCTTATGCAGTATTTTCTTTCATAACAAATATGTCGTACAAATCAGCTCGTAGTACTTTTCTCTCGGAACAAATATATATACAATTCAGCAGAAGATCTGCCGAACAAAGTCCACCTTTCAGTTACTCGATATCTGAGGATAGATGACATTCCAGGAAAAAGAATACTCCAAAGAGACTTCTTAATTAGTTCGGGTGGCACGGACTGAATGTCTGAATCCAAACTGCAAATCGGCACAAAGAGTTCCTCAATTAAGCTCAGAGATATGGCAAGCGTCCCTCTCACTCTCTCAGTGTGCACAAGTGTACTGAAAAGGAACATGAAATGGCCCCAAGGTTTGGTCAAATTTCTAAGAAAAAAATAAAACTGGTCAAATTGGCTGGATGTCAAGTTTGACCCTAACTACTACCCCAGTGCTCCGTTCCTATTTGGCTTCATGTGTTTTTTAAGTGATATTTGGCTTCTTGATTAGAGGGGCCATTCATGGTATTGTCTCACTGCCCTGGTATAGTGGTAATGTGGTATCACAATCTCCGGACTTATGGCAGCCAGCCTCTCCGGGTCCACCGTGCGCCGGCGCCGCTCTCGTGTTCACATGTTCCACTGGTTTAGCTAAAACTTGAAAAATGGTCAACAAAATTGTGACTCGTCTTCTGATTTACTTTGATCTATATATTCATAATCTATGGAACCATTTATAATTGGTTTCTTTGTGAAATAAAAAGCGATCACCAATCACGACTGCGATTCATATTAGTCGCAATCTTGAGATTAGTTTTCCAAAATTGAGGGCATGTTTGGTTCCCATAAGTCACATGATTAGGTGACTTATAAGTCACCCGACTTATAAGTCAGTTAGATTTAAGTCAGTCCTGTTTGATTGCAGTGACTTATAAGTCAGTGGGCTCCACACTAGGTGGTAGAGGAAAAAGTGAAAATAAGTCACTTTAAGTAGGGGTGGAGCTACTTATGCAACTTATAAGTTGGAGCACTTTAAGTCAGGACTATTTGGTTTTACAGGTGACTTATTTTGCACTTTTTGCACTTTAAGTCACCCTACTTATGAAACCAAACAGATCCTGAAGTTGTTGAGTCAACTTTCCTGATCATTGGACGGGCCTCGAGGTGATGTCAGCTTTGATTTAGGTGTAATTTAATTTGTTTTCTTCGAGGTGATGTTGGGTTTGATTTAGATGTAATTTGATCTGACTTCTAATTCGTGAAATTCCGTATCTGTTTTTGTGATTGGGCGAGCGAGCAAATTTACTTACTCCCTCCGGTTCCCTATTAGAAGTCGTTTTGGACAAGCTTTGAGTCAAACATTGGGAATATAAATCATGAATAACTTTTAAGTGGTTGAGTTTGAAAATGTGGAAATCATATAAATAGATTTGTCTTGAAAATTACTTTCATAAGAATATACATATATAACTTTCCAATAAAGATTTTTATAGAAAAAGAGAAGTCAAAGTTGTGCTTTGGTGACCATGTCGCTGTCCTAAACGATTTCTAATATGAAAACGGAGGGAGTAACCTTTTTTCACATGACCTTTCTCGAAGCTTTTGTTACGCAGGTCTTTTTCCACTTGAAGTGCAGAAAGCAAAGGTTTACAGAGACATGAGTGGAGCAATTAGTGTGACAATACACCCTTCCAAATGTCACTTTAGCCCTTGATCGTGGAGATTATGCCCAATCTTATGTCTTTCATATAAAAAGAGGATAAAAAGTTTGTCTTTTCCAGCCACTTTTGTTCTCCATTCACCTTTCTGCAACCGTGCCGCAACCTTTGCAGTTTACCTCGTTCTGGAATCTGAATCCGACGTCGTTTCCTAATCCGAATGAGCAAACTTTGCAGACCTAGTTCAAATGTTTGATACAGATTCGTGCGAAATAGCCTAGCACGTAAAGAGCTCCATGTTCGAATTCGCATCGGATGCAAATACTATTCTTACACTGGTGCTACAAGATAAGAGTGCGATTTGGAGAATCAGCGAAATTTGGAGCATATGCGGACCGACCCTTGCGGCTTCTTCGGGCGAATAGAAAAATTTGGCTTTTTGGCGGGGCTAAACCCTGGGGTTACCACGTAATCCGCCGCGCTACAAAAAACCCTACCTTTCACTCTCCATCCCATCCAAACACTCCCAGCCGCCGCCTCCCACCCTCTCTTCCCCCCCTCGCGCCGCCATGGCCACCTCGCTCTCCACCCCGTCCCAGCTCCGCCCCTCCCCGTCCCAGGCCGTGCGCCGCGGCCACCACCTCCTCGTCCCCTACCCGCGCGTCTCCGTCGCGCGCCGCCCCGTCCCGCGCCGCGCCGGCGCCCTCTCCGTGCGCGCCAGCAAAGCCGCCGATGCCGGCGGCGACGCCGTCACGGTGCGCCGCTTCCCGGCCGCTCCGACCAAGGCCGGCCGCCTCGAGGGCGTCAAGAAGATCATGATCCTGGGGGCGGGGCCCATCGTGATCGGCCAGGCGTGCGAGTTCGACTACTCCGGCACGCAGGCGTGCAAGGCGCTCGCCGAAGAAGGCTACGAGGTGGTGCTCATCAACTCCAACCCGGCCACCATCATGACCGACCCCGGCCTCGCCCACCGCACCTACGTCGGCCCCATGACGCCGCCGCTCGTCGAGCGCATCATCGAAGCCGAGCGCCCCGACGCGCTGCTCCCCACCATGGGCGGCCAGACCGCGCTCAACCTCGCCGTCTCGCTCGCCGAGTCGGGCGCGCTCGACCGCCTCGGCGTGCGCCTCATCGGGGCCTCCCTCCCCGCCATCCGTGCTGCCGAGGACCGGCAGCTCTTTAAGCAGGCCATGGACCGCATCGGCCTCAAGACACCACCCTCTGGCATCGGCACCACGCTCGAGGAGTGCCTCGCCATCGCGCAGGACATAGGGGAGTTCCCGCTCATCGTGCGTCCGGCCTTCACGCTCGGCGGCACGGGCGGTGGTATCGCCTACAACAGGGCCGAGTTCGAGGAAATCTGCAGGGCGGGCCTCGCTGCGTCTCACACGCAGCAGGTGCTCATCGAGAAGTCCCTCCTCGGGTGGAAGGAGTATGAGCTGGAGGTCATGCGCGACATGGCTGACAATGTCGTCATCATCTGCTCCATCGAGAACATCGACCCCATGGGCGTGCACACGGGAGACTCCATCACTGTGGCTCCTGCACAGACGCTGACTGACAAGGAGTACCAGAGGCTCAGGGACTACTCTGTGGCCATCATCAGGGAGATTGGTGTGGAGTGCGGTGGCTCCAATGTTCAATTTGCCGTGAATCCTGCGGACGGGGAGGTGATGATCATTGAGATGAATCCCAGGGTGTCCAGGTCATCGGCGCTTGCCTCAAAGGCCACAGGGTTTCCCATAGCCAAGATGGCTGCTAAGCTCTCAGTAGGTTACACTCTGGACCAGATTCCCAATGATATTACCAAGAAGACTCCTGCCAGCTTCGAGCCTTCCATTGATTATGTGGTCACAAAGGTATGATTCTATCTCCATTTCTCAGCTTTCTTGTTGCACAAATGATGTTTCGCCAGAAATATGCATCTGCAGCACAAATTTGACTTTTCTGTGTCTTCTTTGCTTGCTCACTCCTTGTTAGCTGTCATCTATCAACTTGTGATGATTAATATCTCAATGAAATATCAAATTAATTGAACCGGATAAGTCCCTCCGATTGCTTATCCTGTTCTTCATGCATTGTTTGACTGTTGAATATGTTTGTAGACTGAAAGAATTGACGCATATGCCCTGGCATCTACCTGCTACTTAATAGCAAAACAGAGTCATTTATATCATTTAAAAGGTGAATGCAGTAGCTTTTTGCAGGAATATACTTATCCAGTGATCATTTTTTTCATGCTTGCTGAGTAGTGCTGCATTGCTCTCTTAGTCAAGCAACTTTAATATTTTGTTGTTTTCATATCTGTCAACATTGCCATCTTAGTCTAGCAACAGTTATATTTTCTTGTTGCATATTTGTTCGCATATCTGTCACATCAATAGTTTTTCTACAGTATGTGCATATCTTGGAGATTTGTATGTTGACTGAACCTTCCCTTGATAAATCTTTACAGTATAACCTGAGATCAGTTGATAAATCTTAACAGTATAACCTGAGATCAGTCGCATTGTCTTAACCTGTGAATCTCTGTCTCATGGCTATAGTCTGATATCATTCTTGCACTATCCAAAGCATATTACTCTGCTATTTGACATGCATACAAATGTTTACCTTTCCAGGATATGCTCTAGTATAACCATGATTACTCTAATCACTTGCTAAACTTATTTTATTGTTTTGTTACAAGCCCATATTTATACCTGATATGTTTATCACAATATTTACTCACCTTGAATTTGCTATGCAGATACCACGCTTTGCGTTTGAGAAATTTCCTGGCTCAGAGCCAATACTAACCACACAGATGAAGTCTGTTGGTGAGGCAATGGCACTGGGGCGCACGTTCCAGGAGTCTTTCCAGAAAGCTGTACGTTCACTAGAGACTGGCTTTGCAGGATGGGGTTGTGGACCTATCAAGGAACTTGACTGGGATTGGGAGAAAATAAAATATAGCTTGCGGGTACCTAATCCGGATCGCATCCATGCTGTTTATGCAGCTTTCAAGAAAGGTATGGGGGTTGAAGATATTCACGCAATTAGCTTCATTGACAAATGGTTCCTCACCGAGCTGAAGGAGCTTGTGGATGTTGAGCAGTTCCTTCTTTCAAGGAGCTTAGATCAATTGTCAAAGGATGACTTGTATCAGGTGAAGAGGAGAGGTTTTAGTGACAAGCAGATTGCATTTGCGACTTCTTCATTAGAAAGTGATGTCAGATCAAGGCGGTTGGCATTAGGTGTCACCCCAACATATAAGCGTGTTGATACTTGTGCTGCTGAGTTTGAAGCAAACACCCCTTACATGTACTCCTCCTATGAGTATGAATGTGAATCAGCTCCCACCAATAGGAAGAAGGTTCTGATATTGGGTGGTGGGCCTAATCGCATAGGCCAGGGCATTGAGTTTGATTACTGCTGCTGCCATGCTTCATTTGCACTCCGAGAGGTTTGTTTCTGCATAATCGATTTCCATTTTACCTCATTTTTTCCACACTTGTGTTGGCTAGTATATCTGTATAAATGAATTATTGTAGTGAGCAAAGCCAAATTGCAAGTTTTCTCAGTCAACTACATTATATTTATGACCCTCTGTTTTTCTTTATTAGTGTTGATGATACTGATGTCTTGTTCTTTTTTCAACTCGTCAGGCTGGATTCGAGACTATTATGATGAACTCCAATCCTGAGACAGTCTCAACCGACTATGATACCAGTGATCGTCTGTACTTTGAGCCCTTGACAGTTGAGGATGTATCAAATGTCCTTGATTTGGAGCGCCCAGATGGTATAATTGTGCAATTTGGAGGGCAAACACCTTTAAAGCTTGCCCTTCCTATACAACAGTATATAGAGGAGAACAAAATGGTTAATGCTTCAGGCACCGGGAATGTGAAGATATGGGGAACATCACCAGATTCGATTGATGCTGCTGAGGACAGAAAAAGATTTAATGCAATTCTTGAGGAGCTTGGAATTGAACAGCCGAAGGGAGGGATTGCAAGAAGTGAGTTTGATGCCTTGGCAATTGCCTCAGAAGTAGGTTACCCTGTTGTGGTCCGTCCCTCGTATGTTCTTGGTGGACGAGCAATGGAGATTGTGTACAACGATGAAAAATTGATCAAGTATCTTGCAACTGCAGTGCAAGTAGATCCAGAACGGCCTGTTTTGGTGGACAAGTATCTAATTGATGCAGTTGAAATTGATGTTGATGCACTGGCTGACTCAGCTGGGAATGTTGTAATTGGTGGGATTATGGAGCACATTGAGCAGGCTGGTATTCATTCTGGTGATTCAGCGTGTTCCCTGCCAACTAGAACAATCTCAGCCAAGTGTTTAGAAGTTATCCGTTCATGGACTACAAATCTAGCAAAGCGTCTGAATGTCTGTGGATTGATGAATTGCCAGTATGCTATATCTACTACTGGCAACGTGTTCCTGCTTGAGGCGAACCCAAGGGCTTCACGTACAGTCCCTTTTGTGTCAAAGGCAATTGGGCATCCATTGGCTAAGTATGCATCATTAGTCATGTCTGGTGTAACTTTGCATGAACTAGGCTTCACGAAAGAAGTGGTTCCTAAGCATATATCTGTTAAGGAAGCTGTTCTTCCCTTTGAGAAATTCCAAGGTTGTGACATTCTTCTTGGACCAGAGATGCGCAGCACTGGAGAGGTGATGGGCATCGACTACGAGTTCTCTGGTGCCTTTGCCAAGGCACAGATTGCTGCTGGACAGAAGCTCACTTTAAGTGGCACTGTGTTCCTTAGCCTCAACGACCTGACAAAACGGCACCTTGCTGAGATTGGACGTGGATTCCAGGACCTTGGTTTCAACATAATTGCCACATCTGGTACAGCTAAAGTGCTCCAGCTTGAGGGCATCCCGGTGGAGCCAGTTCTGAAAATACACGAGGGGCGACCAAATGCCAGGGATATGCTGAAGAATGGTCAGATTCAGGTCATGGTGATAACAAGCTCTGGTGACGCACTAGACTCAAAAGATGGCCTCCAACTCCGCAGGCTGGCCCTGGCGTACAAGGTCCCGATAATCACAACTGTGGATGGGGCACGAGCAACAATGGATGCCATCAAGAGCCTGAAGAACAAGTCAATCGAGATCCTTGCCTTGCAAGATTACTTCCAAACTGCTGATGCATCACCAGACTTGCAAGCAGCAGCACAAACCGCCCCTTAGAGGTGTCTCCCATTTTTCATGTAATGTGAGCCTAGCGTGAACCAAAAACCACATCTCTCGATATTATTGTGCACTTGTTAGCATCCCTCAGCCCCTGCACTGCTGCATGCATGCCCAATGGTAAGCGTGCTGTATCAGCCATCTGTTAGACAATTGGAAACCTTGAAGGATTAGGGTTGGCAGTATCGCCTAGTCTTCAGCCCAAGATTGTTGTTTTCATCTGTTAACTTTTGTTATCCTGCTCTTTATGATTATAAATAAGTATTTTGGCTCTGCTGAGTAGCCAACCCTTGCTACTGTCCTGAGTCCCAAATGTCCAAGTCTACCAATAATTCTACTGTATGTACCACTTCAAACATGATTAGCCTATCCCTGGATATTGTTTTATGAATGATTGAATGGGATATGCTGTTATACTTTGTTTTGTGAACTAATTTGCTTGGGCTTGTCGTTATTGGGAAGGCATAGTTCAGTGATTATCTATTCATGATAGACCTCCATTCAAGCAGATATGTGGTGTCCTATAGAATGCATATACAAGCTTTAATATTTGCTGCCCAGGATCAAACTGGAAACCTTTTATTGTGTAAGACTGACGTGATGCCCACTGTAAGCCTGTTCTCCACTCTGAAGAATACCAGCGGTACGGTGCTGCACTGCTGCTGCTGCTGATGATGATGATGAATCAAGACAGCCACTGTTCTTCGGTTGCACTTCCGTCAATCCTATGAAAGATAATTACCGTGCAAAACTGTGGTGACTTGAAGAGTTGAAGTGGACTTTGCACCGTAGTTTGGCCCTCTTTTGCTAACTATTCTCTGGCGGACCTGGGAAAAGCCAGGAACGATTGCCTGATCCTAGTACGAGCGCTGTTATAACAAGTTCCCTTTAGTTTTTTTTTCTACTGTTGGACTTTGTGAATGGGGAGATTTGGATCCATACCATTAAAAGATCCCAAATTTAGATATATATCATTACAAGTCAATGACATGTGGGGTTCACATGAGTCAATAACATGTGAGGTCAATGGTATATATCTAACTTTTGGATCTTTCAATGATATGGATCCAAGATCCAATTATTCCTTGTGAATGGCTCTGGATGTGCAGGCAGGTGGGTGTTTGCCTGTTTGTGAATCGGTCGCTCTGTGCCTCTGTGCGTTCAACTAGTACACCAGTGCTGGCGTGTCAGGTAATTTGCACTTTCTATGTACAGTATCAGATTTGTTTTGATCCAGTAACTGCTGTTGCGAGTCATTTGTGTATAGTGTAATAACTTGGTGTTGAACGTTAATCATAGTTGTTATATGGTGTACATGTGGAAGGAAAAGGAACAGTGAGTCAGCCTCGTGCTGCCCGTCTGTGGTAGTTTCATGAACAGTGAGTCAGGCCTGTTTCATTAAAAAAAATCCTCAAATAGTCTTGAGAGCACGTGTTTCTGACGGAGCCGCGTGTGCAACAGCCAACAGGGCAATCTCTCGCTGCCGCGGACACGTCGAGACGTGACATGTAGTCCCGGGAAACTACGGCCTGTTTAGTTGGTGGAAAATTTGCTTTTTTAACTGTTTGAACTCATGTAGCATACTGTAGCACGTTTCGTTTGTTTGTGGTAAATATTGTCCAATCATGAACTAATTAGGCTCAAAAGATTCGGCTCGTGATGTACAACAGAATTGTGTGATTAGTTAATTTTTTTACCTACATTTACTGCTCCGAACATATATCTTTTGGTGTATTTAACGTGATGTGATGGAGAGAGAGTTGAAAAAGTAGAAAATTTTTTGCTAAATTTCAGCCAACTAAACAGGCCCCTAGGCTCGTCCATGCGATGCGACGAGAGGAGGCGCTCGTGCCGAGCAGACGCGCATCCATGTTGACCCTGTGGTCTCACACTCACACGTGGTTTTCCAAAACTTCAAAAAAAAAGTTAAATGACTCGAATTCACTAATACTTTAGTATGTAACGAGACTTGGATTCCCAAAAAAAAAAAGACTTGGGGCTGTTTAGTTGGCTGAAAATTTGCAAAATAAATTTCTACTATCTCCATCACATCACATTAAATACACCAAAAGACATATGTTCGGAGCAGTAAATGTAGGTAAAAAAATTAACTAATCACACAGTTCTGTTGTACATCACGAGACGAATCTTTTGAGCCTAGTTAGTTCATGATTGGACAATATTTACCACAAACAAACGAAAGTGCTACAGGAGTTCCAGAACTCACTTTTGCTAAATTTCCGCCATCTAAACAGGCCCTTGGAATACTGACAAATACGGGGAACAGCACCCAAATATGCGGTATTGTTAGGAAGCAGCAGAGCCAAAGGTTTTTCAGAACCCAACCCAAGGTCGGAGGGAGCCTTCACAGGTCCAACACGGCATTGCCTAAAAAACAAGCCGAAGACAACATCACGCAACATCACGCAAGGAGGAGGCACTGGGACTGGGACCAAAAAGGGTCCTACCAGTTTTCAGAAATGTCATGCTCCAAAAGTTAAACAAGTTCACACACACAGTAGCAGCAGCAGCAGCAGACTTGAGTTCTTGTTCAGAAGATGGACTTGTTGGCCTCTCCAAGTCAGAACCCAAGTTGCGCTCCAAAACAACGCAGAATTCCATCTGCGAGACGCGCGAAACGTCAGCCCAGGAGAAGGGACCGGGTCAGAAAACGCGCCCGGCCCTGTTTCGTCGCATGGCCCTGTTTCCTACGGATTTCCGGTTCCACTACTCTACTTACTTACCAGAGATTGTGACACATCGAATTGACCTTCGGCAAGATTTGATTTTTGTTTTAGCTTTTATTGGAGTGCTGCTGTTTTCATCTCATTGACAAAGCTCGGATGTAATAATCCACTCAAATTTGTAAATCCCATTGCACCAAAAGCTCAGATGTAAACCAAAATTTGTAGAGTAACATTTTTTTAAAAGAAAGATATTATCTTACTATTCAGAAAGAATCTGCAGTCTTTACATTCTTCTGAGAACTGCAGGTTCAGGTTATACAAGGCCTTGCATCTTGTGGTTTACACTTATACAGCGTGCAGAGTATGCACCTCATGTCAAAGGAGAAGAAGACGAACAAACATACAAAAGAATGCATTGTACAAGATCAAAAAACATCTTCTTAGGACAACAAACAACCAACAAAATTGTTAACCGTCATCTAACCGAATGAGCAGCGCCGCGCCGGTCGGCTCACTTGCCCTTGTGCTTGGGCAGCGTGAGCGCCACGGTCGGCGTATGGAACCCCATGAACTGTTGCTTGGGCGACCGCCGGGTGCCCCCCGGCGCCGGGCTCGGGATTGGGAGCCTGGCGCCGGTCGGGGTCGGGAGACCCATGTAGTGGAGCCGCGGCGACAGCCTGATCCTCGGGCTGGGGCGCGGCGAAGGGATGGGCAGCAGCCTGGCCGCCGCGCCGGGGGACGGCGCCACCCGCGGCGACAGGTTCACCTGCTCCAGCGCCATGCTCTGCAGGTCCGCGGGGTAGTCCCGGAGGCACCCGATGCGCGCGCCCGTCGGCGTCGACCACTTGAACGACGGCGGGCTCGCCATCATCTCCGGCTCCGCGGCGCCCTCCTCCTCCTCCTGGCGGCCGCCGGCCGTCTCGGCCGCCACAACCCCCTCCTTGACGATGTCCACCACGGGGAGCTCCACCGGCTGGTCGTTCACCGGGGCCTCGCCGTGCGCCGCAGCTTTGGCCTCCTCCGGCGCCTTCTTGAACGACGGGTACTCGTCGTCGTCGACGGAGCAGCGCTTGACGTTGGCGAGGTCGACGCTGTTCTCCTCGAGGAAGGCAATGAACTCCCTGAAGTTCTCCTCGGTGGGGTGGTAGTGCCCGCTGTATGGCCAGATCGCCCTGAGGACGCCCTCCTTGGCGACGAGCCTCCCGGCGGCCGTCGTGGCGGCGCCGGACAGGAAGCTCGAGTGCTGGAACCTGCCCTTCCGCTTCTGCCCGACGTACAGCGAGCGGCTCGTGCTCAGCACGAAGATCCACTTGGTCTCCTCGTTCGTGCTCACCAGCTCCCTGCTCTGCTTGTACAGCAGACGCCCTCCCTCCACGATCACCTCGTACGCCGCCCTCTCGTTCGGTCCGAGGTACATGATGAGCTGCGAGTAGAGCTTGCTTCTGGGGCATTTGGGGTGGTGCTGGTCTCTGCCGGCGCCGATGTCCAGCCAGTAGAAGAAGGGCTCGCAGCTGGAGCTGGCGGACCAGATGTCGTAGTAGAGGTGCAGGTTGTGGCCGTAGCGGTGGCGCGGGTCAATCGCTTCGAGCCAGTGCTGGAGCGCGAGCTTCTGGGCCTTGTCGTCCTTGCAGAGGCCCTTGCCGACCTTGGCGATCCTCTTGCCGGCGCGGGACCAGCGCGACGCGGCGGTCTCCTGCTTGCCGCCGTCGAAGAAGGAGATGGACTTGATGTTGAGGTAGACGGAGTCGTAGGTCTTCCACCAGAGCTCCTCGGCGATGATGGCGCCGTCGGCGAGGCTCCGGCGCGTGCGGTAGCCCTTGTAGATCTTCTGCAGCTTGGTGGCGGCCTCGTCGAGCTCCACGCGGGGACGCGGGGAGATGTACTCGATCATGGCCTGCGCCGGGGACACGGCGCCCGCCGCCGCCTGCCGAGGGCTCTGCTGCTGCAACGCCAGGGTCCCCGGGCGCGCACCGTTGATGCCGCCGCCCCGTCCGGCGGCCGCCTCAGGCTCTTGAGGGGCCGGCGCCGCCACCTGCGCCTCCCAGTTCTTGAAGCTGAGCGAGCGCTCGAGGCCGCCGCGCGCCATCCTGCTGGCGGTGGCCCTGTTGGGCGATGATGTCCTCACCGCCGGAGAGAAGCACCCATCACGGGGGCCGCGCGGCCTCGGGGACAGGAGGTGGTTGCGCTCTGTGTTGAGCAGACTCAGAGACATCGGCCCTTGGGTGGCTAGCGATCACCAGTGGATAGAGCTCGCCGCCGTAGTAGGTGTGGCGTTGCTGCTGGGGGTGGATTCAGTTGCTGTTGCCTGTTGGTCCGTGGCTGGCACTCTCGGGGCAGGGATGGTGGCACCAATATATACAGGCAGAGGAGGAGGAGTACGAGTCCAAGTTGTGGAGGCGTGCGGCGCGGGAGACGACGACTGGGACGGAGCGACCGGTCGTTGCCGCGCGAGCGGGGCATGCTGGCTGGGGTTGCCGACGAAGCCTCCGCGTCCCTGCGCTGCCCTGTTTCGCACGTCAGCGCGCCCGTATCCGCCCGCCCCCGGGAGTCAGGCCGTCAGCGGCACGCGCGCGCGCAGCTTGTGGGTTTTGCCGTTTTGGCGCGGCGGACGCGTTGGAAGCGGGCAGCCGGAGCCATGCGTTCATTTGTTTGGAGTCAGCAAATATCCGTACTGCACGACAGGGATGCTCGGCGCTGGTTGGTTGGCCGGTTGAACGAAGCGATCAACCGCGGAAACAGCAAACACGGTTGCAGTGACCATGTGATTGATATCCATCTATCTCGACGAATGAATCGTGTGTGGTCGTGTACGCACAGTGCTTTGTTACCGCTTCCTAGCTTTGGATATACGGCGACCCAGTACAGTCAAGTTCTTCCAGTTTTGGTTTCTTCTGCAGCCACCATTTTAGATAGTTACCCGGCATTGTCTCGGACTATATACGTTTGTTTTGGCCATTAATAGTTTACTACAAATTGCTTCTCTGGGTCATCATAAGAGAATGTTTATTTTAATAAGTATAAATATGGGTATAACACAAATGAAATTATATTCTTGGTATATTTATAAATTTTATTCTTGGTATATTTATAGAGTCTAGATAAGAAAAAAAATAAACATATGGTTTTTTTTTTACTTTATCAATGCCGTCATACCAGTCACGAAAACTTTAGATTAGCTGGGCGAAAACTCTAGTTTTTTTTTTTGTAATGAGAGCATTTTAGATGGGCTAGTACATTTTAGATGAGCATAACATTTCCCACCCTTGAACAAATCTTTTTACAATTTATAAGTTGTTTGCTGTTTGGTGGTGTAAAGGTAACAACAAGAGGCTGACTTTTATTTTCTTGTTTATCTCACACTACATATATGCCAGATTCTGTACCATATATTGTTACATTACTTAATTGTTAGCTTACTTCATGGATCCTTGACGCGCAATGACATTTATCAATATTTATGCATATCCTACGAGCATGCTCAACATGGTTTTGTTGTTTTGCCTTACTACATGCATACTATCACTATCACGGTGGCTGCCATGATGTGGCATTGATTTAGTTATTTTTGCTATCTTATTCAGCAATGTTTGACTCTCAACTTCTCCCGTGGTACAATAATATTGTGAAACGTTTCACATGCGTCTTTCCGAGTCACTGAAATATTCACTAGAGGTGTATAAGGCTTACATTTCTCTCCTATAGAGACCGTCAAAGCCAAAATTTCAAACAAAACAGAACGTGGAGAGTAAATATCTATAATATGTGGAAACATTACCGCGAGTTCCATGTAAGTGCCAATGATCTTCTAGCTGTGCAAGGCTGCTGCCTTCTGTTCTAGAAAGCATTTCTTTTGAACTAAATGTTACTATTATCCTCACTAGAAGGTTGAGAGTCATTTTATAGTTTCAAGGGTTTCGAAAGATGTTTTATACAATTTTATATAAGGTGATTCACAAGCCATGTACCTTTTACAGCTCACACTCTTTTATTTTATATATATATTTTATAATATTTTGACACCAACTCTTTAAGCATTCTTGTAGATTTGGGTTATATATTAGCTGATTTGCATAGGGTAAGTCCTTGAATGGTATAAAATTGCAAGACATTGTATTTATCATTTGGTAAATGTTTCTGAGACGTTGAACACCTATTAGTTTTATGTGATATTATTTGTTTTATTCACTAGGATATTTCAAATTTTCAATGAGTCTATTTTACAGTTGTAGTATTTAGGACCTTGATAATTCTTTTATACATCAAAATATTCTTTCTTGGTTGATGTAAAATGTTTTGATACATAGACATAATCATGGTTTATAGAAGCACAACATCCACGTAAAGCTATCGAGGACTCCTTCAGCTGTATATTTTGATTATTTATGCGGAAGAAAATGTCATAGAATATTATGAAAATGCATGCTACTAAATACTATGTTTATATTGGCATATTTCTGAATACTTCGTACATATTGCGAGACATTAGATACTGTAAGTGACAAGGAAGAGTTAATTATGTTCCATTTATGTTGTCAAAAAAAATTATGTTTCATTCCAATATTTTATATTTTCACAAGAATAACGTACATAATCGATTCAATGCTTATGTAACTACATGCATTTGCCAAAGTGCAAGGATCATGTATAGAGTTATTCCAAGAAAAATAAAAAAAATAATGTTCATGCCCAAGATAACTTGACAATCTCATGACATTCATCCGGATGGGAAATGAGAGCTCGACAACTTATTTTGTTTTGAAATTAATTAAAGCTAGTTGCAAAATCAAGCTATCATCTTTTATCTTATCATGAACCTGTGGTCCGCAGCCGCATTGATGCATGATAGTAAACCAAAGGAGATGTAACGGGGGTCACATTCGGTTAGGATAACGATTGGATTAATGATGACGACGCCGAGCTGATTGATTGTTGGATGGGAAGGAGGCAAGTTGCCTACTATTAAAAGTGGTTGACTTTATGTATCCATGAACCAGTTATATGTGTGCGACTCTTTTTATGTGGTTTATCGAATTAAAAACATAAAATTGTAAATCGAGAAATTGTACAATCATCTTGTAATACAATTTATTTTCACATATGCTGAATATATACTGTATATCTGCAATTTGTGTCATGAATCATTTGAATTATGAATGCCTTTGGACTGACAAGGATTTAGAAACTAAATTAATTAATACATGTGTGTGAATTTGTGATAGACATTGCAAGCAACAGGCATGTGAGCGTTGCCTAGTATCTTCCTAAAAGAGAAAGAACCACAACACCTGCACCAAATAATCCGTCAATTTCTAGCCATATAGTACTAATGGTTATTAGTTATTACTAGTACAATTTTACAGTGTACCAGTGGTTTTTAACAAGCTCGGTGGTTCGACCAAAAAAGGTCACGTAGGAATGGCTTGACCTCACAAAGCAGCTTCCGAGGACTTACCTGCGGCAACCTATAGAGCTGTTGAGATAAATTGATGAGCCATAGACAGCCTTTTAATTATAACAATCCAATGCATGTTATTATTTTTATATTAGAGTGAATTCTTTTAATGCCATCAGAATTTCTACGGATTCCCTAAATGCTATTAAAATTTTTAACTGCCCCTTCACCACCACTATTCGAGCACTCCCAACCCCAGACTCTACCCATAAGTTGAAGACTCTTAACACAAGAAATTGTATCCACCAATGCAGAATTTGTAAGAGTAGATTCTATAGATGAAGAAATTTATTATCCAACACTAAAACAAGTGATCAGTTGTGGCTTAAACAATGTGATCCACTCTCGACCATCAGAATCTGGACTAAAGTAAACAAAAACAGAGAGGAACAGAGGGCGACGAGATGCTGCTCAACACCATCGGGCAGCAGAAGAGGAGCAGGAGCCAAATCGAACCACCACCACCGAATTGAACCTCACCGCAGCAGAATCGAACCTCGACGCCGCCGAATCAGCCCTTACTGTCGTCGAATTGGAGCTCGCCGCAGACGAATCGAGCCCCGACACCGCCAAATCGAGCTCGATGCCGCTGAATCGAGCTCGACGCTGCTGAATCGAGCCCCGACGCCGTCTCCGTGCTCGCCGCCTCCCTCCTCGCCTCCCGTCCCGCCAACCCTCAGTGCTCGCCCTCGCGGGCACCGACGCGCTCGCACCCTACCTCATGGAGGCCCACATTGCCGCCTTCTCCTCGATCACCCGCGTCCTCGTGAGCTGCACGACGGGGTCGCGGGAGCCCATTGTGCGCGGGGAGCTGTTGTGCCCCGACGCACACACCGGAGATGCGGGAGTGCGACGACGAGGCGCTGGGCCACGAGAGGGTGTTCATCAACTTCGAGGACGCCATGGAGGAGGCCGGGGAGCTGGTGGGCGCGGCGTGCTGCGGAGGAGCGGTGTGGCCGGGTCTCTCGCGGAGCTGGCCACCGGGGCCGTGGAGGGGAAGCGCAGCAAGTAGAAGAGGAGCGGCATGCGGTGGCGTACGAGATCCATGACTCCACACCGTCCGCCCCCCAACACGAGTCAGTTGGTTTCTAGCGGCCTCGAAGGGAACGAGGACGTCAAGTCCCATCTATAAATGAAGTCTTGTTTTTTCTCTTCTTTCTTTAATAATCACAGTGTCACATGAGTAAAAAAACAATAAATAGAGGATAGTTAATGCACTTAGACTTCATGACGGAGTCAGGATTGGCAATGACCTAAAATTCCATTTCCTTGATTGTCACTTCCCTTCATTTACCAATTATTAATTCATCGGACCGTACCACCGGGACCCCACTTGATCCATGAGCTGCTCCTGCAGAGTTACCAGTCAATCATACCATTTTGCAGTCAACGTAGGGTCTGAAAATTTTGTGGAAATTAGTCACGGCAACAAGTAGAAAGCAGTTTTGTTTTCTATTCAAAAAGAGGAAATCGGAGAAATAAAGCTTTATGAACTGGCCGGACAAAATCACAGCGGTAGAATACTGTATATGCATTGCAAGTTGCAACACTCTATCGATACAACTTGAGCATGCGTCCATGGCAGGCAAGCTCCTGCGAAGCCGCGCCGCAGTAGCAGCCATCGAAGCTGCGTTTCCATCTAGAATGCTGGCGCTTGCCCAGGCCTCTGTTTGCACAAAGTACATCCAGCCATCAAGGTGATTTTTTCTCTCGATTGATGCCACCTTTAGAAAAAGTTTGGCAGGGATAATCTCCATCTCTCCAGGTCGAATTTATTCTAAAGCGAATCCTTTTGGTGTTGAGTTGTTATTTTACTGCGTGTTTGTATATATTGCTCAATCTAAACTCCATCTTCTTTTTAGCAGAAAAAAAAAGTCTAAAGCGAATCCTTTGGTAATGCATGGGTGCTTGGCGTCTTCCTAAACCCAAAAAAGAGTAGTACTACTAGTTTTAGTTCACCTGTGCTATTTTATCTGGAAATAACAGAAGTCGTCTCATCATGAAAAAACGAATATGAATCAATGTAACCTAAACACTAAGTGATTTGTGTAAATATGTGGACAAAAAATGTGGGGTCGTCGGATGCAGTTTGGTTGAGTTATTTTTTTGTCTGGTCGTAGAAAATAAGGGGGTCATGCATACACTGGAAGAAGCAGAAAGCAGAGTCGTGCAGTGACCGGTAGCCTGAAAGACGAGAAGAACGGCTTCCCTAACCCTGAGCGGCCATCCAACTTTGCATGCTCCTCATTTCTGAGCAGTTTCATGCCGCAACTTTTAGCCATTAGATTGTGCTCCGTCTCCTTTTCCAGCTCGTTGTCCCGATAAAACGGAATTGATCAGTTAATACGGAGTAGTTTTTTCTTTCACCGTGTTGGCCTAGCGTATGTGCGTGCTAGCTCTCAGTCGCCAGTTTTCCATGCCTCGCCGTATACTGGGATCCGGGTCAGTTTGACCTGCTGCCGCTGCTGCAGAAGACAGAATTAACGGTCAGTGAATCTCTCCGATAGTCGGTCAGCGCCGGAGATCTTTACGGAATGGGAAAGAAAGATTGTCCAAAGGGTTCAGTCCCGGTTGGTAAGAGGTATAGATCCCTAAAGTTCCAACCGGGACTAATGATGAGAGACAAAAGGGGGGTCCTTTAGTCCCGGGTGAACGAACCGGGATTAAAGGGGGGCCTTTAGTCACGGTTGGTAATACCAACCGGGACTAGGAGGGCACGCCAGGGTCAAAAAAATATTTGAAAATCCCCGAGAGGCCCCCACACACACGCACGTCCCAAGTCACAAGTCACGCGATTTTTCACGCGAAATATACGCGTGTGCGGGTGCGGGGATTCGAACTCGTGACCTCCCGCCTCGCGCGTAGCTTCCTCACCATCTCACCTACACAGCACATCTGACTGAGTAGAGGATGCTATCCTCTTATAGTAACTCGTGGGAGACCCTTTAGTCCCGGTTGGTAACACGACCCGTGACAAAAAGGGTCACCCCCTTTAGTCTAGGTTCGTGTTACGAACCGTGACAAAAGAGGGGGGGGGGCCTTTAGTCTCGGTTCGTAACACGAACCTAGACTAAAGGGGGTTGACCCTTTTGTCACGGTTCGTAACAAAAGGAGGGTGCCTTTAGTCTCAGTTTGTAACACGAACTTATAACGCTAATTAGTTGACGTGTGAAATACTACGAAGTAACGGTAATCAATGTACACCTTACAACTATCACAGTAGTCCAAATTTCAATCTTAAACTACAAAATCACACATAGGGCACCAACCAATTGTTAAAACATGGCAAATTTGGTCTTCTGTTTCAAGGAGTGTCTAATTTTTTGAAACACCAGAACTCGTATCAGTATGCGTCTATATCCTTGACTCTGCTCCATACTATTTCTATTCGCACTAGTCCTATCTTAACTAATATGATACTATCACTATCATGAATGTTGGCGTCTATGATGTGGTGTTAATTTAGTTATATTCCTTTCATTAGTTGAGAAGAGTTGCAATGTTTAATTGTCGGCAATGCTTTGACTCTCAACTTCTTTGGTAAAATCGGCATTATCAATATCTACACGCGAATCTATATAATTGAAATACATATATAGTACTAGAAATGCAAGCCTTACGATTTCCTCTGATAGATACCGCGTACGGATCGTCAAAATCTCAAACAAAACAAGAACATACTTGTAATATATTTTTAGCATGTGACATCTTTGTTCATACTCCATGTTATTAGAGATGTGTGGCTTCACTTCTCTTTGTAGGATATAAACTTGTTTGGGTGCATATCCAGTAAAAATAGTATAAATGTTGGTAATGGTGAAAATTCATCTGAAAGCGTACGTCATTAGAGGTTTCAAAAAAGTTTAAAACCTGGTACATCCATATTTGCACATCTTTCTATCATAGAGGCCCAAATGTCAAATAAACGATAATTAATATAAGTATATAGAATATTTGGAGGCTTGAATATGAACCAATCTAATAACTAAAAAATTAAGATTATTGTATAATAAAAAATTAAATAAAAATGTTTGTTTGTTGAGTTACCAAAACAATACAACAATTTTATCGAGTGTATTAGAATTAAAATGATTATTTATAAATGAGTAAATTGCATCCACCGTACAACAACTTGTCAGGTGGGTACGGATTAGTCCAACAACTTGTAAAATGCTCCATTTAGTGTAATAACTTGGTAAATTGGTGCACATATAGTTAAACTCTACAACGAAAATGCATTAAGCAAAGTAGATCGACGTTCGTTGTGTGAATTTTATTTGAATCAATAATTCTTATTTTTTTTAAAATAAAAGCTGTTAATCATGACCAACATATTTCTTCTCAACTATGTGTATATGTTTTATTTTTTCATCATTAAAATTGAGTCAAAATTTACAATTATGCCATTGACATTATTAAAAAACTAAAGTCCATAAAAGAGACCTAGGACCTTAAGTGTTTGTTTTTGCGCTTCTGCTCATGTATTCAACCACTAGAGAGAAGCTTGTTTGTTTCTATTATTTTAGCTTATTTCAACTTTCTAAACAATTACATGAGTTTTTAAAAGAATATTAATGCAAATTTCTAAAATGTATTGTTAGTATGTATTACTCCCTCCATTCTTAAATATATGACGTTTAGGACAAGAAAATTAGTTCAAAATGTCATATATTTAAGGACGGAGGTAGTAACATATTATGGTTTTTAGCCGAACAAAAACACACAGAATCAAACAATAGAAATACTAAAGGTGAACTTACCAATTGAAAATGAGATAAAATGTTTTGATTCAAAACTTAATTAATGCTTAAAATTAATTAATATATACGAGGACATAACATTCATTTTTAAAATATTGAAGATTCTAGTCCTTGTCAAACATGTTACCATTGCGATACTAACATCAACGGTCATGATGCTCAATAACTTGTTTTGACGCAAACATACTTTTCCGCGACAACATGTTTGCTATAACATTTGGACTTCGGATGGACCAATTTGCCAAGTCAGTGCACTAAATTGAGCATTTTACAAGTTCTTGGTCCAATATGCACCCACCTTTAAAGTTATTGTACTAGATTAAGCATTTTACAAGTTGTTGGATCAATTTGTACCCACCTGACAAGTTGTTGTATTGTGGATGCAATTTACTCTTTATAAATCTTAACTAATAATGATCCAAATTATATATATGTCTAAAAGTTGCATTTCCACAATGGTATTCACTTAACGTAGTATAATATCAAATGTGTAATGACTGATAATACTGTATTATGAAACAAATGAATGGTCACTCCCAAAGGATTTTATCGACATTGTTGGTTGACACACTCATAATAATATCAACCACAATGTGTATTCCCTGTTCTAAAAAATAAAAGGCACTCCGAGTTTATATGTGAAGTCAAACTATCCGAAATTTGATCAAGATTATAGAAAAAGAAAACCAACATTAAGACCACCCAAACATTCTCAATAAACTTGGCATACTTTGGATAGTTTGACTTAGAAAAAATCTAGAATACCTTCTTAGGACGGAGGGAGTTTCATTTTGTAAATAAAGAAAGTGAAAAATATGTATCTTTTTTAAAGCATGAGAGGGTTGGAACGTGTCCTGTTTCGTTCAGTTCAGTTCTGTCTTGCTCTACCCGCCAACATACTTATGCTGCAGCTGCAAAATTAAGCGTGTCGTTGTTTTTGTCATGAATAATTCGATCCATCGAGATCTGGGTGATGAAGGAACCACAACCGCATTGATGACAAAAATAGCAGCCACATTTGATTTGATTGAAATGTCTGATTAATGGCGATGACTAGATGATTTGATTGATTGTTGGATGAGATGCTAGCAGCCTCTATTAAAAACTGATTGAGTTTATTAGCAGCCTCTATGTTGATAAGCCATGATATAACTTATTGGCATAGTTTTCAAATAATATTTTTATCATTTATTTATCTTATCTTATATTGTTTAAGTTTGTAAAGAATGATATAACCTCGCTTAAATTTGAAAAAAAAATAATTTGACTGTTCATTCATTTTATATGCATTATAGAATATATTTGATTGAGAATCGAATCATACAATATTTATATTGAAAATAATAGTTGACTTATTAGTTTTTTAGATGATTTAATTGTTTAGTATTGCAAAGTTTGAATCTTGATATGGAGTGATACCAATTGAAAACACGCGAAAGAAATACATGGACATACACAACTAAGCTGGTAGTGGCCGGATTATAATGTGCCGAGAAATATAAAAAAAATTGGTTATACTAATGCTCCGTATATTTGCATCATGAAATTAAACAGCAGCACCGGTATCATGATGAGAGAAGCACATCGGTAGGGATCAGTCTTTGGAATCTGACGACGACAAGGAGTAGATGGCAGAGGCAGACTGATGAGACTGCAGGCTTGCGATCATTGCTCGGTAGCTTCCTAATTAAAAGAGAAAGGGGTATATATAATCACCTATTCAACTGCGTGAAGTTTGAGTCAGTAGTCAGCCAGTCAGTTCAATTATTCCTAACTAAAGTCATGCCGCCCCATTTCAGTGTGGTTTGCTTGCGTTTTTCACTGGTAATCAAAACTCTTGGTACTAATTAGGAGGCCATGCAAGCACTAAAAGCAGAATCGTGTTCGTGTGAGAAAAATCTAGTGTCCGATTCCACAAAACTAGCTAGCTAGTCATGTTTTTGTTTTCTCCCAAGGATTGGAAGAAAGAAACACCGTAGAAATACTGCATGTGTGTTTGTCTCAAAAAAAATACTGTGTGTACGATTGATTTGTAGAGTCTGTTCCGCTGACCTTCTGCTGATTTGTACAACTAATTTATTCTAAGAGAGCACAATAAACAAGAGAAGATGAAAAATACTGAGCATGTTGGTGCATGGTTCGCATTCCCTCTCCTGGTGGGCTGCACTGCGTGTGTTGGCCGGGGCTGCTGCTAGCCTGCCTGCTAGTAACGTTTGTGAAGTCGACTGACCATAAACTGGAAACCAGATCAAGTTGATCGACGGTGTCGGTTCAAAAAAAAAAAAAGTTGATCGACGATGAAGAGCTGCCGCACAACTGTGTCAGTCAATCGACCAGTTTCCAGTCAGCGTGGAAATGGACCTGGAATTTTTGTGGAAAGTTTTTCCGATCCTCTACTAAAAGGGGAGGGGGTAAAAGGCAGAGAGAGCTTTACGAAATTTGCCAAAATCAGTGAGAGGTAGCATATATGCACGCCTGCCGGATCGGACAAAGTTAGACATCATATATTGACCTTAGCTTCGTATACGAACGTGCATGGCCGGGAAGGCACGTACGACGATCTCCCTTACCGGCCACACCGACGCAGCTATACTTACTTATAACTTTAATTAAACGTTGTCTAGTATCGCACTTCAACTGTTATAATTCCCATTATGGTGGCCATAAAATTAAAGGTTGATTGTTAGGAAACGTTTCTAATATAAATGCAATATATTTATCACTTTTCTCCCTTTCGTGTTGTTTGGCTAGTTGCTAAAGTACTAATAGTCAAAGAGTACAAAGTTTCAACATTGATATGTATGCACGCCGCGCCTTATATTTCGAGAATTGGGATGGAATGGGAAATACTAAATTTTGGCATTCGAAAATGATGCTGCTATATATATGTAATAGTATATAGGAGTATATTGCAGTGTAGACCCTCTCCAATAGACAGCTCTAAATCAGTTGAGAAGATTTTTTTTATTCGATGAACAGTCCACGCTAGCTCACACAAGTCCCAAAATTAAACCCAACTCGCTCACATCGTACCCATATATGCTCTCCTGTTCTTTCATCTATCTCCTGTTCTTTGAACCAGCAGCCAGCTTTTAACAGGTGTTCCGTGCAATAAAATCTCGAAGCAGTTTGGATTGGACTTTTCAGAATTGAGGCGACCTTGACTTGATGTGGTGCCGACATGGAGACTCCAAAGCAAAGAATCGTACGTGTACTGTACGAGACAGAGAGAGAGAGGACTCGCTGGAGGAGCATGCATTTGACTTTTGAGGCAAAGCAAGCGGGGGTTGCAAATAGTCCGGCAGCCTGCGTGCGGTTGGCCGGTAGCCCAAACCGCGGAGGTGAGGCGCCGACGCGCCGTACGTGTGGGGGACGGAACGGGAGATCGACGCCTACGACCGGTCCAGTCAAGGCCGCGTGTGCTTGCGTGCGTGCGCGTGCGTGCGCGCGTGTGGTTTGGCCCTTGCCGATTTGGTTGAACGGTGGATGAGACGACGCACGCTTTTCAAGCTGCAGTTTTCAACAACGGCCAATCATGTACTTTATGCTAGTTTGATCCCTCACTCCAGTGCCATCTTGTACTTTCTATAATCATACCAACAGTTGGTACATCATCACATTTGCCTTGACTAATCTTGGCTAGATTGTGAAACCACTTTGCTTTTATTTTGGGCATCCACCTATTTTCTAGCTACTTTATAGTACTACTATATCAAAGAAAAATATTTTATATTTCCCGTCAAGTACCACCTTGTACTTTTTGATAATCTTGATTACATGTCTAGTGCACCGATTTGCGTTGACTACTATTGGCCATTTTATGATATCATCATCTTGCTATATATTTTTTGAGAAATTTTAGAGTGCTTCTTTTTTTTATGAGCCGTCCATCCAACGAAATCCAATGGTGGAAGTACCAGGAAGTAGCTGGAAGTTTCTATGGGGAAGTACTAGGAAGTACCAAATTGGTGGGACTCACAACAAATCTTAATTAATATTTTTTTAATTTGGAAAGGGTATATGAGTAATTTCTCCTTAAGTAGGCCCCCAGCCAACGATCCACAAGAGACGGTGGGCGAATATGTTTTGACGATGTATTTTTTTAGGGGTTTTGACGATGTATTCTGGTAGGTTGACGATGTATTTTTTGAGGGATTTGACGATGTATGTATTCTGGGTCCTTGGAGTTGTTGCGACCCTTACCACTTCCCTTCGATTTAGTTTACCAAATAATGATGGTATGTGATAAATATGTCGCTTTGTTTCAAGAAATAATGATTTAGTTCATGTCTAAGTGAAAATTAGGAAAACCGGCCCCCCCAAAAAATACAAGTGCAAGGAGTCGAACCACAGAGGAATTTGGACCCTTACCACTGCGACCCTTACCACTACATTGCACCCGAGATTGTGATGGAATTTGAAAGTTTGTTATATGTCCCAAAATTAAATAAAATTATGACAAAGAGGGGAATCAATCCTGGAACCATATGAATAAGCATAATTTTTCTTTTTAATCTCTGCTTAAAACTAGAACAAGTCTTCCTCCCTTATTCGAACTTCAAAATAGATCATTTGTTCCTAAAAATTTCTAGAGTCATGATCTATCAATTTATGAAACGTATTAATGTTGTTTTTCGGAAAATCTTCTCGTGTGAATCTGTTAGAACATTCCAATTTTTGAATTGCAAAAAATTACACTCACAAGCATAATTTTTTAACACTCATATACTTGCCAGTAAAACTGTAAGTTAGCAGGTACAGTACAATGTTACAAGTAAGCAGAGCGCGTGGTAGCCTAATATGGTGTGCAAAAGTTGTAATCTTGATGGGTGTAGCTTCCACACACACACGACGCTCTGCCATCATCTACTGTCACCGAAGATATGGAGCTGAGTCTGGACAATGGTTTGTCTTTATCTTCAGTTTTCAGCAAGCATAAAGCCTCCAGCTCAACAAAACATTTGGGTCCTTAATAGTCCACTGAAAAATGACATCGAGAATCAAGGTCACTGAGAAGTATGGTAGCACAGAAAATGCTTCAATAAATTTATTAAAAATACAATGAGATATATACTGCTGCCTAGAAGCCTAGACAATGAACACGTGAAGTAAATATCCTAAGCAAAAAGTATAGCCGAAGCATATCAATAAGATAATATATATGATATAAGCACTTGTTCCTCACCCAGCTACCACATCAGCAAACAATCACTTATCAACATTCCACCATCAGCAAACAATCATTTAGTAATCATTAGGAGCCCCTGCCATGTACAATTATGGTGAAGAGTAATTTCAGCAAATGGCTCAATGACTGAATTAGAGTACCAAAACTTCATATCCTGTTTTAGTAATCCATGACACATTCAGACACTTTGCAGATGGAAGAGGATCCATAAGAAAGTTATTCGGGTCAGAATACTCGTTAGATCAGAAATGCGTACACTTGACTATCTAACCAAAAGTGAGAATTTCCACAAGAACTCAGGATCTTGATTGCAGAAAAAGTGAAATCAGAAATAAACACTTACCACTGCAATCAAATGAAATATTGTGTCCATATAACTGAAATGCATTGACTACAATCCTATAACTGCTGATGATCCAATTCATTTCATAACAATGGGAAAATTAGTATATGTTCAACTAGCCTACAGACCAAAGCAGCTCAACAACATTTCTGCCAGTGCCTCGTCCATTCAGAAGCCATAAGTCTACGTCAATTCACTTACAAACTAACTGATAATGCCTAAAAAAAACTATGTCACAAGGTTCTTAATGTTATATAAATAAACTCTTCTCAAATCGTAATTGATATGAATACGCAATGACTTGGGATAAACTATGGAGTCAGTTTTTTTAATGTTCTAAGGTGTCTGAAATCACTAAACAACAGATAATGATGTTGCCTGAAATCATCAGTTTGAATCGTGCCATTTTTCAGAGCGTATGCAGAGGATAGCTTCCTTTCCCACAAAAGGATGTGTTGTCAATATACGAGAAATAAAAACTTCCCCCAAAGACATAATCCTTGATCTGCATTGTTGACATTTTTCAGAGTACATCACACAACATAGGAATTCAGATGAGAATGCTGATGGATCAAATTCTTGTGCCCAGGGCACATGTGCAAGACAACAAAGGATAAGTAGCAATACACGTACCTGTCCAGATTGCCGGAGGCAGCCAAATACCCGTCCTGCCCCTGCATCGGATGCCGCGGCTCCTCTTCACTGGGTTGTGCCCAATCCGCATCCGTCCAGGGCAGCGGCTGCCCCCGTGGGTCACCGGGCAGCGGCTGCCCCACTGGGTCGCCGGGCATCGGCGGCTCCATCCGCGGCGCCAGGGAGGAGATGGGATCGGCGGCGTGAGGAGATGGGAGAGGCGCGGCGCCAGGGAGAAGATGGGATCTGCGGCGTGAGGACATGGGAGCGGCGGCGTGCGACTGTGCGAGCGTGAGAGAGGCGACGGGTCGGCGCCTCGGCGGTGCGCGAGCGTGAGAGAGGGGAGGAGAGGAACTGAGAGAGAGGAATAGGAGATTACCAAAATACCCTTTTCTTATTTAGATTAATTTTTTAATTAATCAGATAGTGGAAAAATCAAAATAATTGCTACTTCCTAATACTTCCTAATACTTCGTAAGCACAGTAAAAAAGCTCATATTTTTTTAGACAAACTATTTTCTTTATCCATCTTGACAAGTCTACAAGCCACTGATGACAGGCTGTCCAGAGTATTTGCTACTGATGTTAGGGCTCCACATGCGTTTAGTTTGGAGCATCTCCAAGAGTCTTTTTTAAATTTTACTCCCCAAATCATCATTTAGAGAACTATTTGCATAAAAATCGTTTTCTATATTTTTTTTTACTTTCTAACAGCTTTTCTATTTCTATGCGCACTCTAGAGAGTCATTCTTGTCTTCTATATTTGACTGGCGAAAAATCCGGAATAGAAATGACTATATTTGAATGATCATTTAGATAAGTTGTTGAAAGACATTTTAAAAAAAAATCTCTAATGAAAGAATATAAAAAGTCCCGATACTCTTTCCCCACTCGATCGAGCTGACAGTATGTATGGTTTTGCAACCTCTTTTCTCTCACTCAATCAAAAGATAAGCATATGAAGCTGGCAATCCGGCCCGACCCAAATTGAGAAACAGAAGCGGTCCATCTTTGAACCACTTCTCTCGGCCCTTCCTCCTCGTACCTACCTGGCCGATATAGTTAAAAATGATTTAATCTTTCAATGGGCCTATTTATTAGCTAGAAAAAATACGCAAGGCAGAGGTTGGCTGGCGGCCCAGCCCAAGGTATCGCTGTGGTTTGTTATTTAAACAGGGAAACTGCTCATCGCCCGCCGACCGCCGTCGCGTAAGAGCAACTCCTGAGTAGGGGTTGCCTCTAATTTCTTGAGGCTCTAATTTTGTGTCTAATTCCAGCAATAGTCCCAATTTTAAAGCCCCTACTCCTACCTTACATGTGGGACCTACTCGTCAGTGAGTCATACCCTTATCTTCTATCCTGGCCTCTCCTCCCTCCCAATCTCCATCGATTCTTTCTCCCTGTGCTTCCGGTCGCGCGTGCGGAGGTGGCGCGGAGGGAGCTCCGGCCGCGCAAGGAGGCGGTGCGGGGGAGCTCGACCTCCGGCCGCGCAAGGAGGCGGCGTGGAGGGAGCTCCGGACGCGCAACGAGGCAGCGCGGGGGAGCTCGACCTCCGGCCGCGCAAGGAGGCGGCGCGGAGGGAGCTCTGGCCGCGCGCGTAGAGGCGGCACGGAGGCAGGGCTCGACCTCCGGCCGCGCGCGGAGGCGACGGCGCGGAGTCGGCGCGGTGGCCTCCCGCCGGCGGCCGAGCTAGGTACGTGCCTCCCGTGCACATCTCGGTGGGGATTTTGCCCGTCGCGCGGCGGATTTGCCCGGTCCGGCGCCGGCGGACGTGCTCCAGTTCGCGGCGGCGGTGAAGGGCCGGCAGCGCGAGGAGTTCCGTGCGGGGGCGGGAGGGAGGAACGGCCACAACGACAGATAGGGGCCTCCTCACTCCACCCGCAGGAGAAGGGGCCGAAGGGGGCGATTTGGGTGCCCCCCTAGAGTTGGTGCCCGAGTAGGGGGCCTGCTGGAGTGAGTTTTTTTACTCTCAGCCCCTACTTTTCGAGTAGGGGCTTGAATAGGGGGACTGCTGGAGTTGCTCTAAGATGCCGCCGCCATCGCCGCCGATGCTGCCCCGCGAGTTTTCCTCCAATCTCCTGTCCATGGCCGAGCCCCAGCAAGTTCTGACAGTCTCCAGCCTCGCTGAAGCAGAGCAGGTGACCGAGGACCTCCCGGTCGACGAGGTGGGTCTTCTCGTCGATGCGGAGATGCCGCTGAAGAGCGCCGAGGCAATCAAGGGGAACACCCACGCGGGGATCCAGGGTATTCGGGTGATGAACCCGGAGCTCATGGACTGCAAAGCCCGTGCCAGGAACACGCCGGACAAGGCCTTCCTCGCGATGGTCCGGGACTGGATGGGGGAGTGCCGCCGGGAGATGAACCGCGTGGATCTGCTCATCTACACCGTGAAGAAGAAGCTCGCCATCCCCGATGCCAGCCTCCCGCACCGCGGCCCGCCGGAAAACCAGAGGAACCAGGGGATCTACCAATACCTGCACACATCTCGGGTAACCTAACAACCTAGTAATGTTCTTGATCTCCATTTACTCTTTAATAATTTGTTTCCGAATTTGTTTCCGAATTGCAAGCGCTTGTAAGAAGTTGAATTTGAAATTTCCGTTCTGGTTTTCTCGGTTCGGTGAGTGCCCCACTCACGACGAGTCCACCGTCCTGTACCAAGACCCCTACAACAGCGCGGACGAAAGAGCCCGTGCCATTCAGCGGGATCGTGACAGCCAGAGGGCCTGGTGGAAGCTGAACCTAAAGTTTCTGGAGGTGAAGAAGAAGGTGCTGGAGGAGAAAGCTTGGGAGCCGGAGAGTCGAGTGTACAGCATCTGGGACGAGGCCTTGAAGTCGAGATCCCTCTTGGGTGCGGGGTACGCAGATTACCGCTTCGAATACTTAGGCCAGTCTCAGTGGAGTTTCATAGAGAGTTTCATTACATTAAATTTGCTGACGTGGCGAAGAGAGAATGTGAGAATTTCATGGGATGTGAGGAGAGTTTCACCACCATGAAACTCCACTCGCACAGTTACCTAGTTTTCAATCTAGGTAGTTGTGCTCATGAAACTTGCACTGAGAAGCCGTCACAAACAAATGAAGTGCGTGCTTTGTCTTTAGCATTTTAAGGGTGTGATCATAACACAGTACACCGTCACCGTGCAATGAAGCTTGAAATAAGAATGTTTGCTTGTTGATAAGGTGATAGACAAATGGAAGTGAAAAGAAATCCAATGTTAAGACTTGTTGATAAGATCATAAACACATTACACATGAAAGTGAAATAAATCCTTTTGAAATGATGCTGGTAAAACTATTTGATTTGGACATAATGTACACTCTAAGTGTAATACTGAGATGATAAACAGTGGATACCCGCAGGTATATGGAGCTCCAATTCGAAGTAATATGGGAAGGGTCAGTTTTGAGATATAAGGAAAATGATACTGTATATTCTTCGTGACATGTATAGGTGATATGTGAAGAATCCTTACTTCAGGCATTAAAATTGAATTGATTACATACGGATGCATCCAATTAGATAAGAATTATGTAACCCTTTTTTTATACCAATGGAATCTACAATTCAAAAGTAAAAGTTGGCTGTGAAAGGCCAGCGCATCAGTTCCCTGATCTTCAATTCGTATTTTGCAATGATGAGGGCTGGAGGTGTCTTTGGGAGCTTTTAGTCCGCAATTAGCTACCCAGGAGCTAATGGAAAACAGATATCAAATATGAAATATATTGTGCAAGGAATATATTAGAAGAGTATAGAAAGTAGCATCCATCTCAAATACTATGCAGAATTCCTATTCCCCGTAGAAGCCGGTGCATAGTGAATTCTGCATAGTGAATTTGGTTGAAAAATCTGCATAGTGAATTTGGTTGCATAGTTAGTTTCCCTCCAGAATCCAGAATTGGCACTATGCAGAATTCCTATTCCCCGTCCCATCAAAATGCCGGCACATGCATGGAGTATTAATTACACAGTTTTGTTATACTTTGCGAGACGAACATTTTAAGTCTAATTAGTCAAAGTTTGGACAATTTTTACCAAATACAAACGAAATGCTACAGTGTGCTGCAGTGGCAAAATGCGAACTTTGCCAGGCCCGAATTGGGCATCTAAACAAGGCCTAAGGTCAAGTATATGTGATGATAAAGTAAGTCGAGTCACAAACAAAATAAATGATATTTACACCACTTTTTGAATAAAAAGATGATCAAACGTTACGAGAAAAGTCGACAATGAATAGTAATTTGGAACGAAGGTAGTATCACAATATAGAAAAAGATGAACTGCTATAGCATTCTCTAGCTAGATAATAATTCTTAAAAGCTTTTATTAGAATTTTAAGTACCATTTCTTTCCATCATCTTTGCCATGTATTTAGTTACTGAAAATGTTTCTATTATATTCTTGCATTATTTTTTAAAATTTCTGAGTGCCTGTAGCATCGCATGGGCCATCACCTAGTCAGAAATAAATCCTGGGATCAAAGTCTGAACTGTATATACACTGATGCGATTCTCACAAAGTCACAACAGCTATCACCGCATCTTGGATCTTCACCTAGCCCTTGCCCAGTTCAAGCCAGTAACCATCATCTCATCTTTACCTGACGAACCCAGGTTATTTATTTATAGGCAAACGGGCCTAAAATGCTGTATCAGATAGACAAAGATAGAGAGGGATGCTGAAGATCTCAACCGACACCACCTGGTAGTCAGGAACCATCAAAAATGGTTGACGAACTGAAGGAGCTAGCAGCGGTCTTGCAGGTAGGCGGGCGGTGCTTGCTATGAACAGCGGCGTCAGTCGGCTTGTTCGCTTGGCTAGTGTTGGTTTGTTCTGAGATAAAAGTACCGCTGGCTGGTTGCTGATTTGTTCTGAGAGAAAAATACTGCTAGCTGGTGGCTGATAAGTCAGACGAACAGGACGAGTATTGTTTAACAACTTTTGTCTTGAACCGCGGTATCAACAAATAAATTTAAATTGAGGGAGTACTACATTTAAGTCAATTAATCATTAGATAGGCATAACGAGGGATGGCAGGAACAAGAGAGAAAATGTGCATGCCGAAAAATTAAAAACGAAATCATAACACATAAAAACATGGTTCAACCAAAACATAGCCCAGTTCAGTAGTACATAATAAAGTACCTGTATCTGCATACCGCAAGCAACATAATCCAGATAGTCACATTACACATAATTTTCATAATTCAACTTAAGAAAAGTTCAATCTCCAATGTCTGAATCAAGTTTCTTTGTACCATGTTTGAACAAACGGGTTGACGTTTTGTCCTAGCCAGCTCTTCGCATCAGATGGTTTACCCTGTTCAGTTTGTTTGATAGCTACTTTTCAGCTCGCTTCAGTGCTTCACTCCTGCCTGGATCAAAGAGAATAGCTCATG
Organism: Cenchrus fungigraminus; assembly: GCA_036936925.1. Taxonomy (NCBI): domain Eukaryota; kingdom Viridiplantae; phylum Streptophyta; class Magnoliopsida; order Poales; family Poaceae; genus Cenchrus; species Cenchrus fungigraminus. The sequence goes on along the minus strand of CM072778.1, from coordinate 40,435,718 downwards.
TTTTGAATGATAAAAAAAAAATCTACAACAAGAATTATTATGTTCATCCAACAAGAACAAGTGTCATGTTTATAAGTAACTAGCACAAAAAATAGAAAGTAACATAAAATCAAGAATAAATTATGCATGTCTGTTTTGGTCAAATATATTGTTCTTGAAGTGAGAACCCAGAACTTAGTTTTGTCATAAACGCAACTCAATACTATGTCCAATAGAACGCATTTGGTTGATCCCCTGCAGATGCCCCGGCCAGGCTGTGTGGGTGCAGCTTTTGGGAGTTTAGTTGCCTGGGGCCTGTCTAGTGCACTACCGGAAATCTCATAACTGCCGTAAGCCCAGTGTTTTGCCGTGAGCTTTTTGTCGGGCTCACGGCAAACTAGCTTTTTGCCGACGGCCAAAATTAAAACTCACGGCAAATAGAGCGGCTCACGGTAAAAAAATTTTGCCGAGAGGGGCTCACGGCAAAGATGTAGTTTGCCGTGAGCCTTTCGTGGCCGACGGCAACAAGCTATTTTGCCGAGAGCGGCTCACGGCAAAGATGTAGTTTGCCGTGAGACTTTTTTCTGGCCGACGGGAAAATTATGTTTGCCATATATTGAAATCAAATTTTGAAGAAGTAAATTAATTCAAATAAAAAAACTTTCAATTACAAATTTTCATTACTTCTCAAGATGAACAACTTTTATATGATCATTTCTTCATTCGACAAAGTTGAAATAATTTTGTTCACAAATCATATACATCTCTCATATAGTTTCATGAAACTATATGAGAGATGTATATGATTTGTGAAGATTGTTCGTACCACAACACCGGATGATCAAAGGACCAAAATAAAAGTTGTCGGTCTTGACAAGTTATGAAACGTTGTTGTTTACAACTTTTGAATGTCAACGAAAAAACTTTGTATTTAAATTTTGATTGTCTCAAATTTGAAATTTAAATTTTGTAAACTATCTTGAATGGGGAAACTCGTAATACGAAAGTTGTGTATCTCAACAATTTATGAAACTTTGTATTTTACAACTTTTTAATTTGAAGTCATTTGTTATGTTTAAATATTTAAAAGCATTTAATGTATTTAATAAAAAAACTATATTTGACGTGGGCCTATCTTAGGCTCACGGCAAAGACGACTAAATGGGCATGAAGGCCCATCTAATCCCCACCCCTGTATATAACCCCCACCCCTCCCCCACTTCCTAACCCTAGCCGCACCCCCACCCCCCTCGCGCAGCCACCTCTCCCCAGTGCAACCGTTTGCCCCTCCTCGTCTTCCTTGAGCCCCCCGCCCCCCTTCTTCCTCCCGCGCGCTGCCCCTCCTCTCCCCCCTCCGCTCGCTGCCTCTCGGCCTGGCAGAGGGGTGCGGCGGCGGGGCGAGGTGTGGAGGCAGCCACAACGGCGGGGAGGTCGACGGCGGGTAGATCGACGACGGGGAGATCCACGGCGGGGAAATCGACGGCGGGGAGATCCACGGCGGGGTGCGACTTCTCCCTCTGGCGGGGCGCGGCCTCCTCTCCCCGACGATGAGATCCGGCGGTGCCTTCCTCCCCGACGACCAGATCACCGTCTCCTTGCTCCCCCGACGCGAGATCCGGCGGTGCCTCGACATCCGGCTGCGTGGCCATCTTCCACGGCGTGGCCTCGGCGAGCTCGTCTTCCTGGCGGCGGCCTCGGCGGAACCACGGTGAGGAGATCCACGGCGGGGCGCGACTTCCCCCTCTGGAGGGGCGCGGCCTCCTGTCCCTCTCTCTCATCTCCCTCCCTGTTTCTATCCACAGGTGGTAGCGGTGGTGGTGCCGGTCGGGTGGTGGTGCCGGTCGGCCTCCTTGCTCCCCAGACGCGAGATCCGGCGGTGCCTCGACATCTGGCTGCGTGGCCATCTTCCACGGTGCGGCCTCGGCGAGCTCGTCTTCCCGGCGGCGGCCTCGTGATGGCGTGCGGCGGAACCACGGCGTCCGGCCGGTGGGGCCGCAGTACCCTGCGAGCTCCTCTTTTCTTTTTTTTATTTGTTTACAAATAAGTTTGCCGTGAGCTACATAGTCCACACGGCAGATGTGTGCCGTGGGCACGAGGGAAGGCTCACGGCAAAGTTCTGTTTGCCGGCAGAACTTTGCCGTGAGGGCTTTGCCGGCAGCTCCTCTCAGCAAAGACTTTGCCGTGAGTGGACCGGACTTTGCCGTGAGGAACCGGCTCACGGCAACATTGCTGTTTCCGGTTGTGGTGGCATGCAAAAGTAGCCAGCGAGCCTAGCTTGGTATTAACATGCCAGTTATGGTATAAGCAAATAGTTATCATGTTTTAAGGCATATTAGTATTGATTTGATCTTTGAGGCAAAATAATTATAATTAATATGTTTATTAATATAAGCTGTTTAGTATTGATTTGAGACAGAATTCCACCACAGTTAAAGAAAACTGAGCTGTGGCCTTGTCTACTTCCATAACAGTTTTGCTAACTTTTCATAGGAAGGAGCGCGCACAAACCACAAAAAATCAGCTTAACACAAACTTAATTTTATTGGATTATTGCCAGGATTTGTTTAATAACCTGATATACAGGCATACAGCATGGACAACGCTGTACAGAACAAGTCATATCAAATAACCCTCCTCCACTGAATCACATTGTCACCAAGCCATAGCTCCTGAATTAGATGCACTAACTTGCTAAGCTCTAGACCCTACTGAAACCAGAATGGTACCATACCAACACAATGATTAACTAGTTCTCATGGCAAGCATGGCATTCAAACATATAGTCGCATATAAAAACATAAAGGGAACTTACCAGCATACAGAAGCTACCTTAATATTGCTCAAGTACCCCTGCAGATCTCACTTGTGCAGAAGTTCATGCCAATCTTCTGGACATCAAGCTCAGCCAATCCTCGCAATGTTGCCTTCCTCATATCAATAGTAAACATCACTGCCAACTTGTCCATGTTCCTGGGTCTGGTTTCAGAAATCAAGTAAACGACATCATCATCCATGCTTAGGATGGGTTTTGCCACTGGAAGCTCCTTCCATGTTCTTGTGGTCTTGCTGCTCAGCGTAGCCATGAGATCAGAAAGGCATAGGTCACCAGCCTCCAAGTTGACGTCTTTAACGACAACTTCACAGTCACGTTGCCAGTGCCAGCCCTCCGACGAACCAACCGGTATCGCCATGTTCCATGTGGTCGACTTCCAGCCATCACTGATGACCTGGGATTTAGGGTTATTGAGTTGGCGCACCCAATCAGTGTAGCAAACAGGGACAGGGGTGGCAATCAGCTGATCTCGGTCCAAGAATTCCAACTCGACATACTTGATCGAGTCTTTGTTCCGGCTGATAGTCACGTCCCGCAAACAGCTGAGGTCACGATTCTTGAGGAGGCGATCCCAGTTACCCCTTGCCGGCGCCGGCAGCGGGACATCCTGGAGCAGTGGGCGTTCCTTGAGCACGTCACAAAAGAAGATGCCGCGCCACAGGTCCACCCAGGCGACCGTGCCATGCTCACCGCCAATTGTGATGGTCTTCTCCGTCTCGTGGTACAGCCTGTTGACTGCCGGAGGTAGAGGGACAAGCCTGTCCCTCACGAACTCATTCACTGACAGCCGCTTGGAGATCCACCCTTTGGAATCTGAGGATCTGTACAGGTGGAGGTCGAACTCCCACCTAATGAGCGTTCGGCCATAGTACAGGGGGCCCCTACCACCGAGAGCAGCGACGACATACCAAGCGCCGCCTTCGCGGCTAATGAGGGCAGTTGCGGAGTCGTGGAACCGCCTGGGGTGCTGCCGGTTCGGTAGCAGATCTAGCCACTGGGCGCGCGGCCTGTAGACGAAGTAGTCCCAGTCCGATCCTCTGATGGGAACGCGGAGGAGGACGAGATCTGCGTCGGTGGCGACAATCTTGGGCCCTGTGCGGTGGAAGTCCAGGCCAGGGCAGTGGACACAGAAGTGGGAGACAAGTGGCGGGCGGGCGGCGCGGAAGGTCACCTTGATAGGCAAGCCGCTGCTCGTGGTGCTCTCGGCGGTGGTGGTGTTGGGGAGGTCGGCGATGTAGCACCGCTTGTCGAGGATGACCAAGCCTCATGCGGCGGCGGGCTCGGGAAGAGAAGGTGGAACCCAGGAGGAAACGGTGGAGGCAGCCATGTCCGTCAAGGGCGAGGAAGGGGAGGAGCTGAACAGATCCAATCCAAGCAGAGGCGAGAGGATCGGTGGGATGGCAGCAGGCGGCGGCGAGATTTTTGGGACGAAATTTGGGGTTAGGGAGCTAGGGTTTACCTTTGGGGAATTTTGGAGCCGCGGCCGCGTCAGTACGTCACACGTTGTTTGTGGTTAGTGCTTTTATGCTTCACACATTTAATACAGGTATATACTTTATCAAAAAAATAAAAAACATTTTAAAATGAAAACAGCTCCGCTCTAGATTTTTTCAAGCAAACAGTGTCAACACATCCGTCGAGCTACAAGTGGAGATCCACCTCGGAAGCCTATGGCGGCGGCGGCACACCAGCGCTCCGCGGACATCTTGACCATGGGAAGCACCATATCCTCCATGGAGTTTCTCTTGCAAGTCACTAGGTGTTAGCTTGTACGTGCATGCATGGCCAATGGACGTGTTGCGCTCTTGCGCTGCTAGTAGTGTGGCAGTTGTTCAAGCATTGAGCACATGCCACAAGAAGGGCAGACGGTGACGGCAACGACGGCAACAGCAACGGTCATGCGTCCTGCTCATTGGCGACGGCGACGTCCGCGGCGGCGGTGTTGTTAGCGGCGACCGTCGCGCTCGGTCGGCGCAGATGTTGCTGGTGACGGTTGGATGGGCTGGAGCTCGGCTGTGCTCGTCGCGAACCATGGCAGGACTTTGGCATGGACGCTATCGGTTGGCGGACGAACCGGCCGCATGTGGACCCTCAGGTGCGATGCCGAGCGCACGCGCTAGGCAAAGACGACGAGCAACAGCTGGAGAATAGCGAGGGGGTGGATAGACGGCGATATGGATAGCTATTCTGTTGGATGCTTGTTTTTTTCTCTATTTTCTTTTTTTACTAACAAAACGACAAATGCAGAGTCTTTTGGAGTTGCTATAACGTCTTAGAATAATTAGATTTTCTTCTTGGAAGTGTCTATCTCACACAATTTTCTTTAGCTATTGAATAAAAAATTAGTTGTGTATATACAATCATTTATCACTCTACCTTTGAGCTTGATTGGATTGAGGCTAAAGTTGCCCGGTGTCACACCCTGAAATTTCCAAATTTCAGGATGTGAATAGGAAGAAAATTAAAACAATAATTTTCCCATAATTTTAAAAATTTTCCTAACATTTATTTCTTTACAGGGAATATAGTAAGGAAAAAACATTATTTGTTTTTCTAAATTAAATAAGTGGTTTGGTGTTTGTTGCATTCATGCTGGTGCATTATTTTTGGTTGCTTGAATTCAAATCTGAATTTGAATTCATTTGTTTGAATCCTTTTCAAAAATGATAAAACTCTTCCCTTTCTCCTTTCCCCCATCCTTTCTGTTTTGTTCGGCCTGTTAGCAAAGTCTGGCGAAGGTCCCCAGACTACCTAGCCCAGCTCGCTAGTCGCCCCCACTTGTCCGCGGCCCGGTCCACTTTTCGGCCCAACGCGGCCCGCATCCGCGCCCTCTCCCTCCTGCAGTGGCTGACAGGTGGGGACCGCCTGTCATCCCTCACCTCCGACCGAGCCGGACTCTGGCCCGAGTCCCGACCCGCCGCCTCCCGTGCCGTGCCGCTTTTCTCTTGGCCCGCACGCCAAGAAGGCCATTCTCCGGCCTATATAAAACCCACCGCCTCCTCCTCCATGCTCTTTTTCCTCAAACCCTAGCCTGTGCTCCAGAGTCGCCGCCCCAAGAAACCCTAGCCCGCCGCCACGCGTCGTCGCCTGCGCCGCCGTGCGTCACATCCAGCCGACCACAGCCGTCCGATCCCGATCCCTCGGCCCAGATCGGATCTGACACAAGTCAAAGTGGGAGGGTACCGGTCAACCAGCCCTGCGCCGCGCCTTCTTGCAAAAGAGACCCTAGTAGCCCTTAAATCCGAATGTATCGTTTTGGAATACATGTAATTTGCAAGATCTCGGTTTGGTAAATCGTCGATCTAGTATTTTCTATCTGAAGATCAGTTTGGTAAATCGTCTGGGAATAAACACCATTGTATTTCGTTACCATCGTGACACATGATGAGCAATATGGGATACGTTTTTTTTGTTTTCCTAAATTATCAGTGCTGGCGGGTGTTGTAAGCCTCCGCAAGGGGAGATGCACTTTCTGCTGGCGGCTGACTTACTTGTCCGTCAGTGCACATGCCTCAGCAGTGGCGGTTGCTAGCCCGCCAGCAAAAATGTCGATTTCTGCTGGCTAAGATTGCTGGCGGGTGCGAAATCCGCCAGCACAAATACGTTTTGGCCGTCAGCACAAATGATTTGTGGCGTAGTGTAGTACTCGCTTTTGTTACAATTATGAGACATTCGGTCATGTAATAATGTTATAATACTTCATTTACGCTTTGATACTGTGTTTTGGTATTCACTAAGTCGATGCATGTGTGAACTTTGATCCTGGCGCACATGTATTCAATGCATTCGAGATTGCCTTTAAATTCGGGTGTGACACCCGGTCCAAATTTTGGCCATTTTAAATTTTGGCGTCAATTCAAAATCTTAACCAATTTCAACAATCTAAAGGAATGGGTGGCTAAAAAGGTTCATCTTGTGTACCTTAGTTCATTTGAATTGTCAAATTTGGTAAAGATTTTGAATTGGTGATCAAAATTTAAAGTGACCAAAATTTTGGTCGGACACCTTTGGCCTCAATCCGATCAGACCCTTTTCCCCCTAACTCCCATACTCCCGTGCCCCCCCTGACCGTTTGTTTTTCCTATTGACTCCTATACTCCTGTGCTCGTCGTCACCGTCGTCCAATCGTAGCCCGTCCGTGTCGGCCACCTTCTACCCCTCTCGCTGCCGTCACCGCAATCGCCGCCTCCGGCCAACACCGCCATCTCCGTTGACTCCCCCTCTTCGGCGCCAGCCCCACCGCCATCCCCTGTGGTCTGGTAGTTCCCCTACCGTCGCCGCTCACCCGCCTCATTTGTCGTCCTAGACTGACGCCGTCAAACCTCCCTCGATGGCCACCGGTGAGCACCCATCCCTGACAAGCCCGAACTCCTAACCCCGAAACCCAAACTCCTAAACTCGCCAAAATCTCGCCAGAGTTATTATAGAAGGAGGGATGTGGGTGAAGAAAATTTTGGACGAGGAGCTCTATTTCACTCGGATGAGATATTGTGTTTTCCTTTCTTTTCATCATATGCATTTTTTTCCTTTACAAGAAAAACTTGCTGTATAGTCCCAGGTTGAACGAATACACGAAGAAGAACGCAGTACAACCAGCAATACACGCCCGTACGTCAGGACAATACAGCTCTTCCTCTCGCTCCGTCGCTCTACGGTGTCGTCGGAGCAGCCGGCGACGGCGTCATGCCGCCGTGGTGTATCGGATCCGCGCCACCGGGCACCTCTCTCTTGGAACCACCGTCCTCGCCGGCAACCTGCCCATTGTTCGGCAGCGCAACACCGTCACGCCGCGTGAATGGAGCGAGCCTCGGCCGACGGCCGATGAACCCTTGCGACGGCGTCATGCCGCTGTGGTGTATCGGATCCGCGCCACCGGGCACCTCTCTCTTGGAACCACCGTCCTCGCCGGCAACCTGCCCATTGTTCGGCGGCGCAACACCGTCACGCCGCGTGAACGGAGCGAGCCTCGGCCGACGGCCGAAGAACCCTTGCTGCTGTTGTTGCTCCGACTCCCAGTAACGCACATTGCCGCTGCCACCACCTCCTCCATCAACACCGGTGACTCCAAACTCACCTCTCGGTACCATCCTCGCCGCTTCCGGCGTCCAAGACAGGATCGCACAAACCAAGAGCACAGCCGTCGCCACCGTCGCAATCCTCCTCGACAACGCCATTGTTACTACCACAGTCCACAACCTGTTTGCGAACAATGTAATTGCAGAGTACACTACAGCACAGTAGCTATTTAAAGGCATTATCGTCGAGGGTATTTTTGGGAAACGCCTTTTTAATTGCTATTTGCAGGCGTTTTTTTAAAACACTGTAAAATCAATATTTTTAATGGCGTATTAAAGGCGTAAAATCAATATTTTTAAAGGCGTATTAAAGGTGTAAAATCAATATTTTTAAAGGCATATTACGAATGCCTCACATGGTTTCTATTAGCAAGCGTTTTGGGAAAAACACCGAATACTTTACCGGGGCTCCGATGAAAACACCTCGAAATGTTACCTGGCTAATTTATCATCATCATCAGTTAGTCGTTGCCCGCTTCGTCCCTCGTGCCCCTCCTTCGAGGGGCGGCACGAGCGGAACCTCCGCCGCCACCACATGCCCCCCTCCCCTGCCGCCGCTGTCCCTAGCTGCTAGCCACAGCGGTATCAGACTCACGAGCCTCAGCAGCCCTTTGCCTTCCCCTCCCTTCCTTCCTCCCATCTTGCTCCTTGGCACCCAGATCTAAATCCAAAAATCACTGATTCAAATCTCGGTCCTCCTCCGACTGCTCCGGCACCTTTCTACCTTGCCCTCACACTCCCTCGGCGTTCCTCTACCCCCACGCTGCTGGCCCCTCAGGCCCCTGTGCTGACCTCTTGGTCAGGGGTCTCTGACCGCTGATGTGATGGGAGGGTGATGTGTGCGAGGCGTTGGGCATGATGGTGGCTCGGGAGAGCTCCCACTATAAGAAAATCGTTGACCAGTGACACAACCATATTTTAGAGTTATTGATTTATGACGTTCCTGGTTGATCTCGTCATAATATTTCACTTCCGAGCAAATTTAGTGACAAAAAAAATTTTCATCATAACAGTTGGTACTGTAGCCGAGCATTCCCTGTTGCAAGCTAGTTTTGTGACGCCATAAGCTCCGCAACAACGTCGTAAACCAACTTTGGTCCCACATGTAAGTTCAAGCAGTAGTATAAACCAACCTTGGTCCCACATGTAAGCCCTAACAACAGCACGGAGCGGTTCTGGTAAGTTGGCGGGAGAAAAACCCGCGTCGTAGTAAAAATAGTTTTCCTGCAACCCGGTGCGCCGAAAGGGGAAAAAGGAGAACGGAGAGGCGAGTAGGCTACCAAAATGGATCATTCCGGCAGTGATTTGCAACTTCCAACGGCTGCTCACTCCTACGGGCGCAACCTTGGTGATACTTCCTGCAACGACTTGTCAATCTGGTAAGTAATTTTGTGTTAAATCCGGAAAATTTCATTTCGCAGAATGTTCTCTTTTAGATTTGTTCTGTGGTCAGTAATTTTGAGTTGGATTTGCCAAAAACTTTCCATTACCACCGATCATGAGAAAGGGGTCTAGGATTCTTGGCATTTCTTCGAACAAGATATGTTGAGGACGATGAAGAAATACTATGCCCGTGTCGTCGATGTCTCAATAACTCTACAGGGACTATAGAGCGAATTGGTGTTCACTTTCTTGTGAGTGGGATGGCAACCACTTACACTAGGTGGATCCATCATGGAGAAGCTTTGGAGGATATGGTTGACGAAGATGCAAATGTTCAGGATAATGCAATTCTGCAGGATGATGGGGTTGAGGAAATTGCAATTTTGCCGGATGCAGAGGGGGATGTGGGTAATGCAGCTCCACGGGATGGTGGTGATCAGGAAATGGTCCAGGAAAACCAATACATATCGGGTATGGAGGAGGATGAAGGCCCCGAAGACGATAGCATTTTGAATTGATTGCTGACTTTGGCAAGGGTGAGGTGCTCGGTGAGAAAATGTATGAATTTGCAAAGGAGCATCTGAACCGTAAGTAGGGGTGGCTAATGCCAACTCGGCTTGTTAAGGCTCGGCTCGTTTGATAACGAGCCGAGTTCAGCTTGCCTCGTTAAAGTAACGAGCTAAAATCGAGTTCAGCTCGGTTCGTTTGAAAGTTCGAGCCGGATTGTTAAGCTCGCAAGCTAAGTATTATTGAACACTAATGTTATGATAAAAAATAATATTAATCAGTATATAATAGTTTAAGTATGCTAACAATATTTAAAAGTTTACTTTATAATTATATTATGAAAATATGTAATATAAGTCAATAAAATAGGATAATATGAATATTTGAGAGCTCAAATATACTTAATTAGTATCATATTTGACTTACAAGTTGAACAATAAGAATATTTTAACCAAATAATAGTAATAAAACTATATTCATAAAAAATAATTTTAGTATTCTCATCTTTATCGAGCCTAACGAGCTAATCGAACATATCACGAGCAGTTCATGAGCTGGCTCGTTAAGAAAACGAGCTAAAATTGAGGCTCGGCTCGTTTAAAGATCGAGCCGAGCTGAACCGAGCTAAACCTATGAACGAGCTGAGTTAGCTTGCGAGCCTCGAGCTTTTATGCTAGCCCTAACCGTAAGATGTCACCGACATCGACATATGCACAATTTACATTTGTTGTGAAGTTACTTCATATAAAGTCTTTCAGTCGGATGAGCAACGTCGCATTCAATGCGACGATGAAGTTGTTACAAAAAGGATTCCCAGAAGCGTGTTTTCCAAACTCTTTCAATGAGGCAATGAAGTACATACGTTCCATGGGACTCGGTTATAAAAAAAATCCAAGTTTGCAAAAATAATTGTGTATTATTTCGCAAGGAGAAGTATGTCAAACTTGATGAGTGCCCAGTATGTTGTGAAGTGGATTCAAGATGGAAGGATGCAGACACCAACAAGCGCGTTCCTCAAAAGGTATTGAGGCATTTTCCACTGATTTCCAGGCTGGAGAGGATGTTTCTTTCATAAAAAACAGCAAAGGATGCACGATGGCACAAGTCGAAGCGAAAACCTATGAAGAATGAGCTTAGCCATCCAGGTGATGGTGAAGCATGGACACACTTCGATAAAACTTGGCCAAAATTTGCAAAAGATGCTAGAAACCTTAGACTTGGTCTTGCAACCTATGTTTCAATCTATTTGGCAACATGACCAACTCATATATTATGTGGCCAGTATTTGTTGTGCCGTATAACATGCCACCATGGGTATGCATGGAAGAATCAAACTTCATGATGGCCTTATTAATCCCTGGGCTGAGTTCTCCATCAAAGGATTTTGATATCTTCATGGAACCTCTCGTCGAAGAGCTGCAGCAACTTTGGAAGGGTGTCTGGGCAATCGATGCTGTTGAGGGTAAAAAATTTAAACTGCGTGTTGCGGTTCTTTGGTGCATACATGATTATCCAGCATTGAGCATGTTGTGTGGGTGAGTCACGAAAGGCTATTTTACCTTTGTGCGTTGCGACAAGGATCCTTGCTCAAGGAGATTAAAGAACAAGATATGTTAGACTAAGCATCATCGTTTCCTTCCAACTGACCATACATGGAGAAGAAAGAGATCAGATTTTGATGGTACTATTGAAAACTGAGAAAAGCCAGGGTAGTTTACCCATGAGGAGCTGAAGCAGCAACTGGAGAAGGTTAAAGACGTTAGACTAGGAAAGCATCCTCTACCTCAAGGTAAGAAAAGAAAGCGGGAATCTGGATAGTGCTGGAGCCGAAGGGTTGGTTTGTGGGACTTGTCGTATTGGTCATCTCTGAAGCTGGCACATAACCTTGATGTGATGCACATTGAGAAAAACGTATGCAAAAACGTTATTTGAACGTTGCTTAAAATTGCTGGGAAGACAAAGGACACCATCAATGCTAGGGTTGATTTGGAAGAGATGGGCGTTAGATCAAATCTACACATGGTGGCAACTGAGGATGGTGAGTCATGCAAACTGCCAGAAGCTCCGTATGTACTTTCATCAAAGAAACAAAAGTTGTTTTGTGATTTTATAAGTTCGGTGAAGTTCCCAGATGGATATGCTTCAAACTTATCAAGGTGTATTGTTGTAGATGGATGCAAACTACAAAGACTGAAAACTCATGATTGTCATATCCTACTCCAAAGGGTTTTACCGGCTTGTCTTCGCGGTTTAGTGGATAAAGAGATATACATAGCTATTGCGGAATTAGGAAACTTTTTTCGGTAATGGAGGAGGAGACTATGGTTGCACCCGCTGAAGTTGACGCAATTCGCCAGCAGGAGCTGTCTGATGTGGATGGATTCAATTCTGAAGATGAGGACGACGACACTCTTTGGCAATACGTCGATGAAGATGAAAATGCTACCGATGAAAGTGACGAGGACTAGGATGTGAAATCAGTTAATGTTTGAGTCGATTCGATCTGAAATCATGTGGACCTTATGATTTATATGTAGCTAAAGTCGCACTTTCCTGAATATTAAATCTGCCATCGGTGCCTACTATCCAATTTATCTGGTACGTTGTATTATATAACAATGGAACATCGTGTATGAAGGGGAGAAGCTAGAAAAGGCTAACAAGGCTCCTCCGATTATGGACTATGTGAATGGTAGATTAGATAATATCCATATAATCACAAGAATGTGTGATTATGAATTAAATCTGCCATTGGGGAGCGTATGGACAAATCCACTTCTTATCCTCTCCAATATGGCCATGATCGAGTAGTATGCAACATGTTCATGATCTTGTAGTAGTATGCGAATCGAATCAGGGAAGGAAGGGATGTGTTGATCTCCAATGTGGGCATGATCGAGCATTATGCAACTTGCTCATAATCTTCTAGTAGTATGCGAATCGAATCGAATCGAATCGAATCAACGAAAGAAGGGATGTGTTGATCTCCAATGTGGGCATGATCGAGCAGTATGCAAGATGCTCATGATCATATAGTATGCGAATCGAATCAAAGGAAGAAGGAATAATGTGTTGATCTCGAATGTGGGCATGATCGAGTAGTATGCAACGTGCTCATGATTTGACAATCCATCCAAAGTACGCCCTCCCGTTCTTTGCTACTTAACAACGGACATCTATTTAAGCGGAGAAGTACATAGACGAAATGAGTAGTTCCTAATAATGAAATATCCTTTGTACCAGTATCTTGATAAGAGGAACATCCTTTGCCGCTAGTATATAGCGCTGACCAGCCCCCAGAACAAACCGGTGCGCTATTCAAATATTCAGAATTTCGGACGCTCGGGCAAAACAGATGTTAAATGTCCTTTTTTGCTTCCCCCTTCCGAGTGCACCCCGTTTCAGCCACCACCATAATGAAAGGGTATATTGGTAATCTGACAGGGCCCTCCACCGAAATGGATAAATTACCCCCGCCCACGTCCCTTCCCTCCCTTCTACTCCTCACCATCTCAAATCTTTCCGCCCCCATTTCCCCTTCCCTCCTCGCCGCCAGCCCAAATCTATACCTCCTCTCCTCCATCGTCCCAAATCTACCGCTCATAGCTTCAGCCCCTTTCCCATCTGCCTTTGTAGAACCAGTGGTGATGACACACTAGCACCAGGAGGGAAGGTCGTATGAAGGAAATATCTAGAACAAGGTACAATGTTTTCCTCCTCGATTCAACTTCCCCGGTGGATTCGTACTTGCGTGTTTTCCCATGTGGCAGATCACATGTGTGCACTAGTTTTTTTTATCAGATAGATCCCATGTCTGCAGTAGGTCTTCTAAGGATCTTGTTTTGACTAGGAACATCCTTTCAAGATCTTGTTCGGCTAGCAACATCCTACTGGTTCTTATAGAAGTTTTTAGATCTGACAGATCCCATGTCTACACTAGTTCTTCTCAGGATCTTGTTTTGACTAGGAACAAGATGGTGAAAAGACTGAAGATCATCTCAAGAACTACATGAGCAATGTTGACGCTCCTTAGCCTCACTACTAGGTTTGCACTCACGGCGACGGCGCTAGAAATGCCTGCTGGCACTCGCTAGCATCGCTATCGGGTTTATACCCCTCGTAATGGGACTAGGGAACGTCTTTGGTAAAACACACGTCACAGAAAGGTCCGCAAGCGCACGGATTACCGTTGTAGCACTTCACCCGGTGGTATTCGGGTTATCATATTTATATTTTCCCAAGGGAGGCACTACGGCAAAGATGATCGGATAAGTGGACCCATTGATCCTAGCCTCCACCCTTTGATCAAACCGACATTTCTCCAGTGAATCGCGCTCGTCCAAGTTGTGCTCGAAGGAGAGGGGGTGCCCAGGACCAGAGACACGCCACGGGGCAGGTCCGGCCGGCCGGACCTGCCAGGCCGGCCGCACCTGCAGGGCCGGCCGGACCAGGTGGGTCGGCCGTGCCTTGCACGTGTGGTGTGTTGGTCCCAAATTCTCCCAAAATGTGTACCTGCCCATGAAATTCACAACACAACTCGTGGAACTTTATTAGTACTAAAAATGTGCATGAAACTTGCCATATACTCCTCTCGAACCCGAGGTTTTGACGGTGGAATTTTTGTTGTAAGGACCGTCAACAAACTCCCCCAAGCTAAACGTTTGCTCGTCCTCGAGCAAAGCCTAGACTTGGCCTCGGCGGATCAGGAGTTGCATGATGTTACCACTCGGCAAGTACCTATGCACAAATCCATGCTCTACTTGCTATTTGAAAAGATTGGTACGAGAGAGACTTAGCCCTGTTTTACTTGTGGGGCTTGTAACTTTCCACCTTGCCTTCGGAGGTTGAAAGGTAGAATGGTTTTGACTTTGCATCTCTCACTCTTCTTCTTTTTCTGGATCCTATCTCGGAGTTTTGAAAATTTTGCAAAGAAAGACAAGATTCCTCGGATGGTTCCCTCGATCGCTCAAGTGGTATTTTGTTACCTCACCAATGGCTTTTGAGCGAGCCTCAACTTCCTACTCTATGGCTAGTATGTGGAGCTTTGGGTAGGATAAATATGAGACTCACTTGTGCCACATGATGTTGTTGAGCCAAAGACCGGATCCAAGAAGAAACTAGTCATGCAGCTTGATCGAGATGTGCAAGTGTGTAGAATGTTTTTGTTTGTTTTTCTAAGTACTCCTTGCTTTGAGATTCTCCTCTTGCTTTTATTTTGGAGGGGGGTCATGCTTCATCATTTTTTATTTTTTTTATACTCTTTGATTGGAGCACTTTTTTTCTATGCTTCTTGAGCATATACTTACTCTCTTTTTTTTCTTTTGATGACCCCTCTCTCCTTTTGCAAGAATACAAGAAGAGAAATCTCTTTGGAACTTTGGAGCATTTATTTTTGGTGGGTGGATGGCATGTTTTGCGTAACTCCCGGTGTGGAAGTTAGCTTGTATATGTGGGTGTACGTGATCTCGATCGTGGGAGCATGAAAAGATTCTACCAAGGGTCACAACAATTTGGCAAAACTTAATGGGTCACAAGCAAGCATATGTAGAAGGTTTGTACATTGATATCGACATATGGCTTTGGTAGGTGGTATGACCATTGAGGAACTTGTCTTGTTTTATTTTCAAAAGAAAATCATCCGAGAATTTCACCGTACTATGAGATAGAGCAAGATTAACATTGTCTCACCATATCATACTAGTCAACACCCTAGGTTTGGTCATAAGCATTTGCTTCCCACAAAGTTTTATTTCAGGCTCATGTCTCAAAATATACCAACAAATTCAAATACTTATAGAGCACAAAGTTGTACACTAGGTTCTTGCAAAGTTTTAACATAGCAACTATTCATCATTTCCAAAGTGGGGATATAGACAAGATTTCAAGTGCACATGGTTGAAGCAAATATTTTTGTTATTTTTATTTTATTCAAATGTGGTAAACAAGATGTTGAAAATTAGTTTGGATGGTCATACCTTCCTTGATTGAAAATGGGGTCTCCCCCAAGCTAATTTTTGGCTACCTGGTTGGCGTGTCTTCATTTTGATGATGAGTTGAGCACTTGGAGGCTTGTAGTGGTTGGCTTGATGGATTTGTGGAAAATCATAGGTACGGCCGTACCACTAGGTTCGGCCGGCCCTACTCGTTTGGTGGCGCCTTTTTGGTGCTTCCACCTTGGGCTTGGTCGGGGCCACCTCATCTTCCTGCACATAGTTTGAAATTTTTCTATCGACTATTCGTACCTGTGAGCATTGCTCCACCTTTGGTCTAAAGGTGAATCGTTCTTCCTCGCCGTTGATGTTAAGGCGGATTTCTCCGGCTCCTACATCGATGTTAGCATTGGCGGTACTCAAGAAAGGTCTCCCGAGGATTAGAGGCGTCCTTGTATCGACATCCATATCGAGGACGACGAAATCCACGGGTACGAAGAAATCCCGAACTCTCACCGTAATGTCCTCCGCTATGCCCGCCGGGTAGTGGACCGATTGATCCGCTAGCTGCAAGCACATGGTTGTAGGCGACAAGGAAGTATAATTATGTTTGTCGAAGACTACCTTAGGCATGACGCTAACGCTTGCTCCAAGGTCGCATAGTGCATTCTCAAAGTGTTCGGACCCGATAGAGCAGCTGATTGTAGGACACCCGGGGTCTTTCTTCTTTAGAATGGCCGCACTACATTCCTCCGTAAGCTTGACCATATCCGTGGTAGGTAGAGGTCTTTTATTGTTGAGGATGTCCTTGAGGTACTTGGCGTAGGTCGGTACCTACATAGCCTCAAGAAATGGTATGTTGACATTGAGTTTCTTGATTACCTCAACGAACTTACCGAATTGCTCATCCATGGTAGGCTTCTTGATTCTTTGGGGAAATGGAAGTAGCGTGGTATCGAGGAAATCCTGGGGCCGTCTTCCTGAACTTTTCTTCATCGGGAGCTACCTTCTCGGTGTCCTCTTCTTCCTCTGTTTCGGTGATCACTTCCTTCTGTTTCTTCTCTGTGGGGTTAGAATATGGTGGATCCCGAGTGGTCTTACCACCTCTCGTGGTCACCGATTTCAAATTCTCTCGGGTAGGTTCGGGTTGCCCCGGGATTCCACCCGACTCGGAAGAAGGTAAAGAAGTAGCAAGCTGAGCAAGTTGAGTTTCTATCATTTTATTAAAGCTTAGCTGATTCTTCATAGCAGTAGTGAAGGATTCTATGGTGGAATTCAAATTTTCAAGAACTTTATCATTGGCGGCTAGCTTCTTGTTTAAATTTTCATTAATTTTAGCTTGGCCAAAGACAAAATCCTTAATGGAGGGCTGATTATTGAAATTGTTAGAATAATTACCTCCATTTTGATTGTTGAACGGGAAGTTGGGCCTCGAGTTCCACCCTTGATTGTTGTAGTTGTTGTTGCGGAACCCATTGTTGTTGCCATTGTTGATGAAGCTGGCTTCTTCCCTTGTCTCGGGACAATCATTTCCCGAATGACCCACATTACCGCAAACCTCGCACGTCATGCGAGCGTCCATAATCTTGGCGGTCTCCACATTGCTTGATGCCTCCAATTTCTTCATGAGGAGGTCCATCTTAGCGGCGAGCATGTCGATTCCATCGACTTGGTGTACACGCGGTTACGGGGTTGGAGACGATCTCCATCCCAACCTTGATTTGCCACCATCTTCTCGATCAATTCCTTGGCGGCGGGTACTTGTAGCGAGAAGAAGGCTCCTCCAGCGGCTGCATCTAGGTGCTCACGGGCGGTACGCTTGAGCCCGTGGTAGAAGGTTTGAATTAAGAACCACCCCTGCATGCCATGGTGCGGGCACGCGGTGATGTACTCCTAGAAACGTTCCCATGCTTCCGGGATACTCTCGTCATTCTGCTATTGGAAGCCCGAAATTCTAGCGCGGAGGGCATTGGTTTTGCCCACCGGGAAGAATTTCGCGAGAAATGCCTTAGAGCACTTATCCCATGTGTTGATGGTATCTTGCTCTGCATAAAACCATTGCTTCGCCTTCCCGAGCAATGAGAACGGGAATAGGCGAAGACGAATTGCGTCGTCCGTCACTCCGTGGATAGTGAAAGTCCTACACACCTCCAGGGAAATGCTGGAGATGTGCATTGGCATCTTCATTAGGCTTGCCGCAGAACGGACTTGCTTGCACCATGTTGATCAACGCCGGCTTGAGTTCAAAGTTTCGGTCTCCCACCATCACGTTCGGTCCGGTAGGGACATTGGTGTTGGAGGGAGCGGAAAACTCGCGGATTGTCCTCTCGGCCATGGGTGCTGACGAGGTGTTGTCTATGGGATCGACGGTGTTCGTCTCTTGACTCGAGAGAAACTTCTGAGGAATGAGGACACGAGGTCGCACTCTCCTCACAAGTGACTCCGGATTGTCGTGAAAGTTGGACGGTAGGTCGAAACCGGTCATGCACTACTCTGCGTACACGAGAGTAGAGCAAGGGTAAACCCGCTTAAATAGCGGTTCACCGAACCTAGATAACTCTACCACTAAGTTTAAACGATGTCTTATGCCTATTTCCTCCCCGGCAACGGCACCAGAAATGCTTGTTGATGCTCCTTAGCCTCACTACTAGGTTTGCACTTACGACGACGGCGCCAGAAATGCCTGCTGGCACTCGCTAGCATCGCTACCGGGTTTATACCCCTCGTAATGGGACTAGGGAACGTCTTTGGTAAAACACACGTCACAGAAAGGTCCGCAAGCACACAGATTACCGTTGTAGCACTTCACCCGGTGGTATTCGGGTTATCGTATTTATATTTTCCCAAGGGAGGCACTACGGCAAAGATGATCGGATAAACGGTGGAGAGTAACAAGACTCGGTAAAGAGCTATAGCGGGGGTAACGAATAAAGATATTCGGGGATAATTTGACACACACAAGGAGATCTTGATAAAGGGTTAGAGAGGACCTAGTGAGTTGGGAGGACAACGAGACGAGAAAGGATCCTAACACAATCTATCTATTCTTGTCAACTCTAGGTAAAGAACTAAGGCAAACGATAACCAAGGAAAGCTAAACTCGACAAGCTCTTCTAGTGCTGCAGGGGCATGCAAAGCCGCGCTCTCGGACTGGGATGAGAAGGGAGAACGACGACGCGCTGAATCCTACCGGCCCGAACTAACGTGGTGAACTACAAAGCCCGTCCGGAGCTGTCACCTCCTTAGGGTACTGTTGACGGTGTATTTTGGTACACCAAATATGTTCATTACACTTTGGTTTGGATTTGATTATGAAACTAACCCGCCACTAGGTACACTAATGATATAACAAGTTCATCTTTGTATGTGCATTTGGAAGTGTTATGTTTTTGCAGGAAAACATGGACATAAAGGACGGAGTCACAACTAGTTCAAAGGAGCAATTGAGGAGTCCCGTTCGTGTTCGAGAGCATGATGAAATCACTCCCAAAGGTGGCAAGGACCGAAGTGTTACAAAGGAACATCCCCGAGGATTGAAGCGTAAAAGACCGAACTTCATGCGAGAAGACCCTCCACCTTGGACGCAAGGATGACATCGTCAAAATGATGCAATTGAATGGGGCAAAGTGCAAATTGTCAAGAGGACCCACGTGTGCGAAGGGGCGACCGAACCGGGCCGAAATGGGCCTGGGCCGGTCGGCCCAGGCCGGCCGGCCTGGCCCATTCCGACGTCGGTTCGGCCCCCCATTTCTTGAGCGTGAAGATGATGCGACCCTAAGTACTTGGAGGCGCCACCATTCGCAGGGAGAGAGCCATTCGCCCGAGAGGCCGTCCACAAGCTAGAGAAGGAGAAGAGGAGAGAGATCATTTGCGAGGAGGATTGCTCTACTCGAAGGAAGCAACCACAAGTAGAGGAGGACGTCGAGGCCCTGCCAAGACACCCCCGGAGGAGAAGGAAGACACCGTCGGAAGCATCACCATGATTAACAGTGCTATGTCTAGCACCTTGATGGGGTAATCTTCTCATTTGTCCATGGGTTGTAATCGATCTTGAGATGTAATCGCAACTTGTATGGTTTCAATATATCATCTAGTGTTGAAGATGCTTTCATGTTTAAGGTTAGCTACCATGCCATGTAGGGAGTATAGATCTCACTTCTCCCTTAGAACCCTTCAATACGCCGTGATCATCATAGGTCTAGTCACGAATACCTCCGCGTAGTGACAGTACGGGGGGGGGAGGGCGAAACCGTGGTCACAATCCCCGATAGATTAGATCGGTTTTCATATCTTAAGCGGTTGCATGTTCAAGTATCGTAGACCCTTGGGCAAGTGTCTTTTACATATCTTGTGAGTTTAATCGTTCTCTCTAGTGTAGCGTAGTTGTTCTCTAGATTAACCATAGATTAGGATTTGGGTAAGTTAGTTAGTAGTGCTAGATCAAACACTTGTAATCCCCTTGCTCCGCGGATTGATAAGAACCTAGGGAATCCCCGTGGTGAAAAAGGTGTAGGTCCGTACGCTTGCGGATCGTAGGTGGATACGAGTTTTATCCGTCAACAAGCCCCTTTTTCTGGTGCCGTTGCCGGGGAGCAAGCCAGTTTACATCGTTTGGTTTTGCATCTAATCTTGTTTTTGTTTTTTGTTTATCGTTTATTGCTAACACCTAACCCCTATTACCTAGAAAACCATTTTGTTTTGCTTTTGTTTTTCTATCTTGTTGTCTAGATGGCATTCGCCAACCACCCCGTGGAAGAACCGGAGAAATCGCTACGGGATTACGCTAGTCCTCGATGTGAAGACATAAAGGTACAAGAGTCAGATTCGAAGCTCGAAGCGACCAAGTATGAAATCAAAGCTAGGATCATCGAGATGGCGGCGGCAACCCCATTTGGAGGGATAGAGACGGAGAACCCATATAGACACATAAGGCATTTCACGACGCTATGCAACACGGTGCGTCAAGAAGGAGTTCCCGACGAATGGTTCAAGTGGAACCTCTTTCCCTACTCACTTGCCGGCGAAGCAAAGACGTGGTACTCGTTTGCGTCCTTTGAAGTTGAAGGCAATTGGAACAAGTTGACAAAGAAATTTTGCGAGAAGTTTTTTTCAATAAGCAAGGTTCAACATCTAAGGAGGCAAGTGATCACCTTCATGCAAGGAGAAGAGGAAGGGATAGACCAAGCTTGGAATAGATTTAATGAGTTGATTGAACAAGGACCAAGACTCGGCTTCTCCGGTGACGTACTCTTGCATACATTTTTCTTTTCCCTAACCCCTAGTTGCATGGAACATATTCAAATGTGTGCAGGTGGGGATCTCATGGAGAAAACACTCACGGAAGCCGCTCAACTCTTACAAAAGATTAGCAAAGCGGCCGCCATGCGAAGAGATTGGGAAACAAGACTTTCGGGAGAGCCGGAACGCGATTCAAGGATGAAGACATGTGCTGAAATTTCCAAAAAGGCAACCCCAGAAGACAAGAAAGAGGAGCCAATCCCGGAAAAGCTTGAAGAAGTACACACCGAGACAAGAACTACCCCAAACGTTGACTTCCCCAAACCAAGTGAGACAAACAAAAGGAGTATGTCAAGCGCGAAGCCATTAAGGGAGTCCGAGCAAATGGATTGGATTCCAATTGATTATGGAGAAGTATTCGATAAGAGAAGACCGTTCCCTAGCCAAAAGGGGATGGCGAGAGCATTGGAAGCGGACTTCCCACCGGAAAAGCAAGCGGAGAATTCATACGATCTTGAAACCACCGGTGAGATCTTTCAAAAGCTCTTTAGTGATGATGAAGTGGATCCGGATCACATAGCCGAGGTGAAAAGAATCATGGGGATCAAGCCCGAAGCATCACCATACGCTCACCTCGCTGAAGTTTATGCAATAGGATCCGACCAAGAGGAGAAGACGACACCACACTTGAGTTGCGAGATTAACGGAGTTCAATGCAAAACTTTATGCGACATCGGAGCTCAAGTAAGTGTTCTATCCTCTAAGATTTACGATAAAGTTCAAGACCACAACCTAGACTTAGCTCCAACTTCAACAAAGTTAATCATGGGAGATGGTAGAACTATTAAACCTCTTGGTATTGCTTGCAACATTAATTTAATCATCCCTGGGAAGTGCATACCAACCGATTTCTTTGTTATAGATGCTTACTGTAATAATCATGATCACATAATCCTAGGTAGGCCTTTCCTTAAGTTGGTTGATGCCGTGTTGGATGCCGGAGAAGGCAAAGTAACAATAAATCTTAATGGAGATAAGTACACATATAATTTTCTTCGCGCTTCTAGTCATCCTTCACCTTTTCCTCCCGAAGACGAAGAAGTAGAGGAGGTAGGTAGTCTTTGTTTTGTTGAAACCCTTAGAGACCCGCTGCAAAGAGCGATGGAGAATCAATCCAATGATCAACAAGATGAGGAACTAGAGGAAGCAACGAAGGGATTAGAACCACAAGATGGAAGCGTGGAGGAAGAAAAATTCGAAGACATAGGAGACACTAAACCCGAAGAGCCACAAGTGCCCGAGGTGGATCTCAAACCTTTGCCCAAAGGATTAAAGTACAAATTTTTGGGCCCAGACAAGACTTATCCAGTCATCGTGAGCGACGAGTTGAGTCCCAAAGAAAATGAGAAGTTGCTGAATTTATTGAAAAAGCACAAGAAGGTGATTAGATATTCAATCCATGATCTCAAAGGACTTAGCCCAGCCTTTTGCACTCATCGTATACCTATGGAAGACCAATGTAAGCCCATAGTGGACCATCAAAGGAGGCTAACCCATACCATGTGAGAGGTAGTAAAGAAGGAGGTAATCAAGTTACTTGATGCCGGAATCATCTACCCGGTACCGCATAGCAAATGGGTGAGCCCGGTACATTATGTGCCGAAGAAAGGAGGTTTGACCGTGGTGAAGAATGAGAAGAACGAGTTAATACCGCAAAGAACCATGACCGGATGGTGGATATGTATCGATTATCGAAAGCTAAACAAAGCAACAAAGAAAGATCACTTCCCCCTACCATTCATTGATGAGATGCTCGAGAGATTAGCAAACCACGCTTATTTTTGCTTTCTCGATGGATACTCGGGGTTCATGCAAATTCCCATTCACCTGAATGATCAACACAAGACAATGTTTACTTGCCCTTATGGAACGTTTGCATATAGAAGGATGCCCTTCGGTTTATGCAACGCTCCGGCCTCTTTTCAACGTTGCATGATGGCAGTGTTCTCGGAATTTATCGAGGAAATTGTCGAGGTGTTCATGGATGATTTTTTCGTTTATGGGAAGACATTCATGGATTGCTTGGCAAACTTAGACAAGGTTCTCACGAGGTGTGCGGAGGTAGATCTAGTGCTAAATTGGGAAAAGTGCCACTTCATGGTAAAGCAAGGCATAGTGCTCGGACATGTTATATCCGAGAGAGGAATTGAAGTAGACAAAGCTAAAGTGGAGACGGTTGAGCAACTCCCACCTCCAACGGATGTTAAGTCCTTGAGGAGCTTTTTGGGCCATGCCGGATTCTATAGAAGATTTATTAAGGACTTCTCAAAGATCACTAAGCCTTTAACACAACTTCTTCAAAAGGATGTGGCTTTTGACTTTGACGAGAAGTGCTTAGCGGCATTCCGGACCTTGAAGAATGCTTTGGTGAGTGCTCCCATCATTCAACCTCCGGATTGGAGTCAACCTTTCGAGATCATGTGCGATGCAAGTGATTATGCCGTAGGAGCAGTTTTAGGCCAAAGAAAGGAAGGCCGAGTTCACACCGTATACTACGCTAGTAAAACTCTAGTGAGGCACAATTAAATTATGCCACTACGGAAAAGGAGTTGCTAGTGGTAGTGTTTGCTTTCGAAAATTCAGATCTTACATCGTGAACTCGAAGGTCATTGTTTACACCGATCACGCAGCCATCAAGTATCTTTTGGCTAAGAAGGACGCTAAACCCAGATTAATTCGTTGGATCCTTCTTCTCCAAGAGTTTGATGTTGAAATTCGTGATAAAAAGGGGGTGGAAAATGTTGTGGTCGATCACTTGTCTAGGATGAACCGTGGACAAGATGACAAAGAGCCCATAGAGGATAAGATGAGAGATGACCACCTCTACCAAATACTCGACAAGGATACTTGGATGATCGATATCATTCGAGTAATTCGGAGAATGCCTCTTGATCACTTAGATAAAAATACTCAAAGGAGGATAATCTCCGAAAGCCGGAAATATTTTTGGGATTCACCTTACCTCTTCAAACTTGGGAATGATGGAGTTATGATAAGATGTGTACCAAGAGAGGAGAGGCAAGAAATTTTGAGAAAGTGCCATTCGGCAGAGTACGGTGGACACTATAGTCATTTTCGGACTCAAGCAAAAGTGTGGTCCAGCGGATTCTTTTGGCCAGAGATGCATGAAGATACTAAAAGATATGTTGCATCATACCCCGAATGCCAAAGGACCGGAAACATTTCTCAAAGGAATGCTTTGCCCTTGAATTACAATCTACAAATCGATTTATTCGATGTTTGGGGAATTGACTTCATGGGGCCTTTCAAAAACTCACATAGATTTGAGCACATCCTAGTCATGGTTGATTATGTATCCAAGTGGGTAGAGGCCATGCCATGTCGTAAAGCTTCCACGGAAGAATCCATTGCGATGATTAAGAGTGTGATTTTCCCTCGCTTCGGTACCCCGAGAATTTTGATAAGCGATGGAGGAACTCACTTCACCGGGAAGAACTTTAAGAAGTACTTGTCCAAGTTGGGGATTGAACATAGAGTCTCTACGGCTTATCACCCACAAACCAACGGACAAGCGGAAACATCGAATAGGCAACTAAAGAGCATCCTTAACAAGACTATAGAGAAGGGAGGTAAGGATTGGTCAAAGAAGTTGGATGGAACTTTGTGGGCATATCAAACGGCGTTCAAGACACCGATAGGTATGACCCCATATCAATTTGTTTATGGCAAAGCTTGTCACCTCCCGGTTGAGCTAGAACACAAAGCATATTGGGCTATAAAAGAGATGAACCTCGATCTAGACGCCGCGGTGGTAAAACAGAGAATCCAAATTAGCGAGCTAGAGGAGATGAAGTTGAAAGCTTATGAAAACGCAAGTATATACAAGGAGAGAATCAAAAGATGGTATGACAAAAGGTTAAAGAAGAAGGAGTTTAAAGAAGGAGATAAGGTCCTCCTCTATAATTCGAGATTCAAAACTTTTGGAAAGGGGAAGTTGCAAAGCAAGTGGGATGGACCTTATATTGTTCATTTGGTGCTCTCCAATGGAGCGGTTACCATCATGGATATGAAAGGTGATCAATTCATGGTGAATGGTCAACAGCTTAAGGTTTATTTCGAACTCGACGTTGTGCCCCTTCACCATATTGATATTTTCATCATGGAGGATGAGCCCGAACGTCAAGCCTAGGACATAAAACAAGGTGAGCATTTTGTAAATAGCTCTTCTTTTATTTTTCTGGAGTTTCTCGCGAAGTTTTACCAGGCCAACTTTTCCACATGGTCTAGCAATTAAAAAATAGTGGGGCACGCGAAAAACCGGACCGAACCGGCCCGCAAACCAGGGCAGGCCGACCGGCCCGGTCCGATCGGCCCAGAGGCCCTAGGTGGCGGTTCGCCCCCAGTTTTCTTTGGGACGCGCGTCTTCGACTTCCTTGTTTGGTCAGAGAATTTTAGGGAAGTCAAGAAAAGGAAAAGATGGGTTCTAGGGCATTCCTTCTCGGACTATTTAAAGGAACGAGATTGGAGCTCGGGAATCCATCCCAATTCACATCCTTTTGCACCCAAGCAGCAGCCATGACGTCCCCAAGGAGTGTGGAGATAAAGCTAGGCGCCGAGAAGCCTTTGAAGCCGGAGGAGGCGAAGTGATGCAAGCTCAAGCTATCAATGGAGATCAAGAGGACCGCCCGCATCCGTTGTGGAGGGCGTGTCCCGACCGGGCCGATCGCATCTCGCCACCATGTCAAGGAGGAAAGGGTCTCTACTCCCGTCCGTAGATCGGAGCGAATCCGAGGCATGAAGAGGAAATACTACAAGGAGGAGTCGCCCGAGCCGAAAGATTACGGGGGGAGTGACTACTCCAACGACTGCAGCCCGAGCTCGTGGGCGGCCGCCGGAAGGGACGATAACGACCTCTTCTATTGGGAGGAGGTGCTTAAAGAGAAGACTCCCGAAGGTCCAAACGGCGGTGGAGATCCCGACGACGGCGGCGACAGCGACAACGGCGACAACCCCGGCGACGACGACCCATTCGGGATGCATCCGTTATGTTGTGCGGCTTGTCGTCACTCCATCTCGGATCTCTACGCGTCGGTCGAGGAGTGTTTCCAGGCCATGGAGGCGATGAGGCAAAGAATGGAGGATTTGGAACGAGTAGTCGATGACGACTATAAGTTCCTTAATCGGAACGTGAGGAAGTTATTTGGGATGGTAGGCAACATGAAGAAAAGGTGGTGCAAGAGCTGTGGAAAGTTCCACTAGGAAGTTAGGGTTTTCCCCCCTTAGGATTTTTGTAAGATACGACGAGGACGTCGTATGGTTTTAGCGTGGGGGAGAGCTAGCTAGCTAGATCTTAAAATTTTTGCCTTAGTGAGTTCAGTTTGGTTTGGTTTAGATTTTGCGAGAGTTTGAGAGTCTTAAATTTTTAGGTGTGCTTTTTAATTTTCAAGTTTAAAGTGTGTTAATTTAGTGTTCGAGTAAAAAAAATCAAATAAAAAGTGTCTTTTAAATTTTTGTCTCATGCAATGCTTTTCTCTCTTTACTTGTATGTTTGTCTTTAATTTTTGATATATAAGCATGAGCGATTGGTTTGAAACGTTTACCGTGGTGCTTAGTGGAGTTTTTACCTTTAAAAGTACCCGCATCATGCTTTGTTCTAGAACTTCGTTTCGGTTGTGCTAAGTTTGATGCTAATGTTGGAGGAGTTTAATTTTGAAAATTATATGGAAACCCCTTGTAATAAAGGTTAGCATACTCTCTTTCTCCAAGTTGAGAGACAAAGAAAATCCTATACAAGGCCAACTCAATATTCGCTCCACCATAAGTGCGGTTAGCATAATGAGTTGGGTTAGGATCCTTCTCTCTTGGAAGTTTTAATTTCGAGCAATGATCATGTCCTTGTATATATCTTTTATTGCTAGCCTCGTCATGCATTCGGTAACGAGACTCTCACATCGAAAGTCCCGTACATCGCCGAATTCCATACCCAAACCATAATATCTCTTTTGTACATCGTATTCCTTGAACACGACCTATGTTCGAAGTTTCGTCTCGTCTCTAGCATGATTTTTATTTAAAATTCAGATTGTGTTTATGCAAGAAGAGATGAGCAAAGAGCTTTGAAAGAGAGGTAAAGATGTCAAGAGAAAGAGAGAAGTAAAGAAAAAATATGTGTATGGAAAAGAAAAGAAAAAGAAAGAAAAGAAAGAGAAAAAGAAAAAGAAAAAAAAAGAAAGAAAGAAAGAAAGAGGAAAGGCAAGAAAGATATGAAGAGGGATGAATCAAGTGAAGATTAAATAAAGTGTAAGGAAGGATGTCGCGTTGTTGTTAAGAGACGAAACTTCCGTTTTTCCAACCATGTGCAATCCGACAACGAGGACATCATCGGTGCCTCGTAGTCTTAATTTCTTTTTGCCCTTGCACATGTCCACCATTCTATATCTTCTTATCCTTGACATCCCCACATCATGGTTTAATTATCATGATCATTGGCTTTGAAAGGTAAACAACCATTAGAGGAATTTCTTAGCTTGACAATATTTGTGTTGATTACACTAGCCATACCTATAGCTCCACTTTACATGATATATGAGAGACTTATGGGAGGTGAGAGTTTATGAATTGTTTAGGATAGCCACTTCATATGAGCGACATGTAAGGACTTGGAGAAAGGTTTTTGTCTAATACTTGTTGCAGGAATTTTATTTTTGAAAAATCATGAAAACCCTCCAATGGAAGCAAAGAAATAAGCATGGCTGGAATTGAGGACCTCGAATGAAAGGTATGAGTTGTGGGGTAAATCTCAATTTGGTAAAAATTCTAAACGCCCATGTTTATGTATGATGATCATTGTTTTATGTTTATTATATTAAAGATAAAGGATTGACTAACTTGTGAAGGAAGAATTAGCGGAGCACGTTTTCAACACCTTGGACAAAAGTTCTTTTACGAGGACTTGCTCGAGGACGAGCAAGATCTAAGCGTGGGGGAGATGTTGACGGTGTATTTTGGTACACCAAACATTTTCATTACACTTTGGTTTGGACTTGATTATGAAACTAACCCGCCACTAGGCACACTAATGATATAACAAGTTCATCTTTGTATGTGCATTTGGAAGTGTTATGTTTTTGCAGGAAAACATGGACATAAAGGACGGAGTCACAACTAGTTCAAAGGAGCAATTGAGGAGTCCTGTTCGTGTTCGAGAGCATGATGAAATCACTCCCAAAGGTGGCAAGGACCAAAGTGTTACAAAGGAACATCCCCGAGGATTGAAGCGTAAAAGACCGAACTTCATGCGAGAAGACCCTCCATCTTGGACGCAAGGATGACATCGTCAAAATGATGCAATTGAAGGGGGCAAAGTGCAAAATGTCAAGAGGACCCACGTGTGCGAAGGGGCGACCGAACCGGGCCGAAATGGGCCTGGGCCGGTCGGCCTAGGCCGGCCGGCCTGGCCCATTGCGACGTCGGTTCGGCCCCCAATTTCTTGAGCGTGAAGCTGATGCAACCCTAAGTACATGGAGGCGCCACCATTCGCAGGGAGAGAGCTATTCGCCCGAGAGGCCGTCCACAAGCTAGAGAAGGAGAAGAGGAGAGATCATTCGCGAGGAGGATCGCTCTACTCGAAGGAAGCAACCACAAGTGGAGGAGGACGTTGAGGCCCTGCCAAGACACCCCCGGAGGAGAAGGAAGACACCGTCGGAAGCGTCACCATGATCAACAGTGCTATGTCTAGCACCTTGATGGGGTAATCTTCTCATTTGTCCATGGGTTGTAATCGATCTTGAGATGTAATCGCAACTTGTATGGTTTCAGTGTTGAAGATGCTTTCATGTTTAAGGTTAGCTACCATGCCGTGTAGGGAGTATAGATCTCACTTCTCCCTTAGAACCCTTCAATACGCCGTGATCATCATAGGTCTAGTCACGAATACCTCCGTGTAGTGACAGCACGGGGGGAGGGAAAGGGCGAAACCGTGGTTACAACCCCTGATAGATTAGATCGGTTTTCATATCTTAAGCGGTTGCATGTTCAAGTATCGTAGACCCTTGGGCAAGTGTCTTTTACATATCTTGTGAGTTTAATCGTTCTCTCTAGTGTAGCGTAGTTGTTCTCTAGATTAACCATAGATTAGGGTTTGGGTAAGTTAGTTAGTAGTGCTAGATCAAATGCTTGTAATCCCCTTGCTCCGCGGATTGATAAGAACCTAGGGAATCCCCGTGGTGAAAAAGGTGTAGGTCCGTACGCTTGCGGATTGTAGGTGGATACGAGTTTTATCCGTCAACAGGTACCACAACTGATGTGTCTCTCTTCTCTCCGGTAACTAAACCGTGGCCGTCAGAGCTGTGTCTTTGCAATCTAAACGTTGTATCTAGGGTTACTCTTACAAGTCAACTGTTGCCCGGTGACGAGTGGCGGATTTTCCTAAATTTCAATATCTTTCATTTGACGGGGGAGATGGCCGAAGCATGTCTGTTTCGGCGGCCGCTAGGGTTTCCGATCGATCTCACGTCGAGGGCGTCCCGGCGGGCGTACTCGGAGCCGCGGTTCCCCATGAAGCTAGAGGACAACACAACCTGCATCAAGGAGGTGCCGATTCGCTTCACATGGAGGTCGAGCACAGAATCCCCGCGGGGCAACAAAGCGGCGGAACGAGATTTGTTGCCGGAGTTCGCGCCGGTGTCGGGGAAGACGGTGGCTGGACGTCCACCAGAAGACCCTCATCGCATGGGCTTTGGCCCTATCAAGCGGAAGGAGACAAGGCCACCCCCACTGGCAGTCTCACGTGTCAGTGTTCTGGGGAAGATTCCATTGGAGCGGACACGCGGCGATGCGAGGTTGGAGGAAGAAGACGGTGAGGATAACCGGGGCGGTGAACACACCATCGACGAGTTTCCTCCGCTGAGTCAGCAGGAGGGGCAGCCCCACACACCAGTTGGTGCTCCCGATCCGCATCGCAAAGGGGGCAAGAACCCTACATTGGGGGGAGGGGATCAGCAGCCATATTCATCAAATCCTCTAAAGTTTCAATGACAAATAGACAAATTCGTCGGCTATTTCCGCCACAAATCCTCGGGAAGATCCTCTCCCAAATCCTACGCCGAGGCGGTTCGGGTCGAGACGACTCGACCGGCCATGGTGTGCCCTGCTGTGAATCGCGGCAGGGGGGAGAGATGGGTTTGGCGCGGGGCACGGCGGACGTGGTACTGGTCGCACTAGTGGCCGGAACTTTGTCTGGCAGCGTACAGGAGGGCGTCGCGGCAGAGTGGAAGAGGGAGACTTCAGACATTCAGGAGCTGATGGCGAGAGAACAGAGGAAGAAGGCGAGTTCCGGGTCGAGGGTGGTGCACCGCCAGGTCAGTATGAGCCTGGATCGTCAAATTGGGAGCAACCCGCTGAAGCAGAGAAGGGGAAATTCAAAGATGGGGGGAATCAAGAACAAGCAAATTGGCAGCAGCAAGGCAGTAAGCAGGGTGCATCACAGGGTGGAGGTGCAGCAACAGAGCAAGCGGCTTCCAACATCAAACAGACTGGTGAGTTTCAAGACCACCGTCTTGTGCATAAACTTGGATGTCGTTTCTGTGGGCTCAAGAACCATGTGTCAGAGGATTGTAAGAGGAAGGAAGCTTGTGAACTTTGTGGGTTACATAACCATACAGCATATGAGTGTAGAAGGGAGCCTCTGTGGAACATGGGGCCAGAATTATGTGCAGCTCAAGTACCAGACCAAAGTTTCTTTTTCATTGATGAACATGTGGATCAGAGGGTGAATAGAGAGAAAGCAAGCACAGCTATTATCACAGTAGTGAGTGGTGAGATGACTGCTAAGCAAATTGAAGGTGAATTCCAGAACATTATCAATGATGGCACATGGAGGTGGAATGCTAGGAAGATCAGTGAGAAGAAATTTGTGATGAGATTTCCTTCAGCTAAGATGGTGCTTGAATACAGCAGGTTCAAACTGGGGATGGAAGGAGTTGATGCCCAGATCACTGTGGAGCCTTGGTCATCTGCTATTGGGGCAAAAGGCACTTTGCAGCAGGCATGGTTCAAGGTGACTGGGATTCCTGAAGATCAAAGGAGTGTTAGGACTATAGCTAAGGTTGGAGGGCCGGTTGGGAAAACTGTTGCAATTGATGAAAGCACAAGATACAATCCTGGCTTTGTGAGAATGAAAATAGCCTGCAGAGATGTAAAGGCTGTGCCAGAGTCTGCTGAAGGGAACTTAGGCATATACATTTATGATTTCTTTTATGAAAGGGAAATCTCAGAGGAGGAGAAAGGAGGTTAGGATGAAGAGAAAGTGAGGGTGGATAATGAACAGCAGCCTGATCCTAAGAAGCTCAAAACATATCATGAAAGGAAAAATGATGACAACAATCCAACTGGTGATAACTCTGATGTGGACTGGAAGCATAAAGGTGGGAAGGGGTCCTGGTCTGCACCCAGTAAACACACCTCTGGAGGAGATGTGAACATGGGTGAAGTGGAAGATGAAGATATCATACCAGCTGTTAACTATGAGCCAAGTGATAGCAGTGAAGATTTCCAACAACAGGTGAATAAGACCTTTGGGGAAGACATTGAATCATCTAGATCAAATGACAAGGTGTGGCTGGCTAGATGTGATTCAGCAAACACAATTATGGCCAAGAATTCATACATAAATGACTCTTGGGGGGCAGTGCTGACAATAAAGAGAAGTCAGCTGAACACATGTTGACAGATGTGGCAAATACACCTGATACCAGAAAGGACTCCTCTGAAGGCAAGATAAATGATGAGTTTGATGTCAGTAAGCTGAACAATCCTTGTGAGGCTATGAAAGCTGCAAGAGAAGAGAGGAGATGGAGCAAGAGAATCCAACAAGCAAAGGAGGGAGAAAAGCAAGCTGACAAAGAAAAACAAGAAGATAATGAGCAAGGTACCACCAAACTTACCAATGCTTTTGCTGCTCTTGATAATTATGAAATTGCAAATAAATCTGCTGATATGGGAGTGCTAATAAATGAAAATAACATGACTGCTATTAATATTCTGGCTGAAATGGAAAATGCTAGACCTTGCCTGTATATGAAATCTAAGATGCCTGTGAATAACTATAATGACTGTGACAATGATGATACTTTAGAGGAAAATTTAGCTAGTGAGGATGAAGGGATTGAATATGATGAAAATAGTTCTATAAATGATGGAGCTTCTGAAACAGAGGGATATGAGTTGGTGGTAGTCAAAAGAGAGAGAAAAGCTCTCAATAGACTATCATTATCTGGGAAAAAATCAAAAGCTTGTAAAAGGCAAAACAAGGGAGAACCTTGTAAAGCCAAACAAGGGAAGGGAAGAGCTCAGGGGGACCCTGAGGACTCTAGGCCTTCCCCAAAACAAAACAGAAACAAGGGAGCCCCTTGTACAATCAAGAAGGGAGGGGGGCCCAGGGAGACCCTGTGATGGTCCAACCCTCCCCAAAAAAGAAGAAAAAGAATAAAAATGAGAGGAATCATATGGAACTGCAGGGGCATCAAGAAAAAAGGTGTCTCCTCCTTCCTTAGAAACCTCATTCTTGAACATAAATTTCACTTCATTGGCCTGCAAGAGACTCTGTAGGAAAATATTGAGGATAAAATCATTAGACAGATTGACCCCAACCAGACTTACTTGTGGAAATGGGTGCCTACCACAGGCAGAGCTGGGGGGATATTAAGTGGAATCAATGTGGAGCTGTATGATGTAGGTTCCTTCAGTGAAGGGAAATACACACTACAGTTGGATCTATGGGATAAGAAGAATAGAGTAAAGTGGAACTTTATCAATGTGTATGGGGCTGCACATGATGAAAATAAGGATGAATACCTAGCAGAGTTAGCCAGTTTGATTAACAAGAGCAAAGAACCCACCATCATAGGGGAGGATTTCAATGTTATAAGATACTCAAGTGAGAAAAACAAAGGTGGTGTACATAAACACACTGGGGTGTTCAATTCAGTGATAAATTCTAATGAGCTCATTGACATAAGGATGACTGGAGGTAGATACACTTAGTCCAATAGTCAGGAGGTACCCACCTTGGAAAGGTTGGACAGATTCCTGATAAGAAAAGATTGGGACAGGATTTTTCCCACAACTCTGGTATATAAATTGCCAAGGGAATTGTCTGATCACAATCCCTTGATTATATCAAGTGGTACTACCCAGCCTCTTAGAAACTTGAGTTTTAGATTTGAACTATCCTGGATAAAACATCCAGAGTTCATTGATAAAGTTAAAGAAATATGGGAAGAACCTTATCAGGCTGAGACAGCCTTTGATAAAATACAAAGAAAATTGAAAAAATTTAAGAGATATTTTAAAGGATGGGGGTTTCATAGTCAAGGAGAGGCTAAAAAACAAAAGAATCTATTAAGACAAGAGCTTCTGGCCTTGGAACAAATTGAGGAAGTGATTTATCTGAATCTGGAACAAATGCATAGAAAGGTGGAGATCAACTCCACTCTGATGAAAATGATGGAGGATGAGGAACTATATTGGCTAAAAAGATCACACAACAATTGGTTACATAAAGGAGATAATAACACTGAATACTTCCATGCTATTGCCAATGGGAGAAGGAGGAAAAATACTATACTGTCTTTTGTTGGAACAAATGGGGTGATAGAAGGGGAGGAAAACCACATAAAACATGCCACTGAATACTATAAAGATTTATTTGGCCCTGGCCAAGGTAATACGTTCAATCTTGACCCTGATATGTGGGGAGAGGGGGAAAAGGTCACTGATGCTGATAATGATGAATTGACAAAACCTTTCACTGAAAAGGAGATAAAAGACGCTTTATTCCAAATGGAAACTAATAAAGCAGCAGGGCCTGATTGCATCCCGACTGAGTTTTATCAGAAATGTTGGGAAATCATCAAAAGTGATATTGTTGAATTATTTGAAGAATTCCACAGAGGGGGGTTGCAAGTAAGTAGACTCAATTATGGGGTCATAACCCTGTTGCCTAAGGCAGTTGATGCTGAAAGAATTCAGCAATACAGACCCAAATGTCTGTTGAATTGCTTATATAAGTGGATAACTAAAGTCTTGACTATTAGATTGGAGAATTTTGCTGACAAGATAATTCTACAAAATCAAACAACTTTTATGAAGGGGAGGAATATAATGACTGGTGTTATGGCTCTGCATGAGATATTACATGAAACAAAAAGAACACACAGAACAGGGATTGTGTTGAAACTAGACTTTGAAAAAGCATATGACAAAATATGCTGGGATTTTCTTTTTGAAAGTTTGAAGATTAGAGGTTTTAATACCAAGTGGTGTGAATGGATTAGACAAGTGGTGTGTGGAGGCACTGTCTGTGTCAAAATAAATAATACCATGGGGCCTTACTTTGTGAGTAGGAAAGGGGTGAGACAAGGGGATCCCCTATCACCCATCCTGTTCAACATAGCTGCTGACTGTCTTGCCAGGATGGTGAGGAAGGCACAAAATAACAATTTGATAGTTGGCCTTGCTGAAAACTTAATCACAAATGGAGTGGCAATACTCCAATATGCAGATGATACCATCATCTGCTTAAAGGATGATGATGAGGTAGCAAAGAACATGAAACTCCTGCTATACTTGTATGAAGCTATGTCAGGGTTGAAAATAAATTTCAACAAAAGTGAAATAATCATGATTAATGGGGATGCAATGAGGGAGGTTCAAATGGCTGAATTCTTTAACTGTCAAATTGGCAGATTTCCCATAAAGTATTTGGGAGTCCCAGTCAGTCCATGTAGGCTACATGTGAAGGACTGGAAACCTCTAGAGGAGAAGAGTGAGAAAAAACTAGCTATATGGCAAGGAGGTACCATGTCTATAGCTGGAAGGACAACTCTTATCAACTCTAGCCTTTCAAACTCTTTTATATATCAGATGTCTATGTACCTCTTGCAGAAGGATGTTTTCTGGCAAGGGGGTTGTACAAAAAAGAAGTACAGGTTGGTTAAGTGGGTGACAATCTGTAAAAGTAAGAAAAAAGGGGGTTTAGGCATTAAAGATATCAGAAAAACAAATGTCAGCCTTCTTTGTAAATGGTGGTGGAGGCTGGAGACTGAGAAAGGGCTCTAGCAGGATTTAGTTAAAACCAAATACATGCACAACAAAACTGTTGTTACAGTAAACCATAGAATTGATGATTCCCCTGTTTGGAGGGATTTGCTGAAAATTAAGCCCATTTATCTGGCTGGGAGGAAGATAGGTACTAAGAATGGTAAATCAACCCTTTTCTGGAGGGATATTTGGTTAAATGACAGACCTCTATGTCTGGAGGCTCCAACTCTTTTTGATCTATGTTTAGATAAAGATATCACAGTGTTCAACTTCCTTGTGAGGGATGGACAACTGACTTTTAACAGATGGCTACCTCCTTTCCTCTTTGATCAATGGGTGAATATAGTGGACCTTGCTTTCCAATATAAATTCCAAAACTCTGATGATGACATTAGTTGGAAGTGGGGGGGGAAGAAAACCTTTAACTCAAAATCAATTTATGATCATTTAACCATTCATGACAATGGGAATTGTTACAGATATATCTGGAAAGCTAAAATTCCATACAAAATCAAGATATATGGTTGGTTGCTTGAAAACAATGCTATCCTCACAAGGGACAATATGACCAAAAGAAAATGGACTGGGGATCCTTCATGCCTCTTCTGTCCACAAAACGAGTCTAGGGAACATTTGTTCTTCGAATGCCCCATTGCTAGATGTGTGCGGGGGATTATTGCTGCTTGCCTTGGTGCAACCTGCATACCTGTAAACGTACAGCAGTATAAAATTTGGGTGTAGAATCTGTTGCTAGGGGCTACAGACATTCACCACTTTGGCTTTGCCGTAGTAAGCTGGGCTATATGGAAATGCAGGAACAGGGCCTGCTTTGATAAGAAGATGATTAAACACCCAGCTGAGGTGATAATCTGTGCTTGTGCTTTCATGTCATACTGGGCAGGTCTGGGCAACATCACCTTTCAATAGCAAGTGGACGCCGGGGTGAAGACCATGCTCTCCATTGCATACAGCCTACTGGCGAGACAGAATAGAAACTCTAGACCTGGGAGGCTACCGGCGCTGCAGGAAGACAGACATGAAGAGGAAGATGAAGCATGATGAAGGCCTGTTCCCCCCAGCTGTGGAGTCCGTCATCATGTTGATTCGTGCTGCTGGCGGGATGATGTGCTTGGATGTAAAATGAGCTTTTGTGAGCCCGGGTTCGGCCGGAAGCGAATTCTTACACTGTAATCTCTGTTCTCGTAACTCTGGTCGAGTTAACTCTCCGCTCTCCAGGAGTCCTGGGGGGTGGGAGAAGCTCCATGTGGGCGATGCGTTAGAACTTGAGACAGGTTAAGCGCAGAGCTTAGGGCCCCTCTTCTGTTTCTACTGTGTGAAAACTCTGTTATTTCCGTTCATGTAATGGAAATGGGGGATATCCCTCGGTTCGAAAAAATAGGTACCACAACTATTCTGTTGAACGGGACACCAATCTAAGACTAAGGTAAGCTCTGAGCACCGCGCTCACAATGAACCAAGGAACCTTTCCCCGGATATCACGAAGGAAGGTCTCTCTCTACGATGAAACACCGAAGATCAAGCGAAGAACGACCACAGCACTATAGGGTTCAAGAGAGCTATGCTAACCAAGATTAAACTAACTTTAGTCTAAACCAAGAATAAAACTTCTAGAGCAAAGTAAAAGCTGAATGTAATTGACTCGAAAGGTAAGATAGAAAGATAACTTGAATTGTACTTGAGTCTAAACAAAGAAAGGATACAAGAGTAGTACCGGAACCCTGAAGAAGACTCCTCCGGAACCCCGAGACTAGCTCGACTCGACTCTAACTCCCAAGCTACACTAATCCTACTCTAAGTGAACAAAAGAGAGAAATGGAGATGCTCCTGCGTTGTGTGTTCGTTCCAGCGAGTGGGAGGTGGCTTTTATAGGCAAGGGAGGTCGGTGGAGTGCAGGGGGGCCACATCCTAGGTGCGGCCGGCTTACTAGGTGCGACCGGCCCTGTGATGTGCTGTCTCTCGCCTTGGACGCTCCTGATCACTGCTCCTGAGGCGGTTGTAGGTCGGATCCTTGGGTCGGTTTCGCCCGGCACGCTGGTTGATAGGTGCGGCCGGCCCACCCCCGTGCCGTGTGATGCACCGACTGAGTTAGGGGATGCCTAGGGTCGCCTCTGGATGTCGGTTGTGACGGTTGAGCGATCGGATAAGTGGACCCATTGATCCTAGCCTCCACCCTTTGATCAAACCGATGTTTCTTCAGTGAATCGCGCTCGTCTAAGTTGTGCTCGAAGGAGAGGGGGTGCCCTGGACCAGAGACACGCCGCGGGGTAGGGCTGGCCGCACCTAGCAAGGCCGGCCGCTCCTGCAGGGCCGGCCGTACCTGCAGGGCCGGGCGGACCAGGTGGGTCGGCCGTGCCTTGCACGTGTGGTGTGTTGGTCCCAAATTCTCCTAAAATGTGTACCTGCCCATGAAATTCACAACACAACTCGTGGAACTTTATTAGTACTAAAAATGTGCATGAAACTTGCCATATACTCCTCTCGAACCCGAGGTTTTGAAGGTCGAATCTTTCTTGTAAGGACCGTCAACAGGCAAACTAGTGATGTGCATATGTCCACTCATCTACTACCATAGTTCTTTGCATCCATTCTTGTCATCCATTTTTCTGATAATTGTGTTGTACTAGGGGCAATTCGACATTGACACCACCATTGAGCCTGTAAGGGTGGCATGTAGTGACATGCTCAAGTCGATACAGAGACAAGCGAGGTATCACCTGAATCAAAAGTACTTCAATGATGTTCCAGCAAATGCAGTCCCAACTAAATCTCATGTGACCAATCTAACCGACACCCAATGGAAGGCATTGGTTAACATGTGGTCTTCCCCTGAGCACAGTGTATGATAGAACTTCAACTTGCCACTACCACATTTCCATGTACTTATATATTGTCTTATTCTTATTTCTTACACGAGTTCTTATTATTGTAAATGCGAGGTGTAGTACAAACACCGGTAATCGAGGAAAGGTTAAGTACCATCAGCGCACGGGATCTCGAAGCTACATTGTACAAGCTAATCTTGTGGTAAGCAGATGAACAAGTCATGTTTTTGCTCTGTAGTTCATTTCATGAACCATTTTACAATGCTAGCACTTAAATAATTATGCTTGTTTTTTAAACATATTTAGAGGCAGAAGTATACTTCTGAAGATGTAGGGCTAAGTCCACTTGATTATTTCAAGTCCTTCCACTGCAGCAAGAATGGCTTCACCGCTCCAGTACAGGCGAGGTGTAGTACAAACACCGGTGTGAATTATATGGAAGTGGGAAATGTTCTGTTTTGTTATTTGATTATGTGTTGGCGATCAGCAGCCAGAATAGTATACAGTGCCCTGCGAAATGCAATATGGGTCGAGGTCTAGTTAAGGCCCTGGGGATAATTGCCCAAAATCAAATGTCCCTGCATAATGCAATATGGGCCAAGTTCGTTAGATGGACTAGGGCCCAAAATAAAACAACCTAATATAGCACGCAACAAACATTTAGGGAATGACAAAAAAATACGAAAACCTGAAATGGGCTAAAATTGGCCCAACAATATTAGGCTCACCAAGGCTCTTACATGGACCGGGCCTCAATTTGTGATGAACCGAAATCGTCATAACCCCCTGCCACGTCGGAGCCATGATGGATCTCGGTCCGACGTGGCGCAACCGCCAACAGGTTTATCACGACAAGTGTTACTAATTTATATGTGTCATTAAATTCATGACACCGCGAAATAAGGTCTCGTCATTAATCGCGGTTTGTGACGCTCGATTAATGATTGAGTGTTTTCGTAACAACCGGCATCATTAATCATGGTTTATGACGAGAAACACCCTTTTTGTGTCACTAGTCGGTACATTCCTTGTAGTGTCCTCAGTGGGCTCCCATCACGCTCGTGCTGGTGGTGGTTGCGCAATTCCAGGCTGGCTCGCGGCTGCGGGTGGCTCTTCCGCTGGCCCCTCGATCGAGCGACGAGGCGGTTGCCCTGGCCTCACCTTCCATGGTGTCGAGCTGCTATTTGAGCTGGTGTATGCTCCGTCCTGGGGCACGTTCTCACTCGAGCCCTCCACGGCCACTCCCTTTGGTGGCCCCAAAATCTGGTAGCGACTTTGTTCTACCACCACGTCTTGCTGGCGGCGGCCTTTCAACGACATTGGTCGCTTCTGCTTGCTTGTTAGGAATCGGATGCTCGTAGCCTAAGAGGAGGAGGGGGTGAATTAGGCAACTTAAAAAACCTTAACCTATGGCTTCACTACTTTGCATAAAGTAAACTAGATCAAATCTATCTAGATGTGCAATCTAAGGTTGATCTAGCATGAAACTCCCATCCCAAAACAAGTTTTGCAACCTATAGCCAATCCTAGCATGATACTACTCTAGGAAAGTAAAGGCAAGCAAGGATTGCAAGAGAGTAATGCGGAAACGTAAAGAGGGATGAGATGAAGCAAACTCTTGACACACGATTTATCTCGTGGTATCGGTAGGCACTAAGCCACCCCTAGTCCACATTGTTGAAGCACTCACACAAGAGTATTGCTTCCCGGTCACCAAGTCTGTCCGAAAAGCCCCACTTGACTCGCCACAAAGGTTCGCCACTTAGGCACTCGCCAAGCTCCCTTGGTCACCTTGATGCCGCCTCCACTAAGGAGCTTCTCCACTTTGGAAGGGGGTCTCCACGTCCCCTGCACAAAGTGTCCTCACCACTCCACACCAAGCCGGAGGGTCGAAGACGATTGCCGGTGAGCCACTTAGGCCCCTAGGCTTCCGGCGCACCTTGTACAACTTGATTCATTCAAGAATCACCTCACAAGGTTGGCACAACCTTGCACTCACTCAGCTCTAAGCTAAGTCTAGCACTAAGCACACACACAAAGCATGTGCAAGTTTATGGATGAGCAAATTAGTACTTGGATGGATTGGATATGATATTCTAGGTGTCTTGCACACTTGTAGCAAGTCACGGTTGCACCCTTCTCAAGCTTCTTCACCATGGGATCACGGTTATCTTGAGAAGGTTGGACTTTGCTCTTCTTGTCTTGAGCGATGTCCACTTGTTCCTCATTGTTCTTGCCCTTGCCCATCAAGCTTGCCAACCTCTCTCGGAGCCATTTTACTTCTTACTTAAGCTCATCATTCTTCTTGCCTATGAGACAATCACATGTTTCTACAACAACATTCTCATTGCAAGATGGTGAGCAAGATTCATCAATTAAATCGATGCAAGAAGTTGAAGCATCTACCTTGGAGATAGGAATTGCACAAGGGATAGATGATTCATCAAGCTCAAAGGAATCACTTGTTTTAGTCTCATTGCTCTCAAGCTTAGATTTTAGCTCATCACACTCCTTGCTAAGCAATTTGAATTTGCACAACAAATGTTCATAATTTGTAGCAAGGGTTGCACTAAGATCATTGAGAGCATTGAGTTCTTTAATTTCGTTAGCTTGTTTCTTAAGCATTCCTTTTTGCTCATGAACTAACTCAACAAGATCATCGAGAGAGGTGGTGTCGGATTCATCATCACTTACATTGCTCTCCATACCTTGGGCCATAAGGCACATGTGTGGTGATGATGAAGGACCCTGCATGAAGCGGGTGGTGAAGTTCTTTCTTGATACATCACTTGAGCTACAAGAACTTGATTCTCCACCACTTGTCCACTCACGGACGGCGACAATTGCTTCTTGCTTTGGCCTCCTCTCCTTGACCACCTTCTTCTTGGGCTTGTGCTTGATCTTGGTAAACTTGATGTGTTGATGATGACGTCCTTCTCTCAAGTGGACGTTGTAGCCGTACATGTTGATTTTCTTCACATACTTGAAGATCTTCTTCACGTACATGGCCACCATGGATTCGATCTCTTCATCACTTGAGGAGTCTTCATCGTCACCATCATCTTCGCTTGAGCTTCCATGAGTAGCCATCCTACTCATCACCTTCTCTTGTTGGCTTGAGAGGGCATGACTTGTGGTTGAGAAGATGGTTCTTGGGGCTTTTCTTGGGGCACCTTCTTGGACTTGGACATGATTTGAAGCTCATGTGCCATGATCTTGCTCAAGATATGAGATGGCTTCAATTCTTCGAGCTTCTTCTCATAGATGGTGGCTTTCACCAAGTCATAATCGGGCTTCCGGAGACTTTGTAGGATTTTGCGGTTGATGTTGAAGTCCGTGATGCTCTTCACACCTAAGGCATTGATCTCATTGACAAGCACGTTTAGGTGTGAGTACATAGATTCGGCATTTTCATTTTCAAGTTGCTTGAAGCTATTGAATTCCTCAAGGAGGCAACCGTAGCGTTCATTAGCTACTTCTTTTGAACCCTCATTTTGCTCCTTGATGGTTTTCCATAGCTCATAAGCGTTATCACAAGTAAAAACTCTATTGAAAACACCTACATCTAGTGAGGACAAAATGATACTCTTAGCAATCACATCAAATTGCTTCTCCTTCTTAGTACCATTTTTCACGCCCTCATCGGTGACTCTCCAAACATCAAGGTCCTTTGCTTGGAGATAGGCTTCCATGAGAACCTTCCACCGAGGATAGCCCGTGCCATCGAAATGTGGAGCCAAACCTAAGGTATCCACCCCTTTCATACCTCTAGAGAGCAACTCACTAGGCGAAGAAGCCTAACCGTTCCAATGAGCCGGTTTTCACAATTTACCAATCGAATTGGCATTTCCTTGTGAAGGAAGTGAGTCCCGGCTCTGATACCACTTGTAAAGAATTGGATGCTCGTAGCCTAAGAGGGGAAGGGGGTGAATTAGGCAACTTAAAAAACCTTAACCTATGGCTTCACTACTTTGCATAAAGTAAACTAGATCAAATCTATCTAGATGTGCAATCTAAGGTTGATTTAGTGTGAAACTCCCATCCCAAAACAAGTATTGCAACCTATAGCCAATCCTAGCATGATACTACTCTAGGAAAGTAAAGGCAAGCAAGGATTGCAAGAGAGTAATACGGAAACGTAAATAGGGATGAGATGAAGCAAACTCTTGACGCGCGATTTATCCCGTGGTATCGGTAGGCACTAAGCTACCCCTAGTCCACGTTGTTGAAGCACTCACACAAGAGTATTGCTTCCCGGTCACCAAGTATCTCCCAAGAGCCCCACTTGACTCACCACAAAGGCTCGCCACTGAGGCACTCGCCAAGCTCCCTTGGTCACCTTGATGTCGCCTCCACTAAGGAGCTTCTCCAATTTGGAAGGGGGTCTCCACGTCCCCCGCACAAAGTGTCCTCACCACTCCACACCAAGCCGGAGGGTCGAAGACGATTGCCGGTGAGCCACTTAGGCCCCAAGGCTTTCGGCGCACCTTGTACAACTTGATTCACTCAAGAATCACCTCACAAGGTTGGCACAACCTTGCACTCACTCAGCTCTAAGCTAAGCCTAGCACTAAGCACACACACAAAGCATGTGCAAGTCTATGAACAAGCAATTTAGCATTTGGATGGATTGGATGTGATATTCTAGGTGTCTTGCACTCCTCTACACTTCCACACAATCCAACAACCTCAAATGGGTGAGTGGAGGGGGGTATAAATAGCCCAAGACACCCAAAGAGCCGTTGGCTAACGACCACTGAAAAAGGTAGCGTCGGATGAACCGATGCTATCTTTTCAGGGCCATCGGTTCATCTGGTACCCCTGTCCACGTCACATAGCCGTTGAGGTTCTCTGACATAATTGATCCGACGCTATACACCGACGGTGCATCAGTTCATCCGGTGCTGAAGGACTTCTCGCTGAGACGTCTCTGTTGGTTTCTTCGAGACCGACGCTTCATCTGACCAAGGCGTTGGTTCATACTGTGCTGAAGAGTCTGTCTTGGCGCGTCTCTGTCTTGATTCAAACTAGGCATCAGATAGACTGACGGTATCCCCACTTAGACTGTCGGATCATCCGGTGCTACATCTTCTGCAGCTCTTCTCCTTCCAATCATCCGACGCAACTCCAGAATGGACCGTCGGTTCATCCGACGGTGCCAACTTCGTTTGGCTTGCTGCGCAGTGTACCAAGTGCACCGACGCTCGCTTCTAGGATACCGTCAGTTCATCCGACAGTGTCTTTTCTTTCTTTTCTTCGCGTCTTCAACTTGGATCTTTGCTTCAACTTAACATACTTAACATGCCATCACTTATACTTAACATACTCGAAAGCCGCCACCGTCTCTGTTTGCCTCCCTGTGAAGAAGAGGGCCAGTATGGCGCCGCGCCCGGAGGCGTAGACAGCGACTGTCCCCCATCTACCTCCCTGCGAAGAAGATAGCCATTGTGCCGCCGCCGCTGGAAGACGTGGCCCCAGTGCGCCTCCCCGCCAACGAATGCGGTCTTGCCGGTGTGCCTTCCAACCAATAAGCACGTCCTCCTCGGCGCGCCCTTGAACAGACTCGGTGACAAAGGTGGAGGAGACACAGGGGCTCGTCCTGCTCCTGCTGCGGTGCACAGGGCTGCCGGATTCGGGCGGCGC
This sequence comes from Cenchrus fungigraminus, assembly GCA_036936925.1. NCBI lineage: Eukaryota > Viridiplantae > Streptophyta > Magnoliopsida > Poales > Poaceae > Cenchrus > Cenchrus fungigraminus. Next base: position 40,392,166 of record CM072778.1, on the reverse strand, counting down.
GTGGCCGTCGAGCGGCGAGTCCGCCGAATTCGGGGCCGCCAAGCACAGAGAGGAGTATACCTGAGCATTTTTAGCCCAGCCCAGCCCGGCCCGGCCACAGACCTTACTGGACGGGCGTGGGCACATATCTTGCAGCCCGAGGAAAAAAATCTTGGCCCGAACCCGGTCCAAAATGTTGTTTTTAGCTATTTTACACTATAAAATGCGCAGGCGGCCCGCCCAAGCCCGGGCCCGGCCCGAACATTGAGGCCCGCCGCGTCCAGTGGGACGGTCATGGGAAGGATTTACTCAGACCGAAATAACCGGGGTTTTTTCGGCCCGACCCGAACCTGGCTCGGCCCGAAAAATGCTCAGGTCTAAGGAGGAGCGCCGAAGGGGGGAGCTAAGGCGGGGGAATAGCACCGGGGGGAGCTGCGACGGCGGAGTGTCAGGGGAGGAGGTCTGACGGTGTCGACGACACTGCAGATAGAAGTTCGTCGGGGAGGAGGTGAGGGGAAAGAAGGAGATTAAATGAGTATGACACGTGGGGCCCGCATATACTACAAAATATGAATAGTCCAATCACGTGCGGTGGGGACCGTGGACCTCCATGGCCAGGGGCACCACGCCGGCGGGCGAGCTCTAGCTTGGACCCTAGTGTCACACGACGAGCTCTACCCGGGCAGCGGACGCCGCGCGCAAGCCTGGGAACTCCGCCGCCGCCGCAGATGGTCGCCCCTGCTCGCCTCGAGCCAGGGAGCTCCACCGCCGGGATCCAGTCTGTCGGAGGACGAGCGCGGCGCACTGCGGAGGACGCCGGAGGACAAGCACGCGCTGCGGAAGGCGGGCGGGAGGGCGAGCGCGAGGGGATAGCGAGCGCCTGGCGCTCGCGATATATGGCCAGTAGGGAGGAGGATTTGACGAGCGTGAAACATGAAAGATGGAAAAAGTTAGTCTGTTGCAAAGTCTTTTTGTTGGATTTTTCCATTTTTTTTAACTAGTCCAATCAATTTAGCTAGAGTGTTGGAATTACTCTTAGTGAGATTGTTGGTTTCCCTTCCAATTTAGAAAGTTTTTATTTTTTTTGGCTAGCTTCAAAGTCTTCAAATTTAATTAGAATTATTGCTAGTTTATTGGAGATGTTGATGCTCTCGTAAGGAAAAAATACAACGCTCCGTTTGCGAAGGAATTGGGATTTTCTTTTTTCGAAACGGGGAATCTTGTCTGTATTTTTTCGCAAGGGACTGAGTAGATTCAAAAATCGCAGTGGGCCTCGAACAGAGATTCTACGTTCGGGTGTCTCGCTCGCTGACAGTTGTGGCGCCACACGGCATCACCCCGTGTGTGCATCCACCAAAAGCAGGGTAAGTACTGGAAGCAAGTCCCCGTTTCCCACGTGGGAGTTGCCACCTCTCTCTCTCTGGCTCTCTGCTGTTCGTGACGAGCAGCACTAAAACTAGGGATGGAACCGGATACCAATTCGGATAGTATTTTTTAGTCTTTTTTTTTATTTTAGCTAAATTAGTCATAATATTTTGTATCTAAAAATTTATATTCTTATTCTTGGCATTGTGCTTGTTAAGATTCATACAAAATAAACCCTAAATGTGTGCTATATTTTGATCAAATGATGAAAAGAAATTCGGATTCGGATTCGGATACGGATGTTTTTTCACCTTTTTCTCTATCGAAAGCAAATAATTCATAAAAAAATTGTAGCTAATTTTTTTTATTTTTCCAGTAATTAACTAGTTATAATGCATAAAAAATTAACACCAAATTTATTTTATTGTAATCTAAAAAATCAATCTATTACAAAATTCGGATGTTTCGGTCTCCTCTCCCACTTCTACCATGAAGCAGCGCTGCTTGGAGCATCCCTCCCTCGCCAAACGCCTCGCGATTCTTCTACCGGGTCCGGCCGGATCGAATCCGCTGCCCGCCGCCCAGCCACCACCGCAGCCGCCGCAGGTTCGGCGGTTCCTTCTCCCATTCGCCCTCGCCCCCGCCGCCCCCCGCACAGCCCGCCCATTTCATGAGTATTTTTCTCCCCGTCCCTTGGCGCGATCCGGTGGATGCGAGGGACCTGCCCGGGCTCGACCCGCCTTCACCCCGATCCTGCTGCCTCCGCCGCCGCGCTCCGCGGCGGGGAGGTCCCTTGCTCTCGCCTCCCGTCCCAGGAGCTAGCCGCTGGCCCATGGGCTAGGGGGTCCCCACTCGCCCTCCTGCGATCGCGCACGAGCGGAGGGGCAGCCCGCGGGATCGGCCCGTCTCCTCCTCGCGCTCTAGGAGCCCGGGGACGATTCCTCCCTTGATCGATCGGTCGGAGAGTTTCGCCTGCTCGTGGATCGGTTCATGCTGATGCGAGTACTGTGATTTTTTTTTTTTGGGTCCTTAGTGTACAGTTTTGCTCCTTGGGATGTGAAAGCTGTCCCGGGTGGGGATCCAGCTCGCGCTAGATTTTCACCCCGCTTTTGCCTTTCACTTTTCACCACTTAATCATTTTGGGAGGGTAAAGATTGGGTTCGGCGGGCGATTAACGCCCGATCACTGTGCAGGATTCTATTCTATTTCCACCTTATCTTCTGATCTCCATTTCCGTGCTGTTTAATGCAAGTGGTGGGGAGGCAAAGTAGAGATTGTGTTGCCGGTTTGGGGGAGATATTCTTGGGACATTCGGGCCTGTACAGAGATATCCCCTGCTCCGAGTTTAGTTTCATGTTCATAGTGGTGGTGGTGGGGAGGAGGGCACGTATTACGCGTTCTGATTGTCCCGGCCAGTTGGGGAGATGGGTTCTTCGCAGGAGTCCACCTTCTCGTCGGCCTCGGCAGCTGCGCAGGTGAATGCTTCCGCTCTGGACTTGCTCCCGGTCTATGCCAAGGAGCTTATTGCAGGCGGCGCTGCTGGTGCATTTGCAAAGACTGCGGTGGCGCCTCTGGAAAGGGTCAAGATCTTATTACAGGTGCAGTACTTCTGAAGTACTCAAACTTGCTATTTCAATGTTAGAGTGATTGTGTGGATATTAATAGCTCACTTGCTGCACCATCTGCTGTTTGCTCTGCAGACAAGAACTGAAGGTTTCCAGTCCCTTGGGATCCTCCAGTCCTTGAGGAAACTGTGGCAGTATGAGGGAGTCCGAGGCTTCTACAAGTGAGTGCATTGGCCTTTAGCTGTTGAATTAAGTATATACTGAATTACTGAATCTGATGTTGCTCTGTTATTGCCCATGCAGAGGGAACGGTGCAAGTGTGCTTCGGATTGTTCCATACGCGGCGTTGCATTACATGACATACGAGCAGTATAGGTGCTGGATATTGAGCAATTTTGCTCTGTCAGTAGGTACAGGGCCCGTTGTTGATCTTTTAGCTGGCTCAGCTGCTGGTGGGACTGCAGTTTTGTGTACATACCCGTTAGACTTGGCTAGGACCAAGCTGGCATATCAGGTATTGCATTAGCATGCCCAATGATACATTTTTTCATTGGTTCCTTTGACTGTGGTGAAGGTATGAAGGGTCTCCCTACTGCATTGCTGGAACAACCCTATGAGCAGTATTGCTTGTTTATGTCGTGTTGGCTGTTGTTATATTGCTGCTACCAATGATTGCTTCAAGGCTGTTTATACTAATTTCTACATGTTTGCTCCAAGGTTTCAAATGTGGGCCCATCTGGCAATGCTTTGGGAAATTCTGGTCGACAACAAACATATAACGGTATAAAAGATGTCTTCAAGACTGTTTACAAGGAAGGAGGTGCACGATCTTTATATCGTGGAGTAGGTATGTCTTATCTTGGTCTCATTTCCTTTCTATGATTAGAAGTAGCATTGTTTGTTGCTTCTCTAGTATGTGGGCAACAAGCTATCACATAAAATCTTTTCCACACTTCCATGTCTGTTAATGCCGCACACTTGCACGTCTTTGTTTATGTTGTAACAAGATGTTATGTATTAAGGTAGTTTGATGCCAAATAGGCTTTCTTCAGTTCTATTTTTTGGTGTCAACAAGGTGACCTGAAACACAATTGTCAGGGCTAAACATATTAGTTAGGATGAGCTATTGAGCTACCACATGAATATCCTGAAACTTCTGATTAGAATTACATTACTTGAGCTACGTATGTAATTTGTTTAGGCCATACAATGCAATGCTCATGAGGAGGTTTCAAAATTATTTTAATCGATTACAGGCCCAACTCTGATTGGTATTCTTCCATACGCTGGCTTAAAATTTTACATATACGAGGATCTGAAATCTCGAGTTCCAGAAGATTACAAGAAATCTGTTATATTGAAACTATCTTGTGGAGCTTTAGCTGGTCTATTTGGGCAAACCCTCACTTATCCATTGGATGTTGTCCGGAGGCAAATGCAGGTAAGATTCCTATATTCCATCAATAGTTAATATGCAAACTGTAGTTTTGATTGCATTATCTGTTTGGTCACTACTCTCACAAGACTTTCTGCCTCCAGGTTCAAAGCAAGCAGCCTCAAAATTCAAGTGATGGCTTCCGTATAAGAGGAACTTTTCAGGGTCTCATGCTTATCATTAGGTGCCAAGGGTGGAGACAGCTCTTTGCTGGCTTGAGCCTTAACTATGTCAAGGTAATAAGCCAGGCCAAGATTTTCTTTTCAAAAGCCAAAATTTGAAGAAAAAAAAAGAGATTAACTAATTTCGATTTTTTGCAAGGTGAAAAACGACATTATCTGTTCATGCATGCACTCATATTTAGTTGCTCCTTGTTTTATTTTGCTTGTTTGTAATGATCTAGGCTTGACATAGTCTGTTCTATTTGTACCTGAACTTAATTTGCACTGGGTCGTTTTTAAGTAAATGATCAGCGACAGCGGCAACTGTGATGCTCATTTTGCACCATTATAAATACGAAGTTGTGTATGACAAATATAATTTTTCAGGTTGTCCCTTCGGTAGCAATCGGTTTCACAACATATGACATGATGAAGGCATTGCTAGGAGTTCCTCCCCGAGAGAGAATCCATGCATCAGGTGGTAACAAATGAAGCAATGCTCGCCTCCTTGTGTCAGGACTCGGGACCAGTGAACATAAGGAAATCTAATTTGTAGCATTGTCATTCTTGTTAAGTTGGGATGAAAATTATTGTAAATATCTAGGTCAACTGGATCTGTGCCTGTGACATTATGTTAGGTTCCTATGACATCAGTTATGCTACTTGTGATTTGTAACTGTAAATACACGATAACTACATGAGATTCCCGTACATTAACTATACAAGATAAGTACCATGATTGGAGATTCTGGTTTGGTTTTTTAACCCATTACCACCAACTGTGACTGAATCACTGAATGACCCTTTTGGAGCAAAGGTTAACACTTAGCAAAGAGGAAGATGTCAGTCTTGATAGGGTCTATCAGTAGAATCTGCAAGGCTTGATTTGAGTTGAGTTTCTTTGTTCTGCCAGCAGCACTGGAGGCCTTTTCCCCCTTGAAGTTCATTTGGTCATACACCCTGTTCTGTTTGCATGTAGCTTGCTAATTGAGGAAACAACCCCAAGGAAGGGAAATTGCTAATTGAGTAGAGCAAACATTTTGCCTCAGAATTAGCAAAATGGGTTCTTACAGTTTCGTGCTTCCCACACAGACAATCTTACACGCACATTGTTTATAGCACTTGAGCCACAGGAAGCTCTTGGGGGGAAAATCATTTGTTCATATAAAGTAAAATAAATTCCAGAAGGTTGACAAGAACTACATCAAATAAACCATATCCATGCATCCATCACTTTAGAAAAGAGTAAAAAACAACAGCAGATTTGTCTGAAGAGAAGCATACAACTGCAAACTGTACACCACCCACAATCCCAATGCACTCCATCTCCAAACGAGAAATCCACACCTGACCTGCATACCACTCAATCTTTCTTCTTGTTGGCAGGGGAGCAGAACCTCTCAAACAGCTTGGCGAAGTACCCTAAGAAATCGAGCCGCTTCTTCGGGTCATCTTTCTCCACCTCCCTGTTTGTTTCTTCAGGCTTCTCTCCTTCAACTGGAGTTTCAGCAGTAGCAGCAGTCTCAGCTGGAGCTTCAGTTTCAGCTGTGGGGGGTGTCTGCTCCTGCTGCACCGCTGCGACCACAGCCTGAATTTCTTCCACTGCTTGCTCCAATACATTCGATTCTTCAGTCTTGTCAGCAGAGGCGCCGGCGTCAGCGTCCTTGGCAGCTTCGCCTTCCTCTGCTTTCTCTTCAGCCTCAGGCTCTTTATCTTTGGATCCTGTTTCAACGAAATGATGATGCAAATGTTCAACAATTAGGCTGTGGATGTAAAAAAAAATTCACCAATTTCGGTTCTTGGAAACGATGGAAGATCAGATGGCTTACCATGCTTCCGCAAATGAAGAGCATCAGCAAGGCTCTTAACCTCCCCCTTGACCTTCACCATTTCCGGGTGGCTCTTAACCTCCTCCTTGACCTTGTCCATAACTTTACTTAAAGCATCCATGTCTTTTTTTCCTTGTTCTTCGCTTCCTTGCTCTGCAAAATCGACATGAATGCTTCATTAGAGAAAATGGTTTGGTCAGAGTCATTTTTCAGTCAGAGGCATCATCTGAAGTTTTGGGTCAAAATAGGTCCTAATAACAAGTCAGGAACGAGGAGATGGACAAGAACCGAAGTGTTCATTGGTTAATTACACTTTCCCCGATTCAAGCATCACCATAAGAGATATTGGTAGGATTGTAATTTTGGACTAAAATTACGGTGACCAAAATCCATGGGTTAATCACACGTTCTCCAATTTCCCCTTCAAATAAATCCCAAGTTACTGTACGCAATCATCACACCCCCAATCAGTGAATTATCAGCAGTAAAACGCAAATTAGGCGAAAGAAATTATCTTCTTACTGATCTATTCGACAGGAAAGGATTCTTGCAGACAACAGCAATGATGCCAAATCCCAAAACAAAAACATACACCAAAATCATGCAGACGGAGCGAGAAAACAATCGCACACGAGCTTGCAAGAGCCGAGAAAACAAGGACCTGTCATCCTATACGTTAAGTATCAGCTGAATTGAACTTTTGCAGTGAAAAGAAGAGACCCTTACCGATTGAAAAAATCTGCAGATCTGAAGAAGTTTGCAATGAACGGGGAAAGCTGAACTGAGGAAACCCGAAAGGCGCAGGCTTTTTGGTGTGTACTGTGCGAAACTGAAAGAATTTTGGCTTTCTGGGTTATGGTTCTAACTGAGCCCCTTGATATGGACTAAATTACCAGTGTGAAGCTAATGTTTAATGTATTATATAGACACAAGCAGTCAAGCACCACTGGCTGGAGCATCACGATGGTAGGACAATGCAGGAGAGTGACAGCGAAATGGACGCTGGCTTTCATGGTGGTTGGTCGAGGAGGATATGATCCTGCATCGTGGCTTGCACGGCGTAGCTAATTGCCATACAGAGTGTCTCTGCTCCAGCTGGATCTATCAAAGGCTGCTTTGTTTAACTTGAAACAGTACTGTATTTGCTATGGCTGCATTGATCCCAGGAGAATAGTTGGGAGATAGCAGTTGGATTCTTTGGTGTTGATGTTTATTGGTATTATCATTTGTGAATTCCTGTCTGTACAAATGGAGATGCATTATGGGATTTGGTTTGTGTGGTATGCATGTATTAGGGTCAACTAATGACCATCTAGCAAATGCAGGCCCACTAAGAAAACAAAGAAACATGGTGCTTGAGCTGTAATTTTCTTACCAAAATAATTCAGATAATCGCTGTATTCAGCTCACCGATGATCTCTGAAGGAAAGTTTCTTTGCTTGGATATTTTTTTTTCAGATTAGGTTTGGATCATGGAGAAAACACAGTCTGGAAAATGGTATCAGGTACTCTTTTTTTTTTTTTTTTTGCGAAGTATCAGGTACTCCTTCAATCACACATGGGCAACATCCTAGACAATCATTGTGCATAAAGCTGCTTTTACTTGGAAGGAAAGCTAAGCAAGACGATAGGCCGGGAGACCAAATCCGATTAAGGTAGGCTGCTAAAGAAATGCCATTCTAATTCGCAAAAATAAATAAATAAATGCAGTTCTAATTAGCGAACAAATAAATAATTGCAGTTCTAATTCGCAATAAACAAATAAATGCCGTTCTAATTCGCAATCAATAAAAAATAAATGCAGTTTGAAGCTATGAAATGTTCGTTAAACACAAGACATTCTTTCTTTAACAATTTCCAACTTTATTTTACCCTGATAATTGCATTTGTTGAGCATATGTGTTGACACCATTAGAGAAAACTTAGTTTGTTTTCAACACCTTGTGTGATATTTTCGTTGCATATGTCTAAATGATTTGTTTCGTTACCATGATGCAAACCGACCTACTCCATGATCATGACTGAAATCAAATCAACCTTTGTTTCATGTGCCATGTATGATGTATAACATCACTGCTTTCTTAATCAATAGCTCGTGGTATATGAGTATTTCCTTCAAAAGGGTCATATCCGAGGAGATAGTTCACCTAATCTGGAGAGAGGTTTCAATTGCTTCACAGTACAAATGCATCCACATTCGTTTTTTTAAAAAAGGGCGGTCACATAATTTTAGACGACTTTTTTTTCTGTGGTTTGCACGGGTTTTCATTAAGGGTGTAGTTTCCACCTATATGTTCCCCATCTAAATAAGTATTACACTACGAAAAACTTGGGCTGGGCCTTTGTTTTTCAATTATATACATTGTAAGCATAGTTTACTTCAGAACTATTATGACTCACCCATACTGAAGCAAACCAATTCTTCTTAATATGGTCTTTTACAGTAGTACGGTGGTATTATCGGTTTTTTTTCAGTTTTTTACTATGGGTAAAATGGTAATTTGCGTGATGTATATTGTTTGGAAAAAATTTCTCCGCTGCCAAGGTTACATAAAAAGACTTGATTTATTATATTACAACAATATTATTTTGTATATTTCCGATAATACTCATGTACTACCCATACCACCTATGAATACTACCCATACCACGCTAAAAAAACTGGTGGTACAGAATTAATCTCAACCGTCGGATCCTTACATATAGGTTCTTTTATATTACATACGAGTCCTTTTCAACCGGTGGTACAAGGTGGTATTGTGTACCGTAAAAAACCTCTATGCTGAAGACTTATCCAAGGATTGGTTTCACTTAATATCTTTTATGATCTTAATTTAATTTGTAATGCAAGAAAAACACCTAACGTGGAAGTTGAACTGCACTAGCCCAAATGTACACAAAGTGCATCTTTTCCCTGAAAAAGCTCCGGTAAGGACCACATAAATTGGATGCAAGATTCAAAGAATGTTGCAAGCTGCAACCCATTTTCCCCCTTTAAAGACACTCTAAATGAGTGCAGCTTACCTAGTTCCTTCGAATGGCTGGCAGCCTCGGAGTGACCTCCGAGTTCTTCTTTCGCTTTCTCAATAAGGCCTGAGCCTTTGTGCATGATCGTTTCAATGCCTGACTTCACATCTCCTTGAAGCTTACCTGTCGCCGTCTCGGCATCTGTCCATTAACCCCAAAGGTCAGGGAGCAGGAAATAATATTAAAAGCACATCGGATTCAGGACAGCTAATGTGGAAGTAATATGCAAGGCACGATATGGTATCACATTTAAAATTCAGCTTGAAAGCTTCTGTGAATTATACGTTCCTGAATTTCCATAATGTAGTATAACTATCAACTATCAGAATTAGCAGTTCTATTTTGTTGACTTTGACCACCGAAAAAACGTGCAACATATAAATGTAGCCTGTCAGGTCGATATCAAGGCATTTTCAAAACCATCTATTCAGAAAATTAAAATTCTATCTGCAACTAGCAATCATCTATTTGCCGTGTTACCATCTATAACAATGACAAATTGAATTCCAAACCATTGGCGTGCTACCTACTACTTTCATCCTATCCTGTGAAGTACTTAGAGAGAGGCTGAAGAACGCGAGGAGGAATAGCTAGCTACCTCTGAAACTAAATGGCATTTCTGCACACAAAACATAAGGTGAACATGAAGTCAAATAACTAACCGTTCTTGGTTGACTGGAGGCTTCCTGCAAGGGCATCAAGCCCTCCCTTGGCACGATCGAAAAGGTCATTCTTCCCGCGGCTATCTTTTCCCTTCTTCTGCGATCCTTCAGAGTCCTTGGCTTTCTTTGAGCTCTTCCTCTGAAAGAACATCTTGCTCTGTTCCTCCTCTTACACTGCGATCATCATATGCATGCAAGGAAAAACTTAACCAATCTACCGTAGAAGATTCAAGCAACCTAAATGCAAACTTCAGCTAATTTTGAGGAAGCAATCTACTGTGTCAGCATCTTCTGCCCCAGAAGTTAGCACACATGATCCAGTAATTGTTTGCTTCAGCAATCAGCTCAGCAGAAGGCAATCAAACACGGATGTTTATTTGTAATAACTTCGAAGTTCGGCACTTCTAATTCATTGTGTTTGGCACAAAGGGACATGTTGAATCATGCATGGCTTTTTTTTCTAGAGCATGATACTGGTTGTCCAACCCTGGATACATCAACCAGCTCATTGCTACAGAAATCCAAAGAGAAAAATCCAAACAAAATGTGATGAAGCTTGTTGGCAGAGAAGGGAAAGAGCATAATGACACTCAAGATAGCAACAGGAGAGCAGATCTAACGCAGTGAGCAAGAACAACCTATCTAACTTCTGATTAACAGGAACAGACTCCTTGAAGAAACTATTGACAACACCCAATATCACCATTCGAATAAAAAAAGTATAAGCGTATAAAGGATCGGATATCGGATATGCACTATCTTACCAATCTTCCTTGAAATGATCAGGAAATGGAGAGCTGTTGCAAAAGGACAGAAGAAGAGAAGAGGCGTGTTCAGGATTTCAGGGGGGGACGTGTGTAACGTGGTCCTCCATTTATGGAGCCATCTATTAGTCGCTGCCACAATTAAGCATGTCAACTAGTCGCAACCATAAGCCTCTGATAATATGATTCTTATTCGATTTTGCTTATGTTTTTTTAACCTATTTTACATGGTATTTGATAATTTCTTTATTGGCCGAGCAGCGTGGAAACAAAACTATCGGTTTCTGTCCTTCCGATACGGCAGTAGTAGACATATCTTCTTGGGTTTGACTTAACCAGCGCAATCATGCTTCCCTGGAGAGGAGGTTGTTGCACAAAAGAAAGGTGAACACATGGCAAGCATGTAGTATACTAGAATTGAGAGTAACTATACTGGATCTGAAGTGTCACACAAGAATCTTCCTTGGCCTGTCTTGTACACTTCCTTTTGCTTCTTGCAACAGCACACAATTAACTTGGCCGTGACAGCTCAGGGACGAGCGACGGCGGCGCCTGTGGGCATCGTAACCTCCTTGGAGGCGTCGTCTCTAGAGACACCGTCTGGGCTGTCGGCATGGCCGGCCTAACTTCGCGATTGCTTCGGCCGGTGGAGACGTTCTCGTTGTGCGGCTTGCATCATGGGGGTTGCCTACCTCAAGCCACGACGTCTACTCTCCTGCTGGTGTCCGAGGGTCTCTTCTCGGCTGTTGGTTTCAACCGCTTGCAGCGTTCCGCGGCGGCCGGGGTTGCTTGGCACTCCCCGGTGCGGTGCGGGACAGCGTCTGAGGACGGTGCTTGCGGCAACTACAGCCAGTGAGACTTGGCCTGCAGCGGATCGCGACGGGGCTTTTCAGCACGGCTGAAACTTCCCGGTGCGGTACAGCGTCGGAAGACGGCGCAGGCGACATCTTCGGTCTTCTAGCTCGATGGCGGCGGCTTGCGCGAGGGGGAAGCAACGAGATGATTCGAGCCTCTGTGGTGGTCTGCAGCTTGATTCGGCTTCTGAGGGCGGGGCATCCCTTTGGGCTTCTTCGACGGCAATCTTTGAGACGAGTCTGGAGCGTGGAGCCGTGTGGCGGGTTTGGCGGTCCCCGCACACGAGAGAGAGAGGCGTGCTGAGAGGCGGGTTGGTGGTCCCCGCGCACGCAAGAGTTGTTTCTGACTCGGTGTTTCTGCATGCCGACTGGTGGCCAATTCGGGAGCAACAGCACTACAGCGTTGGGTCCTGCACGACGGTGGCCCTTTCGGTGTGGTGGTGCCTGTCCCTCCGTTCCCTATCTGCGACGGTCTTCACTTCAGTGGTTTTTCGATGCTTGTTTGAGTGGGTGGAGCTGCAGTCTTGCTTTGTCTTTTTGTCGTCGTTGTGTGTAGAGTTGTGGCCGGGTTGATGTCCCAATCCAACCGGCCAGTGCGTACAGCTGTGCAGTAACCCGTGTTGAGGTTCCAATCCAACCGGGCGAGTTTCTTTTTTCTTTCTTTTATTTTTCCTGCTTATGATCTCCCAGGATCATAGTCTTGTATTTTTTTCTGCTCTATCAATGAAACACGCACTGTCTTGTGCGGTTCGTTAAAAAAACTTGGCCGTGACAGATATCCTGGTACTACCATGCACGTTTCTGGAAGCATTTGATCTCCGTCAATTTTTCTGTTTCCCTACACCACGCAACCTTTTTTTAGAAGCCCTACATCACACAACTTGTAAAAAAAATACTACATTCGTCCATAAATGTATGACATTTAGGACAAGCTAGTTAGTTCATTTTTGAACTAATTTGCTTGTTATAAATATTATATATCTATATTTAAAGGCAGAGGTAGTAGCACACAAGTCTCCCTAGGAAAGGTGGTACTTGCGGGTACTTTCCTTTCTTATCCTTCTTTAATAAATAGTAGATTTATACATAATTAAAAGGATATAATAGTAATTTCTCACTATTTTTTTACTTCCGTTTGTACTTTTTGGTACTTCCACCATTAGATTTCGTCGGATGAATTGCTCTCATTAATCTCATGAGGTTTTTTACGGTACTTTTTTTAGAAGGAACATGTATTGATCTTAGTGCATTACACCGGTCTGTTTACAAACAGGACCCGAAAGAAAATGAAAATTACAAAGAAGTTCAAAACTCATGTTCATTTTCCTTGAAGCCTTCAGCGATCTGTTCGTCGCCGCCGTCGAAGCCGCTTCCCACTCGTCGCCGGGCACCAGAGCCAAACTCCACAAAGTGGAGGCCGCAGAGGAGGGCTTACTGCTAGGCGAATCAGCCGAGTACGCTGCCTCCCAGGCGCATCGGCCAACTCCAGTACCCACGACGCATCCTTCGATTCCACAGCCGGCAATCCGAGCAATGCTCAGATTTCCTTCAAAGATCATCTTCCTTGTGATTAACAGGGTCAACAACATCATCACCAGGAAAAGATGACGATGCGCCGGCCCTCGACTCCTGGACAGGTCTCCCCAGCCTTTCCGTTGACGTCGGAGTAGATCGCCATCGGAGAACAGAAGAAGCTGAGAGAAATTATTCCTCTGCCAAGCCGTCGCTTCCGCATCGCCGGCGCCGCCAGGAAAACCAAGCCGCAGAGGAGCCACGCTCCACCGGCAAAACCTAACTCCACCGCCGAGCATCGGCGGCGAGCAAACCCTAGACCTAGAAGGACTCGATTGAGGACTCGATCTACTAAAAGATGGACCCCCGCCCCCTTGCCACCGGCTAGAAGGCCGGAGACGAGGAGGAACGGGGGCCAGAAACCTAGCGGCGGCGGCGGCGAGCAGGCACCCGCGCGGGGCGTTCCGCCTGTGTCAGGTTTTTTACGGTACTTGTGAAGTGTTAGGAAGTATTGGGTATTTTGATTTTCCCACCACTTAATTAATTAAAAAATAAACTAATTGAGAAAAGGGTATTGTGGGAATTTCCTCTCTCCTCTCCTCTCTCAATCCCTTTGCGCGCACGACGTCTGTTGGTTCTGCCCACGTCGGGAACCCGCATCAGGTGGTCTACTCGCATTGCCCGGCGGCGCCGCCACCGCGAGCCCGCCAATCACGCACGCGCCTCTTGCCGACTTGCCGCGGCAGCGAAGTTCATGGCAGCGATTCTGCAAACTCCGTCTCTAATCCATGGCACGGCAAGCAGCCTTCACATCACTGATTCGCACGAAGACGAGGGGAGCGTTTCGCGTGGCCTGTGTGTTCAGTTGCTCTTGTGATTTCGTCTAGGATAGCCTGATTGCCTCGGCTCCCTTCACCGGCGACTCGATCGAGCTCACGGCCGCGGATGAGCTGACCGCGTCAGAGCCTCGGCACCGCTATGCGCCATGTCGTGTCCTTGCGCCAGTGCCTGCAGACCGCAGCACGATCCGTGCTTTGTCATTGCACGCGGATGACGCCGGGCGGCAGGAGCCGGAGCCCGAGCCGGAGGACGGCGTGTGCTCGATGCGGGACAGCAAGGGAGGCCTCACGTCGCGCACTCGCGTGGCGCGCGAAGTGGACGGCGGCGGCCACGGCTACGAGGACGACGAGGGCGGCCAGGGTCACGGTGGCGCCCGCCGCGACGGAACCTGCATGACGAGGACGACGTTCCTACAAAGTGGTTAACGGTGGCCGCCGATGCCTGCCCGGCGGCATCCCCGTCTGGCTCCACCACTCACCTCCCGACGCAGAGCCTGTGCGGTGGAGACCGGAGAGGAAAAGAGCCATCCACTACTCCAGCCACAGACATAAAACAGGGAGCCGGTCAGAAGTATTGTGAAGTTACACATATTCCTTTTCTAAATTAAAAACAGTAAATTAAAAATTGTTGTGAGTCCTACCAAATTAGTACTTCCTAGTACTTCCTCATAGAAACTTCACAATACTTCCTGGTACTTCCACCGTTGGATTTCGTCGGATGGATGGCTCATAAAAAAACAAGCATTCTAAAATTTCTCTAATCTCATATAAATTTCTCAATGAACTAATGATGCTTAGACATGGCAGGATATTTTAAATTTGCATTTTATCTTTGAGATGAGAGATTTTCTTGAGGTCCAGGAGTATGAGAGAAGAATATAAATTGGATCAACCGGATCGTTAATGAATTTTTTTTATCTTTTTGCAAACTTGGTTTTATGTTCAAAGCTTAATTACACGATGGATGCCACCATTTTTATTTTATATCTTAGGATTTCTTTTTATATTATACACAATGATGAATTAGCCGGTGCTAGTAGATACTCGTAGTTATGTTGCTTGACCACGTGGATCGATGGTTACATGAACACTACCATCCAATAAGAGTGATCCATATTTCCCTTCACGGCATGACAGCATCACTTATATTGCCGCGGTTTAATTAGTGCCCAACCGGAGGCGTCTTCATGCACCGGTTCTCTTTCAGCAGGCATCGAATTCAATCAGCAAGGGCATGTGTTTATCTAGAATGGGATTGACGATTGACAGTGACGCCCATGCTCTTGATGTGATCGAGTTGTACAATGAGGCTCTGCACGTATGTTTCTCTTTTTTTTTCATCGTTCATAGCGTGTTTGTTTAGCCATCAGCCAACAATATTTTTCTCTCACATCAAATCAGCGCCAACCACTTGTCCCACTCAGCCAGCATCATTTTTTCTCACGACAAATCAACATCATCTAACTATCACCAGCCAACCAAACAAGACGGTCTAGCTATCTATTTGAAGATTGATGATGACCCATGGTAATTCCGTGAGTGAAGAGGCCGGATAGTCAAGATGACGAGCGTGTGTTTGGGTACGGGAAATTGCACGTGAAGTCGATAGTCACAACCGTTTAAATTGGCCACGCGTACGTAACACGAGCCGGCCGGCCGGCCGTGCAAGGAAGGGTAATCCATCTCCAGCTAATCGGATAAACATCATCATCATCAGGAAGAAAGTTTCATCAGCTTGCATTGCTTTGCTTCTTGGATGAACAACATTTGATCCATTCCATTTATGTTCCGGAATATATGCCGTGCCAGCTGGCTCCACCCACGTTGACCGTTGACACCGCCCACGACCAAGTCAGCGGCAGCGTGCCAGCAACAATCTCCATCGTGCCCTGGCCAAGAAAAAAAAAAGAAACCGGATCACGGGCCACACAGTCCGTCCGTCCGTCACTTAACACGGCCCTTAGTTTCATCAAAAAAAAAAGACGGCCTTTAATTATTGGGCCGTTACCCATTCATCGTTCGGCCCATTAGAGACCCACACACGCAGCACGCACGCACCATTCACTCGTCGTAGCTCTCGCCGCGAGGAAGAGCACAGAGCCACAGAGGCTGCGGAGAAGAAGGCTAGGGTTTAAGGTGCTCGGCGATGGCGTCGGCGGCCAAGTCCCTGGTGGCGCGGGCGGGATCCTCCCTCCTCGGCCGCCTTCTCGCGTCCCCGTCCCCGTCCCTCCTGCGCGCCGGGCTGCCGCCGCTGGCCAGGCTGCAGCCGCACGTCCCGGCGCCGCCGCCGCCGCCGCTGCAATCGGTGGATGCGTACGAGGCGGAGGTAGTCGCGAGGCTGACCTCCATGCCTGGCGAGATCTCGTTCCCCTGTGGTCTCCCCTCGCTCCGATTCTTCATCGACGACGGTACGGCTTCTCTCTCGCGCTCCCTAATGAATTGGGCGGCAACATTTGGCCTCGGATCAGTGCCAACTGCCGGATGTTGAGATAGGGGGAAATGTGGCGTTACCTTACAATTCGTTCTGTATACAGATTGAGGCGCGTTTAAGTACTCAAACTTGGTTTATGTTGCCGTGCACTATGTTTATGATTTCCAATTTGCGATTAGCCGATTGCAGATACATTGAGCCTTGGATTGTGCGTGCTTGGGAGGGATTGGCATGATTTCTGACATTACGGGCTTCATTTCTCGTCCCTGCTAGATTGTTTTTTAGAATCCCATGATAGTCTTGGTGAATGGTGATATGCTAATACTACTTGCCTTAGGTGACGGTGCTTGCTTGTAGCTTGAGCCTTTCATCAGATACAACCTGACATGTTTGTCCTATACCTTGGTGCAATATTTTGAATAAGTTACCACCAAGGTGAATGATTTGTCTGTGTGCGCCTCAAATGAGTGTTTAGTGCCCGTGCTTCTGTCTATGTGATTCACAAGCAGTAGTGCTTCTAAATCTGTGTTATTGTTAAAAGGTAGATTGGTAGCTGATCATCTTTTTTTCAACAAAAGTTGTTCTTGTAGTTTGGTCACTCGTGTGCATTGAAGTTTGCATGGATTGTATTCACCATTCGGATTTTCTGGTATGGCTTTTGTACAACGAATATTGATCATTAGTAGAACACAAAGATTGGTACAGTGCACACTTGGACGTGGAATCATTTGAAAGCCTAAAATTGGGATTGGGTGGAGGTTGTGAACTTCTCGCAGTTCATAAAGATATTGGGTGGAGGTTGTGAACTTCTCGCAGTTCATAGAGATATGTTACGTTGAATGTGCTGGACAAGTAAATGTTTAGTGCTTTTGCTGTGTCTTTATGATCCACAAGCAGTAGGGCTTCTGAAATCTCTTTTATTTGTTTAAGGAAGATAGGTGGCTGACCATCTGTTTCTCGAGAAAAAGTGGTGCTTCTAGTTTGATAACTCTTGTGTATAGGAGCACATCAAGCTTATAAGTGCCATTTGAATTTTCCGTTATGCCTTTTTGTATCTTGAATATCAATAGGTACTTCGGTAGTAGAACAAAGGTTGGTACAATGCAGCTGTATGTGGAATCATATGGAAGCGTAAAATTGAGATTGGGTGGAGCTTTAGAACTTCTCACAGCTCATAATGATATGGTTATGTTGAATTGAATCCTAGAGTTTGGTAGAAAGTGATCGAGAAATACTCAAGTGCACGGCTTTCCTTTTGCTATCCTGGATTGTTTACTTGCACGGTGCCAAATGGTGTCTGCCCCTTGTTATCTGCTGCTGATTGTCCTGAAATTGGGTAGAAAGTGCCTGACAGATACTCAAGTACACAAGCATTCCTTTTGCTATGCTGGATTGTTTACTTACATGGTGCTGAACTGTGACTGTTCCTTGTCTCTTCTGCTCCTGAAATCGTGTTGTAGTGTTAGGTGACTTGTGATCTGGGAGCAGATCAAATTATTGTTGTTTTTATTTCCATGATGAGTTGGACTACCTTCCGCGTCTACTAATCTGTGTCATATCTTTTCCTATTTGCAGTTGAGAATCCTGCTGCTAATGAGCCCCTTCTGCTAATAAAGAGAACTTACCAGCCCAGCACCATCAAGCGGAAAAGGACACATGGATTTCTTACACGGTAGGGTCCTCTGCTGGCATTGATCCGGTTCGACTGTGTGCTACTTACTAGTATTTTGCGTATGTGTGCTACTTACTAGTATTTTGCGTATATTTCATCGTGTAAAAGATGATAGTTCTTCAAGTTAGTCACTCTAGTGTACATATTTCTGCCACATATTGACCCTGTTTGCACCTATCAATCACAGGAGGGTCTTAGTGTGGCTGGTTTGGGCATGTTATATAGTTCTGCTTTCTTGTGTCTGCGTTCTGGTGCACTAATGTCCTTACACCTGCAGTAAGTCGACCAAGGGTGGGCGCAAGGTGATCGCACGGAGAATCGCCAAAGGCAGGCACAGACTCTCCGTGTAGCGAGAGATCCGGT
This sequence comes from Cenchrus fungigraminus, assembly GCA_036936925.1. NCBI lineage: Eukaryota > Viridiplantae > Streptophyta > Magnoliopsida > Poales > Poaceae > Cenchrus > Cenchrus fungigraminus. Next base: position 40,373,708 of record CM072778.1, on the reverse strand, counting down.
AGCAGTTCTTGACAATGTTTTTCATCTCAGCAGATTTGTATTGTTCCTTGTATGAAACCTTAGAGCTTCAAAGCCTACCTATGCTTACGGCTTGCCGACCCTCTGCTGACGGTGAGCGCCCAGAAAAATCAGCAGACCATGTATGGATTTTCCATCTTACCAGACAACTGTTCCGCGAAATAAACTAGAACTTGCTTCCACACCCGTTGTGCTCATTCTGCTCCTCTGCTGTCGCTGCATTTGTTTGTTGCCGTACCAAGCTCTGTACGTGCCACTTGGGATTGTTTCAGTTACTATACTTCCTTGTCGAGTGGTCCACTGGTCCTAGTGATTAGTGAAGCAGATGGACCTGTTACCATTTTTCTTTGGACGCGGGTGGTGATGCGCTACCATGATAGGGCTGGACGCGTTGCCCTTGCTTGCCCCGCCCGGGGCGCTGCGGTGGCGGCCGCTCCGCTCGCCGGGTCACGCTCGGCTCCTACCCTTGCGCGACGTGTTGTGCCCCAGCCTACGTCTACGTGTACGTGGACGCCCTCCTGCCACCACGGCTTTGAAGCTGGGGAGCCTTGGGATACCTTAAACTATCCTGGAGAAAGGAGGCGAGGCGCTCACATCTCATCTCGGTCGCGTGTGCCTTTGGACGCATGTGGCTCCGTGCTTTCCAACAGGGTTGGCACTTGGCGCCCAGCGATGGAGCTGAGGACCCCTGAGCTCGCACGTGTTGCGGTTAGGTCCCAAAGTCCCCATTGCCCAACTCCCAACTCGTTTTTTTTTACAAGGCAACTCCCAACTCGTTGTTGGTGCAGTCTCAGGGGCTTCAGTCTGCTGCGTGGGAATATTAGATGAATATTCGTATGCGGCTACTACGTTCAACCAAAATATCAATTCTTTTTTCCTTAGGGCAGCAACCAAAATACTACTTGATGTCTAGGAAACGGCAGGTCGGCATTGTGCTTGAACGCGGCCCAAGTTTTCATCTGGTTCATGCAAAGAAAAGGGATTTTTTTAGTAGAAAATTTGTTATCTAAGACTGCTCCCTAATAAGGCTAAAGTACTTGAGTACATTTAAGATAACGAAAGGCGCCAAAGCATGCATGCATAGCTTTGACCACTGTCCACTGTTGTTCTATTGGAATATGATTATAACATCCAATGAATTTATGATATCATACAAGTGCATTTCGATACATGGAGGGGTCTGTATCCAAATATTATTGTTGTGATGAAAGAGTAGGACAACAACATTCTCAAATTTAGCGGCTCGTTAAAATGCTGTAATGCAGAAGAGGGAAAGCTTGGGACTTGGGAGGAATACAAGTGTACTCCTAAAAGAGCATCTCCAAGAGTATCTAATTTTTTCCTAAGTTTTACAACTCCTAAAAAAGTATTGGAAAGAATAAAAAAGTCATCTCCAAGAGTTCCTAATAATCAACTACTAAAATATACAAGACAATTTTACATTAGGAATTTTATACTATCTCTAAATTATCACAACCGCTTTTATATATTCTTTCTCTTTTGTACATTTATATCAGAAACACTTATCTACTTTTTAATCTTTTTGTGTCCTTCCACCTTTAGATTAGGCACGAGGTGATCTTTTTCGGAATCCTAAAAGATTAGAAGGATGTATTAGTTGTTGGAATGATATTTTTCTCATCTTACAAAAAATCAAGGATTAGGAAGGGGTTTATGATACTCTTGGAGAGCAAAAATATGTGCAGGGGGTTTGTATTGAATTGAACTACTCAACGGGGGAAATGCCCCGTGAAACATCGAATCGATTTCAGACCTTTATATGTTGCAATTCCTCCATAATTCCTATAAATATTAAACATGCATTTAAAATGCTTCAGCACAAGTTTTTTTTAAGTGGTCCAATTCTTTCCAAACTTCTTCTATTCCCATTCGTTACAATTTACAAAGATGCCCTTAGCCGCTGCCGCTTCCCGCTTGTTTAAAATGCTGAAACCCCGACACCTCACAGGCTCACACCGCACCGCCCCCGCCGCGCAGCCAGATGGCCTCCTCCTCTTCCTCCTCCTCCCCGTGCCCGCTCGCCCCCAGGCCAAGCGGCGGCTCCCAGCGCACGACGACGCACGCCAGCGGTGGCGGGCTCGGGCTCGGGCTCGGTCTCGGAGGCGAAGCAATGGCGCGGGGCGCCGCGGCGGTGAAGCGGGAGCCGAAGCCGGAGCCGTGGGCGGGGGAAGCGGAGGCGGCGGGGTCGGTGGAGCTGCTGCCGCGGCCGGTGGAGGGGCCGCCGATTCCGGCGCCGTTCGTCGCGAAGACCTACGAGATGGTGGCCGACGCGGCCACGGACGCGGTGGTGTCGTGGGCGCCCGGCGGCGCGGGGAACAGCTTCGTGGTGTGGGACCCGCAGGCGCTCGCCGTAGGACTCCTCCCCCGCTTCTTCAAGCACGCCAACTTCGCCTCCTTCATTAGGCAGCTCAACATCTACGTACGTATTCCCCCCATGCCCGAGCCCCACCCTACTAGTTGCTGCTTCGTGCTGTGAACGGTGCTCTCGGTGGCAACCGGGTTCAGTTATCTCGTATGCTTTGTCTCAAATTTCTAGCGATTCATCGGCCCGGTTCCTTTTCCCTGTTGCGCGCTGTTGTCTGATCGATGTAGGTCATAGTTGTCTGAAAGGGCAAGAGATTGAAATCTTGCCGAAATGAATACTATGAGCTGCCTGAATTTTGTGGCTGGATCGTGTGAGCAAATGGGTGCACATCTTGGAACGCTGGTGAACATTGTGTATTTCTTTTTAGTCTGAATTGGTGGCAGTACTAATATGGGGGAGGGTGCACTGCAGCACTGGGGTTCCTTTTGTGGTCTGTGCAGATTCGGATTGAACCATGGGTAGTTTTCAGAGATAACAATTGAATGATTTAGAACCATCCCCAGTTCCCCACTGTTATTTTTATCCAATTTTCTTGATTTGGGCTGTTGGGTGTAGCAGGCAGGATTGCTGCGTCATCCTGAAAATTCAAGTGGTCGGCAATATATAAAACCGAAATCTAATGCTGATGTAGCTGCATTTGTGTATACAGAGAACATGTCTAATCATGCCACTCAGTTACGATCATCTAGAACCTTGACAAGGGATGGATTTTTGTGACAAGTCAAATGTGCTTAGATTTCATCAGCTCCACTATGACTGTGTTTCACTTATGTCCAGTTTCTCATGTTGCGATCTAAGGTACTCGTGCTATATATTGCCTAAAATAAAGAGGATAATATGCTTTTTGCTGGGCACAACAAGTGTCCAAGTAGTTGGTATCAGTGTTTTCAAATCGTCTGATTTATCGTGATAAATCGCGATAAATCGTCCTTATCGCTCAGCGCATACCGATAAGGACCAGCGATCCGAGTTGAGCGATAAGAAATCAAATCGTCCACTTACCACGATAAGTCGTCCGATATGACTGGGGACGATAAGTTTTGAGGGACTTTACTGCTAATTGTTTGTAACGTTGGTTAACTGGGCACCCAGCTTTTGATGTATTAGACATTTAGACTTCATGTTGTCATCATTTGAGACCTTGTTTAATTATGTGATTGCTTCCTGTTATGGTTGGCTAGTTGCTTAACCTTCTTTTCCTCTATTGTTGCTTCCTATTATACTTTCTTGTTTATATTTGTTCAAAATTATGTTGATCATACACTATATGGTATGTATATTGGTCCTATACTCCATAGGACGATTATACTACCGATAAGGTCGATTAGCCTCGATTAATCAGGCTTATCAACGACTTATCACGATTTATCATCTTATCGGTACCCTTACGATAAGGTTCGATTTTACGATTTGAAAACATTGGTTGGTATGTCGTAATCAAATTCTATTCCGCTGCTGTAGTGAATCTCATGACCTGTCTGACTTTAAGCAGTTAAAAAGCGAAAGTGAGGATGGAAAATGATCTAACTCAAATTTCTTCTTTTGTTTGTCCTTTTGATGATGTGGAGCTCCATTATTCTTTTAGAATCTATCTTGCCTTCTGTTTCATGACCTATGACACTTCTTTTGTTTTTTATTGCAACTGATTACAAATTGATGTGTGTTTGGTTATTTATGTGCTAACTTATTTTTCTTGTTTTGTATTTTTAATCACAGTTAGATATCGCAAAATATGTAATCAGTGATTTGGGCTCATAGCAGAAATATTCTAGAAAAACTTGAAAAACATTGTATTACAAATCACCATCCCTACCCATGAAACGTTTGGCTTCCTGGCCACAGTGGCCTGATGCTGATGTGGGTAGCGAAAGGCTGATTGCGTAACCATTTGTCCAAATTCTAATGGCTCTATTCCTGTTATGCAGGGATTCCGGAAGGTGAATCCAGATCGTTGGGAGTTTGCACACGAATCCTTCTTAGCAGGCCAAAAGCATTTGCTGAGAAACATCAAAAGGCGGCGCGCCCCCAAGCCTCAGATGGAACCACATCCAAGAAATGGAGCAAGCATTTGCTTTGATCAGCCCGAGGATTCCAGCGAGGTCGAGAACTTGAAGAGAGACCGCGCAGCTCTCAGGGCTGAAGTCCTCACGCTGAAGAAGCAGTACAGCAGCTGCAAATCCCAGCTCGTTGCCTTGGAGGAGAGGATCCTGCACAATGAGAGGAATCAGCAGAAGGCCATCGCCTTCTTCGCAAAGGTTCTCAGCAACCCAACTTTCGTGCAGCAGCTCCTTCTTAACTATGCCACTGCAAACAAAGAGCTGTGCAGCACCGCGAAAAGGAAGCGGCTGATGGAAAATGAGGAGGAGGAGCATGTTGGTGCACCACTGAAGAATGGTATGGAACCTACATTGGCAACGACGGGGGCCAATGCTTCTGCTTCTAGCAGTGATGGTGGCGCGGCCGCGAACCATGAACCCATGCCCGAGTGGAGTTATCAGGAGATGGACAACGTTTGGGAGGATGTTTGGGATGAGCTGGACGCGATACCTGGTGCTGAAATGGACCAAGAAGACAAGGCCGCAGCCAGGCTTGCAGTCGAGGAGTTCGCTGGACGGCCTTGTGGTTGGGTTGATGACTGCCCATATCTAGTGGAGCAAATGCAATTTGTTGAGCACTAGAGGCGCAATGCAAGAATAGCTTGATCTTGAGAGGGATTGTTCATATTAGGACTCTGCCAACTAGCCCAAATTAAGTGGCATGTCTACTGTTGGCTCGCTCACTTTACTGTCCATAGCTCCAGCTCTGAGAACATCTCGCTCGAATATAGTGCCATCTCTCTGGCTCTGGAAGGCAGTACTAGTTTGTAAGAAGTGGTGATAGTTTCCTTTTTTTTTTCTTTTCAGAACTTGTTTGTTGGATAAAGTACAGTATGTCAGTATCGTGTTGTTGTTTAGTAGTTACCTGTTCAATGTCGCCGAGGAAAAGAACCACTCTATAAGGGAACTGAATCTGTTCGGTCTTTTTGTCAGGAGGGACTGCGAGAGGGACTGTCTGTCGGTTCCTCATGCTCATGCAATTTTGGATTTTCCCCTGCAAGTTTACAGGGGCTATTGTTTTAGCTTCGCTGGCAAATGATATGTCAAACTGAGGCGCGAATGAATCGTCGATTCATCTACCGGTGCACTGCAGGTACAGGCGTAGTAGTACAGCAGGAAAATTTGGTTCGACATGGCTAGATGGACAGCAAACAACCGATAGCTTGTGGCTTGGGGAGTTGTGGTACTGATCAGTACCAACAATACATTCTCCTTTAACACTAAGCAGAATGAATCAGTATAAGACTCTAGTTTCAATCAGTGTTGTTAATTTTCCTTGAAACTATTCATTTCTCCTTTATGAGCATCTCCAAAAGTACCCAATATTTTATTCCTATAAAAATATAAAATTTTACAACCAATAAAAGCATATTGGAATGGATAAAGAAGACCATCTAAAGTATAGACAGTTTACATAAAAAATCATAAACTATTTCCAAATTATCCCAACCACTTTTTTCTTTTACATTTGCTTCAAGAATCCTTTCTTATTCTTTATTCTTTATGGATGTTAGTATTGATCTCCTCTAACTTGGTCCAACGACCAAGTCAGCCCCTTGGTTAATCCCTGATCGGGGGAGTCAAACCCTACTGGGTTGTGGGCCCCTGTCGCGCCGGCACCATAAATAGGAGGTGGGGGCCGCAGTGGCACGAACGCCGAAACGCTAGAGTGCCCACTCGCCCACCTCAGCCACCCTACCGATCTGGGGGAGCCGGACAACGACGGGAAGCCCCTGCCTCGACCCTACACCGGCGTCCCTGCACTGCGCTTCACCGACGGTCACCGACGGCACTGCACAGCGACGCCGGACTCCATCTACCCCGACGTGCTTCCTCCTCTACTTCCATAACTCACGGTACCTCTCCTTCTCCCTTTCCCTCTGTCTCCCTTCTCGGTTAGCAACAAGTACTATCATCGATTCATCACAGTATAGAGTTTCCCTCACTGGTCTACTCCTAGACGTACACTAGGATCTAACAATGGTATCAGAGCCATTTCTAGAGAGTAGACAGAGTTGGGAATGCAAGATTCGGAGACGAATCAAAAGAGGAAGAAGGAAAAGAACTCAGAAAAGTTTTGATCTCGAATCGAAGGAAAAGGAGGCTGAGGGAGCCGGCCGGAGAACTTATCCGGCGGCGGCGTCCTCACACTCAACCGGGGATCTTCGGATCTCAAGGCAAAAGAATCGAATCAAGCAGTAACAGAGGCAAAGAGCAAACCCTAACCCTAGTAGATCTGATGAAAAGAGAAGAGGCGGAGAGGTGGGACCTACCTTGGACTCACCTGGCCGTTGCTGTCACCGCCGGCGGCCGTTGCTGTCACCGCCGGCGGCCGTTGCCGCTGCGTGGCAAAGTCAACCCGAGCCGCCGCGCGACGAGGCTGTCGACGTGCGGACGCGGGCCAAAGGGCACCGTCACCGAGCCGCTCGACGGCGACGCGCTCACCCTCGGGTGAACGCGTGCACCGGCGAGAGGTCCGGCGGCGGCGCCGGCACCACCATCTCCCTTCCCGTCGCCATGGGCTGGCTCTCTGGATCTTGAGTTCGCAAGACTAGAGAACAAGGGGAAAGGGGAAAAGATGCAGAGAGGAAGGGTCGCGGTCTCGGACGGCGGCGCTGTCCCTCATCCTCGCCGGTGGCCACCGCCGGCCACAGGCGGCGAACACCCGCCGCAGTCGCCGATGAGCGAGAGACGCGGGGGAGAAAGGGAGAAATGAGGCTAGGGTTTTGCGGGGGGTAGCGGCCGGCTGGTGGGTTTTGTTCCTGCGAAATGGATGGATGACCGTCCGATCTCGTTAGCCGCGATGGACGGCTGCGAGTGCTCCTAGCAGCAGGCGGCCAGTTGGGCCTGATACGGCCCAGGCGGGCGGAGGACGCGAGCCGAAATGGCGGCCCAGCCATTGGCTGCTGGGCTCCGAGCCCAAGCATGCTGGCAAAGCAGGCCGTTGGCAAAATTTCAGCTGCTGGGCCGAGCACTCAGCTGTTTTGCTCAAGAGGGCCGCGGGCCATTTTCTCCCGTGGGCCGCATTAACAGTTGTATGAACAGTACCCTGTGAATTGTTTTCGTTAATTTTCAGAAGCAGATTTGAATGTATTTTGTCTAATTTTGATCTCTACTCAAATTGAACCAACGAGATATTTGTTTAGAGATTAGAACAGTGACAAAATGTTTATGAATAGTTTGTTTTCATGAATTTTATTCATGTTTTCCGCTGCAAAGTAAAAGTTTCGTCCTCTGAATTTAGAGGAATATAAAGTTTCCTGCTTAAAGTTTATTATGATATTATTATTTTCTGACCAACGTTGATGATAATAATATCATAATTTTATCTAAAAGTTTTTACTTAAAGTTAATTATGGTATTGTTATTTGTTTTGGTAACAATATTATGATTTTATCATAAAGTGTTTTGTTTAAAGTAGATTATGGTATTGTTATTTTTCTGACCAACGTTGATGATAACAATACTATAATTCTATGAGCTTTCTGTTTAAAGTTTAAATCCTTGATTTTAATATCAAAGTAAGGAATTTCAGAGAATGGAAAAGATCAAGAGATGCTCTTGAAATAAAGTATTGTTTAGTAAAAGTATTGCTTCTGAAAAGAATGATAAAGAAAAGTTTTTTCCGCTGCTATTTGTTGTTTATTTTCTCAATTAAATCGGAACCAACGAGAAGATTTAATTGGGAGAATAGTTAAAAGTTTTGGTTAAGTTTTTTTCCCTGTGGGTAAAAGCTATAATAAAGTTTAAAGTTTAGAAAAGCTTCCGCTGTTTCAAGTTAAAGAAAAGTTGCTTATTGGTATTATTTTGTCATTTAAAGAGTCAAAGTTTGAGCATTAATTTGCTCTTGCAACTAAGTCAAAGAAAAGTTGAATTTTGGCATTCTCTTGCCATATGAAATGTTAAAGTTGAGCATTAGTTAGTTGTTACATCTAAAGATAATGCTCAAAGATGAAAAGTTTTAAAGATGTTGTCATTTTATGATCAAAGTATAATGATTCCAACATTATGACTTTATAATAGTCACGAATTCTATGGTAATATAGAATTCAAAGTGCATGAATGATGTATGTTTTAATTTTGACCAACGTTAAATTATGACATACGATTATTCCCAGTACAGTAAATAGATAAGAGTTGACTTTGTTCAACACTACAGATGAAAGTTTTGAGTTTACTCAACTGCATAGTTAAGGTTAAGAAAGAAAAGAGCTTTCTTCTTTCTGACCTTTTGGTTGAATTGGAAGAGAGTCCCAAGTGTTGAGAAAAGAGTTTTACTTTTTTCTCTCACTAAAGTTTTTTCGTGACATTATGGTTGTCAGATTTTCTGATTAAATTGGAACCAACGAGAAGATTTAATCAGAAAATAAAGTAGATGTGCATGTTTTGGTCATTGTGACTAAAATAAAGTTTTGTCATTGTATCTTGTCCTTCAATAGTAAAATTTTTTGTTGAAATAGGTCAGACACATGTGAAATTTGACCAATGTTGAATTAAACATGTGTATTGGTAAAAGTTTTTCAGATTTAACTCTGGAATTAATACATTGGTTGTTGCCAATGCATTCAAAGTTTAATGTCATAAGTCAGGAAATGTTTTGGCATTTGTGTCATTCATTCTCTGAATGGCAGGCAAAGTTTTTGTGATACTCATGTGTGACTTGAATATCACATAAAAGACGAGAAGTCTGGGGGAGTTTTTTGTGCTATCCCAGCAGTACTCATGCACCTTGTAGTGTCATGATGGATAGAGACTTACAAAGAGTTAAAGGACAAAAGAAAAGTTGAATATGATTCAAAAGTTAGGATACAAAGCATGACTTGCAAAAGTATAGTGATATGAAGAACTCTAATGAGTTCTTAGAAGTGTAACAGTGAAGAACTCGATGAGCTCTTTAAAAGGAATAAGGAAATGATACTCCCATTATTTTACATGACTTGATCATGTGAATAAAGTTAAAGGTTATATGACTCCTTGTTCACAAGTGTTAAAACAAATTCGAAATTATGGCTTCAAAGTTTACGCCACATTTCGAGGGGGAGAAAGATAGAAAGATTAAGATTTAGAAATCAATCAAATTCCCCTTAAAGTCAAAAGTGATGCATTGTATGCATTTAAAGAATGATCTATTAAAGAAAAGTATGACCGAAATGGGAGTATAATGGTCATAACATTGATACCTCAACCATAGAAATAAACAAAATTCCTCGAGTTTTGTTTCACCACGAATATAAAGAAAGATAGTTGAGTCTCAAAGCACTTAAAAGAAAAGGATGATGCTTAAAACATCATACGAGGCTGGTAAAGACTGAACCCAATCAAAAGTTTAAAGATACTTGTCTCATTGATAGATGGGATAATCTGGGGGAGTAAAGAATGTTGAGAACAAAAGCTTGAAGAGAAGTGAGACTGTATGTTCACTCCAATGATTCAGTGTCAGATGGTGAGATCTGGACAGCCCACGGGGGTGTTAATCCCTGTGGTTTAGTTGTTCGGCGGGGTGGAATCTAAGGCTAAGAACTCGATGGTTGTGCACGATCACACGGAACACAGAGAACACGGCGAGTTTATACTGGTTCGGGCCTCCGGAGAGTAAAACCCTACGTCCAGTTGTTGGTGTAGATTGCTTGAGGATTGCGCATTGATACAAGGGGTCGCCCTGCCCGCCTTATATTGGCCAGCGGACAAGGTCGGTTCCCAGACTCCAGGTCGGATACGACCAGGAGACCTAAATCTAGCTGACTACGACTTTTGCCATATCCGTCGATCTGCTTTGGTCGAAATCCACCGATGTCTTATCTTGTACGCCAAGTCTTGAAGTCGTTCCGGATGAGGTCGTCTAGAGAATCTTCTGGAAGGTCTTCAGGAGGTCGTGTGGGCCGCCAACTAGGTCGGTTGGGCCCACTGACAGGTCGGCGGGTCTTCTAGTAGGCCGGACCTACTTGTCGGGGACGGCCGTGAGCCTGGTCGGTGGGGACCCAGGGGTACCCATGTCTCACAAGCCCCCGAGCGAGGTGTATGCACAGCGACCTTAGAAAGGTCATGACGAAGTCGTGGAGCTATCGACAGGTCGAATAGCATGCACTTCGGTCAAAAAGAAGAAAACAAAGCCAGCTTAGCAGCCAACATGTTTGTAGTCTTGCCGAACGAAGAGAGGTCGAGTGACGACCTATAGGAAGCAGGCTTCTGATAGATCGAAACGATGATGAAAAAATTCAGAGGGCGTCAAGGACGCACTCATAGAGTAGTATCCGAGCATCATGGTGGGCATGATGGCCGGTATGATGATCCAAAAAAGAAATAGAAGAGAAAGAAGGTAGGTCGAGTAACGACGTGATGAGAAACAGGTTTCCCAACAGATCGGTACGATGAGGGAAACTAAGAGGGCGTCGAAGACGCACTCGTAGAGTAGTCCTCGAGCATTGAAGCAGACAGCATGGCTGGTTTGATACTCAAAAGAAAAGAAAAACTGAATCATGGCGTTGACCGAACGAAGTGTAGAGACACCCAGATCTCCTAGCATAGCTGCCAGGAGTCTGGCAGGGCCGACCTCATGGAGGCCTTGCCGGCGTGCCAACCTCAGAGAGGCCTCAAATCAACAATGCCCAGTATCCGAGGATACCCAGCAAGGTCTTGAAGCACGCGTCGCATGAAGAGGTCTTCTGTAGTGGTCGAATCGATCAATGATGAATCTGGTGAAATAATGTTGATCTTGAACATAAGGAGTGTAAAGACACCCAGATATCTTGCATTGCTGCAAAGAGTTTGGCAGAGCCACCCGAGGCATGCCGACCTCAAGAAGGTCTCAAATCAAAAAGCGCCCAAGCACCCGGAGATACTTGGCAGGGCCATTAGGCACACACCCCACAGGGAGGCCTTCATTCTCGACGTAAAATCATGGGTGTCCAGACCGGGCTGACAGGGCTGCAAGAGCACACCGACCTCGGAAGGTCACGCATCCAGGGCGCCCAACTAGGTTGGCGGAGCCGTAACCATATCAAGGTATTGCAAGACCTAGGTATAAAGGCACGCCGACATCAGGAAGGCCATTTTGGTGCCCACACGACCAACATAGCTGCTAGCCATCCAGCAGAGCCATGGCACTAAGGTATTGACGACCTCAGCAATAGGCACACCGACCACGGGGGCCCGACGAAAATCGTAGATGTGAAGCTTCTGATCTCCAGGCGCCCAGACGGATCTGGCAGAGCAGCGAGGCACGCCTACCCCGGAAGGTCTTCAATCGAACCTACGACCATTTTGCTCAGGGAACAAAAAATAGGCTGATTGGAATAGGTCTGTTTACATGCAGAGCCATAGCGGGTGCATCAGGACGTAGAGCCTAGCGGGTGCAATGAAGACGCAGAGCTGTAAAGGGTGCGTATAATTGTCGACGTCGTCCGTAGATGTAGTAAGGCGCCGGGCCCTCTGACGCAGAGTCAGGCTTTGTCTTGTTCCGTAGACTGCAGGGTCACGGGTCAACAGTGGTCGGAGATACTCTTGCCACCCAGAAAATGACAAACTGCCCACGAATCAAGGAGCGCACTGTAGCCATGTGATTCTGCGGCGGGCTCAGGCATCATTGATGCGCTAGCGACAAAGACGTCACGAGTCAGGTATAAAGTCGTCGCCTTTAATTACTCACATGTCCACAGGCCTACTGGACCCATATGGTTTCAGTGTCATCACTTCGCCAGCTGCCCGAGGCCTGGCTTTTGGCTATAAATAGCACCGTGAAGCTTGAGGGGAGCAAGCACCGAGTATTGCTGAGCTATGAAGCCGCAGAGTAGTTTAGAGGCCATGCCATGGGCATGTGTCCGTCCACCAGATTGTAGGATGTTGTGTCTGTAGAAGCTTGGAGCTAGAAGAATTCTTGCGAAATGTAGGCAGCACCCCCACTCTTTGTACCATGCCTCTGCGTGGTACCAGGTAGAGTTTGGAGGTGATGTTGTAGAGGCCTGAGGTGAAGCTGTAGAACCTCGACGGCCGTATGGTGCTCGTTGAAGTCCTGTAGTCCGCGCCGAAGAGCAAGCTTGTATCTGCATTCCATAGTCAGGCACAAAGTGTGCCCAACTACATGCAGCGTCGTGCAGTTGTTCACCGCAAGGCCACCATCGAGGTCCTGAGGCTAGAAGAATTCTTGCGACGTGCTCTACTGTATTGGAGTACGCCTCAAGGATTGCTCTAGGTTAATCAGGTCTTCGAGTACGTTTATATTTTTGTGCCGGGTTCTAGATCCAATGAGGTCGCAGGCGACCTGTGTACCTTCGGAGGACCCGTGTAATGTCATTATTTTGGGGGCTTGTCGACCTTGTGAGGATCGAATTGTGAAATCAGGACGACCTGATGCTTTTGTGATGTTTACGACCTAAACTCAGAGTGTAGGTCTTCGTCTGTTAAGTAGATATCCATTAGCGCAAAATCCGGCGTGATCAACTCGCAAAATTATCGGCACGGAGCCGTTGCGGTGATCTCTGTACAGTGGAAGGAGCCGCAATGGGCGGACCCAGTGGGGCTCGTATAAATAGAGCGGCGGGGACCATTGTTGACCGGCCCCTTCATCTTCTTCCTCCCGTCGCCGTCACCGCCAGAGCCACCACGCCATAGCCGCCACGGTTCCGTATCCAACCTCCGTCCTAACTTCCCCAATCCGCCATCATCTCTAGCCGGCCGCGCATCAGCTCCACCATCCGCGCCCTGCGCCACCGCGCATGCACATCAAAACCCTAGTGTCCTTTAGATCCAGATCCATTAAAGCTCGAGAAATGGCGGCGCCGGCCCGTGCGATTCCCGACCCGCAGACGGTGTGGGAGTCTTCAACGATGACGGAGGCGAAGATTCAAGCCCTGGTGGACCGCGGGCTGTTGAGGCCTAAGGTGGAAGTGGAGTGGAAGGCGCCGACAGGCGAGGCTTCCCCGACAGAAGACGTCAGGGAGCAGGTCGTCTTTAGTTCCTTCTTCGAACGCGGGTTCAACATCCCCGCTGGGGATTTCTTCCGAGGGCTTCTCTTCTACTATAAGTTGGAGCTGGTACACCTCGTCCCCAACTCCATCACTGTAGTGTCGACGTTTATACATTTCTGTGAGGCGTATCTGGGGATATCGCCCCACTTCCTTCTCTGGCGACATCTCTTCTGCGTGAAGACCACCGGCAAACGTGCCGGTGTTGTTGGTGCTGTGATGTTCTGCTTGAGGTCGGGCCTCAAGTCAGAGTGGATTGATTCGGATCTGTCGGATAACACCGCTGGGTGGAGGTCGGATTGGTTCTACATCACCGATCAAAAGCCGGCGCTCCCGAAGCGGACTGGGCACAAGCCCGTGAAGATACCGGAGTGGGATCTGCCGTTGACGTCGCGCGAGATGGACGATGTCAAGGAAGTGCTTGCACTGGTCACCGACCTCAAGGAGAGGGGTGTGACAGGGGGTTCGGTTGCTAGGTCGTTCTGCCGACGCCTGATCCAACCGATCAAGGACCGGGTGCACCCAGCGTACGAGTACTGGGGACAATCGGACCCCACTCGCGAGGTGAACCGCAAGATCCCCAAGGAGGAGATGGCGGCTAGGGTATCACAGATCTATGCCGGGAAGTCACGGATCAAGAAGTGCCCAAAGGCGTACTCGTTGAGCCGTCCGGCTGACCCAGTAAGTCCTGGAACTACTAGGTCGTTTGCTATGTTCTTTTGCTTTTACGTCGTTCTTACTTCTTTGCTCTTCATCCATCGCAGGAACGGGAGAGGCAGTTCTGGTGTCCGGCACCTCTTCCGGAAGGCGAAGAACCTCGTTGGAAGCTGAGGTCGGACAAATACCAACCTCCAGCAGCTAGGCTGCTGGAGAATTATGAGTCAGACTCATCGGTGGAAGCTGATGAAGACACTGACCAAGAGGTCGGTGATGACGTGGGAAGCCGCCCAGAGGCGAGCAGTGCTGCCAAGCCCAGGCGCAGAACGAGGGCAGCGACGGCCAAGCAGCCGGTCTCGAAGGCTACTGCACAGGCCGAGGCAGCCAAAACCGCCAAACTGGAGGCAGAGAAGAAGAAGAAGAGGAAGAGGAAGGCGAGTCCTCCATCGGCGGTTGAGACGCCGGTGATTCCTACACCTCCGTCTAGGGAGGTCGAGTCTAACGAGGAAGATGAAGATGAGGCCACCGATGAGCCACCGGTTATTGAAGATCGGACGGTGAGGAGGTCGTTGAGTCCCGCGGCCAAGAGGCAGTGGGAATTGACGCAGAAGACGACGGAGGTCGACCTCCGTCAAGGAATGGAGGCGCAGCGAGCTGCTCAGGAGCGCAGGCGAGGATGCCTGTGCTGGTGAAAGTGCGGCCTTTCAGGCCTAAGTTACGTGCCCCAGCTACTGTGAGGTAGGGTCGTTTTTCTGAAGGTCTTTCATTTAACGCTGTTGCTTGATCTTGTGTTGTGTTTGATGATGGTCTCTGCAGGTCGGATGCACGGTCCCAGCGCGACCTGGGTGCCCAGGCGTCGCCTTCACGAATGAGGTCGCCCGACCATGAGGTCGGGGCGCAGACGCTGGTTGATGATGCGAGGACGGCAACTCCTCCACCTGCTGCTGATGTCGGAGCGCAGGGCTCTACTGGCGACGTCGGAGCGTCGACCTCTCCCCCCGTCACCGACGTGGACCCTATCAATGCGGTGCCCAGCACGTCGGATCAGGACTTTACTGGGGACCCGATTCAACTCGAACAGCCGCCGAAGAATCCAGAAACATCCGGCGCGCAGGTACCGAGTTCGCCATCGACAGGGCCAACGTTGAGACGTAGAGAGATTGACTGGAATGGTACTCCTTGGCAGGAGGATATCTTCGACGATAATGAGGATATGCGGGCGGCCCGGAACGCGATCTTGACGCTTAACGAAGCATTGACAGTAAGCCTTTCTCCTGTGCTATTTGTGAAGACGTAGTTGCAAACTTGTAACTGATGACCTGGTTCCTTGGAGCAGTCGCTGGCTGATCGTGCGAAGGGCAGGTCGGACCTGCTGAAGAATGCCGCAGCCACACAGCTGCGGGTGGTCAAGCTTGAGCAGGAGCTTAAGCAGGTCCGTGAAGCGGCGGCGGCAGATAAGAAGAGGCTCGAGGACAAGCTGGCCGAAGAGAAGCGCAAGACCCAGGAGGCCAACGCGCAATTTAACGCCGCAAACATTGGTAAGTTTTATTTGCTTACAGGTTTTTCGCCATTGATGTCTTGTGCTGCTGAGGGCTTTGACCTTATAGTGTTTGCCCGTATATTGTAGACTTTCACAGGCGTGAGGATGACCTCAAAAATGACCTGAAGAACACCAAGGAAAGGGTTCGAAACTTGGAGGTGAACCTGCGAGAGGCCGAGGCTGGCGCCAACGAGCTCAAGCGGGTGATGAAGGAGAAAATAGACAGTGAGTTGGTCGTAACTCAAAAGCTGACTTATGAGAAACAGGTTTGGCAGGATCTCGAGGTCAGCCTCGAGGTAGCTTTGAAGTCATTGCAGAATGACCAAGTAATCATTGCAGGGCAAGAGGTGGAGCTGAACGACCTGAAGAACGCTGCCCATTATGCTATGGACATAATAGCGTCGCAGGTCGAGGGGGAGGAGCCGAAGTCTGCTCTTGATCGTCTTATAGACATACCCGAGAGGCTTCTCGATCTGCTGAGGGCGACAAGCTTGGCGGCAGCCACGGAGGCGTTAGTGCGGGTGAAGTCGCACTACCCCGAGGTTGACATGGTCAAGGTCGGGGAGAGTTCTGATACGACGAAAGACCTCAAGGCCTTGGAGCTCGAAGTGCACAATGCCGCTACGGCGGTGATGGATGCTCTTGACTATGAAGGCGACGACGGTGAAGAGTAGTCTTAGTCTAGGAGCTGTACCTCTTCCTCCTCTCAGCCATGTAAAAAAATCATTGGATGAAACCTTATTTTGTTGCTTGCATGACGTACTTACTTTGTGTCTGCGCGAACTTGGTAGTCTTCAATATGACGACTTCTTATAGCATATCCCACTAACCACTACTCACGGAGAGGCTAGCTTACCGACCTCCACGGCTCAGCAGGGAGGCTTACGCGAGGTCGACGCGCGGGAGGGAGTCTGAGACTCAGGTTTAGCAACCATTATGACCAAGCAGGCTCGCAGTGACACAAGGCAGGTAGCCATGAAGGATAATGTCCTCAAGTCGAACGACCCTTGGGTTGGCTTTGAGCCAAGCCCCCGAGCATGTCAAGGGGGAGGATCCGAAGTTTTAACCCCCGGGTCTCGCGACCCTTACGTTGGCTTTAGCCAAGCCCCCGAGCGTGTCGAGGGGTAGGGTTGAAGACACGAGGGAGGAGAAGGTAGAGCTCAAGACACAGCAGATGACTGCTTGGACTAATTATTTATTGAAGCTGAAAAAGATACGAGAACGAGGGATACATAGCTGTGAAAAAAAAACTATTCTACGGGTAGAATGGTCGTAGGTGCTCCACGTTCCAAGGATTGGGTACTCCTTGCCCATCACCCCATTGGAGGCAATATGTAGATGGGCTGACGACTTCGGTGACGATGAAGGGTCCTTCCCAAGGGGAAGAGAGCTTGTGCATGCCATCTGTTCTGGATACGCCTTAGGACTAGGTCGCCGACGTTAAAGGATGTCTCTTTAACGTTGCGGTCGTGGTATCGACAAAGTTGCTGGTCATGACGAGCTTGACGCATGGCGGCAGCCAGTCTTTGTTCCTCGAGGCTGTCGAGGTTGACACGACGAGTCTGCTCGGCTTCTCCCTCCTCGTAGAACTGTATGCGTGGAGCTCCGAAGGTGACGTCGGTAGGTAGAATGGCTTCGGAGCCGTAGACCAAGAAGAAGGGGGAGAAGCCTGTAGCAGAGCTGACTTGAGTTCTCAGGCCCCAGATTACGTGTGGTAGCTCGGCTAACCATCGTGTAGCGTAGTTTGAAGCGTCGACAAAGATACGCTCTTTGAGGGATTGAAGAACCATGCCATTGGCACGTTCGACCTGGCCGTTGCACCTAGGGTGGGCGACCGAAGAGTAGTAGATGTCGATCATGCTGTCGTGGCAAAAATCCCAGAAGGCAGAGCCTGTGAAGGCTGTCCCAAGGTCGGTGATGATCCTGTTGGGCACACCGAAGCGATGTGTTATGTCTTGTATGAACTTGGCCGCTTCTTCCGACTTGACTTTTGCGACATGTCGGACTTCGATCCACTTTGTAAATTTGTCGACAGCCACGAGGATATACCTGTAGCCGCCCGGGGCAGTTTTGAACGGACCCACAGAGTCGAGGCCCCACATGGCGAAGGGCCACGATGGGGGAATTGTGCGCAGGGCCTGAGCTGGTAGGTGCTGCTGTTTGGCAAAGAATTGGCATCCTTTGCACCTTTTTACGAGGTCTTTAGCATCAGCCATGGCCGTGGGCTAGTAGAAACCAGATCGGTAAACTTTACCGACCAGATTGGCGGATGCCGCGTGGCAACCACACTCTCCACCGTGAATCTCAGCCAGGAGCTGTAGACCTTCTGATCGTAGAATACATTTCATCAAGACGCCAGTGGAGGCGGCTTTTCTGTATAGGTCGGTACCAATCACGATGTAGTTAGCACTTCGTCGTGTGATACGTTCTCGTTCTGCTTTGTCTTCTGGGACTCGTTGGTCGAGTAGGAAGGCTAAGAAAGGCTCGCGCCAATCATCCTCCTTTTCTGTCATCAGCACGTCACGGGGAGGTGCTGGAGTTTGGTCGTGTTGAGCTAGGTCTGGATTATCTGGATCCAGCAGCTTGATCGAAGGTTTGCGTAGGTCTTGGACGAACACACCCGCCGGAACTAGAGCCCTCTTGGAGCCTAGTTTGGAGAGTACGTCGGCAGCAACGTTGTTGTTGCGTGGCACGTGCTGAAACTCAATTCCCTCAAAGTGGCCTTCGAGCTTGCGGATCTCAGCACAGTATGCATCCATTGTGTCTTTGACACAATCCCACTCTTTATTGACTTGTTCGATGACGACCTTGGAATCGCCAAAAGCCAGTAGTCGCTTGATGCCAAGGGACACTGCTATGCGGAGCCCGTGAATTAGAGCTTCATACTCTGCCCCGTTGTTGGAGGCCTTGTAGTGTATCTGCAGGACGTACTTAAGCTGCTCTCCCTGGGGAGAGATAAGTAGCACACCTGCTCCTGCGCCTTCGAGGTTTAGGGCGCCGTCGAAGTACATTATCCAGTGTTCAGGCCGCTCCTTGGGAGGGGGCATCTGGATTTCTGTCCACTCCGACACAAAGTCAGCGAGGATCTGTGACTTGATCGCCTGCCTGGGGCAGAATTCGATGTCGAACTCTCCAAGCACTACTGACCACTTGACGATGCGGTCGTTGGCGTCACGATTGCGGATGATCTCTCCTAGAGGGAACGACGAAGGCACCGTGATCTTGTGGGCTTAGAAGTAGTGACGAAGCTTTCTCGACGTAATCAGGAGTGCATAGAGCAACTTCTGAGGCTGTGAATACCGTGTTTTAGCGTCGGCCAGGACCTCACTTACGTAGTACACAGGTCGTTGAACAGGATAGGCCTGCCCTTCTTCTGCTCGTTCAGCGACGAGAACTGTGCTGACCACATGAGTGGTGGCGGAGATGTATAGTAGGAGGGTTTCCCCTGCTACAGGTGGTGTCATGACTGGAGGTGAGGTCAAGGACTCTTTGAGAGCCTCGAAAGCCTTCTGTGCTTCTTCATCCCATACGAACTTATCTGCCTTCTTCAATAGCTTGAAGAAGGGCAGACCTTTCTCGCCGAGCTTGCTGATGAAACGACCTAGGGCCGCCATCATACCTGTAAGCTTCATGACGTCTTTCTTGCAAGATGGCTTGGCCATGTTGCGTATTGCGTTGACCTTCACGGGGTTGGCTTCAATGCCTCGGTGCCCGACCATGAAGCCCAAGAGCAATCCGGAGGGAACACCGAAGACACACTTGGTCGGGTTGAGCTTCCACTTAAATTCCCGTAAATTGGCAAATGTTTCGGCGAGGTCGGTGATGAGCTGTTCTTCCTCGGTGGTCTTGACGACCACATCATCGACGTAGGCTTCAACGTTCTTTCCGATCTGCGATTTCAGGCACTTCTGTATCGCTTTTTGGTATGTTGCTCCCGCGTTTTTGAGGCCAAAGGTCATGATCTTGTAGCAGTAGATGCCATTGGGCGTTATGAATGCCATCTTGTCTTCGTCGTCGAGATTCAAAGCTATCTGATGATAACCTGAGTAGCAGTCGAGAAAGCATAGTAAAACACTATCGGCTGTGGAGTCCATGACCTGGTCGATGCGAGGAAGAGGGAAGGGATCTTTTGGGCAGTGCTTGTTGAGGTCGGTGTAATCGATACACATCCTTAAGCCGCCAGTCTTTTTGGGTACAAGAACCGGGTTTGCAAGCCAAACCGGGTGTTTACATTCGCGAATAAAGCCTACAGCTAAGAGCTTGCAAACTTCGGTTTCTATAGCCTGTTTTCTATCTTTTGCAAATCGCCGGAGCTTTTGCTTGATAGGTCGTGCAGTCTTGTTTACTTCAAGGGCGTGCTCAGCCAGCTCCCTGGGGACACCGGGCATGTCGGATGGACTCCATGCGAAGATGTTGGCGTTGTCCCGGAGGAAACTGGTGAGCGCGAGTTCCTATTTGGGGTCGAGGTTGGCCCCGATGACGACTTCCTTGGATGCGTCGGGCAGGCCGAGGCACACTTTCTTCACAACAGGACTAGGGTCCAGGGCTGTAGCTGTACGCTTCTGTTCTGGTACCTCCAGAGTGGTTTGGTCGATCTTGGCGGCCTGGGCGACCATGACCGTAGCTGCGGCTTTGCAGACGGAGTCTTTGGCAAGCTCGACGGTGGAGCTCTCGCAGTTGTAGGAGACCATGATGTCTCCCAGGACGGAAAGGATTCCGTTAGGCGCTGGCATCTTCATGATTAAGTAGGTGTGGTGTGGTATGGCCATAAACTTGGCCAACATAGGTCGACCAAGGATGGCATGGTAGGAGGAGCGGAAGTTCGCGACCTCGAACGTCAGGTACTCCGTTCGGAAATTTTCCTGTGTACCAATGGTGACGGGGAGGCAGACACGACCTATGGGGTACGCGGCCTTGCCAGGCACCACGCCGTAGAAGGGTTCGTCGCAGGCAGTCATCTTGTTGAAGTCGAAGTCCATCTTTCTGAGCGTCTCTGTGAAGATGATATTCAAGCTGCTGCCCCCATTGATGAGGGTCTTAGGCAGGAACGCACCGTCGACTATGGGGTTGACGACCAGTGGGTAGGTTCCGGGGTCTGGTATGTGGACCCAGTGGTCTATTCTTGAGAAGGTAATGGGAAACTCCGACCAATGCAGAGGTTGCGGGATTTCAGTGTTGACGTGCCCGATCTCTCTTGCGTTTGATCGAAGCTGCCTGTTGCTTTTGGTCGCTTGGCGACCGCCCACGATGAAGTTGATCTTGCGGTTGGCTGCCTGAAACGCGCCGTTGGGGTTGCCCCCTTTTGGCGGAGGTGGTGGAGTACGCTCGTTGCGGTTGTTGTCATTCTGGCGACGGCGATCATCCCGGCGATCGTCGCGTAGGTCGCTGCGTTGGTCGTCGCGGTTGTCTTCACGGCGATCATTACGCCGGTAGTCATTATGTCTATCATTACGTCGGTCATCGCAGCGATAGTCGCGGCGGTAATCCCGACGGTCCCTATCATCGTTGCGACGGTAGGGTCGGCGATCTCGGTAATCGCGTCGATCAGGTCGACGGTTACGATTGTCATAGCGGCGGCCGCTATTTTGGTCGTCGTTGCTATTGCTCTTGGTCTTCTTAGGCTCTGGGGGAACCCCTAGAGCCCGCTTGAGCTGCTCGCACTCCCTCATGGTGTGCTTGGCGTCGCGGTGGAACTGGCACTGGTCGTCCATGACCATGTTGAAGTCGCCTTCAAGGAAGGTGGAAGGTCGGGGTGGATCAGTCACATAGGCCTCACCAGATCGCTTGCGCGACCTGTTGCCTCCATCGTCGTGGTCTTCTCCCTTGAAGTCGTGCATCACCGCGTCTTGAGTGTCAACAAGCTTATTGACATAAGCCATGAGGTCGCCGATGGTATGTGCGTCAGCTTCGTGGATCTTCTCGAAGAGCTTGATGTTGGTTATCCCCTTCTTGTAGTATGCTATGACGTCTTCGTCTTTAACACCTGCGAGGGTGTTGCGGTTTTCGAAGTAGCGATTAGTGTACTCTCGGAGAGTTTCATCATGCCGCATCCGTACTCTAGCGAGGTGGTGCGTGTTGCCCGGTCGGTTGTAGGTCGCTTGGTAGTTGGTCGTGAAAAGACGCGACAAGGTCGCCCACGAGGTGATGCATTCTGCAGGAAGATTGTCGAGCCACAGGAGTGGCGCTTTACCCATCACAAGGGGGAAGTATCCCGCCATGTGGTCTTCGTTGCCTCCAGAGGCGCGTGCCGCAATGCTGTACATCTTGAGCCAGATACTTGGGTTGGAGCGACCGTCGTATTTTTCAATGGCTGGCTTGAAGTCCTTGGGGTATCTGATCGTCCTGAAACGTCGTGAGAACGCTGGGAAGTTGTTGACCGCTCCCGGGCTGGCTGACGGGGCATAAGCCGTTGGGATAATGTAGAGATCGTCTGGCAGACCATTATCTTGGTCGTACTGGGCACGTCGGAGGAGCTCTTGGTCGTGCATGTTCCGTAGTTCCGTTGCTTGGATTGGATTATTGGCGTTGAGGGGATCGGGGACCCCGTTGACACGGTCATAGTTAGCACGACGTGCTATCTCCACTTCATCTCGTATCCGTCGACGCTGGCTTCCTTCAGCATGGTTGACTTGTACTGGCGGAGGTTGAGCTTCGACGTTTTGTTGGGCGCCAGCAGCATTAGCTGCATTGTTAGCGACGTTGCCTGCAGCGTTGGCGGCAGGGTTGGCTGCGGCGTTAGCGGTAGCATTGGCGCCGGGGTTGGCTGCAACGTTAGCGGCAGCATTGGCAGCGGGGTTGACCGGCTGTACCACTTCGTTTTCGCCACCTCCTTCTTCAGGCACTGGCTGAAGAGGAGCGTTGGCGTTGGAGCGACGTCGTTGCCGAGGGTTGTCCGACCTACTCCTGGAGTAGGAGCTTGCAGCCGATCTGCTGTAGCCTGGGCCCCGTTCTTCGACCTGAGCGGTGGCGACGCGGATGTGGGCTTGAAGACGCCGTATTGCCGGAGTATCCTCAAGCTGACCTAGTGCAGCGAGAGCGGCACCTAGGTTTGCTTGAGGAGAATTGTAGACTTCGTGGCCATCTTGCTCAAAGTCCCTGAGGAGGTCTCTGGCACGTAAGCGGTTCCGACGAGGCTCGTTGCGTTGTTGGGGAGCTACTGGAGCCGCGGGTGCTTGCGCTTCGTTGTTGACGACGTTGCCTCTGGGTTGGTCGCCGGTGCCTTGTCCCACATTAGCTGCGGCTGCTTCGACTTCTTGTTGACGACGTGCAGCTCGTGCAGCGTTGGCGTTTTCACGTTCGATATGTTGCTCGTCCGTCTCGCCAACTTGAGGAGGTACATCCGCAGAGACAACCAAGACCTCGCGATCTGGAGTCTCGAACGCTTCTCCCGGATAGTTCGAGGAGATGGTCGTGCGGGCGATCTGGAACGCGAGGCGGTCCGGGGACGACTCTCGGTTGATCTGGCGGCGATGAGCCGCGGTGAGAGGTCGTCGAAGCTTCTTGAGCATACGGTACTGGCGAGCCGTGTGTTTGGGATTCTCATGGATGGGGCAAGGGTCGTCGAGGTGACTCCTGTAGTTTCCACGATCTGGTGTCTTGGATCCAGATTCGATCTGGATCTTGTGCTTCATGTAATGAGACGCTGCGTGAGCTGCGTTCCGCAGGCCAAAAGGCATGCAAAATGAGGACGGAGGGGTCCTGCGAGGGCGTTTGACGCGTTCGCAGACCTTGATCGTGTCGGAGAGCATGCCTTCGACACGATTGAGTCCCGTGATCAGGTCGCTGGGAGTGGGTGGGTTTGCGCCAGCAGATCTGAACTGACCTGCTGGTTGGACGTGACCGCTTTGCTCTCGATGACGAGGCAGGCGGCTGGAGCAGTGGATTTCGCCGGTATCGAACCGAAGCAGATGTCAACGGGATTGGCGAGGATGTCCGCCATGCTCTCTGGGAAGATGACGCCGTTGGTCTGAGCCATCGAGTTGCACGAAGAACCTCGGATTCAACCCCTACCTGGCGTCAGATGGTGAGATTTGGACAGCCCACGGGGGTGTTAATCCCTGTGGTTTAGTTGTTCGACGGGGTGGAATCTAAGGCTAAGAACTCGATGGTTGTGCACGAGCACACGGAACACAGAGAACACAGCGAGTTTATACTGGTTCGGGCCTCCGGAGAGTAAAACCCTACGTCCAGTTGTTGGTGTAGATTGCTTGAGGATTGCGCATTGATACAAGGGGTCGCCCTGCCCGCCTTATATTGGCCAGCGGACAAGGTCGGTTCCCAGACTCCAGGTCGGATACGACCAGGAGACCTAAATCTAGCTGACTACGACTTTTGCCATATCCGTCGATCTGCTTTGGTCGAAATCCACCGATGTCTTGTCTTGTACGCCAAGTCTTGAAGTCGTTCCGGATGAGGTCGTCTAGAGAATCTTCTGGAAGGTCTTCAGGAGGTCGTGTGGGCCGCCAACTAGGTCGGTTGGGCCCACTGACAGGTCGGCGGGTCTTCTAGTAGGCCGGACCTACTTGTCGGGGATGGCCGTGAGCCTGGTCGGTGGGGACCCAGGGGTACCCATGTCTCACATTCAGGCACATCAATTGTCTTGACATATATGTAGGTGTTGTATGATCAACAGAAGTTGAGGTGACGACAGATGTTGATGTAGTTCAACATCCAATGTTAACTCTTCAAGAGAAAAAATAAAGTCAAGGAAATTCTTGCTATTCAGGATCTGGGGTAACAACTGTTTCTTTGGAAAATCATAAAGAGTTACAACAACCCCAGACAGAAAACAACATACCTAGTTGTATGTTGTTAAAGTATAAGATAAAGAAGCATAAATGAAGGTGATTCCACCTCATTTGGAGAAGCCATGAGAGGTGTTCATTCATCCTTCATGGAAAATGTCATGAGACATAGTTGTTTCAAACTTGTTTTGGAACATAGAATAAATTCCTAAAAGAGTCAAAATAGTAGACTGTAATGGGTCTACAAGGATGAAACGTGACTCCAGAGGGAATATGTAAAAGTAATCTAGCGTGTCTTGTGGCAAAGGGCTTTATGCAAAGAAAGGACAAATTAAAATGAGATTTATTCCTGAAGTCTCATGAAAGGATTCTTTTAGAATCAAAATGACAATAGTGATATATCATTATATGGAATTACATCAGATGGATGTAAAAGTAATGATATACAGGGAATCGTGCGAGAAAGCATATACATGACATAACCAAATGGTTTTTGTTATGGAAAGAAAAGAAAATTGTGATATCACCTGATGACATGGTACTTTCTGATTTGTGTATTAAATCGGATCACAAAATAGTGATATCAATTGTTCTACGAGAACAAAGAAAAGTTTTGGGTTTAAGTAAAAGTCAAGATGATGATTTACTCATCTGCAAAGTTCAAAGATGGGAAATGTTTTTCCCACATTCAATATGTAGATAATGTGCTATTTGCTAGTAGTAATGTTCAATATACTATGGAAAAGAAGAAGGTTGTTATAACCTACAGTGTTCAAAAGATATAATCTTGTTGAAAATCCATTCGCTCCAGCTAGGAATGGAAATTCATTGAGATAAAAGGAAAAGGGGTATTTTGGATTATCGCAAAGGGCATACATAGAAAGAATTCTAAACGTGATAAAGTATGCATGCGAGCAAACTTATGCCTGTCTTACAGTCAAGGGTAATAGTTTTGGAATTTCAGTATTCCAGGAACCAATATGAGATCGATCGAAAGAATGGTGGTTCCATTTGCTTCAGCTGTTGGAAGCAGAATCAGTGCTCAAAGGAATTTACCCTGACATAGTTTAAGTATCCGGGATGTTTTGGCAAAAGTCCAATCCAGCAATAGATCACTGGAATGGAATTAAAAGAATGTTTTTGCACTCTTGCAAAGTGTTGTAAGCCTCATGCTAAGAAATAAAGAAAATCATACTCTCAAAAGGATTGTGAGTAAAAGGAACTATGTTTTGGTGAGTTGTTTAGTGAAGCCCACAGTAGTAGCTAACACTCACGATTGAAGTTTTATTGTGGAAAAGCTCCAAAGTTAAAATAGTTGTGTAAAATGGGTTGTGTACCCAAAAGTTTAGCATGATATGAGGCTACAGGACAGGCTAAATGGTTGAAGAAACCTTGCCCGGAATTGATAATGGTAATCAACAGTAATATACCATTTAAAAGTTTTCTCTCCTATAACAACATGTCAAGTGTGCTGCCAAACACATTGACAAAGTGTTATATGTTGCAAAGGAGAAAATCCAGAATCACATGATAGTTTTGAGCAAAAGTACCAAGCAATTGCTTGCGGATCCGCTTAACAAAGGCCGACCACCCTAGTCGACATGGGTTTTATGGGAGGCCTATGATTTCTGGATAACAAAGGGCCCAAGTAAAAGTTAAGGTATTGTTTCACTGTAGAAAGGTACATTGTGGCTGTCTAGTCTTACAGTAATTGATACTTGTTATGATGAGGCACGCCCTACGTACTGATCTGCACTGAGATGTGGACCAAAAGCAAAGCAAGTGAAATGGTTATGTTAAAGTTTAAAGTTTAAAGTATAATATGAGATCAAGGGGGAGAATGTTAGTATTGATCTCCTCTGACTTGGTCCAACGACCAAGTCAGCCCCTTGGTTAATCCCTGATCGGGGGAGTCAAACCCTACTGGGTTGTGGGCCCCTGTCGCGCCGGCACCATAAATAGGAGGTGGGGGCCGCAGTGGCACGAACGTCGAAACGCTAGAGTGCCCACTCGCCCACCTCAGCCACCCTACCGATCTGGGGGAGCCGGACAGCGACGAGAAGCCCCTGCCTCGACCCTACACCGGCGTCCCTGCACTGCGCTTCACCGACGGTCACCGACGGCACTGCACAGCGACGCCGGACTCCATCTACCCCGACGTGCTTCCTCCTCTACCTCCATAACTCACGGTACCTCTCCTTCTCCCTTTCCCTCTGTCTCCCTTCTCGGTTAGCAACAAGTACTATCATCGATTCATCACAGTCTGGAGTTTTCCCTCACTGGTCTACTCCTAGACGTACACTAGGATCTAACAATGGACCCTTCCACATTTAGCTTAGAAGTGACTCAGAAGCGTGTAAAGTTATGCGGAACATGGTGGGTTTTTCCAAATCCTAAAAGATTAGTATGGTGGATTATGAGTTGCTAATGCCAAGCATTAAGAATGGATTTAGGAAACTCTTGAAAATACTTGCCTCCCTAAAGGGCGAAGCTTAGTGTAACGAAAAGGGGTCATGGCCCCCCTTGTCGAACCAAATCTCAAATCTCCATTGTTCATCGATTTAGAAACTAATTAGCATGGTTGTCCCTCCCAGCCCAAGCTTCGTTCTCTGCCTCTTTACCTTGGTCACGCTTCCAAGAGATGGGCGTGATGATAATCGCCACTTCTATGCATCTGTCAAATCTTGCTCAGCTTGGAGTCTATAAGATTCTTCATAAAATTTAAATTTTGTCACAACAGATCTCGATCAACCTTATCATCAGGGGCAAATCCAATGTGGGGGTGGGGGCAGGAGCCCCTACCCCCCATGGATTCCATGAAAGCCCTCCCCTACCTACAAATTCCATCCACAGGTGAAGAGGAGGAAGTAGAAAAAGAATGTGGAGGAAGAAAGAGGAGAGAAAGAAGAAGAAAAGAAGAAGGAAGAGAAGGAGGAAGAAGAAGATGATCTCTCAGTCCTAGATCTGCCACTGCTTATCATCTTTTATGACATGTCTTATCAGTGAGTAGTCTAATGACTACGTGGCTTAAATACTACCAGATGACACTAAAGGTTAAATCGTCGAAACAGGATGATCAGCGCATTTTTAATTAAAATATTGATTTGTACCCATTGAAATATAAGTGATAGAAGTCATATGAAAAATACAATTTTTTCTTTTAAATTTAAGGGAAGATTATTATTTTTTTAGAAAGATTTAAGGGAAGATTAGATCTCATAGGAATTTACAAAAGCAACAAATGGGCCTAGTGGGCTACTATAACAATAGGCCCAGTGGGGTTAACCGACCAACGCCTGCCTAGCCGCAAGCTGTACTCTGGCCCACGCTAGTTGCCGCCTCGGCGCCTCCCCGCTTCCTTCGCGATGCCTTTCCCCCCTCTCTCTTCGTCGAGCCGCCGCCGCCGACGGCGAGCTTCTGCCGGTGAGGCGAGCCGCCGTCTCGGACCCTAAAACCTAGTCCGATTCACCTAATCCCTTAACCATGGAGGACACCATCGCTACATCGCCTGTGGCGCCTCCTGCTGCCCCCCTCGCCGCCGCTGCCGTCCTCACTCGCCGGAGGTCGCACCTTGACAGCGCCTCCTACCGCACGCTCTCCCGCCTCTTCTCCCACTGCCTCCACCTCCACCCGTCTCCCAGCGAGGGCACCGCGCCGCCCGAGGCCGAGCCCGCCGCCGCGAATCCTACCGGCGGGGACTCCGGCGATTCCCTACAGGTGCCTATAGGCCCCGATTTTGATCCTCTGAAGAATGTGGAGAAGGAGGCGGCGGATGCGGGAGGCCCTCCGCTCCACGGGACCGTCTCGCCAGCAACGGAGCAACCTGCCGTGACGAACCCTACCGGCGACCCTTGTGAGGCTGGGGCTCCGCAAAGCTCACATGATGATGGGGACGAGTTAGTTGCTGTAGAAAGCACCTGTGTTAACACCGGCGCTGGGTTCGACGAGTTGGGGATTGGAGCTGAGCTGGTGGAGGTGGAGGACGATGCTCTGATGTTGGTCAAGGCTTGCTTGGAGACGACTGAGGTTGACGAATCGGTAGAGGGAGCATTGGGTAATGACGATGGCCAGCTGCTGCTTGATGCGATGATGACCAACTTCACGGGGCTGATTGATGATGTTGGTGCTGGCGTGGTACCAGCACAGACTTGTGTGGTTTCTGGGGGTGAGCTGCAGAATTGCAAGGCATCTGAGGATTTAAACCAATCGGCAGGTCAGATTGAAGATGGAGAACCTGTGACCAATTTAGATCATGAGCTGAATGGTGATGGTGGTTTTGAGGAAGGAGAAATTGAGGGGGAGTTTCAGGCTTTGGATTCAGAAGAATCTGGAGATTCCGAGCTCGGAGACGATGATGACTCTGAAGAGAAATTGGGAGGTGATTCTGTTAGCAGAGGCTCAGGGGAGAACAAATCTTCTGATCATGGCACAAAGTTTGGGAATTTGCACTCGACACCTGAAATTATAGGAAATGGTCATCTTACACTGAACAATGGTGGTGTTAGGGGTGATGCACAAATATCTGTTACCAGGGCTCTAGCTGTCAGTTATGATGAAGTTGTGGATTGGAATGGAACACCACTTCCTGACAATAAGGTATTGAATACTTCACTCTTTTTTATAAACCAATATTGATTTCGAGCATTACGTATTTGTTGCCTCTTATGTGTAATGAATTAATAACATATTTTCCAGTTCGTTTACCTAGTGAGGTTTTCAATGTTTCATGTGATGCCAATGTTTACCCATATTGAAATCTGTAGTTTACTTTTTACAAATCATACATTCTTGGTTTTAACTTTTAAATGCCCACACCTTACAAGTTACAACGATACAACATGTGCACTCTGTAATAGGAGCACACAACTTAATGCTGCACATGGCCGTCTTTGTGCCATTATTACATTACGTTCTTCTCTGCTGATATATTTTTTTTTTGGCCGGATATACTGACTTTCAACATCTGCTCTTCAAATCTATTACAGGCTCCCAACTCTGGGAAGAAAAGAAAACGCTCTCTGACAGAAGAGAGGAAGGCTAAAAAGACAGTATGTTGTGGTTTTGGCTCCATTTGAATTCCACTCGCTATTGTATGAACTGTGTCTTGTAAACTGTGAAATTTGTTTTCTAATGTTATTGACAATTGATGTGCAGGAAAATAAAAGAAAGAAGCGAGCACAGCAACGGATAGCTGATGGAGTCAATAGACCAAAAATTCAACATTTTATAAAGCCAAAAAAACCTTGCCACTTCTATGACCATGGGAAGTGCCAGCAGGTAAGTTTTATCTAGCCAACCTAACTTATTTCACTTAGAGCATATTGTGTTATTCCTCTAGTGCTGCTTCACTTTTTACATTTTCCCTCTAGTGCTGCTTCACTTTTTACATTTTCTGCCTTCCTTTAGGCTCAAAGTTCATCTATGGTTGATTCCTTTGTAGTCATAGAAAGAAATAAACCTAAGTTGTTTGATGTGTATAATATTTTGTCGATAGTTAGAGAATCTGATTTTCTTTTTTATCTTTTGCAGGGAAATAAGTGCAAGTTCTCCCATGATTTTACACCTTCAACAAAATCTAAGGTATCTATGTTATCAAATATATCATTTGGTTGTAGTGTTTCTTGTGCATTACAATTATACTGTTATATGTGTAGTGAGTTTCTGTATGGGGAGCCATCAATCCGTACTTAGTCCTATATGTAGGATGTTGCATACCAATTCCACCCACTTAAAAAAGGAAAAGAAAAATATGAGCACATTTCGTTCATACTTACATGTACTCTATATTTCAGCAAAGGTTCCATTTTGAACTTGAGCAAGATGGTAAAACAGAATGTCCCTACTGATGCTTACAATTAAGGTTTTACACAGAATTATGAGTTCTCTGAGCTCACATGATTCATCAAATTGCATCTAACTACTTAAACTCTTGGTTTTGATGCATGTCATATTTTTCTTACACCTTTTACATTCTTGCAGCCCTGCAAGCATTTTGCGTGTGGTTCTTGTTTGAAAGGAGATGATTGTCCATATGACCATGAGTTGTCAAAGTATGAATGCCATAACTATAAGAACAGTGGCATGTGCATCAGAGGTGATAGATGCAAATTCTCTCACGTGGTAAGTAATTGACCTTAATGTTTCTCTACCATTTTACTTATTTAAGTGTCGCCTGGTATATTTTGACTGCCATCAAATATTTATATACAACTTTCATTCTTTATCAGATGCAAACTACAGAAGGTATTCCAACACAAGATGCAAAGCCATCTGATGCTTTATTGGCATATGAGAAAACAAACCTCAGAGAGCATACAAGCAGCCAGAAAACCTCAACAGTTCACAATGGTGAACCTGTGACATCTGCTCCTACCAAACAACAGTGTTCCATCCTAAAAAATCTGGCTGGCTTCTCGATCAATTCTCAAAATGTATCTAATCGTATTCCAAAGGGTGTACAGTTTCTTCCGTTTGATAAAAGTGGTTCAAATCTGAGCAGCCTCCGCCTGGGTGCTTTGTCCATTGAGAAGCCTAGGAATGCAAATGCCACTCAACATCAGTACATTAGAGAACATGAAGCAGAAAGGAAAAAGATCGCCAAGCAAAATAGCCAGGAATCACTGCTAGATGAGAAGAATTCATCAAAAGAAGCTACTGTGCATCCATTTTCAGACCCAAAAAAAGCTAGTTTACCTATTGGTTCTACTGCAACATCAGTACATACTCAGCCTGAAGTCTCAGAAGCCTCTAGGATTTTGCAGGAGTTCTTGTTTGGCGCTGGCAGTTAGTGGAAACTAGCCTGAAGTCTCAGTGTAAGCTATCCTGCCTCTATTGTACACATGTTTGTTTTATATAGTAAGTCGATACAAATTTTCCGGCTTTAGTTTATATGGATTGAGTTCATGCCCATGATCATGCGACTCCTCTGATACTGTGCCTCCATTTTCCTTTTCACAACTGCACATTGTAAGTTTATTGTACACAGATACATTTCATTTTAGTATGAACATTAGTTCATTAAAGGGGCTATTGACGTGAGGTGCACCTTAGATGCTGGTGGTAGTTATATGGAGCATATAGTTTCTCACAGTGGATCTGGTTACTGGTTGATGATCCTTCTTTAGTTGGTACTTGCCTGAATTAACTTTGACTTCAATTGTAGTGAACTGCACTTTCCAAGTCATTCCTCAGTTAAGATGTGGACTTTATACTTTGCCCATCATGCAGTTTATATGAATTTGAACATAATATTGATTCATGAGTCAACCATCTCCATGTCCTTGTCTTCATTTTGGTTGACATATATTATATTGACTCATGCATAACTCTTCTGATCATTTTTTTTTATTCATGGTGATTATCCCATGAACGGCAATAGGACTTTGCAGTTGATTCCTTGTGAATATTAGTTTAATTGTGAATTTATCTGCAGGTTTGGCACAGGAACCTGGCGTGATTCATTTGTTTAGATGTCATGGAAAGTTGAATTCACAAGATAGCGCAATGGGGCTAGATGTGTCATTTTTTGATTCCTTGTTAGGACTGTTTTGTGAGGCACCTCTCCTGTCAGGTGGGCTTCATTCATTTCTTTCTGTTTGAGTTGTCGATTGAAAGATTCTTCCCCATGAGAACATACTGTTCATGGGCTAATTTCCCCCTGCTTTGCTATCAAGCTTCTGCCTTTCCCTTAGAGTTTGACGAAAGATCTTGTCAACTTTTTTCATGCCAGGAAGCCCAGATTCCACCATGCAAGAGCTTTACGTCGGCACATGAGAATGGCAGGCACCTAGCAGGGCTGCCAATTAGTCTTGGATCATCATCATGATTCTGGGCACATCTGTGGCAGACTTATGGGTCCTTTTGTGGAGACCAATATTAGCCTGGTGCAGTGCATGGTCTGGACTTGCATGCAGGCGGTACTCCTAGGATCTTGTGAACTAGCTGGAGACCGTGGTACGCCACGGCAGACGCTGGAGGACCCAGGGTATGAGCTGGACTGTGGCTGTTGCTTCGTCTCAAATCCGGTTTGGGAGTGTCCGGTGGCTACCTGCTGTCGAAATCTCTGCTGATGTTGCATTGCATTAATTGAGAATTACCTTCACATGGTCACTGAGAGGGCTCACATGCTGATTCATCACTGCAGCTTGCCATGCAAGCAGGCATGTGAGTTGTGCCCCTCCCTCTACGAGCTGGGCACTGTCACATGACCTGGTGACTATGAGGCTACTATCTCTCATTGGAACAGTCAGGTCTGTTCTGTGGATCATATGATGGTGTCATCTCTCTTGGAGCAAGTTGCCATCAGCAGCAAATCCGCATCTTGCGTTATGTTCCCGCGTTGCTGCCTCGTGTGCATGAAAGGAGTGGGCAAAATGTACACTTGGTTTGTTACGAAGAATCCGAGCTGAAGTACCATGGTTTGTTCCCTTGATGGCAAAGTATTACTTTCACCCCTGAAAGCACTGACTCGGCATTATGGTCTGGCAACTTCTGAAATCCTCTCCTCTGAGAGTGAGAGCAGACTGAGCAGCTGCAAGGTGCCTCCCTACAAGAATTTTGAACCGAAACAAAACTAGCTGACTTCTTCAAAATCTCATCATATTTGGCAGTTGCCCTTGTTTAATCTCACGAAGTTACGCTGCCAACATTTTAACAGGTGACGCAGGGTCCGATCATTTCTGGGTTCTCTCTCTCCAGTCAAAAGTTGGTTGAAGTATTCAACCAGTGGGTGGGTGGATGAGAGCACATGCTCTGGCTGCCTCCTGTTGGATCCGGCTACGTTTGTTCCATAGCCGCAAAGTGAACAGGATACCATGCATACATTCCCCCTTTCCCAATAACCTTAGCCTGACCGCGCATCGCGTTCACACTCCTAAAATATGGACTTGCTGTTGGACGCCGTTTTGTTCCTCGTCTTTTCTGGCATTCTTCAACCGGTGTCATTGAGGCTGACAAACGAACAATTCCTCAGCAGAGGCTAACAGAGTAACAGGGAAAACTTGTGAATTCCTTCAGAGACCAGGCCCCCCTCTAAATTCGGATTCAGATTGAACAGGCCTCTGGGACGCCTCTGCTGCAGTTGAATCCCTAATAGGATGGCTCCTGTATGTACTATTGAGTACTTGACTGTTCTTGAGCTGTTATGCTTTGACTGCTGAGATCGAATCCGTGGTGGCCGTTGCTAGAGAATGAGCTTTATTCATGACTTCACGTCTCTTTCCCAGTCTTGTCGGACAGCAGCAATAGAAAGTACAGTTTATACTCCACTAAATATTTAAACTCCTAGGATCAAAACACTTGATTTCTTCTTCTTTTTTATCTACTTAATTGCATGTCTGAATCAGGTTCCCGGTTGCTCAAGTGGGCTCAGGTTAGTGCTTGAGCAACGATCAGCAGCCGGTTAATCGCCATCGATCCCAGCTTATAGACAAGGAGCAGGGAGAATTGGGGGTTAATTATGGGGATTCAGGCCTCCAGACCTGCCTCGTGCTGTGCTGTGCAGTGCACCCCTTTCCCGATCCTGTATTTGGTGAAGACACGATGGCACGCATCATAGTGCGTCCTACCAAAGCTCGCAGGTAAGGTACCTGTCGGCCTCCTGCTCCTGCATTTTCAGTCAAGATCACGAGCGGGAGATCTATCGCCACTGAAGAATCTCCAGAACACGATGTCGATGGAGGCGACTACCACGATCCTTAAACCCTGGATTGTGCCTCGTTCTCATTCTGTCATTCACGATCTACGCAAACACTCCGTGCTTGTGCTCACCAAGGTGTTGTATATGCCCGCCTGTCCCTTTTTCCCTCATGTTTTGGCACATGATCTCCTTCTGCCCAATCCTGTACGAGATAGGAAGCACTAGTAGCTAACTATTTTTGTGTCTCAGCAGTTTTGTTGTTTGGTTTCGACGACGACAAAATGCGCAGTTTATCTTCCAGGGGAGCGTGTGGTTGCGCTGTCGATCAGATTTGTATTCCAGCTTTCATGGCTCCTGTTGCCTGAATCCTGAGCTTCCGTCTCCCAATTGGTCGACTTCCATCTCCCAGATTCAAAAACTACGTCTGCAGGAAGAGTGGGACCGCCTGTCCTTTTCATGACATGGACATGCTTATATTCTGGCTCATAATTCGCGCCTTGACCGCCTTTTTTTTAAAAAAAATCATACACGATTAGAATTTCACTACATCGATGTTGATGTATTTGGACCTACCATCATACCTGCAAATTTTAAAACGCACACAAATATTTGCTATGAGCAGTTATCATGGAACTACCTAGCATGCAAAATTGTGTGCATTGACTGCTGACATGTATTTCTGTTTTGTGTGTGTGATGCTTGATGCCTGCACAATTTTGGCTGTAATAAGTTGCAAGGATGGGAGCAATACCTTTGGTGCTGACTAACTGCCTCTGTTGGTTGACGATGCCAAACCATCTGCTAATCATTGTCGTTGCTTGCTCATGTGGATGGATCTTCTTTTTGGTCTTGTTGTGCTGGGGGGGGAAAAGGCTGGATCTAATCTTCATCTGGATCGATGCTAAAGAGAGCTGGGCACGCGACTTTTGCCGCTGCGAACCTGCCAATGATGTGCTGAGCAGAAGGCTGATCAACAAGTCGTGTAGTGGATGGGTGCCTTTTGTGCAGTGCAGCCCAAAAGGACCAAACCCAAGAGATACATGTGCTTTGGTAGTGGTATCTTCAGTTTCGTCCAGGGTGCGACAGTTTGACCTTTAACATCCAGGGGTTCATGATCAAGGCAAGTACTTCTGCTAATGCAAGAGTTTGTTCTGAAACCATTAGAATTCAGTTCAGAATTCAAATAAAAATCTAGATGTTTATCACTACTTAGGGCGGTGGTTATCACTAAGAGTTTTGTCTAGGTGTTTTCCCCCAAATTTTTCTACATTTCGTGCATCGCAACTTTGCAAGTGCCCTAGTTCAAGGATGGAGATAGATGATCGAAGATGAGGTGGCACATGGCATGGCAGGGCATGTCCTCCGATCCAGCCCAGCAGGCCTTTGACGCTTGTCCGGACGCTTGTGATAGAATAAAACCACAGGCGGCTGACCGCGACCCATGGACTGCTCATCATCTCGCGCTCAGGCTGATCAGCACTAGTTAATCAGTGGCCCGATCCACCGGTCGATAATATCTTAATCAATCAATCGCAGGGCCTCGATAGATAGATCGATCGATGGATGGATCGGATGCAGCGCAGCCGTCGACATGATGGCGCCAAAAAGCAGCAGCCTCCGATCCCCTCCCTATTCTGTCTGATCGCCTCGTGTTTAGCTAATAATCTAATCTGATAATATAATCAAGTGATTAAGTAATGAGCAGGTGGTAACATAACCTTTCCGGTCTGGCTCGGCCAATCTACGCTTTGTTTTTTAGGGGTTTGGCCTGATGCTCCACTGCTTACGTGCACCTACTGTTATATATACATACTCCTATATAGATATATATTTTATCTCTGCTCCACGGAAGAACACATTTGTAAATATATAATAAAAAATGGTTCCGACGCGACAGTGGTTGGGCCGGGGAATCAAAGTATCCTATGTGAACTGCTAGCCATAGCTACGCTTTGTTTAGATGGCTAAAATTTCTAATATTTTCTCCACTCTCTCCATCACATCACATTAAATACGCCAAAACACATATGTTCGGAGTATTAAATATAGGTAAAAAAATAACTAATTACACAGTTTGGACGTCCTTTGTGACACGAATCTTTTGAGCCTAGTTAGGTCATGGTAGGATAATATTTACCACAAACAAACGAAACGTGCTACAGTGTGCTACAGGAGTTCCAGGAGTTAAAAAGGCAAAATTTTCAACCAACTAAACAAGGCCCTAGTTAATTGACTGTTTTTTTTCTCTATAAAAATGTGTGGTAGTAGATTTCGTGCGGAACTCGTCGTTTGTTACTTCACGGCTTGTCACTTCGGAATGTTGAAGTTTCCATACACCGCGCCGATGCGATGACCACCTGTGGTAGGGTGAGGCAGACTTTCAGTTACTGTGTTTGGATCTGTTAATTGAAGCTGGATCTTCAGAGTATTTGCATGTTGTTCGTTAGAAAACTTTTTTAGCAGATAGCCAGATATAATATTAGAAAACTTGTTTCGTTGAAGTGAACACGAAAATGAAACCAAATCATGAGCTTCGAGTATTTATTTATTTATTTACATTTGTATGCAGTAGTGACCGCCGTGCACTGTAGAACCATTAAGGATTCCAGGAGCAGTCTATTTGCCCTTTCCGAGAGATTCCCGTCTACACATAAATGCAGCACCATGGCTCGAAACAGAGGTGCAACAGTGTGTCACTGTTGTATGGCGCATTTTGCAACATCACACGGACTGACAGCCAAAACAGTAGCATGCATAAAGTGTCCGATGGTAAATTTCTTTTCAGGTGAAAGTTTAAGTTCTGGTTTTTTAAGCATATACATATAGTATATTTTCTTTTTCACGTAAAGCCAAAATGCCCAGATCCAAGGTTTCATCATCGAGGTGATCACTGTATCTTTTATATATTTTTTATATATAAATATATATGAATGATGGTCTATATAT
The DNA here is from genome assembly GCA_036936925.1 of Cenchrus fungigraminus. NCBI lineage: Eukaryota > Viridiplantae > Streptophyta > Magnoliopsida > Poales > Poaceae > Cenchrus > Cenchrus fungigraminus. Next base: position 40,336,724 of record CM072778.1, on the reverse strand, counting down.
ACCTCTACGTAAGAGTGATGGTTGTCGCGTGCAAACATTTCAGGAAAAACTCAAAACCTGAAAGAGAGAGAAAAAAACTAAAGCCCCATGAACCAACATTTAACCATTATCCTTTCCTTGCGATGACCGCCCAGCAGTTTATCAGGACACTGGACTGGAATGCTCAGTCCGAGGGAGCAAATGATGCATGCCCATGAATGTTTGGTGTTCTCAAGGTGACCAAGATCACGAATTCACGATGCTAAAATTGTTAAGAAAAAGTGGTGGTGGAGCACCCCGCTTTCTTGATTCTGTTTTGAAGATCCTGGTGCTGCGAGGATTGGGGGACACGGGGCAACCAAGTTTTTACCTGCAGTAATAAGTACACCTGGCTGATCCCTTGTTTGATTCTCCTGTGTCACTACTCACATGAGAGCTGAGAGGTCGAACTTTGGAAAATACGCCTCTACCTTTTTGGAGGTACCAAAAAACTCCCAGGCCTTGCCCCTGGATACCGTTGCTACTGTACTGTTGGTGTACACTGTTACATGACCTGTGATTGAATAAGATCAAAGCAAAAAAAGCTTCTTCTTCTTCTTTTTTTAATTGGCCAGGAAAGAATGCCTTTTGTTCTTCCGGGGAGACAGATGATGTGTCTTGCTTGTGTAATTGCTATGTGTGGTACTCTCAATGGTGTCAGTTAGTACGCACAGCTCTAAGTATTTTGGGAGACAACTTTTTTAATGATCTGCTCTTAACATGTAGCTTATAATATGAATGACTTCACACATAATCCTCATGTAATTATGAAATGCATGTATGCGACTATCTCTTAATCAAGATTCAAGAGATAACTCTTTTCTTTCCTATTAGAATGTGAGAAAATATTCTACTCCACCGGTTCTAAATTGTAGACCGTTTTGGCATTTCAAGATTCATAACTTTTGTTATGTATCTAGATATATACTTATGTATAGATACATACTAATAACTATGAATGTAAATTTGTCAAAACGATCTATAATTTGGAATGGAGGAAGTGTGAGCTAACTTCCAAAAATTTCACCAACTACCCGTCACATCAATCTTGTGACACTAATTAGGAGTATTAAATATGGATTAATGACAAAACTCATTCCACAACCCTACCTTAATTTTCAAGACGAATCTAGCGAGTCTAATTATGCCATGATTAGACAATGTCGTGGTACAGTAATCAATCTCTAATGACAGATTAATTGTACTTAATGGATTCATCTCGCAACTTTCAGTCTATTCGTGTAATAAGTTTTGTAATGAGTCTACTTTTAATACTCTTAATAGACCTTGAAAGGGAACTCCAAACATTTCTCTAAAAATTTCCACTGACCTAAACAAGATACCAGTTGGAGGAAGACACCAGTGTGCCCTTGCCCTAGGTCTCATGAGCCTAGGCCATTTCAAACCTCATGATTCTGCGCTGTACTTTGCTCAATCTCGAATTGAAGCAAGAAAAGGAAGGGTTACTCATTAATGCTTGCTCATCTCATATGCATATGCATGCCCCAATGAGAAAAAAATTGAACTGAAAAACTGGACTTAAACCCAACACTACTGGTCCATGACAAAGATAGGGATTCCATTTTTGAATTATGGCCAAACATGATACGCGCGGGCCCCAGAGATGATGACTCGTCAAAGGAAATTATAAGTTTGCCGAAAGGTAGACAATTGACATGGTATATGCAAAATATCTTTTCTTAGAAAAAAATGCAAAATATATGTACAATATACAGAGTGACGTGCATGCACTATGGTTGATGGTTGGTGCATGCACCACATCATATCATATGTAGCAGAGCCAATTATTTATATCACTTTGGCTCTAGAATAATCTGTTAAATTTGAACTTTAATAATCTTTAATCTAAACAATACAGTAAACAAATAAAAATATGCATTTTCCGTGTGGAGAGATTTTATTACCCTGTTTAGTTCGTTCCTCAAAAAGTTTTCACCCATCAGATGTTCGAACATTAATTAAGGGTATTAAATGTGAATTAGTAGCAAAACTCATTCCATAACCCCAGAGTAAAATCGAGAGACGAATCTAACGAGCCTAATTATACTATGATATGATTAGATGACAATGTCGTGCTACAATATACAATCTCTAATGATGGATTAATTAAGTTTAATAGCTTCATCTCACAATTTTCCATCCATCCATGTGATTATTTCTATAATTAATCTATGTTATCGTAAAAACTTTTCATGAACTAAACAAGGTGTCGTCAGGGGAGGTTGATCATTGATCTATCTATGATGTACAGTACATACCAACAGAGTGGGTGATGTAGAGGGTACATAAAGAAAAGGAGGTCTTTTACGGTACACAATACCACCCAACGGTAGTACGGTGGTATTATCGGTTTTTTTCAGTTTTTTACTATGGGTAAAATGGTAATTTGCTCAATGTATATTATTTGGAAAAAATTTCTCCGCTGCTAAGGTTACATAAAAAGACTTGATTTCATATATTACAACAATATTATTTTGTATAATTCCGATAATACCCATGTACTACCCATACCACCTATGAATACCACCCATACCACGCTAAAAAAACCGGTGGTACAGAATTAATCTCAACCGTCGGATCCTTACATATAGGTCCTTTTATATTACATACGAGTCATTTTCAACCGGTGGTACAGAGTGGTATTGTGTACCATAAAAAAACCTCGAGAAAAGAGGAGTTCCTCAGAGAGAGAGAGAGAGAGGGGGTAGTGGATGGACGGTGGAGAGAGGTAGGGGGAAGGAGTAGCTAGCATCTGGTGCCACATTTGTAAGGAAGACAAGGGAAAAGACAAGAGAGCTCAGCACCAGTGTAGCATTGCCATTTGGTACCAGTTGTGTGTGTGTAGGGGGAGCTGCGTGGCCTGTACGTGTGTGGGTACACGGTGGTGGAAACGGGGTGGACAAGTGCACGCTCTCTCTCTTGTGTTGTGTGTCCGCTCAGTCCTCATCTCTGAGCTGTAGGATACAACTGGTCACCTACTATTCTACTCGTGCCGCTGCTGATTTCTGCCCCCAAAAGGAATTTGTACTGGCCATTCCCTGAAATTAGAATGCAGTGATTGGCGGTTGCCTCAAAGGGAGGAAGGAAGAGGAAGAAAAGTCTTCCTTTTGCTTGTATTTTTCCTTCTCTTCATCCACTTTTATTTCCTCTAGATAGCAAGGCATGAAAGGAAAGGAGGGAGGGCAAGCTGCTTTCTATCTTTTCTGGCAGCCTCCTCCTTCCCGGCGGCCTAGTAGACAGATAAAGCTCGGGTCGGTCGGTTTTGGAGCCACTAGCCTCCGCCTTCTCCTTCCCCTTTGCTTCTCCGCTGACACTGTTCCTCTTCCCTCCTCTCCCATGCCCTCGGCGGCCGGCCATGGCTGCTGCTTCCCCTCCCTCCCTGCTGCGCGATGCATGCATGGGTAGCTGCTGCCAGCTCTAGATAGATAGCTGTGCCCATCCGCCGCTGATCGACTGCACAGGCACAGCACAGAGGAGTGGAGAGAGATACGAGAGAGGGCAAGGAGCCAGCAGGAGAGAGAGGAGAGAGAGGGGAGAAAGAAAGAATCTGCAATTGCTTTCCAGTCATTGACCACCCAGTTTCAGTTTCCCCCTCGTTTTGTCCCTCCTTGATTCCTGTGTTGCTTGCTGTTCCTCCTCGTTATCCCCTCCCTCCCACCTGACCCTGGGCTGCCTGCATCCTCTCTTCCTCCTCCATTCTCGACGAGTTATAAATAATACATACTACTAGTATCCAATCCAAGTGCAAGATCGGGCCAAGCTACCCCCCTTGGCTTCAGCGTTGATGTCCCACCGCCACCAGCTCCTACAGGATAAGCGGCGGCGGGTCGGGAGCGCAGCATGTCCAACCTCACCACCTCCGCCTCCGCCGGCGGGGCCGACGCGCCGCCGGTCTCCTCCGGCAACAAGCGCAAGCGGAGCCTCCCAGGCAACCCCGGTAAGTATGTAGGTGGTGGTGAACACACGATGAGACGACGACGACGATCTCCCTTGATTTTATTCGTTCTCGGTTCTTGCCTGTGACGACGATCCCCCCCATCAAACTGCTGCAGACCCCGACGCGGAGGTGGTGGCGCTGTCGCCGGCGACGCTGATGGCGACGAACCGGTTCGTGTGCGAGATCTGCGGCAAGGGGTTCCAGCGGGACCAGAACCTGCAGCTGCACCGGCGCGGGCACAACCTGCCGTGGAAGCTCAAGCAGCGGGGCACGGGGAAGGAGGCGCCGAGGAAGAAGGTGTACGTGTGCCCGGAGGCGTCGTGCGTGCACCACGACCCCGCCCGCGCGCTCGGCGACCTCACCGGCGTCAAGAAGCACTTCTTCCGCAAGCACGGCGAGAAGAAGTGGAAGTGCGACAAGTGCTCCAAGAGGTACGCCGTGCAGTCCGACTGGAAGGCGCACTCCAAGATCTGCGGCACCAGGGAGTACAAGTGCGACTGCGGCACCGTCTTCTCCAGGTCCGGCCGCCGCTCCATCCACCGACTTTTTTTTTTCCCTTTCTTTCTCTGCCGATCTCGCGTTCTCTTTCTAATTTCTCTTTTTGAATCTCTTCTCGATCGAGATGATCCAGTGCTGCGGCCGGTTCCATATTTGCACCAACAGAGAATCGCTAGGATAGAATCCCGTGACCAAAGATCAAGGTTGCTGCACATCATGTCATCATGCGTGTTCTGACAACTTCTAATTTCAGTACTAGTAGTTCTGATATCGGGTGGAGACAAGCAACAAGTAGCAGTGAGAGCATGCGGCCTGACTCGGCTCCAGTGTACACGGGTCAACCTGTTCTAACCTCGTTGGGTCCTCTCTCTCTCTCTCTCTCTCATTTGGAGGCACGGTGTGGTCACTGCTGAGAGGAGATAGATAATAAGGATGAATGGATTCGGTGATAATTAGCAGTTAGTAGCCCTTAATCAGAGCCATGAGATTTGCTCCTGATGCTTGATTGAGAAGAATGTATCTTGTGGGGAATGGGGATTAGATTGAACTAGCTAGCTAGGGCATTGATTGAATGAGGGAATAATGTGTCAGGCTAACAAAGGATGTTATGGTACAGGAGCACTGCACTAGCTTGGCTTTTGGTTTCTTGCTTGCATCAGAGGAAGATTGGGGAATGCAACACCAAGAGACTCTATATCATGTGTCCGTGGGAAAAAAAAGAAGGACCACTTTCTGGAGACTCTTTTCTTTTTGTTCGGGGCGGCGGCCATGGACATGGATGAGGATTCAGAAGCTGCAGGGTGCGGAGCCCAATGGCAAACAGGGTTGGGCTACTGCTAGCTTGGCTTGGGCGCATGCGCGTGTCTGTATCGTGAGCGTGTGAATATTTCTCTTGTTGGCAAGAGCTGGAGAGCGCTCGATGGCTGGAGAGGGGTCGGAGTCGGAGAAAACTCATCGGACATGTGAAGAATCTCTCTGCTATGGCCATGGCGCTATCCTATGCTAGCCACAGTACACCATTGCCTAGAGCTAGCTTCTAGCACCCTTCTCTCTCTTGTCATGCCCCTTCTCTCTCACATGAGTCTCGTCTCCCTCCTCTCCTGGCCTCCTGGGCTCCCCTCCTATGGCCTCACCAGTCACAGACGGCACCATTGCATTGCGTAGCATAGCATAGTCATGACAGGTGAATGAGATGAAACGGGAGCTTTTGCTTTTACAGCTGCTTTCTCTTTTCCTTTTTGCTTCTGAATTCTGATCCGCGCAGTAGGGAGGGAGGTGGATAAAAGATTTTGATTCTCTATTCGTCCCTTTGCATCGCATGCAGGCGGGACAGCTTCATCACGCACCGCGCCTTCTGCGACGCGCTCACCGAGGAGAGCGCCAAGGCCATCGGCCTCAACGCCGCCATGGCCGCCGCCGCGCCGGCGCACCACCACCACCCGCTGCTCTTCTCGCCGCCGCCGACGCAGCTGATGCAGCAGCAGCAGCAGCACCAGGTCCAGGACCTAACCGCGCTGCAGGAACACCACCAGGATGCCATGCAGCAGCCGCCGCAACCGCAGCAGCACTGCAACTACGCCATGAAGACGGAGATGCCTCCGTGGCCGGCGATGACCTTCGACCACCCGCTGCTGCAGCCGCTTTGCAACGCCACCGCGCAGAGCTCGGCCACGTCCACGCCGCCTTTGCAGCTGCCCGCCGCGTCGGCGCACCTGTCGGCCACTGCGCTGCTGCAGAAGGCGGCGCAGATGGGCGCCACAATAGCCGGCGCCGGGGGCGCGGGCGCGCACTACACCCAGATGGCGGGCCCCGCGACGAGCACCCCCGGCAGCGCCACCTTCGGGCTCGGCCTCCCGGGCCTGAACTCGCAGTCGCAGCAGCCGACGCGTGGCCGCGGCGGCGAGGACGGTGGCGGTGGCGCCGGCGGCGGCGCCGGCGGGGGAGGCGACGGCATGACGAGGGACTTCCTGGGCCTGCGCGCCTTCTCCCACCGCGAGATCCTCGGCCTCGCCGGCTTCGACTCCTCGTGCATGGGCGCCGTCGCCGCCAACGCCGACATGGGCTGCTACGAGCCACAGCAGCATGCACAGGCGCCGGCTCAGCAGCAGCAAAGCAGCAACGAGCCATGGCACGGCATGGGCAGCCATAGCTAAGCTCGCTAGCTTCCCTGCCACTCCCAGGCCGGCCAGCTACTTTCTTCCTCCTCTCATGGGTGACCGTCCACTCGCATCGCATCTGATCGCAGCTGCAGTGCGCAGAGCCATAGCTAGCTAGGGCCAGCGCACCATGCCTTTTGAGTTGCATTGGGTAAGCTCGTATTTTGCTTCGATCTGAATATCATCTCTCATGGTCTTGCAACTTGATCTTTGCAACACTCTGGATGGAGGACGACGGCACAGAAGCAGACGAGCAGTGCACGGAGTCTGTAATTTTTTGGGGTTTGGGGGTGGTTGGACGGAGAAGAGATCGATCAACTGTAAACTAAGTGGAATCAAGGAAGAAACCATAGTTATGTGACAGTAATAATACATGCATCATCTCTTTTGGTAACTTTGTCATCCGTATTACATGCATGGTAAATTTTTTGGGAAGATGATTCACAAGTGACATGTCTTGAGAGAGTACAGTAGATTTGTGTGAATGAACTGTAGACCACCAGACTACAAGTGCATTCTTTAATTTGTTCGTCTACAAGGCAAGTGTTGTTTATACTTGGCCGTGATATTTTTATTTAATTTGTTTATTGACACTATGTGTCCCTGTCCGTGTACTGTGTCTGCAATCAGTCCACGTACAGGGCAGTGCTGGCTACTGTTCACCCGTGACTTGGTTTTGTTGGTATTGGTCATGGGCAGGCATTATTCCATGCTGGATGCATGCCGGATGGAACGAGAAAGAATATTGGAAAAAACATGTGTACGCCGGAGTATGTGGGCGGTGATTTGATTTCTCGATCGCCTGCAACTTTAGCTAGTAATATTCTACAGTTTCAGCTCCAATCTTGTCATATGATCTGAACTTCCTCCATCAAATAAAATTCAGAATTCCAATTTAGTAAACTAATCTGTTGGTCTAGCTTTAGGGGTTTGCATTTGTGGGTCTTTGACTGGTACTAGTATGTAGTTTATTTTTGGCTTTTTGCTTCTAATACATTTATCCACTTTACTTAAAAAAATACATATATCCACTTATTTGGTTTCTATGGAACAAATAAGGACCTTTTCTTGTAATAATGGCTCGATATATAATGTGATGTAGAGGACACAACAATTACTATTCTTTATTATTTTATAAAAAATGTAGTTTATTTTAGTAGAAGGGCCGAGTACAGTCTTCAACATTTTTGGTAGATACTCCTACTATTATATATAGGCACATTATCCATCATATCCACACCCATCAGGATGCATGGCATATTTTATGGTGTTGGTTTTATTACGCCAATTCTGAAAGTCAAAAGGTACCCCTGTTGTTCGTTGTTCCTTTATTTTTTTTATTTCAAGCTGCACTGCACTAAACTATATTGGTAATTATTATTGTACAAATTTCACTCTCTTGTTTATGCTAGACTATCCGCAGCAATCTTCGATACCCATCATGCGCAAACATCCTTTATGCACGAAGGAGAGAGAACAAAAGTGCCTTAAAAAAACAGACCCTCTCCGGTAGTGGTGTGCATCCCTTCTCGCATTGTGCCGCCCTGTCACCGCCCGCAGCTCGAACTGTGCCGCGTTGGCACGCGCCTCCGCGTCCCTTGCTACCTCCTTCTCTCGGGCCACCACCTCCTCTTCCTCCCCTCCCGGGATCCGACGTCTTCCTCTTCGGGCGCGAGATCCGGCCTCGTGCTTCTCCCTGGCGGCCTCCTCCTCGCGACGGCGGCAGGGACTCCTTCCTCGGCTCGTTGAGCACTAGGGAGATGAGGGGTCGGAGGGCGGCGTCGTGAAAGTGCATCTAGGCCCCTAAGTGGATTTTGGTTAATTGAGTGACAATGCGATTAAAGGTCTAACTCATTTGTCTAAAGATTGTGAGCAGGTTTTTATTGATTATTCATGAGCTATAATTGTTATTTAGTTAAATGGATATTATTTGGCTCACAATGATTGAAGGCAAGCAAGTGTGTGTGATCCTTATGCAAATCGGTGAATGTCAAACAATAAATGGATTTATATATTGGGGATAAGTTGCAAAGATGAATTACATGTCTCCAAGGATTATGGTAGCTTGACTAAAAATAAAAGGGATCATAAAAAGAGAAATTAGTAATTCTCTCAAGTGAAGTGTAAGGCTTCATGTGGTAATTGAAAGAGGACACAAGGATGAGTATAGAGCTTATGGTCCTTAATTGGAAGCTTGCATATTCGTTGTCAATCAAGAAAAAATCATTTCAAGCGGGGTTTCAAATGAAGATTAATTATGGATGAAGCAAAGTGGAACTCAACGTGGATTGGGTAAGTGATGAAGAGATCAACTGATGTGACTAGGGTGAGGGACTAAGCAATCTTTGGGGTCTTGGCCCGGCCACCATTAGTGTTTTGCTAAGGTGAAGTTCTAGCATCCGTGGGGTCTCGAAGTATCATATCCAAGACTTAACCGAGGGAAGCAATTCAACACATCTACAAGTTGTAATTGGCAATATGGAGTGACTTAAGGATTAAAGTGAGCATTCTTACACTAAATGGAAAATCCTAAGACTTAAGGATTAAAGTGAGCATTCTTACTCAAGTATGGATTTGCTCAAGACATTGGCTATGTTGCAAGCCCTCAAGATGGAATTGCAAAAGTATGGCAAGATTGAAGATCTACAAGCTCAAGTGTTTGACTCGATTTTATATTTATTCTTGAGTATAGGAATGCCGTACTATCAAGAGTGATGCAACATTAGCTCTAACACAAAAGATCAAAAGTGCTCATTAGTTGACCTAAGTGAGAATTAGCCTTGAGAGAGTCCCTGAGTGATCTAACAAACCTCCAACCCAACCTTAGCCACTTCAACACGTCTTGGAGTGCTTGTGAGAAGATAGAAGGGTTTTTGGGCTCTCTCTGCCCAAGGCGGTCTAATCGCCCCTGGCAGGCCAACGGCTAGTTTTTCAAACTGGCCGGAGAGAGGCGGTCTAACCGCCCTGGCTAGAGTTCTAACGGCTAGTTTTCCTTGTGAGGGGTATAAGTACCCCACGAGCTCCACTTGTTGGGGCTGCTTGTTCTAGGGTTGCTGAGGTGCTCTCCCTGCTGTTTTTCATAAGCCAAAGCCATAGAAACACTCCCCAACCTTCTCTTTGTGAGATTTGTGGTTCAAGCCATATCCTAGTGTTGGGTTGAGAGTTTAAGCCTTTGTGAGCTTGTGTGAGCTGAGCAAGAGCATCCCATAGTTTGAGCACTTGTGATTCGCGTCGGAAAGCCATTGAAGCATTTGTTACTCTTGGAGGTTAGCCTCCTAGACGGCTAGGCGTCGCCGGCTAGCTCCCAAGGTTGTGGTGAGCAGCGACAAGTTTGTGAGGGCTGTGATCTTGCCTCTTCGTGGAAAAGATCGCCTTAGTGGAAATGGAGGAAAGCGGTTGAAAGAGATCCGGCTTGTTTGGAAGAATTCCCTTACAAGCTCCTCAATGGAGACGTAGCCGTTCCTTAGTGGGCGGTGAACTTCGGGAAACAAATCCTCGTCTCTCCTTTGTGGTTTGCCTCACTTGTTTGATTTCTAGCATATTTACTTTGCTTCCGCTCGATCTACTTGGGTGTGCTTGTCTTTGAGTGCAGGGATTATTACCCCACTTGTGACCATCTACTGAAGCCACTCAAGAACTTAGGTTCTTGTGACCAGGTAGCAAGTTTGTGAGGGCTGTGATCTTGCCTCTTCGTGAAAAGATCGCGTTAGTGGAAAAGAGGAAAGCAGTTGAAAGAGACCCGACTTGTTGTGGGAAAATTCCCTTACAAGCTCCTCAACGGAGACGTAGCCTTTCCCAAGTGGGAGGTGAACTTCGGGAAACAAATCATCGTCTCTCCTTTGTGGTTTGCCTCACTAGTTGATTTCTAGTATATCTACTTTGTTTCCGCTCGATCTACTTGGGTGTGCTTGTCTTTAAGTGTAGGGATCATTACCTTACTTGTGATCATCTACTGAAGCCACTCGAGGACTTTAGTTCGTGCTAGAAGTCAAGGTAAACATGAGTTGTGTTTTGCAGGTTCACCGCGTGGAGGCGGTCAAACCGCCCCCAGGACGAGGTCTAACCGCCCCCTCTGTGCTTAGTGCACCCGGGCGGTCTAACCGCTGGTGAAGGTAGTCTAACCGCGTGTGCGGTTCATACTTTTGCATGAAAAGCATCGAACAGAAACTTGCATCTTCCTGATCCGGCCCTGATAACAACCCCATCCTCATCTCTAATCACAAACCCCCATCCACCTACTTCACCTGAATCTTAAAAAAAAGCACCGTATGAATTGGTCTTCAACAATCCCTGTGATGGCCTTCGCCAAAACTTTCTGAATGGTGAAGGTTAACCGCTATCTCCTTTCCTATTGCTTGAAAAACGTCATACATTTTTGCAATGACCCTGGCTAGGGCTGACGCCTCTGTCATCTTCTCTCCTCTAACACGATTTCTCTCAAACCACCATCGTCTTAGCAGCATTATAGTCAGCATCTGTTCTCCCTCCTGATGATTCAAGATACTCTGTACTACTTCTTTTGCCGAATTCCGTGCCCAGGAAAATAGTTCTGACAGACTCCAAACCCAACTCCTTCCATAACGGTATGCCGTGTTTGCACTTGAAAAATAGATGGCTACCATCTTCATTCCGTCTGCCACACGTCACACATTTTGTATCCAAAATTCCAAATCCATTCCCCTCCTTTCTAGACGAAGGGCCAGAGAATTATGTGCAAAACGCCATAGGAAATGCATGACTTATCCTGGGTATTTTAATTTCCATATCCCCTTCCATAAATCCTTCTCCATATCAGTACCATGAGAAGTTGATCGTTCACCTCTTTTACTTCTTAACTTCACAAATTCCCTTTGTACTTTATATGCTGATCGAACAGAGAAAAGTCCCCTACTATCGTAATGCCATGCCACAACATCGTCCCAGTTTGGGTGCACTGGAATCGATAGAATAATCTTAGCATCTTCCTCGACAGAAATCTGCCTAACGAGTTCCTCATCCCAATGAGTTTTTTACGGTACACAATACCACCCTGTACCACCGGTTGAAAATGACTCGTATGTAATAAAAATGACCTATGTGTAAGGATCTGACAGTTGAGATTAATTCTGTACCACCGGTTTTTTTAGTGTGGTATGGGTGGTATTCATAGGTGGTATCAGTAGTATATTAGTATTATCGGAAATATACAAGATAATACTGTTGTAATATATGAAATCAAGTCTTTTTATGTAACCTTGGCGGCGGGAATTTTTTTCCAAATAATATACATGGAGCAAATTACTATTTTACCCATAGTAAAAAACTGAAAAAACCAATAATACTACCGTATCACCGTTTGGTGGTATTATGTATCGTAAAAGACCTCCATCCCAATGGCCGGTTGTTGGATCTAACAGTTCCTCCACGCGAGAAAGCAGATTATGACGCCTTGGAGTAACCGGCATTCTAGACCATTCCCTTGGGAGCCAAGGATCAGACTGCAAATCTTGATGTTCTGCCCATTACCAACCCACCATATGATTCCCTGTTTAAGTACTTGTAAACATTTTAAGACACTCCTTCACGTATAAGACATTCCTTTTGTGGTGACTGCCCGTAACACATCTCCATTCTTGAAATACTTTGCCTTTAGTATAATATTAATTGTTGTATATATAATGAATATTTTGAATGAAATAACAACCATATGTAAAATTATTATGCAATAATTTTTGAAAAAAATAAATCCAATTATTCGACTTTAAAAAAATCAACAGCAAAATAATGAATATGTGTGTGTGCAGTACGAATACTATTGGTTTTAGTGAAAACAGTAACCCTGCTGGCACATGGGCACTAGGTTTGCACAGGTCATGTTAGGCGCCGTGAAGAAGACATGACAAAGAGCATCGATCACAGCATGCCAGTGTAGCCCTTTTATTGCATCACTCCCTGTTCGTCTGGCTGGTGGCCGGTGCTGATTTACTCTGAGAGAAAAATACTGATGACTGGTTGTTGGTAGCTGATTTGTTCTGAGAGAAAAATACTGCTGGCTGGTGGCTGATAAGCCAATCAAAATTAGCGGCTGTTGGAACCTGCTGCAATAAAAGTAAATTTAGCGCCCGTAAACTGGACAAATAACATATCAAATCATAAGGTATTTTTCATATTAACCCGCTTGCATGTTGCATCCCCATATAGTCATAGATCTTGAAATTCCCTTTCTCATAATGTAAACGTGACCTGGTGGTTAAAATCTACTCCCTCTATCACAAATTACCTATTTTAACTCTTATAGGTAATTACAAAGGCCACCAATAGTTTTTCATATCAAAACATCTTGTTATATATACATAACAAGTTTTCCCAACACGAATATTGCTCCGTTCCAAATCACTAATCTCATTTTGTTTTTTTAAAATACATATATTTTGATATGATGCACCTACACTGGTAGAGTGAGGGGCTTCAGTCCTGATTGGTAAGGCGCTTAGGAACCTAAAGTCCAACCGAGACTAATCATGGGAGACAAAAGGCACCCCTTTAGTCTCAGGTGAAATAACCGGGACTAAAAGGGTCCTTTAGTCTAGGGTGGGATTCCCACCTGAGACTAAAGAGTTTTTTTTACCAAAACAAAAAAAAGACGCCAGGCAGGCCCTGCCCACCTGTACCCTGCCGCCGCCGCTTCCTGTCGGAGCTCCTCCGACTAGAGCTCCAACTCACTTAACACAATTTCTCCACCAAAAATTCATCTTTTCAAAATCATACAAATCAATTCACACAAGATTCACAACATGCACGCAAGTTCAATTTCATTCCATTCACATAAGATTCACACTCACTGACGAGGGCCCAAATTAGGGCCCGCTTTGACGGCGAGATAATCACACTTGAGGTGGAGTCTTCAGACACCATTGACAATGTGAAGGCCAAGATCCAGCACAAGGGAGGGCTCCAGATCCTCATCAAGACCATCACTGGCAAGACGCCTTGTCTCCGATCAGTTGGAGGCTTCCCCGACAAGTCTCCAGCTAGGGGGAGGCTTCTCCGACAAGTCTCCGCCTCGCACGACAAGTCTCCGCCTCGCCTCCGACGACCTGCTCGTCCGCACAAGCAGTCTCCGCCTCCGACCAAGACGCGGTCCACGCAAACGTGGCGCCACCTCGATGCACAAGCTTCCCCGCAACGACACGTGGGACGCCAGTTCCCCACGCCATGCAAACTCACCAGCTGGCGGCACGCGCGGGCGGCCGGCTCTGACAAGAGCCTTAATGCGGCACTGTTCGGCCGCGCGGCCCTCGACGCGCCGTCCCATCCGACCCTGTAGCACGCCAACTCCGACAACAGCACTCGAGTGCCCCCTATGGTTAGCGCTGGCCTACGATTAGGCCCTAATGTGGCGAGCTCATCCCGTACTCAGACAGGTTGAGTCAGCACCAAAGTGCTCGGAGGAGGTGCCAGGTGACGAAAATGAACAGCCCCGCCCGGCCACGCGGCGGCCTCGACGACAACACACTGCAGCCCCTCTTCAATGTACCCTGACGGATAGCGACGTACGAGAAGACATCCCAGCAGCAAGCACTGTAGCTTTTATGTGATTTTCCCTTTTTGCCCCTCCCTCTTGCGTCTATAAAAGGGAGAGGAGGGCAACCGTCACAAGGGCTGACGAACTGAACTCTCACACCCCAGGGACTTGGCCTCGACACCCTCTCCCGACAAGTTTGTAACCCCTACTACAGACATCCCTAGCATGAGAACACGGCAGCTCGATACTAGACGTAGGGTATTACTCCCCGGAGGCCCGAACCAGTCTAAATCCCAGCGTCTCTCGCGCTAACCATTCGGGTTGGACACACGATCGATACAAATTTACTGTCCGGCGGTAGAGAACCCCGACAGTTGGCGCACCAGGTAGGGGCACATCGTGTGTCTCGCCGAACACCACCCACGATCCGGATGGAGGGCCGCAGAGTTTCGCTAACTTCCGGGGCCACCATGCGTTTTGGCTCCCTCGGCTTCGTCTACACCGGGCCGGCGGAGTCCGTCGTCGGGCGCACCTTCGCCCGGCCTGCTCACCCCAATGCCTTGACGGCGGCGGCGGGGCGCACGGCGTTCGTTCGGGGATTCTCGGACGAGACGATCATGGCCATGTTGGGGCCTAACCCGACGCAAGAGCGTTTTAGGCTCGCTGCCTACTACCTCACCGACCTCGCCTTCTAGGCCAGCGGAGACGAGCCGCTTGCCTGAGGCGAGTACATGGAGCGGTACACCGCCATGTACTCCCGTGGACAGCCAGGCCTCCTGGACGACCCGGTGACGGCCTACGTGGACGCGCTGCGAGCGTCCCACACCGCCCCGGGCTCCACAACAGCTCGGAGGGCACCTCAAGCACCCGCGCGCGACTTCACGCGCGAGTGCTTTGTCTGCGTGGCGTCAGCCTCGAGCAGCTCCACCGACGCAGAGCCGGCGCCACGCCATCGCGCCACCGACGCCCAGCGCAGAGCGCGCCTCGACGAACTTGCCAAGGCCAGGCGCCAGCTTGACGAAGAGCTGGCCAACCTCCACCGAGAGCTCGGGGAGGATCAGCCCCGAAACCCGCAAGCGGACCCGCAACAGGTCCCGGTGCTGGAGTGGCACCGTGAAGAAGACGGTGAGCGGCGGGAACGCCGCCCTGCCGCCGAACAGTCCAGAGCCCGCGCCCCGACACCGCCGGCTCGAGGACGTGCGCGCGACGACAACCGACGCACCAACGAGGGCGCGAACGTCGACGGCGACGCCCCGCCGCTCTTTAGGCAGGCGTCGCAGAACTTAGCGGCGGCGGCAATGCTGTTGCGCGGCTGCCCAGAGGCGGCCACCTCCGAGGACAGGAGGGTGCGACAGCAGCTCAAGGCCCTCCTCGAGGCGGCGGCGGCACAGCAAGAGGAGAGCTCCACGTCGCGCCAACGGTCGGCGCACGACGGGAGAGCTGCACCCTCTGCGCACTGCCAGAACCCATCTCCCTCGCGGCATCGAAGCCATGGGGACGGAGCTGGAGCCAGAGAGTCGGCCGTCAAGCAATGTCTTGGGCCCAACCGCGACGCCCGGGACACCATTGAGGCCCGCCGACGGGCCGCCAGCGTCGACAACTATGACAACCGCGACAACCGCGACGAGCACCGCCCGCGCCGACAAGATGACCGGAGGCGTGGGAGGCGTTACGACAGCGACGACGACCGCGATCGCAGCTGGTCACCGGACCAGAGGGAGGCGAGATTTCCCTCTCGCTTCCGAGCCCCGACAAACGTCCCCAGATACGACGGGGAGACGAACCCCAGCGTGTGGCTGGAGGACTACCGGCTCACGTGCCACGCGGGTGGAGCGACAGACGACCTCTTCATCATCAAGAACCTGCCGCTCTACCTCGGCGACTCCGTGCGGACGTGGCTCGAGCACTTGCCCCGCGGCAAGATCAACGACTGAACGGATTTGCGCCGAGTCTTCGTCGGCAACTTCCAGGGCACGTACGCCCGCCCCAGCAAGCAGTGGGAGCTGCGCAACTGCAAGCAGCAGTCGGGGGAGAGCCTGCGCGACTACATCTGGCGCTTCTCCAAGCGTTGCACCGAGCTCCCTAGTGCAACAGACAACGACGCCATCTCGGCATTTCAAAACGGCACGACCTGCACCACTCTCATCCATCGACTAGGGCGCCGGACCCCCCGAACTACTCGGGAACTCCTCAACATCGCGACCAACCACGTGGACGGCGAGGAGGCCGTCGCGGCGACTCTCAATACCCCTCCGGGCAAGGGGAAACAGGTCGTGGACCATGGCGAGGGGTCGTCCTCGCGCTTCAAGAAGAAGAAGAAGAACGACAAGCGTCGTCGTGACGACAACCTCGTCGCGCGGTCGAGCGCAAGGCCTCACGCCCCAAGGGCAACCCGACCAAGGCCGGTCCCCTGAAGGACCACTTTGAGAGACTCTTGGAGGCGCCGTGCACCCACCACGAGGTCCCCGTCAAGCATGCGCTCAAGGACTGTCGCTTGATGAAGAACTACGTCAACGACACGCTCAAGCCTAAGGTGGCAGATTCGCAGAAGAAGGCAGCGCCCCTCCCCGACAACGACGACGATGACGCGGGTGCTCAGTACCCGGGCGAGGACGGGGCAGTCCACATGATCTTCGGCGGATCCCTGGCGCCGCCCTCGAGAAGCCAAGAGAAGCTGATCAGGCGAGGGGTCTTCAACGCTGAGTCCTCGACGCCGTCGTACCTAAAGTGGTCGGAGGTTCCGATAACCTTTGACCGCAAGGACCATCCCGACCGCGTACCACAGTCGGAAGCCTACCCACTAGTGGTAGCTCCCCTGTTCAGGTCCAAGCGGATCCACAAGGTCCTGATGGACGGGGGAAGCGGCATCAATGTGCTCTACGCATCGACGCTCGACGACATGGGCATCCCGCGGTCCAAGCTGTGGCCTTCGACCGCGCCTTTCCATGGGGTCGTCCCTGGAATGGAGGCACTCCCAATCGGGCAGATCGATCTGCCCGTTACGTTCGGGACGTCGCAAAACTTTCGCACAGAAACCCTCACCTTCGAAGTGGTGGGGTTCTCGGGGACGTACCACGCCATCCTCGGGAGGCCAGCTTACGCGAAGTTCATGGTCGTGCCCAACTATACGTACCTCAAGCTGAAGATCCCTGGCCCGAAGGGGATCATCACGGTGGGGACTACGTTCCAGCACGCATTCCAGTGCGACGCTGAGTGCTTCCAATTTGCGGAGGCACTGATCCGGTCCGAGAGGCTCCACGCCGAGCCTCCCTCCGAGGACCAGGACATCCCCGAGTCGTCCAAGCGAGCGGCCTGCTCTTTCGAGCCTGCTAAGGACGTCAAGGATGCGGCCGTCTCCGACGATGGCCGTACGCTCCGTATCGGGACGGCGCTCGATCCTAAATAGGAAAGCGCGCTCGTCAACTTCCTCAAAGCGAACCTCGATGTGTTTGCATGGAAACCCTCCGACATGAAGGGGATCCCGAGGGAGATTGCCGAGCACAAACTGAACATCAAGCCGGGATCGAAACCGGTGAAGCAACGCCTCTGCCGCTTCAACGACGAGAAGTGCAAGGCGATTGGCGAGGAGATCAAGAAGCTTCTTAGTTCAGGGTTCATCTGAGAAGTATTCCACCCCGAGTGGCTTGCTAACCCTGTACTTGAAAAGAAAAAAAAGAAAAAAAAAAGAAATGGCGGTGGCGGACTCAAAGGACATCGTGCGGTGCTGCGTAGGATGCCAGTTCTACGCTCGACAAACTCACCCCCCGGCGCAGGCACTCCAAACCATCCCCATCACATGGCCTTTTGCTGTGTGGCACCTCGACATGGTGGGGCCGCTCCGACAAGAGCCCGGGGGCTTCACACATCTCCTCGTGGCGGTCGACAAGTTCTCCAAGTGGATCGAAGCCCGACCCATCGTGAACGTCCGCTCCGAGGAGGCCGTAGCGTTCTTCACTGACATCATCTATCGCTTCGGCATACCTAACACGATCATCACCGACAACAGCACCCAGTTCACCGGGAAGAAATTCCTCAACTTCTGCGACGACAATAACATTCGCGTGGACTGGTCCGCTGTGGCGCACACGAAGACGAACGGACAGGTCGAGAGGGCAAACGACATGATCTTACAAGGGCTAAAGCCTCGCATCTTCAAGCGCCTCGAGAAGTTCTGGGCAAGATGGGTGGCCGAGCTACCATCCGTTCTCTGGAGCCTGCGCACCACACCTTGTCGAGCAACTGGCTTCACACCGTTCTTCATGGTGCACGGGTCGGAAGCGGTCCTCCCCACGGACATCGACTACGACAGCCCTAGGGTGCGGGCTTATACCGAGGAAGGCAACCAGGTCACGCTCGAGGACGCGATCGACCAACTCGACGAGGCACATGACGTGGCACTGCTACACTCGGCCAAGTACCAACAAGCCCTGCGACGCTAGCTCGAGCGCAATGTGTGCGCCCGCGAGTTCCAGGTCGGGGACCTGGTCCTCCGACGGGTTCAAGGCAGCAAGGATCGACACAAGCTCGCGCCACCGTGGGAGGGGCCGTTCATCGTCGACCAAGTACTCCGACCCGGAACGTTCGAGATCCGATGCGAGGACGGTCGAGTCGTCTCCAACACTTGGAACATCGAGCACCTGCGGCCGTTTTACCCTTGAGTAAATGTTCATATCTTATGAATCTATGAATAAATGCCGCATGCCATGTTCATGTTTCTACGAGTTCATAGATTTCCCTGTTGCCATGTTTTTATACGCTGCAACTTTTCCAAAGGCTGAGCGGCGAGCACTCCTGCACCTGTGCAGAAATGCTCGCCACTCGGGGGCTACCTAGGGCACGATGTCCTCCTTTCGTTTTTCTGTTTTCGAAACAAAAACCGACAGCTATGTCGCAACCGATCGCACGCGCGAGAGGTTTTTTGGCGGAAGGCTCAACCTTGCGAGAAGTAAAGATGGCGGCCTGCGTGGGGCTTGGTGCTGCTGCTCGTTCAACGCTCCTAGTGCCTACGCCTCCGTCTCTACGGTGCGAAGGCTTGCGAGCACAGTCCGAGTCCTCAGGTTTCCATCCGACCTCTTTTCAAAGGCGCTCGAGCGACCGCTCAGGCTCCGGCCTAAAAACGTTTCTAACGAAAAATATGTAAGTCACTTTTCAAACTTCCCCGAGTGCTCAGGGGCTGCGAATGAGTAGCACCTCTTGGTGGCTTGAGATGGCTGGGCTTTCCGACTCCCACGCCCCCGCGGCTCCAGAGTGAAGCTCGGTCACCTCAGGTCCCTAAGTTCCACTACTCGTTGCTGTGGTCGTCCCTTGGTACTCGAGGACTTTTGAGCCGTGACATTTCCGAGCAGGTTTTCTAAACGAAATAAAACTGTTCAGGGCGTTACACATGCGAATTGTTCTTAACTGCCTACGTATAAATATGATACATTTAACGTGAAGGCCTTTAGCTCTCTTGGTCTTCTGGTGTATCTCTTGGTATCAGGTCCAGGTCCTTCATGGCGACGTCGGTCATGTCGCGGGCGAAGGAGGCACAGTCCTCCTCGAGCTGATCGCAGTGCTCGTCGGAGCTGCCAGGAGCCCAGCCGCCGCTCAGCGCCATGCAATCTAGTCCCTGATAGTTCGAGTCGAACATGGCACCCGATGCACCACCCTTCGAGTAGTCGACAGCTCCAACTCCTTGACTACCTCCGGGAGGCGCCCGACTTCTTTTAGAAGCATGTCGCGGAGCATTGGCCCGACAGAAACTCCAAGCTTTGTCAGGACCTGGCCGAGAAGCTTCGCGAGCTTGGCGTATTCCTTGATGCTCGCCTTGCGGGATGACTCCGACTCACGCCGGGCGTTCTTGGCTTGCTCGAGCTCGGCCCTTACCTGCTCCTGGGCCATCCGGGACTGCTCGAGCTCGGCCCTGGTCTCTGAAAAGGTCGACAAGTTGGAATGAATGAACATGGCGCGGCCTAGTCGAGAGAAGAGCGAGGCGGGATCGAAGAAACTTACTCTCAAGCTGCTCTGACAGCCGCTTAATCGAACCATCCTTCTCGATGATCTTGAGCTCGGCGGCGTTCACCTCCTGCGATTTCTCCAAGAGCTTCACGGTCATCGCGGCGCGATGTGTGCGTAGCCCTATGACCACGAGGAGACAAATCAACATCGACAAAAATCAACGAAAAAGAAGAAACCAACGGCAACATTCGGGGCCTGCTCACCATCGATGCCCTTAGCTAATTTGGAATTGGCGTTCCGGAGCCGGGTCACCTCGTTGGTGGCGTCCTGGAGCTTGTTGGCCACCTCGGAAAATTGCTTGTTGGCCGTCCGGAGGTCCGCGCCGGTGGTGGCCAAGTCTTGCTCCAGCCCGGCCACCTTCGATTCGAGCGCCATCTTCTCCTGGGCGGTGGCTTGGGCAGCAGTCTGGGTGGTGGCCTCGGCAGTAGCGGCGGCGGCTGTGGCCTTCTCGGCGGCCTCGTTGGCGGTCGTCGCGGCAGCCCCGCAACTCCTCGATCTTCGCCTCCGCCTGGGCCAACCTCGTCTCAAGGGATTCCCGCTCCGTCGCGGCGATGGAAGACGCGGCTTGTGCGGCCGTGGCGCGGTCTTCCGCGGACTTCACAGAGGCCTTGAGCGTGGCCCTCGATGACGCCTCATTCGCCACCGCCCCGGCGGCGGCCAGGCGAGCGACCACCAGCTGCATCTCCAGCTGGGTCTTCTCTGCCCAGAGCTCACCAATGGTGCGCGCCTTTCTCGCGCCGCACTCCGAGAGCGTCTGTTCAGGGCAAGAGATCAACAACTACAAGGCTTGCAAGAACAGGAAAGACAAGGTTAAGCTCCCGGTTCGAGGGGACTTACCGTCGTCGCGGGAAGGATGAGCTCGTCGAACGCACGACGCGCCCACCCGAGACCCCGCTCGAGGCGGTGGTAGGCCGCGGCCTCCTCGTCCTCGTCATCCAGCACGTCCGCCTCATAAGTGACTGCCCACGTGGAGTGCACGAGGTCGGTGATCTGCGCGCCGTCCTCCTCGGGGTCCGGCAGCAGGCCTGCACCTGAGCCCTCCCCGACCTCCTGGATCTCCGGGGAGGTAACTCCCATAACGCTCCCGGGGACATCGTGTTCCTGTGGGGCTGGGCGGGTTGGGTTTGCGATGGGCGCCGCTTCGATGACAGGGGCAGCAGGCCGGGGTGACGACGGCTCCGGCGTGCTCGCTGCGGTCGTTCCCGCAACCACAGTAGGGGGCGAGGACGCGGAAGGAGTCAGCTCTGCGTCGGCTGCAAGTCCTCCGAGGACCTCCTCGGCTGCCTCCGACATGACTGTGGCTTCGGGAGCCCCGACAGCTCCGACCAGGCTCAGCTCCGGCCGCTCCGTCGCGGGTTCGTCGAGCGCGGGCTCCTTGTCGACGGGCTCTGCCGCTCCAGTTGTGGTCGTAGCCTCGGGCGCGGCGGACTCGGAGGCCTCGACCCCCGACTCCTCCGGGCCCGACAGCAACCGCTCCAACACGGCATCGAAGATAGCCGTATCATCGCCCGGGAGGTCAGGCCCGTCGAGGTCGATGATTTACCGAGGGCGGGTAGCCACGACGTCGGCTGCTGGCACCTCCACCGCGTCCCCGCCCATCTGCGACACTGCAGGCACCGAAGCTTCAGCCGCTGCCAGCACCTCGACTTCGTGTCCGCCGGCCGGTGGCGGCGGGGGCACGATCTTCTTGGAAGATGCCCTCGTGGCATCGCCGCCTCCCGCGGTGGCCTCGACCAGCTGCCCGATCACCGCCTGGATAGCGTTCGCCTCAGGGGCTACCCGCCCCTCGGCCAAGTTGCCTGCGTCCGGCGCCGACGGAGGCACCGCCGCCTCGACAAGCTCGGTCGCCGCAGTAGGCCCACTCCCGGCCTGTCCCGCCGACGGTTCAGCAGGGCGGGGCGCCGGGCAGAGCTCGGGTTGAAGATTGCGCGTGCCCAGCGCGACGCGCTTCTGTGGCGCAAGGCTGAGGATGCCGGTGTCGGCGCGGCTAAGGCAAGGGCGAGTTCAAAATAAGAGACGAGCAAGATGAAGAATGGTAAAACAATGAGAAATAGCGAGCAAGAGCTTACATGATGGACCGGACGCAAACCCGCTTCACCGGCTTGTCCGGTGGGCCCTGCTCGGGGGCTGACCTCTTAGCCCCCGCCAGCTCAGCGATCGGCTCTCGACGCTCCGCCGGCGCGGGGGTTGGCCCGTCATTCCCCGACGACTTGGGGGCGGCACTTCGATCCCCTGATGGCTCGGGGGCTACCCTCCCGACCTCCGCCGCGTCAGAGGCCAGCTCCTGACCCCCGCCGGAGGAGAGGGGAACCTGCACGGCCGGGACGCCGCCGCCGCGGATGACTAGAGATTGGAGGCGCCGCTGGGGAACGCTTGTGTCCCCTCCTTGCGGCGCGCTTGGTGCAGGCGTCGGCGGGGTCGACCTCGCCTTTGACGACGAACGCCTCCTCAAGGAGTCCGAGTCCAGACGATCAGAGCCGTCGAAGGGGTGGCGGGGGGAAGGTTCTCGCTCCGCCGGCCGCTTGGGCAGATCATCTCGACGTGGGGGATCTCTCCGCCCCTCGGAGGCACGCGAACCACCAGGGGCCGCTTGAGAGCGGGTCACCCTTTGATCTTCTCGGGCGGGGCGGGCCACCGACTGCGAGCTAGAGTCCGCGCCCCTCTCGCGAGCGACCGGCTCTGACCGCCGCGTCGACCTCACCTCCGCCGCCCGGCGCGGCGAAGATAAGGGCGACTCGGACATGCCGCTCCAATCAACCTCCACGCTCGGCTCGTCCCCACTCCACGCCGGTGGCGGCGACGGATCTTCGTTGGAGGAGACGTTGGTCTCCCCCGCCTTACGGCACTTGATGCGGTCGTCGTTTCGATCGCGTTCGGCGATCTCTTTCTTCTTGTGCTGCGCCTTGCGCTCCGACCTTCGCCTATCTGCGGCCGCCTGGTTGCGCTTGAAGGTCGCCTCCTCTGGGAGAGGGGGCTTCGCGGGCACGACGTGGGGGCTCCTCAGCTGGAAGCAAAAGGAGGCGAAGGGAGTCAACGACCATCAAAAATTTCTGAGAAGATCCAAACCAAAGAAAGACTTCAAATTAGTCGGAGAACTCATCGGAAGAAGAAACCACTTACGAGCTTCTCAGTCCCCTCGTTGGGGAGCATCGGCAGGAGCTGTGACGGCGGCCACGAGTAGGATGCCTTCCCGATGGCCACCAACACGTGGCGCTGGACCTCATCCAGCGAAGGTCGCCCCGGCGCGGTCACGGTCCCTGTCCAAGGGGCCCTCTTGGCCGTCATTTCACAAAGACAAAGAGGCCGCCTCCGGAGCGGGACGACCCCTCGGGTGTGGTACTGGCCGATGACGGCCGCCAGATCGACCCCGGCATCGCGGAGGCGGGCCAGCGCCGCCCAGTGCTCCTTGAGCAGTTTCTTCTGCTCCGCCTTCGGGGGCCCGTCGCTCTAACTTCTCAGCACCTGGGCGATGGAGGCTCCGGTGAACTCAGGCAGCACGTGCTCAGGGTCGTTCTTGAGATAGAACCAACCATTGTGCCAGCCGCTGTTGGAGCTTGTCAGCGAGAAAGGAATGTACTTCTCACCCCTGCCCTGCTTCATCCGGAGGTTGGCGCAACCGATGGTCGCCGGGAGGGGGCCGTCCTTCAAGCAGGCGAACATGAAGAAATACTTAAAGAGGTGCCAATGGGCACCAATCCCCAAGTACCCCTCGCACAGCGCCTCGAACGCCGCCATTTGCTGGACGCTGTTCGGGTTGAGTTGCTGGAGCTGGAGCCCGTACTCATGGAGAACCGCCCGGATGAATCGCCCGGCGGGGATGGAGAAGCCGCGCTCGTGGAACACCACGAACGAGACGATGTACCCTCTCAGCGGGCGCGGCACGGACTCATCCTCGGGCAGCCTCCATTCTTCGGCGTCAGTGAGCGGAGGGAGCTGCCCGGCGGCGACCAGGCGGTGCAGCATCGAGTGGGTCATGTTGGAGCGCGACCAGTTCGACATGGCGACGGCGGGCTCTCGCGCACGGCTCAGGTGAAGAAGGTGGCGGCGCGGTGGGCGTGAAGGGCAAAGGACGCAGGTGGCGATGGCAATGGAGAAGGCAGGATTGCGGTTAAAAAGGAAGAGGCGTGGCTGCCGGCCTTAAATGCTAGGCCCGCCAAAAAGACACATGCGCACACGCGCGCGCCCTGAGGTAACTGACGCCCGCCCGCGCGAGGCCTCGGTGCCCGCTGGGCCCGGGAATCCGAACCAACCGTGCTCCGTCCTTTCAAAGCCGTCATATCCTCCACGACGCCCACGATCGCCACGACCTCCACGACGCCCACGACCGCCACGATCTCCACGACGCCCACGATTATCGCAATCTCCTCGGAAAAGGATCCCAGGACCACGACGACACCACTGAAGATCAAAACCCCACAAGCGAGTCTACAACTCACTCGTGGGCTTGGGGGCTACATCCGGCGGATGCGCTCGCGCGCACCCACCGAGAAGACCAAGAGCAAAGATCGTCACGACGCCTTTCGTCTGAGCCTGTGTGCGAGTCCTTAACTCCCTCTCAGGCTCGGGGGCTACTGATGAGGGCCCAGATTAGGGCCCCCTTTGACGGCGAGATAATCACACTTGAGGTGGAGTCTTCGGACACCATTGACAATGTGAAGGCCAAGATCCAGCACAAGGGAGAGCTCCAGATCCTCGTCAAGACCATCACTGGCAAGACGCCTTGTCTCCGACCAGTTGGAGGCTTCCCCGACAAGTCTCCAGCTAGGGGGAGGCTTCTCCGACAAGTCTCCGCCTCGCCTCCGACGACCTGCTCGTCCGCACAAGCAGTCTCCGCCACCCACCAAGACGCGGTCCACGCAAACGTGGCGCCACCTTGACACACAAGCTTCCCCGCAACGACGCGTGGGATGCCAGTTCCCCACGCCATGCAAACACGCCAGCTGGCGGCACGCGCAGGCGGCCGGCTCTGTCAAGAGCCTTAACGCGGCACTGTTCGGCCGCGCGGCCCTCGACGCGCCGTCCCATACGACCCTGCAGCACGCCAACTCCGACAGCAGCACTCGAGTGCCCCCTATGGTTAGCGCTGGCCTACGATTAGGCCCTAACGTGGCGAGCTCATCCTGTACTCAAACGGGTTGAGTCAGCACCAAAGTGCTCGGAGGAGGTGCCAGGTGACGAAAATGAACAGCCCCGCCCGGCCACGCGGCAGCCTCGACGACAACACAGTGCAGCCCCTCTTCAATGTACCCTGATGGACAGTGACGTACGAGAAGACATCCCAGCAGCCAGCACTGTAGCTTTTACGTGATTTTCCCTTTTTGCCCCTCCCCCTTGCGTCTATAAAAGGGAGAGGAGGGCAACCGTCACAAGGGCTGACGAACTGAACTCTCACACCCCAGGGACTTGGGCTCGACACCCTCTCCCGACAAGTTTGTAACCCCTACTACAGACATCCCTAGCGTGAGAACACGGCAGCTCGATACTGGACGTAGGGTATTACTCCCCGGAGGCCCGAACCAGTCTAAATCCCAGCGTCTCTCGCACTAACCATCCGTGTCGGACACACGATCGATACAAATTTACTGTCCGGTGGTAGAGAACCCCGACACTCACAATCTGTACATGAATTCGATTTTGCAAATAAGGATTAAAAAAAATCCAACACTCATGCATCTGTGCACCGCCGTCGCACGCGCTGCGGGCCGCTGTTGCGCGCCTCTGTGCGCCGCGCACCTTCATGCACCGCGTGTGCCATCGCCTCGGCGCACGTGCCGCGCGCCTCCGTGCGTCGTGCTGAGCCCCGCCGGGCCCCACCTCACGCACCTCTGTGCGTTGCACGTGCTGCAGGCCGCCGCGCCCCACCCCGCCACACCGCAGGCCGTTGCCGTGTGTGCCCCGCTCCTCGATAAGAAGAAGAAGAAGAAGAAGAGAGAGAGAGAGAGAGAGAGAGAGAGAGAGAGAGAGAGGAGAAGAGGAGATAAGGCAAGAGTGTTGTCGTGAATGAAAATATAAGGGAGAGAGAGGGAGGGGAGGGGGTGTGGTAGGTGGGAGAAAGGGCTTTTGTCTCGGGTTGTTTCCTCATCTGGGATTAAAAGGTACCCTTTAGTCACGAGTGGAAACACCACCCGGGACTAAAGCCTGGTGCTAATAATTAGGACTGGTAGCTGTTGGGAGCGTGACCTTTAGTCTCGGTTGGTAATATACCAACCGGGACTAAAGGGTAGGGGCATCCAAGGCTATTTCGGGTCACATCGACGAAAATGCTTTAGTCCCGGGTTCAAAATTGAACTGGAACTAATGGGATGTACCAAAGTCCAAAGTCCTTCCTCTACCAGTGCTAGATGGTCCCTTTGAATATGGGCATATTTATTTTGTTGAGTTTTATTTAAAAAAAACAGAAAATCTAAACGGAGAGGCCTCTCCATTTAGGCTTAAATGGAGAGTCCTCTCAGGTTACTTCTTGCTGACACAAAGTTACTTCCTGCGACATAGAGTTACTTTCCACGACACAAAGTTACTTCCTTCTCTGTGCTTTTTTTTTTGAGTGAAGTAATTTTGTTTCGCAAGAAGTAGTGGCGGAGCTGATGGCTTTTGACACCTTGGGCCGCTTAGATAGCACTTAAACCACACATTGCCAGTATAGTAATATAAATGCTTCAAATGCATAATTTAAACTAGTACATCATAATTTTAAAATCTAGCTGTACATTTGTAAGTCAAACTTGATAAAAATAAATATCTAACTGGTGCCTGTAATTTCTTTGAATAATGTCCTTCTAGCTCCATGAAACATGATGATCGAAAACGAAGGGCACCACTTCTTGAATTCTCTTTCCCAATTTTCCAACACAGAAGTAATGATAACATTGTTGTGAACTAATGGTGTCTGTTACTGGTTTCAGTTGAAAACTGCAATGATAACGTTGTTGTGATCCGATTGCAGGGATGATGGGAGGTATCAACTTTGAATAGGCTGTCACTAGGCCAGAAACGATTTGTCCTGGCACAAGTAAATTAGCGTGCTGGCGGGTGTAATTGGCACCCGCCAGCATAGTGGTGCGCAAGGGCGCCGGGCCAGCAACCGCCAACACTAAAGGATTAGTGCTGGCGGGCGACATAAGACACCCGCCAGCACAAATGGACCATTTGTGCGGCGGGTGTCTTATGTCACCCGCCAGCATTGATCTTTACTACTGGCAGCTGGCATAAGTACCCGCTAGTACAGTGAATCTGTAAGAAGTTGCAAATAGAACATGTTATTTTTGTCACCAATAGTTCAACATGGACAGCACCAACAAGTCAAATTGATTCACCAACAAGTCAAATTCAAACTGAAATATCAACACAAACAACACCTTAGAAAGGTTTATTTCACACAAACAACATGATCAGAAATGTTTCAAAGCACACTTAACCAACACAAATTAAAGTACATTACAATAGGGGCCTCACTCACAAGTCAGAACTACAACTTGCCTCACTCAGTTCCTAGACAGTCCGCCAGTGAGATAACCACCAAGCACTGCACCTATTATCAAGATCACAAAAGCGAGGATGGTGCCCTAGATGCATAATTCTTTATTTTTCTTAGGCTTCTTCTTCCCACAACCATTCTTCGTCAAATGTTCAGTAAACTGCCCTCGTAGATCTGCATGGTCCATCCTCATTTCATTTTGCGACATCTTCAGATCACTAAACCCCATCTTCAAATCAGAAAAGGCAAGCTTTAGCTGATTCATTTGCTCCATAATTTCAGCCACGGGTTGCACCTGCCCCGGCGGATACACTACACTAGATTGTGCTGCACCACCTGCTTGTGGTGCCGCTTGTGGTGCAGCAACACTATTGTACATCTGATGGTTTGCCGGCACCAAATGTGGGAAATATGATCTCAAATACTGGAGGTATTGACCTTCCCACCAATATTCTGGACATGAATTAGGGTCGTCCTACAAGAATAATCAACAAATGCAACTATGTTATTAGGGCAGTGCAAAATCCTAGAGAATACATTTGTTTGTAGCATTTTAAAACGTGATGGCAAGATTGATTTGGGAGAAGTAAATCCTAAGGTGGCTGCCATCAAAAAAATAGTGGATAATTATCTAGACCATGACATAGTAAAGTCTAGTGTTACTTTAGAACTACCTTAGAACTAATCATTGTTACTCAGAACTACCAATATATCAACCAAATCAACACGGCTGAACTAGGGCAGGATATGAAATCAACCAGGTGGTTGTTCGCGCACTTGTAGATGATGTTATTTGACTTGCTCTTGAACCAAATCACCCAGATCTGGCAGTACTTGCATTCCACCAGGGGGAGAGGCACGTACTGGCTATTCAGCGCGAAGCTGCTCGCCTTGCGGTGCTTATGGATCTCGACGTCCGTCGAGGAACTTGAGGTAGAAGATTGGGTCGACAGCTTGCCTCCGAGCTTCTCCTCCACCTCAAGAAGTGACGGCGGCAGGGGCGCACGAGTAGCGATGCGCGCGGTGGTGGGGCTCACGCGGCAGCTTGCGGCGGTGGCGGGCGAAGCTCACGAGCGGCAGCGGCGGGGGGCTCATGAGCGGTTGCGGCTGCGGCTGTTGCCTCCGAGCTCCTCCACCGCAAGCAGTGACGGCGGCAGGGGCGCACGAGTAGTGAAGCACGCGGTGGCGGGGCTCACACGGCTGCTTGCGGCGGCAGCGGCGGCGGGCAAAGCTCACGAGCGGCAGCGGCGGGGGCTCAAGAGCGGTTGCGGCTGCGGTGGGGCACGGGCGGTTGCGGCGGCGGCGACTAGGGTTGGGAGTAAAGCAGTGTGGTGTGAGTGTGTGAGTGAGCCAACCATTCCGACCGGGAGTTAATTCCGACCAGTGTGCTGGCGGGTGGCTTAAGTGCCCGCCAGCAGAGATATTAGTGTTGGCGGGTGGCTTAAGACGACCGCCAGTAGAAAGGTACACAGTGTTGGTGGTCCACATAAGGCACCGCCAGCACAGAGCTTACTGCTGGCGGGTGGCTTATGTCACCCGCCAGCACTGTGCCTTCTATAAATATGCAACAACTCCTTCTTCCCAGCAACCTTCCATTGGCGCTTTGCCCGAGAGGAGCTCGGGAAAAGCTCCAAAAACACCAAATCTAGGGGGAAGGTTTTGCTCTTGATTTCCTTGGAGGAGGTGGCTATATAAGGTGAGTTTGTGCTATTTTAACCTTAGTTTTCACCTTTTATCCATGATTTGTATGTAGAGATCTAGATCTAGACCTAGGGTTAGCTAGGAGAGAGAGGAGAGTGAAGAGAGATGTTGAATTAGAGATTTATTTTTTAAATAGCTTTATATTTTCATAATATAATCATTGCAATGTTATGTTTGTCATTTAAATTATTAGTTTCATAAATTAAAATTATAGAATTTAGTTTTGTTTCCATTTTTTACATATTAATTGAAGCAATTTTACATAATTGAGTTTAAAATTGTAGAATTTAGTTTAGATTATACGTGAGTTTATAATAGAATTATATTTTATAGGTTGTTTAAGATGGAACATAGAGCATGGATGTATGGCATACGGAGAAATTCGTCTACATTCTTGACATAATTAACAAACTTTCTCGAGGTTGCGCAGAAGCATGCTCAAATTTCTAGGACAAAGCAAATACGTTGTCCATGTTGTGATTGTTGCAACAAACTTGTGTGGGAAGTAATTAATGCCATCAAGATGCATATGATAAAGCGCGGTTTTGTGAAAGGATACAGAACTTGGTCCCACCATGGTGAAGCAGAAAGT
This sequence comes from Cenchrus fungigraminus, assembly GCA_036936925.1. Classification (NCBI taxonomy): domain Eukaryota; kingdom Viridiplantae; phylum Streptophyta; class Magnoliopsida; order Poales; family Poaceae; genus Cenchrus; species Cenchrus fungigraminus. Next base: position 40,306,826 of record CM072778.1, on the reverse strand, counting down.
ACTTTCAACAATGCAGACATCGACACTAGGTATGATGAAGTGGGTGATGAAGATGCAGATGAAAATGATCATGTCATGATGGATGATGCTTTTGACTGTGAAGATCAAAATGGTGATCAAACAGATGCACCACAGGTGGACGAGGAATGTGATGCTGATATGGAAGAAATATTGCGCCACATTGAACCGGAGGTGTTGCTAGGGAGTGCTAAAGGGTTAGAAAATTTTGAGACACTAAAGAAGGCAAGAAAGAACCGTATGTATGAGGGTTGTGGGAAGGAGTGGACAGTGTTGCGTTTCCTGCTCCATCTTCTGATTGTGAAGGCAAAATTCGGATGGTCGGACAATAGTTTTAACGAACTCCTTACTCTGTTGGCCAATCTACTCCCGAAGTCTAACTTGGTCCCAAGAAACACATATGAAGCAAAGAAGATTATCAACCCATTGAAGATGCGAGTGCAAAGAATACCGCGGTGACTATGCACAACTGCAGAAGTGTCCAAATTGCGATGCTAGTCGTTACAAAAGTAATGCCGATTTTGTTGTGGAACGGGTCGTTGCATCTAAAGGCGCGAAGAGGAAGGTGGGTGGAAAGAAAAGTGCAGGTTCTCAAGTTGAGGAGGAGTATAGTATTGGTACTGACACTGCTAGTCAACGCAAAGTCCCTGCCTTGGTGATGTGGTACTTGCCGGTGGAGGACCGTCTGAAGTGATTACTCTCGAACCCAAAGACCGCTGAACTAATGACTTGGCACGTCGATCGCCCAGAGAAGTCTGATGGGAACCTTCGACATCCTTCTGATGCCCGGCTCCTCTTCTCGGCGAGCGCCGTCTCCTCCCCTCGTCTCCTCGGGACGCATCGAGGCCGGGGACGGGGCCGGCGGCGCCGCGACGACCGCTCCCTGCGAGGAGGTTCAGTTTGTTTTTTTTCTTTTTTCTTTTTCAAAATGCAATTACCTATAATTAAGAAAATATGGACTATGGATTATGGATAAAATTGTATAAATATGGACTATGGATTGTGTACTATTCAAATAAAGACCATGGATGAATTGTAAATTATATCATAGGACTATGGATTTAATTTATATAGTTTTATTGTATAAATATGGACTATGGATTTAATTTAAATAGTTTTATTGTATAAATATGGACTATGGATTGTGTACTATAGCTATTCAAATATGGACTATGGATGAATTGTAAATTATATCATAGGACTATGGATTTAATTTAAATAGTTTTATTGTAAAAAACAATTACCTATGATCAATTGTAAAAAATGTATGGAGGAATTGTAAATTATCTATGATCAATTGTTAACAGTGAAGAATCCGGTGAGGAGGATTCCGGTGATAGTGCTATAATTGGAGACTATGAAACTCCATCTGAGTACGAACCAAGCGAACCACGACCTCGTAGGCGTCCCGATGACGATGATGTTGATTACGAACCAAGCGATAATGAGGTCTGCATGCACATTCACTCAAAATAATGTTTGTTTTTCAAATGAAGATATACTTTAAATAATGTTTTATGTGTAGAACGATGAGCGATCCCCGCCACGACGTCGTAGAGCATCTAACATTGTTGCCCAAGAGGCAGAAGTTATTTCAACACCACAACCTTCGGGTACTACTACTTCTAGTAACCTGAAAAGGAAATGTGGTCATAGAAGAAGAAACCAGATCCCTGAAAGAGGACAACTTGTGATAGAACAGTTGGGTGACAAAGGTGAGCCCGTCCAACCTAAGGGGATAGCTGCTAGGTTTCGGAACATCGTTGGTGCAATTGTCAGAGACCAATTGGCGTCTTGGATCACAACTAGTAATTGGAAGAATGTGCCTAAGGCTACGAAGGATGTATTATGGGCCAAAGTGAAAGAAAAGTTTGCTTATCCGGAAGGAACAGAAAATGCAGCTAGAACTTTTGCTGAGGGCCTCTGTGGAAGAGCTCTTAGGAATTGGAGGTCTTCACTTAATACTGAATTTGTCCAGAAAGGCAAGGATGCTAGGGATGTGTATGGTAACATTCCGCTAGCAGTGTGGGAAGAATTCGTAGAACAGAAGAAGACGGCAGAAGCAGTAGCTCTAAGTGTCCAACAAAAGGAGAAGGCTATGAAAGCTGCTGAGAACCCCCATCACTTGGGTTCGGGAGGATATGCTACCAAATTGGAAAAATGGAGGCAGGAGGAAGAAGAAAGGAGGGTAGCTGGTTTACGAGCTTTGTTTGAAGGCATGGATGAGCATAGCAGGAATTGGTGCCTTGCTCGAGTTCCGGCTGTAGCACCTGACGGCACAGTTACATTCAAGAAGCCCACAACAGAACAAATTTATGAGAAGCTGGAAGGACTTTTGGAAATGCAAAAGAAAGGTCTTTTCAAGCCCGACAGGGAGAAAGATATGCTAACCGCCGCGATCGGAACGCCTGAGCACTCTGGCCGTGTTCGAGGGATTTCATCTACCTTGCCCTGGGGTAAAGCATTTCGTGAACACCGAGCAAGTTATAGGAAGAGGGACCGTTATAAGAAGGACCTTGAAGACAAGATGAGAGAAATTGCTAAGCAAGAGTTGGTAGGCTTCTTCATACAACAACAGGTTTCTGTTGGGCCTAGTGCAGATAATGCAATATCCGGTGGTTCTGGACAGGTCCTTCCAAACTTGCTGCTTGCCCAGATCGGATCCATCCCGACTCCAAGTAGTGCTGGTTCTATTGCTAACGCCAAGCATCCTGTAGATGACATTGTAGAGGATACACCATGCAAGTTGGTTATTCCACATGGAAGAAAACAAGATAAGTTTCGAGAAGTTGGAACAGCCATGGCACTAACGGGTCATGTGTTTCCGAATCCACCACCGCTAGAGTACGTATGGGTGCAAGTTGTTTCGATGTCTGATGAGTCGTGCGAGATTGATATCCCTACTGAGGATGGGATTGAGCTTCTCGGTGATGTGAGGAACTAATACATATTGTGGCATCATCGAGATATCATTCTTAATGCATCACCAAATCCCTTACAGCCTAGCCAAGAACGAGTACCCCCCCCAAGATTCAAATGTTGCAGTGGTCGAGTACACGGAACAACCTACGATGGGTGGGGAGCATGGAGGTAACAATGAGAACAACATGCCACTATCACCCCTTCAAGATGTTGCAGTCGTCGAGAACACAAAACAACCTACGATGGGTGGGGAGTAAGGAGTTAACAATGAGAACATGCCACAAGCACCCCTCCAAGATGTTGCAGTCGTCGAGAACATTGAACAACCTACGATGGGTGGGAGCAGGGAGGTAACAATGAGAACAAATCACCCGTCCAACAAACTCTCGATGAAGGGCATCATCACCGAAATATGTTCCAAGACCACCATCTCCTCCGCCATCTCCACCAACCAAGACGCTAGCAATACACCGGATGATAAACTCATATGAACCAAAGACGAAATCATCTGATGTTGACTTGTTCTTGAAAGTACTGAAGAATAAACCTAAACGGGCTCCAGCATCCGGTAAAGAATCATCTGATGTTGAAGTACTCAAGAAGGTACCAGATGAAAAATCTTTAACCCGCACCTCTTTTCGAAAACAAAAGGAGGAGCAAATAAATATGTTTGGGTCGGATGAGGTGCCCAACAAGTATGAGCATGGCAAACCATTCTGTTTTTGGTGGCAACTGAACGAAGGGCTGTCAGAATTGATGAGGCTGCATAGATGGATCATGCACGCCATGAAGCAAGGCATTCACACTATCACCGCGAATGTCCCGACATGGGTGTTCAGTAGCACTTTAGAACGGAAGCTTGTAATCGATTTCCCCGATTTGCATGCGATGTACCGCCGTGAAAAACTCGACGTCAATCTCGTCACCGTTTGGTCCATGTAAGTCAACATCCCTATACCACATACAAATCTATTCAAATCCATATGTATTGTTATTACCATCCTAAGTAAAATTTTTTGCACGATGCAAGCGTTGGATGCAAGGAAGACAAACGGGAGGTGGAAGGTAGCATACCTGGACCCGCAACAAGTAAGCAAGCCGCAACACACGTTCGTAATGTCGGATGAACTAAGAAAGCTAATAGATGAACAAGCAAAGACACCACATGAGAAAGTTGAATTAACAAAGAGTTACGAGAAAGCTAAACTTCATGAGGTGGTTGTATACATTGCAAGGGTAATGAAGAAAAACCAACATAAGGATTCTATCAAGTTTGCTTACAATTTTGAGTAAGATCCTTTAAATAACTACATATATATATAAATAGATATATTATGTGGTCTATTTATATTAATTATTTTAATTTTATGCAGCGACCATTTCATTTGCTTTCACATGTGTCCGAAGTTTGGAACTATGGGGGTCTACGACTCAATACACTATTCAGAGGCTTCTTACCGGAAAATCATTGAGGTTATAAGAAAGTAAGACAACTCAGTGCATTATATAATCACTATTGCGTGTATCGGCTATAGTTTAAATTGTATTACTAACTTATGTCTTTGTATCCTTAAAGTGCGTATAGGCTATACACAGTCAGTGGTGGGCAGCACCCTCCAAATAAGAAAAAATTGGTGGTACGACATGCCAAATGGGTAAGAACACTTCTGTTAATAAGTACCGGTCATTTTTATCACAGTTGTACACTTCTGTTAATAAGTACCGATCATTTTTTATTTGTTTGCAGTGCTACAAACAACCTCCTGGCAGTGTGCTATGTGGATATTATGTGTGCGAGGTTTTGAGAAATAATGAGAGGTACCGGACGAATCCTGAAGACGTAAGCCTCTTGTTTATACACAACCATGCATGTGCTAATTATGGTCTTAATGGTAATGCATAACAATCTTTATTTATTGTGTTTATGTGCAGATGCCTACCATCGAGGGATCGTGGGGGCAACTTCGTGACAGTGAAATCACCAACATTTGTGCGGACATGGCGAGATTCATCCTACGTGAGATTTGCCACGAGGATGGAGAATTCTTCGATAAAGAAGGAGTCTTGACTTTAGACGATGCGGAAAGTTTACGTAGATGGGTGTCCTAGGGTTATCTATTATGTATGATGTTTTTTTAATGTGACTTATGTATACGTTTTTATATTTTAGTTTGGACTATGTGTTTGACAGACATATTTGAATTTGGCGGTTAAATACAAATTACAATAAATTAAAGTGAATTTGGCCTACAAATGCAAATATGAAAAAAATACGGGCGAATATAGCGGTCAAATACAAATAATAAATGAAAATGACAAATTATATACAAATAATGAACGATTATAGGGAATTATATAGCAAAATGGGAAAACTGCTTTCTCTGGCGGGCGACCTAAGCAACCGCCAGCACAGATGACCTTTATGCTGGCGGGCTGCTTAAGGAACCGCCAGCACTGATGGCCTTTGTGCTGGCAGGCTGCTTAAGGAACCGCCAGCACTGATGGCCCTTTGTGCTGGCGGGCGTTTAAGCCACCTGCCAGCACAAATGCCTCTGTGCTGGCGGGCGGGGCACAAAGGGTCATTTCTACTGGCTCAAAGTTGCTGGCGGGTGATGCGCCCGCCAGCAAAGACTGGTTTTAGCCGCCTGGACAAATCATTTATGGCCTAGTGTGTGATCTGATGATTACAGAGCAACTGCCAACAGATCATGTTGAACCAAATGCTTGTAACGTAATCAGATACCTCTATGTAATCTGATTACATTACAGTTGGCCAACCAAACGCTATCTAAGAAAAATGAATTAGCACTCCATTATGCAGAATCCTACAAGTGATGTATCCTTGCATTCTAGAAAACCACATTAATCAGTATGCTTTACTATAACTGTGTGCAGTGATCGAATGCTTAGACAATAAATCTTCCAATGTTATATTTTTATTATTTCAACGCAGTACAGTTGCTAGTACATATTATACTGTAGAATGCAGTTGATAATACAACAATCATGTCACCTTATGAAAAATCTGTTGGGATACACAAAATTTAGGAAATCATGTTAAATTACTACAATGGTTGGTTACCTGAATACCTGCACCGTCTTCCCAAGACCCATTTCATCAGTCAGAAATGTTTGTTTCATGTTTCATGGAGATTCAGTCTGTACATTTTCTGATTCCGGTTGAACTTCAACTTCAACATATGGTTGCCTTGGTGGAATTACAGGCGTAGGAGCAGGAAAAAAGATCTTAATGTCCTGGTCCTCTTATTCATTGAGTAACAACGGTCTACAATCTACAAAATGGGGCATGAATTATCTCGTGAATGTTTAAGGATTTCAAGCAGAGCATATGGCTCATGAGGAATTGGGGATTGTCGGATTGGGGATTCAAACTGACCTGTTTGAGCTGGGCTCTGCTTGGGGAAGACGGACTGGGGGTGCCCGCCAGAGTCAAACCGCCGCCGCCGCCCGGCGCCAACTAGGGGCAAGACCGCTGGTCGAGTGCTCGTTACTCCGTGTCTCCGTCTGTCCACCAGGCCGCCCGCCGCCGCCGGTGCCGCCGCACCGCACACCAGCCGACCAGCACCCCTAGGGTTGCGGCTTGCGGCGTTGCGCGAGTGGGCAAGTGCTGGTCGCGGTCATGGTTGCAAACGATGATGCGAGAGAGAGCAGGGAGGCCGGAGGCAGGCTGCACCGCCGCAGGCCGAGGCTGGGCCGCGACCGCGAGGATTGCTGGGCGGTTGGGCCGGACGTTGTTGGTCCACTATTACAGGGGGTATAACTGTTTTTTGGGCTGCGCCTAGGGCCATGGCCCTACTGGTCCTAGGCCCAGCTCCGCCCCTGGCAGGAGTAACTTGGGAGGAGATGACTAAAAGTTACTTCCTCCTATGTGATTCTTTCAGAAGTAATTTTGTGCCGCAGGAAGTAACTTGGAAGGGCTTTTCATACTTTAAAAAATCCACCAATAACTTTTAGAAGATGTGTTTAGCTATTTAGGTTAAAAAAGCTACGAAAAGCTTAAAAACAAGCTTTTTAGCTTTCCATACAAACTCAACTTTTCTGAGCTTCTTGACTCTTTTGGAAGCTGCGTGATTAATTTGTTTGAGCTTCGGATTTTCACGTTGGGAAGGTGCTAGGATGCTCAAATTTAGTTAGCCGTTTAGTTTGTGAAGTGAAATTTTTGGGTGCTCTTTCAAAGTCTATTAGGAGTATTGAACATAGACTATTTACAAAAATAATTACATGAATGAACCGGAAATTGCGAGAAGAATACATTAAGTCTAATTAATTCATCATTAGATATTGGTTACTGTAGCACGACATTGTCTAATCATGACATGATTAGTATCGTTAGATTCGTCTCGAAAATTAAGGTAGGGGTTGTGAAATGGATTTTATCATTAATCTACATTTAATACTCCTAATTAGTATCCGGAGATTGATGTGTCGGGTAGTTGGTGAAATTTTGGCAAGCTAAACAGGGCAACGCGTTTTTAAGACATATTAAGGTGGTAGGTTAAATGTCTATATTAGCCTTCATTAGATTGGATGGCAATGCGGCATCAGAGTGGCAGTGGCCGGACTTGGGTGGAGAAGACCTTGGCATCAGAGTGGTGGTGATCATATCGTCGATCAAGAAAAGAGATGTGCGCAACGCAGGCCGAGTTGGTAGTAGGCCGGATCAGTGGATGCTATAGCTTGAGGGCCTCGCCGTGTCGTGTGGGTCTCTGCTGGTTCCCTTTCCTCCGTGCCGTATCCCGAACCGATCCTCCCGCTCTGGCGACGGCGTGTCCTTCCGCCAGCACGTGAACCAACGGCTCAGAGCAGGTGCTGCGTGCACGGGATGGAGGCCTTGGACTTGGAGGGCACGCCGACGACGCGGTAGGATGTCGAGGGGCCCCGGCTGGCACGTACGTCGTACGGTACGTTGCTGGCAGACGAGCACTGCACAGTAAGCACGCATGCAAGGAAGCACGGACGAGCCATCAGATTCACCAGCACCCACCAACAAGTGAAGAACCAGCAGAAAACAAAGATTCAAAACCCAAAGTCCCAAATGGTGGCTAGCTATAGTGAAATCACACACTCCAGGATGTTTTTGCCTCACATCGATCCCGCGTCTTTTCCAGTTCCAGCACCATCTGCTTGTACACGTCTCCAAAGGCCACAAGACGACTAGCCCCGTACGTACCGGTATTGCAGCCAACCGAGCATGTGGCCATTGACTGAATGTTCCAAAACAAGAGTCGTCCGAAATCCGTACCTGTGAGGGAATCCGTACCTGTGAGGAGAACACAGTTTTCTAGCCACATTTATTTTGGAACGAAGAGAGTATGCACTTCATGTTCATGTCCCTGAGGGCACCAGTAATGAATGTCTACAAGCTCTCTGCAAGCAACCACGTAGGAAAGAGAAAGGATGAGAGAGAAGAAAGTGTCGCTGGGTGTAGCGGCTCTCGCTAGCACGCGCCCCGGTGCGGAGCGGGTCCCACCACAAGCCCACCGCTCTTCTCTCCCTTCCTCTGCCTCGCGGTCCAGCCTCCACTCCCCACAGATCCGCCTGCGCACAGGGAGCCGATAGCGTGGGAGAGACGAGCTCTGCCGCGGGGCGAATGGCACGAGGCCGCGCGCTTCGCCGCCGGCGCGGCCGCCGGAGCCGAAGGAGGCCAGCGCGCACGCCAGTATATGCTCCTGTTAGCGGCCCAGCGCGGCCGGCGGTTGGTGTTGAGGCGGAGCCAGCGAGCTCTGGTGCGGGGGGTGGCGCGGCCGATGAGCGTGGGGACGACCGTTGAGTGGTTTGCAGGCCGAAGCGGGCGGAGCCATGGACGGCGATGAGGTGGACCTCCACCTCTGCGCGGGCAGAGCTTGCGCCCGCGCGGTCTGGGAGGGGCGGTGCCAGGAGGCGGCCACTACCGCGGCAAGGTAGGGGATAGGAGTTCGGCTGGCGAGCGCCGGAGCTTGGCCTCGGTGCGGCCGTGGCGGCGCGCGCACTAGGACCATGGTTTGGCGGCGCGTTCAGATGTGGGGGGCGGCGCGTGCAGAGGTGGGGGAAAGAGGAGGCGTGGGAGAAGAGGAGAGAGGAGGGGCTGTCAGAAGTTGTGGGTCCCACATGAATAAATGCAAAAGCACAACCATTGACCAGCTCATCTCTAAGGTTTACTGTATCCTACGAGGACACTGCTATAGAGAGCAACCTGCTACAACCATTGCGGGTGTCCTAAATGGTGCGGCCGTCCGGCCGATATCCCACGTGTTATGCCTTCGTTGTCATCGTCGTCGTCCATGTATATTAGGTGATTCCCCGCGTGTTACCGTAGGATTTGAGAGAATTTTTCGATTATAGCATGACATGCGGATAACTTATGTTTAATAGTGATACCTCGCGCCTTGTTGTGAGAATTATTTTTAAACAAAATTTTAAGATGAACTTTGGAAGTAGAAAATTAAGATGATTACAAGACAATATTTTTTCAAACGATATTATAAATGTAAACATGTTTATTTTTTTGATAAATAATTGCTCTTAAATTATTGATCCTTCATGTATTCTACTATGAGACTTTTACAAAGTGGTATTTGCAAGACTTATAAATCGTATGCATGGATGTTATTAGTCACAAAAAATCGGCATGAGAAATAAATAGATAATCTTAATAGATGGTGACATGGTGCTGTTGTGGATTACTAGCATGTTGAGAGAAATAGTTAGTGAGATGCTTATATATAGTTATACATGATGATACATGTATATATGTTACTATATAAGCACGTTATGTCACGTGCTTGCAGCGTGCGGGCATGCAGCCAATGGACACAAACGCAAGGGAGATGAAGATACCACGTTGCCCGATCGTGTACATCCAGCCGTGAATTACACGAAGCGAGTGCTGTGCTGATACATGTACACCACCAGTTGTCACACCGTGACGATAGTGGACCCTGTACAATTGCAGAACGTAAAAAAGATTTAAAAAAACATTTACCATCGGATTTGGCTTTACCTTTGCTTCGTCAGACGAAGGCCCCCGGCAGGAAAGCACCTGGAATCCGAGTCACGCGTAACACCCGGGACCCACGTGACATGGCACAACACGTGGACGCCTGCACGGCTTGCACCCCTCCCTCCCGTACTCGCTCGAGAACACACTGATGACTAGCTCGGTTCAATCCATGTCCCGAATAAAGTGATGGATCGATCGACACCGTCCACGGCACACTCATGCGGCCGATGGAATGTTGGCCTCATGCGCCCTGCACTTTCACAGTGGATCAGGTCGCCGGAATCCGTCATGGCCATGGCTGAACCTCAACCCCCTGATTGGGACCTCTCGCCAGAAATAACTGAATTCATTCATTCAGAGTGTATCATTCATTCACAGGCACCCAACAGCATGATCATCCGTGTTAGCATCCCCTTCGTCACCGACGACATGACGTCCCACTCATTGTTCACCTGGACTACTACAACGCATTTTACAGGGAGGAGACAGTGCCAGCTCGACCTAAACACAAAGGTGATGCTGAGCAACCTGCATCCACATGCCTGTCCTCCTTCCATTTTGACAGAAAGAACTTGAAAAACAACGACAACCAAGTGACTAATTCGTAATGTTGTACGGCAGTAACTCTAAGCTATCTGTTCTGTCCGTCAGCAGCGCATCTCGGTGCACAGATACTAGGCTGGACATTTCGAACCGGCTGCGTGCACCTTGATGCTGATATGTTACGTGTTGCTTCCGTGGTCAGGATACCGACAACCTGCTGAAGGTGACCGACTTTAGTCATGGTGTCCATGAGATCAGCAATGTGCAGCGAAATTGGGCAATCATCATTCGACATAAATCAATTTTTGGGAGTCTAGGGCCATCAAGAGAAGTGTGCAAGACATCACCTGCAGCTGCATCAGCGGAACTCGTCGTGGAAATAGTCGTCGTCATCGCTAAGGTACACGCTGCCATAAAACACATAGGGGCTCTCAATCATCTCGTCCAAAGCTAGCCTCCCGTCATGATCCTTGTCTGCCTGCATTTTTTGATAAAAGCAACCACACAAGTCATCTCCAACGGGAAAAGGACCGTCATATCATGAATGGTCATAAAAGGAAGTTGATGACGCAAGACAATTTCCCTTTTGCTCGACCATATTTTGAATACAATAAAACAGCACCACTTACTAAACAGCAGAAACAGGAAGAAAAGAAGAGGCAGTAGCAGACAATCTAGAGTAATACATTCAGTGATCCATTAGTTTGGGGTTTTCTATACTTAAAGTTCAGTATTTAACCCCGAAGTCCTTTTGGATAGGTTGGATGAAAAAGCACCAAAATACAAAACCAATTGGACACATTATACAACTATTGCATTCCAGAACACAGTAATGCCTTCTCTCGAATTTTGTAGGGTTTACAATCTTCCTTCTATGGCTCTAACTAACTGAAATCTGACAATGGCGTACAGATTATAATACTTTAGCTATCATACCAAAAAGATTAAATTGGATCCACATTTCACCGACAGAAACCATATACAATTTTCAGACATTGCAATTTCTCTATGCATAAGATAGAATTACCTAACTTAGAATGAAACCAGAAAGAAGTGATTTTGCAACTATGTGCATAATGAATAACCAATATCTAATTAGTGCCTTCCTATTTGACAATGCAAACTTAACACAGTTGATATTAATGACATTATTTGCATGCTATAGTGGGTTTTGGCAAACTGACTCAAGATAAGATGTTAAATGGGTTAGCAATTATAATTCCACCCATTGTTTTGCATGGATGGTAAATTTAGTTAGGAGCAAACCAACATAAAATGTTTGGCTTTATCTGCAGACATGATTGAATAATTCTGAACTCATACTCATACCTGATGGTAAGTAGTTTTAACAACTCTTAATTCCAATGGTGCAAAGAAGAAACTTGCAAAGTTTACTAAGCAAACTATTGCCATGTCGCTGTGCACATAACCATGATCACAAACATTCAAATATGCCTAGAACTAGGAAAACAGAATAATAAAAAGAATCAATGGCAAAGAAATACGAATCAAACCTCTGAAATAGCATGGATGGCTTGCTGTCTAGCATAATAGCGTTCAGAAAGATAGAGCTTATCAAGAACAGGTTCTAGTTCCTGCTCTGAAATAAACCTACATAAAAAGGATTATCTCATGAATACCAAATTCTGTGAGAAACATCAAAATCCATCATAATAGCGTTCAGAAAGATAAAGCTTAACAAGAACTTTAGCTAGAGGTTCATTTGCATACCCATCATTATCTTTGTCAAGTTTGGAGAACCGGTCCTTTGCAACTGTGATGTTCCCAATATGGGAAACATCTGCATTCTCATCATCATAACCATGTATTTGATCATGTAGTCCATTAAAGTATTCATCAAAGTTTAGCTTTCCATCACCATCTTTGTCCCTCTGCCTGGATATGGCACAGTGAGTAAGAAATTTCAAACACAATCTCAAGGAAAATGTAACTGTGCTCTAACAGCACATGCAAACAATTAAAGAATATCCACCTTCAGAAACTCATATACAGTGACAAAAAAGATACAATTTTCCAGTTTCCACATGTTAAGGGTATAATAGTCATGTTAAGGGTATAATAGTCATAATAGTCAAGGGTAGTATTGTAATTTCCTATTCTAGGGTTTGGGTGCTCTCATATACTATATATATCCCCATTTGGGGCTGGTCAATCTGATTGATCCATTTCAGCTTCTCTCATTCCTAACATGGTAACAGAGCTCTAGGTTTCGATCCAGCCCCGCCACCCTCGTCGATCTCCGCTGCGCCGTCCCCGGGAGGATCAATCTTCCCTCCCGGGGGCGGCAACCCTCAAGCCCCAAACCCATTTTTCCTTTGTAGATCGAGTCCCAGCAGCAGCTGAGCAGCGTACCATTTTTTTTTCCCGTCGGGTGCCCCTCCGTGCGCCTCGTCTCCGCCGGTCCGCTCCCGTCGCCGCTGGCGTCGTCTTCCGTCCGCGCCGGATCTATAGGTCGCGGATCCGGCCGCCCCACCGTCTTCGCCGCGCCTCGTCTCCGCGCGGCCCGTCGATTTGTCGCGGTCCACATCTGCTCCGTCGTTGATTCGTCTCCGCCCCGGCTGGCCGTCATCGTCGCGCGCCGCCGCCTATCGTCCTCCTCTTCGTCCGCGCGCATCGTCTCCGTCCGTCGCGGATCTCCTCGTCGGCGCCCATCTTCGCGGGCTCGTCTGCGCGCCTCGTCTTCGCCCGTCGCGGAGCCGCCGTCCAGCGGCTCGTCGTCGGGGCAGCCCATCTGCTGTCCGCTGGCTCGTCTTCGTCCTCATCCGCCGCTCGTCGTCGTCGTCATCCGGTACCTGTCGCCGGCTCGTCTTCGTCCCTGGCCGTGCGTCCACCTGCGCCGCCTCAATTCGGCGCCGTTCGTCCTCCTCCGCCCGTCCAGCCGTCCGCCCATCGCGGACCTGGCTGCTGGAGGTGGCCGCTGTCTTCCTCCCAGGAGTCCGCCAGTCGCGGATCCGGCTGTTCCGCCCATCCACCTGCTGCTGCCCCCCTGCTGTTTTTCGCTGTTCGTCTATTGCAGGGGGCAGAGCTCAGCTGGTTCTGTTTGCTGCTCCTATCCACCGTCTACTTTTGCCTATTGCTTGCTGCTGCCTGCTAGTACCCTTGTTTTCTGTTGAGTTCATCCAAGTCAGTGTCAATCCAAGTCCAATTGCTCACGTATAGTTCGTCAATGCCGTGCTTGTCATCATCTTAGTTGCCAAATCAGCCACTTTCATTTTCCCTTTCGGGTTTACCATGATGTGTGGCTGCCTCATCAGTTGTTGATGCGACCATTTGCCCTCTTGGTCCGTTTCGGAGCCGTTTTGCTCCACATCATGATCAATGGGCGTCTATTCGTCATCATCAACACATGTCCTCCTGCTTGCCGTCTTGCAGCAGTGATCTCTCTATCCTCTCTTTGGCTGGTTTGGCACATCTCAATGTTACTGTCAAGTTCAAAGTCTCCAAAGCAAGATTCATGTTTGAGGAGTCGACGTACTGGTTTGTGAAGACTCGCTTGTGGAGGAGAGCATCTACATCGACATGTTAAAGAATTGCACGCTTCGACGACATCTTTGATTTCGGACTTCGGATGTATCTTGTGTCGTGTAATCATAGTGTTATGCAATGTGTTTAAGTCTAATGCTTAGTGTCAACTCTCCAAATGCAACGACATTGCATTCACGTTGCATTTGAGAGGGGGTGTTAAGGGTATAATAGTCATAATAGTCAAGGGTAGTATTGTAATTTCCTATTCTAGGGTTTGGGTGCTCTCATGTACTATATATATCCCCATTTGGGGCTGGTCAATCTGATTGATCCATTTCAGCTTCTCTCATTCCTAACACCACAGACATGTAACAGATAATATCTGTGGACTGTGGTGATTCAAAATCAACAGGTCCCCCTCAGGATGTTATGGCCTGTTTATTCAATCTATATAGCAATAGCAATTACAACTTCGTTACAGCTTAACTCGCGCTATCCTTGAGAGGCTCTGAGATTAGAGATAACTACTGCCTAATCTCTTCCTCCTGCCAAAAGGCAGATATATAAAAGGCCTGAGCCAAAATAATCTCCTATTATCTAGCCGGCCCTTCTAATCCGGCCAAACCAACTAAAACAAATATCTCTAAGCAACAAACCTTAACTGACTGCTAGTGGAAGCCTTTGTGGCTTCCTTCCTGCACAGAATCTTCTTCCCAATGGAGTCCACAACACAGGATTGCTAGTTACTTCTTTTACTACGAGCGATTTATATAAGCCTCAATAGGTGTCCCTTGTACCTAAGTCTTTAGTTTAGTCTGTCATTGCCACGCATGGGCGGAGGCACCATGGTGGCAGGGTATTCCCAGGAATACCCAACTCTTGAGCAAACATGCTAAGTATATATCACTTATACTTATGTCTTTTGAATTAAAACTTATACTTACGTATACTTCTAGTTGGTCCATTTATTTCTCTTTTCTACTCAACCTATTGATACACTTATAACACTCTATAGCCCCCAATACAAATCAAGTTTCATTGTCAGTTTCATTGTCTTTGAAATGGTGTAATATACACAATTTTCATCCTGATGAAGCTCCTTTCCCCTCTCACATTGTAATTATTGTAGAGAGAAGGAATAGGGGGAAACACCACACCCAATCAGGGGGGTGACCTCTCATATATATATAGCCAATATGGCTTGTGTTACAAGGAAACAATCCTAGTCAATCCTAGTACATGGAAAGCCTATCAGCTATACATGGAAAGCTACAATCAGCTATACATTTCCTAATACCCGCCCGCAGTCGCAGCGGGAGGAGTGCGAACGCAAAGACTGGACCTAAACTCTGTGAAGAGCTGTACAGGGAGGCCCTTGGTCATGATGTCAGCGAACTGGTGAGCGGAGGGAACATGAAGAACCCGGACCTGTCCAAGCGCCACCTTCTCGCGAACGAAGTGAATGTCGATCTCGATGTGCTTCGTGCGTCGGTGGTGAACAGGGTTGGCCGTCATGTAGACAGCACTCACGTTGTCACAGTAGACAACGGTGGCGGAGACGAGTGAAACGTGAAGCTCCTGAAGCAACTGGCGGATCCAGCAGCACTCGGCGACGGCGTGGGCGACCGCGCGGTACTCGGCCTCGGCGCTGGACCTGGACACCGTGGTCTGTCGCTTCGAAGACCACGAAATCAGGTTGTCGCCAAGGTAGACGCAGAAGCCCGAGGTCGAACGTCGGGAGTCCGGACAGCCTGCCCAGTCGGCGTCGGAGTAGGCAGTCAGACTGTCGACGGGTCCGGTGCCGATGTGGAGACCAGAGGAGAGTGTGCCCTTCACGTAGCGCAAGATGCGCTTGACCAAAGCGAGATGAGGCTCGCGAGGGTCATGCATGAAGAGGCACACCTGCTGCACAGCATACGCCAGGTCGGGACGAGTCAGGGTGAGGTACTGGAGAGCACCCACCAGACTCCTGTAGTCAGAGCTGTCAGAGGCTGACAGCGGAGCGCCATCCGAGGCCGAGAGCTTGGCCTGAGTGTCAACGGGAGTCGCCGTAGAGTGACACTCAGCCATGCCGGCGCGCTGAAGAAGATCCACGGCGTACTGTCGCTGAGACAAAAAAAGGCCGTCAGTCGAACGCGTGACGGAGATGCCGAGGAAGTGGTGGAGGTCGCCGAGGTCGGTCATGGCAAACTCGGAAGAGAGTCTGGCCATGATCTGCTGAAGTAGGGTCGACGATGAGGCGGTGAGGATGATGTCGTCGACGTAGAGGAGCAGGTAGGCGATGCTGGCGCCCTCTTTGAGAACAAAGAGGGAGGTGTCGGAGGCCGAGGCGACGAAGCCGAGCTGACGGAGGAACGTGGCGAACCACTGGTACCAGGCCCGCGGCGCCTGCTTAAGTCCGTACAAGGACTTCTGCAGGTGGCAGACGTAGTCGGGGGTGGCGGGGTCGACGAAGCCAGGCGGCTGCTGGCAGTAGACTGTCTCGTCGAGGTGGCCGTGAAGAAAGGCGTTCTTCACATCAAGCTGGTGGATAGGCCAGGCACGGGAGACAGCGATGCTGAGGACAGCCCGGATGGTCGCCGGCTTGACCACCGGGCTGAACGTCTCGTCGTAGTCGATGCCGTGCTGCTGAGAGAAGCCACGGACGACCCAGCGCGCCTTGTGTCGAGCAAGAGTACCGTCGGAGTGGTACTTATGCTTGAAGATCCACTTCCCGGAGACGACGTTGGCACCGGGCGGGCGTGGAACAAGACGCCAGGTGCCGTTGTCGATGAGGGCCTGAAACTCCTCTGCCATCGCTGCACACCAGTTCGGGTCAGCAAGCCCGCTGCGGTAGTTCGACGGAACCGGCGAGGGGACGATGGCAGCCAGCCCCTTGTACTGGACGCGTGAGATGACTCCAGACTGTGTCCGTGTCACAGGTCTAGAAGGTGCAGGCGGCGCGGGTACAGGGGCGGGCGCTGGTGACGCCGGCGGAGGTGCAGGCGCACGTGGGCGATGGGAGTAGACGAGCAGCGGGGGCGGCGCGGTCGGTGCCGACGGCGGTCCTGGCGGAGGCGCGAGGCCAGACCCGCCCAGAGTGGCAGGTCCTGGCGGGGGCACGAAACCACGCCCGCCCGGACCAGCAGGCTCGGAGGAGAGAGGCGGCTGCTCAACGTTCGCTGGGAACGGAGCTACCGCGGGCGTCGAGGTGGAGGGGCGAGCTGTAGGGTTAGTAGAGCAAAGTATAGCATCCACAGTATCATCATCGGTCAGGAAATCAAGGGAGGGAGCCGGTGAAGTAGGCGGGGCGTCTGCGAAGGGAAAGTGCGTCTCGTCGAAGATGACGTGGCGAGAGATATAGACACGTCGAGTGGCCAGGTCGAGGCAGCGATACCCCTTGTGAGCGGAGGGATATACAAGGAACACACATGCTGTAGAACGCGGTGCGAGCTTATGCGCGGAGGTGGCCTGGAGGTTCGGGTAGCAGAGGCACCCGAAGACGCGCAGGTGGTCGTAGCTGGGCGACTCGCGGTACAGACGTGTGAAGGGAGTCTCACTGTGAATGGCGGACGAGGGACGCCTGTTGAGCAGGTAACAGGCGGTCGTGAGGGCCTCGGCCCAGTACGAGGCTGGCATGGATGCATGGAGGAGCAGTGTGCGCACGGAGTTGTTAAGAGTGCGAAGAACACGCTCGGCCTTGCCGTTTTGTGCGGAAGTGTACGGACACGAGAGTCGTAACAGGGTGCCGTGGGCCGCCAGGAAGGTGGACGTGGCAGTGTTGACGAATTCCGTGCCGTTATCAGCCTGAAAACACTTAACGGGTAGACCAAACTGAGTGCGAACATAAGCAACGAAGTTGACAATAGTCTGGTGGACGTCAGACTTGCGTCTGAGGGGGAATGTCCAGCAGAAATGTGAGTAATCATCCAAAATAGCCAGATAATATGAAAAACCAGAAACGCTAGGTACTGGTGAGGTCCAGACATCACAGTGAACAAGCTCAAACGGTCCAGCAGTATAAGAGCTAGATGAAGTAAACGGCAGGCGAAAATGTTTGCCAAGCTGACAGGAGTGGCAAAGAGAGCGACCTGCTTTATTACAAGATAATAAATTGTTCTTATTTAAACGAGCTAATGCAGCTGGAGCCGGGTGGCCGAGACGCTGATGCCAAAGAGTGCTGGAAGCGGCTACAAGTGCAGATGCAGTGGGTGAGGAGGGCTGCCAGGTGTAGAGATCCCCATTGCTATTGCAGCGAAGAATCACGCGCCCCGTCGGAAGTTCCTTAACAGAAAAACCGAAGGCGTCAAACTCAATGGAAACGTGATTGTCGCGAGTGAACTGACGAACAGAAAGTAAATTCTGAACTATCGAGGGAACGACAAGGACGTTATTGAGTGCGAAGGTGGACGCGGTGGTGGACAAGACAGAGTGACCGTGAGAAGTAACTGGGATACTAGTACCATTGCCTACTAAAATGGAAGAAATAGAGGTGGGCAGGCGGCTGAGTATACCATCCGAGGACGTCATGTGGGAGGTGGCGCCAGAATCCATGACCCAAGGGGAAGTCCCCTGGACCGACATCTGCTGGAGGGCCGCAATTAGCCCAGCCTGATCCCAGTGCTGCTGCTGGGCCGGAGGCGCGGCGAAGGGCCCAGCAGAGTACTGTAGCGGCGCGAAGGCGGTGTGGGCCTGCTGCGGGCCGGCGCCCAGCAGGCCGGATCCGCCACGCCACTGCGGCTGCCCGCCCGGCAGCCCAGTGGGCCACTGCTGTCCTCCTCCTGGTGGCCCGCCTGGCGCGGTCCAGTACTGGCCCCCGGGGTTGAAACACACCCAGGGCCCAGCGGGAGACGGACCGCACGCCTGGCCGCTCCCGTAACCGCCGCCGGAGTTCCCGTGCCAGCCGCCGCCGGATCCGCCGCCGTTAGATCCACCGCCGCCACCGAAGGACTTCCTCCCGCCCTTCCTGGAGTTGCGGCGTGAGTCGCCGCGCTGCTGCTGCTGCTGCTGCTGGGGCGGCGGTGGCTGCGGGGGCTGCTGCTGCCCGTGACAGCCGAAGGCGTCACAGGAGGCGACGAGAGCGGTGGCGGCGGCGACCTTCTTCCCATTGGCGAGGCGCAGCTCCTTGAGGGAGAGCTGGTCTCGCGCGTAGGTGAGGGTGAGGCTTGTGGCGGCGACGTGATCGGCGGTGCCGGAGTACTCCTCGTTCAGCCCGCGGAGGAGGTTGAGAACGAGCTGCGGCTCGTCGACGGGATGGCCGACGTCGCGGAGCTTGTCGGCGGTGGTCTTGACGCGGAGGCAGTAGTCGTCGATGGAGGAGTCTCCTTGAGTCATGGAGTGAAATTCGTGACTCAAGAAGATGGCCCTTTGCGCCTTGTTCGCCTGGAACAGACCATCAATGGCGACCCAGAACTGGCGAGCAGTCTGGGTGGTGGTGGTCGTGGCCATGTCGAGGACGGCCTCGGCGACCGAGCCGAAGATCCAGCTCCGAACGCAGCAGTCCGCCTGCTGCCAGGAGGGGTCGGTGGGGGACGGCGGAGCAGAGCCGTCGACGTGGTGGAGCACGCCGAACTTGCCGCACATGGCGAGGAAGTGCGACGACCAGCGGGCGAAGTTGCCGCCCTTGAGCTCCAGGGTGGTCGGCACATGATGCTTCACATTGATGGAGGCAAAGGGGTGGACGAACAGGGGACCGACGGAGTCGCCCTGGGTGCCCGGAGTAGTGGGGCTGCTGTTCGCCGAGAGGGTAGAACCAGAACCAAAACCGGTGCCAGACATGGCGGCGACTGGTGGTAGTAGATGGGATCTGGGTGGGAGGTGCTGCGGCCAAGGGGAATGGCGGCAGCAAGGGGTTAAGCGGAAGGTTAGGGAGCCAGGGGGGTCCTGGACTCGTGATACCATGTAGAGAGAAGGAATAGGGGGAAACACCACACCCAATCAGGAGGGTGACCTCTCATATATATATAGCCAATATGGCTTGTGTTACAAGGAAACAATCCTAGTCAATCCTAGTACATGGAAAGCCTATCAGCTATACATGGAAAGCTACAATCAGCTATACATTTCCTAATAATTATCATGCCATGTGAATATGTTATCACATATGCTGATGTATTACTGTATTTACTCCCTCCGTTCTTGAATATATGACGTTTAGGACAAGTTAGTTAGTTCATTTTTGAACTAATTTCCTTATCCTAAACGTTATATATTTAAGGATGGAGGTAGTAATATTCATGAAACCTATGTCTTGCATTGGAATTAGCCTAAGCCCGCCAAACTCTGACTTCAATAAATAAATTGTTGTCTGTGGAGGGCCAATGTTGCATAGATTTGCTAGCACAGCCGACACGCGATCAACTGCTAGTCGTGGTGTCTGCTCCCCGGTATGTACTTTAGGTCATACACGGAGTGCAAGTGTAGCTTTTATATATTTTTTATTATTGGATGGATTTTTCCCCATCGGGAATACCCAACTCTCAAAACCTGGCTCCGCCACTGTTGCCACGGGATCAACAAAGAGATGTTTAGTGGTTTTTCCTAAGTTTTAGTACACATAATATTTAGACATTGGAACTTATCGTCTATACACACCAAACATAGTTGTTAAGACATGTGGAACAAACATAGTTGCCAAAACTATAAAGCCAACATGACTTATCGTCTATACGCCCAATACTGCCCAACATAAGCCTAGTACCTAGCCCAGGCCCAGCCGAGCACAAGCTAAAACACCCTGACTGGAACTCTACCAACCAAAATCCAATTATATAAATGATGTGAACAGCATCGGTGGCTACTTTAATATGATGATGTGGCACAATTGGCTTCTTTTACATTTTACTTCAAAAAGTAAGATGTTGTCAACATATAAAGAGGTAAGATAGGGTTACTCTTGTTTCAGTAACCAAAAAAAAAAGCATTGGTTCAGAAGAAGAAATTACTGTACATCAGCTTCATAGACATGTGAACATCAATTTCCAACATCAGACAATCAAATTAAGCTAACAAACTTGCGTCACACGAGGTAAAATTAGACACTGCATGTAACATAGGCAATGTGACAAGAAAAGGAGAGAACTCAAGAAAAGGAACAAATGCTATCAGGGTTTCATGAAACATAACCAGGATTAGACAATTTCGTTGTTGTTATTGATGGGCTCTCCCATCAGTTAACCAAATACTCCCTCTGGTACCACTTTAGTAGTCGTTCTGGCCGCAAGACCAAATGCAGAAAAGGAGTCGTCCTGACCATATACTGCTGGTTTTTCCGTCCTTGCCCCTGAGTAATTGCGGCGCCGAAAAAAAAAGGAGCGGCCGAGGGACTCGAACAGACAACCTCGCACTAGGACGCGCTGCACAGCCTGCGCTAGCCAATCGGCTAAGAAGAGGTTGGTGACTACTATGCACCCGTCAGACTATTTATTAGGGGTAACCATGGAAAAAATACCTAATTAATGACTCCTTGGTATGCGAAATCCGATCCTAAACGACTACTAAAGTGGCACCGGAGGGAGTATTCCCCTTATAATTTTAAAGTGACACACCATCTTAAGTACATATAAATCATCTATGCAAATGACCATAGTATTTACACCTTATTTTGTGCTAAAGTAGGTGGAATGTATCAAGAAATCTGGTTACCAGAAAGGAATTACAGCTTTTCACTATCAGCTGTGGAGTTATCACACCGACTCTAATATCTAACATACAAAATGGTTCGCTAGCTAAAGTCTCTTCTTGGCAACAGCATGAAAATGCAGTTATAGTGCTTACTGACAAGACAAACTTCATAAATACACTAGTCACTGGCTAGAGGATATGAACAGACCTCAGGAGTCAGGACCCAAACGCAAAAAACAAATTAAAAAAGAGTTTATGTGCCCTTTAAATGTATGCTACTAAAGTTAATGTTAACATATAGTACTATGACAGGAAAAGGTCATCAGGTTGATAAAGCACGCACCTTATTTCTTGTTTGGAGAGCAAATTGATGATTTTGGGATTATCCGAATCACTTGGATTAAGGAAACTGAAGTAGCAGCAAGACAATTAGAAAGGCAACATTAGCAAATAATCAAAAACCATAGGTCTATGGCATAAGTTGAATAAATCCTTACTCATTAAATTCAGATTTATCAAGGAAACCATCGCCATTCGCATCTGAAGCATTAAAGTGCTCCTCCTTCCACCATGGGAACCCCAGCATATTACCCTCTCCTACATAAATGAACCAACCAATGAACTCCTAAGATGCTAACCCACATTGATGCCAAGAATTGTGTCTATAAATTGCTGCATTCATGCTCAATAATTGGAAATAATTTTTTGGCAATGTTACCATGGGACTCTTGGCGCAGCGTGTTGAAGGTCTCGAAGGAGACGATCCCGTCGCCTTTCTTGTCGTAGAGCTCCATCTCCCTGGCGGAGCGGTGGTGCTGGTCGGCCCTGGCCTGCTGGAGGTTCCAGCTGGTGAGCTCATCGAGGGATACGAAGCCGTCCGTCGGGGAGACGTCGATCTTGGGGAAGAGCGCGTGGATGCGGTCGGCGAGGTTGAAACGGTCGTCATCGTTGATGAAGTCCTCCTCCTCCTTGAGGAATTCCTCCCACTCCTTCATGTGGTCGTCCGGCTCGCCGCTGTCTTCATCGCCGTGGAGGAGGCGGTAGTGCTCGCGCTCCCACTCCTTGTCGTCCAGCCGGCGCTCCAGCTCGGCAATGGCCGGGTCGAAGGAAGCCGCGTGGTGGTGGTGCTCCTGCTGCTGCTGATGCCCCCCGCTCCCACCGGAGGCAGCAGGGGAGGATGGGAAGCTCTTGGGGTGGAGCTTGAGGCGGCGGTGGAGGCTGCGGCCATGGGAGTGGGGTTGGAGGCGTGGGGAGTAGGATGTGAGGAGAAGCAGAAGGATGAAGGCGCACGCTACGTAGAGGAGGAGCACGGTGACCAGAGACTTCCGCCCCGCCGCGGCCGTTGCCGCCGGCGGCGCCATCGCCGGAGCAGGAGATGGGGCGACGGGTGGAGTGAGAGGCGAGCTTGCGGGTTGGAGATTTGGACCCGAACTTAGCAACTGCAACTCGCACCCGCTTGGCGGTGACAGGGAAGGGACCGATTGTGCCAGTCAGCGTTTGACACGTGGCTCAGAGAACTTATACGCGTCGCCTAGTTGGCATGCGAAGCCAAGTAAGCCATGGAGATGATTACCTTCTCAAGAAATCACAAAACCAATATAAAAAGCAAATAATCCCAGAATTCTTTGCAGGTGACACAAAGTATTCAGAGGATAGCAGATAACACAGGTGACAAGCCCTCGAGTCCTCAACTATCTGAACAAAATGCAGCACCATTCATGGTGGCACTGCACTAGAGTGGTATTGTGCCCAGATACAGAGGGTTACTATGTTGAGTACTTCAAATATGGCCCTTCTGGTACAAAACAAGGCTGCAAAAAGTGGCACCCGGCTCAGCTAGTTCCAGAATCCAGATTGTATGATGATCTAAATGCTGTTCGTCTGATTCGGAGATGCTATCGAGGTGCGGTCTGCGACCCAAATTATGTCTTCAGAGGAGCTTTCTTCACTCTGTCAGATATCCGATCTGGAGCATTTGTGTGGGACTTGAACCGGCCTCGCCCACCCTCCTCCTTTTCCTGAAAGTTGTTCACAGGTTTAGCACCTTTGCAGCTATTGGTTGTATGGACGGCATACACAACCGATGAAAGCCAAAAAATAGGAAAGAAAAAATGGTGTAAACTGCATATGTTTCCAGATGCGACCAACTCAGCCAAAGCATAACCTTCTTCTTTACTATCTGGACGACATCCTCATCTTGAAGGACATGGGTGAGCCCACAATGCTGTGGATAGTGCCTTGCACTGGTTCCCCATACAAGAACATATTTCACATCTTTGAGCAAGCTTCTATGGATATGATTGCAGAAGTCTTCAACTGTACATCCACCTCTATCCTGATGGCACAAAAAAGGACGTCAGACAAATTGTCCCCCCTGCTCCGATGAAAAAAAAACAGTGGCAGAGAACATACAGTAGAAAGAACAACTGGATCCGTGAAATCAGGTTGCTGACCCTGCGGCTTGGTGTACACCCTCACTAGACCCATCTCCTCCCACATTCTTGCCAGTAGCCTGTCCAAGTTCAGCTGTACAGAACAACTTGTTTCAGTAACATGAAGATAAAACGGTAAGACTTTATGGGGACTGCCATTTAAAGATGGTGATACAGGAGTACAAATTTATGGAGAAACAAATCAAAGGATCGTAAGAAAGATTGATAAAGATGCAGGTGACAGATAAAACATGCCTTCAAGTTGCAGCTGATCACTAGTGAATTTGGTTGCCGGGCAAGCTTATCCACATCATCAATACCAACAACATCAATCTTGTTATATACATAAACACACTTGATGTACTTTCGATTTCCTTCGATGACATCGATGAGATCATCCACAGTAGCATCTTCGCGGAACAACACCTAAAATAAACAGAATAGTTGAGCTCACTACAAAGACATGCACATGCACACAGCCAAGAAAGTGCATCCACATACCTCAGCATTGTGAATTTTGTACTCGTGCAGAATCTGATAGCAGAGCTTCTCATCAATATGAGTCAAAGGTGCTGTTGTGTTGAAAGAAATCCCACCAGTCTTCTTCCTTTTGAAGTATATCTATTTGTACAAAAGGACGTAATTAATCAATCAGAATGGAGCATAGAAGGTATTAATGCAGATGTAAAATGAAAACACTTCATAAAACAGAAGCAACACAGAATTGCTGGCCGCACAGACTACATACTTAGGTCCCATCTTACCTAATTAGGTCAGAGATGAAACAACTTATGCAGTTAAAGGTAGAAGTATTAAGGGATTCATGTCCTTTTAAAGCTGGTCATGGAAATGACACGCAGTTTTCCTGTGTGTTCTAGAAGAAAAAAAGCTGCCCACAACAAATCAAACCTTAAGTCACACTCTCCTTCCCAGGATATCCAATTGCCAACAAATTGGGTATGAAATTTGCGCATAGAGTTCAGTGCCCAAAGGTATTAAAAGGAACCACAGATACAGATACATGCGACCAATTCAATAAAATACAAAAATATGAACTAGTGTCTTGTGAAGACACATCACTGGTTATATACCACTGATAGCACTTGCAGGACTGCTTCATGGACCCCAATCCCACCCAAAACCAGTTCTTGAGGTTACTTTATGAGGAAATATATGTTCCTGCTGTAGAAAGGGCTATGTAATAAGAATGCTAAACTTAGGCTGCACAATCATCTGGCTACATGACAATTAGGAATACTGTACTAGCACAGGAAAATACAATTGGCTGAATTGTGTACCTAATCAGGTCATATATGTGTGGGATAAGTTAAATTACTGTTATAATTTTCAGTTCCATGCAATGAAAACCATCCAATACAGATTGTGGAGCACCATGTCCCCGAGGTGCCATGAGAAGTGGCATTCATATGTTCCCAACTTCCAGTCCATGATTTAGACACTGACTTGTATTGTACTCCATTCCAACTTGTAGGTGGTTTTGGCTTTTCTAGGTTCATAGATATTATTATGCATCTAGACATACAATATATCTAAGTGCATAGCAAAACCTACGCATCTAGAAAAGTCATAACGACTTAGTGACTTACAATTTGGAACGGAGGCAGTAGGTTACAAACAGAGAATGTTAAGCATCATGCCCAGGATGTTCTTTTTATTGGAACCATATGAAAAGAATGCCTTATTTGAGTGCCTCCTAAAGTTTCAGTGTGATATATAGTATCCTTCTCGATCTTTCTCTACATCCATTTCTATTCCATATTTTTGAAGTAATACATACCTGGGGAGGCCTTTTGTTGAGACGGAGTCCAACGGCTTCCAGTTCTTTAGTTAATATTTGGCGATGTCCTTCACTCTGAATCAAAATTTAGAATATCATAAACAAATGGAAATTAGGTCAAGTTTTGATTCTGTGCAATCATCTTACATATTTAAAACAAAAAATACTCAACCACACACCACCATTTTGGCATGTAATCGTCCACCCTTGATCTAGTTACTGTATATAGAAAGGTTCCACAGATATATCATAAGACCTTTCAAGTAACCACATAACTTCAGAAAGGCAGTGTGTAGATGTCTCTATTCAAGAAGTTAGCAATGTTGTTCACCAGATATACAGTCCCAAATAATACACATAGATTCAAATGTCAAAAGTAGATAAGTAATAATGCAGGCTTTTAACTATAACTCAAAAAAGCTGACTGCATTCAATGTAGAAATAAGGATTAGTATGCAAACTGATAACAAAGAGTTCCTCCTATGCCACTGAACATTTAGTGTTTCCCCAATTTACCACTGAAATTTTGCTCTTTCTATAGTGTCTACTTTAGTTTTCCCTGCCCCTTCTCATCATTAACGTTTGAGGAATGTTAACAAAGGGGCAAAACGACCACCATAGCCTGCGTAGCCAAGTCCCACGGTGGAGACGGAAGACCCACTGACCACCATTGATTTTCCTAGGCCCTATCTTTCTGTGATAAGCAAATTTCACTCTAATATTTTAGGACCTTTCCTATGTCTCTTCATTTTCCCTTTTTAAACCTTTCTTCTTTTTTTTGGATTTGCTCTGTTTTTTTTGTTTAATAAAGTAAAAAATTATCTCCAACAAGGCCATTCAGTAATATGACATGTATTTGATATGTAAGCTGGTGGACAAACTTGAGTTCGGAAGTGGCTAAGGTCTTCATACTCAAAAGGATTCTTCTAGGAACATGTGTGATTTGTACTATTGTCAGGAACCATGTCAAATTATGGGGACACATGCATGACTTCTGTTAGTCAGGAACCATATCAAACTATGGGGACTAAAACTTTCAATCTGTCCATGAGAAACACACTACCCAACAGACACATCTGCTCCTTCCCTTATCTCCTAAAATAAAATCTTAACTATGTTTCAAAAGCTTAGGTATTCTAAAGAAAGAGTAAAGAGAATGCAAAAGCAACGTAGGTATATAAAAAAGAATGTTCAGTTAACCAATAACCTTTGATGCATCCAGGACCATCAGTACAAGATCTGATGACTTCGCAACAGCAATAACCTGAAATTGAAACAATATAATAGAGAATAAAATGAATGATTTGTGGGTAGAGGAACTCAGCATCTATAAGAACAATTAACTATTAGCAGCAATTACCTGCCTACCACGCCCCTTGCCTTCAGAGGCTCCTTCAATGATACCAGGAAGATCAAGAAGCTGAATTTTGGTATCATTGTAGTGAATAATTCCAGGAATGCAGGTGAGGGTTGTGAACTCATATGATGCAGCTTCAGAATGTGTCCCGGTCAACATAGTTAAAAGAGTTGACTTTCCAACACTGCAAGATATATTTGTAGTCAAAATACACAAGACATCTTGTTATTATTAGAGTATATGAAAGATCCCCCTCCCCCCTCCTTGGGTGTGTGGTGTTTCCCTATCTCTCTACAGTTATTATAATCTGAGAGGTTGACCAAATTGACCATTTTTTGCTTTGCATTACCAAAAAGGCATTTAGAATCAAATTTCAGCTTTTGTTTTTGAAACAAAACAAATTTCATCTTACGTTAGTAAGACTACATGAAAAGAACATACGGTAAAAGCAATAGAAAGTATGACATAAAGTACAAACTGGATCAGTTCATCACATATTCACATATCTCATTTCTATATACAAGGCAATAGCTAGTAGCTATGAGTGTTAGTTTCACAGACATACATGCCTCGAAAGGACAAGGCAGTGGATTAATGCCAAATACATTGTACTCCAATCGACCACAACAGAGCCCACATGCCACAGATCCAATTGTAGACACTGAGGACTGAGACACACAACTTTACAGTACTCGAGTCATAGGCAAAAGATAGTAGACCTGGGGAATCCAATAAGCGCAACACGACCATGCCCAAACTTTGTGACTTCAAAACCATCTCCTCCTCCACTGGAACCCTGTATGACCAAAATGAGAAGTCAGGTGCGACGAAGCAAATGTAAGGAACTCCCATGTAAATACTACTTAGCTTTTTTGATACTATATTACTCCCTCCATCCCAAATTACTATTTGTTTTGACTTTTCTAGGTACATAGCTTTTGATATGCATCTAGACAAAAACTCAAGATACTGATGTAGTTTCCCAATTCATCGATACCTTTGGAGGCTCCAATAGTTGTGTCCTCAACTTTGCTAACTTTGCCTTCAGTTGTCCAAGATGATATTCTATTTGAAAAACAAAGAAAAAAATAATATTAACAGATACAATATGCAAGACAAACTCCACACAAGGTTACCAACTATAATACAATGCTGCAAATTAGGGGGAAATGAAGCAAGCAAGATATATTTATCGATTAAGTACAGACATTTATGCCAAGATTGTATTTAAAAAACGATAGTAGTATGATCAAGAGTTGTGACCTGCATATTAGTGCACATACAGGATATTAGTTGACTATACTTTCTCATCGCGAAATACACAATGATACCCTTGGTTGATTTGATTTAAACAGAAATGTAATAAAAGAAAAGGAACATTGTTCAATCCAGTAGTCATTGATTATACATTACTACAGTGAATGCCCAAATGATACAACTTTGCCATTAACCAAGACATCTATGGCACAGAACAGCAATATAATCAGAGATTGTATTATACAGAAACATGCTGAAAGCAATTTCATGATCGGATACGGGTAACAGTGATATGTGGCAAAACAGTTTCATTCAAAAAGAGTGATATTAAAAGACAGTGAGCACACAAAGATGAGCATAAATTGTGTAGTTGTAATGGTCGAAGAGGTAAACACAGCAACCTGTTGCTTTGTTTTTCTGCGTCCGAGCCATCTCGGCCTCAATCTCCTTGATCCTCTCAAGGATACCCATCTCCGCTCCCTTCTACACAACTTGCTCTTGGGCCTAGGGGGCAGAGGTAATTTCTGCCAATAAAGAAAAGAACCTTGTAAGCAGGGGCGGACCCAGTTTCGGTAATTGCTCGAAAAGAATTCGAAGCTTAGAAGCAAAATGGTCAGATCCAAATATATAGCATACATTAGGGTTTAGGGGTTCAATTTCGCACCGCAGGAAGGGAAGGGAAGCGATTTGGCGGGCATACCTGTCGGGTGTTCGTCGCCGGCGCCCGACGAAGGCCCAGGTGGTCACCCACCAAAAGACCCAGCCAAGGAGAGTGGCTGCTTGCCTTGTCGTCGCCGCCAGGAAATAAGGCCAAGAGGGTGGAGCGGAGAAAGGAAGAAGAAAGCAGCCGACGAAAGGAAAACCGAACGAGCACTTCACGCCAAACCGGTCCCGGCAGCCGGGAGACGAGGACGACGATGAGGGAAGAGTGGCTAGCCGGCGTGCTTCGGAGGAGGAACTGTCCCGGCGGCGCTGGGCGGAGGCTTCTCGAGGCTGTGCGTGCCCAGCGGAGAAAGGGGCCGACGACGATACTCCTCTTCCGAATCGCGAAGCCCAGTAGTGGCCCAAGAAGCAATTGAGAGCAGCAGCGGGCCAAAACGAACAATGAAACAGTTTTTTTTGTATATTTATTTTTTTAGTGTTTTTTCAAAAATAAATGTCGGATCCAAATATTTTTAAAAGTAGCATTCTACCGCCGTTTAAAAATGTGGTTGGGACACTGTAGCACCCAACCGTCTTTTTAAACGTAAATCGCAAAAAAATATATTTTAGAAAAAGATATGCTTTGTCTCTTTTCTTATTTAATCTTTATTTATTACATTTATGGTTTTGAACATTCAACATTTCTAAAACTAAAGATATCTTTGTGTGCTTTCAGTGGTAGGCGACGTTCCCGTCGACAGTGAGACGCCTGTGGTGACTTCGTCAATCTTGAGAATTTGCCAGCCCAGACTTCAAAGATGCTCCTAGAACTAGGATTTACGCGTGTGTTCATTGGGATGAGTGTGCGTGCGTTATGAGTGTCTCCGATGTACTGTGTAATTCGAAAAAAAATCAATGATATCTTTCTATACTATAAAGAACGAGTTCTTTTGAATTTTTCTCATCCAAATCGGTGCTATTGTAGCACACACGTCGAACCCACCCGTGATATATTTAGAAAGTGGATAGGGTGGATGGAAGACGCATAAAAATCACAACTTGAAGAACTTTTTTACCAAAAAATATTTCATTCTTTTCTCACCTGTCTCACTGTCTGCGGTCTTACCCGCCCTCCATACCCGCATCGAACCCACCACCCGCACCGCGCACTGCTATCCGGCCAGCATAGCAGGAGGAGATAGCGAGCGGGAAGGCTCGGTTTATTTGGCTAGCAAGAGGGAGCAAATACCAAGCATGATAGCTCGGCAACCAAAATATAGAGACCGTTGGATCTGATTTTTTAAAGATTTTTTCCTCTTTTAGCTAGCTCATCAAGAATACAGAGTCATTGGAGTTACTCGATGGCACAACCGCACAACAGACATCCTCCGACATTTTTAATCCTCCAAAGTCAGAGCAAATAGTCAGAGCACACCACAACAACAGACATCCTCCGACATTTTTAATCCTCCAAAGTGTGTAATGTTAAATTGCGGCACGCACGTATCTAAAAAATCACAATAACAAAAAAACTATTTTTATAGTGTCGCACATGTCTGAAAAATCAAGGCTGCAACGATAGCGTGGGGGAGGAGAAATCTGCAGCTACCTCTCGCGGCTGGGGAAACACGGTGTCGGAGAATCGCTGACGGCAACATGCATTGACGCGTGTTGAAAAGCAATGGAATATAGTGGTGCGTGATTAGTGCAGACCCATATTGCCGCGTGATTTGTAAATCATGTAATCCATATTGACATGTGATAATTGTAATGTCGTAAATGCAACTGCGTCATCGAGGCCGCTGACCTCGATCGCTAAGCCTTTCCAAAAAAACACAACGTGATTTGGTTACCGATTATTCTGCAAAATCCCTTAAAAAACATGCCACACTGCTTGTATTCCTTTCCAAAACACAACGTGATTTGGTTATCAATTATTCCAACACAACGTGATTTGGCTTACGAATTATTCAAACGGTTGACGAAAGGGGCGGTTAGACCCATATAAAATGATTTGTAGAACAAAATTGAGGGAGAGACCCATTTTTCGATGTTAGAGAATACTTTTAGCCAAAATGTGTTTTTCACCAACTCCTTTTCTACCGGCGCCCCGTACCCGTTGTTGCCGCCAGTGCGTGAGGCATACATGCACTCCCTTTCCAAGCTAAGACGTGATTTGACTTTAAAAAAACAAGAGATGATTTGGCTTAGGAATTATTTCCCGGCCCGTATTGCGCGATTTGACTTTCCAAAAACTCTCTTTCCAAACCAAGATGCGATTTGACTTTCCAAAAATGAAGCCATGATTTGGCTTAGCAATTATTTCCCGCATTGCGCGATTTGACTTTCTAAAAAAACAAGTCATGATTTAGATTTGTTTAGCAATTCTTTGACGCGATTTGACTTTCCAAAAAAGAAACCATGATTTGGCTTAGCAATTATTTTCCGCATTGCACGATTTAACTTTCCAAAAAATAAGTCATGATTTAGATTTGGCTTCGCAATCTTTCCCGCATTGTCGATTTGCTTTTCCATCAGATGTAAGTCACAACTATGGAAAAAACGAAAGGGGGACCCATCAAAAGATTACCAACTCCTTTTCTACCGGCGCCCCATACCCGCCGCTGCCGCCAACGCGCGAGGCATACATACGCTCCCTTTCCAAACCAAGACGCGATTTGACTTCAAAAAAACAAGACATGATTTGGCTTAGAAATTATTTCCCGCATTGCATGATTTGACTTTCCAAAAACTCCCTTTCCAAACCAAGAGGCGATTTGACTTTTCAAAAAAAAACAAACCATGATTTGGCTTAGCAATTATTTCCTGCATTACGTGATTTGACTTTCTAAAAAAACAAGTCATGATTTAGATTTGGATTAGCAATTCTTTGACGCGATTTGACAGTCATGATTTGGCTTAGCAATTATTTCCCGCATTGCGCGATTTGACTTTAAAAAACAAACCATGATTTAGATTTGGCTTAGCAATTCTTTGTCGTGATTTGACTTCAAAAAAAGAAGCCATGATTTGGCTTAACAATTATTTCCCACATTACACGATTTGACTTTCCATCAAATGCAAGTCACAACTATGGAAAAGAACAAAAGGGAGGGGGGAGACCCACCCATCAAAAGATTACCAACTCCTTTTCTACCGGCGCCCCATACCCGCCGCTGCCGCCAGCGCGCGAGGCATACATGCGCTCCCTTTCCAAACCAAGACGCGATTTGACTTCAAAAAAACAAGATATGATTTAGCTTAGAAATTATTTCCCGCATTGCACGATTTGACTTTCCAAAAACTCCCTTTCCAAACCAAGAGGCGATTTGACTTAAAAAAAACGAACGAAAGTAGAAAATACTTTTCGCTAAAACGGTGTTTTTTTCACCAGATGCTTTTTGACCCGCCTGGCGTACCCACCTATACTAATTTAGCAATTTAGTGTTGCCGACATCCCTTTCCAAAACAAACCAATCGCTAATCACTGCTGATTTGCCATAAAAAATCGACAGCTATTCCTTCCATTAAGAAAACAAACAATGGAAGCCATTAATCAAGGAGGAAATGAAATGTGGGTATTTGTGGAAACTTCATTTTATTGGTGGAAGTATATCAAACCTTCCAAAATGAAAATGTGGGTACAGGAGGCGGGTAAACAAGGCCACCACACCTTCCAAAATGAAATTGTGGGTATAGGAGGCGCGTAAACAAGGCCACCACACCTTCCAAAATGAAAATGTGGGTATAGGAGGCGGGTAAACAAGGCGTCGGTGAAAAAAGAAAGTCAAAATCGTCAAAAGTATTTTCTAACGTCGAAAAAATGGTTCCCCCCCTTTCGTCGTACCGAATTGATGTTTTTGGTGGGCCTTTTGTGACAGGTGGGTCCTCATGTGAGGGGTAAGGGGTAGAACTTTTGGTAAAAAGTGTTTTCAAAAGAACTCGTTCTTTATAGTATAGGTTCTCATCCAAATCGGTGCTATTGTAGCACACACGTCGAACCCACCCGTGATATATTTAGAAAGTGGATAGGGTGGATGGAAGACCCATAGAAATCACAAATTGAAGAACGTTTTTACTAAAAAAAATTAATTCTTTTCTCATCTGTCTCACTGTCTGCAGTCTTACCCGCCCTCCATACCCGCATCGAACCCACCACCCGCACCTGTCTGCAGTCTTACCCGCCCTCCATACCCGCATCGAACCCACCACCCGCACCGCGCACTGCTATCCGGCCAGCATAGCAGGAGGAGATAGCGAGCGGGAAGGCTCGGTTTATTTGGCTAGCAAGAGGGAGCAAATACCAAGCATGATAGCTAGGCAACCAAAATATAGAGACCGTTGGATCTGATTTTTTAAAGATTTTTTCCTCTTTTAGCTAACTCATCGAGAATACAGAATCTATTGGAGTTACTCGATGGCACAACCGCACAACAGACATCCTCCGACATTTTTAATCCTCCAAAGTCTGAGCAAATAGTCAGAGCACACCACAACAACAGACATCCTCGACATTTTTAATCCTCCAAAGTCAGAGCAAATAGTCAGAGCACACCACAACACATAACCACAACCATTTTCCAGGTCGTCAAACACTCGGTTCCTCGTGGTATTCAAAGGTAGAGCACATTGTCAAGCACAAACGACCATTACGATGTTTCCAAGTCAAAACACTTTTCGTGCTTTGTAAATGGCAGAGTATTATTTCATACACGGGCAAAATTTTCAATAGTTTGGCGTCTAAGGATGTATTCCGATGTCAGACTATAGTTTCCTTCTACTCCTCGATTCTTGATGGTTCTCCAACTGCATCTTCCATGCGCTGGTACCACTCACCGATTTGAGTATTCTCAACCATATCCTTTCCAGCTCTCAAGTACCGAATAGGTCTCAGAACACCAAAGACAGCAAGGTCTGCCAAGTTAGGCTTGGAACCACCTGGAAACATGAAGACAAAACAACCACACAGTTACAACTGGTTCGAGATAATCAACTTATCTCTACTATTTCCCTATTCTTATGCATTTTAGTTCTTCTTTGCAAATGAATAAATAGCATACCCAGGAAATCTTTTCCATTCAGGGCTTCAACCCATGTGTTGGCAGCGTCATACAATGAAGCACGCTCATCAGTTATATTGTATTTCTTCTTTAGCTTCTTTGACACCATGTACATGGCAGCAGCACCAGCATACTTAACAGCAAACCTCTCTGTAAAACTGAAATTACCTGCATCGGTTTGGAGGAATAAGATAATATTGCTTGAGAAACAAATAATGAAATAATGCCACACAAGAAAAATAAATTTGAGAAGTCACCATCATCACATCAGTTGGTACAGCACAATCTTCTAACATTTTAAACTTATTGGAGAGTAATCAGAGAAGCAAAATTGCACTCAATTTTCTGGACTTGTACAGGAAACAACCCTTTATGTATGAGAATTGACAGTTCGTATTAGAAAATGTGTTTATTTGCAAAATGCATTAGTCAAAAATTTCAATCATGTCAGGGTTCACAAATGATCAAGACATCACATGTTTGTCAGATATGTACAAAGCACAATTGCAAAAAAACATCCAAGTAATTCAATGAATCTGTTGATATTTCTGAGCTGATATAAATCATCAAACGAAAGGCAAAAAACATCCAAGCAATTTGATGTATGTGCAGATGTTGAATCAATAAAGGTGAAAATTTAAGTGCAATATCTCAGCAAAAGTTATGAAGAAACGCTAGCTGTTAGATGAAACCACAAAAGAGAAAATTATATGCTTCACTCCTATCTTAATGCAATGGTACACAGCTCTCCTGGGTATTCGAGAGAAAAAAGAAAATTATGCTTCAGACACTAGACATGATGCTGCCATAGTTAACACTCTATCTCATTATGCAGTTCGCAAAATGGGTTTCATAGATCTATGTAACTATTTATAATTGTTGGGAGTATAAGTGAATTACCCACCTTTCCCTATGAGCTTAAGCTTTTGGGTTGAACTGATTAGTACATGCAACTCAATATGGTATCAGGGTCAGAGGTCTCGAGTTCTAATCCTGGCAGGTGTGATTAAATAAAATAATTGCAGCCCACTCCAATATCCACGTATGCGGTCTGGGGGAGACTGCACGTGAGTGGGAGTGTTGGGAGTATAAGTGAATTGTCCACCTTTCCCTATGAGCTTAAGCTTTTGGGTTGAACTGGTTGGTGCATGCAACTCAATAATATTTGTGTGCCCTGTGTGACCCTCAATAACTAGAATCTTGAGCCTAAATTGCACATGTATTCAGTGATAGTGGTCAATCCTCACCACACCCAATTCAATTTTAACCATGGCAAGATCTAGAAAAAGTTAATGGTGTTCTTCTCCTTCATTTTTGCCAAGGTATAGAATTAGGCTTGAAAATCATATGGAGGTCAAAATGAACTGCAAGACCCAAATTTTGAATATTCTGCAATAAATTTCCTGTTCCGTTGCACCCTACCCTAGGCACAACCCAGCAGAGGACCCTACTCTCTGAAACAGCCGTAATGACCTTTTCTGGAGTCTGAACCCTACCCTGAATTTCTGACTCTCTAGGGAATATCATTTTGAATATTCCTTTACATTCTCACTAGATGGATTTTTAACCCCATAAAGCTACAACTGCGTCTTTCTCATGACACAACCAGATTAAGGAAATGACATGCACAAGATTGGTGACTATTTTATTCCTGCAGCAAGGGGGGAAAGGTGACCAGATGACTTTCAATCAATCGAGCACAGGACCCCACTGAAGATAGTGTTGGGTTGTTATCACATAAAAATGAAAAACAATGAAGTATTGAAAATCTCTGATATTAGCAGCCAATACTGTGTAATATCAAACATGGTAGTTGAAATAAAATGAAATGGAACCAGTTATGGGAGTGGCAAGAAGAAGCAACTGTTTTTGACAATGAATAATTATACAGAACTGTCTGCTACCCCACAATAAAGAGCAAGCAAAACTATACTACGATTTGATGTAGATATGTTTCTCATCACTGTTCATTATGGATTTTAGAATTTCACAACTTCCTGTCAGTTTGATTGAAAGCAGAGATCACCCAAGTACCACCCTATTAGTCCATGAATCTATGTCTTACAATTGTTTGCCGCCCTAAGTGACCCTAAATAACTAGAAACGTGAACTTAAATTTGCACAGGTATCCAGTGGTCAGTCCTCAGTCCTCACCTCACCCAATTCAATTTTGTGCAAGAGGAAAAGATACTGAAAATCCAACTTTACAGTACAAAGTATGAAAATAAAGGAATCATAGAAGTAGATACACAAAACAAAATTGAGATTTTATCAAGTTACCATGTTTTGCAATGTAGTCAAAAGATTCTAGAGCTTCTGAAGTAGTCCGATAGATGTTAGGAGACAAGACATGCACAAGGTGCTCATCAACCCACCTAGATCAAGGAAAAAATATTAGAAGAAAAAAGAAACAAAAAAAGGACAAGCAAGAGATCAGGCTCTAAGCAGGTGGTCAAGCTCCTTAGCCAGCTGTGCTTTTTGGCACATCAACACAATAAACAAGCAAATATAGAAAACTGCCAATCACTAGGCAAAGTGTTGAACCGCCCAGTGCATAGGCATCACTTTTTTAAGCACTGGTTTTAGGCATGCAGAGTGGTGCGGGAAGGGCTAAAAAACTGATCTGATAGAATACTAGTTCACCCCAAGGGGCAATAGTGGTAATGAGCAGGAAGCTGGGTTGGCACAAGTTTCTTCAAACATATGAAAACATGGAGTAAAGAAAAGAAGTTATTTGCTAACATTTCAGTGAAGAACCTGAAATTACCAAGGTAAATTCATTTTTCTGTTTTTTTTGTTTAATATTATGTTTCTTAAGTCATTTTCATCTAAACCAAAATCTGCACCTGCAATTCCCAGAGACAATAAAATGGACATGTGCATAAATGTTACCACTACTAAAAGAGAAATCACTTAAAATAAACCTAACTTCCATCATGGGCTCGTAAGAAATTTTGCAATGGTAAGCCATAACTTGGTGAAACATGCATAGAAATTTAAAATGAAGAACACTATGACACAGAAGCTAAATACTGAGTGAATCAACACCAAGAAATCATATCAAGCATACAGACTGCACATGCAATTAATGAAAGTAATGATAAGATACCTTCGCCATTTTGCTTCATCTTCACTAGTGAGTTCATCTGGTTTGATCCTGCCCTGTAGTATATTAATTATATCTGCCAATAAAAGGTCACAAAAATGCAAAAAATCATTGTTTAGCCCATACGGGAAAAAAGAATATGGGGTTTGCAATTACGATTATGCAAAAGGGACAAAAGAGCAAAAAGTGTAACCTGATGAATCCACAAGCTGTTCACCATCTACTGTCAATATTGGGACTTTCTTGTAATCAGACCACTTGATTTCCTTTTTGCTCAATGGATTAACTTCCACGACCTTGTATGGTATATCATGATAGTCTAGAAAGGCTGATATGAAGCCAGTGGAAAAAAGGTTAATCTCATGGCTGTGGGAACATCAAATTTCAAGAACAGAACAAGGTATTGTTTCCACGCAGAGAGCATCTATTGCCCTCCCGCACTTATGCAATGGAAAACCAACATTGATACAAAAATCTTAACAAACTAGCACTCCTCTAAGTAGTGATGCACTTCTGCAATGAATGATTCATTCTTGAATTTAGTAGATTATAAGTTAATCTATTTTGTCAGGATGGTATATATCTAACTTTGCAATCTTTCAACGGTACATATCCAAATATTCCTTGATTATTTAACACAATGCAGCTTTCAAAATTTCTCATACATAATCCTAAACAAAAGACATTCTTGCCTATTATTTGTCTATTTGATTTCACCTCCAGATCAAAAGAGTTGATAGTAAAGTTAGCACTGCATCGAGTGGATGTCCCACTGGACTTCAGAAGTGATTACAACGGTATAGCAGTACCAGTAGTAATTTGCAGAATGACATCTACAGGGAATGCTGACTTTAACGGTAACATAGATCGGAATCGCGAGACTGGAGCAAGCAAGAAAAGAAAGACTCACCTCTGACCTTGTTGCAGAAGGGGCAAGCCTGGTACTGGTACAGCACCACATTCTGCGGCAACAGATCCGTAGGCGGTCGCTCCTTGGCCTTCGCCTCCGCCGCCGCTACAGTAGCGAAGGTAAGGGAGAAGGACACGGCGCCAGCGACCCCGGCCGGCACCGCCCTCGAGGACGGAGGCGGCGAACGGGGCGGCGGCGGCACCAGCGGAGCGCTCCACCGCGCGGCTGCAGCTGCGGCCGCCGCTGGGGAGGCGGCGCCGTGGAGCGCGCGAGTGGAGAGGAGGGAGCGGGAGGCTAGGGTCTGCGCCGCTCGCAGCGACCTCATCGTGCGGCGCGGACGGCGTGCGGCGGACTATCGGTGTGGGGGGATGGCGGCGGCGGCCTGCGGGTGCCGGGGGAAGAAATTTTGCGTGGAGAAGGGGCGCAAATCGTGGCCTCGGCAACAAAAAAACAAACAACAATCCACTCCACCAGATGGACGACACGTGAAACGTGAATGAATGATTTCAATACGGCCCAGCCCAACATCAAACGTTCCCTTCCCTCCCCCGAACCAGACGCCTCGCGCCGCCGCCAGCTCGCCGCTCGCGTGCCACCGCCCGCACGGCGTCAACACGAGCGCCGGCGACGGACCTCACCGGACCGCCAAGAACGGACACACGACACCCGCAAGGCTTCCGGCTACGACGACCTGCCTGCATCTCTGACGGGCTCACGGAGAGCTGAAGAAGACAAGCTGACAGGTGGTGACTCCTTTGGGGCTTCGGTTCAGCGGCAGGTCGGCGAACTCCGGTGAGTTGTTCCCCTTGTGCTGGCCTTGTTCATACATATCCGGTATCCGTGCAGCATAGGTTGTGTGCTGCCACCCCCGACGACGCACGCAGCACATCGCCGCGGAGGCTCTCCCTGTCTGTTCAAGGGCGGCTGCGGCTCTCCCTCTCCCCTCCCAAAACCCTACACGACGCACGCGCGCCTCAAGCCGTCCTCCCTCCCGCCGGTCGCCGCGTCCTTGTCTCCTAGTAAAATTAGGAGTTTCATAGCGTGGCCGCCAGTCAATTTGGAAATTTCGAAGCCAAATACAGCCATGACTGGCGTTGCCATTCAATTCCCTGCTTCTTTCCATTTTGTTAACTGGTTTCCATTTCGTCTTTCCATTTTGTTAACAGGTTTACATTTCGTTGTGGTAAGCAATAAACTCTGACCGTTGCCATTTCTTCTAATGGGAACAGGACATAACAACGTTACAAGAGTGAACAAAGAGGCAAAACAAGAGTGAGATAATATGCCAAAGAAGGGGACCAAATCCAAGAAGCAGGTGGATGATGTGCCAGTTCAGCAAGAAAATAAGCTCCCAGATCACCTTGAGCTCCAGCGCACCCGTGTTGTGTGCAATGCAGATGCCCCTATCCATGTATACATTTATATACTACCCCTTTTCGTATCTTTGCATTTATTGCTTACGATAACCTGTACATGTCTGCTTGATAGATTCACTGATTTTTTATGCATGAATCAAGTTTTCGGGTAGGTTTATCTTGCATAGGAATCTAATTTCACATAGATGCACAAATGTTCTGATTTGAAACAAAGGGAGTACTTCCCTGAATACCAAAAAGAAGTGGTTTTCTTTTTCACCGTCAAGTTTGGGTGCTTCTGATAAAGGCTTGAATATATTAGCTAATCTTTTTTCTTATCTACATAGCGCCCCTTTGGTAGTGCTCTGGCTTCTCCTGCAGCTACTGCTAGAGCCCTACCGAACAGAGAAGCCAAAAACGGCTCCACCTGTGGAGCTCTAAAGCATAGTTTCAAAAGCGTCGCCTAGGTGAGGCGATAAGGCGTCCTTGAAATTATGTCCAGAGGAACCGGAGCCGTTTCTACTCAGAAGCTGGAGCCAATAAAAAGTGGCTTCTCTGCCTCTGCCATGTTTTAGGAAGAGCTGGAGCCCTGTCAAAGGGGACCTTGTACTTATTTAAAAAAAAACTATTTAATTGGCTGAAATGTTTACCTTCATGTTAATAATGAAAATATTCCATTTAGTGATTATTCCATTCTTATGTTTTCTCTTGTATATTTTACAGACTCAAGGTATCCAACACTCAGGTGCTTTTGCTGCAATGGGAGTTGATAATAGTGTGTCAGTGGAAAAATTTTGCAAGAACTTCAAAATTGATATAAAATGTCTAACTAAAGATGATATGGAGTTTGATATGATTGGTGTTGATGCATCCATAGCGAATGCTTTCCGGAGAATCCTCATCTCAGAGGTATTTGCATGTTGTCATGTGTTCCATGAGATAACCAAAAACTGTTTTCTCTATTTTAGTACTTCAAATATCGAGTTTTGGAAGAATTAAATTCTTTTTTATACTTCATCTGGACTATAGGTTCCGACTATGGCAATTGAGAAAGTCTTCATGGCTGACAACACGTCAGTAATAGCAGATGAGGTTCTTTCACATAGGCTAGGACTTATTCCACTTGATGCAGATCCAAGGCTATTTGATTATATCTCAGGTAGGTAACTTCAATTGCTTAGGCTTCACCTTCATACATTTACCATAAAAGCCATCTTATCATTCTTTCCTCTTTTCACAGAAAATGATGTCCCAAATGAAAGGAACACTATTGTTTATAAACTGCATGTTTCATGTCCAAAAAAGGGTTCTCCGCGAATTACAGGTATGCTTATTTTCCTGCTGTTCCTGCTGAGTACATATTTGTTCCATCTTTCAAAATGAAATGCCCACCGTACCTTATTGGAAGAATACCTCATTGTTACAATTGCGAATCTTCTGCAGTTATGCTCGTGTGTGTATATGTGACATCTAACTGGATATGTTTTTTTTTTGTAAATGTACTGTAATGACAGGTTAAACTAGTTACCTTGTTAATGTGTTTTACTGACTTCAAGTTGTCATCTTATGCACAGTCATTAACGAAATTATTGGAAAAGTATTTTAAAAAATATATCTGTGGTAATCGAAACATGTGATCTTTTTCCTTGTGTTTTTCTAATCTTGTCAGCATAAACCAGATTTCCTTTGGAAAGATGTTTGAGATTTTCTGTTTTTGTAACTTTGTAAGTTTTTTTTTTTTGTGTGTGTGTGAATAACTTTGTAAGTGTTAACTGTTTGGTTGTTTGTGCAGTAAAATCTAGTGACCTAAAGTGGTTGCCAGAAGGTAGCCAATTAAGCATGGCTTCTCCTGGGCAGTCTGGGAACAAACAGAAGACTTTCACTTCCTTCAGTCAAAGCCAAAATGATACATTACAAAAGCCTCTTGGTGTGAAGGTTACAGATATAATTATTGCCAGGCTTGGCCCAGGACAGGTCTGTGTAACTTGTTTCACTGGTACCATTATGATATGAAT
Source organism: Cenchrus fungigraminus (assembly GCA_036936925.1). Classification (NCBI taxonomy): domain Eukaryota; kingdom Viridiplantae; phylum Streptophyta; class Magnoliopsida; order Poales; family Poaceae; genus Cenchrus; species Cenchrus fungigraminus. Next base: position 40,265,323 of record CM072778.1, on the reverse strand, counting down.
AGCTGGCTAGCTGCTACATCTTCTGCCCTTCTTGATTGAGTGTTTGGATTAATATACTTTGTTGAGTGATTGAATCCGCATGGGCGCATGGTAAAAAGGAACTTTATCCAGTGGAAGTTACAGATAAGGATGCATGTAGCCAGTATCTTTTCCTTAATATCATAGGATAAACTGTGTTGTTACTTTGAAATTCATTGAGTGTGCATTTAAGATTTAAACTTTTGCCTAGTGTTGTGCTCATTTCCATTGGGGTCTTGTACTTTATGTTTTTATCTGTTCTTTTATAGGCTATTGAGCTCGAGGCACATGCTGTTAAGGGAGTTGGGAAAGTTCATGCCAAGTGGTCTCCAGTTGCTACGGCCTGGTACAGAATGCTCCCTGAGGTAAAATTGTTTCACTATGGTATTTCCAACAAGAAGACGGTGAATAAATATATCGATTGCTTGTCTCCTAATACTGTATTATATTATCATAGGTTCAAATTCTTAAACAAATTAAAGATGACAAGGCTGAGGAGCTAGTGAAGGTGTGCCCTGTTAATGTTTTCGACATAGAAGACCTGGGTGAAGGTAATTTCTCTTTCCCTTTCTGTTTTAAGAGGCTGAACTTGACGTAGCAGTACACCATACATTTATCCAAGCTGTTGTATGATCTCTCTGCTATTTACACTTACCCCTTGAAATTTTGTGTACACAGGTAGAAAGAGGGCAGTTGTTGCAAAGCCAAGGGCTTGCACGCTCTGTAGAGAGTGTATTATGGGACCATCTGGAGATCAAATCCAACTAAGGCGAGTTAGAGACCATTTCATATGTAAGTAGTCGAGAACTTGATCATCTTCCCTAAGTAAAAAATGTGTTGTTGATCTTTGCACCTTCATAGTTGGATAATTGTATCGCTGAAGTTCTTTTTTCCTTTCCAGTTACCATCGAATCCACTGGAGCTCTGCCCCCGGAGGTGCTATTCACAGAAGCCGTGAAGATTTTGGAAGAGAAGTGCGAGAAGGTCATATCTGAGCTATCCTGAGAGGCTGAGGCGACAATGGAGTGAACTAGCATAGTCCTGCCGTATCTGGTATGTTGCCGGAGACTAGTGCGAGACCAAACATTTTTCTGATGATGGTTTAGCTCAAGAAATGGGAGAGCTGAATCAGTACTATCTGTGATACCGAGTCTTGTTGTAGTACTCTAGCATAACGTTAAGGCTAAACTGCAGCTGGCGAATCAACTTGCAGCACACACTACTGGCAGCATACACTAGTGAGCATCGACAGAAATGGCCGTTGCATCTCAGGCAAAAATCAAGTTCAAACATGTATCCAATTGGAGTTTCACGCTGCACCGCCTTGCTTCCTAACCGGATCTCCAAAACGGACCTGTGTGCAAAAAGACAACAGAAGATCAATTGGGCTATAAGATTAGCAAAGCCTACAAATGAAAAACAGTAGGCCCATCGAAAGAAAACATAAACATACAGACCAGCCCGAGAAAGTAGTCCACAGCACTCTGTCAGCCGGCTCCTCGCCGGCGGTGAGCACTCGGTGCTCTGGTGATGAACCTGAAACAGAGCACGAAGGAGTCCAGAAAAACAGAGCAGTAGGCAGGTGTTTTTGGTGTCGCGCTAGCCGCAACGATTTTCATTGATCTGCTACTTATAGCAAAGAAAAATACAACTGAAAGAATGAGGGAGAGGAGGAGCTCGGTCCACCTCCCGCTATGCACGCCACGATCCGTAGAGTGCGCGCGCCATCCCGCACGCCGGGTCATGCCGCACGAAGCGGACACACCTCGCCACAACTGGTTACAGGACGCGGCTTGATCCAGATAGGCTGGAACGTGAAGCCTCACAAGCTAACAACTGAATCCTAACATAAAACAAACTGAACTCGAGTTTATTTCTAACATTTCACCCCCTAAACTTGATGTTCACCGATGATCTTGCAAACTCCCAGCTGGATGCGCAGCACACAGAACCTGTCGCGCCCAAGTGGCTTTGTCAAGATGTCGGCGAGTTGCTCCTCAGTACGAACATGCTCCACATCCATCTTCCCGTCCACGATGCAATTCCGAATGAAATGAAAGCGAACGTCGATATGCTTACTTCTTTCATGATGAACGGGGTTCTTACTGAGTGCTATTGCTGATTGACTGTCCATCTTCAAAGTGAATCGCTTCTGCTGCTCACTCCTCAACTCAGCGAGCAGCTGTGCCAGCCAAGTGCCTTGGCACGCCGCCGTGGTTCCTGCAATGTATTCTGCTTCACAGGAGGACAGTGCCACGACCTTTTGCTTCTGTGACTGCCAACTGATTGCACACGGGCCAAAGAAGAAGAGAACTCCAGTGGTGCTCTTTCTGGTATCTATGTCTCCGCCCATGTCTGCATCACTAAAACCGAGCAGTTTTGCCTCACCCTCGGTCCTCTTGTAGCAGCAGCCGTAGTCCAGTGTCCCCGCCACATAGCGCAGGATTCTCTTGACAGCCCCTAGATGCTCAGATGTTGGGGCTTCCATGAACCTGCTCACATAGCCCACAGCGAAAGCAATGTCCGGGCGAGTGTGAACCAGGTACCTAAGAGAGCCGACGATGCCGCGGTACTCGGTGGCATTCACTGGAACGCCACTGCTGTCCTTGCTGAGCTTCAGTCTGGGCTCCATGGGCGTGTGACACGGGTTGCAGCCACCCATGCCCGCCTTGTCCAGCACCTTCCGCGCGTACCCAGCCTGAGAAATGCAGATGCCGTCGTCTCTCTACAACACCTCGATCCCCAGGTAGAAACTGAGCAGACCAAGGTCGCTCATCTTGAATTGGCCCTGCATCTGTAGCTTGAAGGTGGCGATCTCGGAAGTGTCGCTGCCGGTAATGATCAGGTCGTCAACATACACCCCCACCAGTAGTCTTGAGGAACCTTGGCCCCTTGTGTACACTGCGTGCTCGGAGTTGCTGTTGGTGAAGCCGAGAGCGCGGAGCGTCTGGTCCAGCTTGGCGTTCCAAGCGCGAGGGGCCTGCCGCAGCCCGTACAGGGCCTTGGTGAGCCGCAACACCTTGTGCTCTTGCCCCTTGACAGCGAAGCCTTCAGGTTGCTTGACGTAGACCTCCTCCTGCAGCTCACCGTTGAGGAACGCCGATTTGACGTCCATGTGATGAACTGTCCATCCTTCCTGGGCGGCGAGAGCTAGCAGCAAGCGAACGGATTCCATCCGCGCCACCGGCGCGAACACTTCATCGAAGTCCACCCCCTGCTGCTGCACGTATCCCTTCGCAACGAGCCTCGCCTTGTACTTTAGGATCTCCCCGGCACTGTCCTTCTTGAGCTTGAACACCCATTTGAGCCCGATTGGGCGATGTCCTGCAGGGAGAGTCTCCAGGCGCCAAGTGTTGTTGCTGAGGATGGAATCCATTTCCTCCTTCATCGCCTTGCGCCATGGTTCGTGCTGCACAGCTTCAGAAAAGGAGGCAGGCTCCTCCCCGATCTGCAGGTGCAGCTCGTCCTCGAACTCCCGGGGGATCGGGCCCGGCGGCGTGGCCGGCCCGAGCACATTGTCCATGGCGCGAAACCGGGGTGTGATGTCGTTGTCGGAGTCGAGGTGCTAGTAGGCGTTTGGTGGTGGCGACACGAAAGCAGGAGACGGAGCCGCTCCCACCACCCCCTGTGCCGTGGCTGGTGTCGGTGTGGACGCGCCGGCCAGCGGAGGAGGGTGTGTGCCGTGCCCAGGCGATGGGCTCGACACATCTGGGCTGCTGACGATCTCCTCCGTGGCGAAGTCGATGACGAACTCGGAGTTGCAGTTGCCGTCGTTGTACACCTTGCTCCAGTCCCAGCTTTCGTGCTCCTGGAACACGGCGTCGCGTGACACGTGCACGCGTTGCACCACCGGGTCGAAGAAGCGCCACGCCTTGGCACCGGGCTCGTAGCCGATGAAGACCATGGCGACACTCCTGTCTTCCAGCTTCTTGAGATGGGGGCGTGTCACCTTGACGTACGCGACGCAGCCGAAGATGCGCAGGTGCTCGACGTCTGGCCTGTGCCCGTGCCATGCCTCGAACGGGGTCTTCCCCGCCACGCTTTTCGTGGGCGCCCGGTTGAGGAGGTACACTGCAGTGGTTACAGCCTCACCCCAGAACGCCGCCGGGAGCCCCCTGGTCTTCAGCAGACTCCGCGCCATGTTGACGACGGACTGATTCCTCCGCTCGACGACGCCGTTCTGCTGCGGCGTGTAGGGCGCTGAGTGCTGGCGCTTGACGCCGTGCTTGACGCAGTGCTCGACGAAGGAGACGGAGGTGAATTCACCCCCGTTGTCGATGCGCAGGACTCGCAGACACCGACCTGTCTCCACCTCGACATGGGCTTGGAACTGCTGAAATGCTGCCAGTGCGTCACTCTTATTTGCCAGTAGAGACAGCCACATGGGGCGACTGTGGACCTCCACCCGCAGGAGGAAGTACTCCTTTCCTCTCGCCATCACCGGAGAGATGGGTCCGCAGAGGTCCCCATGGACCAGGTCAAGGAGCCCGTCGGCGCGCCGCTTGGCCTGAGCAGGGAATGGCCTCCTCTTCAGCTTGGTGACGGCGCACCCGGTACAGAGCTGATGAACGTGTTCCACACAGGGCAGCCCGTCCACCATCTTGTTCTGTCCCAGCTTCCGAAGCGCCTCGAAGTGCAGATGGCCGTACCGCTCATGCCAGAGCCACGGCCCGTCGTCACGCCGTGCCGCCAGGCATAGTGGCCGGGCGACCTGCACCCGCAGCTTGTACAGACGGTTGCTGGAGCGCTTCACCTTGGCGAGGAGGCGCTGGTTCTCGTCGCGGATGCGCAGGATCCCGTGCTTGATGTGGACGTCGCAGTCGCCTTCATCGAGTTGCCCGAGGCTTATGATGTTGGTGGTGAGCCTCGGGATGAAATACACCCCCGTGATGGGAGTGTGCTCGCCGTTCTTCCCCTCCAGGATCACCGTCCCGGTGCCCTCGATTGGCACCGCGGAGCCGTCGCCGAACCTCACGACCCCGCGGATCTTGGCGTCGATCTCCTGGAAGGCGGAGCGACACCCGGACATGTGGTTCGTGGCGCCGGTGTCCAGGTGCCACACTGAGTTGTCGCGGTCGTCGTCCCCGTCGTCAAGCTGGGCGAAGACCTTGGCTTCAACAACCTCGAGCGCCTGGTGGTTGGCGGCGGCGGCGGCAGGTGCGGCGGGCGAAGCGCTGCGGCGTGGAAGGGTATCTGCGGTCAACGACCCCTGCGCCATCAGCAAAACGGGCTCCTCATCCTCCTCCGCCTGGGCCAGATGGGCCTCATCTCGCAGCCGCGACCTGCATTCTTTGGCCCAGTGGCCTTTTTTCCCGCAGTACCTGCATTTATCGGTTTTCTTGGGCTGGCCCAGCTCTCCTCCGGTTCCTGATGCATGACGCACGCCGCCGTTGGAGCGGCCGCGCCCACGCGTTCCGCCTCCGCCGTGCTTGCTGCCGGCGGCGCCGCCGGACCCACCAGCTCCGCTCTTCTCGCTGATCTTCAACTTAGCCATCCACTCCTCCTGAGTCATGAGGAGCCGGCCCTGATTGTCGACGACGGGCGCAGCCTTGCGGCGGCTGCGTTGCTCAACGGCGCGAAGGCGGCCGGTGACCTCCTCGACAGAGATGGTGTTCAGATCGAGGAGGGTCTCGATTGAGACGGCGACCTGTTCCAGGGGCTCAGGGACGACGTCGAGGATCTTGCGCACGACGACGGCGTCGGGGATGTCGTCGCCAAGCACACGGAGGTTGTTGGCGAGCCCGGTGATGCGGACAGAGAAGTCCTCCGCGGTCTCCCCTTCCTTCCACGCGATCGCCGCAAATTCGCGCCGGAGCTGCTGGGCTTTGGACTCGCGCACGCGCTCGACACCGACGCGGATTGTCTTCACCGCCTCCCACGCAGCTCGCGCCGAGCGCTTGCCACGGAGGGTGGGCAGCATGTCCGCCGGTACGGAGCGCAGGATCGCCGCGAGCGCCAGGCGGTCATCGCGGTACTCCACCTCCTCGTCGGGGTACGGGTCCACGGCGTACCAGATGCCTGCTGCCTCCATGTTCACTTGCATCAACATCGACCACTCGTCGTAGTTGGTGCGGTTAAGAGTCGGGTACACGATCGTCACGTTGGCCTCCTTGATCGTCCGCCGGACGACGATCTTCGGTCCGCCGCGGCCGCGCATGGGCTCGGGCGAGAGTGACAGACGGCGACGGCGCGGCGGCGTGTGGGAACGCCGGTTCCACGGCTCGGAATGCCGCGACATGGATGCCCCTCCTCGTACCGGCTCTGATACCAGATGTCAGCCGGCTCCTCGCCGGCGGTGAGCACTCTGTGCTCTGGTGATGAACCTGAAACAGAGCACGAAGGAGTCCAGAAAAACAGAGCAGTAGGCAGGTGTTTTTGGTGTCGCGCTAGCCGCAACGATTTTCATTGATCTGCTACTTATAGCAAAGAAAAATACAACTGAAAGAATGAGGGAGAGGAGGAGCTCGGTCCACCTCCCGCTATGCACGCCACGATCCGTAGAGTGCGCGCGCCATCCCGCACGCCGGGTCATGCCGCACGAAGCGGACACACCTCGCCACAACTGGTTACAGGACGCGGCTTGATCCAGATAGGCTGGAACGTGAAGCCTCACAAGCTAACAACTGAATCCTAACATAAAACAAACTGAACTCGAGTTTATTTCTAACACACTCATCAAAATTTGACAGACCAGCAATAAAAAAAAATTAACCGAAGGAGAACTACAAAATTACCTATATTCATGTGGTGTGATCTATACATTCTGTTGCACTTGTATACTTTGCTTCTTTATGTACATTCTCCCAGGAGATTTATTTGGTGTATTGGAAAAAGTCTACTACATCATCCACCCACCTACAGGAAGTGGACTATATCACCACCCCCCTATGAAACCGTCTATTCAAATCAGTCAAATTACCTCGTGAAGCGGTTTTGGCTGGCAGTTTTGCTTTTGTTATTTCGGTCGAATCTTTGAAAAATCAAAGTAAGTCACAAAAAATCATAAAAAGGAAAATCCATTTTTGTTGGACTCATGAGTAGATCTACACAATGAACATATACTTGGCATGCTTTAGATTATAAAATTCAGTGAAGCCACCATCGTGTTATTTGGTACAGTGAAAGATTGGGACAAAGTTTGCAGGCATTGTAAGAGGATATTCATTGTAAATCATCGATATTTAAAGAATAACATCCCATACATGTGTGTTGTCTACTTTCTACTCCTGTTCCTGTGTTTGTTATGAGAGGCAAGAGAGGGATAAAATCCAATCGTTGGCGACATGTTTCACAACACCATGATCACGTACTAGCTTGATTTTCGTTATTGACTGGTGGAAAATGTTAAACTTATTTATAGCACAACGTTTCAGAATTCCCAACATCCTTCTCCTGCCAAGTTCATGCAATAATTACTCATTGGTCCCTGCTGCCAATTATGATGTGTACCTTCAAAGTTTGCTTTAAATTGGTCACATAAATGTAATCAATGTAAAATGATTTACTAAGTAGGAGTAGATGTGGATTTCACTTAGAATAGAGTGGAGATATGCATTGTAAAATGTCATTATGAGCCAGACAATTGAATATAAAACATAGCTGTAATGAATTGGCTTTTGTCCAAAATAAATCATGACTAAATTTATAATAGGTTTTTCTTGAAAATTTATAATAGCTTTGTGTAGTCATTCACATCCCAATTAAGATATATGAATAAACTTCTAATTATTATGAAACTATATATGGAAGGTTAGCCTCCAGCCAGCCTGTATTTAGCTCTTGCTAAAATATTTAATCTTTTAACCATCTATATATAGAAGTATAAAACTAACAGTATGCAGATTGTGTATGTTTGTATGACCCACATACCTCACATATAGAGGTGCACCATATGCCATGATGGTTGCCATGAGGGAAAGGCTGGCTACCGTGGCTTTGATGATTATCCTTGGATGTTTCATGGTTGTATCACAATGTAAGTGCATATCATCCAATCAGTTGAACAGTGATGATTTTCGAAATTATTAGGTTATATAATAGGATAGTAGAACCCCTTGTATTCTTCTAAATTGTATACCCCTACACTTGATGCATTATACGTAATTCATCTTATATATAACAAATAATCATTGTGCAGCTCAGCACACATATCCAAACAAAAGTGACAAGGTCGATATTTGTTCATGCATCCAGAGGAGTGCCCCTTGTGATTGTTGCTTCTGCTGTTATGACAACCCTTTGATAAAGTGCTATAAGACGGACGATAATTGCAAAAGGTATTGCTGTCAACAACCACTGATGACTGGATTACCTCCCCTCCCTTCAGCTCCACAATTGCATTGAAGGCAATCCTAGCTAGTTTATGGGCAACAATTAATAATGTATATGTGATCAGTAACTGATCTGTGCCTGCTAATAAATATGAGATTATCATCTTGTTCCGAATTCAATGTAAAAAATTATACGGTGTCAGGTTTTCTTCCATTGCGGAAATGCCAGAAAACGTCTACAGTATTTCTCGCACAGAATCTTCCTACCCTCGTAGGATTCTATACTACAAGGAGCGAAGAGAATTGAAAACTTTTCTCACCCAATTCGGACCCGCCTTACCCCTCACGCCGGACCCACCTGTCAGGTTGCATGATGACCAAAAAGGTGGAACGACTATAAAAATCGCAATTTGGGGAGCGTTTCTGCCAAAAACGTAATGTTTTTCTCACCCACCCCGCGTCTACCCACCCTCCGTACCCGCCGGACCCACCAACCGTGAGATTAAAAAAAAACAAGAACGGAGCGGGGAACCCCTCCCCGTGCGACATCGGCGTGGCACGCGGCGCGTGCGCGGCCACGGCCGGCAGCCCGGCACGGCGGCCCCATTGGCGCGGCGCGTGCGCGGCCACAGCCGGCAGCCCGACACGGCAGCCCCATCGGTGCGGCGCGAGCCAGCGGAAGTAGAGGAGGCGGAGAAGCCAGCGACGCCATGCCCGCCGGAAGAGGAAGGGGGAGGGCCGCGGGCCTCCATGTCCGCCACACCCAGCCCCTCCTGCCGTCGCCGGCCCAAGCCGGCCATGGATGCGGCGGATCCACCGTCGGCGAGCACGCAGAGGAGCTCCGCCGCGGCATCCATGGACGGCGCGTGCGCGAGGTAGGGGAGGGGGTGGTGCCGCCTGCCCCGGCGACGTTTACTGGAGCGTCTATGAGCACGGCACCGACGTCGACGTCAATGTGGATCCTCCGCCGCCTTGCGCGTCGAGAGCGCCGCGGCGGCGGCGCAGGTTGCTCGAGCCGGCTTGCATCGTCGACGTGGCTCTGCTGGGGACGCAGGCGGTGTGCCTGGACGCCAACGGCGAGATCTTGGTGTTCGACGTTGTCGAGATGACGTGGAGGAGGAGGACGCCGGCGGTGCGTCCGGACAGCGGGTTCGGGCAGTACGCCCGCAGCCTCGTCACGGTGGGCGGGAAGGTCCTGCTGGTGTCGCGGCCGCGGACGGCGGAGAACAACACCTTCAGGTTCTTCAAGCTGGACATGGATGTGCTGGAGTGGTCGCTACTGGAGCGCCGGGAGCTAGAGGACGCCAGCTGGTTCCTCCGCAGGGGCTAGTCGTTCCGGGCCAAGGAGACCGGCAGGAGGAGGGTCTACACGTTCATTAGCCCGGGGCAATGCGGCAGCGGCGGTGACTTGTCGGGGCAGGGAACGGCGCCGAAGGCCATCACGAATGTCTTTGCCTACAATTTAGATGATGGGTCCGTTGAGATGGTCATGCCAGCGTCTATCATCACAGAAGCGCACCGGTGGGTTTGGCCCAGTGTATTTGCCACACCAGCCACATGATCATGTGGTGTACTGAATATAATTGTGAAATTTGAGATTATCTTTGCGGATATTTTCTTCTGTTTTCTTTTAATATAAACACTAAACGGAAGTATCGTCACAATTAGTATTTCTGAGCCTGGAACTCAGAATCAATTCAACACAAATGACAGTTTCTACTGCTACCAGTAACTGTAATAGGGGCATTGTAACCAGAACACTCAGAACAGGAATCAGATCGTCCAGAGGTTTTGAGAGATCCAACATGTTCATTTTGCTCTAAGCCTTCATGTTACACTGGTATCAGTACACCTGCGAGACCGGTTTAGCATGAAAATGCATACATACATCAAACATTCTGCAAGGTATCTGATACCAGCTGCCTACTTTGGTGGTCAGCAAGACCATGTCCAGCATATCTACATTACCAAAATTTGATTCATCTGCTCAACCGCATCCTTAGACTGCAAAGACCCTAGGCTGCTTATAGGTTAATGCCCCCCTCTCGGGATAGGTGCAGCTAAATGATACCAAAGCAAGAGCAGGCCCACAGCAAGGAGGCTACTCAGAGCGGCACATGATCGATGTCGATGAAGTGCCCACTAGATTGCTCTCCGAGTGGAATGCTCGAGGACAGTTCCTTCAGGGTTCTTAGACCATCCACACTCATCCTCCTTCGTATCCTCGTTCAAAACGGAATATACCTGTCCACTCAGCGAGATTACCTCCTTTATATTCACCTCTCCCGCATCAATCTTCCTTTATCTCTCTCCTTCATCCCAATAACCCGGGCGCACTCCAATTTTTTATTCTTTCCCCACCCACGCCTATCTCCTCTGCTCTCCTCGCCGAGCTCGCTCGCCATCCCTTCCTCCGCCGGCGCGCCCGCCCATCCATGCCTCTGCCGGCGTGCGGCTCCCTTGCTCGCCGGCGCGCCTCCCCTGCGCACCCGCCCCATCCATGCCTCTGCCGGCGCGCGGCTCCCATGCTCGCCGGCGCGCCTCCCATGCGCGCCCGCCCATCCATGCCTCTGCCGGCGCGTGCGCATCCATGGCGGGCCCGAGCTGGTGGTCCCGGCGGCTGCTCGATCTCTCTCCGCAGCGGCGGCGGCTCTCTGTGGCGCTGGAGCTTGCGCGCGCCGGCGAGCGGGGCTCCTCCTACTCCCTGCTCCGCCTCCGCCCCGACAGCCGGCGACCCCTGCTCCGCCTCCGCCGCGACGACCGGAGGCCCCTGCTCCGCCTCCCCGGTCCTCGCCTCTCCCGCGCTCGCGTAGGGCCTCGCCTCAGGCCGGCCGTGCTCGAGCTCGCTCCCGTCCGGCGCGGATCTCCTCGCCGGGAGGCTGCTGCGCGAGGGCCTCGTCTGCTCCGCCTGCCCACCTCGTCCGCTCCGCTCGCCCACCTCGTCCGCTCCGCCGCCGTCTCGTCGTCCTGCTGCGGAGGTGTGTTCGGATCCATGCCCCTCCTCCTCCGCGCGGATCCGCCAACGGGATCTTGGGGGAGGCGGAGGGGAGCTTGACGTCTCTCCTCCCATGGCGCAAGAAGCGGCGGAGGGGCGAGCTCCCGAGCATTGCCGACGACACGGCGGAGGCCGCGCCCGTGGCACATCGATGACGGCAGCAGCGACGACCTCTCCTCTCTCCCTTCTTCATCTTCTTCCTCGCACCTGTGCGCTCCTCCTCGAGCTCTGCACGGCCGGCTCCTCCCTCCTGCTCCTCTCTCTCTCCGGCCGGGGCTGGAGCGAGCCCAGCGTCGAGCTGCGCGAGCATGCCGGCGGCGCCGCATCCTCCAGGCACTGCGCACCTCCGAGCATTGCCGGCGACGAGGCGGCCACACGGCCTTGCGCGCCTCCGAGCGTTGGCGGGATGGCCAGGGTGGTTGGGTCGGTGGCCTCGGGAGGCGGATGAAGGAGGTCCTTTGTATGCGCTGGGAAAGAAGGAATTGGGGGTCTATGTTTTTTTCCCGTGATGGCTAAAGGAGACTGGTGCAGAGGATTTTGCTTTATATCCTCCAGGGACTTTTTACAGTCCCCAGTGCAGATGGTCTCATCTTGCGGTACCGAGCTGGTGGTTCAGATGCCTCAGGCTGGTCAAGGTCAACGCAGGTTGGTTGATGCTAGCAGGATCTGAAGTTGAGGAGGTAGGTCCGATGAGCAGTTCTCTGCGAGTAGGAGGTGCTGCCCAACACAGTGGATCAACTGCACAATAACATCGATATATAAACAGTTATATCAGAAAACATCATTCAGCATGGCCCAACAACAGCTATGTTCAATGGGAAATGACAAAATCTTGTTAACTAGGAAAAGGAAAGATATACAACAAGTAAACAATACAAACAAAAATGTAGATGTTAAGAAGCCAAAATAGCAAATAAACCACAATATATATCATAATCCAGATAGTGTCACGACTTTTGAGTTTCGATCACTCATTTGGCAGCATTCCTTGATAATTATAATCCATAAAACAAGGGACAGGGAGCTAGCAAGCTCAATTATCTGCAGCTAAACTGTAGCATGAAGAACTTATCAAGTTTCGTCAGGGGTTATTGACAGATTTAAGTGCAAAGGGACATAATACGTAGAGAGAATAAATAGTTACGATGAAGTGTATGCACCTAGGATTGTTGCCGATGCTGAATTCAGCATTTATGCACCATAGCACATAACAGGTATGTAAAAAGGCCCAGTGCTGACAGAGATACATGCCTCAGCCTAGAACGAAAATACCACTAATGTCCTATTAAGAAAACAATCAAAGGACATAGGGGCCCAGCCTTGGGCATAGCTGATTTCTGGCTCCCACCTGCAGTATTGAGGGCCTGATTGGTTCAGTGCCAATCTTGCCAAACCAAAACATGGACAGGCTCAGAAAATTTTGGCGCTCGATTGGTTCAAATCCAAAGAATGGGCCTGCCGATGTTTCTGGGCGCATCGGTAATGTTCAACTGGCCCGCGTTGCAAGTGGCAATGTTTTTGAAGATTGTTGGGCAATCTCACACGCACTCCTCTGTTGCAATTGCATTGTGGAGATCTGGATGGACAGTTAGTAGGTACTTTAACGTCGTCTTGCGTGCCCTGGTGAAGTTAGCTCCTGAACTAATTTATGTTAGATCAACATCCACACATCCTAAGATTACCAACAGCCCAAACATATTTTCTCCATATTTTGAGGTAACTGTCAGTAGTGCATTGACATATTTTTAACCACTTATATATATATGATTGACATACGTTTTTGTCTTTTGACATAGGGATGTATAGGGGCACTAGATGGCACTCACACCAGGGCATGTGTGCCTGCTAAATTTGTGGATAGGTTTAGGGGCCGCAAGTCATATCCCACACAAAATGTCCTAGCAGTTGTCGACTTTGATCTACACTTCACTTATGTCCTAGCAGGGTGGGAGGGGTCAGCTCATGACTCTCGTGTTGCATGATGCCCTATCCCGTCCAAATGGACTCAAAATTCCAGAAGGTAATAATGGATTTTAAAATTCATATATAGTTTCAATTAATAAATTAACACTAGCCTGGTATTTTAACTTTGATGTAGGAAAATTCTATTTGGCTGATGCTGGGTATGCCACTAGGCCAGGCATATTGCCACCGTATCGTGGTATTCGCTATCACCTAACTGAGTTTCGTGGAGCCCATGAACCGAAATGTCCCAAAGAGCTTTTCAATCATCGTCATTCCCAACTTAGGACAACAGTTGAGCGGGCATTTGGCGCTCTCAAGAATCGCTTCAAGATTCTTAGTAACAAGCCATTCATACCCCTTAAGTCACAGCCCAAGGTGGTCATTGCCTGTTGTGCCCTCCATAATTGGATACTGGATGACGGCGCTGATGAGTTCATATATGATGAGGCAACTTGGTATGACCATCTACCTAGGAGTAAAAATCGTGTCTCTGATCAAGAGGATGATGTTCGTGAGTGGGCTGCGAAGCGTGATTTAATTGCCCAGCAGATGTGGAGTGATAGACTACATAGTAATGATACTGTTGACAATAGTATGTACTAGGTGCAACTGGTGTCTTTTGGGTCTGTATGTGTAATTTTGCAGTTGTGTACTCAATTTGTGTACTCTAGTAATGCACATGTGCTTGTGTAAGTAAATAATATGATCACTTATCATGTCGCAGTAACTTTCTGTCTCTTGAACTACTACATCATTTGTATTATGTTTAATTATAATTGTTACTTATTATGGTCCTTTGTTTATAGAATGGGTAAGGAAAAAAAATGGGAGTAATGACGCCATGTCTCGTGAGAAGTACATAACATGGACTAATGACACCACTGAGTTCATGCTTCAATGGTATGTTGACTACCAACATGACAGACCTGCTAACTTTAGGTGGAAGCAACACCATCACCATCTGTGTGCAAAAGCGTTGAATGGTAGATTTGGAATCGGAGCTACCAGACACCAAGTTTATCGCCACTTCAGGGCATTCAAGGAGAAATGGAGTTGGATAAAACAGGCCATGGCCAAGAGTGGCAATGGTTTTGATGCAGCAGCAAGAAAGTTCAATATTCCCTACTCACAGAAATCACCTTCTAAGCTTGGGGTAAGTTTAGCCATTGCATATCCTTATGTTGATGAATAAGCACTATAACATGTACATACAGTTAGATGTTGGTATATATTCTCTTCGGTGAGAAAAATACATGCGTCATTAATATAGTTTCTGAATGCATTGTTGGACTCACTACTTAATATTTGTTGCAGACAGCAAAATACAACTATCTTACTCGGCCTATCAAATTCTTCCATCTCATGGAAGAGCTGTTTGGAGAATCTGCACAAGCTAATGGATCCTTAGCTGTTGACCAGAACACATTGGATGTTGAAGATGATAAGTCTGAATCAGGGAGTGATGATTCATATATTGCTGATGAACATATTGAGAATGATTCTGACACTATCCCTCCTAGTAGTCCATCGGTTGTAGAAACTATTGCTCATATCAGTCCATCGGTTGAAGACACTAGTGCTCGTAGCACTCCACAAGCTGTAGGCTTCAGTTCTGGTATGAAGCGCAAAATCAAGAAATCGCCTATGAAGAAGCATCGAAAGGACAGAGCAAAACATGCTAAAGCTTTAGAGAATGATCCAATTGCAGGAAGTATTGTTATGCTTGCCAAATCGATTGCTGCATCTTCAGATCCTTATGCCAATCTTTGGAAGCGTATTGAGGATATACCTTTCCCACCACGGGATAAGGTTGATATTGCATCCTTCCTTTCCAAGCCAGAGCAGGTGTACTTGCGCAACTACTTGAACATTGCATCTGATCAGTCATTTGGAACTTGGGTAACTGATTACTTAGGTGCCAAGTACAGTACCAGTGGTGGGTATGCAGGTGAATATGGCAGCTCTCTGTGAATTAGGATGTTGAAGCTTGTGCTATTTTGGACGGCATGGTACTTCTATGTGAATAAAGGTACTGAAGCTTTTGATATTTTGGCCTCAGCTATGTGAATATGGATGAAGGTTGTGGTATTTTGGACTGTATGGTAGCCTTATGTAAAAATGAATGTCTGAAGCTTTTGGTATTTTGGATGTAATCTGGCCTGCAGGTGGACACATATCAATGCACTTCCTTGTGCTATTTTGAAAGTGACTTAGATTGTCAGGAGCATGCTGTTATAACTTGTGCTATGTACAACTGCTGTAGGTGGTTAGAGGATTAGTACTGTAGCACGAGGTTGATTATTTTGTGTTGCTATTAAATGAACATGTCTGAATCTGATGAACTCCGTGTCATCATATGTAAATATATCATCAATAGTGAACAACTTTTGTTATGCAAGCTGCATGTCCTCCTGATATGTGTTAGTGAATTATGAACATTGGCATTTGTATTTGTAATTTTGGCAGCAAACCAATTGGATGCCAAATTTTTGGTTGTCACAATTTGGCATCCAACCAAGTGCTAGCCAAAAAAATTTGCCCAGGTTTTGGCATGCCAAATTTTGGCATGCCCTAGTTTTGGTTTGGCAAGATTGGCACTGAACCAATCAGGCCCTGAATACCAATATCCTACATGAATTACATATAGACTACCGCATTTTTCTCATACCAAGGTTTTAGCAAACACTATTGGTTGTATGGTGATTGCAGTATTTGATCAAGTTTTCAAACTCCTTACTATTTTATCCTGATTTGCAGCATTCTCTATCAAACAAATGTGGGGAATGACAAGAAATAAACAATAAAATTACGCATGTAGCCAACCATTCAACAAATCCTGGGCTGAGTTAACACACCTTCAGCTATCTCAGGAAACTCTGGCAACTCATGAGCATCTCATGAGGTCCCCGCAGCACTGTAATAGGACGAAGACCGAGGTGGAGGAGTCCAACGAGGACGGGGGGAGGTCTTGTAGAACTTGGTGGAGCCGGCATGAGGGGAGAGGCCACTGGAGAGGACAGCGACGGTCGGCGGCAGCGCGCCGCCGCGGAAGGTCTGGTTGGCGCAACCCTTGTAGATGAGCACGTCGAGCTCGGTGCACGACACCAGCGGCGGCGTGTGGAGGAGGAAGACGGCGGCGGCGGCCAGCAGCAGAGACCGGCCCTTCCCGCCCATCTCTCTCAGCGCCCTCGGGATCTCTTGACGGCTGCGGCGGCGACAAGCGGGAAAGGAGGCGGCATCTGGATGTGGCGGCGACGCTGGGGAAGGGGCGCGACGCAGCGCAGCTGCGGAATGCGCAGCCACAGAGCCGTGAAGGTCGACCTGCCTCCCACCGCCCGGGATCTGCTTTCAACGCCCCTCTCGCCCAGGCCCGCTGCGGCGCTGCCCCTGCCCCTGCGTCACCTCGGATGCGCTGCGCTAGGGGCCCGGCTGCGCGGAGCTGAGCAGCCTGCTGGCCCACCACTGTCGGCGTTGACCCTGTGGCTCCTCTGCGCATGGACTTGGAGACCAAAGGAAGAGAGCAAGCTGCAATTTGTTTAGATGAAAACAGATGGTATAAATTAGATAGCTCAATGGCCTGTGCTTCAGAATACCAGCGAGACCTACGATGAGTGATCTGGAAGCGAGCTCCTCTGCACACTTCAAGTGATGAAAGTGGGTCCTAAGACTAACTCCAGCAACTCCCCTATCGCGTCGCGCACCTGCAAAATGAGCAACAAATCGCGACTGTACCCCCTCCAGCAGGTACCCCAACCCTTCGCTCATTTTGTGGATGGCGGCCTCCGCACACTCATCCTCGGGGATTCCCCCTCCTCTCCCGCAACCGTCGCCCTCCTCCTTCTCCCCCTCGTCCGTCACCTTCCTATGGTCCTCCCTCCCTTCCTCCCCATCCGGTGTAGGTCTTCCTCCCCTCCGCGCGGTGGCTGCCTCCGGTCTCGCCGCCAAGGTCGAGCGGTGCAAAGCGAGGCCCGGTGCGGGTCTTCCTCCCCTCCGTGCAGTGGCCGCCTCGGTCTCTCCGTCGAGGTCGAGCGATGCAAGGCGAGGCGAGGCGTGAGGGAGCAGGGTCACTGCCGCTCCGCCACAGAGATCCCGACACCGACAGTTGCGGCCATCCGTCTCCCAACCTCCGACGCGGCCAACCCCCGACGGATCAAGCGGAGGGATCAACAGATCGAGCTTCTGGTCGTTCACCTGACACCAGCTCCCTCCGCCGCCGAGCCGCGCGGCTGGTTGACCCGTGGTGGCCGACGACGCTTGTCCGGTAGGGGCGAGGGCGGGGTCGGCCGGCAGGGGCGCGCCCGACAAGGAATTCAAGGTCGGCCGGTAGGGGCTCGCCCGACGGGGACTTCGGGGTCGGCCGGCAGGGGCTCACTCGATGGGGACTTCAGCAGCAGCACATCGAGCTGGGGGCGCCTCTCCTCTCCTCGAGCGGCCTCGCCGGCGTGCTTGCTGCGCCGCCGCCCTCTCGCTCTCCCTCCTCGCGGGAGCCAACCGCTATCGCACGATGTGCGAGGGCTTGCGCGAGGCTGCTGTGAGCCTCACTCTTTTGGGGATAGAATTCTCCTCTCTCCTCTGCTCATAGAGCTTGTTTGCGTTTGAAGATGAGTGATATTGCTGGAGTTAGTCAGTACCTGCATCGATGAGGAATAGAATTCCTTTGCAGCGACCGATGCTCCCAACAAAACTCACGTTTACCTACTGCAAAAAAATGTCATCAGTATCCATTGGTGTTTTTGCTCTTCAATTCTTTTCTAATAATCTCCTGCCATCTCCATGTAAAATGTAATGATGCTTTGTTAAGCATTCTCTAATCAGTGCAGTAATGATTAATTCAAGTGAGAGGCCTTTTTATATAGGCAAAATAGGCAAACTCGTCCTCGAACTCTTAGCAAAGGGTCGAGTTCGTCCTCGAACTTTTGCGCCGGCCAATTTAGTCCTCCAACTTCCTGTTTCGGTTCAGATACGTCCTTCCCGTCCCTGCCGTCTGCACTTCCGTTCTCTCCGTCCTTGGTGTCCGTGACGGAGATGCTCGAGAACGCCTCGAGGGAGAACTTGCCGCCACCGGTGAACGCCGACGGCTTCGTGTACGAGTCATTGCCTTTGCCTCCCCAACCTCCCGCTGCTCCGCGTCTCCAGCAGCGCGCCCGTCACGCCGCCGCTCTCCTCCCCCACCGCGGCGTCGCGCCCGCCCACCAAGGTCCGCAAGCCCGACTGGGACGCCGCCGCCGTCGTCGACCCGTTCTGGCACCCTTTCTTCGCCGTCTCGGCACCCGCCAGCCCCACCCGCGCGCGCCGGCGCGAGCACCCGGACACCATCCCCGAGTGCGACGAGTCCGACGTCTGCTCCACCGTCGACTCCGGCCGCTGGATCAGCTTCTAGATGTCGGCGGCGACCACCGCGCCCGCCTCGCCCACCTACAACCTCGTCAACCCGAGCGGCGGCGCTAGTGCAGGGGAGGACGGGCGCCCGCCGGCTTGAAGGTGAGGGACGGGCGGCACCTCAGAGTCGCGGCTATGCTGCTCCCTTCTTCTTCCTTGCGCCAGGCAAGAACAGAGCCGAGCGCAGGCACAGCTCCGCCGGGCGTTCCCCACCGCTGCGCACAACCTCCTCCCAAATCCGTCGCGCCCACGCCTCCTTCACCGCCTCAGCTCCCTCCCCAACCTCTCCTCGCCGAGCTTCGGCCACCACCAGTCCGGAATTGCGCCACCCACCTCCCGCCATTGTTGCCGCCACCGAGTCAAGCTCGAGCTCACGTGGCGAACCCGCTCAGACCAGACCACCCTCTGCCCCAACCAACACACGGGATCGAATCCAGGTGACCCCCACTTGCTTTTCCGTCCCTTTCCCTATGGAAATCATCGCTGGACCGACGAACGCCACTTCCTGGTGCCAAACTGTCGGGGACGCGGCGGTGCTGCTCGCCACGGGCACCAGGGTGCTCGTCCCGGCGACCTGCGGATGCACAGCCACACAGGCGCGAGGGTCCCCGTGCCGTTGCGGTGCGCGTGCCCGACTGCCGCGCAGGCCGCCGTCGGCGCGAGGTTCCTGGTCAGCTACCTCGTCGTCCTGTTCGACGACGTCACCGTCGTGGCCGCGCAGTTTAGCGTCGACGCTGAGACCGTCATTGCGGCCAACCAACTCCAGCCGCCGTACACCATAGTCCTCAATACCACCGTGCTCGTCCCCGTAAGTGCCCAGCCTTACGTGTCGTGTATCCAGACATCGTCGCCGCCTCCGCCACCACCACCTGTGACGGTAGCGCCTGCTGTGGTCAAGAAGAGTAGTAGCAGTGCCGGCGTTTACCTGCTCTGGTCAAGAAGAGTAGCAGTAGTGCCGACGTAATCGGCGTGGCGGTGGCGGTGTGGTTGTCGTCGCTGCCCTTGCTCTGAAGGCACGGAGGAGGCAAGCCGCCGGCGCAGCTCTGGCCGCCGGCGAGGTGGCCAAGAAGGAAGGCAAAGGCAATGACTCGTACACGAAGCCGTCGGCGTTCACCGGTGGCGGCGAGTTCTCCCTCTCCACCAGCGAGGCGTTCTCGAGCATCTCCGTCACGGACACCAAGGACGGAGAGAACGGAAGTGCAGACGGCGGGGACGGGAAGGACGTAACTGAACCGAAACAGGAAGTTGGAGGACTATATTGGCCGGCGCAAAAGTTCGAGGACGAACTCGACCCTTTGCTAAGAGTTCGAGGACGAGTTTGCCTATTTTGCCTTTTATATACATGATTAAAATTGACAATTTCATGAGCCGATAGCCCTTATATTCTCACAATTCAGAACAACGGTGCATAATACCATTTTGTTTTTGCTTCATTTTTTTAAAGTTTTGCAATATGTTTCTACCTGATGTATCCCACTCCACTGGCACGCAGGGTTTCATTCCTCGACGTTTGTTATGAGAAACCTGAGTTTACCTCTTAAAACTCAAATCAGTTGAAGATATATATTCGATGAATTCAAATTGCGAGGGCATATAAAAATAAAGTAATAAAATTAATCTTTTTAATTTTTTTCCGTATCTTCCTGATGCAGATTTTCGTTATGAGACGTCCCATGATCCGTGTTGTTGTCCAAGAACATGATCCTTATGATGCAATATCATAAATAATAATAAATAATATATCCTTATGATGCAATACAACCAAGCTTGTTTCAGTATAAAATATAATAAATATAAATAATTTTATAGACACGTGCGTGCCGCACGTGCACTTTACTATAGTATATGTAAACGCATTATATTATAGGTACGAGGATAGGTAACACGCCGACGACCAACATTATTACACGTAACAATTATTGTGGCCGAGCTTGAATGTTGCCACGTAGAAAGTTTGTTACACTCTAAGATAGTGTTGGGCTCCGGCAGATCTTTGATAGATTTTGTACACTGATAAGTTGTGAAAGAAAAATACTGTGTGTAGATTTTAAGACTACTGTGTGTAGATTTTAAGACAAATTTGTTGAGAGGAAAATACTGTAAACGAAGCTGAATAAGAGAAACAGAATAACAAAGTAAGATAGTGTCCATTACAGTTTATACATTGACACATGCGAAAAGCCCAGCAAAGTATTGGCAAAGGACAAAATAAAAAAAATGTTTCCTGCATAGGGTGTTGACGTGCTGAAGGACCGATTAGGCGACCAGAGAGGGGGAGTGAATGGGATCCGATAAAAATTCTTCTCGAAGGAGATGGGAACTCCAACAAGATGAACACGACTTCCAAAACACGTCTCCGACTCAACTACCTAAGTTGGCCAAGACCACGTAGCCACTGGAGTGCTACTGGTCCTAGGAACCAACAACCACCTACACATACTCGAGAACGCAGCGGAACAAGCAACTCGAGCACCACTGGACTGCACCAGTCAGACCGGTGAGCAGCACCGGTCAGACCGGTCCCTGCTGGAGCAACCTGGCAAAACCTGAGAACTTCCACAGAAGGCCCCTACACCGGTCAGGCCGGTGTAGCTCGCCGGTCAGACCGGTCCAAGCCAGGAAATCCCAAATCCACCAAACAGACCTACCGAGCTCCAAAACTGACCAAACTCGAAACAGCAGCAACACGAGACAACAGGGAACTCACCAAGACGTTCACCCGAGGCAAATCCCACAAAGCCTCTGCACCGGTCAGACCGGTGAAGGGCACCAGTCAGACCGGTCAGGCTGGGCAACTCGGGATGAACAGCGCCCGCGGGTCAACACCCCCAAATCCAACTCCCGATCTCCCGAATCACTCCACGGATTTGCACAAGACTTTGGGGATAGTAGGAACACCTCATGGGCACTCCATAGCCAAGATTTGGTCCACCAAAACTTGCTAAATCGAGAGGAATCGAAGAAATCCCACCAAGAACGCCTCTAACCCTAGAGAGGAGAAAACCCCAAAATCGAGCCCCTTTGCTCACGGATTTGGAAGGGGAATCAAAGGGAAAAGAACCATGAAGGGTTTAAGCATACATCCCCACCAAATCCCAAAGAGAAAGGCCTCGAATCCACCACAAGAAAATCGCCAAGAAAGGACTCCGAAAATCACCAAAAAGGAGAAACGGGAAAGACACATCCAAGCCTTGAGGAACCACGCCGAATCATCTATACATACCAAAGAGGTTCATACAAGGTCTAGCTTGCCGTCCGATCATCCTTCCCTCTCACAAGATCTCATCATGAAGCTCTCAAGCTAGTCCTATGAAAATCCTAAGGAAAAATAGGAAGGGAAAATAACAAAACAAATGAGCTAGGGTTCCAAGAGGTGGCTGCCATCCTCTCACCACTTGGGTTATATGGAGGCAACCGAAAGACTAAACTACCCTTACTAGATAACTATGGATACATGCCCCTCAAGGGCGAATTTGGAAGTCTTTGTCTTCGCACCATCGGACGTAGGGATGAAAGCGGTCGGGAACGGTCGGGAAAACATCGTAACCATTCCTGTTCCTGTATTTTTTGAGCGGGAGCGGGAATGGGACGGGAAGAGCCGGACGGGAATACGAATTCGATATTACGGGATATCGGGAACGGTATATTTCGATCGGGAACAATCCGATTACGATCGGGAATCGGAAACACAAAGCTGGAACATGGACAAGTCCAATTCAACAAGTTAGCTCGACACAACAAATAACACCACACATAATCCATATGCAAACAACTGAACATAGTTTAGATAATAACCAGTTAATGAATTAACCGACCTGACAGCCAGTTCACAAGTTCACAAGGCAACAACGCAACATTTCACCAATTCACAGATCACATGTTCACCGGTCACAGGCCATACAAATCCACGCACAGGGCCACAGGCAACCAGGCACAGGCCATCCAAATCAATGCACAGGAACTTTGGCGGCTCTAGAATGAATCGGCCCTTGGCCTTCGAATTCGATGCCGACGAACCAGAACCTCCTTCAACCAGTGGCGGGCTGGCGGCGTCATCTCTCATCTGTCGACGTCCGTGCATGCCCGCCAGGTGCGGTGCGCGGTGCGCCGCTGCGAGCCCGCGACGAACCGATGGCGGTGGTGCAGGAAGGTAGGGAGGACGGACCAGGGTGACACCGCATTCGTCGTCGACTCGTCGTCGTCGTGGGACTGGTTGAGTGGCTGTGAACCTGTGGGGCGGCGGCAGCGGAAATGAGGATGAGGCGGCTAGGGTTGCGGGAGTGGGTGGGAGGGGAGGTTTTGTTGCTCGGCAGTGGGCTATTGGGCCGGCGGGGTGCGGGATGCTGTTGTGGGTGGCGGGGTGAAGGTGGGCTGGATTCAATTATGGGCTAAAATTGAGGTTTGCTATTAACTTATACGGGAATACCGGCGGGAATTTTCCTGCTCAAATACGGGAACCGCGAATACGGTCGGGAAACAGCCCCAACTGTTCCTATTCCTATACCCGCCGAATTCCTGTATTTTTTTCTATTTTCCTGTTTTTCCTGCTAAAACGGGTCACGGTCGGCTTACGCAGGATACGGTGCCTGTCGGTACGGGATTTTCCCGTTCCCGCTTTCATCCCTAATCGGACGGATGCCCAGCGACCGCAAACTTGCTTAGCCTCGACGCAAGCTTTGCGACCCCGACGCGTGTCCTCCGCTTCGAAGATTCCGGACTGCGTCGTCGCACACCGGTCAGACCGGTGCTCCTCACCGGTCAGACCGGTACCCACCGGTCAGACCGGTCAGACCCACCGGTCAGACCGGTCCGATGCTGCTGCACCTCCGTCTTCGGTTCTTC
Organism: Cenchrus fungigraminus; assembly: GCA_036936925.1. Classification (NCBI taxonomy): domain Eukaryota; kingdom Viridiplantae; phylum Streptophyta; class Magnoliopsida; order Poales; family Poaceae; genus Cenchrus; species Cenchrus fungigraminus. The sequence goes on along the minus strand of CM072778.1, from coordinate 40,241,854 downwards.
TGTCTTGGCTTTGTGGATCAACCAAGGAACCTAGTGGTTTTCTGGTGAACCACCGGAAACCCCGCAAACTCGGTGTAGCCTCCGCCAATCACCACTCATGACTTGGCTCCCACGTAGTCCCGACTCGACCTTGGTTTTGAGGCTCAACCAAGAAACTGTCCATGACTTTATCTTGCCGTTCTTGCCACCATGCGGCCCGCACTTGACCCCGCTGGCCACCGGGTCCCTCGAACTAAGCCTACTTGTCTTCTCCACACCTGGAGGCCTCACCGGCAACGACCTTTCACGCTTGTTCTTCACCTGCACCAACACCAGTCAAGCCGCAACCTGCACCTGCAATACTTAGCCAAGAATCAGTCCACACCACGTTGTCAATCACTCATCACACCAGGAAGCGACCATCCACCGGTCCTCGAACCACACATGGCTCTCAATCTCCCCCTTGATGAGTGCATTGACAACACACACATTTGGTAACCAAAGAGAAAAATGAAAAGAAAAGAAACGACTAAAAGAGACTCCAACAAGCGATCGAAAGCCAAAGAAAGGCAAAGAGCAAGATCACTTGAAGAAGACAAGTCTCGGACCCCTTAGGCAAGGGCAACGGCTCGAAAACCACAAAGAGCTCCCCCTGCACACATGCAAGCTCCCCCTGAACCAATGCAACTCCCCCTGGACGAATGTATGCAAACCACATCGCAAAACAGAGCAGCTGCTTCAGCCTTGCTCTGACCGGTCAACCTCACCGGTCAGACCGGTGGGCTAGATCGCCCAGCACCTAGGAACTCACACCGGTCAGACCGGTGGATGACACCGGTCAGGCCGATGACCATCTGGGAACTGCACGAGCTCAAAAATAGCTCGAAACCACTTGGAAATTTTCTAAATGCATGCAGCAAGCCAAAACATGCTCAAACTTCTCCCCCTTGTTGATAATGCATGAATCAAGCCAAAAATGCAAAAAATGCAACCTAGAGCTTCTCAAATAGACAAAATTCAACATAGGATGCTACACATGTCCAAATGAGCAAGTTAGATACTCTATAGCTTCGTAATGACATCAACTACAAGATCACCAAGTTTCACAACCATTGGGCGAAGCTAAGATAGAATTGAGCAATTTTGCGAAAATTCACCCTCTCATGAGCAAAGTCCTAAACATGAGCAAAACATGTCAAAATGGCAAAGCCACACAAACTTCATGCTAGGACAACCATTCTAATCATAAGACCATCATAAACACCCACAAGCCCCTCATGTCATGTCAAAGCCACCGAGCCATGTGCCTACTTCTATATATGAGACTTCTCATTGGTAGGCATCATGCAACGGTTTAGCACCCAAAGCAAATTAAATTAAGCATATATGACATGGGAGCACATTTTCCAAGTAATTTACATTTCATTTTCAGATTTGAAATTGGTACATGAAATGTCTTTGCGACAAAAAGGAACTTATGCCCCTCCACAAGATGAAGCATGGGGGCTAAACATTCATGATGGCAAATGAACCTTTGGCCCCATATGATCAAAATAAGCTATCCAATCATAAATTAAGCATAGCCAAGCCACTAAAACATGTCAAGATCATATAAAGGCATTTACCCACAAGAGAGCATATGTGACATTTTTCAAAAACATAGCCATCAACCATGAATATAAATCAAGATCATCAAGAGCTAAGCCAAACTAACCATAGCTTACCAAACTAGCTCACAAAGACATACATATCATACCATGGTGAACAATGTATATAGGAGAAGCTTTTCCTACACAATGCATATGATACAAAATGCATGCAACCTAAGATACAAAGATGCCTATACATCATGTTATATATGCCATGCCAAATGCAAGAAATGCACAAAGGAAAGCTATACATATGCTACAAAGGAGCTCCCACACATCAACTCAAGAAATCAAACAAACACCAAGCTCCCCCCCGCAAACGAGTGAAAGTTGCTTGATCTAGGGGTTTGGTGAAAATATCGGCTAGCTGGTCATGTGTGGGTACATGGATCAAAGAGATTTTTCCTTTCTCTATGTTGTCTCTCAGGAAATGATACCTCACTTCTATGTGCTTGGTTTTGGAGTGGAGCACTAGGTTCTTTGCAACACTTATGGCACTGGTGCTGTCACATTGAAGTGGGACATGGGTATATTCCTAACCAAAGTCACTCATGGTGTATGTGATCCAAAGGAGCTGAGAGCAACAACTAGCTGCGGCCACATACTCTGCCTCGGTAGTGGATTGAGCAACACTCGACTGTTTGCGGGAAGACCAAGATACCAAAGAAGAACCCAAGAACTGGCAAGTCCCAGAAGTGGACTTCCTATCCAACCGACACCCGGCAAAATCAGCGTCTGAAAATCCATGAAGAGCCAAAGAGGAAGACGCGGAGTACCAAAGGCCGAAGTCGGGAGTATGTCGCAAATACCTGAATATGCGCTTGACTGCTTGCCGATGCGAAGTCCTTGGAGACGCTTGAAAACGAGCACACAGATATACCGAGAACTGGATGTCCGGCCTTGTCGCCGTCAAGTAGAGGAGTGACCCGATCATGCTCCGGTACTCCTTCTGGTCCACATGCTCACCTTCCTCATCCGCATCAAGAGCTGTAGTCGTACTCATAGGTGTCGCCATGGCCTTGGAGTCCTCCATCTTGAACTTGCTCACAATGTCCTTGGTGTACTTTGCTTGGTGCACGAATGTTCCTTCCTTTGATTGTTTGATCTGGAGGTCGAGGAAGAACTGCAACTCACCCATCATGCTCATCTCAAATTCCCTGCTCATGTCTTCTGCAAACCTTGCAACCAAAGAGTTAGACGAGCCACCAAAGATAATATCATCCACGTATACCTGCACAATCAGGATCTCTTTGCCCTGCCTGAGGATAAACAAGGTCTGATCGACCTTCCCCATCTCAAAACCTCTCTCAAACAGGAACCCCCTCAACCTACCGTACCAAGCTCTAGGCGCCTGCTTCAACCCATACAACGCCTTCCTTAACTTGTACACCCGGTGGGGGTACTTCTCACTCTCAAACCCCAGTGGTTGCCTCACATACACTTCTTCCTCCAACACACCGTTCAGGAAAGCACTCTTCACATCCATTTGGTGCAATTTGAACCCTTTAGCTACGGAAAAGGCTAGAAGGATCCTAATCGCCTCCAAACGAGCTACGGGAGCAAAGGTCTCCTCGTAGTCGATCCCCTCTTTCTGACTATACCCTTGCGCCACCAACCTCGACTTGTTTTTCACCACCTCTCCTTTCTCTCCCTCTTTGTTCTTCCACACCCATTTTGTCCCAATCGGCTTACACCCTGGGGGAGGGTCAACCAATTCCCAAACTTGGTTCCTCTCAAAATTCTCCAACTCCTCATGCATCGAATTGACCTAATTATGATCAGATAGCGCGTGTCCAATGTCTTTGGGCTCAAAGGTAGTAACAAAAGCAGCATGAGCGAAATGAGAATTGTTCCGAACCCTCGACCGTGTAGTACGTTCATTGATGTCGCCAATGATCCTCGAAGCTGGGTGATCCACTTGAACTCGCCGGGGAGGTTCTCGCCTTGATGCTACCTCCCCCTCAGTACCAGCTTCGCCTTGATCTGGGTTTGTCGTCGTAGGTGTGGGAGAGGGCCCGTTCTCGATTGTAGTCAAAGTAGTAGGTTCATGCTCAGCCGCGGGCACCACACCACCATCTTCATCATCTCCATGTTCATGCTCCTCCTCCTGAAAGATCGCCTCGCCAAGTTCATCGTCACCTGCACACTCAAAAACAAGCTGACTACGTGGCTGTGTCTCGTCGAAGGTTACCTCGCAAGTCTCCACAATTTGGTTAGTTTCAAGATTAAGCACACGAAATGCTCTAGAATGAGACGCGTAACCAAAGAAAATGCCATCGACAGACCTAGCCTCGAACTTGTCCAACTTCTTCCCTTTCTTAAGAATGAAGCATTTACAACCAAAGACATGGAAGTGACTCACCTTGGGTGTGCGACTGTGCATCAACTCATAGCATGTTTTCTTCTTGTGAACACTGAGGTAGATCCTGTTCGACACATAGCACGCGGTATTGATCGCCTCAGCCCAGAACCTTCTCGGAGTCCTATGCTCGTCGAGCATCGTCCGAGCCATCTCGCACAAGGTTCTGTTTTTCCTTTCCACCACGCCATTCTGGGGAGGTGTATACAGACTCGAAAACTGGTGTTCAAGACCCAAGTCATGGCAAAAGGTTTCGAAGCGAGAGTTTTTGAATTCCGAGCCATTGTCACTGCGGATCGCTCGTATGGCATCTCCGTGCCTCTCGTTCTTCAACCTCAAGACAAGATCTCGAACAAAACCAAATGTCTCCCCTTTCTCTTCCAGAAAGAAAACCCACGTATACCGAGAGTAGTCGTCCACCACAACAAGGACATACCACTTTCCACCCGCAGATCGCACACGAGCTGGGCCAACAAGGTCCATATGGAGCAGCTCGCATGGACGCTCAGTCATCACATCGGTGAGAGGCGGGTGAGAAGAGGCTACCATCTTGGCATGCCTACACGGCGCACAAACCAAATCTTTCTCAAACCTCAACCGTGGCAATCCTCGGACCAAATTGAGTTTACTCAAGCGAGACAAAAGGTCAAAGCTCAAGTGACCCTACTTCCTATGCCACTTCCACAACTCACTCGAAGAACCAGCCAAAAAGCAACACTCCACACCAGAAGACTGAGAGAAATCCGCTCGGAACACTTGACCCTCGGGAACGACCATGCAAACTAGGTCCCCTCGAGAATCCAAAATCCGAGAACCACCAGGCCGAAACAACACCTCAAAACCCTCATCTAACAACTGGGACACGGAAAGCAAATTGAACCCCAGCGATTGAACAAGAGCAACACGCCTGAGAGTGACCTTCTCACTTACCTTGATCTCACCTTCTGAAAGCACACGCCCTCGCCCATTGTCCCTAAAGGTGATGTATGTCTTGGACACCACCGGGACGAGACTTGAGAACCACCCCTTGTCTCGAGCAACCGGAGTCAATCAACCAAACATTCCTCAAGTCTCCCACCTGTAATTCAAAAATGAGCACGTGAGTGAACAAACAACTCAGCACAGGGGTTAGTACCAAAAGAGTAAAATCGGTGCCGAGCCATTTGCTCCAAAGTGGGGTTAGCACAAACCAAATCATCGCACCTATCAAAGCTACCACCACGAACACCACCACGGTAACCACTACGAGGGAACCAACCCTCTCTAGCTGGAGGAGGACGAAAACCACGAAAGGAAGACCGTGGACCGTTCCTCCTCTCCATCTCAAAGCTACGACTCCTCCCACTCTCGTATTGAGCACGAGGTGGAGAACGTCTAGCAAACTGACCACCTGCATACTCTCCATGCCAACCACCAGAACCACGACCATCAGAACCAAACCGAGCATCCTCCCGAGCACGAAAACTAGACCATTGTCTACCCAGACCGGTGGTGCTCGGCCAGCAGCACCACCTGCGACCTTCCGATCTCCCCAAGCCGGAACCGTCCTCACAATCGCCTTGGCACTGGGCATCTGCATACGAGGCTCAAGTACACCATTGGAAGGGTGGTACTTGTCCTTGTTAGCCCACTCCTTTGCCATTCTCTCCACACGCTTCCTCTTGAAGCAAAACTCGCCCTTGTGACCATCTCTCCCACAATAGTCATAATGAAACCGCATGGGCTTAGGTTTAGGCTTGGGATGGGGCTGCTCACTTGGTTTCTCCTCACTTGGCTTCTCACTCTTCTTCCCAACGAACTCATTCCCCAAGTCACTCTTGAATTTGATGGGTTTTTGAAAATCATTTGTGGAGTGAGGGAATATGGGAGGATCTGGGGTTGTGTCAAGTTTGTTTTTCAGTGGGTTGGGCTTAGGAGCATAGGCATTCTTGTGGAAGGTTTTTGGTGGAGCTAGGATATCACCAATCTTCTCTCCTCCCTCACCACTACACTCTCCAACCTTCTCCGAACCAAGCGCTTGCCCATCATAGCGCTTGTATGCCTCTATCATCATCCTAAGCTGAGGTTCATGCCCCGACAACCAACCCATCATTTTCCTCAACTCATCATTCTCATCCTGCAAGCGATCCACATAATGTGCAAGTTCCAGATTTTTCAAAGCATGCAATTCACAAGTAGAGCAAGAAGTAGGAACAGGTTCTTTCAACTTGTCCTCAAGAGAAATAGTGTAAGCATGCATCTCATCAGTCTTTCCATGCAAAACAGGGCAAGAAGTGCAAGCACCTAGCAAGGCAGGTCTAGACTTAAGCTCAGCCACTTCAACCCTAAGCACATCTAGTTCATCACAAGTAGAGGCATGCTTATCCTTAAGGGCAGTAAGATCAGCTAGGTACACAGAGCATTCACAACAATCAATCTCATCAGAAACCACAGGTGAAGCCTTAAGCGAATCAATCTCAAGCTTAGCATCAAGGTTCTTGGTTTCCAACTCAGCTAGTCGGTTCCTAGCATCTTCTAGCGAGGCCCTAAGCTCTTTCTTCATCTTCTTGGCCTCTCTAATCATGTCATCACGATTATCAAGCAACTTGCTAAGACACTCGTTCTCCTCACGCAATAAGGGAAGCTCGTCAGGTACCTCATCCTCGGAGTCGGAGTCCGAGTCGCTATGGTGACTCTTCTTGCTGCCGGAGGTACGAGCCATGCCGCAGAAGCCATCTCTCGCGTAGCAGCTCAGCTCGCTCAAGTTCTTGGATGACTTCTTGTTCTTGCGCCGATCACCTTCATCTTCACTGCTACTCGAGCTCGAGGAAGAGTAGGCGGAGCTGGAGTCGACGTCGGTCGCTCCGACCATCGCTCGGGCCTTCCTGCCGCGGCGGTCCTTCTTCCTCGACCGTCGCTCGTCCTTGTGCTTGTTCTTGTGCTTGTGATTGCGCCTCGATCGGTACTTGCCATCCTTGCTCAACTAGTGCTTGTAGCCGTCCTTGTACCCATCCTTGTTCTCCGTCTTCTCCGGACAGTCGGCGACGAATTGTCCTGGCTTGCCGCACTGAAAGCATGTCCGTGGATTCCTCCTCGTGTTCACCCGGTTCTCGTGCAGCCTCTCGAACTGCCTGGTCAGCAACGCCAGCTCTTCCTCTCCAAGCACGTCGAACTCCTCATCTCTGGCAAAGTCATCAAAGAAGACAGAGAGTACATCCTGGAGGATGCGTTAGCGTTAGACTTAGCACCTTTGCCACCGACGAGAGCAAGACTATGAGAATCAGTCGGGCTCTCCTGACGGGCAGTCATACCACGATCCAGCTCAGCTGACTTGAGCTTGGAAAACAACTCGTTCACAGTCAGGGTCTCATATTTCTCGGACTCAAGAATAGCCTCGACCTTTCCATCCCATACGGTGCGATCCAACGAGTGCAAGAGCTTCACGGCTCTACCATGATCATCGTATGGGAGCACGGCCACATTGGCTCTCATGTTGTTCACCACGACCGTAAACCGCTGGAAAAGGGCATCGACGGACTCGTCGGGGAGATGAGTGAAGTTCTCGTACTCTCTCCGGTAAGTCGCGTACATCCAAGCCTGAACCTGAGCATTCCTAGCATGAGCATCCTTCAACTGCTCCCAAATCCTACAAGCCAAGTCCTCTGTGTGAACCCGATCGAATTCAGACTGACACAGAGCACGAAACAAGTAGTCGACCACCTTATTGTTGGCGTCGAACATATCCCTCGATCCTGGAGCAAGGAAGTTAATCGGATGAACATAAGCTGTGTTCACCGTAACATCCCAAAGGATCTGACCCTTTCCGCGGAGGAACGCCGCCATCCGCCTTTACCACATCTGGTAGTTCTTCCCATCGAAGTGCGGAGGACCAGATCCCCGTTCCTGGTATGCCATCTTTAGATCTTAGACTGGTTAGAGCCTCGAAAGACCCGAACTGGATCTGATACCAATTGAAGGACCGATTAGGCGACCAGAGAGGGGGGGGAGTGAATGGGAGCCGATAAAAATTCTTCTCGAAGGAGATGGGAACTCCAACAAGATGAACACGGCTTCTAAAACACGTCTCCGACTCAACTACCCAAGTTGGCCAAGACCACGTAGCCACTGGAGTGCTACTGGTCCTAGAACCAACAACCACCTACACCTACTCAAGAACGCAGCGGAACAAGCAACTCGAGCACCACTGGACTGCACCAGTCAGACCGGTGAGCAGCACCGGTCAGACCGATCCCTGCTGGAGCAACCTGGCAAAACCTGAGAACTTCCATAGAAGGCCCGTACACCCACTACAAGAAAATCGTTGACTAGTGACGTAACCACATTTTAGCGTCATTGATTTATGACGTTCCTGGCTTATCTCATCATAATATTTCACTTCTGAGCAAATTTAGCGACAAATTTTTTTTTCGTCATTATGGTTGACACTGTAGCCGGGCGTTCCCTGTTCCATGCTGTTTTGTGATGCCATAAGCTCTGAAAAAACGTCATAAACTAACATCTATCCCACATGTAAGCATTATTTTAAAAACAGATTTTTCCAAGTCGTCATAAAATTCAGTAGGGTCCCACATGTAAGCATTTTTTCGAAAATAGAGTGTTCCAAGTCGTCATAAAATTTTCCAGGGTCCCACATGTAAGCATTTTCGCCATGTCAGCGGCGTCATAAACCAACTTTGGTCCCACATGTAAGCATTATTTTAAAATAGAGTGTTCCAAGTCATCATAAATAGTTCTAGGGTCCCATGTGTAATCATAGGTCACGAAATGTTGCAAAAATAATTTGCGATGGCATGGGTTCGAACCAGGGACCTGAAGGAACAAGTGTTGACGCGAAAATAGGACGTCACCTCCGCGCGCAGCACACGTGACTCCCCGGTCTGTAGCGAGGCGTGCCAGCCAATCTGACCTGTTGATTGACAATGGAAAATATTAGGGATTGGCTAGAGAACCGATGGCCTTGTAGCGACACGTGTACCAGCCAATCGGCCGATACAGGTAAAAGCGGGATCGGCCGGCTCGAGAGCGACCGAAGCGCGGGTGCGTGTGTGGATGGATCGGCTGGAATCGGCCGATTGTGACGTCAGCACTCGAGTAGGTCGGAATCGGCTGCGGTGTTAGAAGCCGATAGGATCTAGATCGAGTGGATGATAAAGATAATAGCTAAAACCACAAGAATTGGTATTGCAGATCTAGCTAATATCGGTAAGGGTTGAATAAAGAACTAGACGAAACCTCAGCGATGTGCCCGGAGGTTAAAGCCTAGGGTTATTCGATAAAATGGTACTCACAAGCTTGCCGGAGGTCAGTTGATGCAGCCTGACGATCTCGAAGCACGGCATTGTAGAAAAAGAGAAAAAACGCAATGGCGAAGTCGTCGAAAGTAGATGCTGTAAAAGTAGATGCTGTAAAGTAGATGCTGTAAAGTAAAGGGTTTGCCCGGAGGCGGTTTGTTTGATAATGGTGTGTACACTTTTTCCGACCACGCAGGGTCGCTATTTATGTCCCGAGGACAACCCCGACTCCTAGCCGATCACGGCACTGTTTACTTGCATCTAAAGAAAGATAAAAACTACTAAAAACAAAAAGGACTCTCGCAGGAGTCAAAGACCTTCTAAAAACTGACTCATGACCCATCGTCAATCGTAGATTAACCCGCCTCCACCATGCTTTCCTCCTGGCGTATCTCCTTGATTACCGCCTTCTCCCTTTCCATCGGCCGATCCTCCGGTTGACCATCGGCCGATCGCTCGGACCCGCTGGCCCATTGTCAGGGATCGAATCCCTCTGACTATTGGCGAATCTCGTTGACCGCCCTTCTCTTTCCTCAATCAGCCGATTGCACCCTGTTTTTCATCGGCTGCTTCTCCTTATCTTTTTCTGACCCGTTTTTCCAGAAAACGGTGTCAACACATGCCCCCTAGTTTCGGAGTAAATAATCCTTTTGCTCTGAAATTCTCTTGACACCCTTTGAATAATAGCCAAATCTCTTCACGTGATCGACGTGATCAATCTCCATTGATAGTGTCCCGTCCTTCCTATCCGACTCTCCTTTAGGGTTGTTCACCATGTGACTCTTTGGCTCTTTCACTCCCCTTCCCTATAAGACTCACCCTTCTATCCGGGGTTTCTCTGTATCCTTTTCAGCCCTTTGGATTTTTCTGATGTAGGTGTTAGTCCGCTTAGCTTTTGGGTATGGGAGGCATCTTTCCCTGGAAAACTCTACGGGTGTCGATGATCATCACTGGCCATTGACAGACTCTAGCTTGAAATTGCATTTCTCCTAGGTGCTACTAGTGAGCTTGTAGACTCCGTCTGCAATGTTGGGCAGATGATTTCTGTGAACCATGCTCTGCAGTTTGTCGACGTGATAGAGAAATTTTCCACTGTTTGAGTGTGTCGTCCTTTACTCGGGGTGATTCCTCTGAATCAGTCATTCTTTGGAAATCGAGCCATTCACGGGTTACCTATTTCCTTTTTTATCCGATCTAGTATCTTCGGTTTCTGTCTTTTCTGGCCCCTTCATCTTTATCTCTTCCGGTGCCTTGGCTATAAATAGTCGTCCTCATACCCTTATGGAGACCGCACCTTTCCTTTCATCCATGGCTCGAGATATAGGTCCATGGAGCTTTAGGCTCTTGCTCTTCGGTTCCTTTCTTCTTCTCTGACTCAAGATGGCTAGAAGAATTCTTGTGAAACAGCCTAGAACATACTTCCCTCTCTAGCCTCCTTTTGTGAAGCCAGGAGGTCCAACAGCTAGAAGAAGCCTGGTGATGCAACTTAGGTGCATCAGCTGGTGGAGGAGGGTGGAAGTTGTCCCTGGGTGTTGTGAAAAGAACAACCCTATGTCTTCTTTCCCAACAATCTTGACGGGAAGAATTACCACATCTGGTGATTCATCTTCGTCAAATTTACGCTTTCTTTTTTGTTTTTCTCCTTCTTCGTCCCCATCGTCTGTTCAGCGATGACTAATGTAATCGATCTAAAATGAATTGTCCAAGTCTATCTTCTCAAATGTATTCTTCAGATCTGTATTGTGATGTCACCATTGTAATCAAAGATGAGAGAATATATATATATATATATATATATATATAATTCTAAGGGCGATTTGTACATCGGCCATAATCTGAAACTGAACATGCTTCGATGATTCGGCTTTCTGCTACTAAAGACGATTTTATTCGCAATCGGCTATAACTTGAGTCTCGAATCGGCCACTTTTAGGCTCTGATTGGACTAAGCGTCTACCCATATGCTTGGATAGTATTTCTTTAAATATTTCCCATTTAACGCTCTGGCAAACTTTTCTCCTTCCAATGTCTCCAAGATATATGCATTGCCTGGCACACATTGGCTGATCCGATATGGTCCTTCCCAATTAGGTGACCACTTCCCATATTTAGGATCCCTAGAGCCGATCGGTAATATGAGCTTCCAAACCAGACCCCCTTCGGCAAACTCCTTAACTTTGACTTTCTTGTCATACCATCTGGCTATTCTTCTTTTATTCTTTTCGATATTCTCCAAAGCTCTCAGCCGATTACCAGCAAGATCTTCTAATTCCTCTTTCATCATAGCTGAATAATCATCGGCCGATAGCTGATCTTGTAAAGAAGTTCTTCTGGATCCAGTTTTTAGTTCCCAAGGTAATACAGCATCATGACCATACACCAGTTGATATGGTGATACCTTAGTTGCTCCGTGGCATGCCATCCTGTATGCCCATAGTGATTCATTAAGGATCGTATGCCATCACTTGGGATTTTCATCGATCTTGCGCTTGATTAACTTGATGATGCCCTTGTTCGCTGCTTCTGCCTGTCCGTTTGCTTGAGCATAATAGGGAGATGAGTTTAACAGCTTAATTCCCAAAGAATTTGCATATTCTTCAAACTCTCCTGAAGTGAATTGACTCCCTTGATCGGTTGTAATAGTCTGAGGTATACCAAACCGATAGACAATATGCTCTTTAACAAAATCAATCATATTGCCTGATGTCACAGTCTTAATTGGGATGGCTTCAACCCAGTTTGTGAAATAACCTGTGGCCGCCAGCACGAATTTATGACCTTTTCTTGATGGTGGATACACCTGTCCAATCAGATCAATTGCCCAGCCTCTGAACGTCCATGGTTTGATTATTGGGTTCATTGCCGATGCTGGAACTCTTTGAATGCTTCCAAACTTCTGACATTCTTGGCATCCTTTGTAATACTTGAAGCAATCTTCCAATATCGTTGGCCAATAATAATTATTATTTCTGATCATCCACTTCATCTTAAATGCTGATTGATAAGCTCCACAGACTCCCTCGTGAATTTCTCCCATCAAAGTTTTAGCTTCCTCTTCACCGAGGCATTTGAGTAGAACTCCATCAATGGTACGATAGTATAGCTCATCTTCTAGCAGGACATACTTAATGGCCTTGTACCTTAATTGTTTATCAACTTTCTTGGATGGATCTTTCAGATAATCTATTATTTCCTTCCTCCAATCCTCAGTTGATAATTCTATAGTCAGAATCGGCCGATATCCTGATGCTCCTTGGGCCAGCCGATTAGCTTCACTGTTGTGAATTTTAGGGAAATGTTCAAGTTTTACTATCTTGAACTCTCGAAGTAGCTGAAGGCATTCTTCATGATAAACCCTTAATATATCATCTTTGCATTCATATTCTCCTGCCAATTGATTTATCACGAGTTGAGAATCTCCAAATATCTCAACGACTTCAGCATTGACTTCTCGTAGTAATTTTATCCCCTTTAACACTGCCTGGTACTCAGCTTGATTGTTCGTTGAAGTCTTTTCAATTGGGATGGAGAACTCGTAATTTGTTCCTTGAGGCGAGATGAGGACGATTCCGATCCCAGCTCCTACTCCACATGATGATCCATCAAAGAACATAGTCCACGGAATAGGTTCTATAACTGCAACTTCGGGCCCGCAATGCTGAGTTACCAGATCGGCCATTACTTGCCCTTTGATTGCTTTGGCCGATTGATAGGTCAAATCAAATTCTGACAAAGCTAAGATCCATTTTCCGATCCTGCCCTTCAAGATTGGTAATGACAGCATATATTTGACCACATCATCTTTGCACACCACGGTGCATTCGACAGTTAACAGGTAAGGCCTCAACTTTGTGCATGAGAAATATAAGCACAAGCATAGTCTTTCCACCGCCGAATATCTTGTTTCTGCGTCCAAGAGTCTTCTACTCACGAAATATACAACTCGCTCTTTTCCTTCAAACTCTTGCACAAGGGCCGATCCAATAGCCCGCTCATTAGCCGATAAGTATAAGTTGAACGGCTTCTTGTCTTGAGGGGGCATTAAGACAGGAGGAGATTTTAAGTACTGCTTGACGTTATCTAGAGCTTTCTGCTGTTCTTCTCCCCATATGAATTTCTGATCGGCCTTGAGCTTCAGTAGAGGTGTAAATGGCTGAATCCTTTCTGACAGATTAGATATGAATCTTCTGATGAAATTGATCTTGCCAATCAATGACTGGAGCTCTTTCTTGTTTGATGGTGCTTTTATATTGTCAATTGCGCTGATCGACTTCTGGCCCACTTCGATTCCTCTTTCGTGTATTAAGAAACCCAAGAACTGACCAGCTGAAACACCGAAAGCACATTTGTTGGGATTCATCTTCAAACCATGCTTTCTAGTACATTCCAATGTTTTTCGTAGATCAGCCAAGTGCTCCTTGTAGCTCTTTGACTTGACAACTACATCATCAATGTAGATCTCCACTATCTTGCCAATGAGTTCATGGAATATGTAATTCATGGCTCTTTGATATGTAGCACCAGCATTTTTCAACCCAAAGGTCATGACAATCCACTCATACAATCCGACGTGACCGGGGCACCTAAAAGCAGTTTTTGCAATATCCTCTATGGCCATGAATATTTGATTGTAACCAGCGTTACCATCCATGAAGCTAATGACCTTGTGCCCTGCAGCAGCATTGACCAGTGCATCGGCTACTAGCATCGTATATCCATCCATCGGAATTGCCTTGTTCAAGTCCCTGAAATCAATGCACACGCGTAGTTTGCCGTTTTTCTTGTAAACAGGGACTATGTTAGAAATCCATTCGGCGTACCGACACTGCCGAATAAAACCAGCTTCGAGTAACTTTGTTATCTCGGATTTTATATCAGGATAAATCTTTGGATTACACTGCCTTGGGTGTTGCTCGAATGGGCGATACCCTGGTTTAATGGGCAATCGATGCTCGACAATAGACCGGTCTAAACCAGGCATCTCATAATATTCCCAGGCAAAACAATCCTTGAATTCTTTTAACAGTACGATTAGTTCTTTCTTGTATTCTGCTTCTAGCTTGGCACTGATGTACGTCGGCCTTGGTTTGCCTCCATCTCCAAGATCTATTTTTTCTAATTCATCGGCCGATGTAAACCCATGCCCAAGCTTCCCTTCATCTTCAATGAACTGATCCATTAAATCTTGTCATCAGAGCCGACTGCTTGAACCGGCTTTAGTCCAAAATCGGACACTTTGAGATACTTGGTATCCCATGCTTTTCCAGATATGCAGCTCACCCGATCATAAGTCCATCCTTGTGTTTCTGTAGCTGCTACTGTCAAGGAAGTTTCTCCTTGCACCACTTCCACTGAATCTCCGATCCATTGGATGATGCATTGATGCATTGTAGATGGTATGCAACAATTTGTATGTATTCAATCCTGACCCAGCAGTAGATTATAAGATCCCCTCCCTTTAATGACAAAGAAAGCGGTCGGAAGGGTCTTACTGCCGATGGTGAGCTCCACGCAGATTGCTCCTTGAGCCGGAGAGACATTGCCTTCGAAGTCCACCAACATCATGTCGGTTTGGGTCAAATCTTCATCAGATTTCCCAATCTTGCGCAGCATGGTGTACGGCATTAGGTTGACTGCTGCTCCTCCATCCACAAGCATCCTGGTGACTGGGTTCCCGTTGACAAATCCTTTGAGAAACAAAGCCTTCAAATGTTGTCTCTTCCCGTCTTCTGGCTTATCAAAGATAGCTTGTCTAGGTTCCAGTGTCAATTGAGCCATGCCAAGTTCTTCATCGGACACATCCGAATCGACTGGAGCCATGAACTCTTTTGGTAGGAAGACAACCATGTTTATGTCAGCTTGTGATTTGTCATCCTTCCCCTCATCAGCCTTAGGCTTTGGGCGCCAAACTTTAGACCGAACCTTCTTTTTGTCCAGCATGTGTCTCTCCGCTTCTTCTTGCTGTTCTAGCTGACGTAAGCGCTAGACTCTCCTTTTCTGGGACTTGGTCAAGCCATCTGGACACCACTGTGGATTGGGCTTCTTACGTGTTTGGCTTGACCCTTCATCGTCCAGTTGCAGTGTGCGTCGACGTTCAGGAGCTCGGCACATGATATCTTCATCAGGGATCTGGGAATCGGCCATCTCTTCCAGCCGATTGTTTGACTCTTCATTGACTCGGCTTCCCAGCCGATCATGAACACTGGCTTTGCCCCCCAGCCGATCGTGGACGCTGATCTTGCCCCCCAGCCGATCATAGACTGAGACCCGTTGATTGCTGAATTCACGGTGATCTCTGGCTGAAGGTCTTCTATCATTGAAGCAAACTCTCTTAGACGAGCTGCTGTTGTTGTAAGCCCTATTGCACTCTGGACAATTTTCTGCCGTTGGCAGCTTGATCCCTTCTTCCCAGTAGTACTTGAAGAACGAACATCTCCAATGTCCTTTATTACGTCGCGCCCACTCTTCTCTTCCTCTTGCTTTCTCCTGTCGACGTTGGAATTTGTTGATCAGCATTTGGGACGTGACAGGTCGGCGCGGCTTCAAGTCTCCATCTTCAAGTAGTAACCCTTTTCCTTTGACATCAGCGGCGGTTACTTGTACTTTAGGATCAACGGCTCCTTTATTTTGAGCCGAATCAGATGTCAGCAACTTAACTCGTGACGCGTCTTTGCTAGACACCTCAACTGTGTTAGTTGGGAAGGGGTGCTGATCAATCTTCATCGGCTTCTCAGCTTTGGTAGGGGTCTCGAACTTGAGCTTTCCTTGTTCAATAGCTGATTGGATCTGCTGTCTAAAAATCTTGCAATCATTAGTGTCGTGCGATGTTGCATTGTGCCACTTGCAATACTTCATCCTCTTCAGTTCCTCTGCTGATGGTATGGTATGGAACTGGGAGAGCTTGATTTGCCCCTGCTGAAGCAGCAGATCAAATATCTTATCGGCCTTAGTGATATCAAAGCCGAATTTCTCTGGTTCTTTCTTGCCAAAGGGACAGGATACTGTCTTCTTGCCTTTGACCCACTCTGCAAGCCCTATCATATTGTCTTCATCTTCTGAATCAGAGTAGTCCACATAAGACACCTTCTTCTGAAAGTTTCTTCTAGGCTCATAGGACTTTGCAGTTTCTTGGCTCATTCGACTGACCAATTGACTGAGACTCTCGAAGTCATGTGATGCATACTTCTCCCTTAAGGTTGGCAAGAGACCTTGGAAAGCCAACTCAGCCAGTTGTTTATCTCCCAGATTCAGACTATAGCATTTGTTCCTGACTTCTCTAAATCTCTGAACGAATCCAGCAACTGTTTCATCATTCCTTTGCTTGAGCCTGGTCAGATCAGTAATTTTCATCTCATGGATGCCAGAGAAAAAGTAGTTGTGGAACTGCTGTTCCAAATCGGACCACTTGATGATAGAGTTAGCTGGCAGTGATGTGAACCATGAGAATGCTAGCCCTGATAGAGATGAAGAAAACAAACGTATCCTGAGTGCATCAATGTTCCCTGCTTCTCCACATTGGATAATGAATCGAGTGATGTGCTCCATAGTGGATGTTTCATCTTGCCCAGAGAACTTGGTGAAGTCTGGCACCTTGAATCTTGGAGGGAACGGTATCTGATCGTAGCCAGATGGATATGGTGTTCTGTACATGCAAGAGTCCTGCTTGGGTTTTATCCCATATTGCTTCTGCAGCATCTCTGAGAAGTGGTCGATCAACTCCTGCTTCATGTGAGACTTCAATTCAGCAGATACTTGTTCAATTGCTTGTACCTCAGCTGGAGTTTTTGGAGGTTGTTCTTCTAAGATTCTTGGCTGTGGATTTGGTACCATTGATGTCCCAGTCCCAGAAGAACTCTGCATATTTGCAACAGGTGGAGCTTGTCCGATCGGCGGACCAGCCGATGGAGTTGGCTGCTGCAAATTCGATTGGCTTGATATAGTCAATTGATTCAGAAGTGCTTGCAGCACTTGTGCAGAATCCACCTGTGGAATTAGCTGTCCTGTTACCCCTTGGTTGATCGGCTGCTGAGGCGATGATCTTGTATGAGTCACTGTGTTGGCTGGGGTCAGGACAGGTTGCATTGGTGTTGACTGCTGTAACGGGGCAGTCTGTACGGGCATTCCCAATGTTGGCTGCTGTAGTGGAGCAGTTTGCACGGGCATCCCAAGTATCGGCTGTTGAGCCGATCTCTGAGGTGGATCAGGAGTTGGTTTCTGAGGTGGAACAGGAGCTCTTTTCTCTGTTGGTATGACCATATGAGCATGAGCTGGACTGATCTTGAATCTTTCAAAGTTCTTGCTCCCGTGATTGAAGTAGACGAACACCACTCCTTCCCCATTCATGTGCATAGTCCCTGGAGTACCTCCAAATGTGGCTTGGTAAGACAGTGGGTACTTTACTTCTGGAATTTCCTCAGGCTGAGGCTCAAGAAAGTTTGAGATATCATTCTCAAAATGATCACGGGGTAAATCCCATCCTGCAAGCTTCCCATCTTGATTCCTCATGGGAGGATACTTTTGATTCTGCACTGAGAACGTCTGATCTTGGGTATTGGACTGTACTTCATGTGTTTGAATCACAGGCACAGTAACAGCAGGATCTTTGGCTTTTTCTCCAACACCTTGGTTCTGAATCGGCTGGGAGTCCGATGAAGAACCAGTAGCAACCTGTGGAGATAGTACAACTCTTACTGTTGGATCATCAGTCGGTGGAGCGGCCGATTGGTCCTGCTGGAACACTGGAGGAGTTCAGTTTGGTTGAAAATATGCAAGCCCCAGATACCCTCCTTCTGCTCCTTTCTTGAGTGCTTCAATCAGACTATTTTGAACGGTATTGGCGAAAACCTTAGCTTGATCAATCATTGTCTGATGCATCGCCTTAGTCATCATGTCCTGAAGTGATTCAGGATCGGCTGAGAAAGTGACTTGCTTAGGCGTGGGCAACGAACTCTTCTTGAAGATCCCGTTCTTAGTCTGACCGTATGATGCCAGGCAAAGCTCTTCATAATGCCTCATATGAGCTTCGAACTCAGCTTTGTCTGTATCCTTCAGTTGATCCCTGGTGATCGCTTGGACGTTGTCAGGATCAATCTCAGAAGCACCAGTCTTCGTCATTGTTGACTTTTTCGGGTCCCACCGGGCGTGCCAAAAGTGTGTTGACGCGAAAATAGGACGTCACCTCCGCGCGCAGCACACGTGACTCCCCGGTCTGTAGCGAGGCGTGCCAGCCAATCTAACCTGTTGATTGACAATGGAAAATATTAGGGATCGGCTAGAGAACTAATGGCCTTGTAGTGACACGTGTACCAGCCAATCGGCCGATACAGGTAAAAGCGGGATCGGCCGGCTCGAGAGCGACCGAAGCGCGGGTGCGTGAGTGGATGGATCGGCTGGAATCAGCCGATTGTGACGTCAGCACTCGAGTAGGTTGGAATCGGCTGCGGTGTTAGAAGCTGATAGGATCTAGATCGAGTGGATGATAAAGATAATAGCTAAAACCACAAGAATTGGTACGAAAACTTGCAGATCTAGCTAATATCGGTAAGGGGTGAATAAAGAACTAGATGAAACCTCAGCGATGTGCCCGGAGGTTAAAGCCTAGGGTTATTCGGTAAAACGGTACTCACAAGCTTGCCGGAGGTCAGTTGATGCAGCCCGACGAACTCGAAGCACGGCGTTGTAGAAAAAGAGAAAAAACGCAATGGTGAAGTCACCGAAAGTAGATGCTGTAAAGTAGATGCTGTAAAGTAAAGGGTTTGCCCAGAGGCGGTTTGTTTGATAATGGTGTGTACACTTTTTCCGACCACGCAGGGTCGCTATTTATGTCCCGAGGACAACCCCGACTCCTAGCCGATCACGGCACTGTTTACTTGCATCTAAAGAAAGATAAGAACTACTAAAAACAAAAAAGGACTCTCGCAAGAGTCAAAGACCTTCTAAAAACTGACTCATGACCCATCGCCAATCGTAGATTGACCCGCCTCCACCATGCTTTCCTTCTGGCGTATCTCCTTAATTACCACCTTCTCCCTTTCGATCGGCCGATCCTCCGGTTGACCATCGGCCGATCGCTCCGACCCACTGGCCCATTGTCAGGGTCGAATCCCTCTGACTATTGGTGAATCTCGTTGACCGCCCTTCTCTTTCCTCAATTGGCCGATTGCACCCTGTTTTTCATCGGCTGCTTCTCCTTATCTTTTTCTGACCTGTTTTTCCAAAAAACAGTGTCAACAACAAGGTTGTGCTATTTACCACTGCACCAGTCGTTGGTTGTGATAAGAACATGGGAAAATCTACTAATAGTTCATGCGAATTCTTTCCTGTGACCAGGTCCCACATTTAAGTTTCAATTGAGTCTATAATTACTTATCGAATGGCTGGTGAGACACTTCACTCAGACTTCACAAAGACTTTTGACTTCCGCTATGCAGATCTACGATAGTTCGTGGTAGGAATGGCAGATCCTAGCAGTGAGGGGAAGATGGTTGCGCCGCCACATCCCAACAACAAGAGGATGAGACAGCAAGACGAGGTTGGTCCTCTGGTTTGAGCCGCTATATTTTCCCCTATCTTACTAGGGTTGGGGATATCTAGATTTGGGGATCTGGAGGATTGATGAGCATATTTGGTAGATTTAGATTGCATTATCGTACCTTTAGATTTGCACTTCGATAGGTGTTAGAAGTTGGTAGGCTATAGACAATTCATGTTAGATTCAGTTAGTTTTCAATTTGCATCGTCTTACAGTAGGTTTTGTATTTTAGTAGCTTCTAGATATGCTTCAAGCCACTCGTTTTATGGATTTTTGTGGAGGTGCACAACTGAGTTGTAGGTAGCAAACAACCAGGTTTTGTGGCATGTGGTGGTTGTTTTACTGTACTCATACAAATGGGTTCAAGGGATTCAGGTTTTTTTATAGACTGAGATGAGTTTATTTTTTAGATCGAGATGAGATTTCTCCAAGGATTAGTTTAGTTCTAGAAGAACATCTTAATGTTATTTTAGAAGATCTGGATGCCTCATCTCGGGGGAGAACTCTATTAGGATCTCCAAAGAGATCCAAAACATGATAGAACAACTAGCTGAAAGAGAGAAACAACTTCAGTACACACCTAAGAATAAGAAAACTGATGGCGGAGATTATTCTTCTTACCATAGACATTGGAATAAAAGCGTCAATAAATGGGTAGGACATTGAGTTTGTTTGGTCCGTCTTTTCTTTTAGATGTTCAAGAAGTTCGTTGTCAGTTGGACTAAAACGGGTACCCTTGCCTATTAGTACCCGTTTCAGTCCAACAGACAACGAACTTCTTGAAAATTTAAAAGAGAAGACTAACCAAAAAAATTCAATATCCTACCCATTCATTGACGCTTTTATTCCAATGTATATGGTAAGAAGAATGATCTCCGCCCTCAGTTGTCTTGTCCTTAGGTGTGTACTAAAGCTCTTTCTCTTTTTCTGCTAATTGATCTATGATGTTTTCGATCTCTTTCGAGATCCTATAGAGTCCTCGCCCTGAGATGAGACATCCAGATCTTCTGAAAGGACATTAAGAAATGCAAGAGAGTACTGCAAGGCCACAAAATTCACGGTAGGAGGTGCAGAAGGTGAAGGAACGGCTGCAGGAGGCCAAACATGAGATGGAGTTATGATTATGAATTAGTAGTGATGATTATTGTGAAACTTGTATCATGATTGTGTTTTGGTGTTGGCTACCGGATCATCGTATGATGTTTGCTACTTGTTGGTGGACTGGTGGTGTAAACTTTGTGGTGATGAGTTGCTATGAGATGTCATCTTATTATGCCGATTTGGTTTAATCTATTCCAAATTGATTCGAGTGTACTCACCATTCGGAATTCATACGCATTGCAATGGAGGTCATTGAGAATTGCAGTTAACGACTGGCACCGGGCGTTAACCGACGAACATGTGTGCACACCCCCTCTGAACGGACGTGTCGATCATTGTGAATCGCAATGCTTGGCCTTATTTACTCTCGGTCGCCGACATATACCAAGTCAATGATGTGGGACATGGCAAGCGAGGAAACTGCGACTTCATTTCTACGATGGGCAATTCAGGCTAACTGGACACAATTGCAGGACAAGTGCATGTCTCTCTTAGAGCGAATCTTTCCTCATGGAATACTCACATATGATTAGGCGGTTGTATGCACTGATCATCCCGAATTTATGCACAATCTTCGTAGAAGATCCAAACTCATTCGTTTCGAGCATACTCACCATTCAGAATTCATACGCGTTGCAATGGAGGTAGAGAAAGAACATTGGAGGTATGGTGGTGATAGATAGAGAAGGGGGAAGTTTTGATTGAGGAAACTCCGGCCTGTTGATCTTTCGCAAGGAGGACCTTCCTAGGGGTAAAAAGGGAGGAAAAGCTAAGATGCTGTTTGTTTGGATTGATCCAGAATCGGATCGTCTGTCCTTTTGATGGTTTGCAGGAAGGACCTTCCTGAGAACAATTGTGTAACTGCCCCAACAATAGCACGGAGCGGTTCTGGTAAGTTGATGGGAGAAAAGCACGCGCGACAGCCAAAAATAAAGTTTTCCCACAGACAAGGGTATATATCTCATTTCTCTCGACGACGCGGCGTACACTACTGCAACTCTGCAAGAGACTCGCCGACACCACGCTCCTTTTCCTTGTGGTAAAGACTAGAGCTAGCGTCGGTGCTTAGATCTGCTGTTGCCCGTGGCGGGAATGGCGAATCGTAGCGACCCTAGCGGCGAACAGAGAAGCAGAACTCGCTCCGGTCAGGTCAGTCCTCTGTTTAGCCATGCTACTTTAATCTGTCATACTAGTTAAGGGGAATTCTAGATTTGGGGATCTGGGTTAACAGACTATATTCATGTATTTTAAAGGTGTTTGGAGTAGACTCCGAAAGCTCCAGATCGCCGACGCCTGGTCCTCGTGAGGTCATTGTTATAGATCCTAATGAAAACGAGTGCAAGGACGGGTTGCCTGTCCATCTGAAGTATGACTGGACAGGCACCAACCCTGGGCGTCGATATGTATGCTGCTGCGAGGTAAACGATAACCTGTATCACTTCTAATAAATGTTGCTTCTGTGTTTGATGTTAGTGTGGTCAATCACTAATTATATCAACGAAATCGGTGACTGCAGACTGATGGCATGAAGTGCGCGTCGTTTAGGTGGATAGATACTGAATGGGATATTAGGACTCTAAAAGTTCTAGAGAAACTGATGGAAATGAAAGGAAAAGCAGAAGAGGAAGCAAGGTCGTGGAAAGAAGCATGTGCAGCTGCTAAGGAGGAGGCCAATGTCAAAGTAGTTGAGCTGCAGACGATAACGCGATACTACAGGGAGGTAACCCATAACCTGTTTGAGACAAGAAAGAAAATGAGAAATGATGCTCTGTTGTCTCCTACAGAAAAGGGTGAAGCCAACAGGTACCTAAAAGCTGAAAGGGAGGCAAGGATGTGGAAGGAAGAATGTGCAAAGGCTAAGAGGGAGATTCAAGAGACTGCTGCTGAGCTGCAGACGGTCAAGCAGCTCCTGGATTCTGCAACACTTGGGGTGAAGAAGGTGAGGGAATTGCTGAGACAGGCCTCATATAAGAGGTTGCTCAGCAAGGACAACAATGAAGAATAATGTGAATCGTGGTGTTATTGCTAGGTAGACGGTTTAGAGGTGCTAATCATGCTTGTATTTTGGTATTTGCTACTTGTTGGTGGTGTGAACTTTGTGGTGATGAGTAGCTATGAGATGCCATCTTATGATGTTTGATACTTGTCCGCTCTGTTGATGTTTTGCGGGAAGGACCTTCCTGATTATCGAATGTTAACTGCTTGTTCCCTACAGTGATTGTGGTAGAAACTCATACATATGTGCGGAATAATTGACAAAGGATGATAATATAGATATTTGTACATTGAATTGCGTTACAGGTGGTACACAATCGAAGTTCCTCATTACGGATAGCTAGGCAACAGCCATGTTCCTCTCGACCAAATCCAGTCCCCACGAACCTACTTAATGCGGATCGCCGGAGTTCCTGGAACAATACCTATTCCCTGCTGGTAGATCCAGTACTCATTCTTTTCATCGTGATGATAAGTTCGTAGGAAGTAAATGTGATTTGCCCTCGGGTCAGCCAAACCAGAAATGGCATGCTCTTCTGTAACAATGCACTTGCCAGAACCAAACAAGATGATCTTATTCCGGAACTCAGGAGCTCTCTCCCAGGGAATAGGCTGCCAAATGTCCCCCCAGAATGAATGCAAAGTTAATTCTACCACCTCAGCTTCTTTCTCCTCCAGAACAACAAAGAACAATCGGTCTTCACCTTCGAGTAGAGAAGAGTTGCCCATGCCAATAACCCATGACAACCGAAGTCCAACGGGATGGGGAGGTGCCGGAAGATCCTGCCCCAAGTAGATCCGCATGTGTTCAGAAGAACTGCACCGGAAATCTTCCGAAGGAAGTGTAGTCCAGTCGGATTGGCTACCCAAATGCCACATGGAAACGGGCAATGACTCAAGCGCTGCAAAAGATTTCTCTGGCCAAAAGAAAGTAATCACGACAAATGACTCTGCACCAGTTGCTGTTTCAAGGCACAAGATACAAGCTTGGAGAGTAGCCATTTGGCTCCATTTCGGAAGTCGAGGAAGGCGAATGTGCTTCCGAGGAGACAAAGGATTCAGCATGAGCGCGTTGCACCAATCTCTGCAATCTAAGGTGACTAGGCTTCCAGATCCACCGGAACCAATCAATCTGGTCCTTTTCCCAGCCAATGCAGGAAAGGAGACCTCAAAAAGCCGCATATCAGCGACAGATGCGAATGTCACTGCTCCAGATTCACTGATAAATTCAGATTTCAGAATCCAAGGGTCAAACTGGCGTGCCTCACCTGAACGAGTGCAGTTCCAACCCTTGCAGACAGCTTTGAACATGATGAAATCTCTTGCATCACTGATCTTATTAGCGACGCTCACAACAATGTCAGGAATAAGATTTGCCCAGGGACGAGGCATCATTGACAGGATAGCCAAAGAACAAGGTTGTGGGAGAACAATGGAGGAGTTACAGCTCCAACAAAGACAAATGAGTGGAAAAGGTAGTCCATAAGGTCCGGTATACTGATGTCTTGCTAAAAGGACCTTTTGGACTACAATTATTTCTTCCGGTCCGTTAACATTCCGCTGAACGGTCTTTCCCCCTTCCTCAGAACGTCCTCCCTCCATCCACAAAAGAATGCAATTCTCACTTCCCGATAAGTTTATATGAAGATATAAGTGTAAATTTGGTCAAAATTGAATTAGTTTGAACTGAACGGATCCCACAACTACTCTAATCTTTTCGGGAGCAGTTTTTTCAATAATGGCTGAATGGGTTCCTCTGGCCATAAATATCCCCCTTCCTCCCAGTGCCCTCTTCTCCTCTCCCCACTCTTGCAACCAACAAAAAACCCCATTCTCGCACAACACCCTCTTCCTCTCCCAACTCTTGCAACCAACAAAAAACCCCATCCTCGCACAACGCTCCCTTCCTCTCCCAACTCTTGCAACCAACAAAAAACACCATCCTCGCACAGCGCTCCCTTCCTCTCCCCATGGAGCCATTGTCTCCTAGAGGTGCGGCGCAAGCCACATCCTCCTCCTCTTCTGATGAAAGGGAGGATCTCTAGTGGTCTGATGAAGAGGAGGCAGAGCGGAGGCCCATTCGGGTGGTGGTTGACACATCCTCTGATGATTCGGAGTTTGTGGAACAAAATGAAATCCAAGATCATGTGCCTCTGAAACATCGCACCCCTCGCAAGTCAGCAAGAAGTGCCAGGGGTGAGGGGCGCGGAAGCACCGCCACTCGCCGGGGAACTGTCGTCTCCAAGCGCCGTCATCCTCTCTCATCCTCATCGGTCGGCGGCAGTCGATCTCTGCCATCCTCATCGAGTAGAGGCCATCATCGACTGGCCGTCATCATCTGCCATGGAGCGGCGCCAAGGCCGTGCACGACTAGCCGCCATGGAGCGGCAACATCATCCTCTGGCGGCGGCATTGGAGGGACGGCCTCATCCGTGGGCGGCGCCCTGGGAGGTCCGCCACCATCTTCCACGGGCGGCGGCAACAAAGCGACATCCTCGTCCGTGAGCAGCTGCAACAAGGCGCCGGGTGCACCATCGACAAAGAAGCGGCGTCTTGATTAGTGGATTAGTGGTAACTGCTACTAGTAGAAGTAGGAGTAGAAGAAGCAGAACGAAGATTCGCCTTCTGTTCATCTGGTCTGATTGAATACTACTACTACTGTTTTTTCCTTGTAAGATGTTGGTTTTCTCATTGCGTAGCAGTGACAGTTTAATCCGGTCCGACTGAAAACTAGAAACCGGACTCTCGTCAGTGTTCTTCCGGTATTTAAGAAATCAACGGAACAGACTTTTCGTATACAACAAATTTATACCGAAGCCCTGCCCTGCTGAAGCCAAAGCAACACAGACCATTTCAGGTCATGCGATTCATCTTGTTCAATGAGCACTAGCCGCGGGGGTGGCATTTCAACGGGCAACAACAGAGGTGGCGGCCTGGGCTGTGGGCGAAAAGGTGGTGCCATGAGGTTCAGCTGATCCTGAGCTGCTGTTGCCAGCGACTGAACTGGAGGTGGCATCACCCCCGGGTGTTGCTAAGGTGTCGATGCCAGCGGAAGTGGAGGTGCTATTGGGGCCGGGTGCTGCTGAGGTGCCGATACCAGCGGAAGTGGAGGTGCCGTTGGGGCCAGGTGCTGCTGCGGTGCCGATGGCAGCGGCTGAACCGGGTGGCGGTGAGGTGCTATTGCACCCGACAGCTCCCCCTTCCCCGACTCCGCCAAGTTCCATGCTCCGTCCCTTCCTTGCCCGGCCATTCCCCACGTACTGCATACACAAACGAAGAACAAACCCTACATAAGCTAACAATGTGACCGTCTCGATAGCATGCATACATAAGTAAACATGATTAGCCAACAAAATGATCTCACCCTTGTATCCCACTGAAGTAGAGAAATGCAAGACGGGGAACCGATGAGTGTTGGCCTTGCCTTTCAAGAACGCTCTGCTACACTCGCCTATTTATCGAGGACAACAGCGGTCATGTGAGCTCGGTGTAGCATTGCTAAAGTTACTATGGAAAATGTGAGATGCTCAGAATATAGTCAGGCCTACGCGTGATAGGAATCTATCTAGGTCAGAATATTCAGCGGCGTGCATCGATTACATGTGTGGACGATGGGTATCACGGGATGAGCCCGATGTGTCTAGGTAGTATGTGTTTACTTCCGGACTTTCCTCTCTAGTGCACGAGATAGTCCTGCGGACAAATCACGCCGCATCAGCTGCATCTAATGGCCGTCTCACTGCATCAGCTTATGCCGCATCAACAACGAGACAACTCTCTACCGTTTATTTATGTAATGGTTTAGGTGTCAATTGCATCTGGAGAACAAGATTGGGTGCTGTAATCAGATGGACCGGATGGTCCTTACGTTGCAACACGCAGGGTGCGGGGTGACTTGACAAGTCGTCCTCGATCAGGTACGCTGCGTTAGTCGTGATTGTAAAGGTCTACGAATGGTCTAGATTCGCACTTGATGATTCCCGTAGGCCTTGGAGACTGAGAAACGTGATGAACTTGTTGACGCAACAAGACCAAAACGGAAGAAGCTGGAATTGGAATAGCAATATATGTTTTTTTATTTTTGTTTGTTTGTTTGTGTGTGTGTGTAATATTAACATGCATATAAGCACAGAAGGGCATCTCGAATGGGCATTTGGGAACGACACGCTCTCAGAAGTTGATCCACGTGTCGATCATTGAGAATTGCAGTTAAGCACTGGCACCGGGCGTTAACCGACGAACTTGTGTGCACACGCAGCACACCCCCTATGAACGGACGTGTCGATCATTGTGAATCGCACTTAAGGACTAGAACCAGGAAGTTCATGACCCGAACGTGGCCACACCCGCTCTGAAGGGACGCGTCCATTCCGAGTGGTAACTGATGTCCACGAACGGACGTTTCGGAACGACACATTCACTCCCGGCCCACTATAATAAGAGACACTTTAGGCACGAGATGATCAGTGTAGGCCATTTGTGTTAATGGCTTTAGACGCTAAAATGATTCCTTCCATGCAAGTCGACTTCTCAGTCTCAAGCCAGGAAGCGAAAGCCGAAGGAACCGCGGGCAACTTCAAGGAATCCGGTACGTTCATGGTGGGAGGCCGTCAATGGAAACTACATTGCTATCCTACAGGTATGAATGATCATCAGTGGATGGATGTTCCAGACGGCATTGCCGTCGTCCTCGTTCCTCTGCACAAATCCCAAATGGTACGTGTCTCGTTGCTGCTATGAAGACACACACTCACACATGGTGATACGGTCGCATTATGTTATTGTTTGTCAAACCTGTGACTGCTTCCACGTAGGTGCGAGTATTGTTGCGTGCGATGACTGGAGACCCAAACGATGAAGATGATACGTTTCGAGTTCAAGCTACAAAAGAAGTTTGGTTCATGAATCGGGATCTACAAGCAAGAGGATTTGAATGTCTGGTGGAGCATCATGACATTGAGCGCGTGACATCCAGTGAAGATCGCATACACATATCATGTGTTGTTTCAGTACTGGAGGACGACTGCATTGAAGTTCCTTCTCCATCAGTGCAAAGAAGCATATGCCAAACCATTGCAGCCCAAGCCCCTGTGGAAGTTGTGTTCCACGTAGGTGCGGAATGCCGGGTGATACGAGCGATACGTGCCGATGTGGCGAAAGTATCTTGTGTGATGGAGGCAATGCTCTACGACCCAGGAGTGGAGTCTAGCTCTGAAACTGTTACAATTATTGACACACACCCTGATGGCTTCTCGGTCCTGATCAAATATGCTAGTGAAGGATCACTCCCGGAGGAGGCTGATTTATGGGACACTCCTACCAATGCCTGGCCTTATTTACTCTCGGTTGCCGACATGTACCAAGTCGAAAGGTTGAAGCTGCACTGTGCGTCAAAGATGTGGGACATGGCAAGCGAGGAAACTGTGACTTCATTTCTATGATGGGCAATTCAGGCTAATCGCACACAATTGCAGGACAAGTGCATGTCTCTCTTAGAGCGAATCTTTCCTCACGGAATACTCACATATGATTGGGCGGTTGTATGCACTGATCATCCCGAATTATTTATGCACAATCTCCGTAGAAGATTACCTAAAGGGTTGTACCAGGGTCCCCTGTAGTTTTAATGTTTTATTTAAGTGTTTTTAGTCATGTAATAAACAGTTGAAACGGTACGTTATTTTGTTGCAGTGAGTACATTTGTAATGCTAAAATCAGATCATCCGTCTAACGTGAATATGAAGTAGAGTATAGTCCTGTGTGTGTTTGTCAATTCCATGATCTATGGTGGCACGGACAACCCAGTCAACAACTTGACTCTCTGCGTAAGGTCACAGACGTTTGGGTCCGACACCCAAGAGGTCTTTCGTTTGGGTCACTGACGTTTGGATCCATGATCCAAAGTCTTTCGTTTCCCGCTCTGGACCACAAAGGCGGGACTTGAAATTTTGAATTCCCCGCTCATCCTTCTGGTCCTCCTTTTTTATATATAAAACAAAGAGGGAAACTAGGTCTCCCAATTCCCTCCTGGTAATTTTCCAAAATCAGGGGATCTTCTCCTCGACCGCCGAAGAGACCTAGATTTGCGGCGGAAGCAGCAACGGCGGCCTAGCTACCGACGACGGCTTCCTCTGCTACGACCGGCGGCCTTCCTCTTCTACGAGCGGCGGCCTTCCTCGGCAACGTCCTTGAAGCTGCAAGATGGTTCGAACTCGTTGCTCCGTCGGCTGCCCCGAGGCTCACCCTGGCGGTCGCAGATCTGCAACAGTTGCGCATAACATCATGCTGAAGGCGCAAGGTCGGGCAGCTAAATCGAGACGGCATTCGGCAGCGGCACCTTCTTCCCGTCCTATTCGTCAGGTCTGCGGTCTCCTCCCTGTATTGATCAATTCAATTAGATTGCTTACCCATGCTCTTTGGCTTTCTATAATATTGTTTCATGTTTGGGTGATTGTGGATCTACTGTTCCCTATCGCAAGAGTTTGTTAGAAGTCATTTTATTTGAGCTTTGTAGAAATTTGTAGATGAAATTGTTGGACTGCTTTCCCATGCTCTTTGCCGTAGAATATTGTTGTTGCATGCTTCAGTGATTGTGGATCTTCTGTTCCCTATTGCAAGAGATTGTTCCAAGTCAACTTATTTGTGGTTTGTAGAAATTTGTAGATGAAATTGTTGGACTGCTTCCCCATGCTCTTTGCCTTTGAATATTGTTGTTGCATGCTTCGGTGATTGTGGATCTTCTGTTCCCTATGGCAAGAGATTCTTCCAAGTCAACTTATTCTTCCGATTGCTAATGATCTCAACCCTTATCTCCTGTTCTTGAACTTGTTTCAGCGGGCCAAAGGGTCAACATCTGTAGTCGCTCTTGTTCAGACCTGCTCCAAGGTAACAAACTCAACACCTTCTTTGTTTCCGATTGCGAATGATCTCAACCCTTATCTCTTGTTCATGTACTTGTTTCAGCGGGCAAAAGGGTCAACATCTAAAGTCGCTCCTGTTCAGACCTGCTCCAAGGTAACAAACTTAACACCTTCTTTGTTTCCGATTGCGAATGATCTCAACCCTTACCTCTTGTTCTTGTACTTGTTTCAGCGGGCCAGAGGGTCAACATCTGAAGTCGCTCCTGTTCAAACCTGCTCCAAGGTAACAAACTTAACACCTTTGTTTCCTTAGTTCGAATCAATTACAAGGTCCTAATCTGACTTGGGATCTACTGTTGCTAGATGGAAGCTACCAAGTCAATGATGCTTCTTCCCGAACAAATTAAAACAGAGGCACCCGAGTACTCAAGAATGGGTACCAAATCCTTATGTAGTAGTGTTGATGAAGAGCATGTTGACGCTCCCAATCAGGATGGGGTACAACTTCGACAACGGTTTGTTGCTCACCAGAAAGAGTTATGAAGCTTGAAGAAGAAGACCAAAGAATCAGAATCAACTCTGAAAATGCAGTCTGCTGAGATTAAGAGGTTGCAGAAGCTAACCGAAGACAGTGAGGACCTCCTTCGTCTACTGCTTAGCAGTAAAAGATGAAGAGGTTAAGATCATTAGATCAAATCTCCACTTTCTCTTGTGATTATGCACTGGATTTAGCTTTGTTAATCAATGTTCCTTGTGATACTGTTACCCTATCTTCTAATAATTTGTGATATGTGATGAACAATATGGTCGTGCTTGATAGTAAAAACAGTTTGTTATATTGTATAAAGAAATATGTGTTGATTACTATTTTGCCAACCAGATCAGAATTATTAAAAAAAAAGGATCAGAATTGAAATGAAATCCATTAATACTGATGCATGATTAGTTAATTTTATATTGTCCTTCAGTGGGCTTAGCCCAATTTTATTTGGGCCAAAAGTCAATTTTTTTCGAATTAACGTGACACAGAAGGCCGCAACAATGTGTGCACCAGTTGGACTCGACCCAACGAAAACGGGCCCGCCCTAATGAAATTTCATCTAAAAAAGCTACAATTGGGCCCAACAAAATCTTTTTCGGCCTATATGAACAACACCAGCCTACAGGAACAGTTTTGGGCTCAACCCAGCTACAAACGGGCCAAATTCATTTTATGACGCATACGATTTGTCACAATTGGCATGCCACATCGGATGCCACATCAGATTCTGTCCAGTGTGGCAAAGCTGCAGGACCGAACTTATGACGCATTGTATAGACGATTTTCCACGCGTCATTAAACTCATGACGCCGGGAAATAAGGTCTCGTCATTAATCGTGGTTTGTGACGCTCGATTAATGACGGCGCATTTTCGTAACAACCGGCGTCATTAATCGCGGTTTATGACGAGAAACGGCCTTTTTTTGCGTCACTAGTTGGCGTTTTTCTTGTAGTGACCGGTCAGGCCGATGTAGCTCGCCGGTCAGACCGGTCCAAGCCAGGAAATCCCAAATCCACCAAACAGACCCACCGAGCTCCAAAACTGACCAAACTCGAAACAGCAGTAACACGAGACAACAGGGAACTCACCAAGACGTTCACCCGAGGCAAATCCCACAAAGCCTCTGCACCGGTCAGACCAGTGAAGGGCACTGGTCAGACCGGTCAGGCTGGGCAGCTCGGGATGAATAACACCCGCGGGTCAACACCCCCAAATCCAACTCCCGATCTCCCGAATCGCTCCACAGATTTGCACAAGACTTTGGGGATAGTAGGAACACCTCATGGGCACTCCATAGCCAA
This sequence comes from Cenchrus fungigraminus, assembly GCA_036936925.1. NCBI lineage: Eukaryota > Viridiplantae > Streptophyta > Magnoliopsida > Poales > Poaceae > Cenchrus > Cenchrus fungigraminus. Next base: position 40,210,246 of record CM072778.1, on the reverse strand, counting down.
GATTTGGTCCACCAAAACTTGCTAAATCGAGAGGAATCGAAGAAATCCCACCAAGAACACCTCTAACCCTCGAGAGGAGAAAACCCCAAAATTGAGCCCCTTTGCTCACGGATTTGGGAGGGGAATCAAAGGGAAAAGAACCACGAAGGGTTCAAGCATACATCCCCCACCAAATCCCAAAGAGAAAGGCCTCGAATCCACCACAAGAAAATCGCCAAGAAAGGGCTCCGAAAATCACCAAAAAGGAGAAACGGGAAAGACACATCCAAGCCTTGAGGAACCACACCGAATCATCTATACATACCAAAGAGGTTCATACAAGGTCTAGCTTGCCGCCCGATCATCCTTCCCTCTCACAAGATCTCACCATGAAGCTCTCAAGCTAGTCCTATGAAAATCCTAAGGAAAAATAGGAAGGGAAAATAACAAAACAAATGAGCTAGGGTTCCAAGAGGTGGCTGCCATCCTCTCACCACTTGGGTTATATGGAGGCAACCGAAAGACTAAACTACCCTTACTAGATAACTAGGGATACATGCCCCTCAAGGGCGAATTTGGAAGTGTTTGTCTTCACACCATCGGACGGAAGCCCAGCGACCGCAAACTTGCTTAGCCTCGACGCAGGCCTTGCGATCCCGACGCGTGTCCTCCGCTTCGAAGATTTCGGACTGCGTCGTCACACTCCGGTCAGACTGGTGCTCCTCACCGGTTAGACTGGTACCCACCGGTCAGACCGGTCAGACCCACCGGTCAGACCAGTCCGATGCTGCTGCACCTCCGTCTTCAGTTCTTCGGTCTTGGCTTTGTGAATCAACCAAGGAACCAGTGTTTTTCTGGTGAACCACCGGAAACCCCGCGAACTCGGTGTAGCCTCCGCCAATCACCACTCATGACTCGGCTCCCACGTAGTCCCGGCTCGACCTTGGTTTTGAGGCTCAACCAAGAAACCGTTCATGACTTCATCTTGCCGTTCTTGCCACCATGCGGCCCGCACTTGACCCCACTGGCCACCGGGTCCCTCGAACTAAGCCTACTTGTCTTCTCTACACCTGGAGGCCTCACCGACAACGACCTTTCGCGCTTGTTCTTCACCTGCACCAACACCAGTCAAGCCGCAACCTGCACCTGCAATACTTAGCCAAGAATCAGTCCACACCACGTTGTCAATCACTCATCACACTAGGAAGCGACCATCCACCAGTCCTCAAACCACACATGGCTCTCACGTGCCCTCCAATGCACTGGAGAAAAATGCTATGCGACCGTGCCGCACAGCCTTGCCTGGGGTAAGGGTGCAAAGGAATAACCATTTGGTGCACCTCCGAACCTCTTTAATTTAATTATTTGCACCTCTTTACTTCAATTTTGAAGAAGTGGTACAAATAATTGAACTAAAAAAGTTCAGAGGTGCACCGCATTATAACCAATTTCCACCCCTATTGGGGGATGTGACACCGCTGAGACGTCTGACGCGTGGCCGTCGAGACGTCTGACGCGTGGCATGTTGGCCCAACCAGGTGCATGCCCGCAACGACTATGCATCACGCTGGTGTGGGCCCCACCTGTCAGCGACAGGACAGTGGGACCCACATGTGACATGTCGGATTCTTATTCTCCCAATAGCCATCCCGCGCGTGGTGCTCCTGGTGAAGACGCGACAGCGGACGATGGCGAACGGCGGTGGATGCCCTCTCCCCCAACCCTACGACCTTAGAAGCGGCCGACCGGGGGAGGCAGGGAGGCCAGGCGGTGGGGATGGTCGTGCGGCGGCTTAGAGTCTTGGCTGCAGGGAGGCCAGCCGGTGGGGATGGTCGTGCGGCGGCTTAGGGTCCTAGCGGCGAAAGAGGCGGCTGGGACAGGTTGGGGCGGGGGAGAAGCTCGCGGCGGTGAAGCTAGGGTTCCAACAAGCCTCCCCCTCTTTATTCTCCAACCCCAGTGGGTATAGATCGAAAGGGCTAGCAGGGGGAGGAAGGGAGGCCCGACGGTGGGGATGGTGGCCGGGCGACTTTAGGATTCTGGGGGCCTACCTCTATCTAAACTGGGATACAAGACAAATGAAGGATAACTTGTAGTCTGGATATCACGTCCACACCACTGACTACTACTATAGCATACTATAGCACTCTGTATAAATACGAATCGACGAACCCATGAGGGAAAAGATAGAACTAGCTCAGATTAACTTTACCATTGGCAAGGATCATAGATGCAACTTTGATCTAGTTAAGAAATGTAAGTACTCTCACTATGCTCTAGTAGCTAGACAAGCAACAACATGAATTGAATGCAAACTTATGAACCTGATCAGAAGGATTGTGTTGGAAGAACACAAGCCACTAAATGATGAACAGATTAAGAACATAAGAACACAAGCAATTATGCAACAATATCACTTTAGTCTAAATAGAGAATATGAGAATACTCACTTTATTCTAGATGAAAAACAACAGCATCTGTAGCGGTTCGTTCTTGAGGAAAGTTGCCAAAGATCATGGCAAGGCCCCAAGAATCCCCCTCACTCTCCTCCTAAATCTCTAAAAGCACTAGCAAGCCAGCACTAATCCTATGCTATAAAGCTCTCGTCTCCTAAAGAGAGAAGCCAAAGGCTAAAATGAAAAGTGAGGAGGGGAAGTGTGTGTCTCTAAAATGAGATGTGCATATTCTATTTATAGGCCAAGTGGTTCATTAAGGATCGCCGAAAGCACCCCGAGAACAGAGCCTTGGACCAATGGGCAGCCACCACGTGGAAGGCCAGGATCAGCCGACCCATGGTCGGTTCGGCCGAACCCCGGATGGTCCACTTCTTCCTCCAGCTGGCTGCATGTGCGCCCTTGGGTGTATTCCAGGTGTGTATAACTTTTTAAGTCGGTTTGCTTCCCGAGTGGGCCCATGGATCCTTGTGACAGCCACGTGGCGCGTTTTGATTCGCCAGAGCTTGCTTCCCTTGGATTGATGACATGGCATTGATGACATGGCATGGCCATGTAGGATCTGGTGTGGCAACACCTCATCAGCTGAGGTGGCAAAGCATGGATCACTTATGTATGCTTTCCCTCCATTTCTTGTGATAAATGCCTGCATTCGAATATACATCACCACTTGTGGAATTTGTCAGTATAAGCCCCTACTCTAGTGCAGATGTATGTTTCTTATGTCAAAATGTAGGAGTTGATGGCCCTAAAAGAGGTACTTAGTAGCCGTCAACAACACCCCCACACTTGACCTCAGCTCGTCCCAAGTGAATGGAAACATATCAAGGCCAAGTGAAGGGAAACAGATCAAGGTGAGACATGATATCCAAAGGTATGAAGCGAACATAAGAGATATTCTGAACCATACCTTGTACTTGTGAACTCTGTGGAGTGTCTATCATGCCATCTTGGGTAGTTGAGGAATGAAAAGGTCATGAATCAAATCACTACTGCTCATCATGTCAAGTAATTTGGGGTTTTGCAATAAGTTTTTATAACAAACTGTGCTTAGCTCCTCATTTGATTCTCTCAAATCGCTCAATTTGTATATGTCCTCACCAAGGCATTAGAATTGCCTTTCTTCATCCTACTTCTAATGATGGCTGTATGTGGAGCTCACGTTAGGATAAAAGATAAAGCATACTTGTATCACATATATTGCAAAGTCAAAAACCGGATCCAAGGAGAAATCAAATCATACAATCAGATCAAGATGTGCACAAATATGGCTATGGTGAATATGGTAAGGTGGACACTATGCCCGAAATGGGTTCTAGTTATTACCATCTTAATTGATTAGAACTCCTTTTTGCAAGATCTCGGCTCTCTCCCCCTTTTCTCCTTTATTTTGGACATGGGCTATATCCTTTCTTTTTTTTTCTCATCATCATGCTTTGGGTATGTCTCTCTTTTTTAATAGCCCATGCCTTTTTTCCAAGGACTTTCAGAGAGAGCACTCACACCACATATGGAGCTTTGTTTGAATGAAATGGATGGATGATATAATGCTAACTCCCAGTGTAGAAGCATAGCAAGGGGATAGGCTGGTGTGCACATGAACTTGATCATGAAAGCATAAAAAGAATTCTCACATGGGTTACAACAATTTGACAAAGCTCAATGCAAAAACAAGCAACACATGACTATAAGGGTTTTTCAACTAAATTCATCATGTGGCTTTGGTAGGACTGTGACATATCAAAGAGGACATTTGCAAAAGGTTTTTAGGTTTTCAAAATAAGTAACCCAAGCACTCGAACATTAGGAGCCAAGATCATATCATCAAACCATATCACAAACACCAACTACTTAGATGAGCATGAGTTCCCTAATGATATTTGTTCACGAGCATCAAGACAATAAGTAGGGAACAAAACTTATGCAAGCCAACCATAGGAAACATGTAAAGCACATAAAGCATGATGATACATTGTATTTTGAGTTTGATTTTAAAGGATAAGAATTGAAATTCATTCAAACTCATGGATCAGGGAGAGTGAGGTAAAGGTGCACATATGTTGACATTTCTTAACATCATCACTAGGTTTGTATCCCCAGTAACGGCACCAGAAATGGTTATCGGCATTCCTTAACATCTTTGCTAAGTTCGTAAGTTCCTAGCAATGATGCCAGAAATGTTCCGATGGTAATCCTAATGTTTACAAAGAATCCACAAGCGCACGGATATACCATTGTAGCATTTCCCCAAAGGAGTATTCCAGAGGGTATCGAATCCAAGGAAGGCATGATCGGATTAACATGTGCTACACTATTGCATTGAGTATAGATCAATGACGAGAATAAGTCAGAGCCCAAACACAGGGGTAAGATATGATAATGGTGGGGTAGTGTGAACACACCCAAACTCGTTCTCTCTATGGTACACTACGGCTTAGGAGGCAACATACGAGTTAGCTCTAGGTTCTAAGGTACTATACATTGTTGGCGGTCGATTTCCGTCAACCAAGAACACTTGTTATGTTATGGTTTGAACTTCATTTTGGAACTAACCCGCCACTAGGCATACTAATGATATAACAAGTTCACCGTTGGATGTGCATTTTGGAGTATAGTGTTTTTGTAGGAATTCACGTATTAAATGAGGAAAGATGGAACTAGTTCGGAGAACGTTTTGCAAGTCAATCAAGGAGGTCCGACCGTGTGCGAACTTGCCTCCAAAGGTGGCAAGGACCAATGTGCTTGAATGGAGAACTCCCGAGGACCGAGATGAAAAAACCGAAAGTTCATGCATAAAGATCCCTCAACTTGGTCGCGGAGATAACGATGTCCAAAGCCCGCAATTGAAGGGCCCAATGATCCAAAATGCAAGAGATGGAGCGTGGAGAAAATTGGGCCGAAACCGGGCCAGTCGGCCCAGCCCTTTCTAGTGCCGGTTCGTGCCCCTCTTTCTTCGGTGTTAAGTACGTGGAACCCTAATCGCGTGGGCAAGCCGCCATTCGCCAGAGACGCCATCTAGTTGCTCAGAGCCGCCAAGGAAGAGAAGATCGACTACGAGAGAGACCCTTGGGGGAGGACACTCGGGAGAGATCATTGCCAAGCCCAAGGAAGGTCGCCACGAGGAAGGAGGACGCCGAGAGCTTGCCACGGCGCCGCCGGAGTTGAAGGACAACGAAGATCCATCTTCATCGGAGGCATCCACCATCTCAACGGTGCCATGCTAGCGCCATGATGGGGTAAAGTCTTTCGTTTGTCCATGGAGTTGTAACGGAACTTGAAGTGTAGTCACATATACATCTTGTTTGGATCATATGTCTGTCATACCTCTTGTTGCTGATGCTTAATGTTTAAGGCTAGCTACCGTGCTTTCGGGGTTGCTCCCGTAGATCGCGTCAACATACCGTGTTCATTAGGGTTAGTACCGATTACCTTCGCGTAGTGACATGTACGAGGGAAGGGAAAAGTCTAATCCTTGATCACACACATAGATAGATTGGATCGGGGGTTTATAATGTTTTGGGTGATTGCATCTTCAAGTGCCTAGACTCCATGGGCATACGTTCTTCATACTTGTGCACCTTTAATCTCTCTTTAACGTAATCTAGGGTTAGTTTGTTTTTACTTTATAAATTAATCTTTCTATCATAAGTTTTCAATCAACTAGATTAGTGTTAGGTTAAACGCTAGTAATCCCCTCGCTCCTTGGGTTGACAAGAACCTTGGGATCTCCCGTAGGTGAAGAAGGGCATAGGAGATCCGTACGCTTGCGGATCGAAACTTCATACGAGTTTTACCTATCAACAAGCCCCTTTTTCTGGCGCCGTTGCCGGGGAGCAAGCTAGTTTACTTCGTTTAATCTTTCATTGATTTTGTTGATTACTAACATCTAACCCCTTTATTCTAGAAAAACACTCTTTTTTGTTTTTGTTTTTGATTGTCTAGATGGCGTTCGTTCGAAATCCCTTGGAGGAACCGGAAAAATCACTAAGAGACTATGCTAGCCCTCGATGTGAGGACATCAAGGTACAAGAATCGGACTTGGTTCTCCAAGTGACAAGGTACGAAATCAAGCCTCGAATCATTGAGATGGCAGCAACTAATCCGTTCCGAGGGGTGGAGATGGACAACCCATATAGACATATCCAGCGCTTCACGACACTATGCAATACGGTACGTCAAGAGGGAGTCCCCGATGATTGGTTTAAATGGAATCTCTTCGCCTACTCACTTGCCGATGAAGCAATTAAGTGGTATTCATTCGCGTCCTTCGAAGTCGAGGGAAATTGAAATCAATTGATAAAGAAATTTTGTGCCAAGTTTTTTCCTATAAGCAAGATTCAACATATAAGGATGCAAGTGATTAACTTTAAGCAAGGAGAAGAAGAGGGGATTGATTAAGCGTGGAATAGATTCAACGAGCTAGTTGAACAAGGACCAAGACTCGGATTTCCCGGTGATGTACTTTTGCATACATTTTTCTTTTCCCTAACCCCTAGTTGCATGGAATACGTTCAAATGTGTGCAGGAGGGGATCTCATGGAGAAAACACTCACGGAAGCTGCCCAACTTCTACAAAAAATAAGCAAAGCGGCGGCCATGCGAAGAGATTGGGAAACACGACTTTCGGGGAAGCCGGAATGTGATACAAGTGCGAGACCACTTGCTGGAATTTTCAGAAATATGGTCCCGGGAGAGAAGAAATAGGAGCCAATCCCGAAAAAGGTTGAAGAAATTAAACATGTGGAAGCTAGGACTATCCCGGAGAGTAATCACGCCGAGACAAGCAAAGCAAGTGAAAGGACTATGTCAAGCGCGAAGCAACTAAGGGAGTTCGAGCAAATGGATTGGGCCCCAATTGATTTTGGAGAAATCTTCGACAAGAGAAGACCGTTCCCTAATCAAAAGGGGATGACAAAAGCCGTGGAGATGGACTTTCCGCCGGAGAAACATGTGGAACAACCATACAACCTAGAGATAACCGGGGAGGTCCTTCAAAAACTCTTTAGCGAAGAAGAAGTGGATCTGGACCATGTGGCCGAAGCAAAAAGGATTATGGGAATCAAGCCTGAGGCATCACCATTCGCTCGCCTCGCTGAAATTTATGCCATAGGATCCGATGAAGAAGAGAAGACATCGCCGCGTATAGATTGCAAGGTCAATATGACACCCTAAAATTCCATCACTAAAATTTTCTTAAGCAACATAGTGTTTTAGATTTAGTCTTAAGGATTTAATTAATTTGCTAATCAATTTCAGCTCTAAAGTAATTTAATTTAATTTAATTAATTTAGAGACAACAAGTGTTTGTGCATCATTATTTGGCTTTGCATGGTTTGTGGTTGCTTTGGTGAAGTTTTAAAAGTTTATAAAATTTTGTGAAAAAGTTTGAAAAAAAAGGTTTGAATGTTTTTGAGTTTAAAAGGTTTGATTTAAAGGAGTTTGAAAAAGAAAAGAAAAAAAACAAACTTCAACTTCTCCCTCTCTACCTCCCTTTCGGCCCACTCCGGCCTAGCATTTGCCGCGGCCCATCTCCCTCCCTCTTCCTTCCCCGCGTCCGCTGATGCGCCGGCCCCACCCGTCAGCTTCCTCTCCCTCCCCGCGCCCCCTTCCTCTGCTTCGGCCGCGCATCCACCGTGATGACCGCCGCACTGCCCCGCGCCTACTCCGCTTCCCCTTCCCTCCTTAAGCCCCAATGAAAGGCAATAAACTCCGCGTCCACCCCCCTCCTCCAATTTCTTTCCGTTTCCCCTTTTCTTGCCTTCTACACTCCCGCAAGGCCCGCCGGCCATCAATGGCAAGCGCGCCGCCGCCAGCGCCCTTCCGCCTCCCCTTCTCCCCTCCCTGTCCGTATATAAGCCGGGCATCATCTCCATCCCCTCCCTTTTGCACTCGCACACAGCTTCCCCACACTCAAGCCCCAATTGCACCCAGCGCCGTCGCCCCGGTTTCCTCACCGCCGCCGGAGCTTCTCGTCGACGGTGAAGTGTCCCGTCCCTTTTCTCTTCTCCTCTGCGAACGTGGCTCATCTCTCTCTTTCTCTCTCGACTCCAGGTGCTTCCATTCGTCGCCGGACCGAGACGCGCCTGTTCTTCTCCGTCGGTGCGCCGCCCGAGCTCGCCGCCGTCGCTGATCCTCATCGCCGTCGCTCCTTCCTCGCCTGTGAACATGTTCGGTCCGTCTTCGTGTGGTGAGCAACCTCATCTCACCATCTTTCGTACTGCACATGCACCGTAGCACCGGCGCCCGCACGCCGATGAGATCCGCGCCGCCCCCTTCCGGTGCGGGCTGTCGAGGTCGCCGGAACCGCCGTCCTTTTGGCTCGGTTGTGTTCGCGAGCACCCCAGCTACATGTAGAACCCGCTTGTGCACGTTTTGGCACCCCGCAGCATGATCTTGGGCTGCGCCGGCGAGGTCGCCACCGCGCGCCGCCTCCCTCCGGCGAGTCCGCCGCCGTCTCCCGCTTGCTCACGTCCAGGGTCGTCCGATCTTCGATCGACGGTGCGGATCCACGGGCCGCGCCGGTCAATTCCGGGCGTACCGGTCAGCGATGGGTCATTTTGTTTATGAGCCCCTGGATTTCCTTGTATTCGCAAGCCGGTCCTCCCACCTATAAGAATCCTTTCAAATAGGTCCCTGTTTTTATGATCTGGCCCCTGTTTTCCTTAGATTCTTCCACCAGAGGTCCTTTTCACTTCTTTTCACATATAAACCCCTCTGTTTATATATGAAATTATGTATCAAGTCCCTGGCTTCTTTCGTATAAACCCTGTGAACCTAGTTTTCTTGCAAAAAGGTCCCTGAGTTTTGTTTTAATCACATCTTTCGCATTTTAACTCCGTTTTTCGCGTATAATATATCGAAATGTTCGTATCAGCGAGTAGAACCTTTTAAACAGCGTGTTTTAGCATATAGAACTGTTTGGTGTACTGTTTTATTTATTTATTGTTTGTATATGCTTGTGCGTAGATATCGTGCCTGTTTCGACTGAGTACCCCGTTGGAGAAGATCAAGAAGAGCCTATCTTCGAAGAAGAGAATACTCAGTTCGTAGAGGAAGGCAAGTGGACTTCCCCCTCTGTATATTCTTCTTAGACCTATATAATTGCATATTTAAATAATGTTTACCTTTACATGTTGCTATGCATTAACTTGATGGGAAATCACCTTTTTAAGGACATGACTAGAGTTTCACCCCTATCACCTTGATCAACCCTTTTAATAAATGTTTTGGGTAGATGAATGCTTAGTTGCTAAACATGGGCTGGTTATAATGGTTTTATGTTACAGACTTTCGTGTTATGAAATGTTGGTTATGTTTTAAGACAAGATCATAAACTTTAATTGGAACATGGAGAACCACCCAAGAAAATAGTACAACCACAGTCCAAATGGCTCTGGCTTAGCCAATTAATTAGGCGTGTGAATGTTCTGACAGTCTTTCCCGAAAGGGGCACAGGGGGCCGGAGTTGAAGGGGTATAGCCCGGTTCTTTTGGGGTAGCAGCCTTTGCTAAGGTGCTGACCATTAGGGAGGGTTATGGTCCGCTCCGCTGCTGTAACTGTCGTAGGTTGTTGGTCTTTTGCATTGCCTTTGTAAAGGCTTCGTAGTGGACCCCTAGCCACTCACCTCAGAAGTGTTTAAGGGTCTAGCTAACCCGGGCAGCATGGGGAACACGAGCTGTGGGTAAAGTGTACGACCTCTGCAGAGTGAAAACTGATCGATCAGCCGTGCTCACGGTTAAGAGCGGCTTGGACCCTCACATGATAATCAAACTTAAAGATAAACTTAAATTGTGGTTTCTTATGGTTTTGAGATATGGTTACATCTGAATAATCTTTTGGGGTTGGTATAAACTTACATCTAGTAATAGGCTTGCTAATAAAACTTGATCAACATTAAAATGCTGACCGCTGCAAAACCTTAGCCTATCCTTGATAGCCTTGCATGTTTCCCCCACTTGCTGAGCTCCAACCATAAGAGTGCTCACCCTTGCTTACCGCTGTTCAGATGAGAACAACGGTGAGGAGTACTGGAGCGACTTTGAAGAGTTCTGAGGCATGCGATCCCCCAGTCATGTGCCTGTGGATGAAGAAGAAGAAGTTACCCGTTTAGTTATCGTTTGTTTTTGGACCTTCGTGTCCACTGCCTGAGTGTAATAATGAATATTGTATCGGTTAAACTCTTGTACGTTTGATTACAGTTATGGTATTACACTCTTTTGTCTATCGTATGTGTGTAACTTGATCCTGGCACACATATGAGATGCATCCGGTTTTCCTTGTAAAATCAGGTGTGACAAAGTGGTATCAGAGCCGTAATGACTGTAGGACGCAGCCTTAGCTAGAAATGGTCGAAATTAAGGATTCATGTTCTAGAAAGCCATGTCATGTTTCAAAATTGTCTTATTTACGCATAAAAATCTAATTTATTCTTGTTGTTGTTAAAACTCTATCATTTTGATTTATTCCATACTGAATTCAGTTTTGTTTTGTCAGATGGCCAGGACTTATCAAACTCCCCGTAAGAGCACTGGTGGTCGTTTCCCTGTCAGGCAGTTAGCTCCCCGCCATCAGCCAGAGGTTGAAGTTGAAGAGGATCCCGAAGAGGTACAACCAGAAGTTGAGGTTGAAGAAGACCCCGAGGAGGTACAATAGGAGGATCCAGTTGAGCAGCCTCAGTTGTATGATGGTACTATCTTGGAGGCCGATGCAGATGGTGATATTGTGATTCCGCCAGCACCCGAAGCAGCCGATGATGCGCCACCACCTTCGCCAGTTGTTCCTGCACCTAATGCTATGGGTGGAGATCCTGATGACTCGGGAGATGACAGTGGTGAAGATGATGATGAAGACAATAACAACAATGATGGTGAGGATCCAGAGGAGGAGGAAGATGATAATCCTCGCTATCGTGGGGCTGAGTACCACAAGCACACCACTGAGGATGAGAATGACCAGTTTTGTGTTTTACTGGAGGAAGTGCTGCGGCATTTGGGTTTCACTATGAAGCCGCTCTATGTCACCAAGCACTACAGTGAGCCTGGTCTGAGAGATTACTATACAAGTCGCGTCCACATCCGTGTGCCTCTGACAGGAACTAATGGATGGAGAAACCGCTCATCGCACCATAGCACCGCTCATTTCTCCACTGATGAGGCCGCCATCAATGATGCTGCCAGGAGGGCTCTCTAGTCGCTTTGTCATACTTATCGTGATCAGCTGCATCAATCCGAGTTCCGCCACGTTCCTCGTCGCTTGAGTGGTTCTGAAGAGACCGTGGTACCTGCTGGTGGAGATGATCATATTGATATCCTTGCACGGGTGACCGCTGCACTTAACACTGATCTTGAAGGTGCTACAGCTGAGTTAGACAGGTATCATGAGGAGCTGCAGAACGCACAAGCTAGGATCGCTCAACCGGAGGCGCAGCTTGCAGGTCAGCAGCCACCTGAGGAGGCAATGCCGTACAGCTCCACTGCTTCTCCACCACGCAAGAGGCTTCGTTACGGCACACCAGAAGCTACAACCCGTCTGGGCTAGGATCTTAGGATGCCTACCTTTACCTTTTATGTTTCGATAGAACGTTCCTGCGAGGACGAACGTTTGTAATAATGGTTGTTGCTTGAACACATGCTTGATTTGGATTTTTGCTTGTGTGAGTTGTATGGTGGAGTGATGGCCACAATACAATAAGATATTATTAAGTTAAATAAAGTTAGTTTGGGTCCAAATCTGGTTATCTTCTATTTTATCTCTCATGCAAGTTTGAAATGATACAAATCTATTCCCGCAGTTGTCTGACACAGCAGCAATGTTTTAATTTTATCTCGAGGTACAGAACTCCGTTTGATATAAAACCAGTTGGGTTAGTTCACAAATTTTGAGGATGATTTTCTGTCAAAAATTCAATACCATACGGTATGTATTCTGAGAGTTATGCACAAAGAATTGAGCCTATCAGAATCTGTAATTTCTGCTGACACAGTTGCACTGTTTGAATTTTATCTCGAGTTGTAGATCTCCGATTGAGATGATTCCAGTTGGATTAGTTTCATAATTTTGTACTTCACATTCTGGTAAAATTTAATCATTTTTGGATAATGGTACAGAGAGTTACATCTGATTTATTGAGATCAACCGAATCTGTCTTAGTTGGAAGTTCGTGTTGCTTTATCGTTTTGAGTTCATCTTTTTATGCATCAGTTCAATACCCCTCTCTGAAATAGATTTTTCTAACAATCAGATGGTAAATACCAGGTCCGGAGGAGGTCAAGACATTTCGCCTGTGATTCGTGCTCGCATTACTAATCAACGAAATCAAGCACCACCCCCGCCAATCAATCAAGCAATGGATCTGGCAATGCAGCAGTTCTTTGAAGCACAAATGCAGCTAATCCGGAATCTCACCAACACTGTTCAGAACATGCAGGCCCAGCAGAATCAGCCACCACAGCCACCTCCACAGCCACCCAGAGATAGGCACAAGGAATTCATGAGCCACAACCCTCCTACTTACTCTCATTCAACTGATCCGCTAGATGCAGATGATTGGTTGAAGACAGTTACTAAGAAACTGGAGATTGTTCAGTGTACTGACAGGGAAATGGTCTTATATGCTGCTGGAAGACTTGTTGGACAGGCTGGTGATTGGTGGGATGCATATTCAACTGCACATCCCAATAGAAACAATATTACTTGGCAAGAGTTCCGGGACAATTTCCGTACTTATCACATTCCTTCGGCAGTAATCAAGCTTAAGCAGAAGGAGTTCCTGGCACTGAGGTAAGGAAACATGTCGGTCACTGAGTACCTTGGCAAGTTCACTCATCTGTCTCGTTATGCACCGGATGAAGTCAACACCGATCTTAAGAGGCAGGAGAGGTTCCTGGATGGATTGATTGGGCCTCTCAATTATCAGCTGCAGAGTCATACCTTTCCAGATTTCCAGACACTGTTGAACAAGGCTATTGGACTGGAAAGCAAGAGGAAAGAACTGGGCGAGCAGAAACGCAAGTTCCAGTCACATGGGCAGTCTAGCAGTAACACTCGTCCTCGCTACAGTTCACAGCAGAGCTCGTCTCAGTATCGTCCTGGTGGACAAGGAGGAAAGTATCCACAGAACTTACAGCTGCAGCGCTCGTTTCAACCACAGCATTTCAACCCTCAGACACCATGAACCCCTACACCTCAGCAGAATCGCTCCAACAATGGCTCTGGGGCACCTGTCAAAAACACTACCCCTGTTCAGCCCAGTGGGTGTTTCAAGTGTGGAGAGCTGGGACACTATGCTAACAACTGTCCTAAGAGAGGAGTGCAGACCCCTCAGAGGGATAATAGTCAGAGGCCTGGGCAGTCATCTTCACAGCCTCGCACTCCACAAGCTCCTAACAAGAGAGGCCAGCAGAACTATATGCGTGGCCGGGTTAATCATGTATCTGTGGAGCAAGCCCAGAATGACTCCGGCGTGGTACTGGGTACGTTTCCCGTCAACTCTATACCTGCTACAGTTTTGTTTGATTCGGGGGCATCACATTCTTTCATAACTGATCAATTTGTGACAAAACATAACTTATCTATGAGTTCCATGAAGAAACCACTGATAGTTAGCTCCCCGGGAGGAGAAATGAAAACTGGTTATATATGCCCACAAGTGAAAATTAATATCATGGGAGTAGACTTTCTGGCTAATCTGGTAGTCTTAAAGTCATGGGGAATAGATGTGATCCTAGGGATGGATTGGTTACGGAGTTGTGATGGAGTTATTCAGTGCCGAAAGAAATCAGTATTGTTAACTAGTCCACAAGGAGAGAGAATAGAATATGTGGGTACTCCCTCATCCAACAGTGGTACTGTGAATTCAGTAGAAGGCAAGGCCTTGGAGGATATAAAAGTAGTAAATGAATTTCCTGATGTGTTTCCAGAAGATCTGCCAGGTATGCCACCTGACCGTGACATTGAATTCAGTATTGAACTTATACCTGGTACTGCTCCTATATCAAAAAGACCTTATAGAATGGATGTTAAAGATTTAGCTGAATTAAAGAAACAAATAGAGGAATTACTTAGTAAAGGGTTTATCCGTCCTAGTTCTTCACCATGGGGAGCCCCCACACTCTTCGTAGATAAAAAGGATGGATCTAGGAGATTGTGTATAGATTATCGATCTCTTAATGAGGTTACTATCAAGAACAAATACCCTTTACCCCGGATCGAGGATTTGTTCGATCAGATGAGAGGAGCAAAAGTTTTCTCCAAGATAGATCTTCGATCGGTTTATCATCAGTTAAAAATCCGATTGGAGGATATTCCGAAAACAGCATTTACATCTAGATATGGGTTATATGAGTTCACTGTGATGTCTTTTGGCTTGACCAACGCTCCAGCATACTTCATGTATTTGATGAACAAAGTGTTTATGGAGTATCTTGATAAGTTTGTTGTGGTATTCATTGATGATATTCTGGTGTTCTCTCGGAGTGAGGAAGAACATGAAGAGCACTTGAGGCTTGTGTTGCAGAAACTTCAGGAACATCAACTGTATGCCAAGTTTAGCAAATGTGATTTCTGGTTGAAGGAGGTCTCCTTTCTCGGACACATTATCACTGATGGTGGAATTGCAGTGGATCCAAGCAAGGTTCGGGATGTGTTGAACTGGAGTCCGCCTAAGAATGTACCGGAGAACAGAAGCTTCCTTGGACTTGTAGGATATTATCGTAGATTCATCGAGGGATTCTCGAAGATTGTGAAACCTCTTACAACTTTACTTGAGAAGGGTAAAGAGTTTAAGTGGGATGAAAAGTGTCAAGCTAGTTTTGAGGAGTTAAAGAAAAGATTGACTACAGCCCCTGTATTGATAATGCCAGATATACACAAAGGGTTTGATGTGTATTGTGATGCTTCTCGGCAAGGATTGGGTTGTGTGTTGATGCAGGAAGGAAAAGTAGTAGCATATGCTTCAAGCCAGTTAAGGAAACATGAGCAGAACTATCCTACGCATGATCTCGAGTTAGCTGCAGTTGTGCATGCTCTGAAAATCTGGAGGCATTATATGATTGGAAATAAGTGTCAGATTTTCACCGATCATAAGAGTCTGAAGTACATCTTTACACATAAGGATCTTAATCTAAGGCAATGAAGATGGTTAGAATTAATCAAGGATTATGATCTGGATATTCAGTATCACCCTGGTAAAGCAAATGTTGTAGCAGACGCTTTGAGTCAGAAGAGTCAGGCCAACATGCTGATAGGTCGCTTGTTACCTCAGGAGTTATGTTGGGAAATGGCACAGCTTAACTTGGGAATAGTTGCTCAGAATGAAACCTTGACACTAGAAATTGAGTCGACCCTTGAGCAGGATATTAGAAAAGGGCAATTGACTGATGAAAAGATTGTGGAATATAAGAAATTGATAAAGATGGGTAAAGTTCCAGAGTTCATTGAAGATGAACAAGGAATTGTGTGGTTCAAGAACAGAATCTGTGTACCCGAGATTAAAGAGCTGCGAGAAACTATATTGAAGGAAGCACATGATTCAGCTTACTCTATTCATCCCGGAAGTACCAAGATGTATCAAGATCTAAAACAAAGATATTGGTGGTATGGAATGAAAAAGGATGTAGCAGCTCATGTAGCTTTGTGTGACACGTGTCAAAGAGTGAAAGCTGAGTATCAAAGACCAGCAGGGTTGCTTTAACCTTTAAAGATACCTGAGTGGAAATGGGAAGAGATCGGCATGGATTTCATTGTGGGACTACCTCGTACTCGTGATGGGTATGATTCCATATGGGTTATTGTGGATCGGTTAACCAAGGTAGCACACTTTATTCCAGTGAAGACGACTTATACGGGAGTCAAGCTGGCAGAGTTATATAATTCAAGAATAGTGTGTTTACATGGAGTACCGAAGAAGATAGTGTCAGATCGAGGCACTCAGTTCACTTCACGGTTTTGGCAGAAGTTACATGAATCAATGGATACGAAGCTAAATTTCAGTTCGGCATATCATCCTCAAACGGATGGACAGACAGAAAGAACAAATCAGATTCTTGAGGATATGCTAAGAGCTTGTGCTTTGAAGCATGGTGGTAGCTGGGATAAGAGTTTGCCTTATGCAGAATTTGCTTATAATAACAGCTATCAATCCAGCATTAAGATGGCACCATTCGAAGCTTTGTATGGAAGAAAGTGCAGAACACCCTTGTTTTGGAACCAGACTGGAGAGAGTCAGCTCTTTGGACCGGACAGCATAAGGGAAGCAGAAAAGCAAGTTGAGATAATTAGGGAAAATCTCAAAGCTGCAGTCACGCCAGAAGAGTTATGCTGATCCTCGAAGAAGAGAAGTAGTTTTGGAAGTGGGTGACTATGCATATCTTAGAGTGTCACCTATCCGTGGTCTGCGAAGGTTTAATGTCAGAGGGAAGTTGTCACCTCGTTTTATTGGACCTTTTAAGATCATAGAAAGAAGAGGAGAAGTAACTTACCAGCTGGAACTGCCAGCACAGTTGTCAGGAGTACATGATGTGTTTCATGTATCGCAATTAAAGAAATGTACGAGTGAGGCCAGAATAGAACTAGTACAACTGGAAGACATTGAGACGGGGAAAGATTTGACTTACAAGGAATACCCTGTCAAAATCTTGGATACCTCAGAAAGGGTTACTAGGAGCAAGGTCATCAGAATGTGTAAGGTACAGTGGAGCCATCATACAGAAGAAGAGGCAACCTGGGAAAGAGAGGATGAACTCATGGAAGACTTTCCTCAGCTATTCTCTAATCCTTCTGAATCTCGGGACGAGATTCTCTTTAAGGGGTAGGATTTGTGACACCCTAAAATTCCATCACTAAAATTTGCTTAAGCAACATAGTGTTTTAGATTTAGTCTTAAGGATTTAATTAATTTGCTAATCAATTTGAGCTCTAAAGTAATTTAATTTAATTAATTTAGAGACAACAAGTGTTTGTGCATCATTATTTGGCTTTGCATGGTTTGTGGTTGCTTTGGTGAAGTTTTAAAAGTTTATAAAATTTTGTGAAAAAGTTTGAAAAAAAAGGTTTGAATGTTTTTCAGTTTAAAAGGTTTGATTTAAAGGAGTTTGAAAAAGAAAAGAAAAAAAAACAAACTTCAACTTCTCCCTCTCTACCTCCCTTTCGGCCCACCCGGCCCAGCATTTGCCGCGGCCCATCTCCCTCCCTCTTCCTTCCCCGCGCCCGCTGACGCGCCGGCCCCACCCGTCAGCTTCCTCTCCCTCCCCGCGCCCCCTTCCTCTGCTTCGGCCGCGCATCCGCCGTGATGACCGCCGCACTGCCCCGCACCTACTCCGCTTCCCCTTCCCTCCTTAAGCCCCAATGAAAGGCAATAAACTCCGCGTCCACCCCCCTCCTCCAATTTCTTTCCGTTTCCCCTTTTCTTGCCTTCTACACTCCCGCAAGGCCCGCCGACCATCAATGGCAACCGCGCTGCCGCCAGCACCCTTCCACCTCCCCTTCTCCCCTCCCTGTCCGTATATAAGCCGAGCATCATCTCCATCCCCTCCCTTTTGCACTCGCACACAGCTTCCCCACACTCAAGCCCCAATTGCACCCAGCGCCGTCGCCCCGGTTTCCTCACCGCCGCCGGAGCTTCTCATCGACGGTGAAGTGTCCCGCCCCTTTTCTCTTCTCCTCTGCGAACGTGGCTCATCTCTCTCTTTCTCTCTCGACTCCAGGTGCTTCCATTCGTCGCCGGACCGAGACGCGCCTGTTCTTCTCCGTCGGTGCGCCGCCCGAGCTCGCCGCCGTCGCTGATCCTCGTCGCCGTCGCTCCTTCCTCGCCGGTGAACACGTTCGGTCCGTCTTCGTGTGGTGAGCAACCTCATCCCACCATCTTTCGTCCTGCACATGCACCGTAGCACCGGCGCCCGCACGCCGACGAGATCCGCGCCGCCCCCTTCCGGTGCGGGCTGTCGAGGTCGCCGGAACCGCCGTCCTTTTGGCTCGGTTGTGTTCGCGAGCACCCCAGCTACGTGTAGAACCCGCTTGTGCACGTTTTGGCGCCCCGCAGCATGATCTTGGGCTGCGCCGGCGAGGTCGCCACCGCGCGCCGCCTCCCTCCGGCGAGTCCGCCGCCGTCTCCCGCTTGCTCACGTCTAGGGCCGTCCGATCTTCGATCGACGGTGCGGATCCACGGGCCACGCCGGTAAATTCCGGGCGTACCGGTCAGCGCTGGGTCGTTTTGTTTATGAGCCCCTGGATTTCCTTGTATTCGCAAGCCGGTCCTCCCACCTATAAGAATCCTTTCGAATAGGTCCCTGTTTTTATGATCTGGCCCCTGTTTTCCTTAGATTCTTCCACCAGAGGTCCTTTTCACTTCTTTTCACATATAAACCCCTCTGTTTATATATGAAATTATGTATCAAGTCCCTGGCTTCTTTCGTATAAACCCTGTGAACCTAGTTTTCTTGCAAAAAGGTCCCTGAGTTTTGTTTTAATCATATCTTTCGCATTTTAACTCCGTTTTTCGCGTATAATATATCGAAATGTTCGTATCAGCGAGTAGAACCTTTTAAACAGCGTGTTTTTAGCATATAGAACTGTTTGGTGTACTGTTTTATTTATTTATTGTTTGTATATGCTTGTGCGTAGATATCGTGCCTGTTTCGACTGAGTACCCCGTTGGAGAAGATCAAGAAGAGCCTATCTTCGAAGAAGAGAATACTCAGTTCGTAGAGGAAGGCAAGTGGACTTCCCCCTCGGCATATTCTTCTTAGACCTATATAATTTCATATTTAAATAATGTTTACCTTTACATGTTGCTATGCATTAACTTGATGGGAAATCACCTTTTTAAGGACATGACTAGAGTTTCACCCCTATCACCTTGATCAACCCTTTTAAAAAAATTTTGGGTAGATGAATGCTTAGTTGCTAAACATGGGCTGGTTATAATGGTTTTATGTTACAGACTTTCGTGTTATGAAATGTTGGTTATGTTTTAAGACAAGATCATAAACTTTAATTGGAACATGGAGAACCACCCAAGAAAACAGTACAACCACAGTCCAAATGGCTCTGGCTTAGCCAATTAATTAGGCGTGTGAATGTTCTGACAGTCTTTCCCGAAAGGGGCACAGGGGGCCGGAGTTGAAGGGGTATAGCCCGGTTCTTTTGGGGTAGCAGCCTTTGCTAAGGTGCTGACCATTAGGGAGGGTTATGGTCCGCTCCGCTGCTGTAACTGTCGTAGGTTGTTGGTCTTTTGCATTGCCTTTGTAAAGTCTTCGTAGTGGACCCCTAGCCACTCACCTCGGAAGTGTTTAAGGGTCTAGCTAACCCGGGCAGCATGGGGAACACGAGCTGTGGGTAAAGTGTACGACCTCTGCAGAGTGAAAACTGATCGATCAGTCGTGCTCACGGTTAAGAGCGGCTTGGACCCTCACATGATAATCAAACTTAAAGATAAACTTATATTGTGGTTTCTTATGGTTTTGAGATATGGTTACATCTGAATAATCTTTTGGGGTTGGTATAAACTTACATCTAGTAATAGGCTTGCTAATAAAACTTGATCAACATTAAAATGCTGACCGCTGCAAAACCTTAGCCTATCCTTGATAGCCTTGCATGTTTCCCCCACTTGCTGAGCTCCAACCATAAGAGTGCTCACCCTTGCTTACCGCTGTTCAGATGAGAACAACGGTGAGGAGTACTGGAGCGACTTTGAAGAGTTCTGAGGCATGCGATCCCCCAGTCATGTGCCTGTGGATGAAGAAGAAGAAGTTACCCGTTTAGTTATCGTTTGTTTTTGGACCTTCGTGTCCACTGCCTGAGTGTAATAATGAATATTGTATCGGTTAAACTCTTGTACGTTTGATTACAGTTATGGTATTACACTCTTTTGTCTATCGTATGTGTGTAACTTGATCCTGGCGCACATATGAGATGCATCCGGTTTTCCTTGTAAAATCGGGTGTGAGAGTCAACAACATTTATTGCAAGGCGTTATGCGACATTGGAGCACTAGTAAGTGTCTTGTCTTCTAAAATTTTTGATGAAATTCATGATCATACCATTGACCTAGTTCCAACCACTACTAAGTTAATCATGGGAGATGGTAGAATTGTTAAACCTATTGGAATTGCCCGAAATCTAGAAGTTTTAATTTCCTGAAAACATATACCAACCGATTTCTTCATTGTTGATGTCTACTATGATAAAAATGATCATGTAATTCTTGGTAGACCGTTTCTCAAGTTGGTTAATGCCATTTTAGATGCCGGAAAAGGAAAAGTAACTATTAATCTTGATGGGGATAATCATACATATAATTTTCTTCCCGCTTCTAGAATTGCCTCACCCCTACCTCTTGATGACGAAGAGGTAGAGAGCCTTCGTTTTGTTGAAACCTTTAGGGATTCATTGCAAAGGGCAATGGAGAATGAAACTAATAATGAGCTAGATGGAGAATTAGCGGAAGCCACTAAAGGACTAGAACCACAAGACGGAAGCTTAGAGGAAGATAAATTTGAAGACATTGGGGAAATTAAACATGAAGAACCACAAGTACCGGAGGTGGATCTTAAGCCATTGCCCAAAGGATTAAAATATGAATTTTTTGGGTCGGACAAGACTTATCCCGTGATCTTGAGCGACGAGTTGAGTCCCGAGGAGAATGAATTGCTGAATTTATTGAAAAAGCACAAAAAGGTGATCGGATATTCGATAAACTACCTCAAGGGACTTAGCCCAGCGTTTTGCACTCACCGCATACCTATGGAGGATCAATGCAAGCCCGTGGTGGACCATCAAAGGAGGTTAACCCATGCCATGCGAGAGGTGGTGAAGAAGGAGGTTATCAAGTTGTTAGACGCCGGAATCATCTACCCGGTGCCGCATAGCGAATGAGTGAGCCCCGTACATTATGTGCCGAAGAAAGGAGGTTTGACCGTGGTGAAGAATGAGAAGAATGAACTAATACTGCAAAGAACCGTGACCGGATGGAGGATGTGTATCGACTATCGCAAATTGAACAAAGCAACGAAGAAGGATCACTTCCCCCTACCGTTCATTGACGAGATGCTTGAGAGGTTAGCAAACCATGCATATTTTTGCTTCCTTGATGGGTACTCGGGGTCCATGCAAATTCCCATTCACCCAGATGATCAACACAAGACAACATTCACTTGCCCTTATGGAACATTTGCGTATAGAAGGATGCCCTTCGGTTTATGTAATGCTCCAGCCTCTTTTCAACGATGCATGATGGCGGTATTCTCGGAGTTCATCGAGGAAATCGTTGAAGTATTTATGGATGACTTCTCCGTTTATGGTAAAACTTTTGCGGATTGTTTAGCAAATTTGGATAAAGTTCTTACAAGGTGTGGGGAGGTTGACTTGGTGCTAAATTGGGAGAAATGTCACTTCATGGTGAAATAAGGAATAGTGTTGGGACACGTGATATCCGAGAGGGGGATCGAGGTGGACAAGGCCAAGGTTGAAGTAGTTGAGAAGCTTCCACCACCGACGGATATCAAATCTTTGAGGAGTTTCTTGGGCCATGCGGGATTCTATAGGCGATTCATCAAGGATTTCTCAAAAATTACAAAGCCGTTGACTAATCTTCTCCAAAAAGATGTGCCATTTGATTTTAGTGAGAAGTGCTTGGCAGCGTTCGGGACACTAAAGAGAGCTCTCATAACTGCACCTATCATTCAACCGCCCGATTGGAGTCAACCATTTGAGATCATGTGCGACGCTAGCGACTATGCCGTTGGAGCCGTGTTGGGACAACGAAAAGAAGGCAAGGTACATGCTATATATTATGCTAGCAAAACCCTTAATGGAGCTCAATTGAATTATGCAACAACGGAGAAGGAATTGCTTGTGGTAGTATTTGCCTTTGAAAAATTCAGATCATATATTGTGAATTCTAAAGTAATCGTCTACACCGATCATGCGGCAATCAAGTATCTCTTGTCTAAAAAGGATGCCAAGCCAAGGTTGATTAGGTGGATCCTTCTCTTGCAAGAGTTCGATGTGGAGATTCGGGATAAAAAGGGGTCGGAAAATGTTGTAGCCGACCATCTATCAAGAATGAATCGTGAGGATGATAAAGAGCCCATCGAAGACAAGATGAGAGATGATCATCTATATCGCATCCTTGACAAAGACATTTGGATGATCAACATTATTTGAGCCATACGAAAGATGCCACTTGATCACTTAGATAAGAATGCTCAAAGAAGGGTGATGGCTGAGAGTCAAAAATATTATTGGGATGCACCGTACCTCTTTAGGCTTGGAGCGGATGGAGTCTTGCGAAGGTGCGTACCAAGGGAAGAAAGAGTCGAAATATTAAGGAAGTGTCACTCAGGCGAGTATGGAGGACACTATGGGCACTTTAGGACTCAAGCAAAGGTATGGGCTAGTGGGTTCTATTCGCCGGAGATGCATCAAGATTCGAAAAGGTATGTTGCTTCTTGCCCGGAATGTCAAAGAACGGGGAATATATCTCAAAGGAATGCTATGCCTTTAAATTATAACTTGCAAATTGATATATTCGACGTATGGGGAATTGACTTCATGGGGCCTTTCACTAATTCAAATGGATATGAGCATATATTAGTAATGGTTGATTATGTATCCAAGTGGGTAGAAGCCATCCCTTGTCGAAGAGCTTCAACGGAGGAATCTATATCAATGATCAAGAATGTTATATTCCCACGCTATGGAGTCCCGTGAATTTTGATAAGTGATGGAGGAACACACTTCGTGGGAAATAGTTTCAGAAAGTGCTTGTCCAAGTTAGGGATCGAGCATAGAGTGGCCACGGCTTACCACCCACAAACCAATGGTCAAGCAGAAACTTCAACTAGGCAACTCAAGAGTATTCTTAACAAGACCGTTGAGAAGGGAGGTAAAGATTGGTCGAAAAAGTTGGACGGAGCATTATGGGCATATCGGACGGCACACAAGACACCAATAGGTATGACACCATATCAATTCGTTTATGGTAAATCTTGTCATTTGCCTTTGGAACTAGAGCACAAAGCATATTGGGCGATCAAGGAGATGAATCTTGATGTGGATGCCGCGAGAATCAAACGGAGAATTCAAATAAGTGAATTAGAAGAGATGAGGCTTAAAGCCTATGAGAGCGCAACCATCTACAAGGAAAGAATGAAGCGATGGTATGATAAAAGACTCCAAGCAAAGGAATTCAAAGAAGGCGACAAGGTCCTCCTCTTTAACTCAAAGTTCAAGATATTCGGGAAAGGCAAATTGAAAAGCAAATGGGATGGACCGTATGTCGTCCACTCGGTCTCGCCAAGCGGAGCGGTAATGATTATGGATATAAAAGGAGACCGATATGTGGTTAATGGACAGCGATTGAAGGTTTTTCTTGAGCCCGATGTCGTGCCCATCGACTACATTGACATATACACCATGGAGGACGAGCCCGAGCGTCAAGCCTAAGACGTAAAACAAGGTAACTTTTTTGTAAATAAATTTTCATTTTCTTTTCTTATTTTTATCGAGTGCTTTTCACGATTTTTAGCTGGACCTTTTCACCACATAGGCTAGTATGCATGAAACACATAGGCCCGCAGAAGATGGGCCATGGGGGCCCAAACCAGAGGGTAGGCTGGCCGGCCCATGCCGACCGGCCCAGCACCCCTGTGCATCGATTCTTGCTCGTTTTTCTCTAGGACATGGCTCGGTTTATTTCCTATCTTTGCCGACCTTTTTAGCAACTACAAAATTAGGAAGGGTAGGGTTTAGGCTGAGTTTTTCCCGAAGGAGTGGTGCTCTTCTTGTGGCAAGTTTCATTAGGTGTAGTAGCTAGCTTTCCTCTTGTACTCCTTGTAAAATTATGACGAGGACGTCGTAAGATCTAAGCGTGGGGGGAGCTCTTTTAAATTTTTGCTCAAGTGGTGAAAGGTCGAGTCTTAAAGTCGAGTCAAGTTTGAGTCTTGTTTTTAATTTTTAGCTCGTGATGTGTCTTAAATTAGCGTTGAGTCAAGAAAAAGAAATAAAAAGAGTCTTATACATTTTGTGTCGTGCTAGTCTTTTGTTTCTTTTACTTGTTATATCTTTCTTTTATCCTTATTATTTGAGCATGAGCATTGAGAATAATTGTTTACCGTGGTGCTTAGTGGAAGTTTACCTTTGAAAGTATCCATGCTCAACTTTGATCTAGGACCTTACTTTGGCTATGCTTTGAGTAATACTAATATTGGAGGTGTTTATTTCTGAAAATTATGAAAAACCCCTTGCAATGAAGGTTAGCGATTTCTTTCTCCAAGTTGAGAGGCAAGTCTATCCTATACAAGGCCTAAACTATATATATATACTCCACCATAAGTGTTATTTAGCATGATGAATTGGGTTAGGACTTTACTCTCTTGGGAGGTCTAATTTCAAGCAATGATCATGTCCTTGATGTTATATCTTTTATTGCTAGCCTCGTCATATATTCGGTAATGGGAACTTCACATTGAATGCCTGTTGGTATTTGTTAAGCCTACAGAAATATTATGATGGATAATCCGCAAGCGCACGGATACCGGTGAGCATTCCACCCGGGAGGGGGTTTTAAATATCGAATCCACAAGGAGAATGGTAAAGAGAGTATCTGAGGTATATAACTAATCACTGAGTAGCTATCAAGGACTTGACAGAAAGAGAGATAAGGAAAACTTAAGGATGTCTGGTTCTTATTCTCACAAGCTATGTCTATATTGTTCTTATGGGGTGATTGTCTGAAGGCACACTTAGGAAAGGGAACCTCCCGAGAATCTATGGGGGGAGTCCTACGGTTTCTATAGATGGGAGGTGGACAGCAAAGGACAGACGGGAACAAGGTCACTTCCCGCTTCTACCACACGATCCGGAATATAGAAGGCATTCATAAGCTAGCTAGTCTAAGCACCACGCTTACACTAAACATGCAACTTTAACTCAAGAGCGACAGGAATTAAAGTACTCAGAGAGTTATGAACCGTAAGAACAATAAAAAAAATGTTACTCACTTGAATAAGAAGTCGATCTTTCCACAAGGTCTCAGGATCAGGCTCCAATGGAGTTGATCCCAGAGGTAGAAGATGAAGAGGAGACACCGACAGGTCCGGGCCTTCCTTCAGCTTCGCCTCTACCGCTCTCTAATCCTCTCGAACAAGATTAGCTAGATCTAAATAGATCGTGGCTCTAATCTCTCAACTTGATACTAACTCTCCAACTCTAATTCTAATCTAGATCTCTAATCTCAGATAGGCATGGAGGATCTGATAGAATGAATTGTTGTCTACCCTGGGGTCAGGGGGTCCGCTTATATAGCCCGGAGGAGACGACGTGCACCGTACGATCAAACCGACCTAACTTGTGGTTTAGATTGATCCTCATAGGCGGTGGAAGAACATTCCGGAAGCTGGGCCCATTTGGCGCCAGGGGGGGCCGACCGGCCCCACCTCCAGGCCGATCGGGCTGGGGTGGGCCCCCCTCGGGGTCCACTTCAGCCAGGTGGGTCCTTGATCCTTCTAGATGCTTCTTTCTTAGGTGTTAAGTCACGTTGAGTTCCGGAGCCTTCTGGAGTCTTCTAGAGTCGTTTCTTTGCATATTTTCTGAATAGTCCCTGTAAATTCATAGATTCACCAAAACTCATGGAAATTGTCAATATAAACCCTAATAAGGTGATCTAATTATATTTTAGTCCTTTTTCCAGTAAATGTGAGGGGAAATATTTATAGATAAAATGTGCCAACAATGCCCCATACATCGCCAGATTCCATACCCGAAACCATAAACATCTTTTTGTCATCTTATTCCTTGAATACAACCCATGTCCGAAGATTCGTTCAATTTTTAGGTAAGGTTTTATTTAAAATTCAGATTGGTATTCATGTCAAAAGGATGGGCGAAAGGCTTCGGAATAGAAGATAAAGATGTGGAGGAAAGAAAAAATATATATGTATATGTGTGTGCACACACAAGAAAAAAAATAGAAAGAGAGAGAGAAGAAAGAAAAAGAAAAGAGAGAAAAGAAAAGAACAGAGAAAAGAAAAGAAGAGAGAAAAAAGAGAGAGAGAGAAAAATCCAAGGCAAAGCAAGAAGGATATAATGAGGGATGATAAGTCAAGTGAAGATCAAGAGAAGTGCAAGGAAGGATGTGATGATGTTGAGAATGAATCTTCGATATTCCATACCATGTGCAATTCGACATCGAGGACATCATTAGTGCCGTGAAGTCATTATTCTTTTTCTCTTTGCACATGTCCACCATTCTAAATCTTCTCATCCTTGATACCCTTACATATGGTTTAACTCTCATGATCATTGGCTTGGAAGGTGAACAACCACTAGAGGATTTTCTTAACTTGATAATACTTGTGCTAACTTCACTAGCCATACCTAAAGCTCCACCTTACATTATAAATGAGAGACTTATGGGAGGTGAGAGTTTATGAAATTATTTAGGATAGCCATATTAAATGAGTGACATGTGAGAACTTGGAGGAGGACTTTGTCTAATACTTTATGTAGGAATTTTATTTCTAAAAGCTTGTGAAAACCCTCCGATGGAAGTAAGAAAGAAAGTGTAGTTAGAGATGAGGATCTCTAGTGAAAGGTATGAGTTGTGGGATAAGTCTTGAGTTGGTAAATTTCTAAACGCCCATGTTTACGTTATGATCTTTGTTTCATGTCTCTTATATTAAAGATGAATGAGTGACTAACTTATAAGGAAGGTATTGACGAAGCATGTTTCAACTCCTTGGATGAACAACTTGTGAGCAACTTGCTCGAGGACGAGCAAGATCTAAGCGTGGGGGGATGTTGGCGGTCGATTTTCGTCAACCAAGAACACTTGTTATGTTATGGTTTGAACTTCATTTTGAAACTAACCCGCCACTAGGCATACTAATGATATAACAAGTTCACCGTTGGATGTGCATTTTGGAGTATAGTGTTTTTGCAGGAATTCACGTATTAAATGAGGAAAGATGGAACTAGTTCGGAGAACGTTTTGCAAGTCAATCAAGGAGCTCCAACCGTGTGCGAACTTGCCTCCAAAGGTGGCAAGGACCAATGTGCTTGAATGGAGAACTCCCGAGGACCGAGATGAAAAGACCGGAAGTTCATGCATAAAGATCTCCCTCAACTTCGTCGCGGAGATAACGACGTCCAAAGCCCACAATTGAAGGGCCCAATGATCCAAAATGCAGGAGATGGAGCGTGGAGAAAATTGGGCCGAAACCGGGCCAGGAAAGGCCCAGGCCGGTCGGCCCAGCCCTTTCTGGTGTCGGTTCGCGCCCCCCTTTCTTCGGTGTTAAGTATGTGGAACCCTAATCGCGTGGGCAAGCCGCCATTCGCCAGAGACACCATCTAGTTGCTCAGAGCCGCCAAGGAAGAGAAGATCGACTACGAGAGAGACCCTTGGGGGAGGACACTCGGGAGAGATCATTGCCAAGCCCAAGGGAGGTCGCCACGAGGAAGGAGGACGCCGAGAGCTTGCCACGGCGCCGCCGGAGTTGAAGGACAACGAAGATCCATTTTCATCGGAGGCATCCACCATCTCAACGGTGCCATGCCTAGCACCATGATGGGGTAAAGTCTTTCGTTTGTCCATGGAGTTGTAACAGAACTTGAAGTGTAGTCACCTATACATCTTGTTTGGATCATATGTCTATCATACCTATTGTTGATGATGCTTAATGTTTAAGGCTAGCTACCGTGCTTTCGGGGTTGCTCCCGTAGATCGCGTCAACATATCGTGTTCATTAGGGTTAGTACTGTGAGACATGGGTACCCCTGGGTCCCCACCGACCAGGCTCACGGCCGTCCCCGACAAGTGGGTCCGGCCTACCAGAAGACCTGCCGACCTGACAGTGGGCCCAACCGACCTAGTTGGTGGCCCACACGACCTCCTGAAGACCTTCCAGAAGATTCCAGATGACCTTATCCGCTATGACTTCGAGACTTGGCGTGCAAGACAAGACATCGGTGGATTCCGACCAAGCAGATCGACGAATATGGTAAGTGTTGTAATCAACTAGACTTAGGTCTCCTGGTTGTAACCGACCAGGAGTCTGGGAACCGACCTTGTCCGCTGGACAATATAAGGTGGACAGGGCGACCCCTTGTAAACATACACAATCCTCAAGCAATCTACACCAAGAACTGGACGTAGGGTTTTACTCTCCGGAGGCCCGAACCAGTGTAAACTCACCGTGTTCTCTGTGTTCCGTGTGCTCGTGCGCAACCTTCGAGTTCTTAGCCTTAGATTCCCCCCCCCCGCCGAACAACTAAACCACCGGGGTTAACCCCCTTGTGGTCTGTCTATATCTAACCATCTGATAGTTGGCGCGCCAGGTAGGGGAGGAATCCAGGGTTCTTCGTGCAACTCGATGGCTTCGACCAACGGCGTCATCTTCCCGGAGAGCATGGCGGACATCCTCGCCAACCCCGTTGAGATCTGCTTCGGCTCCATGCTGGCAGAATCCACCACTCTAGCCGCTTGCCTCGTCATCGAGAGCAATGCGGTCACTTCCAACCAGCAAGTCGGATCCGATCTACTGGAGAAAACCCACCCACCCACACCTAGCGACCTGATCGCGGGGCTCGATCGTGTTGAAGACATGCTCTCTGACACGATCAAGGTCTGTGAGCGCGTCAAACGCCCTCGCAGGTCCCCTCCATCTTCATCCCGCATGCCTCGTGGTCTATGGAACGCAGCTCACGTAGCGTCTCACTACATGAAGCGCAAGATCTAGATCGAATCTGGACCCAAGACCCCACATCGTGGAGACCGCAGGGGTCACCTCGACGATCCTTGCCCTGTCCACGAGAACTCCAAACACATGACTCGCCAGTGCTGTGTGCTCAAGAAGCTTCGCCGACCTCTCACCACGGCTCATCGCCGCCAGTTCAACCGCGAGCCATCTCCGGACCGCCTCGCGTTTTAGATCGCTCGTACGACCATCTCCCCGAACTATCCGGGAGAAGCATTTGAGATCCCAGACCAAGAGGTCCTAGTGGTCTCCGCAGACGTACCTCCTCAGCCCGGAGAAACAGACGAGTAGCACGTAGAGCGTGAAAGCGCCAACACCGCAAGAGCTACACGTCGTCAGCAGGAGTTAGATGCAGCTGCCGCGGGCGCAGGTCAGCCCGTGGCCAACGTCGAACAAGGTGCCGGCAACCAACCAGCAGGCAACATCGGGGCGCAAGCCCCCGCAGCTCCAGCAGCTCCTCAGCAGCACCAGAATCGCAACGAGCCTCGCCGAAACCGCCTACGTGCCAGAGACCTCCTGAGGGACTTTGAGCAAGACGGCCATGAAGTCTACAATTCCCCTCAAGCAAACTTAGGCGCAGCCCTTGCCGCGCTGGGTCAACTTGAGGACACTCCTGCAATACGGCGTCTTCAAGCTCACATCCGCGTCGCCACCACCCAGGTCGAAGAAAGGGGCCCAGGATACAGCAGATCAGCTGCAAGCTCCTACTCCAGGAGTAGGTCGGAGCACCCTCGCCAGCGACGCCGCAACAATGCTCCCCCTGAGCTCGTAGCTGAAGAGGGAAGAGGTGAAAACGAAGTAGTGCAGCCGGTCAACCTTGCTGCCAACGCTGCCGCTAACGCCGCAGCCAACCCTCCAGCCAACGCTGCCGCTAACGCCGCAGGCAACGTCGCCAACAATGCAGCTAATGCTGCTGGCGCCCAACAAAACGCTGCTGCCAATGCAAGGCAGAACGCTGGAGCTCAACCTCCACCAGTACAAGCCAACCACGCCGAAGGTAGTCAACGTCGACGTGTACGAGACGAAGTGGAAATAGCACGTCGTGCTAACTACGACCGCGACAACGGGGTCCCTGATCCCCTTGACGCCAACAATCCTGTTCAAGCAACAAAACTTCGGCAGATGCACGACCAAGAGCTTCTACGACGTGCCCAGTATGACCAAGATAATGGTCCTCCAGATGACCTCTACATCATCCCGACGGCCTATGCCCCATCAGCCAGTCCTGGAGCGGTCAACAACTTCCCGGTGTTTTCACGTCGTCTCAGGACAATCAGATACCCCAAAGACTTCAAGCCAGCCATTGAAAAATACGACGGTCGCTCTGACCCAAGTATTTGGCTCAAGATGTACAGCATCGCGGCACGCGCCTCTGGAGGCAACGAAGACCACATGGCAGGGTACTTCCCCCTTGTGATGGGCAAAGCGCCACTCCTGTGGCTCGACAATCTTCCTGCGGAGTGCATCACCTCATGGGCGACCTTGTCATGGCTCTTCACGACCAACTACCAGGCGACCTACAATCGTCCTGGCAACACACATCATCTCGCCAGAGTGCGGATGAGGCGCGACGAAACTCTCAGAGAGTACACTAACCGCTACTTTGAGAATCGCAACACCCTTGCAGGTGTCAAAGACAAAGACATCATCGCTTACTACAAGAAGGGAGTCACCAACATCAAGCTCTTCGAGAAGATCCACGAAGCTGACGCCCACACCATCGCCGACCTCATGGCCTATGTCGAGAAGCTTGTCGATACTCAAGATGCAGTGATGCATGACTTCAACGTGGAAGATCACGATGACGGTGGCAGCAGGTCGCGCAAGTGATCTGGCGAAGTCTACGCGACTGATCCACCCAGACCCTCCACCTTCCTCGAAGGTGACTTCAACATGGTCATGGACGACCAGTGCCAGTTCCACCGCGACGCCAAGCATACCATGAGGGAGTGAGAACAACTAAAACGCGCCCCAGGGGTACCCCCGGAACCCAAGAAGACCAAGAGTGGCAACAATGACGACCAGAACAGCAGCCACCGCTATGACAACCGTAACCATCGACCTGATCGACGTGATTACCACGACCACCGACCCTACCATCGCAATGACGACAGGGACCGCCATGACTACCGCTGCGACTATCGCTGCGATGATCACCGTGATGATCGCCGCGATGATCGACGCGACGACTACCACCGCGACGATCGCCGTGAAGACAACCGCAACGACCGGCGTGACGAGCGCCGTGATGACAGTCATGACGATCATCGTTGCCAGGACGACCACAACCGCAACGACAACAACCGCAAGGAGCATTCGCCACCACCACCGCCAAAAGGGGGCAACCCCAATGGTGCGTTTCAGACCGCCAACCGGGAAATCAACTTCATCGTTGGTGGTCGTCAGGCAACCAAGAGCAACAGACAGCAACGATCAAACGCAAGGGAGATCGGCCAAGTCAATACTGAAACTCCACAACCTCTGCGTTGGTCGGAGTACCCAATCACTTTCTCCAGGAAAGATCATTGGGTGCACATACCTGACCCCGGGACCTACCCGCTGGTCATCAACCCCATAGTGGACGGCGCGTTCCTGCCTAAGACCCTCATCGATGGGGGCAGCAGCCTGAACATCATCTTCACAGAGACGCTGAGAAAGATGGACTTCGACTTCAACAAGAAGACCGCCTGCGATGAACCCTTCTACGGGGTTGTGCCCGGCAAGGCTGCGTACCCCATAGGTCGTGTATGCCTGCCAGTCACCTTCGGTACCAAGGAAAACTTCCGTACAGAGTACCTGACGTTCGAGGTCGCGGACTTCCGCTCCTCCTACCACGCCATCCTTGGTCGACCTATGTTGGCGAAATTCATGGCTATACCACACCACACCTACCTCATCATGAAGATGCCGGCACCAAACAGGATCCTTTTCGTCCTTGGTGACATCATGGTCTCCTACAACTGCGAGAGCTCCACCGTAGAACTCGCCAAAGATTCTGCCTGCAAAGCTACAGCTACGGTCATGGTCGCTCAGGCCGCCAAGATCGACCAAACCACTCTGGAGGTGCCAGAGCAGAAGCGTACAACCACAGCCTTGGATCCAAGTCCTACTGTGAAGAAAGTTTGCCTCGACCTGCCCGACGCATCCAAGGAAGTCACCATCGGGGCCGACCTCGACCCCAAATAGGAACTCGCGCTCACCAGTTTCCTCCGGGACAACGCCGACATCTTCGCATGGAGCCCATCTGATATGCCCGGTGTCCCCAGGGAGCTGGCTGAGCACGCCCTTGAAGTAAGCAAGACCGCACGACCTATCAAGCAAAAGCTCCGGCGATTTGCAAAAGATAGAAAGCAAGCTATAGAAGTAGAAGTCTGTAAGCTCTTAGCTGCAGGATTCGTCCGTGAATGTAAACACCCGGTCCTTGTACCCAAGAAAACTGGAGGATTAAGGATGTGTATCGACTACACCGACCTTAACAAGCACTGCCCGAAAGATCCCTTCCCTCTTCCTCGCATCGACCAGGTCGTGGACTCCACGGCTGGTAGCGTCCTACTTTGCTTCCTCGACTGCTACTCTGGGTATCACCAGATAGCCCTGAACACCGACGATGAAGACAAGACGGCGTTCATAATGCCCAATGGCATCTATTGCTACAAGGTCATGACCTTTGGCCTGAAAATCACCAGCGCGACCTACCAGAAGGCGATACAGAAGTGCCTGAGTTCTCAGATCGGGAAAAACGTAGAAGCCTACGTCGACGATGTGGTCGTCAAGACTACTGAACAAGACCAGCTCATCGCCGACCTTGCCGAGACCTTCACCAACCTACGAGAGTACCAGTGGAAGCTCAACCCAACCAAGTGTGTCTTCGGTGTACCCTCCGGACTGCTCCTGGGCTTCATGGTCGGACACCGAGGCATTGAAGCCAACCCCGTCAAGGTCGACGTAATACGCAACATGGCCAAGCCATCTTGCACGAAAGACGTCATGAAACTCACAGGTATGATGGCGGCCCTAGGTCGTTTCATCAGCAAGCTCGGCGAAAAAGGTCTGCCTTTCTTCAAGCTATTAAAGAAAGTAGATAAGTTCGTATGGGATGAAGAAGCACAGAAGGCTTTCGAGACCCTCAAAGACTCCTTGACTACGCATCCAATCATGACACCACCCATACCAGGGGAAACTCTGCTACTCTACATCTCTGCCACCACTAATGTGGTCAGCACGGTTCTCGTCGCAGAACGAGAAGAAGAAGGGCAGGCTTACCCTGTTCAACGACCAGTGTACTACGTGAGCGAGGTCCTGGCCGACGCTAAGACATGATATTCACAGCCTCAGAAGTTGCTCTATGCACTCCTCATCACGTCGAGAAAGCTTCGCCACTACTTCCAAGCCCACAAGATCACGGTACCTTCATCATTCCGTCTAGGGGAGATCATCCGCAACCGCAACGCCAACGGCCGCATCGTCAAGTGGTCGGTGGAGCTTGGAGAGTTCGACATCGAGTTCTGCCCTCGGCAGGCGATCAAGTCACAGATCCTAGCTGACTTCGTGTCAGAATGGACAGAGATCCAGATGCCCCCTCCCAAGGAGAGGCATGAACACTGGATAATGTACTTCGACGGTGCCCTCAACCTCGAAGGCGCAGGAGCAGGAGTATTACTCATCTCTCCTCAGGGGGAGCAGCTCAAGTACGTCCTGCAGAAACACTACAAGGCTTCCAACAATGGAGCAGAGTACGAAGTGCTAATTCATGGGCTCCGTATAGCAGTGTCCCTTGGCATCAAGTGACTACTAGCGTACGGCGACTCCAAGGTCATCATTGAGCAAGTCAACAAAGAGTGGGATTGTGTCAAAGACACAATGGACGCTTACTGTGCCGAAATCCGCAAGCTCGAAGGCCACTTCGAGGGAATTGAGTTTCAGCACGTGCCACGCAACAACAATGTGGCCGCCGACGTACTATCTAAACTAGGCTCCCGGCGAGCTCTAGTTCCTGCGGGTGTGTTCGTCCAAGACCTACGCAAACCGTCAATCAAGCTATTGGATCTGGAAAACCCGGACCAAGCACAACCCGACCTAACCCCAGCACCTCCCCGTGATGTGCTGATGACAGAAAAAGAGGATGATTGGCGCGAGCCTTTCTTAGCCTTCCTACTCGACCAACGAGTCCCAGAAGACAAAGCCGAACGAGAACGCATTACACGGCGTAGTGCCAACTACGTCATGATTGGTAACGACCTATACAGAAAAGCCGCCGCTACCGGCGTCCTGATGAAGTGCATCTTGCGATCAGAAGGTCTACAGCTCCTGGCTGAGATTCATGGCGGTGAGTGTGGCTGCCACGCAGCCTCTGCCAATCTGGTCGGCAAGGCGTATCGATCTGGCTTCTACTGGCCCATGGCCATGTCTGACGCTAAAGACCTCGTAAAAAGGTGCAAAGGATGCCAATTCTTCGCCAAACAGTAGCACCTGCCAGCTCAGGCCCTGCGCACAATTCCCCCATCTTGGCCCTTCGCCATGTGGGGCCTTGACTCCGTGGGTCCGTTCCGAACTGCCCCAGGTGGCTACAGGTATATCCTCGTGGCCGTCGACAAATTCACCAAGTGGATTGAAGTCCGACCTGTCGCAAAAGTCATGTCGGAAGAAGCAGCAAAATTCATGCAAGACGTAGCACATCGCTTCGGTGTGCCCAACAGGATCATCACTGACCTAGGGATGGCCTTCACAGGGTCTGCCTTTTGGGATTTTTGCCAAGATAATACGATCGATGTCTACTACTCCTCGGTCGCCCACCCCAGGTGCAACGGCCAGGTCGAACGTGCCAATAGCATGGTTCTTCAAGCTCTCAAAGATCGTATCTTTGATGACGCTTCAAACTACACCACCCGATGGTTAGCCGAGCTACCACACGTAATCTGGGGTCTAAGGACCCAAGTCAGTTCCGCTACGGGCTTCTCACCTTTCTTCCTGGTCTATGGCTCGGAGGCCATCCTACCCACCGACGTCACTTTCAGAGCTCCACACATACAGTTCTACGAGGAGGGAGAAGCCGAGCAAACTAGTCGTATCGACCTCGACAGCCTCGAGGAGCAGAGAATGACAGCCGTTATGAGACAAGCTCATCACGACCAGCAACTCCGTCGGTACCATGATCGCAATGTCAAGAAGACCTCCTTCAACGTTGGCGACCTAGTCCTAAGGCGTATTCAGAAGACCGACGGCATGCACAACTTTCTGCCTCTTGGGAAGGACCCTTCATCGTCACCGAATTCATCAGCCCATCCACATATCGCCTCCAATGGGGCGACGGGCAAGGCGTACCCAACCCTTGGAACGTGGAGCACCTACGACGATTCTACCCGTAGAATAGTTTTTATTACAGCTATGTATTCCTCGTCCTTGTACTTTTTCAGTTTCAATAAATATTAATTAAAGCAGTCATCTGCTGTGTCTCGAGTCCTACCTCCTCCCCTTTCATGTCATAAACCCTCCCCCTCGACATGCTCGGGGGCTTGGCCAACGCCAACACAAGGGTCGTAAGACCTGGGCGTTAAGATTTCAGTTCCTCCCCCTCGACATGCTCGGGGGCTTGACTCATGCCAACTTATGGGTCGTTCGACCTGAGGATGTCGTCCCTCATGACTACCTACTTTGTGTTGTTGCGAGCCTGCTTGGTCGTAAAGGTTGCAAAACCTGAGTCCTAGACTCCCTCCCGCGCACTAATCACACGTAAGCCTCCCCGCTGAGCTGTGGTGGTTGGTAAGCCAGCCTCTCCGTAAGTAGTGGTTAGCAGTGCATAATACAAGACATGTCACTTCAAGACTACCAAGTTCGCGCAAACACAAAACAAGTACGTCATGCAGGCCACAAAAGAAGGTTATGAAGTAATGTTTTACATGACTGGAAGAGGGAGGGGGTACAGCTCTAAGACTACGACTACTCCTCCCCGTCCTCACCATCATAATCAAGGGCGTCCATTACCGCCGTAGCGGCGTCACGCACTTCAAGCTCCAAGACCTTAAGATCCTTCGTCGTGTCTGAGCCTTCTCCGACCTTGACCATGTCAACGTCGGGGTGGTGAGACTTCACCCGGACGAACGCCTCCGTAGCCGCCGCCAAGCTCGTTGCCTTCAGGAGGTCGAGCAGCTTCTCGGGCGCGGCCAGCAGACAGTCGATAGCAGGCTTGGGCTCCTCCCCCTCGACCTGCGACGCTAGTATGTCCATAGCAAAGTGGGCAGCGTTCTTCAGGTCGTTTAGCTCCACCTCTTGCCCTGCAATGATCACTTGGTCATTCTGCAGCGCCTTCAAAGCTACCTCAAGACTGACCTCAAGATCCCGTCGAGCCTGTTTCTCATAAGCCAGCTTTTGAGATACAGCGAACTCACTATCTATGGTCTCCTTCATCACCCGCTTCAGTTCCTTGGCGCCAGAATCGACCTCCCGCAGGTTCACCTCCAAGCTTCGAACTTTCTCCTTGGTGTTCTTCAGCTCGTTTTTGAGGTCGTCCTCTCGCCTGTGGAAGTCTGCAATATACAAACAAACCTTTGAGGTCAAATCCTCAGTAGCGCAAGATACTGGTGATCAAACACCTGTAAGATAGTCAATCTCACCAATGCTTGCGGCATTGAATTGCGAGTTGGCCTCTTGGGTCTTCCGCCTCTCCTCGACCAGCTCGTCCTCGAGCTTCTTCCTGTCCGCCGCCGCCGTCTCACGGACCTGCTTGAGCTCCTACTCAAGCTCAACCACCCGCAGCTGCGTCGCTGCAGCATTCTTAAGTAGGTCGGCCCCTGCCCTTGGCACGGTCAGCCAGCGACTGCTTCACAGAAACAAGAAAACAGGTCGTCAAGAACAGTTCCAAAGCAAGCTGTCAAAATTAGTACAAGAGTAGTGCTTACCGTAAACACCTGGTTGAGAGTCAAGATCGCACTACGGACCGCCCTCATATCCTCGTTGTCGTGGAAGATATCCTCCTGCCAGGGAGTTCCGGTCCAGTCAATCTCTTCACGCCTCAACATCGGCCCCGTTGACGTCGGCCCCGTTGTTTTTGGGTTCTCCCGCGGCTGCTCGATCTGAATTGGGTCCGCAGTTGGGTCCTGAGCTGATGTGCTGGGTACCGAGTTGATGGGGTCCACGTCGATAATAGGCGGACTCGTCGAAACCCTGACGTCGCCCACGGAACCGTGTGTTCCGGCCTCAGTAGCAGGCGGAGGAGCCGCCGTCCCCGCATCGTCGACTGTAGCCTAAGCCCTGGCCTCCTGGTTGGACGACCTCGTCCGTGAAGGTGAATCTTGAGCACCCAAGGTGCTCTGGGGTTGGACCACCGACCTGCAGAAATCTTCGTCAACACAATGCAAGAACCAGTAAATGAATGAACTTCAGTGCTACGACCCTACCTCACAGCAGCCGGGGCACGTAGCTTCAGCCTAAAGGGTCGTACTTTTACCAGCACAGGCACCCTTGCCTGCGCACCAGCGGTAGCCCGCTGCGCCTCCCTCATCCGACGGAGGACATCCTCATTTGTCTTCTGCTCTAACTCCTGCTGCCTCTTGGCCGCGGGACTCAGCGACCTCCTCGCCATACGATCTTCCACAACTGGTGGATCGTCGGTAGCTTCATCTTCATCATCTTCGACCTCCTTGGTCAAAGGTGTAGGAATTGTCGGCGTCTGGACCGCCGGGGGAGGGCTCGCCCTCCTCTTCCTCTTCTTCTTGTCCGCCTCGAGTTTGGCGGTCTTTGCCGCCTCGACCTTGGCAGCAGCCCTTGTGGTTGACTGCTTTGCTGTCGCTGCCCTTGTCTTACGTCCGGGCTTTGTGGCGCCACCTGCTGCAGGTGGGTTCGCCGCATCGTCACCAACCTCCGGGTCGGTATCTTCGTCGGCTTCAACAGATGAATCTGATTCATAATTCTCCAGCAGCCCAGCTGCTGGAGGTTGGTACTTGTCCGACCTCAGCTTCCGACGGGGCTCCTGGCCTCTTGGTAGGGGTGCTGGGCACCAGAACTGCATCTCTCGAACCTGCATCGCACAAGACACCAAAAGTAAGATCGACGCAAAAAAATAAAA
The DNA here is from genome assembly GCA_036936925.1 of Cenchrus fungigraminus. Lineage (NCBI taxonomy): Eukaryota > Viridiplantae > Streptophyta > Magnoliopsida > Poales > Poaceae > Cenchrus > Cenchrus fungigraminus. The sequence goes on along the minus strand of CM072778.1, from coordinate 40,172,003 downwards.
AACGCCAAAACGACCTGGCAGTCTTAGAACTTACGGGGTCAGTTGGTCGGGACAAGGAGTATGCCTTTAGGCACTTCTTACCTCGAGTATGCCTGGTGTAGATTTGCGACACCCTGGCCATCATCTCCCCTTTGGAGACTTTGTGGTTGACTTCACGAGTGGGGTCCGATTGCCCCCAATACTCGTATGCCGGGTGCACCCGATCCTTGATCGGCTGGATCAGGCGACGGCAGAACGACCTCGCCATCGAGCCTCCTGTCACACCTCTTTCCTTGAGGTCATGCACCAGGGCAAGCACCTCCTTGACATCATCCAGCTCGCGAGAGGTCAGCTGCAGGTCCCACTCCGGTATCTTCTCAGGCTTGTGCCCAGTCCGCTTCGGGAGCACAGGCTGCTGATCGGCAATATAGAACCATTCCGACCTCCACCCTGCGGTGTTGTCCGGAAGGTCCATATCAATCCATTCCGCCTTGAGACCTGATCTCAAGCAGAACATCACCGCTCCCACTACACCAGTGCAGTTGCCGGTGAACTTCACGTTGAAGAGATGCCGCCAGAGGAAGAAGTGGGGTGCTATCCCCAGATATGCCTCACAGAAGTGGATGAACGATGAAACTACAGTTATGGAGTTGGGGACGAGGTGTACCAGCTCCAACTTGTAGTAGAAAAGAAGACCTCTGAAGAAGTCACCGGCAGGGATGTTGAACCCGCGCTCGAAGAAGGAAACGAAGACGACATGCTTGTTGTCGTCCTCCGTCGGAAAGGCTTCGCCCGTAGGCGCCTTCCACTCCACTTCCGCCTTGGACCTTAGAAGCCCGCGGTCCACCAGCGCTTGGATCTTCACCTCGGTCACCGTCGAGGGTTCCCACACTGTCCGCGGATCTGGGATTTGACGAGCCGCGGCCGCCATTTCTTGAGCTCGGGTGGATCTAGATCTAAAGTTCACTAGGGTTTTGATGCGCATACGAAGCGAAGCGACGCGTGGATAGCGGAGCCGGCATGCGGTCTGCAACAGATGGCGGCGGACTGAGGATTCTAGGGCGGAGCTTGGCGGCGGAATGCGCGGTGGCTAGGGCGCAAGGATTTCGGCGGAGATGGCGAGAGGAAGAAGAAGATGATGGGGACGGTCAACGCCGGTCCCCGCCGTTCTATTTATAAGGGCCCCACCGGGTCTGCCCGTTGCGGCTCCTTCCACAGGAAGGAGCTCGCCCTAACGACTATATGCCGCTAATTTCGTGAGACGATCTCGCTAGATCTTACGCCAATAGATATATACTCAACGGATAGTTTAGCGACCTATACCCTGAGTTTAGGTCGTGAATACAACAAAATTATCAGGTCGTCCTGATAGCACATTTCGATCTTCATGAGGTCGACAAGCCCCCAAATTACGTCACTTTAGGTCTTTGATGAATAATTTCGTCAAATCGATCATTACATGACAGAAGAGAGCGAACATTACACGGGAACTATGAAGGTACACAAGTCACCTGCGACCGTATTGGATCCAGAACCCGTGAGAAAATACAAACATATTTGAAGACCTGGTCTACTTAGAGCAATCCTTGAGGTGTACTCTGCTATAGCAGAGCACATCGCAAGAATTCTCCTAGCTCCAGGACCTCGATGGTGGCCTTGCGGTGAACAGCTGCGCGACGCCGCACGTAGCAGGGCATGCTCTGTGCCGGACTATGGAATGCAGACACGAGCTTGCTCTTCGACGCGGGCCGTAAGCCTTCGACAAGCATCACGTGCTCCCCAAAGACTTGCAGCTGCACCTCGAGCCTCTACAGCATCACCTCCAAACTCTCCTTGATTCCTTGCTGAGGCAAGGTACAAAGAGTGGGTGTGATGCCTACATTTCGCAAGAGTTCTTCTAGCTCCAAGCTTCTACACACACAGCATTCTACAATCTGGTGGACGGACACATGCCCCTGGCATGGCCTCAATACTACCCTGCGGCTTCATAGCTCAACAATGCTCGGTTCTTGCCTCCTTCAGTCTCACGGTGCTATTTATAGCCAAAGCCGGGCCTCGGGCAGCTGGCGAAGTGATAACACTGACACCACGTGGTCCAGAGGGCCTGCAGACATGTGCGTGATTAAAGGCGATGACTTTACCCTGTCTCGCGACGTCTTCGTTGCTAGTGCATCAATGATGCCTGAGCCCGCCGCAGAATCACATGGCTACAGTGCACCCCTTGATTCGTGGGCAGTTTGTCGTTTTCTGGGTGGCAAGAGAATCTCCGACCACTGTTGACCCGTGATCCCGCAGTCTACGGTAAACGACAAGCCTGACTCTGTGTCAGAGGGCCCGGCGCCTCACTACATCTACGGACGACGACGAAGATAACACCCACCCTTTTACGACTCGACGTCTTCATTGCACCCTCTAGGCTCTGCATCCTGGTGCACCCGCTATGGCTCTGCATGTAAACAGACCTATTCCAATTAGCCTATATTTCTGTTTCCTGAGCAGAATGGTTGTAGGTTCGATTGAAGACCTTCCGGGGTAGGCGTGCCTCGCTGCTCTGCCAGATCCGTCTGGGCGCCTGGAGATCAAAAGCTTCACGTCTGCGATTTCGTCGGGCCCCCGAGGTCAGTGTGCCTATTGCTGAGGTCATCAATACCTTAGTGCCATGGCTCTGCTGGATGGCTAGCAGCTATGTTGGTCGTCTGGGCACCAAAATGGCCTTCCTGAGGTCAGCGTGCCTTAATACCTAGGTCTTGCAATACCTCGGTATGTCTATGGCTCTGCCAACCTAGTTGGGCGCCCTGGATGCGTGACCTTCCGAGGTCAGTGTGCTCTTGTAGCCCTGCCAGCCCGCTCTGGACACTCAGGATTTTACATCAGGAATGAAGGCCTTCATGTGGGGTGCGCGCCTAATGGTCCTGCCAAGTACTTCCGGGTGCTTGGGCGCTTCTTGATTTGAGACCTTCTTGAGGTCGGCATGCCTCGGGTGGCTCTGCCAGACTCTTTGCAGCTATGCAAGATATCTGGGTGTCTCTACACTCCATACGTTCAAGATCAACATTATTTCGCCAGCTTCATCATTGATTGTTTCGACCTCTTTAGAAGACCGCTTCATGCAACGCACCTTTCAAGATCTTGTTGGGTATCCTCGGATACTGGGCATAAGTAGAATTGAGGCCTCTTCGAGGTCGGCACGCCTACAAGGCCTCCTTGAGGTCGGCCCTGCCAGACTCCTTGCAGCTATGCTAGGAGATCTGGGTGTCTCTACACTTCGTGCGATCAAGACCATGACTTAGTTTTTCTTCTCTTTTTGAGCATCAAACCAGCCATGCTGCCTGCTTCAATGCTCGGGGACTACTCTACGAGAGCGTCTTCGACGCCCTCTTGTTTTTCTTCGTCGTATCGACCTGTTGGGAAACCTGTTTCTCATCAAGTCGGTACTCGACCTAATTTCTCTTCTCTTTCTTTTTCGGATCATCATACCGGCCATCCTGCCCGCCACGATGCTCGGATACTACTCTATGAGTGCGTCCTTGACGCCCTCTGAATTTTTTCATCGTCGTTTCGATCTATTGGAAGTCTGCTTCCTATAGGTCGTCACTCGACCTCTCTTCGTTCGGCAATACTACAAACAGGCCGGCTGCTATGCTGATTTGTTCTTTTTCTTCTTTTTGGACCGATGTGCATGCTATTCGACCTGTCGATAGCTCTACGACTTCGTCATGACCTTTCTAAGGTCGCTGCGCCTACACCTCGCTCGGGGGCTTGTGAGACATGGGTACCCCTGGGTCCCCACCGACCAGGCTCACGGCCATCCCCGACAAGTGGGTCCGGCCTACCAGAAGACCCGCCGACCTGACAGTGGGCCCAACCGACCTAGTTGGTGGCCCACACGACCTCCTGCAGACCTTCCAAAAGATTCCAGACGACCTTATCCGCTACGACTTCGAGACTTGGCGTGCAAGACAAGACATCAGTGGATTCCGACCAAGCAGATCGACGAATATGGCAAGTGTTGTAATCAACTAGACTTAGGTCTCCTGGTCGTAACCGACCAGGAGTCTGGGAACCGACCTTGTCCGCTGGCCAATATAAGGCGGACAGGGCGACCCCTTGTAAACATACGTAATCCTCAAGCAATCTACACCAACAACTGGACGTAGGGTTTTACTCTCCAGAGGCTCGAACCAGTATAAACTCACCGTGTTCTCTGTGTTCCGTGTGCTCGTGCGCAACCTTCGAGTTCTTAGCCTTAGATCCCCCCCCAAACAACTAAACCACCGGGGTTAACCCCCCTGTGGGCTATCTAGATCCAACCATCTGACAAGTACCGATTACCTTCGCGTAGTGACATGTACGAGGGAAGGGAAAAGCCTAATCCTTGATCACACACATAGTTAGATTGGATCGGGGGTTTATAATGTTTTGGGTGATTGCATCTTCAAGTGCCTAGACTCCATGGGCATAGGTTCTTCATACTTGTGCACCTTTAATCTCTCTTTAACGTAATCTAGGGTTAGTTTGTCTTTACTTTATAGATTAATCTTTCTATCATAAGTTTTCAATCAACTAGATTAGTGTTAGGTTAAACGCTAGTAATCCCCTTGCTCCTTGGGTTGACAAGAACCTTGGGATCTCCCATAGGTGAAGAAGGGCATAGGAGATCCGTACGCTTGCAGATCGAAACTTCATACGAGTTTTACCTATCAACATACATATAAAGTTAGTAGACGCCAGTCAGTCACATAAGCATTGTATGAATATCAGCTCAACACCCAGGCACAAATGGGGAGCTAACCACCCACGTCGCTTCCGCACGACGTTGGTTGTTAGATTTTAGACTCCTACAGCGTACCCAAACCTAGAGGAGTGCAAAGGGTCCAACGGCTATCACTACCGCGACCTACCTCTATCAATCTGTGGGGCACGCTCATATGCAACGCAGCTACTCAACCCAAGCACCATGCTTGCGTTGTTAACTAGACACTGACCGGCCCCAGCTATTGTGACCCATGTCAGTGCCACCAGATAACTGGCCACTTATATCGAGTATCGTAGCTTGAACTCGAACTTCATACAACACAAACACGTGATCTAACTGGATCAAACTAGGCTAGGCATACAAACGGATTCGTGTTCTACTATGTCTATTCAACAGGATCAAAGGGTCGTGTTCATGAAGAACACGAGCCTCTAACTTATGAACAAACACCGAAGACATGAGTAAATCATTCGTCAAGTGGATCGAAAGGCCTTGTTCATCAAGAACAGGAGCCTCTAGATGATGAGCGAATGAAGAACACATGAACGAATCACTCATATATGCTAACACTACTTTATATGAAATAGCCGAATAACTGAAGTAGATCAAAGTCATACAATAAAATAAAGATACAAGAGAACTCATACCTAGATCCCAAAGTAGACTTGGAACCTGAAGTAGAACTACTCTAGCCTACCTCCTAGCCTTAGAAACCAAAAGTGAGAGAGGAGTTGGAAAGTGAGTTGGGTAAGAAATGAGTCCCCTCCCTTCTATTTATAGGCCTTGGATAACTTCGGGAGAATGGCTTGAGCACCCCGGGAGTGGACCAGGAGCCAACCAGGAACCATCATGTGGAAGCCCCTAAGTGGCGGCCACAAGGTCGGTTCGGCCAACCTGTGGGGTCGGCCGACCCCTTGTGGGCCCCACTCGGGGTGTGCTTTCTCCAGGTGGCTGTCCTGTGGGCCCTTGCGTCAGTGCCTGGTATCCACACGAGTTTGAGGCGGTTTGCCTACCTGTGGGCCCTTCAATCCTTGTGATGTCCATGTGTCGCCCTCTGATTCGTCGGGGTTGCTTCCTTAGATTGGTGACATGGCTTGCATGCATGGGATCCTAGGTGGCAGCCCCTCCTTGGCTGAGGTGACGTGGCTTGGACCATAGAAGGTGAGTTGTCACTTCTTTTATGCTTGTTTTACCTGCAATCACAAAATCTCCAAGGACAAGTAGAACTACATTATTCTTAACTAAATGCGTGTAAGAAATGCCTTTTGCTCCTTTATTTATGAGTATATTGACGGCTAAAGTAGGCACTTAACAGCCGTCAACAACATACCATAGCTCTGGAGAATATAGGGGATCAAGGGGGACTAATGGTGATTTGGCTGACCAAGGCAGCCGCTTCACCCTAGTTTCTCTTGTTCCTTATCATGAAAGTCGTGGTCGAGGTTGTGCAATGCCTGTGTGGGAGTTCTCGAGTGGATGTGTCAATAATGAGGTCGAGAGAACTCCCCCACACTGGTGTTTGTACCTGGTGTTGTTCTTCAAACAAAAAGTGGAAACCATAGAGCCTTTATTCGAATTCAAATATTTTTTATTGTCACCATGTCATGTGCTCAAACAAAGTTGGATCAAGATTGCATTTCATAAACAAAAGAGGATATATTACCTTGGACCTTTGAGAGGTCATGTGTACCTCAATTGTATGTTGTGTAATATGAATCTGATGCCTTGACTTACCTTCCGTTTTGAATCTAGCTCACCGACCTATCCATTTGGATTTAACAATTTCTTGCAGGGGTTAGTCCACATACATGCAACCAAGATCTATGAAAGTAAAACTCTAAGGTTCGTACATCAAAACTCGACATCATGCTTGTTTTCACTGTAGAAGACAATTTTAACCTAAGCACCATGCTTAATTTAAAATAGCCTATGAATGAAAACATGCATTCAAACCAGAGCATAAGAACATAAATGAAAGAAGCATGAAAGCGTGATCAAGCTATTTTCAAAAGGACATATGCATAAGCATATGAGGGTGAACCTCGGGCAACCTCTCGGAAGGGCTTTGTTTAAAGTCAATAGTAGGACATACCTAACTAGTCGGGCAAGATGCAAGAGCTAATATCATCTCCAAACCAGGATAAGATTTGGTAGGAGAGGAACTTTCACTCGGGATGCTCACACACCTCCCCCACACTTGAAGTTTGCATTGCTAGGCAACAAAACTCAAGTGTGTGGAGATCAAGCTTCCCTTTGTAAGTGTTCCCTCACCAAATCTTACCAAGGTGTTGTAGGTGATGCAGCTCACATGTTCTTAGGTTTCACCTGTCCATCGTTCTTTTCAATATCTACCTGAAAGATTAGCGACAAAAAATACCCGAAGAACAACTTATCCTAAAACATGCTCTTGCTTTTATTCGAAAGGGAAATAAAACCTATACTAATCCAGGCTATCTCCTGGGAGTGCTTTGATTAAGGTCATAAGCTTGACCATGGGAACTTCATCTTACAGCTATCATTGGTGGTGCCATTCTCGTCTCACCAGCAATCGTTGATGTATAAAAGCTTCAGTTGCAAGGCTAGTGCCATAGTGCATACACGAAATCTCCAATGCTTATGGTAAACATATGCATCTACAATCATCCTTCTAAACTTCTTGCAAAAAAGGGCCAAAAGGTGGTTGTAGCCCTCGTGTGTGCTCAGTGCACTAAGCATGGTCGACTCTGGAGAGGCATGATGCAAGCATGATTTAAGTGGTATATCAAGAGTGAAGCTACCATGCTTGTTGATGGAATCCTTTCCTATGAATTCTAGAGTCAGTGCCTCAGAAGATTCCATGGCCCATGTGTTCTCCATCTCAAGAGATCCATCGTGGAAGCTCGATGTTGACTCTCGATCATGATCGAAAGCAACATGATACGGGCCAGTAGAGAGAGCCTCGAAGTCGATCAAGAATGATGACAATCGTTCGTCTTCACAAGGTGAAGAGGGTGTTCTGAGTCATACTCATGAGGAGTAGAAAATTCTACACCCTCAATGAGAACAGGCTCGGATGACGCGAATGGAGATATATGTGTCATCTTCTCGAGCGGGTTTCGCTTGGGAAGAGGGTTCGCCATAGGATGCTCTAAACAAGGAGTAATGGTGGCAAAAGCGGCTTCCCTAAACTTTTCATCTAGGCTCCCTAAGGATGTGTCCAAAAGTTTCTCTAATGGTGAGCCTAGGACTAATCTCGATCTTGTCTATCATGAGCGGTATGGCACGTACGACCCCCCAACATTCAAGAACGTGTCCAAAGGGACAACTCTTGAGAAACATGTCGGACGGTCCTAGCGGAATGTCTCCCAAAAGAGTTTCTGCTAAATGCCATGGCATGATGTTAACCTCCATGCTGGGTTACAATGGGCCTCTACGGTAATTCTTCCAATGGAGCATGGAATGATCAAAGAAGGGAATCTATTCCAAATTGCTTCGGAAAAGTGTGTCACTCCATCTGATCATTCCTCCATGGCCTCCTCAAGAGATGCTTCGTTAGGAGGATCAGGAGGCAAAGGAGGTACCAAGGCCTAGGGAAAGGCTCTGTCAAAGGATTTTTTGGAAGGACTGGTGTGGACAGAACAAGGTTCCCCAAACTTTTCATCTAGGCTCCCTTGGGATTTATCAAGAAGTTTTTCAAAAGGGAAACCGAGGAGAAGACCAAAATCCATGATGTCATAGATGTGAAAATCTAAGAACACCTTGATTTTGTCTATGATGATTGGCACGTCCCTAACAATTCCCCGACATGGAAAGTAGCCCCATGAAGGACTATGGAAATGTCTATCAGTCGGGGTCAGAGGCATGTCACCCATCAGAGTATCCAAAAGGCACTCCGATATGATGCAAGCTCATGCAGTAGGGTCATGAACATCATCTATGGTGTTTCCCCTCATGGAACAATGGATGGTCATGGAAATCGAGCTAACCCGAATGTCACACCCGATTTTCAAAACAAACAAGTGTATACCTTATATGTATGTCAGGATCAAGTTTCATACATATAGTGACATCATAAGTGAATAACGGAAACAATATCACGAAAAGAAAGAGAGATTATCAAAGATTTACAGCAGAATCATGGGAAACAAAGGCTCCAAACTTCACAGGCAATCGACTGGGGGTCGCGTATGCCTAGCACCATCTTCTGGACTTCATACACCTTCTTCTTTTTCTGAGTAGCGGTTTAGCAAGGATGAGTACACTTATGGTTGGTACTCAGCAAGGCCACAAAAGTTAACTAGAAAGCAATTTAAATCCATCTTTAAGTTCATTAATCATGTGAGGGTCCAGGCCGCTCTTGACCGTGAGCACGGCTGATCGATCAGTTTTCACTCTGCAGAGGTTGTACACTTTCACCACAGCTCGTGTTCCCCATGTTGCCTGGGTTTGCAAGGCCCTTAAACACTTCCGAGGTGAGTGGCTAGGGGTCCACTACGAAGCCTTTACAAAGATATACAAAAGACCAACAACCCGCATAGTTACAGATCAGGGCGGACCATAACCCTCCCTAGTGGTCAGCACCTTAGCAAAGGTTGCTACCCCAAAAGGACCGGTCTACACCCCTGCAACCCGGATCCCCCTCTGCTCCTTTCGGTTAAGGTCATCAGTACAATCACACACCTAATTAATTGGCTAAGCCAGAGCCATATGGACTGTGGTTGCACTGTCTTCCTGGGTGGTTCTCCATGTTCCAATTAATTTATAGTATTCTTGTATTAAAGCATAGGTACAAGGATGATTAGGGTCACTTGCCTTTCTCCAATGATAAGTTACTCTTATGATCCTCTGCTCTTGCCCTTTTGGTACTCTTGATCTTCAAGACTTCCGATCAGCAGCTCGATTCTTCTACTCGAAGCAAACATTGAACACAAACATGCAAAGCAGACAAACAAGAGATACTAAGAACAATACACCAAACAAGAAAGGCTTAAAAGAGAACAAGGTTTGGTTCTAGGAACGCAAACGCAAGAACTGCTGAGAACGGAACTATCGAGAGATTTGAATTATATCACACAAGGCTATGTGCTTGATATATTTTAACTCGAAATCATGTGCATCGGTTATTTCAGAGAAATACCCTATTTATAATTAAGCAAGTTATATTTATTTGAAAAAGACGATGTAAACCTAGTCAAATTTTATTTATAAATATTCAAGTGTGATTTATGCAAATTAAACATTTAAGTTCAGAAAAGAAGCATGTGAAGCATCTAAACGTATATGTATCCATATTTCGAGTTGAACTGATCAAATTATACTAGGAACACATTTATGTTTAATTTAGTCAAATTAACATTTAATTAAGAAAGCTCAGATAGAACCTATGTTGCTTTTATTTAGAAAGCAAATTGGATAAACATTAGTTAATTTAAGTCTGATTATGGAAAAGATACAACTCTAATTAACTTTTAGTTGGAAGGATTGTTTAAATAAATATTAATCAAATTATTTTTCTTATAAAACATATGTTGATCTCTAATTAGATTTTAATTGGAAAAGTGTGTATACAAGTACTTAATCATATTTAAATATTTTAAAAGATTATAAAACAGAGAACATGGTCACATTGCCCTAACACGTACTTTGAGTTTGTATGAGCCTAACGCAACAAGAACGAGGTTAAACGGAGCTAAAGCACTTAAACTAGGCACTAAACATGGTTACAAGGGCTAAACTACGAGAAAAACTAACTACCAGGGGCTAAACCGTAAGAACCAGGGACCTAAAACCTAATTACGTATAAAAATCGATGGGCTAACATGCTAAAAACCAACTAAGGACTGCGGGTGGGAAAAACTGAAGAACCCAGGGACCAAAACAAAAGAAAAAAGACTTAACCGAGAGGATTTATATAGGTGGAAGGGTATGGTTGTGATATTAGAAACTATAGGGGCCTTTTTGCAAAGTGGTGGCGGTCAGCTAGGGTTGACTGTTATTTGAACGGTTGACTCGAAGGGTGGGTGGATCTGGGCTGCTGATTTCGCGATGGACAACCGGCGGCAGATGCAGCTCGCAGGCGGCGGCGGACACGGCGGCGCGCGGCGGCGCTGGGCGGCGGGGTCACCGGTGATGCTCGAAATCGAACATCCAGCCTCGATTTCGATCACAGAAAAGCCCTACAGCTAGAGAAGGAGCTTGCGAACACAAGTAGAGGGTTGGGAGGGAGGATTGGGTGGTGGTCGGAGCACTACGGCCGGCGGGGCGGACGACCAAGCAGAGCCATCGCCGGCGAGCTTCTAAGACGGGAACTGAGGTGGCTAAGAGCAAAGAAAGAAAGGGAAAATGCTTCCTCACCTCGCTGCGGAGCCTCGGTGAAGAAGGAGGTGTCGAGGAAGAAGCACCGGTGGAGATCGACTCCGGCGGGCGGTGGCGCTTCGGCTCGGCGACTGCTGTGCTGTGCGCGAGGAGAGAGTGGGGCGAGGTGTGAGTCATACCGGGGCTCGAGGGCGCCTTTTTATAGTGTGGAGAGAGGTAGAGGAGGAGGCGCGGCAAGACGAAGGGGTGCTCTGGCGGTGGCCGGCCATTAAAGCTCGGTGGAGCTCAGTGGGGCGGCGGTTGCGGGAGAGGAGGGGGCGGTGGCGGAAGTGCGCCACTGCGCATTGAAGACCGCGCTGGGTGGAGGGAAGAGGGAAGAGCGAGGGGCACCGGGTGGAGGCGATGTGGGGCACACGGCCATGGTGGAGGAGGCTGGCTGGAGGTAGGAGACGGCCTTGACGGGCGGGCCCCAGCTGTCGGTGACTGGGAGTGAGAGGGAGAGAAGGTGGGCTGGTGGCAGGCCAAACTAGGCCGCGAGATAGATGGGCCGGCTTAGGAGTTGGGCTGGTAGCCTGTTGTGCTTTTAGAGGAGAAAGAAAAACATGGGCCGGTTCGAATGAGAAAGAAGGTCGGTGTTGACGGTTAAATTGTGTATCAATGTTCGTTTGGATTTGCAAGGGACCCTTCTTCCCTTAAGTGTGAACCCAAGGTATCGAATCCGTGGAACAATGTGTAACGCAATATCCAATCTAATAAAGCTAAGAACACTTTGATCATCAAAAAGAGTACGTTTGCATCTAATCTAGAAATCATCAAGAAAACAAATCTAATCTATGGAACACCAGAGGTAGCAAGAGAAAGAGAGGGTAGAACCAATCTAGAGATTGGATTGGGTCTTTTGTTGAAGTTCCAAAACCAAGAAGAATAAAGCAAATGAATCTCATTAATAGCCTCTTTAAATCGTGGCTTCTGTTCCAACTCCGAAGACGCCCGCCTTTCGGAACCTTTGTCTTGTCACGATGCGCCCCTATTCATGCGGGTTAGCCTAGGGCGAGTTCAAGAAGAACAAGTTACAAACGCTCGGTAGGTCAGGTATGCACCTCTAGCCACCATGGCTACAAGAACATCCTATGCAATCTATCTGCGGAATAAATTGTAGAATAAGAAAACTCAAGCGAAGACAAAATCATAGTGAAAGCACTTGATCGATAGAAATTAGATTCAATCTTGCAAATTCAACATGAAAGTATAATACATGGACAAGATCACCACCGGGATCCTACCTTGATATTGATCCTAGCTCTTGGAACTCCGACGTGGTCTTCCATGCAAGGTTCCCACGTCGGCTAGGGAAACCCTAGTCAACCATCTCGACCCTCTCCTCTCCAGAATGGTGTCCCTCTCTTCTCTGCTCCTCGGCGGCGGATGACGAATGAATTGATGCGTGGCTCTTGACAGGGGGACTATAAATAGCCTGAGGGTCATCTAGGTCAAAGGGGGTGCCGAACCGACGCCAGAATGGGCTGGGCAGGCCGGGCCGGCCGGCCTGGGCCCATTTTGGCCTGGTTCGGCCTCGGTTTTATTCCCGTCGCTTCCCGTGTCTTCTGGAACTTTCCCCCTTCTGCATGTGGGCCCTTGGCGTCAGTTTCTCCACGGTTTGGATAGGGCTCCTTGTCGCGTAAGCTTCAGCATTTTCTATCCAAGTTCTCAGAGTTTTCTGCCTTCACGGTTTGGTCCTTGGGCCTCTTGGAGTTATGTTCACCTCGTGTCTTGACTTGTGCCGGGCTTCATGACCTTCTTGCAAAGTGCTCGATGAACTATACCCGGAAGTCCTCGTTTAGGTGCTTAATCCCTGCGTAAACAATAAACTCCAAATACCACACACGAGTGCAAACTTGACATATCATGAGGGTTAGGATCGTTAGTTTGGATATTAAATCAATACCAACATTGAAGGTAAACTCATGGCTAGGTTGACGGAAATTCACCGTCAACAGCTCCCCTATGCTTAAACCTTGCTCGTCCTCGAGTAAGCCTTCAATGGATATCAGCGTTGCCTTTCATTGTTCATACTCTGTACTTGATCATACAAGAGAAAACATAATGCTCTCTAAATTTTAATTTGTTAAAGTTCCATAATGAAGCCAGCCTTCATCCCTACGGAGGGTGGATATCAATTAAGCTCTTCCCACAAGTAATTAGTCATGCTCCCAAATTTCAAATGAATCTTAGAAATTTTGAAGTGTAGAGTAAGATGAATAAAAAGAGCTAAACCAAGTTCAAAAATTTAAAACCTTCTTGCATCTTGCTCATGAACTCTCATCTCATCTTGTCTCTCAAGCCTATTTGTTCTACTCCTTTCCCCTCTCAAAATATATATAATTTGTAGGCTTTATATGGATCTTTTGGGAAAAGTTTAGTCCTACCAAGATATTAATACTGAGATATTATCAAAACAAGACAGGCTTCTCATGGTCTTACTGAGACTCGTCAAAAAGGTCATTGGAAAAATAATGTTACAAGGAGGTGGGAGAGATGAACACACACTTTTTGAGATAAGTGGACATGTGCAAATGGAAAAGAGTGATCGCGAGGCACAAACAAAGTCCTCGTTATTGGATTGCACATGGTTGGAAACATGATTATGGGTCTTGATCTTGAATCCTCTTGAAATTCCTAATGCATCTAGAGAGCCGGGGAGCTTTATTTATTATATTTTTTCTTTCACACATATTTTTTTTCTTTCATACTTCTTCTTTCTCTTTTTTTCTCTTTTCTCTTTTTTTTATATACTCCCCTTGAACTCTAGATTACATTGTACCTACCTCCTTGGCAGCTCCCCCCATGCTTAGACGATTGCACGTCCTCAGGAAAAGAGGTGGAAAAATTTTTATGCCAAGGTAGGTACTAAAAGTTCTATGTTTTCCTAGGGAGAAACACTTGAAATCTTCTAGGGATCCTTCATGCAACCTTATGTCATCTTGGAGGACTCCCAAAATTATACTTCAATCCTTGGCACCTTCAATCTTGTGATCTTCCTCGAAATATTCATCCATACTCAAATATTGGGTTGTGGTCAAGGAGGTAAACACAAAAATATATTTATGGTTTTATGGGTGGATATCCGGCGAGGTTTGTGAAATTTCCGATGTGGAGATTCACAATGCACGGATAGAAAAGGCTAGCAACAAGATAAGTACGCAAAAACGGAATGACCAGCTTCTTAGTCTCGGGCTAGAGAAATCAAGCCCTGAATTAATTCACCCAAAAATAAATCTTGTATACTAAGTTTTTGCACTCAAGTAAATATAAGGCTTTGGATAGGTAGAGCAAAATGCAAGTGGTATTAATGACAAGGTTAGCATAGTTTTTAAGAACAAAAATAAATTATCTTTAACCCATCTAAAAGTTGAGAGCATGAGAAAAACTATGGGTCTCATTGTTATCATAACCTCCGCAAAGGATTAAGCTAGCATTTAATTTAATTTCAGATTTGCATTTATAGATAGCATTAGCTTAATCATGCATAAAACAAGTATAAAGATAAGCAAAGCGACAACTTTCATCATATATCAACATGGCATCAACTTATTATCTTCACTAAAGGTGATAATCATGGTGGCAAACTTTATTCATGTTGATTTAAAGCAAACACTACTACTAACACACATGCTGAAAATAAATAAAAACTGAAAATGCTACGAACACACAAATTTGCATAAAAGCTGAAAATAGAGAAAAGAGAAAATCGAACCGAAGTTCAAGGCATCATTATTATTTTTCTTCTTCCTCCTTCTCCATTCTTCATCTACCGGTGGTTGATATTGATGGTCTTGCACGGTGTATCCTTGCTTGTAGTATGATTGCGTCGGTCCCTTCTTCCATTTGACTTGCATTGGTTTGGATGAGGCGCCATGAAAGCTTCGTTGGGCACCACAAAAAATATACAAATTTCCAAAGATAATTTAAAAACTTAAGGGTTAGCCTCAAATCTCCACAAGAACTAGAACAAGCCACAAGATCAGAAAATAAATCCACAAACATAGTTCACCACATTCAAGCACAAGTTCTAGTTCCAAGTCACACAAGGTAGATCACACAATATTACAAGCCAAGTTCATGCAAAGTACCACATAAACAAACATGCCAATGCAAGAGTTCAAAGTTTATGCATGCAATGAGATGAGCTCCCCCTAAAGATCACATCACTCCTCCAAATCATTCTCCCCCTTTGGCATCAAATACCAAAAGCTCTAGTCATCCTGTGGCGGCGGCGGAGGAGGATAAATGTGATAGAAGTGATCACTGAAGCTTGTAAAAATGGTGTTGAAGGTGTTGAAGTTGCTCTCTAGCTGAGTCTGGCGATCACTAAGCTGTTGGTACTGCTCAGAGGTGGAGAGGCCATCAAAACGGGCATTCAATGATTCCATATCATCATGAAAAGACTAATGCATACCCTGAAGCTGAGTCATGACAGGTTGATAATACTGAGTGTTCTACTGACTCATAGCCTGAAAGCGACTGTCAAACTACTCCTGAAAGCCCTGCTGCATATTCTGAAACCTAGTAGCCATCTGTGTCCCAAGCGACTGCCCAATGTCCTGACCCATACTCTGAAAGTAGGAAGTGAAATAGCCCTCTGGAGGGGTCCAATATGCCTGTGGCTGCATAGGAGGAACTGGAGGAGGTGGGGGCATAGCATAAGCAACATCATCCTCATGCATATTTCCATAGTCATCCTCATTACCAACATGTGCATTGTCATCATCCCCAACATTACCCTCATCACCATGAGCTTCCTCAGCTTCCCCATAGGGTGTCAATGGCCTATTAAGAAAGTCTTTCATGTTATAAAATGGTCGGTAAAGTTCATGCTTAACCTCACAAGGACCATTGAATTCAGTCTTAGCCTTGATCATGGACATGATATATGGAGCAAAGTAGATGTTGTCTTTGATGACTCGCTTTTTCACAATCATTTGTTCAAGAATGAGCTTCACAATATTAAAGCGGGTCTCATTCATGACATGATTGATCACATTCCAATAATGCTCACGGATCTTATCCTTGATCCCACCTTTAGGCATGAAAGTGTGTCTGAGAATATTATTTATAGCAGCAGGAAAATGCCTAAGTCCTGTTGGTTGTCCAAACACTCTAGGAATCCCAACATGAGGAGGCTCATAAAAAATCTGAGAATTTTCAAAGAATTCCTCCATGTAAACATCACTACTATGTGCTGCATTAGTGAAATGATCATAATTTAGTTGATTAACAGCTGCAAACTCTGCAAAAGTAGCTGAAAATTCACTTTTTCCTGTCATCCACATTATGTTTTCATTATCAAAGTCAATCTCATAAGTGGCATAGAACTGTCTGATGATAGTCTCAAGGAAGGGTCTAAGGCCTAGGTTCTCAAATTTAGTTGCTACCCCTTATAGGACTGCCTTGGATTCAAGATAATTAAAATCAACCCTCCGGTGAACAAAAACTGTGCAATCCACCATGTGACCAAAGAAAGCATTTTCTTGCACCATGGTACGGAAATAGAGATTATGAGTATCACGGGGCAAGTTGTAAGCATTGACATCCCTCACCTGTGCATACTCTCTTTGTGTCCAAACTTTCTTAGGAGCTGTGTAGGCTATCAAATCAATGATATCACCATGACCAACACCACCTCCTTGATTCATAACATCATTCTCATCAAACATATAGCTAGGTTGTGCCATATTGGATTCTTCCTCAGTCTCAAGCGCATAATCACTATCATTTGGATTATCAGGCTCTTCTTCTTCTTCTTCTTCTTCTAGGCTAGCATTTCGACAGCGTCTTTTAGAAGTCCCAACATCCTTTGCCTTTTTCTTGGAAGTACTAGCACCTCTCCCAAGAACCTTGCTTATAGCTTTCCTAGCACTGCCACAAACATATATTTGAGTGAGGATCAATAGTATATAGCAATAGTATTTGAATATATAATTGAATCCCATGATACACCGTCAAAGCCGTAGCTGCCAGTGACTGGCAGACCGTCCGTCAGTGCTGGACGGATGGTCCGTCCGTACTATGCAGCGGCGACGAACATGTACGGTTGCCTCCAAAAATTCGATTCCCATATCTTCATGAATACCAAGTTTCGATCCACCAAACTTTTACCAAAGCATCACAAGACCATACCAAACACATTCACCAAGCCCAAATTTCAATCCCATGGACAAATTTCAGATCGGGAGCTCAAACCCTAGTCACCTTCTTGCTCAAAATCCGAGAGAAATAGAGAGTGATTCGAAGAAATACCCGGATGACATGGTGGAGAATCTCGCGGAGAGTCCGTAGATGTCCTCGGACGGTCCGGGGAGTGCCCCAACTGAAATCCCCGAGGAGGGGGTCCTTCTTTCACCAAGAGCAAGAAAGAGAGATGGGGATAGATGCATTTGCGGTTTTGGAGAAGAAGGAGGTGTGGGGAATCTGTAACTTCCGGCGCCAGGGGTCCCACCTGCGTGCGCAGATCACGGACGGTCCGTGGGTAACTCTCGGACGGTCCGTGTCCAGCCTACGGACGGTCTGTCGTCCATTGACGGACGGTCCGAGAGGCCTCGTCGGGCCTGCAGCGCTTCTGGAAGTTCTTTTCACTTAATACGGACGGTCCATACGCCTACCTCGGACGGTCCGTGGTCTTTTTCATTTTTTATCTCAAAGAACTTCACTTTTAGACAGTTTTGATGTATCTCTTGGGGGTCATAGCTCAAGATGAATGCAGACAATTTTAAGATAATAGAAGAACTAAAACAAGTCAAGAACGAGCTAAGCAACAAGAATTTGACGCACAAATTTAAATAAAGAGAAGCATAAGAACTACAAGATTAAGACAAGGAGACACATATACTAGACTTCAAGCCACATTTGAGAAGTCAATGACATTCAACTCATTTCTCAATTTGCAAAACCGAGATTCATCCAAAGGTTTGGTAAAGATATCCGCTAGTTGATCATCCGTGCTCACTCCATCAATCTTGATATCCCCCTTGCTCACATGATCCCTAAGAAAATGATGCCGGATATCAATATGCTTGGTTCTAGAATGTTGAACCGGATTGTTGGCAATCTTGATTGCACTTTCATTATCACATAACAGAGGAATTTTCTTGAATTTCACACCATAGTCTAGAAGAGTTTGTTCATCTATAATAATTGAGCACAACAACTTCCCGCCGAGATATATTCCGCTTCGGCGGTAGAAAGAGCCACCGAATTTTGCTTCTTTGATGACCAAGATACAAGAGAACATCCAAGAAGTTGACAACCACCAGAAGTACTTTTTCTATCAACCTTGCAGCCGGCATAATCAGAGTTCGAATAACCAACCAATTCAAATTGAGCACCCTTCGGATACCAAAGACCAATGTTAGGAGAATACTTCAAATATCTCATTATGCGCTTTACGGTGGTCAAATGACATTCTTTTGGTGCGGCTTGAAATCTAGCACACATGCACACACTAAACATGATATCGGGCCTAGATGCGGTAAGGTAAAGCAAACTACCAATCATAGAACTATAAAGCTTAAGATCAACCAGTTTACCTCCCTCATCAAGATCAAGATGTCCATTTGTAACCACAGGAGTCTTGATGGGTTTTGCATCTTCCATGCCAAATTTCTTCAAGATGTCCTTCACATATTTAGATTGGCAAACAAATGTTCCCTCCTTCAATTGTTTGATTTGAAGACCAAGGAAGGAGCTCAATTCACCAATCATAGACATTTCAAATTCCCTAGACATCATTTCTCCAAATTCTTTACAAAAATCTTCATTTGTTGAACCAAAGATAATATCATCAACATAAATTTGACAAATAAAGATGTCATTGCCAATCTTCTTGGTGAACAATGTAGTATCAACCTTTCCAATTTTGAAGCCCTTAGAAAGAAGAAAGTCCCTAAGCCTTTCATACCAAGCACGAGGGGCTTGCTTCAACCCATATAGAGCTTTAGAAAGCTTATACACATGATTAGGCTTTGTAGGATCCTCAAAACCGGGAGGTTGCTCAACATATACTAGTTCACTAATTTTCCCATTCAAGAAAGCACTTTTGACATCCATTTGATATAGCTTGATATTACGGGAACAAGCATAGGCAAGCAAGATTCTTATAGCTTCAAGTCTAGCAACGGGAGCAAAAGTTTCATCAAAATCCAAGCCCTCCACTTGAGTGTAGCCTTGAGCTACCAATCTAGACTTGTTCTTCACCACAATACCATCTTCATTTTCTTTGTTCCGGTAGACCCATTTTGTACCAATGACATTATGATCCTTGGGTATTTCAACCAATTCCCAAACTTGATTCCTAGTAAAATTATTTAATTCTTCTTGCATGGAGATCACCCAATCCGGATCTTAAAGTGCTTCATCTACATGCTTAGGCTCATGAAAAGATACAAAAGAGTAATGTTGACAAAATGAAGCAACACGAGATCGAGTTTGGACACCCTTACTAATATCACCCATGATTTGATCAATGGGGTGATCTTTGGCAACTTGATGGTGAACTCTAGGTTGATCAACCGGTTCTTGAGTTGATGTAGAAGGTGTAGTCATAGAGACCCTTTGATCATCTTCTTGAGGTGAGTCATTGTTGCTAGAATTACCCTCTTGTTGATCTTGATCATTTGTTGTGGAAGTAGATGGATTTGCTTGAATAGAAATTGATGGACCTTCATCATCATCTTCTTCTCTAGGCATGATGTCCCCAATAGACATGGTCTTCATTGCCTTACCCAATTCTTCACCTCTCACATCATCTAAGTTTTCTTTCTCATATTGAGAGCCCATAGTTTCATCAAATTACACATCATAAGCTTCCTCAACAAATCCTTTGGACTTGTTGTACACTCTATAAGCCTTGGAATTTGAAGAATATCCAAAAAGAAATCCCTCATCACACTTGCTTTGGAATTTAGATAACCGAGAACCTTTCCTCAAAATATAGCATTTGCAACCAAAAACCCGAAAATAAGAAATATTTGGCTTCCTTCCAATGAGAAGTTCATATGGCGTCTTGTTGAAGAATCTATGACAATATAGCCTATTTGAAGCATGGCAAGCGGTGTTGATTGCTTCGGCCCAAAAAGAATCCGAGACTTTGTACTCATCTAGCATTGATCTTGCCATCTCAATTAAGGTCCTATTTTTCCTCTCAACTACACCGTTTTGCTCTGGTGTATATGTAGTTGAGAACTCATGCTTGATCCCTTTCTCATCACAAAACTCTTCAATGTTTGTGTTCTTGAATTCACTACCACTGTCACTTCTCACTTTCCTCAATTTTTGTTCAAATTCATTTTCGATCCTTCTCACAAAGGTCTTGAAAATGTCACAAGTATGAGATTTGTCATGAAGAAAGAATAACCATGTGTATCTTGAATAATCATTCACAATCACAAGACAATAAGTATTTCCACCAATACTTCTATAGATAGTGGGACCAAATAAATCCATATGTAATAATTTCAATGGTCTTGTGGTTGACATAATGCTCTTGTTGGGATGTGAGTTGGCAACTTGCTTTCCGCCTTGACAAGCACTACACAATTTATCTTTCTCAAATTTGACATCTTTCATGCCAAGAACTAAGTCATGCTTCACTAATCGGTTAAGTTATTTCATGCCAACATGACCAAGTCTTCTATGCCATAACCAACCCATAGAAGCCTTTGAGAATAAGCAAGTAGTCAAACTAGCCTTCTTAGATGAGAAATCCACTAGATATAAGCTCTCATGACGAAAACCCTTAAAAATAGAATCTTTCCCATCAAGTGAGGTGACCTCAAAATCATTACTAGTGAAAGTGCATTTATAACCATTGTCACAAAGTTGAGCAATAGATAGCAAATTGAAATTGAAAGAATCAACTAGCAAGACATTAGAGAGATTGTAATCCTTAGAGATAGGTACTTCACCAATGCCTTTTACACCTCCCTTGCTATCATCTCCAAAAGTGATGTTGTCAAAGTCGAAAATATCTTCATCAAGATGAGAGAATATTTTTCTTTCGCTGGTCATGTGATTTGTACAACCACTATCAATAACCCAATGTCTTCCTCCGGCTTTATAGTTCACCTACAAAAGAAATTACTTCTTTTTAGGTACCCAAATTTTATTGGGTCCTTCAATGGTAGTGACCAAAATTTTTGGCACCCAAATGGACTTCCTTTTATTACTACCAAGAGAGCAACCAACAAATTTAGCACAAACAACACCCTTAGAATCTTTCTTAAGAACATAGGAAGGATCTAAGGATACGGTCTTCTTGCTCTTGCATTGGTGATTCACGTCAACTTTGGCCTTGCACTTATGACACATCTTGACTTCTTCTTCTTCCTCATATGTCACATTTGAAGTCACAAAAATTTTCTCCTTAGGAAAGAAAGCCTCTTTTCCTTTATTGGGCAAATAACCAAGCCCATTTTTCTCCAAGGTGAATTTTTTATTTATCCAAATATGATTAAACTGGACATGACTTCCAAAATACCGTGCAAGATCTTTGGACAAACACTCAATCTCCTTCTTCAAAGATTCATTTTCCAACAATAGAGATGAATCACAAGACATAACCTCACTAATGCAAAAGCTCGTGCTTGTGCTACAAGATGGGTTAGTTGCACATGAAGAAATATTCAATATATTACATTCAACACCCATGCTCATTTTTCCTTTGACCTCTTGTGCAAGGAGAGAGTTGTGAGCTTCCTTAAGCTCCTCATGCTTCTCTTTAAGAGTCCCCCATAAAGTGTTAAGTGTTTCATGAGAAATCTTAAGATTTTCATTAGTCTTTAGCTCCTCAAAAGAATTTAGAAGTGAAACATTTTCACCTCCAAATCCCTCAACTTTGATCTCTCCATGCGCAATTTGTCATCGGACTTAATGACCATGGCAACTAGATCGTCATAAGATAAAGCATTATCATCATCATCACTTTCACAATCATCATCATCATCCTCAACTATTACCTTTGATTCACCTTTTGCCATGAGACAATATGGCTTGGAGAAGAGTGAAGGAGCTTCCTTGATGGCAACCCTGGCAAGACCCTTTGAAGGCTTGTCATCATCATCTTCATCGGAGCTTGCATCGGAATCCCACTCAACAAAGTAGGCTTGGCCATTCTTCTCCTTCTTATAATATTTCTTCCTCTTATGCACATTTTTCTTGTCTTTCTTCTTGCCATATTTGTCTTCTTTCTTGTTTGGATAATTAATTGATATATGTCCAATTTCACCACAATTGAAGCAATCTTTACCCTCAAAAGAATTCTTCTTTGATGATTGTCCCTTCTTGTCAAACTTCTTCTTGTTCATAATTCTTTTAAGCCCTTTTACAATAAGAGCCATTTCCTCATCTGAGTCAATCTCTTGGTTCTCATCATCATTCTCTTCTTGAGTAACCTTGGCCTTGAGAGCAATGTTTTTCTTCTCTTCACTAGTTGATTGACCTTGAACCTCCTTTTGTGATTGCTTGAACAAGTCATGAGTTAGCACTTCACCAAGCACTTCCGTAGGAGTCATTTTCTTCAAATCGGACCTCACAAGCAAAGTCACAATTGTCTCATATTTCTCGGGAAGGCATCTAAGAAACTTATGAGAGAAGTCTTTGTTTGTAACCTCAAAATCAAGATACTTGAGTTCATTCACAATATCATTCAACTGGTTGAACATGGTTGAAACATCTTCATCCTCCTTCATAGTGAACTCATTGAACTTGCCCTTGTACACATAGAGCTTTGCTTCTTTCACGGTGGATGTTCCTTCATAAATTTCCATAAGCTTCTCCCATATCTCATTTGCCTTTTCAAGTCCCTTCACTCTATTGATTTCACTAAGAGCGAGAGCATTGTAGAGTACACTCAAAGCTTGATCATTGAGTGCTTCATTTTTATCATCATCGTCCATCTTTTTCTTAGGATCCAATATGACATATCCTTCTATTACAATTCTCCACAAATTTCTTCCCAAGGCCTTGAAGTGAACCTCCATTCGTTTCTTCTAATAATCATAATTGTTCCCATCAAAGACCGGTGGCTTCCCAACATGAAACGTTTCCTCTTTAGCCATTTATCCTACTCCGAGATGGTTAAATCTCTCAAAAATGGAGTCCTCGGCTCTGATACCACTTGTAGGATCTAGGATACCGACTAGAGGGGGGTGAATAGGCGGTTTAAAATCTAAAAGCACAACACTAGAGAAATTTAATTAGAGCCACAAGGAGGATTAAATTTCTACCTACTCTATTCCTATGTTGGGGGGTTTGCAACCTAAGGTGACAAGATATAATTCAATCTCTAGAAAGTAAATGCTCAAAGTAAAGTACTTGAGAGGAAATTGAGTAAGGAAATAACCAAGCACAAGAGACTAATTTTATCCCGTGGTATCGATGACTTGCCAGTCACCCCTAATCCACGTTGAGGTGGATTCAATGTTCAACCGCTCCTCTATCAAGACACCACTTGATCTTGAGCCCGTTAGAACCAAAGAACCACTCCACACCTCGATTCCACTAGAGTTGCTCTTCACTGCTCTGGCGAGGTGAGCACAAGACCTCTCACACCAATCTTCCACGGCAACTTCCCAATCTTCTTGAAGTGCTCAATGGAATCACGAGCTCCAAGCCGTCTAGGAGGCGGCAACCTCCAAGAGTAACAAATCAACCCGCTCGCTTGATGTTTCCCTAGTGCCACAAAGATCAACACCTTGATGCTATGCACTAGATGCTCTCAATCTCACAAAGAATGCAACTTCAAAGCAAAGTGAGTGAGAGAGGAGATGGAGAGCTCAAGAATGTCAAATGAACCTTTCAAAGTGCCAAGAGAACCTCCCCCATCCCGTGCAAGGAGTATAAATACTCCCTTCCCCCGGAACTAGCTATTATGTTCAAAACAGTTCAAAACATAGCTTTCACGGACCGTCCGTGACCTCTCCATGGACCGTCCATGTTTAAATTCCAATGGTAAAAACCAAAGTCAACGCATTGTCAGAAGCAGCCATTGGAGCCGACGGACTGTCCGTCAGCACCTCACGGACCGTCTGCCAGCACCTGGCAGACCGTCCGTCAGGCCTGCTCGGACCGTCCGTCTGGCCCAGCCGAACCAACAACGTTTCTGTTAGTTTTTGAAGATAATACGGACCGTCCGTATGCACCTCACGGACCGTCCGTCCGAAAAAGATTTTTCTTGATAATTTTTTGACAAAAGTCCCCACTGAGGACCGGAGCGTCCGAGGACCGGTGGATGGTCTCTCCTTGGTGTGATGAGTGATTGATAATGTGGTGTGGACTGACTCTTGGCCGAGTATTGCAGGTGCAGGTTGCGGCTTGATTTCCGTTGGTGCAGGTGAAGAGCGGGCGCGAAAGGTCTTAGCCTTGCGGGGCCTCCGAGGAGTGGAGAGACAAGTAGGCTCAGCTCGATGGACCCGGTGGCCGAATGGGATCAAGTGCGGGTCGCATGGTGGCAAGAAAAGCAAGACGAAGTCGTGTACGATTTCTTGGTTGAGCCTCAAAACCAAGGTCGAGCCGGTGCAAGGTAGCGGCCAAGTCATTGAACGAGGCAAGACCGAGTAGACTGTCCGGGAGCCGGAGGTGAAAGGCTTGGCGGGCCCGATGCTTGGCGAGGTGAGGCTGTACCTTGCATGCGGGGTTTTCGGCGGTTCACCATAAAACCGTCGGGGTTACTTGGTTGAGCCACAAAACCAAGACCGGAGACTCGGTGGGCGGAGACGGGATCCGGACGTGCCGAGAAGCTTCGAAGAAAGCGACATGCGGCATGATCGAGGTGCTTGCGTTGGGAGGACATGAAGGCCCGATGGATGCACGGCCGTCCGATGGAGAACTTCATGTGTTGACCAAAATGCCCCTGTGAGGGCTTGTATTGTATGTCCTAGTGTAGGGGTACTTCGGTCTTTTTCAGAGGGCCTATATATAGGAGGAGTGGGCTGAATTTTCAGCCAACTCTTTGGCTTGTAGGTGGTAGTGCTCTTTCATTTTGGGGTGCTTTTGGGGAGAGAGGGAGAGAGGTGTGAGTGGCTCTTTGTTTGAGCTTTTTGCCATCCAAGATTTGTGATTCTTGAGAGTGGCTTGTAACCGAATATGGCTAAGTGATTCATAGTGAAATCTTCATCTTAATCTTGTGCCAAATCCTTCAATCCCGAGTGTTTTTCTTTTATGTGATTTTCAGAGGTATTTTTGGAGGATTTTTCGGTCATCAGATTTGAGTGCGTTTTGGTGGGGATTTCTTTGTGGGGATCACTCATAGGTCTTGTGTGACCATTCTCCTGGTGATCTTTCACCCACAAACCCCACGAATCGGCTCGGATTTGAAGTTCTTCCTCTCTACCTCTAGTTCTTGGTGTTCATCACGAAATCCTCGATTTCGCGAGATTGAGTGGGTTTGGGGCCATGAGATTTTAGGGATAGCTTCTCATTGAGGCAAATCCACTTCCCCTAAAGTTTAGCTTCAATCCATTGGGTGAATCGGGAGATCAGTGATTTTGAGGAAAGCTCTCTCTCAAGGGTTCTTACCCTAAATCATTTTTCTGGTAGTGAAGGGTTGATCTTTTGGAGGAGATCTTTTGGGAAAAGCTTCTTTGTATTGTTGTGGAGCTGTGGTTAAAATTTCGTGATTTTTGGAGTTTGTTTGATCGAGTTTTGGATTTTTCCCTTCTTCCCTCGAGGCTGTTTTTTGTGCTGATTCGCACCTGGCGGACCGTCCTCGAGGTCACCGCGGACCGTCCGCGAGGTGCCCAGTTCATCGAGTTCGTCGCTTGTTTTTTCGAGCTCGTGGTTCGATCCGCTTGGGTCTTGGATTCTTGTTGCAAGGGGTTTGTCGTACAGTCCACAAGCAAGGCACGGACGGTCCACGGGCGTCGGACGGTCCGAAGTGAACCGTCGGACGGTCCGTTTTTCGTGGGGAGCTACTGGAGGTTCGGGCTGAAATTTCGGACGGTCCGCTCAGTCCTCGCGGACAGTCCTCCCCCTCCTCGCGGACAGTCCGCCGCTGGCTCGTAGACTTGGCAAAGTTCTTTGGTTCTTTGATTTGTGCTTCCGCTAGTTGAACCAAGGATCGCTCCTAGGGTTGGTAGGTCCGTTGTGACTACGTGACCTTGGCGATTAAGTCTCCATCGTGTGTGCTCAGATTTGGAGTTGATTTTGGGGCATAGTCGAGTTCGACTCTTCGGAGAAGAATTTTTATCGGCTCTCATTCACTCCCCCCCTCTCTGGTCGCCTAATCGGTCCTTCAACCACAGATATTAAATAAGCATAGGGCCCACGGACCATCCGTCCGAGGGACACAGACTGTCCGTCACAAACGCAGAAACCAACTTTTCCAAAGGTTTTCAACGAATCATCTTTGAAGAATCAAATAACCACTCATCTAAATGCAATGCATGCAAGACACGATCCGAGTGGCACTATAGAGACATCAAGCCAACCAAGTTGATCCCTCTTGATAGTACGGCTATCTATCTTATTAACCCGGTCATTTTGCATCCTCTAATCACCTCATGACCGGTCAAAAGGAAAATCCCTATATTTTACCTTTGCCTTGAGCTTCCCATAGACGAAGATATCCATGCTACCAACAACAAAGCCATGAAGCTCAATTCAACTCCGAGACTAACCTATACTCCTATTCTCAATGAAATTGTTAGTCCACCAAGATTGTCATTAATTACCAAAACACAAATTAGGGGCCCAGATGCCTTCATCCTCGAACTCCTCTAAATGAACATGAGGATCATCACTAATCGCTCCAGAGAAAAGTCGATTCCGAACCATGGCTATAAAGCCAGGACGGAGTTCACAACTAGATGAAGAAGTTCATGGTTGCTCTAAGATGAACTCGCCCCTAGGGGTAGAGAGGCTTTGAAAGGAAAGCATCTCAAAGGGTAACAGGGGTAAAGGTAGAACAAAAGAAAAGATAATTGAAAAGATACGAAGACCACTAGGCTCGGAGATAGAAACAACAACGGTCCCCGGTAACGGCACCAGAAATGCTTGTTGGTATTTCTTAATGTCACCACTAACGGCACCTTGTTAGCATGAACGCTAGAATCACCTGGGTACCCCTATGTGTTATGAAAGAGTCCCCAAGTGCACGAATATACCGCTGTAGCACTTCACCTAAGGAGTATCCCAAAGGGTATTGAATCCAAGGACGGAGGAGACCTAGCTCTAGGCCTAGCTATGGTCTAAGGGCACCACTCTATAGGAAAATATTTGCGTAGAGAGGATCCGGCAGGTAGAAACAGAGTCTAGAACAACTTCTCGGGTAAGATCACGCACTTCGGGCACCAGCCCTACCTGGCTCTAACAGTTGGTTCCGGTATGTGGCTCTACACCGTATCCGAATGTGGAGGAGTACAAAGGGTCCAACGGTTGTCACTACCGCGACCTACCTCTATCTAAACATGGGATACGGGGCAAACGAAGGATAACCCATAGTCTGGACACCACGTCCACACCACTGACTACTACTATAGCGAACTACGTCTAGTACTCCCGTAGCCCTACTATAGCACTCCATATAAATATGAAGCGATGAACCCGTGAGGGAGAAGACAAAACTAGCTTAGATAAACTTGACCACTGGCAAGGATCACAGATGCAACTTTGATCTAGTTAAGAAATGTAAGTACTCTCACTGTGCTCTAGTAGCTAGACAAGCAACAGCATGAACTGAATGCAAACTTATGAACCTGATTAACTGGATCAAAAGGATTGTGTTGGAAGAACACAAGCCTCTAAATGATGAACAGGCAAAGAACATAAGAACAGAAGCAATTATGTAAGAATATCACTTTAGTCTAAATAGAGAATATGGGAATACTCACTTTATTCTAGATGAAGAACAGTAGCATCCGTAGAGGTTCGTTCTTGAGGAAAGTTGCCAAAGATCATGGCAAGGCCCCAACAACCCCATCACTCTCCTCCTACATCGCTAAAAGCACTAGCAAGCCAACACGAATCCTATGCAATAAAGCTCTCCTCTCCTAAAGAGAGAAGCCAAAGGCTAAAATGAAAAGTGAGGAGAAGAAGTGTGTGTCTCTAAAATGAGATGTGCATCTTCTATTTATAGGCCAATTGGTTCACTGAGGATCGCCGAAAGCACACCGGGAACAGAGCCTTGGACCAATGGGAAGCCACCACGTGGAAGGCCAAGATCAGCCAACCCAAGGTCGGTTCGGTCGAACCCCTGTGGGCCCAGCTGGTCCACTTCTTCCTCCAACTGGCTGACATGTGGGCCCTTGGGTGTATTCCAGGTGTGTATAACTTTTTAAGTCGGTTTGCTTCCCGAGTGGGCCCATGGATCCTTGTGACAGCCACGTGGCACATTTTGATTTGCCAAAGCATACTTCCCTTGGATTGATGACATGGCATGGCCATGTAGGATCTGGTGTGGCAACACCTCATCAGCTGAGGTGGGCAGGTGGCGAAGCATGGATCACTTATGTGTGTTTTCCCGCCATTTCTTGTGCTAAATGCCCGCATTCGAATATACATCACCACTTGTGGAATTTGTTAGTGTAAGCCCCTATTCTAGTGCGGATGTATGTTTCTTATGTCAAAATGCAGGAGTTGACGACCCTAAAAGAGGTACTTAATAGCCGTCAACATCATGTTTACTCTTGAAGATTTCTTATAAACGGTTTAGGTGTTGCTCATTTGAGCACCCTCTTTGCGTGGTGCGTCTAGGAAGTTTGTATTACCTCTCTTGGAGTATTCATAGTAAGTGACTCAATCCTCTTTTGTGGCTAATTAGGTGAGATAAATGATTAGTGAAGACCTGACTCTTTGTGAGCTTCTCAATGAAGACTTAGCTTTCTTAGTGGGAATACACTTTGGTAAACACCTTTGTCTCATGTTCTTATTATGTTCTTCTAGTTCTTTTTGATCTAGAGCTTGTTTTTATCCTGATCTTTGTATTTGCGAAGTTTCTCTTGTAGGAATCATATCCAGAAGTCTATCTACATCATTGCTGATATTTTGATTCGAGTGTAATCTGCATAAACAAGCTTGATTTTGAACTTCTCGTGGAGCTCATTTCTTGTTGTTGGAAGTTTTGGCACTGTGGGTAGTTCTGATGTATTTAATATCGTTGCAAATTTCAAAACAAGCCTCCGGGTCTCTCACGATCCTTTCATTACAGAAGACAATTAAGGAGAATTGTGGTAGAACTTAATTATAATCCATAACATAACTTCAATAGAGTTGGCTAAGACACAATGAATTCAATAGATGCACATCATTCTATTTCTATATGAAGTTATTCTTCAATAAAAGTAGATTAACTTAGTAAACCAGTATATATATACTTTGCAATTGAACTTATATATTCAAAAATCTTTTTTTGATAGAAACTTGCAGCATGAAAAAATTTCACATGAACAAGTTAGGTATGCAATTTTCAGTTGTTAATGTTAAACGACTTTCATTATGCAATAGTATAAATGTATAATCATCGAGCTCTGTGTATAATAGAAAGACAAGAATACTGAGCCTGCGATAGCAATAGCCAGCAACAACTTAAAACAAAGATTTAACGTAAAAAACTTAAACAAGATTTGTATTAAATATCCCAATTACATAACACATAGTTAACACAAAGAGGTCACAAAAGATATTTTATTAGGAGTGATTGTACTCATTACTCATGTGATGATGGGACGGAGTTCTTTATCGCTGGGATCTACACCAGGTAAAGTGGATGCACATACGGAACATATCACGAGACCTTAACATGCATGCATCTGGACAACCGGCCCAATCAGCATCTAAATATGCAATGATATCGACTGAAGATGACTTGGTACTGTGTAGGCCGTATGATATAGTGCCTCGAAGATATCACAAGACATGCTTGAGAAGATGTAGATGTGGTTCCTTTGGATCATGCATGAACAATCAAATCTGCTGGACAACATACGAAATATATAGCCTTGTGATGGTAAGGTATTGAAGTGCCCTAGCCAAGCTCCTAAACTCGCTAGCATTGCTGACTGATCTGCCATTGGTGGAAGAAAGTTTTGGCTTGGTGTTAATAGGAGTGGTGGATGGATTGCAGTTGAGAATGTGGGCACAGTCAAGAAGATCATTAACATATTGTTCTTGGGACAGAAAAATTCCAGAGGAACTTGGTGTGATGTGTATACCGAGAAAATGACTCAAAGGTCCAAGATATTTCATTGCAAACTCACTCTGCATTTTGTTGATGACAGAATGTAAAAGGCTTGTGGAGCTGGCCGTGAGAATAATGTCATTGACATAAAGCAGAATATATGAGGTAGTTGTAGGCGTGCGAAGGATGAATAGCGAAGAATCAGCCTTAGATGCATGATAACCAATGGACAAAAGAAATTCTTTAAAGTGAAGGAAGCATGTGCGGGGTGCTTGTTTCAAACGTGAGACATGTTCAACTTAGACACGTGAGAGGGTTTGGAGGCATTTGTGCACAATAGACAGTTTCAGATAGATTACCGTGGAGAAATGCATTCTTCACGTCCAATTGGTGGATCGGCCAGTTTGAAGAAGTAGCAATGCTCAAGACAGTCCGTACAGTTTGACGAGCGGGCTAAATGTTTCACCATAGTCGACACCAGGTTGTTGGGAATAGCCATGAACCACCCACCGTGCCTTGTAGCAAGACAATGAACCATCTGGATTAAACTTTTATCAAAAGATCCATTTCCCGGTCACCACATTTACACCTGCAGGCTTTGGAACAAGACACCACGTATTGTTTTTCATCAAAGCATTATACTCATCATTCATAGCATTGTGCCAATTTGGATCCTTGAGAGCTTGTCGATATGTGTGTGAGGGTGGTGAAAGAGGAGTGGTGACAGAAAGATTAAAATGGCGTTTAGGCACCACAATTCCTCCCTTACCCCGAGTTTGCATATGATGTTGTGTGGATTTTGTGGGGTGCATGTAGTGGGGTAGAACGAGCGGGCGAAGTAGGCGTGGAACGCGATGGAGATTGTGTGACGGGTGGTGGTGGTAGAGTGATCGGCAGTGGTGTGGGGACCGGGGAAGATGCGGATGCCTACGGATCCGGTGTATGTGGCGAGGATTTGTTGGCCGAGGGTGAATTTTGGGCGTTCGGAGACGCCAAGGTTGGGGGGGGCGGGGAGGGGAGGCGCGGGCAGCAGATCCCAAATGGATTGAGGTGGATCCGGTGTGGGTTGGATGGGTGTGGCCTGCTGGTGTGCAGAGGGGAATTGATGCTCATCAAAAATGACA
The DNA here is from genome assembly GCA_036936925.1 of Cenchrus fungigraminus. Classification (NCBI taxonomy): domain Eukaryota; kingdom Viridiplantae; phylum Streptophyta; class Magnoliopsida; order Poales; family Poaceae; genus Cenchrus; species Cenchrus fungigraminus. The sequence continues at coordinate 40,140,685 of CM072778.1, read as the reverse complement.
TGGTGTGAAATGATTAATTTGCGTGAGGCTAAATCCAGACACTGGTATCCTTTGTGCTTAGCTAAGTATCCCAGGAAGACACACATGCATGACTGTGGTGCAAGTTTGTGAGGTGTGGTAGGAAGAATATTTGGGTAGCAAAGACACCCAAAAAAATTGAGATGGGAATAATCTGGTGGTTGATTGAATAAGATTTGGTATGGGGTGAGGTGATGGATTGGTTTGGAGGGGCATCTGTTTAGTAGATAAGTAGACGTATGGAGAGCTTCTACCCAATATTGTGGAGGCATGTGGGCTTGGAAAAGGAGTGTGCGGATGACATCATTAGTGGTGCAGAATGTCACATTCAGCTTTGCCATTTTAAGACGATGTGTATGGGCAGGAAAGACGATATGTAATACCGTGCGCTAGAAGGAACTCTCGAAGATCGTTGTTGACAAATTCGCCACCATTATCACATTGAACACATTGTATGGAAAAATGAAATTGGTTGAGAATATGAGCATAAAAGTGCTAGATGGTTGGGTGTGGCATCAGATTTACTCCGCGTGGGAACAGTCCACATGTAGTGGCTGTAATCATCAACAAGGACAAGATAATACTTGTAACAAGTAAAACTCGCAATGGGAGATGTCCAAAGATCACAGTGTATTATTTGGAATGGAAAATAAGTAAAGGTATTGGAACTAGAAAATGGAGGACCAACATGACGGCCTCGTTGGCATGCATCACACACACTAGAAGATGTGGTTTTATGAGTACAAGGAAGGGTACAGAATTTAAACGAGCCAAAGACTGATGGCCAAGATGTACAAGGTGTCGGTGCCATACATCAGCACTTGGAGAGCAGGCTGTGAGAGCCAAAGGAGTTGTGAGCTTGCATGGACTGAAGGAGTAGAGATCTCCCCGCTACCGGACCTCATGATTTCTTTCATGCTGTGAAGATCCTTAACAGAGAAACCAAAGGGATCAAATTCAACGGAACACGAATTATCTTTGGTGAATTTACGAACGGAAACAAGGTTTTTGATGAGTTGTGGGGTGTGTAGGACATTGGATAAGATGAATTGTGCATTAGGTGAGTTAATGGATGTGGTGCCCGTGCCAAGAATAGGAAGAATAGATCCATTGCCAACAATTATATGAGATGAATTATGCAATGATGAAGGACAATACATAGGCAAGTTACCTTGGTCGTTGGTCATATGGGTGCTGGAGACGGTGTCCATGAACCACTCGCCATTGGAGGGCTGCTGCAGAGAAGCGGCATGAAGAGCTTGCATGAGGCCGAACGTATCCCAACTCAGTGGTGCAGATGTAGTAGTCGGCTGCTAGAAGACGTTGTACACCTGGTGAGGAGGGCAATGGTTGACGCCAGGGCCGGTAGCACCAGTCCACGGCGCACGCCAACCACCACCCCACATAGCACCCCATGAGGGCGAGAATGCCGCCCAGTTGGGCGGCTTCTGCTAGAACGGTGCACGATCAGTGTTGTTGTTGTTGTAGTAGGTGTCGCGACCGCCGCCGCAACCGCGGCCACGACCCCGTCCACCGTTGTGCCCACCATTGTTGTTGCTGGAGTGGCCACCACCACGGCCACCAGAGTTGTTGGAACGATCACCGGAGTCAGATCGAGCACCAGAGTTCTCACCCGAAGAAACCCCTCCCTCTCATGCGACGAGAGCAGTCTCAGTTGTTCTGGCCAGCGGCTTGGACTTGTTCTGGGAGGTCTCCTCGGCCAGTAGCTTGGACTTGTTCTGGGAGGCCTCCTCGGCCAGCAACATGGTACAGGCTTGAAGGAAGCTGGGTAATTGGGGAAGTGCCGACAGGAGAGTCTTCAATGTGTGGTAGCAAGGATTGAGGCATGCAACCCACTGGTGTACGAGCGTGCAACCATGAAGTGGTTGATCGCAGTCGGCGAGGGCATCGATAAGTGTCTTGAGGCGATGACAATATTCGGAGGCCAAGAGATCACCTTGCCGGAGGCCATAGGAACTCAGCTTCCAGTTGCACGCCGCAGATTGCTTTGTTGGTGTTGAAGAAATCCCCGATTTGCTTCCAGATGGAGTACGTCGTCGGGTTGTCCTCCATGACCATGTCCATGAGGTCATCAGCGAGCGTGGCATGAATCCTCTCGACGGAGAGAGCGGCGGAGCTCATGATTGCACGCAAGAGCAAAACGGGAAGAAGCAAAAAAATGGAAGGCTCAGGATCGGTGTGCTCTGATTACCATGAAAAATAGCAATTCTCTTGAATTGTATTGCGGTCTCAAGAGCCTATATATAGGCAGTACATGTACAAGATACATGAGCGGTGATCCAAATCATCCGCTAGTCAAGGGACCTACAATTAAGGAGAGGTGGAGGACCAACACCGCACACAGATGAGGACCGGGATCTCCTGGAGTCGTTGGATGTATGGTGGCGTGATGGACTCTGTAAGAGCAACTCCAACAACCTAGGTATTTTGTTAGTTAAATTTGAACGTTTTACTCCTTTGTAAAAATAGAAAACCACTTAATTCTATCAGCTAATCCAAGAGACTAGCTAATCTTGTTCGTTATATTCAACATCGGTTCCATCATCACTGCTATTCTGATTCCTCTTGTACGTAGCTGCCGCCTGGATGTTGATGCGCAACGATGCAGCCTGAATGCGCAACGACGACCCCTGGACGTGAACTGGGGACGGCGGCCGTGCAGGCAGGCAGCAGCGGGGCAGGCGTAGGGCTAGGGCGGCGGCCATGTGAGCAGTTGGAGATGAGCTGGCGCACGAGGCCACGGCGGAGCATGCGCACGGGCTAATGGTGGTGGCCGCGCGGGCAGCGGCGGCGGAGTGGGCGCACGTGTTGGGGAGCGCGTGGGTAGCTGGTAGCGCAATAGGCATGCCGCGCGGACTGGGGGCGGCCGCACAAGCAACCGGCGGTGAAGCAGACTGTAACGAGGTGGCGTCGATTTGGTGCCTCGGCGGAGTAAATCGATGGCCTGTTCGATTGGCGGCAAATCACTAAGAGAAACGGCGCTCCTCGCCTACCTCTCGCCGCCCACGGACTGTTTCTTCTTCGCTGGCCACGCCGACTACTGGCTCACCCTCGCCGCCGCCGTCGCCTTCTCGTCCGCGGTCTCGATTCCGCCCCTGTTGTCCACCTCGGGGCCCACCACGCCGGTCAAGGAGAGTGCGACGGTGCCAGGCAGGGAGGGTGAGGGCGTAGCGACCGACGACCGCGACGGCACGAGCGCGCAGGGGACGGTGGCAGACGCAGGGCCGCGACGGCGCGAGGTCACAGTGGCCACGGAAGGGAGCAGCGCAACAGCTAGAGGGCGAGGCCGCGAGGGCGCACGGACGGAAAGCAAGGCCACGTGGGTGCGCGGGCGGGAAAGCAGGACCGCGCGAGCCCAGATACCGAGTCGAGTCGCTAGCTAAAGAAAGTGAGCGAGGGGGGCGGTATTCCGAGCCGGATAACGAGAGGACAAAGATAGCTAGTCTGTTGGATGCCAATTTTCTCTCTTTTTCTTTCTTTTTACCGATTCAAGCAGATTTAGCTAGTCTCTTGGAGTTGCTCTAAGGATGGAAGACATGTCAAGAACGTTATACTCCAATATCTTTTAGGAGATGTACAGTACAGTACTATACTGTAGTACTTGTGCGATCCACGTTTATGAAGCTTCCATAGTCGCTTTTACATAACGACATAACGTCGATGGGTATTCTGGTGCCTTCCTTCCAAGCAAGTCCGAGACTTTGAGTCTCCCAAACACAGATACTGATATCCTATGACGACATGTGCAAAATTTTGCAATGGTAAAATAGGAAATATAAAAACATCTGACTTACTGTAGTACTCCCTCTGTATCGAAATACTTGTCGCCATTGACTTTTCTTTTACAACTTTGACCATTCATCTTATTCAAAAAATTATGCAAGTTTCATCTATTTTCTTTGCTACATGCTTTACTATCTTAGGTACTTTAAGCTTGACTTATCCGTTTACATATTTGAAATAACTTTTTGAATAAGACGAATGGTCAAAGTTGCATGAAAAAAGTCAACAGCGACAAATATTTCGATACGGAGGGAGTACATACTCTATATACGTTCATCAAAGATTCAGAGCTATGGCAATTAGCATGGGCCTTTTGACAACTAGAGCTCATTCCCACCGCTTTTTCATGAACATAAGAACACCATTGGAGTAGGGGGAAAAGACTTCCAACATTTGGGTACCAGAATGTAAGTTTTTGAAGGCTGAAACATCTAAATGTTTCATATTCAACTACCATAATCATCTTCTACACATATGCCACTATTAAATGTATTTTCATTTTGCTCAACAATGCTTTCAAGCTTACAATAATGTGGAGGACAGACCTGGTTAAGATTTTTTTTTTTTTTGGCATAGTAGCTAGTAACAAGCAAGAATGCGGAGGAGATTGTGCATGTGGTACTGGTACACCTCAGTTCTGGAAGCTATTACTACTGCAATCTATCAGCCCAGGCTGCTAAGTAATCAGACAGAACTATAGGAGGGCAAATATTTATACTGAATTATACACAACTATGTGTGATACTAATTAAAGCTCAGACAGCATGTCACAACTGTGGGGTAAACATAAAAAAGCAAAAAAAGATAGGACTTAACCGGGTTTCATATAAATAATCTATTGTTCATTATGAAGATGCACTACTAGAGAATCGCACATATATCTCAGACCCAATTTTTCATTTGTACCGGGTTTTTTGCCCACCGGTACAAATGTCCTCTCACAGAGGCTCGGCGGGGCCTGGTCCAACCCAACCGGTACAAATGCCTCACATTTGTACAGGGTGGTGGCTCCGCCCGGTACAAATGTGTTGGCCTCACATTTATACCGGTCAGAGCCACCACCCGGTACAAATGTGTGCACATTTGTACCGGTGCGTGATCTAGTCCGGTACAAATGTAGACCTCCCATCTCTTAGCTAAAATTTTCACCAACACTTAGAAATATCAACCCCTGGTCATCCTCATCCTCTCCTTCTATCCCTATCTAACTAGCTACCTCTCTCTCCTCTCGCAGGGGCGCGCGGCGCGGGCAGGAGGCCGGGTGGACGGCTCCGGCGGCGCGCGCGGCGGGTGGCCGGCCGGGCGGGCGGCCACGCGCGGCCGGGCGCGGCGGGCCACGCACGGCCGGCGGGGCCGGGAGGCGCGGCCACCGACGCGCGGGGGGGCCGGCCTCGGCCAGGAGCCCAGGAGCTACTAGGGTTCGTCTTTGTTCTTCGTTCTTGTTTAGTGGTGATGTTCTTGTGAGACATATTTTGATTCTGTGAAACGGGGATGTTTTTGATTCTGTGATGTAAATCTAGTGTGAATTATTGTGTTGTGAATCTTGTCCATGTAATTCTTATTATGTGAATTTGTGATGTGAATGAGATGAGATGAGATGAGAAAAAGAAAACGAAAACAACATAAGAGAGAGAAGAGAGAGGAAAGGGGCATACAGGGGCAAATCACATTTGTACCGGGGCGCATCTTGTACCGGGTATTTTGACCGGTACAAATGTGCCCTCTCATTTGTACCGGAAGGTTTGTACCGGCTCAATAACCGGTACAAATGAGGGTTACGGGTCGGTACAAATGCCCGTTTTTCCAGTAGTGATGGCTCCTGATCAATTGAATATTATTATGACACGATAATGTGTTCGTTCATATCTCGTTGTGATCATGTTCAAACATCACATCAAAGAGTCGTCTAGTAAAGGCACACCTCCCGTAACTATTGGCAAACAACAACGTCTTAAGCGAGATTTATTGTAGACATCAATAGCACTAAACAAAAAGATTAACTCAGGAGCTAGTGATTCAACTCGATCAGGCGTTGCCATCAGTTGGGAGTCGTTGTTTGTATATCTCCGGGATCAGTGTGTTCGTTAACTTTTGATGGGTCCATGAAAGCAAGTCTTGAATAACTCTTCCTTCGCATCTCAGTAAGTTGCAGGCTACACAAGAAGAAAGCCAAATGTTAATTAGTAGATCGACAAATGTAATTAATTTATTAATAAACATATGAAAATATGTCACTTACAGACACCAAGTCATCATAAGATCGATATTCACGGCGTCCAGATGGTAAACTTCATAGATATCATTGAATTGGAGCCAGACCACCTTCTCATTTTGAAGGGTAATACCAAACATCTCCAGGCCCTCAGCTGACTTCTTCAAGTACCAGTCATGAAATCTGCGCATCTTAGTTGGGAGCTTGTTGACCAATTCTGGCTTCACTAGATGTTGTCCTAGCTCAAAGCGCCATCTAGGTACGAAATTTTTATCCGCTGGTAGGTCTTCAAGGCCGAGAATACCAGCAATGGGCATCTTTGTTTATTCATAAAACTTGATGACATGAGACAATTCTTCTGCGGACATGTTGTCAATTGCTGCTTGTGCTTCAGCACTGAGGCCCGCAAACAAGTTAGTCGGCTCGGTCGTGGATGTATCTATTTGCTTCTCCTTGTTCTTGTTTGTGGCAGTCCCCGACGTCAACGCAGGTATTTGCTCGATGTAACTATTCGGCGACCCTCGTCGTCTCTTCTTTTGATAAGACTTGTCCACCGAATGCTCATAGTCCGTTTTCAACTCTACCCTTCTCCTTTTTTTCTTCCATCTCGCGTATGAAAACCTGGAGTCTCTGCTTACGACCTTCATTTTTTTTGGCATCCTGGCTTTCCTGTCGAGTTTCTTCTCTCATTTTTGCAAACCAGTTCGCGACTTCTTTTGCTACAATCGCGTTTGTTTCTTCTTCTGTCCTCTCCCATGGTAGCTTCGTTGGCTCGGGCTTTTTCTTTGCTGGTCGTTTTCGTTTTTTCTTTGGTGGTTGCACCGACTTGAAAGATTGTGCTCGAGACCTCTGTGGCGCGTGCTCTGCGGCTGATTGTTGCTGAGGTGAATTGGGAGGGATGTCATCATCGTGATCGCTGGAGCTCGCTTCTCCCGAATTATATGGTTCTTGCGGAGAAGGTGAGCGAGCAGGTAGTGATGATGACGGCCCCGGAGACGATTGTGGAGGCTGCAGGGGGTCTCTCGGAGATCCATCATTCTCGGGGATTATGATGATGTAACGTTTTGGCCATAATATGATGCCGTGTAGCACATCCTTAAGTGTCTTTTCCCCATCACCTCCTGGGATATCTAGCTCTAGCTCCTCAAAAGTAGGTTGACAGATGTTCTCTACGCTAACTAAGGCGTAGCCAGGTGGAATCAGCATGCCGTGGCTTGTCTGTCTAGGAAACTGCGCAAAAGCACTTCCATCCGCCACCTGAGAAATAATAATTAATTAATTAGTTATTATTAGCATGAATTATACTGTCATTGTGAATGTCTGTCCAGAAATTTCAAAGTAATATATATGCATCAATTATTGTGCTAATAAAAGCATGAATTATACATACCTTCATTTTGATGTTGCTGTCGGTGTTTTAACTCGGCAAACCTACCAAGGGGGTACCCGAGGTAGATGATTGTGGTGGAGATCGCCAGACCTGGAACTCGAAGGTATGCGCAGAGACGCGGGACACAGATTTATACAGGTTCGGGACGCCAAGGTGGCGAACCCTACGTCCTATTCGGGGATCATATGTGGCGCCCTGCGCTAGGTGTTGGTTGAGATGAGTTGTCCAGCTAGGTACCCGGCCCTCCTTTATATAGTACAGGGGGCGGGTTCCTAGTCGGTTACAAGGTAGGAGTCCTAATAGGATTACACAGAATGAGTCCTAGTAGGATTACAGGGGAATTCTAGTAGGACTCCGTCTGCTTCCTTCCTTGCATGGGTACCCGGGGTGTATGCCCGACAAGCCCCCGAGCACGTTGTAGTCGAGAGTAGTAGTTCGAGTAGTCTTGAAGCCTCTTCGAGTAGTTCTTGAGCGTCCTCGAGTACTGCTTGGGGAAGTCTTCAATAATACTTGAACTGCCGCGAGGCTGGAAGGTGGTCCAGCTCATCAGTCTTGAAGTCGAGATTATATGGAAGTGCGATTGCAAAATCGCACTCCATATGGAGTAGCCCCCGAGCCTTAGGTTGAGTCGCAGACTCTAGCTGAGGGTCAATCTTGGTTCTTGATCTTCTGTTCTTGAAAAAATTGAATGATGGGTGTAGTATAGCAGCCCCCGAGCCTTGAGATGATTAGGTAATCAATCCAAGGGTCTTCAGTGTTCATGAAAGCCATCATCATCTGAGTACTCTTACAGCATGTAGCCCCCGAGATAAGAGAGCTGTATGAGCCACGTCGAGTAATTGTTGTTCTAGAGCCCCCGAGCTTGAGAGCGAGCGAAGTCTACTAGAGTTGTTCTCGAGTAGTAGTTTGAATGCAGCTCCCGAGCTGGAGAGATTCCGAGTAGTATTTTGGCGTCGAGTCATGTAGCTTGAGAAGTAGTCGTGCTGTCAGAGCGGACTTTAGATGCGACCGAAGTCGACTTTTAGATGCCGGCAGAGCGGACTTTAGAATGCGACTTGAAAAACCGAAGTCGACTTTAATTGCCACACGGAGCGGACTTTAAGGTGCGATTTGAAAACCGAAGTCGACTTTAGTTGCCGCACGGAGCGGACTTTGAGATGAGACTTGAAAACCGAAGTCAACTTTAGTTGCCGCGCGAAGCGGACTTTTGATATGCGACTTTAGAAGTCGACTTTAGATTGCCGCGTGGAGCGGACTTTAGATGCAACTACAGTAGTCAACTTTGTGCCACGCGGGGTGGACTTAAGATGAAAAAACGAAAAGCACTTCCGGAAGGCAAAAGCGAATGAAAAAATCAGAGAAAATGAGTAGTTTTGCCGCCGGAGCAGACTTAGGTGCGACTGTAGAAGTCGACTTGAGGTTGCGACTACAGAAGTCGACTTGTGCCACCGGAGTTGATTTGGGTGCGACCGTTAGCGTCGACTTGTGCCACCGGAGTGGGCTTAGGTGCGACTGTTAAAGTCGACTTGAGTACTTAGGGTACCAGGACCCATGGTACGGAGCGCGAGTACTTAGGGTGCTTGGACCCATGGTACGGGGCGCGAGTACTTAGGGTACGAAACCTATGGTACGGAGCGCGAGTACTTAGGGTACGAAACCCATAGTACAGTGCGCGAAGACCACGTGCAGCTAGGTACCATCGTTGCCAGGACGCAAGGGCCACTTACAGCTAGGTTCCATCGAAGTTTACACACGTAGTATGCCGCCGAAGCAAGCGAAGGTGCGACCGGAGTCGACTTTAAGTTGCCGCGCGGAGCGGACTTGAGATTGCCTCCTCAGGATACAGCCATTGTGACCTTCGAAACTCGGTACACCCAAAAGTCGTGGCCAGAGCCCCCGTAACGTAATGTACCGAACTCGTGGTGGAGCCTCCGAAACTTAGTATACTAAATTCGTGGCCGGAGCCCCCGAGATTCAGTGTAGTAAGCTCGTGGCGGTTTGGTCGATATATCCCAAGAGTAGTCGGCAGAGTGTAGCCCTCGTGAAAAACCGCCGAGGAGCGTACACGAATGAGTAGTCGGCATGTTATCCTGCATGATGAGGAGAACAGGCCAAGGAAAGAAAACAATAATCATTTAGATTAAATGACTTAGCTGTTGCTGCCTGGGCAGACTACTGATGCAACCGTTGGAGTCGAGTTGTGCCGCCGGGCGGACTTTAGATTGCGACCATTGACGTCGACTTGTGCCGCCGTAGCGGACTTTAGATTGCGACCGTTGACGTCGACTTGTGCAGCTCTGGAGGGTAGTTCCCATGTAGAAGCGTGCACACATGAGTAGTATTTGGCGTGTGTCCTGCGCACGAAAAACAAACCAAAGCAGGAAAAAGCAATCATTTGAATAAATGACTTAGCTGTTACCGCCATGGCAGTCTTGTAGATGAAGCCGTGGCGGTCGGTGATGGAGCCACAACGGTTGTCGCTGAAGTTGACTAGTCAGAGTTGATTCCGACTAGTTATTAGGGGCGTGACAGCCGTTCTCGACTAGTTTGGAAAACTAGTCAAGATGAGTAGTCGACGCGATGCGGCCGGAAGACGATGTCGCGGCGGCGCATGCTGTAGTCGAGGTAGAGCTGATGTGGCCGCAAGACGATATCGCGGCGGCGCACGGCGTAGTCGAGGTAGAGTCGACGTTGCCGTGAGACAAGTAGTCGCGGCGCACGGCGTGGCTGAAGTAGAGCCAGTGCGACCGCACAACAAGTCGAGCGGCAGCGCAGTCAAGCGGCGAGACGGCGCGTCCGGATGCACGACATAGGCGCAGTAGAGCCGGTGTAACTGGGCGACGAGTAGTCGAGCCGCGTGACGGAGTGACCGGGCGCACAGTGAGAGCCAGTGCGACCGACCGAGGAGAAGTCGAGCAGCAAGACGGCGCGTCCGGATGCACGGCATTGGCGCAGTAGAGCCGGTGCAACCGAGCGATGAGTAGTCAAGGTCAAGCCAGCGCGAGACGCATGGCGTAGGCAAAGTAGTCGACGACGAGCTGCGCGAGGAGTCGAGGCACCCGGACGCGCGGTGTAGTTGAGGTAGAGCCGCTGCGGCCGGGAGATGAGTACTCGCGGCGCACAACGTAGTTGATGTAGAGCCGCTGCGGACGGAGGCGAGTAGTCACGGCACAAGACGTTGTACACAAGTAGTTGAAGCAGTACTCGCGTAAGCTGTTGTGTGCACAAAGCAATGATTTTGAAGCTTTCTTGTATGTTCCCGTGTGTGCATCCAGCAAAAAGGCAAAAATTCCTTAGTTGCTTTACGGAAATCAACAACAGTGGTTCAATTGGATCTATGTGCAAATCAACGTGGCCTTGTTCAGCTTTTTGCCTTATCTCCGTGGAACAGCACAACTCTTTTTTTTGTTGATGTGTAAGCAGCTCCTTTTGCTTCAGGAATTTTTGGCTGGAAGCTTTGATTTCGGCCTGAAGAAAAAGCCACCGACCGAGTCCACAGGAGCCTCGGGCAGCCAGCTGGATGCGGACGTGTGATGATCTTCTCCTATACGGACTCGACGACTTCGAGTTGGGAACCGAAACGCAAAGAGCAATTGATGTTGACCGGGAGCAACCGCAACTCGACGACTTCGTAGGCCGCACAGCAGCACACGATCCGGACGAGGCCATGAAATTGAATCCGCCTGGTCTGGACGCCCTGCTCAGACACGGAGATTTTCTTCAAACCGGAACTCAGGCGACTTGCTTGCCACGTAGCAGATTGATTTCGATGACGAGGTTCTTCGAATTCGCCGGTGATCATGATGATCACCCCTACCTGGCGCGCCAGCTGTCGGTGTTTTAACCCGGCAAACCTACCAAGGGGGTACCCGAGGTAGATGATTGTGGTGGGGATCGCCAGACCTGGAACTCGAAGGTATGCGCAGAGACGCGGGACACAGATTTATACAGGTTCGGGACGCCAAGGTGGCGAACCCTACGTCCTGTTCGGGGATCATATGTGGCGCCCTGCGTTTGGTGTTGGTTGAGATGAGTTGTCCGGCTAGGTACCCGGTCCTCCTTTATATAGTCCAGGGGGCGGGTTCCTAGTCAGTTACAAGGTAGGAGTCCTAATATGATTACACGGAACGAGTCCTAGTAGGATTACAGGGGAATTCTAGTAGGACTCCGTCTTCTTCCTTCCTTGCATGGGTACCCGGGGTGTATGCCCGATAGTTGCCGAATGGCTTGTGAAGCTCACATGGGGTGCGCTGACAGATGTCATCCACAGGGTACCATTGGCTGTCGTCCACTTGAACTCCTTCTATAGCCCTTTGCTCTTCGGGGACCGCTGCGGAAGCACAACTGCTTTTGCGAGCAGAAGGATCCACTTGTACTAGAGGCAGTCCTCCAGATGGGGTCATCTCATTTAATGCGGCGGACACTCGCCGTTCAATCTCCGCTGTCATCTTTTCTTCGTGTTCTTTAAGTCTTTGCTCTATCTCTTGGCGCCGTTCCTCCTCTTCGCGCTCTCTTCTTCTTCTGCGGCTTCGATAGGTGGCAAAGTCTCCCCTGAAGGCAAATTTCCATGGTACCACCCCGTAGCCCCTGCAACGTCCTGGGTGTTCTGGATTCTTGAGCGCCATAGTGAGCTCATCTATCTCTCTGTCAACCTTCACTCTGCCCGCTCTGACATCTTCAATTGTTTTCAATATTTCAAGTGCAGCCTCTCGTAACGAGGGTGGGAAATCAAGGGTACCATCTTCGGAGTTAATTGTGCCTCCATGAGCATAATACCAATTCTTCACTCGCTCGGGCCAGTCATAGACCGCTGGTATGGTACCTTGTGCGAGAAGGTCTTCTTCCATCTTCCGCCACTTGGGAACTGCACGTGCGTAACCACCTCGACCAAGATGATGGTGATGCTCCTTCTTACCACGACTTTTCTTCCCTTATGCACTCGCCTTGGCGAAATCTTCACTTTTCTTGTATTCCACAAAGGACGTCCAGTGTTCTTTTAACTTGGGATATTCAATCCAATTTGGAGTTCAATTCTTCTTGATATAATCTTTATCCAGTTGCTGCTTGAACTTCTGAAATTGTGTTGCCATCCTCGTGAGAGTCCAATGCTTCACATCGTTTGGTTCAACGCCTTCAGGAAGTGTGAAGTGTTTTAGGATTTCATCCCACAACAAGTTTTTCACTGAGTCTGGAACCACATGTGGATTATCTGTTTTTCCCTTCCATTCTCTGTAGCTGATGGGCACGTTGTCCCTTACAATGGCCCCGCACTGTGACACATACGTGTCCTTGATCTTTTTTGGAGCACATGGTTGGCCAGCCTCTGACACTTCTGTGATATGATACATGACATGACCGGTGAGTACTTGTGTACGCCCACTCTGTCTTTTTTGATGTTGAGCATGAAGCCTACAAGTTGCAGATTCGTTATTTAATTAATTATGTAAGAATTGAGGTTAGAGAAATAAGAACTATGAACTTAATGCATGAGATATATATATTTATATACCTTGTGGGAACATTCAATACTTTCATTCACAAGACTTTCCTCATTGTTTCTAGCATTGTCTTCATTATTTGCTGCTATGTCCTCGACGGGGGCGGCATCCTCCTCAGTCGGAGGTATGTTCAAGTACATGTCCGCCTGACTACACTCCTCGTCGGTGAAGGTTGCAATGGTATTTGTACCACTAGCAATAATGTCGGCAATAAAGTTGTCATTGTTGTCATTCATATGGAATAAAAAAGAATTTTCTAAGAATTTCTTCAATAAACAAAAATTTTCTTTGAATTTCTGGAATTAGCAACAAGAATTTTCTAAGAATTTCTTCAATAAACAAGAATTTTCTTTGAATTTCTAGAATAAACAACAAGATTTTTCAATGAATTTCTGGAATAAATAACAAGATTTTTCTATGAATTTATGGAATAATCAACAATTTCCTAAAACTTTCTAGAATAAACAAGAATTTTCTAAGAATTTCTTCAATAAACAAGAATTTTCTTTGAATTTCTAGAATAAACGACAAGATTTTTCTATGAATTTCTGGAATAAGCAACACGATTTTTCTATGAATTTATGGAATAATCAACAATTTCCTAAAACTTTCTAGAATAAACAAGAATTTACTATGAATTTTCTGGAATAAACAAGAATTTACTATGAATTTTCTAGAATAAACAACAATATTATATGAATTTTTGGAATAAACTAAGTCGAAATATTTCTACTAACTTGTGAACGAACGATGCTTGTTGGTGGCGGTGCCGTGTGGGAGAATGACAGAGGTGATGGGATCGGGAAGTCACTTGTTCGAGCCGACACGGCAGTCGTCGACTTCAGAACTATCAAACTATGAAATTGTATATTAGAAAACAATTAAGAACTTAAATACACAAACAAGAATTTGGTCCATAGTCGTAGGTGCTAATAAATTTATATGTATGACTATAACACCACTCGGGACTAAAGGGCAATTTTGTGCGGAAAGTTAACATTTCTCTTTTCCTTACTCATTTATCTCATTCCTTTTGCTTTGAACATTTAAAAAAAATTGTTAGTTAAAATATTTGTGCCATGCAAAATTATATTAAGTTAAGAACAAAAAAATACCTACTTTTCTATGCACATATTATTTCAAGAGTTGAAACAATTATTTCTAATTTTCGTTTACAATTTGAAGGCGAAAATAAATTAAATTGAAAATATTGGTAAACCAACTCAGAAAAATCTCAAAATTGGTGAGTACTTCGTGAACATGTTGATGATTTGAAGAAAATACAGTACAAGTCCCAAGCTGAAACTGGTCAACTTCTAACTTTTGAACCTCTGCTTCAAACGGAAGGCCTGCAGGTTCTCATCATCCAGTTCATAACGGAATATATCATCAAACTCACCCTTCTTCATCTTTGTTTTTTTTTACTTTTTGATATAATTATCAATAGAACTAATTATTAATTTTACATTTAGCTAATTTTTTAGAAATTAGTTTATAAAAAACATGGTCATTAATAATGGAGATAAAAAAATAGCCATTAGGTACATGACCTCTGTATGTCATTGTATCACAACAAATGACAAGATGTCTATAGTTCACATAGGATCCAATGATTGTCGCGGTTGTGGTACAATGACTTACATACAGAGGTCACCTGATGGCTATTACAAGGCACGACATTAATTAATACCAATGAGTACAAGTCCCAAGCTGAAACTGGTCAGCTTCTAGCTTTTGAACCTCTGCTTCAAACACATTTATGAATTCGCGTATTGTCTTGGAATGATCAACATGCTTTGGAAGAATGTAGGTAGGCCTCCAGTTCTCATCATCCAGTTCATAACGGAATATATCATCAAACTCACCCTTCTTCATCTTTGTCTTTGTTTACTTTTTGATATAATGATCAATAGAACTAATTATTAATTTTACATTTAGCTAATTTTTTAGAATGACTTACATACAGAGGTCACCTGATGGCTATTACAAGGCACGGCATTAACTAATACCAATGGGTACAAGTCCCAAGTTGAAACTGGTCAGCTTCTAGATTTTGAACCTCTGCTTCAAACACATTTATGAATTCGCGTATTGTCTTGGAATGATCAACATGCTCAGGAAGAATGTAGGTAGGCCTCCAGTTCTCATCATCCAATTCATAACGGAATATATCATCAAACTCACACTTCTTCATCTTTGTCTTTGTTTACTTTTTGATATAATGATCAATAGAACTAATTATTAATTTTACATTTAGCTAAATTTTTAGAATGACTTACATACAGAGGTCACCTGATAGCTATTACAAGGTACAACATTAATTAATACCAATGAGTACAAGTCCCAAGCTGAAACTGGTCAGCTTCTAGCTTTTGAACCTCTGCTTCAAACACATTTATGAATTCGCGTATTGTCTTGGAATTATCAACATGCTCAGGAAAAATGTAGGTAGGCCTCTAGTTCTCATCATCCAGTTCATAATGGAATATATCATCAAACTCACCCTTATTCATCTTTGTCTTTGTTTACTTTTTGATATAATGATCAATAAAACTAATTATTAATTTTACATTTAGCTAATTTTTTAGAAAGACTTACATACAGAGGTCACCTGATGGCTATTACAAAGCATGACTTACATACACTATGCTTGGGCAGCTTGCTCCTATCGGTACTGGAGATAGTGCAATATATATCTGAATGCATGGTATTCATCAGAATCCCTCTAAGCACAAATTCAGTTAAATTGAAAATAGTACCAAACCAACTCAAAATAATAAACATGCTTACTAAACATGTTGAAGACAATACATGAATTCATAATAAAGTAGCTAATTAATAATAAGTTCATAAAGGTTCACATAGCTAGCTAATTAATACAAGTTCATATAATAGGGTACGGTACAAAACCTGATCCATGCATGCATAATGTTACTGAGCAGCACGTGCTTGTAGATATGAAATATGGTTAATGTCTGCAATCCTCCAGCCTAGAACTCCCTCAAAATAAGCTAGAGCGCGTACTAGTGCACTCTCCTCCGCTTCCGGAGGAGTGTCACAAACAGCATTGCAAACATCAAACAATGGAGCCTCGGGTTCTGCTGGCTTGTAGAAAGTTAGAATTGCTTCACTCTTCCAATTGTTGGTGAAAAACGGCTTCCCACCATAGTAATCCACCCCAACTCTTTCCACGACTTGATTAAGAATCGCACGAAAGCTAATTGAAACATAGGTAGAACCAGAGCGATCCTGCACACAATCAGATGATGATATAATAACCTTATGAAAGTTCAAAATTTATATGTACCAGAAACAAATTAATTAAGAATGAATAAAAAATATTATATACATGTATATTATACCAAAACTCGATGAGCCCTGCAAAGCCTCTCTGTAGTCTGAACCACATTGCCTTCACCCGCCTCGAGTTGCCTTAATTTAAAATAGGAAAGGTTCAGCACGAAGCACCCAACATACAACCGGAGCTGTTGTAGACAATTCTCCACGGCAGTCCTCCCTCGAGTTAACCGAATAGGTGATGTTGAGCCAACTGTTACAATGGGAACCATCGGGTGTGGCACGCCTACTGGCAACTGGCCGTAGTCTACGTTTCGAGCAGGTACGGTGAAAGAGATATGCACTCTTGCCATGTTGTCATAAACACGCTCAGTTTGCACTCTAGGAGGAGTACCACTCATATCCTCGATAACGTCTCTGAGCCATCTGATATTGTTGATAACCTACAATAAGTATATATATATGTAACTAAAATTATAGATTTTCCATGTGAAATGAAAAAAGTTCTATGTAAAGCAAATTAATTTCAATTCTTATATTACCACGTTGGCTACATGTCCCGGATCACCCATTTGCAAGGTAATCTCACGGTGAAAGTGCAATCTTGGACGTTGAGGCAACGGGTCCTCCCAAACACCTCCACGGCCACCAAGACCTCCACGGCCACCACGCCCGCCACGGCGACGGACTATGCCACGGCCACGGGCGCCATTACCAACGCCACTTGATGACGACATTGTTAGCTCAAACTATATCCAAATCAAAATAACACACATTATTCACAATAAACAGGATTAGTTTACATATATAGATTGGATTCAATATATGCATAAATAGAAAAACAAAAGGGGATAGAATTCAACACTATTATTAATGTACATAACCTTTATGAACCAGCGACTTAGACGACCCAGATGCTCCGGGAACTACAACAGTCTCACCTCACCGTCATATACACCTGGCTCTCCCACTTATAGTACTACATCACCATGCCTTACACCTCCTATCTAGCTACAGTCCAACTTCTCTGAGCTGCGGTCCCCACCTAGCCGGAGAAGTTCGACTGCAGCTAATTAGGACGTTGGGCTGTGTATCAAAAACAAGAAAAATAAGAAAATGCTTACATTTATTATATAAAAAAATAAAAAAAATTTAATCTTCTATTTCCTCCTATAGCTACCTAGAAATAAAATCATTTCTAAACGATGAAAGAATGGAAATACCTAGTACATTTTCTGTATGTCTATTATTTTCTTTATGAGCATATATTTTATAAACTATATGTACAAGTAAAATTCAATTTTATGAAAAACAAGAAAATAAGAGAATGCTTACATTTATTCTATATAAAAATAAAAAACATACTTAACAAAAGAATTTAATCTTCTATTTCCTCCTATAGCTACCTAGAAATAAAATCATTTCTAAACGATGAAAGAATAGAAATACCTAGTACATTTTCTGTATGTATATTATTTCCTTTATGAGCATATATTTTATAAACTATATGTACAAGAAAAATTCAATATTATGAAAAATAAGAAAATAAGAGAATGCTTAATACAAATTTAATGAAATAAGGAACAATGCAAGTACCATCCTAACTACATTTTCACGTATATATACAAAATCTCATCTCTCTAATTTAAGCTCCTCCTACCTAGCTACAAATTAACATTTCTATTTTCTCCATCTCTAAACCATAAAATAAAATTTAATCACAACAAATGAAGGGAGGATGAAGATTGCAACCTTGACAACACTTTGGAGGAGAGAAATCTTCACAAATTAATGAAGAATAAAATCGCAGCAACACCCTAGGCTTGAGTCGCCATGGAGTGGAGGAGCTTGAGCTCGCGGGTGAGTGAGTACGGTGAATGGCTCGGGTGGCAGGAGGAAGAAGGAGGTACGGTGTTTATATGGAGGCCGGCCATTAGTCTCGGGTGGTGTTGGCACCCGAGACTAAAGGGTACCCCTTTAGTCTCGGGTCGTAACACCAGTCGGGACTAATTCTTTAGTCTCGGGTCGTAACACCACCCGGGACTAAAGTCCAGGGGCAATAATTGACGAATGGAGCCGTTGGGAGCCGCCCCTTTTGTCACGGTTGGTAATACCAACCGGACTAAAGGGGGGCCGACTACAGCACCCATTTCGGGCCACGTCGACGAAAGGCCTTTAGTCCCGGCTCCAAAGTTGAACCGGGACTAAAGGCCCGTACCAAAGCCTCGCTCTCTACCAGTGATAACAAGTCACCTCCCACCCTTACATAGTGGCTCCGCAATCCGTGAGAAATAAAGGAGTGAGTTTTAGACATATGCTTTGTCGTGAAACTAACAAGATGTTTTTTAATATCAATCTGAAATTTGCTCCCACTCAAGATTTAAACAGCTGTCAGTCAACCTCCTAACCAAGTCAGCTAGAGAACCTCACTACCAGAATCTGGTTATAAATTACATTTTGGAAATTACATTCTTCCACTATAATGCCTTCAACTTCCTGAAGTTACATTCTTCCATTATAATTATATTTTATACTCTTCACAAAAGTTTTTCAAACCTAGTTATAAATTTCATGAAGTGACCCTACTGGTAGCATGGATTTTTACTTTAGGATTCGGCATGATCTCCATTTTGAGTGCATCAGCTTCAACAAGGTGTTTGAGAGCCTTCAAGTTCACTCATCTGCCAAAACCATTTATAGTATTCGAAAAATTAAATTAAAACTACGATCACTTAAAGATTGTTCGTGTTGAACATCTTAAATTTCTCAATTGATTTGAACTCATTCACCTATGTTCAGAAGTTTTTGGAAGCAATGTCAGAACAAACTCTACAATTACTTCATTGTTGCGGTGCTAATTATTTCGAATGTGCTTTGCTATATTCTGACTTACATGTGCATTAGGAACTTGTGCAATCTCCAGAAGCTACAAACACAACAGAAATTATGACATTGATGAAAATCCAGAAAAAAAATATGTCAAGTCTGCTAACATCTGTTTTATGCACAGAGTATCTGATCATCATATGCGGATGATATTCTTGATCTTGTACTCTGGTAGCACAAGACAAGTTTACATGAACCCTTCCTTCATATGAGAACAGTGTGCCACCTTTTACATCAGCCAAAGTTTTCGAGGTGACCTGACAAGAGGTTGTAGAACTTCCTTACCAGCCAACTCTAATTAATCAATATGCTTCATCATATGTCAGAAAATTACATACCTCCATACAGTATTCACTCTGCTTGTGGATCAAATGGTTCAGTATTTCTATTCACTAGTTAAGTACATTGCAAAATAGCATGATGTTTATTAACCAGAAACTTGTAAAGTTAATATGGTGATTCTAATTTACATAAGGATACTCATATCAACAATAGCACCCAAGTTATCCGAGTTTGCAATGGACACATACTCTTTTCCCTGCAACAGAGTTTCCAATGAACACATACTCTTTTCCCTGGAACTACAGGTTCCAAAAAGGAAAAGGAATTTTAACACATGAAACCTTTGGATGAACAATGGGAGCTAAGGACACCATCCCAGATTGATGCAGACCTGTGAGAGTAGTAAATCGAGCTTTCCACTGTTCATCAGTGATGGGAAGATATCACCATGCCAGGAGGGTATCTGAATTTTATTTTTAATTATAATGCAAAGGTGTTCAATATTGGTACGTCAGGAATGTCCTGATTGAACTATATATGGCAAAGGCTTACCAGCCATCCTTGTCAGTCTTCCCCTTGGAAGTCCATGGCAAGAACTCGCCAGCTAGCACATGAGAGTACTGACTTTGTAATGATATTGTCAAGGGCCTCGATGCCCAAGACGGCGGCGGCCTGGCTACGGGGCTCGTAGCCGGAACTGGTAGGGGCGGCGGCGTTTGTGGCCGTGCGCCCAATGCTGAAGGAGGGAGACTAGAGAAGAAAGGAGAGGGGAAAATAGATTAATCTTGCTTATCTTTATTCAACCGAGCACACAGTGTTTAAATAGGCCTCTTAGCCCCTAATCTAAGGATCTAATCTCAACTAATTGAGCTAATCACAACCAAAACCAAATCTCAAAACTAACTAACTGAAGATCAGCCACCTTGTGGCGGCTGTGCTTGGCGCCGGCCAAACACTATGGCCCTGGGCCCTCTGCCGAACCGGCGGCCCCACATGACATCTCTCGCCCCCTCGGCGAGCAGCTCGTCCTCGAGCTGGAATTCCGGATAGCGCTCAACGAAGCCGTCAAAGTCTTCCCAAGTTGCTGAGCCCGGCGATTCACCCTTCTAGCGTACCAGCACCTAGCGGACACCGCGCGCTAGGCGAGCTTTGACGATGCACTCTGGCTCAGGCACAACCACACCGTGGTGCAAAGGCGGAAGGACCGGCGGCGTGACGGGCGGGTCTCCGACGAACTTCTTCAGTAGCGCGACGTGAAATACATCATGGATGCGGGCGCGTGGTGGCAAGTCGAGGCGGTAGGCGACGCTGTTGATGATAGCGTTGACGCGGAATAGCCCATAGAAGCGTGGACGAAGCTTCTCGGTCGGCGTGCCTTGAAGTGAAGTCGGCGCGTGATGGCGGAGGCGCAGCCAGACCCAATCCCCCACCTGGAAGGAGACATGGCGATGATGCTTATCATAGTGCAGCTTGTAGACGCCCTAGGCTTGCTCGAGTCGGTGGCGAATGTTGGTGAGGAATTCGCCGCGTTCCTCCATGCTTTGGGCCACTACCGCGATGCAAGTCTCGCCATGCTCGTAGGAGTGGATGGACGGCGGGTCACGACCATAGACAACCCTAAACGGCATATCCTTGAGCGCCGTCTAGTACGTGGTGTTGTAGACGTACTCCGCCCATGGCAGCCACCTCAACCACTGACGAGGCCGATCCCCTGTGAGGCAACGAGGGTACATAACAATGACCTTGTTGGCGGCCTTTGTTTGTCCGTCTGATTGCAGGTGAAAAGCCGACATCATGTGTAGCTTGGTGCTTGAGAGGCGCATGAGCTCGCCAGAACGTCGACGTGAACACTGGATCCCTGCCGGACACGATGGATTGCGTAATGCCGTGTAGGCGCACCACCTTGTAGAAGAACACATGCGCCACGGACTCGGCCGAGTACGGATGAGCCAAGGGAGTGAAGTGGCAGGACTTACTGAAGCGATCCACCACGGTGAGGATGATGGACTTGCCATTCACTCGCGGCAGGGCCTCAATGAAGTCCATCCCGACGTCCGCCCACACCGTTGTCGGCACTAGCAATGGCAGGAGCAGGCCCGCTGGATGGAGATGCTCGGACTTGTTGCGTTGGCAGGTGGCGCAGGCGCGAATGAAGTTTTGGACTGCCGAGCGCATGTTGGGGTGTGGAAATCGCGGCGGAGTCAGTGCAAGGTGCGCTGCACTCCTTCGTGCCTGTCTTCATGGACGGCGGCCAGCGGCTCCTGGAGTGGGGACGACGGCGGGATGTAGAGGCGCTCGACGAACGCCACCATCGTGTTGATGACAGACCACGGGGCGCCACACTGGCCTGCGGTGATCTTGTCCCTGAGGGTGCGGAGGGCCGGGTCGGTGTCATGCACGGCGCGGAGGCGGTCGACGAAGTCGAAGTGGGGGCCTGAAACTGCCATGGCCACGATGTCGTCGGTGTCGCGGCGGGACAGAGCATCCGCCACGACGTTGGTGTGCCCGGCCTTGTACTCCACCACGAAGTCGAAGCCGAGGAGCTTGCCCACCCAATGGTGCTGCGGGATGGTGGTGAGGTGTTGGTCCAGGAGGTACTTGAGGCTGTAATGGTCCGTGCGTACCACGAATCGCCGTCCCCAACGGTATGGCCTCCAATGGCGGATGGCGAGGACAAGGCTGATCAGCTCCCGTTCATAGGCTGCCAGGGAGCGGTGACGCGGCACGACCGGCCGGCTGAAGAACGCCACCGGGTGTTGTTCCTGCAACAATACAGCACCAAAGCCATAGGAGGACGCACCACATTCAACAATGAAGGGCATGGCGAAGTCGGACAAGGTGAGGACGAGCGCGGTGGTGATGGTGTGCTTCAGGGCCTCGAACGCCGTCGTGGCCTCGTCGGTCCAGGTGAAACTGTCTTTGCGAAGCAGAGCGGTGAGCGGTGCGGCGATGGAGCCGTACTCCTTGACGAATTTGCGGTAGTAGCCCGCCAGCCCTAAGAAGCCGCGGGCAATGCGAACGGAGCGCGGGTGTGGCCACTCAGCGACAGCTTGCACCTTGGCGGACGTGCCCGAGGTAGGAGATAGACTCCACCACAAACGTGCACTTGGAGTGTTTGACGAAAAGCCGGTGCTGATGAAGAACGGTGAAGACCGCGCGGACACGACGGAGATGCTCCACCCAAGAGTTGTTGAAGATCAGTATGTCGTCGAAGAAGATGAGGATGAAGCGGCGTAGGAACTGGCGGAGCATATCGTTCATGAACACCTGGAACGTGGCTGGGGCGTTGCACAGGCCAAAGGGCATGACGAGGAACTCGTAGAGGCCATCGTGCATCCTGAATGTTGTTTTGTACACGTCCACGGCGTTCATCCAGACCTGGTGGTAACCGGACCGAAGATCGAACTTGGCGAAGAAGCGTGCGCCGCGGAGCTCGTCGAGCAGCTCGTCGACTACGGGGATCGGGAAGGCGTCCTTGACGGTGGTGGAGTTGAGGACCCGATAATCAATGCAGAACCGCCATGAACCGTCCGGCTTCTTGACGAGCAGTACCGGGGAGGAGAACGCCGACGAGCTTGGCCGGATGATCCCTTAGGCGAGCATGGTCGTGCATTGGCATTCCAGCTCATCCTTGTTCGCGACAAGGTAGCGGTACGGCCGGGCAGCCACCGGCGCCGCCCCAGGAACCAATCTGATGCGGTGGTCCTGGGAGCCTCGGGAACCAAGCGAGGAACGGGCTCGGCCTGCCCGCTAGTCCTTGCCAAGACAACCTGTGGTCTTCGTGCCAGAACGCCATGCGGAGGGTATCGAAATCCCAAAGGATCGGTCCCAGGGTCGCCAGCCATCTGGTGCTGAGGGCAACATCGTAGCCCGCGAGCAGGAGGGCATAGAAGTCAGCGCAGAAGTCCTCACCCTCGATGATGAACGGGGTGGCGCGGAAAACGCCCGGGCAAGTGACGCGGTGCCCGTTGGCGACTGTGACGCACATGCCGCCCTGGGCCAGTAGGACGAGGTTGGTGCGCGTGGCGGCCTCCTCGGTGATGAAGTTGTGGCTGGAAACCGAATCGAGGAGGGCGAGGAAGGACGCGCCGCCGATGGAGATCCGCATCTGCATTGTCTCCCGAGTGCGGACGCCTGAGATGGCGAGCACCGAGATGATTGGCTCGTCGGCGCTGGTCTCGTCCGTGTCTTTGTCGTCGCCTTCATCCACCTCGGCCAGGTCGATGAGGAAGATGCGCTGGAAATGCGGTTGTGTCCGCGCCCGAAGCGCTCATTATAGTTGAAGCACAGGCCCAGGCGCTGTCGTTCCTCCATCTCGGCTTGGGGCAGGCGCTTGACCGGGCGGCCTTCAATAGCCATCGGGGCCGGGGCCGCGGCTAGCGCTGGCGCTGTGGGTGCGCCCGCCGCTGGTGGCGTTGGCAACGCCAGGCGCGGCGTCGTCGTCAAGATGCCCTTCTGGGATGCACGAGGGGCTGAGGGTGTCGGTGTGGTGCATTGGTCCCGCAACTCGAGTTTGCGGGCGAGGCTCATGGCGACGGCAAGGGACTACGGGTTGTGGATCTCGACGTTGAGGCTCAACGGCGGCTGAAGCCCCGCCGTGAAGAGCTGCACCTTCTGGGACCCTGTGAAGTAGCCCGCACGGGGAAGACGAGCCTCGAAGCGCTCCTGGTAGTCGACGACGGAGCCCGTGCGCTTGCAGGCGGCGAGTTCGCCGAGGGGATTGGAGCGTAGCGGTGGGCCAAATCGCAGATTGAGCAGCTCGGTGAAGCGCCGTCACGACGGTGTGCCTTCCTCGCGCTGACCTGGATATACCAGAGCTGGGCGGCGTCCTGGAGATTGAAGGAGGCCATCCAGACCTCCTCTTCCTCGGCGGTGCGTTGCTGGTGAAAGAACGACTCGCAGCGATTGATGAACGCCAGCGAGTCAAACTTCCCGTCAAATTTGGGGAAATCGAGCTTCTGGAACCGCGACGGCCGGTCGTTGTGGTGCTCGCCTGACGAGGCTAACGAGCTGCTGGAGGAAGTGCCCCGCTGGAGGCCCTCAACCTTCCCCTGGAGGCCCGTGACCGTGCCTTGGAGGCCATCGACGGTCCCCTTGATGCCATCGACTGTGGTTGTCAAATTATGAAGGAGGGTGGCAATCTCAGACATGGTGGGTTCAGCCATTGCGGCGGCGGGAGGTGGTGGTGGCGGCGGCGGGGTGGTGCGGCTTGAGGGTGGGGTGGACGAGGAGCGCCTGGATCGTGATACCTGTCAAGGGCCTCGATGCCCAAGACGACGGCGCCCCAGCTACGGAGCTCGTAGCCGAAACTGGTAGGAGCGGCAGCGTTTGTGGTCGTGCGCCCAATGTTGAAGGAGGGAGACTAGAGAAGAAAGGAGATGGGGCAAATAGATAAATCTTGCGTATCTTTATTCAACCGAGCACACAGTGTTTAAATAGGCCTCTTAGCCCCTAATCCAAGGATCTAATCTCAACTACTTGAGCTAATCACAACCAAAACCAAATCTCAAAACTAACTAACTGAAGATCAGCCACCTTTTGGCGGCTGTGCTTGGCGCCAGCCAAACACTACGGCCCTGGGCCCTCTGCCGAACCGGCGGCCCCACATGACAGATATAAGTTATTTTATGGTCAGCGACAGTGTTGTTTATTTTTTGGAGTAACACTACAATTACCAACACCCACAAAATTTTGTCGGGCGTACCTGGTTGAATGTGTGGATCTCGATGCTCAAATTTGCATATTTCTCAACAACCTGTAGGATAAGCATACTTGATAGATTTTGATCTCCAATATGTAGAGGAATAGCTTTTGATGAGAATCTACCTTCAAGGTATCTCCATGGGTGTTGAAGGAGTTCATCAGAAGCAGTGTCACTACACATTGCTAGCGTCCTTCTTGTTGAGTGACGGACAAAAAAAGATACAAGATCAGGTGGTGAAGTTTCAGACATGGAGCCAGAGCAGGCGGCCATAAGGTACGGGCACATGTTCGTTGTGACGGGCGACCTTGCGGTCCAGCCCATCTCACCGCGCAACACGGTCGACGCGGGCGCCGTGCGTTCCGCCGAGGACAGCATGTCGGGCGTCCAGGTCCCCGAGGGCGTGTGACACCCCACATTTTTAATTAGGGAAAGTTAGTGCTAATCACCTCCTTTGACCAAGTCAACACTCATTAGCGGTCAAAACCTTAGTCAAACAACTTGGTTTGGTCAAATCGGGTCAACCTTTGGCCAACACCTCAAAAACTTAGTCAACATGATCATTAGTACCTAATCACACAAGTTGACTTTTGGTCAAACCCCTAAAACGCTTTTCAAACCCTAGTACCCATGAACCTTTCCTAGAACTTTTGCCGCGTTCTCCAAAATTCATCTAAACACTAAAAAATCGGCCAATACAAAAGTTGCGTCTTTTTGAGAGACACACTTTTCATAATTGGTGGCATTTGAGATTTTGAGTGGAAGATGTGCAAAAACACGGTCAACGCCAGCCTTTACTTTTTGACCGAGCCGAGAAAGACACCAACTTTGCTAGCAGTTTATGCTCAAACCGTTGATCAAAATATGGGTCAGCCTTTACAAAATATGATCTCCTATAGTTGCTCTACAACTTTGCTATTTAAAGTTCGTAGAGTTTAGTTGGAAATTTTTGTGTTTGGACAGGTTGAAAACGGTTAAATGAAAGCGAAAACGGCGACGTCGCGCCTGTGCCGTCGCGTCCATGCCGAGCGCCCGCTGCGTGGCGTCCACCCGCCTCGGCGTCCGGGCCCTCCGGCTGCCTGGACGGCTAGGACGCGCCGCGCCCGTCCTCCACACCCCCGCGCCTGACTGAATCCCTCGGGGAGCGCACCGGGCCACGCGTCACGTGCCCGCACACTGGAGTCGAGCCCCCCTGCCGCGTCGTCCGCCGGCCAAGAGCCCGCACGCGTCCCGCAGCGGCCGGGTCCCCCTTCCCTCCCTTCCTTGCCTTCGCGTCGAAGCCTGGAAGCCCCTCTCCCACTCCCTCGGCTATAAAAAGCCACCTCCCTCGCCCCGCGCGCAAGGCAGAGCACTCGCCTCTGCTGCCATTGCCGCCGTCGCGGAGTTCCCCTTGCCCGCTCGCTTTCCCCAGCCGCTCAACCATCCCAGCGCCATCCCTAGGACCCACTGTAGCTATCCGCGCCGCCCCCTCTCTTTCCCCGGCCGAGAGCTCGCCGGAGCAGCCGCTCCCACGACCACCACTGCCTGACTCCGCCGCCCCAGCTCGCCGGCGGTTTTTCCGCCCCAAGCCCAGCCACGAATCGATCCCTTGTGAGCTTGTGGTCATCCCCAGCCACTTCCCCTGCCAAGAACGCCGGTGCACCCGCCGAAATCGCGGCCGCCACGCCGCCGGCCGCCATACGGACCCAATTGTCCAAAATAGTTCCAGGGACTTGGATGCAAACCAAGGGTATATCTATGAATCCTCAAATCTTTCCAGGGACCCTTTAGTAAATAGATTCTCCCTGTTTTGCTGTCTTTTGCTGGATCTTAGAAAAATCATAGAAAATCATAGAAACATCCGAAAAATGCAAAACCAATTTTTTTGGTTTCCCTGTGACTAGATCTACAACTTTTGCAAAGCATGACCATACTTTTGACTAACAGTTTTTGAACTAAAATTCAAACTTAGTTTGACCTACTTTTGCTGTAATTCAAAATCTAGAAGTGATCTTGAGTTGAACTTTGAATATGTTGTTAGCTATGCCATGAGTAGCATCTGGACCAAAAGTTGCACAAAGTTACTTAGTAGATCTTTTAATATGATTTATTTTGTATTTATGTTGAATCTATCGAAATGATTTTTGTAGCTAAAAATATATATATTCTTGCGCCCAACTTCTGGCTATAATCTTAAAATGCTTAGATACACCTTTAGTGAATTAATCATAATTTTATAGTTATCATAAATATTTACTATTTATTTATGCTTAGATTTAAATATAATTGCCTAGTTCAAAATCTAGAGTAGCCCTTGATATAATTGTTGGGTGCATAGCCTAGTTTTAGATCAATGATGATGTGGGAGAAAGTTTAGATCCAGAAGTTGTTTATTTATTTTTATATGCATTTATCATATTTGTGGTAGCTAGAAATTGTTATTTTTAGTATAATTAATTCATAGCTTATTTAAGTGTGCACTTGTGTTCAATGGCTTTGATTAGAGCTAAAGAGCTTTAGAAGTGTCACCCACTGAATTTTATGAATTTATTTTATGAATAAAAACATTGGAAGTCAAGTTAAGCTTAATAATGGAGTTAAATTGGAAAACCACCAATACCACACCTAGTGACCCTATGGATGTGGTGTGAACATGCTAAAAATATTAGAACCAACCCTTTCTATTGTGTGAAATTAAATTAATTTTATTTATATAAATGTGTACAAAGTCACCATCAAAAAGAATAGTTAATAAAGCATCGCATGTTGTTCGTTTATAGGAAGAGTATACTGAATATACTATTATCTAGGTGAATGTGGTCAACCATGCACCCCATGGTTGTGATGTGTTGTTTTGTAATTAATTAAATCAAAACCGCCAATTAAATCTTGCATATGCATCCTCGTGTAGATCTTCCCGGTGGTAGCTATACGCTCGTACCGGAAGGAGGAGACGAAGGAACTGACGGAGACGTGCACTACGTCATTGTAGAGCAGGACCTGGACCAAAGTCCAGAAGGGCCCAAGGCCAACCTTGCCGATGAAGGCAAGCCCCGGATCATTAAACCCTATGTTTGTGCATTTACATTTCAGGAGTTGAATGAAACCCTAGATGCATGATCCCTAGGTACCTATGCTCTTCTATTAGTATGCTAGGTCGATAGCTGCTATGCTATAGGACCCGGTAAAAGTCGAGTGATGTTCGTCACTCGCGAGAATAGGTTCTTATGTTGGAATCATAAGATCTTTATAAATAGATTGCTCATGTGGTAAGAGCATGGGCTTTGGGCTCCGGCCCAGTGGCTTTCGTGGGCTAAGCTTTTGAACGTACTAAGCACTTGTCGGGAATGGGACCGGTAAGCCTAGTACCTTAATGAGACGGGTTGGATCTTACTATTACTAATCTTGAGTATTCTCCTGACCGGCTCGCAACCGAGAGGAGGGTACATGTGTGAGACTGGATGTACTGTGTGGGGCATGCCAGATAGGCCTTGTACCCAGGACTGTAAGCTTCGATCCCAAGCCGAGGATTTTTGGGAACCGCTTGGTCAGTGCCAGCTCTGTTGGGGCACCGTTCCGTGTGTTTAGGTTTACCTTGCAAGGGTTTGAATCAATCGATTGTCGGCCTCTCACCGTTATCTGAAACTGCTTAATCAACTGGCCATGATATCCCTTAATGATGGAACTATGTGAATATTGCTGTGTGGATTAATTGTATTGTACAATTCTTGATTGCAATAGTTGGCTCACTTAGAAATGGTAATTAACTAGAATTTGAGCTAAAATATTGAAAGTAAGGACCTACTTTTTGTTGCTTTTCAGCAAAAGAACCCACCGGCCAAAAAGCCTATCATGTCTAGAGTTTGGTGATGTAGTTATCACCCGACGGTTAAGTCTTGCTGAGTATTAGTATACTCAGCCTTGCTATATAAATGTTGTTGCAGGTGATGTTGTTTGGCCTGGAGAGATTCCACCCGGTTGGGAGCTGGAATGGGTGGATGACGACGAGTGATGGCATCATGGATGGCCTCTTGTGATGTCTATCGTATCGTTAGTTTATTTTCCGTTGTTTTCGAACTCTGAACCTTTACTTATCATGTCATGAACCATGATTTGTAATAATTAACCCTTAGGGGTAAATGAGATTTAATTTGTGTTTGTACTCTGGACTCACCTTCGTGTGAGTTTTAATGCATATGCTTGATCCTCTGTGTGTTACCCAAGTGATTTACCGGGCTTTGACCCGGCAACTTACGACGAGATGGTACTTTATTATCACTTAATGACCAAAGTGGATTGGTTTAGGTGATAGTACAGTATTTTCTCGGGCGGGTTGTCACAGGGCGGCGGCGGCGGCGGCCTACAACCAGGCCGTCGGCGGCTTGTGCCCGCTGAATCTCCACGTCGCGACACGGTGACTCTTGAGGGCGCCAACAGCCGCTTCAGCACCGCGCGGCCATGGAGACCGCGGTGGCCTACAACCTGGCTGTCGCCGTCGTGCACCCTCGAATCTCCACATTGCGGGGTGGGGAGGAGGAGGTGGTGGCGTGGTGGTTGGTGCCTGTTGCGGGGCCGTGGCCGTGCTGTTGACCGGCGGGGAGGTCGCACGGCGACGCATCGCGCGATGCGTGGGGGAGCCGGTGGTGCGGGTGGTGGGCCCGGCGGGTATGGAGGGTGGGTAGATGCGAGGTGGGTGAGAAAAATATTACGTTTTTGGCAGAAACGCTCCCCAAATTGCGATTTTTATGGTTGTTCCACATTTTTTGTCATCATGCAACCTGACGGGTGGGTCCGGCATGAGAGGTAAGGCAGACCCCGAATTGAGTGAGAAAAAGTTTTCAATTGTTTTCGCTCCTTGTAGTATAGATTTTGTGTCATCCCTCTCCATTTAAGTTCATCAATCTTAGATTAACCTAGATTAGTTTGTCTTTCTGCACAATACTCATGGCTTGCCTAATTAGTAAGATTAGTATATAGTAAAAGTCAACATCCCACTTGTTCTACAGATTGAAAAACTTTGGGAGAGTACTCTAAGGAAAGAGCTACAACCAACTTGTGCGCTTGCAGATCGAAATTGACGCGTTATTGAGCCGTCAACAAGTACTCTCTCTGTTTCTTATTCTTGTCATTTTGACTTTTCTAGACAGGGGCGGACCCACGTTGAGCTCTGTAACAGTACAAGCCCTCACTCAACTTCTACACATCAAGCTAGTTCATTAAATCTTACCATATAAAACACTAATCAATTTATCAACTCCTCATGTGTGTCCTCACTAAAAATATATGCTATGTCAGCCCCTATTTCTAGATACATTCATTTTGCTACACACCTCGATATGTTCACAAAATATACTGTAGCATTACTGTAGCAAATCATGGTATTTATGCTCATTAGATTCGTCGCACAAAGTTGCACTCATATGTGAAAAGGTTTTGCAAATAGATTTAGTTTAGCACTTCATGCATGTAAGAATGCTGCCAAAGTTGTTAAGGAGTTGAACTCGAAATTCCAAGCACTCAACGACAATGAACAGTAGGGTAGGAGGAACTCCAAACTGCATGCGTCTCCCTCCCCACCCACCAGCTGGCCTCGGACTATCTCCATCAATACTTTGGATCCCCATCTGAAAAATCTCGTTTTTAAACAAAGAGAGAAGAAATTCTGTCACAAAAACGTGAGGCCTCCAGCGGTGTGCCGATCCCGTCGCCCATATGCGCGGTAGTTACTCCGCGTGCCCTGGCATGGAACCAGGCTGTCGCGCGCGCCTCCGCATGGCGGACGGGCAAGGAGGAGAAGGCCGGGGAAGGCCCGCTGCTCCCTTATCTCGATGGGAGAGGAGCGCCACCGTCCACATCCCGTCCCCATCGGCCTCCTCGCGCACTTCTCCCACCGGCCAGATATGGGGACCTCCAGCAAGACGGCGCGACGGCTCTCCTCCAGCTCAACCGGCGGCCAGATCCGAGCTCCGCGGCGACATCGAGCTTAACGGTGCGGGAGCTCTCCTCCAGCTCCGCCGCCGACCAGATCCGCGACGACCTCGAGCTTGACGGCACGGCAGCTCTCCTCCAGCTCCGCGGTGACCTCAAGCTTGATGGCGCAACATCTCTCCTCTAGCTCCACCGCTAGCCCACTGACCGGCGTGGGCAGGTGGCTCATCTCTGGGAAGACGAATCGAGCCGCTCCACCTCCTCCGCCCACAGCTGCTCGCCGCCTGCCTGCCGCGAATCGAGCCTGCCTGGCGCGGTGGGGGGTCCTGCCTACCAAGATCCGGCGCGGGCGCATGAGAGAAGAGGGAGGGGCCGCGAGCTTCTCCGCCATGGAGGAGGTGGACCCGACGCAGGAGAGAAGAGAGAGGGGCCGCGGTCAGGCGGAGTGCAAAGAGGGGAGAGAAGGGGGCAACGGAGTGCGAGAGGGACGGTTGGAATGCAGAATGCCCAGGAATGCGGTGTGGCCGGGGTGTTTGCTCATTTTGCCAATGCAGATGCACCATCTGCTGGAGCTGCTACATTACGATTTTTTGCCTCATTTTGCAGATGCAGCATGAGATAGGGTGATTGTTGGAAACAGTCTCAACGGACGTAGCCCTGCCCATGGTCTAAAAGAAAACGGGATTCCTATATATCTTCTGAAAGGTGGGAAGTGATTAAAAATTTTGGTGTTTGAGATTCGTGCGACAAACTACAACCACTTGATCTGTACAAACCCTAACTCCAACACAACCTCTCACTCGCTGCCACCCATGGCCCTCCATCGCCACCCCCGCGTCCCGCCGGTGGCCAGCAAGCCCCGCTGCCGCGCCTTCTGCGTGCTCGTGGCTGCCGCTGGCCTCCCGTGCGCCCGCGTCCGCCGCCGGCCGGAGCTCGCCCTGCAGCACCTCCACACAGCATGCGAGCTCCAACCTCCTCGCTGCTTGCGCCGCCGCCCGTGCGAGCCCTCCGTGAGCCCGCCGCCATGCATCCTGTCGCAATCGCGGCTGACGCTACCTCTTGCTGCGCTCGCGGCCAGCCGCGGCCGAAGCCTCCTATCGTCGGGCGCCTCAATGAGGAAGAAGACAGGGTAAAAAAAAGTTGAAAAAATGTTGTCCAAGATTTCAAAAAATGTTGCAACATATTTGTAAAATGTTGCCGAAAAATAGTTGAGGAAACTAACATTTTTGAAAAATGTTAAAATATTTTTTAACTAATAGTTATGAGGTGGGTTGGTGGAAAAATAATAGCTGGTAAGTTAGCAACATAGCAGCCCAAAAGAAAATACTTAACGTCAAACAAAAGTCAATATACTAAAAAAAATAAAATACTACTCTGCCTCCGGAGTAGCACTTTATTACTTATTTAAATATTTCATTCTAGAGCCTCCACCTCCGGGGGTAAAAACAAGAAAAGAAAAAAATCGGAGCTCTCCCTCGTGTCCTCTTCTCTCCTTCACACTTCTTTCCAACCTCCCTGCTCGCGCGTGACCTGTGCCGCCGCCGCCTCCATCCAACCCTCCCGCTGCCGCTTCAACCGCGCCGCCACCGGCACCGCCTAATCCTGCCTTAGTCTCCGCGCGGCTCCGAGCCTCGTTCCCGTGGGAATCGTCCGTCCGCCCCGACCGCCGAATCCCCCCTACCCCCGCCCGCGTGGGCGCTTCTTCCTCGGGATCTCGTCAGTCCGGGCGGCGCAGGGCTAGGGATTCGGGCCTATGGCGTGGCGGCGCGTCCTCACCCAGGTGCGAGTCCTGATCTTTTCTTCGTCCCCGTGCTCTATCGTTTTACGGGGATGCGGGCTGGGCACTGGGCTCAAACCTTCGATCTTGGGATGGGCGGGATTGGGGGCGACCTCCGGCGATATGAACAACATGTGCATTTATTTGGCTGTTGAAACATACAGTCGATAAGGCTAGTGCTTTTGGACAAACAGTGATCCAATTTAAGTTTTGTATGCTTACTATTTTTCGGTTAATGATACAAATAATCGTTTCCTTTCGGTAATTACTGGAGATTCTGTTATATGACCTTCCATCAGATTGGTGTGATAATCTGTATGAGAATTCACAAGAGATGCCAGATTTAAGTCCAAATGTTGTCTATTCTGTTGGTAACTTGTGTTTCATGAAGCTAATTTTGAGAATGGAATAGTAAGAACTAAAGAAAATTAGAAAATGTCATCTTAGTCTGTTTGAATATTGTGATAGAGAAAGTATAACTTCATTACTTGCAATGGAATAACATACTTAGCTGTATTGTTGTGTTCTATCCTTGTTGATGTATGTATATGATTTAATGTTTCTCACTTGAATTAATCCAGGTTTGTCTCCATCTCTATGTGCTTACTGTTTGTTTTGTTACAGATCGCAAAGCATAGGCACACAAAAGCAATCTACAGTGAGCTAGTTGCTTCCTCTCCTTTAGGCTCACTTAGAAGCGAAGTCACTGCAGGTATACTGAGTTTGCATACTGCCATCCCTTTCACTTGCACTCTTTACTTCATTAGTATGTTGCAGCCTAATTGTGTGGCTTTTGCAACTTTCTGAAGTCACCATGCTCAAATATACGAGCTTCCATATCATTTGTCATCCAACTTTTCATGTAGTAAACATATCTCTGTCCTTTATGTTT
This sequence comes from Cenchrus fungigraminus, assembly GCA_036936925.1. Classification (NCBI taxonomy): domain Eukaryota; kingdom Viridiplantae; phylum Streptophyta; class Magnoliopsida; order Poales; family Poaceae; genus Cenchrus; species Cenchrus fungigraminus. The sequence continues at coordinate 40,107,021 of CM072778.1, read as the reverse complement.
TCCTTTTTAAAAAGTAATCACTAAAGCTATCTGCAATGGCTGTCATGGATAATACTTCTTTCTTTAATTCATGTGATTGCCGCCATTCTAGTGTAATTACTGAATTTTTTTTCTGCTTCTTGTTTGATATTCATAATTTGTTTGTTGCTCATCACAGGTGCCAGAATTAGGAACGTACAAGAGAGGAATCAGTCAAGCTATATTGGTAGTCTTGCACGCCGTGTGCGAGACCTAGATGCACCAAGTGGAACTTCTTTGCTTAAAGAGATATACAGAAGTGACCCAGAGCGTGTCATACAAATATTTGAAAGTCAACCTTCACTCCATTCCAATCCTGCAGCGCTTTCAGAGTACGTGAAAGCTCTTGTAAGGGTTGATAGGCTGGATGAGAGCACCTTGCTTAAAACATTGCAGAGAGGTAACCAAGTTCTCAAATATTTTATCTGTATCATGATTGACAAGACTTGTACTTTTCCTTGTTGTGTGTGAAATACTGCTACTGCTTTTATATTCTAATTCAAAAGGTGAATAAAATAGCATACTTGAAACTCATAGCCCTGTTTAAAATGGCTTAAACTTATGGAAAAGCCAGCTTGTAGTCAGCTGCTCACATAAGTTATTTTTTTTGGGTGGAGGGTAGCACCAGCGGTTGGAATTTGGGGCTGAGGGTGGTGACGGCGCTCAGGCGCAGAGAGTTGCGGGTGCGGGTGAAAGAGTGTGAGGCTGTGTCGGGCTCGAGCAGGCGCTACGGACGCTGGTGAAGGAGCTCGGGGTGGCTCCGGCGTCTGGTGGAAGGAGCTGGCAGCGGGCGGAGTTAGATACGTGATACGGCGATACTCCGATTGCGTGATTTTTCCAAAACCACCGATATGGGGATACACAGCTATATAAATTATATTTATATTTATATAAATACATAGTAGAAGTATAAATAAAAATACATATATTATTCATAAGCATTGCTTTTGTAAATATAAAAATTCATCATGTCTTTTGTTATTTTTCCTTGTTAGTATTGTGTATTTTTATGCAGAATGAGGGATTAGGGTTTCAATGTATCGGGAAAGAATCGGAAATGTGTTGACAAAGTATCGGAATTAATTTTATTTATAAATTATTAAAATATCTGAAACGTGTCCGAAAAGTATCTAAGGAGTATCTGTATCTGAGAAGTATCGGATCTGGATATGTGAACCTTTGGAAGTATCCGCGCGTCATAGCTGCCAGCGGCAACGAGCTCTGGGGCAGGTGGAGAAGCTTGAGCAGCTCTGAGCAGACAATGGAGATGGCTGCTGTTCCCAAGCGGAAGGCGGCGGAGGGAAGCGTCGACGAGGGAGGCACGGGCTTGGGTCTGGGGAGATGTTGGTGTGAGGAGGAAGGGCGGTGCGGAAGGAAAAGCCGGCGAAGCTGCTCACAGCCCGCTGCCCAGGAAAGCGCTCTTGCAGTTCAATTGTGAGAAGCGCTTGGGGAATAAGCAGCTCAGAAGTTTATCATTTGCCTTTGAGCTTATTTTTAATGGAAGCTGCTCAATAAGCACTTCCAAACAGGGAATAGTGTCCTGCTCTTTACCAAAGTAGTGTTCTGTTTCTAGTCTTGTGAGAAATAAAATTCACAGCACTTAGATACTTAGATGTAGGTAATCTGTAAGAAAGCTTTTTATGCTGTATTTTAGGTCATTTTAGTTCTGGTTTAAAGCTGCTGTTTTTATATGCATTATAAGCATTCCAAGTCATTAAATAATATTTCAATGAGAATTGTGAGTAATGATAAGCTTGAGCTACTTATTGCTTTATTACATGTTATATGTGGTGAAAAACAGTTGATTTTAGAGTCTGAATTAAAATTCAGGGAAACCTGTTCCTCTGTCATAATACTCTTTTTGTACCATTGGCTAAACTTATTTGAATATTCTGTATAAATGGGTCTATAGGCAGACTTCGTCTAATGATTGTTGTCACAACGCATCAGTTAGTAATGGCTGACCTTTGTTAACTTGAAACTACACTAATGAATTATCAATACAGGTGTTGCTGCTTCAACAAGGGGGGAAGAAAGCTTTGGGAGCATTCCAGCACTAATCGGTGCTGGTCAAGCGACAAAAGATGGAGTTCTTGGCACTGCAAATGCACCTATTCACATGGTTACAGCAGAAACAGGTCAATTTAAAGATCAGCTTTGGCGTACCTTCCGAAGCATTGCGCTAACTTTCCTTCTTATTTCGGGCATCGGGGCTCTCATTGAGGATAGAGGAATCAGCAAAGGTTTGATTTTGTGATAGATGTATATTATTTTCTGAATTGAACTTTGTCCCAGTAACTATTTATGAAATGAATGTAGGCCTTGGTCTGAATGAAGAGGTCCAACCAAGCATGGAGTCTAATACGAAGTTCAGTGATGTAAAGGGTGTTGATGAAGCCAAATCTGAACTTGAAGAAATAGTTCATTACCTTCGAGATCCCAAGGTAAATATTTTTTTAATTGTTGGTCTCGTGAAAATGGGGTATATTATCCAGTGCTTATAAATGTATAGTTTCCTCAAGACAAACAATGGTACTTGGAGATATTTTTACTACACTTTGTTGTGTTTAGATGTTTTTTGACTGACGTCAGTAGGGGAAGCCCAAACCATTTTTTTTATTATTTCGGACTAGTTTAATTCACTCCCAGGAGAGTCCTAACCCAGTCTGCTGGATGCTACTCGGGTGCTCTAACCACTAGGCTAGAGGCCCTTTCACTTGTGTTTAGATGTTATATACCATTAGTATTGAGAGGGTTCTATTGCCTTGGTAGCATAGCATGTAACAGCATTCTCCATGCCTGATGTGAAACTACCGTGCAATACTTTCATTTTTTTTAATCTCCCTTTTTTGAGTCTTGAGTTGCCTTGGGACTAATTCATCAACCAATATCTTTTGTTTGCACAATAATGGCAAAAGTCAGTCCACAGGCTGTTTGGTCTATGCTTGATTTTGTCAACAGGTTCATCCAGGCATTTGTAACTACGTTGGTCGTTTTGTCAACTGAATATACTTTTTCCTTGTTGATAGTTCGTGAGTTACCTCCATTTCTTCTATAATTGTGTTCTGAGTGTTAAGCTCATCTTTTCTTTGAAAACACATGAAGTTATCTTGGGGTCTTTTTTCATATGTCTATATGATGTTCACAAACTGTCAACTCGTTTTCAGCGCTTCACACGTCTTGGTGGAAAACTTCCCAAAGGTGTCTTGCTTGTTGGCCCTCCTGGCACTGGCAAAACCATGCTGGCAAGGGCTATTGCTGGTGAAGCTGGTGTTCCTTTCTTCTCGTGCAGCGGAAGTGAGTTTGAGGAGATGTTTGTGGGAGTTGGAGCTCGAAGAGTGCGCGACCTTTTTGCTGCAGCAAAAAAGCGATCTCCTTGTATAATATTCATTGATGAAATTGATGCAATTGGTGGGAGCAGGAATCCTAAGGATCAACAATATATGAAGATGACCTTGAATCAGTTGCTTGTTGAGTTAGATGGCTTTAAGCAGAACGAGGGGATAATTGTCATTGCTGCAACCAACTTCCCTGAATCACTAGATAAGGCCCTAGTCAGACCTGGGCGTTTTGACCGTCATATTGTTGTTCCCAACCCAGATGTTGAGGGCAGGCGGCAAATTTTAGATTCCCATATGTCAAAGGTGATTCTTGAGAACTTCTATCTATGTGCTATCCAGATCAAAATGTGTTTTCTTACTCTTTTGTTGGTTTAATGCAGGTCTTGAAGGGTGATGATGTGGACTTGATGATCATTGCCAGGGGAACACCGGGATTCTCTGGTGCTGACCTTGCTAACTTGGTAAATGTTGCTGCTCTCAAGGCTGCCATGGATGGTGCAAAAGCTGTCACGATGAATGATCTTGAATATGCAAAGGATCGAATCATGATGGGTAGTGAGCGGAAGTCAGCAGTTATTTCTGATGAATGCAGAAAGTTGACGGCATATCATGAAGGAGGGCATGCCCTTGTTGCCATCCACACAGAGGGAGCTCACCCTGTCCACAAAGCTACCATAGTACCCAGGGGGATGGCCTTAGGAATGGTCGCCCAACTCCCTGAGAAAGATGAGACTAGTGTGTCAAGGAAACAGATGCTGGCAAATTTGGATGTCTGCATGGGAGGACGTGTGGCAGAGGAGCTTATATTTGGAGATACTGAAGTAACATCTGGTGCGTCATCTGACTTCCAGCAAGCAACTGCAACAGCAAGAGCAATGGTTACTAAATATGGCATGAGCAAGCAACTTGGCCTTGTCTCTTACAACTACGAAGATGATGGAAAGAGCATGAGCTCAGAAACAAGACTCTTGATTGAGCAGGAGGTGAAGAATTTCTTGGAGAATGCATACAATAATGCAAAAACTATTCTCACGAAACACAATAAGGAGCTCCATGCTCTAGCCAACGCACTTCTGGAACATGAGACCCTCACAGGAGCCCAGATAAAGAACATATTGGCCCAGGTAAATAACAAGCAGCAACAGGAGCATGCTATGGAAGCACCACAAATGACCCCGGCCGTACCAGCTTCCCCTGCATCACCAGCTGCATCAGCTGCTGCGGCAGCAGCTGCAGCTGCTGCGGCTGCACAGCAGGCGGCAGCCAAAGCCAAGGGGGTGGCTGGTATCGGATCTTAGTGCATGGAGCACCCACCAGTTTGCATTGTGTATATTTCACCAAACTAGTAAACTGTTCCAGCAATTGACAGTCAAGAGGATCATCAGGATATGCACTGCTGCAGCAATAGAAAATACTGATTGTGTGTAAGCTACTGTTCATGTGCCTCGAGGGCAAAACAAGACACTTTACACATTGTAGAAGGCACATTTAGCTGGTGCGTGAATCAAAGTTTTGTACCCACATCCTAAACGATTTCTGTTGTTTAGACTCTAATAATTGTTAGCCTTTGATCTGCCTGCATTATGTACCTACAGAGCATAAATTGTAACACATTCTGAATAAGGTATCATGTGTGCTTGAATACAAATGTGGTTAACTGGTAGCTGATGAGTCAATTTATCAGCTCCTCTGGTGCTAATCTGTTGTAAAAATCGTTCTGTGGCCCTGGTGTTAGGGTAATCCCAACTGATGCTAATCTGTTGTAAAAATCGTTCTGTGGCCCTGGTGTTAGGGTAATCCCAACTCCCCATTGACTAATATTGTTTCCATAGCATGAAATAGCATACCATATAAGTAAAAACTGATGTAGCATGAGAGTTAATATACAAGAAACCATTTCTACGTGAGAACTAAGGGGTAAAAGGAGAAGAAACAAGAGGATTGGATGATAACTTATTTTTAAAAACCACCCATTGTGTACAATATGAAGTAAAAAAATATTCGGTTTGGTACTAGGCTTGTTATGATCCACCGGACAACAAGTGTTTGGATCATGTGTTGGCCTGCACATGCTGGCCTATTGTCACCAATCGAAATTATTCTTTTTACAAATATCTAAAGAAAAGTTGTTCATTGTATGTAGAACAGCAAAAAATAAAACACTTTCTAAAGCTATCTTTAAGAATTCCCCAGGTTTTAACTTCGTCATCTGTTACAAGAACAAAATAATGCCTCAACGGCAGCTGAACAAGCTACTGCTGCTGCGAGCCCTGCACTTTGGCTTTGAGCGCTTCAATAACCGCCGAGAAGTCATGGTCAGCGAGTCCGAGTGATTTCGCAGCCTTGTACAGCTCGTTGGCCGCTGCAACAGTAGGAATGGACTGGGACACCGATTCTGCCAGTGCCAGCGCAAGCCTTAGATCCTGCCATGAGTTGTTTGTTTGATTAACATCAGGAGCTCATTCAGGATCAGGCCAGACCAGATGCAAATGATACTGTTTGTCACTGCTGAATGCATGAGCAAGCAAGTAGGTGCTACCTTCTGTTGATGCTTCAGAGGAAAGGCAGTAGGATATGCAGCTTTAACCATGGATGGGCCCTTCAGGGAGAACATGGGAGCACTGATAGCACCCTGTGAAATAACCTGAACGGATCGAAGTGCACTAGTTTAGATTATTTCCCCATAGATGTTCACTATTTACCATTGCAGCATTGTGGACTTCAGATTATTTCTGTTTGATTTCCGAGAATTACCTCAACAAGAGTGTTTGGGTCTAAGCCAACTTTTTCACTCAGGAGCAACCCTTCTGAGAAGGAAACCATCATGCTGCAGTATTTGAACAATTACGACTAAGGGGTTACTAATTATATTAATGCAAAGTAGAAAACTGTGAATAACTTTGTCACCTCCCCATGACCATGTTAACAACGAGCTTCATCGCCGCACCATTGCCTACATCGCCGAGATAAAATCTTGACTGGTTTCAGAGTAATAAAAAAGGAATCAGCACCATTTTTCTCGACTAAACATGTGATAATTGATAAGGCAAATACTTCTTCCCAGAGATGAGATATTAACCTTCCCCATGACATCAAGAAGGGGCGCCACTTTCTTGTATAAGAGCAACTCCAACAAGGGCCTCCATATGGGCCTCTACTCCAAAATTTGAAGGTTTGGTGCAAAAATTCAACTCCAGCAGGACCTCTAAACGGACCTCCATTTTGCATACCCCTCCAAATTCCCTCTCCAAACCTCCATTTCTGGAGGGCCTCCATCCTCCCCTCCAACAGTGGGTCCCACCTTTTTTATTTCTTTTCTTTATTTTTCCCCTCTCCTCCTCCCTGTCTCTCGCTCCAACATCTCCCCTGTCCCTGGCGCTCGCCGGCCTCGCCCCCATCCGCAGCACCGGCGCGGGCGCGGCGGCAGTGCAGCGCAATGGCCTTTGCCCGTCTCGCCGCGCTCGATGCCCCCATCCTCCTCCTCCTTCTCGCCCTGGGCGGCGCGCGCGACGGACGACGGCGAGGTGCACGCGCTGCTGGCGCTGGGCGCGGTGCTGGACCCGATGGGCCGCCTGCTCCCGTCGTGGGCGCCCGGACATGACCCCTGCGTAGGAGCGCATCCAGCGGCGGCGTCGTGTTCGAGGGGCGGCAGTAGCCTTCGCCGAGGTCCGTGAACGACTCCGACTCCTCCACGAACAGGCAGATCTTCTCCATGCTCGCGAGGCAGACGTCGACGCCGGCGGCTTACTCGTCGACGAGCCCAAGATCGACCAAGCGGCGGAAGCGAGGTCGCGGCCGCGACCATGGCCGTGGCCCTGGTGCCCCCGCCTTCCCAGCTCAGCCGGCCGGCGCAGCCATGGTTCCCTACCGCCGTGGCCGAGCCGATGTCCATGGCGCCGCCGGCGAGGTCGCCATCCCCGTGAGCGCGAAACAGGAACGCGAGCGGCGCGCGGACTCACGGTTGGAGAGCGCCCGCAGCTCCTCCCCCGTGGCCCCGTTCCCGGCGAGGCGGAACACCGAGCGTCGCGGAGCCCACCCCGAAGCCCCGGCTTGTGCGGTGGTCACGGCCACGTGCGGTGCGAGGGGCCGCCGTCTCTGCCTGTTCGTCTGGAACCCGACGCCTGTGATTCGAACAAGGGGACCAACGAAGGAAGGTGAGCTGCTGGGAATCTGGGATTGCATTTGGACGCATCGCCACCTTTGGCATCTCCCTGCTAGTTTCCTTTCCTGTCTTGTTGTCAAGGTAGAGGTACCAGCTCAGGCCGGCGGCGGAGGTCTTGATGTGGTCCTCAGCAGCCGTGATCTCGAAGTTGTCGCCGAACGACACCGCCGTCGGGTCCGCCGCGGACGCGCCGCGGGAGAGGCAAGCGAGCAGAAGCACCGCCGCCACAGCGACGGCGACAAGATCACGCCACCGCGATGGACCTGTCTGAGCCGGGCGGGAATGGAGGTCTGGATAGGAGAAGAGGGCGCAGGGCGGGAGACCGACTCGCCTGCGGATGCGCCGAGGAGAGGCCTCCGTCCCCACGATATCAGCGGGAGCGAGGCCGCCATGGCCATCAGGATCGCCTCGTCGTCCTCGACGCCCGCGCCGCACCCGTCGAAGAAGGTGTCTTGCTTCGGTGAGTGCTCCGTCAGCGTCGCGGCGGCAGCGGCCTCCGTCTCGGGTCACGTGTACGCGCAGCGTCGCAGGAGCGCCCGGCGTGGCAGTCGCATTCGACGACGGCGGCGGCTCGGAGGTGCAGGGGGCGGAGGTGCAGGGGAGGAGGGCCCAGTATCAGGGGACGACGGCGGTGGATGCGGTTCCTGGAGCCCGAGGCAGTGGCATTCGTGGAGGAGCTGCCGCGCGCGGGCGGTCACAGCGACCTGAATCTTGCGCCGGCGGCGGAACGCGCGAGCGCGGGGAGCAGGTAGCGGAGGGTCGGCGCGGGGAGCGCGGCGAAGGTGAGGGTGGCGACGACGGGGTGGAGCGTCGGCGCAGGGGAGTGTCGCCACCGGCGGGGCAGGGGCAGGGGAGGGCGCACGAGGGGCAGGGCGGCGGCGGAAGGAGGCTGACAGATGGGGCCCACGGTAGGATAGAGGCCCAGGTTGATATATCTGCTGGAGTTGGGATGTAAATTTGGACCTCTATTTTTTAGAGGTGGGCCTCTAAATGGGATTTAGAAGTCTCATTTTGGAGGCCTTTGCTGGAGATGCTCTAAGGATTCATCACCTTAGTGCAACAGTGTTTACAGTTTCAGATTACAGAAAAGGGGTATCTTCGCCAACTACCTATCATAGACGCAGAAGTTTACCTGCAGTAAGAAAGATGAGCAGCCCATCTTCTGCCGGCTTTTTCGATCCCGAAACAGGAGCCTACTGAAAAGTCATCGAGTTAGCACTGGAGCAAAGCACAAACATTGCAATTACACTTTTGGTCACTATGAGCCAAGCAGATGAACAGTTTTATTGTACAAGATGATCTGAGAAGAACATAAACAATGGCAGGGTAGCAAGGGGCCACGGGCCAGGAACTACCTCAAGAAAAGATGCCCCGGTACTTGTAATACGTTCGCAGATCAGCTTGGATGTAGCACCATCAACCGTCGACACATCGACATACCTGCAGGTATCATTCATCACGGATAAGAGATATTGTTATCTAGTTATGCGTCCTCATATGCTCCAGGCAGGGTCTTAGATGCTTTGTTTTTTTCAGAGCAAGATTGTTACCCTTTCCCTGGGGCCAACCCTTCTGCAGCTCCATTGGCCCCGCATGCAACCTCAGCCTGTTGTAGGCACACATCGTCAGACATGATTGATCGTCAACAGACATAATTGGGTTTTGTCATGTGAGTTTACATGAACACAGAAGTGTGCTTTCTGAATTCCGAATGAAGCATATTACCGCGCTTTGTGGATCAGCAAGCATTGCAAATGTCACGTCGCAGGACGAAGCGACTTCAGCCGGTGAAGCCTCGTACCTGCAAGCAGGGTTTTAATTACTAACCGTTGCAGTGCTACCGCCGCTGAGCGGTAACGGTATACCGCTCGGTATACCGCGGTTACCGCTAATTACCGTTCAAATTCAAATTCTTAAACAAAACCCTCTATTCAATCGGTAGCGACCGGTATACCGTTCGGTAATAACGGTATACCGAACCGGTTGTGACGATTACCGATTGAAAAAGCAAATTACTGCTGATCTTTGTATGGTTACTACCGGTATACCGGACCGGTTGCGGCGGTAACCGGTCGGTAAATACAAATTACCGAATCAATGAAGAATTTGGTATGTTTTCAAATTTGAATTAAAAAATTGAAAAAAGGTGCATGGAATCTAATGTGTCAAAATTTTTCAAATATTAGTGCATTTAGTATTTTTTTTTGCTGGCATTAGAAGTTCAACCGGCTGCATTTTTTTCTTTTTCTTCTTTGGTTGAACTTCTAATGTCCGCAAAAAATACTAAATAAACTAATATTTGAAAAATTTTGACACCATTAGTTTCTACACACCTTGAAGTATTTTTAGAGATTTTCTTTCATTTTTTTAATTTTTTGAATTTAAATTTAAAAAATTTGAAAACTACCGGTTGGTAACCGGCCGGTACCGTTACCGGTCCGGACCGGTAACACCGGTTACCGCGGTAAACCAGCCGGTTACCAACGGTAATTAAAACCCTGCCTGCAAGACGCAGCATGACAGCATCCTCATCTATCAAGCAAAGCACTGTGCACATGTTTTGTTTCAATATAATACTTCTTTTGTTGTGGGTCAACATAGATAACGACAATACGACATGATGCTGTCTTGTAGAGTAGTACTGCTGACAGCAGATTCATGGTAGATGTAATTCTGTAAAGGCCTTGGTTTGTTGAATTAGAATACTTTTGAGTGGAAATTTAGCATAACGGAATCTTTCCGAAACAGAAACAAGAAACGCCAGCGGCTAGCGCTCCTGGGGAGAAAATGCGGCGGGTCAAATCGGGCGTTTGCAGGTTGCAGTTTCAGTTCATCGAGGGGAACTTGGTTTGAACCATTTCAGAAATTGCAATCGCTATATCACGTAGTACTAGTGGAATGCAGTAGGAATCGAATACATACTTGGCACCGAGGCTGAGGAGGGGATCGCACTTGCTCCTGGTCCTGTTCCACACCGTAACGTCGCAGCTGCAGTGACGCAGATGAGGTTACATGGAAACAGAGCCATGTAGTATGCAGCTAGTTAGCCCTAGGGATGCAATTTCAGAAAAGGGAAATGGGGATTGGCTGATTACCCCGCGTTGATGAGGTTGGACGCCATGGGCGCGCCCATGATCCCGATCCCCAGGAACCCCACCTTCCCCTGGAACTCCACTCCCGCACCACCTGCAAACAACCGCCAAGCGCAAACGGATAAAAACAGTCACCCGCGTGTGACGCAGCAGAGACAGAGGAACTGCGGGGCACGTGAGCGGGAAGGAACCAGCGCACCTTCCCCGGAGGCCGCCGCGGCGCGGGAGGCGAGGAGGCGGCTGGGCAGCCGGCGCGAGTGTGGGAGCAGCGCGGGCGCCGCCGCCCTGGCGCAGAGGAACGCCGCCGCGGCCATGGCTGCTGCTGCGGCGGGGCGTGGGATGTGAGTGAGACAAATAAGCCAGCCACGTGCGCCGGTCGTCCCGGAGGGCGGCCCGTTGGTCTCGGGGCTCGCGCGGGTGGTGGGCCGAGCCTGCTCCCGTGCCGGCCGGGGCCTCCGGTGGCGTTGCCTGACTAGTACGGCCGCGCAGCTTTTTCCTGGGGCGCGGTGATTATTCCATCGCTCGCTCGCTCGCGTGCGTCGAGTAGTAGTAGTACGTCGTGGCTGCGTCACCCCGCTGCAGCCTTTTGCTCTCCTCCTCGGCTCGTGCTCGTCGGATCCATCCCTAGCTGAATCACTGACGACGATTCGATGATGGTGATGGCACGAGAATACGAGACGGAGAGCATACTCCTTCCGTCATTAAATGTAAGTATTCGTTGATTTTTGCTGATCACGTTTGATCATTCATTTTATTCAAAAAAATTTATGAAAGTATTATTTATTTTGTTATAACATGTTTTATTATCATATATATTTTAAGTATATCATAATTATTTTTTACATTTTAATAATTTTTTTGAATAAGACGAATGATCAAATGTGCATCACGAAAACCGAAGAATGCTTATATTTGAGGACGGAGGGAGTACGAGATGCCGAGATGGAGATGAGGTGCATCATCATGTGCACGACTGCACCTCCTGTCTGCTCTGCTGGTCGTCACTGGTGTGTACGTACCGTGCCGACGGCATGCCCGCCCGCCCGGCTGGTGGTACGACCGGGCATGTGCACGTACGACTCGTACGAGTACGTTCCGGCGCCAGGAGTCCTGGAGGAGCTACGACCCCAGACGACGCACGCATGCCCTCTGGTGCGGTCTGCGGTGCACGGGCGTATACGTGTTAACGTGTCGGGAGCCATACGCGTATATGCACACACACGCGCGCGCGCCTTTACTTGGAGCCGGGAGAAGTGAGGCTTAAGACAAATCATTGTGCCGATGCTCACGACCCGTCCCTTTATTCCTCCCCGGCTTTATACTTAGGGCACTTCCAACCCAGACTCTATGGTAGAGTCCATAATTATTAATTGCAGTGCCATGTAAGTAATTTGCTGATATGGCAGACCATTTATTGAAGAAAGAGAGAGGAAAATGAAGACCTGGTTTCTAATCTGGACTCCAAGTCTTCGTGAGCATCGAGATCGTAGAATCCACAAAAACTCGCGTTGGGGAGGCCGCCATAGTTTCCATGGATCCCGTGCTCCCACGCCCGCCACCGCCGCTAATCCTCCCCTCTGCGCGCGCACTCGTCTCTCCCGATCCATCTTCTTCCCGCGCACGGCTTCTCCCGCTCGCCGGCGTCGCCAGGTCTCCCGCGCGCGCCGGCAAGCGATCTGCAAAATCGGGAAGCCGAACGGGATCGGATTCCCCAAGCGGCAGGCACAGACGGAGAAGAATCGCGACAACAATGAATCGCCGGCCGACTGCCGCGCAGACCCGGCGCGTCCCTGGATAGAGCGCCTTCACGTGGGCCTGCGGCATCGCCGTCGCTGTCGTCATCGCCGAGTCGATGCGGAGCAGGAAGTTGAGCACACGGGAGCTGCGCATCACCACCTCTTTCGCGTCCCTCCTGGGTGTCACCGCGTCACAGCTGCTCGCGCTCGGCGCCATGGGCTGGTCTGGCAGCTCCAGGAGGCCGAAGCCGTCGTAGGCGTCACGCAGCGCCCCGAACACGACCATGTCGTCAGCGTCGTCGAAGCTGAACGGGAGCGAGCCGCTTCACTGGTCCGCCACCAGGCCAGGCTCCCGAAGCTCTCGGTCCATCCGTCCATGGCCACATCGGGGGGCTCCTCCGGGAAGTGCTACCGGATGATGGATGGTATTGACTATTGAGCAGCATCTGGTTGCCCTCCGTTCTTCAGTACTATGTTGAGTCTAGGGTGTACAGTGGATCACATTGTTTATGCCACAGCTGATTACTTGTTTTTGTGGTGGATAATAAATGTCTTTATACATAGAACCTACTGTTACAAATTCTGCATTGGAGGTCATAGTTTCTTGTGTCAGAGTCTTCAACTTGTAGACTCTATGGGTAGAGTCTGGGTTAGGAGTACCCTTAAACATACTCCACGTAGCAATCGCACCACATGGCGTTTTATTTGCGCACAACAGAGAGAGGACGTACTGTCGCGCGCAACTACTGGCTGGATCCAACACCCTGAGTTGATCTGAGTGACGTTAGTGATACCGTTTGTCTAATACTGCTCCACACATACAGGCGAGCAGCAGCTAGATAGAGTAGTACAGTGGCGGAGCCAGGGCCTTTTACTTATGTCACCTGACATCGATAAATTTATGCAAAATCAGTGTTAATCACTGTTTGACATTAGAAATTAAAGGATTTGACATCAGTCTTCAAAAGGCTTGACATCGGCGGCTCAGCGGTCTGGCTCCGCCCCTGGAGTAGTATACTAGTAGTAGTTAATACTATAATGCTAGTACGTACTAGGAACTACCTTTAATTTGTTTGCAACGTACATGTTGGAAGAATACCTAACAACCAGAGCTAGCAGCTGATCCATCGCTCCGTATAATAGCATTTGTTATTACTGCTAACCCAACCCTACATGCCCTCCACCATTTATTCACCGGAAATGTGTGTGCCTCGAAATATCTGTCTTGTTTGTCTGGTTTATCAGCCACCAGCCAGCAGTACTTTTCTCTCAGAACAAATCAGTCACAAGTATTTTTGTCTTAGAACAAATCAATAGCAGGAACCAGCAACCACCCACCGGCCAAACAAACAGGGCAATTAGCATGTCCTCCTCAAGATATTGTTTCCAATAACTACTTGAAACTTGAAAGGGATACCCTAGTATCTCATTCATTGTCTTAGGATAGTTTCTTTTGCAGTTCCTTAATAACTTTCTCCCAATCCCGCTAATGTATTGGTAAAGTTGAGATGAATTACTAGTTTATTTTATAATTATTAAGAAAAAGAAAATCGTAAAAGGATCCATTGGAGAACTAGTTTTTTTTTAAAAACGAACCAAACACTCATCTCCAAGAGTTTGCCAAATTTTACTTGGCAAATCTTGTGTTTTGCCGACTTCTAAAAATATATGCCAAGTAAAAAAAGAGTTCATCTCCAACAATTTGGCATAATTCACTTGCCAAACCCTGATCTAATTTACATCAGGAATCTTGAGAGAAACAAAATTATGTTTATGCCCTTCCACGTCTTGAAAACTTACATCAAGAATCTTTCTCTATTCTTTATTTCTTTTTTCACCCTCCCACTTACAGGGAAACGTCGATGGCAACCACGATCCGCACGCGCATATATGCGCGCGGGGAGGTGAGTTTTGCCAAGTTTCTATTTTTGCCAAGTTGGTTTGCTAAACTGTTGGAGGCCAATTTTTCTTGTTTTGCCAAAATTAGATGGATGCCAAGTTGGTTTGCCAAATTGTTGGAGTTACTTTTAGAACACTCCCAATACAATAGTGGAATTTGGAAAACAGAGATTGCTGAAGATGCTCTCCAAAGATAGTAGTTGCTAATCTCCAAAGATTAGCCAAATGGTTCGCGGATCAAGCCACGTTCATAGGATGATCAACCTCAAGTTATGCTACCGTATTTCTTTCCAAACAAAAAGTCTGAGATCCATCACACCCTTGTTCGAAAGAATTTCATGAAAGCTAGTGCAACGAAGGGGGAGAGGCTCAGAGTCAGAGATCCGCTGCCCGTTGCGCGGTGCGGGGGCTACAAAGACTACTCCACGTGGTGTGGTACCACAAGAAGAGAAAGAAACGGCCACACAGTAGTGTAGCGGGAAACTTCCGTTGTTGTTTAATTCTCACCGAACAACTACTACTCCCTCTCAAAGAAGTTGTTTAGGACAGCAACACAGTCTCCAAAGTACAACTTTAACTTTTTATTTTTATAAATATAATTATTAAAAAACAACATATGTATACTTTTATGAAAGTACTCCCTCCGGTTCCATATTAGAAGTCGTTTAGGACAGCGACACGGTCACCAAAGCACAACTTTGACTTCTCTTTTCTATAAAAATCTTTATTGGAAAGTTATATATGTATATTCTTATGAAAGTAATTTTTAAGACAAATCTATTTATATGATTTTTACATTTTCAAACTCAACGACTTAAAAGTTATTCATGATTTATATTCTCAATGTTTGACTCAAACCTTGTCCAAAACGACTTCTAATAGGGAACCGGAGGGAGTATTTTACAAGACAAATTTATTTATGTAGTTTTCACATTTCCAAACTCGACGACTTAAAAGTTATTCATGATTTATATTCCCAATGTTTGACTCAAATCTTGTCCAAAACGACTTTTTTTACCAAATCGGTGGGAGTACGGAGTACTACTACACTACTGTATGTATAAGCGAAGAAGTCGAAATGGCCGCACATGCATGCATATACCAAGACCATATCTGTCAGCCAAACCAAACGTTGTGGGCTTGTGGCATTGGAGAAATATTCGGTGCAAATCATATCTTCAGTGGAAATGTGAAAACAACTCTGAATAACATAATTAAAAGTTTCTAAAAACAAATTGAAACCTTTGCAATTTATCCATATACGTACTTTGTTGTAAAAGTTGATATGCAAATTCGTTATATAAAAACTCATATATAACTGACAAAATTCAAGTGCATATACATTGCAACACACATGCTAGAAATTTCGTCTTGTAGTGCATTTGCATTCGAAATTTGTCATTTTCGTATGAATTTTATACATTGTGTTTGCATCTCAACTTTTGCAACAAAGCAAATCTACTTATAGACAAAAGATGTGCATCATTTCAATTTTTTAATAACTTTTAAGTATGAATTTCCCGTTTCTACCAAACGGGTGGTTTTCACTGAATACTTCCCCTAGGCATTTGACACGTTTACTGGAGTCGGATCTTCTTGTTTTTTTTAATTAAAGTAATACCATCCAGTGCGAGCACGAAGCACACCCCTGAGCGCTGACAACCGCGCAAGCGATTTTCCTATATTTTTTCTTGAGTTGTTACATAGCTAAACAAGAATTGAGTTGTGCTACATGTATTATCTGTTCGTTGATTCGATCAAAAGGATCAGATATTTATATGGATAGTTCGTATCAAATCCGAGCATCTAATATCCGTATTGTATTCGTATTTAGATAATTTCAAATTAAATTTATAAAATATGAATAAGATGAATATTAATATTCAACGCGTCATGATACTAATCATATCGATTTTGATCGAAAAAATGATTATATATATTTACATTCACACTATTCGTCGTTGTTTCATCGTGGAATCCATGAAGACACTCACGCAAAGCAAGCTGAGATGACCAAACAAGACGCGCGGAACAATGTGACAATCAAATCCCGCAGCAACGACAAGCACAAGCGGACAAACGAATAATTTGCGCCTACCAGTGTGCACGGGAATCAGAGGCTGGGTACTGGGTACAATTCGGAAGGCAGGAGACCATTGAAGTTCTTATTTATGTTTGTGAAGTGAATTTTTTTGCGAATAAAAAAACGAACGGTCGAAAAGAGTACTTAAATACTAATAAAAAAATAATTACAAAATTGGTTTGGAAACGCGAGATGAATCTATTAAGTCTAATTAATCTATCATTAGATATTGTTTACGGTAGCACGCTATTATCAAATCATGACATAATTAGGCTCATTAGATTTGTCTCATCATTTTACTTGGAGAGTATGGAATGAGTTTTGTTATTAATTCAAGTTTGATACTCCTCCAAACATCCAATATGATGGGTGAAAATTTTTGAAGAAAGGAACTAAACAGGACATAAAGATGGGGACCCGGAAATTGACATGCCTAAAATCAGTAGTATAATCTTACTCTGCTCTATTAGTGTCAGTAATGAAGATGGGGACTTTGCTCTAGAGTCTAGAGATGAAGAAGAGCATTGGCACTCCCACGTTGATAGAATTCCCATGACGCATATCAGAACTGATCCTTCACATCACGTTGATAGCATGATCCTTTGCCTTAATAAATTAGAGTAAATTGCATCCGTGGTACAACAACTGTGCAGATGGGTGCAAATGGGTAGTAATACGATTAATCTAATACAAGAACTTACTTTGGTGTGCATACGGTCCTAATCCTGCCACGTCGCGTATTTGTTGGTGTACAATGAGGTGGCATGGTGGGATCAACTCAGTTGGTCGGAAACATGCGGCTTGGCTCGGCTTTGACTCATCCCGACTCGATAGATGATGTTGCACAATAAAAAGGGATCTCACGTAGGGCTTGCAGCGACAAAAATACGATGTCGTTGTTTCACGTCAGGACTCGCCGCAGCCACCGGCTATCCGGAATCGCGTGGCTGCCGGTCATCAGGAATTGCTACCGCCGGCTAGGAGGACGTGGTGGCAGAAGAGGAGCCAGGGGAAGAGAACGTGGTAGCAACACATGATTTAAGAGTAGCATATTTAGTTTAACCAGATACAAATACAAGATATCCTGGTAGTTAAATTCAATCAACAATTGTGTTAGACCATTTAAAACACATTTTATATTGTGCGCAATTCATATTTACGAACGAAAATAGTTTGGAATGTTATGTTTTCTCTCGGGAGTGTCACAATTCATCACACAGATGGTCATAAAGCTCACTTTTGTAGTCATTCTGTATCTCCTGCAAATACTATGTGGGATCTGAGCGCTTATTTCTGACGAGTCGTGCCAAGTCTGAGCCGAGGCGCATGTTTCTGAGCAGCCGAGCTAATCCCACCATGCCACCTCATCGTCCACCATGGACAAATAAGTGACATGGCAGGATTTGGACCGTGTGCGCGCACCAAAGAGTCAAGTTCTTGTATTGGATTAATCATATTACAAGTTTTTGGATCAATTTGCACATACATGCATAGTTGTTGTACTACGGATGCAATTCACTCAATAAATTATGTGAATTGATTTTTTTACTGAACAGGAAATCTATCGAGCGAGTTTTTAATAAAGTGTGTGAAGTGATTCTTTTAAACAAACTAAGAAGCTGGGGGCAAAAAAATAGCTTTTTTATTTTGTGAAATGATTTTCATCTTGATTTTATGAATTTAAATTAAATAGTCAAAGAGAAGAATCATTTTCTGCGAGAAAATCACTTCTTTGAAAGAAAGAATCAAAATCAGATGTTGCTCTACCATTTATGCCGTCTTAAACATTGCAATGGAGGCTTTAGATATTTCTCTAAAGCATAGATGGATAAAAAATATTAAACATTGCTTATGATTATTTTCTTATTCTGTGTATTTTTTCTTTCATTATTACCTTTTTATCAGCTTTTGAGCGGAAAATGCTGTAAGAATTTGACTCTGCGCGTTTATGTCAAAGGCCGGATATATTTTTATTTTCTAAAAAAATCATTTGTGTCATCTTATCATTAACCAGAGATAAGCCACCTATATGCCACCCGGGCCCCAAAATCCAGCCTCTAGCTGACATACCGTTATGCCATGTGCGCGTAGCAATTCCAGCGCGAGCCCACAACCCCTCCCGAATCCCTCCCATTCGCCTCCGAAATCTCCCCAGTTGTTTTTTTACCGTACCACCCCGCGGCTTCCGTCACCAAGAAATTGTACCACCACTAGTATCACTGCAGCAGCCAGAGCTCGGGAGTGGAGTGGAGTGAAGTGAGGTAGCGAGTGACGTCGCTCTCTCTCTCTCTCTCTCTCTCTCCTCCGACCTCCGGCCATCCCACACCACCGCTCCCCGACACCCGTCCTATCCCCTCGCCACGCGGCCGAGGCCCCCTTGACCCGGCCCCGCGCGTCCCGCCTCCACGTGGGACCCAGACCGTCGCGGTCCCGCGCGTCAGCCTCCTCCAGCTAGGACGCACCCCCCCGGCCGTCGGAAAGCGACCCGCACGCAAATCCACCCATGCTCTCCGTCCATTCCGATTCCATCCGCCCACGCCACCACCCGGGGACGGGACGGGACGGACGCAGAGGGAAGAAGAGGAACAGGGAGGAGGGAAGTGGAGCGCGACCAAGAAATCTAGCCTAGCATGAGCTGGAAACCCGATCCGCGGGCCGCCGTGGGTGACGCCACCGACACGCGCGGCGCGGAACGATGCAAAAGCCAAATCTCGCACGCCCAACCCGCTATTAGTACTTACTGCTCGGATCAGCACTAATTACTGCCAGCGAGTGGGATTAATTATTGCCGCAGCAGATTCCTGCTGCTGGCTGCCCTCACTGATAGTACTGTGGAGTGTGGCGTGGACTAGCAGTAGGAGTAGTCTGCTGCTTCCAGGGATAATTAGGCTCGGAACTGCACAACGGAAGGGCTGAATTGAACTTGCACGGGTCGATCTAGCTAGCGAGCTGGGGAAATTTGGGCCAAGAACAGGCAAGAATTCAGTAGGGGAGGGAGAAGAGGTGAAATGGAAAACCATATAGACTATACTCCAATAAATCACATACACTGTTGTCAAGAGAAATGGAAGAAGTTGAAACGAAAATTTTGAGTCTCTTCTCAACCCCTCCACCGCCCAAACCCCGGGCCCGAATCCATCAAAACGACCAAATCCAGATCTTGATGCGGACCTTACACTTTGCGTCCGTCGGCGTCATCTTCCCGCCGCCGCCAGAGGACGAGGACGAAGAAGAGGATGTTGTAGACTCCCGGATGACGGTCCGCGGGGACCGCCCGCGGACGGGCGCCGGCGCGGCGGCCACGACGACGGTCGGCTCCGCGTCCGGGGCTGGCGCGGGCGCCGGCGGCGGGGTGGGCTTGGCGACCCCGGCGGAGAACCCCGCGCAGAGGACGCGGACGCTGATGCGCTTCGACTTGAACCGGCCGATCTGGAACCCCACCTTGGCGTCCATCTCCGCGGACATGGCGTGGGACTTCTTGGATCTGAGCGCCGCCGCCTGGACGGGGTCGATGGTGGCCGCGGAGGCCGAGGCGGCGCCGCGGATGACGGTCGTGTTGCCCGCCGGGTGGACGAAGCCCGGGACCGTGCCGGCGCCCACGTCCGCGCCGTCCGCGCTGAAGGACGCCGCGATGTCGCCGTACGCGAAGGCGATCTTGTCGTTGGGGTTCCGCGCCGTCACCGTGAAGTCGATGCGGGAGGTGAGCGCGTCCGAGTCCGACACGTTCAGCGCCGCCAGCCGCAGCGACGTCACCGCGAAGCTCGGCGGCTGCGGGTGGTACACCACGTAGAACACCCCCGCCGCGATGGCGCCCAGGAACACCAGGCCCACCAGCACCAGCGTGAGCCACAGGCAGCACGCGCAGCACCACCCGCGGGCGCTCCGCCGGGGCCGACGCGGAGGGGGCCGGGACTGCGCGGGCTTCGGGCGGTACATCGGCGGAGGAGGAACGCGGCCGCCGGGCAGCATGGACGGCGGCGAGGGCCGCGGAGGCCCGCCGCCGCCGCCACCGTTCGCGGTGCCGTTGGTGGCGCGCACGGGGACCGGCTTGGGGGCCCCCGCGTACGCCCGGTCGCCCATTGCTTCCACCTCAGGCCTCGCGGCTACGGCGGTTCTTGGCTGCTTGGGGAAGGGATGGAGACGGAGCGCAAGTCCAGAAAGGGGATGGATGAGGAGGAGCTGCTAGCTAGGACTGAGGTGGAAAACGCGGAGAAGAGGAGAAGCGTAATAACTGGTGCCATTATATATTCGCTGTATATATTTCTGTGTGCGTCTCTCCTTTTTCTTTTTCCTTCTCTTTTCTTTCACCCATCCCCAGCTGATGCTACGGTCACCCTGGATTTGAGCGAGGGCAAGGTTTTTCTGGTCTTTCTTTGTAGGTTTTATTGTTTCTTATGTCTCGAGAGAGTTTGTGGTAAAGTTCTTAAATATGTTGTGAGATTCGGTTTGGTTTTCGACTGCAGTATAAACACCAGCGGAGTGGTAACTTCGTAGAACTATATTATATTAATGATAATGTCACGTGTACATACATAGAGTATTGCTAAGGTGACAAAATAAGTAAGAGAATAAAGAATACTTTGTGGATACTTTGTGCTGAAGTTGTCAACAAACTTTTTATTTTATATTTCAGATTGAGGATGCATACCTTTTATCTAAAGCTAGTAGTGCGTGACTTACGTCGTTCCCGTAGAAATAAAGGCATTGAGCGTTAAGGATGTAATGACAACAAAAGGGAAAGCGTGGCTATCCAACCATGGTTGACATGGAAATACCCTGTAGCAAAGCAAAACACGACATCCTTTGTCATGCATTGGCGGTGGTTAGATCTTTCATGGATTCTAACAAAATGTTGTGGTTGGTTTTCTTGGTTTCCTTTGTCTCAAGTGTGTAGGTGAGAAAAATATTTGATCTTATTTGAGTTTATAACTATAGGTGTATATTTCATTATTAGATTTCTTGGAGGGTTCTATAATAAGATTTATATAGGATTTCGAGTGTGTAATAAAAACAGGTAGAACGATAATGTCGTATTTAAATTAGAGGTGTTTATGTATACTCTTTGTCGAAATTGTGACAATCCTTTTATTTATGACAACATATATAGAAAAGATACAAATACGTCAACATATATACAAGAGCTACAAAGACGTTGATCTAGGAGCAACCATGGCACCAAATCTTGGAGATGTGGTGACAAACTGACAATACAATGAATAAAAAAAGTGGTACACATCCTCTATCACTCTGCTAAAAATTTGATGTCGTCGGAGCAATGTGGATAAAGTGAGGTTTCTTTAGCAACTTATCATTAACACGTATGATATATTATTTATTTAAGATAAATGACATGGTAAAATGTAAAAAATCGTGTAGTCATAGCTCCAGAATCACAAATGTGATGCTAAACAAGTTGGGTAATGATGTAACGACGACCCAGAGGATTAAAAGGTCAGACTCAAATCTTACCATCGTTTCAGTAAAGCGAAGATGACATGCTTTTTTCAATGGAATAATGATGCATTGTGCAATATGATTTGCACCTTTTCTTCTAATATCAGAATAAAAGCATGATCTCAGGCGTGCCTATCCTCTCCCTAGAATAAAAAGAGAAAGAAACGAAGACACTAGTATTACTTTGTAGTACGTCTGAAAATGTTTTCAAGTACCATTTCTCCTCACTTGAAAAACCAAACACTTTTGGAGCCCAAAGGCGGCTCAGCACCAGCCCTTTTAACTCATGAAACTACGCAAAAGGCTTCAGTTATTAACTGTTGCTAGCTACGTGTCGAGCACCGCCGCAGAGTACGTACTACTGCCCCCACTGCTGGTTGCGTTGGTTTGGCTGTGATTTGAGCACCGCAATTAAAATAAAAGTGGCAGGCCATTAAAAACCAAAGCCGGTACAGCAGCCGTATCTAAACGACGACGGACGCGATCGAGTACCTACCGATCGATCAGTTGTTACGTGGTGGGGGTGGGGGTAGTAGTATTCGTTGCCAGTTTGCCTTGCCACCACGAATTGGAGGCTGTACTGTACTGTGTACCTGCTGCCACGAGGATCCTTGTACGTATGCGCGCGCTGCTCGGGCTCATGAATACGCTATACGCGCGCGCCGCATGAATGCATGGTTTTGGTTTTGGGACCTCTCTCTCGACGTCACGACAGCGCGCGGCGCCGACCGGGCCCACGGGTCAGGTATGTATACATGCAGCTAGTGCCTGTCGTGGGCTGGCATCCGCTCCGGCGCGGACGTAACGTTTGTACGCGTACAGGGGCCAGCCGGCCAGGCCAGCTGGCTTTATACGGGAGCGGTCGAGTAGCGGGCCGGGGGGACGTACGCCTACGGTGGCCGGTGGGTGCAGCGGCCGCCGCACATGGAGACGGGCACGGGGAGGGACCCCGTCATGTCGTCGGCGGCGCGCATGTGCGTGCGCCGCCGGAGGGCGGCGATAGATGGGCGCCGGGGGCGGACTCGTACGCGGCGGCGGCACAAGGTGGTGGCGGCCGGAGCCCGGAGGGTTTTGGAGTCTCAAATCCCAACGGATAAATGGGCGACATGGGTTGGTTGGCATCTGCGTGTGGAGGGAGTTTGAGTTTGGTGGAGGGAGTTAAGCGCCGAGGGATTACGAGTGGGGTTATCGTTGTCTAATTAAGACGCTCAGGATCAGCATAACCGTCGTCCCTGCCGTCTAACTCTGTGGCCTACCGTGTGCCCTGGTCATCGCCACGAGACTTGAAAGTGCGCCGCACGTACGTATAGCTAGCTTAACCGTGTGCCCGGAAGATCTTTTTCCCCATTCCATGTCTTCTTTCATGAAACACGTCAGTAGAAAAATACAGAGAGGGGCCGGGAATCCAGACTGATGTGATATCATTTGCCATTGATCTTCTTTTGGCTTCCGTAAATAAATAAGTAAGTGTGTTGTAACAAACTTGTTTTTACTTCTTAAAATACAATAATGATACGTAGCTCTCCCGTGCAATCGAGAAAAAAAGTAAATAAATGAAAATAGGAACGCAAACCTTCAATGCATTTCCTTTGCAGCTACTACACCTCAAACTATTGGTTGTTTATGTTTTTTTTGAATTTTTTTTAGCGACCGTGCCTTGGCACGTTTTTCATTAAGAGGAAGAGAGTTACAACGACGCAACTACGAGAAAAAAAAGTAAATAAATGAAAATAGGAACGCAAACCTTCAATGCATTTCCTTTGCAGCTACTACACCTCAAACTATTGGTTGTTTATGTTTTTTTGAATTTTTTTTAGCGACCGCACGTTTTTCATTAAGAGGAAGAGAGTTACAACGACGCAACTACGAGAGAACCCCCGTAGCGCAAAGGAACACAGAACCACCAAGAAGGTGGAAGCGACCCAACACAAACATACAGCAAGCGAGGGGGGAGACCCTGCAACCTAGACTACCCGAAGACAACCTAAGCAACTGAACCTGCAAGGAAGATACATCGACAAAAGGTCACCTACATAAGCTCACTAACAACAAGGTGGCATAGCATCCACCTAAGCAAACGACCAAGGCGACAAAGCATCCGCCAAAGCAAAGCGACGGTGGCAAAGCATCCACCTAAGCAAACGACCAAGACGGCAAAGCATCCGTCCAAGCACACGGCGGCCAAGCATCCGCCCAACAGTGGTGGCAAAGCATCCACCCACAGAACACGAGCCGAACGGCAAAGCATCCGCTCGGAGAGAGCAACCAGGACGACGGTGGCGGCAACGCATCCGCCAAGCAAAGGTGAGCCAATGTAAGTGACGAAGACAATGGTCAACATGAAGCAAGGCAGGCGCAGAAGAAGGGTCCTCCAAGGAAGAGCAGACGACGACCGCAGGTACCACCAAGGCGAAGCGGAGCTCCCCAACGATGCCTTCAAGAAGGGGAGTGACGCCACCGGCGCCACCGTCGTCCGACTGGGCAGTCAGGGTTTGCACCCGGGGAGCAAGCCAGCGTCAGAGAGGGAGGGAGGGGGGCAACAGAGTGACACCTCCAAGGGGGTTAGCGGCGCCCACGGGCGTCGCCGTCATGGCTTTTGCCTCTGCCCCCCACCCAACAAGAGCCCGCCGGCAGCTCGCCGGAGACCGGAGCAAGCTCGTCGGAGGGCGAGGCCGGCGGCCGCGGACGCAGACAAGCTTCGAAACGAAAGGGGCGGCGCCCCTGCATCCCGGATTGACTTGCCGGGGTTACCACGACGCGGAGCGCCGACGAGCACCCAGCCAGCAGATCCGGCGGTGGGGAGTGTAGATCCGACCACAGATGGCGCGAATCGGGGCTCCGGCGACCGGCGTCGACCTCTACCAGCGGGGTGCCGAACTAGGTTGACCGGGATCTAGGGTTGCGGGGGTGGAGGAAAGGGAGAGGGGAAACGAGAGGGAGGGGAGGCGGGGCGGAGCCGCGGGCCGCCGGCGCCGCAAGGAGCGGCGGCGGCGGCCACCGGAACTCACGGTGGAGGTGCTGGGGTGGGTGCGGCGTCGCCCCCCGAGTCGCCTGGGAGGACGACGCGGGGGTCAGGGGGGATGGAACCAAAATCACTTTTTTTTTTGAATTTATAGATTTTGCTATGCATAGGATATGTCTATATGCATAAGTTATGATTATAGAAAAGCTAAAAACAACTTACAATTTGAGACGGGGGAGAACAATGAAATTATACCTCGTTTTCTTTCCAAATGCCAAAGTGCTAGCTCAATGTGGCTCCTAGTCATACTTTTCTTTACGCATAACATAAAAATAAAGTATTGTCTTAGTGGCACGGGGGGAGCTAAACAGAAAGGAAAAACAAATCTAGTTGGGATGACCGATGACAATTACTTGCTGTCAGGTCATTTTACTTTTTTAACTTCAAATTTAACTGCTCGTTTTATTAAAAAAAAATTGTGCAAACATAGTTAAATTTAAATCATTTCCAAAAAATATTAATAAAGCAAGGCACAACAAAAAATATAATATTTTACATAATTTTTTAAATAAGACATATAGTAAAAGTTAGGATTGAACAAATCAAACGAACTATAATTTGGAAGGAACTGAGGCTTTTTCTTAAATACAGTATCCATTGGTGTA
This sequence comes from Cenchrus fungigraminus, assembly GCA_036936925.1. NCBI lineage: Eukaryota > Viridiplantae > Streptophyta > Magnoliopsida > Poales > Poaceae > Cenchrus > Cenchrus fungigraminus. Next base: position 40,081,609 of record CM072778.1, on the reverse strand, counting down.
TACTTGTATCCCAATACATAAGGCCAAAAGGATGACTTTCTTTTTTTCTTTCTTTCTTTTTTGCAAGAATCGACGGGGGGAGCGGGGGGGGGGGGGGGGTTGGGGGTTGAGTACCACCTGATAATTTACCACTGATCGATAGCAAACAAATTAAACCAGTAATGGTCAGTGCTTGACGCACTGGCTCTAGAGTAGCTGCTCAAGAGTAGGAATTATACCATGGTCAACAACAACTTTATGCTTAGATGGGAAATGGCAGCGCCAAAGATGGTAGTCATCCTTGCAACCGCGGAGAAGGCATGTTAAGCTTGAATGAAGGTTCTCCTCAGAACACCACCACGTTGTGGTGGTTTTACCACAGGTGCCAGCAACACAGGAGCAGAAAGATGGAGGTCAATGCTGAGGGGACTTGGGGCAGTGGCTGCGCATCCCAAATGCTACCAACAGATGGTTCTACAACGATTCTAATACCTTGGACATTCAATTAATTCCAATCGTATAAAACATCCTTCGTTCTTCCCTAGCAGGTATTCAGCAGGAGGCTGATCCAGGCACAGAGGATCTGGTGGCGCTGCCCTGAAGGACCCGGGACAGCCACGAGACGAGGCGAGGCGATAATGCTGGCCTCGTTAGATTGGGAACATATAAGGTGGAAACCAACCCCTCCGTGCAAACTTCAATCAGAACCACACGATGTTGATCCAAGAGAAAACTTATAGAAAGTGGGAGGGGTGATGTGTAAAACTCATGAGAGAAAACTTATAGAAGGTGGGAGGGGTGATGTGTAAAACTCATGAGAGGTGGGAGGGATGATTTGCAAAGGCACTTTTGCAAATCACCCCTCCCACCTCTCATGAGTCCTCCTTTGGATCAACACCGTGTGGCTCCGATTGAAGTTTCCATAGTTTGCACGGAGGGATTGGTTTCCACCTGATATGTTCCCTGTTAGATTAGCAGCAATTTGCGTATAATCATTTCGGTTGGGGCGAGGCCGGACAAAAGGTCCTCACGCCCGGCCATTTTTCCCTACCCCCATCGTTTTCCTAGTCTTATTCCCACCCAACCAACAACAGGAATTTTTTTTATATTTTTTTTCTTCGATTTTACGAAAATAAATAGTCGGATTCAACATTGGCAGAAATAGCTTCGAACCGCCGTTTGAAACGGCGGTTGGATTCCTGCCGCCCTTTGAAACGGCGGTAGTAACCTACCGCCGCTTCAACTGGCGGTAAGGACCTGCCGCCGTTTCAACTGGCGGTAGGGTTGCAATAGTGGCGGTAGGACGTTTTTGGGTGGCGGCAGGCCGGCAGGCAGCTACCGCCAGTTGAAACGGCGGTTTCATTAAGCCTACCGCCGATTCAACTGGCGGTAGGTGTTGTTTTTGGTTTTTTTTTTGTTTTTGGTTTTTTTTTCTCAATACTATAAATGCGAAATAACAGGAAACTGAATACGAAAATACATAAAATAATTAGAACAAACAACGTAATGTACACGACAAGTGTCCAAATACAAATCTAAATACGACCGTGTTTCGTCGGTCGTGGCGGGCCCTGGTGCTCCTTCCTCCTCGCCGCTACCGCCGCCCTCTGTGCAGCCCTCGTGTGGTGGGTCGGGTACCGCATGTAGTGCCCCGGGCCTCTAAAACGTACGGCCCCTAGCTCTGCCCCGCAGATCGCGGAGTGGTAGGACCGGTGCGCCCTGTCTGTCCGCTCGTCGAAGAGCTCAGGCAGCACGTACGGCAGGGGCTCCCGAGGAGGACGAACAGCACCAACAGAGGGCTGCGGAAAAGGCGGCGCCTGCTGCTGAGCCATAGCTGCAAAAAAAATGAAATATAAAGTCACACATAATTTCTAAGCATTTCTATAATTTGTAAAGTATTTCTACAATTTCTAAAGTATTTCTATAATTTCTGAAGTATTTTTAGAAATTTCCAAAGTATTTCTACAATTTCCAAAGTATTTCTATAATTTCTAAAGTTTTTCTACGAATTTCCACAAATTTCTAAACTATTTCTAGAATTTCTAAACTATTTCTATATTTTCTAAACTATTTCTAGATTTTTCTAACCTATTTCTAGATTTTCTAAACTATTCCTATAATTTCTAAACTATTTCTAGATTTTTCTAAACTATTTCTAGATTTTCTAAACTATTTCTATATTTTCTAAACTATTTCTAGATTTTTCTAAACTATTTCTACCTTATTTACTAAAGATACGAGGAAAGTATTGGAAACATACCTGATGGACACCGAAGAAGGCCACCGAGGAGGAAAAGAAGAAGAGAAGGGGGGAGGCGCAGCCGCCGCCGGCAGGGGCTGTGGCCCTTATATAGGCGCGGCCCAGCCGCCGGTTGGTTCGGTGGTAGGACCTACTGCCGTATCAAATGGCGGTAGGTTCCCAACGGTAGGTCAACCGCCCTTTGAATCGGCGGTTGGACTGCTGCCGCCGTTGGCCGTGGCGGTAGGTGCCTGGCCAGCGGGCCACGTGTGGGATCTTCCAGCCGCCGTTTGAAGTGGCGGTTGGCAGGTACTTACCGCCGTTTGAAGCGGCGGTTGGATTCCTGCCGCCGTTTGAACCTACCGCCGTTTCAAACGGCGGCAGGAATCCAACCGCCGTTTCAAATGACGGTTCGTGGCTATTTCTGTCAATGTTGAATCCGGTTATTTATTTTCGTAAAATCAAAGAAAAAAATATATAAAAAAAAATTCCAACAACAGAGAGCACACAGGGGGTCGACCAATGGTGATGGAAGGCCCAGCACGGAGGACGGATAGATAACATTAACAGGAGCGTCCAAATATGTACGTTGACCGGGGGCGATCGATGACGACGACCGCGACTGATTATTCCATCGAGTGACTGATTGGTGGATCACGCTAGCTGATTAATTAAACTAAACAAACGATCTATTACCTGCCAACTTAGCTTGTTGCTGGTTATATATTAGTCGTTGCAAGTAGTTGTTGTCCTATATATTTTAATAATACTGGTTTTGATGTGTGTTTGTGTCCGTGGATGCCACTTACTGTTGGAATCAGTTAGCCTGTTCGTAGTAGGTGATTAATTAACCGATGGATGGATGGATGGATGGATGGATGGATGGAATCCCACTCACTATCCCAGCTTGTGAGGAATCGAACGCGTGAGGAAATGATGAGGACGACTAGCTAGCGCATTGCAGGTCGCTGCCAGCAGCGAATTAGTGGGCGTCTCGATCTATTACCCACTTCGTTGGTCGCCAACAACAATCTCTGCTAGCTAATGAGCGCGTTTTGCCTTTTCGGTCGTGTCCACTTCACGGTTTTGCTAAGCTTCTTGTAAGTATGACGACGACGGCCACCACACAAGAGAGCTTTATTTGTGCATACACGCATATCATGATAGTATATATATGCAGCTTGTGCGACAATCTTGGCATCTTAGGTCCTCCAACCGCTACTCCAAACATGCATGTGTGTGCTCTTTGGCAACAAACGATGGCCAGATTGGCCACGGTTTCTTAGCTTGTGGAAACGATCGAAGAGAAGAATACTGCGAGAATCTTCTCTCGTCGTTTTATTGCTTGGGCTGCTGGACTGAGTGGCGTGGATGGAGACGCATCAACCAACCCGGCCACACTGGGGATCAGAGTATCAGAGATAGACCCGCCGTTCCAAAAAGAACTTCCTGTTCCATTGCTCATGTGTTGGTTGAGAGTGAAGAAGGAGACTTCTCATTCGTTCCAATTTTCGTACGTACCGATCCAGGGCATTCAGCTGTGCCCCAGCTGCAAGCTCCAGCTGCAGTCAGCAATGCCGACCGAGCTAGTAGAGCTAGCGACTAGCGTGTCGTGTGCCATGTCGATCGTGTCGTGTTCGTTCCAGTCGGCCGGAATGTTCACGTAGGACGCACACGTACCTTGTATCGTTTCCACAATCTATACATCGATGGAACGAAGGAAAAGAAGAAGCGAGGCCAAAAAGTCTTCAGGTGGAGTGGCCGACTTGTGTCATATTCGACTTGTGTCATGTGTGCTATTCCATCCTGTCTGTTGTCGCGCGCAGCATTAATGCGCGACCGTTTCATCAGCTCAACGCCACCCGTATTCGATCTCCGATCCCCCCAGCTAACATGATATCAAGTGTACGTCAACGGAAGAAACGGAAGATCAAGCTAGCTATCTAGTCGCCGACCGATCCATCGTGCACCAAAATGTGCATCGTCCGACAGCGACGTCGTTACCGTGTGTATTAAGAGCCGCTGTCATCGACTACTGGCGTCATCCGCAGCTAGATTAATTGTTGCTTCGTTAAAGATGGTGCTGTCGCTACTACTCAGCTGATCGATGACAACCACTGCTGTCTTTGGGCTGTCGAACAAGCTAATACAGGAAGGAATGGACATCAATTACAAATAGTGCTATCATTTTTTTATAATAAGAGGGAAAAGAAACAAAACAATAATCCTGTGCTGGAATATTATGTTTGCTGCTGAAATTCAGGAGCGAAACTGCTGGACCTCCAGCTGTTGAGTTCGATCACACATGCTGAAATTAAGGAGAAAGAAATGGCTGGAAGGAGCAATGGATCGGAGCACGCCAGCCGGCCGGGACACACCGCACCGCGCGGTGGATCACGGCCGAACTCCATCCCCATCGTCGTTCGTCGACGTCGCGTCTCCCGCAGCTAGCTAGTACTGTAAACAGGCAGGTTCGTCCTCCCCGATCTGGTCCCGTACACGCGCGGGAGGACGACGACAACTGGTCCGGCCATCGGCAAGGCGTCGCGTCAATTGTGGGATCGAACATCGGACGGACAGTACGGGTCGCCCCGCCATGAATGTCTGAGTACTGCACTGACGCCCAGGGTGCTGGTTAATTTGTTTCGTCATCGATCAAGCATTGCATTGCATGCGTTCAACTCCCTACCTGCTGACCGATCGATAGAGTGCAGTGTTAAAATCGAGGTAGCTACCTGCTGTGTTTATTTCTTGGTCCCCTAGCTTGCTCTCGCTGATGAGTAGTGGTCTCTAGTCTCCCCTCGTCGTCGTCTGATCTCAATGCAATCTGATCAGATCGCATCGATCCACTCAGCACCAGAGATGCATATGCCATGCCAAGGTAGTAGTACATACATGCTCCTAATCAAGCGTGGCTTTATTGTGCTAAAGCTCCGTATCCGACTTTTTAAATATTTATGGCACTGCCGCGCGTCGCTTAGCTGATTGTCATCGACCAATTAATCTCATCGTGCGCTATTCCTTGCTCAGGTGGTGGGCGCCTCCTTTGCATTGGCACGGGCCGGGTGTGAGGAGCAGGATGTGCTGGCATGGGTCCAATCCAAGCTCCATCGTTAGGTCAAGGATATCAAAGGGAGCAGGGAGTGCAGGACCAAAGTTGACACCACTACTTATTACTTTTGCTGGCTGGTTAGCTAGTACAAAATCCTTTGGATGGCGCATGCGCGTTCATATTGGAGTCGGGTGATCGATCGCTAATTCGATATGATCAGCAGGTGATTTAGACACCTAATCAACCTCGTGCATCGTGGTACAAGCTAGCTAGGTACTACTTCAAACATGCTGCGTATACGCGAGGCCATGCAATAATCTCTGGCAGTGAGCGAGCCAAGCAAGTTTTATAATTGTACATGCAACGGCATAAATACATTATATGTACTCCTTCGATCCTAAATTGCTGTTGAAATAATATATAGGACCTATTATTTGTTTCCTTGCGCAGCCTGGACTATGATGAATTGTTGAAGCCAGCCCATCAAGAGGTCTCGACTGAAAAAAGAAACTCTATATGCCCATCTGGGCCGACCGATAGTGTAGTAGTGAGAAAAAGGGCCACGAAAACGCTGCTGAAAGTTCTTTCCTCATCTTTTAAGTGCAAGTGTGCAACGAACGGACGTACATGTAGATATACATTTGCTTTGCTGAATTGCTAGGCCACCTACAACTACAAGTACTGAAATACCTCGTCTCGTCTGCCAGCTGTTTGCAGTTTGCTCTGATGATGCTTGTCTTGAAGGCAGCTCATCGCGTCAGGCGCATAATCGAACGCCCCTGTACAAATCAACTAGCAAGTTGACCCGTCCTAATAACGTGGCTAGATTTGATAAACTATATTTTTTAAAATGCTATGTTAGCATTGTATATTTCTTTATCTCTCTTAATTCGTTATTCATCCTTTTGAAATCACTAACACCGATGTAGATATTGGAGCTCGAAATTTGGCACTAGTATTGATACACTCGAAATATGCTATTTGGATGGTGTTTTAATTGGTGGATGGAAACTGACCCAATAACGAATGTCATTCGAACACTCCGCTACACCCCTGCATACAATGTCAACCTCTGCAACTCTGTATTGGACTGAAATCGTTGTTCACCCTCTCATCACTAAGTCCCCGCCTCAACCGATAGAGCCTCTCGCTCACCCACTCTCAATGGTCGAACTCCATCTCGTTGATTAAGTCGCTCCTGAGTTTGGCTTAGTTGTTGACCTCGCGTCGAGTCTGAGTGCTCCACTTCCCGATGTGCGGATCAACTCCTCTGGCTAGCTCGTCGTACCTCGTGGCAGGGTTGGTTATCGACGTAGGCGACCTTAAAGCTTTCTCTTGATCTGGGGTGGGATCAAGCAACGGCAGCGTAGGTCTCCCTCTCTTTCCACCTGGGTGCACCCCGTTCTTCCTCCCATCCAATGGTACCTTCTTCCCCCCGTTTGAAAGTCCCTTCTTCCTTATGATCAGCGGCCGACACCCTTTCTTTTTATTCTTCCTGCTCATTGGTGGCCCTTTCTTCATTGATGGTGCATGGCGGTCAGTTCTCTCTCTCTCTCTCTCTCTCAACTTGTAATCCCCCATAAATACATATAATGTTTCTTATATATACATATTGTATCATGTCTCCTAGAACATATATTTATTTCATGAAAAGCTATCTCCTTGGTCATTGTTGAACATACCATACGTCTGCTAAAATGAAACCATTATGTTTGAAAATACTATTATAACTTCCATGATAACTACATATCTTCAATAGTAGGTGACATTATTCATTGTGCACATACTTGTGTTCGCCATCGTATTCATTGTGATGTTTGGTTCTTCACACATCACATACCAATTTAATTCCAAAAGTTTCCAAAAGGTTAGAAAATATACGACAAACCAACTTGATCCCACCACTTCCATTCTTGTTTGGAAGCTTACTATGCTTATAGATATGTGCAGTCGGGAAATTGTTCCTCTTTAGTTACTATAGAGGACCTCATGCCACTAACATGTGGCCTAGTCACAAGGAAGCCCATATTCTAGGGACACAAAATCCCTCTACTGCAGAGTAGGCTTATCCTAAATGGTGACACCATGTTGATCATTCAATCTCTCTCCCTCGTGTCTATTGTTCAAGATAGATATTTGCATTGAGCGGCTTAGATTTCTCAACACATCACACTAGCTTCTCGGTTGTATCACAATATTTGTCCATATCACAATGCTTTTGTTTTCTCTTGTTGTCCTACCCCTTCTGTCAACCTTGCACCTTCTTGCTTTTCGAACATTTTGCCAATTTGTTGTAGCCAATTATGGCCACCTACTATGTCCACCATTGTTGTCTGCTACCTATGTTCTTCTCTGACCAAAGCAGTCGTATCGCGTTGGTGCCTATCTAGGAAGCCATTGTCTCGCTTTTGTGCCGTCAAGGTCTCCAAACCCCATATGGTCGATGCCACACCATACTTAACATCTTCTTCGTCAAATTACTATTATGCAAACCTACATGCATTGCTCATCAAATCTATGTTATATATCTTATCATCTCCTATCGCATCCGATTTTTTTTGTCTCCATCACGGCTATAGGTTTGTATCTGCCAGAATCAAGTATTTCCTCTCGCTGGCCTTCTGCCAATGTTGTATTTTTCACTGCCTATCTCCAAAAAAATCCAAGAGATTTAGAGCATGTTTGGTATGCTTGTTGCCGCTTGCTCACTTTGTTTGCTTGACTCACCTTGCCAGGCAAAGCAAGGTGACCTCTCATGGGAGCGCTTGCTTTTCTTGCCGTTGCTCGCCTTGTTGCTCAATCCAGCAGTGTCATAGATGCTCGATCGATAGCAGCGGAGGTCCACCCGGCCATGGTGGAGGTCAATTCGGTAGAAGTGGAGGTCGAATCAACGACATCGGAGGTCAAATTGACAACAGTGGAGGTCGATTCAATGGCTGAAGAGTTTGATTCCACGACGGCAGAGCTTGATTTGGTTCTCATGCACCTAGATTTTACGACGACAGAGCTTGTTTCGATAGATGCAGTGTTGATTCGACGCTCTGCGCTGCAAGGATTTTATAGGTTGATCCAGGACGTCGTAGCTCGATTCGGCAGTAGCGAAGGTCAATCCGGCTGCGGTGGAGGTCAATGCGATAGCAACAAAGGTCAAATTGATAGCAGATGTCGATTTAGTGGCTAAAGAGTTTGATTCCGCAATGGTAGAGCTTGATTTGGTTCTGGTGCACCTGGATTTGACGACAACACAACTCATTTCGTCAGTTGTGATGTTGATTCGACAATCTCTCGCACTGGCAAGTAGTTTTTTTGTGAGCTGGACAAGCTTGCCGAGCAAACAGGTAAGGCGAGGCGAGCCACCGGCAAGCGTACCAAGTGTACCCTTAATCCTAACATACCTACCATATTCTAAACAATATGCTTGGTTGGTCAATTGAAATTAGAGTTGTATTTATATATGGGAAAAACTAATAGAAGTCGAAGAGGTGGAATGGTAGTGAATAGAGAAAAAGATTCTTCTGATTTTCTTGTTCCTGAAAATATTATATCTATCTCCTAGAAGTAATGCCTCATCTACCTCTAGAACAAACCTAGCATCAACAGGCGTCGACTTCTCTTTCTTCATTAGACAGGCTGAGATGTTTATAAATATATTATATAGAAAATTTATACAAAGTACAACTTCCAATAAAGTCCGAGAGATACATATGGAATTTTTGTTCCAACGTTGGGAGGGTGAGATGAATTTTTTTTGAAGTCAGGGTACTCCATACGTATATTACAGTTTTCCTTTTAATTTTTAGTTTCTTTGGATTAATCTAGACCTTCAGATCTTCATGAAATCTAAGGGTGGATATTCTTCTCTTTTTTTGTCTGTTTTAAAGTAGTTTCTTTGGATTAATCTAGACCTTTAGATCTTCATTAAATCCAAGGGTGGATATTTTTGTTCCAACGTTGGGAGGGTGAGATGGAATTTTTTTTGAACTCAGGGTACTCCATCTGTATATTACAGTTTTCCTTTTAATTTTGAATTTGTCTTTGTTTGATGTAGTTTTTTTTTGGATTAATGTAGACCTTCAGATCTTCATTAAATCCAAGGGTGGGTATTCTTCTTTTTTTGTGTGCTTTAAACTAGTTTCTTTGGATTAATCTAGACCTTCAGATCCTCATTAAATCCAAGGGTAAATATTTTTGTTCCAACACTGGGAGAGTGAGATGGATTTTTTTGAACTCAGGGTAACTCCATGCGTACATTACAGTTTTCCTTTTAATTTTGAATTTGTCTTTTTTAATGTAGTTTCTTTGGATTAATCTAGACCTTTAGATCTTCATTAAATCCAAGGTGGATATTCTTCTCTTTTTTTTGTATGTTTTAAAGTAGTTTCTTTAGATTAATCTAGACCTTCCTATCTTCATTAAATCCAAGGGTGGATATTCTTCTCTTTTGATTCATGTTCTTGTGAATCTTTGATCCGTGTGGTTCCTGTGATGAATCTATGTATAGTTGAATGATTGAATCTGTGAAATCGATGTAAGTTGTAAATCTTGTGTGAATGATTTGGTTGAATCAATTGATGTTGTAACACTACTAGAGAATGGAGTAGTGAATCTGTTGTGAGTTTGTGACTTAATTTGCAAATCTTATGCTATGAATGAGATGAGATGAGAAAAGAAAAGAAAAGAAGAAAAAGAAAAGAAAAGAAAAGAAAAGAAAAGAAAAGAAAAGAAGAAAAAGAAAAGAAAAGAAAAAGCAGACGGAGGAGTTGATGGAGGAAACACGTACCGGGGCTTAACACCACCCGGTACAAATGTGGACAAAAGTACCGGGTGGGATACCCGGTACAAATGCGCCTCCTCATTTGTACCAGAGAACCTGTACCGGTTCAATAACCAGTACAAATGAGTGTTATAGACCGGTACAAATGAGAGTTTTTCCACTAGTGTGTCATCACCTGATGATGTGGAATTGAATGCAGAACTACTGGCCTTCAGCAGCTGAGGACGACCTGCTGAGCGAGGTATATGTTTTCTCTCTCTTCATCATCTTGACGTGATATTAAACTGAATGACATAAAGCTAATAAGATGGTGACGTATATTTACACTGAACGAAGGATAATAGCAGGATTCCAAAAGGCACTGTGATTACAAGTGCCCGCGGGCCGAAGCAATAAACGAGGGCACAAAAACTATAACTAAAAAAACATGATTACATCAGCCTCAAAGGCCGCACGCCAAGGAGGCGAGAAAGAGGAAGGAAGCCAGCATGCACCCAGGTCTTGGCCTCCTCCAAGATTGCCGGCGCAAGAGCTACCGGCATGAGAGCCTCTTCTTTTAACGAAAAACATGCTTTGCACGTCTTTAAAAAAAGCACTGTGAACATGAGCATCCTCACCATGCGCATCGATAAGCCGCAGCCCCTCATGTTGGATACATGCTATAAAATGTATAAGGAGCAGGGATGTGGCCATGCGGGATGAGGATGGAGGTTATACAGGGAATGAGCTTCCTCGCAATTATAGACAAGCTGTTGCGTTTGGAAGTAGATATTGGAGGGTTGGTATTGAATTGGGTTCAATGCCAAATCAGCCATGACATTGAAATGACCAAAATCTGTTGTTTGGATAACCATTGTATTGACTTTCAGAATTTAGAGAGCAACTCAATTCAGATTCATGTTTGGTGTACAAAACGATGGAATTGAAATTTGGCCGGTATCATACTAACTCAATCTCCGTCAAGCTCGTTGTGCGGCCCGTCCTTCGCCGCTGCCACGGCGCCCAGACCACCTTCGTCTCCACACCATCTCACCACACCGGGCCGATGAGAAATTGGTGAGATATTGCAGAGCGTGGCCCCTCCATCTTCTGATTCCTTGCATCCACCACATAAGCGGAGCCTTTGCCGGCCATGGAGAAGATGAGGAAGTCGTCGATGGCCACTGCTCCGCGTAATCTATCCCTCATTGACATGTCGTGGACTTGTTGATAGGGGAGGGGCGCGACCAGGTGGTCGAGGCAGGGCGCAACCAGGCGTCGAGGTTCCTTGGCGGCCCACAACGAGGAAGATGAGGAGGGGCGGTGCCAGTAGAGGGACGACGTATGCAGAGGAGTGGAAGTGCATGACAAGACTGCGAGGTTCGTCGAGGACGGTGTGATGCGGACGAAGGGGACCTTGGCCGCTTGCGACGAGGAAGATGAGGAGGGGCGGCAGGGTAGTGCTGGTAGAGGAGCGGTGGGGCAGCATCGACAAAGGAGTAGAGAAGCGGAGGGACGACATCAACAGAGGAAGACTCGCGACTTCGCGAGAGAGACGGAAGAGATGTGAGAGAGAAGTAACAATTCAAGCCAAATCAGAGGGGGATGGCTCGGTATTGAAGAGGACTGGTTGCGCGTGCATTTGGAAGGAATCAGATGCTCATAGCCTAAGATGGGGAGGGGGTGAATTAGGCAACTTAAAACTTTACCCTATGGCTTCCACTACTTTGCATAAAGTAAACTAGATCATTTCTATCTAGATGTGCAATCTATGGTTGATCTAGTGTGAAACCCTCAACCTATAGCCAATCCTAGCATGATACTACTCTAGGAAAGTAAAGGCAAACAAGGATTGCAAGAGAGTAATGCAGAAACGTAAAGAGGGATGAGAGGAAGCAAACTCTTGAAACACGATTTATCCCGTGGTATCGGTAGGCACTAAACCATCCCTAATCCACGTTGTTGAAGCACTCCACACAAGAGTATTGCTTCCCGATCACCAAGTCTCTCCCAAGAGCACCACTTGACTTGCCACAAAGGCGCTCGCCAAGCTCCCTTGGTCACCTTGATGCCGCCTCCACTAAGGAGCTTCTCCACCAAGGAAGGGGGTCTCCACGCCCCTCGCACAAAGTGTCCTCGCCGCTCCACACCAAGCCGGAGGATCGAAGACGATTGCCGGTGAGCCACTTAGGCACCAAGGCTTCTGACGCACCTTGTACAACTAGATTGTAAGTGCTTCTAGGCCCCTAAATGGATTTTGATGAATTGAATGACAAAGCGATTAGAGGTCTAATATATTTGTCTAAGATTGTGAGCAGGTTTTATTTATATATTCATGAGTGATTATTGGATTATTTATTAATGAATGGATATTTTATGGCTCACATTGGAGAAGACAAATATATGAGTGATCCTAAGGCATATTGACAAATACCAAGCAAAGAAAGATAAATATTAGGGATAATTTCAGAAGGTCAATTCATGGTCTCCGGTTAATATGGTAGCTTGGTTAAAGCACGAGGATCATAAAAGAGAAGATGGTAATTCTCTAAGCTAAGTGCAAGTCTTCATATGGTTATTGAAAAAGGACACAAGGATGAGTGTAGACTTTATGGTCCTTAATTGGAAGTTTGCATATTCGTTGTCTATCAAGAACAAGCATTTGAAGCGGGATTTTCAATTGGAAATTAATTGTGGATGAAGAAAAGTGGAACTCAAAGTGGATTGGGTAAGTGATGAAGAGATCAACCGAGATGTCTACGGTGAGGGACTAAGCAATCTTTGGGGCCGTAGCTAAGCCGCCATTAGTGTTTTGCTAAGGTGAAGTTCTAGCATCCGTGGGGTCTTCAATTATCATATCCAAGCCTTAACCGAGGGAAGCAATGCAACTCATCTATTTGTTATGATTGGCAATATGGAGTGACTTGTGGATCCAAGTGTGCATTCTTATGCTAGATGGAAAGATCCTAAGTCACTAGCTCAAGTATGGACGTGCTCAAGACATAGGCTATGTTGAAAGCCCTCAAGTGGATATTGCTCAAGTATGGCAAGATTGAAGACATTCAAGCTCAAGAGGTTGTCACAGTGTTTTTATTTATTCTTGAGTATAGGTATGCTGTACTATCAAGAGGGATGCAACGTTAGCAATTTGACCAAAGTCAAAGTGCTCATTAGATGACCTAAGTGAGATCTAGCCTTGAGAGTCTTAGAGTGTGCTAACAAACCCTCCTAACCTAACCTGGGCCACTTCATCTCTTTGGTGAAGTGTTAGTTTCATAGAAAGGGTTTTGGGGGTGCCTCGGGCCTGACCGGTCTGACCGGTCAGGGGCACCAGTCTGACCGGTGCCGCTAGCCCCAACAGCTAGTTTTTCAAACACCGGTCTGAACCGGTCTGACCGGTGCCGCCCGACAGCTAACGACTAGTTTTCTCCTTTGAGGGGTATAAATACCCCAAGCCTTCTTCAGTGGAGGGCTGCTGTTCCTAGTGGTTGTGCTGAGTTCCTAAGCCATTTCTTGCAAGCCCTAAGCCTTAGTGGCTCTCCCCAACCTCTTTTTGTGAGATTTGTGGATTCAAGCCATATCTTTGTGTTGGGTCGAGAGAGTGAGCTCAAGAGCGTCTTTGTGAGCAAACAAGAGCATTTCTCATAGCTTGAGCACTTCAGTTTCGCGTCTACAAGCTTTGAAGCGTTTGTTACTCTTGGAGGTTTGCCTCCTAGACGGCTAGGTGTCACCGGCTAGCTCCCAAGGTTGTGGTGAGCAGCGTGAAGTTTGTGAGGGCTGTGATCTTGCCTCTTCGTGAAAAAGATCGCCTTAGTGGAAAGGAGGAAAGTGGTTGAAAGAGACCCGACTTGTTGTGGGAATTTTCCCTTACAAACTCCTCAACGGAGACGTAGCCGTTCCTTAGTGGGCGGTGAACTTCGGGAAACAAATCCTTGCATCTCTTTGCGGTTTGCCTCTCTAAGTTGTTTTCTAGCATATTTGATTTGCTTCCGCTTCAATCTACTTGGGGGTGCTACTTGTGTGTGCAGGGCTCATTACCTTGCTTGTGATCATCTACCAAGGTCACTCACCAAGTTTGGTTCTTGCTAGAAGTCAAGAGGAGCTTGAAATTGTTTTTGCAGGTTCTCTGTGGCTCACCGGTCCGACCGGTGGTGGGCAACAGTCTGACCGGTGCCACCTGCTATGCAGAGCCAGCGATCGGTCTGACCGGTCAGCCTCACCGGTCTGACTGGTGACGCCTGGCAGTTCAAGTTTTCGGGGACGAAAAGTTTAAGTCGGTCGTCTTGCCTATTCACCCCCCTCTAGGTGACATCAAGGTCCTTTCGATTGGTATCAGAGCAAGGTGCTCCGATTCGAGCTTAACCGCTTGGAGTTCTTCGATGTCGACAACTCGTGAGGTAACATTTGAGCCTCTAGCTCTAGATGGCTCAAACTATGCTTTTTGGTCAATTCATGTACTCAATTGCATTAGGACAATGGGTCCACTTGCCGAGAAGATTGTTGTTGCTAGCATTCTACCTCCTCACCTTAGGGAAACCAAAATTGACTTGTCAAAATCATCCCTAGAGGACTTAGAGTGTTGGCAATGCAACTCTCGAGTGTTTAACTACATTTGTAGTGCTTTGAGTGATGATGTGCAGGAAGTCATCTATGATAAACTTGAGATTGATGCACACACCATTTGGGAAATGCTTAGAGAAGAATATGAGAAGCCCAAATGGATTGATCAAGAGCAAATCATGGAGAGTGCACTTGAGGAGAGCTCTATGTCTTCATTCAACATCACTGAGCCTCAAGTGTCACTTCCCAAGCAAGGAGAAGGCCAAAGAAGCGAAGACCCTGTCCCTCCGCAGGGATCGGTCAGATCGGTGCCGGCAGAGGCACCACCATATGCTTGATGGCCAAGAAGGAAAAGAAGAAGAGAACCAAGGGAGGAAAAATTGAGAAGAATGAGGCTTCAAGTTCCTTGGCCAAGGAACTTAAGGCTCTCAAATCCGAGAATGCCACCTTGGTTTGTAAGTATGATTCACTCGCTAGGCAATATGATAAGGTTATCAATTCCTTTGCTTGTGTAGCTGCAGCGGATCAAGAAAATGAAATGCTTGAAGAAAAGCTAGGGAAGCTCACTAGTGAGCATATGGCTCTACAAGCAAAACACAAGGAACTTGAGTGTTCTCATGATAAGCTTGTAGATTCTTATGCAACACTAGAGATAGCTAATGAGGTTGTGCTTTCATCAGTAAAATTTATGCAACCTCTATCTCATACATGCACATGCTCACAAGTTCAAATTGATTTGTCTTGCACTAATGATTATTTCTCTCAAGCAAGCCAATCTAGCATTGAGCATGTAATTGTAGAATCTTGTGATGACCTCGTTGCTAAAGAAAATGATAAACTCAAGCAAGAGGTTGAAAAGCTTCAAAGGGACTTGTATGTGTTGAAGGAGAAGAGCAAAGTGCAACCTTCTCAAGATAACTGTGAAAACATGGTGAAGAAGCTTGAGAAGGGATCAACCGTCGCTAGCTCAACTTCTAAACAACACACTAAGACCCGCAAGCACAAGATTCAAGAAAAGAACAAAGTTGGGCATGTCAAGTCCCTCCATCGCCCAACCAAGCGCAAGGCACAAGAATCACTCTCCAAGAAGCCGAGAAGCTCAAACAAGTGGAGAGTGTGCTACAAGTGCAGAGAGAAGGGTCACTTTGCCGACGCTTACCCAAGTACGACAATGGGTAGTGGCACTGACCGTGATCGGTCAGACCGGTGCACCCCACCGGTCAGACCGGTGTCGGTCAGGTCAGCCACACCTCAAGGCAACAAGGCAAAGAAGACCTCCTCTCCAAGAACAAGGCTCAGAAGCAAGCATGGACAAGAAATTGCAAGGAATGGTGTGACCAACAAGGACAAAAGCCGCATTTGCTATGCATGCCGTCAAAAGGGTCACATGGGCAAAGATTACCCAAATGGTAACATTCCTAAATCGAACCTTGTCCATTATGATTTCAGTAAGCTTAGGAACGATAAGAATGGGACTTGTGCTATGAGGGAGATTAGTTCACCTCAAACTAGCATGAGAGCCATTTGGGTTCCTAAGCACCTTGTGGCTAACCTAGTAGGACCCAACAAGTGTTGGGTACCAAGAAACACTTGCTGAGGTTGTAGGTTGAAAGAGATGCATTGAATACATGGCTAGAAGAAATGGAAATCACTTTTGATATAATAGCCATGTGGAGGGCAAATTAATATAAATCTTGAAATCAATGTCATCTCGGTAACTAGTGTTGCTTATTGAGTCTAAGTCACTCTTGGTTCTTAGTGAACACTCATGTGACACATGTCTTATGCTAGTGAAACATGAGGTAGTGACTTTGACATTTGTATGAAAATTTATCCTCTCATGTCATTCGATGCTTTTAATGGCTCTCTAGAAGAGCATTGCCTTGTCTTTGTTGCAGACCTTAAATTAGTGATGTGTTCACCTAATCAAGGGATAAGAAGGACAAAATCACTAAAAATTGGGCATCGAGGGTCACAGGTCTGACCGGTGACATGCACCGGTCTGACCGGTGCCGGCCCTGTGAGTCAGGGGGCGGGTGACCCGGCCCCTGTGCCCGGGTGACCCGGTGCATCTTTGTTTGCTGACGGGTGACCCGACCCCTATGGCCGGGTGACCCGGGAGTGAACTGTTTTTCACGAAAAATGGTGATGTGGCATCGAAGGTAATGAGATACTCGACACATTTCAATTGACAAACTATTTATGTGTCATGACCAAGTTTGGAATGAGCCTCACCATATTCTTAATTGAATAAAGTGCTTTGTTCGAGAAATTCAAATATCTCTAGAACTAGTTAAGGGGTAGCTCATTACAACACTTGTGTCATTTGTGGGACTGACAATTTCTTCTAGTGATCTTGTAGTCTCGGTTATTTGTGCACCTTTGTGCAAGCTCTTAATAAGTAGCACTCTCAAAAGAAAAAGTAAGAGCTAGCACTTTTCAAAATTTAATATATGCACAAATAAAATGGTCTTAAGGCAAAGGTATGTCTTCGTGATCCCCTTTAAAATACCGTAATGCATCCAGGCCATTGTATCATGCTAGTGTGCCATCCTTAGCATGTAATTGCTTCAAGTGAATTTTTGTGTGCTTCTCTAGATATTTGGTTGATACCTTTGCGTTCACTCGACTTTGTGTCTCGTGGTTGAGGGTATGAGCTAAATATACTAGAAAGGCTATTTGTTTGAAGTGGATGCATGAACTTTGTGACATCGGATAGACTTTTCGAAAAATCAACTAGCATGTCTAGGAAGTGTGCTTATTTGAAAAATGTTTGACTCTTGGTCTTTGTGACCCAATCAACTTAGTTGTGACTATAGTTTCCCTTGTTTGATTGATGGCTAGTCACAATAAAGAAGATTTTCTCAAGTCCATAAGATCTATCTTTCTCTCTCTCTCTCTCTCTCTCTCTCTCTCTCTTGGAAGAATCAAGAATTATCAATTAAATTTGGTTTATCCTCTATTCTTTCAAGACTTGATGAAAATTGGATCAATATCAGTTCTACATCTTTTATTCAATCTTTGTGAAGGAGTAAGGAGCAAAATCTGACCAAAGTGTGTCTCAGGGGAGCACCGGTCTGACCGGTGTGGCCCACCGGTCTGACCGGTGGCACCCCTAAGCCACATTTTCTCTTTTCTGAGGACCAAGTGGAAGAAAAGTGATCTATAAAATATTTGGTGGAGTTTTAAGGAACAAAATCTCAAAGTTGGAAAAGAAGGATCGGAACTTCCGAGGCTAGGTCGGTTCTATCGATATGGACTCTCTGTTGGAATTATCAAAATCATCGGTACTACCGATTCCAGGCCGGAACTACCGCCAAGGCCTCACTGGTTCGACCAAGGGGGTCACCGGTCTGACCGGTGCTGCCCGAGGAACACCCGTGGGCCAACAGTAAAAGATCTTATCCTTTTACCCCCTATCTTCTCTCTCCTCTATCATTTCACCAGCATCCATCCCCATCCAAACCGAGAACACCCTCTCTCCACCCTTCCTCCTCCTCTCACAACCCCTATGGAGATCTATCGATTCAACCAAGGAAAAGCCTCAAGATTGGAAGGAAAAGACTCTCCCAAGACTCCTCTACTGGTTCCCCTTTGAGTTCCTCGAATTCCTTTCAAGTTTCTCTCTCAAAAGGGACAGCAGCCATGGCAAGTGGTGAAGGGGGCAGTGGTAAAAGAAAATTGAGACCCCGTGTTTCCAAGAGAAGAGCTGAGGCAGTGGATGATCTTGGAGGGGACACTGGAACCAGCAGCGACGATGATGTCGAGGATGAGCATATGTGGACTATGGTGATTATGAGAGAAGGATGAGGCATGGTAAAGGGACAGCTAGCCATCATAGTGATGAGGAAGGTGAGAATGTTGAGGGAGAAGAGGAAGACCTTGGAGGTCAAGAAAGGGATGTTGATGATGAGGGTGATGACCCTATGGATGAAGATGATGGTGGTAATGCAGGAGGGTTGAGGGTTACCAAACCCATCTACTTTTTCCCTGATCGTCCTGTTGTATATCATTGGGAGGGAATGATAAGGAAATTGAAGAAATTGAGGGATGTCAACCCCTATGATAGTAACAAGACCGCCTCAGATGCTAGATTTTGGGCTAAGTTTCAGCAGGATTTCTATACCACTGTCATTTTGAAGAAATCCAAGATCACACACATTGCTCAATATGTGGATTGGAGGCACATGGCAAGGAAAAATGACCCGATCTTTGATGAGGTTATCAACACTTGTGAGCAACAAAGGGTGAAATTTCTTATGAGTTTTAGGTATGATTGGAACAAAGAAATCATAGCCCAGTTCTTTGCCACAATTCACTTTGGTCACACGGATGACGAGAGGGCTATGCTTTGGATGACTAATGGGAATAAGTATGGTATTCGCTTTTCTCGGTTTTTGGCTCTCTTTAACCTTGGACAAGAGGATAAGAATTATCCTAAGCTGAATGATGGTGGTCTTCTTGAGCCAGAGGCTTTGTACTTCATGTACCCCAGTGATCAGAGGGCTAATGTGGGACACGTGAAGGGGCTTTACACTTATTATTCAGTTCTGAACAGGCTTCTTCGGGCATCCATTGCACCTAGGGATGGAAACCCCTCTGACATATCTAGGTTCATGAAGAACTTGATGATTGCACCGAGACCGGGGGCACCTCCATTTAGTGTGGGGGACTAAATTTGGCAAGAGATCAAATATCTATCGGAGGATCCAAAGAAGATCTGTAGCTACAACCCCTATATTATGTACATGGTTGAGAAGGTGACTAAAATGGATTTTCCTAAGGATGTCACGCATAAGCTACTAAAGCCAAATCCTGTGAAGAACCCCAGCATTCCTTCTCCTGAGCGTGAGCCAGAAATTAGAGTGGAAGAAGAAGAAGAAGGGGAAGATTGGCAGCGATTCCAGCAACAGCCCCCTGCCCAGGCTGACACCGGTCTGACCGGTCTGACCGGTGGGGGCCTGAACAGTCGGGCAGACCCAAGAAATCCACCTCTCCTCTCCGCAAGTTCCTCAATTTGATCTTTGGCATGTGTAAGAGTCAGTACGACATTGAGGTGGAACCTCAAAGAGTAAGAAGGGAAAGGAAGAAGGAAAGGGACACAATGAAGCAGCTCCATAATCACTTTGGTTTTCAGCTACCGCGCTCACCCATCTCACCTTCACTTCCTGAGGTTGAGATACCTACGTTGGATCAGTGGGTGAGAGGCATGGTGAACTCGAACATGATTAATGAGTATGGCAGCATGTTTTTCGAGCCAGGCGAGGGTAGCTCCTCCTCAGCTGCACCTCCTCCTCCACCTGGTACAGAGGAGGTCCCTCAGCCCTTCGGTGCTCCAGTTGGACCAGCAGAGTTTCCTCCACCCTTCGGCGCCCCAGTTGCCCCACCTCCAGCTCCAGATGCTGCAGAGGAGTCAGAAGCTCCTCCAGATTGGGCGGGATGCTTCTCCACTAAGATCTTCGGGTGGTCGTCCTATCCTCCTCCGTATGATGGTATGGATGATGATCTTCATGTTCTTTTCTCTAAAATCACCATATCTATCTTTTCTCTCCTATGCATTGTCTCATTTCTTTATTCTCACATAGGAGGGAGCTCACACCCTGGCGGTGGTCTGGGATGGGACTCATGGCAGAGACAGTGATCGGCAACTACATCTTCTCTCCAGGCCTTTATTGCTGTTTGATGACAAAGGGGGAGAAGAGGGATTAAAGCTTCACCTATCTAGTTGCCCTGTCTGTCTGTGGGCCACCGGTCTGACCGGTGCTTGTTGGCTGATGAGAGCAGCCATGTAATAAGCTAGAACTTTATCTTCTTGGACTTGAGAACATTTGTATGAGTGCTACTATGTGTGTTGAACCTATATTGTAATTTTAAGTGACTTATTGCTAAATTGTGATGCATGTTTAATATGATGTATTGTTTATGTTGGTTAAATGGAGCAAAGTGATCTAAGCCGACTTGCAACCCCGGCCTGATCACCTTGGACCAGATAGCACGCACTTTTTCGCTTTGTGCTCTGACTGGACCTGACCCGTCTGACCGATCAGTGGCACCGGTCTGACCGGTGCTGACCAGTGTTGTGTTCTGGATGGACCTGACCAGTCTGACCGGTCAGGAGCACCGGTCTGACCGGTGCTACCCATTCAGCAAACATGTTCTTTGCTTGGTGCATAACTTGTCATACGCATCACAGATTTTTATTTGTAACACACTTGTTGTCCACTGATTCTAAGATATAGGGGGAGCTCTCACGCGCTTTCTCCCAGATTTGTGCTATTGGCATTTGAGGCCAAGGTTTTGAAATTCCACTCAAAGCACAAATTAAGGGGGAGCTCTAGCTATATCTAAGAATCTAAATGCGCTTAAATGTTTTATTTGTAAGCTTTAATCGAGTTGTCATCAATCACCAAAAAGGGGGAGATTGTAATTGCTTCTAGGCCCCTAAGTGGATTTTGGTGAATTGAATGACAAAGCGATTAGAGGTCTAATGTATTTGTCTAAGATTGTGAGCAGGTTTTATTTATATATTCATGAGTGATTATTGGATTATTTATTAATGAATGGATATTTTATGGCTCACATTGGAGAATACAAATATATGAGTGATCCTAAGGCATATTGACAAATACCAAGCAAAGAAAGATAAATATTGGGGATAATTTTAGAAGGTCAATTCATGGTCTCCGGTTAATATGGTTGCTTGGTTAACACTACGTGAAAAACTCACTTTGGTAACGGGCATAGATGACCTTTAGTAACGGGCAAAGCGCCCGTTACCGATCAAGTGTTACAAATGAGCCAAGAAAGGTAACGGGCAGATGCCCGTTACTGATAACACATATTCGTAACGGGCATCAAACAACGACCGTTACCACAACTAGCCACCGGTCACGTGAAATGGCTGTTTCTCTGGGCCCACAGGGAACTTTGGTAACGGGCACCAAAACAGAGCCCGTTACAGTAGCTCAATATCGGAGACGCCTGCTGTGTACCTGCGTCTCCTCTATCTAGACGAAATGAGACGCGTCTATTTCACGCGCGTCTCAGCACATCTAGGATTCGTAACGGGCATCAAACAACGACCGTTACCACAACTAGTCACCGGTCACGTGAAATGGCTGTTTCTCTGGGCCCACATGGAACTTTGGCAACGGGCATGAAAACAGAGCCTGTTACTGTGAAATCAACATCGGAGACGCGTGCTGTGAACCTACGTCTCCTCTGTCTCGACGAAATGAAACGCATCTGTTTCCACGCGCGTCTGCTCTCTCTCGGATAAAGGAGACGCGTGCTTTCAACCCACGTCTCCTATATCTCGATGAACGGGCCAGGTCCTGGGGCCCACCGGTCAGTACTGGTAACGGGCTTTTATACTGCCCGTTACATTATTGGCATGTTTGTAATGGGCTTTCCGATCGAAGCCCGTTACTCACTGATCAGTGTTTGTAACGAGCTTTAATTAACGCCCGTTACAGATACGTAGGCCACCCCTACAGTAACCTGCCTGCTTGCCGGCTGCATCCTGGAACCAGCCAGGATTTGGCAGCCATCAGGGGCTGCATCCTGCCATCTTGGAACCAGCCAGGATATGGCAGCCACCACAGCAAGGAGACATCACAAACACATTCTCACATCACAGATATAGGCAAGCAAGATCACATTTATAGACAAGCAAGATCACATTTATAGACAAGCTAGGATCACATCAAGTTTCAAGTTACTCTCATCAGGGCTTGTTTGGATGGAGTCATGAGAAAACTGCCTGAACCAGGCAGCATCTGACCCCAACCAAGCAAGCCAAGCAGGTTTCTCAGGCAACAACACCTGACTAAAGAAGACTGAATGAGTTTCAAGTTTCTGGCTACAATGAACTCACAGTGCACCATTATAGAAGTTGCCCTTTCGGTCGATGGTCTCCTTAAGAATGTACTCGCACAGCATCTCCCGGACACGCTTTAGATCTTCTGTGGAAACATCTACAGCAGATTTGAAATCCTGCAAAATACAATCATTTATGAGAATACAAGTAGAAATCAGTTTCTAAAATCAGACGGAGAATATGAGTAGAGACAAGGTTGAGCATTATTATCTACTTACAGCAGCCTTCTTAATGTCAGGTATGTCATCAAGTAGTCTTAACATATGGAATGCCACATGGAATCCACACAAAGAGGACCCCCATGGCTGCTGAGCACACTGCATCGAGGTACCAAAATGACAAGTTAATGCAGTACCAAATAGGTAAGAAGGGACCATAAAAAAACCTCGGTCTTACATCGAGATTTGTTTTGTGCTTGAGTATGGCTTTTGGCTTTTTTTTCTTTCCTTTCGTCACTCCGTCCTGTGCATGATCACCAAAGGCCCTGCATGATCAGCAATACCGATTAGAAACACTAAGAGATTGAATTTTTGTGAACAAAACCTACAAGATACTGTACCAAAGGCCCTGCATGGTCAGCAATACCGATTAGAAACACTAAGAGATTGAATTTTTGTGAACAAAACTTACAAGATACTGACCAGTCCTCAACAGGTTTGAGGTCTGAGAACTTTAGCGGGGGATGTTGTTTAGCAGAATCTAGATACCAAACCTCTTTGAACTTCATACAGATGATCACTGTTACCCAGTGGCTAGTGTAGTAGGCACCCACCACGTAGTCGTTATTCATTGCATTTGAGATTGCTTTGGTAACAAGGCCAGAATGCTGAGAAATATTTGTGAAACTAAAAAAACCTGGATCTAAAAACCCAACACTGATCTGCATCTCCGCTGCCTTGTCCATCATTTTCCTACAAAAAATCAAATTGTTAGGATGCATGAACTTTGTGGTCAAAATTAAAGAAATATCTTTTTAGGTTTTAAGGGACTTACAATGTCCACAACCTCAAGAAGGTAACATCCAGAGAAGCCAGGGTTATAAGGTTATACACACTACTGAATGCAATGTTTAACATTAAAGCACCACCACCACCTTTAAAGTAGTCTTGATCCACCTTTGCTGGAAAGGCAAGTTTATCCTTACTGTATTCCATGACGTAAGCATGCAACCTGGCACAATTTGGTCCAGCAGCCTTTAAGTTTGCTTCTGACAACATAGGTGCACCAGGCTTGTATTTTGGTCGTTCCTGTTCTGTCCCAATAATACAGTTAAGAATCTCATCTTTAAACAGAGGTTTCCTGGCCTGGTTCCCCTTCTGCAGTGGAGATTGCCTGGGCTCCTCCTCCTATTGCAGAGGCTGCTGTACATGTTGCATCTGCTGCTTAGGGGAAGATTGCCTGCGCTCCTCCTCCAGCTGCTGGAGAGGCTGCTATTTCGTCTGTTGCTTATCCTCATGTTGCAGCAGCTGCTTAGGCGGAGTTTGCCTGGGCTCCTCCGGCTGTTGTCAATGCTCCTGCTGTGTAGTTTTGCTGATCTGCAGCTGCTACTACTGTTGAGCCTTCTCTTGCTGACACTGAGCTGCAGTACCTCCATCTGATGCTGTACCCCTGCTACCTGTTGCGGCTTCAGGGTTGGGATGTCTCGTCATGGGTGGTATAAGGATCCTGTCCCTTGGCCATTGGATCCTTTGAACGAGAGCCTTAGCTAGGGTTGCTATGTCACCCCCATCAATCGGTACAGTCAGAGGGTAGTGACCCGCATTGGCCCACACATAAGTAGGTTGCACCACAACATACCCATCCTGCACCGGTACTGAGTGGCAAGCATTTTGAAATGAAAAGACTTTCGCTAGTGCGAGCTCCACATTAATCCCGTTGCCATCCAAAAGGCTGCACGCGGTTGGCTCTGTCAGCTTATCTATTGTGTCCAGCATAGGTGATCAACTATCACTGTGCACTTGATTCGCTTCGTCCTCGTTGGCATTCCAATGGTCTTGCTCTCTGCCACACGCATCTTCCTCGCTGTCATGCGCATGTTCTTCCTCGTGGTCATGCGCATCTTCTTCCTCGCTGCCATGCACATCTTCTTCCTCGCTACTACTGACAGGCACTGGTAATTGGGAAGGAAGAAGTACATTTTCAGTATTTCGATGCCTGATAGTCTTAGAGCATGGACAACTGATTTAAATGTTATGTCCATCATATCATGAGCATCAGACCTCTTGTTCCTCCTCTTCTTCCTGTACATTCCAGCAAACTCTTCACCAAACCCTTTACCCCAGCCAAGTGAACTAGACACGCCTCGGACCCACCTCGATGCTCTGGAGTCTCAAGTGCTGCGGTGAGGATATCATCCTCCCTAACCCCAGAGAAAGAACCATCGCTACCCTGAGCTGCAAGTGTTTTCACCCTATCTGCTACCCCCACCACCGCAGGGTTACTGAATGTTATGCCCCCGCTTCCTTCACTAGTATTCTTCCTCTTCTTCCCTACCCTTGCCCGCAGATAAGGTCTCGAACGTCCAGGAAATTGGTCCCAAGGGTTCTGTTTTCCTTCTGCAGCTAGCTTTGCATCCTCCTCCTCCCACTCTTTCCTTTTACCACGATAACCTTTTCTGCCCATCTTGTGTGACTTATTATGCAATGCTCTCTTTTGTTTCATCTCCTGGCTCAATTGCTGAAATGAAGGAGAATTAGTTTCCTGCACAAACATGTCCCAGTCTTGTTGCTGCAAAAAGGCATGCTTCACAAAGGGAGTCTCCTCTTCGCTCACATATTTTTTTCTTAAATGGGCCTTGAACCGCCGTTGCAAGGTTCCAATCTCTGATATAGCTGCCTTAACTGCCTTCTTGCGAACAGATTCTTCTAGATTGGCTGGGTAATCTAGCTTTTCCTCTAAAACTGTGAACAGATGTTCCTTCTCAATTGGTGAGAGATCATCAACCGCCTTGTTGATTGACACCCTCTCCCGAGCAATGAGGCCACAGACCAATACAAATCTATCCCTCGCAGCATCTGGGGTAGGCCAGAAATTGGCATCAAGTCCATTTGCAGTCAACTTGTCTTCTGGCCATTTGGTTTGTGTCCTTGACCCGCGGGATCGAGTACTACTCGCAGCAGTCTGTGCTGAGTGACCCTGTGAAGAAGGTTCGCCGCCGATGGGCTGTGATGGTGCACTGGAGGTAGAGGAGTTTGTTGTTGTGGGAGACTGCATAGATGATATGTCAGGTTGTGAGTAGAGCAACATAAGAAAGACTGAAAATCTAAACAAAATTCTTATTAGATAAATTCGTTTTCTCTGACAGGCAAAATAGCTGATATTACACTAGAAATCATTACAAGTCGTAAATAAAATCAGCATAGACATACACAGTTCAAATTTTACTTAATTAGCATACAGGGATAGGTGCTAACCATTTTGACAGGGACACAACAATATGCTTATATATCAAAGCAGAGAATAAATTCCTTCAACTGCTTCCTTGTCCAACTTCAGCAGCGATGGATTGTGTGTTCCATGTGTACATGCAACAAGAGGATAAAGCAATGATCATGACATTATATATGACAGTAGTGAAACAACACTCACAACACATCATGACACCAACAATAACAATATATATGACAGTAGTGAAACAATTAACACTCACAACAAAGCATAGGACAGTCTAGTTATCACTACATTATAAACCACTGCGATGCAATTCCCACTGACATTATGTGGCCATCAGAATTAAAGTATGCTAACAGGTCCAAAGCATAACTGTCGATCTGGTACATTCACAGCATAGCAGAATTAAAGTATGCTAACATCCTCAATGCTTTTCATAAATTTACAGTCCAAAATTTGTAGCACCAGGAACATGAAAATGAATTTCAACAGTTCATATAACTTCATCTGTTTGCCACAATTTATTCAAACAGACTTGGAGCAACAAAATCCATCCATCAAATCCACAGTCAATCAATTAAAAATGAACTATTAAGGCATGTCTTCCTAATCCACCTTGACATGAATATATAGCAGATTGGGTGGACTACATTATAAACCACTGCGATGCAATTCCCACTGACATTATGTGGCCATCAGAATTAAAATATGCTAACATATCCAAAGCATAACTATCGATCTGGTACATTCAAAGCATAGCATGCATAATTAAAGTATGCTAACAGGTCCAAAGCATAACTGTTGATCTGGTACATTCTAAGCATAGCAGAATTAAAGTATGCTAATATCCTCAATGCTTTTCATGAATTTACAGTGCAAAAATTGTAGCACCAGGAACATGAAAATGAATTTCAACAGTTCATATAACTTCATCTGTTAGCAACAACTTATTCAAACAGACTTGGAGCAACAAAATCCATCCATCAAATCCACAGCCAATCAATTAAAGATGAACTATCAAGGCATGTCTCCCAAATCCACATTGACATGAATATATAGCAGATTTGGTGGCCGAGCAGAGAGAGGGTGTTGGGGGTTCAAGCAGGACTAACCTCTGTCGCGAATGAAGTAGTTGTTCTCGTGATGGTCGGAGGAGCTGGATCCACGTCGGCTCGTGGCCTGAGGTGGCCGGCTCGTCGTCGTGGCCGGGGATGACGGATCCGTGTCAACCGTCTTCAGGTTGGCCGGGAAGCCGTCCGCACACCAGTAACCGCGTCCTCGTCACCGTCGTCACGCAGGGAGCGGTAGGGTTGGAGAAGAGTAGGGCTGCGGCAGGGAGAGAGCGGCGAAGGTGAGCGAGGAGAGAGCGGCGAAGGCGAGCGGGGAAAGTGGCGGCGGCGGCGGTGGGGAGAGTGCGGGCGCTGTGGATCTGTCTAGCGAGGAGCCGAATATGTCCCCTGAGGAACTGCGCGCGTAACTGTGTTTAAGGAAATTACTGGCTTGCCCTTGACGGCTCTCTGGTGGAATTGGAATTCCATGGGCATTATAGTCAATATAGGTGGGAAATTTTGAGCAGCCCGCGCACGGTTTGCCTGCTGACGCTGACGCGTGGGCCAGTGTCATTGGCGACGATGGTTAGTGAACCCGCATCGCCTTTGTTGGCAGTTGGGTCCGGCGGGCAGGCAGCGGTTATCTTTTTATTTTGGCTGCTGACGCTGACGCGTGGGCCAGCCACTATTTTTTTCGAATGAAACGTGCTTCCCTAAAATATTAGAGCCCATAAAACAACACCTAAAAAATCATAAAAATATGAACAATTCGTATTTGGACATTTAGTATTTGAATAAAATATCAACAGTCACACTTGTGTGCCCAAGATTCTTAGAATTCGTTTTTACATCCCATGTTAATGATGTAATAATTCTAATAACATCTAGTGTGCTCTAAAAAATCTACAAATTGACTTAGCAACATAATTTGGGTACCTAGACTTGTCTTCAAAATTTCAAATGGTTTCGATGAAGGAATAATATACTTGTGTACAAATATCTACATCTCTCACATAGTTTCCTAGAATGTTCCTTGAACATTGAAGTTTTCCACACTTTGCAACATGTTCGAACTCATATGCATTTGAAAACTTAACAAAACCTTGTGGTTCACCTTAAGATTACGAAAATGCAAAGTTTCATTACAGGAGGTGTCGAAAACAAATATTATTTATATGTTGTACTTACATAGAACAAGATAAGGCATATAAACATTGTTCAAGAAACGGAATATACACTAAACAATGAAAATAATGAAAACAAGGTGATTTTAGAAAACTGTAGAAAAAAATAATCAAATTTGGACTAATTACGACGGAGAAATACATGTTACAAAATTTGATTGCAGATTAAAAAGAGAAATGCCGTCGGTGACGCGGGACGGATAAACTGTTCTTCATTCTCCAATAGAACAAAGGAGGAAGCAGAGGGCACCGCCTTCCGCCGCCGCCCCCGCCGTGCCCGCTTCGGCGGTTTTGACGCCCAAGAGGGCATCCTAGGCCTCGTCGGCGGCAAATGAGACAACCGCTACCTTCGATTTCACTCACAAACGTGACAAATCAAATATTGTCTATCAAAAACCGATTAAAAAGCGACATCCCGATAAAATCAAATCTGCGTTTAGTAATATCTAATAACTTACATTCAAGATAGATAATGTTCATTGATGCTTGCGCCTACATCCCGATGTTCATCCCGCTGACGGCGTACTCCACGGCGGGGCGGAAGTTACGCGTCCAGAGGTCGAACTCATGACGGATGCGACACTCGGCGCTGCAGTAGTGGATGATCTCTGAGGTCTCCGGCCCATAGCGCCTACATCCCGCTACCCAAATGCAGACGTGGCGATTCTGGACGGGCAGCAACGGAATGTCGTCGTCGCCGTCATCAAGCTAGTACCACCACGCAATGTTCTCGAGATCCCGGTTGACGAGGTAGCACAGCCGCCGCAGGTTGTGGTTCTTCCACCACCCGTCAGGGGGCGACGGGCCGCCGCTGATTTCCTGGAGCAGTGCCATGGCTTCGGGGTCCACCGGGTTGCAACGGTACTTCAGCATCACTAAGAAGTACTTGGCACCGGAGTCTTCAGCAGCGGCATCTCCGATGAGCTTCAGACCCTTATCGGGGTTCCGCTTCCTCATCAACCTCTCCATTCCCTCGAAGCATAATGCCTCCAGATGATTGGCCTCACGGAAGTGCCGCTCAAAGCAAGACCTGATGTAGCGATTCTTGCACACCTGACGAAGATCATGCAGCGACACGTGCAGTAGTACCTCATCGGAGTCGCAAATGCGCCGGAAGGTGCCGCAGATTTTATTGCGAAGGTTCAGAAAATGGAAGACGGCCTCATCCTTGATGGAGAGGATGATGATCTGGGTGACAAGATCATCTGGCAGCAGCTACATCAAGCACATCGCGGCCATCAAGGAGAAGGGGAGGAAATAGAAAAGCGATGGTGTTTGGAAATTGAAAGGCGACGAGGGTTGAAGTTGGCGACGAGGGTTGAAGTTGAAGAAGGCGACGAGGGTTGAAGTTGAAGAAGGCACCTCGGCCATCTAAAACAATAAATGGAAATTGAAAAGGCACCGCAGTTTGGCTGCTGCCCCTGACGAGTGGGCCCGACATCATTGCCCCTGCCCCTTCTCCTTCCCGCGTAATTGAAAGGCGACACGTGGTTTTGGACGGTTTTGCACCCAAAACGGAGCCCGATGCGCAATTGAGTGGCACGTACTGGCAGCAGTGGAGTAGTGGGTGGGGGCAGAGGCGCCTGACGGTTCCGCGTCTTGTCAATATAACTCCCCTGCCTTCCCCTGCTTTCCCCTGCTTCTTCCATAAGCTTATCTCGCTTCTTCTTCCTCCTCGCGATCCACCACTACAAAATCTTCGGTCACTGAGAGATCACGAAGGAGGAGATGGCGTCGAGGGGCCCGCCGCCAGCGAAGCGGGGGCGAAGGGAGGATGACGACGACGAAAGCCACCGTCGGAGGAAGTTGGAGAAGGGGAAGGAGCCGACGACCAAGGACGCCGACGAGGAACCGTTCTTCGATGACACCAAGTTCGCCGTCGACCTGCTCAGGAGCGCCTTCAGAAAGCTTGAAGATGTTGGCGCGACCTTCAACATCAAGGCACATTATGAAGTGGACAAGGACCCGAGCGTGAAGGGTCTCGCCTTCAGGATCCACAGGTTGGCGGAGAGGCTCAAGAAGCTCACCGTGGTCAAGCGGGCTGGCCGCCACTTCGTCTTCGACGACGGCGGCTCCGACGGCGACGACGGCTCTGACGGAAGCCACGGCGGCGACGACGGCTCCGACGGCAGCCACGGCGGTGACGACGGCGGGACTCCGACTAATTGATAGACTCCTCTACCAATTAGTAATAATGTGTGTGTGCTTTTGTGTCTTCGTCAGGTTGTTGGACATGAACTGCTTAGTTTGTCTGTCGATCATGAACTGCTTAGTTAATTAGTTTGGTTGTTAGATTTTGTATGTCATGAACTCGATCTAATAGACACGAGTAGATCCATCCGCGTAGTGATGAACTGTGTTCTGTTGTGATGAACTGGAGATCTGTTGTGATGAGATCTGTTGTGATGAACTGGAGATCTGTTGTGATGAATTAGATCTTAGAGACAATGGATAGTCATTGCCGACGCGGCTTAGCCTGCTGATGCTGACGCGTGGGCCAGTGTCATTGGCGACGATGGTTTGTGAACCCGCATCGCCTTTGTTGGCAGTTGGGTCCGGGCGGGCAGGCAATGATTATCTTTTTTATATTGGCTGCTGACGCTGACGCGTGGGCCCGTCACTATTTTTTTGGAATGAAACTTGCTTCCCTAAAATATTAGAGCCCATAAAACAGCACCTAAAAAATCATAAAAATACGAACAATTCATATTTGGACATTTAGTATTTGAATAAAATATCAACAGTCACACTTTTGTGCCCAAAATTCTTATATTTCGTTTTTACACCTCATGGTAATTATATAATAATTCTAATAACATCAAATTTGCTCTAAAAATCTACAAATTGACTTGGCAACATAATTTGGGTGCCTAAACTTGTCTTCAAAATTTCAAATGGTATCGATGAAGGAATAATATACTTGTGTACAAATGTCTACATCTCTGACATAGTTTCCTAGAATGTTGCTTGAATATTGAAGTTTTCCACACTTTGCAACAAGTTCGAACTCATATGCATTTGAAAACTTAACAAAACATTGTGTTCACCTTAAGCTTACAAAATGCAAAGTTTCATCACTAAAGGTTGTGTAAAACAAAAATTATTTATATGTTGTACTTACAAAGAACAAAGTAAGGCATATAAACATTATTCAAGAAACGGAATATACACTAAACAATAAAATTAATGAAAAGATGGTGATTTTAGAAAAATTTAGAATTTTTTTTTCAAATTTGGACTAATTACGACGAAGAAATACTTGTTACAACATTTGATTGCAGATTAAAAGGAGAAATGCGAACTGTTCTTCATTCGAAGAACTGGGCCCCACAGTCCTTAGCGACACGGGACTGATAACCTGCGTCGGCTTTGCTGCTCTTCCAAAATTTTACACAGAGCAACATACAAAAGCTAATCCACTACTGATTTCCTATTCCAGTACTCCGTTCGAACTTCACCATTTCGCAGCGGAGCCTACAGTCTTCGCTGCAAAACAGAGCAATTCCAAGCCATCCTTTATCCACGCCACAACAGCCGCCGTTGCCTGCGCACGGCTGATCGCCGCACACCTGTGCCGGAGGCGGCAGCGGTTCATCCCAAATGCGCCAAGTCGAGGAGTGGATCGCACGTGCGGTCTTCTCGCGCAAAGGCAGACACCCCTCGTTGCTCAGCCATCTCGACGTCGTACTGGCGCCGCCCGCGACCCGCCTCCTGTACCGCTTCGCAGTGTCGTCGGCGGCGGCACCGCCATTGTCCCTGTAGAGCAAGATGGCGTATAGATAGGCCACCGCATCGTGCCCAACCTCGGCGGCGCGCCAGAGATCATTGCATCCCCTGTTTTCCATGAAGACGGCTTTGATCCCGGAGAAGAAGCAAGCCTCCGGATTCCCGAGATCGGTCAGCATAGCAAGGAAGGCTTTGTAGGCGGTGGGGTCCCACACCCAAGAAATCTCATCTCGTATCCCCTCTATCAACAAACGCCGGCCGACGTCGCCGTGGCCGCACACGCGGTGCATGGTCGAGCAAGTACCGCGTAGGCTGCGGAGGTCAGCCAAGGGCTGCACCGAGGTCGCACCGACGCGCGCCGCAATCTCAATGCGGAGGTCTTGAGGGAGGTCCAGCAGCGACGACGGCTGGTGCCGCCTGCTTCTTCCCGGCATGCTATTCATCTCCGGCCGGGAATGGTGACGATGAGGAGTAGGCAGTTGCTGTTTTTTTGCGGGTAGATGAAGGGGCAGGGGATCTAAATTATTTTGGAAGGAGAAGATACAGGAGATTTGTTTCTAAACATGGTTTAAGTAAGCAATGGAGACGACGTTTGGCTAATCCGCGTTTCCTTTAATTCTCCATTGTAGACGACGTTTGGTTAATCCGCGTATGCTTTAATTCTACTCCCTCAGTCCCAAAAAACATGCAATTATGGGAAATGTGCCAGTCAAACTATTACAACTTTGACCAAGTTTATAGGAAAAAATATTAGCATTTATGTCTTGAAATAACTTTTTTATAAAAAATATACTCCTCCAGATGTGAGAATTGCATGTTTTAGTTTGTAATTGTTAGTAGTTTTTCATATAGTTTGACTCCTCGGGATGTGAGAATTGCATCTTTTATGGGACGGAGGGAGTACATTGGAGACGACGTTTGGTTAATCCGCGTATCATTTAATTCTACATTGGAATCACTGCCTCTGCTCTCAGCCATTGACTGGGCAACTGTTTCCCCATTGACCGGATCTGGCATCAATTTCTTGGGAACCTTCCCGTTTCCTGTGCTCTTGATCTTATCCCTTCCTCTTTTTTTTACAACCGATCTTATCCCTTCCTTGTTTTTGCTATAAAAAGGCACAGATGCCTATCGATCCTCCTCACTTGCTTCCTTCTTCTCTAGATCTAGATCTAGCTATGGCACAAAGAATAGATCTTGTAGGGCGCAAGCTTTTGCTTTTCTCTCTTCTTCCTCCTCCTCGTTCTCTCAGTTGCTAGAAGAATTCTTGTGATATGGGTGATTGGGTTGCTCATCCCTCTAGCACAGCTGCTAGAAAAATCCTTGTGATATATCAGCTGTCGGGGGAAGGTAGCCTAGAACCTCCTGGCGTCAGGAAGAACAAGCCGACGGAAAGATCAGGTCTGGGGAGAGAAGCCCAGAACCATCCTGCTGCAGCTTTCCCATCAAACTTGCGCTTCCTTTTGCTTTCCCTCCTCCAGGAGGAGGATTTTTGAAGGGATATGTTTCCACCCTCTCTGTATCTTTCTCTTGTGCTCACTTGTGAGCATGAAGAAGAAGCCAGAATCTGGAGCATATCTTGTCATGAAGAACAAGCCGACGGCGACCTCCGACGATCGACCGACGGGCAGGGAAGGCGAGCAAGATCGACCTTTGAGCCTCAACATCACCAAGTCAGCACCCACCACCGCAGTGGTCTTCTACCTCTGGCCGGCCGGAGATTCAGCTAGAGCCGGACGCGAGTTTGAGGCTGCCGAGCTGGCCAAGATCCCGAGGCCTCCCTATCTGATGTACCAATGATGACTGTAATCTGTATGTGTGATTTTGCATATCTCGTCATGAAGAACAAGCCGACGGAAGTATATCTCTTTTGCTTAGTTTAGATCTATGTTCCTCATCCTGGTAGTGCCTAGTGATGATGAACATAGATGGCCGCTTTGTAACCTTCTGATGTATCAATGATGACTGTAATCTGTGTGTGTCTGATTTTGCATCTCAAGAGACATGCTTGTGTGATTTTGCAGTACAATTTTTTGTATGATTTACCTACTCACTTGCAAGCATGAAGAAGAACAAGCCGACGGGGGCTGGCTAATCCGCATCTCTTTTGATGTAATTTGTGTGTGATTTCGCATATCTTGCCCACAACAAAGGCGACGTGGGTTGGTTAATCCTCGTCTCTTGCCCGTAACAAAGGCGACGCGGGTTGGCTAATCCTCGTCTCTTTTATATTAACGCCCGTTACTGAACTGAAGCAGCCTCCAACATACTTACTGAACTGAAGCAGAATATAAACATAATATATATATAGTATCTTAGGCAGAACATATTACAAAAAGGATTCAAATTCCACCACATCCTATATATTACAAAAAGGATTCAAATTCCACCAATACATCACATCCTTTATATTACAAAATGGATTCCATTTCCACCAATAGACACATCCTGCATTACAAAAAGGATTCAGCAGAAATCAAACTTGCTTTTTCTTCCTTGATTTCTGTATATGGATTTTTTCACTATGGTCGCTTCGCAAGTACGGTGTTTTGTTAGTTCCCAGGAGTCGGGGCTTGTATGAAGTGTCAAAGGATGGAATTTCGTCAAACTGGTTGTATTCCTCCTCAATAACATTTTCAACCCCAACAATCCTTTTTTCCAGGCATAACCACAGACCAGTTCTTCTTTGCAAGGTCAGGTACATAGAACACTTGCTCAACATCGTTGGCGAAGACAAACGGTTCATTTTTGTAACCAAAGACCCGAAGATCAACACTAACATAACCATATTTGTCCTTGCTCACAGCTCTCTTCCCATTGGTGACCCATCTACACCGAAACAAGGCTACCTTCAATCCTACATAATCAAGCTCCCATATCTCCTCTATTTGACAATAATATGTGCCTGTCTCCATGTCATCATCATCATGACTGTCGTCGACGACGGCCCGTACACGCACACCACTATTTTGATAGACGCTCTTTTTATCCTGGGCCATGGTGTAGAACGTGTATCTAATGATTTCCATTGCTTGGTATCTTGTAACAGTGAACAATGGCCCCGCTGCTAGATTCCTTATCTCGTCGGTTATTACAGCATTGCTGCATGTCTCGACATAATCTCGGAGCCACCTGCTGAAACCTTGCATGTGCATCTTTGCAAGCCAAGCCCTACCACGGTCAGGGTTGTCTTCACGTAGTTGTCGCTTGTGCTCATTGGCAAACGGTGTAATTAGGTGCAGCTGTTGTATCACGGTGAAATGAGCCTTTTGGAAGGCATCTGGTTCCGGAGTGACTGACTTTTTCCCCAGGGTCCCAACACCTGAAAGCCTACCTTCATGCCGTGAGCGAGGCACACCAATGGGGTTTTGGGGATCCATATAACCCATGGCCCACTCCACTGCTTCGATGGTCTCGTAGCCACGAACAATGGCTCCCTCCGGAAATAACCGGTTATGTACCAATGATTTCAGGAATCCATAGAACCTCTCATATGGAAACATCTGATGAAGGTAAGATGGGCCAAGGAACCAGATTTCCCTCGCGAGGTGTGCTGTTAGATGCAGCATGAGATCAAAGAATGATGGTGGGAAGGTAGCTTCAAGCAGGCATAGGGTCTCGAAATGCCTCCTCTCTAAGTCCAATAGTTTTTCCTTATCAATCACCTTCTGTTCTATTGCATTGAAGAATAAACACATGCTCGTGACCGCGTCGCGAACCAGTTCTGTCTTGATACCTCTAAGTGCAATAGGAAGAAGAGCTGTCATCAACACATGGCAATCATGAGATTTCATCAAGTTGAAATTCATTTTCATGTCCTTCACCGACACTAGCCTCTTGAAGTTTGATGAGTAGCCTGAAGGTACTTTCAAATCATGCAAAAACTGACAGAATTCTTTTCTCTCTACCTTTGACAAGGTGGTTGCAGCAACGGGAAGGTTCGTCCCCGTCTCTGTTTCCTCTGCATAGAGCTCCGGTCTAATGCCCAGTTCTTTAAGATCCTCCCTTGCATTTTTATGATCTTTTCCTTTGGACTTCTGTTGTAGCAATGTTCCACAAGTAGCTTCACACACATTCTTCTTGATGTGCATGTTGTCAATCGAATGACGCACATCCAACATCGGCCAATACTCTAGCTCCCATAGAATTGATTTCTTGTTCCACATTCCTTCTTCTTCTTCTTTTTCACCATCTCGTTTCTTTCTTTTGCCAAGGGTTTTTTCAGTCGGTTTGGGTAACTCCTCGATAGTTTTGATGTCCTTGACTTTCAAGTGGACCAGATCTCCAGTCACATGCAACGGCGCCTCTCGATTCTCCTTTTCCCCATTAAACTGACAATCCATGGCCCGGTATGGATGTTTCTTGCCGAGGAAATGACGGTGCCCCATAAATACGTATTTCTTTGAATGTCTTAGCCATACTGCGCAAGTATCTTCCAAGCAGTGTGGGCAAGCTGCACCTTTCCTTTTACTCTGGCCAGAGAGGTTGCGATGAGCCGGGTTGTCGTTGATGGTGGTGAACAACATGGCGCGCATTGTGAACTCCTCACGCTTGTACTCATCCCAAACCTCCTTCACACCAGGGTTCCACAGTATCTTCAAGTCATCAACTAGCGGCCTCAAGTAGACATCAATACGATCGCCAGGTTGCTTTGGCCCGGAGACCAATATTGTCAGCATCATATATTTCTGTTTCTTACATAGCCAGGGTGGAAGGTTGTACAACGACAGCACGACAGGCCAGGTGCTATGTGTTGAGCTCTGGTTACCGAATGGGTTCACGCCATCTGTGCTCATAGCAAACCGTATGCTCCTTACGTTTTCGTCAAACCACGGAAAGTGGTTATTAATGTTACCCTATTGTGCTGCATCTGCGGGATGCCTAAACTTGCATCGTTCTTAAGCTCCTTTCGGCCTTCGTAGTTGGGCCTCCTTTCGTGTTGCGAACCATCTTCTTAGCCGAGGAATGATGCAAAAATACTATGCCACCCTCACAGGAGCCCCTCTGTTAGCCATCTTCTTCTTGCCTCTGATCTCGCCGGGCTCGTTCTCGTCATCAGCATTATTATCATCTCCACCATCCTTTTTCCTCTTGTACCAATCATAGCCACACTTGGGGCACTTGTCAAGGTCTGCATAATCTCTATGGAACAATACACAATTGTTCTTGCATGCATGGATTTTTTCAACCTCTATTCCTAGAGGACAGATTATCTTCTTCGCCTCATAGACAGACTCTGCTATTTGGTTTCCTTCAGGTAGCATCTCTCTAAGCACATCCAATAGATGTTTGAAACTTTTGTTGCTCCAACCATGATCTGCCTTAAGCTGCAGAAGTTTTAGATCACCAGAAAGGTGAGAGTACTTCTGGCAATCAGGATACAGGGGTTTCTTTGAATCTTCAATGAACTGCTTCAGCCTCGCTAATTTAGAAGGTGTGTACACTCGTTGAAACTCAACATCCCGCAACATTTGATCAACATTGTGCACACGTTGTAACACCTCACCATCATCGAAGTCCCTAACTTCTTGATCAGTGATATCCTCAGGACTCATCACATTTGGTGGGAATAATGGTTCATTTTCCTCAAAAACTCCACCGTCATCAAGGTCTTCTTCATGGTCGGTAGCATGATGTCGCACTTCACCTTCATTTAGGCAGCCTGCTTCGAGTTCATTAAGGCCTTCCTCACCATATTTATTCCAACACGTGTAATTTTTTGTGAAACCACGTGTGACCAAATGATGAAAAATGATTTCCCGTTGTGCGAATTTCTTCTGGTTGAGACAATCTATACAGGGGCAAAGCATTGCCTGAACACCACGGTTTCTCATATCTGCCTCTGCTTGATTTAGAAAACCATTGACCCCGCTTAAGAAATTCTCCCAATCTTCTTGGGGTTGTCTGTACATCCAAGCCCGAGCAGCAGACGCCATCTGCATTCCATACATCTAATGAGCATAATTCATCACACAAAAAACCCGATAACATAAGAGGATTAGGACAGCTGAAGAATTTCAATAAAAGGGGGCAATTAATTTCCACCTTGACGAGGACTTTCTAAGAGGCGAGCGTGGCCGAGGAGGAGGATCGGAGGCGGCTTCGCGGCCGCAGCGACAGCGCAGAGGACGGCGCCGATCCCCAGGGGGAGGGGACACGGAGGCGTCTGCTTTGGATGACGCCACGGTCAACGTCCGCTGGCCCCTTTCGCCGTCGCGCACGCGGCCGGCCGGCCTGCTGCAGCGCCGGCTTTCTGAGGAGAGAAATTAAGCGTGATCCTCAGAGCGCGCGCAGCTGGCGGTGGCGAACGGGATAGGCCGGCGGGGACATCTGAGCAGAGAGATCGAGCGAGTGACCTTGTGAGGAGAGAGAGCGAGTGTTGTTGTCGGAACGGGAGTGGCCTTCTGCGGAGAGAGAGCGAGTGGTGTCGGAAGGAGAAGACAGAGACGAGCAATAACAATGTGCGTCTCCGATGTGAGAAAAAAAGGCGACCCTGGGTGGCAATCAAAGGAGACGAGTCCTAAGACATGAGCGTATCCAATTGGGTCACCAGCAAAGGAGACGCATCCTAACAAGCATGCGTCTCCAGTACGAAATTATCGGTAACGGACTTTATAGCCCGTTACCAATATGGCAGTGATCAGTAACGGACTTAAACAGCTCGTTACTGATAGGGTATTGATCGGTAACGGACTCTACAAGCCCGTTACCGATAGGTTTAACTTTTGTAATGGACTCTATTTAACGTCCGTTACAAAGAGTTCATGTAACGGGCGTTTAAGAAGCCCGTTACCAGAAGTCCACATTGGTAACAGGCGTTGTGGAGGCCAACCCCGGGGTCGTCCTGGTGCGCTTATGGGTAACAGGCGCCAAACAACAACCGTTACAGATGTGGGTGCATGTAACGGGCGTTAAGGGCCCGTTACAAATGCTGCGTGACCTATTTGAGGTTTTCACGTAGTGTAAAGCACGAGGATCATAAAAGAGAAGATGGTAATTCTCTAAGCTAAGTGCAAGTCTTCATATGGTTATTGAAAAAGGACACAAGGATGAGTGTAGACTTTATGGTCCTTAATTGGAAGTTTGCATATTCGTTGTCTATTAAGAACAAGCATTTGAAGCAGGATTTTCAAATGGAAATTAATTGTGGATGAAGCAAAGTGGAACTCAAAGTGGATTGGGTAAGTGATGAAGAGATCAATCGAGATGTCTACGGTGAGGGACTAAGCAATCTTTGGGGCTGTAGCTAAGCCGCCATTAGTGTTTTGCTAAGGTGAAGTTCTAGCATCCGTGGGGTCTTCAATTATCATATCCAAGCCTTAACCGAGGGAAGCAATGCAACTCATCTATTTGTTATGATTGGCAATATGGAGTGACTTGTGGATCCAAGTGTGCATTCTTATGCTAGATGGAAAGATCCTAAGCCACCAGCTCAAGTATGGACGTGCTCAAGACATAGGCTATGTTGAAAGCCCTCAAGTGGATATTGCTCAAGTATGGCAAGATTGAAGACATTCAAGCTCAAGAGGTTGTCACGGTGTTTTTATTTATTCTTGAGTATAGGTATGCCGTACTATCAAGAGGGATGCAACATTAGCAAGTCGACCAAAGTCAAAGTGCTCATTAGATGACCTAAGTGAGATCTAGCCTTGAGAGTCTTAGAGTGTGCTAACAAACCCTCCTAACCTAACATGAGCCACTTCATCTCTTTGGTGAAGTGTTAGTTTCATAGAAAGGGTTTTGGGGTGCCTCGGGCCTGACCGGTCAGGGGCACCAGTCTGACCAGTGCCGCTAGCCCTAACGGCTAGTTTTTCAAACACCGGTCTGACCGGTGCCGCCCGACAGCTAACGAGTAGTTTGCTCCTTTGAGGGGTATAAATACCCCAAGCCTTCTTCAGTGGAGGGCTGCTGTTCCTAGTGGTTGTGCTGAGTTCCTAAGCCATTTCTTGCAAGCCCTAAGCCTTAGTGGCTCTCCCCAACCTCTCTTTGTGAGATTTGTGGATTCAAGCCATATCTTTGTGTTGGGTCGAGAGAGTGAGCTCAAGAGCGTCTTTGTGAGCTAACAAGAGCATTTCGCATAGCTTGAGCAATTCAGTTTCGCATCTACAAGCTTTGAAGCGTTTGTTACTCTTGGAGGTTTGCCTCCTAGACGGCTAGGCATCGCCGGCTAGCTCCCAAGGTTGTGGTGAGCAGCGTGAAGTTTGTGAGGGCTGTGATCTTGCCTCTTCGTGAAAAAGATCGCCTTAGTGGAAAGGAGGAAAGTGGTTGAAAGAGACCCAGCTTGTTGTGGGAATTTTCCCTTACAAGCTCCTCAACGGAGACGTAGCCGTTCCTTAGTGGGCGGTGAACTTAGGGAAAACAAATCCTTGCATCTCTTTGCGGTTTGCCTCTCTAAGTTGTTTTCTAGCATATTTGATTTACTTCCGCTTCGATCTACTTGGGTGTGCTACTTGTGTGTGCAGGGCTCATTACCTTGCTTGTGATCATCTACCAAGGTCACTCACCAAGTTTGGTTCGTGCTAGAAGTCAACAGGAGCTTGAAGTTGTTTTTGCAGGTTCTCTGTGGCTCACCGGTCTGACCGGTGGTGGGCAACGGTCTGACCGGTGCCACCTGCTGAGCAGAGCTAGCAACCGGTCTGACCAGTCAGCCTCACCGGTCTGACCGGTGACGCCTGGCAGTTCAAGTTTTCGGGGACGAAAAGTTTAAGTCGGTCGTCTGGCCTATTCACCCCCCTCTAGGCGACATCAACGTCCTTTCATTGATCCACTCAAGAATCACCTCACAAGGTAGGCACACCTTGCACTCACTCATCTCTAAGCTAAGCCTAGCACTAAGCACATACACAAAGCATGTGCAAGTCTTTGGATGAGTAATTTAGCACTTGGATGGATTAGATATGATCTTCTATGTGTCTCACACTTCTCTGCACCTCCACACAATCCAGCAACCTCAAATGGGTGAGTGGAGGGGGTATTAATAGCCCAAGACATCAAACTAGCAGTAGCTAAAAGCTGCAGAAAACTATGCCATCAGATGAATTGATGCTATACTTTTCATAGGCGTCGGTTCATCCGGTGCCCCTCCACGTCATATAGTCGTTGAAAATCCGCTGACGCAATTCATCCGATGCTTCATTCGACGTTGCGACGGTTCATCCGGTGCTAAAGACCTTCCCGCCAAAACCTCTCTATGTCGAATCTCATAGCCATCAGATGAACCGCTGCCTGGACCATCGGTTCATCCGATGCTTAAGGCCTCTGACTCAGAACGTCTTTGTCTTGCATCAGTGGATCATCGGATAGACCGACAGTGCCTACCAATGGACCGTCGGTTCATCTGATGCCTCTGTCTTCACTTCTTTGTCTCTGACATTCATCCGGGGCAACTAGAATATGGACCGTCGGTTAATCTGATGATGCCTATTGACTTGAGCCTTCACGCAGTGTTCTACTTCATCCGGTGCTTGCATCGGCACTCGCTTCTAAGTATCATCGGTTCATCTGATGGTGTCTTTTGCTTCTCTTTTCTCCCTCGGTTTAGACCCTCAAAATATATCACACCTGTGCTAATGCAAAGGAGGCGCCCACCACCTGAGCAAAGAATAGCGCCCATCAACTTGATTTACAACTTGCGTTGCCACGATCTTAATCTTTTAAACAAGGCCACCATAGTCCTAATACCTAAAAAGGAAGGAGATGAAGACATTCAGAACTTTCGGCCAATAAGCTTAATCCATGCGATTGCCAAAATCATCACAAGGATCCTGACCCTGACTCTCGTCGTTCATAGGGCAACTCATCTCCACCTGCCAGAGCATCTTCATAAAGAAGAGAAGCATCCGCGACAATTTTCTCTATGTACAGAACCTCACCCGACGCTTCCATCGAACAAAAACGCCAGCTCTTCTCTTAAAGTTCGACATTTCGAAGGTGTTTGACACAGTGAGATGGGACTACCTGCTCTCTCTTATGCAACATAGAGGCTTTCCGCCAACATGACAAAGTTGGGCCACGACAATTTTATCTTCGTCCACCTCAATAGTAATGCTAAACGGGTCACCCCTCCCAGCCATCCATCATGGACGAGGGCTTCGACAGGGGACCCTCTTTCGCCCCTGCTTTTCATCCTAGCCATCGACCCCCTCAACCGATTGTTGCAGATCGCGACAGAAAGGGGCCTTCTCACGAAGCTCAATGGACGGACGGCTAAATTTAGAGTCTCTATGTACACTGATGATGTCGTCATCTTCCTGAAACCAACAATCACTGACACGCGCAACCTAAGAGACCTGCTTATTAATTTTGGTGTGGTTTCCGGGCTTCAAACAAATTTGTAGAAAACGACACTGTCCACTATTTCCTGCAATGGTATCAACATCGACGAAATCCTCACCTTCCTACCTCTTGCCCGAGCTTACTTTCCTCTTAAGTACCTTGGGTTGCCCCTCTCGCCGAAATGCCTACATAAAGTGGATTTCTAGCCGCAAATCGACAAGACGGCGAGCAAGCTCTCAGCATGGTACGAAAAGAACCTTACCCAAGCGGGTAGGGTTAGCCTCAAAAAATTGGTGTTATCCTCGCAACCGGACTATCTGCTCACCGTGCTGAAACCAACAAAAGAAATTTTCGAGGAAATCGACAAGATTCGTCGGTGTTTCCTTTGGGAGGAGGACAAAGGCTCTCTCGGGTGGCAAGTGCAAGATCAACTAGACGAAAATGTCTCTACCTAAGGAATTTGGGGGCCTTGGGATCCTTAATCTGGACAGATTTGCGACGGCCCTAAGGCTCAGATGGCTTGGCACGAGTGGGCGTCTCCAGATAAGGCCTAGGTGGGACGGCCCTAAGGCTCAGATGGCTTGGCACGAGTGGGCGTCTCCGGATAAGGCCTAGGTGGGCACGGAGAGGTCCCCTGCACTGAGAACGACCGCCTCCTTTTTGCCGCTTGCACCACAATTACTCTCGGAAACGGTTAAAAGACACCCTTCTGGACGTCCGATTGGCTGCAAGGGCGTCGGCCTACTGACATCGCACCACTACTCTTCAACAAAACAAGGAAGAAGAAGCGTTCGGTGGCTGAGGCGCTGCACAACAACACATGGATCTGAGACCTCGACTACCGGACGGGCTTCACCACAACGCACCTGGCACAATTCGTTACCTTATGGACTCTCGTCGCGCCCATTGAACTACAACAACAAGAAGACAACAAATTATCTTGGAGATTCACGTCGAGTGGGGATTACACCTCTTCGTCAGCTTGTAAGGCACAATTCGTCGGCTGCGTTAAAACTCCAGAAATAGAGCTAATTTGGAAAACTTGGGCCACCCCGAGTTGTAAATTCTTTACGTGGCTCATCTTCCAGAACACGGTGTGGACCTCCGATGGACTGCAAAGTAGAGGGTGGGACCACATAACCTCTTTCCCCTCTGCAGAG
This sequence comes from Cenchrus fungigraminus, assembly GCA_036936925.1. NCBI lineage: Eukaryota > Viridiplantae > Streptophyta > Magnoliopsida > Poales > Poaceae > Cenchrus > Cenchrus fungigraminus. The sequence continues at coordinate 40,038,363 of CM072778.1, read as the reverse complement.
CAACGATGGAGACAACGCACCATCTTATTTCAGCTTGTCGTGTGGAGCCTAATTCCAGATTGGCTCGGACTGAGTGAGCTTAAACCAGCTGAGTGGCCGCACAGCGAGTCGGTGCTACACTGGTGGAAGAACATCACAATAATACTGGACATCCCAAGGAAGGCCACACGCTCCATCACACTCCTGACGGTCTGGGTGCTTTGGAAGGAACGAAATGCTAGAGTTTTTGACCGTACCGAAGTGTCGGCAATTTCAACGGTTGCCAAGATCAAGAGCGAAGCGAATGCTTGGATCACAGCGAGAGCGAAGGACCTTGCATTCATTTTATCAAGAACGTGAATACGCAAATACTTTGTAATTTCCTTTTGCCGGATCCCAGCTTGTACTCTTCTTCTTTATCAATGAAATAAACACAGTCTGTGCCCGCTCGTTAACAAAAGAAATTTGTTTTGCAAACTACAAGTAGTGATCTGCTCTGTTTCCCTTGGGGAAAAAAAGAGATCAAAACCACCTGTGCAACAACGATGAGAGAATTAACACAAGGGAAATTTGGTCTCATAGCACTGAAAGGTCACGACTTACGGAAAATACCACTAAAAGATCCCGCCTCTGGAAAATACCACCGAAAGATGGAAACGTTAACACAAATTAGCATTCCGTTTGAATTTCTTCATCAACACCTTATTTTTTATACCTCTTTGACAAACATAACATGAAGTTGAATGACATTTCTACCCTCTAGTCCTTATCCTTGCGTAATCGGTTCCCATCCCCTCCCTCCGCACACTTCTTGCGCCGCCGCTCGCGCAACGCGACCCTCCGCGCCGCCGCTGCCATCGCTGAGCCTCCTCCCCCTCGGCACACTCGCGAGTCGCGCCCCCTCTGCGCACTGCAGCCGGCCGCTGCCCCCTCCGCCTAGTCACGGCCCCCTCGTCACACACTCACAAGTCACACTGTCGCCGCCGCCGCCCCCTCCCTGAAAGAACGTCGCCGCCTCCTCCCTCGGATGAATGTCCGTGCGCAAGAAGCTGTGAGCAGAGGGCATCCATTTGAGATCCGAGATGCTCTTATATTGTTCATCAATATTTAATGCATGTGTTGCCATCGGATGGAATGTTTATGATGGAAATATAGTCAATTCGTTATCTGTGCATACATATCTCGGTTTGGGGTACTTTCGTCCATGTTAACGGAGCTGGTGCCAAAATCTAACAGAATGCTAATTCGTGTTAACGTTTTAACCTTTCTGTGGTATTTTCCGAAAGCGAAATCTTTCAATGGTATTTTCCGGAAGTCGTGACCTTTCAGTGATATGAGACCAATTTTCCCCTTAAAACAAACCTGTTCATCTACTAGTTCGTCCCTCGACAGCGACCAATCGCCGCAGGCGCCAGCGTTGGTTCGTCCCGGGCGGGACTGCGCTGATGGAGAGGACGATGAATACAGTATGCTCACGAAGGGCTGGCCCAGGCCCCGCTGCGAGGAGATGGGTGGACGAGGTGGCAGCGCGATATGGAAAGACAACGGCGAGGCCTCCGCGGTCTACCGTGGAAGACAATGCTGGGACCTCGGAGGCAGAGATGCAGAGCAGATGAAGCTCCTCTTCCCCCCTTTCAGTCGACAGGGCTCGCCTGCCGTTGGCACTCTGACGTTGAGTCACTGTCATGTGAGGCCGGGCCCACCTGTCAGTTCTCTCTGGTGTAGCGTGGCTGGGTGGCTCAACACTTGCGAGGGCAATACGGCCATTATATCCTAACGTTTCTGATGGCAGTGGTACGCAGGGACGCAGAAAATAGTCTCGATAGCACGAAGGGCCGGGCTTGAGATATTTTCCAGTAGCGGCGGGTGAAGAATTTTACTAACTTAAGTTCCAATGGCATGCAAAGAATTGTCTCTCTCCACTATAAACCTTCGTAGGTCGTCGGCTGTCAAAGTCCTCTGCTCTATGCCTCTGTCCCACCGTGACGGCTCCGCTCTCCTCCACTCCACTGCATCCTCGCCAAACTACGGCGTGGCATCTCCAGGAGCACATCCAGGTCGCCCCTATACATCTCGTCTTCCCCTTTGCCCCTGTGCCGCACCCAGCTACGCCTTGATCGCCGGCGTTGGTCGCGCCAGCAGCTTGCCGCCGCCGGAAATCAATCGTCGAGGCTGGGCACGTGACTCGACCGCCTACTCTTTGCCCCCGTGGATCTATCCCGTCGGTCTGATGGCCGCAACCAAGGTACTATACTGATTTGCAGTTGTTTTTTTTTTTCCTGCTGCATGGGTTGCTGATCATGTTTGTGCTCCAACGACTGCAGCAAGAGATTGTGCTCAGAGTGGACCTGCCCGACGACAAGCAGAAGAAGATGGCGCTCAGAGCACTCTCCACCCTCTCTGGTATGGTACCACTTCCCCTGTTTCTGGTACCATTGCTATCCACCAGTTCTTTCCAGTTTCGTTTGTGAATTAGTTGACGACAATTTATCAGTTATCACTGCAATGCAACTTCAGGTATCGACTCCATCACCATGGACACAAGGGCGCAGAAGATGACGGTCATCGGCTGCGTGGACCCTGTCGATGTCGTGTGCAAGCTGCGAAAGATCTGGTTCGCGGTGCACATCGTCACCGTGTGGCCGTCCGATGAGAAGAAATATGATAAGAAGCCGGAGCGGGAAAAGGAGAAAGAGAAAAAGCCGAAGCCGGCGTACTACCCTGGGGACTATTATCCCGCTCCGCTTCGAGTGGAGTCGTTTACACTCGAGTTCTTAAACCGTATCACATATGCTTTTTCTGAAGAGCGCATAGTTGATCGTGGTAGGTACGGAGCAATTTACAAGGTATGATTGCTTCTTCCATCTTGATTTATATTTCAAACACCACCACCACTAATTAGCTACAAACTTAACCCATGTACTATATTAACAAGACGTTTTTACAGGGAATACTTGACAATGGGAAATGCATGGCGGTGAAGAAGCTTAATCTGAAACCGGGGATCGTAGAAGAAGACTTCAGAAATGAGTTCAACAAACTTATGAGGATCCAACACCAGAACACCATCCGGCTAGTCGGTTATTGCCATCATGTAGCACAAGTACCTGTTGAGCACAATGGAGAATATATTTCTGCTAGAGTGGAAGAAAGAGCTCTATGTTTTGAATACTTGGAGGGACAAAGCCTTGACAAGCATATTTCCAGTATGGTTATGCATACTTTCTGTATTTTTAAAAAAAAGTTATCTCTTGACTTTACACTGGTAAATATGCTTTCTGTTTATCTGTACAGATGAACCATGTGGGCTTGATTGGTACATATGTTACAGAATAATTAAGGGAATTTGTGCGGGTTTGCAGTACCTTCACAAGGCACTCGAGCATCCTATTTACCATCTAGACTTAAAACCAACAAACATTTTGCTGGATAGGGACACGATGATGCCCAAAATCGGAGGTTCTGGTTTATCACTCTTTGATTCACTAGAAACCAACAACATATCAGAAGATATGGAAACAAGGTAGGTTTCTTGTTATTAACTTCCATCAGGAGTGATGAACTTATTATTAACTTCTTGTAAAATATGTATTCTGTACCATGCAGTGTATACATGCCACCAGAATACATCTATAAACAGCAGTTCTCACCAAAGTTCGATGTATTCAGTTTGGGTGTTATAATCATACAAATAATGGCAGGAGAGGAGTGCACATACTCTTCCAGAAGAATTTATTCAGCTTGTAAGAAAAATCCTATGTAATCATTTTTCACTAATATTGGTTTGTGTCTTACCTATAGGCATGCAATTCTGCAGGTACATGGACTCTGGGCAAAGAGGGTGCCAGAAACAAGTTGGGGATATGCTTCTCGTGAAGTTAGAGCATGCATAGAAATAGCGTTGGAATGTGTGAACTCTGACCGAGTGATGAGGCCTACAATAACCGAAATTTTAGATAAACTCAAATAAGGTTTATATTCCTGATGAAGGGTCTTCTATAGATCGGCTTTATAGGACAAGGGAGTTTACACTCGAGTTCTTAGGGCATATTACAAATAGTTTTTCTACGCAGAACATAGTTGGCCGTGGTGGGTTTGGAGTTATTTACAAGGTATAGTTACTAATTACATCTTCTGTTTTTCTTTTCAAATGGCACTACTGTTTACTACACACACACACACACACACACACACAGATATATACCATACCAATAACAACGAAGAGATATCCAACAGGGAGTACTGGACAACGGAGAAGAGGTTGCTGTAAAGAAGCTTCGCCAAAACCTGGTGTGTGTTGGCGGCGAGCAATTTAAGAACGAGCTTAATAAACTTATGAGGGTCCAACACAAAAATATCGTACGGTTAGTTGGCTACTGCAACCATACAAAACCAGTAGTTGTTCAGTACAATGGAAACCTTGTTGCTGCTAGTGTGGAAGAAAGAGCTATTTGCCTGGAATACTTGCAGGGTAGAAGCCTTGACAAGCACCTTTCTGGTATGGTTGTTCTCTACTTATACTTCAATTATATTAGGATTTCCTAAACATTGTCGACTACAAAATTAGAAAATCAAGATTGATTTAGTCGTCCTTGGATCTATAAAAATGATTCATGAATGGGCTTGTCTTTTACCCTGATGCAGGGTTTTTCTCCTCTTAATGAAATAAGTGTCAAGGCACAGTCGCTAAAACCCTGATGCATGGTTTGTTGTGTTAGAGGGATTGGGATTACCAGACTGGAGTGGCAATTTTCCCTAGAGTGAATTTCACTATCCCTATGAAGGCAGGGATCCACAGGGAACAGACCCGAATGCCGAAATTTCAGCCGAAAATTGGCTTACCGGTCTCCTTCGAAATTTGATGTCAAAAATGATAGCTTGAACACCGGTAGATGGGAGGTCGTCACCAAGAAGCATAGGCCAGCGGGCTGCGGCCGTGCGAGGAACACCTCCGTTTGGCCATTGCTAGTGCCAGCATACGATGGGAGGGGTAAAAGGACGTGTCATTTAGTCCCTGTTTACAACTATGTACTGCAAGATGGTGCTATGTATCTCATGGATAGGGATCCAGCATACGAAATAAGAATCTCTTGACCATACAAGCATATAAATATTACACATACATACAAAATAATCAAAGAAAATTGTGAGGGCTGCTTTTTTACTTCTGGGTAACATGCTTTTTATTGACTTCTGTAGACGATGAGGCAGCCTGCAGACTTGATTGGGACACATGTTACAAAGTAATCAAAGGTATTTGTGAGGGTTTACACTACCTTCATAATGGATCAGATCATCCCATTTACCATCTGGACTTAAAGCCTGAAAACATATTGTTGGATAAAGACATGATGCCAAAAATTGGGGATTTTGGTCTGTCAAAACTCTTTGATTCGCTAGAAACCTATATAACGCAATCCGAAAATGTTACAGGAACACGGTAAGTTAATGATTCAAAAATTAATTAATCAACTTATTTATTACATTTTCACAAATATAATTGTATTTGATTCAATGTAGTGGATACATGCCACCGGAATACATGGACATAAGGGCCATCAGTGAGAAGTTTGATGCTTTTAGTCTGGGTGTGATAATCATACGAATGATGGCAGGAAAGGAGCGCTACATCGATTGTGCAGAGACACCTCCAGAAGAATTTGTTAAGCTTGTAAGATAAATGAACCGATACACGGAAACCATTCTTTTCCGCAAAGAATTTCTTGTACCTCATCACTGTACATGCATGCCTGTTTCTGCATTATATTTAAATTGTGCAGGTACATGGAAAGTGGCGAAAGAGGCTGCAGGAAACAACAATGTCGTCATACTATGCATCTGAGGAAGTGAGGACATGCATCGAAATCGCATTAAGATGTGTGGAGAGAGACAGAGCAAAAAGGCCTACTATAGCCCAGATTGTTAATGAACTGAGTAACATTGGTACTGCTAACAGTTCGCCAGCAGGTCAGGTATACATTCTCACTGTCCATCAGTGGCTGATATCGTATTCTCCATAATTTTCCTTCTGCCCGTTAGTTTTTAGAACAAATTTACACAATAAAATATATTTAATGTGAAAATATGGTCATGTTCGAAAATATATTCCAATTTGTACTAAAAAAATATAATTCCAATAAAAAAAACAAGCACTCTAAAATTTCTCTTTAAATAAAGGTGTGTTGGTTACCTATATGGTAGAAAAAGTGTTTATGTTCAATGTTAATTAGATAACCAGACATGCAGATATGTTTTTCTCTTGCTCTAATAATTTTATGTACAAGTCCGATATATATTTTGAACCAATTTAAATATCCAAATGGTAATGATTTAGATTTTTAAGCATCCAATCACTATCCTGCACTCTTATCTCAAATATTTTGTTGGATTATTTAATACACTTTCTGTTTTGGAATGAAATAATTTTATTTTGATTATTTTGTGCACACTCCTACTTACCTGTCTTATATGATTGTTATTCCTTTTTTCTTGAGGAAAGAATCATCATGATGAGGACATCCATGATAGCTGTGTTCATAGAGATTCCAAATTTGTAAGTTCATTTATCATATTCATATTGGTATTAGTTCACCGATTAGCATTTTAGTAGCCACCATTTTTAGTTTAGCGTGTCTCTTATGTGGTATCATTGGCCTGCTTGGATCGTTCGTGTTAGTGTTAGTGGTAGTGGTAGTCTTTTGCACCCCCAACTAACACGTAACAAACTAACACCTTGGATGTTTTGATCCATGTGTTAGTTTGCATTTAATGCTACTGTTTCAATCATTTGAGGATCTAAAGAGAGAAAGAAAAATGAGTAAAAGGGGTGGGGCCCACCAGAACTAACACCAATTACCACCTCTTGGGGGTGTTAGTAATTTGGGGGTGTTAGTTGGGACTAACACCAAACTAACACACATACTTGGATTTTTTGTGTTAGTTTGCTCCAAAGTAACACTAACACATGCATCCATTCATGACCATTGCACTCTATTACAAATTCTTGATTAAAGTAATCTATGATATAATCAGAAGGACAGTAATCTGACATGGTACCATTATTTTTTCTAAGCATTGTTGCGTGTTTAATACAGTAATGCTACATTATTAATACTTTTACCACAGACTCCACATAGATATGGGAAATCAACTCACTGAAAGCAAAAAAAAGTACACGGCAGAGCAAATGACTGTCTTTGCTATATCCTTCCTCCGTACCAAATTAATATTCATTTTGTCTTTTCTAGATACTTTAATTTTGTTATGTATCTAGACATACCTATATATCTAGATGCATAACAGAAGAAAAGCATCTAGAAAAGCCAAAACGAATTTTAATTTGATATGGAGAAAGTATTTTGTGTGCCTCCGTAAAAAATTTAAATGTTCCTTTCTAAATGTAGTCGGCAACAGAGAAGACGGCGTGGAGGACCTCGTTATTGTTCACTCACTCCAAATATTGGTTGCCCATCTTAGTTGTACTGGTTGCCATATTTTTGGCATGGCCTCGATTGTGTCCAGGTATTGACGTAGTAGTGTTTTTTAGAAGAAGTATTGACGTATTATTTGTAGCTGAACAGGATCACTTTTTAACTTGCCTACGTTTCAAAAAATCTGCAGAGTCATGGTGCCGAGAAACTTGACGTACCTACAGAACGTCTTCATCAGCAGGAACACCCAAAAAGACACATAACAGCTCTGATGGTTTTTATGCAAAGCTAGAGCTGATTGAGTTATTAGACTGTCAAGCAAGCAAATGCCAATCTTCACAACTATTGTTCGTTCAAAAAAAAAAAATCTTCACAACTATTGTTTTCACAACCTTATATATGTGCCATAATATGCATATGCTGATTATTGACGTGAATAACTTCAGTGTTGAAAAGATCGGGACCCTTCTTTTACATGAAAACCTACTGTGCATGGTTGTTCCTTATTAATTACTACCCTCTCTAAGCATGTCCAATTTCATCAGCCAGCTTCCTAAGCATTAGAGCTCCCATTGTTTTGCAAGCCTCACAATTAGCCCAAAGAGTCACTAGCCAACAGCCTATCAACGATTTGTTCTCCAGTGACCTAGTTTCACCTTCGCTTGCCGAGAAGCCACCGGGCGGGGCGCCGTCCTCTTCCAGCCTGGCAGCCTCCATGGACAATGCGTAACCTTCCAATCTAATTATTTGAAGTTTGCAATTTGGCAGGAATGATTTTGTTTTTCTTTTTGGTGTGTGGGGGGGGGGGGTTGGTTCTGTAGTTAGTTATCCGACAGTGGATAAATGTCTTAAACATCTAAATGTTTGCTTGTAACCTACTATATACGCATTTTTTGTGTCACCAAACTCATCTTTGTTCAATTTTATCTGACATTTTTTTACGAATGCCCCATCAATGATCTCGACTCCTACACTCAAATTCTGGCTATGCTCCTGTTGAGAAGATCATATCGGGACCCTTTTACATGAAAACCTACTGTGTGGTTGTTCTTTATTAAGTTCTTCTCTGTGTCCTCCTGAGAAAAGCCACCACAATTTATATGTCCAATAATTATTGTTAAGCTCTTCTATGTCCTGAGTAAACCCTCACTAAGTGTGTCCAATTAATTATAGTTAATAAGCTCTTCTATGTCTTGAGAAAACCCTCTCTAATCATGTCCAATTTCTTCAGCCACCTTCCTAAGCAAGGTTTCGCTTTGCGTGATTGGGAAACGTTGGATTATATCTACACATATCAATATCTATACTATAAGGAGCGAAGACAATTGAAAACTTTTCTCACCTAATTTGGGTCCGCCTTACCCCTCATGCCGGACCCACCCGTCAGGTTGCGTGATGACCAAAAAGGTAGAACGACCATAAAAATCGCAATTTGGGGAGCGTTTCTGCTGAAAAGGGAATTTTTTTCTCACCCACCCCGCGTCTACCCACGTCCTGTACCCGCCTTAGGCCCACCACCCACGCCCCCACCCCGCACTCAGCCGCATACCCGGCACCTGCCGCCGCCTCGTCTGTCACGCGCCGCCACCGACGACGAGCTCAAGAAGGCCTACCGTCGGCTTGCCATGAAGTATCACCCGGACAAGAACCCCTCTCCCCAGCCGACTCCCTCTTCAAACAGGTCTCCGAGGCCTACGACATCCGTACTAACTCCTCGCCCTCCTCCTCCATTGCTGCCGTCGAGAGGAACACATCTGCTTAAGCCCCTCTTCCTGTCCCCTGTCTCGCAGGTACTCAGCGACCCGCAGAAGTGCGCATCTACGACCAGTACGGTGAGGACGGCCTCAAGGTCGGCGTGCCACCGCCCTCTGCCTCCACGCACAGTGCCGACGCCCACGGGTTCCGCTTCAACCCGAGGAGCGACGAGGAGATCTTCTCCGAGATATTCGGCGGCGGGTTCCCGAGGTTCGGCAGCGCCGCTGGGCCAAGGGAGGCGTTTAGAGCGTGGTTGCAGAGGAAGGCGCCGCTGATTGAGCGGCAGCTGGCTCACAGTATGCAGGACCTGTACAAGGGCGCCACTAAGAAGATGAAGATCTCCAGGGATGTACTTGACGCCGACGGGTGAGACCGCTGATTCCTTGTCCAATTTGTTTCCTGTAGATTACAGATTGACCACATGTTTTAGCATTCTGTTCCTCTGATCTGTAAAGATTGATTGAGCAAGGATGAGGGTTATAGTAGGGATCAGAAGAAACTTAGTGCTAGCCTACTAGGTCGTGCCTTTTATTAGATCTTTTGATTTTGACTTGCACATTGGGATTGGAGATGCTTATTTTGACTCTGAGCTGGCATATTATAATTTCAAGGCATGAGCAGTGTATGCTTTCTTCTTCAGTTGTCTCTAACTTTCTATCTGGGCTACAAGTTGAGACTTGAGAGATTTTATGAGTTGCGTCTCAATTCGCACACCTTTCAGAATTTGACACCCCTATCACAATGAGATGTGGTTTCGGTCCATGGAGTCTGTTTTTTTGTTGTCTCTCAGTTCCTCATACTTTTGATCAATATACACTATGTATTCTGACCTTTTCCTACACAGTGAATCTGTAGTTCTGTGGTGTGCCACCTACGTGTCAAGTTCGATATATGTTGTCAGCTTGTAGTCTTGACCACCATTCATGATTTATTTGGAGTTGACAAGATATGCTTTGTATATGACATAGGGTTGTTGTATGTATTGCACAGTGCACCTTCTATTTCACATGGTGCCTCAACATGTCAATCTTATCTTCCTTTTTTTTATAATGAAGAGCAAACTTGTCTTCTTTCACTATGATTTGCTTGATTAAACGCTTCGTGTCAAGTCAGATATATGTTGTCACTTTTAGTCTTGACCATCATTCATGATTTATTTGGAGTTGACAATATGCTTCGTATATGACATAGGCTTGTTGTATGTATTGCATAGTGCCCCTTCTGTTTCACATGGTGCCTCAACATGTCAATCTTGTCTTCTTTCACTATGATTTGCTTGATTAAATGTTGTGCCTTTCCGGTTTTCTTATTCTATTCTTATGCATATGCATTTTGGAATGTTGTCAAAATCTCTTGCTGTATAAATAATTGAGGGAATAACATTATTGCATTTATTGAATAGAATTAGTTAGATGAGAATTAAAGAACCAACGATATCAGTGATGCTAAACAATACATTATCCAATATCATCTAGATTCAGTTAGCAGTAAGAGATGTAGAACAATGTGATGGTGTTGCCGCTTCAGCTAATATTCTGGAGAATCACGACACTTCAACATTCTGGTGGATGGATGGAAAGAACTACAATAAAGGACATGAATGGAAAATGCTGGGTACTGACTGATCGCTAGCATTTTGGATGCTTCACTTGCTACTGCCAATGAACTGTTGCAATATTAAACGACAAATGTCTTTCGCATTTTAATATGTGCCATTATTATTTAATTCAGAAATGATAAAATGCACTCAAGGGCTAAAACGTACTCAAGGGCTGGAGCTTTATTTAATTTATGTGCCTTTAGCATTTTATTATTTGAATTTCATCTCAAGGGCTCGAAGTTTCAGTGGTGTAATGATATCCAGGACTCCAGGTACTTGCGTAATTTCTTTGTGCTTTACAGTGGTCAATTTGCAGGATAAATTTGATTGGTGAGTTGGGAACTTTTGTCACGTAGGGTAAAGATAGCGCATACTGTTTCAATAATTTAAACTATTCAATGCAAGATTGGGAGATTTTTTGCTGCATGCTCTTTCATATAGAAACATGATATGGCATTAGCTTATGGGCGTTGAGATGTGTTCAGTAGCTATTTATTAAAGAATACCAAGTACTAATTTGTAGCCAAATTATTTAGTTGTACACTAGCAATACAATTATCAGTTATACTTAATAGTTTGGTGCATTTTAAGCCTATTTAATGTCTGGAATCAACATAAATCTTATTTTTACAATATTTCTCATCATCTGTGCCACGGGATAGTGTGAAGATCAGTATGTTCATTGTTTCCGCAACTGAAGATCATGCTCGATATTTGACTATGTTGTATGTTTGTTCATCGGATTGCGTGTGGGCACCTAGACTACTTGTGTCCCAGAGAAAGAGAAGCAGGTGCAGAGAGAGGAACACAACAACGAGTGGTGGTTGTATGGTCAATGAGTGCGTACCACACCAGCCTAATGCTCAGGATGATGCACGGTAAGTTTCTATTATTAGCATGTATCTTCTAACCTCCATGAACATGTCAATGCAATCCCTCTCTTTCTTCTCTACTGTTCCAAGGGAAATCACCTCATGAACAGGTCCACATTGGCTCTGTGCTCCGTTTTGACTCATTTGCAGCTACCTAAAACTGAATCTAAAGGATAAAGAGGAAATGAGCAATGATGAGAATGAAGGAGTATGTCTATCTCAAGGTTCAGCTGTCACAAAGCTCAATTAAACCGGACAATATCATAGATGTATCTTTGGTACATGACCGGTCTTATACAAATCACTAGGAGCAGCTTATACTTGATAAAAATAACCAGATTACTTTATAAATAGTGACAATGCCACACCTCCAGTAGAGATGAATTTTCGTCCCTTCTTGACAAGGGTCAATCGGTCAAGGATGGATTGAGTCATTATTGTTAAGAGATAAAAGAATATATAACATGGACAAGAGCCATGTGAACACCGAATTTGGATTATTGTTGTATAAGTTTTGGTTCATGTTGAATTAAGACATGGTGGTACTTATGCTGTCATGCATAGAGCATTGGGAGAGTTGCTCTAATATCTTGCAAGAAAACGATTCACGCAAGATGATGTTACTTTCTCTTAGCTCAATTTATCTTGTTGCATGAAGAAGCTATTGATGCGTAAAAAGTACCGTCTCTATTTTTGTTTTTTAATAAAAGCTGGAATTGATTTCTCAAAAGAAAATAAATTAAAATGAATTAACTATAGATTTCTTTTGTCTGTTTGTTTAAATTTAAACACACATGTGTGTCGCACGTGCACTTTACTAGTTATATTATAAGGACGAACGTAACGTTCCAGGAAAAAAAACACACTACGAGAGGATGAAAGCGTTAGCTAGGGCAACCATTTCTCCAACTGTCCTGTCCATGACATTTTGGTTTGCTGATGAGTGATGATCCACAATTTTCCACCGCAAGTGCGCCCATATTACACCGGGTCGTGTTCCGAGTACCCGGGGCACGCGACAAATAATTCTGCCCCCCTCTGTCAAAAGCTCATCCAAGCTGCAACAATTAACAAATCCTTGGCGACCAATTCTGTGGCATGCAACTATGCAAGACCCCACTTTTGTCATGGTTAGCTTGTCCATCTTGTGCCTTGTTTAACTGCTCAAATTAAAATGAAATAAAATGCGCAAACAGAACTACAAGTGGTGGTGCAGACTGTAGACCAACATTTTTTTTCTAGAGAATAAAATGAAATAAAATGCACAAACAGAATCGATCAAACTACATGTGAATTAGAGATAAATCAAATCATTCATAGGTGTTACTTACGCTATACCGTTGGCCGGGCCGATAAGGGGCAGGGAGTACGATGTACGATGCAGGACAGGCGGCGACGGACGAGACGACCAGTCTGCACTCTGCAGCGGCATAGCTGCCGTTGATCGATCTTGATGAGAACCGATCCGGGCGTCCGAGTATCCGAGTAGTATGCCTCCGAATTTGACCGGGCTTCGCTGCAGCTTCGCGCCCGGCCGCGACTTTGACCGGAACCCGCAGCGACTATTCCACACCCCGCCTCTCTTCTCCGCTCTAATTTTATTTACCACCCACTTGTTGCATCCGCCAGACCGCCACCTCTCCCTTGGAAAATCAAATACTCCGACCGCACGTCCACACCAACTCCTCCCCTGCCTGCCATCGGATCGGCTTCTTCCTCCGCGCTGCGTACTATAAAGCAGCTGCCTCGCTGCTCGCCAACTCACTCTCGCGGCCGCCACCCGCCAGCTACCCTGCTCAGCTTAGCTCCACCACCACCGTACCATCCATCTCTTGTGCTTATTGGTTTGCTGGTGCCCATCGATCGAGATCTATCCATCGTATCCATGGATGAAGTGTGGTGCGGCCTACTGCAGGACCTGCAGCAGCTGCAGGACGGCGACCTTGCCGGCGGCCTCAACCCATCAGCTCCTGACCTCCACGACCATGACCCCTTCTGGCCAGCTCTAGCGGAGTACGTGTGCACTAGTGCTGTAGCTGCTTCGTTTCACTCGATCGGTTGATCTGATGGCTCGTGCGCTGTTATTAACATTCTTGTGGTGTGATGTGTGCAGCTGCGCCACCAGCTTCCTTGCCGGCGGCGACGACACCGCGTGCTTCGGAGTCGCCGGCATCGACCTCTCCGGAGGCTCCGATATGGGAAAGGCGGCGGTGGACGGCATGGACACGGCCAGCTTCTTCGCCGAGAACGACGGCCACATGATCCACCAGCAAGAGCAGCAGCCGGTGTACTCGTCGTCGTCGCTCTCCTCCAAGCGCTCCCTCTCCATCGACAGCGGCGGCTCCTCGTCGACCTTCTTCCAGCTCGACGACGCCGCCCTCACCACCGCGGGCATCTTCTCGTCGTCGCACTCGCACCACTCCGCGGCGCCGCCCGCCGCCGCGCAGGACCCGTTCGCTGCCGGCAGCGAGGACGAGGCGCTCATGCGGGCCATGGTGGCCATCATCTCCTCGGCGTCGCCGTCCTCCTCCGAGTCCTCGTCGCCGGCGCTCAGCCAGGACACCACGGCCGCGCTAGCCGCCGCCGCGCAGCCGCGCCCGCGCGGGGCCAACGTGACCGTCAGGAGCACCAACCTCGCCGTGGGGCCGGAGGGGATTACGTCTTCGCTGACCAGCGCCGCCGCCGGCGGCCGGCAGCAGGAGGAGGACGCCAGGGCGGCTGCGGCCGGCGGCAACAACAGCAGCCAGGTCTACCACATGATATCGGAGAGGAAGAGGCGGGAGAAGCTCAACGACAGCTTCCTCACGCTGAGGTCCCTCCTCCCACCTTGTTCCAAGGTATGCAACTATGCAACTATGCATTCATCCATTCATCCAAATCTCCTTGGTTGTTACATGTTACAAAAGTACTATTTTATCTTGCCTTGAACACTATCTTCATGTCATGATTAACATCCTTTTTGGTGCAAAGTTCAATTTCCACCTTTCACTTCATAAAAAAAACCAACCTAGGAGGAGCTATATGTGTGTCTCCATTAAAAGGAAGATATGTATAACTCGTCTCGATGAGAACTCGAACTTGGGTGGGCAAAACAAGTGGACGTACATTTACACACCTTCAACTAGTTGGCATTTAGATTTATTGATAATGGTGTTTGCTATATAATTCAAACGTCCGATGCAAAAAAAAAGTATTGTTTCTTGTAAAACTGTAATGTTTACATAAGATGAATATAGAAAAATTTTGTTCTCACACATTTTTCTCGCCAATCAAGTTTACTGAAATAGATTGAGAAATCCATTTGGCCATATTTAATTTGTTGTTTTTATCTTTACATGGATATATAGATCCGTTGCAACGACGTGACCTGTGCTATTGTAGAGGCAGTCTAACCTAGAAAATATATTCACCCGGACGAAAATGTCAAATTCTGTGTTGCTGATTTACGATAGGATCAGATGGTCTGAAAGGGACCCCAAGAAAGTTGTGCCAAGACCTTGTATATAGCTTTTGTGAGGCAGAGAATAGATCCTCTGTTCTCCTTTAACATTTTGAAAGGTGACTTGGAAGAAGGGAAGTCTTGCCACTATGTCCAGCCTTGCGATGTGTGTAGCATTATCGTTTAATCTTTTGATTTTTGAAAAGGACATTGGTAGAGGAAGGTGGTTAGAAGCGCGCCAGAATAGATTCTTAAGATAGATGGTCCCTAGTTGCGCAAGCTGAAAAGGTCCACTACCATGCATGGAAGCTTCCAAGAGGACGTACACTTGTGCATCATGCTAATATTGCCACCGAGATAATTAAACAGGGCTATGATAGCTAGGATTATGATCTTTAATAAATTGTAGAGCCGGTTGAGGCTTTCAGCAAAATTGTTTAAGTTGCTGCTAACAAATGACAGTACTTTCAGTCAATGTAAATGTATGATGCTGTTCTGAACATTAAACAATCAAAGAAGAAGCTGATATATAAACAACAAACAAGAACTCCAAATTGCAAGAAGAAAAAAGTGAGCATCAGTTAAATTTCTGTAATGGATCAAATATGCAAGGGCATAAACACGCAGAAGTAGAAAATAATTTTTCTGTTAAAGCGTATCACTATAATATTTATTAGAATAAAAGTAATATTCATTTCATCTTTTTTATGTATATACAAGAAGACTAATTTTTTTCTTGTAGCAATTTTTCTTAGAGGGTGATAATAATAAAATATCTGCTGAGTTGCAAAGTAGGACTTAGAAAGTCAAGCATGCAAGCTGGTCAATAGTTTCTTCTTTCCAAAAGGCATGCATCACCCAAAGGAAGGCGATTGGAAGGATGTCTACTGTGGTCCACAAATACGCAAGTTGAGACAATAGTTGGTACAAGAAGCAACAACCACAAAAAGGTCCAAAAGCCTAAACTGCAGGTTGATATATAAGGAATAATATTGGGTTATTAATTGGGAGGAGAAACAAAAGCCACATCTCACCATCCACATAGTACTTTACACTTTGCAGTGGTTGCCACGAAACAGCCTGTCGCCTGCGTAGAAGTAGAACTACTGGAGGACATTAGCAGCATATGCATGCTTGATTGATTGGGCTGTCGTAATCAGCCGAGGACAGCAGATTAGGACATCAGCCACCCGGTGAAACCTATCCTTTCATGAGTATGACAAAAGTTTGAGATTGCCTTTTTCATTGACACCCCACAAAGTCCCACTAATCAGGAATAAAGGTGATGATATGCGCGGGCATGCAGCTTCCGACATAGTTCCAATGGAGAAATTCAAGCTCCCAATGCTAACTTTTAACTTTAATTAGAAAAAGAAAATTAGAATTCACCACTCTAGCAGGATGACGGAAATCTTCTTTCCTTTACAAATTTCTAATATAATCATTACGCATTTATCCTTTTCCATGACATTTTTTAAAGAAAAGAAATTTTGTTAAACCGCACCCGTGTACGCATGCATCGCAGAAGGACAAGACGACGGTGCTGATCAACGCGGCGAGCTTCCTGAAGACGCTGGAGGCGCAGGTGTCGGAGCTGGAGGAGAAGAACGCCAAGCTGGAGCGGTACGTCCCCCGGGAGGGCAGCGCCGCGGCGGCGGCGGTGGCGCACCATCGGAGGGCCAAGGTCCATATAAGCAGGGCGGCGGCGGCGTCGGGCGACGGCGGCGGGCGGCAGGTGATCAGCCTGGTGGTGATGGTGATGGTGGAGTGCGACATCGTGGACCTGGTGCTGCACGTCCTCGAGTGCCTCCGGTGGATGAGCGGCGTCGTCGGCGTGCTCTCCGTCGACGCCGACACCTACTCGCCGCAGGCGCCGCTCAAGGCCCGCGCCAACATCAAGCTGCACATCATGGTAATAAAGCCCTCCTGGCAGCAGGAATGACATCTCTGGATTGAGTTATGCCTGATTTAGAACGCAGGAATTCTTGTTACATGTTGGATGACCTCTGTGTGTCTTAATTTGTGATCATGTGCATGGCAGGACGACGGCTGCTGGAACGAGGCACTGTTCCACGAGGCGATGACCAAGGCCGTGCACGACGCGACCTCGTCGTCCCCGTCCTCGTCCTCCTGCGCCGCCCCGGCACCGCTCGTGGCCGCGGCCTAGTCAGCAGCAGGCCAACGCCACGCCACGTAAGGCCCCCCTGCCACCTCGATCGGTTCTTCCGCCACAGGCTGGCTGTGAAGAAGAAGCGACGACCGGTTCAGCCATGGCCATGCCATCGGATCAGATCAGCATTGGGCTCTCGGCATCAGTCATCGTTGGACTTTGAATTGAAGGGGTACGGTAAAATGAAACGTACCAGCGCCGGTACGAGTTCGCATGCGGTTCTTCTGTAGTAAAGACGATGTGGCACGACGGGTGGGTGGTTATAACCAGAAAAGGTTGTACTACTGTATTAGTTTATTGTTAGGAGTACTAGATCGTTTAACTTTTTAAAAGTTCATAGATACTATTATGCACCTATCATAATAATATCTAAAAACTTAAAAAAGTCAAACTAAAATTTGGAACGGAAGGAGCAGTAAGAAAACCCTGTGTGCTGCCCCATCATCGTGACAAGTAAGTTGCGGATGATGGTACACTGAGGTTTTAGGTGTAGTGTGTGATGCATGGGTAGAGTGGTCAGTACCGCCTCTTCAAAAGAAGAAGAAAAAAAAGCTGGCGACACTAGTTTGGTAGTTGGTACCAACATAGTGGAGGAAGAATTTTGTGTACATAGGAAACAAAGCTCGGATGAGCACTTCAGATGAAGAATTGTATCACAACTTGAATTTGCATCAGGGATCTAGTTCAAATGATGGGGCCCGTAACTGCATCCTTATCTGTTAGCAGCGCTCACAGGCGCCTCAATTCTAATCTCCACTCGGTTATATATCCCCTGTTCGTCTAGCTTATCAGCCACCAACTAACAGTACTTTTTTCTCAGAGCAAATCAATATCAGAGTCATTGGTTTTTTTTTCTTAGAACAAATCAACATCAACCATCAGCCATCAGGCTCCCTTCTCTCGCAAGCTCTGATATCATATAATCTCATGACGAACGAGCTCGACCACCGGAAGCACATGGCCGGATGGGGCAGGAACACTACTGCATATAATTGTCTATCACCAGCGGCGTGTTAACACAACAGTTACATGCATGTTTTAAGAGATGTGCTCATTGTCAACCGGTTGAAATCTAGATTATCTATCAATCGATCAATTTTTGGGTTGTGACTGGGGGTTCGGCGTTGGGCGGGAGGTGGTGGTAGAGGTCGGCGGCAAGGTCGCCGCCAGCCAGGGTGGTGGTAGAGGCCGACAACATTAGTATTCCGGGGTTTCCGGTGCTTGGGGGCTCCATCTCCATGGCCACACCGCCCTTAGAGAAGAAGGTTCAGGGATGGGAGGAATCAACCGGCGGTGTGTGGGCGGGCGGCAAGGCGACGGAGAGCCACCACCGGTCAGAGTTGTGGTGCCGGCGGTCGGGCCTGGTCCTGGGCGTGGGGCGTGACATCGGAGAGGTTAGGGGAGGGTTAGGTTTTGATATTTGAGTGCTGCCTATGGAGGGAGCTTCGAGGAAGTTCGCCGACCGGCGGTGGAGGTGGGAGAGACGGTGTGGAGCGGATGCGGCGAAAACGCTGCCGGAGCCGGGCGGCAGAGGCGGCGGGGGCATCAAACTCGGACGGGTTAGCATTGGGCGGTGCAAGAGGGTGGCTGCGAAGGTGGCGGAGGCCATCGGAGCAGGATGGAGGAGAGGGACGGCGGGGGCATGGCATCGCTTGCGGGAGTCGCGGCTTCGCTATCGAGACTTGGATGTCGCTAGTGGCGGAGTTGGCCTAGAATTTTAGGTGCGGCAGACTAACACGACAAAAAAAACTGCCAAAAAAACTGCTATCGACTCCCTCAAAATAGCTAGCGTAAAAATATAACTATCGAGATACATGCTCTGTTGGATGATACTTTTTTTCTTCCAAATAGCTATTTTTAGCTTTGCAAGAGATTTTACCTCATCTGTTGGAGATGCTTTTAAAGTAACTCTCAATACTCTAGAGTTTGTCTTCCTTTTATGTATTCTGAACTCTGAAATTGACTTATTAGGTATTAGGAGTACAAGAGTAGTGATTAGATAAAACAAAATAAACTCTCATTACAATGGAATAAAAGTAATGCTATCTTTACCGACTCTACGTCTAAAGAAAATGAAAAGCTGAAACATTACAATTTATTTTGCTGCGGTTATTTCTGTAAATTATGAGGAATTTGTCAATGAAAATACAAATTTCTTATAATATCATAACTGAAGAAATGATATTACAAATATCCAGCTGGAAATAAACTAAAGTTTGCCATAGGTGTCTTGAGACACTTGTAGCCACTTCAAAATTGAGACCTACATTTACTGATTCATGTCAGCGATGAGAATTCAGAAATGAAATATCTGCCTAAGAATAAGGTCCACATATAGGAAATATATATTAATCGTATGAACCCCTCAAATTTCTTTGCAATTACAGTTGCATTGTGAAATATTCACCACCCTTTAGACGCAGTTATCATCAAACTAAATATTATTGTACCTTATGTGTGCCTATCACGACTGTATTATGATTCTATGACTACATAGCAAGAATGTTATTTGGCATCTAGAAACCTACTGCTACTCCAACATGGAGAGATAATCCAATCACCTCCATATATATGGATATTATTATGTATGCCTTTATATATGAAGTCTTTTATATAAACATGTATCAACACATGGTCACTTGCACCATAACCTTCTGTAATATGTTCTAGAATATATATACATTTATATCTGTAACAAAATGCATCATCTTCATCATATACGCAAATCGACATTGACTTGCTTCTTTTTCAGTCGTGCGCGTGGGTGCGCCCAAATTACTAGTCTGTTTACATAGGACCAAAAAAAGTCATTCTCAAGCAGATGATCAACTAATAATACTTGTTATACAATTCAGATTTCAGAGAAGAAGATATGTTTCGAAGGGTTTGATCTCTATTAGAAAATAATACTGGAGCTTTAGACTTGCTTTGACTATTCCTCCAAAAATGTTGTGCCCTCCTCCACTATCCAATCTGCACATATATAAAAAAATTGTTAACCATTTAGCAATTGTTAGAGATTGCCTATCAAAACTCTTCTCTCTAAGCATGGTAAATTTGTAAATAAAAGAAGTCAGGGGTGTGACCAAACATGTGTGCAGCTATCCCCAGATGTCAAGGAGACAAGCAATACTCAGGTGAGCAGATAGTTGCAGGTTTAGACATTCAATCACTCAGTCCTATTACAATTTGTTTGCCAGTACAATTGCAGCAATGACAATAGAAGATCCATTAGCTTCAGTTCTTAGTGACTACAAAATCACTATCATTGTGCAAGTGTGAAATAACACAGCTAGTAAGTCAGAACAGAACTCAGGGAAAGAGTGCAGTAAAAAATATGGCTGTGCACACAACAGACATACTTAATCTACTGGACTACTGACTACACAAAGAGCTTTTGAATCTACATGCAAAGGCAGCAGACTCATACATGCAACATAGTGCTTTACTAGGATGTCTCGGTATGACTGTATGCAATCTAATAGTAGCTACTCATGTATACTGAATGATCCTTATGAGGAAAGGATGACTCAAAAGTTCATTGCATTAACAACTGTACATGCCGTTACAGATAAATTTTCTACATAGTGATTAACATTAAGAATGTTTGCTCCAAATAAATATAAAGAGAAAAACTAGGAGTTGTGGCTTTGTTAGTTTAGAATTACTTTTTTTTCTAATGAACATCCATAAAAATGTTTAAAGCTACATTATTTTATTCATGAGAATTAGCTAAGATACATCCAGTATTAGTGGAGTGCAGTCAGTTCAACTGCAGTGAACAAACAAACACAGATCATGAGGGAAACACAGAAAGGGCCCGTTAGGGTTGTTTTCGTGGGCCGGATTGGCTTACTAACGGGCCGAATGGCCACGCCCATCTTTAGTCAAAAACAACCCTAACGCAGGCTTCCCAGGCTAAATAACAAGCCTTCCCTCCGCCGCCGCCTACCCCACCTAGCGCCGCCACCGCCGCCGCTCCGATCCCAGCCAGCAGCCTCCACCGCCACCGCTCCGATCCCAGCAGCCACCATGGCTACCGTGCTCACCCGCCCCACCGCGAGCACGGTCCAGTGCTTCGGCCGCAAGAAGACGGCCGTGGCCGTGGCCTACACCAAGCCGGGGCGCGGGCTGATCAAGGTGAATGGCGCTCCCATCGAGCTCATCCGCCCGGAGGGGCTCCGCCTCAAGGCCTTCGAGCCCATCCTGCTCGCTGGGCGCTCCCGTTTTAAGGACATAGACATGAGGATCCGCGTCCGCGGCGGAGGTAAGACGTCGCAGATCTACGCCATCCGCCAGGCCATCGCCAAGGCCCTTGTCGCCTACTACCAGAAGTACGTCGACGAGGCCGCCAAGAAGGAGGTCAAGGACATCTTCGGCCGCTACGACCGCACCCTCCTCGTCGCCGACCCCAGGCGCTGCGAGCCCAAGAAGTTCGGTGGTCGTGGTGCCCGCGCCAGGTTCCAGAAGTCGTACCGTTGAGCGTTTGCTCTAGATCGGTGGTGCTGTTCGTGCTGGTTCTCTACCTAGGTGCAGCAACATTTATGCTATCGCTATGCAAGTTTAGGCCTTGTTTGACATTGTGATATGAATGTGATGAGATGATTAAACTATCAGAATATGGTCTTGCTTCGTGTCTATGGTGTTGAATTATCATAAGATTGCCCTACACTCTGCTATGTACCATTTGCCTTTCAGGAATTCCTTGCTGTTCTAATGCAAAGTGGATTGTATGTAGCTGTGGTTCTACTCTTCTATTGATTGTAGTGCTGAGGATGTCCATGTTCTGTTCCATTTACAGTGTTGAAGATTTGTCACTGGCTCACTGCAATGGTTATCCTTCATCCTGTTTTATTATTTTGAGGTGGCAATTCCTTTTCTATTAATCTTTCTGCGCCCATACCTTTTAACAAGTGTCCTTTTTGTTATGAATGTGGCACAAAAGGACATTTTGATGGGTTTTCAACCTGTTATCTTCATAGTTTCCAGAAGTGATCAGCCATTTTCCCTTTCTTTTTTTTTGGGAATTGCTCTATATGCATTTGTGTTGTCGCCTTGTCGGGATCCGGATTTTAAGTATCCTATATAGACGGGGCTTTGGTGGTTACATAACTTTTTGCAAATTGTTGTGAGATGGATGAAATTGCAGCTAGTAATTGTTGTTTGCAAGACATCTTTCAATACTAGTATATTTTGTTATAGAAATTTCAAACTATCACATTGTATTCTTATTGATACTTGTGTCAGGTTTAATATCCTGATGATCTTGTACGTGGTGTCCTGGCAGGTAACTGATCCATGGTTGTTGCAATTCAGTGTATGCTTGGCTTGCGGCTTACATGAGCTGCTTTACTCTTTGAATCCTGGGCTTTTAGTCTCGGTAGCTCGTGTATGTCTGGACAGTTATGGCTGGCATATTTGGTAAACTGTTGTTCCTCGATTGAACTGTTAGAGCAGCCGCACCGTATAACCGTCCATGAGGGTGCTGCTAGGGCCTGATGCGTGACATGTGAAGCCATACTTCTCGTTCCCCTCCAGCGTGTAGCCACGCAACTTTGTCTAAAAAGTGGGCTTCACAAAGAATAAAAAATCCATCAAATAACTCACATCTCTCTCCTTTCTTTCACTGTCATCTATACCCCACCACTCAGTGAAGCCTAGCGCCTGGTGCAAAGTTCAGCGTCTGCTGCTTTGTAGCAACCTCGTAGCACTTCCTCTGCAGCGTATATCTAGGAATCTTTTTCTCTCATCAGAGCACCCTCAAAATTCCAACGCTAGAGCTGCTCTTACTGTGTTGATGCGGATGTGCTGTGATGTTTAAACACGGTGTTAGCAATCCAGAATTACCCTATTGCAGATGATATATTGATATGCATGTTAGTAGTCAGTACCATATTGGCACTTGACACAGTTTAATGGAGTAACTTTACATAGGAAACAGATCCCATGAGCATATGGACAAATGTGCAGAGACATAAAAGGGATGATGTATTATACCAAACGTTTGCTTTTGTAGCAGCCGAGCAGGCAAATAACCCAAAAAAGCCTCCCAAAGTTTCTCATAGTTACAAAACCATCGCCGTATAGGGCAACCTTAACCTAAAATATAAACAAATTTTTACACAACGGGGGCAGTTTTTGGGATGAGGGAACGGAACAAATCAGTCCCTTATCCTCAAAAGAGCACATAAATTCCTAGCAAAAAGGAAAACAAAGAGCAAGATGAAAATTGCGGTACAACATGAGGCAATTGCCTTCTTTTTACATGAACATATATGTATCCTAGTATGGCAACTAGATACTTGTGGTCGCATCCCAAAGCCGAAGAAGCCCATTGCGACCACCACTGCATATCCTTTTCCTATCCAGGTCTGATGCTATACACCTCACCTGCAATAGGGCAAGTTAAACCCCCCAAAAGAAGGGAAAATACAGATGCTCAGAACAGAAGAACAATTATCCCATAATGGAAATGAGACTTAGCTACCCATGATATGTGATGTTACTAAACGAGTTCATTACAAGTATATAAGGAACCACATATCTTAATCATATGGCATACATATAATCATGCTTAGAGAAGTTGATTAAATGAAACAAAATATAATCATTGTATAATTAGCATAAATGAATCATGCCCTCAGAAAGTGATTTATTAAATAATAGTTGAACATAAAAATATCGTAGGAGCATCACTGGCGTGATTGACTCAAATATAGGACATTCTTTCTAAAAGCAGGCAGTTTTACTTGGTGTAGGTCATCGACATATGTGGCCTGGCTTACACAGCACTTTTAATTTTGCAATGGTGCAAAAGGTAGAGGATAGTCTGTGCCTAGCTAAAGTCACACTAGGCAGGTCAATACTGGAATTGGCAAGGAATGAACTAAACGAATAAACATATGAAAGTTAAGATGAGAGATGAGATGCATACCACAGCAGCAGTTTTCTGGGGAGTTCTGTAAAGCTGCCAACCTGCAACTTTTGATCCTGCATTTGAGAAGCCACCGAACCTTTCTTGCGGCCGATGGAAAAGAGACATAGAATTATCAGCAGCACCAATTCCTAGCCAGTGGTCACCGGCACTAATGGACAGAACAGATGCTGTGTGAAGTGTCAGATTCTTGACACATTTTATTCCTCCTACAAAAAAGAATGAAATGCTTTAGTTTCAATCACCTGTTTACCACATGAAAACTATTTTTCCTTGTGCATCAGCTAAATGTTAGACTTTATACAGAATTCCAAAACAAAAACAGGAAAGGAATAAGGTTCACCATTGTCGGGAAAACTAAATATTTCTTCAAACAATTTACGTCTGCATGGTCAACGCTACGATGCATTTTTCTGCAAATACTAGCAACATGTCCTAAAGTCATTGGCACATGTGCTGCTGCTAAAGTGCAGCTCCATGTGTCCCAAATTATTATTCATTTTGGCTTTTCAAAAGCTCTAGAAAGCCAAAATGAATAGTAATTTGGGAAGGAGGGAGTACGTACTAATACTAAATAGCATGCTATTCGCTATTGAGTCAGTGGTGAATCTAGAAAATCTTGAATCTGTTGTCACACAAGTGATTATTGGTAAAGCCAGCTCTGTAACACAGTTCAGTCTCTAATCTCTATAAAGCATGGTCATCATGCATGTACAAAACCACAAATCCTCCTTTAATCTAAAATTAACTTCCAATGCAGAATCCATATTATGGCATGTTATCTCACTACAATTATTGGATCAATTAAATAAGAATACCAACACATTGATGTTAAAATAGCTGAGGCACATTAATTATACACCTTTTAGGGTTTGTGAAAATATATGCATGCGATCCTGAAGGGACCCTTTTTTACTATTGTTGTGGCAAGTGAGCCAGGCTTGGCCTTGGACTGAACGTGGGAGCAGTAGTCGGCAGCAATAGATGAGGATTAGTTTGTATAGGTTAGTTAGCATATAAGATTTGATTAGTTATTTGGACAAGATTTGTTGGGAGATTTGTTACAGGCATCTGGTCTATAAAGGCAGCCAGACCCAGAAAGTAGTCAAAGCCTTTGCAGGAGGGCGACGAATAGTTCTTCATGCTATTTTTACCATATCAACTGCAGTACCCTATTACAAAATGTACTTATGATTTCGTGAAAGGGATATTTCACTGAGACTCATTTACATTGCACCCTTTAAAACTTGATATCACTCAAACATCTCAGAGCAAAGAATGCACACACACCAGTTTCCCAAAAATAGGAACAAAACCATCAATGCAGTAGACAGAAATTGGTTTAAAAAAAAAACGAAGACCTCACCTTCATTTTCCCAAAATCGTATGAGCCCATCAGAGGAACCTGTAATAAATTAAGAAACAAAATCATGTGACACGTAGAGTTCTTGGATATACATATATACAGCAACATTTCAGGCTGCCCTGTTCTTAAAATGAGATATAGTCACCTACCAGTGATAATTCCTTTATCTGAAGGTGAGTATTCAACACAGAGTATGGGACCTGCATGGCATGCTAACACTGCATCGCATGTTCCCCGGTTAAGGGACCACACTCTAGCAGTCCAATCATCACTCCCCGTTATTATGGTTTCTCCAGTCATCCTCATTGATCTTTAGTCGACAAGAATTTATCAAAATCAGATGTGCCCATAAACAAAGAGGGTTGAAAATTCAACTAGACATTACCTTATCCACTTTGTATGCCCTTGAAGCTTGAACATCTGCTTACTGGAGCGAATGTCCCAGACACGCGCCATTCTGGTGGGAATAAAAAAACAGAATAAATTGCAATTCCACTCAAAATTATTAAAAAACTAAGTATCCAAAATCCTGTTAGGGTACATACACATCTCTTCCAGCAGCTGCCAGAATTCCAGTGGAATCATCATACTCCATACAGAGAACAGCACTTTGACAACGACCCACGGTAGCAACACAAGTATCAGTCCGGACATCCCACATCTTAACAGTACCATCATGGGATGAAGTAAGGACCCGTTCTCCTGAGAGCATCCGGACTGAACTAACCTATATCAATGTTGAACACAAACATGCTTCATAGTTACTGCGGAGGGGCAACTAGAAGGTTAATAAAATGAATATACAGCTATTTGTAAGATCCTCACCGGTGCCTCATGGCCCTTAAGCTCTTCAAGAAGCTTAAAAGTCTGCTTATCCCAGACAATAACAGACTGATCATCAGCTCCAGAAACTATTTTACCACGATCTGAACTGATTGTACGAATTGTCCTGCACATATTGAAGAGATTAACAAATAAATTCAGTGGATGAAGTGAATGAAATGGGCAATCTATATTCTAGAATTAATCTCAACAACAATACAAGAGCGACAAGAAAGGGTAGATCCTTTGAAGATCTATCTCGATTCAGTTAATTCCTATAAGGCTAGAAGCACCACCAAACATTGTATTGGCCAACAACCACAAAAAAACATTGCCGACAGTTCATAACTAAAGATGGTTTCTCAAATGGATAATCTTGCCTTACGATCAAGCTTGGTATATCCCTTGGATAATATCAAACATAATTTTAAGCAAAAAAAAAAGAAGAAGAAAACATGCTTGCTACTCAGTACTTAATAGAGGCAGAATGGCACCAATAGAAGTTCAATCAAATAGATAGAAACACTATATATAAACCTCATTAAATCCCATTTCTTGAAAATGTTCATCTACAAGATACTCCATTTCAAAATGTAGGTCGTTTTGGCTTGTCTAGCTACATAGTTTTGTTGTGTCTAGACATAACCCTATACTTAGGTGCATAGCAAAATCTATGTATCTAGAAAAAATAAAACCTACATTTTGGAACGGAGGGAGTATGGTTCAAGTTGCATCAATTATAAGTCAGCTCCAAATATTTGCATGTATGTAACATACATAAACCAGTGAAAAGAGAATATTTATTCTTTCAAATCCATGCTCTGTCTCAGTTGAGAAAAAACTAGCTAGTTTACAAGACATTAACCTGCGGTAGGGTCAAAGTGTGAATTCAGTATTTTGTGCAGGTAATCATTAAATCTGATAATTCAGATGATGGCTAATACCTCGTATGCCCTTTAAGTGTTGCTCGAAGTTCAGAACCACGCAAACTTGGATCCCAAATTTTTACCTGTGAAATGTACAAAACAAAATTGAATGATCTATGTCCACATCAAAGACATATAAAAGATATCTTCTAGTAATTAGCAAAGCTATTAGCCCTAGAACCGAGGAATGGTTGGAACATGTGGAGTTAAGCATTGAAACAAACACTATTACCAACAAAATTCTAAATAAAGTGCACATGAAGTTTTGCTTAATTCAAATGATCAATTATTTTCCCCAAGAAAATTGAATGGACAGATGTTAGCCTTTCTCGACACAAAGGAAATCAATATCTGCCAATTTGCATCATAATTATTTGTGTTAATGTAAATTTCCCTTCTCTTCACAAAGTTTTCCTATTCGATGTTGGCATAATCAAAGAATAGAAGTATGATTAGCATAACTATATAGGCCTGAAGGATGCTGTTATGCATGATAATGAAGTGAACTGCGATGCTTGATCAAGTATGGCAAAAAGTAATCATGCAAGGGTCAATATAAGCTTTAAGCTAACCGTGCAATCTGTGCTTCCACTGATGAAAAAGCCAGCATCTTCACGATCACCAACAAGATCCCAGACCTCCTTTCTTGTTACACAATGAAGAGCAGTAATAGCACCTGTATGTCCTCTAAGGGTCCTCATATTTGTTTGAGTTTTCCTTTGTGCAGCAGACATGTCAGGTTTGCCCGTAGTAGAAACAGTACTTGCATCATCTGAAATTATACCAAGATATTATATTATAAGATCTATTATATTAAGGTCCTCAGATGGTTGTAGCTGAAAACTTACTTGCTCGGTTGAAAGAGCTGGTTCTTAAACTTCTGTCTCTGCTGAACATACTATGCACCCAACTTCGCCCTAACACAGATGCTTCAGCAGGTTGTTGGCTTTCATCAGACACATCAATGGCATGAGGTGAGGCCATGCCATATGACTGCAGTGGCTGACTTTTCCCTGTAGCAACCCCCCAATAGCCAATACGGAGTTGTTGTAGATGTGTGAGCAATGCTCTAAGTTTGATCTGAGGGAAGTTTAAAGGAAATGTAAGAAAGCAGGTGTCTAAAGCAACCCATTCATAACAGTGAAAGTTCCAGTTTGACTTACAAGCTGCTTATAACCCAAGTTATTTCTCTCGGCTATTTTCTCAATCATATTCCAAGAATCGATGTCAGGTAATCCCAATCCAGCCTTAATTATTTAGTACAATACAGTAAGTTAGGGACAGTCAAATTCAGTTCTTTTGGAAATAACATGAAATGAAAGCAATCCAGTACCATGTGAGTTGCCATGACAATAAGCTGTGCAGTAACTAATGTTACGTAATTTGCTGACCTGAAGAACAGAAGAAACAAAGATAAGACAACACAGAACATGCAATCCTACTAAAATTCTTCATTGCAAATATACTAAATTTTTCTCCATGCAAATAAATAGTTGATTAGTGCTGTTATTGAAATATCTGCTGCACTTCTGTTAAGCTAACATAATCCAATGATATAAATGATGTTTATCATTTACATGGTTTTAAAGTCTGGAACCTTGTCCACAAACTGTCATCTATACTGAGAATATGATTCTTTCAGTCCCATGCAAGGAATTGAGGCTGAGATATCACGGAACAATACAATATTTCAACTTACTTGTTTGAACAATTTTCCATCAAATATTCAAAGTAGACATCCCAGAAACTGCAATAGAAGCAGTCACATGTCATAATCGAACACAGATTGATAGCAAGAAAAATAAAAATAAATAAATAAGAGCAGGATAGTCACAAACTTCTAGACACACTGTAATCATTTGGAAAAATAAATTATATACAGTAAACACATCAAAAGAGTAGAAGTTGGTGCTTTGAACTAGCTACTGGGACAGTGATTTCCACAAACAACTTAAGTACCACATCATCTGTTACTAAGCATATTTGTTTAGCATTCCTTCTAACTAAGAGAAAACTGAACTAGCAGTCCCTTGATTACTAGCTGGTCAAGTGTTACACGCCAGACTCCTATCTGGATAAACTCTATCAGTTTAGAAAGTGTAGTTCCAGAAGTAGTAGCATTACTCGGTGTCTCTAAAAATGGATAATATGACAAAGTAATGTGTCTTCAAGTCCATGTGTTAATGGAGAATGACATGGAAACGAAATTCAGATGCTCAGTTTGTTGCTTCAACAGGACACAGAAAAAGGTGTAACTAAGGCTCCAAAAAAATGGCCAGCATCATAACATGATACCAGTCAAGAAAACGGTCATTCACCAATTACTTGCAGTACCGGTAGTACATAAGTACAGTCCACCTTACAAGCATTTGTACAGTTACAGGATTTTCTTTTCTCAAATGTGCAGGAGAACCGCATATCATTTCAAGTACAGAAGAAAACGGTTACAGAATTTTTCATGCCTTGTGAATGATAAAGATAATTGTCCAGTTCGCAAGGTATTGATTATAGATTATTTTTGTATATATATTTTTAAAGTTGAAAAGTTCCAGGTAAACGGCAAGAGCAACAGTATCAGTGCAAAGAGCCTATCAATGAATGAGCAATTGGTTTGCATGAACTTGAGAATCAAGCTAAACTTCAAACGAAACTGATCTGATTATCTAGCGCCAAGTATTACATACCGAAGCTCTTCCCATACTGACAAAGATAATAGATGACGTTGAACGTAGTCTTGGACATTATTTGGGTCCTTCCTGTACATTTCAGCAGAAACTTCAAGAGCATCTCTAATGGTTGCCAGGTCATTGCGGGAGTTGGCAAGAGTTATAGCCATCTTAAGCTGCATGCGGAGAATACAATGAGGTGATTACATTGGTAGATCTGCAAGTATATAAACATGAGTTTCATAACCCTATAAAATAGAAGTGTAGAACTTTAAGGATAGCATAAGTGGAGAACAAATATGGCAAAGAAAATCAGATAAGGAAAGTTCCATCATGAACCTTGGCCATCATGAATTTCCGCCATTGAGGCCTACCATCAGGATGAGATGTGTGCCAAATGTAAAAACTAGGACCTTGTTTTAAAGGTCATATCAAACTAACAAAACGAACATACAGGTACCACCCTGTGTTTCAAAATATAAGGTGTAATTTGTGTATTCTTATATGACCCTTAGTGGTGACATATGCTCAAGTCATTGGCATGTTGTGTCCTGGCTGGTAGTGCAATTGTTATGGCTACATAAGTAAACTGACAAGCCAGCTGGTGATACTAATCAGGTTTAATTCCGAGATAATGTAAATATAGCGGTGTATGAAGCGCCGATGTTACCAAGAAACCAGCTTTTATTCAGTTCAATTTCTTTGTAAAATAATACTCAGTTCCCTTTTGTAAGGTCTGCACGCATTTCAAGATTCAAACTTGCAATTTCTGACTAATTATTACTCAAGCAACGTGTGGATGTGATACATAATGGTACCAGTAGGTTCATACTATGACCATGATATTGTTGTTTTTAAGTATAAGGAGAACTGCAAAAGAACTAGTACTTAAACATCCAGGGCCGTCGATCGTGCAGAGCAAACGGCACGACAGCGCCGGGCTGCCAATTCTCAAGGGCTGCCCAAAGCTGCACAGTCATTATTAAGCAAGTTGTATTTTTTTTGTTTTCCACGTCACATTCATCATCAAAGAGAGAGAGTCTGCACCGCTCAGGCCTGGCACCGCCGCAAGATTTTACAAACCGGTCAGCCTACGTCCATCAAGCATGTGGGTGATCTGCTTACGATGCAATTTATACTTGTGTAGCCATATCATCTCACTTAACATTCTTTAGGCCCTGTTTAGTTCCTCTCCTAAAAATTTGTCCACCTATTACATGTTCGGACACATATATGGGAATATATGTATGCAAACCACATACTAGGTGGAAACCTAAAAACTCGAGATTTTGCAGCTCGAAATGCACATCGATTGCAACTCGAACCACTGGTCGATTGCAACTGGTATTGTACGCTACCCATCCCCGCTTGGTACTGTACACTACTCATCCCCACCTGATACTGCACACTTTTTGGAGTTCGAGTTGCAAACGATGTACACTCCGAGCTGCAAAATTCCGAGTTTCCAGGTCTCCACCTAGTATGTGGTTTGCACTACATATTTACCCCATATATAGAGTATTAAATGTACAAAAAAAAGATAACTAATTGCACTGATTGCGAGAACTTTGCAAGACAATTTTTTTAAGCTTAATTAATCCACAATTTGACAATGACATGTCACAGTAAGCTTAATTAATCCACAAATTGGCAATGACATGTCACGGTTTCCAGGTGAGTTCTGTAATTACATATGATGTGACACCACAAATTTTTTCACCCCTGGATCTAAACGCCCCTTAATATACCTCCGTTCTCTATTGTATGAAGTTATTGGTTAGAATGAAGAGAGTATAAATACAATTTTATTATTTTTATTTTGTAAATATAGGACCACCATTTTGTATTTCGCACTGGAGCCTCCTAAATTTAGGTACAGGCCTGTAAACATAGAGGAGTGTGGAAATGGGGAATTAGAAATCTGACTCACCAGTTCTTTTACAGCAATAAACTGCTCATCAGTCAAGCGGCATTGCCAGCCCTACAAAGATAGTAAAACAAGATATAAAATGTATTAGATAGTGGCAGCATATAGATTCCCAATTGTAACATTCTACAATCCAGATTACCGAATGAATATGCTCTCTGATACATTCAACAAAGCCACTTCCCCCAATTCCTTCTGCATCAGACTCAATCAAGGCTGCAAAATAAATTTAAGAAACATATTACAGGGAGTATATGGAAGGTACAGACAAATAGTAAACTGAAACTTCACCATACCTAGGATGGTGCCATATTCAAAAGATGAGAGAGGATCCTCAGTTGCCCCAAGTCTTAGAAGACGAAGCCAGAGTCCCTGGAGATAAAAATGCATACTTTTAGTAGTGATGTGTGTTTGGGGAATAATTTCCTGTGTATTCTTCCAACCCTAGAAGGGTGGGTATATAGAGTTAGCTATACATGGGCCTCTATGGGCTACACAGGCCATATGGGCCACTCATACATATATACACTAACACCTCCCCCCCCCCCCCCCCGCAGTCTGGACTACCGGCGCAGCGGTGTACAAGACTGGCCAACAAAGAAAGAGACTCACACACAAGGCCCCTCGCAGCCACAACTAGCCACTGGCTACGTTGAGGCTGGACCGGAACTCCGAGAAGGTCGAGGAGGGAAGACCCTTGGTGAAGATGTCAGCGAACTGAGAGGTGGTCAGTACATGGAGAACCCGAACATCGCCAATAGCCACCCGGTCACGAATGAAATGCAAGTCAATCTCCACATGCTTCGTCCGCTGATGCTGAACCGGGTTGGTGGAGAGGTACACGGCGCTGACGTTGTCGCAGTAGACGAGCGTGCTCTTGGTGAGCGGGCTGTGTAGCTCACCCAAGAGCTGTCGGAGCCAAGACGCCTCAGCCACGCCGTTAGCAACAGCTCGGTACTCTGCCTCAGCACTCGAGCGGGAGACAACCGGCTGTCGCTTGGACGACCAGGAGATCAGGTTGCCGCCGAGGAAGATGGCATAACCTGAGGTAAAGCGGCGCGTGTCTGGGCACCCCGCCCAGTCAGCGTCAGTGTAGACTACCAGCTCAGCAGACGGAGACCGGTGGAGGACCAAGCCGTAGTCAACAATGCCTCGGACGTAGCGAAGAAGGCGCTTCAGCGCAGCAAGGTGTGACTCCCGTGGATCATGCATATGGAGGCAGATCTGCTGGACAGCATAGGTGAGATCCGGTCGGGTGAAAGTGAGGTACTGTAAAGCTCCAGCAAGACTCCGATAAGCAGTAGGATCAGCCACAGGATCACCCAGAGTGGCAGACAGCTTCGCCTGAGTGTCAACAGGAGTGGAGTAAGGCTTGCAATCAGTCATCCCGGCACGCTCCAGGATATCCAGGGCATACTGACGCTGGTGAAGGAGAAGACCAGTCTGACGGGGCTCAACTGTCACGCCCAAGAAGTGGTGAAGCTGACCCAGATCCTTCATGGCAAACTCCTGCTGAAGTGAGGTGATAATCCGCTGAAGTAGCTGTGGACTGGAGGCAGTCAGAACAATGTCATCAACGTAGAGGAGGTAGGCAACCCCATCAGCATGGTGATATATGAACAACGAAGTATCTGACTTGGCCTCAACAAACCCCAGTGTCAGCAAGAAGGTGGCAAACCGAGAGTACCATGCCCGAGGAGCCTGCTTCAAACCATAGAGAGACTTGTTCAACCGGCAGACCAAATCCGGACAACTGGAGTCCACAAACCCTGCTGGCTGGCTGCAGTAGACTGTCTCGGTCAGAGTGCCATGAAGAAATGCATTCTTGACATCGAGCTGGTGCACGGGCCAAGACCGAGAGAGAGCCAAAGAGAGAACAGTGCGCACTGTAGCAGACTTCACCACTGGACTGAAAGTCTCGTCATAGTCCACACCGGGACGCTGAGTGAACCCCTGAAGGACCCAACGCGCCTTGTAGCGCTCCAGAGTACCATCAGCACGGCGCTTGATTGTCCAAATCCACTTGCCGGTCACCACATTGCAACCCGACGGACGCGGCACAAGGTCCCAAGTCTGGTTGGCAAGAAGAGCTCCGTACTCCTCTTCCATCGCACGACACCAGTTCGGATCGGCCAGAGCCTCACGAACCGACGTCGGGATCGGAGAAAACCGCGGCTCCCCCTCGGTGGCGGAGAGAGCCCGCGGCCGAAGAACCCCAGCCGCCTGCCGGGTCACCATGGGATGGGTGTGGCGAGGATCCCGATGGATGACCGGCGGGTGGTACACAGCCGACTCCACTCGAGAGCGACGTGGTGGAGGCGGTGTGGTCGTCGGTGGAGGCGGAGACGGCTCCGGTGACGGTGGTGGAGGAGGCGGAGCTGTGGAGCGGCGCCTGTAGACATAGCGCACAGGAGGCACATAGTCGACGGGCACCGCCGGTGTTGGAGCCGGAGAAGGCAGCGGCGGTGGAGGCACCGGACGGCGCTGGTACACCTGCACGGGCTCGGTGTAGTGTGCAGGTGGTGGCGGGGCCGCGCGTGGCGCGGTAGGAGGCGCCGGAGCCGCGTGTGGCGCGGCGAGGGGCGCCGAGGGCACCAGGGCCGCGCGTGGCGTGGCCGAAGGCACCAAGCCCACGTCAGGTGCGACGAATGGCACCGGAACCGCGGGTGGTGCAAGAGGAGGCTTAGGCGCCGCACGGGGCACAGGCGTAGGAGCTAGAGCCGGTGGTGTACCAGAAGGACCTGCTGGAAAAGGAAAAACAGAGACAGGCGGCTGCACCACCGGGTCAGAAAACATGGACTCAATGTCAGGATCAGGAGTGGGTGTGGAGGAGGAGGAAAAGGGGAAGTCCGACTTGTCAAACACAACATGTCGAGAGATAAGAACCCGATGAGAGGCGAGATCGTAGCAGCGGTACCCCTTATGGTCAGGGGAGTAACCAAGGAACACACAACGTGTCGAGCGGGGTGCGAGCTTGTGAGGAGCAGTGGCAGCAAGGTTCGGGTAGCAAGCGCACCCGAAGACACGAAGGTGAGCGTAAGTGGGAGTGGAATCGAAGAGAGCGTGGTGAGGAGTCGGAGCGGGAGAAGCGGTGGAAGGAAGACGGTTGAGAAGGTAGGTGGCAGTGTGAAGGCTCTCGGCCCAGAAGCGCGGGGGCAGGGAGGCCTGGATCAGAAGAGTGTGCATGACATCGTTCGTGGTCCGAATCATGCGCTCTGCCTTGCCGTTCTGTGGGGAAGTATACGAACAAGACATACGTAACTGAACACCGCGGGAGAGAAAGAAGGAGCGAGAGGTGGAGTTATCGAACTCACGACCGTTGTCGCACTGGACGGCCTTAACGGTGAGGCCGAACTGAGTGGACACCCAGGCAAAGAAGTGAAGAAGGGTGGGGAAGGTGTCAGACTTGGCACGCAAAGGGAAGGTCCAGGAGTAGTGAGAAAAGTCCTCAATGATCACCAGATAATACTTATAGCCAGAAATGCTGAGTACAGGAGAAGTCCACAAATCACAGTGGATAAGATCAAAAGCATGCGAAGAAGAAGAAAAAGGAAGCCGAACATGACGACCAAGCTGGCATGCCTGACAGAGGTGCTCAGCAGTAGTCCTAGTACAAGAGACATCTCCACTACGACTAATCTGAGCCAAAACATCTCGGCCGGGATGACCGAGGCGGCGGTGCCAGGTGGTGGAAGACGGTGTCGCGGCGAGAGCAGCTGACGAGGACGAAGGTGAAGTAAAGGCAGCGGAGGTAGGAAGCCGAAGGGTGTAAAGGGGCCCGGTGCTATCACATCGGAGGAGTGGACGCCCGGTAGCCAAATCCTTCACAGAAAGACCAGAAGTGTCAAATTCCACTGAACAAGAGTTGTCAGCTGTAAATTCACGAATAGAAAGGAGATTGTGAACCATCTGAGGAGCAACAAGGACATCAGAGAGACGGAAAGGACCATGAGCAGAACCCACAGAAGTGACCGGAAGACAAGAACCATCACCGACCATGATGGAAGAAGGACAAGAGGGGTGAGGAGGTCGGACAGAAGAAAGGATACCCGCATCTGGAGTGGTGTGGTAAGAGGCACCCGAGTCAGCGATCCACTCGGTGCCAACGGGCGGTGTCAGCCCTACAGTGCTGAAGGACTGCGCCAAGGCAGCCTGATCCCACCCCCCCGGCCACGACGAGCTGGGCGGAGGAGGTGGGGTCCAAGTCGGCGCGTAGGAGGCAGCACTCACGACCATGGCCGTCGGCTGGTGCGGGGGACGAGGCCCCCCTCCCTGACCCTGGTGGGGCCACATGGAGATACGCCCTGACCACGGGTTGGAGAAGGTCGGCCAGGGCGCACCTCCGGGAAGAGGAGCGAGAGGAAGGGTCAGCCTGGGTGGGCGTCCCACGACCCCCACCACCGCGTCCTCGGCGGCCCCCACGCCCCCCCCACCCCCGCTCGGCCCGGGGGGAGGAGCACCAAGGAGAGAGGCAGGCGGCGAGGCGGAGGACGGTGGTGGGGCAGCGACGAGTGCGCGAGAGGTGGAGGACGAAGACGTAGTCGAGGCAGGTGTGTGGAGGCCCCGGGTGAGCTCCTCCTGGGTGAGGGCATCACGGACCTGCAGGAAGGTGGGTGTCGGCTGCTGGTGAGTGAGCAACGTCCGCACGGCCTCGTAGCTGCTGGGAAGGCCCCGCAGAACGTTGAGGACCAAGACGTGCTCCGGGACCATGTACCCGAGGTCGCGAAGCCCATCTGTCGTGCTCTTCATCTTCCGGCAGTAGTCGCCCACGGACAGGTCACCCTGCTCGAGCGTGCGAAGCTCGGCGTCGAGCTGGAGGGCGCGTGTCTGTGCGTTCCCGAGAAACTGAGTCTCGAGGGCAAGCCACATCACGCGCGCGGTGGGATCCGGAGTCCGCACGATGTCCTGGAGATCCAAGGAGATGGTCCCAGAGATCCAGGACATGGCGATGCTGTCGCGGCGTCGCCACGCCGGGTCGCGAGCACGGGCAGGAGTGTCGGAGAGGACGTGGCCGTCGAGAGCGTAGCGGCGGAGCATGAGGAGAATCTGGTCCCTCCAGCGAGCGTAGGAGGTGGAGGTGGAGTCGAGGAGGACAGTGACCAGGTTCTTGATGTGCGGGACCCCAGCGGCCTGAAGGTGGAGGTAGGCGACCATGGGGTCGTCCGTGCCACTCGGGGGTCCAGCACTCGGCGTGGGCAGAGCCATAAGTGGAGGCTGCTGAGAAGAGGCGACGCGCTCCCCCGCAGAGGCGTGGAGGAAGCGCTCCGCCTCGGCGACCTGGCGAGCAAGAGCGTCAGCCGTGGTACGCTCGTGCTCCCAGGCGAGGGCAGCCACACGCACGCGCTCCTCGGCGGCGGCTGCCGCGGTCTTGGCGTTCTCCAGGGCCGCAGCGAGGGCGCTGTCGGCGGCGGCGACAGAGGTGGGACGCGGAGACAGCCCACGGAGGAAGGTGGTGCCGGAGAAGGGTCCAGTCGCTGGAGGCATGCCGTAGAGGAGACCGTGGGGGTAGCCGGTGAGGGTCGTGGCATTGGTGCCGCCGAGCAGCAAGGTGCCACTCGCACCTACTGCACCAGCACCTCCGCCTGGAGGAACAACAGCATTGGTAGGGGCGGTGGCGGCGGAGACGGTGGTGTCGGGGCTGCCCATCGTGGCCAAGGCAGAGGAGGGGCCCGTAAGGGCGGCAGCCAGCACGGCGGCGGCGTCGGAGGTCCCCTGACCCGCGGCTGCCCCAAAGATGCGAGGGCAGCGGCCACGGCATCAGGGCCGGCCGCGACAAGAGCAGCCGCAGTAGCAGGGGAGAGGCCGTAGGCGGTAGTCAGGGCAGTAGCCGTCCCCTGCACGGCCAAAATCCCGGTGGCCGTGGCGTCCAGGGCGTCTGGGACGGCGTCCAGGCCCCCAGCGGCGTCGTCCAAGCCCGCACGGGATCGATGGGGAGGACGGCGTCGGCGGCGGCGGGATCGATGGGGGGCGGGCGCGAATCCGCAGCTGCAGTGAGGGCGGCGGCGGGAGTCCGCACGGGCGCACCATGGCCGGCGACAGGGGCGGCGGGGAAGCCAGCGGGATCGATGGGAAGGCCGTGGCCTTGCGCGCCCGCGCCAGGAGAGGGTCGGCGGGCTGCTGCAGATGCGTAGGAGAGAGGGAGGTAGGAGGAGAGGGGAGGCGGCGGCAGCCAGGCAGCCATGGCAGGGAGGATGCCGGCGGCGGTAGCTCAGGGGAGGAGGTGAGAGGAGGAAGGAACTCTAGCTGATACCATGTTTGGGGAATAATTTCCTGTGTATTCTTCCAACCCTAGAAGGGTGGGTATATAGAGTTAGCTATACATGGGCCTCTATGGGCTACACAGGCCATATGGGCCACTCATACATATATACACTAACAATGTGCTTATAGTGTGCATACATATTGCATTTTGTACACGTCAGCCAATTACACAATAATTGTAGTTGGCTGCGCTAGGAATGGTCAGAATATCAGTGTATATCTTGTAGCCTAGATAAAAAGTTGGCAAAAAAAATTAAAACAGACAAAACAACATTTAAAAATTGCAGGATATAAGCCTATAATGAATGTGTTGCACTTTTTTTTTGCTTTTGCCTCAGACACAATAAAACAATACTATGAACTAAATTCATGCTACTACATAAAACACTGCTATATCAGTAAAAAATAGTCAAATAAACATCTTAAGCTACTAAGGTTGACCCATGATTGGTTTTTGGTTTGACAATAGTCGAGACAATAAAAGACTTGTCAAAACATTCAAAATTGTTTATCAATTTCCCGAATAAATCGTTAAAAAACCTCTAGATTAACTGCGATATGTTAATAATAGCTTGGTTACTTCATACTTCTAAATGAAATGTTACCATTACAAATAAAATTCCATACATGTGGTCTCAACCCTTTTTTCTTGTTAGTTCCAGGTTACTTTAGTTGCTCACAAATTAATAAGATATTACTTCTAAAGGGGAAAAACATGACATAAAGCAGCTTTGGACATAATTTCCGGAATCCACAATACCTTTGTAGTACACTGACAATAGTGATTTAATACTGTACATGCCAACAAGTAAATGGAACTCAAGGTGATGGGTTGGGGTAACTGCGATTAATGCAATAATTACCTGGAGCTTTACTTTTATATCCAGAACCATCCTTTCTCTCTCAGCCTATTGACAAAAATAAAAACATATGCACAAAAATTGTTACACCATCATGCAAGTTGAGAAACAATGGTAGAGATTATTGCACGAAGCTTGGATGACTTACCGCCCTCTCTCTTGGACTCAGACTTTCTGCCTTTGAAGCCCCGTTTACTCGGATAGAAGGAGAACTGAAAAATGGATGTCATTGCACATTGCATTATATTTTAGGAATCAGAAAGATAATATAAAAGAAAGTTTTCAGGCATGCCTCCTTACCTTGGTACTTGCTTACTAGCCCCACTAGCTAACGCCAGTATCTGCTTGCGTTTTTCTTCTTGTTCTTCTGTTCTTGCATTTGATGGAAACATTTTGTAACAGTGTCTATTGCCTGGTTCTGCATACAGTTATGCATGAATCCTTTAGTCAACACACAAATTCAGTACCCTCCATCAGTTTCACTAAAGAAATTTGGTTGTTCAAAAACAACAAATCCTATAGTATGATCTATTAGATCCAACAAATTATACTCATGCATGATAATATGCATATTTATAAGTGGATCCTTTTCTTAGGTCATAAGATGCTAGCATTACCCCAGTTGACAAGGAACATGCATTAGAGTACATGTAAATGTTACTTAAGGTCAAATTGTACTGACAGCATTTAGTGGAACCGAATGACAGACTATGGTTTATGTTTTTAAGTAGTACCTTCAATTCTAATATAGAGCTTGAACTGCTACAACACTGAACTAAGTGTTACTGTAAGAAAAGTAGAAACATAAAACAAACAAGTACCTTCAGTCTCAGGATCAGCTATTGTTACAATCTCAGGATCAGCAGCTTCAGAAGGAAAGATGCTTAGAGGGTTTTGTCCTCTTCCGGTTGCATCCTGCAACTTATCAAGAAGGTTGTTGGCATTCTCCTCTGCGCTGTTGCATCTCTCCAGATAATCCAAGAACCCTTGAGTCTCTAAAAACTGCATAATCTGCCAAAGAACCATGATATTTAAGTACTCCCACTGGGTCAAATTCCTTGACATTTAGCTTCAAGCACACAGAACAATCAATGTGTTAACGCCTCTTTTTTTTTCTTATATAGTTTGCCCATTACTATTTGTATGCTACCTCTGGAACACCACTAGCAATAAGCGATCAATGCATGTGTTTGCTCAGAAAATGATGCCTGGAACACCTAAAAGTGCATCTCTTGAAAGTCAAAAGTACTTGGCAATGGCTGAAATAATTATAGGTCAAAATTAACGTATAAGAAAAATGCTAAAGGCCCAGGTGTATCACTGAAAGAAATTGATTCTGTGTGGAATAATGGATTGATTATTGAGAAATACAAAGATTACATATATAGGGGGTGAGATCTTGGGGCTTAAGAAAACCCATAATCAAGATCTCTCCAGGACTCTCTAACCAACTATATCTCTACAATAACAAACAAGGGCCGGCCGGCTATGAAGCCAGGCCCGGGCCCACACATATGGTCAGGCCGGCTAACAAGCCAGGCGCATGACCCTAAACACACAAGCAAATACAGCAAATATCTAACAATCACATATGGCCAGGATGGTCTTAATTAACTACATTCAAACATAAGCTCTCAAAGAAAAAAGGATGCATGCAAAACTAATTTCTAAATAGGAAGAATTGACAGTACACAACAGCCTAGGCCCTACAAATACAAATACATATATCTGTGCCAACCGCAATCATCGCAGCTGTAGAACAGAGAAGGAACCAAACTCAAAATCGACCATGGTCCAGCCTTGCCCAACATTAACTTGTTCTAGAAATGCACAGTACAGAAGAGAGTAAACACCAAGTAGCTTCAATGTGATATAGCTATTATTATCTTTTGAGGCCAACATTTGAAATTCACATGTATAAGAATTACACTGGAACACAGCCTTAGATGCACAGCCTTAGATGACTCATGTGTGGTTATTAATTAAGACCTTACATTAACTAAAACTTGCAGATTTAAAGTCATTTCTTTTGGTTCCTCATCTTTGGGATGAGGACCATTCTACAAGTTTTAGTCCTGATTTTGAAGATAATCCCAAATCAAGCCTTCTGAGTATTGACAAATGAAAAAACAGGTACTGAATAATTTGCTATTTGTTTTACTGCAAAGAACAAAATAGTATGTTCCTCTAATTCGAAAACCAAAATAGTACTTACGAGTTACGTCATTCTTATTTCACATCTGAAGCTTGTGTACACTTATTGAGGAAAAAACACAAGATGCTGCTAAACACGTCTCTTGCTTTCCCATATATTTTTTGTAACCTAAACGGCTAAACCACCCCTCATTAATGCTAATATCTTAAAGTTGGAAAATGTACAGATTATAATAATTGAGGTACTAACTTTTTAGGAACATGTAGCTAGTTATCTTCTTGAAATCCTATACAATCAAAAGAAAATAGGAAACTTCCACCTTCTAGAACATCACATAAAACAGAAAAAATACCATCTAAGAAAATAGCAACATCAGTTGAGGAAACAAAAGAACAAAACGAACTTTCTCAGATTCACTTTTCTTTCTTTATTTTTTTCTAAAACATATCAAATGTACATTATAAATTATGACAACATAATGATACCAAATGAAAATAAAAATAGTAAGCACAAGCTGTAAGGATACCATTGACATGGACTCGACAGGCTGATTAGTTGCTCTAGAACGCTTTTTAAGAAATGCTTGAGAATTGAAACCAGTTGTTGATGCAGTATCCTGAAAAGGAGAGGAGCAACTTCCAAAGTTACCACTATAGACAGTATAAATAGCTGTTGCGGACCTTAATAGACATGATAGCTTACAATGAAGTTACGGTAACCACTCAAAATCTGTGCAAAGAATCTCAAAAATATCAGCCTGCATTGAAACAGAACAACTACTAAATTCATATACATGATAACCATAGAAAAGAACATAGTAAAAAATCAAGTTTGTGCATGAATAATCTGTCGAGACAAGCTTTGTGTCAATTTACAACCACATAGCCCCAGCCCCTTTTTTCTCCATGTGTCTAAGTTAACCATGCAAGAAGACAAAGAAATGGCACCACATGCCCCGATTGAATAGTATGCTGAAACTATTAAACTTCTTTCACAGCACTGAACGGCAAGGAATGGAAATATTACAAAAATAAATTTCAAATTACCTCAGTGTACCAAGACTTCAAAATAATAGTTCCCAAGAGAATGGAAAAAAACATTGTAAAGCACTGCAAGAACATCACAGAATTCCAACTTCCAAGGTCCCTTCTAATTCAGTATGGGCATATCTTTTTTCCCGTGGTTTTAAAGGCTTTATGTTTCTAAATTGGATTGCCTGTGACTATGTTGTATACAATGATTCTCGTATCATGTGACACAACAAAAGAGGAAAATAATCCAAATATCTAATGTAAGTACATGTGCTGGTGTAGGAACTAGAATGTAATTAAACTTATTCATCTCTAGGCCTACCCTTAGTAGGTTCTTGCTGAAACACGATACTAATTACCCCTACATTAAGCATAGCAATGGAGAACAGAATTACCGAAGTTGGAAATCATGCTCTTGGCCCCATGGTTTTGTGCCAGACCTTAAAGAATGATCACTCATACTGCCAAGATTGATTTTCATGTAATCAATACCCATGACATTGGGTTGTAGCAATTTTAATATCTCATCACGCAAGAAACTATGTTCAGTTTCCGGTATTGGAGGAATTTCTTCCGTTGTCGTTATCCGGTTGTATTCAAGATCTACCACCACTACCTGCAGTCATATACATAATCGTAACAATGCTGAAATGCATTAATGTGATAAAATTGAGAAAGCCTGATAGATCAATTATGCATTGGTCAGCAAACCAAATGAAAAGGACACTGGCAGACAGTGCAGAATTATGGTCAACAAAAGAATATAAAGGCAACCAAAACTACATGTTACAAAAGAAGCAACAATATCATATTTTATACCAAACAAATGATAACTGGCATATCATTCAAAGATAAAAGAGGCAACCACAAAAGTTTGGCAAAATGAAAGACTTCATCATCTTAACATTACAACTTACACCATCCATTGTCACTGCGGACGTGTCAACACCAGAATGAAGTCCCATCATGTACGGTGTCGGAGCATCAATGTAGTCAACCCCACTAGAGAATATTATTGGAATATAAACATGCTGCAGCAGGAAAAATAAGCTTTTAAATTCACTACATGATTCAGAACATAACATCAACAGGAATTTTGGATGCAAACAGGAATAAATTCCTCAACCAAGCAATTCTTTTCCAAAGTATTTTACACTCAAATGTGTGGTAGGAATTTTCAGATTTTCTAAAGTACGAAACCACAATTTTAGTGTAACCTACCTGCCACCTAATCGGGTATATTAAATGGCAAATAGCTTCTGAAACTAGAGTCAGCAGGGTATACCTGCATTATGAATCGGGAAAAAAAGTCTATTAGACCCATAATAATTTCATCATTAATGGTGCTGAATGCATAGAAAACTTTCATGTCAAGGTAATATTTCCAAAGGAAAGTTCCTTCACTAATGAAGTTATTGACATGCAGAGATAAGGATGAAAACATACTCCCTCCATACTCATAAAACAAGTCGTTTTGGACAAGATTTCAGTCAAACATTGGGAATATAAATCATGAATAACTTTTAAGTATTTGAGTTTGAAAATGTGAAAACAACATGAATAAATTTGTCTTGCAAAATACTTTCATAAAAGTATACGTATGTCAGTTTTTAATAAATATTTTTTATTAAAGAAAGAAATCAAAGTTCTGTTTTGGAGACCGTGTCGTTGTCCTAAGCGACTTGTTTAATGGGTATGGAGGGACTACAAGGAATTTTAGACCCAAGAATATTGGTGTAGGCTGTGTATGGATGGATTGATGGGAAGAAGCAAAGTGATCAAAAGTTGCTGAGTGGGAGGTGATGAGTGAACGAACTTATTTGATCGCAGCAATATTCGTCTTTCAAGCAGGACAGCAGTAAAGAGAAGTATAAGTTTATCAACATCCAGGCACTGCACCAATGGCTGGAATGATATCTGCAATCACAATAAAGCTTCATAAAACCAGTTGAAAGTGAATAAAATGAATGTACCTCATTGAATGGAGGAATATTACTGGGCTTGAATATCATATGAAAAATCGAAACAGAAATCATACATCAGCGTGGGGAAGCCATTCTTTAGGAGGAGCTTCCGCAGAAAGAAGGCAATTCTCAATGGAAAATAAGACACGATTCTTTCCTGGTGTTGGTAATGTCACATGTGACACCATATGAGATATTATGTCCCACAAAGGCTTGCTGAAATCAAAACGCATAAAGGATACACTGTGAGGCAGTTGAAACTTGAAATGAGCATATATAAAGTAAAGGAATACAGAAGTTTACCTACACCCTGCCGGAGAAAAACAAAGAACAAATATTTCCTCTAGGGCATCACGAAGGACTTGGAAACTAGGAGAATGAGACACAAGGCATATGCATTTATCAGCAAAAGAGTTTGCCGGAATCTGGTAAGCTTCAATAATATCTTCACAAATAGGATCCCGAAATGCAATACAACTGACATAAATTTTTGAACCATCTCCCTCTACAAGAATGACAACATAGTTAAAAGGGTGATCTGTATACAGTAAGCAATAGTAAAAGGCTTGAACAACATACAAAATTTTTTGCAAAATATCATTATTCAACTGGAGCTGTAAATTTGAATGATTGCATGTACCTGTCAATACTATAGGATAACTACGTGGATAGGTTGAGATATCATCCGTGTCCAGACCTGAAGAATATATTCTTACACCTGCTGGCAAAACACACTGCATTTATGACCAGTCAGTGTCACATAGGTTCAGATTCACAAATCACAGGGGAAAAGGATTAGTTTCTTGATTTAAACAAAGATAAGGAACCATTGTTGT
The DNA here is from genome assembly GCA_036936925.1 of Cenchrus fungigraminus. NCBI lineage: Eukaryota > Viridiplantae > Streptophyta > Magnoliopsida > Poales > Poaceae > Cenchrus > Cenchrus fungigraminus. The sequence goes on along the minus strand of CM072778.1, from coordinate 39,993,370 downwards.
CGTCATTAAACAGGCTGAGATTTTACTAAACAGAAGAACACACTCCTTTTGCTTTTAACTGTTACCACTTTAAATTTGTGCCGTCCATCAGATTCTTCATATAAAAGGGCGGCCTAGTGCAAGTGGTAGTGCTTGCCGCCTGTGAACCGAGAGGTCACAGGTTCAAGCGGTGGCCTCTACACATTGCACGATGTGTGGGAAAGACCTCCCGCTAATAACCTCCCCCAGACCCCGCACAGTGCGGGAGCCTACGGCACTGGGTACGTCCTTTTTTCCTTTTATCAGATTCTTCATATCATTATTCTTATGGATCCATACAACATTTCACTTTGAGTCTGCAAGGAAATTTTTGGTGGCCATGCAGCAAGGATAAGAGGTGTCTGTGCTCCAACATGTCCAATCATACATCACATGATCACAATTGCAGCACCAGCATTTTAACAGTATTCTTCTATGTCCAATCATTCTGAGGCATATCATACTGAACAAACAGGAGTTCTAGTTGTGAAATTCGGCGTCAAATGAGGATGCCAAATGTCAAAGGACAAGGAATCTTAAGTCAGAAGTTAAGCTAGCCTCTAGTTGGGTAACAGCACAAAGAACCACTGGCCTACGAGACCAGCCTCCAAATCCCTACACCAAAACTGACCAGACTGCAAACCTAAGAAATCAAGTCGACTGAATAATGTTGCTATGTGATTTAAATTTAGTGGAATCAAGTTGACCAAATCAGCACAAAAGCTACTGGCTAGATGATTGAGCTAGCAAGCGGCAGCAGTGCAGCATGAGCCCAGCAAGCTACCCAACAGGCAGGCACAAGAAGAAGCAGGCTAGTGAGTTCAGCAAGCAGGTCGCAAGCAGGACATTCAACAGTAGGCCAATAATATGCAGCGTGCTCTAGATGACTTCAGCCCCACCTGTAATTTTCTGGCTCTGCCACTGTGCCTGTTTTTTTAGAAAGGTAGGCCATAGCCCTGCGCCACCTTCTAACCACTGTGTCCATGAGGCCACAATACACAGATAGTACAATGCTAAGAAGCCTGCTGCATAAAAGCAGCATGAATTCACTTTTTACAATCAGCTTTGTCCAAATGAGCAACACGCCACCCCTAACCAAATGTCAACAGTGCACACGTTTTTCACTGATCACAGATTTAGACTCCTCTACCGGAAATCACACTAAAATCTGTGCAGTCACAAGAGTCTGTTGTAATTTGTGTTTTTTATTTCCTCATTTATACAGCTATATATTTATACAGCTATGTAAGTAAACCTCTATCTTATTTCTCTTTTAATAATTGAATTACAGTGGGGGACTACAACAACAACAACAACTTAGCCTTTTGTCCCAAGCAAGTTGGGGTAGGCTAGAGATGAAACCCACAAGAAACAAGGGTAGGAGAAGCACAAAGCACAAGAACACAAAAGAACAAAAGAAAAAGAAAAGATCATGTTTCAGGCACATTGATAGCAAGTCTCCAAGCACTTCTATCCATAACTAACTCCTTGGGGATGTCCCACTCCTTAAGGTCTCTCTTGACCGACTCATCCCAAGTTAGTTTAGGTCGACCTCTACCCCTCCTTACACTACCGACCCGGTCTAGCACCCCACTACGCACCGGTGCCTCAGGAGGCCTCCTCTGGACATGACCAAACCATCTCAACCGATGTTGGACCAATTTTTCCTCAATTGGTGCCACCCCAACTCTATCCCGAATGTCTTCGTTTCGGACTCTATCTCTTCTTGTATGCCCACAAATCCAACACAACATACGCATCTCAACGACACTCAGTTGTTGGACATGTCGTCTCTTTGTAGGCCAACATTCAGCACCGTATAACATCGCCGGGCGAATCGCCATTCTATAGAACTTACCTTTTAGCTTTTGGGGCACCTTCTTGTCACATAGGACGCCGGAAGCTTGGCGCCATTTCAGCCAACCGGCTGAAATCCTATGCCTAACATCCTCATCAATGTCACCATCCTTCTGTAGCATCGATCCCAAATACATAAAAGTCTCTTTCTTGGCCACCACTTGTCCGTCGAGGCTCACAACTCCATCTTCATGTCCAGTCATGCTGAAATCGCACATCATGTACTCGGTCTTGGTCCTGCTGATTCTAAAACCTTTCGACTCTAAAGCGTCCTTCCACAGCTCAAGCTTCCCATTAACCCCTGCCCTAGTCTCGTCCACTAGCACCACATCATCAGCAAAGAGCATACACCATGGGATACCACCTTGGATGTCCCTTGTGACCTCATCCATCACCAAAGCAAATAAATAAGGGCTCAAAGCTGACCCCTGATGTAGTCCTATTTTAATTGGAAAGTCACTAGTGTCACCATCGCATGTACGCACACACGTCACCACATCCTTGTACATATCCTTGATAAGGGTAATGTACTTAGTTGGGACTTTGTGTTTTTCCAAGGCCCACCACATGACATTTCTTGGTACTTTGTCATACGCCTTCTCGAGGTCAATAAAGACCATGTGCAAGTCCTTCTTCTGCTCCCTATACCGCTCCATCAACTGTCGTAGCAAGAAAATCGCCTCCATAGTCGACCTTCCGGGCATGAACCCAAACTGGTTTTGGGTCACGCTTGTCGCTCTCCTGAGGCGATGCTCGATAACCCTCTCCCAGAGCTTCATCGTATGGCTCATCAGCTTAATCCCCCGATAATTAGTGCAACTTTGAACATCTCCTTTGTTCTTGAAGATCGGCACTAATATACTTCTCCTCCATTCCTCAGGCATCTTGTTTTCTCGGAAAATGAGGTTAAAAAGCTTTGCTAGCCAAACTATGGCTCTAGCACCCAAACATCTCCACACCTCAATGGGGATGCCATCGGGGCCCATCGCTTTACCTCTCTTCATCCTCTTCAAAGCCTCCTCAATCTCTGCCTCCTGAATTCTCCTCACAAAACGTCTGTTGGTGTCATCAAAAGAGTCATCCAACTCAATAGTGGGGGACTCCCTCAATAAATTGAATCGATTGAATAAAATGAAGTTAAATAACACAGTAGCCACTAGCTGGGTGATTGGGAAAGCAAGGAGCAGCAATGAAGCACGAGCCCAGCAGTCTGGGAATGTGCAGACACAGGAGCAGCAGGCTGGTTTGCTATGCAAGCAGGTGGTGACTAGCACGTTCAGCAGCACGCCAACGACATGCAGTGTACTTTATACACTCAGCCACTGCACACGTGAACCCCGCAATATACACGATGATGCTAAGACCGCTGCACAAGAGCAGAATGAATTCAGTTCTTACGACCAGTTTTTTGTTCTGTCGAAATGAGCAACAAGCCACACTAACCATCACGAATTAGGCCCATTCTACCGGAAGGTATGCCCAAACTACCGGGAATCCGGCCAGAAATCACCCCGAGCAGATCAATGCTCCATCGAATTACGTGACTACGGGAGGGGAGGGGAGGCGGGATCTACGGACTCACGGTGGGGAGCTGCGGCGGCGGGGGAGGATACAGCGCGTGGTTGGAGGGCGGGAACTGGTCGAGGAAGGCCGGCATGTACATGTCCTCGACGCCGTGGAAGCCCTTGGCGCCGTCCAGCGTCCGGATCTCCGGCCCCAGGCCGCACACCACGAAATACTCGAAGATCCGCGACGACGACCCCATCTCCGCCGCCGGACCCGGTTGATCACCGGCCTCCCGGGAGGGATCCTCGGCGCAGCGGTGGGCGCCTCCCTCTCTCTATGGTGCCGATCCTGTCCGTACGCGCGCGAGCGGAAGGAGGGAAGCGGTCAGGCGGAGGACGAGGCCAGATGGTGGTTGCGGTGCGGGAGGAAGGCGACGAGGGCCCGCGGGTTGGAGGGTCGTCTGTTTCTTTGACCCGTTAAGGATTTGGAGGCAATTGATTTTTTATTTACCCTCGTTTTGTTTGTGTTTGACCGTTTTAGTGAGCAAGAGACTTTCGTTGACTTCGTAGTAGCAATAGCAAACTAGCAATCAATCATCTTTTTCACATTTTCACATCTCAAAATGCTAAACGGATCCGACGTGGATTACCATTGCAGGCACTCACCCTCGGATCGAGCGGCACAAGTGCAAATCTCTTTTCTTAAAACCTCAGCCCCTTTGCTCCCTCTCCGCGTTTCCGAGCCGACGTGTCGCACAGGCGTGCGTTTGGTCGTTTTGCGAAAACGCCCTCCGTTTTACTACAAATCGCGGATAGGTCCAACGCGTCCAAACCGCACAGCAACCGCGTTCAAAACATTTGCACTTTGACCCTTGTACTAAAATGTATTTCTACGTGAAGAAGCGGTTGGTGTCGTTTTACAAACACCCCCGAGCCACATTGCGAACACCCCCTCCCACCACCCTACCCTCGCCTAATACCCCCCACCCTATCCCCAACCCTAGCCTCACTCCCCTCCCTTCCCTCGCCACCCCCTCTCTCCCTGGTCTCCTCCTCCGCCGCCACCCTCTCCCTCCCTGCTCTCCGCCGTCGTCGTCGCCTCTCCCCTCCATTTCTCTGGCGGCACTCGGCGCAGCACAACCTTGGCCAGTGGGTTGCACAGCCGTCGGCTCAGACCCTGAGGCGGGATTTGGGCCTCTGTCGCCCTCTCTCTCCCTCTCCTCTCTGCAGCCTCCCTTTCTCTCCAAATCCGGTGCAGGTAGGGGCCACGGATGCTGGCGGCAGGGAGGAGAGAAGGGTTGGGAGGCGGCGGAGATGGGCTCCAGTCTGCGGCGCAGCGCACGGCGACGTGGCACCTCGTCGCGCACGACGACGGTGCCGTAGGCCAGAGGCCCGACCTTCGCGTGATGACGGCAGCCCGTGCAGCCGCATGCAGAGTGGCCCCTGCGGCTGGCCCGCCCCTTGCGCCGCGCCGATGGGGACCAGCGACGACTGTGCTGCCTAAGCGACGATGCAGGCGCCCGCGGCCATGGACGCCATGCTGCCCAACTCCGGCGAGCCGCTGGCGCCTCCTCGACGCTCCTCCCCCATCCTCCTCTGCCGTCGGCAGGTGCCTCCCTGAGCGTCGCGGTATCCCGCTCGTGGCGACTAACGGGGTCGTTGCGTGCAGGCTGCGCTCTACACGGTGTCCACCTGGGTGCTCGCCGCTGCAGTGTTGCCGGTGTGCACGCTCGCGCGTTCTGCTGGTGGCCACGCCACAGAACGTGGTGAGCAGGGTCCCCACTGGCATAACCTCCGTGCAGTTGGGCCCCGTGGAGGTTAGTGGTGCAGCATTCATCATCTTCACAATCCCGTATGCTGCTGCATCTATTCCTTGATTGTACTAGAGCATACAGATTACATCTATTTATTTTGCAGATTTGTCTCATAGGTTGATTAAGATATACTATGCATTATTTCTGTTAGCTTTTGGATTGCAGAAAATTTGTGAAGATATACTATGATTAAGATATACAGATAGCAGATTTGCCTTATAGGTTGATTCTTGGTGTGTAGGTGTGCAGGTAACCTGGGCTAAAGAGGTAACCTCAGTACCTCACCTATGGATAGTGGGGCTGTTGGAGACTGGAATCAAAACCATTTGCATTATTGAAGTCAAAGTCTTCACTGTTCCATATACACATACTAGCTTATAAATCTCTCTTTTTTTATTCTGTAATTGTGTTATTGCCTGCAACGAGGTATTACAATAGGGTTAGTGTACAACACAAATTATGATACTGTAATGCTAGAGCTATTAAACATGCTACTTGAATTATGTACAAGTCCTTTTCTGTTTGGGTTCAGCACTGACTCCTTTAAAATTTCATCTCTTAACAAATGGTGCAGTGCATCTGATGGTGAAGCGGTTTATAAGGGACTCGCTGTAAGTTGGATAGTCATGCTTTCTTGCTTTGCTGTCATTGTACCTCGGTTATCATGATTTTTCTCATGTGTAAGATTTCTCATGGAACCCCATTATGTGTAACAGCCTATGTGGGGATAATGTCAAGTATGATTCAACCAGCAAGTTTAAGATGTCAACCAGCATGTGGAATGTCAGGAATATTTGTTGGATTCTTGAGGTAATTTCTTTTGGACCTACCACTTTTCATCTTATAAAATGGCCACTGTGGCGACGTGGTGGCTGATAACATCTCATAAGATCTCCCTGCATCTAGCGGTGTGTTCGTTTATCTTCTAATCTTTTTCATGTATTTGCATTTGCTTTGTGATGTGATCTTAGTCAATGAGAAAAAGGAAGATACTTTATTAGTGTTTGATTGGTGCGCTTACTAGATCCTTTTATTAGTTTGTGCTCAGTGTGATTGTTGTGTCTATTATGATGCACAATGGTTGGCATATTGCTACTTGCATGACAGGTAGTAATGATGTAGCTCCAGTAAATAGATCAGGGAAGGTGCAGAGTCATGTCTCTCTGTCTTCATTTTTATGGAGTATTACTTTTAGTGTCCAAGAGCAAAGATGTCTGTTATTTAGGGAACTTTGTTTGCTTTTGAATAGATAACTATGAGGTTAGCAAACTTGCTTAACATTTTATATGACATGCAAATATCTGTTTTTTGATGCAATTGCAGTGCTCTCAAAATTTAGATTTGTAGCTGGAGGCATTCAGAAGCAAGGAGTACAACCTCTTGAACAGAGGCCCATGCTGAATATCATTGCTGGTTCACGTAATTGTATTATATTGAGAGGAACATAGCTTAAATGCTCACATTTTTACCTTCAACTTGATATGTCCCTAGCGGCTAGCGCGGTTGGTTTGCAGCCTGTGGTTACATCAGGCCGTTAGGATCATGGCATCCTTATCAGCTTTGTTGTGTGTAAGCTCAGATTTTATATCGGATAGCTGACTGTTGAGGATTTTGTGTAATTGTGGATGGTCTCAACTTACAGGCTGTGATTTTATTCTTGGTTTCATGTATACGTTGTTTATTACCTTTCATTGCTTTAAAATTGCCTTTATGGTATGGGGATCTTGAGTGACTTATATGTTGTCATTCCATGCTTATAATGTATCTTATATGCTTTTGTATGGTACTTGTGCTTTTATTTGCATTCAAATTTCAACATTTGAGACTTTATATATTGTAGGGTGCGCAACGCGCGCCGACCGTTCTAGTACACCTAACAGCCTAAGGGCACATACGACCCACAGACAGCAGGTCGTCTGCAGAACCTCAATTTTAGCATAGAGATAAATGTACAGCTTATGTAACCCACAGACAGAGAGGTTGTCTGTACGATGTTTAATGCTTTGCATGAAGATTAAGATCAACTACAAATGTATATCATTGTGTGGCTAGTTGAAAGAAAATATATGAGACACATTTCTTCATAACACAACCCCTACAAGGACTAAAATGTAACATTTTTTTAATCCATATCCTTCTACACTTCCTAAGGGCAAGTACAACAGTACAAACGGTTGTTGTCTATTTGACACACAAAGACATCTAAATAGACAGCTTATACAATGAGTCGTCTATTTGTCTGTCCGTAAGACATTTAATTAATCTTTTGATACATAAATCATGGTGATCATGTGCGTATTTGATCTTTGTAGTCATTTTAGTGCTCAATTGAGATATAATGCATGAGAATGCATGACATGCGCCGTTTGAGAAAAATGCAAATTGCAAACTTATCCAAATAATTGAAATGTAATTTTTTATTTCAGATCATACACTTCTAGTTTGTCTAAAAAACTCAAATGAGTATTTGAATCTAATCACATATTTCAATTAATTTGTTATTTCCATGAGAACTTTAGTTAATTTTATGAGCATTTGAACATAGTAACTTGAACGACTACGTGTAATTCCATCTGCCTTCTTCCTCTTACACGTGGACTCAAAGTGAAGATGCAGCCATATCTTAGGGTGTGTTTGGTAGGGCTCCGGCTGTGGCAGCTCCGGCTGTGGCTGTGCTGGTGGAACGGATTCTGTGACGAAGTTGAAACCGTTTTGGAAAAATATTTGGCAAAACAGCTTCTCCTAGTTGTGTAATGTGGATAAGAAGGTCAAATGTCCATAATACCCTCCCCATTTATTTTTTTCTTATTTTCCTCCTATTTTCTTTTTCTATTTTTCTATTTTCTTTTTTCCTACTCATTTTTTCTCTCTCCTTTTATTTTCCTTCTCCCTTCCCTCTTATCCATCCACCCTTATCCAATTCCCCCGTCCACCCACCTACCCGCCTCCTCCCGTTCTCCGTCTGCCTCCACCAACTGCGTCGCCGCCGACCACCTCCGCGCTGCGCCGTCTCCACCGTGTTGCGCCTGCCGCCGACATCCTCTGCCCCGACCCCGCCGCCTCCCCTCCCACCGCCCGCCGCCTCCCACCTCTCCCAGCTATGGAATCCCAACAACGTCGTGTTCATCGACATCCGCGGCGGCCACTCCGCCCCTAGTGCTCCTACCGCGTCGCCGCCATCACCTCTGCCGGGCGTAGGAAGGAAGCGTCTTGCGGTGGCCTGTCGCTGCTCAGGACTGGGCTCGGCGTCAAGGTGCCGCCGTCGTCCGGCTCTCCCCCGATCTCGAGCTCCGCCGCTGGTGGGCTGCAGCTCCAGCTCTCCCCGACGTCGTCGCCGCAGCCTGGCTCCACCGTCGCGCCGCCGCGGTCCGGCTGCCCGCCCGGAGATGCGTATCACGGCCTCGCGGGGGAGTAGTGGGAGCAATGGCATTTTTGTTGTAAATTTCGTGAACTATAAGGGCAAATTGGTAACGTGATTGCAGCGTGTCAGACGGAGCCGGGGGAGCTACGTTTTTCAGCTCCCTCCCGCCCAGCCGCGCCAGAGAGCGCGTTTTACGGCGACTTCTTCCCGGGAGCTGTTTCGCGTGACCGTTTGGCAGGGCTCCTGGCTTCTCGCGCGGAGCGCAGTGGATGGGAGCCCTGCCAAACACACCCTTATCCGATGGCAAGAGTCGTGCGGTCCCTCCGTGACCCTTCTCTCTACTATTTCTCTCTCCCGGCCAGCCATCTAATCATCAGGCCTGCTAATCATGTGCGGCGGCGGCGGCGGCGAGCTTCCTCGGCACCACGCCAGCTTCCTGCTGGGCTGCAACAGCAAGCAGCCAAGCTAGACGGTGGCCGCAAGCTTCGCGTGAGGCGGTGTAGCAGCGAGCTGGTCGGACAGAGAGGAGCTTCACGGGCGCGGTGGAAGCAACAGCAAGCTTCGCAGGTGCGTGGTCGTGTCAAATCTCGCCGCCGCAGGGCACAGGGGATCAATTTTCGTCCTCGAGAACAAGAGGCACGAGTACAACGGTGCCGGGTGCCGCCGATACGACCTAGGAGCACGAGCCCCCGTCCTCCTTTCGTGAGGCGACGGCGGCGTCGTCTCTCCACTCGAACAGGGGTTTTCTGTAAGATTTGCGACATAAAGACGGAAAAACGACAACAGTTGTACATGCCCTAAGAGACCTTTCTTCAATTTATATCTTCATAAAGGGTAAGAATGGAAAATGGTGTAGATATTTCTACCGCTTGCGTTTCCCTCTGTTGGACCGCAAAACCAATATGGCGCGCGGTCGCTTGGAGCGACCGTGCGCCGCGCCGTCCGCCCGCGCCCCCACGTGGGGTCTTTTTTCATTTTCTTTTTTTAGTTTCCTTCTTTTAACAATTTTTCTTATACATAAGTTATGTGTACAACTCATTTTATGGAATAAGTTATGCACACAACTCGACGTTTACAGAAAAAGTTATGCACACAACTTGTCGTTAGAGAAAAAAAAATATACGTACAAGTTATTCTTCAAGTAGTTGTGCATACAAGTTGTACGCACAAATTTTGCGCGAGTCAAACTTATGCTTAAAAATTATCTGACAAAAATTATAAGTCGAAGTTATACATCAAAGTTATGTGTATAAGTTATGATATTCCAAAAATAGAAATTCGAGGGAAGAAAAAACTTTCCAGAAAAAGAAAGTTGGAGAGGGGGAGGACCGGTCGCTAGGAAGGCCCCTAGCGACCGGTCGCTAACTAGGACGGCCCCCGTTGGACTCTCATTTTTCTTTGTTTGCATCTAAGCGCACACATCTGACACCACACAGGCAGCGAGCGGCGGCTTGGGCGGCGCGGCTGTGCAGGGCCGCGTCTAGCGGCCGGTGCGCGAGGCAGCATCCAACCAGCTGGCGCCGCTGCCCAAACCACTTTGCGCCGCTTGCCTGCATCTCGCACTGCCGACGCGTGCTCCTTCCTCCAACCTCATTCACATCCTCCCCCAAATCCACCTCCTCCACCACAAAATCCGTCGAGAATAATTGAAATAGTCAGGCTCCAACACGCGGGCGGGTGAGCTGCTTCGCCGGAGAGCGATGGTGCGGCTGGCCTCAGGGTAAGATACCCCACCGGAGTTTTCCCCGCTGCCGCTCTATCTCTCCCTCTATCAAGGCGGTGCTGGGTCGAAGCGGGGTCGAGGCGCGGCGGGTGTGGGGCACATCTGGTCAGCTCGTTCTTCCTCTGAGCTGTTGCTGTTCAGTTTTGGCGGGGAAAACTCCCGCGCGTAGGTCGCTGGAGGATTTCAGGCGGGGCGCGCGGGATGCGTCAGCGCGGGGGATCCAGGGTCGTCGTCGATGGGAGAAGACGACCTGTACAACGGGTCTCGGCTTCATCGGTTTGGCCTCGGGGAACACCGCGCATGCGTCGCCTCACCAGGCGACGCGCGGGCCGTTAGTGGGAGGGCGCGGGGGGCTTTCGCAGAAGTACCGTTAGACCGTCTCCAGCAATAGTGATCATCTGCATCTGCAAACAACACCTATGCAGCAAGGAGAGAGACTGAAACAGTGTTGCAAAAACATCAGCACTCCAGCGATATTCGCACCCCCTCGCCCATCCTGCTCCGGCAGTTGGCTCCCGCGTGCGAGGGGAGTCGCCGCGCAGTGAGGGTCGCCGTGTCACAGCTCGCCTCTACCGCGGGAGGAGGGAGCTCGAGCAACGGAGGCAGAGAGGGAGGGTCGGTCAGCAAAGAGGGAGACGGTCGGGAGAGGGAGAAGGACGAGGTGGAGGAGGAGACAGCACCCCTCTACCGCAGCTTCCCTCCATCGTCGCGGCTTGCCCACCGCCGGGGCCCACCGTCGTCGCAGCTCGCCCTCCGCCGGGGCTCGCCCGCCCGCCGATGGAGCCCGGCTGGATTTGCGCCGTAGGGACCCGTGGCAGCCGTAGCTCCGGCCAGATCTGCGCCACCGGGACCCAAGGCTCTCGCAACAGCTCTGGCCGTAGCTCCGCCGCGCCGAAGGAGCCCCACCGCCGCCGGATTGAGGGAGAGGGTAAGAAGGGAGGTCGTCGGTGGTGTGGTCAAGCGGACACGACGACGGGCAGGAGAGAGGAAAAGGGGGCTCCATGCGCGGAGAGGGGCGGCACGGGGTGTTGACGGTTCAAAACCGTGTTGAAGTTCACCGCAAGCGTACGGGTGACTTGGTGCCTTTTTCACCAAGGAGGGTCCCCAAGGTTTGTCAATCCAAGGATCGGAAGGAACCCGCTAAGGTTCTCTACCTTGTCTAGCCAAACTAACCTAACATTAAACGTTGATTGCATACAAGATAAACCTAAGAGATATGTATATGATAGCACAAGGTTGATCACATTGCCAAACATAGGCGAGGTAAAGCGCCACAAAGAGGACAACTAAGCCTATCGCCTTCTAGTTGTAGTTCCGACAAATGAGCAACAAATCATGCATCTCATATAATAGCATCCTTAAACTCCTACCTCCAGTCTTCCTCCCGAAAATATCCGCCTTTCGAAACCTTCGTCCTGTCATGACGTGCCCCTATTCATGTGGGGAGTCTAGGGGTACGTCCAAGTGAACGTGTCTACAAACCATAAAGGATCCACATACTAGATCTAATCACCATGATTACATAAAGTATGCTAAGTAGTCTAACCATGCATTAGACTAAGGAATAAGCATATTCACAATAGGTAGAAAGCATGAACGGAGACATGGAATTGCTTAAAAGATCGGATGACAAGATTATCATTGCTCACATAGTAATAGATGCGTTTAGATCATCACCACCGAGTACATACCATTGATGACCTCAACTAGCTCTGGAACTCCACCATGGCACAACCACGCAGGGCGACCATGGCGGCTAGGGTAGGCCTAGGCCATCTCCTAGACAACTTCGAGGACTCGCGGCGGCCGTCGTCTCCCTCCGGTGCTTGCTTCTAGTTTTCGCCGAGTTGTGATGAATGGATGTGGCGACCGTCAGAGGTAGGGCTATAAATAAGTCGAGGAGCATCTAGGTCAAAGGGGGGCGCGGACCGAGCCCGAAATGGGTTGGGCCGGCCGGCCTGGGCCGACCGGCCTGAGCCCATTTCGGCCCGGTTCGGCCCAGCCTTCCTCCCCGACGCTTCTCGTGTTTCCTTGAATTTATGCTGAACTTCTTGTAGGTCCTTGACGTTGTTTCCTTCGTGATTAAGATAAGGATGCTTGTCATCCAAGCTTTTCCATCTTCTGTTTAGGTCCCTGAAGTTTTACGCATCGACGCTTCGGTCCTTGGGCTATTTGGAGTCATGTTCATCACGTGTCTTGACTTGTGTCGGGCTTCATGATCTTCTTCTAAAGTGCTTGATGAACTTATCTCGAAAGTCTCCTCTTTAACGTTGATTTTCTGCGTAAACAACAAACTCCAAAAACCACATGCAAGTGTGAACTTGTTACATCATTAGTATGCCTAGTGGCGGGTTAGTTATAATTCAAAACTCAAACCAAAGTGTAACAAATGCTCTTGGTTGACGGAAATCGACCGTCAACACAGGGACAGAGAGAGAGAGAGGCATGGCGTGGGCGGTTGAGAAAACAGTGCTGAAGAGATGAGAGAGGTATCCCAAGAATACGGGTGAGGAGAGAGCCACCCGCAAAATGAAGATGTGCATGCATACGCTGCTGGAGGTACTACAGTACCATTTGTTTCTTCATTTTGTGGTTGCGGGGGGCGATGAGGGAGCCGCTGGAGTCGGTCTTATACCGACGCCCTGTACAAACGCGTTGTACATGCCCTAAGACTAGCCGCACCCGTCTGGAGGCCGAACGGGGTCATCTCCTTTCGCTTTTTCGCCACAGCGAGGGTGGGAAAAGGAGGAGGTAGAGTGATGGAATCTACTACGGTTTGTTCCTGACCTTCGATGAGAGTTGAGGAAAATCAATTTTGATGGAGGATCGATGTTGGATGTGCGACTACAACACCACAAGGAGGTTGCGCCAATGCAACAGGTAATATTGTCTCCAATTTGTTGTTGTTCTTGTTGTGTCAAGAACAATCTTGAACCTGCAAGCAAATCGAAAAACAAGCAAGAACAAGTGGACAAGCAAACAACACACAGACCTTGCCCAAGAGATGAATCTGAAACACAAGAAGTTGAGGTTCTGGATACAAGTAACCGAGTGGCCTAGCCGACTCACACAAGTTACAAGGAAGTAGCAGGAGCTAAACTTTCATCTAAACAAAATTTAACATTCCCCCGACAGCTGGAGCATGTATTTATACATGGGAGGCAGCCAGGGAGTGTGGGAGGGTGCAAACCCTAATTTAGAATGGCCCCTAATGGGCTTTATTTGATACAAGGCTGTCAGCCTTTGGCCGGAAGGTCCGAACATCTCTCTGTAAATTTTGGACGACTCCGTACGAATCTGAGGGTATTTCTTGTTCCATCTGAAAATTAACTTCAAGAGTTTTCCATCACCCATATGCCCCAAACAACCTCTAGAGCTAAGAGTTATGGACGAAACAAACTGGTGTTGTGTTGTTGTCCACTTACTCAAAATGGGGGGAATCAAGTCGTTTGCGTGGGAGCGCCCCTCATCTCCAAACATGGAGTTTGAGGGTTGTTGTGGCTGCTTCTCCTCTCTTCTTCATGTCCCATGTTCCTAAAATAAGACATTCATTACCAGTGTTAAGTAGCATCTAATTCTGAGATGGATTTGTATGAACAGCGAGGAACGACTTTACCTGATAGTTGAGTTGTCGAGCACGGGCTCGAGCCACTGGTCCTTGCTTAACACTATGCATGGTCGTATCGAGGAAGCGATGTCCACATCATCCTCCCCTTCTTGCATTTGAGTCGTCCTCGACTCAAGCTCTTATTGAGTTCTTACTTGTGGTTTAAAATTAGCCACTACAACAAGATCTTCCGAAGGCATGAAAGGAGGAGGCCAAGGGGGCACTTGAATGCCAACACCAAGTGATGGTCATGTCCCTAGTTTTGCCTCATTGTTGCAAACTGAATATGGTGATGTTGATGTAGCACAAGTTGTGATTGCAGCAGCCAAGTTGTCAATGTTGTTGCTCAAGCTGAAATTTTTATGTCGGTTCAATGGCATCATCGTGTGTGCTGCTGTGATGGGTATGGTCCCATCATCCTCCCCTTCTTAATGACAAGCCGTCCCCGGCTTGTTTGAATGTCCAGCGAAGTAATTTGTTTCGATGTTGGCAAGTTGGGCAACGACAATGTTGTGCATCAAACCCAACATTACTCCTCTTCTTGTGGTTGAACCTGCTGCATAAGAACAAAACTAGGGGAAGTATACAAGACATCATTAACATTAGTGCAGCCCATTAATTCTTCTTGTTCTTGCAGCCCCATAGAAATTTCATATCAGATGAATATAAACTTTATGCACCAAATATTCTCCTCTACTATCATATTTTCCAAAAGCATGTAGCAAGCAATGACGAAGACTTTGCAAATCATAATTAAATTGAAGTTTCTCTTTTATCCAATTCAAATTACAAGGAATATCAAATTCAATATAACCTAATGTGTTAAAAGCAGACATGAGTTTCAGCTCTTCTTTCTTGCTAGTAATGCATTGCACATGTGCAGAAGCAACATAGAGATCAACTAAATCAGATTTGACATGTCTGGGGATTAACTGTATCATTGAAACATGAGAGCTATTATTACACAACTCCTGCAATATATTAGGCATACAAAGGGGAACAAAAGAGTGCTCTATATCCAGTTGTTGTGATAAAATGAGACAGGGAGTGTCACATAACTCTTCTCTATCACAAGGTTCAGCCAACAAATCACCTTGTGATAAAGGAAAATTAGTAGCAAGTTCCACTATTTGCCGCTCTTGGTTAGCATGTAAAGTGGACAAATGTGAATCATCACGGATCACATCATTCTTGCAAGCACTAAATAAAATCTCCTTTTCAGCGGTGAGAACAAGCCAAAACAAGTGAATAATATGGGTATATGATCTGCACTATGTGCTAATAAGCAAGGTTTCGAATTTCAAAATTGAGTCCTCTCATAAACCTACTCATAACATCATCCATGCATTCATCCAAGCCACCAAACTGAATACAAATTTTAAAATCATGATAGTATTGTTTCACAGTCCTACTACCTTGCTTTAGTTTCTCTACTCCCTCCATACTGGTATTAGAAGTTGTTTAGGACAGGATTGTGCATACCAAGAAGTCATTAAATGGGGGGAATTTTTCCCTGTCTACCCCTATTAAATAGCGTTGCAGGTGCATCTCAATCAAGAAACAGTAATAGCCCGGTTGGCTCGTGTAGCAAAGCAGGTTCTGGGAGCTCTTAGGTTCGACTCTCATAGGACACAGTTTTTTTTGTTCCTGAGGATTTTTGCATGGCACTGTTTGGGCCCTGCATGGCGCGGTGCTGGGCGCGTTTTGGCGCGTTGGACCATAGCAAAACCCTAATCGACTTTATCCTTGCAAGGAGGAGAGATAGAAGTGCTTGCTTAGATTGTAAGGTGTTTCCTGGGGAGTGTGTTGTCTCTCAACACAAGCTTGTGGTGGCGGATTTTCGCTTTCAGGTACGTGTTCACAGGGACAAATGTGCCAAGATCGCGAGAACAAAGTGGTGGAAGCTTAGAGGGGAAGCAGCACAAACGTTTAAGGACAGGATGCTAGGAGAGGGACCATGGGAAGTAGGAGAAGATGCAGATGACATGTGGCTAAAGATGGCAACATGTGTTCGGAAGGTGGCTGCAGAAGTGTTTGGCGTGAGTAAGGGAGGCAAACAAGAAGCGAAAGACACCTGGTGGTGGAGTGATGAGGTGCAAAGGGCTATTAAGGAGAAGAAGGAGTGTTTCAAGCGCCTCCACCTTGATAAGAGTGCAGCCAACATCGAGAGCTATAAAATAGCGAAGAGGGCTGCAAAGCGAGCTGTGAGTGTAGCCAAGGGCCAGGCGTATGAGAACCTTTATCAGCGGCTAGGCACGAAGGAAGGGGAGAAGGACATTTATCGGTTGGCTAGGACTCGAGAGAGGAAGACAAGGGACATCAACCAAATCAAATGCATCAAGGATGGGACAGATCGCCTTCTGGTGAAGGGTGACGAGATCAAGGATAGATGGCGAGAGTACTTCGATAAGTTGTTTAATGGGGAGGATGAGAGTCCTACCGTGGAGTTGGACGATTCATTTGACGATACCAACAGACGTTTTGTGAGGAGAAATCAGGAGGCAGAGATTGAGGAGGCTTTGAAGAGAATGAAGAGGGGTAAAGCGATGGGTCCGGATGGTATCCCCATTGAGGTGTGGAGATGTCTTGGTGCTAGAGCAGTAGTTTGGTTAACTAAGCTTTTTAACCTTATTTTTCAGTCAAACAAGATGCCTGATGAATGGAGGAGAAGTATATTAGTACCGATCTTCAAGAACAAGGGAGATGTTCAGAGTTGTACCAACTACCGAGGGATTAAGCTAATGAGCCATACGATGAAGCTCTGGGAGAGGGTTATCGAGCACCGCCTCAGAAGAGGGACAAGTGTGACCCAAAACCAGTTTGGGTTCATACATGGGAGGTCGACTATGGAGGCGATTTACTTAATACGACAATTAATGGAGAGATATAGGGAACAGAAGAAGGACTTGCATATGGTCTTTATTGACCTTGAGAAGGCGTATGACAAAGTACCAAGAAATGTCATGTGGTGGACCTTGGAAAAGCACAAAGTCCCAACTAAGTACATTACCCTCATCAAGGATATGTACAATGATGCGAGGACGGTTGTCCAAACATGTGATGGTGACACTAGTGACTTTCCAATTAAAATTGGACTACATCAGGGATCAGCATTGAGCCCTTATATTTTTGCTTTGGTGATGGATGAGGTCACAAGGGATATACAAGATGATATCCCATGGTGTATGCTCTTTGCTGATGATGTAGTGTTAGTTGACGAGACTAGAGCAGGGGTTAATCGGAAGCTTGAGTTGTGGAGAAACTCGCTAGAGTCAAAAGGTTTCAGACTCAGTAGGACCAAGACTGAGTACATGAGGTGCGATTTCAGCGCGTCTGGACATGAGATTGGAGATGTTAGCCTCGATGGGAAAGTGGTGGCCAAGAAGGATTATTTTCGGTACCTAGGATCGATGCTACAGAAGGATGGCGACATTGATGAAGATGTTAGGCATAGGATCTCAGCCGGTTGGTTGAAATGGCGTCAAGCTTCTGGCGTCCTATGTGACAAGAGGGTGCCCCAAAAGCTAAAAGGCAAGTTCTACAGGACGGCGATTCGTCCGGCGATGTTGTACGGTGCTGAATGTTGGCATACAAAAAGGCGACATGTCCAGCAACTGAGTGTAGCAGAGATGCGTATGTTGCGTTGGCTCTGTGGGCATACAAGAAGGGATAGAGTCCGCAATGAAGATATTCGAGATAGGGTTGGAGTGGCACCGATTGAGGAAAAACTGATTCAACATCGGTTGAGATGGTTTGGTCATGTCCAAAGGAGGCCTCCTGAGGCGCCAGTGCGTAGTGGGGTCCTAGAGCGGGTCGATAATGTAAAGAGAGGTAGAGGTTGACCTAAACTGACTTGGGACGAGATGGTTAGAGAGACCTTAGGAGTGGAACATCTCCAAGGAGTTAGCTATGGATAGGAGTGCTTGGAGACTAGCAATCAATGTGCTTGAACCATGACTTCTGTTTCTTCCTTTGTTTACCCTTAACTCTTCCTGCTTGTGAGTGTGTGTGTGTGTGTGTCGCTTTTCTTGGTTTCCTTTGGGTTTCATCTCTAGCCTACCCCAACTTGCTTGGGACAAAAGGCTTTGTTGTTGTTGTTGTTGTGGACCATGTTTCAGTGCCTTATTTCGCTCGTTTTGGACCGGCACACGATTTTCAGTGCCTAAAACCCTCATTTTTTAGCGCGCTTAGTTCCGACGTTTCAGTTTCACCGTGGCTATTAAAACGGAGTTGTTTCCTCCGGCCTCTTCTTTCCATTACCGTGCTCCATCTCTTTCACTTTCCATCTCTTCTCTTAGCTTTCCATGCACCACATGTAACGGCTGTCAATTGCTTCGATCTAAACGTTCGTTTAGAAGATGACGACAATGGTATTTTGATTCCTTGTTTGAGTTTGTTTTGTTGTTTCCTTCGAGTTCCTCTTTTCTTAGTTTCTTGTTTCCTTTTTGGACAGGAATTGGTTTGAACTTGCCATTAGAGATGAATATGGAGCGGTTGATTTCAATTTCGTACAGAACCTGCCAGCGGGTAAACCTGCATGTCGTATCTACTATTTCATACCCTCTCTTCCCGTACTAGAACATGCTAACCTACCGTGCATACCGTGGCTTTTGTTTGAGGCTGGCCTTTTATTATTATTTTTGTTGTAATCCATTCTCTTATTAATTTCCTTTTGCATTCATTTGATTTTGTTTCATTTCTCACATCATTGTTTCTTTCTTTTGAAATGATTAGATATGAATGGCCCGGTACTAGAGAACGGCGTCGCTGCCTATGTACTGGAGTACGATGTACCGGAGGACGACGCCGACACCGCTGTAATGGAGGACGCCACCGCCGCCGCTGACGTCGCCGCCGACGCCACTGTACCGGAGGACGACGCCGCCGCCACCGTTGTAATGGAGGACGCCACCGCCGCCGCCGCCGCTGCCGCCGCTCCTGTACTGGAGGATGAAGAAGACAACCTCAGCGTGTTTGATCTGAACCTACCGCTAGACGAATTTGGCGTGGTTGATTTCGATTTTGTTGAAAACATCACTGGTAAGTTGAACTACTCATTTTTTACTTACCAAGTACTAAAAATTGTGCTGATACAGATTGATTTTTTTTTAAAATTAGAACATGCTGTGGAAGCTCCTGTTGGAGTAAACACTAGAAGAAAAGAAATGTCAGATGAACTTAGAAAACAAGTTTATCAAGCTTTGTTAGCTAGAAGCAAGAATGGGAAATTAGGCAAGAAAGGTACAAGGATTGTTGCTGATCATTTTGGATTACACATTGTGACAGTTCAACGTTTGTGGAAGAGAGGTAAAACACAACTTGCAAATTTTATTCCTGTTGTGGTTGATAGTCTGAAGAAGGGTAGATGTGGTCGTAAGGCAACCCCTGTTGATTTGGAAC
The DNA here is from genome assembly GCA_036936925.1 of Cenchrus fungigraminus. Taxonomy (NCBI): domain Eukaryota; kingdom Viridiplantae; phylum Streptophyta; class Magnoliopsida; order Poales; family Poaceae; genus Cenchrus; species Cenchrus fungigraminus. Next base: position 39,974,085 of record CM072778.1, on the reverse strand, counting down.
AATTACGTAACATTCCTCTCAAGGATAGAATAGCTATAGAAGATATGTGTAGCAAACTTAGAATTAGCAAATGGAAAATTCAAAGGTATCTGAAAAAAGGATTTCTTAGGCGATACTCTAGTAGCATCAAACCATACCTTACCGATGCTAACAAAAAGGCTAGATTAAAGTGGTGTGTTGATATGATTGACAAAGATATCCTTGATGATCCAAGATTTAAGGATTTGTTTGACATAGTGTTCATCGATGAAAAATGGTTTTTCCTCACTCAAAAATCAGAGAATTATTACTTGCTACCCGAAGAAGATGATCCTCATCGCACTTGTAAGAGTAAGAATTTCATCCCTAAGATCATGTTCTTGGTTGTTTGTGCTCGGCCAAGGTTTAGGGATGGAGAGTGCATTTTTGATGGCAAGATTGGTTGTTTTCCACTAGTTGATTATGTACCGGCTCAAAGAGGGAATGAGGGAAGCGGTCGTGTTCGTGGAGACTTGATGGTAAAGCCTATTTTGTCGATCACAAGAGATGTGATTAGGGAGTTCATGCTCAACAAAGTGTTGCCGACAATTCGAGCCAAATGGCCAAGAGAGGATGTGGGCAAACCAATCTACATTCAACAAGATAATGCACCTACCCATTTAAAATTGGATGATCCGATTTTTTGTGAGGCCGCAAAGCAAAATGGATTTGACATTCGCCTAATTTGCCAACCACCAAATTCTCCGGATTTTAACATTCTTGATTTGGGATTTTTTCGAGCTATTCAAGCCATTCAATACAAGAAAAATACAAAAACAGTTGAAGCTCTAATTCCAGTGGTACAAGAGGTAAATTCATCAATTGTCTTGATTTTAACATTCTTGATTTGGGGTTTATACTCACTAATTTTTTTCAACACATGTAGGCATTCATGGAGTACAGTCCACACAAGGCAAATAGAATATTTGTAACCCTCCAAACTGTTTTGAGGGAAGCCATGAAGATTAAAGGAGGCAACAATTACAAAATTCCTCACATGCAAAAGGAAAGATTAGAGAGAGAACAACGACTTCCATTGCAGATTTCTTGTGAGCCATCGTTGCTAGCTGAAGCCATCGATAGTCTAGATGCATGAAACAATTAGACCTTGAGTAGTACTAGATGATAAACAAGAACTCGATGAGCAATGTAATCTTCTGTTTTCATCTTGCTGTTTTTTCTACTTGCTGTTGATCTTCCTCCACTCCGGCTGCTCATCAGGTTCCTCCATCTCGTGCTTCATGGCCAGCACAGCAGCGCAGTCGAACTTGTCGAGGCGAAGTGGAGAACGCATCCAGTAATCCAGGTGCACGAGGCCGCAACACGCGCACGAATACAACCTCAAGTGCTCATGATTCCATGACTCACGATCTTCATGAACAAGATGGCATCGAGGACATAGGAAAGCGCCCGGCAGCAAGGAGTCTAGCACCATCGTCACTGAGTTTGAGTGGGGCACCGTCATCTCCGAGCCCGGCGGCAAGGAGTCCGGCGCGAGCAGCTCCTCCGAGTCTGCCGCGAGCTCCTTAGAATCCGGCGCGACTGCCTCTGGCGACTCTGGCGCGAGCTCCATCTCGGAGTTTGGCGCAAGCTCCATCGACTCCGGCGCCAAGGAGTCCAGCACGAAGTCCGGCAAGGAGTCCGATGGGATCTCCATGGCACCAGCAAAGAGAGAGGAGTGCGGTGACTCAGGCGCGAGCTCCTTCGACTCCGGTGAGATCTCCTCCGACGACTCCAACGCGACCTCCTTTGGCGACTCCGGCGCTAGCTTCATCTCCGAGTCTATCGCGAGCATGGCCAACTGCTACGGCTGCATGTGCGCAATGCACGACGAGCTGCTGGCGACGTTTGGCCTGGCCTGGATGTTGAAGACGCAAGGTAACGGAGGCTGCTATACTGGAGTAATTAGGCAACGCGCGGAGTGGCCAACGGAAAGAAGGGACGACGGCACGGAACAGCAAACGAAGCCATGCGGATTAAATGTCGCAGACGACGATGACTGAAACGCAGGGGTAATTCCGTCCGTTTTCACCTCGGGAGTTCAAAACATCTTCCTTTGTGCAATTCCTTCCCAAGCCTAGAACAACTTCTAATACCAATATAGAGGGAGTAGTTTATTAAGCAAATGATCAACATAATATGCAGCAATATATGCATCTCAAAAATGAATTTTGAAATCTGAGGAACTTTGTTATGCCTAAAAAGATTTTTCCATTCACCCAAAGCATATTTAGTCAAAACATTTGAGGAAGCAAAAACCATTTGAGACTATTCATGTTTATCAAATTCTGCATTTACTTTAAGCTCCCAATCAATGTATGCCTGAGGGTCAAAATTTCCCTCAAAAGAAGGTAGAACATTTTTTTTGAGAAGGGAGATGCATTGATCTTAGCGCATTACACCGGTTCTTGTACAAACAGGACCCCAAAGAAAAGGAAATTACAAAGAAGTCTAAAACTCCTGTTCATCTTCCTCGAAGCCTTCAGAGATCCGTTCGTCACCGCTGCCGAATCTGCTTCCCAATTGTCGCCGGGCACCAGAGCCAATCTCCACAAGGTGGAGGCCGCAGAGGAGGGCTTACCTCTAGGCAAATCGGCCGAGTACACTGCCTCCCAGGCATATCGGCCAACTCCGGTACCCACGACGCATCCTTCGATTCCACCGCCGGCAACCCGAGCAAAGCTCAGATTTTCACCAAAGATCATCTTCCTCGAGATTAACAGGATCAACAACACCATCACCTGAAGAATATGACGATGCGCCAACCCTCGACTCCTGGACAGGTCTCCCCAGCCTCTCCGTTGACGTCGGAGTAGATCGCCATCAGAGAACAGAAGAAGCTGGGAGAAATTATTCCTCTGCAACGTCGTCGCTTCCGCATCGCCAACGCCGCTAGGAAAACCAAACCGCAAAGGAACCACGCTCCTCTGGCAAAACCTAACTCCACCGCCGAGCATCGGCGGCGAGTAAACCCTAGACCTAAAAGGACTCAATTATGACTCGATCTACTAAAAGGAGGGACCCCCGTCCTTTTGCCACCGGCTGGAGGCCGGAGACAGAAGGAACGGGGGCCAAGGCGCCGACGGCGGCGACTACGTGCGGCGGCAGAGCAAAAGTCCCACCGAGTTGCCTAGGGGCGACGCGGGGGTCGAGGGGGCTATCGGGGATTGGTGCTGTGTAACCTGGCACAAAGAAGGTAGAACATTACGGATTTCAGTTAGAACATCATCATGTACCTCAAGTGCAAATGTTCTCATTTGTTGTTTAGCTTGTCGACATCCATAGAGATGGCTGCTAGATCTCCTTTGCTTGCCCATGCTTGTCATGGTTAGGGGACAACAAAAATAGACACAAGATTTGGCCTATCAAATAAAGGAAAAATCAGGTGGCACACTACATTTTCACTCAACTTGTGCAACCAAGTTCTTATGTGTTCTTACCACACTTGCAGAAGGTGTTGGCAGCCAGCAAGAACAACAAGAAATGGTGGCACAAGCACAACTCCGAGAGGTAGTAGAAAATTTGTGGAGCTGTAGGTGGCTGCAAGTAATATAAAGGAATAGCTAGAACCATGTTAATCAAAACAAATTGAATAATTGTTCAACAACGGTACTGCTGATCCTAGGATAAACCAAGTTAGAGACGTGAGCCTAGGCACAAAAGTAGTCACTGAAATGGAATGAGTAGCAGAGTGCAAATATAACAACACCTTCTTTCTTCTCCTTTCATTCTTGTCTTCTTCTTCTTTTCTTTTTTTCAGGGCCTACAAATTTTGTTTGGTACTATGACAACCAAAACAAAAGGTACTACACATTGCCCCTTTTGGATTTAGATTAAATAGCTCTTCTAGACACAACAAATTCGCAAATCTCCAAGATGATTGCGGAGTGCTCCAAATGAATTGGGAACAAGGTCAGTTGCGTTGGAAAGAGGACAAGCTCAGCTTTCCATATTGTATCTAAACTCTTTGATCGGACAAAAGATGTATAAACTATGATAGTTTTCTTCTGGTGTGGAATTGTACTCCGAAACAGACTTTACAACGAATTTAATTGATTTCCCCTTTTGAAAGGATCTTGATGTCGCCTAGAGGGGGGAGGGGGTTGAATAGGTGAAACCTGAAAAATCCCCACTTAAAACAATTTTATCAAATAACATCGGATACTCCGGAGTTTTGTATGGATACTCCAGAAAGTTCAGAGTCTCTGGAAAAATCTCCGGAGTCTCTGTAGATTCGCTTGACGCAGCGGGAACCTCACTGGCACCAAAATCGGTGCCACCGGATTTGTCCTGGCAGTGAATGCTCTCAAACCTTTGCCTTTGTTTTCTTGCTTGAAACTGAAGTCCACTTGTTGTGTAGGCTGAGAAGTGTTTCTCTGAGGATAATCAAGAGTCCTGCACTTCACAAACACTAACAACCAAGTAGATCACAAATATTCCAAAGACAAGCTAGGTAAGTAAAGCAAAATGAATGCGAGGTAAACCAACAAGAGACACGATGATTTGTTATACCAAAGTTCGGATTCACCACCGTGTGAATCTTAGTCTCTGTTGGGTGCTTCTCCTACCAAAGTCGTGTTGCATTCAACCCTTTCCCCAATCCACTAGATAGCTTCTTCCATTTCGGAAGCGAAGCACGACCTTCACAAATTGCCCACAGCTCGCCACACCTTGGGAGCTTGTGGGCAACGCCTAGCCGTTTAGGAGGCAACCCTCCAAGAGTAACAAATGCTTCACACAAGCTTTGAGACATCTAACAGTGCTCAAGAGATTCAAGTGCTCTTGAATTGCTCATTAAGGCTTCTCTCTACCACCCAACACAAAACATCTATCAAAGATCAAATAACCCCACCAAGAGGGGTTGGGGAGAGGTAGAATGTCTTTGGCTTAGCAAGGAATAGCAAGGAAGCACACCAACAACCTCAGAAGCAACAACATGCAACAATGGGGACCAAAGGGTATAAATATCCAACTCCTCAAAAACTAGTCGTTGCAAACTCAGTGAAAACCTGTGCCACCGGTTTTCCGAAACCGATGCCACCGAGAATTCAAACATATAGCCGTTGGGGCGGCTGACACAAAACGGTGCTACCGTTTTCCCAAAATTGGTGCCACCGGGTTTGACATAAGGTCAAACCCGAAGCCGTGTACGTGTGGTTTTTGTGTCTCTCAACAACTCACATGGGTTACTTGAGCACTGAGACATTTTCAAGACTCCTTGTGATGCATCCCTCTCGATAGTACGACATAGCTATACTCAAGATTAAATATAAATATAATATTAAATCTCTTGAGCTTCATCTTCATGAATAGCCATACTTGATCAATATATCCATTTGAGAGATCCATCCATCAATATAATGTCTCATTAGTTTGAGCACTTCAACCTTGAGCTATAGACTTAGATCAACACATAAGAATGAAATCCAATTCTATATGCCAAGTTACCCTCCACATGATCCACACACCATTTGATGTATCTTCATTGGTCCACTCGATAGCCACTTCACCCTAGCTAGGTTCATGACACAAGTCACTACTTGGCCAAGCCTTGCTTAGTACCTCGTGCTAATCCCTTACTTGATTTCTTCATTCATTCGTCGTCATTTTGAATATTGCTCTGATTCAACATCAAGAGTGAAATCCAATTGAGATCATGCCTTCTTTTGATTTTAATATCCCTTTTGTTCGTAGCAAGCTTGCAATATCATTTGGAGACCATCTAATATTCCAATATCAATAAGCGTCTATCTTCACTTTTATTTGCTTGCCATATACCAAGTATACTTCATGTGATCATTCATATAAAAATATCATGGTATTTATTCTTTAACAAACCATTTCACAATATGAGGCTAAAACTATTGTCAGTGTTTTAATCTGACAAACCTATCAAGGGGTACCCGAGGTAATAGATTGTGCGGTGGGGGATCGCCAGACCTGGAACCCGAACGTTAAAGCGAGGACACGAGACACAGATTTGTACAGGTTCGGGCCGCCAAGATAGCATAATACCCTATGTTCTGTTTGGGTGTGTGTGTGTGTGTGTGGCACCCTGTGCTTGGGTGTTGTGGTGTTGGTTGTTCTCGGTTCTGCTCCTAGGTACAAGGTAGGAAACCTAGTAGGATTACATAGTACGAGTCCTAGTAGGATTACAGAAATTTATGGAATAAGTCTATATTCTTCCATGTATAGGTACCCAGGGTGTATGCCCAACAAGCCCCCGAGCACTTTGTAGTCTTGAGCAGCGAGTTCGAGTAGTATTGAAGCCTCTTCGACTAGTTCTTGAGTGTCCTCGAGTACTGCTTAGAGAAGTCTTCAATAGTACTTGAACTGCCGCGAGGCTGGAATGTGCTCCAACTTATCTGTCTTTGTAGTCTGGATCCTCTATGTTGAGAAATTATATGGAAGTGTGATTGCAAAATCACACTCCATATGGAGTAGCTCCCGAGCCATAGGTTGAATCGAAGAATCAGGCTGAGGGTCAATCTTGAATCTGAATCTTTTGTCTTAACAAAATTGAATGATGGGTGTAGCATAGCAGCCCCCAAGCCTTGAAATGATTATATAATCAATACAAGGGTCTTCAGAGTTCGTGAAAGCCATCATCTGAGTACTCTTGCAGAGTTCAACCCCGATATTATTTGCCAAGTGCGTCGTACGAGCCATGTCGAGTAGTGATAGAATCCCCAAGCTGGAGAAAAAAAATACTCGAGTCGTCTTGGAGTGGTAATATTGAACTTGAGAAGTAGCCGTGCCGTCAGAGTGGATTTTAGATGCGACCGAAGTCGACTTTTTTTTGCCATCAAAATGGATTTTGGATGCGACCAAAATCGACTTTAGATTGCCACTGTAGCGGACTTTAGATGCGGCCGAAGTCGACTTTGTGTCGCGCAGAGCGGACTTTGAGATGCGACTAGAATAGTCAACTTTATGCCACCAAAGTGGACTTTTAGGGCTAAGTATGAAACCCGAAATACAAAGCTGAAAGCCAAATACGAATAAAAAAATAAAAAAAAACGAACATTTTGCCGTCGGAGTGGGCTTTAATGCGACCGAAATCGACTTGAGCAATAGCGAGGACCATAAGGCCGCTTATAGCATTGTAGTCATCCGGACCCGAAGGCCACTTACAGCTAGGTAGTCGCTAGGACCCGAAGGCCACTTACAGCTAGGTAGTCGCCCGCTTACAGCTAGGTAGTCACTAGGACCCAAAGGCCGCTTACAGCTAGGTAGTCGCCAAGACCCGAAGGCCGCTTACAGCTAAGGGTCGACATTGGAGCAGAGACCCGGAGTAAGGGTTGGCATTGAAGCAGAGACCTAGAGGACGTAGGGCTAGATATGGGACCCATAGTACGTTTTTTTTTGCCACCGAAGCAGGTTGATGTGCGACCGGAGTCGACATGAGAGCCTGTTTGCGTAGGCGTGCCATAATGCCGGTTTGTGGCGCAAAGTGTGGAGCAATGTCAATTTGTGCCGCTTCGACGGGCTTGAGTGCGACTAGCCAGAGGTCGGCTTGTGCCGCTTCCGCGGACTTTGAGATTGATCGGGTTGTTTCGCTGGAGCGGGCTTGATTGCGACCGAAGGTCGACTTGTCCCATCGAAGCAGACTTTAAATGTTATTGCGCAACAAGGTGTAGCTCTGGAGGGTAGTAATCCTTGGCGTGTTGTCCTGCATGCGCAAAACAAGCGAAAGAAGAAGAAAAAAGTAATCATTTAAATAAATGACTTAGCTGTTGCCGTCGGAGCGGATTGTAGATGTGACCGAAAGCTTGATTCGTGGACGAATGTCGACGAAGCTGTGGTGGTTGGCAATGGGGACACGACGGTTGTTGGTGAAGTTGACTAGTCAGAGTTGATTCCAACTAGTTGTTGGGAGGCGTGATAATCACTCTCGACTAGTTTTCTAGTTGAAACTAGCTGAGGCGAGTAGCCGAAGTAATCGACGACGAGTTGGCGTTGTCAAACGTCGATGTAGTTGTACTCGAGTAGTAAAGTAGTCAATGGCGAGCGGATGTAGTCGTAGTAATGCTCGCATACGTCTTCTGTGTGCACCGAACAATGATATTGAAGCTTCCTGATACATCTTGGCTGCAGTCAAGAGGCAATGTACTCCATAACCCAAGACGGATTGATTTCGCCTCGACGAAACACGACAACGTAGCTTTGAATTGGAAATCGGCTACTTCAACTTAGGAACATTGTGCGCAGCATGGAATCGAATCCGCCCCGGAATTGAGTTGTTGTCAATCAGTAGTCACGTCAAGAGCCGTGTAGATTGGTCTTGCAGGTGAAGGTCCTTCCATTCGAGCTCGCCCGATGATCTCGATGATCACCCCTACTTGGTGCGCCAGCTGACGGTGTTTTAATCCAGCAAACCTACCAAGGGGGTACCCGAGGTAGTAGATTGTGTGGTGGGGTCGCCAGACCTGAAATCCGAAGGTTAAAGCGAGGACACGAGACATAGATTTATACAGGTTCGACCGTCAAGATAGAGTAATACCCTACGTCCTGTTTTGGTGTGTGTATATGACACGTTGCGCTTGGGTGTTGTCGTGTTGGTTATTCTCGGTTCGCCTCCTAGGTACCCGACCCTCCTTTATATAGACAGGGGGCGGATTCCTAGTCGGTTACACGGCAGTGGCGGAGCCCTGGCGGCCGTCATACTTGCCACCGGTAGAGAACCCCCTACCCGGCTCACCCAGGCATAGTCGCAGTTCGCGGAGGTAGGTATGGCGCTGGCCGATGCGTCCCAATCACCAGGAAGAAGAAGAAGCACAATTTAGGTTTTTTCTTTTTCCCTTTGCCATTAAGGCCGTCTCAAAACTCAAATGGACCGACCCAGAAGATGGATCGACAGAAAACGAGACAGACGGCTGTCGATCGTGCGTCTGTTCGTATTCGCCCATCGTCACCTACACTCCGCCCGACGGCTAACGCAGCGCCGCCTGCTCACCTCCGGGCTCCGACGACCGACGTCGTTTGTGATGGAGGCATACAGAGAAGGAGGTATTTAAAAGTTGATGATGATAAAATCATGCAGCGCTTTCAAGCCTTGAAACCCTCGAAGGATGGATCTTCCTCGGCCACCTCGCCGCACTTAGTGGTTGCATGGTATATTCATTCAATTGTCCTTGTCCACATACCAATGTTTGGCATTTCAAATAATTGTGACTTGCAGCTTTTCTCTAGTAAACTTATGCATGCATATGTATTTATTGTTATTACATTTGAAGCTCTTATAGCATGTGTGCATTTGTTTTACAAATCAGTAGTAATTAGTTCATCATAGCTAAACTTTTCTCCTAGCTCCGCCACTGCATATCAATGAACTTGGACACAGCAGCTGGCAATAACTCATCTGCTATAGTGTATGCCGCTCCAATTAGTGTAAGTTGCCGCGCATCAATTTCAGCTTTAAACTCAACAAGTAGTGTATCATCTTCAGAAGGCAAGACTTTGATCAGCGTTTGTACATATCTATCAAAAAGCTGGAGAAATTTATTCAAGATTGTTCCACCAAAGTGAACTATAGTCATTGGGGTGACTTGATCCAAAATATCCATGGAATATATCAACTGCTTCAAATTATCAGATAGCAGGTGAGTACATAGATTCATGGAATAAAGTAAGCAAATTGTGCAATAAGCCAATATCGCACCCTATTTGCTCCCGTTATATCAACCTATTCAAATTTTGAAAAAAGGCACATGAGTGCACAAACAGTAAACTGCTTACAGTAAGTTGGTATCTACACAAACTCATGCCTATATTAGGTCAAGCAACTGTGTTACATCTACTTATCCTAGATATGTTTATGCAGGGGGTTATATCTGCTGTGTATGGTTTGCCTGTGTTAAGTAACTGTCATATGTAGAGAATGTGGGCTGACTGCCGAATCACCGGAAGGTCTGATAGCTGTTTGCATTCAGTAAATTTTCCACGACATTTTGCAAATCTGCTAGAAAGTGTGCAACTTATAGCAATGCTCATTGATGTGCGAATTGAAGTTCACAGTAAGAACCCATCGGGTGTAATACACCGAAAGAAGCAAAAGACTAGCTGGACAAATCAAATTGCACAATCCAACATGACAGAAAGCTGAACTTCAAGACATGTACAAAAGGTTGGGTTACGGCTTGTTCACTGAAAAAGAATTATCAGAATATGAGATTCAACAAAGGAGAACTCACATTGACAACGGACATGAACTTCTTCCCACTGCTTGTAAGCATAATGTTTGGGGCAAGTTGCACCAGAGAGCGGTGATCCTTCTTGAGGGGTGAGGAGCAGAATATCATCATTCCTTGCTGCATCCACAATCTTTCTTTTCACCCTTCTAAATTTTAGTTCAAGCACTTCTTCGATATAAGGGTGCAATAGCACCATAAGTAATTTTGAGAATTTCAGCCCATACGATTCTAGAAAAGAGCAATGAGAGAGACTAGTTTGGATGCATATACAAGCAGCGCGAAGAGCAGAAACACTCTCAGGCAAAGGAGAATTTTCTGTGACCAAGCGTGCAAATGTTTCAGTTTCATATTCAGCCCATTGTCAGTTTAATAGCGCTATCTCCAAATAGTGTATTAGTAGTTTCTTTTGCTGCTTTTGCAATAGCTGAGAAAACAATCTGTGACAACGATGCAGCATAGGTTTCTGTGTAGATTGAACATGACGGGAGAAAATGCCTCAGCATTTTTCTGAAGGCGTGAACCATACATATACATTGTTCTTTTAAAGAGCGACTAATACACTATACACCTGACCTCAGGTGGCTTTGGTGGTTGGCTCCGCCCCTGGGTTGAGGTTCTCACGGTAATGCCTTCAGGAAGGAAAACGTGCCCACGACACTATCATCACGGGCAACCGATCCAGGACCGGGCAAGACTTTCGACTAAGAACCTGCACACCGAGGAAAGCTTAGCACGTCGGCTACATTATCTTATCAGGCTTCCTATAAAAGTTATAAAATTATCTAGTTTTACTGTTTCAAAAAAAAATCTCACCTTGGGTTTCGCTCCAAATGACCCTTGCTAAGCTCCAAATACTCCATTCCGAAAACACTAACTCACTATCGTACAAATCACAGTAATTCGCTCTTTTGGACCTGCTGCGTTCTTGTTCTTCAGTGCTAACATAATTTTATTGCTTGGTAGAGTCTATTTTGTCCGGCCTCCCAACCTCTAGCACACACAACAAAGCTCAGGACCACCTGCGCCTTTTCACGGCCTGTGAGATTTCATCAGCAAGCTGACAGCCCTGCCCTGTACGTGCTCACAAGACAGAACCGAGCACGAGCAATAGCTCACATGCCTTCCAGGACTCTTGGCTCCTTCCTCCCCGGAATGGCGCCAGCCACCTCTCCCCCGGAGATCCAGCCAAATCGGCGCGCAGGGTTGCCTCGTACACTTCTTGGAGTCACAAGAGCTCAGCAAAAAAGTGTTGCAGGAAATGGCTGCATCCACATTGATTCACCAACCAGACATCCAAGTCAGCATGCAGCCGATGCACACTAGCTTTTCTGGAGCGGTGGTGAACTGGTGATATAATGACACATCATTAGCATACAAAATCTCATGATCCTAGGCATGTGCTTCCTAAGATCAACGATTACTGATTAATGCCTAGTAGCTCGGACAACAGCTTTTTCTAACATCAGTGATTACTGACTAGTGATCCTAGACAAAGGCCCATATTTGGCACACTGTCAGGCATGTGACTCTCGCATCAACAGTTACACTGCATTGGAACAGGAATCCCTCAGATGGTGCCCAGTTCTTGGAGCAGCTCCTCCATCGTCGGCCTCAAATCCGGGTCCTCGCCGGTGCAGGCCAATGCGATCTTGGCCAGCCTGGCGGCCTCGCCCGCCGAGTAGCTCCCCTGCAGATTGCCGTCGACGAGCTCCCCGACGTCGCCGGGCAGCTGCGCCGTCGCCGTCGCCACCTTGCTCCTGCCCGTGAGCACCTGGAGCACGATGACCCCGAACGCGTACACGTCGCTCTTCTCCGAGAGCCGGCCCACGGTGGTGTACTCCGGCGCGAGGTATCCCATGGCGGCGCTGGCCTTGAGCGTGGAGAAGACGAGGTCGTCGACGAGCAGCTTGTGCAGGCCGCACCCGGAGATGAGCGGCCGGTAGGTGTAGTCCAGCAGGACCTTGTCCGCCGAGATGCTCTGGTGGACGAGCGCGGGCTTGCCCGGTCTCGTGCTGTGCAGATACTCAATCCCTGCAAATGCAAAAGACCGCAAATTTCAGATGGTTGCAATTTTGAAAATTCACTGTTTTCTTTCCTCACGCTGCTGATGGCACAGCGAGTACAGTGAGACGATTGCTGACCTACATCTACAAGTAGCAGAAAAGATTTTAGACATGTCACGCGGAGCAAGAGCTTTCTCAGTACAGACAAAGGTCCTGGATGCGGCTAGTGCGGCGTACCGGCCTGTTCACAGGCTTCTGCGCAACATGTGAGCAACCAGCACGGGGTGGATCCATCATCCATGTACTGTTCTTCCATTCCATCCGGTGATTGCAAAGAATCAATGTGCCCATGCATGACGCAGGCCATCTTGGCAAAATTTCAAAGTCGTTGCCAGATCTTGCATGCGTGCCATGTGTTTTTCAGGCAGATCAGGATGACAACTAGCTTCAACATAAGCATCATCGTTTGGGTTTGTGCATTGCTGATTTGCTGCTTTTGTGTGTGTGAACGAGTATGAAACGGTGTGAGTGCAGGGAAGATTTGGGCACCGGCAATCCACTAGTGGAAGATCAGTGACACTAACTGATGGCTAGAGAGTGACAGTCCACCATACCTCTGGCAATGCCCTTGATGATGGAGATCCTCGTGGACCACTCGAGGACGCGGCCGGCGGCGGTCGTGTCGTCGGCGTCGACGTCGAGGAACTGCGAGAGGCTGCCGTTGGGCACGAAGTCGTAGACGAGGAAGCACTCCCCGCGCGCCCTAGAGCAGCAGAACCCCCGGAGCGCCACCACGTTGTCGTGCCTGAGCTCGGCGAGCAGCTTCAGGCCCCGGAGGAACTCGGCCTCCTCCTGCCGGCAGCACGTCTTGCCCAGCCGCTTCACGGCGACGGGGGTACCATCGCGCAGCGTGCCCCTGTACGTGGCCGCCAGCCCGCCGGCCTTGTTCCTCCCGCGCCGACCGAGGAGGTTGAGCTCCGAGAAGTAGCGCGTCGCGGACTCCACCTCCTCCGTGCTGATCTGCAGGCTCTGGGCCAGCACGTCCTGCGAGGAGGAGAAGGAGGGGGAGCCGAGCCCCGTGCCGGCGCCGCCCCGCGCGCCGGCGAGCGGGTCCCAGGCGTTGGAGTACTCGAGGCTCGCCAGCGCCGACGACGCGCTCTTGCGAGCCGACGTCGACGCCTTCGCCGCGGCCTCGGTGCCGCCACCGGCCGTGGACGGCGAGCCCCTCGCGACGACCCTCTGCCCGCGCCACCGGCGCCACGAGAGCGCGAACAGGCCGACCGCCGTGGCAGCGAGGAGGGCCACGGCGACGACGACTACGGCCGCGAGCGCCTTGGTTGACGGGCCACGTCCGCGGCCGCCGCCGTTGGGGGACGTGGCTTGCGGCGAGATGCCGGCGCTGAAGGGCTGCTGCCTGTCCGGGTCGATGAGGTCCGCCGGGGTGCACGGGCGGAGCGCCGGAAGCCCGGCGCCGCACAGGTCGGTGTTGTTCCCGTACTGGAAGCCGGCCTGCAACTTGGCCGCCAGTTCTTTGGACGAAGCAAGCAGAGAGAATCAATCAGCATTACTTCTATCAATCAAGAATCGAATAATCGGTGCAGCCGGATTAACAGCTAAAGCTCGCGCGGATGAACGAATCATTCGAGGGAGAGAAAAAAAAATACCGGTGGGGACGTTGCCAGTGAGGGAGTTGTTCCTGACGTCGAGCGCGACGAGGCGGGGCAGCCGCGCTAGCCTGACGGGGATGGAGCCGAAGAGGTTGTTGAAGCCGAGGTCGAGGCGGGCGAGCAGCGGGAGGTCGCCGAGGCTGGCCGGGATGGCGCCGTTGAGGCGGTTGGACTGCAGGGCCAGCACGGTGAGCCTGGTGAGGTTGCCGAGCTGCGTGGGGATGCTCCCGGTGAGCTGGTTGTAGCAGAGCTGCACCACTGCACGGCCACATCGACAACATCAACTCATCAGCATCAGTAGCATCATTAGAACTAGGCCGGCCAGAGAAGATGCGAGGACCAGTGCTAGTGCTAGCTCGACACATTTGCATTGGTACTCCGTACCATGGATGCGTTAGAACAGAGCAGCATCTCTAATTTGGTATGGGGACATCAGAGCAGGGGAGTGCTAATACTAAAAATGGGAAACGATCCAAGGAAACATGTAAATGTGAAACGAAATGTCGAGTTGCAGTATCATATCAGCCAAGGAGTGTTGCAATCTGCCCAACAAAGAGCTGCTCGATTGAGACTTTGGACGACAAAATCCAACGGATACTCAGGTAGGTAAAGCAGCACCCATTTTGATTTGGAGTGAAGAAACGCCAAGCAACTAGTAGACCGGAACACAAATAAATAAAGAGAAAAACGGAGGGGACGAATCAATCATCGATCCGAGCAATGCAGAGTCCACGGCGCCGCCACATGCATGCGATGCGGAGTGCGGGTCAGCGGGTGCGCGCCCGGCGTGAGCGAGCAGCCGAGAGCAGGGCGACGAAGGTTCCGAGAAATCTGAGCGAGCGAGACCGTGTACCTTGCAGGGACGCCATGGCGCCGATCTCCGGCGGTATGGGCCCGGAGAGGTTGTTGACGTCGAGGTAGAGGTCGGTGAGGGCGCCGAGCGCGGCGAGCTCCCGCGGGACACCGCCCCGGAGCGCGTTGTAGTGGAGGTAGAGCCCCGTGAGCGCGCGGAGCCCCGCGACGGCGGGCGGGAGCGTGCCGGCGAGCCCCTTCCCCTGCAGCGAGACGTTGGCGACGGCGCCGCGCGCGTCGCAGGCGACGCCCTCGAACCCGCCACTGGGCGAGCAGGGGTCGCGCCCGGGCGCCCACGACCGGAGAAGGCGGCCCGTCGGGTCCAGCGCCACCCCCAGCGCCAGCAGCGCGCGCACCTCGCCGTCGTCCGCCGCGCGCGCCGCGCCCAGGGCGAGGAGGAGGAGGAAGATGGTGGCGGCGGCGCCGAGCGCGGCGGGGCGGGCGGAGGCCATTGCGCCGCGCTGCGCCCCCGCGGCGCGCGCGACGGTGATGGGACCTGGGAGTGGGAGCGAGGGCGAGGGGCGGGCCGGCGGGCGCGACGCGACGCGGCTCTCGGTCCTGCTGCGCGTGGGGGAGAGGAGGGAGACAAGACGGGGGCGGGGGCGTGGGCGCGTGCAGGGGTGAGGGGTTTTCGAGGGCCGGCCGAGATGAACAAGTGTGAGCCGGGTGGTGGTAGTGGTAATAACGTGGAGGCCCCCCGAGAGCCGCGGTCGGGTCCGGGCGTCCGGCCGTCGGGTCAGGGTCAGGAGCCCAGCCGTGACGAGCAGGTTGAGCAGGCAGTGGTTGCATGCACCGTACTCGTAGTCGACTGACCAGCAAGCGTACGTAACACAAGGTGCCAAGGCTGCTGATGCTTAACTTTCTTCGTCTCCGGCCGGTCAACTTGCAACTTAATTGTGGCGTCGTCGGAGGAAGTCACGGTGTTTGGCGACGATCCTAGCTAGCTAGTCGGAAATTGGAACGCGAGGATGGATTTCAACCGAAAATGATGCGATGTGATCGCCGCCGTGCCAAACTTTTGCTACCTTGCCTGCCCTGCGCGTCGTCGTATCGTATGGTTTTGGACCCGTTCGGCGAGGCATTGATGAGGAGCCAGCGGTTTTGAGTGCACATCGATCGGTGCTCAGCTCGCTCGTAGGGCCGGCGCGCCGGCCGACAGTGTGAAGGCCGCCAGGAGAATCTAATCATCGTCCGTGGGACATCTGGGCATAACATAGGCCTCACAGAATTGAACCAGAGCAACAGGCCGGCCTAGCACTGTATTCCCGTTGACGTCCTGTGCATACGGTACGTATTTTCCACATCTGGGTCTGGCATAATTAACCAGATACCAGGTTTCATGAAGAGTTTTATATATCATTAAATATCATCCACTTTGATGGCTTGGCGACGAGAGAACGAGAGAGTTTCATGATGTGAGGAGAGTTTTACTCCCTTAAAACTCCACAATTACATTACAGTTAACTAGTTTACAATTTCGATAATTGTACCACGAAACTTTACACTGAGACATAAATACTCCAAACTCGCGCCCGAATTACTTCACTCATAGATGCATCATCCCGTCATTACTTCATTAAGCTAGTATTAGGACAGTCTCAGTGGAGTTTCATTGCATTAAATATGCTGACGTGACGAAAAGAGAGAATGTGAGAGTTTCATGGGATGTGAGGAGAGTTAGGGATGGAAACGGATAGTAATTCGGATACCATTTTTTAGCCGTTCTTTTTTTATTTTAGCTAAATTAGGTATAATATTTTGTATCCAAAAATTTATATTCTTGTTCTTGGCATTGTGCTTGTTAAGATTCATACAAAATAAACCCCAAATGTGTGCTATATTTTGATCAAATGATGAAAAGAAATTCGGATTCGGATTCGGATTCGGATACGGATGTTTTTTCACCTTTTCCTCTATCGAAAGCAAATAATCCATAAAAAAAATTGTAGCTAATTTTTTTATTTTTTCTAGTAATTAGCTGGTTATAATGCATAAAAAATTAGCACCAAATTTATTTTATTGTGATCTAAAAAAATCAATCTATGATACAATTCGGATGTTTTAGTTCCATCCCTCCATGAAACTTCACTGGCACAGTTACCTAGTTTTCAGTCTAGGTAATCGTGCCCATGAAAATTGCACTGAGACTGGCCTTAGTAAAAACTGCTTGTACAAACTGCCCTTGCTAGAATTGTCATAGATCACTCTAGCTTTTTTCATATAAGGGAAGCTTTATTAATCTTAGAACAATTACATCAAGTTAAGTGATACAATCAAACTAAGAACATTTCCGAACTCTACATAACTAAGATGCACACAGCCTGTAGAAGAAAAGAAAAAAAAACATGACATGTCTCAGGGAACTACACCGCATAGCTTAATCTTCAAATCCAACCACTACCGTAGCAACATTTGAACGACGAAAAAAGTTGTCTATAAAACAACACGCCTCCAACAAGAAAACAATGTGCAAGCGCACACCATCGTTGTCATAGTCCAACTAGTAAAAGCCAAACCATCGGTTGTCATCCTAGAGAACAATTCATCGAACTCCAAACAATGCCTTCGACAATGTCATTGTCAGGCAGAACTAACTAAGGTTAGACCTAGAGATTTCTCCTCGAAGTCGAGGAATATATTAGTACCCAAAAGGAAGACCCTCAAGTGTTGTCCCCATTTTTTGGATCAATCCAACCATAAAATCCAATCTTAACCACCTTCATATCGGCGGTAAAACTCTCAATACTTTCTCCATTCTTAAATTTATGATGCTTAGACTACACAATTAGGTCATTTTTAAACTAATTGTATTAACGTCATGTATAAATGAACAAAGTAACAATATAGTATACTGTTATGTATGTGACCGTACTTCGTCCATTTCAAATTACTATTTGTTTTGATTTTTCAAAGTGCGTGCATAGACATAGTATATGTATATCCGGACACGTATAATAAAAATTATGTACATAGAAATAAAAAAGACTAGTAATATGAAACAGAGAAACGAAATACAGTATTAGCTATTGCGAGAAATAAAGTACACACAGGCCATGCGAGGCTAGCTCGGGAACTTTTGAAGCTGTCCGTCACTCACCCAGCTTCTGTTGAAAAGGAGGTCGAAGTTCCCATTTGGCCAGCCGGGGAACCCGATGTCATATGCTTCCTTCCGCTTGCTGCTTGTTTGCTTTCCAACTTTTCAATCTTTTCTTCTTGACACGCCTGGGTCGTCCCCCGCGCGGGCGACTCGGGCGACGCAAACCCTAGCGCCGCCCTGCCCTCCTCCCCTCCGTCCACACCTCGCCGCCGCCGGAGAAGGGCCGCCGGGATCCCGCGCGCGCTCTCGAGTAAGGCGGCAGCGAGGACTTCGCCTGGCGGGCCGAGGGCGCCCGCGCGGACGGGGCTCCCGGAGGCCTTGGCGGCGCCGTCGCGGGGAGGCACGATGGGACACGGCGGGGCTGCAGACGAGCTTGCTGGGAGGTGGCGGTGGTGGGCTTGCGATGGGGTACTTCTCCAGGCAGCAGCGACAGCGGAAGCTGGTGGCGCGGCGGCGCCGGTTGGTTGGCGGCGCCGCTTCGGTTCGTCGGCGGAGAAGGCGGATGTGGTGGGGGTGACTGAGGTGGTGTGCTGTGTCACCGAGGTGCCCCCTCTCTCCTCTTCTTGTTTATGGCGGTTGCTTGGCGCGGCAGAGGCGGCTGGCGACACCGCTAGGCTTTGCTGCCGGCCAGGCTGCTGGCGGCGGCGTGCGGTGGCGTGGCAGGCAGCTGGTGAGCGGGTGTGGCAGTGGTGCGACGGCGGGGGCTTGCTGAAGGTTCGGCTCCTCCATGGTGGCGGGGCCAGGGTGGCCGGGGGTGCGTCCTATGGCACCATGGTGGTGCTATGGGGTGTGCCGAGTCACCTCTCCAGCGGTGTTCTTCGTTTGCCTCGTCCGTCTGCTTGCTACTGCAGGGTAGGTTTTTCGTGCAGTGGGTTGGGGTTGCTCCGGCGAAAGCCTTGGTGCCGGCGCCTCCGGGCGTCGATCTCCCCGTTGGGGGCACCACTAGGGAGTTGCTACAACCGCTGCATGAGAGGTTTCTGGGTGAAAACCCTATTCACATGTGGACGAGCGTCGGCGACGCTTTTGGCGTCGCATCCTCCTTGGGGGCGGCGTCTCCTGAGACCGGGCCTGACCTGCGGTGGTCGTTGTGTTGCCTTTGGGGGGAGAAGGTGGCTTGGGTGTGGCCTGTTGGGTGGTGGTGGCTCGTCCGTGGTTGTGTTGAAAAAAAAAGAAAAAAAAGTAGGCAGTAGTTTCTCCTTTGAGCGGGGGAGAAGAGAGGGTGTGTTTCTTGGCTGTGTCTGGTGGTTCGTGTCGACAGCAGATCAGAGTTGTGGAGACCCGGATCGATGTCCCTTCCCAGACCGATCCTTTACAGTTGTTTGAGTTGATCGTGTCGATGTCCCAATTCGACTGATGAGTTGTAAAGTTGAGCGGTGCGTGTTGAGGTCTCAATCCAACCCACCGGAGTGCTTAGCTGTATGGTCTGCGGACCGGAGTCGTTCGGGGTCTTCAGCTTCTCTTGTTGTGCGGTCGATCGACCAGAGTTGTTTGGTTTTCGGGCCCGGTTTCCCTTATAAACTGGGCCAACTCTCTACTTCTAATAAAAATTCGTGAAAGCACAAGCTTTCACCGTCCGTTCAAAAAAAAAATCTTTTCTTCTTCAACCCCAGGTGCATATTTGTTTATTAACATTAAGCACAGACAAGATCACGTGGAGGGAAGACTTGCAGCTAGCTTTGTTCCATGCTTACTACTCGTGTATGTTGCAACGAGATTAACTACTGCTGTTTGACGGACATCCGTGAGACTGTGAGTGAGAGTAGTTACGTTAAGCCTTTTTCTTGGGTAGTGTTTTCCATTGATGGGCAATTAAAACAACAAAAGCTTAGGGCAGGGTTCCTCCCAGGGCAGTGTGTGTCGTGCTTCTTCACTAGTACACTCCTATACTAGTAAAAATAAACTTACCTTTCTTTGGCATCATATCTAGTCGGTGCGAGAGGATTTACAGTCAGAGCATCTACAGCCGATTACTCATCCTCACTACCAAAAACATCTTCTCTTCAGCTTCAATTTAAATCTTTGAATTGTTATTTTCAGCGTGTCTTATGGCCTTATCACCTTATGTGAATTTATATGTGTGGAGTCTCCACAGCTAGCTACGTACAGAGAGAAGTTTGACAAGCCATACTTGTACTAAGCGTTTTTTGGATCAACGTATACAAATCATAATGTGATGATGCCCTCACGCGCGTCAACGGAGGGTTAGTGACTGACCTCAGCGTTGAAAAATGAAAATCGAATGGCACGTATACATAGACACGGACGAGGGGACCATTGATAACTAGATTAGGCGCCATTAGCACGTGAAACGGTGTTGATTGTCAAGCCCCTGACGACCTTTTGCGGCCAATTAAGACTTTCCTGCACACCGATAGATATATCCTTGGACTTTGGACACCTGCCCCTAGTCAAAACTAAACATCCTGAACTTCACATAGCATAAGTGACGCTCAAATTGAACTCGCTTTAATTTGCCTAGCACACATGTAGCTTAAATATCTACCTCCAGATGAGTGTACACTTACTTAACAATTTTTGTCGGATCACACAGTAGAAACACAGACGGTCATATACATGTAGGCGCATTCATCCCTGCGAACATAACACACAAGCCTACCTCTAAGACCACCTTTGAAAGATTGAGCCGAAGAATCCTCGTGTCGTCTACCACTAAAAAAATAGTGTCAATTAGCACTAGTAGAGAAAGAGCCTTTGGTACGCCTCTTTAGTCCCAATTCAACTTTGGAACCGGGACTAAAGGGGTTGCGTCGACGTGACCACTAATGCCAGGAGTGCTCACCCCCTTTAGTCTGGGTTGGTGTTACCAACCGAGACTAAAGGGTCTCCCACGAGTTATTATAAAAGGATTGCATCCTCCACCCAATCATATGTGTTGTGTAGGTGAGATGGTAAGGAAGCTACGTGCGAGGCTAGATGTCACTGGTTCGAATTCCCGCACCGCGTACGCATATATTTTGCGTGAAAAAAATCGCACTTGCGACGTGCGCGTATGTGAGGGCCTCCCAGGGATACCAACCAGGACTAAAAGCTCTCTCTCTACCGGTGTAAGTCCTAGAATAAATCCAAAAAAAATGCAAGCACTAGTGCCAAGTTGATAACTCGAACTCTGATGGGAGATATTCAGAAACACCTTACCAGCTAAGATACACCTAATTGGACACACTTTGATCTTAAGTACATGACACCATTGAATTCTTACTCAAATTTTGACCAACAATATTTATTTAAGTAATTAGTTTGGTAAAAATATTTATTTACTGATCAATTGGCTTGGTAAAGTGAAACGATTATTGTTAGATCTAACACTGAAACTACTATAAGCCTAACTTGTATATTTATTTAAATACCTATAAATATTTAATTGCCTAGTCGGAAATAACAATCTTTCATGACATGAGGCAATATCTTTTTCCATTTTTCATCGTCTAGCACCGTTATTGTATACAAACTTCAAGATAGATATTGCATCATTGCCTATCTTGTGGTCCTACACATCTAGGTGACAATATTTCTTGCAACATGGAATTCAACTAAATTTTATACTCCCTCCGTTTCAAAATACTTGTCGCCATTGACTTTTTTCTGCAACTTTGATCATTCGTCTTATTCAAAAAATTGTGCAAGTACAATTTATTTTGTTTGCTATATGTTTTAATGTTGTATGGATTTTAAGCTTGACTTATCATTTTACATGTTTGCGATAATTTTTTGAATAAGACGAATGGTCAAAGTTGCAAAAAAAAGTCAACAACGACAAGTATTTTGAAACGGAGGGAGTATGTTACACTTACCACAATAATACAAAGAGGTAAATGGGACAATTTGAACGTGCTAAGCCATCCATGGCACATGACCAAAAAAAAGTTAGCTAGACTAAATCGAAGATCGATTCAGTCGAACAAGTGGTTTATTTATTAATACAATATTAATTTCACGTGACTTGTATGCAAATATGTATTAAGATCAATCCAAACATATCACACATATATGACATGAATACATGATATAACATAACAATACCACATTAGTATATTGTCTAGAGTTTCAAACTCATGTCCAAACATCGATTCACTAAACTAAACTGTTTAATTGGTTCATCGGTTACAGCCCGCTCAAGTGGTCAATTTGCACGAACCACATGGGTCATGCTCACATTTTCTACTTCAATCGGTGAATCGGTCGAATATCTTGTACTACAATTCAAGGGTAACTACAATTGATATGGGAGAAATATGTGGCATTCCAAGTTATCCTAGGAACCATTTTGATATGCGAGGAGGTTTGAAGAATTGGATGGCTAACTTCATAGTTCGGGAACCAAATTGACTACCTTTGAGTCAATGCAACAATGTGGGATAAGCATGTGCACCATTCTAAGATGCATTATGCCAAAAATGATATGTGCTGGCACGTTAAAATTAGCGTATTGGCGGGTGGAATAGACACTCGCCATTAGAAAGGTGACCATGCCACTGGGTTAGTGCCTATACCAACATAGATGGCTGATGGCGGGTGAGTTATTGGTGGCCCGCCAGCATAGATGGTGCACAGATAAAGCCGTGGGCAGCCTCTTCCTAAGCCACCTTCCATTTGGAGCTTGCTCGAGAGGAGCTTGGGAAAAGTTTCAAAAATACCAAATCTAAGGGGGAATGTTTTGCTCTTGTTTTCTTTGGAGGAGGTGGCTATAAATGGTGAGTTTGTGTCACCATTCCAACCCTCGTTTTGAAATTTTGTCCATCATTTCTAACTTCATTAATCTAGATCTAGATCTAGACCTAGAAGAGAGAGAGGAGTGAAGAGAGAGAAAATAATTACAGATTGATTATTTTTGTAAATAAATTCTGTGGTCATATTATAACCACTACTCCCTCCATCTATTTTTATAAGGTATAGTATGACTTGACATGATCTTCCAGATAACATTGTGTCTATTCATTTATCATATATTATATTACTTATGTTATAAACTTATAATCATGGTAAAATGTATTTGATTAAGAATCCAACCATATAAAGTATACATTATAAAACAAAAAAAATTAATAGTCATATTATTGATCCAAGATTGCAAAGTTTGATTCTTGTTATGTGTGTGCGCCTTATAAAATAGATGGAGGGAGTGCGATGCTATGTTTTTCAGTTTAATGTAATATATAACTGATTATACTTTTCCTACTTATTAATTGGAGTTAAATATGTTATTAATACATAAACTTGACGAGTGGGTGCACTTTGGTGCATCATCTCTCAAAACGTTCATTTGATAACAACTTGGTGGGTGCACCTAGGTACGTCATAGAGTTTATTGAACAACAACTTGCTATGAGGTTGATTGAATATTTGAATTTAATCTATAAGTGAGTTTGATTTTTTATGTTTCTACTTATGAATTAATTATTACATCCATGGTTTAATTGAGTTTCATTTAAAGTAATATAGATTTTGATTATATTTTTCCTACTTATTAGCTACTACATCGATAATTTAATTGAGTTTAGTTGAGTTATTAAATATTATGACCGACCCATAGCTCATTTAATTAGTTGATATAACATATAGAATTTATGTCATAGGTTGTTAAAAGATGCATGGATCATAGAGCATATATGGATGTACACTACAAAACATCCTGCGATCCATGACGGTCGATTTTCGTCACGTATCATCAAATTTCGTCATAAAACGACATCTATGACGAAATTTCAAAACGTCATGTATTGAGCGCCACAGATTAAGTGCCGTGACGAACTAACATTTTCGTCATAGATTAGCGTGATCCATGACGTTCTCAAGTCGTCATAGATTGGTGTAAAGCCCATTGAACCCTACCTGAAGCCCAAAATCTGTGACGAAGGTGATCGTCATGGATTAACTCGCCACATCACTTGTAGAGATGAGGTGGCTGCTGACGTGGCAGATGATGAGGCGCTGACGTGGCAGGCACGTGGTAGATGACGCAGTGCTGATGTGGCGGCCACGTGGCGCTGACGTGGCGGACACGTGTCGCTGACGTGGCTGCCACGTGGCGCTAACATGGCGCTGATGTGGTGGTCACGTGGCACTGACATGGTGTTGATGTGGTATCCACGTGTTGCTGCGTGGCATCCACGTGTCGCTGACGTGCCATGCACGTGTCGCTTATTCATTTTGCTGTGACATTATAAAGTAACACTTAAATATTATTATCTTATACACACAAATATTATTTTTATATATAATAGTAAGCATATAAATTGTCACCTAGGAGTTTCAAGAATTTTCAAGTAGATTTGATGTTTTCTATCATTTAAATGAATTTATGTGTGTTTATCAAAAGTAATTCCAAATTGACCTGTATGTGCCTCTAATAAGATTCAAAAAATTATATTTAGGTGTCTATGGTCCATTTTATCCCACATCTAGGAGATTCACTAAAATTTCAATTGACATATAGGGAAAATTCAAACTTCTACTAGCCATATTATTATAAAATAATGATAATAATACCTAAAACTTCTCCAAAAAATAATGTAAATTGGCGTAGAATCATTTTATGGATGTACAATATTAAAAAAGTTTAATAAGATTTTTACGAAAATTGGAGTATAGATTGTTCAAAAATTATACAGGTCTCTCACATTGTTTCATACAATTCAACTTAAACTTTGAAGTTTGTGTGCCATAAAGTATTTTCTTGGTCATGTACACATCAGTTCTGGACATAACCTTACATTTACTCTTCTATTAACATATGGGCATTCACATTGCCATTTGTTGTGAAAAAAGTTGATTTTCTATTTTTAAATACCTAATTAAGACACCTTTATGAAGTAACTAGAAAAATAATTATCTTATATACCCCAAATACATTTTTCAGATGTAAACGAACACATTTAAGTTGTCTTCTAGAAGTTTTAAGAATTTTCGAACAGACTTGCTATTTTCTATCATTTAAATGAATTTCTGCAGGTTTATTAAAAATAATTAAATTTTGAACTACATGTATGTCAAATAATATTTAAGAAATTCTCAAAAATTATATTTAGGCTACTAGTTTACATGATAGCCCATGTATTGGATTTTGACAAAAAATTCAATTGACTTATGGGGAAAACTCAAAATTCTACTAGTCACCTTATTGTAAAAAAAATACCTAAAACTTCTCCAAAAATTATATAAATCAGCATAGAATCATTTTATGGATGTAAAAACTTGAAAAAAATATTTCATAAGATTTTGTGAAAATTGGAGTATACATTGTTCATAAACTAGATAGTTCATCACATTGTTTCATACAACTCAACTCAAACTTCAAGATTTGAATACTTATAA
Organism: Cenchrus fungigraminus; assembly: GCA_036936925.1. Lineage (NCBI taxonomy): Eukaryota > Viridiplantae > Streptophyta > Magnoliopsida > Poales > Poaceae > Cenchrus > Cenchrus fungigraminus. Next base: position 39,948,923 of record CM072778.1, on the reverse strand, counting down.
CATGTTTAGACTCATACACACTTAAAAAATGAACAAAACCTTACTTTTAACACCTTATTAATATTTGTGGATTTACATTAGCACTTGTTGTGCAAAAAAGTTATTTTTCTATTTTTTAAATCACTAATGAATACACCCTTGTGAAGTAAGTTGCAAAATCGTTATCTTATATGCCCCAAATATATTTTTCACACGTAACAGACAACATATAAGTTGTCACCTAGAAAGTTCAAGATTTTTCGAGTAGATTTGCTATTTTCTAACATTTGAATGAATTTTTGCATGTTTACCGAAAGTAATTCCAAATTGACCTATATGTACCTCTAATAAGATTAAAAAAAATTCAAAAAAACTGTATTTAGGCGCCTATGGTCCATCTAGCCCACCTCTAGGAGATTGAGGAAAATTTCAATTGACTTATAGGGAAAACTCAGACTTCTATTAGTCACCTTGTTATAAAATATTGACGTGGCGCTGGTGGTTGCTGACGTGGCGCTGGTGGTCCATGGCAACTACAAATAAGTTAAGTTAAAAGATGGACAACAAACTAAGTTGTAGCATAGTGGTATGTCATGGGCCAATTAAGTTAGAGGTGTAGGGTTCAATTCCTAACCACTTAATTTTTATTTGCCTTTTTCCTGATTTCTTTATTTTCCATACAATACTCTATTTTTTCCTGATTTTCTCTATATTACATATACATGAAGTTTTTAAATTATCAAGAGTGATGATCTCTAATATATAAAGTTTTTAATATATTGATGGTAATGTTCTCTATTTATTTTCACACATTATTTGAAAGTTTTCTGAATTTATTATTTATCTAATACATGAAGTTTTTTAATTTATTATTTCTCTAATATATCGGGTTTCATATCCAACACTGCGAATCTATGACGAAATCTGACTGTTTGTCATGGATGCAGTGTGATATTGATGAAATCTATGACGAAATTGGCATAACGTCATAGTGCCTGGACTTATATCGGGCTTCATATCCAACACTGCGAATCTATGATGAAATCTGACTGTTTGTCATGAATGCAGTGTGACCTGTGACGAAATCAGAAAACATCATGAGAATTTCGTCATGAATCACAGGATTTCTTGTAGTGGTATGTCATACAAAGATATTCACACACTTTTATGTTAGAGGTATGAAAAATTGTCGAGTAAAGAGTACAGGTACACACAGCACCGCGTGAGCAAAATTACGTTTTGGAACCATGCATGTGACCGGCCGGCTGCTGGATGAAGGTTGAAGGGTGTTGCCAATGATAGTACCTCCTGAGAACGCACGAAGCAAAAAAAAAAAAAAACCGGGCTGCCGGCGTGAGCACATTGCATTGCACGCGGAGGAACAGGACGAAGAAAAGGCATGCATTTGCATGCACGTGTTTGTTGTTGTTGTTGATTTTTTTTTCGGGGCTGCACTGCATATTGTTGCGGAGCGCAAGCATGCCTGCATGCACACGTCTTTTCACCACCGTACCGGCCGCGCCTCATTGTACCCTACTACCTGATGACCACCGGCTCAACGAAATGCACTGCACGGACGACGGATCAAATGTATGGAGTAATAGACATGTAGCAGCACTGTAGCACTAGCTAGTAAAATCTCCGATGGTGACGTGCTAAGAGCAAGTATTATGGGCAGCAATAGGGAAGAGAGAGAAAGGAGGAGAGAGAGGGGAGTGTGGCAGTCGCCGGGCGCAAGCGGGCGAAATCAAAAACAGTCACCGCTCCTCCAATCATTTGTTTCCACGGAATGAGCAGCATCTTATATAGCTACAGGGCCCACCATCAGAGCTCGCGGCCGGAGCCGCGAGTCGCCAGCGGCTGACGAAACCATAAGCCATGCTCTAATTCCATACTCCCTCTGTCCCTTATTCATGGTCGTTCGGAAAACGTGTCTGTGAGGGGAATCATTGTTTTTTGACGACCAACCAAAAGAGACAGAGGGAGTAGATATCTGCCTGGTACACTACATATAGGCACGCGCGTGCGAGCGTGTTGGTTTGCTCGCCGGCCGGCCGCTGCGCTCGTACCGTGCGCCGGCGCGTCTCGGCCGACGGCCGGCGTCTGGTTTCCTTCGCCGGAACCCGTGCCGGCAGCTTTGCCTCGGTTCGGGGAGGGCAGAGCTAGCGCAGGTCGTTGGGAGATGAGGATGAGATCCCGTGCCGTGGCAAGAGGGTTGTGCAATATAATCCGTGGCGTGCGAGTCCGCGCCCGATCGTCTTTCGATGCGGTCCAGGTTTCCTTCCTCTTTGACCGCACCGACGAAAAATCGTGTAGTAATACCGTACCATCGGTTGCATTTCAGAGGATCTCAGTCCTCCATTGCATGCGTACATGCGCGCGAGATTTCGTCATCCATTATATTCATTTCCATGCATCCTATTCCTCCTCCAGTCCTCCTGTCGGCTGTCGAGTGTGGACGGTGCGCGCGTCTACTACCACCGTGCAGCCCGCCGGCCGGTTCCGGCCGGAGGAGGAAAAAAATGGCTTTGTGCAGAGGCAGCTAGCACTAGCAGGTATAGCAGCAGATGGATCGATCAGAGCATTACCGCATCATTCATCGGCGTCGGCCTCGGCGTGTAGGCCGCCGCTGCATTCTCGCATCTCACTCGATCGATCTGCAGCAGCGCCTTTGCCCGTGGCTGCTCCCAGCTTTTGCTACCCTCCCCGTTTGCATGCTGCTTAAAAGTTGTGTACGTATCGTCGGGGCCTTTGAGGAGTCAGCAGGCGGCGGCATCTGCTGCATTTGCGTCGCTTTGCCCCGGCCGCCGCCGCCTTGAAAGGTGCTTATTACAGCAGCATGCAGTCAGCAGCAGGCCAAGCAGCAGCGAGAGGCTAGCCGCGAGCACGACGGAAATTAGGCTGTTGTCTCCGAGACGATCCAGCTAGTCATCGACTGTCCAGCTGACACGCAGCGCTTGATTACTGCCTCCTCTGCGTTGTCACCGCCCCCACATCGTACCCCTGTGGCCCTGTCTGTAGTGATGTCCTAGTTCTGTTCTACCATATAGGCACACGGGACTCTGCTTCTTCCGGGCACCTTTCAACTTGCAAGCCATCACTACTACAGAACAGAACAGAACAGAACAGAACAGAACAGAACGCAGGTGTGAGATTGAATTGGAGTGATAATAATTTTGGATTCGGAAACCCACATTCACCAACGGTTTGTATCACCAACCTTTGGTCATAGTTATCACCAATGACACGTGATACAAATTAACCATCATTGGTGAAGAAACCCTATCACCACGGGTTATGATATCATCAATGGGTCGGGTTAAAAATTGGTGGTGATAATTTTATCACCGCCGGATCAGCTAAATCTGGTTGTGATAGACAATCTGTGGTAAACATTTTTGTACTAGTGCATTACTATTCTGCGGGAGTCACCCTGCATGTTGTGCAGCCCTGTGCCTGCGAACGTTCAGCAGGGAGACTCGGTCTCTCGAGCTCCCTGATGCCCTGCTCCAACTCTTGCAGCTTCGCAAGGGCCATCGCTTCCCTTTGCTCCTCTCCTCGCTGACCGGCGCTTGTGGACACCACAATAGCCTCCACTGTTGGAGATATGTCCAAGAGTCAACCGGATTAGATCCATTAGTGGGTTCAGATGGATTTGATTCATTGGATTGTAAAAGTCATAATGAGTCACAATTGTTGTAAAGCTCATTAACATTGGAAGGAGGTACAACCGTCTATTAGTCCCGTATTGCTAATGGACGATTGTGTGGGGAATTTTCCCCTCATAAATATGGACCATACCCCCGACTCAGATGTCTCTCAAGCAGCAACCGTGCCGCTGCGCTGCCCACGCCCACTCCTTGTCGCGCCCGCGGACCTAGCAGTCCGGCGCGTGACGCTTCCTTCCCCGTACGTATGAATACCTTAGAGGTGCTGCATCTGGAGCACTTGGATCGGACGAGCCACACGTGAAGGACAAGAAGGACGTGAGCAACTGCATTGCATGCTACCCTCGACGCGTTCGTCTACACCGAGATGGTTCTGCTGCAACTGCGCGTCTAGTGGTAATCTCGTGATCTATAACAGTAGTAGTTCCTGATTTATGGGGTAGAAAAATAGTGTTTTGTGCTAGCGTAGCCATCCCTAAAACCCTTCATCCACGGCATGGCCACCATGGCGTTAGCGACGGCACCAACCTCCGAGAACACTGATCCCGATGCTGAAGGCAGAAGCAGTGTCATTGACACGGCCTCAGACACGGTCCTCGCGATCGCAACCTCGATCGAGCTCGGCGAGCGTGTTGTAGGTTGGCCCTTCGCACAGCGTGTTGACAGAGGAGAGCTTGGCGGCGTCGCATCTTTCGCATGGTGGCGTGCTGATGAAGCGCGAGCAGCGCAACGAGGAAGGTGGCTGAAGGCGTCTGCGAGACGACGAGTTAAGCCGTTGAGCAGACTTTGCCGTGGCGACGCACAACGCCGTTGCGACGAGCGCGCGGCCGCGCCCTACACACGCAAGAGGTGCACGACCTCGTCAAGCATGCCGAGGAGCGCCCGGACGTGTGCCGGCGGCAGCGCTGAAGAGTCGATCAAGGTCCAGTGATTTTGATCCATTCACTACGGGAAAACAGAGCTTTGCTGTGCGTCTCGGGCGCACGACAAAGGCTAGAAAACGTACGACAAAGCCTTTGCCGTGCGTTTTCTATCGAGGCGCACGGCAAAGGGCACACGGTAGATTTTTGCATGGTAAAGTTCCTTTGCCGTGCGCCTTCCTAAAAAACGCACGGTTAAGAATCTTTGCCGTGCGCCACGGGCGGCGCACGGCAAAAAAAAGCTAACTGATGGCGCCCCTTGGAGACGGCGTGGAACGTCCTTTCGCCGTGCGCCCGAGTTGAGACGCACGACAAACAAAAAAAAAGAAAAAAATAACACAGGGTGGGGCCCGCCGCCGGCTGGCCATCACCGCGTCGGAGTCGGCCACCGGCCACCACCGCGCGGGGGACGCGCTGCCGAGGACGCCGCGGGGCCTCCACCGCACTGGTCCCCCACCGCGCCATCCTCCACCGCGCCGGGCCTCCACCGCCTCGGGCACGCACCGGCCACCACAGCGAGGGTGTTGACCAGCAGGGTGGGGTCCTCTTGCGCCGAGAGAGGAGAGAGGGGGGCACCTGCCGGATCCACGCCGCCGCACGACTGGTAGAGGAGGGGAGAGGGAAAGGGACGCCCGCCAAATCCAGACCCCTCCCCTGCTCGAGATCCCGTCGGAGAGGGAGGCGGTGGAGCATGCCGTGGGAGAGGGGGCACCGCGCCGTGGGGGAAGGATCCGCCGCATCCAGGAGCTCGGACCGCCGCCGCCACACGCCGTGGAGGAGGACGCCGTGGGGAGCGTGCCGCCGTGGAGGAGGGTGCCGTCGTGGAGGAGCGCGCCGCCATGGAGGCAACTGGTGGGAGGGAGAGGGCGGCGGCGGCCGGTAGGATCCATCTGTGGCTCCATGCGCCGCCATGCGCCACACCCGCCGCCGTCCGCTGTCGCCGGGAGAGTGAGGGAGGGAGGGAGGCGGCTGAGGGAGGAAGAGGGTGGCGGCGGGATCTGGCAGCGGGATCTGGGGCGGGAGAGGGTGGTGGCGGGATCTGGGGCGGGCGGAGGGAGGGAGGGGGTGGCGGCGGGACTGGGGGTGAGGGATGGAGGGGGTGGCCCTAGGGTTTGGGATGTGGGCAGGTTAAATAGGATGCGGGGTTTTTCTTGGGTCGTGGATAGATGGGCACGCACCGGCCACCGCGACGAGGGTGCTGGCCGGTAGGGCGGGGTCCTCCCGTGCTGAGAGAGGAGAGAGGGGGGGGGGCGCCTGCCGGATCCGCGGCGCCGCACGACTGGTGGAGGAGGGGAGAGGGACGCCCGCCGAATCCGGACCCCTCCCCTGCTCGAGATCCCGTCGGAGAGGGAGGCGGTGGAGCATGCCGTGGGAGAGCGGGCGCCGTGCCGTCGGGGAAGGATCCGCCACATCTAGGAGCTCGGACCGCCGCCGCCGCGCGCCATGGAGGAGGGCGCCGTGGGGAGCACGCCGCCGTGGAGGAGGGCGCCGTCGTGGAGGAGCGCGCTGCCATGGAGGGAACCGGTGGGAGGGAGAGGGCGGCGGTGGCCGACGGGATCCATCTGTGGCTCCACGTGCCGCCATGCGCCACGCCCGCCGCCGTCCGCCGTCGCCGGGAGAGTGAGTGAGCGAGGGAGGCGGCTGAGGGAGGGAGAGGGTGGCGACGGGGTCTGGGGGCGGGGTCTGGGGCGGGCTGAGGGAGGGAGAGGGTGGCTGGTGGCGGCGGGATCTGGGGCGGGCTGAGGGAGGGAGAGGGTGGCCGGTGGCGGCGGGATCTGGGGCGGGCTGAGGGAGGGAGGGGGACTGGGGGTGAGGGAGGGAGGGGGTGGCCCGAGGGTTTGGGAGGGGGGCGGGTTAAATAGGCCGCGGGGTTTTTCTTGGGCCGTGGATAGATGGGCCGGCTGTGGGCCTTTGCCGTGCGCGGTGGACCTTGGCGCACGACAAACAGGTGTGTTTGCTGTGCGCCGGTACCCATGGCGCACGGCAAAGCTATTTTTCAATATATCACTAAAATGCACATTTTCGTGATAACATTATTTAAATTTTAATTAATTCTCAGATAAAGTCATACACTGGACTCAATAATCTTTTACAACACTTTATTCTATTTTTTCATGTAGTTGTAGCTCAAAATTAATTTATGTCTATTTAAATCTCATAATTAGAGTTAATGTACTAAAATTATCAAATAGATGCGAAAAATTTCGAAGTCAATATCCAATTTGATCTTTACTCTATGTTGTATGTTCACTAGAGAAAAAAATTTCAAAGTCAATATCCAATTTGATCTTTACTAAGGCTACAAACCTAATCAAGTGGCTCTCAACACTCTGAAACTTCTTGTGAGATGCTTCGGTTTCTAAACACCATCCATGACGACTTGCTCAAAACACTTTATATGATTTATCACAAGCTTCACATAGCGAATCATGAGCTTTTGACAAATCTCATGATTTTTAAACTTTGTTTGCATTTTATACAATTTAAAAATATTGCAACCGCATGTGGATTTTCATGATTCGCGAACAAAATGTTCAAAATTTCATGGATAAGGTCTTAAAAATTATTCAATTACATGAATATCATTTTTCCAAAAATTTTGTTCCATTACTTTATGCACTTGCAGTTCAAATTTGACGTACACGGCAAAAATTCTTTAAGGGACACATAATTGTTAAAAATAGTAAATTTATCGAGACATATATAAATTTGGAATATAGAGTACAAAATAATGTTCTTGAAGTGGAGAAATTCAAAGAAGCACAAAAATCAAAATTTTAAAAAATACTTTGCCGTGCGCCGTAGGAAAACGCACGGCAAACATATATGTTTGCCGTGCGCCAGATGGAAACGCACGGCAAACATATATGTTTGCCATGCGTTTTCCTACGGCGCACGGCAAAGGAATGTCTTTGCCGTGCACTTTGTCCTAGCGCACGGCAAAGGCAATGAACATGTTAACGGGGTAACATCCGGTGGGAAAAAATGTTTACCGTGCGTCAAGAAAAAAACGCACTGCAAACTATTTTTTTACCATGCATTTTTTTTTGCCGTGCGCCCGAAGAAATGCGGACGGCAAAGATCCTCTTTGCCGTGCGCCCGAAAAATGTGCACGGCAAATACCGGAACGCACGGCAAAGCTCCGTTTTCCCGTAGTGATTGGTCCATCATAGTTTAGTGGATCAGATAAGGGACCATTAGAGGCGTTTTTTGAGCCATTTCGAAGATGAGGTGGATCGAACCGCTCCATGCCCATCTTTATTTGGAATGCAGCTGGGGTACTCGCAACGCAAATGCCTGCCAACGCGCTAGCTTCAGCCAAACATAAAGAGCCGATCGGTCGTTCAATATCATTCTCCGTTCCGGGCATTTTTCCTAAGGTACGTACTCCACTACAGTAAGTTGTTGAGGACAAAGGCGATCTTCACCAATTTCAGTGAAGCCGCAACGGCATCTGCGGCTGCGCCAGATGATGATTGCATTGCGTCGACAGTCACAGAGATCATCCTCCTGGGAATTGAGCGACATCGCATACAGATACAGACCACCACCAGGGCCTGATTTAGATGGCTAAAGTTTCTAATCTTTTTTCCACTCTCTCCATCACATCACATTAAATACGTCAAAAGACATATGTTCGGAGTATTAAATATAGGTAAAAAATAACTAATTACACAGTTTGGGTGTCCTTTGCGACACGAATCTTTTGAGCCTAGTTAGACCATGGTAGGATAATATTTACCACAAACAAACGAAACGTGCTATAGTATGCTACAGGAGTTACAGCAGTTAAATTTGCAAATATTTCAACCAACAAACAAGGCCCTTGTGTTGTGGTTCCACTCGTCTGGCACAGCCAGCCTATCCACTTTTGCGCAGAATGCAATGCTACCTGTAAAGGACGTCTCTCTGAAGAATGTCAACACGGCTGTAGCAGGGCTCCCGTACTACTGCAGACTGCCCAGAGTGCATTCATGACGGAATTCTTGCAACGCCGCCCACCCGTCCCCCGCGCTCGCGCTAAGCTGGCAGTGGCAGCACACTGGAAGAGAAGCCACATGCCAGGATAAAGCGGATCATAACAAGAGCCACGGATCAGAGATTCAGAGGGCCAGCTTATAAGGGCACCTGCAGTGGTAAAGTAAGCTTTGGTCTCTATAAGGATGTACACGTCATCTATAGATAACATAGTAGTAGATAACCTATCCAACAACCTTACTTTTGACACCGGTTACAAAGTTTCGTGGGACCCACATCATGCATATTTTATTGAGCCTATGGCCCACCTTTCTTTCCTCCTCCGCACCTCTGCTCTGCACAGCCGTTCCTCCCACCTTTCCCCATCGCAACCCGGCGACGACGAGCACACCACAGGGTCGTCGGTCTCTGTCCCCAACCCCTCTCTCTTCCAGTGCCGACGGCCGAGCCGCGTCCTCCCTTACTTCCCACGCCGGGCGCTGGTAGGCCTCCACCGCAATGGCCCCGCTCCGACCGTGCCCGCGGCAGGGCAGGGTGCAGAGGACAGCCATCGCGCATCAGCTCCGACCTGCAGAGGTTGGCCTCGCCGCCGTTCGTGGCTTACCGACAGCAGCGGCCCTGCTCCCGTGCCACTCCCATGTCTCGCTCGCTGACTCCGTCTACCTGCCCGCTGGCCGTGCCACGCCCACCCCGTGCTCGCCGGCTGCGGCGGCCCTGCGCCCGAGCCACCCCACGCCCACGCCTACTCGGACATCCCAGGGGCCAGGGCTCCGGTTACTACATCGCGCAGAGCTGAGAGCTCCTTTGCACCAACGTCCGCTACTCCACTACACCACCGGTGGCGAGCTCGTGCGGCCACACCCCTGCCCAAGCTTGCCTCGACATGCGTGCGGGCCTCGATGTGCGTAGCCTCGCTTGTGGTTGTGCCGACCACCCGCATTGCAGCTCGGGCAAGGTCGTGGTCGCGCTTCGCCGCCGCCTATGCCAAGCGTCCGCGCCGGCCGCCGACAGTCGATCGATATCACCTGCCCCACATCGCCTCCGCTAGCGCCAGGGGCCTGCACCTTGCGTGTGTGGCCTTCAGACAGCTCTGGCTGCCCTGCCCCCTATATCACTCCAGCGGCAGAGCTCCGCCCCATATGGAGGCTACCCGTGGTGGCGGCGGCGAGGAAGGCGGCCAGCCATTGCGATTTGCGCCCACTTCCCGGCCACTACTAGGCTCAGCGGCCGTGCCCTGTGTGCAGTTAGCCGGCGATGAGCCCGCGTATCCCCTCCGAGGCTCCGGCTGCGCCTCGCCTCCAACAAGCCGGCGACCATGAAGATGGAACGCGGAGCCGCGGACACCACAGGAGAAGGATGACGAGAGGCACACCGCACATGGTGGGGCCCGCTGGCGCCTGGAATTTTGCGTAGCGGCTCTCGCCACGGCCAGCGACATGCGCTTCTCTCTCTTCGCTCCTCTCTCCTACGTGGCATGCTTGTAGAGAGCTTAACGGCGCCATTGCGGGTGCCCTAAAGGGGCGCCATTGCGGGTGCCCTAAAGGACCGTACCCAGACTCAGAGCAAGCAGTGTGCTGATTACAGGTTCTGCTTGGAATAGATTAAATGCACCTTGTGGCTAAAATAAAATGAAATTAGAAGCCAAACAGTTTACTTTTTCGCAGTTTTTTTCCGAGGGCGCTTCTCTCTACCACTTTCATCTGTACTTAAAACATAGAAGTTGGTTCAAACCCGCTTTTCAAATAAGCGTTATCTTTATATCTATGTAGGATAGCATCACTTGGAATCTATCGACAAATTGCGAATACATGGCGAATACACGACAAATGGCAAATGCCCAATTCATCGTCTGCATCAAGAAGACGGAGATTGCTTCCATCTGGAAAAACCTAGGCACCTCCCAAATGTAAATTCTTCACGTGGCTCATCCTTCAAAATAGAGTGTGGATGTCCGACATACTAGCCCGAAGAGGGTGGGACCACATCCCCTCATGCCCACTATGCAGAACGACGATGGAAACAACACATCACCTCATCTCATCATGCCGCTACACGAGACGTGTCTGGAGAATGGACGAAATGGACCGGACAACATAACCTCCACCCAAACGAATGGCCTCACAGTGAGTCAGTGTTGCATTGGTGGGCAAACATCACATTTGCCCCTAGACGTTCCACGCAAAGCCACTTACTCCATCACCCTCCTAATTATGTAGGAGATCTGGAAGAAAAGAAAAGAAATGAAAGAGTTTTTAATGATAAGAATCGTCGGCTCCGTCCATCATGACCAAGATCAAAAGTGAAACATCGGCTTGGATCGTAGCAGGATCGAAGGGACTCGACACCCTTCTAGCGAGAGCGTAATTATGAGTGGCTCCTTGTAAAATTTTCCTTTTTCCTCTGGGTCCAGGCTTGTATGTACTTCTCCTCTATATTAACAAAATAGGCACAGTCCCATATCTATTTCTTCCAAAATTTATATGTAAACAACTTATCTGAGAAGTTCTTTTTTCTGTCCGCGGTTTCAAAAAAGACACATTTGTTCAGAGTCCACGGCAAGCGGTTTGATATTACTCCTCGGCGAAAGCCTTCTTACTCCCGTCCTCCCTCCCGCGTTGTCACTAGCCGCACCCTCCCTCCCTCCACGCTCCGACCTGCGGGCACGGCGGCGGATGGAGAGAGGGGCAAAACAGAGAGAGGACGAGAGGGCGACGCGTGGAGGCGGATCTACAGTGGCACGGGGATGAGCACGATGGCCGTCCCTGCTCGATCCATTGACCTTAGGGACACAGGCTTGCTCCCGGCGGAGGACGGAGCGTAGGGGTAGAGCTCGAGGCCGGCGGTGCCCCTACTTGCTGCGAGAGAGGGAGGACGCATCTCCCCTTCCCCTCTGAGCTCGCGCCACCAGCCACGTGGTGGCCCTCCGTATCTGCTCCGCGTGGCAGCGACTCCGTCCACCTTTGCCGTGGGCTGCCACGTTCCCGGAGTCGTCGCCGTTGAGCTCCTCCGGCCGTGCCACGCCTACCTCGTCCTGGCCATGGACATGCACTACTCCGTGCTCACCAATGAGGAGATGGCCGCACTCTCCGAGTCCCACGCCGCCACCTCGGTATGGAAGAGGATCACCTGCACCGCCGCCTGCCACTGTTCCAAGAGTACAGGTGAATTGTTCAGTTTTCTTGAGCAAAACTGAATTAATCTTCAACTGAACCATATGCATTTGTTTTTCAGAGGAAGGGAATTTGTTAGGGCTCAAGCCGAGTAGGCCCAACCCAACAGCTAAAATGCAAAGCCCAACCGCCCACGACCCGGACCGCATAGCCACCACTACTGGGGACTCCTATGGGGGTGATTGGTAGGGTGCACAACCCTTGTCCAGGCTTGCATAATGCGACCTGCCAGTGTTTGGTGGCCTACATAAAGAGTTAGCCAGGCTTGTGTAGTGCAAAAGGAGTCCCTTAGACTGGCTTACCGGAAACACAGATGAGTTGCGTTTCCAGCTATGCAGGTTAGCTTAAGCTCCTTTAGGTGAGTCAGTTCACCTTCCTTCAGTCTCACATGCTGGATCCTATCGACACTGGTGGAGAAGCTCCTCCTCCACCACCGCCTGTGCTACTCCTCCGCCGCTGCATCATGCTCCTCCTCCTCCATCGCATCGCGCTCCTCCTCTTATCGGGGTTCTCTACCACCGGACAGTAAATTTGTATCGATCGTGTGTCGGACCCGGACGGTTAGCACAAGAGACACCGGGGTTTAGACTGGTTCGGGCCTCCGAGGAGTAATACCCTACGTCCAGTATCGAACTGCCATGTTCCCGTGCTAGGGTTGTTTGTAGTAGGGGTTACAAACTGGTCGGGAGAGGGTGTCGAGCCCAAGTCCCTGGAGTGTGAGTGTTCAGTTCGTCAGCCCTTGTGACGGTTGCCCTCCTCTCCCTTTTATAGACGCAAGGGGGAAGGGCAAAAAAGGGAAATAAAGTAGATGTTACAGTGCTGGCCGCTGGGATGTCCTCTCGTGCGTCGCTTTCCATCAGGGCGCATTGAAGAGGAGCCGCACTACGTTGTCGTCGAGGCCGCCGCGTGGCCGGGCGGGGCTGTTCACTTGGGACGCCTGGCGCTTTCTCCGAGTAGTTTGGTGCTGACTCAACCCGCTTGAGTACGGGATGAGCTTGCCACGTTAAGGCCTAATCGTAGGCCAGTGCTAATCGTAGGGGGCACTCGAGTGCCTCGGTCGGAGTTGGCGTGCTGCAGGGTCGGATGTGACGGCATGTTGATGGCTGTGCAGCTGAGCAGTGTTGCATTACGCCCCTTGTCAGAGCTGTCTGCCTGCGCGTGCCATCAGCTGGTGTGTTTGCATGGCATGGGGAACTGGCGTCCCACGCGCCGTAGTGGGGAAGTTCGTGCGCCGAGGCCGCACCACGTTGCGTGGGCCGCGCCTTGGTCGGAGACGGACAGTGCTCGTGCGAACGAGCAGGTTGTTGGGGGCGAGACGGAAACTCCTCGTGCGAGGCGGAGACTTGTCTTGCGAGGCAGAGACTTGTCGGAGAAGCTTTCTCTTAGTAGGAGACTCGTCGGAGAAGCTCCCAACTAGTCGGAAACAAGACGTCTTGCCAGTGATGGTCTTGACAGGGGTCCTTAGTCCTCCTTATCTCGAATCTTGGCCATCACGTTGTCAATGGTGTCAAGAGACTCCACCTCAAGAGTGATTATCTTGCTGTCAAAGGGGGTCCTAATCTGGGCCCTCGTCACCTCCTCCTCCTCCTATGTCGGCAGTGCTCCTCCTCCTCTGTCACGCCGCTCGTGCTCCTCCTCCACCGCCGCTTGAGCTGCTCCTCCACCGCGCCACCGCATCTCGAGCGGGAGGAGATAGGGACTCACAGAGCGTCGCGTGACAGAGCTCCGAGTCGAGCGCCCTGGCTCACCACGGGTCAGGGCATCGCACCACAGCGCCGGTGCTGGGAACGACGTGCAAGGATGATGGGAGAGGAGGAGCTCGATTGGGCTATGAGTCTCATGGAGCTCACACCTGCTTCACGACCAATGTGCCATGGGTGGATGCTGCTGCCCTAGGACGCCTCCTGGCGGGGAGGTGAGGGAAAAACAACAAGCAAGATTGGGGAAATTTCTGTTGCGCGCCTGTAGTACTAGCCGCGCTCCTCCTCCGCAGCGGAAGCCCAGTGAGGAGGCAGTGCAGGGGAGCTGCACGTGCAGCCACCGCTCGGCTCTCGCTCCTGCAGATCGACGGGCTACGTCTCGAGCAGAGTAGGAGCTCAGTCGGGAAGAGAAGAAGAGAATGGTAAAGTCACCTAGGTTGTGCAACCGGTGAGGCCACTCAATATATGCACCCTACCAATCACAAGATCGAATATCCAGAGTAGCAGTAGATCTTTCTGGAAGGCGGATCGGGGGATCGGTGATTCGGCGTTGACCTACCGGCGACGATCTCTTCGACGGGCGTCCTCCCCGTCGGGACCTCCCGCACCGGGGGAGGGGGCGACGTGTCGTCGACCTACCGGTGGTGCATGGGGGAGATGGCGGCAGAAGCATGTCTCTACGGGAGACCGCTCGGGTTCCCGGTGGATGCATCTTCCAGGTCCTTCCATCGAGCTTGCTCTGAATCCAAATTTCCAATTGAGAAGTGGGATGCGAATGCGATTCAGCTGAAGGGGACTGTGATTCGTTTCTTCTAGAGATCGAAGGGGCAGGATGTACAGGGGACTTGCGGTAGTTCTCCATCTCCGACGGGAAACTTGTCGGAGAAGGGGGATGTCTCTGATCCAATGGTGGGAACTCACCGGAGGGGAGGAAGATGCCATCCATGCCAATGAGGAAAATCTCATCTGAGGATGTGGGTCGGCCCAACACTGTAGCCTCGAGGCCTTCCATGGATCCACATCGGCTGGGCTACGGGCCAATTCCTGAGGCACGGAGATTGCGCGCACCTCTGCCTGCTACAATGGACAAGGGCATCGCAGGATCTCACCCGTCGCAGTGGCCATGGCGGACACGCATCGAAATTTCACGGCCAGATGAAGGGGGTGAGGCTCACCCTGGAGGTGAGGGGACTAGGGGGGCTGGTTCCAAAGGATCAATCCTTGAGTTCTCGACACTTTCATCCACAGAGTCGTCCTGTATCAACACTAACCTCACCGGAATCACCAAATTCGTCGGCTACTTTACTAAACCCAAAGGTCTAGATCCAACAACACCCAGAAAATCCTACGCGCAAGCCGTGCGATTCATTCCAGCACCAATCAAAATGGTGCAGCCGCAAGGCGGTGGAGATTGGAGGGGGAGGGGTGCTGGTGGTGGAGATTGGAGGGGAGGAGGCACTGGCGGTGGCCGCAGAGGCCGTGGCGCTGGGCGCAATGGTGGCCGGCAGAACGTTTGGCAAAGGATCGGCGAAGGTGAGGGCAGAAGGGGCCAGGGGAGCTGGGAGCAAGGTCGCGGGAGCGACGAACAGAGCAGACAAGACATGGGAAGGAATAGTGGTGAGGATAGATCACCATGGGAGAGGGCTGCGGAGAAGAAATCAGAAGAACCGCTGCACCAAGATCTGGCTCAGGACAGGCACAAAGGGGGGCGTCGGATGGCAAGCAGGTGGCTGAATCAAGCAAAGCCACTGAGCCACTGAGGAGAAGAGTTCCAGGAAGAGTACAGAAGGTGAGGTAGCGAAGAGTTCAGCACATATCAACATTCAGGTACATCGTGATAAGTTTTTTGGGGGCGTATGCAACATCTGTGGGCTGAGGAACCATGCTACTGAAGACTGCATGCGTAGGCTGTTGACGGCTGTTAAGTACCACTTTTACACCGTCAACTCCTGCATTAAATAATTAAAAAGTGATCATCAACACTAGAATAGGTCTTTATACTGACAAGTTTCACAAGTGTTGGTGTTTCTATCTTTTGTTGCAGGACACATCAAAATACGCATGGAATGATATAGTTGAGAGCAAGTAAACCAATGGCATAGATATGGCATCATCATAAACAACCTCAAATGCCAAATTGGTCTGCTTCATTGCGATGGGCTCATCGAGACGATCGAAACGGATATATCATTTGCATACATCGGAGCCCGGATGAGAGAGATATGCACAAGACATCATGTGGACCCGGTGGGACCCACACCAGGCCACGTGGTGACGTCCTGCCACACAGGCGCCCACGTGGCCATGACACCTCACCGATCCAAAGATGCACACTCTCGACCAATCAGGAGCAAGCACGAGGATCCAAGGGCCCACAACCACGAGATAACGGGCTAGAAACACCGCAAACACCCCCATACCCACCTTGGGACCCACCTGGGAGTCACCTGGACGAAAACCGGCGTGAACAGAGCTGCCCGGGGGTTGGCCGATCCTCCAGTTCGGCTGAACCCATCTTGAGGCCTCTCGCGCTGCCCTTCCACGTGTTGGCTTGTCGTAACAAGCCAAAGGCGGTGCCAGGTGCATGCCCGAATATCCGCCCGAAAGCCTGCAGCTCCTTCTCATGGAAGATTCACCAACTTGGCCCCCACTCCTCTGCTCCACGTGTCACCACCTCATTGGTGCCTTGGTGGCGCCTAAGGCAGCCTAGGGAGCTCCTCTTAGCCTATAAATATGAGGGGAGGGGGTAAGAAATTGGACACACCATCGCACCCAAGGATGAGAGCTTCCCTTGAAAGGTGAGGCCTCTCCTTGGTAGATTAGAGTAGAGAGTGAGAGAGAGAGAGAGTTGTATCTCTATGGATGCTTGTTCTTCAATTAGAGTAAAGTAAGTATTTTCGCATTTTCTATTTAGACTAAAGTAGCATTCATGCATAGGTGATATGTTCTTGTGTTCTTTGCTTGTTCTTGATTTAGAGGCTTGTGTTCTTCGCGAACAAAACCTTTCGATCCTGTAGCATAGGTTCATAAGTGCTCATATTCGTTTGTATGCATGTTCGTCATTTAGAATAAAGTGGATATGCTTGCATGCTCTGATTAGACTAAAGTGTGTTCGTGATTCCTTTCTAATAGTTTATGCTAGGTTGCATGAGTAGCCTTTTTCCTCTGCTAGCGCGTAGATCCTGGGTTTATGTGTTCGTCTGCTGCAAGTCGTTCGTATACGTTGGAAGCATAGTACGAGACCGAGTGCTCTCTCGTATGCCTTTAGCATAAACTAGTAGTATCTATAGTTGAGTGAGATCAGTTCTCCTCCTTGCGGGTTCCTCGCTCTATATTTAATATAGAGTGCCGTAGGTTGCTACGCACCGCGGGATAGCGTAGTCAGGCTACGGTAGTAATCAGTAGCATAGACATAGTGTCTAGGCTAAGGGTTATCCTTCGTTTGCCCTATATCCCACGGATTGGTAGAGGTAGATCGCAGGTGGTGACAACCCTGTTGATCCTTTGAAATCCTCCATGTTCGGATATAGTGCATGTTGAGGTTCATCTTAGATCCTTAGGCCGGAGTCTCCTGACAGATCAGGGGTTAGCCGGTGCCTGAAGCAAGTTCTTGAGAGATCGACCTTTAACCTCATCTGTAGAGCTCTCCATAGGAATCCTCTCTCTATCCTTACCTCTTATCTGGGTGTGTCCTTGGACCGACCGTACGAAGTTAGTACACACACGTTCCCTTGGATTTGATACCCTTGGAATACTTTGAGGTGAAAGCTACAACGGTATCTGTGTGCTTGCGGATTTATTTCGTGTGTCGCTAAAATACCCAACATAGGCAACCTTGCGAAATTTGTGGTTTCAACAATCATTTGACATATGAATGCACAAAAGAGCCGTTATGGAACTATGGTCCTGAGTTGTGTGCTGCACAAGTAGAGAATCAGAGCTTTTCTTCATAGAGGAGCATAAGGATCCTAGGGCTTATAAGGAGAAATCTAGCACTGCAATTATAACTGTGATTGAGGGTGAAGTGACTGCTAAACACATTGAAAATGAGTTCAAAGACATAGTGGATAAGAACACCTGGAAGTGGTCAGCCAGGAAGATTGCTGGAAACAAATTCACTATGAGATTTCCAGATGCAAAGATGGTGCAAGTTTACAGCAACTTCAAGTTTCTGGGGATTAAGGCTGTGAATGCAAGAATTGTGGTGGAGCCTTGGAGTGCTTCAGCAGGGCCAAAAGGAGAACGGCAGATGGCCTGGTTTAGGGTTAGAGGAATTCCACATGATCAAAGATCAATCAGGACAGTGGCCAAGGTGGGGGGTCTGGTGGGGAAAACAATGATAATTGATGAGAAGACAAGACTCAAAGGGGATTTTGTGAGGATGAGAATTGCATGCAGAAATGTGACTCAAGTCCTTGCCACTGTGGAAAGCACTCTTGGCTTGAAGCTATATGACTTTCACTTTGAGAGGGAGGTGCTGGAAGAGGAGACTGATGATAAACTGAAAATAGGGGTGAAGAGTACTAAAGATGCTGACATGCCAAGCCCCAAGAAACCAAGAACAATGGGAGGGGGATCAACTCCTGCTCCTGGAGGTGCTGATTTGAGGGGAGACAGTGCCTCTGGATCTGGGAGTGGAACCAAAGATCAAAGTGGCAAAAGCAAGCAAACAACTTATGCACAAAGCAACAGTGATAATGTGGCTATCAATGAGCAAAAAAAAAGCCAGGGAGGTAAAGAAAAGGTGATAATAGAGGAATATGCTGAGGATAAAAATGTTGATGTGATAATAGATGATGATAGTGAAGACTTTAGTGTTGAAGTGGCTAAGATCAACAATAAATATGCTGGTGAAGGATCACTTGGCAGCAGGGACACTTGGTTGGTGAGCTGTGATGACCCCCACATGACTGAAGTTCACAAATCTCTGATGAGAGCAAAGAAGGCTGAACTGATAAACAAAGCTGCAGAAAAGATTGGGGAATGGATGGAGAATGAAGAGGTAGAAAAGGCCATCAGTGAGTCTGGGGGTAACCTCGGACTGGAAGACAACCAAGCGAAATCAGTGGGGTCAACTAAAAAGGGAGAAGCAATAGAGGATAAAATTGAGGGCTGCGATGTCAACCAGTCAACAGAAGGGGCTATGAGGACCAGTGCTGCAATCCTGGTCCCCAGAGAGGAGAGGAGGAGTGAGAGGCTGATGAAGGAGATAGCACTGACAACTGATGAAAAGAATGCACAAATGGCAAGGAAGAGAAATCTAGAAGGTAACAATTATGCATCTAAGAATTCTTTTTCTGCTCTTGAGGTTGATGATATTGTTAGTATTTCCAATAAGATGGGGGTAATTATAGGAAAAGAAAGTTTTGCTACCATTGACCTAGTTAAAGAAATGGAGATGGCTAGAAATGATCTAGCCATGAAACAAATTAAAGATAGTATTCAGGATAATGTGCTGGAAAATAACA
This sequence comes from Cenchrus fungigraminus, assembly GCA_036936925.1. Taxonomy (NCBI): domain Eukaryota; kingdom Viridiplantae; phylum Streptophyta; class Magnoliopsida; order Poales; family Poaceae; genus Cenchrus; species Cenchrus fungigraminus. Next base: position 39,930,040 of record CM072778.1, on the reverse strand, counting down.
TGGGATCTGATGTTGAGGTTAATTTCCTAGATTTGTTTAAAATTTGAGAGCAAGATTAATTACTTGTGGAAAGAGCTTAAATGATATCTACCCTCCATAGAGATGAAAGCTAGCTACATTATGGAACTTTAACAAATATAAATTTGGAGAGCATTATGTTTTCTCATGTATGATCAAGTGCAAGGTATGAACATTGAAAGGCAATACTGACATCCATTAAAGGCTTACTCGAGGACGAGCAAGGTTTAAGCATGGGGGTATGTTGACGGTCGATTTCCGTCAACCAAGAACACTTGTTACACTTTGGTTTGAGCTATGAATTATAACTAACCCGCCACTAGGCATACTAATGATGTAACAAGTTCACATTTGCATGTGGTTTTTGGAGTTTATTGTTTACGCAGGAAATCAACGTTAAAGAGGAGACTTTCTTGATAAGTTCATCAAGCACTTTAGAAGAAGATCATGAAGCCCGACACAAGTCAAGACATGAAGTGAACACAACTCCAAATGACCCAAGGACCGAAGCATCAACACGTAAAACTTCGGGGACTAGGAGGTCTACCAACGAGATCAACTCAGCCCGAGAGATATTCTCGCAGCCCAGAACAGCATGATCTTTCGGTGCAGATTCGGAGACTTAAACGGTCTCTAATGGCAAAAGTTTGACTACCAAAGTTGTGGGCCTCGACGATAGCTTCGATTTGGACATATGGAAGGCCCAATCTATACTATAAGGAGCGAAGACAATTGAAAACTTTTTTCACCCAAATCGGGTCCACCGTACCCCTCACGCCGGACCCACCCGTCATATGTTTTTAGGAGTGGATAGGGTGGAAGGACTATGGAACGACAAAAAAATCGCAATTTGGAGAGCGTTTCTGCCAAAAACGAATTGTTTTTCTCATCCACCCGACGTATACCCGTCCTGTGTACCCGCTTTGGGCCCACTTTTCCCTTCTCCGTGTTGACATTTTTTTCCTTCCTCATCGCTGCCGCCCGCTGTTTCCTTGCGGTGTCCCGGTCAATCACGCGGCGTAAGCTTGTTCGACAGGGAGATGCATTGGATCCAGACACTTGCTCGGAAGTGACGATTTGGAAACCGTGTGCGCGAACGTCGGTCATGAGAGCCATACACATGCGTTGATGGATGTGAGCAACCAACGACACGTAATGGAGAGGGTGGTGCCATTGGCGTGAACTACGGCATGGTCGCCAACAACCTGCCGGCGCCAGAGCAAGTGATCTCTATCTACAAGGCCAAGAACATCAGCTACGTGTGGCTGTTCCACCCGGACACGTTCGTGCTCACCGCGCTCCGGGGCTCCGGCGTCGGTGTCGTCCTGGGCGCGCTGAACGAGGACCTCCAGTGCCTGGCGTCCGACACGTCCTACGCCGCGTCGTGGGTCGCCACCAACGTCCAGCCCTTCGCCGGCGTCGTCCAGTTCCGGTACATCAACGTCGGCAACGAGGTCATCCCGGGGGACTCCGCCGCGCACGTGCTCCCGGTCATGCAGAACCTCGAGTCCGCGCTCCGGTCCGCCGGGCTGACCGGCGTCGCCGACACGACGGCCGTGGTGACGGCCGTGCTGGGCGCGTCGTACCCGCCGTCCCAGGGCGCGTTCTCGGAGGCGGCGGCGCCGGTGGTGGCCCCGATCGTCTCGTACCTGTCGTCCAAGAGCGCGCCGTTGCTGGTGAACATGTACCCGTACTTCGCCTACTCGAACAGCGGTGGGCTGGTGGTGCTGGGCTACGCGCTGCTGTCGGCGGCCGGGTCCGGCGCGGCGACGACGACGACGGTGACGAACGGCAGGGTGGTGTACACCAAGATGTTTGACGTGATCGTGGACGCGACGCACGCGGCGGTGGAGAAGGCCGGGGTGCAGGGCCTGGAGCTGGTGGTGTCAGAGATCGGGTGGCCGTCGGGCGGCGGCGAGGGCGCGAGCGTGGAGAACGCGGTGGCGTACAACAACAACGTGGTCCGGCACGTTGGTGGCGGGACCCTGCGGCGGCCCGGGAAGCCCGTGGAGACATACCTGTTCGCCATGTTCTACGAGAACCAGAAGGCCGAGGGCGTGGAGCAGCACTTCGGGCTCTTCCAGCCAGACATGAGCGAGGTCTACCATGTCGACTTCACGGCGGGATCATCCTAGGCTAGCTGCTTGTATTGTTCAGAGCTCAGACACGTATGGTTCCTTGGAGCGGCTCTCGGTGCTAGAGCGCTTTGTGGCTAGGCTTTCTTATTACTGCGCACTCTGTCCGTGCGTGTGTACAACTATTATTTTTTTCACCGTGCGGTCAGCTTACCCGCCGCTGTACTCGCGGCTTACATCCATAACATGTATAGCGACGTTCGTATTAATCCCGGACTCCGCATCGAATAGGCCCTATCCCCTTCTCCTCTCTCTTCCTCCACGTTCCGATTATTCTCGAACTCCACCTCCTCTGTTTCTGCGAGAGCCACCACCTCCTCTGTTTCCGACGAGACCCAGGGGAACGCCAACCACGACGAGCAGCGGCGGGGGCTCGCCCACGGGTAGCGCCGACCACTCGTGGCGTCGACGTCCGGCCCCCGGTGAGCACCAGCCACGGCTGGCGGCGGCGGCCATCCGAAGGAGCGCTAGCCGAGGGGGAGGGGGGGGGGGGGGCGCCCGACCCAGACGAGCGCTGGCCACGATGGGCGGCAGCGGACCCACAGGGAGCGCCGGCCATGGGTGGCGGCCGCGGCTGGCCTCCGCCCACGACAACGCCGCGACGTCCAGCACAAAGAAGGAGCCTGCCAGTTCCTTTTGCCGCACAACTCTAACCGTCACAGCTCCACACAGCCATCGCGATGGTCTGCTCCAACATATGCGGTGGGGGATAGGGGCAGTGCCGTGCACACCCCACAGGAGCTTGTGCACAGTTCAGGTTTGTCTGATAATATAATTTACCTGGTCCAAACGTATTTATTTTTTCTCAATCATCTCAATATTATCCTCACTAAACATTAAGATACATGATAACTTCACAATTTGTGATTTTAAAAAACTTTTTGATTTAGATCCTTGAAAACTTGTTGATTTTAAATCGTTGAATCCTAATATTTGAGACACGTGCGTGCCGCACGTGCAACATTGCTAGTTCGGGTAAAAGAGCTAGGAGATATGGCCCCCGAAATGCCAGCTGCGCAGACAAGTCCGAAATCAGACAGATTATCTTCCGAGGCTGTTTTGAGGATCTCATCTTCGTTTTCAAGGAAAGTAATGAATACCAAAGTTGAAGATAATTTCGTGGCACACAACCTGGACACCGAATTTGCATTATTTGGTGTCCGGACGTGAGAGATATGGTGCCGGCAAGGAAGGGCTGCGAATCAGGAAAATCTGGACGAGACTGAGTTTATGGAAACCAAGTTCGCTTCTCTCCCAAGGAAGATCTCGTGCAAGGAAAGGTGGAGCACGCCCCAAGACTCCCTAAGGGTATAAATACAACCCCCTAGGTGCCCCAAGAGGGTTACCCATCGATCCATTCATCACAACTCGGCGAAACCTAGAAGCAAGCACCAAAGGGAGACGACGGCCGCCGCGAGTCTTCGAAGTTGTCTAGGAGATGGCCTAGGCCTACCCTAGCCGCCATGGCCGCCCTGCGTGGTTGTGCCATGGAGTTCTGGAGCTAGTTGAGGTCATCAATGGTATGTACTCGGTGGTGATGACTAAAACGAATCTACTATGTGAGTAAAGCAATTCATGTCATCCGATCTTTTAGCGACTCGATTCCTCCTTTTACGATCTTGTGCTTTCTTGGGTTTGCTTTATTTCAATCTATTGCTAGGATAGATTGCTTGGGGTGCTCTTGTAGCCATGGTGGCTAGATGTGCATACCAGATTTACCAAGGAGTGCAACGCGTTCTTAACGAACGTGCTCCCGTGAGCCAACCGCACGAATATCCTTGCGTAGTGACAGTACGGTGGAGGAGAAAGGCGGAGCCAGGCTAGGGTTTGACCGGAGGATAGTAGTTTAAAGACGGCTTTAGATGAGATACATGTTGCTTTTGCTCTTTTGACTAGAACTACAACTAGATGACCATAGGCCCTAGTTACCCTTGCTTGCTCTTTAATGTAGACTACGTTATGGATGTGATCAACCTTGTGCTATCATGTACATATCTCTTAGGTTTATCTTTGTATGCAATCAACACTTATTGTTAGGTTAGTTTGGCTAGGCAAGGTAGAGAACCTTAGCGGTTTGCTTCCGATCCTTGGATTGACAAACCTTGGGGAACCCTCCTTGGTGAAAAGGCAACAAGTCACCCATACGCTTGCGGTGAACTTGATCACGGATTTGAACCGTCAACAAGCCCTTTTTCTGACGCCGTTGCCGGGGATCGGCAACTCGAACCCTAGGGTGATCCACCTTTCTATTTTACTAACCCTAATTTTTATCATTGCATATACGCTTGCTTTCTTGTTTGTGTCCTTGAAGGCTGGTGAAAAGCTAGACACAAAACTTGGACTTCGAGAAGTCCACCATCCGCTCCGACAAGACAAACGCAACATGAAGATTCACTCTTTAGTGGTAGGTGCTAACTTTTGTTAGTGGCCCATCATCCGCTATCGAGCCCACACCCTACACAAGAGCATGTGAACAAGGTTAGTCAATGTGTCAATTAAAATTTTAAGACTAATGTCTCGTGGAGAATCGTTTGTTCAAGCAATAGGTATTGGAAACAATCATGTGCCCCCAAAATCACGAGATCAAGCTCGTCAATATCTTCGAAGTTTCTGTTCGCATCAAGTTTTGCACAACCTCATGGGAAGAACAACAGAATATATTTGGATATGTATAAGCCCCACGAAGTTACGCTTCTAACGAGTCAAGAATCAAGTCAATCGGAGGTTCCTACAAGCGGATATGGCCGAATCACCGATGGTTGCACGTCCTGATTTGGACAGCAAGCAAAGCTGAAGTGAAACAGCCATAACTCCCTCATATGGACTCCAATTAAGATGGATGAGTACCCGTTGGAAAGGTAATTTTATAAATTTTTTATAGAATTATATTTTGGTATATGTTCTGTTATGTATACAGGGGAAAATCCACGAGGAAGAGGCAGCAGTAATGCGATGAGAACAAGAGAGCGGAGATGAGGACGACAACAACGAAGAGAAGTTTGGGCAATGCTTCCACTAGACCACACATGAAGAAATTCAGAGGTTTGGAACAAAACAAAGACCCCTGGAGCATTGGCAAATGAAGACACATGTTGGCGACATCCGACGCAAGGAGTTGTTTGGAGCAAACCACGAAGGATTTCACACAAAGGACAACATCCAATGGCGCGGACACTTTGGGCTCTCACACGAAGGCTCATGGAGTTACATGAAGACACTTAAGAGATGTGTGAGCCCACAAATGAAGAGGAGTGATCCTACATAAAGTGACCTTGACTACATGTGGCACAAAGGGAGAGATTGAAGAAGTCTACGCGAGCCACCTCCGATCATCAAGGATCGTTCGTTTTCAACTCCGAAGGACCACTCACAACGAAAAGTTCAAAGGCTAAGGTACACATTAAACTCTCAAGATACTTTTGGATATGATATCTTTCTTTTGAAATATTCATGTTCATATCCAATAGTATCTTTTGATTCTATGCCTTGCACTTTTGATGATCATGATAGGCTAGAATTTCTTGAGTATGATAAAGATGCTTTGTTATGCTTAAACTTTGTTAATTACTTGCCTAATGAACCCATTCCTAATGAGAGCCTTAGCACTGAGCAAGAAGCCTTTGCTATCTTTAATCACATTTTGTTCATCCGATTTACATTGTGGTTATGGTTGCACATGTTTTCAATACGTTTTGCAAATCCTAGACTTGCTTTGTGCTTGGTCAAGCTCGTGACCTTAAAAGAGCATGTGTTTGGAGAAAACCCGAGTTTCACTAACCATGCACGTCATTAAACCTTAATCAAGAGGAGAGAAGCCATGCCCCAAAGGAAATGCAAGCTCGTGCATCACCATCACCAAACCTCGAAGACAACATCGCTGTTTTCATCAGTTTTGAGCACCTGACCAGATATGCAGAAGAAGGAAAAAGCTGAAAATCAGGAGCTCCATCATGTTCCGATTCCAACGCCTCCAAGATCGACGAATTTGCACAGTCTGAAATCTTTGGACAGATTGCAGCGTCGGAGTAAAACGGGCACTTGTTTGGAGTCCGTTGGGGGTCAACAAAGACTTGATGGAAAGATAATTTCATGCGCCACGCGTGGAAGTTATTGTTTGCTACATGATCTGATCTGGACAGAGAGTAAAATTCATGAAAAGAGAGGCAGTGACGAAGAACAAAGGAAAAGGAGGGGATGATGATGCAAGAGACGATCGGGCAAGCCTCTCATCAAGAAAAATGATCGTGTCAAGCATGGAGAGTGAATCAAAGCTGCATGGACATCTTCAAATCTTACATGAAGGACCATGGCTTCACAACCACGAGGAGGTACATAAGAAAGTCGAGCTCTATGACTTTAAATGAAGCGCTTTGCGGGAGGCAACCCGTTTTCTTTTGTTTATGTTTATATATAAATATTATGACCGTCTACATTGTGATCTTAAACTGAAACATCAAGTAACATTGTACCATTGCTCTAATAAATACCACACCACCATGTTGTTTGATTTAATTGCTATTGAGGGGGGCACTTTGTTCTTGATCTTGGAAAATTTGTAGACCTTTTTGTGTGCCTATTAGTGTTTAGAGTCGCTTTCTTTCGTGTCTTTTTAGAGAGAAATATGAAGTTGGCACCATCTTTTAATTCTAACCTTGTGGCTAGTTAATTTATGCTAACTCTTGCATTTGATCTAGACAACCACCATATCATGTCGTTTTGTTCATCCATGTCATATTGCATTGCATGTTTTGTTTCGATCTAACTTTTTGTCCAACCAATCTAAGCCTTCCCATAGCCCCCACCAAAAACCATAGCCAACAGAGGTAGGATTGCTTGTGTTGACCGTTTGCCGTCACCATCCGGATTGAACAAGTCTATGCCTTTCCTCTTTTCTAACTAAAAACTTTGACTAGCCTCCCCATAAAATCCTTAGGAAAACCTTTCACACCTTTAGCCATCCTAAAACCATAGGTTTGTTTTTTTATTAAAAGGCTCGTAGCACACCCTTAGTTAGAATTTCTATACTTGACTTCCTCTCTTCAAAATCCTTGTTTGATCCAAAAATGTAGGATACCCATAACCTACCCTTAAACCTTGTTAGTTTGGTTGATTGATTCTTTTCGATGGGTGACTTCCTTGTTGACAATGCTTACTTCGTATGAAGTGTGAGATCAAGCTTTGTCCTTCTTATTGTAGACCACATCGAAAGTGTTTTTCAAACCTTACTAATGTTTGTTTGTGCTAACTTTTTGCATTTGTATTTTGCATCCATCTCTTTGTCATCATCACCTTTATGTTAGCTTGGTGAAGCTTTATGTTGAATGCTTTCATACCTATGTTAATGCTTCATATATGGGCATTTTTCTTTTTGCAATCTTGTGTAAACATGGTGTTTAGACATGATTGGAGACCCACATCATTAAGTTTTATATACCTTGCTATCATATTGCATTGGATTGTTTAAAAACTTTGCAATGCGCCCTACTTATCTTACACCATGAAGAGTTGTTAATCTTGGGATAAGCATGGTGTTTTGACCTTGGTTAATAAATCTTTTTGGCAATGGAGAAGTTTGGCAACCACTTTGTAAGCATGGAGCTTAGAATTTGGTGTAAACATTGTTTTGTTTTTATACCATCCCATCATTTGCACGCACTCTTGCACACACGTACACCCATTAGGTTCTTAATTTTTCTTTCACTAGCTTAACTATGCCACAAGTTAAGATCTTAGGGGATGTCTTTGGTTTGTTAGCATAGAGTGAGTATTCCCGACCGTCACCTCAGGGGTACTTTGTGCTTTAGAGCTGTTTTGTAGGCATGACAAATCGCTCTCATGAGTTAGCGGTAAAAGATGGAAATAAGATCGTCAACACCTCCAAATTCCCAGAAGAAACACCGCTGCCTTCATCAAGATTAGGCACATGTTCAGAGATGTACAAAAGAGGAAAATTTGGATATTCAAGAGCTCCACTAAGTCTTCTTTCCAACGCATTGAGATTCAACATTTTAGGAGACCCGTGCAAGGAGTTACAACCAAATCATTGGGCGTCACACGTTCTGAAATGAGCCCGGGACAGTTTGCATCGATGGAGTAAAAAATGCGTAACTCTCTTGTTCGGAGTCCGATTGGGGTGAATGACCACTCGTTGGAAAGATAATTTCAAGAACTTTACAATAGAGCAATGGTTTAGTACATGTTCTGTTCTGGAAGTTGAAGAAAAATTCGTGGAAGTTGAAGCAGCGATAAAGGACAACATAGAAAGAGGTGAAGACGAGTTGAGAAACGATTTGTACGAAAGCTTGAGACAAAGGGTGGATGTTGAAGGACGATCAAGGCAACAAAAATGGCGGTAGGACTTCAATAAATACATGATGATTCATCATCTTCCATGCCTAGCAACATGCTAAGGATGGGGGAGGACTTGGTGGACGTAAGAAGACCGCATGGAGAACAAAGATCACGGTTGCCACGGGATGCTAATTTTCTTCTTCCATGTTAAGCACAATGCTTAAGCATGGGGGAGGCCGCGCTACACTTCAAGCATCAAAGGACGGTAACAATTCTTCAACCCTCTTTTATTCTTGTCTTTTCTATATGTCTGCATATATGTATGAGCTTTCCACAACCTTAGATACAACCTTCGTATATCTCTCTTTAGAATAACATGGCTACTAGGAGTACAACCTAGGTTTGTTTTTGTTTTCAATAATAATCACCGTTATCTTGAGCTCACCATGATGATATCTCGTATGCTCTTACTTATGGATATATGATGATTGATGCCACTTTGCTCATTCTTGTGCTTGGTTTGTATATGATTAAACTAGTGCTCTCTTTAAATATGATCTGAAAATTAAATTAATGCTAGCAATCTTTTGTGGAGTTTATGATAACATGAGACCCATAGTATTTTTTGTTGCTCTCACTTTTGAATGAATCAAAGATCATTTATTTTTGTTCTTAAAAGATATGCTAACCTTGTCTTTGATACCACTTGCATTTTGCTCAACCTATCCAAAGCCTTATATTCATTGAGTGCAAAAACTTTAGTGTACAAGATTTATTTTTGGGTGCATTGATTCAAGGCTTGATTTCTCTGGCTCAAGACTAAGAAGCTGGTCATTTCGTTTTTGCGTATCTATCTTTATGCTAGCCTTTTCTATTCGTGCATTGTGAGTTTCCACATCGGGAATTTCGCAAACCTCGCCAGATATCCACCCACAAACCCAAAATATCTTTTTGTGTATACCTCCTTGACCACAACCCAAAACTTTGAGTATGGATGAATATTTCGAAGAAGATTACAAGGAAGGTGCCGTCAAGTGGAGCAAGATTTTGGGAGACCTCCATAAAAGGATCCCTAGAAGGTTTCAAGTATCTCTCTTCGAGAAAATACAAGAATTTCAGCACTTACCTTGGCACAATCATCACCTCTTTGCTCCGGGACGAGCAACGTCTAAGCATGGGGGGGTTGCCAAGGAAGTACTAGTGTAGTCTAGAGTTCAAGGGGAGTAAAAAAAAAGAGAAAAAAGTGGTGGAAGAAAAAAATATATATAAAGAAGGAAAAGTATGAGAAAAGGAAGAAAAGGAAAAAGAGTGAAGAAAAAAATAAATATAATAAAGCTCCCCGGTTCTCTGGCTACATTTGGAAATTTCAAAAGGATTTCAAGATCAAGACCCATAATCATCTTTCCAACCATGTGCAATCCGATAACGAGGACTTCGCTTGTGCCTCGGGATCACCCTTTGTCATTTGCACATGTCCACCTATCTAAAAAGTGTGTGTTTTTCTCTTCCCCCCTCCGCGGAACATTATTTTCCAATGACCTTTTTGACGAGTCTTGGTAAGTCCATGAGAAGCTTGTCTTGTTTTGATAATATCTCAACTATAATATCTTGGTAGGACTAAACTTTCCCATAGCTCCATATAAAGCCTTCCACCAAATAATTGAGAGAGGAAAGGAGTAGAACAAGTAGGCTTGAGAGACAAGATGAGATGAGAGTTCATGAGCAAGATGCAAGGACGTTTATTACTGATCTTGGTAAAGAATTTTTTTTCATCCCGCTCTTTAGTTTCAAAATTTCCTAGATTTGTTTAAAATTTGAGAGCAAGATTAATTACTTGTGGAAAGAGCTTAAATGATATCTACCCTCCATAGAGATGAAAGCTAGCTACATTATGGAACTTTAACAAATATAAACTTGGAGAGCATTATGTTTTCTCATGTATGATCAAGTGCAAGGTATGAACATTGAAAGGCAATACTGACATCCATTAAAGGCTTACTCGAGGACGAGCAAGGTTTAAGCATGGGGGTATGTTGACGGTCGATTTCCGTCAACCAAGAGCACTTGTTACACTTTGGTTTGAGCTTTGAATTATAACTAACCCGCCACTAGGCATACTAATGATGTAACAAGTTCACACTTGCATGTGGTTTTTGGAGTTTATTGTTTACGCAGGAAATCAACGTTAAAGAGGAGACTTTCTTGATAAGTTCATCAAGCACTTTAGAAGAAGATCATGAAGCCCGACACAAGTCAAGACATGAAGTGAACACGACTCCAAATGACCCAAGGACCGAAGCATCAACACGTAAAACTCCGGGGACTAGGAGGTCTACCAACGAGATCAACTCAGCCCGAGAGATATTCTCGCAGCCCAGAACAGCATGATCTTTCGGTGCAGATTCGGAGATTTAAACGGCCTCTAATGGCAAAAGTTTGACTACCAAAGTTGTGGGCCTCGACGATAGCTTCGATTTGGACATATGGAAGGCCCAATTCGGGTCAAGGAGCTAGGAGATATGGCCCCCGAAATGCCAGCTGCGCAGACAAGTCCGAAATCAGACAGATTATCTTCCGAGGCTGTTTTGGGGATCTTATCTTCGTTTCCAAGGAAAGTAATGAATACCAAAGTTGAAGATAATTTCGTGGCACACAACCTGGACGCCGAATTTGCATTATTTGGTGTCCGGACGTGGGAGATATGGTGCCGGCAATTAAGGGCTGCGAATCAGGAAAATCTGGACGAGGCTGAGTTTATGGAAACCAAGTTCGCTTCTCTCCCAAGGAAGATCTCGTGCAAGGCAAGGTGGAGCACACCCGAAGACTCCCCAAGGGCATAAATACAACCCCCTAGGTGCCACAAGAGGGTTACCCATCGATCCATTCATCACAACTCGGTGAAACCTAGAAGCAAGCACCGGAGGGAGACGACGGCCGCCGTGAGTCTTCGAAGTTGTCTAGGAGATGGCCTAGGCCTACCCTAGCCGCCATGGCTGCCCTGCGTGGTTGTGCCATGGTGGAGTTCTAGAGCTAGTTGAGGTCATCAATGGTATGTACTCGGTGGTGGTGACCAAAACGCATCTACTATGTGAGTAAAGCAATTCATGTCATCCGATCTTTTAGCGACTCGATTCCTCCTTTTACGATCTTGTGCTTTCTTGGGTTTGCTTTATTTCAATCTATTGCTAGGATAGATTGCTTGGGGTGCTCTTGTAGCCATGGTGGCTAGAGGTGCATACCGGATTTACCAAGGAGTGCAACGCGTTCTTAACGAACGTGCTCCCGTGAGCCAACCGCACGAATATCCTTGCGTAGTGACAGTACGGTGGAGGAGAAAGGCGGAGCCAGGCTAGGGTTTGACCGGAGGATAGTAGTTTAAAGACGGCTTTAGATGAGATACATGTTGCTTTTGCTCTTTTGACTAGAACTACAACTAGATGACGATAGGCCCTAGTTACCCTTGCTTGCCCTTTCATGTTGCCTACGTTATGGATGTGATCAACCTTGTGCTATCATGTACATATCTCTTAGGTTTATCTTTGTATGCAATCAACACTTATTGTTAGGTTAGTTTGGCTAGACAAGGTAGAGAACCTTAGCGATTTGCTTCCGATCCTTGGATTGACAAACCTAGGGGAACACGCCTTGGTGAAAAAGGCACCAAGTCACCCGTACGCTTGCGGTGAACTTGATCACGGTTTTGAACCGTCAACAAGGAGCTAGGAAAATCCTGCTCCCAAGAAATCTGCCAATGGACAGAATCAAGGAATCCTTGATCCTCTAGTACAGGTAGGCAAAGCTAGAAAAAAAGAAAAGTTAGCCAATGAAAGGCCTTATGTGGAACTGTAGAGGCATAAAAAAAGGGGTGTCTCTACATTTCTCAAAAACCTCATTCTTGAACACAACTTTCACTTTATAGGGTTGCTAGAGACTATGCAAGCTGAAATTAGTGATAAGATATTAAGGGAAATTGATGTTAAACAATCATACCTGTGGAAATGGATACCTTCCTGTCAGGGGGTGAGACCTGGACAGATCTGCTAGGGGGCTACCCAAGCAGTTTGTAGGTTAATGGAGGGGATCGAGAACTAAGAGCATAGGTGGTAGTTCACGTGTGGAACTCGGAACACGGCAAGAATGGCGATGAACATGGGGGTTTAGACTGGTTCGGGCCTCCGGAGAGTGAAACCCTACGTCCAGTATGAGGTGGAATTATGCGAAGAGGGGAAGTCCCCTCGAATGGAGCTCTAGGCCGCCTTATATGGTCAACGGGCTAGGGCTTCCATTCGAGGTCGGTTACAAAATGGGAAGGCCATCTGCCTTGATTACAGGGAGTATCCCGTGATCTGCGAACCTACTGGCGGCGCCGGGCCGAAGTCTGGTAGCTCGCCTTACGCTCCAAGTCCTCTGGGATTTGGATAATGTCTTCTGGAGTCTTCCAATGTCGGCGGGGTTGTGGATAAGGTCTTCGGTCCCACTTGCAGGTCGGGTCCACTTGATAGGGACCTCTGGGACCCTAGTCGGTGGGGACCCATGGGTACGCATGTCTCTCAAGCCCCCGATCGATGTGTAGGCGTAGCAGCCGAGGTGAAGTCATGCTGAGGCTTGACGAAGGCATGGCGTCACCAAGGTCGTGTAGGGTGCACGGGGATCAAAGAAAAAGAACCCCTCTAGCACGAACAAAGTCGAACATCAAGCTTTTGGAGCATAGGTACAGAAGGTCGAAGTCAAGATGAGGCGTCGATCTTGAAGAACCGCCGACTAGACCTGGGTTAGGTGGCACGAAGGGGCTTCTGCGACCTTTAGGAAGGTCGCGCTGCCAACCGTAGGTAGGTCGAGCGGAGAAGTAGTGGAAGTAGGCTTCTAGTAGGTCGATGTGACGCAGAAGAAAGAGGGCGTCGTAAGACGCACTCGTGGAGTAGCCCCCGAGCAGTAAAGCGACCAAAAATGGCTGGTTTGATGCTCCAAAAATGAAGAAAAAGAGAACCTGCGGCCTTCTGCCCCCCATCTAATGCTCTGTCGATCGGTTGGAATACGACAAAACACATGGAATCTTGAGGAAAGCGGCAAACACTGAAGGTTGTCGCGTCCTAAGTCATGGGCGCACTGTACAGTCATGGGCCCTACCTCCATGTGAAGCTGTAGTCGTTGTCCACCCGCAAAAGACAAGAATCGCCAGGACATTGTCAGGTAGGGGATAGGCGCGCCAATGCTCCCACGGGTGAACAGGGACCTCATGCTTCACAAGGTAACAATGACCGGATAAGAACGCCACGCGGGCTGATTTGCAGATGGGATCCAAGGCCCTGTGCTACGGCTATAAATAGGTGACCGCACCACCAAGCTCGTCGCTTGAGCCAGCCGAGTGAGCCATGGCAAAGCTGTGTAGTAATTTTTCCGTGCCTTGGGCTTGTGTCCATCCACCAGAGCATAGAGCTAGGCCGTCGATATCCGGAGCTAGAAGAATGCTTACAAAGTTGTGGGAACTCCATCAGCCGCTTCACCCGCGCCCAGCGAGGAATCCAGGTGCAGCATGGGGCAGTACATGCCTTGACGGACCTTGTGAGTGGAGGCCCGAGGTGATGCTGGAGATCACCGTGCTGTACCGGGGAAGGCCCGAGGAGACGCTGGTTCCATTTGGAATCTTGTGGGAGATCCCAGACGTAAGTGTGGGTATCACAGGAAACCTTTTGGAGCTCAAGTAGAGGTGGCTGTGTGGCAGCTGCGACAACAGCGGCAGTGGAGGTCTCCAAGTAGGTCCTGAAGCTAGAAGAAAGCTTGCGACGCGCTTCATCAGTCTAGGTTGCGTCGCAGACATTATATAGGGTAGATCAAGACCTTTAATTGTTTGTATCTTGTAATTGGCTGTCGGGGACGGTCATAAGGGGTCCCCTAACTAAGGGGAAAATCACCCTCTTAAAACGCAAACCACAAAAACACTTCACAAACCAACCACAGCTTAAATACGTGCAAGGCCCACGGCCTGCTACGGTCCAGCAACCTCTGAGGCCATCTAGTAAAGGCACCGATCGCCCTCAAGCCGACCTCCGCTTCGCTCGAGGGTCAGGCATCCCGCGAACGGATCTCCGCCTCGCTCGAGGGTCCAGCACCCCTCGAGCTGATTTCCGCCTCGCTCGAGGCCTACCTCGACCCACCTGCTCCCCCGACAGGGGCATTAATTGCCCTGTCACTCCGCGGGCGGCATGGTCAAAAGGCGAATCCTCACCACGCCGATCCCCAGACGCTGCTCGGGAAACTGGCCCCGGCGCTGTGCAGCCAGTCCGCCGCTGTGCTGCCATCCCGGGCACTATACGGGCACTGCACGTTCGCTGTGCGGAGAGGCCGGTGTCATTCTAATGCACTGTGCCACCTGCTCCTGTCCTCCCCACATGCCGAGCCCCTCGAAAGGGCATGGGGGCACCCTCGAAGGGCGTACGGCCGCAGACCAGGCGCATGACCGGGACGGTGCTGTGACGCGGGATGAGCGGAGCACGTCACCTCCGCCATCTCCACCCCTGTGCAGCCATCCCTGGCGCTGTGCTGCCATCCCCAGCGCTGTGGAGCCACTCCCGGTACCACGAAGCCCTGTTCCGACAGGACATCACCACGCCGACCTCTGTGCAACCCAAGCTCTCCCGTCAGCAGGACCCTCGAACCGCCGTATGGACGACGACCAGACGCGGACGCCGGCAAGACCACCCTCGAAACCGTCCCCAGGCAAGCATAGGAGTCGCCACGACGCCCGCAGGAGCCGGGATTTGCTAGGATGATCGTCCCACCGCGAACACTGCACGCCGGTACAATGTTGTTGTGCAAAACACCATGCAGCACGTCTGTAAGCCGCCTCCCCTTGGCCTATAAAAGGAGGAGGCGGTCGCCCAGCTACGGGCATCGCATTAATTCACCCACAATCACCCGCTCGCACTCACACTCTAATATTGGCACTTTGCCTCAATCACCTAGTAGGGACCTGGAGGCTTCTCCTCCTCTCCCGCCTTGCTTGTAGCCCCCCTCTACAAGCACCACCGGTGCAACGTAATATAGGCGCACGCGCAATCTGCTGGACGTACGGCCCCACAGCCGGAACCAGGATAAATCCGTGTCAACAGCAATCATCGAGAGGCTGATCACGGCGTATCTCACTAGTTAGTGTCGGGACTAATCCTAACACCGACAGTTGGCGCGCCAGGTAGGGGGCTTGCGCTGTGATCGAATCCTCACCAGCATTCTCGATGGTGATCCACACCGAGATGACGTCCCAGAGGTACGCCTGGGGCAGCTCCGACCCTTTCCTATCCAGATTCGAAATCCGGTTCGGGAGCTTGAACTTTCAGGCTACGGGGAACGGCTACCTCATGCGCCTCACCAATCGGCACGAGCTGCACCCCTGGCGTTCGACCGGGCTAGGACCAATGCCCTCCACACCGGCGCCAGAGGCCCCAGCGCCAACACCAGCGGCAGCAGCAACCACCTCAACATCTTGACGTCGCAGACACTCGGGCCAGCGCTCGCGCCAGGCGCGCATGGATCGGCGCTGGGCAGCGCGCGCCGCGACACGGAGAGACGCACCTCCACTGACAGACACGACGTCGCCTCCCGTGGGGGAAAGCGCGGCAGCAGGGCTGCAGTTTCCTCACGAGATGTGCAACTCAGCTGCGACCTACGCTTTGTCGGTCAGCACGGATGTGGCCACGTACGAGGACCTCCCGGGACATCACCTACTGTCGATCCGGATCCTCATCACGACCACCAACGACGAGTCATACCACGATTCGGCCAGCAAGCTACCCTCGCCTCAACACGGGGGATCGGAGTGGGAGTTCTCCGGGGTACCGGACCCCGTGACATTCCAGCGGTTCCTCCACGCCACGGACTACTGGTTCGACTGCTCCGACAACTCCAGCGAAGGAAGCTACGACCCCACGCGCGAGTGCTTTGTTGTGGCTATCAACGAGCACACTGACGGAGTGGGCGGAGCGGGCAACGCAGATGCCCCCCCACGACCCCGCGCCAAACCCGCCGCCGGCGCCACCACCGGCAGGCAACGCGGATATCGCTGCACAGGTGGCTCAGGTTCGCGAGCTGGAAGCCAAGCTCGCGGAGGAGCACCGGCAAGTGCGGCTGCTGTGAGCCACCATCGCTGGTGAGGCCTCAGGTCACGACGAACGCACCCGAGAGGCGGGACGCAGAGCCCGTGACTGCATCAATGCTGACTACAACGTGGACGACCCGCAAACACCACCCCGAGCCAGCCAAAAACTCATTGCGGTAGCGACACTGCTCTGGGCCATGCCCGAGCCATCGACGCCTGAGGCATGCGACCTGCGCCGTGAGGCACAGGCCCGCATCGAGCAGGCCGCCGTACAGCAGGCCGAGAGCTCCGCGTCCCGTATGCGCAACCAGTCCAGCGCACGGGCTGGTGGCGGCACGCAGGACCAGGAGGCATCGGTCCACACCCCGCAAGGGGGCGTGACGGGCCAGCCGGCGAACCAGGGCAGGATGCCTGTTAGGGAGCGGATCCTTGACACGCGCGGCCAAGCCCACGACGGGGACGGTCGCAACGTCCTGAACTCCAAGAGGAGGGAGGACGTGGCAGCATGGGTAGCACAAGGCTACCACCCTCGACGCGGTGGCCGGTACGTCAGCCGGGAGGACCAGTCCCCGAATCCGGAACCACCGGGAACCCGTGTGTTCAGCCGGGAGATCCGCACGACGAACATCCCCCAGCACTTCCGCCAGCCCACCACCATCGTCAAATACTCGGGGGAGACGGACCCCCGGGTGTGGCTCAATGACTACCGCCTGGCTTGCCAGTTGGGCGGCGCCACAGACGACGCCATGATCATCCGCAACTTGGCACTACACCTCGCGGATTCCGCTCGGACATGGCTCAAGCACCTGCCCGCCAGCCAGATCCACAACTGGGATGACCAGATCCGCACCTTCGTGGGGAACTTCCAGGACACATACGTGCGCCCCAGGAACTCCTGGGACCTGCGAGGGTGCACCCAAAAGTCCGGCGAGTCCCTCAGGGACTTCATCCGGCGCTTCTCCAAGCGCTGCACCAGGCTCCCGAGCGTCAGCCAGTCTGAGATCGTGCACACCTTTCTCAAGGGCACGACTTGCCGGGACTTGGTGCGCAAGCTTGGGAGGAGCCCGCCGATAGACGCCAACGAGCTGTTCGACATCGCCACCAGCTTCGCCTCTGGGGAAGAGGCGGTCGTTGCGATTTTCGACGGCAGGAAGGGCAAGCGTGCGGAGGAGCCGCCCGCGGAGGGCAGCAAGCCCAAAGACTTCGCAAAGAAGCAGAAGCGGGGCAAGAAAGGCAAGAAGCCCCAGCGCGCCACGCACGCACAGGAGCGGGGCGAGGATGACGACGAGGTCCACGCCGTCGACCCTGCGCGCAAGGGTCCTCGAGGCCCCCCTCGAGGGCCTAGCGTGTTTGACGACATGCTGAAGAAGTCCTGCCCGTACCACAAGACCCCGGTCGCCCACACCCTCAAGCAGTGCAACATGCTCAAGAAGTACTACAGCCGCGTCACTGCGAAAGACGACGAGGCCAAGAAGGATGCGGGCGACGGGGGCGCTGACGGTTTCCCAGCGGTGGAGAACGTCTTCCTCATCTTCGGAGGACCAACGGTGGATATGTCCACCAGTCAGCGCAAGCGCGAGCGGCACGTGGTCCTTACTGCGGATAGGGCCGTGCCATCCTTCCTCGACTAGTCGGAGGAGTCCATCACCTTCAGCCGTGAGGACCACCCGAACCGCATCCTGAATCCGGGCCAGTACCCACTGGTTATCGACCCTGTCATCGACAACTCGCGGTTCTCCAAGGTGTTGATGGATGGGGGTAGTAGCCTCAACATCCTGTACGCCCACACCTTGCGGTTGATGGGGATCGGTTTGGACAAGCTGCGGCCCAGCAAGACGCCGTTCCATGGCGTTGCGCCGGGCAAGCGAGTCCAGCCTCTCGGGCAGATCGACCTGCCCGTTTGGTTCGGCACGCTGGACAACTTCCGCAAGGAGACCCTCACCTTCGAGGTGGTGGGGTTCTGTGCTATGCCAAGTTCATGGCGGTCCCGAACTACACCTACCTCAAGATGAAGATGCCGGGGCCAAAAGGCGTCATCATGGTGGGCTCGTCGATCGAGCACGCATTCGACTGCGACATTGAGTGCGTTGAGCACGCTGAGGCACTCGCGCTCGACGAGTCTCTTGTGGCGGACATGGAGAGGTTGGCCAACGAGGGCCTCGACTCCCCCGCCAAGCACACTGGCAGCTTCGAGGCTGCTGAGCAGACCAAGGAGGTGTCCCTTGACCTTGCTGCCCCCGAGGGCAAGGCGTTGAGGATCAGCTCCACCCTCGAACCGAAATAGGAAGTGGTGCTTGTCGACTTTCTCTGTGCCAACGCAGACATCTTTGCGTAGAGCCCCTCGGATATGCCAGGCATTCCGAGGGAGGTCGCCGAGCACTCCCTTGACGTCCTACCTCTCTCCAGGGCTGTACAGCAGTGCCTGCGACACTTTGACGAAGAAAGGCGCTGGGCGATTGGAGAGGAGCTGCAGAAGCTCTTAGAGGCCGGGTTCATCAAGGAAGTGTTCGACCCCGAGTGGCTAGCTAATCCTGTACTAGTTAAGAAAAAGAATGGGAAGTGGCGGATGTGCATGGATTATACTGGTTTAAATAAAGCATGTCCCAAGGTTCCTTTTCCTTTGCCACGAGTCAATCAAATTGTAGACTCTACCGCGGGGTGTGAGCTCTTGTGTTTCCTTGAAGCCTATTCCGGCTACCACCAAATGGAGATGAAAGAGTCCGACCAGCTCACGACTTCTTTTATCACACCATTCGGCATGTTTTGCTACATCACAATGCCATTCAGTCTTCGAAATGCTGGAGCTACATACCAGTGATGTATGCAACACGTTTTTGGAGATCACATCGGGCAGACCGTCGAGGCTTACATAGATGACATTGTTGTTAAGACCAGGAAGGCGAATGACCTGGTTAACAACCTGCGCGCAGCATTCGACTGCTTGCGGGCAAACAGGGTAAAATTAAACCCCGAGAAGTGCGTCTTCGGGGTGCCGCGCGGCATGCTATTGGGTTTCATCGTCTCCCAGCAAGGCATCGAGTCTAACCCCGAGAAGGTCTCGGCCCTCAATCGGATGGGGCCAATCCGGGACCTGAAGTGGGTGCAAAAGGTGTTGGGTTGCCTGACGGCTTTGAGTCGCTTCATCTCGCGCCTCGGCAAAAAAGGCTTACCCCTCTACCGACTCCTGAAGAAGCACGAGTGCTTTTCCTGGACCGTCGAGGCCTAGGAAGCCCTCGACAAACTGAAAGTGATGCACGCACGTGCGCTGATTCTCACGCCGCCCCAGGACGGCGAGCCTCTGTACCTCTACGTCGCAGCAACCACCCAGGTGGTCAGCGCGGTCATCGTCGTGGAGAGAACGGAGGAGGGCCACACCCTGCCAGTTGTTGACGGTCGGTAAGTCCCTATTTTCGACCCTCAACTTTCAACAAATTTCACTCCATCAAAGCTTGCATCATAGCTGTGGGGTTATAAACTAACGGATTCCACAAGCTTTTGTGAATATTTGGATGCAGGTCATAATGAGACATCATACCACAAATAAATCATCTTGACAAACAACGTCAAATGCTTAGTTTGATAGCACCATTGTGAAGTTCTCGTCAAGATGATCAAAATGGAGTTTTGGTTCACCCAATTCGGAGTCCGGATGCAGAAATTATGCCTCACGGAAGATTGTGACACGAGACGTGTCGGGGGGTAGGTGCGGCCGAACCTATTAGGTTCGGCCGGACCTATCAACCTCCTCCGATCAACACCAAATTTTTCCAAATGCCTCTACACCTAGCATAATATTCAAGGGGACCAAGTCCATAGGCCAGACACCAATTTCATACATGTTTTAGGTGCTAACGAAGTTCCACGAGTTGAGTTGAGGTTTTATCTGCAGGATCAAGATTAGGGAGCAATTCCGGAGCACCAAGCCACATAAGGTAGGCACGGCCGCACCTAGTGGTACGGCTGGCCCTACCTTGCACCACTATTTAAGTTCACACCAAGTGAAGTCCCGTGCATCAGCTCCCAGAAGACCAAAACCATCGCGATCGTGTTGGATCAAGCAAACACACCACAGGCGAGCTGCACAGGGGCCAGGAAGTAGGGCCGGCCGAACCTCCAGGGCTGGCCGCACCACTAGGACCGGCCGCACCTGCCCGACTCGCCCAAATGTGCCACCAAGCCTCGGTCACTCAAGGGAACACAGCTAGGAATGATCCTGATCGAAGGAACAAGGTCGGT
Source organism: Cenchrus fungigraminus (assembly GCA_036936925.1). Taxonomy (NCBI): domain Eukaryota; kingdom Viridiplantae; phylum Streptophyta; class Magnoliopsida; order Poales; family Poaceae; genus Cenchrus; species Cenchrus fungigraminus. The sequence continues at coordinate 39,909,268 of CM072778.1, read as the reverse complement.
TTGATCCAGAGGTTGAGATTAACCTCACTTGGATCCATGGACCCACAAGCTAGTGAACAACCGACGTGGGACAGCATCCAAGACTTCATCTACCCACTAGAGCACGATCCGGAGTGGATGACAAGAGGGCCCAGGGCCGGCCGCACCAAGAGGTCCGGCCGCACCTCCTTCATTCAGCAAACCGACCCACAACCGCCTTCTAACCGCCTCAGGGACCAAATCACGGACGCATGATCGAAAGCGGTGGAAATCACAGGGCCGGCTGCACCTGGAGATACGGCCGCACCTCCTTGCTCGGCACTGCAGCTCCCTCTCGCCTACAAGTACCCCCTCCTGCAGCCACCGACCCATTGGGGCTATATATAGAGCCAGGCACCTCGTAGAAGAGTGTACAAGTGATTAGAAGCAAGTGACGGAGCCCTACATAAGTTAGTATTCAGAGAGTAGGGAGAGAGAGTTGAGTGTTGGAGTAGAAGCCGGAGTGTCGGTTTTCTTCCCCTTCGTCGGCGGGTGCGGTACAACTACGGTCGTCCACACCCAGGATGTTTTGTAAGTTCGGATTCGTGAGTAACTAAGTCTCAAGTCATTTCTTCGTTCACTCTTAGGTTCTTCGATTGCAATTAGTAGTTTCTACTTGTTGTGATTGCTTTGCTTTGGATCCGAGTAAAGTAGTGCTTGGTTAGTGTAGACGTGGTGTCTAGGCTTTCCAGTACCTTGGAATGCTTCCCGGTTCAACGGAATAGTTGTGGTACCCTAGGGAGGTGACAGCTCCGGACGGGCTTTGTAGTCCACCACGTTAGTTCCGGCAGGTAGGAGTTACGACATCAGAGCCCCCTTCTCATCCCTTTCCGTGGCTCTTTTCCCTCTGGCTTCGACGAGCGACCAGTTTTGCCTTGATTCTATCCGTGACTCTCACGAGTCCCAAACTTCATCAGCTATCCCCTCTCTACCTGAAATCTACCCTTGCCTTTCTATCCTTCGTCACCATATCCCCGGACGAATTAGTTCAGGTTCACAACACTTCTCGTTCCCCGTGGAAATCGATACCTTGGAATACTCCCGGGTGAAAGCTACAACGGTATCCGTGCGCTTGCGGATCTATCTGTGATCGTGTAGTATACCAACAGGCTTTCTGGCGCCGTTGCAAATCTAGTAACGACGTAAGAAGTGCCAACAAGCTTTCTGGCGCCGTTGCCAGGGAATGGTAGCTGTTCTGATCCGGAATCTAGTTCGTTCGTGTACCACCCCATCTATCCCATGGATTCAAATCCAACCCTTTTTTATTTTTTGGCTCCAAAGGGTGATTTATTGGAGCCTCCATCATCATCACATCCCATCAAAACACGTGGCTCTGAGCTTCGCCCTGCTCTTATAGCCTTGGTCCGAGAGAATTCGTTCGCCAGAACGAAAGAGGAGAGCCCGTACATTCATTTGCGAGGTTTCGAGCAAATTTGCTCGATAATCGTAATTGAGGGAATGACTCAACAAACCCTCAAATGGAAGCTCTTCCCATTTTCTTTAATGGGAGGAGCGAAGAAATGGTACTATTCCTCAGTCAGAAGCATGGAGGCAAGTTGGGAAAAACTCAGAGAACAGTTTTGTCTGACCTTCTTCCCTATGTCTCGATTAGTGACCCTACGGCTACAAATCCTCTCTTTCAAACAACTAGACAAGGAGTGACTAGGGACTGCTTGGGCACGATTCACCAATTTTTTTTGGCCTGTGGACCCGACATTGGGATCTCAGAACCTATTCTTCTACAACATTTTAGAATGGGTCTCGATGTCGAGTCAGCCAAATTTTTTGATACTTCATCAGGAGGCTCGTTCTCTCATTTGAGTCCTAGTGAAGGGAAGGTGGTTCTAGGAAAAATCCTAGAAAACACTCCCTACACGGGAATTTTTGATGAATTCCCAAACGAAAAAGAAGAACCCAAGCCAGACGCTCTCTCGGAACCAAAACCCATAGAGGAGAAACCCACTAGCACCTTTTGGCATGAAGAACCACTCCTCTATCCCCGTGTGTACCCAGCTGATTTCTCGTATGACTTCGACGAGGAATCAACATACTCCGATCCACTCTCTGAATCGGAATTCATAGAGGAGGAGCCTATCCTGGAAAAATTCATAGACACCCATCCTCCTCTTACCAAAACTTGTTTCACAGGGGAACCATTCCAACCTTATCGAGAGTTCGATCACCCCTCGTGTGACTTCATCTATGAATACTATGATGAGTTATTTGATAAACATTGGACGGAGAAATCCTTCCCGAGAAGGGAAAGAGACTCAACACACGAGAGAGAAGAAGTCAACTTACCCAACCCATAAGAGGTAAAAAGACGGAGAGAAAAGTTGGAATACATCTCCGCAATCAGTAGCCGGGAATGGTTGAGAGAAATAGAAGTCATGGATCAAGTCATTCAGCTATATCCCGAGCTAAAGTTACTCTCGTGCCAAGTAGGAAACCTCTCTTACAATGATGTGTTCTATGACCCTAGGGTTGATATCAATATCATTCCTAAATCCTTAGTATTAGAGGCCTTTCCCGACGAACCCCTCTCTTTCTCTCAGAAGCATCTCCAATGGATTTCGGGTCAAACCATAGAGACGGAGGGAATCCTTAGAGTCGTCCAAACAAAGATTGGAGAGTATGGGATCTCCCTAGATTATCATATCTTTGACATCCCAAAAGGAGATCCACCCTTCATTCTCATCGGAAGACCCATTGAAGGGGTACTGAGTAGTGTGCTCGACCATGAAAAGCAGCCGTATCATATTGAGGTTCGAGATACACATCTCCAATGGCATAGACCTGAGGTTAAGAAAGAACATGTGTGGTCTATGGACATTCTTGAGGCGTCGACACTGGATTCTCAAAACAGACTCGAGCATGAAGGTTTTACTCTAGAGGGATCACAAATCCCATGCTCACATCAAAAGTTTCTAGAGTTATCAAGCCCCATTACCAATGACCTTTACGAAACCTACAACCTCCTCATTTTCCTTGTGCATGCTAACTTTGAAAGGAAGGTGGTAGATGCTTTTGTTTACCATAAACATTGCAAATTTCGTGGTCAATTTTTTGGTACTAACCTTGCAGCTAGAGCTATGATGGTTTCATCATCTCGATTGGCTACAAGATGAAGGTCTCCAGTGGTCGAGCTTATGACCAAAAACAAAGCACTATCGGGAGATAGCCCGAATAATCATTTAGATTTCCTTTTCAAATAAAAAGCAAGAGCATGTCTTTAGGATTAGTCGTCCTTTGGGTATTTTTGGTCGCTAACCGTCAGGTGGAGATTGAAATGACCAATGGATAGGCGATGCCTAAAAATATGAGAGCTACACCGACTGCAATGCCTAGGTAATTTTTGGTGAGGGAACATCATGAAGGGAGCTTGAACTCCGCCCACTTGAGTTGTGTTGCCTAGCAATGCAAACTCCAAAGTGTGGGGGAGATATGTGAGTATCCCGAGTAAGTTTCTCTCATACTAAATTTTATTTTGGTTTGAAGATGGTATTGGTTCTTGCATCTTGCTCTCTTAAAAAAACACAAAAATATTTGAATTTGAATAAAGGCTTCCTAGCACTTCGGCTAGCAGAACCTCCCTTTGTGTTTCCATCTTTTTCTTTGAATAATAACACCAGGTACAAGAATAAGTGTGGGGGAGATCTCCCAAGCTCGTCGAAGCACACAATTGAGATCTCCCACCAAGGTGCCGCACAACATCGACTATGCTAATACGACGAGGGATGAGGTAAGTGCACTAGAGCAAGTCGGTCACCCCTGTGGTTTGGCCGAATCACCGTTTGTCTACCCCATTCCCCACTTTCTCCAAGAGTGATGGTATGTGCACCCCTACCTCTCTACTTTTGGAAATCATGAGTTTAAATGAGCTTTAAATCCGATCATATAAATCAAACTCAATTGAATCCACATGCTCCTAATGCTCGACATGTTTCATATGGTTGGCTTGCATAAGTTTTATTCCATACTTATTATCTTGATGCTTGTGAACAACATATCTTTAGGAAACCATGCCCATCTAAGTAGTTGATGTTTGAGATATGGTCCGATGAAATGATCTTTGCTCCAAATGTTTGAGTGCTTGGGAAATTTATTTGAAATTTTTGAAAACCCTTTGCGAAGCTCCTCTTTGATATGCCAAGTCCTACCAGAGCCATATGATGAGACATCTTGAAAACCTCATACACATATGCTACTTGTCGTTGCATTGAGCTTTGTCAAATTGTTGTGACCCTTATGAGAATTCTTTTCATGCTTTCATGGTCAAGATACACGTACACGCCAACATCCTCCTTGCTATGCTCAGTTGAGAGCTAGCATTGTACCATCTATCTATTCCACAAAATAAAGCTCCACACTATGTGTTGATCTCTCTCTCTCTCCAAGTTAATATGACAAAAGAGACATGGCTAAAGAAAAGAAAAAAAAGTTGGACACATGAAGGTCCAATAAAAAAAAGAAAAAAAAGAGAAAAGATAGCCATATCCACAAAAGAGTCAAAATAGAGAGAGAGGATCATGCAAAATGGAGTTACAACAAATCAGATGGTAATAACTAGCACCCATTCCGGGCCTAGTGTACACCTTACCATCATCACAACGTTCATTATACATATGGTAATATCTAGCACCCATTCCGGGCCTAGTATCCACCTTACCATATCCATCATATCCCTACACATGCACATCTTGATCAGATTGTATGATTTGATTTTCTCCTTGGATCCGGTTTTTGACTTTGCAATACATGTGATGCAAGTATGCCTCATCTTTATACCCTACCCTAAGCTCTATATATAGCCATCATTAGAAGTAGGATAAGGAAAGGCAAGTCAAATGCCTTGGTGAGGATTATACACATTGAGCGATTTGAGAGAATCAAATGAGGTGCCAAGCAAGGTTTATTTTGAAAACTTATTGAAAAAAATCCCAAGCTACTTGACATGAGGAGTACAAGTGATTTGATTCAAGATCGTTCCATTCCTAAACTACCCAAGATGGCATGATAGACACTTCAAAGTTCACAAGTGCAAGGTATGATTCGGAATATCTCTTATGCTTGCTTCATACCATAGGAATTTTTGTTTTCACCTTGGTCCTTAACCATTACTCGAGGACGAGCAAAGGGCCAAGTGTGGGAGTGTGTTGACGGTCGTTAAGTCCCTATTTTCGACCCTCAACTTTCAAAAAATTTCACTCCATCAAAGCTTGCATCATAGCTGTGGGGTTATAAACTAACGGATTCCACGAGCTTTGGTGAATATTTGGATGCAGGTCATAATGAGACATCATACCACAAATAAAACATCTTGACAAACAACGTCAAATGCTTAGTTTGATAGCACCATTGCGAAGTTCTCGTCGAGATGATCGAAATGGAGTTTTGGTTCACCCAATTCGGAGTCCAGATGCAGAAATTATGCCTCACGGAAGATTGTGACACGAGACGTGTCGGGGGTAGGTGCGGCCGAACCTAGTAGGTTCGGCCGGACCTATCAACCTCCTCCGATCAACACCAAACTTTGCCAAATACCTCTACACCTAGCATAATATCCAAGGGGACCAAGTCCATAGGCCAGACACCAATTTCATGCATGTTTTAGGTGCTAACGAAGTTCCACGAGTTGTGTTGAGGTTTTATCTGCAGGATCAAGATTAGGGAGTAATTCTGGAGCACCAAGCCACATAAGGTAGGCACGGCCGCACCTAGTGGTACGGCTGGCCCTACCTTGCACCATTATTTAGTTTCACACCGAGTGAAGTCCCGTGCATCAGCTCCCAGAAGACCAAAACCATCACGATCATGTTGGATCAAGCAAACACACCACAGGTGAGCTGCACAGGGGCCAGGAAGCAGGGCCGGCCGCACCACTAGGGCCGGCCGAACCTCCAGGGCCGGCCGCACGACTAAGACCGGCCGCACCTGCCCGACTCGCCCAAATGTGCCACCAAGCCTCGGTCACTCAAGGGAACACAGCTAGGAATGATCCTGATCGAAGGAACAAGGTCGGTTTGATTCAGAGGTTGAGATTAGCCTCACTTGGATCCATGGACCCACAAGCTAGTGAACAACCAACGTGGGACAGCATCCAAGACTTCATCTACCCACTAGAGCACGATCCAGAGTGGATGACAAGAGGGCCCAGGGCCGGCCGTACCAAGAGGTCCGACCGCACCTCCTTCACTCAGCAAACCGACCCACAACCGCCTTCTAACCGCCTCAGGGACCAAATCACGGACGCATGATCGAAGGCGGTGGAAATCACAGGGCTGGCTGCACCTGGAGATACGGCCGCACCTTCTTTGCTCTGCACTGCAGCTCCCTCTCGCCTACAAGTATCCCCTCCTGCAGCCACCGACCCATTGGGGCTATATATAGAGCCAGGCACCTCGTAGAAGAGTGTACAAGTGATTAGAAGCAAGTGGCGGAGCCCTACATAAGTTAGTATTCAGAGAGTAGGGAGAGAGAGTTGAGTGTTGGAGTAGAAGCCGGAGTGTCGGTCTTCTTCCCTTCCTCGGTGGGTGCGGTATAACTACGGTCGTCCACACCCGGGATGTTTTGTAAGTTCGGATTCGTGAGTAACTAAGTCTCAAGTCATTTCATCGTTCACTCTTAGGTTCTTCGATTGCAATTAGTAGTTTCTACTTGTTGTGATTGCTTTGCTTTGGATCCGAGTAAAGTAGTGCTTGGTTAGTGTAGACGTGGTGTCTAGGCTTTCCAGTACCTTGGAATGCTTCCCGGTTCAACGGAATAGTTGTGGTACCCTAGGGAGGTGACAGCTCCGGACGGGTTTTGTAGTCCACCACGTTAGTTCCGGCAGGTAGGAGTTACGACATCAGAGCCCCCTTCTCATCCCTTTCCATGGCTCTTTTCCCTCTGGCTTCGACGAGCGACAAGTTTTGCCTTGATTCTATCTGTGACTCTCACGAGTCCCAAACTTCATCAGCTATCCCCTCTGTACCCGAAATCTACCCTTGCCTTTCTATCCTTCGTCACCATATCCTCGGACGAATTAGTTCAGGTTCACAACACTTCTCGTTCCCCGTGGAAATCGATACCTTGGAATACTCCCGGGTGAAAGCTACAACGGTATCCGTGCGCTTGCGGATCTATCTGTGATCGTGTAGTATATACCAACAGGCTTTCTGGCGCCGTTGCAAATCTAGTAACGATGTAAGAAGTGCCAACACCGGTCCAAAGGCCGGTGTACTACATCAGCGAGGTATTGTCCGACACCAAGGTGCGGTATCCGTAGATCCAAAAGCTGCTCTACACAGTGGTGCTTGCGCGGCGCAAGCTGCGGCACTACTTCGAGGCCCATCCAGTCACTGTGGTCACATCTTTCCCCTGGGAGAGGTAGTCCGCAACCCGGATGCCTCGGGTAGGATCGCGAAGTGGTCAGTGGAGCTCATGGGTGAAACCCTCACCTACGCGCCGCGTAAGGCGATCAAATCGCAGATCTTGGTGGACTTCGTCGCGGAATGGACCGACACTCAGCTGCCCCCACTGCAGATCCAGGTTGAGTGCTGGACCTTGTACTTCGATGGGTCGGTAATGAAAACGGGTGCAGGCGCGGGCCTGCTCTTCGTCTCACCCCTCGGAGAACACATACGCTATGTGGTACGCCTGCACTTCCCTGCATCGAACAACATGGCGGAGTACGAGGCCCTCCTCAGTGGCCTCCGCATCACCTGGTAATCGATTACCATTGAGCTCGGCGTCAAACGCCTCGACATCAGGGGAGACTCTCAGCTAGTAATTGACCAGGTGATGAAGAACACGAGCTGCCACAACGAGAAGATGGAGGCATATTGCAACGCCGTGCGCGTGCTCGAGGACAAGTTCTACGGCCTCGAGCTCAATCACATCCTACGCAAGTACAACGAGGAGGCGGACGAACTAGCAAAGATTGCGTCGGGGCGGATGACCGTTCCCCCGAACATCTTTGCCTGCGACCTCACCAAACCATCTGTCGACTTAAGCTAGGCAGCCCTGGACCTCGAAAAATCCTCGAGGGCTCCCTCGAAGGCCACGGGCGCTGAGCCCATGGACGAGGACCCCTCGAATGAGGAATTCAAGGTCTCCCTCCTCGAGGGATACGGGGCGGACGAAGCTGAGGCCATGGAGATCGACGGGGCTCCTTCCGCTGAGGACTGGTGGAGCAAGTACCTCGCCTGGATCGACCGAGGAGAGCTACCCTTAGACCGAACCGAGGCAAGGCGCATCGCCAGAAATGCCAAATCATTCACCATGATCGGCGGAGAACTGTACAAGCGCAGCACTTCGGGGTTCCTACAATGGTGCATCCCCATACCTGAGGGTCGGGAGTTGATTCGAGACATCCATGCGGGCATATGCGGCCACCACACGGCGCCGCGCACCCTCGTGGGCAATGCATTCCGCCAAGGCTTTTATTGGCCCACGGCGGTCGCCGACACCAGCGAGGTCGTGCGCACCTACGAAGGGTGACAATTCTACGCCCGCAAGACGCATCTCCCAGCTCACTCCCTCCAAACCATCCCCATCACATGGCCGTTCGCCGTGTGGGGGCTGGACCTCGTCGGGCCCCTGCTGAAGGCGCCCGGGGGCTTCACGCACTTGTTGGTCGCAATCGACAAGTTTTCAAAATGGATTGAGGCACGCCCCATCACCAACCTCAGATCCGAGTAGGCCATGCTATTCTTCACGGACATCGTCCACAGGTTTGGGGTACCAAACTCCATCATCACCGACAACGGCACCCAATTCACCGGCAAGAAGTTCCTGGAGTTTTGCGATAACTACCACATCCGCGTGGACTGCGCAGTCGTCGCACATCCACAAACTAACGGCCAAGCAGAGCGTGCCAATGGCATGATTCTGCAAGGCCTCAAGCCTAGGATCTTCAACAAACTGAATAAGTTTGGCCAAAAGTGGGTCCAAGAGTTTCCGTTAGTCATTTGGAGCTTCCGGACTACCCCGAGCAGAGCCACGGGATTCACCCCGTTCTTCCTCGTCTACGGTGCGGAGGCCGTCCTCCCCACGGACGTAGAGTACGAGTCCCCCAGGCTCAAGGCTTATCAGGAAGGCCAGAACCAGCGAGCTCGCGAAGACTCACTGGACCATGTAGACGAGGCCCGTGACGTGGTGATACTGTAGTCGGCAAGATACCAGCAGTCACTCCGGCGATACCAAGCCCAAAAGGTTTGACGTCGGGACTTCGGTGAGGGCGACCTAGAGCTGAGGTTACGACAAGACAACCGGGGTCGACACAAGTTGTCGCCACCATGGGAAGGGCCCTACGTCATCGTCGAAGTGCTCAAGCCCGGCACGTACAAGCTTGCGAACGAGAAGGGAGAAGTCCTCACCAACGCTTGGAACATACAATAGCTACGTCACATCTACCCATAAATTTCCAAGCTTCCCTTGTACATTTCGTACTTGAAATTATAAATAAAGTCGTATATAAAAGGGCGGCTCGGTTTTACCCTCAGCCAGGGCCTCGACATAAACCAAGTCCCCCTCGGGGGCTATGACGGGGGGTTTCTCCCCGAAGTGTCCCAACTTTTTTTGCAAAATACGCTCTTTTCTTTCAAAAATGCTAAAGTGTTACGCCTCGAACACTTAGAAGAATAGAAACCGGGCGCAAACTGACTAAGTCTGAGCTAGCCAAGCTGCGGGACCGCCCACACCTCTGAGAGGATATGACATCCCCCTTGCTACTATATGACAAAGTTGGTTCGCGGACACAAACTTCCCGGATGAAATTCTTCAAATGGCGCGAGGATAACGCAGTAGCACACGAAATAAAACTTGTGAATAAAACTTGTGCATAATACAGCATATTGCTTGTACAATAAACTAGCACTCTGCCAAAAGTCTAACAAAACGCTAAGGAGCCTCGAGGCCCAAGTCCTCAGGGAGTGCAGGGGCTTGGAGCGGCGGCAGCTTCACCTTCAGCCGCTTCAGGAAACAGATCCACCTCGAACATGACGGCGAGGACCGCGGCAGGGTCCGCCATGCAGGCATCAATCGCCCTGATGGCTTCAAGCTCAGCATCTTCGCCCTCGACCCCTTCAGGAAGGACATAGCCATCCCGCAGAGGGCCGAAGTCAACAAGGTAGTGGGTCGAGGTCAACCCCAAGGTCTTTTGGACACCGAGACGAAGGGCGCCCCGCAGGCGCTCGACGACCCGGCCGCCCAAGGACCGCAGGCAGCTCTCTATCGAACTACCCGAGGATTGACCCTCGGCTCCCTCAAGCTCTTGGCACACCTCGAGAGCGGCGGTCTCCAGGGTCTTAAGATCGCCCTGGGCTTCATCGTACGTGACCTGGAGAGCCCGCACCTCCTCTGAGGGATCCGCCGAACCCCTCTGCAGCTCTGCGGTACGAAGACAAGCATCAAGCCTCGAAAAAATTCAACAAAAAACCAAAACAGCCGGGGGGCGCGACTTACCCTCGGCCCGCTTCCTCTCATCCTCGAGCGCGGCTCGCGCGGCGTCTGCATCTTGTTGCAGCTGGAGGGTCGAGGCATCCCGCTACTGAAGTGTGGACCTCGCTCCCTCGAGCTCTTCACGCGCGAGCTGGAGCTGAGACCGCATCTCCTCGAGGGCAGCGCCTGCCTGCTCAGCTTCCTAGACCTTCTGTGCAGCCTGGGCAAGCTGGGCTTGCACCTCCTTGAGCGCCTTGCGCCCCCGCTCGAGCTGGGTTCGCACCTCAGCAAGGGCCATGTCTTTTAGCGCGAGCTGAAACTGCGCCCCCTCGCGTGCGGTGCGCTCCTCCTAGAGCTGGCCCTCCACCACCACCAACGCATCGCTCTTCTCCCTAAGGGCGATGGCAAGCCCCTCGACCTCTTGAGCCTTTTGCTCGGCCTGAGCAAGGCGTGCCTGCGCGTCCTCCAGTGCCATGCACTCACGCTCAGCTCGAGCATGCGCCTCAGCGAGGGCAGTGTCCCTCAGCATGAGCTGAGACCTCGCCTCGCCAAGCGCCGCGCGCTCCCGTTTAAGCTCGTCCTCCTTGCTTCACAGCACGGCGCTGAGCTGCTCGGCCTCCTTGGCCTTTTGCTCTGCCGTGGCGTGATGAGTGTCGTGCTCCTGCTGTGCACGGCGCAGGGCGTCCTCCTTCAGGCTTGCGCTTGCCCGCACCTCGTACAGCTCGTCGCGGAGGCAGTTCACCGCCGGGCCCAGGTGCTCGTTTTCCCGATGCACGTCTTCCAGTTTGGTGTGCAGGTCGGCGATGTAGGAGATCTTTTCCCCAGCATCCCCCCGCAGCCGCTGCCAAGAGAAAGAGGGTGGGGAGACTCAGACAAGACACAAGCAGGAGCGGAAAAGAGAGCAAGAGGTGACGGAACGAACACGCAAACCCGGAAGAGCCGTGCCGCATCATTGAAGTGGAGCTCCGAGGCCTGGCGAAGCAGGTTCTACATGAGGGCCCCGACCTGGTAGAACTCCTGCCAGTCGCCGTACTCCGCCGCCGCACGATCCACCGTCTCCACCGGAACCTCAGGCAGTTCGAGCCCGGTACACCACCCTCCGGGAAAGCCGCCGACGTCAGGCTGGCGCGAGGAAAACGCACTGGCTCCCTACAGGCCCGCAAGCCACGCTTGCGGTGCCCCAGGCGCGAACCTGAGCGTCGCATCCTCCCACACGTTGTCGCCCGCCGCCAGGACCACGCCCGGGGCACGGGCCGGGTCCTCCTGCGGGACCACGTCGCCACGGGCGGCGCCCCCCTCGCTCCACCGGTTCGAGGGGCCTCACCCCTCGAGCTGTCCCTCATCCCAGATCTGGCCGCACGGGCCCGCTCCTCCTCCTGTGCGGCGCCCTGCGCCACCATCGCCTGAGGAGACGACGCCGTCGTCGCCGCTGATCGCGGCACCCTCACCGAGCGGGGCCGCATCGTGCGGGCCGTGTCGCGTGCCCCCGCCCTCAGCACCTTGGTCGGCGCCAGCGCAGGTGCGGTCAGGGCACCAGTACGGCTGAAGGGAAGAAGGGGAAAACATCAGAACCTCGCTTGAACACAATCACGCGGAATACAGCCGACGTGAGACTTACCGTCGGGTCGCCACCTGACGCTTGCATTTTTTCGAAGCCGTCGGGGGCGGTGCACCCCCCGCATCAGACGCGCCCCCCCGAAGGGGCACTTTCACCAACTGACGCCGCGCCCGCCACGGAGGCAGGCGCGGCACGAGCCCGCACCGCCGACGGCGCGGATGGAACAATAACGTCTTTGCCTTTGGCCCCCGGGACCAAAGGCGCTCCTTCCTCTTCCTCCTCGTCCTCGTCGGGGGACCAACCCCCGCCGCAGTCGCTGTCGCTGCTCGTGTTCTCGGGGGTTGGCGGGAGAGGAAGACCCTCCTTCTCCCACTGCACCCACACCAGGCTGTGCGCCTCGCGGCGCTCCTGGCGCCACTGCTTCTTCGCCTTCCTGGTGTCCACCCTCGCCTTCTCCTCCTGCTACCGCTCGCGGTTGGCCGCGTAGGACTTGGGTGTTGGGGGATCCGAGCCATAGGCACTCGTCTCCATATCCGGCTGCCATCACCATAACCGTCGGGGGTTAAACATCGAAACCGAAATTAACCCAAGATTAACGAGGTCGGCAAAGATTCCTTACCAACGGGATGTAGCCGTCCTCGGGACGCATCTTGGGCGACCACCGCACCTCGTCGGGCTCGCACACCATCTTCTTGGTGTCCACCACGCGCCTCGCCCTCTGGGCCGCGTACCCCGGGGCGAAGGGTTCGGCCACCAGTCGTGAGCGTTCCAGCGCGTCGGGGTCCGCACCCTCCGCCATCTCGTAAATGGGGAGCGCCCTCTCCATCAGGGGGATCACCCGCCACCGGAGGAACTGCACGATGACCACCGTCGCGGTCAATCCCGCCTGCGTCAAGGCCCGCAGGGCTCTCAGATAGGGATCGAGCTTACTCTGCCGCATGGAGTCCGACACCCCGAGCGCCCAGTTGAACGGACAGTTGGTCAGCACCTTGCCGGTGTAGGGTGGAAGCCCAGCGCCGTCGTTGCGAAGGTAGAACCACCCTTTGTCCCAGTCCGCTTTGTTGGTCATCATGTTGCAGGTCGGGTACACGCCGTTTCCCTTGTCCCGCAGCGCAAACGTGAGCCCACTGGCTCGAACAAGCTGGCGCTTGCCCTTCGACCCGGTGGGCATCGTGAAGAGCTCACCCCGGAAGAGGTGAAGCCACAAGTCCCACGAAGTGGGGACGCCCAGAAATCCTTCGCAGACGGCTACGAAGGTCGACGCCTGCGAAATGGCGTTGGGGGCGAAGTTGTGCAACTCCACGCCGTAGCGGTAGCACAACCCCCGCATGAACCTGCTGGCCGGGGCATTGAACCCCCGCTCGTGCAGGCGAGCGAAGCTCACCACGTACCCCTCCGGGGGCTGCGGCTCCTGGTGCCCGTGCCGGCGGGATGATCCACGCCAGCCTGCTTGGGTTGGTGTTGGCCATCATCTGCCCGTCGGCGACGAGCCCCTAAAGGGTGTGCGCATCCATATTCGACTGACCCCACGGCTGGGCCTCAAGATACTCGACCCTCGACATGACGAACGTGGGGTGGAAGACAAGAACGGAGGTGGCGGAAGCGAATGGGCGCAAGCTCAAAGGGCGGGAGGAGGAAGAAGGCAAGAGCGGCGTGAGCAAATGGCTAAGGTAAGAATCCTCCCCCTTCACTTTCCGTCTTATATAGAATGAATGAGGGCGGGGGGATCGAACGGCCGGGGCCGGGACAGGCGGTCGCAGTTAATGCAATAGACACCGCTCAGGCCCCACTACTCCGAAATTATCGCACGCACGCGCGGTCGCCATCATGACGGTGCGGTAAAAATGCGAACCGCCGCGCGTCGCCTCAAAGGGCCAGTCACCTGCACGGCTCCGCCTGAAAAGGCGCGCCCATCACTCCCATGAAACGCCACGTCAGCCACGACCGTGCGCGGGCGGTCAATCCGGGTCCACAGCTGGAAACAAGAGGATAGGGGGGCTCCTTCCAAGAGAAGGTAACCCCTGAAGTCCTATCAAATAGGGGTTCGAGGCACGACCCCTCGAGGGGGAACCTGGACGGGTGCTCAGAGGGGTCAAGGGGTGCCCTCGAACGCGCTTGCTCGAGATAGCCCTCGAAAGCGTGGTTCGAAGGGTGCCTGGCGCCTCACCCTGGAACTCTTACTGATCAGTGGCTCGAGGCCCAGCCTGCTGGGGGTTCGATGGGCGCCACAGATGCACCTCCTAACGAGGCCTCCATCGACCAGTGGTTCGAGGCCTGGCCCGATATGGGTTCGACGGGCGCCAAAGGTCAACAAAGACGGGGACGCGCAATGCTCCCTGCAAGGCCGCTACTGATCAGAGATTTGAACCCTGACCTACGGAAGGTTCAAATAGGCGTTTCAGATCGACAGAGGCAGGGACGACCAGGGCATGCGCGATCGAGCTGATCCCCGGACGCAAAGTTCGGGGGCGCCCCATAGTTCGTGTTCAAGGCCAGACAAAGGCAGCTAGTCGAGGGATCCCACCGAGGGAGAGCTTTCGCGCCCTCGGTTCCTATCGAACGGGACCAAGCCCTGCCTAGCAAACCTATGCGAGTGCTCTTATGGACGTGTCTCCGAACCACAAGCCGACCCTTATCGAACGGGGCACGGGCGTCCACTTGAACTACCCGCTAACAGCTCAATGAGGCGTCCATGACTCGCGGGCCGCTCGATGGGAAGCATGGACCGCCTCACCCCTCCTCCCTGCGGAAGGGCAGCGAGGGTCACAAAGCAAAGCCGAAGAGCTCACCCCAATCGCCTCTACACGGGCCAGGACTCGGGGGCTCCTCACACGGCTACACCCTCTGAGTGTGTCGCGCAACTGCAGAAATCCACAAGGGGTCGTCCCCCCTCCATAAAAAGCAATGAGCAGAACCCTCTAGAGCTCGCTCTAGATGAGGTCGATGTTGTCCCGCATGCGTAGATCGCCGAGGCCGGCTGAAACAAATGCCTCACGGACCCATCACTCAGCATTCATAAAACCTTGCACAAGTGCGCGCACTCCTCCAAGGCTTCGAGGGCTACACCCACGAGTGCGCTAGCGCGCCTCCACGGAACGTTGCACACACTCAAGGGGAAGAAAGGTCCTGCAGGAAGCTTCCAGCCTTTGCGAAACTTTTCACCATTTCGGCAAAGGCTCAGGGGCTACTATCGGGGATGGCCATAAGGGGTCCCCTAACTAAGGGGAAAATCACCTTCTTAAAACGCAAACCACAAAAACACTTCACAAACCAACCACGGCTTAAATACGTGTAAGGCCCACGGCCTGCTACGGTCCAGCAAGCTCCGAGGCCCATCTAGTAAAGGCACCGATCGCCCTCGACCCGACCTCCGCTTCGCTCGACGGTTAGGCATCCCGCGAACGGATCTCCGCCTCGCTCGAGGGTCCAGCACCCCTCGAGCGGATTTCCGCCTCGCTCGAGACCTACCTCGACCCACCTGCTCCCCCGACAGGGGCATTAATTGCCCTGTCACTCCGCGGACGCCATGGTCAAAAGGCGAATCCTCACCACGCCGATCCCCTGATGCTGCCCGGGAATCTGGCCTCGGCGCTGTGCAGCCAATCTGCCGCTGTGCGGCCATCCCGAGCACTGTACGGGCACTGCACGTTCGCTGTGCGGAGAGGCCGGTGTCATTCCAATGCACTGTGTCGCCTGCTCCCGTCCTTCCCCCACGCCGAGCCCCTCGAAAGGGCATGGTGGCACCCTCGAAGGGCGTACGGCCGCAGACCAGGCGCATGACCGGGGCGGCGCTGTGCCGCGGGATGAGCGGAGCACGTCGCCTCCACCATCTCCACCCCTGTGCAGCCATCCCTGGCACTGTGCTTCCATCCCCGGCGTCGTGGAGCCACTCCCGCTACCACGAAGCCCAGTTCTGACGGGACATCACCAAGCCGGCCTCTGTGCAACCCAAGCTCTCCCATCAGCAGGACCCTCGAACCGGCGTACGGACGACGACCAGACGCGGACGCCGGTAAGACCACCCTTGAAACCGTCCCCAGGCAAGCACAGGAGTCTCCACGACGCCCACAGGAGCCGAGATTTGCTAGGACGACCGTCCCACTGCGAACACTGCACGCCGGTACAACAGTGCAACGCAATACAGGCACCACCGGTGCAACGCAATACAGCACGCACGCGCAATCTGCTAGACGTACGGCCCCACGGCCAGAACCAGGATAAATCCGTGTCCTTGTGTTGCTTAGCACCAACCATCAAGAGGTTGATCACGGCGTATCTCACTAGTTAGTGTCGGGACGAAGCTGTATACACGTGTTTGCATGACAAACAACGCCTCTTAAGTGTGTGTGTAGAGGCGCCCAGGCAACAATGGCATGGCCAAGGTCGCGGCAGGGCTGTAACAGCACGCCGACCTTCAGGAGGCCTTGTATATCGATGAAGGTCCCGTGCTGACCGAAGTCAACACAGCCGCTGTGCAGTGGCACAACGCAGGGGGTCAACCTGAGAACTGTAGGTCTAATCGACCTAGAAGGCGGCAGGGCCTCAGCAAGGAGCTGTAGTCAGGACCAGGAGGTCGCCAACGGGCAGTAGAGCCTTTAAGCACGGGGCCGTTGGTAGTTTTTGCCACTGTAGGTCAGGGCGACCTAGAAGGCATGAAGGCAGCTAGGCCTAGGAGACGTGGTGTGCACCCGCCGTTTGTAGGCCGAGGCGACCTAGGAAGCTGGCGGGCCCTTGTCGACCTTGTAGGGGTGACGTAGCTGGTCCATAGGTCATCTGTGGGTCGTGAAGACTTTGAAGTGAGTATCCGGAGTACCGGGGTTGGGGGTTTAGACGTGGGGCATAACGAGTCCGCGCCTGGCTGGATGTGTTAACCAAAAACTGGCGGGCGTCGATTCCCGTACGAAACTAGCTGTTACTGCCTGTTATCCGCTTAGGCCAAAAGAGCCGTTGGGGAGTAGACCCGTTGAGCGAGGATCCGTTGGGTCGTCGCGAAGTCCGCTAGAGAGACGTTGGGCGCGGCGGCCCATAGAGCCGCTGGGGCCCAGCTATAAAAGGCCGAACTGCGGGCCGGGACCTCCACTTGCTCCCATTTCCGCGCAACACCTAGGGTTCCGCCGTAGCTCGAACACTCCAGCGAAATCAATGGCGTCGCCACGCTTAGTTCTGCTGTGCCGTGCATCCTCGCATGCGCACGAAATCGCTCGTCGTGTTCAGAGCAAGATCCATCTGAGCAGAGGAGGAGGAGATGGAGCCCAAACTCACACCGGCGCCGGAGACCATCTGGGAGCCGTCCGTGGTGACGGAGGAGCAGATCCAGGCCCTGGCGACCTGCGGGCTGCTGAAGCCCAAGGCGGAAGTAGCCTGGAGGCCGGCGATCGGCGAGGCGTTCCCCACCGAGGGGACTGGCGAGACCGTCGTCTTCCTCGCGCACATCGATCGCGGATTTGGGGTCCCTACCGGGGACTTCTTCCGCGGGCTCCTGTACTTCTACAGGATCGACCTGGTAAACCTCGTCCCCAACGTGATTACCATCGTTTCTTCTTTCATCCACCTCAGTGAAGCGTATTTGGGGATACCGCCGCACTTCCACCTGTGGCGGCAGTTCTTCGAGCTGAAGAAGACGGGGAAGTCTGACATCGTAGGCAGCGTCGGGTTCATGTTGCGCTAGTATATGATTCCGGTGTACATCGACCTAGTGCTGCCTGACAGCACCACGGGTTGGAAGTAGGGGTGGTTCTTCCTCAATAACCCGGCACCGACACTCCCCACCAGGTCTGGGTACGCGCCCGTGGCCAGGCCTGAGTGGTCCAACCAACTCACGTCGCGGGAGACCGACGACCTACAACCACTGCTGGACGACCTTGAGAGGTTGCAGACAGAGGCGCTGACTGGCGGTGCCGTGGCGATCAGCTTCAGCCGGCGGTTGCTGCAGCCCATCCAGGACCGGGTACACCAGGCCTATGAGTACTGGGGTCAGACCGACCCCACCCGGGTCGTGCAGCGCAAGGTCTCCAAGGAGGAGATGGTGGCGTGGGTGAAGAGCATATTCGTTGGGCACATCCGCAACCGGATGTGCCCCAAGGCGCTCAGCGTGTACTGGCCCACCGGAGCCGTAAGTCCTCAAGCTCTGAATCGACCTTGATTTCTGTTGTCTGAGTTTGTGAATGATTTTGACATTGGTCTTCTACTTTCAGGGTCATGAGGGCATGTACTGGTGCCCGGCTCTGCTGCGCAATGAAGAAGATCGGAGCTTCAAGGTCTGGGCTGTGGGGGATGTTCAGGCCCCTCCGCAGCAGTGCATCGAGGGCTACCTCTCCGACTCGTTGGTGGGTAGCGATGATGAGGAACCCGCCGCGAGGAGGGCACCAGCGAAGGTCACCGCACCACCGCCGCGACGCACACGGCAGACTGCGGGCAAGATACCTGCATCCAAGGCCGTAACGATGATCGTCGCTACCCAGACGACCGAGTCGAAGAAGAAGAGGAAGAGGGCAGGCCCCGCTGTGTCAGCGGATACAGCGATGGCTAGCACCAACGTCGAGACGATCGACGTCGAAGAGGAGGACGATGCAAAGTCGCCCGACGCGTCGACCGGGCAGGCGGCGCAGACACCCCGCAAGGTCGCAAGGGGAGAGGAGACCCCAAGGTCGGGTGCAGACATTCGGGGCGACGTGGGGTCGCACAAGAGGGTGAGGAAGGCTCCGCCTAAGCCCATCAAGCTTAGGTTGAGGTTTGCCGGCAAGTAAGTCACTGGGTCCATGCCTATTCGCTTTTGGTGTTGAGGGTCCAGTTTTCGTTGTTGTTGAAGGTCGTCGCATATGTGCAGGTCGACGTCGGAAAGTGCCAAGAATGCCTCAGGCCAGGAGGTGTTCGGGCACAAAGGAGGGAGGGCGCCGGTGGAGCAGTCGCCGGCGGCCTCAGCCGCGGACGTTTCGAACTAGGCCCATGGGGCCGAAGAGGCAGCGGCGTTGGAGGCGGAGAAGGTCACCGCTGGCGGCGCTCAGCAGGTTGAAGGTCTCCACAGCGACCTATGTATGTCCGCCCCGCCGAGAGTGCAGGACCAACAAGCTGCAGAGGCGGGCGGACCTGGGGACGGAGAGGAGGACGACAGGTGCCTGTACGTTGGGACTCCGTGGGAGGACGACGTCGTCGCTGACCGCCACGACATTGATGAATTCATGGCGGTGCAGCGGACGAACGCGCGGACGCTCTCGGTAAGTGTCCGTCGCCGATCTTGCTAATTTTCAGCTTCTGCCTTGATCATTCCAAGGTCTTGATGTCAGATGGTTCTTCTTGTGTTGCAGTCTCTCACCGAGCGAGCCAGGCCCGGGCGCACCTGGTGAGGGAGGGCGCCAATGCCCACACGGAGGCGACCGCAGCCCGAGAGGCTTTGCTGCAGGTCAGGATCGAGGCCGCGGTGGAGGTCCAGCGCGTGAAGATCGCCATGGCCCGCCAGGCAGAGAAGGACATGGCCGCCCAGAAGAAGGAGCTGGAGGCGGCCCAGTAGAAGGCGAAGGACGCCGCGGACGACCTCCAAGCGGTTGTTGATGGTACGTTTGTTTGGTTTTTGAGTATTGTCTTCTTGTGGTTGCGTCTTTTCTCAGTCTCGACCCTTGACACATCCAGGCGCCAAGGAGATGGAGGAGGCCCTGAAGAAGGAGCTGTCGGAGACGAAGGACCAAGTGAAGGTCCTCAAGGAGAGGACCAAGGAGGTTCGGGAAGGTGAGCGATCGTTCCCTTGAAGAGCTTTACTGACGTTGTGTCGAGGATGTAACTAAGCCTTTTTACCATTGCTGTAGGTCTAGAGAAGCAGCTCGCCGACCTTAAGGAGGCTGCTCAATACTTGATGGACATCTACGTCCCTCAGGAGGAATGGGCGGAGCCGAAGGAGCTCATTGATCGCTTGGACGAGGCCGAGGGCCGGATGAAGACGTTGCTGCTGGACACCAGCAAGCTCACTGCGGCCGCAACTCTGGCGACGGTGAAGTGCCACGAGCCATCATTCGACCTACAGAAGGTCGCGGAGGATGTCGACTTGGCCGAGCTAGTGAGCAGCGAAGATGTCCAGGCCGCCGCGGAGGAGATCATCAAGAAGGTTGACCTCTAAAAATCAAGGCTTAGGATGTATCAGGATGTAGATGTAGGTTGGGCCTGTGGCCTATCAATGTAAAAAGACCTTGCATTAACGAAAAAGATGCAATTTTATTAAAGCGCACACCCCCTTGAATAGCAAAAACGCTTGTTATGAAAGTTCAAGAGCAGCGAGACTGCAAAGTGTTCCCTCCGCTAACCCAACTCAGTGGAGGAACGGCTTACCGACTGCACGGCTCAGCGTGAAGGCTTAGGTGCAGCCGGCGCGCGGAGGGGGGGTCTTGAACCCTAGGTCTCGCAATCACACAACTTAAGAACGCGCATAAAAAGAGTAAATGCTACACTAAGAGGTGGCGCATTGAAGAGAAGAAAACACAAAGAACCCCTTCAGGTCGATAGACCCTTAGGTTGGCGAAGCTAAGCCCCCGAGCGTGTTGGGCCTAACTTAGACCAAGCCCCCGAGCGCTTCGGGGGCGAAGGGTAAACAGAAAGTAAAAAGGAGACCCAAGCGTAGGTCGACAGGGGGCCTGCCGAAGGGGATCTTATCTTTATTAACTGAAAATTACAAGAGGGGAGAGTACATAGCTTTTTATTTTGGTACAGATCTTCTAAGGGTAGAAGCGACGTATGTGCTCGATGTTCTAGGGATTCGAGACACCCTGGCCGTCAGCCTACTGGAGGTGATAGGTCACCGGTCCAATGACCTCCTTGACTATGAACGGGCCTTCCCAAGGTGCGGAGAGCTTGTGCATGTCCTTGGTGTTCTAGATGCGTCGCAAGACCAGGTCGCCGACATTGAAGGATCGTTCCGCACGTTGCGGTCGTGATAGCGATGTAGCTGCTGCTCGTGACGGGTGTGCCGCATGAGCGCGGCCACTCGGTGTTCTTCGAGACTGTCGAGGTCAACCTTGCGCGTCTCTTCCGCCGCACCCTCTTCGTAATACTGGATGCGGGGAGCGCCGAAGGCAAGGTCGGTGGGGAGGATGGCCTCCGACCCGTAGACCAGGAAGAATGGTGAATACCCCGTGGCCGAACTAACCTAGGTCCGGAGACCCCAGATCACGTGAGGAAGCTCCACTAGCCACCTGGTGGCGTAGGGGGATGCGTCGACGAAGATGCCATCTTTGATGGCTTGGAGGACCATGCCATTGGCACGTTCGACCTGGCCATTGCAACGTGGGTGCGCCACCGAGAAGTAGTAGATGTCGATGAGGTTGTCCTGGCAGAAATCCCAAAAATCGTCCCCTGTGAAGGCTGGGCCTAGGTCGGTGATGATTCTGTTGGGGACCCCGAAGCGATGGGTGATCTCCTCAATGAACTTGGCCGCCTCTTTCGACGTGACGCTGGCTACGGCTCGAACCTCAATCCACTTGGTGAACTTGTCCACTGCCACGATGATGTGCTTGTAGCTGCCAGGGGCGGTTATGAAGGGTCCTACGGAGTCGAGGCCCCATACAGCGTAGGGCCACGACGGGGGAATTGTCCTCAGGGCCTAAGCCGGCATGTGTTGTTGCTTGGCGAAGAACTGACATCCCTTGCATCGCCGGACAAGGTCCAGCGCGTCGGCCATGGCGGTAGGCCAGTAGATGCCCGACCTGAAGGCTTTTCCTACCAGATTGGCAGAGGTGGTGTGATTACCGCACTCACTGCCGTGGATCTCTTGTAAGAGCTTGAGGCCCTCAGATCGAAGAATGCATTTCATTAGCACACCGTTGGAGGCGGACCTTCGATAGAGCTCTGTACCGATGACGACGTAGTTGGCGCTGCGCCTCGTGACCTTCTCGTGTTCTGCTTTCTCCTCGGGGACCCGATGCTCAAGGATGTTGGCGATGATGTCGAGGCGCCAATCATCTTCAGCCTCGGCCATGAGGACGTCTCGGCCACCTTGCAGAGGCGCGTCGCTGGCTGGTGGCTCTGGGTCACTAAGGAGCTTGATGGAGGGTTTGCGTAGGTCCTGGACGAACACGCCGGCCGGGACCAGCGCGCGCTTGGAGCCTAGTTTGGAGAGTACATCTGCCGCTACATTGTTGTCACGGCAGACGTGGTGGAACTCCAGACATTCGAAATGGGCTTCAAGCTTCTGTACCTCGGCGCAGTACGCGTCCATCATGTCTTTCTTAATGTCGCACACCTTGTTGACTTGGTTGATGACGACCTTGGAGTCGTCGTATGCTATGAGCCACTTGATCCCTAGGAAGATAGCGATGCGCAGCCCGTGGATGAGGGCTTTGTACTCTGCGCCGTTGTTGGACGCCTTGTAGTGGATCTGCAGGACATACTTCAAGTGATCGCCTTGAGGGGAGATGAATAGCACGCCTGCTCCCGCTCCTTCGAGGTTCAGGGAACCATCGAAGTACATCTTCCAGTGCTCAGGTTTCTCCGTCGGTGGGGGTTGTTGGGTCTCTGTCCACTTGGAGATGAAGTCAGCGATGACCTGGGACTTGATGGCCTGCCGTGGGCAGAACTCAAGGTCAAACTCGCCTAGTTCGATGGACCACTTGACGATGCGCCCAGTGGTGTCGCGGCTGCGCAGAATTTCTCCCAGAGGGAAGGCCGAGATGAATCTTATGCACCTGGAAATAGTGCCGGAGCTTGCACGAAGTGACGAGGAGGGCGTAGAGCATCTTGTATGGCTGCGAGTACCTGATCTTGCTACCAGATAAGACTTCGCTGACATAGTAGACGGGGCGCTGGACCGGATAGGGTTTGCCTTCCTCAGGTCGCTCTGCCACCAGGACCGAGCTGATCACCAAGGTGGACGCGGAGATGTAGAGCAGTAAGGTTTCCTTCGGTGCCGGGGGCACCATCACAGGCGGCGTCATGAGGAAGGTCTTTAGCTCCTACAGGGCCTTGTCGGCCTCTTCCGTCCAGACAAACTTGTCCGCCTTCTTTAGCAGCTTGAAGAAGGGTAGGCCTTTCTCTCCGAGCTTGCTGATGAAACGACCTAGGGCGGCCATCATGCCTGTGCGCTTCATGACGTCTTTCTTCCCAGTAGGTCGCTCCATGTTGCGGATGACGTCGACCTTGGTATGGTTCGCCTCGATGCCCCGGTGGTTGACCATGAAGCCTAGGAGCTTGCCAGATGGGACACAGAAGACGCACTTCTCCGGGTTGAGCTTCCAGCGGTAGCGGCGGAGGTTGGCGAAGGTCTGCGCAAGGTCGGCGATGAGGTTGTCCTCCACCGTGGTCTTGACGACCACATCATCGACGTAGGCTTCGACATTGTCACCGATCTGGGATTCCAGGCACTTCTGGATGGCCTTCTGGTAGGTCGCGCCGGCGTTTTTGAGACCAAAGGTCATGGTCATGGAGCAGTAGATGCCATGTGGCGTTATGAACGCCGTCTTGTCTTAGTCAGAGACCTTCAGGGCTATCTGGTGATACCCTGAGTAACAATCGAGGAAGCATAACAGGACACTTCCGGCCGTGGAGTCCACGACCTGGTCGATGCGAGGGGGAGGGAAGGGGTCTTTAGGGCAGTGCCTATTGAGATCGGTGTAGTCGATACACATTCTCCATTGGCCAGTTTTCTTTGGTACAAGCACCGGGTTGGCAAGCCAAACCGGGTTTTTACATTCACGAATGAACCCAGCAGCTAGGAGCTTCACTATCTCTACCCTAATGACCTCCTTGCGATCCTTCGCAAAGCGGTGCAGCTTCTGCTAGACAGGCTTGGCCGTCTTGCTTACATCCAAGGAGTGCTCAGCCAGCTCCCTGGGGACACCCGGCATATCCGATGGGCTCCATGCGAATATGTCCGCATTATCCCGGAGGAAATTGGTGAGCGCAAGTTCCTATTTCTCCCCGAGGTTGTCACTGATGACCACCGTCTTCTCCGAGTCGGGCAGGCCGAGGCAGACTCTCTTGGTCGACTGCGTGGCGTCCAGAGTAGTGTCAGTGCGCTGCTGCTCTGGGACGGTCAGGTCGCTGGGAGTGACCTTCGCAGCCTCGGCGACCAGGACTGTCGAGGCGTTGGCGCAGGCGTTCGTCGTGGCAATGTCGAGGGCCTCGAAGTCGCACTTGAAGGAGACGATGAGGTCACCGTAGACGGAGAGGACCCCGTTCGTAGTAGGCATCTTCAACACCAAGTAGGTGTAATGCGGGATGGCCATGAACCTGGCCAGCATCGGGCGACCTAGGATCACATGGTAGGAAGACTTGAAGTCGGCGACCTCGAAGCTGAGGTACTCTGTGCGGAAGTTATCCTCTGTGCCAATGGTGACAGGGAGGGAGATCCGACCCAGGGGGTAGGCCGCCTTGCCGGGGACGATGCCGTAGAAGGGCTCGTCGCACTCCGTGAGTCTCTTGAAGTCGAAGTCCATCTTCTTCAGCGTCTCGACGACGATGATGTTGAGTCCACTCCCCCCATCGATGAGGGTCTAAGGAAGTAGGGCTCCCTCCACCGTAGGTTCAACGACGAGTGGGTAAGACCTAGGATCTGGGATGTGGACCCAGTGATCAGCTCTAGAGAACATGATCGGCTGCTCAGACCAACGCAGGGGCTGCGTGGGCTGGGTGTGGATAAGGTGGACCTCGCGCTTGTCCTTGCGGTAGCGCCTCCTTCTCACGTGAGACTTGAGACCTCCGATGATCATGTTGATCGATCGGTTGGCCGGCTGGAAGGGCCCGTTGGGGTTGCATGTCTTCGGTGGAGGAGGTAGGTCGCGCTCGTCGCGGCGGACCTCGGGTTGTGGGTCGTCGCGGCGGTTGCTGCAGTGGTCGTCGCGGCGGTCACGTCGGTCGTCGCGGCGGCCGTTGTTGTTGTAGCAGCGCGAAGAGGATCGGTCACCATTGCTCCTTTGCCTCTTGGGGTCTTCAGGGGTGCGGAAGGCCCTCTTGAACTGCGAGCACTCACGAACAATGTGGGTGGCTCCCTCATGGAACCCGCAAGGGCTGTCGAGCGCCGCATTGAACTCTTCTAAGTTGAACGTCGAAGGTCGACGTCCCTCAGTCGCGAGCACCTCGGAAGGTCGCTTGTGTAGCTTGGAGCTGGAATCCCCAGAGTGCCGGCCGCGCCCGTGTTGTGCTTGGCATCGTAGTCGAACTGGTTGACCATCGCCTCGTTGGTGTCGATAAGCTTGTTGACGACCTCCATGAGGGTCGCGACAGTGGTGGCTCCGGACTCGTGGATCTTCTCAAAGATCTTGCGATCCCTGATACCTTTCTTGTAGCTCTCGACGACCTGGTCGTCCCTGACACCTACGCAGGTGTTGCGGTTCTCGAAGAACTGGTTGGTGTAGTCGCGGAGCCGCTCATTGGTCTTCATGATGATCCTCCCGAGGTTGAACGCATTCCTAGGGTGATTGTAGGTCGCCTGGAAGTTGGACGTGAAGGCCTGGGACAGGTCGGCCCAGGAGTTGATGCTACCAGCCGGGAGGTTGTTGAGTCAGAGTGACGGGGTGTCACCCATCACCTGCTTGAAGTATGTCGCCATGTGGTCGAAGTTGCCGTCGGTCACTTTGATGGCGACGTAGTAGGTCAACAACCAGAAGTTGGGGTCGGAGCGCCCATCGTACTTCTGGATGTTGGGCTTGAAGTTGTCGGGGTAGACCACCGACCTAAGGCGAGGAGCTAGCACAGGGAAGGCGGTGATGGCTATGTCGTCAGTGCCACCTCCGGCTTGAGCGCCGCCTCTGCTCTACGCAGGGACGACGACCTGGGATCGAGGCTGGCGATCTAGATTGGGAGCGACGACCTCCGGATGGCCATAGTCCACCTTGTATTTTGCACGACGCCTGTTCTCGACGTCGTGGCGGTCGCACTCCTCGCGCTCCATGATGCGGTGGACGACACCAGGGGGGTCGTCCTCGCGGTCCTACTCTGCATTACGTCGCAACTCCCGCTCCTCGCGCTCGTAGTGACGCTGGTCGATGTAGCCGCGGGCATCGCGGGCACGCCTGTTTTTGTCGAGGTTGTCGCGGAGGTGGCCGTCCTTGGCACCGTTAGCCCGACCTTGGGGTTGATCGAGGTTGTGTTGGTCGACCTCCTCCTGGATGGGCGGGAGGTTGCTGCGCCTGGGTCGATTAGATCGACTACATGAGTGGTGGCTCAACGAAGATGTGGCGGACTTGGCAGCTGCGCTTTTCTCCTCCACCAGGGCAGTGGCGACCCGAAGGTAGGCCATGGCTGCTTCGGCTTCAGGTGGAAGGTCGGCTTGCTGAAGGCACGCAATGGTAGCGCCCAGGTTGGCCTGGGGGTGTTGAACGTCGGTAGCCCTGCTTCCTTGAACTCGAGACGAAGGTCTCGAGCGCAGGGAGGGACCGCGTGGCGCTGCTCTTCCGCACGTCACTGGGCGCGGTGGGCGTTCCCCTGGATCCGCGCCGCCTCCTCGGAATCCGTCGCGTCGTGACGCGGTGGTTCGTTTTCGGAAACCACGAGCACCCGACGGAAGATGGAACCCGAGTCATTGGGTGAGACGTGGACTCGGACCTTCTGGAACTCACCGCCGTCCGGAGACGCGGGAGTTCACGTGGTGCGGGGGAGCCGCTCTTGGTCGATCTTCTTCCGCAGGCGGCAACCGCGGAGGGTATGCTTTGCGCCCTTGTTGTAGGTGCAAGGTACGTCGAGCGGATCGCGGCGGACGCGAGGCTCGGACTTTAGGTCACCGACGGGCTGCCGCCCAGATTGGATCTGGGAGAGCTTGGTCGTCTGGTGAGCATAGATGTCGGCGGGATGTCGCAGACCGAAGGGGAAGGTCCCATGGCGTGGCGCCGCCTCCGCCGAGCATTGAGCTTGCTCACAGATCTAGAGGGTGTCCTCCATCATGCTGATAACACGCTCCATTCCCTGAACAATGTCATAGGGTTTGGGCGGGTGGGTCTCCGTCGCTAGATCGGAAACGGGGGTGACGACAGGCGCCGCTGCGATCTGTCTCGCGGCCACCAGAGAGGTCGTGGTCGCCGGAACAGATGAGGTGACCGTGAAGGAGCCGAAACAGATCTCCACGGGGTTGGTGAGGATGGCCGTCATGCTTGCCGGGAAGACGACACCAGATCGGGCCACCATGCTGCACAACGAGTTCCCGATCGCCCCTCCCCGGTGCGCCAACTGTCAGGGGGTGAGACCTAGACAGATCTGCTAGGGGGGCTACCCAAGCAGTTTGTAGGTTAATGGAGGGGATCGGGAACTAAGAGCGTAGGTGGTAGTTCACGTGTGGTACTCGGAACACGGCAAGAATGGCGATGAACACGGGGGTTTAGACTAGTTCGGGCCTCCAGAGAGTGAAACCCTACGTCCAGTATGAGGTGAAATTATGCGAAGAGGCGAAGTCCCCTCGAATGGAGCTCTAGGCCGCCTTATATGGTCAACGGGCTAGGGCTTCCATTTGAGGTCGGTTACAAAATGGGAAGGCCATCTGCCTTGATTACAGGGAGTATCCCGCAATCTGCGGACCTACTGGCGGAGCCAGGCCGAAGTCTGGTAGCTCGCCTTACGCTCCAAGTCCTCCGGATCCTCCGGGATTTGGATAAGGTCTTCTGGAGTCTTCGAAGGTAGGCGGGGTTGTGGATAAGGTCTTCGGGCCCACTTGCAGGTCGGCGGGACTTCTGACAGGTTGGGTCCACTTGATAGGGACCTCTGGGACCCTGGTCGGTGGGGACCCATGGGTACCCATGTCTCTCACTTCCGGTGGAAGGTCTGGTGGGATTTTAGTTGGAATAAACATGGAATTTCTGGACGTGGGTTCTTTTACAGAAGGGGAACATATGTTACAAATGAATCTATGGGACAAAAAGCTTAACATGAAATGGAACTTAATAACAGTCTATGGTGCAACACATGATGAGGGGAAGGATAATTTCTTAGCAGAACTAGCCCTTTTCTGTGGCAGAAGCAAGGAACCTTATTTGGTTGGTGGGGACTTTAATATTATTAGATATGCTTCTGAAAAAATTAAAACAGGGTGTGTTAGCAGGTTCTCTAAAATATTCAATTCGATCATATCTGCTTATGAGTTAATGGAGATAGAGATGGCAGGTGGAAAATTCACCTGGTCCAACAATCAATCAGTGCCAACACTTGAAAAACTAGACAGATACTTAATGAGCAAACACTGGGAAGATATGTTCCCATGTGTAAAAGTCAACAAGCTCCCGAGGGAGGTCTCTGACCATAATCCTCTTATTCTAATGACAGACAATCAAAAAACACTGACCCACTTGAGTTTCAGATTTGAATTAACCTAGACTAAGAATCCAGTTTTCCTTGAAAAAGTAAAAGAAATATGGGATGAACCTTGCCATGCTGAATCAGTCTTTGACAGGATTCAAAGTAAGCTTAAAAAATTTAAGCAATACTTTAAAGGGTGGGAATTCAATAGGCAAGGAGAGAAGAAAAACAAAAAGAGGATTTTACACTATGAATTGAGAAATCTTGAATTAAAGGAGGAAAATGACCCTTTATATCTGGAACAACTACATAATAGGACAATATGGCTGAGTGAGCTTATGAAAATTTTAGAAGAAGAGGAATTATATTGGTTCAAGAGGTCTCATGAGAAATGGCTGCATGAGGGGGATGGCAATACAGAATATTTTCATAGAATTGCTAATGGGAGAAAAAGGAAAAATACCATCTTCTCCCTGGAAAATGATGGTGCTAGAGTTACAGGAGATAGGGAGTTGCTGATGCATGCAACTGACTACTATAAAAAGCTATTTGGTCCAGAAACAATCTGTGACTTGCCCTTAGATCCTGATCTATGGTTGAGGGAACCTAAGCTAAATATTGCTGATAATGTGAGCCTATGTAAACCTTTCTCTGGAAAAGAAATTGAAACTGCTCTATTTCAAATGGAGCATAACAAGGCTGCAGGCCCAGACAACATACCTATTGAGTTTTTCTAGTGCTGCTGGGATATTGTGAAAGATGACATAGTGGAGATGTTTCATGATTTTTATGAAGGGAAATTAATTGTGGATAGGCTGAACTATGGTATCATAATCCTGCTACCAAAGGTTGCTGGGGCCACTAAGATGCAACAATTTAGGCCAATCTGTCTCCTCAATTGCATATACAAATGGATTACTAAAGTTTTGACCATCAGAATAGCACCCTATGCTGAGAAATTAATCAGTGCTGAACAAACTGCCTTCATGAAGGGCAGAAACATCATGACAGGGGTTATGGCTTTGCATGAAATTCTGCATGAAACCAAAAGGAAGAAAGAGTGTGGCATCATAATTAAGTTGGATTTTGAAAAAGCTTATGATAAAGTCAATTGGGACTTTTTGTTGAAATGTCTGAAAGTGAGAGGATTCAATGATAAGTGGTGCAGCTGGATTGAACAGGTGGTGACTGGTGGGATTATTAGTGTGAAAATGAATGATCAAATTGGTACTTATTTTAAAAGTCACAAAGGGGTCAGGCATGGCGATCCCTTGTCTCCCATTCTATTTAATTTTGTGGCAGATTGTCTAACTAAAATGGTCAAGAAGGCTCAAGTGAATAAGCTATTCACTGGGCTGGCTGATCATCTCATCCCTGATGGGGTGGCTATCTTGCAATACGCTGATGACACTATCTTAGGCATCAAAGAAAATTTGGAGGGGGCTAGGAACTTGAAACTCTTGCTATACTACTATGAATTGATGTCTGGCTTAAAAATTAATTTCCTGAAAAGCGAGGTAGTGGTAATCAATGGAGATGACAGTGTGGCAAAATGCTATGCTGACATTTTCAACTGTCAAGTCGGACAGTTTCCTATCAAATACCTGGGGTGCCTATCAGCCCCAGCAAATTGAAAGTAGCAGACTGGACTCCTCTGGCTGAAAAAAATGCGAAGAAGTTAGATATTTGGATGGATGGTACCATGTCTATTGTAGGCAGAACAACTCTGATTAATTCCAGCCTAACTAGCTCTTTTATATATCACATGTCTATGTATCGGTTGCCAAAAACTGTGGTAGAGGAGTTGGACAAATAGAGGAGAACATTTTTCTGGCAAGGTGACAGTGTAAAGAAAAAATACCATATGATTAGATGGACAATAATTTGTAAAAGTAAGAGAAAAGGGGGTCTAGGAATTAAGGATATCAGAAAGATGAACATTAGCTTGCTTTGCAAACGGTGGTGGCGGCTAGAAAATGAAAGTGGCCTTTGGCAAGACATTGTGAGGGCCAAATACCTTAGAACATCTAAGGTGGGGGATGTGGCTCATAAATTGGATGAGTCTCCCATCTGGAATGATCTCCTTAAAGTAAAAAATCTCTACTTAAAAGGGAGGACAGTAAATGTCCAAAGTGGTAGCACCACTCTCTTTTGGCTGGACATCTGGTGGAAAGGGGAACCGCTGGCCAAACAGTTACCAATTGTATTTGAATTATGTGAGGATAAGAACATAACTGTTGCAGACTTCCATGAAAAAGGGGGAATGCTGAACTTTAGAAGGTGGCTGCCGCTGGTGCTCCACACCCAATGGGTGGCGGTTTGTGAGGAAATTCTGCAAAATAGGTTAGGAAGAGAGGCGGATATAAGTGTGTGGAAGGGGAGCAAAAACAAGAAATACTCAGTTAAATCAATGTATGATATGATGTGTGTGGGAGATACTGGAGACTCGTTCTCCAGAATCTGGAAAGCTAAGATCCCTTATAAAATCAAAATTTTTATATGGCTGGTTGAGAACAACGCTATCCTAACAAAAGATAATATGACTAGAAGAAAATGTGTGGGAGATACCTCCTGCCAGTTCTGTGATAAGGAAGAAACTATTTCCCACCTGTTTTTTTAATGTTCCATGGCAAGAGTGATATGGGGGATCATTGCACAATGCATAGGGGCAAGTAACATCCCTGCTAATCTGACTCAATACTAGGAATGGGTAAAATTGTGGCTACCAGGTGGGGGTAGTGTATACACTTTTGGCTTGGCAGCTGTATGTTGGGCAACTTGCAAAACCAGGAACAAAGCATGCTTTGAAAAAATCAGGGTGAAGCACCCTGTGGAAATTTTATGCTACGCTTGTGCACTCATGAAATTCTGGGCAGGGCTTTTCAAGAATGAGTTCCAGGAGCATTTGGCGGCAGGTGTGAATGTGATCTTGGAAGCAGCATTTCGTGCTCTGGCGGCGCAAAGGCAATTCCCAAGAAGGTTGCATATTGAGGATGCAAGTGCAGAGGAGGAGGAGCGTGATACACCTGATGCTTGATGCTCTTAATTGAATCTGTAGCAAAGACAAAGTGGCTCAATTTTGGGAACTGTTCTCTGGGGTGTCCTTTTGTGCTCTAGTGTTAAGTGTAGTCGCCTCTTCCTATTTTCCTGTTATGTTTCTCACCTGAGACAGGTGGTGATCGTGGTTGTGCTTGTGCTTTAGTGATGCTTTGGGCATCTCTCCTTCTGTAAAACTCTAGTTTCTACTCCTCTCTAACTCTAGTTTCTACTCCTCTCTAATTCTGTCGAGCAATTCTGTATTTCCGTTTATAATGAATGGAAATGGGGTGATCCTCGATTCAAAAAAATATGCACCCTACCAATCACGTACTTGTGCAGTGCAAAACTTCTTATGCGCCCTACCAAACACGGGTCAAATGCTAGACCTAGCCAGGCTTGAGCTAGGCATGGGCTTATCCTAACCAGGCTCCGATCTATGCAGCCTACCAATCACACCCTATATGGCTTCTGGAAGGCGGATAAGGGTATGAACTTCCAGCCCACCAAAGCCCATCTAAATGTATGTTTTTTATCTTCTCACCAGCCCACCTCATGACTATTAGTTAAACAATGTTCCAACATTTTTCAGAAATGTTACAACATTTTTCAGAAATATTGGTTTCGTCAACTATTTTTCGTCAACATTTTACAAAATATTGCAACATATTTTAGAAATGTTGGACAACGTTTTGGAGTTGCAACATTTTTCAGAAATGTTACAACATCATAAATGTTGGTTTCGTCAACTATTTTTTGTCAACATTTTTTTGACCAACATTTTTGGGACCAGCATTTTGCAGACATACACTCCGGCAGCGGCGCAAGCCATGGCAGCCGCGTGAGCTCGGGGTTCGGACTCCGGAGGCGCGGCTGGGTCGGCAGCCCGGGACAGGAGGCGGCGGTGGAGCTGGCCTCCCCGAGCGGCGCGCATGGTAGAACGGCTGCGCTCATGCCGACCGCAAGGAAGGCCGTAGTGGCACAGCGGGGGCCCGCGCGTGGTGTACTCTTGCGCCGGGGCACGCGATCAGGGGTGGGCATTTTTTCACCGAAGGTCGAAAACCGAGCCGAGCCGAACCTGAACCGAAATGTCGGTTTTCGGTTTTACGGTTTGGTGTCGGTTCCTGATCTATATCTATACTATAAGAGAGGAGCAAATTGAAAACAATTCTCACCAAGAGTTTAGTCTACCCACCTCTTACAGAGTGGCCCGCATGTCATGTGCGACCCACCTGTCAATCATCAGATATGGGAGGGGTGTCTCTCCCCCCCTTTCGTCGTCGTTACCCCAAACTTTTTTCACCCAAAGTGTACCCACCCCGTGGGCCAGTGTTCACGTCAGCTAGCGCACACTATATGTCATGGTTCATGTACTCAAACATTCTAATATGGTACACACGACACTAATCCCACCCACCAATCACGATCACGCCCAAATTTATTTCCCCTTTGTTTCTCCTTTCCAAATAGAACCAAACCGTGTGTGTCTGTTTCCTTTCATTCACATGAAACCTTCCTTCCCTCATTCCTTCCCTAATTTAAATTAAATCCCGTCCACCAATCACGATCACGCCCAAATTTATTTCCCCTTTGTTTCTCCTTTCCAAATAGAACCAAACCGTGTGTGTCTGTTTCCTTTCATTCACAGGAAACCTTCCTTCTCTAATTTAAATTAAATCCCGCCCACCAATCACGATCACGCCTAAATTTATTTCCCCTTTGTTTCTCCTTTCCAAATAGAACCAAACCGTGTGTGTATATGTTATCTTTCATTCACAGAAAACCTTCCTTCCCTCATTCCTTCCCGAATCTATACTATAAGAGAGGAGCAAATTGAAAACAATTCTCACCTGAGGGAAAACATATCCACCTCTCACAAGAGCCCCACTTGTCAGGCAAGGCCACCCAAATTTGCCTCACCAAACTGCGTGAGGACCAAAAAACGAGGTGTTAGAAATTGTTTCCACTGAATCCCCTTGTTTTTTCACCGACCCCATTCTTACCCACCCGCGTGTACCCACCCGCCCCGCCCCCGTCAATCACGGCTATTGTTTCCTTTCTTCATTCTTTTCTCAAGAAAAGAGAAATTGATTGGCATGATTGATGGCATGACTCAAAAGGAAAGAGATATTGATGTACAAAGTAAAGGAAAATTGATTGGTGTGATTGATGACACATAAAGGAAAGGAAAAACAAGGAAAGAATCATTGTGTGATTACATGAACTAAGGAAAGTGAAGGACCGATTAGGCGACCAGAGAGGGGGGGGAAGTGAATGGGAGCCGATAAAACTTCTTCCCGAAGGATGAACTCGGCTTATGCCCCAAATCCACAACCAAGGATTCCCACACGAGCTTGCCAAGGTCGCGTAGTCA
This sequence comes from Cenchrus fungigraminus, assembly GCA_036936925.1. Classification (NCBI taxonomy): domain Eukaryota; kingdom Viridiplantae; phylum Streptophyta; class Magnoliopsida; order Poales; family Poaceae; genus Cenchrus; species Cenchrus fungigraminus. Next base: position 39,875,663 of record CM072778.1, on the reverse strand, counting down.
CAGCGGACCTACCAACCCTAGGAACAAGTCCAAACACAACCCAAAGCAGAAGCACAACTCAAGAGGCAAAGGACTTAGCCAATCTGCAGAACCTCTGGCGGACAATCCGCAAGGCCTGGGCAGACAGTCCGCGAGTGGTCGGCGGACGGTCCGAGGGGTCGGCGCGGACGGTCCGTATTATGGAACAAAACCTCTAGTACCGCACCTCAGAAAATCGGACTGTCTGTGCGTGGTCCGCGGACGGTCCGAGCTGGGCGGACGGTCCGTGACCTGCACGCGCACGGTCCGCAAACAACACCCAACGAAAACCTAGTCCCTTCGCGGATCAAAACGACTCGTGCTCACGAACACAAGAACACGCGACGAACAATCGATGAACAGAGGGCGCGCGGACAGTCTACGGCCACTTGGCGGATAGTCCGCCGGCCACGAACAGAGCAGCCCGAGCTCAAAACTGCGAAGTCAACTCCACCAATCCATCCATGGATCTCCCAAATGGCTAAATAGATTGAGACAAGATTTGGGGGAAATGTGAAGCGTCCCTAGGGGATGCTATGCCCAAAAACTTGAGGCCTCAAACCAAATAAAACGCCGGGAATTGATCACGAATCGAGCTCTACCAAAAAGCTAGGGTTCCACCCGAAATCATCAAATCCAAGGCCAAATCCGGAGTTTGAGGAGTCAAGATCAAGCACAAAGATACACAAGGCATCTATCCATGATCCCCACAAGAAAATCCTAACCCAAACACCTCAGAATCAGAGGAATAAGCCGCGCACGAAAATCCAACGAAAATAGCCCGAAAAAGACATGAAAATCACTCGAGCCACAAGAAGGAAATCGACGCAACCATGAAAGCTTCCATACACTCGGAGGTCAGATTCTCTACAAAACGGTGAAGAAAATCTAAGCCTATGGAGCAGGGAAATGAGAAGCAGTCCAGATGGATGGTTTGCCTAGAAACCCTAGAGCTATATATATGGAGTTCCTCTGGGATGGGCAAATGACTAAGCTACCCCTAGAACTTGAAATGAGATACACACCCCTCAGGGGCAGCATGGTCAAGTAGCACTCCTCTTCATCACATGGCCACGCCTTTGCCACAGTCCGCGTCCTCTCGACGCAAGCCCTGCGATCCCACCACATGTCTGCCGGCATCAAAGCTTCTCGGCGCGCCCGGATCCCGTCTCCACCCGCCGAGCCTCCGGTCTTGGTTTTGTGGCTCAACCAAATAACCCGACGGTTTTGTGGTGAACCACCGCAAACCCCGCGTACAGGCTCTGGTCGTGAGCCGCTACCCTGCACCGGCTCCTGTCCACGACTTCGTCTTGCTTTTCTTGCCACCATGCGGCCCGCACTTGACCCCGCTGGCCACCAGGTCCCTCGAGCCGAGCCTACTTGTCTCTCCACTCCTCAGAGGTCCCGCAAGGCTAAGACCTTTCGCACCCGCTCTTCACCTATACCAACGCAAATCAAGCCGCAACCTGCACCTGCAATACTCGGCCAAGAGTCAGTCCACACCACGTTGTCAATCACTCCTCACACCAAGGAGCGACCATCCACCGGTCCTCAGACGCTCCGGTCCTCAGTCTCCCCCTTGATGAGTGCATTGAGAACACACATAGTAACCAATTCAGAGAAAAGAGAAAAAGCAAAGAAACAAACCAAAAACTCAATCAAGTGATCAAAAACCCAACCAAAAGCCAAGACAAGATCACTTGGAAGAGAAAAATCTCGGTCCCTTGAGGCAAGGGCAACGGCTCGACACAACCGAGATAAAATACTCCAAAATTGCCGACTCCTCAAGGTGAGGCAAAAGGGCTCGACACCATCAGCAAAAGAGCACAACTAAAATTCAGGCGACAAAGAGCTCCCAAAGCACATGAATGCAAGCTCCCCCTGAACAAATGTATTTCTCCCAATTTTTCTCCCCTTGATGTAAAACTCCCCCTGGATGCAAGAATTAGGTACTTTCCTCCCTCTTGTTGGTAATGCATGAATCAAGTCTACAAATGCAAGCATGTGCTTCTCAAATAGACAAAGAGCACTACAACATACTAAAAATGAGACATAGACAAGCAAGATAGCCACAAATTTAGTACAAGCATCACCAACAAGATAGATAGGGACATATAAGCATGTGACATAGCCAATATCAAAATGAAGCATTTCTAACAAAAAATTTCCCTCTCATGAGCAAAGGACCTCAACATGACCAAACTGAGCACAAACGACATATAGCCCACAAACTTCATGCAAGGTCACAAGTTCTCATCACAAGATCATCACAAACACCTACAAGCTATCTCATGTCATGTCAAAGCCACCGAGCCATGTGTCCACTTCTAGATATGGGACTTCTCAATGGTGAACATCATGCAACGGTTTAGCACCCAAGATAAGGAATTTAAAGCATATTTGACATGGAAGCATATTTTTCAAGCAAAGGCATCTCACATACCAAATTCATGATTTACAAATTAAGCATGGTACATGAAGTGCCTTTGCGGCAAAAAGAAACTTAGGCTTCTCCACAAGGTAGCATGTAGGCTAAACATTCATGATGATAAATAGGTCTTTGACCCCAAATGAAAAGAACATGGTTCCAAGCATAAATTAAGCAGGATATAGCCATAAGCGCAAAATTTGAACATGATAGGCATTCAACTCACAAGAGAGGATCATATATAGCATTTTTACAAAAGAAAGCCATCCACAAGCATATACATCCCAAAGCTACGAAGAGCATAGCTGTACATCACATGAGCAACACTAGCAAAGTCATAAGCTCATATCCAGCATATCATGGTGATCAAAGTATATAAGAGAAGTACATCTCTAAAGCATATGATACAAAGATGCAAGCATGATATGATACATAAATGAAAATGCAACATGCATATGTACATGAGATCCCCCAACCGAAGCTCAAAAAGGAAAAACCACACCAAGCTCACCCCGCAAACGTGCAAATGTAGCTTGGTCCAAAGGCTTTGTTAGGATATCGGCGAGCTGTTTCTCGGTTGGCACATGGATGACGTCTATGTTTACCTTCTCAACATTGTCTCTCAGGAAGTGGTACCTCACCTCTATATGTTTGGTTCTGGAGTGCAGCACAGGATTCTTGGCAACACTAGTGGCACTCGTGCTATCACACATGAGAGGTACATGGGAACACTCCTCACCAAAGTCACTCAAAGTGTATGTGATCCAGAGCAGCTGGGAGCAACAACTAGCGGCAGCGACATATTCAGCTTCTGTGGTAGACTGAGCTACACTTGACTGTTTGCGAGATGACTAAGAGACAAGCGATGAACCCAGAAATTGGCAAGTACCCGAAGTCGATTTCCGATCGACACGACACCCCGCAAAGTCGGCATCCGAAAAACCAAGAAGCGAAAGGGAAGAGGATGCCGAGTACCAAAGACCAAGCTCAGGAGTGTATCGAAGATACCTGAAAATCTGCTTAACGGCCTGCCGATGTGAAGTCCTTGGCGACGCTTGAAAACGAGAGCACAGACACACAGAAAACTGGATGTCCGGCCTCGTCGCCGTCAAGTACAAGAGGGAGCTGACCATGCTCCGGTACTCCTTCTGGTCCACGGGCTCTCCGTCCTCGTCCGAATCCAGCGCTGTAGTCGTACTCATCGGTGTCGACAGGGGCTTCGAGTCATCCATCTTGAACTTCTTGAGGATGTACTTCGTGTACTTGGCTTGATGCACAAAGGTTCCCTCCTTCGCCTGCTTGATCTGAAGCCAGAGAAAGAACTGCAATTCTCCCATCATAGACATTTCAAATTCTTTGCTCATGTCCTCTGCAAACCTTGCAACCAAAGAGTGAGACAAGTTGCCAAAGACAATATCATCCACATACACCTGAACAATTAGGATATCATCGCCCTGCCTGAGGAGAAAAAGAGTCTTATCAACCTTGCCCATCTCAAACCCCTTGATGAACAAGAACCCCCTCAACCTGCCATACCATGCCCTGGGAGCTTGTTTCAGCCCATACAAGGCCTTCCTCAGCTTGTACACTCGGTGGAGAAACTCCAACTCTCAAACCCAGGTGGTTGCCTCACATAAACTTCCTCCTCCAAAAACACATGTACCCTCTCCATTCCTCTCATTCTTCAACCTCAAGATTAGATCCCGGACAAAACCAAATGTCCCCCTCTTGTCAGCCAAAAAGAAGACCCAAGCATAGCGAGAATAGTCGTCCACTATCACAAGGACGTACCATTTCCCACCCGCCGAGCACACACGAGCTGGACCAACCAAGTCCATATGGAACAGCTCGCATGGCCTCTCTGTCATAACGGATGTCAGAGGCGGGTGAGAGGCGGCGACCATCTTACCATGCCGACACGGAGCACATACCAAATCCTTTTGGTACTTCAACTTTGGCAATCCTCGGACCAAATCTAGCCCACTCAAGCGTGACAACAAGTCAAAACTCAAGTGACCTAGTCTCCTATGCGATTTCGAAAGCTCCGCCAAAACACCAGCAACCAAACAACGAGAAGAGCCGACACACTGAGAAAAATTGGCTCTGAAAATCTGACCCTCGGGGATGATCGTGCACACAAGATCACCTCAAGAATCCAGAACACGCGAAGCGCTCATTTTGAAACGGACCTCAAAACCCTCATCAAGAAGTTGGGAAACCGAAAGAAGATTAAACCCTAAAGACTTGACAAGAGCAACACGCCTAAGAGTCACAGACTCGCTCACCTTCACCGTGCCCACAGAAAGCACTCTACCTTTCCCATTGTCCCCAAAAGTGATGTACTCTTTGGTCATCACCGGGGTGAGGCTGGAGAACCACCTTCGATCTCTGGTCATTTGTCGAGAGCAACCGGAGTCGATCAACCAAAAGCCCTCCATGCCTCCCACCTGCAAAATCAAAAACGAGAGCGAGAGTGAGCAAATGACTCAACACTGGGGTTAGTACAGAATGAATCAAACCAGTGTCGTGCCATTTGCTCAAAAGTGGGGTTAGCAATATCCATCATATCTCTCCTAGGTGGAACACCCACACATCCTCTTGGAGGACTACGCGTACCACGAAGTGGAGACCGTGGCCCGTAGCTCCTCTGGGACCTAAAGCTGTGATTGTTCCCCCCATACTCGTATTGGCCACGAGTGAAGGAACATCCAGCAAACTCACCACGCCCGAACCCAACACGCCTACCACCATTTCTCTGTGGTGGCACACCTCGAGGCACAAACTCACGCCTCCCCTGACGTGGAATAGTGTACACAACACCCTCACCTCTAGGCACCATATATACGAGGCTCAGGCACACCACGAGAAGGGCGGTACCTGTCCTTGTTTGCCATCTCCCTAGCAAACCTCTCCTCACGCTTCCTCCTGAAGCAAAACTCAGCAAGATGCCCATCCCTCCCACAATGCTCACAATGGAAGGGGATCAGTTTTGACTTTGGCTTTGGGCTCTCTTTGGACTGTTGCTTCTCCTCACTCGGTTTCTCTCCCTTCTTCCCAAAGAACTCGTTCCCCAAGTCACTCTTGAACTTGATGGGTTTTTGGAAGTTGCCGGTGTGTGGAGGAAACACGGGTGGAGCTGGGGTTGTGTCAAGTTGGTTCCTAAGTGGGTTTGGCTTAGGAGCATAGGCATTCTTGTGGTGGGTTTTTGGTGGCTCTGGGATGTCACTGATCTTTCCCTCATTCTCACCACTTCCCTCACCAACCTTATCGGACCCAAGCGCTTGCCCATCATAGCGCTTGTATGCCTCAATCATCATCTTGAGCTGAGGCTCATGACCAGACAACCAACCGATCATCTTTCTCAACTCATCATTCTCATCCTGCAAACGATCCACATAGTGTGCAAGCTCCAAATTCTTTACAGCATGTACTTCATAAGTAGAGCATGAAGTAGGAATAGGAGCTTTCAAAGCAGCTTCTAGGGATCTAGCATAAGCAACCGACACATCTAGTTTCTCATACAAAATAGGACAAGAAGTGCAAGCACCAAGCAAGGAGGGTCTAGATTTCATCTCATCTAGCTCAATCCTAAGCACATCTAGTTCCTCAATCTTGGAGGCATACTTTTCCTTAAGCACAGTCAAATCACCAAGGAAAGTAGAACAATTAGTGCATTCAGGTTCATCGGTCACAATAGGAGCATATAAGGCCTTGTTTTGTAGGATTCTCATGGAAGCATGTGAGGCTAGGGAGCATGGAGGTGACTCAAAGCAAAGCAATCAAGTGGGAGATTCAATCATGCAAGCAAAGGAGTGGACGAAAGTGTTTGGGTGGTGCAACCCCGTGGAGCACGCGGTCACAAAGCAACAAAGGAGCATGGAGTGCATTGGAGAAAGACGGAGCCGAGAGGACCGGCGAAGGCCCCAGGCCGGTCGGCCCAGGCCGGCCGGCCTCATCTCCTTTTAAGCCCCCCTGGTGCTCGTCTTCCTCAGGTAAGTCTCTAGTCCAGTTGCTAGTTCGTGTTCTTGAGCCCTAAGTCCAAAACCTCTAGAAACATTGCTTCCCATCCCGAGCTTCAATTCGTCCATCAAAAACCATCATAAATCCACTAAAAAAATCACCCTTTCATATACCTTCTTTGTGTGCCTTGCTACTGGTTCAAAACCCCGGATATACTTGTCAGAGTGAGAGTGAAAAATATGTGGAAGGCAGCCTCAAACTTCCTCTCCAAGAAGAAGGGGTCATCATCATCGAAGGCTCCATCAACAAGCTCTTCGAGGAGGCACTCGGTCGCCGAGTCTCCCCAGAGCATGGAGGAGGACACGGCACCGCCGAGGAGAGACACCTTACTCCTCGGTGGCATGAGGGCCACACGAAGCTCATCTATGAGGTTCACCGAACCACAAGGATGCATGGAGGAGCCGCCCGTCCGACCTCGTTGCTCGACATGATCATCCGCTCCACCTCCATACGCTCCGTAGTATTCTAAGTATGGGTTTATCATCAAGACGGAGGAGGAGGAGGAGAAGCTTATTCGCCTTGAGAAGAGGCTTGTGGCGAATGTCGACTTCGATGACCAAGCTCTCCAAATGTTGGGCTTTCACACAGACATTTACTACTTGTTGGGAAACCTAGGTTGGCTACAATTTTCCAACGGAGTGTCGGCAAACACCCACAAGGAATTCACCCTGGAAATTCTCATAACCATGGCGCCGATACTTGTTGAAGGAGTGCCGAGTCATTCATTCCGTTTGGAAGGAGATGAACAAGTGGTTCCCTATGAGCACATTAGAGAGTTGCTTGGATTTCAAAAGGGAGCACCAGAGCAAGTAGAAGTACATGGGAATGCATTGGAAGGATTTTGGAGAATGATCGCGGGAGAAGCTAATCGGCAAAGGAGTAGTATCTGGAACCCTATCATCAAGGTGTTTCACTCATGGATGTGTAAAAGGATTTTGCGGAGGATTAAAGAGACCAAGATTACCGACATGGAGTTGAATTGGCTATACTCGGCTTTGATTGATGGGCAGCCAATTGACCCCTCATACCTTATGATCAACTGGTGGTGTTGTGAAGCAAAATCGAGATTCGAAGATATTGGTTCGGGGTGTTACCTCTCCATGTTGGCCATCTCATTAAGACCGGGAATTACAAGAAACCCAGAGTATCTTCTCATCGGGACTTCTATAGGAATTGAATATTTGAAGCAAGGGAAATATATAAGTGGAGATGAGAGAGGAGGTTTGAAAGTGGCCAAAGTGAATTTACCCCTACCAAATGCAAGACTAAGATTATTTATTGAGGGGAAAGAAGATTGGTTAGAGGAAGGACTTCTTGTGCCGGCGAAGAAGAACAAGAGAGGAAGGATTGTAGAAGAAGGTTCTTCCGCAGCCCAAGAAGAAGAAGGTGCTCACCAAAATTATGTGCCACCATATGGAGGAATTCCGGCGCCACCAAGATACTATGGAGGTGTACCAATGCAAGCATGAGGGAGTGGTGCAGCCATGCCCCCACCAACTCATTTTGCGGTACCATACGTAGCCTTTGCGGAACAATATGCACACCTCCCTCAACCACAACAAAGTGTGGCCATCATTGGAGGATATGCTGCAAGAAACATGCAAAATATTGCAGCCATCCAATCCAATGCAAATCAAATGGGTGAAGGAAATGCCAACATTGCTATTGAGCTAGGATGCCTTCACCTAGCACCGCCGGAGCAATTCATAGGAGGAGTGGTGCAATCTTATTATGAGCAAGGGTACAATAATCAAGATTACCAATACCAACCACCGGTGGAAGATTAGAGAGTGGAGAATCTTGTTTTACTTTGTTTGATTTATCATTTTTCCTTTTCTTTAATTTTCAGCTTGTGTGCGCCTATGTATGCGTAGCATTTTCAGTTTTTATTTATTTTCAGCATGTGTGTTAGTTTCTATTTCATCATGAATAAAATCACCACCATGTTTTTACCTTTGGAAAAGATAAAAAGTTTGTGCCATGTTGATATATGATGATAGTTGCCGCTTTGCTTATGTTTGTACTTGTTTTGTGCATGATTAAGCTAGTACACAACAACAACAACAACTTAGCCTTTTGTCCCAAGCAAGTTGGGGTAGGCTAGAGATGAAACCCACAAGAAACAAGGGTAGGAGAAGCACAAAGCACAAGAACACAAAAGAACAAAAGAAAAAGAAAAGATCATGTTTCAGGCACATTGATTGCAAGTCTCCAAGCACTTCTATCCATAACTAACTCCTTGGGGATGTCCCACTCCTTAAGGTCTCTCTTGACCGACTCAATCCAAGTTAGTTTAGGTTGACCTCTACCCCTCCTTACACTACCGACCCGGTCTAGCACCCCACTATGCACCGGTGCCTCGGGAGGCCTCCTCTGGACATGACCAAACCATCTCAACCGGTGTTGGACCAATTTTTCCTCAATTGGTGCCACCCCAACTCTATCCTGAATGTCTTCGTTTCGGACTCTATCTCTTCTTGTATGCCCACAAATCCAACGCAACATACGCATCTCAGCGACACTCAGTTGCTGGACATGTCGTCTCTTTGTAGGCCAACATTCAGCACTGTATAACATCGCCGGGCGAATCGCCATTCCATAGAACTTACCTTTTAGCTTTTGGGGCACCTTCTTGTCACAGAGGACGCCAGAAGCTTGGCGCCATTACAGCCAACCGGCTGTCAAGTGGGCAGTATGCCCTTTACTTATCTAGGCTTACCACTTGGCACTACCAGACCATCAGTGGATGAATTTCTCCCTCTTCTCAACAGAATTGAAAGAAGAATGATGGGCATTAGCAGTCTATTGAGTTATGCTGGTAGGCTAATCATGGTAAATTCAGTTCTATCTGCTTTGCCCACCTTTTATCTTGGAACCTTAAAAATGCCTGTCTCAGTGCTCCACCAAATTGATAAGTACAGAAAACACTGCCTTTGGGATAGGGGAGATATAAACAGAAAAGGTGGGTGCCTGGTTGCATGGAAGAGAGCTTGCCTCCCAAAAGATCAAGGTGGACTTGGTATTATAAACCTCAGAATTCAGAACTCTGCCCTTTTATTAAAACACCTCCACAAATTCTATAATCATGCAGACATTCCCTGGGTTACTCTCACTTGGCAATGCCTTTACTCAAATCAGGTTGTCCCACATGTTAAGAGGCCAATTGGATCCTTTTGGTGGAGGGATGTGATGTCTTATAATGAAAACTTCTTAATGCTAGCGTCTTGCAAGGCTGGAAGAGGCAACACTGTTTGTTTCTGGTCTGATACTTGGGACCTGGGTGTGCTCAAATGGAAATATCCTCAGTTATTTTCCTTTACCAAGAACCAAAATGTTTCTCTTCAGAAATTCCTTTCACAGGATGCATATGCAAATTTCTTCACTCCTTTATCTGAGGAGGCTGCAGACCAATGGGATGAGCTGTCCAACTTGTTACATAACCTTCAATTGGTTCCATCTGATGAAGACATGTGGACCTATATTTGGAGCTCTTCAGTTTTTACACCAAAGTTGGCATATAAACAGCTACAAGGTTCTTGTATAGCCCACCCTCTGTTCAAGTGGTTGTGGAAGACATGTTGTCGAGGCAAGCACAAATTCTTTGGCTGGCTGCTTTTTTGTGATAGGCTCAATACAAGAGATGTTCTTAGACGTAAGAAGAGGGTTCTGGATAGCTTCTATTGTGTCCTCTGCTCAGGATCTCATGATGAAACTTTGGAGCACTTATTCTTCCTATGCTCATTCAGCCAGTGGTGCTGGCACTTACTCCACATCTCCTGGTCTCACTTGGATTCCTACCTTGATAGGGTGGTTGATGGTCGTCGGAATTTTGGTCGACGCATTTATAGAGAAATTTTCCTCTTATGTTGCTGGGCTATTTGGCTGCACCGTAATGAGATTATTTTTGATAATGTGCATGTCTCCCTCAACCGTTGGAAGCATATCTTTAAGTCTGAATTTAAGCTGCTATTGCATAGAGCTAAACCGACCCTAAGGGTGGAGTTAGAGAGTTGGTTTTGTAATTTCAGTTAGTCTTTTTCCTCTTATTTTTTGGGCCTGAGGCCTTTGTAACCTGTAAATATTATATTGAGAAAATGAAAAGTTCCAGTAGGGGGCTCCCCTGCTGTTCGTTTCAAAAAAAATCCTGTGCCTAACATCCTCATCAATGTCACCATCCTTCTGTAGCATCGATCCCAAATACCTAAAGGTCTCTTTCTTGGCCACCACTTGTCCGTCGAGGCTCACAACTCCATCTTCATGTCCAGTCATGCTGAATCGCACATCATGTACTCGGTCTTGGTCTTGCTGATTCTGAAACCTTTCAACTCTAAAGCGTCCTTCCACAGCTCAAGATTCCCATTAACCCCTGCCCTAGTCTCGTCAACTAGCACCACATCATCAGCAAAGAGCATACACCATGGGATACTACCTTGGATGTCCCTTGTGACCTCATCCATCACCAAAGCAAATAAATAAGGGCTCAAAGTTGACCCCTGATGTAGTCCTATTTTAATTGGAAAGTCACTAGTGTCACCACCGCATGTACGCACACACGTCACCACATCCTTGTACATATCCTTGATAAGGGTAATGTACTTGGTTGGGACTTTGTGTTTTGCCAAGGCCCACCACATGACATTTCTTGGTACTTTGTCATACGCCTTCTCGAGGTCAATAAAGACCATGTGCAAGTCCTTCTTCTGCTCCCTATACCTCTCCATCAATTGTCGTAGCAAGAAAATCGCCTCCATAGTCGACCTTCCAGGCATGAACACAAACTGGTTTTGGGTCAGAACATGTGCATGATTAAGCTAATGCTCTCTTAAAATACAAATCTGAAATTAATCTAAATGCTAGCTTAATCCTTCACGGAGGTTATGATAAAGATGAGACCCATAGTTTTTCTCATGCTCTCAACCTTTAGATGGGTTAAAGATGATTTATTTTTGTTTTGAAAAGTAATGCTAACCTTGTCATTAATACCACTTGCATGTTGCTCTACCTATCCAGAGTCACATATATATTTGAGTGCAAAAACTTAGTATACAAGGTTTATTTTTGGGTGAATTAATTCAGGGCTTGATTTCTCTGGCCCGAGACTAAGAAGCTGGTCATTCCATTTTTGCGTACCTATCTTATTGCTAGCCTTTCTATCCGTGCATTGTGCATATCCACATAGGAAATTTCACAAACCTCGCCGGATATCCACCCTTAAAACCAAAAATATCATCTTTGTGTTACCTCCTTGACCACAACCTATCATTTGAGTATGGATCGTCAACTCAAGGAAGATCGCAAGATGGTGCCAAGATTGAAGATTTCAAGTATGTCTCCAAAGGAAAAATATTTCTAGTATCTACCTTATCTCTATCACATCTTTGCCCGAGGACGAGCAACGTCTAAGCATGGGGGAGGAGGTAGGTACAATGCAATTAAGAGTTCAAGGGGAGTAAAATAAAAAAATGTGTGTATAGAAAAAAAGAGAAAAAAATGAAAAAGAAGAAAAAGAGATAAAGAAAAGAAGAATATATATATGAGAAAAAATATGAGTACGTATAAAAATAAAATGAACTCCCTGCTCCTCTAAATGCATTAGGAATTTCGGAAAGCTTCAAGATCAAGATCCAAACTCATCTTTCCAACCATGTACAATCCGATAACGAGGACTTCATTTGTGCCTCGGGATCACTCTTTGCCATTTGCACATGTCCACCTATCTCAAAGTGTGTGTGTTTTTCTCTCCCCCTCCTCGAAATAACATTATTTTCCAATGACCTTTTTGACGAGTCTAGGTAAGATCATGAGAAGCTTGTCTTGTTTTGATAATATCTCAGATATAATTTCTTGGTAGGACTAAACTTTTCCCAAAAAGCTCCATATAAAGCCTACCACATATATATGTTTTTGAGAGGGGAAAGGAGTAGAATAAATAGGCTTGTGAGACAAGATAAGATGATAATTCTTGAGCAAGATGCAAGGTGGTTTAAATTTTTGAACTTGGTTTAGCTCTTTTCATCTCAATATTTATTTCAAAATTTCTGAGATCCATTTGAATTTTGGGAGCATGTTTTAATACTTGTGGGAAGAGCTTAATTGATATCCACCATCCGTAGGGATGAAGGCTAGTACACTATGGAACTCTAACAAATTAAATTTTTGAGAGCATTATGTTTTCTCGTGTATGATCAAGTGCAGGGTTTGAGCAATGAAGGGCAACACTGATATCCATCGAAGGCTTACTCGAGGACGAGCAAGGTTTAAGCATGGGGGAGATGTTGACAGTGAATTTCCGTCAACCTAGCCATGAGTTTACCTTCGGTGTTGGCATCAATTTTATATCTTATCCATTGGTACTAACCCCCTTGATATAACAAGTTCGCTCGTGCATGTCGGTTTTGGAGTTTAATGTTTACGCAGGGTTTTAGCGCTAAATGCAAGACTTCCGGGTAAAGTTCATCAAGCACCTCGTGAGAAGACCATGAAGCCCGATACAAGTCAAGCAATGAAGTGAACATGACTCCAAGAAGCCCAAGGACCAAACTGTGAAGGCAGAAAACTCCAAGGACCTGGACAGAAAATGCTGAAGCTTGCGCGACAAGGAGCCCTATCCAAACCGTGGAGCAACTAACGCCAATGACCCACATGCAGAGGAGGGAAAGTTCCAAAAGACACGAGAAGTGTCACCGACAAAGGAGGGCACGAGATGGGCCTAGGCCGGTCGGCCCAACCCATTCCTAGGTCCATTCGTCATCCCCTTTGACCTAGACGACCCTCGGACTATTTATAGTCCCCCTGCCAAGAGCCACACATCAATTCATTTGCCATTCGCCGCCGAGGAGCAGAGAAGAGAGGGACACCATTCCGGATAGGGGAGGGTCGAGCTATTTGTATAGGTTTCCCTAGCCGGCGTGGGAACCTTGCAAGGAAGACCACGTCGGAGTTCCAGGAGCTAGGAGCAAGGTCAAGGTAGGATCCCGGTGGTGATCTTGTCCATGTATCATTCATGATGTTGAATTATCCTTTGGACTCACCCTAGGCTAACCCGCATGAATAGAGGCGCGTCGTGACAGGACGAAGGTTCTAAAAGGCGGGCGTCTTCGGAGTTGGAACGGAAGCCATGATTTAAAGAAGCTTTTTATGAGATTCAATTTGCTTTGTTCATCTTTGCTTGGAACTTCAACAAGAGTTTGATCCAATCTCTCTAGATTGGTTTTACCTACCCCCTCTCTATCTCTTGCTACCTCCGATGTTCATTAGATTAGATTCATTTTCTTGGTGTTATCTAGATTAGATGCAAAAGCAACAACCTTTCAAAGATTAAAGTGTTTGTGGCTTTATGAGATTGATTCTTGCATCACACATTTGTTCCATGGATTCGATACCTTGGGTTCACACTTGAGGGAAGAAGGGTCCCTTGACTACGACGGAGGATTTGTCCGCTTGCAATCCAAACGAACATTGATACACATATATACCGTCAACAAAGACCTTCGAGAGGAGAACTCGGGGACGCTTGGGAACTACTCGAGAAGACTTCAAGACTACTCGAGACTTGCTAGAGCACCTTCCAGCCTCACAATGGTTCAAGTACTATTGAAGACTTTCTGCTTGTAGTGCTTGGGGATGCCTGGGAACTACTCACAGAGGCCTTCAAGAATACTCAAGCACATCTCACTCGAGTAAAAAAGTACTCGGAGGCTTATTGTATGGGCATCCCTCGGCCCACCATCAAGGCGCGTCATGCCTGTATATGGGACAGGTTGTCGGGACTACTCTTACATGTGGGGCACGGTGCAAGACGGCGTGGACCACAAGGCAACATAGGACTATTACTAGAATAGGAATACTTATCATGTAAACCGCTATAGGGATTCTCCTAGTTGTACTTGACTAGTACTCTTGTACCTACACCGACTTGTAACCCTGCCTCCCGCAGTATATAAGGTGAGGCAGGGACCCCCAAACAACACCTGAAACTCACACAATCAATCAAGAGCTATGCAGCATACATGGCGTAGGGTATTACGCACATTGCGTCCTGAACCTGTCTAAATTGGGGTGTCATGTGTCTATCCATCGAGTTCCTGATCTCGGCGAGCTCACAAACATTTACCTCGGGTAACCCTTTTGGTAGGTTGCCGGGTAAAAACACCGACAAAATGTTTTGGAAAACTGGCGGTGATGGTCCTTTTGGAGCAGGTGGTGATAGCTTTTACTGTAGTAGTGACGAACCAAAGCTCCTCTTGTCTAGTTGGTTAGAGGAGCTGAAGCCTGGTCGCACTAGAAGACCTAGGTTGTTGTGAATGCCAATGTATGGATGCCAAAGCCCAAAGGAATTGGGAAATAGAATTGCAGCCAGATACCACGCGGCATTCCTAACCCTTACACGCACAGGTACGTGAGGCATTCGCCTCGCAGACCCCTTTATCTGATGTTGTCCTCCCGTCCGCCACCAAGACAGGCGGGTGGCTCTCCACCACGCCTTCCTCCAACACCTTTCCATCTATGGTGGACGGCGTCCCTTCCACCACTCCCTCACGGGCCGCGGACGCATCCCCCACCTCTTCCTCATGACCACATACCCTTCCTCTTCTTCCTTCTGCATCGAGACAAGAGTTCCTGTGCGAACCTGTGCCACTTTCCTCTTGGAACGGGTCTCCCTCCCTCCCTCCCTCTCCCGCAAGCTCTACCGACTCATGGCAGCGGCGGGGGCAAGCTCTTAACCGCCCATGGCGGATGTGAGTGTAGGGCTGGGTGGAGTGTCGGCCGACGGTGGGGGCATGCGCACAGCTACTCCCCTTCCTACTCAGCTGGTTGGAGAAATGCAGAAGATGAGTCCAATTCCACTTTCATCGTATACACACCCAAACATGAATTAAGATTTATCACCTCGTTCGATACCAAGCTGTAATTTCATTGACATCGCCAACGATTTGGTATATTTCTAATGCAAGGTTGCTTTGGTATTGAACCAATTCAATACCGAGCTCTTCAATGTCTACATCTAAACGGAGTTTTAATGAAAACTCGTGGGTCTCTTTACCCCACCGGGCATAATTTATTTTTAGTAGTGACGACGAGGCGAGCAATGTCCCGTTGCAATGCACGAGCATAGTTGCTAGTTAGACCAGAAGTTTCTCCAACCAATACTGCACCGCCGAGAACTGAGCTTTTGAAATGTTTGTCGCCAGGAGCCAGACTAAATTGTGCCATTCCGACGCCTAAAATATTTGGCTTTCTACGAGTAAATAGTAAAATTAAAGCTTAACATAGACAAATTTTGCATCACTAACAGCCTAATATCAACAGTGAGACAAAAAACCCTCCCCTTGTTGTCAATAAAAAAAAACCCCTCCCCACCTGACTTCTGCCGTTCTCTCAACAACTCTGCTTGGTGCCTTCGGCTACCTTCGGCTTCTACTTCTTACACAATATTTTTGTTTTAGAACAAATTAACCGATCAAATCATCGCATAATTTTTTTTTTCTTCAGAATAAATCTGCCGATTTTTTTCATAGTACGGGACACCGAGTCCATGTGGCCGCCCGGCGGCTGGTGCCATATCAAAGTCAAGTCAGCGCTGGATGGTGGCGAGTTCGCGGCAAATCCCACCTCCCAAGAATTTCATATATAAGCTTATCACCACCAGAACTCAAAGAGAGAAGACAGAGCATCGATGGCGCCGATGAAGCTATACGGGTGGGTGGTGTCCCCATGGATGGCGCGGGTGATGGTGTGCCTGGAGGAGGCCGGAGCCGAGTACGAGCTCGTCCGCATGAGCAGGTCTGGCGGCGACCACCGCCGCCAGGAGCACCTCGCTAGAAACGTAAGCACGTTCAGAGCAATCTTTACTCCATTCGACACTTGTTGAGCAGTCCTTCTATTGTTTGAGTGCAAGGTAGCAGTAGGATCTCAATTGTAACAAGAAAACAGAGCATATATATGTGGCCACATGCCAATTTAACTCGTGATTCCTTGGCGTTCTGCAGCCTTTCGGTGAAATCCCAGTGCTGGAAGATGATCTGACCCTCTACCGTAAGCTCCCACTTCACTTGTGCTCCTTTTTCTTCGACTGCAGCAAGACTTTTGTTCTGGCTAATTAGGCCTCGTTTGGCCTGGAGGAAAAAATATTGGATTCCAGTTCTTATGGATTAGGTTCAGCAGCCTATGGTTGGTATAAACTGCGTAGGAAGATTTCCTTTCCCTTGGATTCCGTAGCAAAATTTGTCAGACCTCCTGGGTTAGTCAAACTGAGCAGCCTCACAAAACCAATTTGGCTACTGACCACCAAAGAAACGAAACGATGGTAGCAGATGGAAGAAGTGGATAGGGGGGCATGATAGCCATGTGGGGCCCATTTAAATATAAACGTATTTATTGGAATGGATCAATGGAATAATTAGATTGAGTAAAAAAAAGATATATTTGTTTTTCTAAAATATTCTTGAAGTTTCTCTGTTTTTCCTCTGCCCCTCCAAACACCGGACGCTTGGATCGGAAGGGCGTGCCACGTGAAAAACGTTCCCCAAATACTAGCTCCTTGAGAACGAATCGCAAAGGAATCCCAGCGCTTGATTTTGATACCTCTGTCTAGGGAATTCCTTGAGATTTTTCTGTGATTTTTGGCTGGTATGAATAAACAAATCCAGTATTTTTAGACAGTCAAATAGATACATCACGACAACTTTTGTTTATCCCATAGTATGTTGGAATTGCGCGCGGCGTATGCACTTACAACATCTTTTTAAATAATATAGTTACAACAATTTTGTTGTATTAGAGTAAACAATAAGGTGTGAGTGACTGGATTGCAATCGAAAAGTAGGACCAAATCTTAATCATTAACCTTATGGCCGTGTTTGGAGAAATAGTCTAGAGCTATTTTGAAGGCTAAAGTTTAGCCAAGAAAATAGTCTTTTAATAAAATAACTCTTGAGTTGTTTGGATCCAAAGGCTATTTAGGCCACTAGCAACTAGGAAAAATCCACGTGACATGACAACAACACCGCCGCAATCTCAGCGGCGCTCATCCAGTCGTGCCGCGCCGCCAGATTCTCCAGGTCCACGCTGCCGTCCAGGCTCATCCCTGCCGCGCACACCCGGAACACGAGCTGCTTCTGCTGCATGTCCGGCAGCGGCAACTCCACCCTGCGGTCAAGCCGGGCCGGCCGGAGCAGTGCCGGGTCCAACGCGTCGGGGCGATTCGTCCCCATGATCACGCGCACGCCGTCGCCCACGCGGCCGTCGCCGTCAAACCTGTCCATCTGTGCCAGCAACTCCATCAGCACGCGCGTAACCTCGCGGTCGGCTCCCGAACTCCATGTCGTCGCCGCCGCCACGTCGTCCACCTCGTCGTTGAAGACGATCGACGGCGTCTTCTCCCGGGCGAGCCGGAACGCGTCGCGTACCATTCGGGGCCCCTCGCCGAGGTACTTCCCCACGAGCGCGGGGCCGCTGACGCGCGCGGAGGAACGCTGCCGAGGTGTGGTGCGCAACGGCCCTGGCAAGCATGGTCTTGCCAGTACCCGGCGGGCCGGACAGGAGCACGCCGCGCGGCGGGTCCTCGCCGACGCGCGCTAACAGCTCCGGCTGCGCCAGCGGCAGCTCCATGGCCTCGCGGACCTCCCGCTTACGCGCCTCGCACCCTGCGACGTCGCCGTACGCGACGCCGACCTCTCGCCCTCCGCAATGAGCAGGGACCACGCGGCGGCGCCGGTGTCGGCGTCCGTGGGCAGCACCTCAAGGACGGCGAGCGACGGCGATGCGTGGAGCAGAACGGTCGCCATTGGCTTGAGGCGCGCGCGGTAGACGGCGCCGTCGACGCTCACGTAGTGGTCGTGCGGCCTCCCGTCGCCGTCATCAACAATGGCGTGGTCCTGGCTAGGGATGAAAACGGATCGGATACGAACGGATACTGCGGATACAGATACAGATAGTTTTTCTTTCTCGGACTGAATTCTCGGATCGAATTCGGATACGGACAGTATATTTTGTGTCGAATAGTGATATTCATCATATTTGGATCATAGAAATTCAACTTTGAATTTCCGGATACTAATGTGGTACGGATAGTTATGGATATTAAATGTCCGGATTCGGATACGGTCTTACCATTTGAGTGTCTGACTCTTTCGGTCGGTCGGTCGGACGAATAATATCCGTACCACTTTCATCCCTAGTCCTGGCCGACGAGCTCAACGACCTGGCCACCCGGAACAACAAGCTCAACGACCTCGCCGAGATGACGGTGGGCATGCAACTCCTTCCACGACGCCGAGGCCGGCGCGTCCAAGCTCTTCCCCAACGTCCTGCCCATCAGCCCGCTGTTCGCCGACGGGGAGTCCCGGAACTCCCCGTCGGGAACTTCCTGCCGGAGGACGAGCGGTGCATCAAGTGGCTCGACGCGCAGCCCAACAGGTCCACCTTCGACAGCATGGCCATCTTCGACCCGCGCCAGTTCGAGGTGCTTGCCGAGGGCCTCGAGCTCACGGGCCGCCCGTTCCTGTGGATAGTCCCCGCCGACGAGCTCGGCTAACTTGGCCGACGATGGGGGGGGCATGCCTTGCTGCTGGGCGCACTTCAAGGCCGCCTCCGTGTACCGCTCCTTGCTGTCATAATCTCGCCGGCGGAGCTCGCCGCAGAGGAGGAAGACAAAAGGCACTCAAGAACAGAGGATGAACTCAATGTTTTGGTGCTGCAGTAACTGGAAGCGTCGCCAGTCGGCGAGGCGGCGACGCGAGTGGGGGAGGAGGCGGCGGCGCGGGTGGGGGAAGGCTGGGGTTGGAGCGTGACTACGCAAGGAGATGACCTGGAACTCGTTTATTTTTTCCAGAGGGGTGCAACGGGTGGGCTTGGAATAGCCCAATTAGCATGTATTTGGGGATAATTTTTTTGATTGGGCTAGTTGCAAATAGCTCTAAAATAGCTCACATGTTTGGCTGCTTATTAAGCTATTTGAGCTAAAAAAAGGTGGGCTAAAAAATAGCTCATGGATTCAAACACCCCCTATGTCTATATGTTTGCAAAA
Source organism: Cenchrus fungigraminus (assembly GCA_036936925.1). Classification (NCBI taxonomy): domain Eukaryota; kingdom Viridiplantae; phylum Streptophyta; class Magnoliopsida; order Poales; family Poaceae; genus Cenchrus; species Cenchrus fungigraminus. Next base: position 39,856,170 of record CM072778.1, on the reverse strand, counting down.
CTCGAGTGTTTAGTTAAGTCATCCTAAAACTAAACTGTGAGGTGACGAGGCTCCTTGTTTTTTATGATCAAAAGAATATGGTGAATCCCAAATTAGCAGTAACCAGGGGTATTATCCATACACTGGTAGAGAAAAAGTCTTTGGTACGCTCCTTTAGTCTCAGTTTAGTTTTGAAACCGTGACTAAAGAGGTTGCGTCGACGTGGTCACTAATGTCAGGAGTGCTCACCCCTTTAGTCCCGGTTGTTAATACCAACCCAGACTAAATGCACCTCTTTAGTCTAAGTTCGTGTTACGAACCGTGACAAAAGGGTCACCCCGTTTAGTCTAGGTTGGTGTTACGAACCGAGACTAAAGCTCTTTAGTCTCGGTTCGTAACACCAACCTAGACTAAACGGGGTGACCCTTTTGACACGGTTCGTAACACGAACCTAGACTAAAGGGGGGGCTTTAGTCTGGGTTGGTGTTACCAACCGAGACTAAAGGGTCTCCCACGAGTTAATATAAGAGGATTGCATTCTCTACTCAATTGGATGTGTTGTGTAGGTGAGATGGTAAGGAAGCTACGCGCGAGGCTAGAGGTCACGAGTTCGAATCCCCGCACCGCGCACATGTATATGTCGCGTGTCTTGCGACGTGCGCGTGTGTGAGGGCCTCTCAGAGATTTTTTATTATTTTTTTTGACGTGTCAACCGAGACTAAAGGTCCCCTTTATTCCAAGTTCATTCACCCGGGACTAAAGGAGGTCTTTTTGTCTCTCCCCAGTTGGTCATGTAGGGACCTAAGAGCAACTCCAAGAGACTAACTATCTTGGCTTAACTAGTTAAAAATGGAAAAAATGTTAAAAACTCAATCCAACATACTAGCTAAGCTTACCCTCGCTATCCTCCGCTAGCTAAATCGGAGGCTTCGCTAGCCATCTTTGGCTAGCCAGTCCCGCTAGCTATACCCTCGTACATGAGTATGGCAGGCGGGACCCACTAGCGGTGGAGCATATGGAGAGTTGATTTTTGCTAGTTTGTTGGATTTCATCAACTTTTTGCTAACTATTTCATTTTACATACTAGCCAAATCAGGATTTTAGTTAGTGATTTTTTAGAGAGACTATTGGAGTTGCTCTGAGGCCCTTACCAACTTGGACCGAATGTCCCTACTCTACTAGTGATAACGACGGCATTTGCCCTTTGGATACGATCAATAGTTCTTCAGCATTGTCTCCAGTACATCACTACATCCCCTGCGTATGTAGACTGTCCACTTACTTCTTTTTTCTTTTAACAGAATCACGCGCCATCGCGAGGTACATCCTCCACAAGTACAAGCCGGAGCTTCTCGGCGATGGCGACCTCAAGCAATCCGCGACCGTGGACGTGTGGGTGGAGGTGGAGTCCCACCAGCTCGAGCCCGTCGTGAAGACCATCGTGGTGCACTGCATCCTCGCCCCGTACGTCGGGCTCGAGCGCGACCAGGCCGTTGTCAACGAGAAGCTCGGGAAGCTCCGAGCGCTGCTGCCAGTGTACGAGGCGAGGCTGTCAGCTTGTAGGTACCTTGCCGGGGACGAGGTCACCGCCGCAGACCTCTGCCACTTCGGCTTTATGCGCTACTTCATGGCCACCGAGTACGCCGGCATTGTGGACGAGTACCCGCACGTCAAGGCGTGGTGGGACGCGCTGCTGGCGAGGCCGTCAGTGAAGAAGGTCATCGCTGGAATGCCGCCGGATTTTGGCTTCGGGAGTGGCAACATACCGTAGACCCGTAGTGTTTGTTGCAGCTAAGCCCATGGTGATTTCCAACATGTCTCCAATAAAACACTATCTCCACGTCTCAAAGATGATGTAATTCTTATTTTATTTTAAATTGAACTAATTGAAGTTTGGACAGATTTATAAATAAAAATATCAATATTGATGATATACCAAACAGGTATAAATCATATATAATGATAAATCTAACAACATACTCATCACAATATTTGATCATTCGTGTTATTCAAATTATTAGTGCAAATATGTAAAACGTCAAGTTATACTTAAAATACTTTTGATAAAGAAGTAAGTCACAAACAAAACAAATGGTGTATACATTGTTTTCTTTAATATGACGAATGGTCAAATGTGATGATCAAAAGTCAACATTGATAAGCAATTCAAGATGGAGAGGGGACATAGTATCATGATTATTGGAATTTTCAATTATATATATAATTGGTTAAATTTTGGACAACCACAATAATTTTTATTATGAAAAGAGCCTCAATGTTAGTGAATAAGAAGAGTCGCATCAAAGTAGAAAAGAATCATTTACTCCCACTTTTGATTTGCTGCAGCATACAAATATAATTTTTAAGGGCACTATATTTTCATCATATTGTACTAGGTTTTTATTTGCGAATTACACATTACAACGGAGACACTCAAAACGCGCACACACAAAACCCTATGAACACATGCGCGCAAATCCTACCCCTAGGAGCATCTTTGAAGACTGGACCGACAAATCCTCAAGATTAACGAAGTCATCACAGGCGCCTCGCTGTCGACGGGAACGTCGCCTACCACTAAAAGTACAAACATCGTTAAATCCTGAGAAATTCGCTCTCACAGGGAGTCGAACCCAGGACCTGAGGTGTTACTGAAGCTCTTGTAGCTGTTTGAATTTTGACCGTCTGGGATGAATTTAACGATTACGCGTGTGATAGTTGGGAGAGAAGTTGAAGCGCTTAGGTCTCTTTGATGATGAGGTCATGAAGTCGAGAGAGAAGTTCAGCAGCTCATGTCTCGATGACGGGGTGTGGAATTGAGGAGCTGCAGCGATTCATTTTCAACAACTTCTACGACGGTTCTTAGTCATCGAGTAATATGAATATCGGCTGTGTGTGTGTCCTACTGTGGGGGATATACCCCCGGTACCATAAATAGGTAGTCGGTGGAGCCCAACTAGTACTCCCCGTACACAGTTGTAATTGGATTAAATCTCATGTATTGTCATCGACTAGGGCTTTCCATGTAACCCAATTCCACCGGACTATATAAGGAGGGGTAGGCGTCCCTAGATCGATGTGCGTACCGAGAGAGGCAAAGACCTCATACCCAACATATAGGAGCGCGGGACACAATACAATCCACCAAACAGGACGTAGAGTATTACATCGATCTGATGGCCCAAATCTATATAAATCCTTGTGTCTTTGTGTTCCTGCGTTACCATCTTGCTCCTGATCCGGCTACCCCTCCACACAATCTACCACCATTATGTACCTTCACGGATAATCCCATGGTGGACTGCCGACACCTTCCACCGACACCTACCTTTAATTTGATTGAATTCTGATCATCATTTCACTCCTCGTCGTCGTCTGTGCGACTTGCACATCTCTGCTTCCTTTGATCCATGGAAGCTCCTTCTCCAAAAGTGTATGCATACATGGCGGTTGCAACAAGTAGCTAAACTAGAAACAAGCACCACAATCCATAAGGCTACCTACAATGGTTGAAGTTGCAACCGAACCCGAGCAATGTTGAATCGAAGCCCACAACCATGCAACCACAAACACATGTGGTTGGATCTCCAAAGCAACATCTTCAAGAACACAATGTAAATGGTGCAGTTGCTGCTCATCCCACAAACCGGAGTAGGTTTTCACTAGAAGATAATAGAGGACCACCATGACAACACCTTCAAGGAGGGAAATGATGCCCGAGGGAATTTTGCTAGGTGCTCGTGCATGGGTTTATTCTCACACTCAAGAGCTTGCATGCCATAAGAAGTAGCATCCACAAAGTGCGCACTCGACAAGCGTCTCAACCAATGTAGACTGCCCATGTAGCACTAAGGAGGAGGCACACACCAAGCCCATGAGTAGGTTTAGAAGGGTTGGATCTAGCCCAACTTGGGCCAAAACAGGTTGCCCCGAAGCATAGCCAAGGTGAAGCACCAGCGAGCACGGCAAGGAGAAGCACGACCGCCCAAGCTGCTGCTGCCCGCACCCATGCCTAGACCATATACCCCGACCTGAAACAGCACCACCACCATGCACCACCACATCCATGGAGAGAAGCTCGAGATATAAATCTTGGAGAGGGAAATTAAAAGAGGAGGGAGGGGCGGAGTAGGAAAAGGAGAGGACTATTGCCACCGTCGAGGCTGGTGGTGACGGCGCGACCTGTTGGGGTGCAGGCACGGGGGGTGGCACAAGTTGCGTAGGTGGAAACCACGCGGGATAGTGAGAGTTTTGGTATGTTGCTATCAAGTATAAACATCATGTTTTCAGCATAAATTAGTTGATTTGATATTTATCTATGGTCATTTTTTCATTATCTTGCATTGACGGACAAATTTTTTAAAAAGCAATATTTTATCCACTTTTTCGCTATCATGCAAAAAAAAGTTTTATGATGTGGCATGTCCTTATTGGATGTAAAATATGAATGTTTTATGAAAGAAAAATATCTTGTTGTTAGCTAAATATTCCCAAGATAAAAGCAAGTTAAGCATCCCCAAATCCATGATACTTCCATCGATCAGAAATATATGTTCATTAAGACCTGAATATTCCCAAGATACAAGAGAGGTATGTTCTGCCAGTACTTAAGGAACTTCAGTTTCATATGAGTCACAATGTTCATCAGCAATGCATTTGACTCTTGGGCATATAAATGACCAGCAATGTCAATTATATGATGAAGAATCAAAGGACTGGTAGGATAGTAAACACGAGATAAAATAACTGTTGATTCATAAAACAATTCAAGAAACTCAAGAATTTTCTAAGCAACAACCCAATGCCCCTCACTGAGTAGAGGCTCACCATTAACCAAACCATAATTAGCACCAATAAATGTAGAAAAAACCTCTTTATATGGTAAAAGGTGCTTAAGCATCAGATAAGTAGAGTTCCATCTCACATCCATATCCAAACCGAATTTACGAGGGCGAACATTCTTCACAATGCAAAAGTTATGAAACTGAGCAATGCGTTGGTTAGAAGAGTTCAAATAAGAAATTGCAGACCTGAAAGCCTCAAGATAGACCTTGATCCTTTTCAAACCAGACTTGACAATTAGATTTATAATGTGGCATGCACATCGCTGGTGCAAGAGGCCACACAAGTTATCATTAGCATTATCAAGTGGTTCAGGATCAGGACCAAGATAACCAACAAATTTAGGTATGAGCCTTGACATGGCAGAAGCATTTGAAGAAGTATTATCAAGTGTGACAGAGAAAACCTTATCCATGAAACCAAACTGAGAAACAACATCTTCAACACGCTCAGCAATGTTAACACCGAACAATCAATGAGCTTAAAACCAATTACTCTCTTCTCTAACTCCTAATCAGCAGAGACATAATGAACAACCACACTAAGATAGTCTTCCTTAGCATTTCCAGACCAAATATCAGATGTCAAACAAACAGATGAAACAAATTTGAATGAATCAATCAGTTCATATCTACGACCAAGCCAATACTTCTCAAGATCTCTAGTTGTGGTTTGCCTAGATACAGATTTAAAACGAGGGTTGTGAGCACGCTGAATGTACTCCTCAAAAGCAGTTTAATAGCCAAAACCAAGAGGCAAATCAAGTCTAGCAATCAAACGACAAAGTTCTTTACGAGCAACATCAGGCTTATACTCCCATGTAGTAAGAACAGTACCATCAACTTTCAATTGCAGACGAGCCTGAACTAGAGCAGCTTGTTGAGTTTTAGTAACACATACCTTCTGGTGCCGGAGCAAATGTCCAGTACCAGCAGAAGAGCATCCAGAAAGAACCTGAGCACAGTGCTTGCACTTGGCACCGATTCTCACCATCTTGCCGGTGGGCAAAGTGTTGAAGATCTCATCGAAGTCGTTCCAGGCAGGAGACCGGACACACTTCAACCGAAGGCCGTCGGTGGTGTTCACGGATTGTGTCGAGGAAGGCATCCCGGGCTGGACAGGAGGAGCAGCAGCACCTGCACCTCCATCACCGCCATCAACATTGATCGGAGCAGCAACGCTACCGAGCAATGCCTCGCCACCGAACGCCAGGTCGTCCTCGTCGTCATCGGGGAGCCCACAGACCCTGAGGTCATCATTCATGGTGTACTCCTCCATGTCGTCCATCACGACGACGACTTCGTCCTGCAGCTTGCCTCCGCGGCTCCGTTCCTCAACAGTGCGCGGCCCCGCGCATCATCTGCTGATCTGCACGAGACCTGCAAGCAGTCGAGAGTAAGAATGGTGTTCGCACCCAAAATTGGCACAAAGCCGATCAGGCTGACGCCACCGGTCAGACCGGTGTCTCTCAATGGTCTGACCGGTCGGACGTCTTGTAGCTGATTTGGCAACGGCCACACCGGTCTGACCGGTGGGCCTGACCGGTCTGACGAGTGGATCCCGAGTCCGAGTAGAATTGAGGAGTCATAGCGAATTTCGACTTGTAAAAGAATTCCTTGCGGGACAAGACCTCCCCACCCTATAAATATAAAGGGCCACGGCCGTTTGAGGTGGAATCACCCAATCGATCATTATTTTCTACAACTTCTATCTCTCAAACCCTAGCTTTTCCAACCTCGTGCTTTCCTTGTTTGTCTCGACGACGATCAGGGATGTTCTGAGTGGCCTTGCCGACCTCAGAGCAACCCTAGGCGCACCACCTCCGACGGGGTCCCTCCCGAGGCGGTAATCTTAGGTCTTCACCGCGCCTCTACAGCCATCGGTCAGACCGGTGCCCCTGACCGGTCAGACCGGTCCGGGCAGGAGCTCGGCGAGTTCAGTGTTTCGACGTTTCCGCGCGATCTAGCACTCGTGTGTGTTGACCAGAAAAGCGTCAACATACTTTTGGCGACTCCGCTGGGGAAGAAAGATCAGGTTGCTGAAACCGTTCAATCTAACCTCAGCCAGATGGATGCTCGGTGTGAACTTGACATGAACAACATTGTCACCGCGTCGCTGGAAGATCTCTCTCCGGAGGAGCAGCAGAAGTTCAAGGCGCTACAAGAGTACATGCAAGTACAATTCCTAGCTGGCGTCAAGAAGGATCGATCCGGCAAGGTGGCAAGATTGAAAGAGTTCGAGTTGCCGGCGATCAAGCTAAACGACAACAACGTTGAGGTAATTCCCACTGTAAGTAAGAAACCCCCGCCTGAAACTTCTCCTATGAAATCCACAGTGGAAAGCGATGAATTACTTGCTTCATATATTGCTCGTTTAGAACGGTTAGAGGATCTTGAAAAAGATAGGGCTTTAGGTTATGCTAATAATGAAACTAATAGTAGTACTCCTAAAGTTGATCCTCAAGAGTCCCATCCTAGCTTAGCACCTCTGCCTGTAAATAATGGTAATTATGCATATGGTTTGACACCAAATCCAGCATCTGGTCAGTATCCTCAGTTTCAACCGCATAGGCCAAACATGGCCGCACCGGTCGAACCGACGCAGGGTACCGGTCAAACCGGTGCAATGGAGTTGGTGCCCGACCAGCCTTTGCCAATTTCTGTCGTGCCAAATCAGATGGTCCCTACTTTTTCTAATACAATCAGTAATGTTGGACCTCATTATAGTACGACAATGAATACATCGGCCTCCAAAAATATTATTCCGGACAATGTGTTTGAAAGTTACAGGCTAGCTCAAGCTAAGATAGCTCCCTACTTAAATAAGATGAATTTAGAGAATCCTCAACCACCACAGCCAAATAATCCTAATTGGGCGGAATTTAATAGATTTAAGGAAGATTTGACTAATGTGGTAAAAACCAAACTTGGTGTTGACATTGGTAATACTAATCTATATCAAAAGCCATATGATCCCGAGTTTGATAGATTTCCTCTCCCACGTGGTTGGCGTATGCCTGATTTGATTAAATTTAGTGGTGATGATGATCGGACCACATGGGAGCATATTAGTCAATACACTGCACAACTAGGTGAAGCTGGTGTCTATAATGCTTTGAAAGTACGCTTATTTTCTCTATCTTTGACTGGCACCGCTTTTGCTTGGTTTTCCTCGCTAGCTCCCGGTTCTATTATATCTTAGGATATGTTAGAACGTAAGTTTCATGATCACTTTTATAGTGGGAGCATACAATTAAAATTGACAGACTTAACATTGGTTAGACAAGGAAGAGATGAGACTGTCTCTGCCTATATTAAAAGGTTTAAAGAAACTAAAAACCGGTGCTTTAATTTGTCAATAACTGATATGGACCTTGCGGACATTTGTTTGAAAGGTTTAAGGTCATCCATTAGGGATAAGATAGAGGGCTCTGATTTTCTTTCGGTTGCACAAGTTCAAGTAAGAGCTTTAATTGTTGAAAACCGAATGAATAAAGAGAAAGATAATTTTAAATCACGTCGTTCTAATGTTCATGTTATTGATTATGATTCTGATAGTTCGGACGATAGTGATAAAGAAATTTATGCTGTTGAATTTGTTTGGCCCTCTAAAGAAAAAACTTATTCTTGTTCATCTCTTAAGCCGGCTAGTAAAGGTCGGCAAGAAGAAATTAAATTTACTTTTGATGTTTCCAAATGTGATCGCATATTTGATGAATTGCTTAAATCTGGAAATATCAAGTTAACTCATACTATTCCTCCACTTGAAGAGTTGAAAAGACGCGCATATTGCAAATTTCATAATTCATTTTCTCATGCTATTAATGATTGCAATGTGTTTCGTCGACAGATTCAATCGGCCATAAATGAAGGTCGTTTAACTTTTCATGAGATGCAAGTGGATAAAGCTCCTTTTCCAATCAACACCATGGATTTACAGCAGCCTAAGGTACTAGTTCGGCCACATCAAGCTGAAGTAACTAAAGGCAAGAACGTGGTAATCGGGGAGGCTAAGCCCGATTTGAGAGGAAAGGAGCTGGTTCGCAAAGTTGAGTATGAGAAGACTCCTGATGGCAAAGAGACCTTCAAGGTTACAGTGAGTGCCTCTGGACATGGGGGGCAAGGGTCGTCCACACCCGCCGATCAGCGACCGTCTGAGCCATCTCTGGCCAGACCGGTCAGACCGGTGGAGGTGACCGGTCAGACCTGTGCACCCCCAGGCCGTCCGAGGATGATCAAGCCAAGCCGTCCGGAGATTGGAAACCGGAAGCTTAATGTAGCAAAGAATCAGGGGAGTGGTCCTAAGCCAAAGGTCACTTTTGACATGCTATTTGATAAGTATTCCAAGCAAAAGGACATTACAAGTGATCGGCCATTAAAAAAAGGATGAGGTCACCTACACACCAAGGAGGGTCATCTTCACCTCCAAGGGCTGCTACAAGACCCAAGGGTGAATCATCACAGCAAGGGCAACGCTTTACTCCACCATGGGCATCATCAAGTTCAAATGCACCACGCCCGATTTATGATGACAATGGAGTGATGTGGGTGCCATACCAACAAACCTTTCATCCTGGATGGGGAGGACAGAAATCAGCTTTCGACAGAATCTCCAGACCTGTTCAAGACCGATTGGCTTCTCGCCATTCTGGTCAGGGTCACCAGACCCGATCGGTCAGACGGGTCGCTACCACCGGTCAGACCGGTGCAGCCAGAAAAACTGTGCCACCTCCCGTGAAGCAAGTTTACAGGCTGAAGCAAAAGGAGGAGGCGCAGAAGATGGAAGTTGATCCAGAGAGGACTACGAATCAAGATATTATTCAGATTGGGTCAATGGACGTTCCCGTTGGAGAGGATGGCAAAGGACCGATTGTTTCAAACAATAAAGTTGTGACATCAACTCCAGGGGTGTTTGCTGCTGCTAATGATCATGAGGCCAGTGGGAGTGGTTCCAACTCCAAGTACTTCTTGCCAAGGTGGTGTCCTCCCGGTTTGACTCGCACACAAAGGAGGAAGCTTCAACGCCTAAGGTTTCAAGAGAAGAGGGAGAAGGAGCTAGAGAAGCAAAGGGATGAAGCTTTCAACTAGTACAGGCCTATGGTACCTCAGGGAAAAGAATGGAGAGTCAAGACCAGCTCCCAGTCAGCACCGGTCGGACCGGTGGAGGGGTCGGTCAGACCGGTCACACCGGTCAGACCGGTGGATGTCGACGGTCAGACCGATGACCCAGATACACCGCCCGGTTTCTCTTCTTCGGTTCCTATGGTTTGTGATGACAAATCCACATCAGATCCTGCACCAGAAGACGATGAGGAGCTTGTTGATTACAGTTCTTCGCCCGAGCGCATGAATTTGGACATCAACGTGATCCATATGTCTATGGATGGTTATGTGCTCTCAGAGGAGGACGTTGCGCATCTTGACTTTGGGCCAAAGGAAGCTATTTTCCAGAAGCCTAAAGCTACTGAAAATCATCTGAAGGCTTTGTACATGAAGGGACACATCAATGGGAAGCCTATCTCTCGCATGCTGGTGGACGGAGGAGCGATCGTCAACTTGATGCCGTATTCTTTGTTCAAAAAGCTGGGAGGTTCAGATGATGAGCTGATCAAGACCAACATGACCGTCAGCGGTGTGGGAGGAGGCAAGCCGATGGGAGCTAAAGGCGTCGTCTCTATGGAGCTCACCGTTGGGAGCAAGACGTTGGCTACGACATTCTTCGTCGCTGAGACACAAGGTAACTTCAGTCTCATCCTTGGTCGTGATTGGATTCATGCAAATAAGTGTGTGCCTTCTACCTTGCATCAATTTTTAATCCAATGGGTAGGCGACGAGGTAGAGATTGTTCATGGTGATACATCGGCTTGTGTTGCAGTGGCCGATAGTCCTATTATGGATAATCATGAGAATCTTAAGTGCTTAACTGGTTTAGATTTATCTAATTTAAGGCTTATTGATTCTACCAAAGATGGCTTTGCTACTGTTGTCATGAAGCCGATCGTTGATCAGGCTAGAACCTCTCTTTTGATTTGATGGATGCAAATCTTGAGTGGTTGCAACAAAGGCGAGAGCACTATCAGGCGCATAAGAACGATATGTGTGAGGCCATCGAAGATTTTGATGATTTGAGCAAGTTAAGACAAGGGTTTACGTCGGCTGATCCTTTAGAGGAGGTTGATATTGGTGATGGCACTATACCTAGGCCGACATTTGTAAACAAGATTATTGATCCTTTGTTTAAATCTGAGTTAATAAAGCTGTTAAAGGAGTATGTTGATTGCTTTGCATGGAACTACAACGAAATGCCTGGTTTAAGTCGTGATCTAGTTGAGCATCGTTTACCTATTAAACCTAGTTTTAGGCCTTATAAACAATCTCGTAGAAACTTTAATCCTGATATTTATGACCGAGTGAAAGAGGAAGTCAATCGGTTACTTGATGCAAAGTTTATTTGGCCTTGTCGTTATGCTGATTGGATCTCTAATATTGTGCCTGTTGAGAAGAAAGGAACAAAAAAGCTTCGTGTTTGCATTGATTTTAGAGATCTTAATAGAGCTACTCATAAAGATGAATATCCTATGCCTATATCCGATTTTCTTGTTAATGCTGCATCCGGACATAGAATTCTTAGCTTTCTTGATGGTAATGCTGGTTACAATCAAATCTTTATGGCCGATGAGGATATATCCAAAACGGCTTTCATATGTCCGGGTTTTGTTGGCTTGTTTGAGTGGGTTGTTATGACTTTTGGATTGAAAAATGTGGGTGCTACTTATCAAAGAGCTATGAATTTAATCTTTCATGATTTGCTTGGCATCATAGTAGAGGTTTATATCGATGACATTGTTGTCAAATCGGCTGGAGATGATTCTCATTTAGCTGATTTAAGACTTGCACTTGAAAAAATGCGTCGGTACAAATTAACGATGAACCCACTCAAATGTGCTTTTGGTGTATCGGCTGGGAAGTTTTTGGGCTTCATTGTACATGAGAAAGGCATAAAGATAGATCCTAAAAAGATTGAGGCAATCCGGGATGTTAAAGCACCTACTTGTAAAAAGGATTTGCAAAAGTTCTTGGGCAAGGTAAATTACTTAAGGAGGTTCATTTGTAACTTGTCCGGGAAGGTGAATGCTTTTACTCCTTTACTTCGGTTGAAAATGATATTGACTTCACTTGGGGGGCAAAGCAACAAGCGGCATTTGATGAGATTAAGAGCTATTTGACTTCGCCACCTGTTCTTCAAGCGCCCAAGAGTGGTATTCCTTTCAAGTTGTATGTAGCGGCTGAGAAGGATGTAATTGGAGGTGTTTTGACTCAAGAAACCGAAGGCAAGGAGTACATTGTTGCATATGAGAGTAGAAGATTGCTGGACGCCGAAACAAGGTACACTTTTATTGAAAAGTTGTGTTTATCACTATATCATACTTGTACCAAGTTGAGGCATTATCTATTACCTAGTACTTGCATAGTAGTATGTCAAACCGACATAATCAAATACATGTTGCATAAACCAATTTTAAGTGGTAGAGTCGGCAAATGGGCTTATGCTTTAGTTGAGTATGATTTGCATTGTGAGCCATTAAGTTCAATGAAAGGTCAAATTGTTACCGACTTTATTGTTGGACATAGAGTAGATAAGCAACTTGATTTGAATGTCGGTTATGTTACTTTTACTTCATGGAAGTTGCATTTTGATGGATCGGTTTGCAAAGATGGTTGTGGTGTTGGAGTTGTCATTATTTCGCCAAGTGGGGCTGTTTTTGAAGCACTTAACTGATTGGATCATGATTGTACTAACAACCAAACCGAATATGAGGCTCTTCTATTTGGATTGGAGATTTTGCATGACATAGGTGTAAAACATGTGGAAGCATATGGAGATTCTTTATTGGTGGTGCAGCAAGTATCCAAGGTATGTCAATGTCTAAATGGTTTTTTAAATGCTTATCTTGATAAATGTTTAGACATCATATCTTGTATGGATGAATTTGTTATCTATCATGTGCCATGAGAGGAAAATCCTAGAGCTAATGCTCTGGCTCAGCAAGCATCTGGTTATAATGTTCGAAAAAGAAATTTTCAAGAACACAAACCGTTGCTTACAGCCGAGTGTTTTGCTCTGGAAGCACCAGTCAGGACGACGCAGCCGACCGGTCTGACCGATGTCACCGACCGGTCTGACCGGTCCCCTGGTTTTGGGTCGGCTAACGGCACCGGTCTGACCGATGTTCATGACCGGTCTGACCGGTCCCCTGGTAAAAGTTCCTCCTCGGTTTTTCGTGACAAAGATGAGGTGGAGGATTGGAGAAAGCCTTTGGTTGATTATTTGCATAATCCTAGCAGTTCAGTTGATAGAAAAGTTCGACGATGGGCTCTTAAGTTTGTTCTTGATGATGGTGAATTGTATCGTCGGACCGCGGATGATTTGCTTTTAAAGTGTTTGGGTCCTGATCAAGCTAGGTTGGCTATGGCAGAGGTTCATGAAGGTATTTGTGGTACTCATCAATCGGCACCCAAGATGAAGTGGCTCCTCAGGCGAGCTTGCTTTTATTGGCCTACCATGATAGCCGATTGTTTTAGGTACTACAAAGGTTGTGAAGAGTGTCAAAGACATGGAGATGTTCAGTTGGTGCCTGCTGCGTTGATGCATCCGATTATCAAGCCTTGGCCTTTTAGTGGATGGGGTTTGGATTTTATTGGCAAGATTCATCCTTCGTCGTCAAAGGGGCATTGTTTTGTGATCGTGGCTACTGATTACTTTACCAAGTGGACTGAAGCTATTCCTTTGAAGAATATGACACATAGAGAGGTGATTGAGTTTATTACTGGACATATCATACATAGGTTTGGCATTCCGCAGGCTTTGACTACGGATCAAGGAACTTCGTTCATATCTAAAGAGGTGTGTGAGTTTGTCGATTCTTATGGTATTAAATTACTCAATTCATCTCCATATTATGCTCAAGCAAACGGTCAAGCCGAGTCTAGCAACAAGACATTGGTGAAGCTCATCAAGAAGAAGATAGAAGACAATCCTAGAAGATGGCATGAGGTATTATCTGAAGCTTTGTGGGCTCATCGTATTTCTAGACATGGTGCTACTAAAATTACTCCTTTTGAGCTTGTGTATGGTCAAGAGGCCGTTTTGCCTGTTGAGGTGAATCTAGGCGCATATAGACTTGCAAAGCAGAATAATCTTGATGTTGAGTCATATTATGCTTTGATGATGGACAATATTGATGAAGTGACCGACAAGCGTATGGAGGCTTTGGAGGAAATTGAAAAGGATAAAAGGAGAGTTGCTAGAGCATACAACAAGAAGGTAAAAGCCAAATCTTTTCAGGTAGGTGATTTGGTTTGGAAGACAATTTTGCCTATTGGATCTAAGAGTAACAAGTTCGGCAAGTGGTCTCAAAGTTGGGAAGGTCCGTACAAAGTGGTCAAGGTTTGTTTTGGGAATTCTTACATGGTGGAGACTTTGCAAGGACAGCGGCTTCCGAGGGCTCTCAACGGGAGGTACTTGAAGAAATGTCATCCAAGTGTTTGGCAAGACGCGTGATAGGATATGGCCGATTTAAAGCAAAAATCGCCCTTAGACCAAAAAATGGCCGGTGAAGTGTTACATCGACCTTAGATTTATTTTTTAGACAGCAAGCTTTACTAAAAAACAGAGGGGCATATGTTCGCACCCAAAATTGGCACAAAGCCGATCAGGCTGACGCCACCGGTCAGACCGGTGTCCCTCAACGGTCTGACCGGTCGGGCGTCTTGTAGCCGATCCGGCAACGGTCACACCGGTCTGACCGGTGGGCCTGACCGGTCTGATCGGCGGATCCCGAGTCCGAGTAGAATTGAGGAGTGCTAGCGAATTTCGACTTGTAAAAGGATTCCTTGCGGAACAAGACCTCCCCACCCTATAAATATAAAGGGCCACGGCCGTTTGAGGTGGAATCACCCAATCGATCATTATTTTCTACAACTTCTATCTCTCAATCCCTGTCTTTTTCCAACCTCGTGCTTTCCTTGTTTGTCTCGACGACGATCAGGGACGTTCTAAGTGACCTTGCCGACCTCAGAGCAACCCTAGGCGCGCCACCTCCGACGGGGTCCCTCCCGACGCGGCGATCTTAGGTCTTCACCGCGCCTCTGCAGCCACCGGTCAGACCGGTGCCCCTGACCGGTCAGACCGGTCCGGGCAGGAGCTCGACGAGTTCAGCGTTTCGACGTTTCCGCGCGATCTAGCGCTCGTGTGTGTTGACCAGAAAAGCGTCAACAAATGGGAAGACGAAATCGCAGTTGGACTATCGGAGATGCCTAGATCTAGGGTTAGGGTTAGGAATGGTCAGTCACCTGCGCAGCCGGAGCCCGGAGCTGAGAGAGACGGCGAAGATGAAGACCAACCGGCACTCGTGGCCATGGGCCACGACGAGAGTCGGAGGCGGGAGGATGAGTAGAGGACAGGGAGGATCGGAGGGGGGGCCCAGGGACGGGGAGGCGACCAGGAGGAACCGAGGAGTCGCGGTGGTGAAGCTCAGATCTACGACATCTACTCACCAGCGGCGAGGAGATCGATGGGGAACAGGAGAGAAGGCGGCGGGGCAGTGGCGGATCCGCGGATCGGAGGCGGAGATGACGAGAGATGGAGAGAGGTTGCGGCAGTGCGGCACGTGGCGAATGGGGAATAGGATTAGGGTTAGGGCAACCGGGGGGACGCCAGGGGTGGTTTTTATACGCAGGCCGCCGCTCCTAATGACCGTTGGGGTTGGGCCGTTGGGGGAACTAGGGGAACCTCACCCGCGCGTTGCTGCGGGAATTAAGAAAATACAATGATTTTAAGGAAAATTTACCATGATATCATCTCTCGATGATAAGGACATGAGCATATTATGTAAAATTGAAATACCCGGGTAATGAGTATCACTATTTATTTAAACCAAAGTGGCAAGCTATTTGAACTGAAGTTTCTTATCCGAGTATAAACAAATATTCATAATGATCACATGGTGTATCTTGAAAAAAGAAGATGTAATTATTTATTAGAGTGAGTCCTTAGTGTGTCAAATCCCAGCAATCTAACATTAAACAGAACTAGTGCTTGAACATTTGCTTACCACAACGACAAAGTTATCTCTGAGCGACTCCTCCTCCAACTCCTCGAAGTAGTGCTTGAACACCTGCACTCACGCACAAAGTACCATGAACAAAACAACCCAGGCGCTGCAATGACATCAACATATCTGAGCAAACATGGAGGTGAGGGTACGTACATCTACGACACGGTGGAGGAAGAGGAGGATGCTAGCCGCGTTGCAGTTCTGGCGGGCTGCGGTGAGGAGAAAGACGTTGTTGTGCTGGATGAACATGTACGTGACGCCGGCGTCGTCGTACACCACCGGCGAGAGCACTTCCGCATCTCCCTACTCATTCCACAGGAACTCAGCACTGGGGCCGTGCAGATCTCAGGAGCAAACAGAAGGTGAGGCCCGGGGGGTGATCGTCCACTTACCTCCTTGTCAAGGAGCTTGGTGAAGAAACGCTCGGCCTGGAGCGCGGAGACGTCACCACGGTAGTCGCACCAGACGAGGACGCGGCCCTTGATGTCCAGCAGGAAGAGCGTGGACACCACGCCCGCCATGGTGGTGGGGGCGATCTCGTCCACGCCCGCCCACAGGATCTGGATCCGCACCCAAGCCTGCGCCCCTCTCTATCTGCGGCCGGCGGCGGCCATTCGGGAGGGGCGCGGGGGGAGGGGTGCCCTCGGATCTCGCCAATCACACCGACACCCGACGTGCTCGCGGCGGTACGGTGCTGCGGTGGATCGGAGCCGGGACGGAAAGATCGGGGAAGACGGAAGTGGAGGGGTGGGGAGAAGGGTAGGATCCGAATGGTTTTCTTACGGACGTCCCACTGGACGGTGGGGCCTGTATGCTGTCCGATGTGGATCTGCTCTAGACTCTGGTTGAGCATGTTGGAGGTCCACTCACACAGCAGCCAATCAGAAGCCTGAGAACTCCTTAAGAAGGGCTAGTGGGGAGCTCCTATATAGGAGTTATAGATGGGGGGGATAACGGGCCCTAGCCGGGTTGGCACTATTCACACCGTGCCGGGACGTGCCGCCCGGCGTGCTGGGGTGGCGGCCCACGCCCGGGCACAGTGTACGGGCCGGGCCGTGCCGGGCACGCGGCTTACCGGGCCGTGCCGTTCAGCGGGCTTTCGGGCAAGCCGCCGTTCACCGGGCCAGATGGACATCTATATGATCTCCTTCAATCGACCCAATTAAACGCTTGGCCCAAAGGCCCACAAGCACAAGTTTACACAGCTCAATAGGAATTTTTTTTATTTATATTATTTTTTTCTCTATTTTGCAAAAATAAATGGTCCGCCAGAAATTTAGCAAAACTATACATCTGTCGCCGTGGCCCACGGCAGTAGGGGTCCTACCGCCGTGCGGCACGACGGCAGGGGCTGTGGCCCACGGCCAGACGTGGGCCCGTAGCGTGCGACGGACATACCGCCGTAGCCCATGGCGGTATGTCGCAGGTCCTAGCGCCGTGGGCCACATCGGCAGCAGGCCTGGTGCCGCCGTGGCCCACGGCGCTAGGAACTGCTGCCTATATAATGCCGAAATTCAGCCGAAAATGTCATAATAATTCAAAAAAAAGAAAGAGAGGGGGAAGAGGAGAAGGGAGTGAGGAGGAGGTGGTGAAGGTGCGAAGCTCTGCCGGTTTTTCGTCTCGTTAGAACTGTGATAGTTTGAACTGTGATACTCTGGTACTTAATAGTTTGAACTGTGATAATAGTAAAAATATAGTTTTAGTGTAGATCTGCTTAGTAAAAATATAGTTTTAGTGTAGACCTACATAGTAAAATTATAGTTTTAGTGTAGATGGATTAGTAAAATCATAGTTTTAGTGTAGCTCTGAGTAGATATATTTTGTAGTTGCAGATCCACTTGTTAATAGCGTTTTTTTCATGCTGTCAGACATGTCAGATGCAGTCAGTGTCAAGTTGTATTTCGGTAATGGGCAGATTAGATATGGTGAACATGGAGTTGACTTGTCAGAATTTAATTCGGTTGACCATGTGATTAGAAGAGCAGTCGAAAGAACTTGGGGTCCATTACCAACTTTTTTTATAGGGCATTCCATGTAGATGCAGAGCAACATGACTTGTCCATTATGGCTCTAATCAACAGGAGTGAGTCAGTATATTGGGAGCTTATGCCACTTCAAGGCACTGAACATTGGAGGAGTTATATCAAAACAGCATGTGAAATTGGTTTGCCTGTGATGTTGTTTATCCAAGTTGTTCATAAGGCTGGTCTAGTAGTCAAGTGCATGAGGAGGGTAGTGCTGCTCACCAGGGTGAGGCTGAACTACAAGCAGGAGATGGTCCTGCAACAGAGCCACAAGAAGGAGATGGTGCTGCCACTGAGGCAGAAGAAGGAGATGGTGACACACCCTTTGAGGCCTGTGGTGAAATTGACGAGGGGGAAGTTAATGAAGAAGTACTCAGGCAGTACGAAATGGAAGCTGATGAGGATGAACGTGGGTTGGAAGAGGACTCCTCAGATGATGAGGATGACCCGCTAGTTCCAAGGGACTGGGACAGTTACAATTTCTCACAGCTATCTGTCAATCCTGGTGAGAATGTGTCCTGGGAGTATAGAGACAATCAGGTTTCTGTTGGCGCCATGTATAAGAGTGCAGTAGAGGTGAAGGATGCAGTGAAGAGGTGGGCCACCCTTACTCTGCAGAGAGAGTTCAGGGTAGTGAAGATTTCTTCACACATATATGATGTACAATGTGTGAAGCCCAACTGTCCTTTTCGAGTGTATGCTTCCAAGGGTAAGTGGAAAAATTACTGGGAGATTAGATCTGTTGTGGATCACACTTGTGTACTTGAGCAGCTAGATGCAAGCCATCGTAATTTGTCGGCCGGTTTTGTGGCCAGCCAGATGTTTGCTAAGATTGTGGAAAATCCTGCTTATGAGCCCAAGTCCATTATCTTGGCAATTGAGGAGAAATTTAGGTACCTGATAAGTTATGGTAAGGCATACATGGCGAAGAAGGTATTGGAGATGAGGTGGGATACTTACGAAGCATCCCACGACAATCTGCCTCGATTGCTGAACACAATTGCCACGCTCAATCCTGATAGTTATTATGATATCAAGACTTATAATCTTGTATCAAGGCCAGAGAAGCAAGTCTTGCAGCGGGCATTCTTAGCATTGGGTCCAACTATTGCTGCCTCCAAACAGTGTCGACCAGTTATTTGCATAGATGGCACATTCCTAACAGGAAAATACAAGGGCACAATCCTTACAGCTGTGGCTGCAGATGGCAACAATCAGTTGTTGCCATTGGCAATTGCTTTTGCAGAGGGAGAGAATGGTGACAGTTGGTATTGGTTTCTGGAGAGATTGAAGCAAATGGTGGTAGGAGATGTGTCAGACGTGTGTGTGATACACGATAGACACAAATGTATTTTGCAGGCCATTAATGACATCAAAGAAGGTAGTGAAGAACGTAACAGAGCAACACAATGGCCAGATGTGTATAACAGGTGGTGCATGAGGCATATGAGAGCAAACTTTCATAGCCAGTTCAAGAACAAAGAACTTACACAATTGTTCAAGCGCTTATGTTCGACCAATCAGGAGAAAAAGTTCTACGAGCTATGGCAAAAATTAGATGATCTGACGAAAAAATATCAGAAGAGATAGCTAAGAAGCCAATAAGTACTGAACCCGGGGAAGAGCCAGTTTCTCTGGAGGACGTGGGGCTAGATGCTCCAAATGTCAAAAGGAGAAGGGGACGTGCTGTGAAGACCTTCAGCCAGTGGATTCAGAATGAGCCTAAGGAGAAATGGTGTCTCCTGTTTGATAAGGGAGGTGTGAGGCATGAGATAATGACAACAAATTTTGCTGAGGTCTACAACGCTGTTTTACGTGGTGCCAGAGCTCTCCCTCTTGTTGGTATCATTGAGTTCTTCTTGTACCGCACAATAAAGTACTTTCTTGAGCGTGCTACTGCAGCACATGCAGCTATGCAGGACTGTCAAAAGGTGTATTCAACATGGATGACTGAGTACTTGACCACAAAACAGAAGGCTGCTCTTGCTCACAGAGCTTACCCACAACCTCTACGTCATGATCCTGGCGAGGAAGTTCAGTGGAAATATCAGATAAATTGCCAGTCCAAATCACAAAAAGCGAATGGTGAAATAACAATACAACAAACAGTTATTGGGAATCAGACATACTCATGCTCTTGCCAGAAGCCACTGCTGCTACACTACCCCTGTTCACATGTTACTGAAATTTACAAAAAACAAAAAGCGAATGGTGAAATAACAATACAACAAACAGTTATTGAAATTTAAAAAAAAATCCTACCGCCGTAGGGCACGGCGGTAGGTCCATACATACTGCCGTGGCCTACGACGCTACCTGGAGGCCACGCTGCCGCCTGGCGGTAGGCTCCTACCGCCGTGCCGCACGACGGTAGGCCCCTAACGTCGTGGCCCACGGCGGTATGTGCCCTTGCCAGTGGGCCACGACAGCAGATGTATAGTTTTGTAAAATTTCTGGCGGACCATTTATTTTTGCAAAATAGGGAAAAAATATAAAAAAAATTCGCTCAATAGCCTGTCCATCGTCCTCTCGCGCTCGCGCTAGTCAACGCCGACGGCGGATGCAGGCAACGGCGAGCTAGCGAGGGCTCGGGGCTGACCTCCCATCTTCGGGACCTACTGACCTAGCGAATCGACGACTACAGGAAGCGCTCGACCAGCGGGAGCCCGCCGGAGCAGCTGCGCTCGGCACGTTGGAGGCCGACGGCGCTCGGCACCTTGGAGACCTGGATCTCGGCAAAGCGGCGGCGCTCGGCGAGCTGTAGTTGTAGCGGACTCTCCGCGTGGGCAGCGAATTGACGTGGCGGCGCCCATACATGCGTGTAAGTTTCTGCTTCGACTCTTCGATCGTTTCCTTGCGCTGAACATTGGAAGGAGAAGGAAGAACTTCGGTTGAGCTTCGGTGAAAATCTTCGATCGTTTCCTTGCACTGAACATTGGAAGAAGGAAGAACTTCGGTTGAGCTTCGGTGAAAACCGAACACCGAATTGAAAAAACCGACACCGAAATTGTCGGTTTTCGATTGTACGACCAACCGTAATTCTGCAACTAGCCCTAGGCACGAAATACCGAGAACCGAAACCGAACCCAAAAAAACCGAACCGAAAAGTGCCGATACCGAGTAATTCGGTTCCTGTTCGGTTCTGGGATCCTGGGAACCGAATGTACCGAGTACAATCGGTAAATTACCGAAGGGAACCGAAATTACCGAAGGGAACCTAACCAGCCAGCTATACTGCTATAGTCCCTCACCCCCTCAGGCAAAAGCGGCCCATCAAGGCCCAACCGCGCAAGGCCGCAAGTCAACAAGGAAAACCCTAGAGCCTCTCCCTGTCCCTCGTCCGTCTCGGCGCCGCAGCCGCACTCCGCGAGGCGCGACCGCGCGAGTCTGCGTCCGCGTCCGCGCCGCGTCCGTCACCTGCGCCGCGCCGCCGCCCTCCGCACTCCGGCCCTCTGCGCCGCCGCACTCCGCCCGCGCACTCTCCCCACGCCGCCGCACTCTCCCCGCGCCGCTGCGTCTCCGGCTCTCCGTGACCCCGCGCAACCCCAAGCTGGCAACAGCGAGGTGGCGACCCCACGCCGGCAAGCCGCGACCGGCGTGGCGGCGACCCAACGCGGCCCCGGCGGCCACGCCGCCGACCCCGAGCACCACGGCAACCTCAGTTCCTTCCTGCTGCAGGCTGGTTCGGTATTTTCGGTAAATACCAGTACCGAACCGAATACCTTCAGTACCGATTCTTTAGGGGTACCGATCGGTTCTGAGTTTTCCGGGAACCGAATTACCCGGGGTAAGGGTGATCTGCAACACCCGAATGCCCCACCTCTACACGCGACGGGGTGCGGCGGCGGGCAGGGGCGCACGGGAGGAAGGAGGCTAGGTTTAGGTGTTTTGGGCCTTTGGTGGGCTGTTGTTGGGTTTATAATTCATTTAGATGTTCCCGAAGATTATATAGGAATTCCGCCACCGGCCGTGCGCTGTGCGCGAGAACGCCGCTGGCTGCGCCGCCCCGACCGGACTCGCTCGCGCCGGCGCTCCAGTCCTTCGATCACGCGCGCTCGCCGCTGCCCCGCCCCGCCCCCAAGCGCGCGCCTGGGTCGTCCGCGCGCTCCGGCGGCCGCCTCCTCGGCTCCTCTCCGCTCCTTCCGCGTAATGGCTTCCTCTCTCTTATATCGCGGGATCTCTCCTCATTGCCTCTGAGCGCTACCATTCGGGCCATTCCGACGATTTATAGTGTGAAAAGACGCGAGTTCTTTTAGATATCTGTGCTGGGTGCGCGCTGGTTCGGGCATATAGTTTAGATGACAGATCTCCGTTCTGACTCCGTTGTTCTCAGACTGCACACTGAAGGATCGATCTTTCTTTTCATTTCTTCTCTCTCTCTTTTTACTTGAAGCTGCACTGTATCTGTACCCACGCACTCTACTGCCATTCAAGACTCGCTCCACCTGCGATTTTCTAGATCTTGAAATTGCATCGGTTAAGAGTAATACTGGATTACTGGTTTGCATCTGTGTAACCTTTGCGATTGTTTTCATTTCTGTTGCTGGTAGGCCCTAGCTTGCTTCAGTTCATTGAGATCACTTTCATTTTATTGTTTCACTCTTATCTCTGATGTGTCTAAGTCAAATTCGAACCTCCCTGTCGTACTCGCCCAATCAATTTCATCGTTATGTTCACTGATTGTTTCATAGACTGAAAAGGTATTGCATATATTGGTGGTGCAGTGTATTCTGAGGATGTCTTGGGGTCAAGGTGCTAAGAGGCCAATACTAGGGCTTCTGTTCCGTGCTCAACAACAATCTTGCTGGGCACATAGATACTCTTCCTCAACAATCCAGGCCCATCAATCGGGCACTGGTGTTCCCCGAGATGCCGTTTTTCATAGGAGATTCAGCTCTGAGGTGCCTGCTTCGGAGCAAATGAACCTTATTAAGCAACTCCGACAACGAACAAGTGCTCCAATCAAAGATGTCAAGGCTTCTTTAGTTAGCTGCAACTGGGATATCGGTTAGCTCTTCTTTATCAGTGCGGAAGCATAATTTAGTTGACATGTTTGTTTAGTTCCACTTTCCCTATTTGAGTTTGTTAAATTCTTTCAGAGGCTGCACACAAGGACCTAAGGAAGAGAGGTGTTGCTCTTGCTGCCAAGAAGTCATCGCGGACTGCTGCTGAAGGTTTGCTAGCTATTGCACAAGATGAGAAAAGGGCTGCTGTGGTTGAGCTTAACTGCGAAACTGATTTCGTAGCAAGAAATGATGTTTTCCAGTATCTGGTTGGTTTCTTTTCTGGTAACAATTTTATCTTAATTATCGGCAGCTGCTGCTGTGTTGATATCTTTTTAAAACTGTTACACATAAAAACAAGTTACGAATTAATTGGATAACAATTTAGTGGCAGTTCTTCTAGATTCATTTCTTCAAGACAAGTACATAGTGATTGGGAACTTAAGTTTGTCTCTATTTAGCACAATTAAATCATTTGTTAATTACTTGAAGAGTAAATGCTGATCTCTGCTTTGGTACATGTGAAATACTAGAGCTGATGGTATTTCATCCTTATCTGTCACTCTTCCGTAAAGTAGATTATGCATGCTCATATTCAGTTGTTCTAATTCATTGAATTGTGTAATTCCTTAAGCGTGTAGTCTACGATCACTACACGACCTGTACAAAATCTTAAGCTTTAATTATTTATATCTTCCATTTTCATGCACCATGCAGGCTTCATCACTGGCAAAAATGGTTTTATCTGCTCAGGGTCCTGGTGAACTATTTATGCCTTTTGGTCCTGAATATATGGAGGTATGGCATTATCCGTATGTGGGCATCCCAAATTCGTAGATCCTGTCAAGAAAAAAGTAATGCAGCATCACATCAAACCTTTTTCCTAGTTAGCTATGTCTAAGTAACCATGTTTTTCTCCGACCTTGCAGAACATGTCTATCAATCTAGATCATCCTAAGCTCAATGGGGAAACTACTGTCCAAAGTGCTGTTACAGAAGTTGCTGCCATGGTTGGGGAGAATGTAAAACTCAGAAGAGGTTTCATGTTGTCCACGACTGGGCATGGCGTTGTTTCATCTTATATGCATACCTGTCCTCAGCCAGGTGATGAAATTTTAGTTTTTAAAAATTAAACAGGAATAAGGATGAAATATTCAGATAACTGAGCATTCCTCTTTTGTTTCAGGTTTGGGTCGTATTGCTGGATTGGTCACACTGGAAGCAGAAGATAGTAGTTCTCTCCTTGATGCTCTCAAAACAGTTGGGTCGTCTATTGCGATGCATATTGTTGCAGCAAAGCCATTATTCTTAACAAAAGAACTGGTTTCTGCTGCAGCTCTAGAAAATGAACGTGACATACTGCGAACTCAGGTACATTATTTTGATAAATACCACTCTTCCTCCAGCATGTTGGTTCATGGAAACTTTGCTACTCTCAAATTATGCATATTTGACTTCTCTTAGGTTGGGTTTGGTTTGCTGCCATGGCTGTGGCATGCTGCACTTTCTGAGAGCGCTTTACCTCATGTCATATGATCATGCTAATTTACTTCAGAAATGAAATGGCATGACGTTTGATGCCTTGTAACATTCCAGGCTGAAAGTTCAGGGAAATCCCAAATGGCTATGGATAAGATGGTAGAAGGTCGATTGAGGAAGTACTTTGAAGAAGTTGTGCTCATGGAGCAAAAATATATTTTGAATGACAGCATAAACATTAAGGTAATCCGATAGATTCTTTTCACATTTGATGATATACTGCTCTGAATTGTCTGTCCCTAATAGCTTTACTTCTTGCCTTCTTGGTGCCATTCTTTTCATATTTGATGATATGGTACTCTGAATTGTCTGTCCCTAATAGCTTTACTTCTGGGTGCCATTCTTTTCAGACTGTGCTGAATGACTTGTCAAAGGAGGTTGGTTCTAAAGTAACAATTGGTAAATTTATCAGAATGCAAGTTGGAGAAGGAGTTGAGGTACCATATTATATTACTGTAGTTTTACTTGAAACCACTATTGCATTTTGTGTTCACATAATCAATTGTCAACTTCCGTGTTTTGTGTTTGGCAGGCTTGATGCCGCTGATGGGTTGTAGGCTGTGGCTGGCGATGCATGGATTTCATCCGGAGATAGATCATTTGCGATCATTAGGATAAACACTTTGAAGTTAGATACCTTAGTTCCCCAAGAAGTTTATCTCCTAGTTGCCCCAACCATGGGGTTGTATCATTTTGCATATGCTGGCCAGTCACCAGTCAGCCAGTTAGAAGTATGGAGTACGTTTAGAGCAACATTTTCTGAAAGGCTCCCCTTCCGAAATTGAATTGAGCTGAATAATGGCCAAGCAAGGTAGTTATTGCATGCTGGCCTTGTTTTGGTAGTTCTAAGGCCACCACACCAGTTTCCGTCACGTAATTTGAGCCTGTTTTGTTGGCAGGAGCTTCAAGTGGTCAATGGTCGAAACCACCGAATGGCAAATGCGAATGACAGGAGCTTCAAGTGGGCAATCGGTGGGTGGTTTCGACCATTGCACTTGGGGCCTTGGGCGGCCACCTGCCTCAAGGGCGTAGCCGTATTTTAACCAATGGAATCCTCTAGCATCGATGAGATGTGCGTGGCTGCAGCAGCCGAGTGCCACTCCTTGCCGTGCTTTCTTGCATTACGCCCTGTCCACAAAGACCACGCCCCGCACATGATCAGCTCAGCTGTCCTTGCGGTGCAGTGTTTCCTTTGCCCAAGTCGCCTAATGGAGCTTTGGAACTTTAGCCCCAGTCATCTTCTTCACCTCATCCCAGAACCTCCTTGCCACCGGACATTCAAAGACTATATGAAAAAGAGATTCAGTTGGATCTCCACAGGTTGGACAAGCCGCTTCCCGTTCCACATGGCCACGGTGTAGCTCCATTTTGGTAGGGAGAAAGTTGTGTACAGCTCTCCATCAGAAAATACGAATTTTGGGTGGAATTTTCAACTTCCATAATTTCTTCCACACCCAAGAGCCACCAGACAAGTTTTATGCATTCCCCTTGTTCACCTCTGCTTGTGAGTGTTCCTCCTTGAGAAGGCGATATGCAGATCGAACAGTGTACAAACCAAACTTTTCATGGTGCCAAGCAATTGTGTCTTCCTCCATTCGCAGACCGGGTCTGATTTTTAGAATTTCCTCTGCATCGATCGGTATGAAGGTCTGTCGAACAAAACCCTCATCCCATAATCTTGTCCCTGAAACAAAGAGCTCATCCACATGCTGCACTGTTGTGTTCTCAAGTTGAATGAGCAGCCTCATCGAGTTTAAACCCGATTATCATTCCAAATAGGGAAATGCTACCCTTCAGCCGTCCGGACGCCGGACGGTTCGTCATCGCGAAAAAACAGACGCGGGCCCCACCTCAAAGCCTTATCCCTTCCCCCTAGTTCCCTACAGAACCGCATCCTCGCCTCCCTCCATTCTCACGCGCCCCCTCACGGCGGCGGGCGTGCCGGCCCAGATCCGGTGGTACGACGGAGGGAGAGGGGGCCAGCGCGGTGGCAGGAGCACCGGCGGCGAGTCGGAATCCGGCGAGTCGTGGCGAGCTGCCCCGCGCCTGACCTCTCCCCCACGCCTCCGGCTTCTAGGTTGGCACCGTCCTCCACACGCCTGCTGCAAGGCTGCGGCCCCACCGGTCCCGGAGCTCCACGGCGAGCTCCTCTGTCGGGGATCTCGCCTGGAAAAGCGCCTGCAGGGCCTTGGAGGAGCACCTGGACGAGGAGGGGCGGGCGAGCGCCGCCGCAACATTGCAGAGATGAGAAATCCATGGGGCATGGATCCCGACTCGAATGCCTTTCGCTATATACCGAGGGCCACAATTATTGAGCATAGATGTGAGTCTTTCAGCACACAACAAAAACAAATATGGAGAGATCGGGTCACCCTGCCTGATGCCTCTGGTCGGAGTGAAAGACGGAGAGAACGCACCATTAACTCGTACCGAGAACGAGACAATGGTAACGAACTTCATGAGCTCACACCATCTCACTGGGAAACCAATAGCAACCATGACTGCGCGTAAATATTCCCATTCCACAGGATATATGCCTTAGCCGTATCAAGTTTCACTGCACAGGCGTCGTTCTTGCCTTTCTTCTTCCGGCTTCTAGGTTGGCACCGTCCTCCACACGCCTGCTGCAAGGCTGCGGCCCCACCGGTCCCGGAGCTCCACGGCGAGCTCCTCTGTAACACACTCATAAGTTTTTCTGAAATTATGTCATCCAGTATCCATCTCAATAAAGCGACCATAGCTTTAGAGCAGATTTTATAGAGCACATTGCAGAGAAAAATGGGCCTGAATTGTGTGAGTTCTCGTGGATTCGCCACTTTTGGGATAAACTAGCACATTCTGATTCACCTCCTCGCTCATCCCCCCAATTCAGAAAACCTAGCACTGCATTCACCACTGACTCTTTCAGACGCTGGAAGAAGCCTGCCGTAAGGCCGTCCGGGCCTAGTGCTTTGTTCGGTCCCATTTGAAACAGTGCCTTTTCAACATCTTCCGGTGTGAAGGGCTGATCCAACGTTTCAGCCATTGCAGCCGTGATCTTCCTCGGGATGTGTTGGCACACCAACGCTGGATCAAGATCAGCCTGCACCGTGAATAATTCCTTGTAGAAATTGTTTGCCATCTCCTCCAAATCATCTTGTTCCGATACTAATGCCCCCTCTGAGTTCTTCAGAGCTTGCATCCTATTGGAACGCGCCCTTGCCTTGGCCTTGGCCTGAAAGAAACCCGTGTTTCGATCCCCTTCCCTCATCCACTCGACACGGGACCGTTGTCGTTCCATAATTTCTCCCTCTTCAAGGCTTCAGACAGCTGACTCATCAGCTCTTTTTCACGGATCGTCGCCCCCCTTATAAGGTAGCTGATCTCTCCTCTTCTATTTGTGATTTCTGTGTTGCAACCTTCCGTTTCACTGAACCAAAAACCTCTTTATCCCAAGAACTCAAGGAGGATTGCAGTTTGGATAATGAACCTGCCACAAAGTTCAAATGAGCCAACCCCCGTCATGGGTCCCAAGTTTCCTGCACAAAAGCCATATAATCATTGTGGTGTTGTCACATATTCTCATACCTGAACACACGCCTACGTCTCCTTCTCCTTCTCTGGGTGATCTGTTCCAACTTACGCAGATCAATCACTAGCGCACAATGATCCGATTCCATGAGCGGAACTTGTGTGACAGATGAGTCTACCAGCAACTCCATGAATTTGTGGTCGTCTAGAGCTCTGTCCAGCCTCACCTTCACATTTCTATCCCCCCTCTTGTCAATTGTCCCAAGTGTAGGGCAGACCGTTGAACCCCAGATGGACAAGCTGGCAGTCCTGTACCACGTCCTTGAATGCCGCAATCTGCTAGTGTTCTCTTTCATTTACTCCAAAGTGCTCCTTCGGTGCTAACACTTCGTTGAAATCCCCAAAACACAGCCATGAAACATCCAGCTGCGCTCGCAAGAACCTCAATAAGTACCAACTGTTTTTACGCAAATCGTGTCTCAGCTCTCCAATCAAGCCTGTAAGGCGCCATTCCCGAACCCCCAAACTTAGGCACAAAAGAACCACATCTATGTGGGATTTAGAAACACTCTGTATTGCCACCGTGACATCGCCTCTCCACAGTAGCAACAAACCTCCACTCAGGGCATCCGAGCTCACTGCTTCACCAATTGAAACCCCAGTTTACTCTTCAGACCTAGAGCACACTCCTTGTTCATTCGTGTTTCCATAAGAAACACCACCGTGGGCCTCCCCATCTCCACCAGGTGGCGGAGTTCTTGAACTGCCTCGGGCTGCCCGCAGCCCCGGTAGGCAATGACTTTTACTCCAATGCTTGAGGATTTTATGAGCCGTCCATCGATCCAGATCGAATGGTTTAAAAATAGGAGGAACATGTTACAAGGAACCAATGTTGTGGACCGGAACTAAATATTTGTTGGCCAGGAATCAAATATTTGTGGGCCAGGAACTAATTCTGAAAAAGAAGGAAATGGTACATCGGTATTTTCACCCGTCGGCCCAGATAGCTCGTTGCTGGCCGGGGGAGCCGCGTAGGGGAGGGCCCGCGGGAAGGCCACATGTGGGAAGGAGCCGCGGCCTGGGGGCAGGGCTGCTGGGGGCAAATCGTAGGGAGCAGCTCGGGGGGACGGCAGCGGCGGGTGCTCGGAGGGGCCGCCGGTGGGCGCGGGGATGTAGAGAATGATGTGTGCGGGCATAGGATGCGGAGGTAGGAGTCGCGAGGCGGAGCAGCGGCGAACCTGGACGAGGAATAAATTCCGGCTCTTAGGCAATTCATTGTGCCCGAAGGGGACTGCTTCCGCAGCCGCCGCGGATAGTGCAACATTTGTGGTGGATGATCTTCGTTGCTTCTTCAGCAGCTCTTCCATCCCATCCTTCTTCCCTGCAGCACACGCCACTTGAGTAACCCTCACATTAACCAAGCCTCTCGGGATCAGCGCTGATGTTTCCACAAACGACAAGTTAAGGTCAGGCGTCGGGTCATCCAGTGCCCCGGTTGTCTTTGACTTTCTCTTCCTGACCGTTTTCTGCACTTCACCCTTTTTTGCTTGGAACAATGGCCGGGTGGTACGTGACAACAAATCTTTACCCATTACAATATCCACCGCTTTCGCCTTTAAGGGGAGATGTGACTTCCCCCCCTGTCTCCTATTGATTCTAAACTAGAAACCTAAGCGGCGCAGATTCTAATAGGCAGCGAGCGCTGTCAGCGTGGCGTGGACGCCGCAGACCTGGAGGTCAGCGGCACAGCAATGGAGATCGTGGCCGGAGAAACCCCGATCTAGATCGGGATCACAGTCGCCTTCCCCGCGCCCAGGAAAAGGGGAGCAGTTTCCATTTCTGTTTAGATCGTAGAATGCGTCACATGTTCAGACACACGAGACTTGATAATGTATGTATGCATTTAAGTTAACGATGGGTCAACAAAATACAGTAGCATCTTTTGCGACATCTACTTCCCTATAATTTCTAGTTACAGCACCACTCAATCCAGACACTGCAAAATGGTGGACTCTACCAATCAACCACTGATCAACTAACTTGCCCAAAAGATCCATGATGAAGGAATACAGTTAATTTAGTCACGCAAGCATAGAGGATATACATGAGTTGGGCACCAACTTTGCTACGCTACTCGGACTCTCTTGTGATTAGGACTCGCGGCATCCCTCACGCCTTTGCCTGTCACTGCATACGGTGCTGAAGCTACTGGAAGTGAAGGAGACTTGTCCAGGTGTGCATACCGATCATTCCCATTCCAGTAGAGAATCAGTCGATTTGTGCACGAGTGGGACCAGCTGTCACCTACATAACAAAGATCGTTATCCTAATGTCTTGGAAAACACAGTTCAGGTGTCCCATCCAAGAAATATTCAAATGAGAAAATGCTGCGAAAAAGAAATAGACAACACAATTAACCATCTACTTGAAAACTAATTTTGTCAAACATCCATCCAAGCACACTGGGAAAAATACTAGTTATTGCCATAACTTGGACACCATCAGAACTATAATCACTTTACCATTACATCAGTACTTGGCATGGAAAACCTGTTCCTAACTAATCCAAAGGAACAGTATTATGTAACTTCTAGGTGCATTATATGTAGACTTGTCTGGTTGTATATATCCAATTTTCAATTCAGATAAAGGGGGGCATTCTGTTTTTATAAAAGATAGCAATATCAATGACATGAACGTGGCTATAAATATAAATAACCAATGAGGTTACTGGACTGTGTTCTCTATGAGGTTCTATAAATTCCCACATTAATGAACAGAAAAGGAGGAAATGACAGCATAAGCTATTCAATTAATTGAGATCAGAAGCGAAGAATCCACAGGTTTTGATCCTTAGACCACGGGGGTAAACACTACCATAAAGGTAAGCCAGCAGAAGAGGCTGGTTGGGATGAGAGGACACTATATGTTGGAATGACGAATTTGGGTGCAGGGATTATACTAATTCATCCTCATTGCTTGCCTAAAATAGGTGCCATGACCTCCCACATATAAGAGCAGGTCTAAACAAATCCAATTTATCAAACCTTATATATTTTTTATTTTACAGCAACAACTAGATTATTTAGAGATAAACCAAAGCTAAGTTTGAGGATTGCTGCTACTGTGCTATCACCGCATTTTATATCACTGCTTGATTCCGTGGAGCCATTAAATAATAGCAATGCATTATTTAACAAGAGATGTATGCATGCTGATTGTGTGAAAACCACAGCTCCAGTTTCAATTTCTAGCATGCAATTTGGCCAGTTCATATATACTGTTAATTGGATTGGACCAAAGTTTTCCTTGTCATTAGGTAAAAAGCTCCAGGTGCCTAAACATTTCAGTGGTATCAGAAATGCGTGAGTACAGAACGGTGTAATCCTGATAACAAGATCACAAGATTA
This sequence comes from Cenchrus fungigraminus, assembly GCA_036936925.1. Classification (NCBI taxonomy): domain Eukaryota; kingdom Viridiplantae; phylum Streptophyta; class Magnoliopsida; order Poales; family Poaceae; genus Cenchrus; species Cenchrus fungigraminus. The sequence continues at coordinate 39,824,747 of CM072778.1, read as the reverse complement.
TGACTTTTTTGTTTCAGAAGTTACAATAGGAACCGTAAGCATCCAAAATTGATTGGAGGTGAAAAAAGGGTTATAATTGCATGAATAATGACTGACCTAGAGCAAGAGTCAACTGAAATGATCCTTCTGTAAATTTAGTAGTGACTTGGTTCAACAAGACAACCTGCTCAACAAAACAAGATGATTGTTTAGCAATTCATACAATTATAATAGTCACAATTTGATTTTTAGGAAATTCAGAAGTCATATAAACAATCAAGCTCAGTTCAATTGGTGGAGTTTCCCTTTCTTACTAGTTTAACCATAGCTGACCGACCTTTAGTGAGAAAATAAAATGAAAACATGTAAATCTGTTTTAGAACGCGAATTATGATGGTAGTTGCCATCGCAAGTGTTGTGCACCCATCATAAACATGATGAGAAACTTACTGCCAAGTTGTATGCCTTTGCAATCTTCATTAACTTCAATGATAATCCACTGAGCACTCTGGTCCGCAGAGCCAGATCATCAAAATCTTGTCGAAAGTGGAAAGTGACACTGTCAATAATAACTATACGCACCTGTAAAGTAGAAAGACAAATATTTACTTTTGAAATGCTACATTAACTGTTGCATATTGCAAAAAAAGATGGGAGGAAAAATATTGCACATTACAGTTCCCTATTGCAAAAGCATACATCAACTTGACGAAAAATGTTGACAAAGCAATGGAAAATTCAGGTATTCAAGTCAAACATGAGAAGTCAACTGTTCAGAAACTCACATCTTTATGCTCCCCTAGGAATTTTTCCAGGTAGTTTATAGCAGCAATCTGTTCCGTGTAGCTGCATATTCGGAAGTAATAGATGTCTGCCAGGAAATGCTCAGGCTGCAGTTGTTTATGGCCAGATGAAGACTTTTCATGGCTGTGCGGAAAGTGCTCCAGTATGTCACTGATACACCCTTCAGCTATTTGGTACACACGTTCGACCATGAAACTGCCCTCCGTGTCTGTTATGATGAACAAAATTGCTATTAGGCTTTCTCGATAAGGCACAAGATGATAGGTGTTATTGTTCCCAAACAAAAAAGATGATAGGTGTTCTTCTGTGAAGTCATTTACCAATATAAACTGCTTTCCCACCAAGGCCACCATATTCCACTGGGATTTGGACATTGATTGCTAGTTGAATCCTGAAGGAAAGTTTGTATTTAGTAGGGAGATATATGGTGCTTGCAATGAGTAGTAAGCACAACATACCCCAGTTGAGTTTTACCAACCCCTGGAACACCACCTGAATAAAATTAGTGCTATGCATTAGGTGATTAGGTCAGTCACTTCAGATACATCAACTGAGAAATTATTTTAGATAAAACTACTTGATAGTGCAAGCAACACGATGAGAGGAGCGGGATAGAACAAGAGAGAACACCAATGTCCTACAATTCATCAGAATAGCACAAAAGCTGGACAGGAGATCACTAGAAATACATGAAGCATCTAAACAAGCACAAGTTACATACACAAGTTACATACACCTGGCTAATGGATAAAGAATTGCCGAATGCCCAATATGTTATATATTTGATCAATAGCTCCTACTTGATCCTCGGAAAGTATACTCACCTATCTCAGTGACTTCTTTGCAGTGAATCCCACCACCAAGTATGTTGTTGAGGTCACCGGAACCAGTAGTGATGTGTTTCTGTGACTGCTCATCAGAGAGCATATCCCACGCATTCTGAGCTCCTGCAAATGTATTTATATCAGTATACCAATTTGGTCATTTCTATTATGGTTCATTGATAGAACCTTCAGAGTTCAGAGCACCAGATAAATCAGCACAAGTCAGCTGCCCTTGTTTATGGGAAATGGAATGCAAAATAACAAGAAAAAAGGTCCCCCTCTCCCAGAGTGTTTCCACTTTCCATAAACAAAGAATACAAGAAGTAAAACACTGCCTACTCAATCACATATCACGAAACTAGCTTACAGAGTGGTACATCAATACTGACAGATTCCATTACACGTTATTTGCTAAGCACAGAAACCCAATACCGTGCATCAACGAATGTAAACCGTGAGACACAATTAATGGCACACTTGCACTTTTACAATTAGTAAAAAGAAAACGCTAATTAGTTACCAGAAAAGGAAAACACGAATTTGAGCGAGATCGGGATAATGCATTTCACCTCAAGGGAGAGGATAAAACTGAAAACCTCAAACACAGGGATATACTCGATTATCGCAAAAGAAGGGCATTCTTACCCTAAACCGCACCTGCACTACACTATACTGGATTCAATTTCACTGCTCGCCGTACAAAGAAAAGCGGGGGCAAACAGGAGCAGCTGAAACAAGCTAGAGCTTTACCAGCTAGTATAGGTGCATTCCCGCTCGACGCCATCCCCTTCCAGTAGAGGGACGACGAGGGAGACGCCGACCACGCCCACGCGAGAAGAATTCGCTCGCGGTGGCGGCGGTTTGCCTGCGGCCCTGCGGCGGGGTGGGGCTCGCTTGTGGGGAGTGCCAGTGGAACACTAGAGGTCCCGATGGGCCTTAAGGCCTATCAGCGGCGGACGGCGGGCCTTGGGTTGCTCGAAGCCGATTTTTTTTATATGCCCCGATAATTTTTTGGGTTATTTGGTTCCAAGCCATTACTATTTTCCAGAGTTGGAGAAACGCCATTACTATTCGTCTTATTGGAAATTTGCCACTGCAATTTTTCGACTCTCACAAATTTGCCCTTTTCTACGTCTGGCGTGTACACAAACCCACCCGCAGGCGACGTATTCTCTTATCTCACCAAAATGCCCCCTTTCATCTTCTTCCTCCTTTCCCCATCCTTTTTCCGGGCCCCTCCCCTGCTCCTCCGCTTTCGTCGCCGAGCCTTGGGACGTGTGGCCTGCTCCCCTACTCCCTGGCCTCCGCAACGCGCGGAAGATGGTTGGCGGCGCGGCTCTCTGACGCCTCCGCCCGCCGCGGCTCTCTGACGGCGCGCGGTGTTCCTCCGCCTCCGCTCGCCATGGCCGGCGGCGCGGCACTCCAGTGCCTCCTCCCACCACGGCCGGCGCGCGGCGCTCCTCGACTGACACCCGGCGCGCACCAGGTGCTGGACCCCTCGGCGCAGCGTGAGGAGTTCGAGGCGCGCCTCACCGGCGACGGAGGAGGAGGTGGCGTGGCAGCCCGCCAGCTTCGACTGGCGCGACAGAGGCACCGTCACCGACCTCAAGACGCAGGGCGCGTGCGGGTGGTGCTGCTCATTCAGCACGACGAGCGCCGCCAACTTCCTCCCACCGCATCTGTCTGCGCCGGCGCCCTCCGCCTCCGGCTGGCCGCCGCGGCTCCTCCTCCCACAACACCGCTGCTCGTCCCTGAGGATGCGACGCTCCTCTTGCCGCGGCTCGAACCTGCTGCGGAAGCTGCCTGTGCCCGTGGCGGCGCATCTCACGCTCGTGCCAGCGCTCCCTCGCGCCCACGCCCGCAGCGGCGAAGAGACGAGCGGCGCTCCCTCGCGCCCACACCGGAGAAAGGGCGCCGTGCCAGGGATGAGAGAGGAGGCGGCGCCCGCGCTAGAGGAGGAGGGCGTCGGCGCGGCGAGGAGTCGTCCGCGGTGGGGGGCCCGCCGGCGACGGCGGCGGCGGCGGGAGCAGCAAAAGCTGTTGGACGGAGGGCAATTTGGTCTTATACGCAAATACGGAGCCTGCAAGTGGGCCTCAGGTCGCCGCAGACGTAGAAAAGGGCAAATTTGTGGGAGTCGAAAAATTGTAGTGGCAAATTTCTAATAAGACGAATAGTTATGGCGTTTCTCCAACTCTGAAAAATAGTAATGGCTTGGAACCAAATAACCCTAATTTTTTCAGTACTATTCTACTGCCGCCGCCTGTTCAAGATCTACATTTTATAGTTCAAACTTTTTTCATTTGAAATCATGTGCTCAAATAATCGACACAATTTTTTTCTTTTGATACCATATATTAAAAATATCATAGTTCTTTCAAATAACTGTCATGTAGGGAAAAGTTATACGAAAATTGTAGCTTTCGTTAAGATCACAACTTTGTAGTGCAAAATTTTTTCATTTGAAATCATCTTGATGCTCAAATAATTGACACTATATTGTAAAATTCGACAATTTTTTTCTCTTGCCAACATATCTTTAAAAAATCATAATTTTTTATATATATTGGGATGTAGGTAAACTCTACACCAACGAGATCTACAGCTTTGCAGTTCAAATTATGTCCTTTTGAAATCATTTTGGTGCTCGAATGATTGATACAATGTTTAGATTTTAAAATTCAAAAATTGGATCCGAATAGTATATCGATTACTTGAGCATCAAAATTATTTCAAATGAAAAAGTTTGAACAATGGAGTTGTAGATCTCGACAGAAGCTACAATTTTCATATAAATTTTATCTTCATTCAAGTTCATATGAAAAGGTTATGAGTTTTTAAGATGGAATGGCATCTACCGTCGGTGGTCATGGGCTGAAGAACCCCAACCGTTTGCCGAGTCACCATGGTGGCTTCGTCGTCGCCAGATTCAGGTTGGTGGACCTTCCTGGTGGCTCCGTTGTCGCCGGCTTCAGGTCAGCGGACCTCCCTGCGGCTCCGTCATCGCCGGCTTCAGGTCGGCGAACCTCCTTTGCGGCTCTGTCGTCGCATTTTCAGGTCGGCGGACCTTCCTGCGGCTCCGTCGTCGCCAGCTTCAGGACGTTAGACCTCCCTACAGCTCCGTCGTCGTCTTCGTCAGGTCGGCGGACCTCCCGGTGTTTTCGTCGCGGCCTGCTTCAGGTCGCTAGACCTCCCTGTGGCTCTGTCGTCGCATTCTTCAAGTTGGCGGACCCTCCTGCGACTCCGTCATCACCGGCTTTAGGTCGACGGACTTTCCTGCGACTCCGTCATCGCCGGTGTTGGTATTTCTTAACGTCACCACTACGACGCCGGGATAGCGTAAGCGTGAGAATCACCTGGGTATACCTATGGGTACGAACGAATCCGCAAGCGCACGGATATACCGTTGTAGCACTTCACCTAAGGAGTATTCCAAAGGGTATCGAATCCTAGGAACAGAAGGGGAACCCTACGAATGACTATCCAAGGACACAGGATCTCTGCTAAGGTGGATCGGGAGATGAGGAGTCTCCTGTGGGTACTGATGCTAGAAGGGCGCAAGCACGTGATAGGGACACTCACTTCGGGCACCAGTTCCCTCCTGTCTATAACAGTTGGTTCCGGCCGAAAGCTCTACATCGTATCCAAACGTGGAGGAGTACAAAGGGTCCAACGACTGTCACTACCGCGGCCTACCTCAAGACAAACCGTGAGATACGGAGCAAACAAAGGATAACCCGCAGTCTAGACGCCACGTCTACACCACCGATCACTACTATAGCACGGCTACGTCTGACGTCCCGTAGCAACACTATAGCACTCCGTATAAATACGGAGTGACGAACCCGCGAGTACGAGCTAGTCCTCACTCATCATGGAATCAAATAGGTGACAGGAGATATGAATGATACTTCGATCTAAATAAGATATGCATGAGCATCCACTATATTCTAATTGACGAACAATCACACAAACGGATAAACTACTTATGTAACTTCTCCACAAGATCGAAAGGAGTGGTTCTACCAGAACACAAGCCTAAGATCAAGAATGGATGAAGAACACAAGAACATATCACCTATGCATGAATGCTACTTTAGTCTAATTGAATATACTGAAATACTCACTTTGATCTAAATGAAGAACGGTATCCACGAGGTACAAGGGGATGATGGATGATGAACGGATCATCACCATCTCACCTCTACTCACCCACACACTCCCTCTCTACCTAGCACCACCTAGGCTAGATCCTCCACACACACACACCCATGGTGAGGTGAGGTTTCACCTCAACCAAGAGAGAATGAGAGAGGAGAAAGAGGCAAAGGTGAGAAGTTGCCTTCAAGTGTGTTGCCTATTCTTACCCCCCTCCTCTTCTATTTATAGGCCTGAGCACCGCCGAGGGAACACCCCGTGCACCCCCGGAACGCGTTTAGGAGCCAACCAGGAGCCAACACGTGGAAGGCCAGGATGAACCGACGCAAGGTCGGTTCGGCCGATCTGTGGGGTCGGCCGACCCCTGGGTGGGCCCCCTCGCCTTGTGTTTTCTCCTGGTGGCTATCAGGTGGGTCCTCAAGGCGGTTCCAGGTGTCCACGTGATTTTGAGGCGGTTTGGGCACGCAGGTGGGCCATAGGATCGATGTGATGTACGCGTGGCGGCTTCTGATTCGTCGAGCCTTCCTCCCTTGGATTGATAATGTCATGGATCCAGGGGATGCTTGCATGGCATCCCCTCATTGGCTGGGCCTGAAGTACTTGGATCATGGAAGTGTGTTTTCTTCTAATTTCTTGTGCCAAATACCTACAATCTACTTTGCATTGCCACTTGTGGAATTTGTTAGTTTAAGCTCATATTCTACTGTGGATGCATAGTTCTCATGGTGAAATGCAGGAATTGACGGCCTTAAAATTGGTACTTAACAGCCGTCAACAACTCCCCCACACTTGATCTTTGCTCATCCCGAGCAAAAGGGAAGAGATCAAGCGGGTTAAACCAAAGGTATGAAACAAGCATAAGAGTTATTCCGGGTCATACCTTGCTCTTGTGAACTTTGTGGAGTGTCTACCATGTTACCTTGAGTAGTTGTCAAGGAGAACGGTCGTGAATCAAGTCACTTCAGCACCCAATGGTAAGCACTTGGGGTCTTTGATAATTTGTAAAGAGGAAACTATGCTCTGCTTCCTTCTTTGATTCTCTCGGATCGCTCAATGTGTATATGTCCTCACCAAGGCATTGATCTGCCTTAAATTCAACCTACTTCTAAATATGGCTTATGTAGAGCTCAAGGTAGGATATGAATGATAAGGCACACTTGCATCACATATATTGCAAAGTCAAAAACCGGATCCAAAGAGAAAATCAAGTCATACAATCAGATCAAGATGTGCACGGATGTATATGGTGAGTATGGTAAGGTGGACACTAGACCCATAAATGGATACTAGATATTACCATACATGATGAATGTTGTGGTGATGATGGATGGAATAACAACTCCTTTCTTGTGTGATCCCCTCTCATAAATTCTTTTGAGGACATGGATACATTTATATATTTCTCTCTTTTTTTTCTCATTTTTTTTACTTGGACCTTCATGGATCCAACTCTCTCCCTCTATCCATGCCTCTCTGGTAAATAACTTAGAGAGGGATACCAACACATACAGTGGAGTGTTTATGTTTGTGGAATAGATGGGTGATACAATGCTAACTTCCGGTGTAGAAGTGTAGCAGGGGGAAATGGTAGTGTGCATATGAATCTTGATCATGAAAGCATGAAAAGAATTCTCACAAGGGTCACAACAATTTGACAAAGCTCAATGTAATAACAAGCAGCATATGAGTTTAAGGTTTTCAACTAAATTCATCATATGGCTCTGGTAGGACTGTGGTATATCAAAGAGGAGCCTTGCAAGAGCTCCTTTTTTTTATAAACCCAAGAGCTTGAAACCATCAGAGCAGATCATATCATCAAGCCATATCTCACTTGTCAACCACTTAGATAACATGTTGTCCCTATGAGAATATTGTTCACAAGCATCAAGGTTACGTACGGGGAATAAAACTTATGCAGGTCAACCATAGGTACAGAGTGGGCACAACCAGAGATTTCATGAGTTGGTTAATAGAGGGTTTATAGACAAAGATCATAACGAACTCAGGAATCATGGTCAAATGAGATAGAGATGCAAACCAGTGCTGTTTGTCTGTGCGGACCAGACGGGGTTTTCTATGATGTGCAAGTGTATGCACCCCGTGCAGGTTCTCTAAGCTTGGTCGGTCGTTAGCGCTGTGTGAGCGTAGTGTGGGTGTAAGGATGCATCGTGTTTGCATTTGGAGAGTGCGGCTCTCCCCCACACTATCTTGTACCTAGGTGTTGTTCTTCGAGACAAAACAAAATAACTAACACACATGGGACTCGACCGGGTTACATGACCGGTGGAGCCTGATTATTTGTTCAAATCCACTAAATGAAATAGGCGCTTATACACATGATGGAAATAAAATTGTTTAAAAGGGAAATGAATGAAAGGGAAATAAATGAAACCTAACTAAGCGCCTATGGGAAAATAAAAAGGGGCACGACCCTCTACTTGGCATCATAGAGGTCCTCGTGCCCTGTGGCCACAAAGAGGCGCCTCATCTTGGCGCACAAGCCATGACAAAGATCGTGGAGATCATCTTTAAGCTCGGCGAGATCCATCTTCTGCTCCGCGCTAATGGACTTCAGCTTCTCACACTCTCTGCCCAGGTCTTCCACCAGCGGGGCTATCCTGGCTGTAGTAGGAGTCTTGGGAGACTTCTCAGCTACTCAAGTCTTCTCCCTTGACTTCCTGGATGTCCACGGTGTGGAGCTGCTACCCAACTCAAAGCCCTCATCAGTCTCCTCCAAAGTTGGTGCATGTGTGCTCTTCTTGCCGGTGTTGTCTGGGGTAGCAGTCCTGGGCTTCCCAGACTGAGGGGCCGGTAAAGGCGATGATGGTGCAGCAGGAACCAAACGGCTCCTTGCCCCTGAGGCTCTTGGAGTGCCAACCTGAGGCGGTGGAACCTCCGAAGGCGGCGGAGTCACTACGGGCCGCGGGCGGGTCTCTGAGTGCCTCTGGTAGGGGCTGCTGGCACGCCCCTGTGGTTTCCTTGCCTTCCCAGGTGAAGCAGAACGACCAGAGGTGCGTGGAGCCACGGTCGTGAAGGGCTGGCCGGCTATCCCCTTGGGCTCCGACGGCCCTTCGATGGTCACCTTCGCTCCATGATCCCCCACAGGAGGAAGGGAGGCTAGCGGCGGTACGTCGAAGATACAGGCAACCTCCATGGGTGCTGCCCCCTCTTGAGATGCAGCAATGGCAGGGATATCTCCCTTGACGGGATTAGTGGAGGAAGCCTCCGCGGTGAAGGGAACGATGCTCTTGCCGGCCATGGCGGGTGGCAGCGGTGGCCGAGAGGAGGATTGAGCAGGGGAGATGGGGTTTCTGCGCAACTCGAAATTCACCACGCAGTGAGGAGAGGGTTTCTGGAGTACGAAAGAGTGCGCACACAAAAGGAGAGAGGCGGTGGCGACCCCTTTGGGTCGGCCGACCTAGTCGGTTGGCCGAGCCCATCTGGGCTCGGCTGGGCCTCAACTTCGGCCTGCGGGCTCTTGCAGGGCCCAGGGTCTCTGGGTCACGTGCCCCGCCAATTCTAAGGTCAGAAGCCTCAGGAACAGCTAGAGTGGGGCTATGGGCATATAGTTTCCTTTGCCCCAATCAACTTTACTCAAGTCTCTTTATATTTTACTGGCTCAGATTGGGGGTTTTACCTGGACTCATACCTAGATGAAGAGTGTTGTTGCCCTTTTATGCTTACGACGTCCATTTTCCTCATTCGTCTGCATGGTTAGTAACGAGCAAATACCCGAAGGATAATTTTCCCCGAAATGAAATATGAAATGAGATTCATGGGAACAAATCTTATCTTGGGGTATCTTATGATGTTCTCCTGCTCAACCATGTATGTCCTTCTTGCAAGTTTTTTCAGTGATGATGTATGCAATACTTTTCTTTCCTGCAAGGTTAGTTCATAGATACGATGCAAGTTGTATACATGGTATAATAGTGATAACTCTCACAACCAACCTAGGGAGACTATGATGGGTAACCTTAGGAAGACTGTGCAGCTAGCAAAGCTACAACACTACGGACGAGAGTCTACAGAGATGATGAAAATGAGCACGAGAAGAGTGCTCTGAGAGTGGAAGCTCTCATCTTTGAGAAAAACATAACTCAAAAATTCTTGGACCCAAGATCATAAGAGTGAAATCCTATGGGTCAGACGAACACTTTGAGCAACGAACCGAGAGTAACGAACTTTGCTAGTTCATTCTCTCCTTAGGGCTTGTTCGTGTCCATATGATTCAATCCGGCCGGAAATGATAGATATACCTAGAAAATCATGATCTCTACTATAGGGAGCCGGATTTATTCCGGGTCGGTAACTAATTTACTCATGATATGTGCACCAAGAGACCCGGAATTAATCCACTAGTCAAGAGGTGTGGATTCAATCCGGCTCTTCGATCTCTTATTTATACCTTCATGATGAGTAAATTAATTCTCGATCCGGAATAAATCCGGCTCTCTATAGTATCTATCATGATTTTCTAAGTATATCTATCATTTCCGGCCGGATTGAATCACATGGAAACGAACAAGCCCTTAGGTTGACAAATATTCACTTCCTCACAAATGTGAGAATGACACATAAGTCCACCTAAGCTTCCAATGGAAGTACAAAAGGTAAGAGTGCATTCATACTCCCATTGGGCATTGATCAAGCCAAGAAGTGAAGAGTAGGATTTGGGTTTACTTGACTGATCGACATCGGTCATAATTGAGCTCAAGATAATGAAGTGGATTGCTCAATTCGACCGATGTAAGATCGTGCTTCCTCGGCCAAGAATATGGAAGTTTATGGATCAAGGGCTAGTGTCTTGACTAACCCTTGGTGTGGCGGCACCTCAAACTGAGTCTTGACATGGAGCACGAAATGTTTGTCGTAACCTCTCCCGGAAAGTTATAGCTAGGGTCGAAATAATCATTCTCGCCAAGAACGACTATCCTTCCCAGACTACTCCTTTCCACCCTCCTTCGAGACGAAGTCTCGAGGGATGGGCTTTAAGAGAAGAAACAATAGGGGAACCTAAAGGCAGAACTCACACTAGGTGCTCTTGCCCATAGATTCCTGCCAGTGAGGAATGATATCTTCGACTAGAGCGAAGTGAAGGTTGGAATATAAGCTCGGGCTCTCTCGAAGATGGATCTAGGCAACTCAACACCATCTCTTTTGGCTACTTCGTTTCTTGAGACAGGTGGGGTACTGAAATCTCGGATGTCTCCTAGAATTTTCGTCCCTCGTTCAGGCTCTAAGAACTCAAAGGAGCCTCCTGAGAGGGCATCAAGCCTCATGGCACTGTCCTTGTGTAAACCAAACCAGAAATGCTGCAAAAGCACTAGATCGGGTAGACCAAGGGCTGGGCAAGTTTCGACCAAGGAGGCAAAACGATGCCATGCCATCCCTAGTGATTCCTCCTCTCCTTGTTTAAAACTAAGGATCACCGTTCTTAGGGAAATGATACGTCGCAGAGGGAAGAATCGGATGCAGAAAGCTGCTCTCAAATTTTCCCAGCTGGAGTGATCAAAACCGAAACAACGGTAACAGGTTCTCGCCTTCCCAGAAAGGGAGAACGGGAACAGGTTCCTCTTAAGAACATCTTGTGTCATCCAGGTTCTACTCTGGGTGGAACACAATTGCTCAAAGTCTCTCACATGGTCGTAGGGGTTCTCATGACTCATCCCCGAGAAGGAACTTTCCTGAACTAGCTTCATGAGAGATGGGTGAATCAGATAAGGTGATGGTGGAATGGGTCCTAAAGAGGACGGTTCTCTGGATTCACTCATGACGGGCGGAAGGTGTGCACGAGGATAACCTTCTATGGATAATGGGGGTAGGGGTAGAAACAAAAGAAAAACAAAAGATACGAGGATAGTCGGGTTCTTAGATTCATGACAACTGTTCCCCGACAACGGCGCCAGAAATGCTTGTTGGTATTTCTTAACGTCACCACTACGGCGCCGGGATAGCATGAACGTAAGAATCACCTAGGTATACCTTTGGGTACGAACGAATCCGCAAGTGCACGGATATACCATTGTAGCACTTCACCTAAGGAGTATTCCAAAGGGTATCGAATCCTAGGGACAGAAGGGGAACCCTACGAATGACTATCCAACGACACATGATCCCTGCTGAGGTGGATCGAGACATGAGGAGTCTCCTGTGGGTATTGATTCTAGAAGGGCACAAGCACGTGATAGGGACACTCGCTTTGGGCACTGGTTCCCTCCTGGCAATAACAGTTGGTTCCGGCCGAAAGCTCTACGCCGTATCTGAACGTGGAGGAGTACAAAGGGTCCAACAACTGTCACTACCACGGCCTACCTAAAGAAAAACAGTGGGATACAGGGCAAACAAAGGATAACCCGCAGTCTAGACGCCACATCTACACCACCGATCACTACTATAGCACGGCTACGTCTGACGTCCTGTAGCAACACTATAGCACTCCATATAAATACGGAGCGACGAATCCGCAAGTACGGGCTAGGCCTCACTCATCATGGAATCAAATAGGCGACAGGAGATATAAATGATACTTTGATCTAAATTAGATATGCATGAGCATCCACTATATTCTAATTGACGAACAATCACACAAACGGATAAACTACTTATGTAACTTCTCCACAAGATCGAAAGGAGTGGTTCTACCAGAACACAAGTCTAAGATCAAGAACGGACGAACAACACAAGAACATATCACCTATGCATGAATGCTACTTTAGTCTAAATGGAATATACTGAAATATTCACTTTGGTCTAAATGAAGAACGGTATCATCCACGATGTACAAGGGGATGATGGATGATGAACAGATCATCACCATCTCACCTCTACTCACCCACACACTCCCTCTCTACCTAGCACCACCTAGGCTAGATCCTCCACACACACACCCATGGTGAGGTGAGGTTTCACCTCAACCAAGAGAGAATGAGAGAGGAGAAAGAGGCAAAGGATGAAGTTGCCTTCAAGTGTGTAGTCCTATTCTTCCCCCCCTCCTCTTCTATTTATAGGCCTGAGCACCACCGAGAGAACACCCCGTGCACCCCCGGAACGCGTCTAGGAGCCAACATGTGGAAGGCCAGGATGAACCGACGCAAGGTTGGTTCGGCCGACCCGGCCGACCCCTAGGTGGCCCCCCTCGCCTTGTGTTTTCTCCTGGTGGCTGTCAGGTGGGTCCTCAAGGCGGTTCCAGGTGTCCACGTGGTTTTGAGGTAGTTTGCGTAGGTAGGCCATAAGATGCATGTGATGTATGCGTGGTGGTTTCTGATTCGTCGAGCCTTCCTCCCTTGGATTGATGACGTCATGGATCCAGGAGATGCTTGCATGGCAGCCCCTCATTGGCTGAGCCTGAAGTACTTGTACAATGGAGGTGTGTTTTCTTCTCATTTCTTGTGCCAAATACCTGCAATCAACTTTGCATTGCCACTTGTGGAATTTGTTAGTTTAAGCTCCTATTCTAGTGTGGATGCATAGTTCTCATGGTAAAATGCAGGAATTGACGGCCTTAAAATGGGTACTTAACAACATCAATAGCCGGTTTCATGTCGGCAGACCTTCCTGCGGCTCCGTCGTCGCCGGCTTCAGGTAGTTGGACTTCCCTACAGCTCAATCGTCGTCTTCGTCAGGTCGGCGGACTTCCCGACGTTTTCATCGCGGCCTGCTTCTGTTGTCGCCGGATTCAGGTCGGTGGACCTTCCTGGTGGCTCCGTCGTCACCAGATTCAGGTCTGCGGACCTCCCTGCGGCTCCATCATTGCCGGCTTCAGGTTGACGGACCTCCCTGTGACTCCGTCGTCGCCTTCACCAGTTCGGAAGACCTCCCCAGCTACTTCATTCTTCTAGCTCCAAGCTTCTACGGCTTTGCATCCTATGCTCTGGTGGACGGACACATGCCCATGGCATGGCAAAATAACTACGTTGTGGCTTCATGATCTATAATGGTTTGGTGCCTTGCTCCCGGGCTTATGCCCCTATTTATAGCAAATGCCATCTCTGATTGTGCTTGTCGTCATCCGACTGTTCCCACGTGGTTGCGGGATAACTGTGTGCATGTGAACATCTCAGCCTGTCCCTCCCCTACCTAAACGACAAAAACCTGGCGCTTCCTTGGTGTCCGCAGTAGTGTCACATGTCTACAGTATGCCCATGACTAGGTGGTGCAGTTGTCCTTTTCTGGTGGGCAAGAGAATCTGTGACCTCGTAGTACATCACATTGTTGACCTGTGACTCTACAGTCTATCTGAGATGCTAAGCCTGACTCTATGACGGATGGCCCTACGCTTGCTACAACTACAGTTGATGATAAATTGCACCCACTATGGCTCTGCGTCCTCGTTGCACCCTCTAGGCTCTGTAGTGTAAACGAACTTAATGACAATCAACCCATTTTCTGTTTCCTGAGCAGAATGATCGTAGGTTCGATTGAAGACCTTCATGAGGTAGGCCTGCCTCGCTGCTCTGCCAGTCCGTCTAGGCGCCTGGAGTCCAGATTAATCAAGTCTACGATTTCGTCGGGCCATCCTGAGGTCGGTGTGCCTTGGTGCCTCAGTCTGTCACACCCGGCCCAATTTGGATTGCCCATGAGTGGCCAATGAGCACAGGTGCGCGTGTTTAGTGCCACATTGCTAGTTGAGCAAGGGTGGAGCCAACTTATAAGCCTTTGTCCACTAGCCATAGCACCCTCGGGTTAACCCTTTTACACAAAGCGCTAAGCAGGGTGCTATGTGTACGCGTGCCTGCCCCTACGGAAGGGTTGGGTGGTGCAGCTTTGGTGGGCGGGGTGTTACAAATGGTATCAGAGCCGACCCTCGCGGTTGCACGTACGGGTCAGTGTGCGGGCATAGTGCGCATGGCGTGTGTGGGCCTGGGATGGGACACACGGCATGGCATATGGGTTAGCACTGGACGTACGGTCGTGCACTAAGAGGGAAGGTTCCTGAAATGCATGCGCGTATGGGCTTGGGTTGGGGCACACAACATGGCGTATGGGTCGGCACTGGTTGGGTGAGTTGGACCGACGAGGACATCGGGTTTTTTGAGGGGGTTGAATGTCACACCCGGCCCAATTTGGATGGCCCATGAGTGGCCCATGAGCGCAGGTGCGCGTGTTTAGTGCCACATTGCTAGTTGAGCAAGGGTGGAGCCAACTTATAAGCCTTTGTCCACCAGCCATACCACCATCAGGTTAACCCTTTTACACGAAGCGAGTACGAAAGTGTAAGCAGGGTGCTATGTGTACGTGTGCCCGCCTCTACAGAAGGGCTGGGCAGTGCGGCTTTGGTGGGCGGGGTGTTACACGGTCCCTCAATACCTCAGTATCTTTTTAAGCTCTGCTGGATGATTGGTCATCTGGGCACCAAAACGGCCTTCCTGAGGTCGGTGTGCCTCGGTACCTCGGTGTTCACGGTCTATATGTGTATCAAACTTCGTTTGGACTTGCAAGCGGACAAATCCTCCGTCGTAGTCAGGGGACCCTTCTTCCCCTAAGTGTGAACCCAAGGTATCGAATCCGTGGAACAATGTGTAACGCAAGATCCAATCTAATAAGCGGAAAACACTTTGATCTTGAAAAGGAGAGCTAATGCATCTAATCTAAGGAAACACCAAGAAAACCAATCTAATCTAAGAAACACCGGAGGTAGCAAGAGATAGAGAGGGATAGGTAAAACCAATCTAGAGAGATTGGATCAAGCTCTTGTTGAAGTTCCAAGCAAAGATGAACAAAGCAAATCGAATCTCATAAAAAGCCTCTTTAAATCGCGGCTTCCGTTGCAACTCCGAAGATGCCCACCTTTTGGAGCCACCGTCCTGTCACGACACACCCCTATTCGTGTGGGTTAGCCTAGGGCGAGTCCAAAGGACAAGATGAAAATGCTCAGTAGGTCAGGTATGCACCTCTAGCCACCATGGCTACAAGAAGATCCTATGCAATCTACACTACGTGAAAAACTCACTTTGGTAACGGGCATAGATTGCCTTTCGTAACAGGCAAAGCGCCTGTTACCGATCAAGTGTTACAAATGAGCCAAGAAAGGTAACAGGTAGATGCCCGTTACTGATAACACATATTCGTAACGGGCATCAAACAACGACCGTTACCACAACTAGCCACCGGTCACGTGAAATGGCTGTTTCTCTGGGCCCACAGGGAACTTTGGTAACGGGCACCAAAATAGAGCCCGTTACAGTAGCTCAACATCGGAGACATCTGCTGTGTACCTGCGTCTCCTCTATCTAGACAAAATGAGACGCGTCTATTTCACGCGCGTCTCAACACATCTAGGATTCGTAACGGGCATCAAATAACAACCGCTACCACAACTAGTCACCGGTCACGTGAAATGACTGTTTCTCTGGGCCCACAGAGAACTTTGGTAACGGGCATGAAAACAGAGCCTGTTACTGTGAACTCAACATCGGAGACGCGTTCTGTGAACCTGTGTCTCCTTTGTCTCGACGAAATGAGACGCATCTGTTGCCACGCGCGTCTGCTGTCTCTCGACTAAAGGAGACGCGTGCTTTCAACCCGCGTCTGCTATATCTCGACGAACGGGCCAGGTCCTAGGGCCCACCGGTCAGTACTAGTAACGGGCTTTTACACTGCCCGTTACATTGTTGGCATGTTTGTAACGGGCTTTCCGAATGAAGCCCGTTACTCATTGATCAGTGTTTGTAACGAGCTTTAATTAACGCCCGTTACAGATACGTAGGCCACCCCTATAGTAACCTGCCTGCTTGCCGGCTGCATCCTGGAACCAGCCAGGATTTGGCAGCCATTAGGGGCTGCATCCTGCCATCCTGGGACCAGCCAGGATATGGCAGCCACCACAGCAAGGAGACATCACAAACACATTCTCACATCACAGATATAGGCAAGCAAGATCACATTTATAGACAAGCAAGATCACATTTATAGACAAGCTAGGATCACATCAAGTTTCAAGTTACTCTCATCAGGGCTTGTTTGGATGGAGTCATGAGAAAACTGCCTGAACCAAGCCAAGCACAGGTTTCTCAGGCAACAACACCTGACTAAAGAAGACTGAATGAGTTTCAAGTTTCTGGCTACAATGAACTCACGGTGCACTATTATAGAAGTTGCCCTTTCAGTCGATGGTCTCCTTAAGAATGTACTCGCACAGCATCTCCCGGACACGCTTTAGATCTTCTGTGGAAACATCTACAGCAGATTTGAAATCCTAAAAATACAATCATTTATGAGAATACAAGTAGAAATCAGTTTCTAAAATCAGATGGAGAATATGAGCAGAGACAAGGTTGAGCATTATTATCTACTTACAGCAGCCTTCTTGATGTCAGGTATGTCATCGAGTAGTCTTAACATATGGAATGCCACATGGAATCCACACAAAGAGGACCGCCATGGCTGTTGAGCACACTGCATCGAGGTACAAAAATGACAAGTTAATGCAGTTCCAAATAGGTAAGAAGGGACCATAAAAAACCTCGGTCTTACATCGAGATTTGTTTTGTGCTTGAGTATGACTTTTGGCTTTTTTTCTTTCCTTTCGTCACTCCGTCCTGTGCATGATCATCAAAGGCCCTGCATGATCAGCAATACCGATTAGAAACACTAAGAGATTGAATTTTTGTGAACAAAATCTACAAGATACTGTACCAAAGGCCCTACATGGTCAGCAATACCGATTAGAAACACTAAGAGATTGAATTTTTGTGAACAAAACCTACAAGATACTGACCAGTCCACAACAGATTTGAGGTCTGAGAACTTTAGCGGGGGATGTTGTTTAGCAGAATCTAGATACCAAACCTCTTTGAACTTCATACAGATGATCACTGTTACCCAGTGGCTAGTGTAGTAGGCACCCACCACGTAGTCGTTGTTCATTGCATTTGAGATTGCTTTGGTAACAAGGCCAGAATGCTGAGAAATATTTGTGAAAGTAATAAAACCTGGATCTAAAAACCAAACACTGATCTGCATCTCCGCTGCCTTGTCCATCATTTTCCTACAAAAAATCAAATTGTTAGCATGCATGAACTTTGTGGTCAAAATTAAAGAAATATCTTTTTAGGTTTTAAGGGACTTACAATGTCCGCAACCTCAAGAAGGTAACACCCAGAGAAGCCAGGGTTATAAGGTTATACACGCTACTGAATGCAATATTTAACATTAAAGCACGACCACCACCTTTAAAGTAGTCTTGATCCACCTTTGCTGGAAAGGCAAGTTTATCCTTACTGTGTTCCATGACGTAAGCATGCAACCTGGCACAATTTGGTCCAGCAGCCTCTAAGTTTGCTTCTGACAACATAGGTGCACCAGGCTTGTATTTTGGTCGTTCCTGTTCTGTCCTAATAATACAGTTAAAAATCTCATCTTTAAACAGAGGTTTCCTGGCCTGGTTCCCCTTCTGCAGTGGAGATTGCCTGGGCTCCTCCTCCTGTTGCAGAGGCTGCTGTACATGTTGCAGATGCTGCTTAGGGGGAGATTGCATGTGCTCCTCCTCCTGCTGCTGGAGAGGCTGCTGTTTCGTCTGTTGCTTATCCTCATGTTGCAGCAGCTGCTTAGACGGAGTTTGCCTGGGCTCCTCCGGCTGTTGTCGACGCTCCTGCTGCGTAGTTTTGCTGATCTGCTGCTGCTGCTGTTGAGCCTTCTCTTGCTGACACTGAGCTGCAGTACCTCCATCTGATGCTGTACCCCTGCTACCTGTTGCGGCTTCAGGGTTGGGATGTCTCGTCATGGGTGGTATAAGGATCCTGTCCTTTGGCCATTGGATCCTTTGAACGAGAGCCTCAGCTAGGGTTGCTATGTCACCCCCATCAATTGGTACAGGCAGAGGGTAGTGACCCGCATTGGCCCACACATAAGTAGGTTGCACCACAACATACCCATCCAGCACCGGTACTGAATGACAAGCCTTTTGAAATGGAAAGACTTTCGCTACCGTGAGCTCCACATTAATCCCGGTGCCATCCAAAAGGCTGCACACGGTTGGCTCTGTCAGCTTATCTATTGTGTCCAGCATAGGTGATCGACTATCACTGTGCACTTGATTCGCTTCATCCTCGTTAGCATTCCAATGGTCTTGCTCTCTGCCACACGCATCTTCCTCGCTGTCATGCGCATGTTCTTCCTCGCGGTCATGCGCATCTTCTTCCTCGCTGCCATGCACGTCTTCTTCCTCACTGCTACTGACAGGCGCTGGTAATTGGAAAGGAAGAAGTACATTTTTCGGTATTTCGATGCCTGATAGTCTTAGAGCATGGACAACTAATTTAAATGTTATGTCCATCATATCATGAGCATCAGACCTCTTGTTCCTCCTCTTCTTCTTGTACATTCCAGCAAACTCTTCACCAAACCCTTTACCCCAGCCAAGTGAACTAGACACGCCTCGGACCCAACCTCGATGCTCTGGAGTCTCAAGTGCTGCGGTGAGGATATCATCCTCCCTAACCCCAGAGAAAGAACCATCGCTACCCAGAGCTGGAAGTGTTTTCACCCTATCTGCTACCCCCACCACCGCAGGGTTACTAAATGTTATGCCCTCGCTTCCTTCACTAGTACTCTTTCTCTTCTTCCCTACCCTTGCCCGCAGATAAGGTCTCGAACGTCCAGGAAATTGGTCCCAAGGGTTCTGTTTTCCTTCTGCAGCTAGCTTTGCATCCTCCTCCTCCCACTCTTTCTTTTACCATGATAACCTTTTCTGCCCGTCTTGTGTGGCTTATTATGCAATGCTCTCTTTTGTTTCATCTCCTGGCTCAATTGCTGAAATGAAGGAGAATTGGTTTCCTACACAAACATGTCCCAGTCTTGTTGCTGCAAAAAGGCATGCTTCACAAAGGGAGTCTCCTCTTCGCTCACATATTTTTTTCTTAAATGGACCTTGAACCACCGTTGCAAGGTTCCAATCTCTGATATAGCTGCCTTAACTGCCTTCTTGTGAACAGATTCTTCCAGATTGGCTGGGTAATCTAGCTTTTCCTCTAAAACTGTGAACAGATGTTCCTTCTCAATTGGTAAGAGATCATCAACCGCCTTGTTGATTGACACCCTCTCCCGAGCAATGAGGCCACAGACCAATACAAATCTATCCCTCGCAGCATTTGGGGTAGGCCAAAAATTGGCATCAAGTCCAGTTGCAGTCAACTTGTCTTCTGGCCATTTTGTTTGTGTCCTTGACCCGCGGGATCGAGTACTACTCGCAGCAGTCTGTGCTGAGTGACCCTGTGAAGAAGGTTCACCGCCGATGGGCTGTGATGGTGCACTGGAGGTAGAGGAGTTTGTTGTTGTGGGAGACTGCATAGATGATATGTCAGGTTGTCAGTAGAGCAACATAAGCAAGACTGAAAATTTAAACAAAATTCTTATTAGATAAATTCGTTTTCTCTGACAGGCAAAATAGCTGATATCAATTTTACTTAATTAGCATACAGGGATAGGTGCTAACCATTTTGACAGGGACACAACAATATGCTTATATATCAAAGTAGAGAATAAATTCCTTCAACTGTTTCCTTGTCCAACTTCAGCAGCGATGGATTGTGTGTTCCATGTGTACATGCAACAAGAGGATAAAGCAATCATAACATTATATATGACAGTAGTGAAACAACACTCACAACACATCATGACACCAACAATAACAATATATATGACAGTAGTGAAATAATTAACACTCACAACAAAGCATAGGACAGTCTTGTTATCACTACATTATAAACCACTGCGATGCAATTCCCACTGACATTATGTGGCCATCAGAATTAAAGTATGCTAACATCCTCAATGCTTTTCATGAATTTACAGTCCAAAAATTGTAGCACCAGGAACATGAAAATGAATTTCAACAGTTCATATAACTTCATCTGTTTCCAACAATTTATTCAAATAGACTTGGAGCAACAAAATCCATCCATCAAATCCACAGTCAATCAATTAAAAATGAACTATTAAGGCATGTCTCCCTAATCCACCTTGACATGAATATATAGTAGATTGGGTGGACTACATTATAAACCACTGCGATGGAATTCCCACTGACATTATGTGGCCATCAAAATTAAAATATTCTAATAGGTCCAAAGCATAACTGTCGATCTGGTACATTCAAAGCATAGCAGAATTAAAGTATGCTAACAGTAGGTCCAAAGCATAACTGTCGATCTGGTACATTCAAAGCATCGCAGAATTAAAGTATGCTAACGTCCTCAATACTTTTCATGAATTTACAGTGCAAAAATTGTAGCACCAGGAACATGAAAATGAATTTCAACAGTTCATATAACTTCATCTGTTAGCAACAATTTATTCAAATAGACTTGGAGCAACAAAATCCATCCATCAAATCCACAGTCAATCAATTAAAGATGAACTATCAAGGCATGTCTCCCTAATCCACATTGACATGAATATATAGCAGATTTGGTGGCCGAGCAGAGAGAGGGCGTTGGGGGTTCAAGCAGGACTAACCTCTGTCGCGAATGAAGTAGTTGTTCTCGTGATGGTCGGAGGGGCTGGATCCACGTCGGCTCGTGGCCTGAGGTGGCCGGCTCGTCGTCATGGTCGGGGATGACGGATCCGCATCAACCGTCTTTAGGTTGGCCGGGAAGCCGTCCGCACGCCAGTAACCGCGTCCTCGTCACCGTCGTCACGCAGGGAGCGGTGGGGCTGGAGAAGAGCAGGGCTGCGGCGGGGAGAGAGCGGCGAAGGTGAGCGGGGAGAGTGGCGGCGGCGGTGGGGAGAGTGTGGGCGTTGTTGATCTGTCTAGCGAGGAGCCGAATATGTCCCCTGAGGAACTGCGCGCGTAACTGTGTTTAAGGAAATTACTGGCGTGCCCTTGATGACTCTCTGGTGGAATTGGAATTCCATGGGCATTATAGTCAATATAGGTGGGAAATTTTGAGCAGCCCGCGCACGGTTTGCCTGCTGACGCTGACGCGTGGGCCAGTGTCATTGGCGACGATGGTTAGTGAACACGCATCGCCTTTGTTGGCAGTTGGGTCCGGCGGGCGGGCAGCGGTTATCTTTATATTTTGGCTGCTGACGCTGACGCGTGGGCCAGCCACTATTTTTTTCGAATGAAACGTGCTTCCCTAAAATATTAGAGCCCATAAAACAGCACCTAAAAAATCATAAAAATACGAACAATTCGTATTTGGACATTTAGTATTTGAATAAAATATCAACAATCACACTTGTGTGCCCAAGATTCTTAGATTTCGTTTTTACATCCCATGTTAATGATGTAATAATTCTAATAACATCTAGTGTGCTCTAAAAAATCTACAAATTGACTTGGCAACATAATTTGGGTACCTAGACTTGTCTTCAAAATTTCAAATGGTTTCGATGAAGAAATAATATACTTGTGTACAAATATTTACATCTCTCACATTGTTTCCTAAAATGTTCCTTGAACATTGAAGTTTTCCACACTTTGCAACATGTTCGAACTCATATGCATTTGAAAACTTAACAAAACCTTGCGTTCACCTTAAGATTACGAAAATGCAAAGTTTCATTACAGGAGGTGTGGAAAATAAATATTATTTATATGTTGTACTTACATAGAACAAGATAAGGCATATAAACATTGTTCAAGAAACAGAATATACACTAAACAATGAAAATAATGAAAACACGGTGATTTTAGAAAACTGTAGAAAAAAATAATCAAATTTGGACTAATTACGACGGAGAAATACATGTTACAAAATTTGATTGCAGATTAAAAAGAGAAATACCGTCGGTGACGCGGGACGGATAAACTATTCTTCATTCTCCAATAGAACAAAGGAGGAAGCAGAGGGCACTGCCGCCCGCCGCCGCCCCCGCCGCCGCCCCCGCCGTGCCCGCTTCGGCGGTTTTGACACCCAAGAGGGCATCCTAGGCCTCGTCGGCGGCAAATGAGACCACCGCAACCTTCGATTTGACTCACAAACGTGACAAATCAAATATTGTCTATCAAAAACCGCGTTTAGTAATATCTAATAATTTACATTCAAGATAGATAATGTTCATTGATACTTGCGCCTACATCCCGATGTTCATCCTGCTGATGGCGTACTCCACGGCGGGGCGGAAGTTACGCGTCCAGAGGTCGAACTCATGACGGATGCGACACTCGACGCTGCAGTAGTGGATGATCTCTGAGGTATCCGGCCCGTAGCGCCTACATCCCGCTGCCCAAATGCAGACATGGGGATTCTGGATGGGCATCAACGGAATGTCGTCATCGCCGTCATCAAGCCAGTACCACCACGCAATGTTCTCGAGATCCCGGTTGATGAGGTAGCGCAACCGCCGTAGGTTGTGGTTCTTCCACCGCCTGTCAGGGGGCGACGGCCTGCCGCTGATTTCCTGGAGCAGTGCCATGGCTTCGGGGTCCGCAGGGTTGCAACGGTACTTCAGCATCGCTAAGAAGTACTTGATACTAGAGTCTTCAGCAGCGGCATCTCCGATGAGCTTCATACCCTTATCGGGGTTCCGCCGCCTCATCAACCTCTCCATCCCCTCGAAGCATAATGCCTCCGGATGATTGGCCTCGCGGAAGCGCCGCTCAAAGCACGACCTGACGTAGTGATTCTTGCACACCCGACGAAGATCACGCAGCGACACGTGCAGTAGTACCTCATCGGAGTCGCAGATGCGCCGGAAGGTGCCGCAGATTTTATTACGAAGGTTCAAAAAATGGATGACGGGCTCATCCTTGATGGAGTGGATGATGATCTGGGTGACAAGATCATCTGGCAACACCTGCATCAAGCACACCGCGGCCATCAAGGAGAAGGGGAGGAAATAGAAAAACGACGGGGTTTGGAAATTGAAAGGCGACGAGAGTTGAAGTTGAAGGCGACGAGGGTTGAAGTTGGCGACGAGGGTTGAAGTTGAAGGCGACGAGGGTTGAAGTTGAATAAGGTGACTCGGCCATCTAAAACAATAAATGGAAATTGAAAAGGTGCCGTAGTTTGGCTGCTGCCGCTGACGAGTGGGCCCGACATCATTGCCCCTGCCCCTTCACCTTCCCGCGTAATTGAAAGGCGACGCGTGGTTTTGGACGGTTTTGCGCTCGAAACGGAGCCTGATGCGCAATTGAGTGGCACGTACTGGTAGTTGTGGAGTAGTGGGTGGGGGCAGAGGTTCCTGACGGTTCCGCGTCTTGTCAATATAACTCCCCTGCCTTCCCCTGCTTTCCCCTGCTTCTTCCATAAGCTTATCACCAAATCTTCTTCTTCCTCCTTGCGACCCACCACTACAAATCTTTGGTCACCGAGAGATCACCAAGGAGGAGATGGCGTCGAGGAGCCCGCCGCCAGCGAAGCGGGGACGAAGGGAGGACGATGACGATGAAAGCCGTCGTCGGAGGAAGTTGGAGAAGGGAAAGGAGCCGGCGACCAAGGACGCCGACGAGGAACCATTCTTCGACGACACTAAGTTCGCTGTCGACCTGCTCAGGAGCGCCTTCAGAAAACTTGAAGATGTTGGCGAGACCTTCAACATCAAGGCGCCTCATGAAGTGGACAAGGACCCGAGCGTGAAGGGTCTCGCCTTCAGGATCCATGGGTTGGCTGAGAAGCTCGAGAACCTCCCCGTGGTCAAGTGGGCTGCCCGCCACTTCGTCTTCGACGACGGCGGCTCTGACGGCGACGACGGCGACGACGGCAGCCACGGCGGCGACGACGGCTCCGACGGCAGCCACGGCGACGACGACGGTGGGACTCCGACGGCGGCAACCGACTAATTGATAGACTCCTTTACCAATTAGTAATAATGTGTGTGTGCTTTTGTGTCTTCGTCAGGTTGTTGGACATGAACTGCTTAGTTTGTCTGTCAATCATGAACTGCTTAGTTAATTAGTTTGGTTGTTAGATTTTGTATGTCATGAACTCGATCTAATAGACACGAGTAGATCCATCCGCGTCTCCTTTAATATGTGTTCTGTTGTGATGAACTGGAGATATGTTGTGATGAACTGGAGATCTGTTGTGATGAATTAGATCTTAGAGACAATGGATAGTCATTGCCGACGCGGGTTAGCCTGCTGACGCGTGGGCCAGTGTCATTGGCGACGATGGTTAGTGAACCCGCATCTCCTTTGTTGGCAGTTGGGTCCGGGCTGGCAGGCAACGATTATCTTTTTTATATTGGCTGCTGACGCTGACGCGTGGGCCCATCACTATTTTTTTGGAATGAAACTTGCTTCCCTAAAATATTAGAGCCCATAAAACAGCAACTAAAAAATCATAAAAATACGAACAATTCATATTTGGACATTTAGTATTTGAATAAAATATCAACAGTCACACTTGTGTGCCCAAAATTCTTATATTTCGTTTTTACACCCCATGGCAATTATATAATAATTCGAATAACATCAAATTTGCTCTAAAAAATTTACAAATTGACTTGGCAACATAATTTGGGTACCTAAACTTGTCTTCAAATTTTCAAATGGTATCGATGAAGGAATAATATACTTGTGTACAAATGTCTACATCTCTCACATAGTTTCCTAGAATGTTGCTCGAACATTGAAGTTTTCCACACTTTGCAGCATTTTCGAACTCATATGCATTTGAAAACTTAACAAAACCTTGTGTTCACCTTAAGCTTACGAAATGCAAAGTTTCATCACTAATGGTTGTGTAAAACAAATATTATTTATATGTTGTACTTACAAAGAACAAAATAAGGCATATAAACATTATTCAAGAAACAGAATATACACTAAACAATAAAATTAATGGAAAGATGGTGATTTTAGAAAAAAATAGAAAAAAAATATCAAATTTGGACTAATTACGACGAAGAAATACTTGTTACAACATTTGATTGCAGATTAAAAGGAGAAATGCGAACTGTTCTTCATTCGAATAGAACTGGGCCCCACAGTCATTAGCGACACGGGACTGAGAACCCGCGTCGGCTTTGCTGCTCTTCCAAAATTTTACACAGATAATACGAGCAACATACAAAAGCTAATCCACTACTGATTTCCTATTCCAATACTCCGTTCGAACTTCACCATTTTGCAGCGGAGCCTGCAGTCTTCGCTGCAAAACAGAGAGATTCCAAGCCATCCTTTATCCACGCCGCAGCAGCCGCCGTTGCCTGCGCACGGCTGATCGCCATGCACCTGTGCCGGAGGCGGCAGCAGTTCACCCCAAATGCGCCAAGTCGAGGAGTGGATCGCACGCGCGGCCTTCTCGCGCAAAGGCAGACACCCCTCATTGCTCAGCCATCTCGATGTTGTACTGCCGCCGCCCGCGACCCGCCTCATGTACCGCTTCGCGGTGTCGTCGGCGGCGGCACCGCCATTGTCCCTGTAGAGCAAGATGGCGTATAGATAGGCCGCCGCATCGTGCTTAACCTCGGCGGCGCGCCGGAGATCATTGCATCCCCTGTTTCCAATGAAGACGGCTTTGATCCCGGAGAAGAAGCAAGCCTCTGGATTCCCGAGATCGGTCAACATAGCAAGGAAGGCTTTGTAGGCGGTGGGGTCCCACACCCAAGAAATCTCATCTTGTATCCCCTCTATCGACAAACGCCGGCCGACGTCGCCGTGGCCGCACACGCGGCGCATGGTCGAGCAAGTACCGCGTAGGCTGCGGAGGTCAGCCAAGGGCCGCTCCGAGGTCGCACCGACGCACGCCACAATCTCAATGCGGAGGTCTTGAGGGAGGTCCAGCAGCGACGACGGCTGGTGCCGCCTGCTTCTTCCCGGCATGCTATTCATCTCCGGCCGGGAATGGTGACGATGAGGAGTAGGCAGTTGCTGTTTTTTCGCGGGTAGATGAAGGGGCAGGGGATCTAAATTATTTTGGAAGGAGAAGATACAGGAGACGATGTTTGGCTAATCCGCGTATCCTTTAATTCTCCATTGCAGACGACGTTTGGTTAATCCACGTATCATTTAATTCTACATTGGAATCACTGCCTCTGCTCTCAGCCATTGACTGGGCAACTATTTCTCCATTGACCGGATCTGGCATCAATTTCTTGGGAACCTTCCCGTTTCCTGTGCTCTTGATCTTATCCCTTCCTCTTTTTTTTACAACCGATCTTATCCCTTCCTTGTTTTTGCTATAAAAAAGACCGACGCCTATCGGTCCTCCTCACTTGCTTCCTTCTTCTCTAGATCTAGATCTAGCTATGGCACAAAGAATAGATCTTGTAGGGCGCAAGCTTTTGCTTTTCTCTCTTCCTCCTCCTCCTCGTTCTCTCAGTTGCTAGAAGAATTCTTGTGATATGGGTGATTGGGTTGCTCATCCCTCTAGCACAGCTGCTAGAAAAATCCTTGTGATATATCAGCTGTCGGGGGAAGGTAGCCCAGAACCTCCTGGCATCAGGAAGAACGAGTCGAGAACAAGGGATATGTTTCCTGCTGCAGAACCATCCTGCTGCAGCTTTCTCGTCAAACTTGCGCTTCCTTTTGCTTTCCCCTTCTCCTCCAGGAGAAGAATTTTTGAAGGGATATGTTTCCACCCTCTGCTGTATCTTTCTCTTGTGCTCACTTGTAAGCAAGAAGAATAAGCCAGAATCTAGAGCAAATCTCGTCAAGAAGAACAAGCCGACGGCGGTGTTGACGGTGAATTTCCGTCAACCTAGCCATGAGTTTACCTTTAATGTTGGCATTGATTTATTATTCTAACCACTGGAACTAACCCCCCGTATATAACAAGTTCACTCTTGCATGTTGATTTTGGAGTTTATTTTTTACGTTGGAAATCTACGCTAAAGAGGAGACTTTCGGGATAAGTTCATCAAGCACTTTGAAAGAAGATCATGAAGCCCGAAAAGAGTCAAGACACGCGATGAACAGGACTCCAAATGACCCAAGGACCGAAGCGTCAACATGCAAATCTTCAGGGACTCAACCAGAAAACAGCGAAGCTTGGATGGCAAGCATTCAAGCCTTAACCGCGAAGGAAACGACGTCAAAGGCCCACATGCAAGTGCACACAAATGGGGAATCACGCGAGAAGCAACCGGGAGAAAGCCGGGGCCGAACTGGGCCGAAATGGGCCCAGGCTGGTTGGCCCAGGCCGGCCGGCCCAGCCCATTCCGGGCCCGGTTCGGCGCCCCCTTTGACCTAGCCGCCCTTCGGACTATTTATATTCCCCCTGCCAAGAGCCACGCAGGAATACATTCGTCATCCGCCGCCGAGGAGCAGAGAAGAGAAGGACACCATTCCAGAGAGGCGAGGGTCGAGATGGTTGACTAGGGTTCCCCTAGCCGGCGTGGGAACCTTGCATGGAAGACCACGTCGGAGTTCCAGGAGCTAGGATCAAGATCGAGGTAGGATCCCGGTGGTGATCTTGTCCATGTATTGCTTTTATGTTGAATTAGTAGATTGAATCCGATTCTTAGCATCAAGTGCTTTCGTTATGATTTCGTCTTCGTTTGGGTGTTTTCCTCCCCGATCTATCCCGCGGGTAGATTGCTTAGGATGTTCTTGTAGCCATGGTGGCTAGAGGTGCATACCCGATCTACCAAACGTTTTCATCTTGTTCTTTTTGAACCCGCCGAGTAGTACCAACCCGTAAGATTATCCCCCGTAGTGACAGTACGGTAAAGGAGAAAAACGGGAGTCCTCAGAGTCAGAACAGGAGCCATGCTTTCAATGAGATTCGTTTTGCTATATTCTTCTTTACTTTGGAACTTCAACAAAAGACCCGATCCAATCTCTAGATTGGTTCTCCCCTCTCTTTCTCTTGCTACCTCCGGTGTGCGGTAGATTAGATGAGTTTTCCACTTATTAGATTGGATCTTGCGTTACACATTTTTCCACGGATTCGATACCTTGGGTTCACACTTAAGGGAAGAAGGGTCCCTTGGCTACGACGGAGGACTTGTCCGCTTGCAAGTCCAAACGAACTTTGATACGACAATCAACCATCAACAAGCCCCTTTTTCTGGCGCCGTTGCCGGGAACAAGTAATCAAGATTCAATTTAGTATTGCGTTTGTGAATATTTTCAGATTTTCTCTTGAATTTTCTTTTGCATCTCTTGATTTTGACCATCCTCAAAAAAAATCAATCTAATCTAGGGTTTTGCTAAACCCTAGTTTTCTTTATTTTGTTTAGTGCTAACCCTAACCGGAGATGGACGACTACATCTCCAACAAAAAAAACATATATTTTGTGGATGGTCTAGAAAAACTTTGCAGGTAAAGGTGACGTACAACACAAGATCTAAAAGCGGAGGCCGAAGATCGTCGGAATCTCCAAGAGAAACTCCACCTCCAAGCTCGAAGGGAGATCAACCTCACCCGCCACTCATCCTAGGGAGATCGTTCCTCAAGATCGTCAGAGCAATCGACGTCGGCAAGAGGGAGATCAAGTTCAACATCGATGGCGTGAGGAGTGCATTCAAGTCAACTACAATTCGAGGTATGTATCGTGATCAATGTTAATTATGTTCTACCTCATCGTCACATCGGAAGGGAGGAGCCAAAGGAGAACGAAGCCAAGGAAGAAAAGATGATGCATCCGTCAAGACCATGAATCAACACCCGCCTGCAAAGACCAAAAAGATGACTAAGTCGAAGAATAAACCTACACCAAAGACATGGATGGTGTAGAAGTGGGGTCCCTAAGATTGCAATGCCCACAAAGAGTGTTGATCCGGAGCGAAGAGAAGAAGTCTAGCTATAGACTATAAACGAAGCGCTTGGCGGGAGGAAACCCGTTCATCAAGTCAAGAATAAGCTACCGGGAGGACAACCCCTTGAAGAGTCAAGCTACCGGGAGGTCAACCCGAAGAATTTTTCATGTTTTCAAGGTAAGTTGGTCTTAGAGTTTGGTACGCAATACCTACCATAAACTCTTGTGTGGTTGAATAATTTTCAGAGACATTATAATTGCTGGGTCTTTTTACTTGAATTTTATATTGATCATAAACCAATGACTTGAGCCATCCGAAGTTTTGTTTGCTTCTTTTTGAGAAACCAAGACCAAAAATTCAGAACCTACCCCAACCTTTCATCCTCTCCATGATGTTTAGGTTGGCTTGTTTCACATGTTAAAAACACACGGGTAGAGCCTTGCTATGTTCTTTAATGTTTTCAATCTTTGATGCATGGTAGGACTCGCGTGAACCTAAGCAACTTTATTTTTGGTTTCATTCAACTTGACATCCACCGGTTTCTCTAGATTTAGATTTTTTTATAAGCCCCATTGACTTTATTTTTTTTCAAAATCTCTCTCTCATGTTTGGCCAAAATTAAAACCTAAACCTATGCCCCCATGGTCAAGCTGGAGGAGCTTGCTATCAATTAATGAAAGCAATCGATCCCGGAGTAACCAAAATAGATTTTACAGTTGTTTTTTATGCCTAAGATCTCCTCTAATGATATATTTGGACTCATCGCTAGCGCTGAGTTAATTTTTAAATTTTCAAAATTAGAGGAGGGATTAGCATCTAAACTTGATTAAGGGGAGGTTTTTGAGCTTGATTAACATATAGTGCCCCATGATGCATCTCGGGAAGCCTCCATCTTTTGGCATCTCGGGCACATGTAAAGGACAAGCATGGGGGAAGCAAGGGCTTTGTTTTGCAGGAAATTAGTGGAAGCACAAGAGGCAAGGAAAAAAAAAGGGAGTGACACAAAGCAAAACAATGGAGGTGGAAGATTAGTCCCGCAAGCAAAGGAGTGGTTGTGAACGGTTCGGGTAATGGAATCTCGTGGATCACGCAGACACAAGTCAAGAAGGGAGCAAGAAACATCTCGGAGAAAGATCAAAGCGAAAGGAGCAGGAGGCCCCCTAGGCCGATCGGCCTAGGCCGGCCGGCCTGGCATCCTCTCATGGCCCCCGGTGCTCCCCTTCGCCTGGTAAGTAATTTATGCATTTGTTAATTTGTGTTCTTGAGTTCATAGCCCATAAGTTTCAGAAACAACCTAGCAAAATTTGAGTTCCATGGTGTTGTAGGATCTTGTCTTGTAATCGCCGAATCTTTTGTTTCATTCATGTTGATAATACTTTGATGCCTAAGGTTAGCCACCATGCTTTTCGGGAGTATAGGTCTCACTACTCCCGTAGATCCCATTAACATATCATTTGTAGGTTTAGCTAAAGTGGCCTCACGTTCACACCTTAATAAATTGGTTTAGCTTCACCATGATAGGCGGTTGCATGATTAAATATCCATAAACCCTATGGGCTAATATCCATCCAAACTTGTGCACCTCATTCACCACCCTCCAAGAATAATAATATAGAAAATTCACCATAATTTCCATCACCCCATATACTTCTCTTGTGTTTTTTCCACCGGCAAGAAACCCCCGGTGCACTCGTTGTGAGTTAGTGAAACAACAATGTGGAAGAGAGCCACCAATATCTTCCCCATGAAGACACGATCATCGAAGGCACCATCATCGAGCTCTTCGAGGAGGTACTCGGTCTCCGAGTCTCCCCGAAGCATGGAGGAAGATGTGGCACCACCGAGGAGCAACACGCTGCCCCTCGGTGGCATGAGGAGTACACGAAGTTCATCCATGCGGTACACCAAGCCGTGAGGACACACGAAGGAGCTACTCGTTCCACCATGATGCTCAACTCGTTCATCCACTCCACCACCATACACTCCGAGGCGTCCCAATGGATTCATCATAAAGACGGAGGAGGAGGAGGATAGGCTTGTTTGTCTTGAGAAGAGGCTCGAGCCAAATGTTGATTTCGATGACGCCCTCCAAGTGTTGGATTCTACTCGGATATCAAATCTTGAGCAACCTTGGGTGGGTGCGATTCTTTATGGAGTTGGTGTGAATACTCACAAGGAGCTTGATTCGGAAGTTCTTATGGCATTAGCACTGGTCATTAATGAAGGAGTGTCGTGCCTCTCATTCCGCCTTGAAGATGAAGAGCAACTAGTTCCTTATGGATATATTGGAGAACTACTCGGTTACAAGAAGGAAGCCCGGAGCAAGTTGATGTCCAAGAAAAAATGTTAGAAGGATTTTTGGGGAATGATTTCGAGAGAAGATTACAAGGAACCCAAAATTTCTCCTTGACGGGATTTCTTTGGGATCGAGTACATGAAGCAAGGAAAGTGGAGATGAGAGGAGAAGGTACAAGTTGATGAAGGTTAATATTCCTCTTCCCAACGAGAGGCTGAGATCATTTGAAGACAAAATTGGTTAGAGGAAGGATTTCTTGTACCGGCAAAAAAAGATTAAAAAGGAAAATTTTGTAAGAGGGATCATCCTCCGTAACCCAAGACGAAGGAGGGGCTGCGCATGAAGCTAATAAACAACCATGGAAGGATTCCAATGCCACCACCATATGAAGGAAGTATGTCAAATGCAAGCATGGGGGAGTGGGGCAGCCACGCCACCACATCCTCCACCATACATGTTCCTCACGAAGTTTTCATGGCGCTCCATCCAACAAATGCAAGAAGAAGGGACCGCAAACATTGCCTATCAAATTGGTCGCCTTCACCATTGGAGCAATTTAGAGGAGGACCGGCACAATCATAATACAAGCAAGGATACAACGCACCAGACCATCAATATCAACCACCGGAAAATAAAGGAAGAAGGAGGAAGAAAAGAAAATAATAATGCTTTCAAATTCGGTTTGATTTTCTCCTTTTCCTTTTCTTTATTTTCAGCTTTTGTGCAAGTTTATATATGTGTAGCATTTTCTGTTTTTATTTATTTTTCAGCATGTGTGATAATAGTAGAGTTAGTTTAAGATCACCATGAATAAAGTTTCCCACCTTGATCAACCTTTGGTAAAAATATTAAGTTGATGCCATGATAATATATGATGAAAAGTTGTCACTTTGCTCAACTTTTGTACTTGTTTTATGCATGATTAAGTTAATGCTCTCTTTAATATGAATCTGAAATTAATTAAATGCCAGCTTAGTCTTTTGTGGAGGTTATGATAAAAATAAGACCCATAGTGTTATTTTCATGCTCTCAATTTTGGATGAGTTAAAGATGATTTGTTCTTAAAAATATATATGCTAACCTTGTCATTAATGCTACTTGCATTTTGCTCTACCTATCCAAAGCCATATCTATATATTGAGTGCATAAACCTTAGTATACAAGAATTATTTTTGGGTGAGTTATTTCAGGCTTTGATTTCTCTGGCCCGAGACTAAGAAGCTGGTCATTCCGTTTTTGCGTATCTATCTTTTTGCTAGCCCTTTTATCCGTGCATTGTGTATCCCCACATCGGAGATTTCACAAACCTCGCCGGATATCCACCCTTAAAACCAAAAATATCATCTTTTGTGTTTACCTCCTTGACCACAACCTATCATATGAGTATGGATCGTCAATTCAAGGAAGATCGCAAGATGGTGCCAAGATTGAAGATTTCAAGTATCTCTCCAAAGGAAATATATTTCTAGTACCTACCTTATCACTATCACCTCTTTGCCCGAGGACGAGCAACGTCTAAGCATGGGGGAGGTAGGTACAATGCAATTTAGAGTTTATGGGGAGCAAATAAAAAAATGATGAAAGAAAAAAAAGAAAAAAAAGAAAAAAATGAGTATAAAGAGAAAAAAAGAGATGAAGAAAAATATGTATGAGAAAAAAAATAATGAGTTTATAAAAATAAAATAAAGCGAGCTCCCCGGTTCTCTAAAGTGCATTAGGAATCTCAAAAGTTTCAAGATTTAAGATCCAAACTCATCTTTCCAACCATGTGCAATCTGATAACGAGGACTTCCTTTGTGCATCGGGATCACTCTTTGCCATTTGCACATGTCCACCTATCTCAAAGTGTGTGTATTTTTCTCTTCCCCTCCTTGATATAACATTATTTTCCAATATAATATCTTCGTAGGACTAAACTTTCCCAAAAAGCTCCACATAAAGCCTTCCACTATATATATTGAGAGGGGAAAGGAGTAGAATGAATAGGTTTTGAGAGACAAGATGAGATGAGAGTACATGAGCAAGATGCAAGGAAGTTTATTTTTGAACTTGGTTTAGCTCTTTTTCTTCATCTCGCTCTTAATTTCAAAATTTCTAAGATTCATTTGAAATTTGGGAGCATGAGGTAATTACTTGTGGGAAGTGCTCAAATTAATATTTACCCTCCATAAGGATGAAGGCTAGTACATTATGGAACTTTAATGATTAAATCCTTGAGAGCATTATGTTTTCTCGTGTATGATCAAGTGCAGGGTATAAGCAATGAAAGGCAACACTGATATTCATTAAAGGCATACTCGAGGACGAGCAAGGTTTAAGCATGGGGGAGATGTTGACGGTGAATTTCCGTCAACCTAGCCATGAGTTTACCTTTAATGTTGGCATTGATTTATTATTCTAACCACTGGAACTAACCCCCCGTATATAACAAGTTCACTCTTGCATGTCGATTTTGGACTTTATTGTTTATGCAGGAAATCTACACAAAAGAGGAGACTTTGGGGATAAGTTCATCAAGCACTTTGGAAGAAGATCATGAAGCCCGACAAGAGTCAAGACACGCGATGAACATGACTCCAAATGACCCGAGGACCGAAGCGTCAACGTGCAAATCTTCAGGGACTCAACCAGAAAATAGCGAAGCTTGGATGGCAAGCATTCAAGCCTTAACCGCAAAGGAAACGATGTCAAAGGCCCACATGCAAGTGCACACAAATGGGGAATCGCGCGAGAAGCAATCGGGAGAAAGCCGGCGCCGAACTGGGCCGAAATGGGCCCAGGCCGGCCGGCCCAGCCCATTCCAGGCCCGGTTCGGCGCCCCCTTTGACCTAGCCGCCCTTCGGACTATTTATAGTCCCCCTGCCAAGAGCCACGCAGGAATACATTCGTCATCCGCCGCCGAGGAGCAGAGAAGAGAAGGACACCATTCCAGAGAGGAGAGGGTCGAGATGGTTGACTAGGGTTCCCCTAGCCGGCGTGGAAACCTTGCATGGAAGACCACGTCGGAGTTCCAGGAGCTAGGATCAAGATCGAGGTAGGATCCCGGTGGTGATCTTGTCCATGTATTGCTTTTATGTTGAATTAGTAGATTGAATCCGATTCTTAGCATCAAGTGCTTTCGTTATGATTTTGTCTTCGTTTGGGTGTTTTCCTCCCTGATCTATCCCACGGGTAGATTGCTTAGGATGTTCTTGTAGCCATGGTGGCTAGAGGTGCATACCCGATCTACCAAATGTTTTCATCTTGTTCTTTTTGAACCCGCCGAGTAGTACCAACCCGTAAGATTATCCCCCGTAGTGACAGTACAGTAAAGGAGAAAAACGGGAGTCCTCGGAGTCGGAACGGGAGCCATGCTTTCAATGAGATTCGTTTTGCTATATTCTTCTTTACTTTGGAACTTCAACAAAAGACCCGATCCAATCTCTAGATTGGTTCTCCCCTCTCTTTCTCTTGCTACCTCCGGTGTGCGGTAGATTAGATGAGTTTTGATGATGATCTAGTAGATTAGATGCAAAAACAACCTCTTGAGATCAAAGCTTTTCAGCTTATTAGATTGGATCTTGTGTTACACATTGTTCCACGGATTCGATACCTTGGGTTCACACTTAAGGGAAGAAGGGTCCCTTGGCTACGACGGAGGACTTGTCCGCTTGCAAGTCCAAACGAACTTTGATACGACAATCAACCGTCAACATGCGGCCTCCTTTCTCTTCACCTCCGACGATCGACCGACGGGCAGGGAAGGAGCAAGATCGAACTTTGAGCCTCAACATCGCCAAGTCAGCACCAACCACCGCAGTGGTCTTCTACCTCTGGCCGGCCGGAGATTCAGCTGGAGCCGGACGCGAGTTTGAGGCTGCCGAGCTGGCCAAGATCCCGAGGCCTCCCTATCTGATGTATCAATGATGACTGTAATCTATGTGTGTGATTTTGCATCTCAAGAGACATGCTTGTGTGATTATCTGTGTGCAGTCCAATTTTTTGTATGATTTACCTACTCATTTGCAAGCATGAAGAAGAACAAGCCGACGGAAGTATATCTCTTTTGCTTAGTTTAGATCTATGTTCCTCATCCTGGTAGTGCCTAGTAATGATGAACATAGATGGCCGCTTTGTAACCTTCTGATGTATCAATGATGACTGTAATCTGTGTGTGTGATTTTGCATCTCAAGAGACATGCTTGTGTGATTATCTGTGTGCAGTCCAATTTTTTGTATGATTTACCTACTCACTTGCAAGCATGAAGAAGAACAAGCCGACGGGGGCTAGCTAATCCGCGTCTCTTTTGATGTAATCTGTGTGTGTGATTTCGCATATCTTGCCCATAACAAAGGTGACGCGGGTTGGTTAATCCTCGTCTCTTGCTCGTAACAAAGGCAACGCGGGATGGTTAATCCTCGTCTCTTTTATATTAACGCCCGTTACTGAGCTGAAGCAGCCTGCAACATACTTACTGAACTGAAGTAGAATATAAACAGAATATATATAGTATCTTAGGCAGAATATATTACAAAAAGGATTCAAATTCCACCACATCCTATATATTATAAAAAGGATTCAAATTCCACCAATACATCACATCCTTTATATTACAAAACGGATTCCATTTCCATCAATAGACACATCCTGCATTACAAAAAGGATTCAGCAGAAATCAGGCTTGCTTTTCTTCCTTGATTTCTGTATATGGATTTTTTCACTATGGTTGCTTCGCAAGTATGGTGTTTTGTTAGTTCCCAAGAGTCGGGGCTTGTATGAAGTGTCAAAGGATGGAATTTCGTCAAACTAGTTGTATTCCACCTCAACAATATTTTCAACCCCAACAATCCTTTTTTTCCAGGCATAACCACAGACCAGTTCTTCTTTGCAAGGTCAGGTACATAGAACACTTGCTCAACATCGTTGGCGAAGACAAATAGTTCGTTTTTGTAACCAAAGACTCGAAGATCAACACTAACATAACCATATTTGTCCTTGCTCACAGCTCTCTTCCCATTGGTGACCCATCTACACCGAAACAAGGCTACCTTCAATCCTACATAATCAAGCTCCCATATCTCCTCTATTTGACCATAATATGTGTCTGTCTCCATGTCATCATCATCATGACTGTCGTCGACGACGGCCCATACACGCACACCACTATTTTGATAGACGCTCTTTTTATCCTGGGCCATGGTGTAGAACATGTATCCATTGATATCCATTGCTTGGTATCTTGTAACAGTGAACAATGGCCCTGCTGCTAGATTCCTTATCTCGTCGGTTATTACAGCATTGCTGCATGTCTCGACATAATCTTGGAGCCACCTGCTGAAACCTTGCATGTGCATCTTTGCAAGCCAAGCCCTACCATGGTTAGGGTTGTCTTCACGTAGTTGTCGCTTGTGCAAATTGGCAAACGGTATAATTAGGTGCAGCTGTTGTATCACGGTGAAATGAGCCTTTTGGAAGGCATCTGGTTCCGGAGTGACTGACTTTTTCCCCAGGGTCCCAACACCTGAAAGCCTACCTTCATGCTATGAGCGAGGCACACCAATGGGGTTTTGGGGGTCCATATAACCCATGGCCCACTCCACTGCTAGGATGGTCTCGTAGCCACGAACAATGGCTCCCTCCGGAAATAACCGGTTATGTACCAATGATTTCAGGAATCCATAGAACCACTCATATGAAAACATCTGATGAAGGTAAGATGGGCCAAGGAACCAGATTTCTCTCGCGAGGTGTGCTGTTAGATGCAGCATGAGATCAAAGAATGATGGTGGGAAGGTAGCTTCAAGCAGGCATAGGGTCTCGAAATGCCTCCTCTCTAAGTCCAATAGTTTTTCCTCATCAATCACCTTCTGTTCTATTGCATTGAAGAATAAACACAAGCTCGCGACCGCGTCGCGAACCAGTTCTGTCTTGATACATCTAAGTGCAACAGGAAGAAGAGTTGTCATCAACACATGGCAATCATGAGATTTCATCAAGTTGAAATTCATTTTCATGTCCTTCACCGACACTGGCCTCTTGAAGTTTGATGAGTAGCCTGAAGGTACTTTCAAATCATGCAAAAACTGACAGAATTCTTTTCTCTCTGCCTTTGACAAGGTGGTTGCAGCAACGAGAAGGTTCGTCCCCGTCTCTGTTTCCTCTGCATAGAGCTCCGGCCTAAAGCCCAGTTCTTTAATATCCTCCCTTGCATTTTTATGATCTTTTCCTTTGGAATTCTATTGTAGCAATGTTCCACAAGTAGCTTCACACACATTCTTCTTGACGTGCATGTTGTCAATCGAATGACGCACATCCAACATCGGCCAATACTCTAGCTCCCATAGAATTGATTTCTTGTTCCACATTCCTTCTTCTTCTTCTTCTTCACCATCTCGTTTCTTTCTTTTGCCAAGGGTTTTTTCAGTCAGTTTGGGTAACTCCTCGATAGTTTTGACGTCCTTGACTTTCAAGTGGACTAGATCTCCAATCACATGCAACTGCGCCTGTCGATTCTCCTTTTCCCCATTAAACTGACAATCCATGGCCCGATATGGATGTTTCTTGCCGAGGAAACAACGGTGCCCCATAAATACATATTTCTTTGAATGTCTTAGCCATACTGCGCAAGTATCTTCCAAGCAGTGTGGGCAAGCTGCACCTTTCCTTTTACTCTGGCCAGAGAGGTTGCGATGAGTCGGGTTGTCGTTGATGGTGGTGAACAACATGGCGCACATTGTGAACTCCTCACGCTTGTACTCATCCCAAACCTCCTTCACACTAGGCTTCCACAGTATCTTCAAGTCATCAACTAGTGGCCTCAAGTAGACATCAATACGGTTGCCAGGTTGCTTTGGCCCAGAGACCAATATTGTCAGCATCATATATTTCTGTTTCTTGCATAGCCAGGGTGGAAGGTTGTACAACGACAGCACGACAGGCCAGGTGCTATGTGTTGAGCTCTGGTTACCGAATGGGTTCACGCCATCTGTGCTCATAGCAAACCGTATTCTCCTTACGTCTTCGTCAAACCACGGAAAGTGGTTATTAATGTTACCCCATTATGCTGCATCTGCGGGATGCCTAAACTTGTCATCTTGCTTAAGCTCCTTTCGGCCTTCGTCATGCCAACGCAAGAGTTGGGCCTCCTTTCGTGTTGCGAACCATCTTCTCAGCCGAGGAATGATGCAAAAATACCATGCCACCCTCACAAGAGCCCCTCTGTTAGCCTTCTTCTTCTGGCCTCTGATCTCGCCGGGCTCGTTCTCGTCATCAGCATTATTATCATCTCCACCATCCTTTTTCCTCTTGTACCGATCATAGCCACACTTGGGGCACTTGTCAAGGTCTGCATAATCTCCACGGAACAATACACAATTGTTCTTGCATGCATGGATTTTTTCAACCTCTATTCCCAGAGGACATATTATCTTCTTCGCCTCATAGAGAGACTCTGCTATTTGGTTTCCTTCAGGATAGAGGGCTTTCTTTGAATCTTCAATGAACTACTTCAGCCTCGCTAATTCGGAAGGTGTGTACACTCGTTGAAACTCAACATCCCGCAACATTTGATCAACATTGTGCACACGTTGCAACACCTCACCATCATCGAAGCCCCTAACTTCTTGATCAGTGATATCCTCAGGCCTCATCACATTTGGTGGGAATAATGGTTCATTTTCCTCAAAAACTCCACCGTCATCAAGGTCTTCATCATGGTCGGTAGCATGGTGTCGCACTTCACCTTCATTTAGGCAGCATGCTTCGAGTTCATTAAGGCCTTCCTCACCATGTTTATTCCAACACGTGTAATTTTTTTCTGAAACCACGTGTGACCAAATGATGAAAAATGATTTCCCGTTGTGCGAATTTCTTCTAGTTGAGACAATCTATACAGGGCAAAGCATTGCCTGAACACCACGGTTTCTCGTATCCGCCTCTGCTTGATTTAGAAAACCATTGACCCCGCTTAAGAAATTCTCCCAATCTTCTTGGGGCTGTCTGTACATCCAAGCCCAAGCAGCAGACGCCATCTGCATTCCATACATCAAATGAGCATAATTCATCACACAAAAAAACCGATAACATAAGAGGATTAGGACAGCTGAAGAATTTCAATAAAAGGGGGAAATTAATTTCCACCTTGACGAGGACTTTCTACGAGGCGAGCACAGCCGAGGAGGAGGATCGGAGGCGGCGTCGCGGCCGCGGCGACAGCGCGGAGGACGGCGCCGAGCCCCAAGGGGAGGGGACACGGAGGCGTCTACTTTGGATGACGCCGCGGTCGACGTCCGCTGGCCCCTTTCGCCGTCGTGCACGCGGCCGGCCGGCCTGCTGCAGCGCTGGCTTTCTGATGAGAGAAATTAAGCGCGATCCTCAGAGCGCGCACAGCTGGCGGCGGCGAACGGGACAGGCCGGCGGGGACATCTGAGCAGAGAGATCGAGCGAGTGACCTTCTGAGGAGAGAGAGCGAGTGTTGTTGTCGGAATGGGAGTGGCCTTCTGCGGAGAGAGAGCGAGTGGTGTCAGAAGGAGAAGACAGAGACGAGCAATAACAACGTGCATCTCTGATGTGAGAAAAAAGGTGACCCTGGGTGGCAATCAAAGGAGACGAGTCCTAAGACACGAGCGTATCCAATTGGGTCGCCAGCAAAGGAGACACATCCTAACAAGCATGCGTCTCCAGTACGAAATTATCGATAACGGACTTTATAGCCCATTACCAATACGGTAGTGATCAGTAACGGACTTAAACAGCCCGTTACTGATAGGGCATTGATCGGTAACGAACTTTACAAGCCCGTTACCGATAGGTTTAACTTTTGTAACGGACTCTATTTAACGTCTGTTACAAAGAATTCATGTAATGGGCATTTAAGAAGCCCGTTACCAGAAGTCCACATTGGTAACGGGCGTTGTGGAGGCCAACCCCGGGGTCGTCCTGGCGCGCTTATGGGTAACGGGCGCCAAACAACAACCGTTACAGATGTGAGTGCATGTAACGGGCGTTAAGGGCCCATTACAAATGCTACGTGACCTATTTGAGGTTTTCACGTAGTGCTATCCGGAATAGATTGGAGAATAAGAAAACCCAAGAGAAGACAAAGTTGTAGAGAAAGCACTTGATCGCTTGAAATCGGATTCAATCTTGCAAATTCAACATGAAAGTATAAT
The DNA here is from genome assembly GCA_036936925.1 of Cenchrus fungigraminus. Lineage (NCBI taxonomy): Eukaryota > Viridiplantae > Streptophyta > Magnoliopsida > Poales > Poaceae > Cenchrus > Cenchrus fungigraminus. Next base: position 39,783,946 of record CM072778.1, on the reverse strand, counting down.
ACATGGACAAGATCACCACCGGGATCCTACCTTGATCTTAATCCTAGCTCTGGGAACTCCGACGTGGTCTTCCATGCAAGGTTCCCACGCCGGCTAAGGAAGCCCTAGTCAACCATCTCGACCCTCTCCTCTCCGGAATGGTGTCCCTCCCTTCTCTGCTCCTCGGCGGTGGATGATGAATGAATTGATGCGTGGCATTTTGCACCGTGGCTTTAAATAGACCGAAGAGGGGCAAGGTCAAAGGGGAGCCCGAACCGGGCCAGGCCGGTCGGCCCAGGGCCTTTTTGGCCCAGTTCGACCTCATTCTTCATGGGCGAGCTTCTTGCATTTTTCCCTATTTGCACCCTCCTGCATGTGGGTCCTTGACGTTGTTTCCTTCACGATTAAGTTGATGAGGCTTGCCATCCAAGTTTCCCCATCTTCTGTCTGGGTCCCTGGGGTTTTGTACGTTGACGCTTCGGTCCTTGAACCATTTGGAGTCATGTTCATCGTGTGTCTTGACTCTTGTCAGGCTTCATGATCTTCTTCCAAAGTACTTGATGAACTTATCCTGAAAGTCTCCGCTTTATCGTTGATTTCCTGCGTAAACAATAGACTCCAAAATCGACATGCAGAGGTGAACCTGACATATCATGAGGGTTAGGATCGTTAGTTTGGATATTAAATCAATACCAACATTGAAGGTAAACTCATGGCTAGGTTGACGGAAATTCACCGTCAACAGCTCCCACATGCTTAAACCTTGCTCGTCCTCGAGTAAGCCTTTAATGGATATCAGCGTTGCCTATCATTGTTCATACCTACACTTGATCATACACGAGAAAACATAATGCTCTATAAATTTATATTTGTTAAAGTTCCATAGTGTACTAGCCTTCATCCCTACGGAGGGTGGATATCAATTAAGCTCTTCCCACAAGAAATTAGTCATGCTCCCAAATTTCAAATGAATCTCAGAAATTTTGAAGTGTAGAATAAGATGAATAAAAAGAGCTAAACCAAGTTCAAAAATTAAACCTTCTTGCATCTTGCTCATGAACTCTCATCTCATCTTGTCTCTCAAGCCTATTTGTTCTACTACTTTCCCTTCTCAAAATATATATAAGTGTAGGCTTTATATGGAGCTTTTGGGAAAAGTTTAATCCTACCAAGATATTATTATTGAGATATTATCAAAACAAGACAAGCTTCTCATAGTCTTACAGAGACTCGTCAAAAAGGTCATTGGAAAATAATGTTGTTTCAAGGAGGGGGAGAGAGAAAAATACACACACTTGAGATAGGTGGACATGTGCAAATGTCAAAGAGTGATCTCGAGGCACAAACAAAGTCCTCGTTATCGGATTGCACATGGTTGGAAAGATGACTATGGGTCTTGATCTTGAATCCTCTTGAAACTCCTAATGCATCTAGAGAGCCGGGGAGCTTTATTTATTTATTTCTCATATTTTTTTTCTTCTCTCCTTTTTCTCTCTCTCTCTTTTTTCTTTCATACTTCTTCTTTCTCTCTTTTTTTCTTTTCTCTTTTTTTATATACCCCCTTGAACTCTAGATTACATTGTACCTACCTCCTTGGCAGCTTCCCCCATGCTTAGACGATTGCACGTCCTCGCGCAAAGAGGTGGAAAAAATTTTTGTGTCAAGGTAGGTACTAAAAGTTCTATGTTTTCCTGGAGAGAAACACTTGAAATCTTCTAGGGATCCTTCACGCAACCTTTATGTCGTCTTGGAGGACTCCCAAAATTATACTTCAATCCTTAGCACCTTCATTCTTGTGATCTCCCTCAAAATATTCATCCATACTCAAATGATAGGTTGTAGTCAAGGAGGTAAACACAAAAAGATATATTAGGTTTTATGGGTGGATATCTGGCGAGGTTTGTGAAATTTCCGCTTGGAGATTCACAATGCATGGATAGAAAAGGCTAGCAATAAGATAGATACGCAAAAATGGAATGACCAGTTTCTTAATCTCAGACCAGAGAAATCAAGCCCTGAATTAACTCACCCAAAAATAAATCTTGTATACTAAGTTTTTGCACTCAAATAAATATAAGGCTTTGGATAGGGAGAGCAACATGCAAGAGGTATTAATGACAAGGCTAGCATAGTTTTAAGAACAAAAATAAATCATTTTTAACCCATCCAAAATTGAGAGCATGAAAAGAAAACTATGGGTCTTATCTTTATCATAACCTCCGCAAAGGATTAAGCTAATTTAATTTTAGATTTGCATTTATAGAGAGCATTAGCTTAATCATGCATAAAACAAGTACAAAGATGATCAAAGTGGCAACTTTCATCATATATCAACATGGCATCAACTTATTATCTTCACTAAAGGTGATAAAGGTGGTGGCAAATTTTATTCATGTTGATTTAAAGCAAACATTACTACTAACACACATGCTGAAAATAAATAAAAACTGAAAATGCTACACACACAAATTTGCATATAAGCTGAAAATAAAGAAAAGGGAAAAGAGGAAATCGAACCGAAATTGAAGGCATCATTATTATTTTTCTTCTTCCTCCTTCTCCATTCTTCATCTTCCGGTGGTTGATATTGATGATCTTGTGCGTTATATCCTCGCTCATAGTATGATTGCGCCGGTCCCTTCTTTGACTTGCATTGGTTTGGATGAGGCGCCATGAATGCTTCATTGGGCGCCATGTGTGGCGGCACGGCTGCCCCACTCCCCCATGCTTGCATCGGCTCACTTCATAATATGGTGGAGGCATTAGTATTCCTCCATAAGGTGGTGGCATCAGGATCCCTCCATGTGGTTGTTTATTATCTTGATGTGCAGCCCCTCCTTCATCTTGGGTTGCGAAGGACGATCCTTCTTCCACAATGCTTCCTCTTTTATTCTTCTTTGTCGGCACAAGAAGTCCTTCCTCCAACCAATTTTTGTCTCCATTCTACAAATAATCTCAACCCCATGTTGGAAAAAAAAGAAACATCAACTTGCACCCTCTCCTCTCATCTCTACTAATATATTTTCCTTGCTTCATGTACTCGACCCCCAAAGAAATCCCAACAAGGAGAAATTTTGGGTTCCTTGTAATCTTCTCCTGAGATCATTCCCAAAAATCCTTCTAACATATTTTCTTGGACTTCAACTTGCACCGAGGCTTCCTTCTTGGGATCGAGTAGCTCTATAAGGAACTAGTTGCTTTTCATCTTCAAGGCGACATGAGAGGCACGACACTCCTTCATCAATTACCGATGCTAATGTATAAGAATTTCCAAGGCAAGCTCCTTGTGAGTGCTTACACCAACTCCATTAAAGAATTTCACCCATCCAAGTTTGCTCAAGAGTAAAATCCCAACACTCGGAGGGCATTGTCATCGAAGTAAACATTTGGCACAAGCCTCTTCTCAAGACGAACAAGCCTCTCCTCCTCCTCCTCCATCTTCATGATGAATCCATTGGAACACCTCAGAGTGTATGGTGGTGGAGCGGATGAACGAGTTGAGCATCATGGTGAAACCACTACTAGGAATCAGGCCTTGGCCAACACCTATATATGGTTGCAATATGACTATTTTGGTTGCATCTGGAATCAGTTGCATCGAAGTCTGGTGGTCGACATGTGGTTGCAATTGGAACGGTGCAATAGCCTAAGGCAACCATAAGATGTTGCGTTGCAACAGATTTTGCTAATGCAATGACCAAAAAACCCTACTGCAACCAATAGTTGGTTGCTAGAAAAAATATTGCAACGCAAAAAAAGCCTAATGCAACCAATACTTGGTTGTAATAACAAATATGGCAACGAACAAAAAAGAAAATGCAACCAATTTTTGGTTGCAAGATTAAATATTGCAACGATTACATTGGTTGCCTAAGGTTTTATTGCGACCAAACACTAGGATGCAATATTTCATGATTACCACGAACAAATGTGTTGCAATAGAAAAGTATTGTCACTCCAAAACTACGTAGGCATATGGTTGTATTACCACGAATTGTGATCCATTGCATTACAATGCTTTTGCAACATATCAGATATGGTGGCAATAGATGGTATGGTAATGCAACGAACTAGTCTTCGAGGTAATATACATATGTTGCAACGAATTTGTGTTGGTGGTAATAGAGGCCAGATGCAACAAACAATGGTTGATGGCAATAGATGATATGATAATGCAACGCATAAAGTTCGTTGCAATAATGCATATTGCAACCAAAATCAATAGTTGCCTATTATTCTATCGCAACGAGATGAATTTGAATAGTAACAAATCAATTGCACAATATGCACATCACATTTAATAACTGATACATTATTTATTTAAAATTATCTCAAACCAAAGTAACAGATAATGACCAGAATTCTTCTTAAAAGAACATGACCACAACTAACGAAATAAAGACACCATATTTAACTAAGTTCACAACATTGTTTAGCATATAATAAATGGATCTAAAAATTAGTTCCCTGGTTGCTCCACGTCCATCAGCTACACCATCATAAATAAGCATCTTTGTAACTCGTCATTCTTGTTGGCCGCCCATCAACAGTAAGCCATGGAAGCTATCTCTAATTGTTTTGGCTGTCTGAGTTTCTCTGCGAATCATGAAAACATATATGATTAAATTAATGGAGTAATTAGCAATCATAGAACAAGAGCAATTGAGATAAAACAATTAAGGAAATGAATGCTAACTAATTAAGTAGCCAAACAATTAAGGAAAGGAATGCTAACTAATTAACAAGAGCCTATCCTTCCCTTTTTCTGCATTGGTAACTCCGTTGCAAGCTTTTTCCTAGCCAACTGGCGTTAATCTTCTTATAACTAAGGAAATGAATGCTAACTAACTAGCCAAACATGTGGGAAAAAATCCAAGCGCAATACTAATTAACAGGCTAAACATGTGAAAAAATCACGGCCTTCTCTTTTCAGGTTTTCTATTTAATCACTAAAAAGTATGTTGATTCAGCCAAAGGGGAGGTCACCAGATCTATGCAAAAAGAAAGATCCACGCAAGAAAAAAGGGGAGGCTTCAAGGTAGGGCTGACAACATGCAATTACCTCGTTGTATGACAAATTAGGCTCCACTTGGGGTTTCAAAAAATTCGGATCCAAACACTTGTCAGGTTCATCAAATTTCAGTGAATTAAATACTCATGTGCATACAGACTGCATATGCAAAAAGAGCATACAACTACCAACGAAGAAGCTAATTCAATGCAAAACCAAGACAAGCATTCTGATGAGAGCTAATAACTCATATTATCAGATTGGTTATTACTTCTCTCTATTTATGTACTTTCAAGGTTGACAGAAATAGAACACATCTCATATCCATTCATTCTAAGCAATAACTCATATGCACATGTCAAGTAACTCTAGCATCAGATTTGGAAAATAAAAAAGGATGCATCAGCTTAGGAAGTACATATCCCTAGAAAAAAAACTAATTTTACAAGGTAGTCCACTGCATGTGACCTATTCAATTAATTAGGAGGTTGTCGAACTAACATAAATGATACACATGTCATACAAAAGTTTATAGTGGTGCAAGGAATTACCATGAACTTCAAGCCATAGAAGCTTTGTCTAATTGTATTGGCTGTCCGAGTTTCTCTGCGATTAATGAAAAAATATATGATTAAATTCATGGAGTAATTAGCAATCATAGAACAAGAGCAATTGAGATGAAACATTTCGAATCACATTCAGCCCTAGAAGGAGAACAACTGTGTCTGTTCACTTCAGGGAAAAATAGTTTAACAATTCAATCTGTAAATAAATTATATGAGAATCCAATGGGACACTAAAGATGTGAAATGTAGTTTATTTATTCCCACACATTAAACAGAACCAATAGCAACAAAAATTTATATGTTTCAGCATACACCAGATCAGTTCTTCAATCTTATTAAATGTCAAGTTTAACTGTAGTCAGTAAATAAATTGGTGAACATCACTTGTTTCTTTACTTGAGGGCATACAGAACACAAGCCATAGGCAAAATTCAAGAAATTACATGGTAAACATCAGGTGCAGATTTAGTTATGACATTATTCATACCTGTTGATTCTTTTTCTGATTACGAGTCCTCAATAGCTGATTGGAACTAACAAAACTAACCGTTGATCCAGGAGCAGCATTAGTTTTTGAAAAAATATTCCCAGCTGAGGTACTCTTAATTTTTATGGTCTGAGGTGGTACAACTTCCTTTTCTATAGTCATCACGCTTTGTGGTTCAGGAGTCTGCCACAAAGAAAATTTGGTGTAAACAAAATGCAAATCATTTGGAAGCATGTGTGTGCATCACCCTCTACAACAGAATTACCTTTACAGGTTCAGCTTCTACGCGTGGTGGTGTGATGAAGTCCTGGGAAGTAGGTCCATTTGACTCATGTGTGGGGATCATGGTTCCAGACATAGCCTGTGCAGGACAGATGGTAAGGGAAATTATAGCAATTGAGGGCTGAAACAATAGTTGAAACATGTTCCAAATGGGTACCTGTTGCAAAAGCTGACGGAATTCTGCCCTCATTTCATCCATTTGTTTCTTACTTTCTTCCTTATCTTTTTCCCTTGCTGAAACTACATTTGCAAGGTTTTCTTTCAGTTCTCGTACCTCTTCTTGGTGCTGCATTCTTTCTTCTTGGGCATCCAATTCAGCACGGGCTGCATCTTCTTCCCTTTGTTTCAGTAGTGCTCTTCGTGTTGGATATTTCGCCATGTACCCACGACCATGTGTCTTGTATGATTTTATTCCAAGAGTCTTTGAATAGTTGACTTGGAAAACTGAGTTCTCCTCCTCAGCCGTAAGGAAAGGCATATCCTTCCCTTTTTCTGCATTGGTAACTTCGATGGAAGCTTTTTCCTAGGTGTAACATGTCGAAGAAATTAGGAGGATGCGAGATTAAATAGTTCCTAATTTTAAGGAAAAAATGTTGTAAATTTAATGACGCAAACATAATCACTCACATATACATCCCTAGCTTCATCACTTGTCCATTCCCCATTCTTGTTGACGTGAGTAGTCATCCAAAGTTGCAGATCAGTTGGTTGTTGACCATTAGCACGGTTAGTCTAAGGTTCCAAAAATGTAGCATTAGGTGATGACCATATATATCAGAAAGTAATCTGCACATTAGTTAATGTAGTTATAACCTGTTCATAACGAATTTGGGAATATGGTTTTGCTCCCATCACATGCTTAGTCTTTTGCTTCTTTCTAACTCCTGAATTCTTTGTGCTAATTTTCTGCAAAAGGAGTATGAGCAAAGCGCTGTGAATTGCATTACAAAACTGGAATTACTAACGAAATTTATTTGAAACGAACCTGAAAGCTCTCAGATCCAAAGTATTGGATCAAGTAGTACCACTCCACGAGGTCTAAGTCCTCAGGCTTATGCTTCATACGTTCAGCATCAGTGGAGTATGCCTTGTATGTAGAACTAAATGAAGATCTCCATCCTTTGTACCTCTCTTGTGCTATTGTCAATATCTTTTCACTAGCATCTTCAACATCGTCTAAGTTCCAAATTTTCTGTTCCAATGTGAATGACCAATATAACATTACAGTAGAGGAAATGAATTAATTAGATTTGGCTAAAGCTCATAATTTACTTACCATCATGTCATCGACTATTGAATTTTTTACAACTTCCTTGACTTTCTTCCAAGATTTCACTCCTATAAGTGGAGTCCTTTTCCTAGTGAACACTACAATCTCATCCACAAATGTACAGCTGTTCTCACCACAGACTCCTCCCATCAAGGCATCAAACTGAATTTGTTATTTCTGATTTCCGCTCCTGATTCTCTTGGCAGTAGCTTTGTAACCTTTGAGAACTCCACGTCGATGGGTTTTGGATGCACCTAATGCACATTTGAGACAAATATAACATGCATTATCATCAAAAGGGTTTACAATGTACATTTTAAAAGTAAAGGAGAAATGCAGATACCATTCCCTTCTTTTGGCTTTCTTGCATGACTTGGCCTATTATTATTGTTTGTTGTCCTCCTTTCATGATTTCCCTCACCTACCTCACCTTCAGACTGATCATTATCTATTTCTGACTCTTCTTGTAATAACGATACTACACACAACACAAAAAAAAGCATATATCAAATAATTTATGCAATGAACAAGTATTTCTTGATGTGACGAAAGAAATTTATTTACACATATGGCGACGCCGTCCTGTGTGCCTGAGCCATTCCTTGTATGTATCGATTGTTTCGTCCCTAAAGTCATCCCTTAAGTCTGTGAATCATGATCCCCCATATGCAAGTGTCAAAACAACTTTATATCTGATCCTAATCAATTTAATTAGTTATGGAAATAATTTTTGGGTCTTCCTCTTTAATTTTAAGTAACCAAACCTTGTAGGCATCTAGCTGCTGATCTGTACTAGTTTCAGCATTTCTTCGCTTCCCCCTTTGTTGTTTAATTGGCGTTATGCTTACATTATCCTGAACTTCGGCCTCCTTTGACATTATCAACCTGATATAATTAAAAACTGGAATTTAATTTGGTTGAACATGGGCATGCAGCAGCAAGTCATGTATGAAAGAGTGATTTCAAAACTGCATGACTAAAGAAAGTATGAACCTGATTTCCTTTTCCTTAGCATTGTCATGTAGCATTTGTTGTGCGAGTCGGGAATAATCGATGGGCTCAATTGTAGCTACATCGACTCCGCAACGCTTCTTGTAGTATAAATAGTCCCTTGATCCATAGCCAAACCGTTCCTTGAAACATATCAGGTTATGATAAGTTAGATGAACTCTATCAATTTTACATTCGATAAAATCATCACCCTCATCAGCACAACCTTTCAATTGGAAATAAATTGTCCAAATTTCATTCGTCAAAGGTTCACTGCATATAGAACATAGAAACATTAGCACGGCCCTTCATAATGTGATCTAATTATAAAACTATAATTAAATCTGGTTTAATAAGGAGCTGCATGCAGCAATACAATTGAGGATACAATTCAACCATCCTTAAAGGTACATAATTCTGGAATATATATGATGCAAAGGTTCTATTTAAGCATGGCATAGGCCCATAAATTCATGGAACGCATAGACTCTTCTTGTAGTTACATACTAACAGTTTTGATCGACATGATAAATTTATCATGCATGATAAATTGTTGACCTAATATTACAGATTCTTCAATCCCAACAGCACAGTCATCAACAATAGTAAAAAGAAAAAATTTCGACCAATGCATGCATGAACATATCTGGTCAATTTTTATTTCTGAAAAAAAAACTGCTAACCCTAGAACCGAGTTCCTTTTGGCTACAACCGAAACACAAGTGATAACCCTAACATATGATCATCGCCAAGGCAAAAACACATGCACAACAACAAGAACAACCAGGGGCAATCCAAATGAAGGTCGCTAGCAGATTTATTTAGTACCTCGTTTTTACATATCGTAGTACCCCTGCTTCTTCACGGCCAAGTTCGCCATCCTCTTCATCGTGTAGATGTGGGCGCACCTCCCTTGGGCCTGAAGATTCAGGCGCAAAGGAAGGAGTCGTTTTTACAGATATTCTTCTCGATGTGCATAACATCCAAGTTATGCCTTACAAGCAATTTTTTCCAGTAGGGAAGCTGAAAAAATATACTCTTCTTCCTCCAGTTGTGCCACCTATTGTCTTCTTCACGTTGCTTCCTCTTCTTTGTTGCTGTCCCAAATTTTGGTTGCTCAAAACTTTCATACTGCTGCAGAACCTGATCACCAGTCAGTGGCACAGGTGCCTCCCTCATCTCTGTCATGTTGTTGAAGCTGCTTTTGCTCCTACGCCACCTATGGTTCTGAGGGAGAAATCGACGATGACCCATGTAACAATGCTTTGACCCAAATTTCAACCATAAGTACACTATATCTTTGTGGCAGTATGGACATGCAAATTTTCCTTTAGTACTCCAACCAGATAGCATGGCATAGGCAGGGAAGTCATTTATGGTCCACAACAAAAGTGCACGAAGAGTAAAATTATCCTTCTTATCCTCATCCCATGTTTTCACACCTGTCACCCATAACTCAATCAGCTCATCAATTAGGGGTTGCAAATAGACATCAATATTCATTCCAGCTGATTTTGGCCCTGGTATCAGCATAGACATCATCCAATAGGGTTGCTTCAAACACAACCAAGGAGGCAAGTTGTAAGAGATTAGGATGACAGGCCATGTAGTATATTCAACATCCCAAACGGATTAAAGCCATCAGCTGCAAGACCGAGCCGAATGTTGCGAGGGTCATCAGCAAAATCCTTATAGTACTCCTTATTCACATGCTTCCATGCCAATGAGTCTGTCGGGTGACGCATTTTCTCATCATTTACTAGTTCTTCCTCATGTCAATGCATCAGCTTCGATGTCGATGCTCTCATATACAATCTTTGCAAGCGAGGAATAAGTGGAAAATAACGAAGGATCTTACATGGAAAACGCTTCTGCTTCTTTCCACTATCACTGTCAACAGGATCATCCTTTTCAGTACCCCCTGTCTCTTTCCACCTAGATTCATCACATGTTGGGCACTTATCCAAATTAGCATAATCCCCATGAAATAACACACAGTCATTGACACAGGCATGAATCTTATCGTAATGCAGGCCAAGATCTCGAATAACCCTCTCCACTTTGTCCAAGGAAGTTGGGAGACAATGTCCATCAGGAAGCACAAGCAAGAACAACCGAAGTATGCGTTCTAGACTTTTGTTACTAATACCATCCTTGCATTTAATCTGAAATAGCATGACAATGAAAGAAATCTTTGTAACCTCTTTGCAGCCCGGATACAACTCCTTTTTTGCCTCATCTAGTAACCTGAAAAGTTTTTTTGCAGTTGCATTTTGCTCTTCCTCTTCTCTTCCTGTGACTTGCCCATGTATAACACCTCTGATCAGTGAAGAAATTAATTCATGGGAACTTTCAGCATGATCTAGTGTAGGGACATCATCGTCGTTATCATTCTCAACTAACGCAGGCTCACAATTACCTTCTCCTTGAATGAAACTCTCATCAAACCCTCTCAATGCCACGTGAGTTTGAACCTCCTTTTCACTTCGATAAGACATGCAGCGGCAATGAGTACATGGACAGGGAGCTATTTCTTCACTAGATCTGCCACCAAAAGCACTCTGTAAAAAGTTCTTGAATCCTGCCTGCCATTCTGAAGTATATCTGGACATCCGCATCCAGCTCTTATCTTCATTTGACATCCTTCACGGTATCCCTACATTGAACATGAATCCATAGAATAAATACCTGCTACTACCAACCTAACATTAGGAATTGACAAGCTATTTTCCAAATCAGCATGTTATGCTTTTGCAGCTCTCTCCAAAATTAAACTTCGAAACAGTTCACCAGCATGCTAGAAAATTAAAACTAGGACCCCTGTGTTGTCTGCTCACCTTGTTTCAAAGACAGTGCTGAGGGGGGCCCGGGAGGGGGCAAGCCGGGGGTCGCCGGAGACAGATGGCTCAGGCCACCGGAGGGGGGACAGGGGCGGCCACCTCTTTGCCGCTGCTAAGCCGTCACCGGAGAATTTCGTGGACAAAAAATAGTTGGAGAATTTCGTAGACAAAAAATCGTAGGAATATTTAGTTAGTTCAAAATTTTAAAATGGTGTATCTTTTCAACCAATAATCTAATTTTAAATTTGTTTGAAGCATGTTCTGGAGAAAAATATAGCAATCACAATGAGATCCGTAATGACCATCTTTTGACAAAGTTTGCAAAAAACTATAAAAACATGAAACTACATTCTCTGTAATTATCGACTACTAAAATGCATTACGACCTAGTGGCAAGTTGCAACTAGGACAATTGCAACAGGTCACGTGTTCCCATTGCAACTTGGAAAATAACCCAATTACAACCACATAAGAAAAATGTGCAGATATCACATAATTCCAACCAGAGCCCTAATCTTGTTACAAATTCGAGCAATTGCAACTAATCACATCCTTCAATTGCAACTAGAACAATAATCTAATTACAAAAACACTAGAGTGCAACCGGACCACTTAAGTGGCTGCACGCTAGTGCTAATTGCAATCGGCCAACTTATTATTACAACTAGACCAATTTCAATTAGGAAATTTAATTATTATGACCAAAGCACCGAGGTCAACTGCAACTACAGCACATTGCAACAAGGGCACTCATATTATCCATCCTTGATATTGTATCAATTGTCTTGGTCTACAGGAAAGTACATCGGGGCAGCACAACTGTGCTGCAGCCTGCAGGTTATCAACAAATAGCATCTGCATGTATAAAAAAATGACAGTTGGTAGCACATGCAGTTTCGTCTGTTATTGAAAAGAAAAAAACGAGGTAAAAAACTAAAGCTAGTTGCAAGTGTTACAGTGGGCCAGTTGCAACACAACCTTAAAATAAATTACTAAATGGGGCGGATAGGTAATGAGAAAGGGTGTCTGTTTTTTGCTAAACTTCTAGTAAAAAAATAAAGTGAATTCTAATGACATGCAAGAACTAGTTGCAACAATAAATCTAAACCAACTACAACTATGTATATGGACAGGTTGCAAAACATATAAGTGTGTGGGTTGAGCCCTGATAAAAAATAAGTCAAAAGTGAAATGAATTGCCACTGATGCAATGGAACAATTGTAACAATAGATCTAAACCAATGCAATGGACAAGAGATTTATGCATTCCATTTTTTTCTTAATTAGTAGTAGCTTGAATGCCTGATACTTTATATATAATATGTCGATAGACGAGAGTTTGATAAATATACGTCTACATCGCAGGAAACCTATCGAAAAATCTGGAAAAGATCACACCATTCTGCTGATGCTTTCATCTGGAGTTCACCGTTACAGATTCATTGTAGACGGAGAAAGAAGATTTATACCTGATCTTCTCTGGGAAACAGACCACACGGGCCAGATTGTGAACCTAGTACATGTCCATGTAAGTATATTCTGCTTCATACCTTGTGTCAATTCGTTGGCGGAGTTTTGTCTGCTACATACCTGCTTGTGTTGTTTGTCATGCTGATGCAGGATTTCATCCCTGAAAGCGTGGAAAGTGTATCTGAGCTCATGGCTCCGCCCTCCCCAGAATCCAGCTGCAGTTTCCATGTTCCCGGAGAAAAGGAGTTTGCAAAGGAGCCTCCTCAGCTGCCGGCTCAGCTCTACCTCAGCGTGCTCAACTCACGGAGCTCCTCGGAAGAAGCTGAAGGCTACTGCGCGAGGCCGAGGCACATCGTCCTCGACCACCTCTACATCGAGAAAGGCTGGGGTTCGCAGTCGCTGGTGGCTCTCGGACACACTCACAGGTTCTACTCCAAGTACGTCACCTGCGTCCTTTACAAGGCCATCGACCGATAGACGATAGCCATTCAGGTTTAGGAGTCTTCTCTGCTTTATTCATTGATTGATCTCATAAACTAAATAGGTTGAACGTTTCAGCTATCTGAGCTTACCGATTCTAATCCTTATTAATTTAGTATTTGTTTATTGGATAATGATAACTCTCAGATTGGAGATTGTATACTGCCTGCTGTGTGCTGTGTGTGGTTAATATTGTTCTGTTTTTTTAGATCTACTAATTAAGAAAAAAAAATGGAATGCATAAAACATACGCTGCTAACCACAACCCTAACCACCACATGATGTCAATTGTAACCATGTAGACATAACAATTGCAAGTTCTGCAGTAACCCAATTACTACATGAGGTCGATAAGACAAAACTGCCACTAGTGCCATGGGTCAGTTACAACAAAACTACTAAAACAATTACTACTACGTATCAGGGCACAGTTACAACACATGGTTTGAGCTCTGATTAAAAAATTCAGTCAATTCAAACCAAATTGCAACTGGTGCTATGGGCCATTTGCAACAAAAAATAAAACCAATTGCTACTGTGTGTATGGGCATATATGCAATGATATAAACAAAGGTGCCTAAATTAAAAACGGCACGAGTAGATGGGTGGCTGTTCCTAGGTACCTCTCCATCATGTGGAATTTGAATTTCAATTGGCGTGGGAGAATCTACAATTTTGTCCATCCTCACCTCCTCGGAATTGCTCTTTATGCACACTTGGACTGAGAGAATCTAAATTTTGTTCATCTCCACCTCCTCCAAAGTTGTTCTTCATGCACATTTGAACTGGCTGCTGCTGCATGCAAAAATATTTACAGTTCAGCACACAGAGCACACAGAAAATACCAACATGTAGGTGGCAGATTGCAACACGATAAAGAGGTGTTTTTTTGCTGAAATTCAGATACAAAATGAAATGAATTGCCATTGATGCAATGGTCTAGTTGCAATAATTAATCTAACTCAATTACTACTATGTGTATAGGTACAATTGCAACACATATGAGTGTGGGTTGAGCTTCGATAAAAAAAAGTCAAAGTGAAACGAATTGCTACTAATGCAATGAGACAGTTCCAACAATAAATGTAAACCAATTACTACTATGTATATGGACACAGTTCTAACACACAGGAATGTGCATCTTTAGTTCATTCAAATGAGCAGAACTGTTCAGTCAAAGTAACGATGCATGTACCCAATGTTTAATTGATACTGAAAAACCGAAAGATAATAAAACCCTCCCAAACAAAGACATGAGACCAATTGCAACCATGGATACAGTGTAATTGCCTGACGTACAAAATAAAACACTTGCTAACCATACGGGTAATCACCACAAAAAGACCAATTGCAACCATGGATACTTAGCAATTGCAAGTCTTGCAGTAACTCAATTGCTACATGAGGCCAACCAGAACTACAAATTAATGGTTGCAGCACACTATGAACTGCAAATTAATGGTTGCAGCCTAGATGTACAATTGCTATCAACTGTGCAGAAATAGTTTGAATTCTACTAAAAATACACACAACACTTAAAAACATCTAGCAGCTCAAATTCTAGTAAAAAAGAGTGTGCATTTTTGCTAAAATTGTAGTAAAAAAGAAACAATATATGGGCACGGTTGCATCACCATATGAATGTGTGGGTTGTGAGATATGATAAAAAATAAGTCAAATGGAGAAGGCTCACATGTGAAGCAATAGGCTAGTTGCAAACAATATACTAAACCAATTACTTATCGACACAGTTCCAAAACACACATGAATATTTGGCCCTGATAAAAGAATTAAGTTAAAGTGAACTAAATTGCCACTGGTTCCGTGGACGAGTTGCAATAAAACTACTGACACAATTACTACTATGTATATGGCCAAAGTTGCATGTGTGGGTTTAGCTCTGATAAAAGCATTAAGTCAAATTTAAACAAATTGCAACTGGTGCCATGTGCCAGTTACAACAAAAAAACTAAACCAATTGCTACAATGTGTATGAGCACAGTTGCAATGATATAAAAAAAGATGCTTGAATAAAAAACTAAACAGAAGTGATGAAGACTGGAGTACATCGTAGCCTCAAGCGGTCAAGCCTATAAGTACCCATAATCATAACAGAAAAAGCATGTGACAAAAGAGCAATAGCACTGAAAACAATGGTTTGCACTCAACGAGGTAATTCATTGCAAAGTACAACAGATTCTCCAAGGAGATGAAGCATCTGCCTCTATAATGCCAACACACCACACCAAAGGATCATCAATCACTACTATCTACTTCTCTAAGTTAACAAATTGATAATGCTGACAGAACAGGTAACAGTTAGCAACTGGAATATAGGAGAAAAGATCAATTACCTAAAGGTCTCATCATCAGAAGTAGTGGGCACCATAGACCTCATTCACAGTAATAATGTGCTGCTCTTCCAGAATGCTCCCTGGAACAGTGAGAGGAGATATTACAAATTCAAATTGCCTTATTTTCGTGATCAGAAAAGTGTGAGCCCTGGACCTAGATGGTGAGCACATTAAAAGGCTTGAACGGGAGTAAATGATCAGAGCATGGTGGCCTTGTGAGAAATTATTCAGACTGATGGAATTCTGCTCCTATATATAGGAACGAAGCTTCACGAGTAGCAGGGCAAATACGAGTAGGATCTAGGTGGTCAAATGGCCAATGCATGTTCTAGTAAAATCAGTGGGTCCGTAATTTCTCTTATTGTCTGGTCCAATATAATCTCTGCACATCAACCCTCTGAAATCATACCTGCTTCCTTGCCCTCGTTGACCAGCAACATTGCTGCCACACCACTGCTAGAAACCACCAGGATTCGCCGCCCTGAAAAACAGCACTAGATGTCAAAGCTTGCTCGTCCCCCAGATCTAGGTACTCCTTGTCCGGATCTAGATTTCTCCTCGCTGGAGACAGCCAAAACAGTGGGAGAGGGGGAGGGGGCGTGGCTCACCATGCTCGAACCTCCATGGCAGCGCCAGCGAAGATGGATCCGAGAAAGCTCCCACCCATTTCGTCTTCTCATCTGAGTAGAGCGCGGGCACTTGTGCGTGAGGAGACCTGTGGAGGCGCGTCCTGTAGGCACGCGGAGTCCTCGCAGCACGGCGGCAGGGGTGCTCCCTGGCGAGGCTTACCGGGGTGCCGCGCCCCGCCACTCTCAGCGGGCCGAGCTCGCCTCGCCTGGCGCCGCCGCTTCCCGATGGGGAGCGCTGGCACTCCGCGTCGCGCTTGCGTCCGAGGCTCCGAGCTTGCCGTGCGCCATTGGAGGAGCTGCTCTATGGGGGCTGCACCGTCCTGCTGCGTACGTGGGCACACGCCGCCGTCCTCGACCTCACCCGCGGAGAGGAAGCTTCAAGCTGTGATCTGGATCGGGAGATAAGAAATGAACGGGATGAAGAAGCTGCAAGATGATGATAAGGTTATGTGGGGCCCCCACAGTGGGCAGCCATATGCTGGTTTGCTACGCGTGCGGGCGGGTGCGGGTTCTAGTGCGGGCACGCACGCACGAGGATGGGTGCGGCAACACCAGGCGCGCAAATTGGTCGGGTGCATTCTTAATATCGAATGCACCCAGGTGCATAATATACATACAGTATATATATATATATATATATATATATATTTCAAGTAAAACATCCCAAGCACTTCGTCAGAGAGAGCAAGATTCATCGCATCGTACTATATCTCATTAATCAACCATTTAGATGAACATGTTTTCCTAATGATATTTGTTCACAAGCAACAGATGTATGTGCTAGGAATAAAGAACATGCAAGCCAATCAATTGAAAACATGTAAGCAATGGAGCATCAAGATTCATTGAGTTTAATTTAATGATTATCTTATGAAAGGAATTATAACTCATGAATCATGGAACTGGGGGGGAATAGAATTGTTCAAACCATGATATCCCTTTGAATGTCGGAAGAAGTTGACTCTCGATACCTCCCCCACACTATCATCTGCTCCATCTTTTCCTGCACACTTTTAGACAAAGATGAGATACATGGATTTGGCTAGTACAGATTGTACTAGCCAAATCAAAGAAAAGTTTTATTTTATTTTTTTTTATTATTCACCATGAGACCGATGGTGAACATCGGGCAACCTCCTGGAAGGGCTTTGTTTGAAGTCAAAAGCAGGACATATCTAGCTAGGCAAGATGCATGAGCTAACATCATCTCCAAAACAGGATAAGATTTTGTATGAGAGGAGCTTTACTCAGGATGCTCACATACCTCCCCCACACTTGAAGTTTGCATTGTTGAGCAACAAAACTCAAGTGTGTGGAGATCAAGCTTCCTTTCGTAGTCGTTCTCTCACCAAAAACTTACCAAAGTGTTGTAGTTGATGTAGCTCACATGTTCTTAGGCATCACCTGTCCGTCATTCTTTTCAATCTCCACCTGAAAGGTTAGCGACCAAAAATATCCGAAGGACAACCTTATCCTAAAAACTTGTTCTTGCTCTTTATTTGAAAAGGGAAATAAAACAAATCTATGCTAATCCAGGCTATCTCCTGGTATTGCTTTGTTTACGGTCATAAGCTCGACCCTGGGAACCTTCTCCTCGCAGCTATCATTGGTGATGCCATTCCCGCCTCACCACCAATCGTTAATGTGTTAGTGAAGCTTTAGCTGCAAGGTTAGTGCCACAATGCACTCACGAGATCTGCAATACTTATGGTGGACATATGCATCTACAACCATCCTTCTAAACTTTTTGCAAGGGAGGACCATAAGGCGATTGTAATCCTGATGTGTGCTCTGTGCACTGAGCGTGGCTGACTCTGGAGAGACATGATGCAATCATGGTTCCTGAGGTAAATCAAGAGTAAAGCTACAATGCTTGTCGATGAGATCCTTTCCTTTGGACCCCAGAGTCGGCGCCTTATAGATTTCCATGGCCCATGAATTCTCCATCTCAAGAGATGCATCATGGAAACTCGATGTCGAATCTTGACCAAGGTCGAAAACAACATGATACGGGCTAGTGGGAAGAGGCTCAAAATAGATCAAGGGTGATGATGATCGTTCATCTTTACAAAGATGAAGAGGGTCTTCCGAGTTGTACTCTTGAGAAATAGAAAATTCTACAAGCTCAGCGAGAATGGGCTCGGACGACGTGAACGGAGATACATGCATCATCTCCTCGAACGGGTTTTGCTTGGGAAGCGGCGTCACCATAGAATTTTCTGAGAACAAGGGAGTGGTGGCCGAAACGGCTTCCCTAAGCTTTTTATCTAGGCTTCCTCGAGATGCATCGAGAAGTTTTTCTATATGGGAGCGTAGGAGGAGATCAAGATCGAGAACATCAAAGATGTGGAAGTCTAGATTAACCTTGATCTTGTCTACTAGGAGCGGCACAGCATATGCAACCCCCCGACACTCAAGAATGTGTCCGGAGAGACAACTCTTGAGGAGCTTGTCGGATGGTCTTAGCGTCACGTTGCCCAATAAAGTGTACGCTAAGTGCCATGGAATAATATTAACCTCCATGACGGGGTTAAGATGGGCTTCTATGATAATCCCTTTTATGGAACAAGGAAGGATCGTAGAAGGTGAACAAATCCAAAGTGCTTCGGAAAAGTGTTCCACTCCAGTCGACCACTTCTTTTCCATGGCATCCATGATAGATGTTTCGGTTGGAGGATCAGGAGGCAAAGGAGGGACCGTAGGCCTAGGGGAAGATTCTGTCAAAAGATTTCTAGCTGGCTGGATTTGGACAGAAGAGGGCTCCTTCCCTTGTTCGGCATCCAAGGGATTCAAGGTGTCTTCAGGATTCTCAGTGGGATCATCCTTGAATCGGTAATGGAACTTTGCTATTGCATTCCGTGCACGAGCTAAAGAGACGGTTTGTGTGGATTTGCCTAGTTACATGGCTAGGCTACCATTAGTCGTTTCTTGGAAAAGTCTCTCGGTAGGCCGACCTATAAGAATAGGTATGTCCGGATTATCATAGACATGGAAGTCCAGAAAGATCTCGGCCTCATTGGCAACTACCGGGAATGTTCTGACAACACCGCAACATTCCAACATGGTCCCATAAGGATCTTGAAAAATCTTTCGGGACGAACATAGGGTCATGTTGGAATAGAGCTGTTGAGCAAGAGATTTTGAGATGATATTTATCCCAACAGTGGGGTTGTACTGGACATCCATCATGACGCCTTGTATTTGATAGGAAAGAAGAGTGGACGGCATGATGAGTCTAACTACCTCGGGCGATGTCTCGACTTCTCTCAAGCATTCCACACTCATAGCCACCGACAAGCATTTAAGGTCTTCTTTGAGAATAGGCTTATTGGGTTGGCTAGCATTTTGTTGAAACAGAGAGTTGCACGCTCGAGGTTTTGGTTGGATCGAAAAATTCAAGGCGTTTCCAAAGTCTGAGAAAAGATCATCCTCGATTTCGCCGATAAAGTCCGTTGGATGAGTTTCCTCATCTTCTAGACTATGGAGGTTTTCTACGGGAGGCTCTACTTTTATTGGCTCAGAGAGAGGAGCGGTCACGGGTGTAGGCTGGATAGGTGAAACCTCATTTTCTGGCTCAAGGATTTCATCAACCTCTTCTTCGGGAAATTCATCAAAAATACCAGTGTAGGGGGCATTCTCAAGGATTTTGTTGAGAACGTTCCTCCCTTCACTAGGTGTCAAATGAGTGAAAGAACCTCCCGAAGAAATATCGAGAAACTGGGCGGACTCCTTGCTAAGGCCTCGACGAAACTACTGTAAAAGCATCGGTTCGGAGAGTTCGAGGTTGGGACCGGACATGTTTAGGTCCAAAAATCGTGCCCAGGCTGCTCCTAAGGTTTCTTTTTCCTTTTGCCTAAAGCCTAACACTTCCATACGGAGGTCGACCAATCAGGATTCCGGGAAGAAAGCTAGACAAAATTTGTTTCGCAAAACTTCCCAATCTCCCTTGACACCCCTAACAGTTTGAGTGTACCATTTCTTAGCAATTCCCGTCAAAGAGAACGGGAAAAGCTTCCATTTTAGTGTTTCGTGCGACATGCCACGAATGACAAGGCACGAGCACACTTCCTCAAAACCGCGAAGGTGGGTGTACGGATTTTCCTCTTCTGCTCTAGGAAAAGATTGCTCCCGTACCATAGCTATGAGGGCGGGACGAAGTTCATAGCTAGGTGCATGGATGGGTAATGATGAGGGTGGAGGCTCCAGATCTTCGCCCGTTGGAGCCAAAAACTGATTGATAGGTTTGGAATCCATATGGGGATATGTGATGGATGGATGGGGATACACGGACGACTCGGTTCGACACTAGTACAGCAACCGTTCCCCGGCAACGACGCCAGAAAGCTTGTTGACGCTTGCTAACGTTGCCACCAGGTTTATATCCCCGGCAATGGCGCCAGAAAGCTTGTTGGCACTCTCTAGCGTCGCTACTAAATATGCAACGACGCCAGAAGGCCTGTTGGTATAAATAACGATCGCAGAAAAGTCTGCAAGCGTACGGATACCGGTGTAGCTTTCACCCAGGAGTATTCCAGGGTATCGAATCCATAGGGAACGTGTGTGCACTAGTGAAGAATCAAGATCGGCCTTGGACGAGAGAAGATATTGCAATAGTGTAGGAGAGGTAGAGAGGGTTTCGAAGGATTCTGGATACTAAAGATAAGATCAGCGTTTACTACAATGCTTGCTTCGGGATGCTCAACCGTCCTAACCGGGAAAGGGATGAGAAGGGGGCTAGGCAAGCCAAGCAGGGGTCCTACTGCGCTCTAGTGGATCTCACGTGGTGGACTACGTAGGCCGTTAGCGCTGTCACCACCTGGGGCTACCACAACAATCCGTGCCACTAAGTGTACTCTGAGGTAATCGCAAGACTAGACACCACGTCTACTCTAGTGACTACTATTCTAGCTTTGCAATTACTAGAACACTAATCAAAGCAAAGAGCCCACAAGCATAAATAATAAAGCTGAACTTAATTAATTAAATAAATCCAGAATGCGTAAGAGTTACCCGGATGTTACTCGAAGTGTAGCCGCATCCGCCGAAGTACAAGAGGAAGGGAGGAAGCCGACAACTCCGGCTTCTCCCGGACTCGCACCTCAACTCTCACCTAATTCTAACACTAATTTTGGTAGAGCTTCGCTTGATCTCTGCTTCTCTGTTCCACCAAGGAGAGGCCTCTCCTTTGAAGGGAAGCACTCATCCTTGGGTGAAGTGGTGTGTTTGAAGTGAGGAGGATGGCTTCTATTTATAAGGGGAGGAAACTTGGAGAAGTGGAGGACCTCCCCCTCTTTCCAGCCTTCTCCACGCGCCACCTGGCCAGTAACAGTGTGGGGCACGCCTCCCCAAGTCGGTGGAGCAAAGAACCAGGTGAAAACCGGACCCTAGGTGGGTGAACCGGAGGTGAACCAGGCGTCTGGGCGCTGAACCGCTGTTAAAAAGGGGGAGAGCCAGGCGGCTCGGGCGCGAACCAACGGGAACCGGGGAACCGACATGGGGGCGCCAACCAGTGCTCAGCACGCATCCCGGACCCGCGGTCTGGCTCCCGCGCGCGGTCCCGCGAGCCGCGGCATGGGGCGACCGGCTAACAGCGTCGTGACGCGTGCCCTGACAGCTGTGCGTCCCGCGCAGGCGCGCGCGCGTGTTGCATGCGCTAGGTGTGGGCCCGACGGTACCATGCATGCCATGCATTTCTGCGTCCCGCGCGCAGCAGTACGGGCGGCCGCTAGTGCCTGGCTAGCACGTGGCCCGGCCGAGGTGTGCTACGCCCGCATGCGCTCGCGCCTGGCCTGGGAGTTGACCTGGCCGGCGTTGGCCGTTGGGAGCGGCTGTGGTGTGGGTCCAGCAGGGCCCACGTATTTTCTTGTGCGCGCGACTGGGCACTGTGCTAGCGTGGGTCCCGCTTGGCCTGCATGCTGATGTCATCATTTGTGCTTTGTATTTTGTCCATTTCATATCTTCTCCGTCCGAGCTCCAAAGTAGACAAATGATACGTCCATTTCGATCGTCTTGACGAGCTCGTCGCAATGGTGTAGTTCAAATTGGCATTTGATGTTGTTTGTAATAATGTCATATTTTATTCTATAATTGCTCATTTGCACCTGCGACCAAATATACACCAAAGCTTGTGGAATTTGTTAAATTATAACCCTATAGCTATGGTGCACGCTTTCATGGAGTAACTTTTATCCGAAGTTGACGGTCGAAAATAGGGACTTAACGACCGTCAACAACGGGCGTGAGGCTGAGTACGGCAGAGGTCGGGGCGCGCGCATGCGGCTACAGCTCCGGTAGCTGCGGCAGTCGCGGGAAGGAGTGGGAAGGAAGAGAGGGCAGGAAGCGGCGCCGGCGGCCAGTGGCGAGCCATGGCGGCGGCGGCAGGAATGAGAAGGAGGAACCCTAGCTAACTTATACACCAACACTCCCGCTCACGTGCAGGCTCCCCCCGACCGCATACATGGATATTGGAGTGGGCGGTAATTATTTTAATTAACACGTCCGTCAGGACTCGAACTCGAGACCTCTGACTCTGATACCATGCTAGAGAATGATTCTCAATGTATTCCTCCAACCCTAGATGGGTGGGTAACATACTAGCTGTACATGGGCCTAGATGGGCCTTATACACATATACATTAACAGTAGAGGTGGCCTACGTATCGGTAACGCGTGTTAATTAAAGCACGTTACAAAAACGATCAGGGAGTAACGGGCTTCACTTGGAATGCCCGTTACAAGTATGTCAACAATGTAACAGGCAGCATAAAAGACCGTTACCAATACTGGCCGGTGGGCTCAGAAGTGACCCTTTCATCGAGACAGAGGAGACGCGAGACCCGGGTTCACAACACGCGTCTCCTTTAGTCAAGACAGAGGAGACGCGCGTTGCCAGCGCACGTCTCCTTTCGTCGAGACATAGGAGACGCGCATAGACAACAAACGTCTCCTTTCGTTGAGACAGAGGAGACGCGAGTGCAAAAGACGCGTATCCTTTCATCAAGACAGAGGAGACGCATGTTCACAACACGCGTCTCTATGAACGGGCTCGGTGTTGGTGCCCGCTACCAAAGTCACCTGTGGGCCCAGAGAAACAGTCATTTCATGTGACCAGTAACTAGTTGTGGTAACGGTCTTTGTTAGATGCACGTTACAAATACGTGTTATCAGTACCGGGTATCTGCCTGTTACCTTTGTTCGCTCATTTGTAACGTTGATCGATAACGGGCACTTTGCCCGTTGGGTGAGAGGCATCGAAATCTTGAAGACTTCGATTCGACCACCGAACAATCGCAAAATCATGAATCCAAACTAAGCCACACAAAAGGCTCGAAAGCCTAGAGCATGACCTAGGAAATCTTATAGGGATCTCTTCACAAGTCCTCGAAGAACAAAAAAAAGAGAAAGAGTGTACAAGGCACTTAGTAGCTTTTTTAATTAGGCACTCATGCACTCAACATCTCGACTGCAAAATTATATAGCTAGGCTAATAATTCATAGTGATCAAAGTTATATTTTCAGTAGCATATAGAAGATATTTACATTAGGAACCACCTCCTAGATGGGTAAGGGCTTGTTCGTTTCCATGGGATTCAATCCGGTGGAAATGGTATATCTACCAAGAAAATCATGATAGATATTATAGAGAGCAGGATTTATTCCGGATAGAGAACTAATTTACTCAACATGATAAGTACAATAAGAGATCGAAGAGCCAGATTGATTCCACACCTTTTGACTAGTGGATTAATTCCGAGTCTCTTGGTGTACATATTATGAGTAAATTAGAAACCGACCCGGAATAAATCCGGATCTCTTATATAGCTATCATAATTTTCTCGTTATATTTATCAATTCCGATCGGATTCAATCCGGTGGGGACGAATGAGCCCTAAGGGGTAAGTATGAATTGAAGCCACCACATTGGGAGGTGAAAGTCAACTCGTGAAAGCATCTTCTTAGCTTATGCACACTTCAGTAAAATAGTTATACCTCCTAGTTTGAGAGCCTTGAATAGTGGAAATCACACGAATGTCCGGGGTCTTGTGTTGATGGTTCTTTCTAAAAAGACACACGATGGTTCTCCCCTGCAGTGGATTGAGAAATCCCTGATAGTTTTTGTGTAGTGAACTTCTGTTGACACCTTTTTCGGGATCAACAAACACGCGGAGAAAGCTCGCTGCAGCTTCTCTGCGAGGGGCGGTCAGATCGCCTATGCAGGGCGGTTAGACCGGGGTGCCAGGATGAACCGGCGGTAGACCTACGAACGTCGGCTCGGGAGGGACCCCGTCGGAGCTGATGCACGTAGGGTTGCTCTAGGGTCGGCAGGCCACCTAGAACGCCTTCGAACGTCGTGGAGACGAAGGAAGAACAGCAAGTTGTAGATTGGAAAAGCTAAGGCAAAGAGATGAAAGTAAAGACAAAACGATAAAGAGTAAATGTATTCGATCGATTGGATGATGAACTCAATCGGCTGTGGCCCTTTATATTTATAGGGAGGGGAGGTCTTGCCCCATTAGGAGTCGAAACCCTTACAAAATCGTGTCGAAATACAACTCTTAACCAGTTTTGGCAGGACGGGGCGGTCTAACCGCCTATGGGACGCGGTCTAACCGCCTCTGTGACGTGCAGATCTTCCAGAAGCCATATCTCCTTCATCCGGACTCCGAATTGGACGTTCTATATATGGATCTTGATGTACTCAACGAGACCTATCCAATGGTGAAGTCCAAATTGACTTTCGAGAACTTTGACCAGGGCGTTCTGACCGGGTGGGCCCACCGGTTTAGACCGGCCTACCTAGTCTTGCCAATTTTGGGTGTCAACATATGCCCCCTGTTTTATGGCAAAGCTTGCGTGCCAGAAAACATCTATAATGATTAAAATTGGTAGAAAATAATGATTAACAATACATCGTCCATATTTTTGCTCCTAAGGGTGATAATTGCTTTATCAGCCATGAACTTGCTATGAACTCATGGAACAACTTGTTTTGGTCTCCATACCTGCTTAATAATTGCTGACCTTGCCGGTGTGACCACTGTAGGTTGCTCCATTTATCTTTGCTTTCGCATCTGCTGTAATTTCCTTTTTTGAGTGCGGGATAAGCCTGAGGGACACCACCTCGGCTGCATACCCTTAGAAATTTGCTCATTGCTACCCTCACCTTGCTTGATAGTAGCACATACATTATTTTTGACCAGATTGTTGTTGAAAACAATCGGACTTTGCAATGCACCACAACTTGAGTATGCAATAGGATATTGAATCATATACGAGTTCATGTACATACTACTATAATCAGCAGGTGAATAGTAGCAAGAATAATACCAAGATGATGGCATAACAGATCCAACAAAAGGATATTGTGAAGAAACAAAATTACCTTATTGGTGATGAATACCTTCATGTCTTGGTGGTGCTTTTATGCCCTTAGCACCGTTCGGCTGATTTCTTCGCTTCTTTGCAGCTCCCTTCCTCTTATATTTGGCCAGGAGTTCTTCAAAACTCGGCCTTGCTTTTTTCTTGGGAGCATCTCCATTTTTTCTGGAAATAGCGGTTAGACCGCCCCGGGACGCGGTTAGACCGCCCTGTGACGCGGTTAAACCGCCCCGGGACCCGGTTAGACCGCCCTGGGCAGTGGCCAGACCGGTCAATGCACCGTCGGCTTTTTCTGCAGTGCCTTGCCCCCCGAGCGTTGAAGCCTTTGCTGCAATCTTGGGGGTCTCCTCCAGTGACAGCTTCTCGTCAGGCCTTTGCTCTCCAATGATTATGTTCTTCCCCTTAGCTTTATCGGCTTGATCCGGCCGAATGAGTACCTTGGGATTTAACAACTCAAGAGTATTCATAAAAGCATTAACAGGGAAAGGATTTTGGTCGACTTGCATCTTATGAAGCACTAAGTGGCCCTCATTAATGGCCGATTGTATTTGCCGACGAAAACTATTACAATCATTAGTAGCATGGGAATAAGAATGATGAAATTTACAATATGCACGCTTCTTTATTTCATCAGGTGATGGCAAAGTGTGAGATATTTTAATCTTACCTAGTTTTAATAATTCATCAAAGATCCTATCACACTTAGCCGACTCTTATGGGCTGGCTTGAGAGAAGCACAAGTATTTGCTTTATCATCAGATGACCATGTAAATTCAGCAGCATATACTTCTTTACTTTCATCGTCCGATGATTCATAATCTAGCATATGCATGTTAGGACGATCAGATTTGAGCCGAGTATCTTTGCTTCAGCTTTCATGAGCTAAAGCTCTTACTAGGACTTGGGCAACATCAATAAATTCATGACCCTCTAATTTTTCTTTAATATGGGATCGCAAACCATTAAAAGCTAATTCAGCAAGATCCCTTTCAGAGATAACAAGATTATAACAACGGTTTTTGGTTTCTCTAAACCTTCTAATGTAGCTAGTAACAGGTTCATCATGCTTTTGCTTAACTGATGTTAAATGACTCAACCTCAATTTATTATCTCCGCTATAAAAGTGGTCATGAAATTTTTGTTCCAATTGTTCCCAAGTACGAATAGAGTTAACAGGTAATGAAGCAAACCATGAAAAAGCATTGCCAGTTAAAGATAAAGAAAATAAACGCACTCTTATTTTCTCTATGGCACTAGCTTCTCCTAATTGAGCAAGATATTGACTAACATGCTCCCACGTAGTTTTGCTATCATCCCCACTATACTTCACAAATTCAGGACAACACCAACCAATAGGATAGGGAACCGAATCAAAACTAGAAGGATACGGTTTTCGATATGAAAGATTTTTATTTTTCACTTCTATCCCATAGTCATCTTTCATTTGTTTAGCAAGATTAGCATTAAACCTATTGATGACATCCTGGATGGTGGTTGGCATTGGCGTAGTAGAAGCATTCGATTGTCCCACATTCGGCTGTGTGTATGAGCCAGAAGTGTTGTGTTGCAAACGGCTATTAATTTGGGGATTAGGTGCGTAACCATACCCAATGCCTGTTTCAAACGGAACCATAAATGGAATACCTTGAGCTACTGAAGTATTCCCACCAGATCGGCCAGAAGCGGCCTGAATAGGAGGAATAGTAACTATAGGTTCCGGAGACGAGGGAAAAAGTACCATAGCACCAGGGTCGGTCTGACCGATCGGACCAAGCGGTCTGACCGGCCTGTTCTGACCAGACGGCGGCGGTGGTGTTTGTCCCGCGAAATAATTCAACGGCGTGCCAAACTGAGGATTAACCGTGCGTGCAGCTGATGCATTAATAGATGGGGTCTGAGGTGCCACAGTTTTAGAACCAGATGCAACATTACTACCCTCCTCTACTTGTTTACCAAGACTCTTATCTACCATGTTTTGCATATTTTCAATCATTGATAAACGAAAACTATCCATCATGGTAGTAAGATCATTAACGGTAACAAAAGATGATGGAGATGATGATGTGCTCACATTGGGCAGTACCTCAGGCGGTGGAGTGTCGAAGGTGATGTCCTTGATCTTCTTCACCTTTCCTTCGCGAGTCTTCCTGAAGTGCGACAAGTAGTGAAGCCGATCCTCTTCAGCCTTCTTCTTCATGCGCTCTTCTAATTCTTGGCGATCTCGTTCGGCCTTTTGCTTCATGAAGTCCTCCATGGCTTGACGATCTTCAGGTGAGAGCTCTTCATCCGTGAAGTCGACGATGTTGTCCTTGTCTAGCTCACACCGAGACATGTCGCCGGAGTTGGATAGATCGGTTGAGATAGCCAGATCTTCTGTCCCCAGCGGAGTCGCCAATTTATTGACACCTTTTCCGAGATCAACAAACACGCGGAGAAAGCTCGCTGCAGCTTCTCTGCGAGGGGCGGTTAGACCGCCTATGCAGGGCGGTTAGACCGGGGTGCCGGGATGAACCGGCGGTAGACCTACGAACGTCGGCTCGGGAGGGACCCCGTCAGAGCTGATGCAGATAGGGTTGCTCTAGGGTCGGCAGGCCACCTAGAACACCTTCAGACGTCGCAGAGACAAAGGAAGAACAATAAGTTGTAGATTGGAAAAGCTAAGGCAAAGAGATGAAAGTAAAGACAAAACGATAAAGAGTAAATGTATTTGAACGATTGGATGATGAACTCAATTGGCTGTGGCCCTTTATATTTATAGGAAAGGGAGGTCTTGCCCCATTAGGAGTCGAAACTCTTACAAAATCGTGTCAAAATACAACTCTTAACCAGTTTTGGCAGGACGAGGCGGTCTAACCGCCTATGGGACGTGGTCTAACCGCCTCTGTGACGTGCAGATCTTCCGGAAGCCATATCTCCTTCATCCGGACTCAGAATTGGACGTTCTATATATGGATCTTGATGTACTCGACGAGACCTATCCAATGGTGAAGTCCAAATTTCCTTTTGAGAACTTTGACCAGGGCGGTCTGACCGGGTGGGCCCACCGGTTAGACCGGCCTACCTAGTCTTGCCAATTTTGGGTGTCAACAACTTCTGATTGACTCCCATAGTGCATGTCTCTCTACATTATTAAACAACATGATGCATCTCAATATATAAAGGCAAAACATTAATTAGAAAACAAATAATCTTATCCATAACTCAAATAAAGACAAGTTCGGGGACCTCCAAAATAGCAATGTGTAAGTTGTAAGGGCTAGGTGCTAAATGTAGGCCCGTGGGCTATGGTTTTGGATTCTTTGTTCTAATTACAACAACCATTTAGGTTGCTTGAATTTTATTGCAAATGACAATAACAAACAAGTTTGAAGACCTTGCAAAGGGATTTACAATAATGGAGGGAGGAACAAAAAAGAATCTTAAAACATGCTGGTATGACTTGAGAGGGAAAGAAACCATTCCAAGCTAACAACTTGTTCTTGTTAGTTGAACTACAACATCTAAAAGGTAAATGACGAACTAATCGTTCATTGTGTCAAAGCAAGTACACTGCTTCACTTCAGCAGTTTCATAGGGCGTCTCATGTAGTGTCATGTATGATTTTTGCTGATATGGGTGAGAGAGAAAGATGTCGTTATTTTGCAAAACAATGCCTCATGGGCTAGATTTTGGGACTATGAGACGACCACTTCACAATTATACGAGTTGCGGTTGTCATGCAACTCCTAATTTTTCTTTTTCTTATGCACAAATTAAGAAAATATAATTATATTACTCCCCTCATCCATTTATCCAAGGCTCATTTGTACTTGACTCAAAGACCAAGGAAAAGAAATCAAGTCCCTCCCGTCATTAATCTCCCGAGGTGCTTGTGAGATGAACTTATTCCTCGTACGGATGCCGAAGCGGTGATTTAGTGTTTCACATTGCAAAAAATACAAATGGGTCTTGCATAATTGGATTTGTCATATTTTCAAATTGGCCTTGGATAAATGGATGGAGGGAGTATGAGACAACTTACAAAGACAACCCATTGTACAAATTGTTTGTTAAGTCGTCTCAAGATTAGGCCAGCCTCAAAGTTTGTTTCATCTTCATGTAAGCATATTATAGTATTTCTACATTTCAAAATGTTCCAATATTTTCTTATTTGTTTCTTGGAGAGGGCTGGTTGTAGGGCGTTGTGATGATGGTCTCTTTCTGCAATAGTTGAAGCCATAATTTGTATTTAACCTTTGCTGATGTGCCAACCAGAGGAAGAACTTGCAGTTGGGTGGAAAAAATTTCGAGACTGCAACAGTGAAAACATAATCCTCAAATGAGTTTAAGGCGACCAGGTAATGATATCTTCTAGCTATTGGGATTTTCCCATTACTTCTAACTACTCTTGAATCTGTATTAACAATCCCCAAAGTTACAACTTATATACGTGATACAAGATAGATTGTGGTCCTCAGAAGCTGCATGGGTTAACTGTGTCCACACACACACAGAGAGAGAAGGAGTTCTGAATTCCCAAGAAATCTGTTGACGACCAAAATTGGCATGTATAGCAAGGATTAGAAAAATTCGGGCCAAAATCGGTCTGACTGGTTTTGGAAACCGGTCTGACCGATTTTGGAAACCGGTATGACCGGTTTCTTTCTGTAATCCGACTAGGACTTGTAGTTTGGGTTAATTACGAGTTGTAAAACTTATTCCTTGTGGGAAAAGTCCTACCCACCCTATAAATATAAAGGGCCACGGCCGATTGAGGGATCATAATCACAATCCAATCTATCAATTACACTTTTATCTTTTTACCTTTCTTTCCCTTTACCCAATTTTTCCAACCCTAATATGTTGTTCTTCTCTCGTCTCCATGGCGTTTGATGATGTCCTAGTTGGCCTGCCGACCCTAGGACAAACCAAGGTGCGCCTGCCCCAACGGGGTCCGTCCTGGGCGGGCGTTCGTTAGAGCTTCGTCGATGAACCCGATGAAACCAGTCTGACCAGATTCTAAAACGGGTTTGACCAATTTGCGTAGGGGCAGCAAGGGGCTCCTCCGCACGTGTGTTGGCTGTGAACGCACGTCAACAAATTGGCGACTCCGCCAGGGAACGCTGTCATGGACGATCTATCTAACCCTAGACACATGATGGCGTATGAAGAATTTCGTACGAAGTACATCAGGGAATTTAATCCGGCGGTTGAAAAATTGCTTCTATCATGTTTTCGTCAAACTGATCAAGGCATCATCAAGATAAAGAAATTGCAGCAGCCATCTACCATCGACATATTAAAGGAGATGCAATCCTTAGGTAACTTATCTCATGCTCTATCAGTCTTTGTGAATTTTTGTCTCAAAGCTTTGATTGATAAATAGGATAGTTCATATTCAATTCATGTTCATCTAGAGTCGGTTATTAAGTCGATTGATGATATTATTAATCCTTGCACAAATTTGCCTAATTGTGATGTTGTTGGTCAAGAAACAAGTCGGCCATCTCTAGCCGAAATTGTTGACCCAAAATCTCCTAGCAAGAGCATAGAAACTGGATCTAGCACTTCAACGCTCGGAGGGCAACAAAACAAAGGCAACAGTGTCGGTTGCATTGTGACCGGTCTGACCGGTTCCCAAACCGGTCTAACCGCCTCATCTAGGGTTTTGCAAAATAAATCAAAACCAAAGTTGGTTAAACCCAAAAAGCGCGAGATTGGTGTTCGGAAAATTGTTGAATCCAAAGGTCGTCATAAGCATCAAAGAGAAGAGCCGAAGTGTAATAAGAAACTTTCGGCTAAGTCTCAAAGACAAAAGAATGTCAATGATGCTAGTCGGTCTAAAAATTCCAAATGCCCAAAATCTTCTCCTAGAGAAATTTCATAACCAGAATCGGCAATGGAGTAACTCTCACAAATCAATGTCTTTTCCTCCATATGAAACATCAATGCATATGCCATGGGAAACTTACTTTAATATGCATTATTTTTGTCCTCCATGGTATTATAATTCATATACGTCATCTCGTCCTAGATATTCGTGTTCAGATTATATTACTTATAGAGAGTCGGTAATTAATGAGTCATCAACTATGCATAACAACCGTTTTGATCAAAAGAATAGGTCCACGCATAAAAATGAGCGTAAGGTGGTGAAACAAATCTATCGTGTCAAAAGAGATGTTAGATTAAATAAAAAATCGGATTTGACACTAGACATAGAAAAGCAGAAAATTGAAGAATCATCGGCTATTTATATTGACCAGGTTGCCTATAACATTGAACAAGTTTCAAATACTATAGCTGAACAAAAAACAAGTTTGACTGGAGGGCAAGGCAAGGGTCGATGACACATCAACCAGTATGGCCACTGTCCAAACCAGTCAGACCAGTTCTGGAAGCCAGTTCTGGAAACCGGTCAGACCGGTTTCTTCGGAAAGTCTGGAGACGCCCCAAGTCTAAGAAAAGGGTGAAGTCGGCCTTCGAGGAACTTTTGGCCAAGTATGAGAAAATGGAGCAAACCAGAAGTAAGGAAACTAGCCAAATAAAGGTAAAAACTTCAATTCTTCACAAAAGTATCAAAATAGACCATATTCTTATGAATCTCATATAAATTATGTTACTGCACCTTATTCATACGTTAGACCGACCTCACCATGGTCCTGGTCATATCCTTGCTATTATTTACCTTTGGATTATGCAAAATTATATATGCGCTCATATATGATTCAATATCCTCCTGCATATGTAAATTATAGTTCGCTGCAAAGACCATTTGTTGATGATAATCTGGTCAAAAGTGCACTTGTTGGTTCTAAAGGTGGTGATAAGGACAACAATGGAGATTCAAGATACTCGCAGTTGAGATGGTGTCCCTCATGCTTGACTCATACTCAAAAAAGAAAATTGCAGCGGATGCGCAAGATATCAATGGAGCAGCAAGTTGGGGAGAAGCCAGCAACGGAGACGAAGACAAAGATGATGTGGAGGCCGAAGAAAGTGGCTTCAACTTCAACTTGAACAAAATATCATGACTTGGCCGATGTATTCTAGATGAACATCGCCCTTAGAACAATTTTGGTTGCTGAGTGTTTTCTGATTCGCAAGCTTCACCAGAAAACAGGAGGGCATATGTTGACAACCAAAATTGGCATGTATAGCAAGGATTAGGAAAATTCGGGCCAAAACCGACCAGACCAGTTTCTTTCTGTAATCCGACTAGGACTTGTAGTTTGGGTTAATTACGATTTGTAAAACTTATTCCTTGTGGGAAAAGTCCTACCCACCCTATAAATATAAAGGGCCACAACCGATTGAGAGATCATAATCACAATCGAATCTATCAATTACACTTTTATCTTTTTACCTTTCTTTCTCTTTACCCAATTTTTCCAACCCTACCATGATGTTATTCTCCCGTCTCCATGACGTTTGAGAACATTCTAGTTGGCCTGCCAAGCCTAGGACAAACCAAGGTACGCCTGCCCCACCGGGGTCCCTCCTGGGCGGGCGTCCGTTGGAGCTTCGCCGGTGAACCCGACGAAACTGGTCTGACCGGTTTGCGCAGAGGGGCAGCAAGGGCTCCTCCACGCGTGTGTTGGTCGTGAACGCGCGTCAACAAAATCGAAGCATTCGACTGTCTAGTATGTGAGAAAGTTTTACCAAAAGTACGCGATCTACACGATCAACCCAAAAGACTACCATATTGCCATTATTTAGAATGACCTCCAATTTTGCTTTTCTCTTGGAATATTAATTTTTCCATTTTTGGCAAGATTTATCTTTTTTTGTTAAAGAGAAACAAACTATACGATCTCTACTAAAAATGAATAATTGAATACTTAAAAGAGCAATCAAACTTTAGGCTAAGTGACCAAAATACCATATCTTACATTGATCAAGGTAATTGATACCTACAAGCCCAATGTAGATCAAGCCAACATGTATGAAGTTTTGTAGCTCACATATAATGGGTCATTGGCGTGCTGAAAACACCTCCATATTGACATTTATATTTACCTCTTTGTTTGGCAAAACAGTTTTGCCTATCACCCTAGCTATTTTCAACATCCCAGTCTTGTTTACTCTAACTCTATCATATTTTAAAAACTTGTGATGGTTCCTATTTGTCCTAACCTACTCGCTCTCTGTAGTGGTTATCAAACATTTTCATCTTTTCATTCAGATTGGTCTATTATGCCCCCTATCCACCCACGTGTTTATTTCCTCTCACACACTTTCTAAAATATTATTAGCATGACCCCTGACAGCCTTTGATAAACATTTCTTTGAAGTCCTATGATAAAAGTTATATCAGTACTTTTCTGGTTTGGTAAAAGAAGTTGTTTAGCACAGCGACACGGTCTCCAAAGTACAACTTTAACTTATTAGTTTTATAAAAATATTTATTAAAACTAACATATGTATACTTTTATGAAAGTATTTTGCAAGACAAATCTATTCATATAGTTTTCACATTTCCAAACTCAACAACTTAAAAGTTATTCATGACTTATATTCCCAATGTTTGACTCAAACATTGTCCAAAACGACTTCATTTTCCAAACCGGAGGGAGTATTAATGCATCCTCCATAAAACATGCACTCTGTCTGATGTCAAAGCCTTCCTCCAAAAACGTGCGATAAAAGCTACTCCCTCTAATTCTAAATACATGTCGTTTAGAACATCGATGCATTATACAATTTTCAAATAAAGCTAAATTAATGCTTTGAAATAGCATTTATGGTGAATCTAGTAAAATTTGTTTGCCAATCTATTATTTTTATCCATTAACAATGAAAGTTAAAAAAGTTTGACCGACACAAATAATAAAACATGTATTTTGGAACCATGTGGAGTATCTCACTATTAATAATGCCACTTTATTAAATCTATAAACAATCAACTAGCCAAGTTGTTCCTTGCTCTTCAAAAGTTAACTATTCCATCAGCTATTTAAGACTTCCTTTGTGAATTACTCTCGGCTTTCAATTTGCTCGGTACACATCATCACAAAATATGCTTGGAGTTTGGAAAATACTGTAGAAAATGCCTTCAGGTTGTGCAAGTTAAATTTCATCTTTGTTGTTTTCCATCCAAAATAACCATTGGAGCCTTTTAGAAAGTGGGAAATTTGTACATATCAATGCAGCCTATATATATTCCTCCTTCACTTCCTATGTTTATTAATTCTTAATCAAACCCGAGCATATGTTACAGTGAAAACATTTCAATCATGATTTCAGAAATTAATGCATACTTGAAATAAGATTAATATGTTGATCATAATGGGATGCAATATATTTATTTTTCTATTTTTGAAAAGAGTACATTAGCAAAATATTGGCAATAGTCTCATGCTGCAAATATGAGAAGAGACATTGCATAGATAAATTTTACCCTAAGATAGAGAAGTACTCAAACATTTGCATGATGTAAATATTGGTGTAATGTTTAGGATGAGGTAACATAATGTCATCTACAACTCGAAGAGGCATTGCATTGGCGTTATGAACTCAAGATTTTTAGACCTATATGTTCCCATCTTAGATTATTTGCATGGCTGTGTAGGACAAAATAAAAAATAATGATATCAAACAGGACATTTTTTGCAACTCCCTTCCATTTCTAAATATATGACATTTAGGACAAACATGAACCATTTAGAACTAATCAACTAGTTCAAAATGAATAATACCTATTCCTTTTACTCAAAGTCTTACAACTAAAATCCACACAATTGAATTGAATCTCACGCACGACCAAGATGTGCAAGGCGATGAATTAATAATGATACTAATGTAGAATATAATTATCATTTGATATTTAAAGAAATGGCAAGCATCTCAACATTGATAAAAGGCCATGGTGATGTTGTATTGAGCTCCGTCAAATAATCTTCTACTATAAATTTTTCTAGATAAATGCGAGTGTTTTTGAAGTATTAGGTGTTGTTTTAATTCAAAGGAGCTCTCATCAATTCCAACGGAAGTTTCATTCTAGCGCCGAATAGATCTAGTGCCCTCCATCGGCTGTTTCAACTTCAAGCGCCGAATAGATCTAGCACCCTCCACCTGCCTCCGCCACCGCCGAAGAGAGCAACCGCGCCGCCACCCTCCACCACTCCCGTAGCCTCTGAGCGAATGCGAGTGTAGACGCTCGTGACCAAGAGGATGTAGAGCGGACCATGTGAAGCGCAGAAGAAGAAGAAGAGGTCGTCCGGAAGGGGGAAAAGGGACAAATCCCCACAAGTGCCGGCGTCGATCTACAGGAAGATGAACCATACTAAGATTAATATGTTGATCATAGTGGGATGGAATGTAATTATTTTGCTATTTAAAAAAGAGTATTAGCAAAGTACTGGCAATAGTCTCATGCTGTAAATATTAGAAGAAACATAGCTTGCATAGAGAAATTTTACCCTAGGATAGAGAAGTACTCAAAGATTTACATGATGTAAATATGGGAGTAATGTTTAGGGTGAGGTAACATAATGTCAAGATTTTTGGACCTAAATGTTCCCATCTTAGATTATTTTCCTGGCAGTGCAGGGGGGGAATAAAAATAATGATATCAAACAAGACATTTTTGCAACTCCCTTCCGCTTTAAATTTATGACAGTTAGGAAAAACTTGAAGCATTCAAAACTAATCAGCTAGTTCAAAATGCATAGCACCTATTCTTTCATAAAAAAAAATAGAAATCCACACCATCGAATCGAATCTCACGCAGGACCAAGATGTTCAAGGTGACGAATTAATGAGGATACTGTTATATTGTAGAATCTAATTATCATTTGATAGTTAAAGAAATGGCGAGCATCTCAACATTGATAAAATATACCCTGGTAATGTTGTATTGAACTCCATAAAAAAGCCTTCTACTATAAATGTTTCTAGATAAGTGCAGGTATTTAGGAGTAATAGGTGCCGTTTTAATTCAAAGCCGCTCTCATCAATTCTAATGGAAGTTTCATCCTTGTGATGGCAATAGACAAGCATGGAACAATTTGGACGAAGAAAAACAAAGCTAGTTTCAAGTAGAAAAATTACAGAATTTTTTTATATATTTTTTCTTCGATTTTATGAAAATAAATAGTCCGATTCAACATTGGCAGAAATAGCCTCGAACCGCCGTTTGAAACGGCGGTTGGGTTCCTGCCGCCGTTTGAAATGGCGGTAGGAACCTACCGCCGTTTCAATTGGCGGTAAGGACCTGCCGCCGTAGCAAAAGACGGTAGGTTTGCAATAGTGGTGGCATGACCGGGTTGGGTGGCGGCTGGCTGGCAGGCAGCTACCGCCAATTGAAACGGCGGTTTCCTGCAGCCTACCGCGCGGTAGGTGTTTTTGGTTTTTTTTTCTTTTTTGTTTTTGGTGTTTTTGTTTTTGTTTTTTTCGTTTTTGTTTTTTTCTCAATACTATAAATGCGAAATAACAGGAAACTGAATACGAAAATACATAAAATAATTAGAACAAACAAAGTAATGTACACGACAAGTGTCCAAAAACAAATCTAAATACGACCGCGCTTCGTCGGTCGTGGCGGGCCCTGGTGCTCCTTCCTCTTCGCCGCTGCCGCCGCCCTCTGTGCAGCCCTCGTGTGGTGGGTCGGGCACGTGAGGGGGTCTCGTGGATGGCGATCGCGTCCTCCGACCGTCGGCTCGGGGGGCGGTGTCGCTAAGGGAGCACCTGAGCCCGACGGGACAGCCCCCCTCCGGTCGCTGCCTGTGGAGTAGCCGAGCCCGACGGGACGACCCCCCTCCGGTCGCTGCCTCTGGAGTAGCCGAGCCCGACGGGACGGGCCCCCCTCCTGTCACTCGCGCCTCCGCCTCCACCGACGCTGCCGCCGCCAACGCCTCGCCTGCACGCTGTGCCGAGTCGTGGAAGTCCTCCATCATCACGCGCTGCTGCTCCTGCGTCAGCTGGGTCACGGGCGGGGCTCCTGTCAGCTGTGTACCACCGATCTCGTCGGCGGTGTCGCCCAACAAGTCGTCCAACTGAAACTCCAGCGGTGGTGTGTCGCCAGTGTTGTAGTCATCCGAAGTAGGTGGCTCAAACACTGGCTGCTGAACAGGTGAAGCTCCTGCCCACGACGAAGACCTCGGTCCCGTAGGTATCGGTGGTCTCTCTATAAAATATAAGTCAGTCATGGACAAAAAAATATGCCGTGGTCTCTCTACAAAATATAACTAGGAAGAAAAAACATCTACCTGTGGCGTAGAAAGCACTCGGCCGCGGCAGGTACAGAGCGAACGCAGTGGGAGCGAACGGTGGACGTGTCGAGGACGAGGGTGCCTGGTACGAAGCTGAGGTGGAGGCACAGCTGCTGGAGGAGGAGTGGCGGGGAAGGAGGTAACCCTCGTCGCAGCGGAAGTTCACCACGTGCATCAACCGCTGGCTCAGGCCCACCATCATCTGCAGCTCTGTCCGTATCCCGTCCAACGTCATGTGGTCCATCGTCAAGCCCATGTGCTGGGTCAGCTGGTACATCTCCCGAGCTGTGTCGTACTGTCAAGATCGGACGGATTGTTAGTACAACGAAACTTTAGCGAATGTGACTTAATTTGAATTAATGCAAAAGAACTTACTAAGATGTTGTGGGTCTGATCCCGTCGGTAGGGGTACGCCGACGCTGGCACGAGGTCGAGGCGAGGGTTCGGGGGGACGTACGTCACGCGCGTCCGGGTCCTCACCGTGTACCACTGCAGGTACGCTCTCCAAGCGTCGTCGTCATGTAAGCGCGGCTCGACGATGACGTGCTGCGTGGCGGCCGCCCACACGTCCATGTACTGCTGTAGCTTCACCATAAAAGAGGCCGAAGTCCTCGACCCCTTCCTCGTCCACCTACAACAAGAAACAGCCAATTGGTCAGCAAACTAACTTTCGTCACTCGTCAACAGAAACCAATGAAGTTTGCAATGAACTTACTGGTGCATGGACGGGTCGACGGTGTGTGCGACGGGCACAGGCGAAGCCTGGTAGAGGCCGAACTGGCTCATCACGCGCTCGACGTGGTACTCATCGACGTACATGTCGTGGACGAGCGGCGTCTTCGTCATCCAGAAGTCACGGTCTCGAAAGCTCAGGGACGACAGACCCTATGGTGCACGCGCGGCGACCAAGGTGTCGGTGAACGGCTGCCAGATAACCTCGCGGTCTGTGAGGTTGTCGATCTGACCGACGAAGTCCAGGTATGACCTCCTGGTCTGCTCCGTCCAAGAGAGTTGCAAACAAGAGAATGAGTTAGCTCGACGATATGCATTACTTTCAGATAGGTAACGAACGAAGTTAGCTCGAAGTACGAACCTGGCGGTGGCACCACATCGACCCCATGGTCGGCCTATCTGCTGGGTCGTGCCCCTCCTCCAGCGCCCGGTACGGCGATCGGTCGACCGATGGCCGACCGACGGGAAGCCGCTCGTAGCTCCACAGGTGCAGCAGAAGCGGGCATCCGAGGAGGATCGACTGGGTGCCTATCTTGGTGCACCCGGCGCACAGGCCCCTATACGTCGCGGCCAAAACTGCAGCGCTCCAGTTGATCTGGGGCACCTCCTCCACGGTGGCGTTGGCGATCTTCCGCGCGTGGGGGATCAGGAACCTCGACACCGCGTCCCCCTGGAAGCCACAGAACATCACGTAGCCGAACAACCACAACAGGTACGCCTCAAAGTGCCTGTTGCTCGTCGACTCGTCGGCGTCGTCTCTCATGAACGAGGCCTGCAAAAATTCAAAATTCAGTCAGAGGCTGAAAAACGATACTATGAAAACACGATAGATAGAGCTACATACGCTGTACTTGCGCAACCAAGCGCACGTGGGGCCGTGGGAGTTAGTGAAGTCAGGCACCTCTGGCGCGTCGGGACGGCGCACCACTCCGGCGAACCTCGCGAGGATATCGTCGCGCCACGGGTCGGGGGGGTCAACAGCCCCCATGGGCTCCCCTGAGCACGGTAGCTCGAAGAGGAGGGTCACGTCCTCCAAAGTCACCGCCATCTCCCCCCAGGGGAAATGGAAGCTGTGCGTCTCGGGGCGCCATCGGTCCAGGAGCGCGCAGACCAGCTGGTAGTCGAACCCAAAGCGCGACCTACGCTCCGCCGGGCGCAAAGCGGCCCGCATGAGGTCCCCCTCAACCAAGCGCGCTAGGGGAAGAAGCCCTGCTGCGTGTAGCCTGCACCACAAAACGAAAATAAATATTAATTACGAAATTAAATGAGAAAATACAAAGATACCAAGGTGTCGTATTACATACTTCGGACACCAGCCGGGGTGAAGCGGCATGTAGTGCCCCGGGCCTCTAAAACGCATGGTGCCTAGCTCTGCTCCGCAGATCGCGGAGTGGTAGGACCGGTGTGCCCTGTCTGTGGTCTCGTCGAAGAGCTCAGGCAACACGTACGGCAGGGGCTCCCGAGGAAGACGAACAGCACCAACATGGGGCTGCGGAAAAGGCGGCGCCTGC
This sequence comes from Cenchrus fungigraminus, assembly GCA_036936925.1. NCBI lineage: Eukaryota > Viridiplantae > Streptophyta > Magnoliopsida > Poales > Poaceae > Cenchrus > Cenchrus fungigraminus. The sequence goes on along the minus strand of CM072778.1, from coordinate 39,743,776 downwards.
TGCTGAGCCATAACTGCAAAAAAATAAAATATAAAGTCACACATAATTTCTAAGCATTTCGAAGGCATTTCTACGAATTTCTAAAGCATTTCTAGGAATTTCCAAAGTATTTCTACAATTTCCAAAGTATTCATAGGAATTTGCAAAGGATTGCTAGAATTTCTAAAGTATTTCTAGGAATTTCCAAAGTATTTCTACAATTTCTAAAGTATTTCTAGGAATTTCCAAAGTATTTCTACAATTCCTAAAGTATTTCTAGGATTTTTGCAAAGTATTTCTACAATTTCCAAAGTATTTCTTTCTAAAGTATTTCTATAATTTCTAAAGTATTTCTAGGAATTTCCAAAGTATTTCTACAATTTCCAAAATATTTCTAGGAATTTCTAAAGTATTTCTATAATTTCTAAACTATTTCTACAATTTCTAAACTATTTATGGATTTTTCTAAACTAGAAATTCTAGGATTTCTAAACTATTTCTACATATTTAAACTAACTAGAATTTCTAAAGTATTTTTAGAATTTCTAAAGTATTTCTATCATTTGTAAACTATTTCTAGGATTTCTAAACTATTTCTAGGATTTTTTAAACTATTTCTACCATATTTAAACTAAATATACGAGGAAAGTATTGGAGACATACCTGATGGACACCGAAGAAGGCCACCGAGAAGGAAAAGAAGAGGAGGGAGGGGGGTGGGGGCAGCCGGCGGCGGCAGGGCTGCGACCCTTATATAGGCGTGGTCCAGCCGCCGTTTGATGTGGCGGTAGGACCTACCGCCGTTTGATTTGGCGGTAGGTCCCCAACGGTCAGTCAACCGGCATTTCAAGCGGCGGTTGGCCACCTGCCGCCGTCAGCCTTGGCGGTAGGTGCCTGTCGAGCGGGTCACGTGGGGGAGCTTACAGCCGCCGGCAGGAACCCAACCGCCGTTTCAAACGGCGGTTCGAAGCTATTTCTGCCAATGTTGAATCCGGCTATTTATTTTCGTAAAATCGAAGAAAAAAAAATATAAAAAAAATTCAAAATTACAAGGGACTAGGAGAAAAGGCCACCCCAGAGGCCCAGACTACACACGAGAGGTCCACCGGCCGACGGCCTGTCACGTAGGCCGGAGCCCGACCCCGTCGGCCGTGCAATCTGAACCCAACCCCACGCCGATCGGGTCAGACCGCACCACAGTTCGCACGCACCCGACCGGACCGGGCCGGCCCGTCTCGGCGTCGCGCACGCCGCACACCACCTTCTCCTCCCTCCCTCTTCTTCCCCAGGGAAACACCTCGCCTGCATACGTACGACGCACCACCCCCCCTGCCCCCGCAACCCCGCACCACCGCGCCCCGATCTCCGGCGTCGACACCGCCGCCTCCGGCGAGCCTCCTCCCGCACTCCTGAGGCCTCCCCCGGAGCCCCTCAGGCCGCCGCGGCCCTCTCCGTGGGCTCCCGTGGCCTCCTTTGCCCCAAACCCTAACCCTAGCTCCCGGCGCGGGGTCGTGCAGGTGCGTCCCCTGCTCCATCGGGCGCTTCGTACGGCCTCCCTCTGGCCTTCACGGCACCGTAGGGTTGCAATTGAGGTACGCAGAGTGCCGCACGGTGGCGTGGGTGGGAGTTCTGAGTGGTCAGTTCGGGGAGACTGCGCCGGCGGCTGCTGAATTGTGCTGCATTTGGGCTGGGCGGGCCTGGGATGGTACGTGCGCGGGTCCTCTCCACGTAGTAGTCGCTGTGCAAGGGTTAACTAGTAACGTGCATGGCCTAAAAGTGCGTTATGTCACTTTTCAGTGCGGGAAATGGTGTGGGCGTGCTCAAAAACGTGATTTTTTTGTCTGTACTTGTTCTCATGGCTGTGGATTTTCTTTTAATATGGAAACTGATGACATCATTTATGCAGCCTGTCAGTATGTTTGTTTTGTTTGGTTACTCGATAAGGCAAACACTGCTATTCCTCTGCGCGCCTTTGTTAATTCGGGCAAGTGGTGTCATGTCATTTGAGGCGCTTGCTCTTGTTTGTTCGGCACAGGCTGTTGTGTTGTCGCATGCGCTTATGTGTTATTGTGCAAAGGCTGTCATTGTGTTATTGCGGTTATAGTTCTTTTTAACTTTTCACAGCCTTCTTTTGCTTGTGCTTTTCATGGCACTGTATTGCTTGTTTGAAACTTAAGTGCGCCTGTTGTTTCTGGTAGAATCAGCTAGTTGTCTTATGTTAGACTGATTTCTGGTTTGCAGGAAGCAGAGTGTCTGTTTTCTGGACTTGAGAATTTGAGAGGTCGTGCAGTTTGATGGCACACGCTGCTGAGTAGGTGTGCATACAATGATGCATGGGCAAAGCCTGTTTCTGTGGTCCAGTGGCTATTGAGCTGTGCTCTATGGGAGGAATTGCTGAATGCGGTGTGAATGTTGACAGTAAAGCTTCACCACGTCGTGTGGCCATAGAGAAAGCTCAGGAGGAATTGAGGTACATAAACTGATACACCTTGCTTACAACTTGCTTATGCTTGCTCTGCATACCTGATGCTCAGCAATGCAAACTCCAGGCAGGAGTATGATGTCCGTGAAGAGCGAAGGAGGGAGCTTGAATTTCTGGAGAAGGTACATTGCATTGGCATCCTTATGGTTTTGCACCATTTTCCTTGTTTATTAACTTATTGTTGCAGGGAGGCAATCCTTTGGATTTCAAACTCAGTCATGTAGCATCACTCAGTGTACAGTCCACTTCTGTGACAGACCAGATAGCTGAACAAAATGTGATAAGGTGACAACTAGTTCCTGATCTACCAATAAAAAACATTTTTTTATTCATCTAAGACTTTTGAACTTCTTGCACTGCAGCGAGGCTAAAGGTAGTTTTGCATTTGCCACATCACCTCATGGGGATTCTGTCGAAAGCAGTGGCAAGCCAGGAAATTCATTGTGCCGTGAAGGCAATACAGCTGATAATCTTATGCTTTTGGATGGAGATACCAGCAACACAGGTGGGGAGAAAATTGTGAAACGTGGAACTAAAAGAGCTAATGCAACTCAAGCCGAGCAGTTGTTGCACTGCGATGGCCAGAATAATGCAAAAGAAGGAGAAGATTCTGGTTTGTTCCGACTTGGGCCAAAGAGCCAAGCATACGCTCGACGTAGATCAAAATCAATCAGAGACAATGCAAATAATGCATTTGTTAGGCATCCACCAGCTCCTCCAACAAGTTCTCAGAAAAAAGATGCCACAGGGTTAATCCCAGAAGCCAAGACTGAGGATAACGGCATTTCATCTGTTGGTGATTCAAAGCCGACTAGTCCTAACTGTCAAAATATACTGAAGAATGCACCATTAAATGATAATGTGGAAATGGAGACAGACGGTGTCCAACCAATTCATGAAGGCAACCAAACATCCAAGAATGAGTTATCAAACATCAACAGTGGCAGTCAAGCTATGGAAATTTCACCAAACAGTGTGACTGATAATTCACATCTTACTGTAGGTGATCAGATGGTTACTGGAACTGCTTCTGCAGTATCCCCTGATGCTATTTCAAAAGAAGCTGGTTCAAATTTAGTTTGTTCTCTGCCATCTATTTCCAATGAAATCTTGAAAGAAGCACAAGCTCCTGAGAAGGCAGGTAATAGCCCATCCATTGTAAGTGCGGTCGACATACATGCAGATAGTATGGATAACAAGGGTGCTACTCCTCATCCTGCTGTTGAAAGTGCTAGTTTAAATGAGAATGAAGTGGATCAAACTCATGCATATGCCACCAATGCTGCTAATGAACATCCAGGGCAAAGTGAGAACCTTGCACCGCTGAAGGTCAGTGAAATGGTTGATGAAGGCTTGAATAAGATTCTACCTGAGGACAAGGATGACAAGAAATATAGTCAACTGGAAGTTAGTAGCCAGCCTGTCGTTTTAGGTGATAGTTGCAGACAAATGGAACCTAGTTGTTCTGTTTGTGTGAAAGATGAAAGAGAAGTTTGTAAGAATGCAGTAGATGCACAAAAGGATACAGAACAGCTTGCTACTTCGAATCAGGATAACGGGAACAAGGAGGAATGTTCAGGTTCCCATAGAAACAACTTGAGCGAATCAAGTGTTGCTGAAAAGCCAGCTTCTGTTACTGTGCCTCCTGCCTCACTCACAGGTGATGTGACTAACCCTACAGAAAATGATGTTGAGAAATCTAGCGGAGATCAGGAGAAGATAGCAAAGAAGGAATGTGAAGTTTCTATTGTTGCAAAGAAGGATCGTGAAGATGCTATCCTCAGAAGGGCACGGTATATAGAGGTATATTAGTTTATAATGCTCTCCTTTCTGATAGTGATCTTGCTTCTAAAAAAGGAAACTCATTACTTGGCAGGCAAACATTAAGAGGGCTGGTGAACGGTCTCTCTGCAATGCTTCTTTGGAGAAGAAGCGAAAGAGTCACTGGGATTTTGTTCTAGAGGAGATGGTCTGGATGGCAAATGACTTCATGCAGGTACTTTATCAAGTGTTCTTTTTAGTTTTCACAAACTGAAATGTTTTTGCTGTGTTGCTCCCCATTATCGGCTACCAACTTATTGGAATATCTTGTAACTTGTAACTTGACTGTTTGCATAATAGGAGCGCCTGTGGAAAAGTGCAGCTGCAGCACAGATGTCCCACTGGATTTCTTCTAGTGGCCGAGCAGTATTTGAAGAAGCAAACATTCGGAGAAAGCAGAAATCTGTTGCCAGAATTCTGGCCAATGGTATTATGAATTTTTGGCATTCAGTTGATACTTCACAAGTGAGTGGTGGTATGTCTAAACCAATGCAAATAGAGCAATCAAACAAGCTAGAAGAAAAGCTGAGTGGGGTCAAAGATGGAAAACAAGAGGTCAGCAAAATGAATATGCCAATTAATTCTTTTCATAGCATGTCAGAATGCTTTAGGGCTTCATGTTTATATTTAGAAGCTTCCTTGTTGAGTCGAATGGCTGAGAATAGCTCTCTTATGTTTCAACTTCATGTTGAGTCGAATGGCTGAGAATAGCTCTCTTATGTTTCAACTTCATGTTTTAACTTGATGTATAGGCCATTTGATATTGAGGTGATATGTGAATTTTTACAGGATAAAGAAAATTTGGAGCAAGTAAAGCCTAGGAAGTCTCAGCAGTCTCTTATTCACATTTATGCACTTCGACTTCTTGAGTACTACAACAGTAATGCATCTGATTGTCTGTCATTAGCTGAGGCACCACCAACTCCTGACAGGCTTAATGATTTTGGCATTTTGAAAGTACCGGATCAACTTTCAGAAGTAATCTATCTGAACATTGTTTGTTTTGATAACCCATTTATCTCTTACACCGCTTTTCTCATTGCTTCTTGTATTCTAAGTGATAGTAAACCTGATACAGGAACTGAGCCTAGCTTAGTTCGTGAGAGTGTGGGTTAACACCTCCCAGGTTCTGAGTCCAGTTGGACTTGAATTTGGGTGCCTATTCTTCTTGTGTACAATACCTCTAGATCCTCTTAGGTTGATCGACTTTTTATTTATTTATCTATTTTAAATAGTAAAATAATTGCCACACCAACACTTCAAGTAACACTAACTTTCCTTTCAGTCAGCAGAAACTGCAAAAAATCTGCTAATGATCCCCCCCTCTAATCTCAGGCAAACCTCTTTTACGGTGTAGCACCTGGTGCAATGCAAGCATACAGGGAGTCTATGGAGCGTCTCTTTGTTTATAACAAGGTAATAAGGAGATGCCCCCGGTACTATGAGGACCACTATGCTCTGCTCTTGTACATTTTTTATCATCATGTGGTTCTGTTAAATGTTGAAAATTTGAGTATACACTTAGATATGTGTCTGTTCTGTAGAGTGTTTCGCTTGTGTATCAGTGTATCTAAGTGTATAATCAGTAATACTATGCTATTATATTATTTTATGTCTTTCGTTTTCTCTCTCTTTTGTTTGTACGACTCTTGTTGGGTTTCAGTCTGTAGAAAACCTCAACTTGCTTGGGACTAAAGGCTTTGGTGCTGTTGTCGTTTCAGTTGTTATTGCTCTTCACTCGCCAATGTGTAGGAAAGCTTCAGGTGTTAAGCAGTGGGGGTTACAATTACAACAATGGACTAGTTTCTTTCCAAGTATCTGCATATTTTTTTTGTAGGGCATTATGGGCCAGAGAATCTTGACCTTTGTTGACACTAAATTGCTAACAAGAAACATTTGTAGTACTATAGGATATGATATGATACATGTTAACACAATACTATTATGTTCATTGACATTTCTGTCCTTTTCTGGACTTAAAACGTAATATCCTTTTATTCCAGAAAAGTGGCAACACAGTACTCAAGGATGATTATGAGCCATCAACATATGCTTCTGTTTCAGGTAAATTGTTATCTGTTTCATATTTTTTCAATATGTACTGCATACCATAATTCTCCAGTCACCTATATTATTATGCTTTCATGTTCTTACCAACAGTTTAATTTTGTGTAGATGTACCTGTGGAAAATGTATATGGAGACGATGAAGGCGAGGTGCGCACCTATTTACTGCCTGGAGCTTATGATGGTGGTTTGGCATCAAAATTAAATCACAAAAAGAAACACCCTGTGCCGCAGAGGATGAATGGCGCAAGGCCATATGAAATTGGTTCTGACATGCCTTATGAACCATTCTCGGAAAGCAAACCAGGAAACCAGCAATTTGTATCAAATGGCAAACGAACAACAGACTTCCTTTCCATTCCTATAAAACGCATCCGCACAGCAGCAAGACAGCGGGTTGTGAGTCCATTTCCTGCTGGTGTTTCTGGGACCCCTCACTTCACAAGTAAAACAGACGCTTCTAGTGGAGACACAAACTCCTGTCAAGATGATCAAAGTTCATTACATGGAGGATCATTTTCCCGGAAGAATGCAGATATAGAGTCCACAGTTGATTTTGACAGACAATTGTTGTATGATGCTAGCGAAGTGTCTGCAAAGTCTAAAAAGAAGAAAAAGCCTAAGCACCCAGGATACAAGGCACCACCAAGTGTGGCCGAGTCTTGTTCCTTGATGGCACCTGGAAAGGTTAATTCTTCATGCAAAATTCTCATCCTTTTGTTGTTGGCTTTGTTTGATAGACAAGTTTCTGGTGATTTTTCAGGGCACATATGATCCTAGACCTCAGGCCGATTTGGTTACTCAATATGAGCAGGTATTTTGTTTTCATAAATTATCTGCTATGTTTAGTTATATCATCTGAATCGACCTTTGCAACTAAATCTTTTATTGAAGATCTTAGCTTTAAGGTGGCTATCCATACAAGTTGTTTAATAACGGTCTGAAATTCTTAAGGGTTTGCAAACAAATAATGCTCTAAACAAATCTTGCATCCATCATGTAGTATTAAGTGCTCTTTTGTGTGTTTCTAATGACGGAATCAGGGATTGTCACAAGATATCCCAACCACACCCCATATTCAGTATCTGATGCATGCTTTCTTGTTCCTGTACCAGAAGGATTATATGAAAAAGAGACTGGACATTCATCAATTCGACTCAAATGGAAATTTTGGTACTCCCTTTATCTATTCTTCAGTTTGCATATATTGTCACACATGAGAACAACTATTTCTTATTGTTGGAACGTGAAATAGCTCTTCACATCTTGGGTGTTATTGATTTATCAACAGTGGTCAATGGTCAACATGCTTCTAAGAAACCTAAACTGATGAATCAAGCACCGGATATTTCACTGGAAGCCCTTGCACCAATTGGTCCAATAGCATCTCCTGCTGCATCACAAATGAGCAACATGGCAAACCCTAAGATAAAGATCAACACTCGTGGAAGAAAAAGTAAAGGACTCAAGGTATTCATATCTTTTTGTAATTATCATTCTGGTCATACAATTGTGTGTACCCCACTTGAATCTTTTCGTGAACATAAACGTTATTTTGGCTTACTAAAAGTGATCAATTAATTTTGTATTTATGTTTTGCAACATAAAATGGATGCCCTGCACATCCATGTAGGTCAGAGTCAAGACTATAATGTATGCACAGTGAGAAGCACTAATGAATGTACTAACAAATTCATTTCATGCTATTTCTGGACCCTCTGTTGTCTACAGCAACTGAATGTACTACTGATTAAAGCTCTTACCTTGTTTTTGGTCACTTAATATAGTATCTCCTTTACTGGTAATTCTAGGAACAAGCTGATTCAATAAAATAAAGCCATACTTAAAAGGAACTTACTACTCCCTCCGGTTTGGTAAATGAAGTCGTTTTGGACAAGGTTTGAGTCAAACATTGGGAATATAAATCGTGAATAACTTTTAAGTCGTTGAGTTTGGAAATGTGAAAACTACATGAATAGATTTGTCTTACAAAATACTTTTATAAAAGTATACATATGTTAGTTTTTAATAAATATATTTATAAAAACAAGAAGTCAGAGTTGTACTTTGGAGACCGTGTCACTGTCCTAAACGACTTCATTTACCAAACATTCTTGTTTGATTGAAGTGCTTGAGCTGTCAAGCACGGCTAGAGGGAGGCTTGATCAACTTTGTACACTGGTTTAATTGGCTCAAAAACTTGTGTAGCAGCTCATACATGTAGCTCATGGTGTGGTAGAGATGCCTGTTCTAGGCAATTTGAGTTAAGCCAAAATCTGAGCCGATTGTGAGCTTTGAAAGTTCAATTTTTTTTTGAATAGTCCAACATTTTCTGATTTATGTTAAGATATCAGCATTCTATGTTGCTTCTTGTAATTTATGCTTCTTATTGAACAGAAAATCAGTTTGTTAAAATTCTGATATTTTTGTTAGGTGGCAGCTGGTCATTCTGGTCCTGGAAGTCCATGGTCAAGTTTTGAGGACCAGGTTGTTGTCTTTGAAATACTTGTCTCTTATTTTTCGCTGGTTGACATTATCCTAATGTCTTGTTGCACCAGGCTCTTGTTGTCCTTGTACATGATATGGGTGAAAACTGGGAATTGGTGAGTGATGCCCTTAATAGCATCATCCAATTGAAGGTAATATTCTATTCAGGATAACCCTTTATGATTGGTAGTATCAGCTATTTGTTTTTCTCCCAATTCATAAGAATGTGTTATGCAAACTATTTCATTGCAACCTTTATGTTTACATTTTTCATTTAGCACCCTATACTTATGAGTAACGGAGTAAGTTCAAGGTTTTTTTTTCATTTTGTAATTGATTTATATAGACATTTCAGTTCTTTGGATCATATTACTTGCAATAATTTGGCGCTAATTTAAAAAGATAATCCATTTTACTATTTAATTGAAAATTCTAGCATCTCATGCGCAGTGTATATTTAGAAGGCCTAATGAGTGTAAGGAACGCCATAAACTTTTGACGGATAAAAGTTCTGGTGATGGTGCTGACAGTGCTGATGACTCAGGCTCATCTCAACACTATCCATCTGCATTGCCTGGCATTCCAAAGGTTATTCCCCATTTGTTCTTCTATTTTACTTCTCAGCATGTATGGAAATGACATTGAAGATCTTTCAAGATCTAATCTAATCTGCTGCAACAAAAGCGACCAATCTTTCTCTTAAACAGTGTGCGACATGTAAAACTTTTTCAATCCATAGTCTTTAACACTACACTGCATGTGCGCATCAGGGTAGCGCCAGGCAGCTGTTTCAGCGCCTTCAAGGACCGTTCGAGGAAGAGACTCTCAAGACACACTTTGAGAAAATAATATTCCTTGGACAAAAATTGCATCAAAGTCGTAGAAAGGTTAGTATTATGGTTCAAAAAACATCATGTTACTTATCTTAGTTGGGGTACAATATGTTTGTAATCTTTTGCTTGCATCTACTCCTTCAATTGAAAATATTTATCAAACCTTTTGAGCTTTGACTTATTTCATGTATTAAAAAATTAAAATTTTGTTGCTAGAATAACCACTAAGCATGTTTTCATAAAATAATACATCATTTTTCCTTATTAGCATCTTTTAATAGAAACTGTCAGTCCACGCGTCATCTTGTAGAATGAGTCAATTGTCCTAACAATTTGCGTTTTCGATCAGAGGGAGTAATAGCTAAACGTTCATTTACTGATTGGTGATTCTTTCGTGCCTTTTGCTGTTTATTGATGAACTATTCTCCCTACTGTTAGATATGACAACTCAGCAAGTTTTAGGTATGTACAAGGAAAGTAACAGCTTAACAGTGCTAGCTGCATGTTCGTGTGCAATGACATCAATCTTTTATCCTGTCCTCTGTAGCTTATGTGCTTTTATTGTTTTTTGGACTACAATAAAATTATCCCCACTTACACTGGGAACAAAATGTTTGTGGATTCTAATAAAACTACTCTCTCAATAAGGGCAACATATCTGGTGGAAACTACAACCTTCGTGAAAACCCGTGCAAACCACAGTAAAAAAAGTCGTCTAAATTCACCAAAAAAAAAATCACACATGTAGAAGATATGATGATACACAACCTTGTAAAATATCTTGTCCAAATTCAACTTCTTTTGTGAGATATAAAAATAACAAATTTCAGCTGTCAAATGATTTGTTAGAAATTTGTTATTTTTATATCTCACAAACGAAGTCGAATTTGGACAAGATATTTTACAAGGTTGTGTATCATCATATCATCTACATGTGTGATTTTTTGGTGACCTTAGATGACTTTTTTTGCCATGGTTTGCACGGGTTTTCACGAAAGTTGTGGTTTCCACCAGATATGTTCCCCTCACTAAGATACCACTTTGCTAATCTTATTGCTGTGTACCCAAAACTGTAAGGTGTGTAACATTATAATATCACAGTAGTGTCTTTTTAACTCATGCTATACACTGTAAATGTTATTTGTGTTCAAAATTAATGCAATTTGATTGCATGCTTTTGTATGGTTTCACTTTTTTGTCGGATGGAAGAGGGAATGTGTATTGACCAAAAATATTACCTCCCTTGTTTCTTCAGCACAAGAATACCAGTATGAATATAAACTCTTATATTATTGACAGTTTCTTATGGTGATTAGAATGAAATTGAACTTACAGTCCAATTCTTATATGATCTAATGATCTAAGTATCTAACCATGTGAATTTGAATAATGAATCATTTGATTGCAATCCAAGTCAGATTACAACCCATCATCTGACGTATGGTGCACAATTTCTTTTTCTGAATATTCACATTTATATCATGGTTTTTAAAGCGTTAAGGCAAGGTGAGGCGAGTCACCACTGCCTTATCGCCTAGGCGGGCTAGACGAGTCGAGTCACCACCGTCTTGTCGCCTAGGCGATGCCTCAAAAACACTGAATTATATCTAATGTTTCTTTCAATTTGGATTTTTTAACATTATTAATATATGCTCACAGTGATTTTCTTGTATCTGTTTTTTCTTATTAGGTTGAGATCCAGGAGCTGAGGCACATAAATCCACTTCATGCTTCTCATATTTTTGCACTTTCTCAAGCATGTCCAGGCAACTTATCTGGTGTACTTTTAACGTATGAACTATACACTTAGAAGTTTGAGATCTCTCTTATCTAATCCTGCTATGAACTTATAACTTGCTATATTGTCCTTATCAAACTGTCATGTTCTTTCTAACTTTTTATAGGCCACTTGATCTTTGTGATGGACCTTCAAACTCAGATACACTTTCTATTGGTTACCAAGGATCTCACACAAGTGGTTTAGCCTTTCAAAACAATCATGGTTCTATCGGTCCTACTCTTCCTACCTCAAATGTGAATTCCAGATTACCAGGTTCTCCTGGTATGGTTCTAGGAAGCAATTCGCCATTGCCTTTGAATGCTCCCTCCAGGTAAAGTGTTGTGATCATCCTCTATAGCTGATATATAATACATTCCATATTATATTTGTTTCTGCAAAATTTTATTGCAGGGATGCTCAGAGGTATGGTATGCCTAGACCAACCTTGTTACAGGGTGATGAACAATCAAGAATTCATTATAGCCAGATGGTCAATGGCAGAAATCTTCAGCAACCTGGAGTTCCTGTTCCTGGTGTATTGCCACCTGGAGTTGATCGGGGTGCCCGAATGATGCCACCAGCTCATGGTGTCGGAATTATGACTGGACTAAATCGAGGTCCACCAACTAGGCCGGGTTTTCCAAGGGTTGGTTCCCCTGTAATGGCAAATGCAGTTCCACATGGAAACATGTCACCCAACAATGGGCAGGGCTTACAAAATACAGTGAATGTTCATCCTGGTGCCATACCTGGTCCTGGAAATACGATGTTGAGGCCTCGTGATCCAATGCAGATGCTTCGGGTAAGCATTCAATTTTTATATGCATTAAGATTTTTCAATTTCAGCATTTCTTTGCTCTTTGTTGATTATTGTGATGGCAGTACATAATATTGTGGGTCCACCTATCATTTTGTTTTATCATATGGAAATAATATGATTTCAGACTAGTACAAAAGCAGATGTTTACGTAGCTATGACACGGAACTAGTTCAAAATTTCCTGGTTTTCCTTTGTTCAGTGGCTTGCCTGTCCTCTGGGTAATTCTAGATGGCTGAAGGCTGAAATATTGGAAATTGTCTTGGAACCCACAGGAGAATGCAAGTCACTGCATTTTTTTTCTCGAACAGCGCAGGAGAACTGCTCGTCATTTCATTAAGATAGAAAAAAAGTGCAAAGGTCAGGAGAGATCACACCAGGCACCAAAAAAGGTGCCAGCCACCCACAATTAATAATAATGAATAAGTTACAGAAATTTGTCTGGTTTTAAGTATTGCATTCGTGCCATTGAACAATTTTGATTACCAAAGCAATCTCTGCTCTATGGCCTATAGAAAATTACTGCACTGAGACTTGGCTCCGGCCAGGCACCGTAGGTACACTTCTTTTTCAACCTGGAGCAATGGCTGAACAGATGACCAGCCTCTGTTGAAGACAGTCGTTCCTTTACTTCCAGATGAGCCAGGTGCCTAAAATAACCAGAGATAAATCTCTTGCGGCTCACTGTGTTCACCATGGCTTTGTCCTTGCACCTTTCGGAAACTTGATCTTCAGAGCTTTATGGGGAGACATCTGGCAGCCCAAACTACGTGAATTGGAACAAAATTTCCCTGGCAACTCACGCATTGAGTGAATAATGTTGCAAAAATGTTGGAATGTATCTAAGGAGTTGTCTTTGGATAGGAGTGTCAGGAAATTAGCAATTCCCATGCTAGAGGCCTAGAGCCATGTCCTAGGACATCAATTTCTTTTGCCATTACTAACTTGCTTTGGACAAAAGGCTTAGTTTTTATTGTGTGAAACAAAAGGCTTAGTTGCTGTTCTGACATTGATTTCACCTGATATGGAAAGTGATGGTTATATGAAATGTTTTCATTTGTGTGTTTTTTAATTACTAATGCTATGGTTTATTTTTGTAGCCTGTCCAGAATTCGGAAGAGCATAGACAGATGATGATGCCGGAGTTTCAGTTACAAGTCTCACAGGGAAATAACCAGGCTGTCCATTTTAGTGGCCCACCATTTTCCAATGCTGGAGGATCTTCACCTGTTCAGCAATCCCAACCACATCAGATGTCGCAACAGTCACACATGTATGGAAACACACACCTTTCTCATTCCCAAGGAACAAACCAGTCAAACCCACAGCAGCAGCAGGCTTATGCTATGCGCTTGCCTAAAGAGAGGCATATTCAACAAATGGTGCCCCAGCAACAGCGCCCACTACCTGGAACCAGTGCAGTGCCAACTGTGCAGAATGGCTCACAAATGCAACAGCAGAGTCAAGGATGTGCGGCTGGTGTAATCCCAGCTTCACAACCACAGCATAAGCAGCAACATCCTGCACAAAATCCATTAGGTAGCCCAATGCTTCCCCATCAGCCTTCTGCCAATACATCACATAAACAGAAGAAGCAACAGAACCAGCAGCAACCTAGGCAAAATCAACAGCAACGAAACCAAGGTAGTCAGCAAGCTAAGCTTATGAAGAGCTTGGGCCGAGGGAACATGATGCACCAGACACCTGTGGATGCTAGTCAAGCCAGTGGCATTTCTGCAAACTGTAAAAACCAAGTTCCTGATAAGAATGTGATGCAACAGGGTCCAGGGCATCTTGTTGGCAGTAAAGGTTTAATTCCATCGATACCTCAACCTGGGAGTCAACCAAAGATATATACTTCTCAGATGCCTTTGTCACCAATGCAGACTCCAGATGTATGTAATCAGGGTGCAGTTAAGGGTTCTTCCAACCATACCTTGTTAACTTCCCAACAAGGTCAACTTCATTCACCATCACAGCTGGCTACACAGCAGCAGCAGCAGCAGCAGCAGCTACGGTACATGAATCCATCAATGAATAATATCCAAAGATTGATGATGCAACAAAGTCGCCATATGAACACAGATGGAAGGACTGAATTACCTGTTGACCAAGTACAACATAACCAGGTCATATCGTCTCCATCACTTGCTAGAAGTACAGATTCAGGTAGCCCAGGCATCTCATCTATGAGCCAGCGGAAACAAGAATCATGCCATGATCCAAGTGCAGTTACCTCGACCCCACAGCTAGCTAGCTCACCTCAAGACACCTTTGTTGGAAGTGATAAGCTTTTGCCATCATCCAGCCAAAGCATGCTGCAAAGGCAAATGTCTGGTGGTATGCCTATTCATGGACATGCCATTGGTGGCCAGCTGCAGCAACAGCAGTCTCGACAGCAACTGCAGTCTCAGCACCTGCAGCAGCAGCAGCAGCATCAGAGGCCTGTTGTTCAAGGCAGTGTATATGCTCATCCTTCAAATTCGGGTCCGGGATGATGCTGGGCTATTCTGGGCTGATATTTATGCAGAGCATCCCTTCCCTTTGTAAAGTTACTGTACAGGTATATACTCTCTGGGCTTTCCTTGATGTTGGCTACAATTTTTACGTGCATGGACGTGGCTCAAGAAATTTGAGTTAAAACCCTGAGGAGACTTCAGTTGTCTATGCTTTCATTTCTAATGCAGAATACTCTATCCATTCACCAACGTAGGTGTTTTTAGGAATTTTAGAACAAATTAAGGAATCACCAATGCAATAAGTAGCACTGCCTTTTCAGCTAATTGATGCCATAAATGGTAGCCTCTACTGAACCACCAAGTCGCTTTTTCAGCAAATAAGGAAACTAATTATTAATGATGAGTGAGTGGTGAGTAAATTAAGCCATGAATGCTAGCCTGTGTGATCAAATTTTGAATGCTAGAAATGCTTACACTTGTGGAAGGAGGGAGTATCACTCTATTTTTGTTTTCCCATAATTTCTGCATGTCTTTTTTTTATCAATCTTTATGGGACCGAATAGCTATGTGTTCTTGCCTTGTATGTTGCTGGGGCATCAATAAAAGATTTTTTTTTTCATTTTCTGATATCTCGCATTCTATCTTTTTCTAGGCGTCCGTGCTGTGGAAGATGTGCGGATGATAGCGCTCTTTATTCTCCAACTTTGAGCTAATTGTAGCCACCTCAGTGTCAGGTAGATAATTATTTTCCGTACCATTTTGGTGCCACACTGCTACCTTCCAAGTAGTTTGACCCTAGATTGCTGGAGGTGGTTCTTGTGAGGGCAAAATTCCTTTTGTTGTCGAATTGTAACCCGACACTGGACCCAGTTGTATAGTTTTGCCTTTGAGGTCCATGTTGTTAGAGACAATCTCTTTTGTATAAGCCTGTATATTCAGCTCACAAGTCAATGAATGCAAAAGCTTTTCTTTGCGTCAAACCAGATCATAGCAGGTCCTGCTTTGCACTGATAAGGTGAAACCAGGCTGGTGGTTTTCATCTTTGCTCTTTGTATTCTTTTATCAGTGTATTTTATATCCTTTGCTCTCACAGTTGTGCTCTATGTTAGAATTCGCAGCTGCCCTTGGTAGTAACCCTTTGAAGGAACATTTGTGATCTGTTTAAACAAATGGTGTGCCACATCGGGTTTCCTTTGTGTGCGGCTGTGCGCGAAGAAAGACACTCTTCCTATTGGGTTGCACAGCTGCTTGATCCTACACGGACATGTTTAGTTATAGAGTGATTGCGTAATTCATGTGGTATACACGAGGCATGGGTGCACATGATACACATTTCTTTCACATATGAACTTGGTTTTTGGAGGCGTTTGAAGCCCCTTTCCCCCTTCTTTTATTTGGCAACTAGATAGGGGTCGCCTTTTTCAGAGTTGGCTTGATGAGATGCTGATTATGATTTGCCGGTGCAAATTGGCAAGCAATAGGTCCATATGGATGGATGATGCAGTGGTTAGAGCACAAAGATATATTCAATGTTGATCATGCTAGGAGTTTGGTTGTCTTCTCATTGTGCTAGCTATTGTTTTTGTTTTCCTCTCGTTCATGTAGGTCACTGTGGCTGGCTAATGTAGAGGGTACAAAAAAGGTGTCGAGGGACATGACATCTACAGGGTTCATGAGCACTCAAGTACCAAAACTCGAAACATAATTTTGATAAGAGAAATCTATTCCTTGTGCTATGTTAATTCACACTCATCTCTGTAAACATGTAGAGTGATTAAGAAATATCTTGAAGGTTTGTTGTGAATTAATGATATATGAGTCGTTGTCTAGTTATTTTCATGTGTAACGGAGATAGTAATTTTGTTTCATCTTGAAATGTCGCTAGTAAAAGGGTGCCTTTGGTTGGGCTTTGCAACCTGTTTTTGCTTTTGCAGGCCCTGTTTTGCCCATTAAGTTGAGGTGTGATGTTGGTAATGCTGGAGGATTTTGCTGGCTCTCTCTCGAGCTTCTGTGGTGACAGGGTTGCCGTCCTTGGCAGCGTCCATGCATGGAAGAAGGATCGGGGAGCAGTAGCGTAATTATACAACAAGTATTCTCTCTGTTCGGTTGACTTATCAACCACCAGCAATATCAACCACCAGCAAGTAGTACTTGTCTCTCAGAACCAGTCAGCAATACTTTTTTCTCTAAACAAATCAACATCCAATGGTAGGACGGTCCAATGAGACGTTACCCACTAGGGTTTTTTTTTTGACAAGAACCATATATATATTATATTAAAGGAGCAAAGTTACAGCTAGGCCCTTGACAAAGTGGCCAAATACAACAAGATCCCTAGATCTAGATCCTGAAGCACCGCCGGATAGCAGGTCGCCGGTGAACTGCAGTAGAGGCGTCATGGACGCATGGTTGCAGTGGTGCGGAAGGGCCTCGCCAAGCGTAGGCTTGAAATGGTTGAAGACACCGTCAAGGGAAGGCATCGCCGATGACCCAAGAATGAAGTTGATGCTGGCGTCGGTGGGTAACAAATCGTCATCTTCAGAGCCGGTGGGTGGCTCGCTGCTGAGGCGGTGACGGAGGATCTAGAGGGGACTTGGAGCCGATTGAGGAGACCACCTTTCTGTTGAAGAACACACCATGACCAAAAGCTGTTGTGGTGGTGGTGGAGCGAGCGGCTGGATGGAGGTGAAGAGGGAGGGCGACTCGGCCGGGGCGAAGAGAAGGTGAGCAGCATCAACATGGAGCAGATCCACCCAGTAGGGTGTTCGATCCATGAACACACCGCTCGAAACAACTCCAACCACGGATGGATCAGAAGTGAGCAGATCTTGAGGGGAAGGGGAAGGGAACGGGAGATCTACTCTGCGGGGAAGGGGGCGAGTGGAGGCGGGAGCGGATTTATTACTACTTACCTGGACGGCGACGTTGGCGACGAAGGAGAAGCCGAAAACGGCGAGCACGGCGACAGCGATGCAACCCAAGAAGAAACTATCACAGGGGGAAAAGGCCATAGAGGCTCGTAGATCTACTTAATAGCTAGCTACTACTACTATCTAGAGGCTTCAGGGCCTCTCCTTAGAAGCCGGGAACGCGGAACGTGGGTGTGTTCCGCGTCCTGGGAACTTCGTCCCGGAACGAGGAACGGGAACGACCGGGAACGGCGTCCCCAAATCGCATGGAACGTCGATCTGATGCTGCTGGGAACGTCGACCGGGACCGGCCCTTAGAGAGGGAGAGGATGAGCTGCGGCCGCCAAAGAAGGAGACGGCGAGCTGCGCATGCAGCCGCTAGGTTTTGCCACCGGGGATAGATCAAGATCTCAATCTAGAGAGGGAGGGAGAGGGAGGGACTCACGGGAGACAAGCCGCGGCTGCCGGGATTTGCCATCGGGAGAGATCGAGAGAGAGATGGGAAGAGGCGGCAGAAGGGACTCCCGGGAGAAGAAGACTTGCGGTAGGAGCAGATAAGGATTGGCATTTTTTCGTGTCACCCCTTGCTTGTTTTAATAATTACAGAACATATAATATATGCATTTGTTACCCCTTGCTTTTTTTCATTTAACAACTATGCATCGTTCCGGGAACATCGTTCCCGAAATACTTGGAACGCGTTCCAACTCTGTTGGGAACATATGAAATGAGTATACTCACGTTCCCAGGTGGTTTCACAAAATGGTGTCCGCGTTCCATGTTCCCGTTCCTCGTTCCCAATGTTCCCGGCGCACCCCGGCGAGGACGCCGGAGGCGGACAGGAGGGGGCCGGAGGAGGAGACGGGAGAGGTTGGTTGCTTCGGGTGGAAGGAGACTCGGTCGAAATCTCCTTGTTCGGCTCTCCTGCCACCAGGGTTCAAATCCTGGTGCTCGTACCTTTTCCTGGATTTTCCAGGATTTACCGGCGTTATGCGTTAAGTGGTAAGTGACGTTCCCGTCGACGACGAGGCGCCATTGGTGACTCCGGGAATCTCCAAATCTGCTGGTGCTCAGTCCTTCGGAGGTGCTCATAGGGGTAGGGTTTGCGTACGTGTATTCATAAGGGTGAGTGTGCGTGCGTGTTGTAAGCGTGTGCGTTGTACTGTGTAATTCTTAAAAAAAATCATCAGCTAAACAAACAGGCCGATTGTCAGCGTTAGCACCGACCCTGGCAGCAGCGCGTCGTCATAGGAGGAGTGGGTGCGGTTTCTATCACAAGTCTGTGAGTGTGCAGTAAGCAAGGCATGTCGGGCGAAAGTCTTCAACGACACTCTGGTTGGTGGCGATGGCGGTGGCGTCCTTGGGTGTCGTTCCCCTGTTGAGGGTGCCATTGCGGGGTGCTTTGTCTTGCAGCATGGGTTCTCAGGGTGAAAACCCTGTCCATTACCATTACTAGACTAGCGGCGAGGCGTCACATCCTTCTTGGAGGCGTCGTTTTCCGAGACCCGTCGTGGCTTGAGGCAATGTTGCTGGTGGTCGCTTGGTGGTGTAGCTTGAGCGCAGAGGCCGTGGAGGTGTGCCACGTTCGTGTTGGCGGGGAGGTGCAGAGGACCCTTGGGTATCTCGAGTTGACGTGCAAGATGTTGTGGTGATCTCGGTTTCGGCTAGCGGAGGTGGTGCTCTTGAAGCGGTTTCAGATATCTGAGTCTTTGGCAGTGGAGTGTGAGGCAGTGGATGAGGCGAGGCCCCCACGCAGAGTGGCCAAGATTAGTGATTTTCATTGGTGCTGTGACGGGAGTGTTCTGCTGAAGCATCACTGGAGCAGGGGGATCGACGATCGTGTGGGTTCGGCTTGAGAGTGATAGCCTCTTGGTGGAGGAGTTCGAGTTGCCGCTTAGACTTGCAGTGGGTCGCGACTTTAGAGTGGCACAACGTCAGCGACGATAGCGCAGTTCGCGGTGGTTTGCTTGGGGCTCTTCTCCCAGGTTGTGGTGGTGTAGTGTTTTGTTGTGTGCGTTGTTTGTGTTGTGGTGATGTTCGCTTCGGCTCGTGATGTAAAATTATTTCTTCTTCTTAAATGACAAAACAGTGCTCCTGCTATCTTTTTTTTTAAATATGTAAATTCGTCTCAAGATTACTCATTATGTTTCATTTTACGAAAGTCTAAAAATCAACACGCGAGAAAGTGTGAACAGTTTTGAGCTCTACTACGTAGTACATTTTCCTCTTTTTTCCTTTTTCCTCGTGGGAGCCGCGGCGGTGCGCGAGCACGTGGCCTGCGCAGCCCGGCGGCAGAGAGGTGGGCCGTTGCAGCCCACACAAAATCTTTTAATTTTTACTTTAAAATGAAATAACTTTCTTAGAAAGTATCCATTTTTAATTCCGTTAACACCACTCTGTTTCTTATGTTGAGATCTATAAAACAAGATTCATGATTGATATATTTTGAAATATTTTTTATATACTAGCAACTTATACTGACTGCATAATAGCTATTTATGTATAAATCTATCAACACATTTTATCAACTTATGTATAGGTCTATTAACATATTCTATCACTTATGTTGTATCTGTAGTAGCTACTTCTACAAAAAATGGATCTTGTACTGAATAAGTTGTAGTTATTACTGCTGCTAAGATCCAAATTGCTGTTGTTATTGTTGCTAAGCACACAAATTGCTATTGACGTCGTTGTTGAGCACCCAAATTGCTACTAGTTGTTGCTGCTGAAGGCACCCAAATTGCTACTACATGTTGATACTCAAGCATACAAATGGCTGATAGCACTATATATAAGTTGACAGTAATTATGAAGTTACTTTAAATAAATGCAAAGTGGGTCTTGTTTTGTAGATAAAATTATAAGGAACGCATCAGTCCAATCGGATTTAAAAGCGGACTATCATTGAGAAAATTATCTGAACAAAAGAAATAGAGTTGCTCTACATAATAATAAAAAATTTATTCACTTTATTACTTGCGTAATTACGTTTTCTCTGCAGGGGTTTCGAAATGATCAGATTGCGCGCTAGACTGATAGCGCGACCTGTTGCGGCATAAGTCATAACCCGGTCCTAAGTTTTAACATAGGAACAAAAGTATGTTCGAGTGATGGCCACATAAATAAATTACCACTAAAATGCCAATGTATGTATATATGCTGCTAAATGTTCTTTTTTTTAAGAAAAAAAGTGTGGTAAGTGTAGCCCACTTGGCGTTGTGCTCCCCCTTTGCCGCACTGCCAGGCCACCAAGAACTAACTCAGCTCGTATCCTTGTTAGCACTAATTACTGATGATGGATTAAAAGAAGGAAAAAGTCTAGATCACCCCCTGAAGTATGCAGGGTAGTCTACTTCACCCCCTAACTTTTAAAATCGGATATCCTACCCCCTCAACTTTGCAAAACAGATCAAATAGCCCCCTGAGCAGCTTTGGATGCTGGTTTTGCCACCGTGGCAGCAGATGTGGATGACTATGTGGCAATGGCCCACATGTCGGTGGCCCCGAGCATCCCCTCCCTTTGCCTCCGCACGCCCACCTCTGTCACTTCGTGCGCGGAGGCGGCGGCCCCGAGCATCCTCTGCAACGACGGCGCGGGCACGCCTCTCCCTCTTTCTTTGCGGGGCCGACCGGCGGCTCCTCTCCGGCGGCGGTGTCCACATCCGGCGCGAGGAGCTGCTGCGCCGGCCATCTCCGACGACGGCGGCCGCATCCGACGCGAGGAGCTGCTGCACCGGCATCTCCGGCGGCGGCGGTCGCATCCGGCGCGAGGAGCTGCTGCGCAGGCCATCTCCAGCGGCGGCCTCTCCTCATGGGGTCAGGGGCCTTGCAGGACCCGCTGCTCCTTTCCTTCGATGACGACTTCACGGACGAGGACCTCCTCGCCGCCGACGCCGCTCTCCTCGATGGGGCTGCCGCTGACCAGACCCTCCTACTGCCCTTGTGCCCATGGGCGGGATTCACTCCGCCGAGGGCCTCGTCGGAGCCCAGGCGGCGCCGGTCTCGTCTGAGATCGCGGCGGCCGTGGCACGGTTGGCGTCGGCTCCTCGCTCGTGCGCCAGTCCGGCTCCGTACCGGCTCCTTCTCTCCCTCTGTCTCTCTCTGCGGGTGTTGCGGTGAGGGGCCGACCTCCTTCCACCGCCGGCGGGCGCGGGGCAGCAGTGGCGGCGGTGGGCGCAGGGCAACAACGTGTGGCTGACATGTGGGCCATTGCCACGTCGTCGTCCACATCTGCTGCCACGGTGGCAAAACCAGCATCCAAAACCGCTTAGGGGGCTATTTGACCTGTTTTGCAAAGTTGAGGGAGTAGGATATCTCGTTTTAAAGGTTGGGGGGTGAAGTAGACTACCTTGCATACTTCAGGGGGTGATCTAAACTTTTTCCTTAGAAGAAAGAAAAGCTTGGCGGCGATCAGAAAACCCCGCTCCCCCTTTCTCTCCTCTCATCATGCCATGCCATCGCGCGCCGGCTTTGTTTAATCTGCCAGTGTGCCCTTAAAGCGGCGCACGATCGGCACGAGCCACACCGGGCGCGGCAGGCTTTCCAGTTCATCCGATTCTCCATGGACTCGAGCTTTCCGGCTTCCGATTGTCCTGATCTGATCCGAGGACAGGGTGTGGGTAGCGGTTTAATTCTTCCGAGTCCAATTCTGCTTCGATCGTTCTCCCCGTTGATCTCGGGTTTGATTCGATGTTGCTGATGGCTGCTCCTGGACAACAAGACGAGCTAGTACTCCTACAGTTCTACACTCCTACTATATACCTGTGTGGGGAATTTTATGGTTGTAGATCTTCACTGTATCGAACTATACGGAGACAACAACATCATGGTTGCTTTCAGGCTTTCAGCCACATGCACCAGCACCACTGTACAACAACATGCGACGCCAAAAAACCATGAGACGTGTGACAAGTGGTGCACGGGTTGTTGTTGAGGGGACTAATCCGAGTAGTCGAGGAGGGACATACTCCTATTGATGATTACATAAAAAGAACAAACTACTCCATGGATGATGGGATTGGAGAAAGAAAACCTTGATGCTCATAAGAAATCGGTCCTGTCTCTTCGCAGCTATTTGGGGTCGCCATTGATTTTCTTTTCTCTTTGGCTTGGGATTTGTGTGGGATTTTGGTAGTAAGGCAATTGAGTCGTTAATGAACCTTTTGTAGATTTGGTTTTTTAATGTTGATATAATAGGTGGACAAGAGGAGTATAAAGGGCAGGAGAGAAGTTCTGGGGCTCCCGCGCTACCACCTCGTGGACCAACTCGTGGACGCACCTCTAAATGTACATTAAAAAATGATCTAAAAATATGAACAAATTATCTTGTCATCTTCTACCATCATCAAGATAAATAAAAATTTATGCAATGAAAATCATGAAAGGAAAATAAAAATCCGAGCATGAATAGAAGTGGAGGCTTTAGAACTTAGAAGTACTCTTATCGAGTAACAATTACACCCAAGGGCTCACAATTAGAGAGGTAAAGGTCACTGGCCGGTAGGCTCCCACTTAGGGTTCAAATCTTGGGTGTGACACCTTTTCTTTCAAATTTGTCTTGTGTAGCTCCCCTAACAATTACACCCGCAACTGTTTTCACTGATTTCTCTTTTTATTTCTTCCTGCATAAATTTTGCATATCTTTAATTTTTACATGATAATAATAAAATATTATAAGATACATCTACTCATGTTTTTGATAAATTTTCGATGTATATCTAGGGGTGTAGGCGTGGGTTAAGAGTATGGGAACACCTCAATCCATCCATGGGAGTACTGATTACTGAACCTTTCTCATAAGGCTCGCTCAGGGTTGAATCTAAACGTTGGGGGGTGGGGCAAACCGAATATAGCACGTAGTGGAGAGGTACGGCTACATGTAACATGTGGAATCGAAATCAAACTTCAAAAAAAGATCGAACCATGCGGCCTCCAGCTAAATAAAATACTCCGTAGCAATGGAGAACATGTGCTTCAGGTGCATGCCCAGCTCCCAGTCTCCAACTACCTAGATTATATTGTTTTATTGTTCCCTTGTTCCCAACTATCGACACAACACTTGAGAGTTGAGACAAACAATAGTGCGAGAAATATGGAAGTGGTTAGGTTGTTCGGAGTCTCGGATCAACCGATTCAATCTCTTTGGAGTCTCATGGAAGTGCTCATTAAGATAGATTTGCTTGGAAACTATACTCGGCTCAGTCTCGTTAATAATAATAGAAATGCGAAAATATGTTAGGTTTCTCGTGGTAGAACATACCTATACTGGTTCGAGCCCTTGACTTTGTGTGGTTCCTCATTTTTTCATAAAATTATTGTAAACACTATTGGCGCTATACTTTCAAGTTCCAATGCTAGACATCATGTCATCTGGCTGCAATATTTGATTACTTCATCTACCATAGGTTTGACATCTCAACGTTACGAAGGTACATATATGCTACTATGATGTGCAGGTGTATGTTTACGAGCATCCACATTTGTACTATGATTTTTTGAAAAGAAAATACAATGATATATAGGTTGGTACTCCCTCCATTCCACAAAATCTGACGTTTTGAATAAGATTTTGGTCAAACATTAGGAACATAAATCATGAATAACTTTTAAGTTGTTGAGTAATATGAAACTATATGAGTAGATTTGTCTTGCAAAATACTTTTACAAAAATATACATATTTCAGTTTTCGATAAATATTTTTATAAAAACAGGAAGTCAAAGTTATGTTTTGGAGAACGTGTCGCTGTCCTAAACTCAGGATTTGTGGAATGGAGGGAGTACATACTAGATGAGGCTCAGCTGCTAATCACTTTTAAACCTTGCCTAATTGTTGTGTGAAAAGATCCATATGCCGTGGTTGGATTTTGATCCAACGGCACCCACTCGGTCCAAAATTTTAGGATTGAATTAGAGCACCCGCAGCGTGACTGCGTGAACGTCGATACTTTAAAAATCTATATCATTGATAGATTGCAAAGTTAGATACATATCATTAACCTCACATGTCATTAACTCGTGTAAGGTGTGATAACAATGATATATATTTAAAGTTGCACTCTTTTAATGGTACGTATCCAAATTTCCCTTTGAATTTGTAAACTCCACATCAGAGAAGCGAACATCGAGCTATAAACACCGAACTACCGAAGCGTGCGAGCATCGATATAAGAGCATCTCCAAGAAAATGTGAAAAAGTTCCCCAATACCATTTTTTGGGAGAAAAGGCAAAAAAACTAGCTCCAACAGATCCCTTAAACTCCCCCCAATAGTTTCGCAGCGCGAAAAAAAGCCTCCCCGCACCGTAAATATTAGCGCTCGGTCTCCTCTCCCAATACGTCCCCGCGCCATGATTCCCGCGGGAAAATCCTATGTGCGCGCGCCAAATCGAAGAAGGCGAGAAGGTCCGCGCGACAAGAGGGGGGCGGCAGCAGAGGGAGAGCGCGGCGGCGGCGGCAACTGCTACCGGGAAGAAGCTGTGGCGGCGGTGGCATGCAGCCCCCACAGCCAATCGGTCCTCGCCGGCAGATCCAGCGAAGTCATGGCGGCGAGCTGCCCCGACGGCGTGTGGTGGCCATGCCCAACGGCCCGCTTCCTCATGTTCCCGGCGCCGACGGCTTGCATCATCAAGTTCCTGGCGGCGGCGTCCTGCAGCATCAAGTTCCCAGCGTCCAGCACCCTCAAGGCCCTCGCGTCTAGCACCCTCAATGGACTGGCGGCGGCATCAATTTGCAGAGTTGCAGCGGCGACAACCAAGCCGGCGTCGTTTTGGATTTCCTTGCAACGATGCCGTACTCTTCCAGCCTCAACCCATCTGCTACCTTCGAACACACAGGGAACGATAACTCATGTGTCAATGGTATGAATCATCTGTCGTACTCATGATTTTAGTTCTCTGTGAAATGACATGGATATGTACTCTCAATGGTTTGGCTTGATTTCAATTTTTTGTGATGCTATATGTGTGAGCATTAAACTAATGGATGCTGTAGAATCAAAATTCAGTAGTAAAAGGGAGTTGAGGCTGATGCAAGCCACTTCCACTCTTATGCTTCATTAGGTGCAGTGAAACACAACACAAAATTGACCAATTAGAAGTACAGAAAGTTCACTCACATATGGTGAATTGTGTCACACTTTGGACCGTCTCATCTTCTTTAGTAAGTTAACAGCAGTCAAGCCTTAAGCATCTCATGTCTAGGATTGTTGTGCATTTACCAACTACAAGTTTCAAAGTTAGCCCGCAAGCTTTGATATGCTTGGGATAGGTCTGCAAAACTGAAACTAACCTTCTGTGATAGATCAACAATCACACCTCTAGTTTCGTATGAGATCACAATAAGAAATTTTGGGAAGTACAAATACAGAATACTGATTGGAGTCCCAGTAGAACCTTCTCTGATCTTATTTTACAATGTAGGATCAGACAAACAGCAATGGCTTGCCTGAACTGAAGATAATGTTTGCCTGGCATTGGGTTGAGCCTTTTATAATGTACTTATATTTTCAAACTGTTCAGATAGCTCAGTGGGATCTATTGTCTTTCAGAAATAATATACCTTGTTAAATAATTATCAGTTCGTTTATAATATAGGTAGTTTCCCATCCTGACGGCTTCAAAGAGAAAAGGTTTTGTTTCTTTCTGTTAAATATGCCAGTTTACTACCAGTTTTCAATCTTTTGCACCACTTTCCAATCTAAGCAGTAGTACCAAAGTATACTGGTGAATTGTTGCATATAGCACCAGATTGTTCAATAGTCACAGCTCTGCAGTTGATAATGGCTAAAATGGTTTCTCTAGTGAATGCATCATGGGTCAGATCATGGGTGGAATTGTTTCCTTTTCTATACACATTAAGAATGTGAACAGGAAAGTGTTGCAAATGAAAAATTACTTCTTGAGGCAAGGATCCAGGAGGCCCAGTTGCAGAAAAAGAGGGATGAAGAGAGGATTATGACCATGGACCTCACTGCCATGCCAGATGATCAAAATAAATACTACATGTGCTTGCAGGCTAATATTATGAGCCGATTTTCTATGCCTAGTACTTAAGTACTGTCTTGTTTTTTTCATATGACTTTGCCATTTTGTTTTTATTTAATTTCATGATAATTGTGTTTGGAAAAAAACATTGTGTCAATGTAGCTTTGCCAAATAATAGACCTTGTTTCTTGTTGCTAAATATGATCAGTTTGGTTGTGCTCAAGTTGTGACAATTTGACGATGAATCCAACACCATCTTCATGGAAAGGCTTCGTCGACTCATAGCGAATCCGTTTTACCTATATCCAATTGGAAGCGGCGGCGGCGCAGGAAAGACGGCGGCATAGGGAGGGCGACGACGCAGGAGGGCAACGAACGTGACGAGGGGGGGGGGCGAAGTGGGGATTGGAAGTCGGGCCCAAGTGATGGCCCATCAGGATGACGTGGCATGATTTAAAATTTTGGGAGGTAATTATTGGGAAACTGCTGTGGGAAGCAAAGTTTTTGGGGCAACTTAATTTTTGACAAACCCCTAATACATAGTTTTTGGGGATAATTTTTTAGCATTCTCTTGGAGATGCTCCAAAACCCACCAAACCCGCTCATGGTGGAGTTGTGAGCAAACAAAATATCACTCTGTTCGTTTGGTTAGTGGCTGATGCTAATTTATTTTGAGAAAAAAATATTGATAACGGGTAGTTTTTGACTGATTTGTTTTGAGAGAAAAATACCGGCGAACAGGCGAGACAGCTGCCCCTCGCATCCAGGTGAGCAATCGATTTTTTATTAACGCCTTAACGGAGCATTGAAGAATGTTCTATCACTGATGCTCATGGTGGAGTTTAACTCGACGCTTCAACCTTCTCTTCGTTGATCGGCTTTTTGCCACACTGCGCCCTTAGTTTTTTTTTTAACCGGCAAATGAACCCTTAAGGAGACGATTGGCACGGGTTGCCGGGGGGACGGCACAGACGCCGGCCGCAAGCTTTCCAGTTCATCCGGTCCGCGGCGAGCGGGGCGGCCATTCGCCATGGATCCGCGCTTCGTCTTCCGATTCTCCTCCTCCGACATGGTGGGTACTGGTTGCAATTGTTTGTCTGAGTCCAATTCTGCTTCTCTTGATTAATCTTGGGTTTCTTGGTTCCGGCGGTGGGCCGGCACGTCAGCAGCAGTCGGCGAGCTCGCTGTCGCTGGGGGAGCGCCTATGCGCGGTCTTCTTCCCCTTCGTTGCCATCGCCGAGGCCATCTTCTTCACCCTCACAGACTGCCTCGCCGACCTCTGCCCCGGCTCCGACTCCTCGGCCTCGCGCCGCTACGGCGCCGGCCCGTCCTCCTCCAGCGCCACCTTCGCCGCCGCCAATAAGAAAAGGAGCCACCACCACTTCGGACCCTTCATACGCCGGGGCGGCTGGACCTCCCTCGACCTCGGTCAGCTCGCGCACCTCGCCGACGAGTCCAGATGCTGTATAATCCTATCTCCCCCCCCCCCCCCCCCTCTCTCATGGCTGGCTGGTTCGTCCGCCATTTTTCTCGCAATGCCCGTTCGATCTGACGCCCTCTTGCCCGCATTGAACTGAGCCTAGTCTCGGTGAATGAGGTGGAAGCCCTCTTCGAGCTCTACAAGAAGATCAGCTGCTCCATCATCGACGACGGCCTCATCCACAAGGTGCATCCAAAACACTCCTTCTTGAATTCCTGCATCTCTATGCATGTTCTTGCCTTCATAACGGGATTTGGTTAATTTGGACATCAATTTCTTTCTGTCGTTTCTTTGAATGAAACACTCCTCGCAGTTCTTCCATACAAAGGTGCTTTTTCCCCTTTGGCCATGGACGATTGGATTTCAACATGAAAGAAATGGGTGTTCTTATGTGCAGGGACATGGCCAGTCATTCCTTATCCCTGCACATGACTGAACAATATTGGGTCGTTGAGAACGATGTACAATTTAGTACATAGATTCATCTCGAATTGTTGGACTGCACGCAATGGATTGGATAATTTCTACACGGCTGGATTAGTTAGACATTGTCATGTTCTTATTTTTGTTTTGATTGGACACTGTCATGTGACAGCCACACATGAGAGCATTATAAAAATTTGTTTGACAGCCCATAGGATTGATTGTCTGAATTTTGCCATGTTGCGTGTTTCATTTGGCCAAAGGATAATACCAACATCAGCGTAGGATTAGTTGGCATGTTCCTTCCTCTGCCATCCCGGTTGTATTTAATTGGTGAAACATTGAATCACCAATATTTTTAGTTAAGCTATTCAGGCCTGTCAGAAGCATCTCTTATGCGCGTGCAATGACATGTTGGGATGAACAAAAGTTGAATAAGAGGATATATAGAATAGTGAATAAAATTGGAATGCCCCTTTCTCTTCGCATACAATTAGAACGGTTTCTGAACAATAACCAAAAAAAAAAAAAAACTGGAGTGGTCATACAATATTTTCCTTAACTGTTCCTCTGTTGAATCGTTCCTCAGGAAGAGCTCCAGCTCGCCTTGTTCAAAACTCCAAGTGGCCAGAATCTTTTTCTTGATAGGGTGAGTCCTTACTTTACTTTACTCTTTTCAACTCTTTTCAAAATGTTTTTAAGTTCTTGATATATTTACTATATCATACTCTATTTTCTCCTGATTATCCTCAAAACATTTTACATTGCATGAGGTGTCCTTAAATAATGACATGAAACTAATATTGTCCCTGTGATACAGGTTTTTGATTTGTTTGATGAGAAGAAAAATGGTGTAATAGAGTTTGATGAGTTCATTCATGCTCTTAGTGTCTTCCATCCATTGGCACCTATGGAAGATAAGATCAAATGTAAGTAAGCTACTCGCAAGAACTGATTTATCTTATATTTATGTATTTATCTATTTATTTGTTGAGATCTATCTTTCTGGATTGTTTCAGTTGCATTTAGGTTGTATGACTTGAGGCAAACTGGTTTTATTGAGCGTGAGGAGGTTAGTTAACAAAGTTCTCTGTATATTTTGGCATCTTGGATTTTGCCACTAAGAATGACAAATCAGCATGGCTTATTTTCTAGGTTAAGCAAATGGTCATTGCTATTTTGATGGAATCTTGTGTGGACTTATCAGATGAACTTCTTGAGGCCATTATAGATAAGGTAGGCAATAATCAACTGAAATTTTTGTTATTTCTTTACTGCTATATATTGCATGAACGTAACCTTGGATGTATTTCCCAGACATTTGAAGATGCTGATGCCGATAGGGATGGAAAAATAAATCAAGAAGAATGGAAAGAATTTGTATTACGCCACCCTAACCTGCTAAAGAACATGACACTGCACTATTTAAGGTTTGCATCTGTTCTTGTGATCATTATGGAAAAGTAGGTATATCGTGATGTTTTGTCAGACACGCTAATATTCGGAATCCATGCAAAATCTTATCTGCAAAGTAGTGCAGCAAAAGTGATCCATAAGTACAAGCCAGGACTCTAGTATTGTTTACTGATTTCTTACCCCTCAAAAATTCAGGGACATCACAACCGTCTTCCCTAGTTTCATCTTCAACACTGCAGTGGAAGATTAAGGAGTATTGGGATTGCTTGAGCTGAATCCTGATGACTGGTGTCTGCCGATTATGTCAACGTTCTCGTTGATAGCCTACTGAGAAAAATATGTGATCCATCATGAGCACTTGCTGAAGAAAAAATCACCATTGATGGCTTAACATTAAAGCCTCCACCTGACCACCTAACAAAGGCTCATCCAGGGTGGTGAATCAGCAATAGGTCTACCTATTCTAATTTCTTGTCGCCATTTTTGTCCATGTGCATGGAGTTGGCAACTGTAAATACAGCAAGCATTCCTTCAGTTCTCAGAAATTCAGGAGCAACTGTACATATGTTAGATTGATCCAGGAAAGTGAAAATGTTCCTGTGCTCTCTTCTGAACACGGACATCTGGTTCTCAAGACTGATTGGGTTTGATTTGCAATCTCTCGACTCTGGGTCAGTTCCTCTGAACTTTCTATCTCTGGGAACAAATAGATGGATGAGATTCACTAAATTGTTTGACTGACTGTTGTTATAAAGAATGAATAAAACCTTTCACCCTTTGACGTCAGGATCAATCTTATCCGTTGTCAAAAAAATTTGAGCAATCTTATTCTATACAAAAACAGGTAAGCCGCCATTTGTGTCTGTTTCTTGCAAGGGACAGAAATAATGGTGTCACCTCAGCCTTTTTTTTAATATAAAGGGGTGTCACCTCAGCTTGGCAGCTAGCGAAGCATTTCCTTGATTTTTCTGATGGTAATCACGGCCGTAATAAACTGAAATCAAGTCTCTTTCGGTTAGGCTAAGATTTGCATGCAGATGTTGATGGTTCAGCCATTCACAGCCAGAAGTCATCAGTTTGCCTAGGTGGGCCCCCTTCCTGGAGGTTCTTGCGAATGAAACGGATAGTAGTTGCGGCTTGTCATGCCTATGATGGTTGTTGAGACGGGATCTCTGACAGCAAAGTATGCTACTGATGGTGGTGCACTAGAAGCACAGGCGATGGACCACCTCTTGAGATTTTGAGCTCCTTGTCAAGCTCTGAGAGTTGAAATAAATATGGGCAGCTTTGATATCACAAAGTAATCTGGGAACAAATTAAAGTCTGAGTAAAACACACACCATACTCTTGAAATGGTCCGGATGTATGCACGGAAATGCTCTTATATCATACTGTTGACAACCGAATTTGGCAGGTTTGGGATGACCGGTCAGAACAGTGGTCCCACCCGGTTAGACCGGCCTAGACAAGTTGCTCAAAGGCAATTTAGAATTCACCATTGGATAGCTCTCGTCAAGTAGATTAAGATTTATATATAGAACGTCTGATACGGACTTCAGATGAGAGAGATATGGCTTCGAGAAGATCTGCACGTCGGATAGTCGGTTAGACCGGGTTAGTAGGGCGGTTAGACCGGGTTGAGTCCGTAGAATCCATGTATAAGTTGTATTTTGACATGGGATTTTTTAGAGTTTCATTAACTAGACTGGAGGATTATAAACATTGGCGATCAGATCTAATTAACACGCATGCGCATCCCCCAACCACACTGCCTATGAGCATTGCTTCTGGCTAAGTGGGCTAATTCGGTTATGGATGGAAATATAAAAATGGAATCCGAATTATCCGATATCCGTATCCGCTAAAATATAAATATGAATATCTGTATCCGTATTCAGATTTAAATGTGGTAGTAAAGCGGATACATTTGAATTCGTTTTTGTCGATTTTCTCTATCTGATTCCACGGCACTATCCGTATTCAGCAATATCCGGCACTATCCGTATTCAGCTATGTAAAATTGTCAATTATCTCTATAACTAATAACAAATTATGTTCAATAGAATACTAATAATGATAGTGTATAATTGAAAAATTATATCCATAACTAATGATTATGACATTAATTTTAATATTAAAAATATTGCATCCATAAAACAATTTAAAGTTATATTTAAATTTATTGAACAATATCATTAATTTTAATAATAAAAATACATTAATATAAAGTTTAATTTTAATTACTATAGTTTATTTATGTATTGGTGAAAATATTTTTCATGTATTTTTATTATTTGTTCGATAAATGTATATATATATTAAAATATGTATTTATTAATAGTTTTATTTATTATATGATTAATTATTAAAATAAATATGGATGAATGTGATATTCTTAATGAGGGATCTATGTCCAAACTTATTATGTACTAATACTTTAGTCTTTACACGATTTTGTAGTTGCAAATTATCAATAAAGAAAATTGGTAAATGTTGTTTTCCAAATCGAGTAAATATCTGAATGCGCATCCGAATTCGAGACATCGTTGTGTATTCGTATTCGAGAATATTCGAATATGTATTCATCTTCGAGTAAAAATATGGTAAAAGGTGTTATCCGAATCTGATTCCATACGAATCCGATCTATTTCCATCCATAAATTCGGTAGCAACTTGATTACCCTCTTTCTCTCTACCTAAACTACCTTCCACTCTACCGGTAGATGTGCTTGTTCCTTGACGTCAGCCACACCGAAGCCTATCTCCGATAACACCTCCATGATAACAGTTCGATCAGGTTTCTCTGCACCCTTGGCCTATTTTCCAGCAAAAGCAGCAGCCAGTCAGGTCCAACCGCCAGTGCTCTCTCATAGTCATAAGTCGTAACCATCCTCGAACCCATAGCTTGTGGACACTGGACAGGCCACCACCGGGTGCCAACTCGATTTAGCCTCCCGATTGCAGATAGGACAGCAGTCATCCGATTAAAATCCCCTCCTGAACTTATTCTTTCTGGTGGGTCACCCCTACAAAGCTTCCATGCAAAAATGTTCACTTTTGGTTGCACACTACCCTCAAATGGGAATGGGACTACGCTTGTTCACTAAATTGTTTAATGACTGTTGTTAGAAAGAATGATTAAGACTTTTACTTCTTCTATTATGGCTGCTTTATCATGGAATCTTATTCTATCACAAAAACAGATAACCCGCCATTTGTGTCTATTTCTTCGAAGGGACTTAAATAATGGTGTCACCGCAGCTTGGCGCCAGCGAAGCATTTCCTAGCTTTTCCTAGTGGATCAATCAAATCTCTTTCCTGGTGGTAATCATGGTCGTAATAAACTGAAATCAAATCTCTTTCGATTAAGATAAGATTAGCATGCAGGATGTGGATGGTTCAGCAGTTCACAGCCAGAAGTCATTTGTAAGAGCTCCACCATCATTGATTCTATTGACGCCTTTCAGGGTCAACAAGCAAGAGCACTAGAGTGTGCGGGTCGCGAACGGAACGAAGAGCAAAGTCGTTGCCGGGACCGGTCAGACTGGTGACCTAGGGTTTGCCTAACTCGAGCGTTCGGGAGAGTAACTACCACACTTACGTGATGGAGGACGGCTAGGTTTACGAGCAAATCTGGAAAGAGATAACCGGCACACTTACGTGACGAAGAACGACTAGTTTACGAGCAAACTAGCAAAGGCCGTCGAAGCTCTCACCCGGGAGGGACCCCGTCAGGGCGTGGACGTCGCCGGTGTGCCCTAGGTCGACCAGCAGGCCCTAGGACGCCATCTATGACCGTGGAGATCAAGAGACGAGAAGCATGGAGGTTGGAAAAAGTGCTGAGAGGATAAAAAGTAGATGTAACTAATAGATTTGATTGTGTTCCCCTCAATCGGCCGTGACCCTTCATAAATATAGGGTGGGGAGGTCTTGCCCCAGTAGGAGTCGAAGCCTATACAAATCCCGTGTCAAAATACAACTCCTAACTCGGATTTGGCTGCGAGCACCGGTCAGACCGTCGGGACTCACCGGTCAGACCGGTCAGGCATAGGGCTGGTTCTTGCTAGGATCATAACTCACTCATCCAGACTCCGAACTGGACGTTCCACATATGCATTTCGATCATCTCGACGAGATCTACGCAATGGTGAAGTCCAATTGGCATTTTGAGCACTTTGGTATGACCGGTCTGACCGGTGGGGGTGAAAGGTCAGACCGGTCAGGACTGCTGAATCGGCCATATGGCCAATAACTAATCAAATCAGTTGGCCTTGTCCTAGTAGCCAGATCAGCCACTTTTGACTATGATTATATGATCTAAATGTCCATCTTGATCATCTTGGCAAATAGTTCATCTTGATAACTTGAACCCATGACTTAACTTGATTTGGCCTTGCTACAAGCAATGAAATCACATCCAGAATGTCCAAGATGAACTCTCTGTCCTGTAAAATGCATATCCAAGCCAAACTAGCAAAATATCAAGGATTAGCACTAAATTGACACTTCTAGCCTTTAGCCTCACATATCTCGAACATTGCCACTTTTGGGTGCGAACATATGCCCCCCTGTTTCTTGGTAAAGCTTGCGTACCAAGAAATATTTATCAACCATGCGCATGCACGACATCGTTGAGCACAAGTGTAGCAAACAAGTTTCACTTTTTTAAGGACGATAGCATCTATCAACCATTTTACTTGATTTCGTCCAATATGAAGATTTCAACTTGTTGCTGCAATTTATACGTATTGTGTGAGTGAGACAAGCCTGAGTACACACTCCCTCGGCTATAGATCCTTGAAATATTATCTCAAAGTTATTCTCACACTTGTAAGCTTTTGTGAAGGCATAAATCGACCAAATCGCTATAATGACAATTGATCTTTGTAATACTCACTAAATTGACAATGATGAAGTATAGAACAATTCAGTAACGCATTCACAAGTTATTTTGACCATAAATAGAGTAGGATGAGTAATCAGCCTCAAAAAATGAATATAACACAATTACCTTGTAATTGATGATAGCCGGATTACTCTTGAACCATCTTTGTTTGTTCTCGACTTAATCCTTCCAATATATCTCAGATTAGGTTAACAGTCGCCAACAAACTTTCTCCAAGCATCAATCTTGGCTTCAACAAATTTTGAAATCTAGACAGCCAAACCAAGAGTCACACCTGTCGGTGCGGAAAGTAGTCCCGACACTAACTAGTAAGTTACGCTGTGATCAGCTTCTCGATGGTCGGTGCCAACGACAACACAGGGGACACAAGTTTATCCTGGTTCCGGCCGGGGCCGTACGTCCAGCAGTGGTGTGCTCGAGGCACTGTATTGCGTTGCACCGTGGTGCTTGCAGAGGGGAGCTACAAGCGGGGCGGGAGAGGAGGCCGGGCCTCCAGGTCCCTGAGGTTTTGATTGAGGCGAGTGCCAATATCGTGGTGAAGGCCGAAAGCGTGTAGGTCAGTGCTCTCCGTCGTCCCCCTGCGGCCAGGGGACTGCCCCTCCTTTTATAGGCCAAGGAGGAGGCAGTTTACAGGCGTGCCGCACTGTTCTAGCTACGTGTGATGGCATGGCGGACAGTGCAACGGAGTGGACGGCCGTCCTGGCGAATCTTGCTTCTGGCGGAGCGTCGTGGCGTGCCCTGTATCTGTCCAGGAGCGGCTTCGAGGGTGGCGGCGTAGGAACTTCCCGTGTGGTCGTCGTCCGTACGCTGACTCGAGGGTGCGGCTGACGGGAGGTCGTAAGGGGCACAGCCGCGGTCGTGGTGGTGTCTTGTCGCCCCGCACTCCCACAGCGTCAGGGATGGCGCTGCAGTGCCCGGGATGGCGTCGTGATGGCGGGGATGGCCACGCAGGACCGACGGTGACGGAGGTGACGCACCTCACTGGTCCGGCGTCAGGGTGTGGCGCGGAGCAGGCGTCCGTCCCCGTTTCAAGGGTTCTGCGGTCCTCTTTCGAGGGTGTGGCGCGTTGGCCGTACGAGAGTGGGTGGCGCAGTGTCGCGGAGCTGACACCGGCCTTGCCGCACAGTGGTGGGGATGGCCTCACCGGGGGAGTTGGCAGTACAGCGCCGGGATATGATTCCCGGGCGTGTCAGAGGGACGGCATGGCGCGGATTCGTCTTTGACCCGGGCGCCTGCAAGTGTTAGAACATTAAACGCCCCTGTCGGGGAGCAGGTGCGGGGGCGGCGAGCCCGTGAGGGCCTCGAGCGAGGCGGAATCCCATCCGAGGGGGGGACCGACCCTCGAGCGAGGCGGAGTCTCACCCGAGGAGGGACCGACCCTCGAGCGAGGCGGGGTCTCGTTAGCGTGGTGCTGCGCCCCTCGGGCGAAGTGGAGTTTCGCCCGGGGGTGGCTGGGCCGACTGTTCTGGTGGGCCGCTGGGGCCACCAGGGCTGTGGGCCCGGCCGCTGGGCCGTGACTATCTTGAGCGTGTTTTAGGTTTGTGAATTCGTTTGTGTTTTAGTTTTTTGCGAAAGTGAATGGGTTTCCCCCGGTTTTTTAGGGGACCCTTATGGCTGTCCCCGACAGTAGCCCCCGAGCATCTGCGGGTGTATCCGTTAGGATCCCGCAGGTGCTGACGCTTGCTGATGGGACCTTCTTCCCTCCTGATTGCTGTGCTATTCCGTGGGGGCGCGCTAGCGGACCCGCGGGTCTAGCCCCCGAAGCCTTGGAGGAGTGTGTGTACTCCTTCAAGGTTTTTTCGCAGCGTCGTCATTGTGCGAGGCGTTTATTTCAGCCGGCCTCGGCGGTGTTTCAGCCGGCCTTGGCGGTGCCGTACGCATGTGCCGACGTTCGCGTGCGTTCGGTGCATATCCAGGAGGTGTAGCCACGCGTCGAGCCCCCGAGCCTGGGCCCGTTCGAGGCGATCGGGGCGGGCTCTCCGACTTGTTTGTACGTTCCCTTGCCGTCCCTCCGCGGGATGGGGGGTGAGGTGTCCACAACTCCCATCGAGCGGGTCGCGAATTGTGGGTTCCTCTTCGAGCTGTTATCGGGTGATTCAAGTGGACGCCCATGCCCCGTTCGATAAGGGTTGGCTCGTGGTCCGGAGACTCGTCCATGAAAGCGCTTACGTGGGTTTGCTAGGCAGGGCTCGGTCCCGTTCGCTGGGGACCGAGGGCGCGGAAGCTCTCCCTCGATGGGATCCCTCGACTAGCTGCCCTCGTTGGCTCTTGAATACGACATGTGGGGCGCCCTTGAGCTGGTGAGCTCGAGGACAGGCTCGAATGCGCGCGCCCTCATCGTCCCTGACTCTGTTGATCTGGGGCGCCTGTTCGAACCCTTCGAGGGTCAGTGCTTCGAACCCCTGATCAGTAGGGCCATTGCGGGGTGGCAGCTAAGTGCTCCCGTCTCGATTGCATCTGCAGGATTCGTGGGTTTGCGGTCGAGCCGACCCCCGAGCTGCTGATCAGTAATCCTCTAGAATCGAGGGCACCTGTGGCGCCCGCTTTCACCGAGCAGGTCTCGAGGCCACTGGTCAGTAATCGCACCCTTCGAGGGTCTGGTTTTTCGAGCACCGGGCTCGGGCCGCGCGAGGGTCACGCTTACTTAGTAAGGGACCAGGCCGTTTAAATGCCCACAGTTGTGGCTTCAGTCGTGCGTCGCGGGCGCGCCTTTTCAGGCGTCGCGGCCGCGCGCGTAGTGGGCGACGTGGGGGGCGGACGTGACGGGCCGCCGCGGCTCTTCGGTTGCCGCGCCGTAATGATCGCGCATGCGCACGCGGCCGGCTGCTTCGGTGCGGTGGGCCCCGCTTGTCAGTGGCAGATGCAGCCGCCTGCAGTTAATGCGCGCGGCGCGCGGTTTGGGGAGCGTGGCTCCCTTAGATCTATAAATCCAAGTAGAGGGAGGCGGAAGCTCCTTACCTCGTTACTTAGCGTCGCCGCCCTTGGCTCCTTGCCTTCGCTTCTCGGCTGCGCGCCCTTTCGTTTCGCCCGCCGCTAGCTTCGTCTTCGTGCGCCGCTGTCAACCGCAATGGCTCCGCCCCAGCCGATCACGGTGCTGGATCCGCTGCCGTGGAGCCGCTCGACGGTGACGAAGCTCGCCCTGAGCGAGCTCGTGAACAGCGGCCAGCTGGCGCCGAACGTGGAGGGGCAGCCCCCGGCGTGGATCGTTCCGCCGGCGACGGATCGGGAGCCCAACCCGCCGTACGGCTACGTCGTCAGCTTCATCCGGCACCATGAGCGCGGCTTCGCCGCGCCGGCGAGCCGCTTCATGCGCGGACTGTGCCACCACTACAGGGTGGAGCTGCACAACTTCGCCCCCAACGCGATTTCTCAGGCGGCCACCTTCGTTGGCGTCTGCGAGGGATTCCTGGGGATCCCAGTGAACTGGGATCTCTGGGTCCAGCTCTTCCGCGCGGAGCTGCACACGCTCGCTACGCCCGAGGCACGGGTGCGCTGGGCGGTGCGCGCCGGCGGCCTGTCGGTCTCGTTGCGGGACTCGCGCAAGGAGTTATACATCCCCTGCACGATGACATCCAACAACGCGGAATGGGAGCGGGGGTGGTTCTACCTCTGCAACGACAGCGCCGGCCTTCCCCCCTACACCGGCAAGGTGCTGAAGGAGAAGGCCGACTCCTGGCACCACGGCGTGTCCCCCTCCTCGCACCAGGCGCGGTTGGATTCGCTCCTAACCGCGTTGAAGAGTCTGGCGGACGTCGGGTTGGGGGCGGCTTCGGTCCTCGCGAACCTCCACCACCGGCGGATCGTTCCCCTCATGGAGAGGGAGCTCCGTATTTACGAGATGAGCGAGGCGGCCAACCCTACGTCGTTGGCGCGCTCGCGGTTCTTGAATGAGCGCCTCGCTCGGGAATACGCGGCCACGAGGGTGAGGCGCGCCATCAGCCTCAAGGCCGGCCGACACAGCAACGACGACCTCTGGTCGTTTGTTATGCTCCCCGACGCCCCGGCGGTGAGTAGGCCTTCCTCCCTTTCTCGTTCCCTTGCAACGTACCAGCATGGTTTTGACAGTCGCCTTTTAGCAGAGGGTGACCGTGGATGCCTCGCGGTCCGACCCGCCCACGCCCCGAGCTCGAGCGGTTGCCCGTGCCACGCAGCGGCGGGAGCAGGAGCGGGCGGCGCGCAGGAAGGAGAAGAGAATCCGGCGGCGGGAGCGTCGGGAGCAGCGGGACGAGGAGTATCGGCTGCGCGAGCAGCAGGGACTCTCTTCCCCGGCGACTCCGGGGAACTCGTCGTCGGGAGAGGAGGAAGAAGAGGAAAGCGATGGGGGGCGGGCCCCCCTCGAGAGGTGGAATCCCTCGACTCCCTGACCGAGAGCCGCAGAGGCGGCAGAGGAGCAGGCGCCCGTGGTGGGCGCGGAAGCGCCCGCCGCCGGGCGGTCCGTGGAAGAGGCAGCGCACGTCGCGGAAGCGCCAGCGCGCACCGCGGAAGCATCTGGGAGCGCTGCGGCGGCGACGACGGGCGCCACAGCAGCGCCTGCCGAACCCTCGAGAAAGAGGAAGCGAGGCTTCTCCACCTTGAGGTAAGCAGTCCCTCCTCCAGACGTTCCGGTTTCGAGGGGCTGGAGCTCAGTTGTTTGTCTCCGTGTTCGCAGGGTGGCGCCGACCGTTCCCGCCCTCGCGCCCGCTAAAGCGCTCAGGTCGGACACGTCCGTACCCACGAGGCGGCGCTCGTCGAGGGCGGCGCGGGCGGCCGGGAGCGCGGCGGTGACGGGCGAGTCACCGCGCAGCGCGGCCGTGGCCACGGAGCCGCAGCAGGAGGCGACGGCCGCGGCGGCGGCTACGACAGCGGCAACCGCCGCGCCGACGGTCCGACCCCTGCCTGTGCCGGCGGCGGGTGGTCAGGCGGCCGTGGTGGAGATCCATGACGACGACGCGCCACCGCCTGGATGGGGCCAATGGGAGAACTGGCCCGCGCCAGCCCCCGAGCCCGCGGCGGGGGTGTTAGTGATGCGGGAGGATGGCTGCGTGATGCCGCAGCCCTCGGCGCATGGCGCCGAGGCCTCGTCGTCTCGTGCCGGCCCTCCTGCCCCTGATGGCACCGTTGCACGTGTGGAGCGGGAGCGGGAGGAAGCCAGCGCGCCGTCAGCCCTCTGCATCGAGGCCCAGGCCGAGCAGGCGCTGTGGGAGGAGTTCCGCGACCGCGGCGCCTCGCTCAACAACGCGCTGGACGAGGCGCTGCGGATCCACGGGGGTCCTGCGTGGCGGATTTTCCAGGTACGCGTCCCTTCTGTTGGATTTTGGAGTTTCTTCCCCCCTCGTCTCTCCCGCGTTCGCGCTTTTTCCGACTCAAACTCTTTTCTGCCTTGTCTGCCGGTGGCAGGAATTGGAGGGTCGAGCCCGGGAGAAGTACGGCCGCCTCGACCGGCTGAGCTCCGAGCGCAACTGGTACCGGGACCAATACGACGCTCTTGACGCCCTTGTCGAGGCCCTGCGGACTGACAACGGGTGGCTGGAGTACCGGCTCCAGGCAGTGCGGGACGAGCTCCTGGAGCAGGACGCCCAGGCTGCGGAAGGTGTCTCTGCAGTCGCGAAGGTGCGGACAACGCTCCTGGAGCGGGACGAGGCGCTGCGGAAGGCGCGCGAGGACGCAGCCGCAATGCAGACCGTGGCGGCGGAGTGGGAGACGGAGGTGGCCTCGATTCGCGCCCAGCTCGAACAGGACCGTGCAACCCTCGAGGGAGCACGGTCTTGGCAGAGCCAGGCCGAGGAAAGGGCCAAGGAGGCCGAGCAGCTGAGGGCCAGCCTGGCGGACCAGGCCGCCTCCCTCGCCTCGACGGGGGAGCAGCTTCAGCGGGAGCGGGACGCGCGCCAACAGGCGGACGCTCAGCTCCAGCTGGAGCGAAATGCCCTTGCTGAGGCTCGGGCCGCCCTCGAGCGCGAGCGCCTGGCGTGAGAAGAGGCGCAGGGTCTCCTTCAGTAGGAGCGCGCCGCACTCGAGGGGGCGCAGGCAACCCTCAAGCGACGGGACGAAGAAGTCTCGCGGCTTGACGGGGAGCTGAACCAGCTCAGCGTCTCCCACGAGGATCTGCGCCAGGCTGTCG
This sequence comes from Cenchrus fungigraminus, assembly GCA_036936925.1. Classification (NCBI taxonomy): domain Eukaryota; kingdom Viridiplantae; phylum Streptophyta; class Magnoliopsida; order Poales; family Poaceae; genus Cenchrus; species Cenchrus fungigraminus. The sequence continues at coordinate 39,702,837 of CM072778.1, read as the reverse complement.
TGGAGCAGGAAGCTACGGTCCTTAGCCTGCAGCAGGAGGCCGAGGTCGCGCGCAAGGCCCTCGATACGGAGAAGAAACAGGTCGAAGGTGAGTCGCCTCTCTTCGCATTTTGCTTGTCGATTTGGTTCGCTTGGGATCCGCTCCCAATTTTTGTTTTTCGTTCACGGGTTTCAGGCCTGCGGAACGCTCTTGGGAACTCGACGACCCAGGCAGAGTCCCTCCAGGCGGCTTACAACTCCTCACAGCAGGAGCTGGAGGAGCTGCGGGCCGCCGCCCTCGAGGCGTGCCAGGGGGTCGAAGAGGGCGAAGTGCAGGCTGGGAGCTCGATGGCGAGTCGCCTCCACGCCCTCGGCAGGCATGTTACCCAGCGCGTGCGCCGCGCCCTTCACCTGGGAGTTCAGAAAGCTCTTGGCGTGGTGGCTTCCCACTACCAGGTCGACCTCGAGGCCGTTTCCACGGGCTACGTCGTTCCCGTCGGCGTCGACGACGAGGTGGCGATGAACCGTGCGGATGCGCTCGCTGCTCCCGCCGCCGACATCCTCGCCGAGGACTTCATGGACTTCCTCTTCCCGGACGCTCCCCCGGCTGGCGGCCCCCAAGCCTGAAGGCCATTGGGCGTTTGTGCCCTTTATGTTTTTTATGTTAGAATTCGAGCCGCGCGGCTGTTGTAATAAACATTCACTGTTTAAAACACTTCAATGTTTGTAAGTTGAAAAACTCGTTGTTTATTTCGGCAATTGTGTTGTTCTGCCTCGCCGCTTTCTTTGGCGAACCTTGGCTGGGAAGGTTTTCGTTCGCACGAGTAGCTTATAGGCAAAGTGGCGAGGGGGAAGGGCCGTATCCTGCCGGAGGCGTGGGCTATCCCCGACTCGCGCGTCTTCGCCCTTTGGCCACTCGCGTCCCGCGTGAGTCCACCCAAAGTTTGGGTCGAGGCATACTTAGCACATTTGCGGCGAATTTTGCGAAAAAATGGGACCATTTTTTTGGGGGGGAACGCCCCCCGCAGTAGCCCCCGAGGGGGATTTGGTTTTCGGGGGAAAACCAAGTCGCCCTTCAGCTTTATTAATTTGATGGAAATTACAGCCAACTGGGGTGTTGGGTATGTAATGACAAGAAAAACTTGGAAATCCTTTCTAAGGGTAGAAGCGACGTAGCTGTTGGATGTTCCAAGCGTTGGTGAGTTCCTCGCCGTCCTCGTTGGCCAGCTTGTAGGTGCCGGGCTTGAGCACTTTGACAACGATGTAGGGTCCCTCCCATGGGGGCGATAGCTTGTGGCGGCCTCGATTGTCTTGGCGCAGCCTTAGGACTAGGTCCCCTTCGTCGAAGTCTCGGCGTCGTATCTTCCGGGCCTGGTGCCGCCTCAGAGCCTGCTGGTATCTTGCTGAATGCATCAGGGCCACAGTGCGGGCTTCGTCCAACTGATCCAGTGAGTCCTCGCGGGCTCGCTGGTTGGTGCCCTCGTCGTAGCTCTTGACTCCGGGCGATCCGTATTCCAGATCCGTGGGGAGGACGGCCTCCGCGCCATAGACGAGGAAGAACGGGGTGAATCCCGTGGCCCTGCTCGGAGTGGTTCTGAGGCTCCACACGACCGCCGGCAGCTCCTGGAGCCATTTCCGGCCAGACTTGTTCAGTCTGTCGAAAATCCTGGGCTTGAGGCCTTGTAGGATCATGCCATTGGCCCGCTCCACTTGACCATTGGTCTGTGGGTGCGCGACGGCCGCCCAGTCCACGCGGATGTGGTGCTTGTCGCAGAATTCCAGGAACTTCCTGCCGGTGAACTGGGGCCCGTTGTCGGTGATGATGGAGTTAGGCACCCCAAACCGGTGGATGATGTCGGTGAAGAATATTACGGCCTGCTCTGCCCTGAGATTCGTGATCGGGCGCGTTTCGACCCACTTGGAGAACTTGTCAATGGCGACTAGCAGGTGCGTGTAGCCCCCGGGCGCCCTTCGCAGGGGCCCGACAATGTCCAGCCCCCACACGGCAAAAGGCCACGTGATGGGGATCGTCTGAAGGGCATGCGCCGGGAGATGGGTCTTGCGGGCGTAAAACTGGCACCCTTCGCAGGTGCGCACGATCTCGCTGGCATCAGCAATCGCGGTAGGCCAATAGAAGCCCTGGCGAAACGCGTTGCCCACGAGGGTGCGTGGCGCCGCGTGGTGGCCACACACGCCCGCGTGGATGTCCCGGAGGAGCTCGCGCCCCTGGGGGATGGGTATGCACCGCTGCAGGACGCCTGACGCAGCGCGCTTGTACAGCTCGCCGTCGACGAGGGTGAACGACTTGGCCTTCCTGGCGATGCGTCTGGCCTCGGACCGACCTGAGGGAAGCTCCCCTTGCTCCATCCAGGCGAGGTACTTGGCCCGCCAGTCCTCCGCGCGGGGGGCTGGCTCCGTGTCCATGGCCTCGGCCGCACCGTAGCCCTCGAGCAAGGAGAGCACAAACGCCTCGTTCGAGGGGTCTTCATCCATGGGCTCCGCGCCCACTGGGTTCGAGGGAGCCCCCGAGGGTTCCTCTTGACTCGAGGGTGTCGATTCGAGGTTGACGGACGGCCTGGCGACGTCTCGTGCAAAAACGTTCGGGGGGACGGTGATTCACCCCGACGCGATTTTTGCGAGTTCGTCCGCCTCCTCGTTGTACCTGCGGGGTACGTGGTTAAGCTCGAGGCCGTAGAACTTGTCTTCGAGAGCTCGTACGGCGTTGCAGTAGGCCTCCATTTTGTCGTCGTGACAGCTCGCATTCTTCATAACTTGGTCAATCACGAGCTGCGAGTCCCCCCTGACGTCGAGGCATTTGATGCCTGTCTCGATGGCGATTCGGAGGCCGCAAAGAAGGGCCTCGTACTCCGCCATGTTGTTCGACGCGGGGAAATGCAGGCGTACCGCGTATCTCATGTGCTCCCCGAGGGGTGAGATGAAGAGCAGGCCCGCGCCCGCCCCTGTTTTCATCACTGACCCGTCGAAGTAGAGGGTCCAGCATTCGGCCTGGATTTGCGGCGGCGGCAGTTGTGTGTCCGTCCATTCGGCGACGAAATCCGCCAGGATTTGGGACTTGATTGCCTTGCGCGGCGCATAGGCGAGCGTCTCGCCCATCAATTCCACAGACCACTTGGCGATTCTGCCCGCCGTGTCCGGGTTGCGGATGATCTCACCCAACGGGAACGAGGAGACCACCGTGACCGGGTGGGCCTCGAAGTAGTGCCGGAGCTTGCGCCGCGCGAGCACTACTGCGTAGAGCAGCTTCTGGATCTGTGGGTACCGTGCCTTGGTCTCGGATAGCACTTCGCTGATGTAGTACACGGGCCTCTGGACTGGCAGGGCGTGCCCCTCCTCTGTACGCTCCACCACGATGATGGCGCTGACCACCTGAGTGGTCGCGGTGACGTAGAGGTACAGAGGCTCGCCGTCCTGGGGCGGCGTTAAGATTGGCGCGTGGGCGAGCGTCGCCTTGAGTTTGTCAAGCGCCCCCTGGGCCTCGACGGTCCAGGAGAAGCGCTCGTGTTTCTTCAGGAGTCGGTAGAGGGGTAATCCCTTCTCGCCGAGCCGCGAGATGAAGCGGCTCAAGGCGGCGAGGCACCCCAACACCTTCTGGACCCCCTTGAGGTCTCGAATCGCGCCCATCCGTTCGAGGGCCGCGACCTTCTCGGGGTTGGGCTCGATGCCCCGCTGGGAAACTATGTATCCCAGCAGCATGCCCCGCGGCACTCCGAAGACGCACTTCTCGGGGTTCAGCTTCACCCCGTTGGCTCGTAGGCAATCGAATGCCATGCGCAGGTCGCTAACCAGGTCGTCCGCCTTCCTGGTTTTCACGACTATGTCGTCTACGTAAGCCTCAACGGTTCGCCTGATGTGGTCTCCGAAAACGTGCTGCATACATCGCTGGTATGTAGCGCCCGCGTTTCGGAGGCCAAACGGCATCGTTACGTAGCAGAACATTCCGAACGGCGTGATGAACGAAGTCGCAAGCTGGTCGGACTGCTTCATCTTTATTTGGTGGTACCCGGAATAGGCATCGAGGAAACACAATAGTTCACACCCTGCAGTTGAGTCAACGATTTGATCGATTCGTGGCAAAGGAAAAGGAACTTTGGGACATGCTTTATTCAAACTAGTGTAATCTACACACATCCGTCACTTCCCATTCTTTTTCTTAACTAGTACAGGATTAGCTAGCCACGTAGGGTGAAAAACTTCCTTGATGAACCCGGCCTCGAGGAGCTTCCGCAGCTCTACTCCGATCGCCCGGCGCCGCTCTTCGTCAAAGCGGCGCAGCCGTTGTTGCACGGCTCGGGAGTGAGGTAGGATATCAAGGGAGTGCTCGGCGACCTCCCTCGGGATGCCTGGCATATCCGAGGGGCTCCACGCGAAGATATCGGCGTTGGCGCGGAGAAAGTCGACGAGCACCACTTCCTATTTCGGGTCGAGGGTGGAACTGACCCTCAACACCTTGCCCTCGGGGGCTGCAGGGTCGAGGGGCACCTCCTTCGTTTGTTCGGCAGCCTCGAAACTGCCCGCGTGCTTGGCGGAGGAGTCGGGGCCCTCGTTGGCCAGCTTCTCCATGTCCGCGACAAACGTTTTGTCGAGCGCCAGGGCCTCAGTGTGCTTGACGCACTCGACGTCGCAGTCGAATGCGTGCTCGATCGACGAGCCCACGGTGATTACGCCTTTTGGCCCCGGCATCTTCATCTTGAGGTAAGTGTAGTTCGGGACCGCCATGAACTTGGCATAGCACGGACGGCCAAGGATGGCGTGGTACGCGCCCCGGAACCCCACTACCTCAAAGGTGAGGACCTCCTTGCGGAAGTTGTCCGGTGTGCCGAACCAGACCGGCAGGTCGATCTGCCCGAGGGGCTGGACGCGCTTGCCTGGCGCGACGCCATGGAACGGCGCCGTGCTGGGCCGCAGCTGGTCCAACCCAATCCCCATCAGCCGTAGGGTGTGGGCGTAGAGGATGTTGAGGCTGCTGCCGCCGTCCATCAGCACCTTGGAAAACCGCGCGTTGCCGATGATGGGATCGACGACCAACGGGTACTGGCCCGGGTTGGGGATGCGGTTCGGGTGGTCCTCGCGGCTGAAGGTGATGGCGTCCTCCGACCAATCGAGGAAGGAAGGAGGTGCCCTCTCCGCGGCGAGGACCTCGTGCCGCTCTCGCTTGTGCCGGTTGGTGGACATGTCCACTGTCGGTCCCCCGAAGATGAAGAAGACGTTCTCCACCGCAGGGAAGCCATCAGCGTCTCCGCCACTCCCGTCCTTCTTGGCCTTGTCCTCCTTCGCGGCGACGCGGCGGTAGTACTTCTTGAGCATGTCGCACTGCTCAAGTGTGTGGTTGACTGGGGTCTTGTGGTACGGGCAGGGCTTCTTCAACATATCGTCGAATACGCCGGGGCCTCGAGAGGCTCCTCGAGGGCCCTTTCGAGCCGGGTCAACTGCGAGGGCCTCGTCCCCGCCGTTGTCGTGCCCCTGCGCGTGCGCCTCGTGGCGCGGCTTCTTGCCCTTCTTGCCCCGCTTGTGTTTGTGCTGGGGCTCCTTGGACTTGCTGCCCTCCGCGGGCGCGTCGTCCACGCGCTTGCCCTTCTTGCCGTCGAAAATGGCACCCACTGCCTCCTCGCCGGAGGCAAAGCTGGTGGCGATGTCGAACAGCTCGTTGGAGTCGATCGGCGGGCTCCTCCCGAGCTCGCGCACGAGGTCCCGACAGGTCGTGCCTTCAAGGAAGGCGTGCACGATCTCGGACTGAGCAACGCTCGGGAGCTCAGTACAGCGCTTTGAAAAGCGCCGTATGAAGTCCCGGAGCGACTCGCCGGGCTTCTGGGTGCACGCTCGTAGGTCCCAGGAGTTCCCAGGGCGCACATATGTGCCCTGGAAGTTCCCCACGAATGTGCGGACTAAGTCATCCCAGCTGTGGATCTGGCTGGGCGGTAGGTGCTCGAGCCACGTTCTGGCCGAGTCCGCAAGGTGCAGCGGCAGATTGCGGATGATCACCGCATCGGTGGTGGCTCCGCCCAGCTGACAAGCCAGACGGTAGTCGTTGAGCCACACACGAGGGTCCGTCTCCCCCGTGTACTTGTCGATGGTGGTGGGCTGGCGGAAACGCTGGGGGAAACTCGCCGCACGGATTTCCCGACTGAACACTCGGGTTCCCGGGGGTTCCGGTGTTGGCGAGCGGTCCTCTCGGCTGTCGTAGCGACCACCTCGTCGAGGGTGGTAGCCCGCCGCCGCTCGCGCGTCCGCGTCGCTCTTTCGCTTGGCGTTCAGGACGTTGCGGGCGTCTCCGTCGTGGGCCTCGCCGCGCGTGTCAAGGATCCGCTCCTTGGCAGGTGCCCTGTCCCGGTTTGGCGGCTGCTCCGCCGCGCCGTCCGCGTGGACGGATGCCTCCTGGTCCTTCGCGCCACCGTCGCCCCGCGCGCTGGACTGGTTGCGCATGCGGGACGCGGAGCTCTCGGCCTGCTGCACGGCCGCTTGCTCAATGAGAGTCTGCGCCTCGTGGCGCAGGTTACGTGCTTCGGGTGTCGATGGTTCGGGCATGGCCCGAAGTAGTGTTGCCGCCGCGATGAGTTTTTGGCTGGCACGAAGTGGCGTGTGTGGGTCGTCCACGTTGAAGTTGGCATTGATGCGCTCGCAGGCTTGCTTCCCGGTGTCTCGGGCGCGTTCGCCGCGCGCCGAGGCTTCCCCTGCGATAGTCGCACGCAGGAGCCGCACCTGCCAGTACTCTTCCGCGAGCTTCGCCTCGAGCTCGCGTGCCTGGGCCAGCTGCGCATTGATGTCCGCATTGCCCGCTGGTGGGGCCGGTGGCGGGTTCGGCTCCGAATGCTGGGCCGCGTTCCCGTCACCCGCTCCGTTTGCGCCGTCTTGCTCGTTGGCGGCGACAACGAAGCACTCGCGCGAGGGGTCATAACTCCCCTCGCTGGAGCCGTCGGAGCAACCGAACCAGTAGTCCGCGGCATCAAGGAATCGCCGGAAGACCACAGGGTCCGGTACGCCGGAGAAGTCCCACTCTGCGTAGCCATGCGAAGTTGAGGGCGGCAGTTCGCTGGGCGAGCCATGGTACGACTCGTCGTTGGTGGTGGCGATGAGGTTCCGGATTGACAGCAAGTGATGGTCCGGGAGATCCTCGTACGCGGCCATATCGGTGCTGACGGATGAGGCGTACGCCGCAGCAGGGTTGCGCATCCCGTGGGGAAACTGCGGCCCCGCGGCCACGTGCTCCCCCGCAGGGTGCGCCACCGTGTCGCTTGGCGGGGGCGCGTCGTTCCGGGCCGCCTCGCGTGTTGCCCGGCGTCGCTCCGTGCGCGCCTGGCGCGAGCGCTGACCGGGGCGTTTGCGGCGTCGGGGCGTCGAGGCGCTCGCGGCAGCCACCCGGGTTGGTGCCGGAGCGTCAGTAGCAGGCGTGACGGGCATTGGGCCCGGCCCAGTCGACCACCACGGGTGGAGCTCGTCGAAGTTGGTGAGGTGCATGAGGTAGCCGTTCCCTGTGGCCTGAAAGTTCAGGCTCCCAAACCGGACTTCGAATCCAGCGGGGAGAGGGTCCGAGCTGCCCATGGCGTACCTCTGGGACGTCATCTCGGTACGAATCACCATCGAGAATGCTGGTGAGGGGTCGATCACAGCGCGAGAGTCCCCCTACCTGGCGCGCCAACTGTCGGTGCGGAAAGTAGTCCCGACACTAACTAGTATGTTACGCTGTGATCAGCTTCTCGATGGTCGGTTCCAACGACAACACAGGGGACACAAGTTTATCCTGGTTCCGGCCGGGGTCGTACGTCCAGCAGTGGTGTGCTCGAGGCACTGTATTGCGTTGCACCGTGGTGCTTGCAGAGGGGAGCTACAAGCGGGGCGGGAGAGGAGGCCGGGCCTCCAGGTCCCTGAGGTTTTGATTGAGGCGAGTGCCAATATCGTGGTGAAGGCCGAAAGCGTGTAGGTCAGTGCTCTCCGTCGTCCCCCTGCGGCCAGGGGACTGCCCCTCCTTTTATAGGCCAAGGAGGAGGCAGTTTACAGGCGTGCCGCACTGTTCTAGCTACGTGTGATGGCATGGCGGACAGTGCAACGGAGTGGACGGCCGTCCTGGCGAATCTTGCTTCTGGCGGAGCGTCGTGGCGTGCCCTGTATCTGTCCAGGAGCGGCTTCGAGGGTGGCGGCGTAGGAACTTCCCGTGTGGTCGTCGTCCGTACGCTGACTCGAGGGTGCGGCTGACGGGAGGTCGTAAGGGGCACAGCCGCGGTCGTGGTGGTGTCTTGTCGCCCCGCACTCCCACAGCGTCAGGGATGGCGCTGCAGTGCCCGGGATGGCGTCGTGATGGCGGGGATGGCCGCGCAGGACCGACGGTGACGGAGGTGACGCACCTCACTGGTCCGGCGTCAGGGTGTGGCGCGGAGCAGGCGTCCGTCCCCGTTTCGAGGGTTCTGCGGTCCTCTTTCGAGGGTGTGGCGCGTTGGCCGTACGAGAGTGGGTGGCGCAGTGTCGCGGAGCTGACATCGGCCTTGCCGCACAGTGGTGGGGATGGCCTCACCGGGGGAGTTGGCAGTACAGCGTCGGGATATGATTCCCGGGCGTGTCAGAGGGACTGCATGGCGCGGATTCGTCTTTGACCCGGGCGCCTGCAAGTGTTAGAACATTAAACGCCCCTGTCGGGGAGCAGGTGCGGGGGCGGCGAGCCCGTGAGGGCCTCGAGCGAGGTGGAATCCCATCCGAGGGGGGGACCGACCCTCGAGCGAGGCGGAGTCTCACCCGAGGGGGGACCGACCCTCGAGCGAGGCGGGGTCTCGTTAGCGTGGCGCTGCGCCCCTCGGGCGAAGCGGAGTTTCGCCCGGGGGTGGCTGGGCCGACTGTTCTGGTGGGCCGCTAGGGCCACCAGGGCTGTGGGCCCGGCCGCTGGGCCGTGACTATCTTGAGCGTGTTTTAGGTTTGTGAATTCGTTTGTGTTTTAGTTTTTTGCGAAAGTGAATGGGTTTCCCCCGGTTTTTTAGGGGACCCTTATGGCTGTCCCCGACAACACCGGTTAGACCGGTCACAAGGATCGGTTAGACCGGTCACTGACGGTCAGACCGGTCGAGGTAGCGGTCAGACCGGTCCGTTCAGGATGTGCTCTCTGATTACTAAACATCGGCCCTTTTTTCATGAAAATATCTTTCGGACACCATAGCCTGATGTTCATTGTTTGAGAGTACTAATCTGAATTCTCATTTCTAGATAAAATAGATGTTATAAAATTAAGATAGCCTTCTAGACATATACTAAGAAAAATATATATAGTGACTCACTTAATGTAAATGCTTGTTGCACCTCTGGTAATGAGTCACTAAATGCCTTTGTATGATTCTACAACTATGAATCCCCGAATTGAGTCTAAATAGAAAAAATTCACATTCGACTTGTTAATTGAGGCTAAATATACCAACAGGCTAAACATCTCAAAACGTCATTATTTGGTGAGATAAGGACATCACCAACATTTTGAGAAATCTTGCAAACCGATTTTAGTAAATAGAAACTCCATAGTGATAAATTACTCTTTTTGCTTAAGTCTTGTCCCCCGAGCACTTAAGGCACCAAAAAGGTTATAAGCAACCTCTCATCGGGAGGCTATCACTTTAGGACAATGATCTAAGAGATTCATTGGCCATGTATGTTGTCAAAGATGATAACTCAATGTCACCCATAACGAATTCATCCATATGAATAAGCACAACCGAAATAAAATACTAGATATATATAAATTCACAAATTAAAACCATCTCTAAGAACTAAATATTTCGGCTTTTGCAAATTAATCAATATGCATAGTAATTTGGTGACAACCCTCTATGATATAAAGATGATCCATGTGGAACCCAAGGACCAAAATAAGAGTACGAGGGATAATCAAGCATATCTAAGGATGAATTCCAAAACATAGGCACATGTGACATTTGTAAAGCAAATGAATTAGGTAATGACCAATAATTTTGATGATTTGGTGCAAACCTCAATTTTGAAGACCGTCTCTCATATCTTTTTCTTCTCCTTCAACTGTGTTGCACCTTTTGCTTGATCATTACCCGTGTCTTGAGTCCGAATGCTTCCTTTAGGAATCCATGCCAGGCCTTTCTTCCTCAGCTCTTGAGCACTAAGCTTTTGGAAATCATTCTTCTGCCAATTTGATAAACCAAGTGGACGACTTGACTTCGCTTCAGTTTTGGACAGCAGTGCTCCTCTCTTGTTTTTCGATCTCTTCAACTTCTTTCGCTCAGATTTGGCACTTGGAGGATCAATGGATGATTTTTCCTTCCCTTTGCCACTAGTAGCCGAAGTGCTCAATGCATTAATCGGCTTTTCATTAACTGAATTCAGATCTGAACTTTTATCCTTGCGGCCATCTCTTTTCATTCGGTAAACTTGCTTGACAACATTTTTCTTGTTTTGAGCACTAGACCGATCTTTATACTCAAAATGGTCACTTTCAACATATGGCTGCCTTGCATGTGATGATCGTCTTGGAGCTGCATACCCAATGTGATATGGTCTGAAATATGAAGGAGTATGTGACCATGAATCACTCCAACCCCATGATGAATAAGGATGAGCACTAGTGGGATACGGAGCATATGAAACCGGCATTGATGGCCCAAAAGGAAAATATGTTGCTACTGATTGAAAACCCTTTCCTTGCCGATTCCAATTCCCAGAATTATGTCTTGGAGGCAATTTTGATGATTTAACACCGTTTGACCGATTAGCACGCTTTGCCTCATTTTCTTTTTGATATTTATCCAGAAGTTCATCAAAAGTGAGCTTCGACTTTCTATCATTGTACTTGACACGGTCTTTACCTCCATCTACCTCAGGATGTCCAGATTTGGACATCTCTGGATTTTTCAGACCGTGACCGGTCTGGGTGACCGGTCTGACCTGTCGGTCTGCACCGGTCAGACCTGGGTACCTCACCGGTCTGACCTGTGTCTCCAGCACAGGAAGAGTAACAGGTTCCTGACTTGGTGTAGAAAAATCCGATTGCCCCCCAGTAACTTCTGGGATTTTGATAAGTTCATCGTCCTCGATAATTATTTGATCTTGCAAGTCATGGACGATGTCTTTCTCATCACTTGGGAGCTTTGAATCTTCCTCTTTGGCAATTAAATCTGGATCCTTGGATAAACCCACTGATGCTAACCGATTTAATGATCTTTTGCCATCAAAACCAATTGTAGCCAACTGGTCATCCTCTCGTGTTTGAGCAAACCTCAATCGTCCAGTATCAATGGCCGATTGTATGAATTGACGAAAAATATTGCAATCACTAGTATTATGATTAAAAGAATTATGCCACTTGCAATATTTTTGATCTTTTAACTCAGGAGGTGATGGACTAACATTGTGATCAAAGAGTTTAATAAAATTATTCTCAAGCAAGATATCAAATAAATTATCACACAAAGTTAAATCAAAGGTGTACTTTATTTTCTCCAACCGATGCTTTTGTGGAGAAGGATTTAAGGCCAAGCAAACGAACGGTTCAGATTTCTCATCGACCCATTCGGCTATACCTTTTTTTACACTTCTCATACCCGACTCTTTAGAGTTGATCACTATATTAGCGTCAGACTTCACAATGGCTCTCGGTTTTTGTTTCTTGCTTTTAAATCCAGAATATCCATAAGTACACCATGAAGAGAAAAACTTTGACAATGACGATGTAGAAAATTTAAATGTCAAAGTATTTTTATGATCAGCCTTTTTAATTTTAACAATGCATTGGCAGATAGAATCTAAAGGCATGCTATCACTAACAAGTAAATCATCCTCAATCGATCTCTTAGAATTATTCATGATAGAATCACTAATAAATGAATTAACAGAAAATATAGGATCTGATTGGGAATTACTTGTAAAGCATACCTTATCAAATACATTGGAGAGGCGAGGAACCTTGATGTGGATGATGTCGCATTTCTCCTCTTGACGGCAGCCCACAGTCATCCTCTGCCTGGACCGGTCAGACCGGTGTAGAGAGCCGGTTAGACCGGTGCCTCTAGGGTTGCTAGAAATCACCTTGTGTCGACATGCCAATGATCCCTTCTCGCCTCCTTTGTCTTGGTTTTCAACAGTTCGATGTCCTAAACTTTTCTCAGCCTGAACTTGTCGGTTAGTAGCATGATAATCGCCAGTAAAATGTACGACAACTCCGGCTTTAGGAAAATCAAGCATGGTTGTTTTATTTTGCTTGACATTCTCTTTTACAACTAAGCTTGGCTCTTTTAATAGAATAGATTTAGAATGAAAATCTGAATCATTTTTCTTTTCACACTCATGCGCCGAGGCAATAAGCTCCTTAAGTTCAGATTTCCCTTTTATCAATGCAGCCAAGTCTGCCTTAGTGCTAGCAATTTCAGCATACCAAGCATCAGATTTATACTCTAGAGGTGCATATGTCTTTGCTGAATTTTCATTAATTTGGCTAGAGTTATTAGAAACATATAGAGCCAAATCATGATTATTAGCATTTGCATGTGGTGCTGAAAAATTAGATGCAACCTCTACTCGAGTGTCATGTTGTGTAGCATATGATGATTGAGAACAACTGGCCTGATAGTTAGAATTAGCATGTCCAATTTTCTCGTTTTGTTCTTTTATCCTTAATTCATGGCCATAGCTTTCACAAGCACTTCATCAAGTGAATTAAATTTTATATCTCTCAACCAATCTCTAAGGGATGATTTTAAACCTCTAAAAGCAAGATAAGCTAGATCTGAATCGGAAAAAGGTAAATTAAAGCATCGATTCTTTATTTCTTTGAATCGTTCTAAATAATTAAAAACCGATTCATCTCTACCTTGCTGAATATTATAGAGATCAGTTGCACATGATGTTTGAGAATAACTGGCATGATGGCTAGAATTAGCATAGCCAATTTTCTCATTCACCGGCATGTTTTGTGATGTAATCACATATTGTGAATTTCCTGCCGATGAATAAATAGATGAAACACCTTGCTGAAAATTAGTAGAATTGCTAGCATGTGGTGTTCCGTAAGCATTGGCCAAAACCATGTTAGTTTGGCCTTGATACATGTTAACCGACTTTTGAACTTGTTGTACAACCGGTGTGTGAGAGTAATGTTGTATGTTGCTAGTATCATTAAAATTCAAAGCATGCATATTATTTAACAATCGCTTTTGCATATTAAATTCAGAATTATAATTTACATAATTAAAACCATCTGAATAAGTACTAGCCGATGCAACATGCCTATTAGTATCAAATCTAGCAACATCAACATAAGGATCCATGGTACTTGCAAAATAACTATTAACATTAGACATAGACAATGTATTTGCAAATTGTACCTTGGGCTCGTTGTAGATGAATTGATGCGAAGTATATGGATAGCCCGCCATAATAGGCATTGATGCTTCAGATCTTGTAATATAGATAAATCCAGATATCCTCAAAAATCCAAGCAATCAATGACCAAAGTCTCACTTCTCTTCTAGTCTTCAATAAGTAGTAGTAAGCAAGACACAATGCAAACGGCTTGAGCAGCCTGATGCAAAGTCACAATATTAGATGCAATCGGTCTGAAAAGACCAGATTCAACTATAGTTGGCGAATAAAAATAATAGATCAATTAGGTAAAAGGCTAGGGATCGATAGAACGGTTTGAGCAACCTGATCTTTTTCCCCGGCGGAGTCGCCAATTTGTTGACGCCTTTCAGGGTCAACAAGCAAGAGCACTAGAGTGTGCGGGTCGCGAACGGAATGAAGAGCAAAGTCGCCGCCGGGACCGGTCAGACCGGTGACCTAGGGTTTGCCTAACTCGAGCGTTCGGGAGGGTAACTACCACACTTACATGATGGAGGACGGCTAGGTTTACGAGCAAATCAGGAAAGAGATAACCAACGCACTTACGTGGCGAAGAACGACTAGTTTACGAGCAAACTAGCAAAGGTCATCGAAGCTCTCGCCCGAGAGGGACCCTATCAGGGCGTGGACGTCGCCGGCGTGCCCCAGGTCGACCAGCAGGCCCTAGGATGCCATCTATGACCGTGGAGATCAAGAGACGAGAAGCATGAAGGTTGGAAAAGGTGTTGAGACGATAAAAAGTAGATGTAACTGATAGATTCAATTGTGTTCCCTCAATCGGCCGTGAACCTTCATAAATATAGGGTGGGGAGGTCTTGCCCCAGTAGGATTCGAAGCCTATACAAATCCCGTGTCGAAATACAACTCCTAACTCGGATTTGGCTGTGAGCACCGGTCAGACCGTCGGGACGCACCGGTCAGACGTAGGGCTGGTTCTTGCCGGGACCATAACTCACTCATCCGGACTCCTAACTGGACGTTCCACATATGCATTTCGATCATCTCGATGAGATCTACGCAATGGTGAAGTCTAATTGACATTTTGAGCACTTTGGTCTGACTGGTCTGACCGGTGGGGGTGAAAGGTCAGACCGGTTAGGACTGCTGAATCGGCCATATGGCCAATAACCGATCAGATCAGTTGGCCTTGTCCTAGTAGCCAGATCAGCCACTTTTGACTATGATTATATGATCCAAATGTCCATCTTGATCATCTTGGCAAATAGTTCATCTTGATAACTTGAACCTATGACTTGACTTGATTTGACGTTGCTACAAGTGTGTCTTCGTTCCTTTCAATGAAATCACATCCAGAATGTCCAAGATGAACTCCCTATCCTGTAAAATGCATATCCAAGACAAACTAGCAAAATATCAAGGATTAGCACTAAATTGGCACTTCTAGCCTTTAGCCTCACATATCTCGAACATTGCCACTTTTGGGTGCGAACAGATTCTTTACACTATCAAATACATATTCACTTTTACACGACATGAACATGAACAAGAAGGCAGCACCGGGTGCAGGGGGGGCGTCACCGAGATGGGCGGCCCCCGCATGGATAGTGGAGTCTGGCCCCTACGTCTAGCACGTGGCCCACCGCCGACCGAACCTATATTTATGGTTTGGCACGACCATAAGAAGAGGGGTGGGGGCAACGAGGTGGAGGCGTCTGCCGACTTTGGGATGGCCAACGATGGGTGGGAGAGGGAGAAGGCGATGGGTAGCAACACGAGGGGCCGAGACAGAGGGGGTGTTGGCGACTAAGGGTCCGTTTGGTAGAGCTTCAAGAGCAGCTTTAGGAGCTGTTTTGGGAGAAACTCTACCAGACGCGTCAAAAAACAACTTCTGAAGAGAAGTCACCGTAAAACATACTCTCTAGAGCGTTTCCACGCAGACGAAGCTGAAAAAACCAGCTTCGCCCGCTCCCCCGCAGCTCCCTCCTCGGTGTTTCCTACCTTTGCCCTCAGGGTAGGGCCCACGGGTAGTCAGCGTGGCTGGTGGTGGCCGGAGGACGTGGTGGAGACGGCAGATCGACGGCCGGCGAACACGATGGAGATGGCGGACGGACGGGGGCGGAGCACCTGGAGTGGCTCCGACGGGACGCGGCAGCGGGGGTGGCAGCAGCTCGATGCAGACGCGGCGCGACCGGAGCCCGTTGGCGCGCTTCTCCCGGACAGCGGGGATGAGGCCGCGGCAGGCGAGGCCGGAGGCAGCCGCCGGCGAGCTTCTCCCGGGCCGCCCCCATGGCGACGGGCGCGGGGAGGAGGCCGCGGTGGGCGAGGCCGGAGGCAGCCGCCGTCGAGCTTCTCCTGTATCGCCTCTATGGGCGACGGGCGTGGATCGCGAGGGAGAGCGTGGGGGGGAAGGGGTAGTGCGTGGATAAGGATGGAGAAGAGGAAAAGAAGAGAAGAAAAAAGGAAAAGAAGGGGGAGAGAGAGAAAATAAGAAGAAAAAGAGAAAAAATAATTAGAAGGAAAAAGAAAATAGAAAAATAAAAATGGAAATAAAAAAGTGGGAAGGGCATTATAGACATTTCACTCTCTTATCCAACTTACATAGCGGGGAGAAGTTGTTTTGACAAACGTTTTTTTAAAATGATTCCAACTTCACCACAGAATCTGCTCCACCAACACAGCCACAGCCGGAGCTGACACAGCCGCAGCCACAGCCACAGCTGTACCAAATGCACCCTAAGGGAGGGAGGGAGGAGGCGGTGGATTGGTGGCCGCTAGTTGTGGGGCAGGGTGTAGGGCAAAAGCGTGAGCGTTACAAAGTTCGTATGGTTTAGCCATAAGAATATAAAATTTAAGCATTTTTTTCATACATTCATCCATGCAGCGGGCCTGGTTTAGATGGCTAAAGTTTCTAACTTTTTTTTCACTCTCTCCATCACATCACATTAAATACGTCAAAAGACATATGTTCGGAGTATTAAATATATGTAAAAAAATAACTAATTACACAGTTTGGATGTCCTTTGCGACACGAATCTTTTGAGCCTAGTTAGGCCATGGTAGGATAATATTTACCACAAACAAACGAAACGTGCTACAGTATGCTACAAGAGTTCCAGCAGTTAAATTTGCAAATATTTCAACCAACTAAACAAGGCGCATATTTCGAAAGGGTCTGAACTTACGTAGCACCTCGAGACAAGGAGTTTGAGGGTCCTGTTTGTTTTTCTTTAACTTGCTATGTGTTTAGACATGGTATCTATAATATATTCATGTGCATATAAAAAATTACGTAAGTAGAAAAGCCAAAATGCATAGTAATCCCCCTCTAATTCATAGAATTTGTGGGCTTATTTGTATCATTTCATATGGATTGCGAGGGGATGAGTTTATATCAAAACAAAGTCTTAGGCCGCAAGGGAGAGGGGAAAAGGGTAAAAGAGGCAAAAGGTAAATCTTCATCAGTGGTCCACGCAATCGTCTCGCCGCCGCCGACCCCGCCTCCCCGGGCCGTCATCGATCTTCCCTCCCGGAGCCCGTCGCGATGGCCACCGGCGGTAAGCCCGACTCTGCCGCGCCGCCGCAGGCGCCTTCGGCGGCGAAGGGGGTCTTCATGCGCCGCATCTTCCCCTTCCTCCTCGCCACCAACGTCTTCATCGGAGGTGAGAGAGAGAGGAAACCCCACATCGTCGATCTCTCCCCTTTTTACTCTTGTGCTCGCTACAGTTCGTTTGATTCGATTTTGAGCTGCGATACGTGTCTCCTAGGGTCCTGCGGCCCTTACTGTGTAGATTATGCTCGAGAAAGATCGCATATGGTCGATTTGCAGTAAATATTAGTGATTAAATGCTACAAATAATTAGAAACCATCCATGCTAGTTTGGCATTGATGGTTGTGACCCCAGTTTGGTCCTGTTGTTTTCATGGAAAGATGCGGCAGTTCACTTGTATAAATGGTAGGGTTGGATGACCTGCCATGTCGCGGCTGGTATTGTAGTTGATGGTAAACGGGTGTGGATAGATCTATCTTGTGATGTACTAGACGTCAAAGGGATATGTTTACCTGTAAGATCTTAATGGTTGTGTTGTGGAAATATGCATTTTTCTGTATTGTGTCAGAGTAAAGGATTATTCAGAGAGTGAAAATAAGGCATGTATTGGACTTTTTCAACTAACTGCACCTATTATAAAATTCTCTATATTAAATTGCCAAACAGAAGGATAGGTAAAAGAGTTCCCACACTGATTGTTATATGAACTTAGTGATGGATGTACTCATTGCTTGGAATTTGTTGTCTACCAGTGGTAGACATACTATTGTGGAGGTGGGAGTGGTTGAAATCAACATGTAATTTGATCATGGGCTCATGGGCATATATAATTTAGATGGGGGTGGGAGGATAGCCCAGCTGGCTTGGATGCCAGACTCCAAAATCGGAGTGCCGAGTTTGAATCCCAGGTGGGACGGCTCGCTGGAAGTGAGTACGCCACTAGACAGGTGTATCATAGAGAGAACCTGTTCCCCTCTTTAGGGTGCCACGAACCTGGGGGATAATCCAGCCTCTGTCCTCCAAAAATACTCCCTCCGTCCCGCAAAGACTGTTCATATAGCTTTCAAAATTTGTCTCACAAAGAGTGTTCTTTTAACTTGTAGTAAATGCTCTTCTCATTAAACTAACACCAAGTACCAAGGAAATATTGCATTGAAAAACACATGGAGCCAATGAAATGCTTATTTGATGCCTCTTTTCAAGTTCCAATGCATATTAATTAGGGGCAACAAGGTCATTTGTCACAACTACTAGCATGTCTTAAATTTTCTAAACGAGTCTTTGTGGGACGGAGGGAGTATATAATTTTGATGGAATGCTTCTGCAGTGGTAGATGGTCCCGTGCATAGTAGGTGGTGTATGCTCCATTGCTCTAGGAAACTGATGAGATAGACCAAGTGAACTCCACTTAGGGTACAGTGGGTGACTACAGAATTTCAGCCCCTTATCTGTCGCGAAAGGAAGTTCAACAGTTGCTTACAATTACACTTGCTATGTAATAAACATGTGCAAGTGACATTTTAGGAGTTCAAATGGCATGATATATAGTGTATTCACAACTCTGTTTGATGGCTAGTCATCTGGGTATGTTCCAGGTTGACAATCACAAGCTTGATTTGACCTGTACTGTAAATTAAGGTGAGCAGATCCATAGAGTTCACATGAGATAGGATGCATTATTATTTTTGTCTATTTGGTTAATTACATTTTTTAAAGGAAAGTACTGTAAGGTGCACATCAGGATCTAACAGATATATATGGGCACACAGCGCAAAACCATTTACATCAGCTAAAATTTGAACTTGATAGACACTAATATTACTGTGGTGATTTTTTTTTGTCACCCACTTAATCTTTCACTGTTGTTTCCATGCTTGCATCACTCACTCACTGTACAAATGTAAGGAAGTAGTAGTGAAGTACTGATTGAGGCATGCAAAAAAACTTAGCTTTGCTAATATATGATCTGTTAATTGATGTAGGCATGCCTGCCACACTATCATCCATGTGGAATGCCTGTCATGCTGTGTTTGACTATGTGTGATCTATATTGGTCTTTGATGCGCTGAAAGCTGTTGCAAAATGCATCGTGCACTTGTTTAGCACTCTTCTTCTTTTTTTAATCTTGTGTGTGTTCAATAAGTTAACATCCACTTTCTATGCAGTTTATGTTTTTGCCAAGACCTACAAAAGAGACCAGGACAAGAAAAATGCTGAGGCTGCCGCTGCATCTGCTGCTGTTGCAGCATTGTCGTCCCCAACAAGTGCAACTGCGAAGGCTGCAGATCCAGCTCCTGCTCCTGCCCCTGCCCCTGTCCCTGCACCCAAAAGGGTTCTCCCACCACTATCTGAAGATGAGCAGCGGCAGGTGTTCAAATGGATGCTGGAGGAGAAGCGGAAGATCAAACCACGTGATTCCTCTGAGAAAAACAAGATCAATGAGGACAAAGCTCTTCTCAAGGAGTTCATTCGTGCAGAGTCTCTCCCTCGTTTGTGATGGTTGCATCCGCTGTCCTGCTGATCTTGAATTTTTTTCTGCATCTGCAGTCCAGTGAGGACGTGCTCTGAAACTAATTGCCTTTGTAGCTGGCACAATGGTAGCATTTTTTTTTCTTTTGTAGTGACATATCTCTTCATTTGACAATGAAAAGGTCTTCCCGTCGTCAGGAAACTGTTTTGTGCTGATGAGAATTGATGTGAGTTCGTGACCAGGCTACTCTCCAAGAATCTTTATTTCATTGCTGCTAAGCGTTTTTTTTTCTACTTGAACTGCTATCATTGACACTGCTATTCATATGCAAGATGAGTTCAGCTATTCTACTTCTTTCAAAAGTTCAGCTATTCAACTGTTCGGGTCATATGTTCCTGGCCCCTCTTTATATGTAGATTGCAGTCATTTGAAATCGCTGAGTCTGCATTTCCGGGACAATATTGCTTTCTTATTGACTGGACGTTGAAGTCGTTTTTATCAAGGGCTCTTTGTAGCTCAGATGTGAGGTTCCAGGGTTTGGGCTTTGACGATATTTTCTTCAGTCCACACCCGTGGCGTTGGCGGATTGCTGTACAACTTCGAATAGGGAAAGGAAGATGAGATGGGCGGGCTTGAAATAAACTCAGATCTTTGGTGCCCTTTTGCTCAGTCGGACGACTACATTCGGATTCCCGTTCCAGTGCCCTAAGCAAAAGGAGGATTTTCAGCCGGCGAATCGCGCCCGCCCCGCCGTCGCCGCGGTCGACGCCGGAGTCCGCCGAACGGGGCGCAAGGTCACCGTTGACAGACAGACATGGCCCACCCGCTCGTCTCCTCCAAAGATGATGCCCCCAATCCCCGTGAGCGCCTCTCTATCCCTGTAATTCTTCCGCATTGTTCTGAATTGGGATTCGCTTGCCGTAGCGATTATTACTCCGAATAGCTGACTCGATGTCGTTTTCTGAACAGCCGCACCTCAACAGAGGGTGGTGGTAGCGAACAAGCATGGTGAGAATCTTGTGGGTATGCTGCATCACGTGGCGGGGTCGAACAAGGTTGTCGTCCTGTGTCACGGCTTCGCGGCTTGCAAGGTACATATGGACATGTCATCATCTGAAGAAGAAGCTTTGCCTTTCCTCTGCAGGACATGGTTGGCTAGATCGGTTGCACTTTTTTGTGGAAGCTGTAGAAAATTATAAACGTTGTCTTTTTTTGGAGAATACATATTGTTTCCTGATTTATAATCAAATGTAACAACTCTTTTTTCAGGATGATAGCATCATGATTGATATTGTGGCCGCCTTGACTAAGCAAGGGATTAGTGCCTTTCGCTTTGATTTCAGTGGAAATGGGTAAATTGCTCGTGTAATTACGTATTTATCTATCTACCTGATGCTTACTGACTATGTGTGTTACTGGAGCACCGCTTCAGTTTCAGATTTTACGTTTACCTTAGATCTGCATTTTGTTAACATACTATGGAGACCCAAATTTCTTCTCCAGAGAAAGAAATATACAAAACATTTGCATAACGACTTTTCTGTCTTGCATCGAAACTGTCTGAATTGGTATTTGCTTGGCCCATTGTTTTGTACTGTCTATTTCTAACTTTGAATAGCAAAACCTGGCCCATAGCTTACATCCACATGATGCCATTGATCATGCTTTTCAGAGAAAGTGAAGGTGAATTCCAGTACGGCAACTACAAGAAGGAGGCTGATGACTTGCATTCTGTAATCTCATATCTTTACCAGGAGAAGTATGATGTAACAGCAATTGTTGGTCACAGCAAAGGTGGGGTTATTATCGCCCTTTAGTGTTAAGTTGCTATAGTTGTGCAATTTATTACTTTTGCTTTGAAGTTCTGTTGAATCTGTGAATTAGGCAGGTTAAAAGAATGTGCTGAATTCAACAAGAACATGTATAGGAGTTAAACTTGGAGGACTTTTTCCTGTATATTTGTGCATAACATTATTTGAGTTCAGAACAAAAAAGGTGTAGCTTCAGTAAACTGGCATTCAGTTAGAATTTGTCGATTCAGTTTTGATATTGTTAGGAAGATTGATATCATTTGAGGCAAGCTAGAAAATAAACAAGTTCATGCTATGTGCTAACTTCAACAAGAACATGTATAGGAGTCAAACTTGGAGTGCCGTTTTTCTGTATTTGTGTGCATAACATTATTTGAGTTCAGAACAAAAATGTGTAGCTTTACTCAAGTGGCATTCAGTTAGAATTTATCGATTTTGTTTTTGTATTGTTAGGAAGATTCAATGTCATTTGAAATAAGCTAGAAAATAAACATGATCATGCTCTCTCTAGTCCCATCTCTCCAAAAACATGTTGTAGCCACCCCAGCCATCCTTTTAACCATCCAGACAATTTGGAAAAGTCATTGAATCTGTATTTATTTACCTTCAGGTGGAAGTGTGGTGGTTCTATATGCCTCCATCTACGGTGATGTTCCCATGGTTGTTAACCTTTCTGGTCGATTTTATTTGGAGAAAGGCATTGAAGAGCGTCTAGGCAAAGAATTTATGGATAGAATAAACAAAGAAGGCTATATTGACGTCATGAACAAATCAGGTAAGGAAACATGTATGACCTTTTATATGCATGGCTATTGTTTTAGCAACTCATATATTTCATATGCGGACCCTATTTTGATTCATGGATATCTACTGATCATTTGTTGATTCCAATGTAGGAAAGGTTTTGTACAGAGTAACAAAAGAGAGCCTCATGGAACGGTTGAACACTGATATGCATGCAGCAAGTCTTTCAATCAGCAAGGAATGCAGGTTAAGAAATTATTTAAGCATCATTTTCCCTTCTTGCGAATCAACAATGAAAACAATCAGCCGCATACAGTTTTCATGCTAAACTTATCATTTCCATGCACTTTTACAGAACCCATCCTTGCATGTTTGGTTAACTATATGGATATATGCTAGAACAGAATTTTTCTCATGCAACTTGTTGATTGACTCTCTATCCAGGTTCTTCACAATTCATGGTTCAGCTGATAAGATCATACCTGTGGAAGATGCATATGAGTTTGCAAGGCTTATACCCAACCACAAACTGCATGTCATCAAGAGAGCAAATCACGGCTATACTTCTCATCGTAAACAGCTCTGTGATGCTGTAATAAACTGTATCGCATCTAACGAGGTACAGAGAAACTGCAATTCGCCTGTAATTCTCTTGGTAATAAGTGATGCAATGTGTTTCACCATTAGCTTTTTTTTTTGTGTGTGTAATGCCACTGGCTATTTCTTTGTGCAGGCAGGGAACACCCCACCTTAGAGCTCTGCATCCCCCGCGCTCCAGAGTTCGATCGCCCTTCGGTGCCTCAATCACCTTAAACAGACTTACTTTTAGGTCATTTTTTTAGTTGTATAGTTGTAGAGACCTAAGTAGTGTTGACCTTGATTGTGGCATGTGCCCCCGGAGAACATAGGCAAGGTACGAGAAAGTAGAAAGAATGTGGAAATCATCGAGGAACTTGAATATACTCCATACTCTCTGTATGTGCTCTAGAGACTCAGCAGTGTAAGCATCGCTGCATTGCATTGTGAGTTTGTGACAAACAATTCCATCTTCCCTCATTCTTGCATAAAGCCATACCAGATGGGATTTTTCTGATACGCAGTGCGCTATATTCATCCATGAAAAGTCATGTCTACAACCATCCTACTGAACAGTCCAAGTCAAGGCTCCAAAGAAAAGGGAACTCCTAAATCCCTTCCCATCTTCTTCAGCCCCATTCAAACAGAACAAGACCTGAAGAGACTTTTGGTAACCCTTAGTTGTAGTTTGTAGCGACTACTATCCATCATGACCTGCCTGCGACCTATTTTTTTTAAAATTTATGATGAATACTATGAATAAAAGTAATCTAATTAATTATAGATCTATTATACATCAGATCACCTTGCCGATAAATGTACTACATGTATCTACCAATATCAGTATCAACTTATCCGATTTGTTGATAAATATGCAAATCCGTTTTAAACTGTAGTTCATTTTAACATTTTTAAATTTCATATCTTCCACTATGTGCCATCGCAGCCTGTACGCCCAGGGATTCCTCTGATCCTCTCCCACCCACGGCCATTCCACTCAGGAAGTCAGGAGCCCAGATATCTCGTCAGTCCGCACCCTTGCCACTCCTCCGCTTTGCTTCGGCCGGCGACGTCGGGAACACCGGCCTGCTCCGTTTCGATCCCGATTCCCGACCGGTGATCTCCCCGGCGGGTAGCCATGGCGGAGCCGTTCAGCTCATCCCAAGACGCGCCCAATCCCCGTGAGCGCCTCTCTTCCCTGATCTTGTATCACTACCGCTTGCTCTGAATTCTTATTGCCAGTAATACTTCGCCGTAGAGATGGAGGGTGAAGTAGAACATATCCTGCCTCGGAATTTCTTATTGAATCCATGTGGTTTGGTTTCTGAACAGCCGCTACGGAGCAGAGAGTGCTGGTGACGAACAAGCACGGGGAGAATCTCGTGGGCCTGCTGCACCACACGGGGTCGAACAAGGTTGTGGTGCTCTGCCATGGCTTTACAGCTTCCAAGGTACACGAATACTTCATTCGTCATCTGAAAGAAAATGGCCTTCTTCTCGAAGAACATGGCTTGCTAGGTTAATTAACATGTTTTGTGACGCCTTTTTTTTAGAAAGCAAGCCTTTTTTTGTAGAGATGTGCAATTGTTACGGATGTAATGAAATTTAGTGCTCGTTTTCAGGACGATGGAATCATTGTTGATCTTGCGGCTGCAATTACAAAGCAAGGGATTAGTGTGTATCGCTTTGATTTCAGTGGAAATGGGTAAGTCACTAGTGGATTCGTCATTTCATCAACATCAATTGCTTTTAGTTTTCTTTTTTCTAGAGAAGCCTTGGATTGGAAATGTTGAACTAAACTAGCTAAAGCTTACTAATTGTCTGAATTACCACAGTATTGCTTGGGTTGGATTAGTGATTACTTTTCTAACCTGCGTTATTTTTCAGATAAATAAGCATACTAGCATAGTATATACTACTAATTACTGTTTGAATATTATTTGTTGCATCCAATGGTTTGAATTTGTATTGTCTACTGCATTATTTTGCAGGATCTATCTTCAATTTTGAATTACCATGGTCCATCGCCTTACCCTTATTTCATATGGTGCCTTTGGTCTTATGCTTTTCAGGGAAAGCGAAGGTGAATTCCAGTACGGTAATTACAGAAAGGAAGCTGATGACCTGCATTCTGTTGTTTCATATCTTTACCTGGAGAAGTTTGATGTAGCAGCTATTGTTGGCCACAGCAAAGGTGGGTTATAATCCTAGTTTGGTTTATTATAATGATGCAATTTATTGTTTATGTTATTATGTTGTTCAATGGTATCATTGGCTGGCCAAGTGCTCAAAAGAATTTGTTCATTACTCGAACACTTGAACAAGAACTTGCATATGCAATCTAATATAGGGGTTACATAGAAAAAATTTCCAGTATATTTATAATCATGTACCGTATTACTCAGGGTTCAATTTTCAAAAAGTGCAGCTGCAATCAAATGGCAATCAGTTAGGATATATCAAGGCTCTGTTTGTTAAGGACTCTTCTTTAATAGGAGGGTGTTTGTTATCCTTTGAAATAATAAAGAAAAAAAAAGGCTCATCCTTGTCTCTCCCAGTAGCCACCCGGCCATCCTTATGGCATTACCTTCAATAGTCCAGCAAATTTTGGAATATCAGTCATTATTTCGTTAAGTCGATTGTTTTTTCTTCAGGTGGAGATGTGGTGGTTCTGTATGCCTCTATCTACAATGATGTCCCCATGGTTGTTAACCTTTCTGGCCGATTTGATTTAAAGAAAGGCGTTGAAGAGCGTCTAGGCAAAGAATTTATGGATAGAATAAACAAAGAAGGCTACATTGATGCCACAAACAAATCAGGTAAGGAAACATGTATGACCTTTTATATTTTCAAATCTACATGATAAACAAATCATTTATGGGAGCGGTAGCTTACTGTTTCTCTTTCATGTGCTTCTTGCAATGTAGGAAAGTTTTTGTACAGAGTAAACAAAGAGAGCTTGATGGAACGTCTGAACACTAATATGCATGCAGCAAGCCTTTCCATCAGCAAAGAATGCAGGTAAATAAATTACTTTAGGCTTAAAATGCCCTTTTATTACCTGCCTAGAATAAAAAAACAGTAGATATATAACATTTTTGGCTATGTTCATTTATTCTAGCATAAAATCTTCTTCACAGAAATTATTATTTGACACTTTGTCCAGGTTCTTTACAATTCATGGTTCAGCTGATGAGATCATACCGGTAGAAGATGCATGAGTTTGCAAAGCTTATACCGAACCACAAGCTGTGTGTCATTGAAGGAGCAAACCACTGCTACACTGCTCATCGTAAAGAACTTTCTGATGCCGTAGTAGAATGCATCACATCCAATGAGGTATAGATTAAGGGCAACTGATCAGCGTTTGTTTATTGCAGTTGGTGCTTTGCAATCTGTTTCACCAATGATTTCATGCCTGTGATGATTGATTTCCTATGCAGGCTGGGGATGCCCCACGCTAGAGCCACACATCCCCCACTGGCTCGTGTCTCCCTCTTATATTTTTGGGAAATTGACTCTCTGTGGCTCTCCACGCTGCTACTCAGTCACCTCAAGAGTTACACATAGACAGACCCCAGTTTTGCTTTTTATTCGTTATCTTGGATTGTGTTGGGACATTGGTGTAATGGTGTTTGGCCATTGCTTGCTTGCAATCAATGGATTCCGTTGGCACACTGATCTGCACGCATCCAGGCACAAAACTCAGTGTGCCACCAGGAGCATGCGACCAGGCGTTCAAGCCTGTCCGGCTCAAAGAAGACGTCCTCGTCGGCTGGATCAATGCCAAGCGATCATCGTGTTACGAACTTACTATGCATTGCTGCAGAGAAGATCATATTGCCACGGACAGATTGGGGGTAGTTGCAAACCAATGATTAAACGACCTTTTCATGCACATGTTAGGATCATTACTTCAAAACTCTTCTCCGTGGGGAATAAGAGGGGCAGAGAAAGAGATGGAAAAGGAATTCTCAAGACAGAAATGAATTTATGGACAAAAGTCCACGTGTTAAGTAAAACCTGGTGGCATCGGTTTTTGTCGTCAATACAAGACAAACTTGTGACTTAGCTCTTCACGGTTACCATTCACCCCCATTCACTCTTCCCGACCCTACAGTAAGAATAGAGGAGGTAGAGACGAATCCATGGTGATTTGAGAGCTCAACCGTGGGATTCAAGGCTTTGTGCAAGAATTGGCTTCTCCAACCCGGTGGGATCGGTTTCCCCTCGGTGCTAGGGTTGCAGCACCCCTTCCACCATGTCAAGAGGTACCCTTTGCAATGAGTTTCCCCGATCTATCTCTCTAGGACCTATCTCATGGATTCCTTTAGTAGAACATCATATACTTAGCCCTAGAACAATTTCCAATCACTAGATTGAAGATTCCATGGTTGCATTGTTGGGCGCCATACTTAGGATTTCTGGGCGAAACCGGTGGCACTGAGTTTCCCAACCCGGTGGCACCGGATTTCACACAGACACCCCTAGTCTGGCTCATCTTTGCTTTCAAAAATTCAAATCGATATCTTTGTGATAGAGAAATGTTTCTAAGGCATTATGCATATGTTTGTGTCACAAATCCGAGATATGATCAAGTTTATGGGAGAAGACCTCCACGTTCAAAGAATGTCCAATATGAGTTTAGAAAAAGAGATGAAGCTAGCCGTGCTCATGAGATTGTTGAAGAGCAAGAGCAGCCTAAAAGCTCAAAAAGGGCATCAGGGAGGTTTGTTGTTCCTAGAGGTGACATGCAGATTGAGAACTCTGAGTACAAGTCAACTTCTAGTGATCATGATGAAGAAAATCCATATAGGAGGGAACCCACTCCTCCATATTCTCCAGTAGCAGCTCAGCGCAAGAGAAAGGGCAAGTCTGTCTGCATAGCTAACCATGAGCACAGCCACGACACAGATGGTGATGATAATGAGGACAATGATAATGAGGACAATGATAATGAGGACAATGATAATGAGGAGTTTATTTCAGTCCTTCGATCACAACCTGTTCAGAGTGGATCTACTACTCACTTTGATATCATGATGAGACGTCCCATTAATCCTGAACACCACAACATTGTTAATTACAAAGGAATGGGCATGACACAGAAAACAAGAACTCAAAGGGCAAAGATCCTAAAGCGGTTGGTCGAAGAGATTTAGATTACAGATTTGGCACCAAATTTCATCAAGATTACTATGCAAGTGCCATTCTTTAAAAGGACCTTCCCATTGCTCAATCTGAGTTCATTGATTGGAGGTTCTTGACACATTTCCATGGCTAGAGGATTACAGAAATCATTCATGAGTGCAAAAGAAAGAACATCTACAACATCATGGGATTTATCAAGTCTTGGAATATTGAGGCAATTGCATAATTCTATGCCACAAGCTACTTCACTACGAAGAACGATGAGAAGATTATGCATTGAATAACCAAAGGAAAATGGTTTGGTATTATCTACACTCAATTCGCCTCTCTAGTTGGGTTTGATAATGAAGATAAAAGGAGGGTTAAGATTTCATGATGCAAATTGTATGGAGAAGAAAGACATGTAGTTCATGTATATTTCAGGGCAAGGGGAACTATGGTCGAGTTAATGACATTCTACCATTCTATGCATATTTGCACCTCATGTTTAGAAGGACACTTGCTCTAAGAGAAGGGGATCAATCAAATGTGTCAAACTATGGGAGAGATTTGCTAAAGTTCATGAATCCTAGTGAGCCGGAATTTGGTGTGGTAGACTACATTTGGGAGGAAATAAAGACCATCTCTTATTCTCCACAAAAGAGTTGTGGATATGTACCTTATCGCATGAATATCATTGAGTCCATCACCAACTACACATTTGAGTATGATCATGAGCATAAGCCCTTCCACTTGAAGAATTATGTTGAAGGTTCATCTCTAACTGAATTGGCAAGCCGACAAGCTCAGGTTGGGGGTGAAAATGCTCCCGAGGAGCCTGCTGTAGCTGCTGCCCCATCTAGGACAGCGAGGACAGGGTCTGGTAGAGGCTGTGGAAGTGGCCAACAAGATGTACACAAGGCCTCTTCCCCACTCAGAAGAATGTTCAACTTTTTGTGTGGTGCTTGTATGAATGCAAATGATGTTGCTCACAAGGATAGGCAAAGAAGGAAGAGGGATTTGAGGATGATAAGATACATGTATGAAGAACCCACAAATAGGCCCTCAATTCCTCGTGCACCATTCGATGATGAAGATAGTGAGCCAGAGGGCTTTCACTCAAAAAGGACTATTTGGATATAGCCATTGGAAACTCATACTACAATTCAACCTATGGAATGCAAAGTGCTAGAGCTTCATATTCAGAAATACCATTCATGGGCACATATGGACAAGAAACCTCTTCTAGCATGCATCACATGGATCCTAATGTACCTGGAGGTTCAGATACTACTAGTGGTGACATGTTTGGAGGGATATTTGGAAATGTCAACCCCTATGTCAGGATGTATCCACCTCCACATCCATTTCCTTAACCACCTCTGGTTGTACCTCAAAATCAAGATGATGATGAAGAGTGAGCAGCTGAAGAAGACCCCCACGACCTTTATTGGTGATGGAAGACAAAGGGGGAGAGAATGAGTCGATCTAAAGCTCAGTTGTGTGTCCTACATCTGCTTTGTTTGCAAAACTGGTGGGACCATATTTCCAAATCTCGGTGGCACCGGATTCTGAATGGTGGAAGCTATCTGTGTTTTGTCTTTCAAACTCGGTGGCACCGAGTTTCCAAAACCGGTGGCATTGGTTTTGGTTGTTGGATGCAACAGACACATGTAATAATTCTCTTTAGATCCTGTTGGACTTGAGAACAATTGTGATGTGTGCTTTAATGTGTTTTGAACCTTTCTATGCTTATTAGGACTCATACGGATGTTAGTGTGAATTTAAGGAGTGATGTCTTGCTTTTATTAGTTCTGCCTAGCAAATCCCAGTGGCACTGGGCTTGGAAACTCGATGGCACCGAGTTCTGCTGACAGCACTGACATCCATATGAGTCCAACAGATTCAGTGATGTTAGCAGAAATTGGTGCCACCGAGTTGCCAAACCCGGTGCCACCGGGATTTGCTGGGCAAAACTGATAAAAGCAAGGCATCACTCCTTAAATTTACACTAACATGCATATGAGTCCTAATAAGCATAGAAAGGTTCAACACACAT
Organism: Cenchrus fungigraminus; assembly: GCA_036936925.1. Classification (NCBI taxonomy): domain Eukaryota; kingdom Viridiplantae; phylum Streptophyta; class Magnoliopsida; order Poales; family Poaceae; genus Cenchrus; species Cenchrus fungigraminus. The sequence goes on along the minus strand of CM072778.1, from coordinate 39,673,207 downwards.
TAAAACACACATCACAATTGTTCTCAAGTCCAACTGAATCTAAAGAGAATTATTACATGTGTCTGTTGCATCCAACAGCCAAAACTGGTGTCATTGGTTTTGGAAACTCGGTGCCACCGAGTTTGGCAAACAGAACACAGATAACTTCCACCATTGAGAATCTGGTGCCACCCAGATTTGGAAATCCGGTCCCACCGGTTTTGCAAATAGAGCAATTGCAGGACACACACAACTAATCTTTGGATCGACTCATTCTCTCCCCATTTGTCCTCCATCACCAATAAAGGTCATGGGGATCTTCTTCAGCTACTTACTGACCATCTTCATCATCATCTTGATTTTTGAGGCACAATCGGATGTGGTTGAGGAAATGGATGTGGAGGTGGATACATCCCGACATAGGGGTTGACATTTCTAAAAATCCATCCAAACATGTCACCACCAACAGTACCTCAACCTCCAGGTGCATTAGGATCCATGTGATGCATGCTAGAAGAGGTGCCTTGTCCATATGTGCCCATGAATGGCATTTCTTAATATGAAGCTCTAGCACTTTGCATTCTATAGGTTGGATTGTTGTATGAGTTTCCAATGGCTATATCCCAATAGTTCTTTTGAGTGACTGGATCAACCTGTTGGGACCTCTCCCATAATCTCTCAAAGCTCTCTGGCTCACTATCTTCATCATGGGATGGTGCACGAGGAATTGATGGCCTATTTGTGGGATCTTCATACATGTATCTTACCATTCTGAAGTCCCTCTTCCTTCTTTGCCTATCCTTGTGAGCAACATCATTTGCATTCATACAAGCACCACACAAAAAGTTGAACAATCTTCTGAGTGGGGAAGAGGCCTTGTGTACATCTTGTTGGCCACTTCCACGGCCTCTACCAGACGCTATCCTAGATGGGGCAGTTGCTACAGCGGGATCCTCGGGAGCATTTTCACTCCCAACCTGAGCTTGTCAGCTTGCCAATTAATTCAGTTATAGATGAACCTTCAACATCATTCTTCAAGTGGAAGGGCTTATGCTCATGATCATACTCAAATATGTAGTTGGTAATGGACTCAGTGATATTCATTAGATAAAGTGCATATCCACAACTCTTTTGTGGAGAACAAGAGATGATTCTTATTTCCTCCCAAATGTAGTCCACCACACAAAATTCCGTCTCACTAGGATTCATGTACTTTAGCAAATCTCTCTCATAGTTTGACGCATTTGATTGATCCCCTTCTCTTGGAGCACGTGTTCTTCTAAACATGCGGTGCAAATATGCATAGAATGGTAGAATGCCATTAACTCGACCATATTTCCACTCTTGCCCCATAATATACATGAACTTCATTTCTTTCTTCTCCATACAATTTGCATCATGAAATTTTGACCCTCCTTTTATCTTCATTATCAGACCCAACTAGAGAGGCAAATTGAGTGTAGGTAATACCAAACAATTTTCCTTCAGTCATCCAATGCACAATCTTCTCATCATTCTTCATAGTGAAGTAGCTTGTGGCATAGAATTGTGCAATTGCCTCATTGTTGCAAGACTTGATAAATCCCATGATGTTGTAAATATTTTTCTTTTGCACTCATGAATGATTTTTGTAATCTTATGGCCTTGGAAATGTGTCAAGAACCTCCAATCAATGAACTTAGATTGAGCAATGAGAGAGTCCTTTTTGAGAATGGCTCTTGCATAGTGATCTTGATGAAAGTTGGTGCTAAATCTGTAATCTAAATCTCTTCCACCAACAACTTTAAGATTCTTAGCCCTTTGAGTTCTTGTTTTCTGTGTTGTGCCCCTTCTTTGAAATTAACAATGCTGCGGTGTTCAAGATCAATGGGACATCTCATCATGATATCAAAGTGGGTAGTAGATCCACTCTGAACAGGTTGTGGTCGAAGGACTTCAATAAACTCCTCATTATCATTGTCCTCATTATCATCACCATTTGTGTCGTGATTGTGCTCATGGTTAGCTATGCGGACATACTTGCCCTTTCTCTTGCGCTGAGCTGCTACCAGAGAATTTGGAGGAGTGGTTTCCCTCCTATATGGACTTTCTTCATCATGATCACTAGAAGTTGACTCGTGCTCAGAGTTCTCAATCTGCATGTCACCTCTAGGAACAACAAACCTCCCTGATGCCCTTTTTGAGCTTTTAGGCTACTCTTGCTCTTCAACAATCTCATGAGCACTGCTAGCTTCATCTCGTTTTCTAAACTCATATTGGACATTCTTTGAACGTCAAGGTCTTCTGCCATAAACTTGATCATATCTCAGATCTGTGACACAAACACATGTATAATGCCTTAGAAACATTTCTCTATCACAAAGATATTGATTTGAATTTTTGGAACCAGAGATGAGCCGGACTAGGGGTGTTTGTGCGGAATCCGGTGCCACCGGGTTGGGAAACTCGGTGCCACCGGTTTCGCCCAGAACCCCTAAGAATGGCGCCTAACAATGCATTCATGGAATCTTCAATCCAGTGATTGGAAACTGTTCTAGAGGCAAGTGTATGATGCTCTACTAAAGGAATCCATGAGATAGGTCGCAGAGAGATAGATGGGGAAAACTCATTGCAAAGGGTACCTCTTGACATGGTGGAAGGGGTGCTGCAACCCTAGCACCGAGGGGAAACCAATCCCACCGGGTTAGAGAAGCTGATTCTTGCACAAAGCCTTGAATCCCACGGTTGAGCTCTCAAATCGCGTGGATTCGTCTCTCCCTCCTCTATTCTTATTGTGTAGGGTCGGGAAGAGTGAATGGGGGTGAATCGTAATTGTGAAGAGGTAAGTCACAGGTTTATCTTGTGCTGCCGACAAAAATCGATGCCACCGGGTTTTACTTAACCCGTGGACTTTTGTCCATAAACTCATTTCTGTTCTGATCATTTCTTTCCCTTTCTATAGCACGACATTGTCTAATCATGGTATAGTTAAACTCATTAGATGCATCTCGTGTTTTGAGGTGGGGGTTATGAAATGGATTGTCATTAATCCACATTCAATGCTTCTTTTCAGTGTTCGTTCGTTCGATGTGACAAGTGTATGGTGAAAATTTAGTTCTTGCTCATTGGTAATGTCTTATGAAATACTGATTGTGGGTGACTTCAAATTCTCTTTTGATTTGCTCCTTGTGTCTCCGTTAAATGTAAGCAGGGGAGTAGAAGCTCGTTAGCGATGGTGGATTCTTGTCCGTCTTTACAAACATGAAACATTGCTCTATTTCTTTACAAACATGGCAAGCAGCCTCAATTCGAAAACACCAGCGATAAAAAAATAGCCTGATTGATCTTTGTAAGTCAGGCTTGGCTTGGTTATCTGTTCTGTGCGGCTTTGACAGCGGGTGAGAGGAAGAAGGCGAGGGCACTATGGTCAGACAAGGCATTGCAGCGGTGTGACTCCGTTTCATGATGACATTTGAGCGCAGCCAATTTGTGAGATGATAAATCAGCGAAACTCACCTTTGACAATGGCAAAATTCGAAATATCTTTAGTCTCACTCCAACAGCAAGAGACAAATGCAATTTTGCTTCCTGCTGGCTATTGTGCACACCAGGAAACGCCTCCAATGGAGGTTGCATCCCCTCTCTCCTCAAAGGCATCCGCGCGCATGGGCGAAGGAGAGGGTCGGCCGCGCGCAGGAAGAGGGAGGGAGGCGAGCACGGGGGCTGCGGCGCGATGCGGAGGAGGAACACCGGCGTTGTTGATGAGGAAGCTCGCAGCGAGCCCCTCACTGGCGAGGACTCCCTCTCCTCCTCGCCGTGAGGCATGTGCTCGATGCGCCTCCGCTGGCCCGAGGTGCAGGGGATTGAAGAGGTCGCGTGTCCTCACCGGTGAGATTGTAGGATCTAGGATACCAACTAGAGGGGGGGGGTGAATAAGCGGTTCTAAATCTAAAAGCAAAACACTAGAGAAATTTAATTAGAAACACAAGGAGTTAAATCTCAACTACACTAGGCCTATGTTGAGGGTTTGCAACCTAGGGTGACAAGATACAATTCAATCTCTAGTAAGTAAAGTGCTCAAAGTAAATTGCTTGAAGTAAAATGAGCAAAGAAGTAACTAAACACAAGAGACAAATTTTATCCCGTGGTGTCGATGACTTGCCGGTCACTCCTAATCCACGTTGAGGTGGATTCAATGTTCAACCGCTCCGGGTAGACCCATTTAGTGCCAATGACATTATAGTTCTTAGGCCTTTCAACCAATTCCGGAACTTGATTCCGGGTGAAATTGTTCAATTCTTCTTGCATGGCAATCACCCAATCCGGATCTTCAAGTGCTTCATCTGCATGTTTAGACTCAAGAAAAGATTCAAAAGAATAATATTGACAAAATGAAGCAACACAAGATCGAGTTTGAACACCCTTACTAATATCACTCATGATTGGATCAATGGGGTGATCTTTGGAAATTTGATGATGCACTCTAGGTTGATCAACAGGATCTTGAGTTTATGTAGAAGGTGATGTAGTGGAGGACAATTGATCATTTTCTTGAGGTGAGTTATTGTTCGTAGAGTCATCAACTTGTTGATCTTGTGCATTTGTTGTGGAGGTAGATGAATTCACTTGGATAGAAATTGATGGACCATCATCTTCATCTTCCTCTTCTCTAGGCCTTATATCACCAATAACCATAGTCTTTATTGCATTTTCAATCCTTCATCTCTCACATCATCTAAGTTTCCTTCTCATCTTGAGAGCCCATAGTTTCATCAAATTGAACATCATAAGCATCCTCAACAAATCCATTGGACTTCTTGTATACTCTTTAGGCCTTGCAATTAGATGGATATCCGAGAAAAAAATCCCTCATCACACTTGCTTTGAAACTTAGACAGCCGAGAGTCTTTCCTTAGATTATAGCATTTGCAACCAAAGACCTAAAAATAAGAAATATTTTGTTTCCTTCCAATGAGAAGTTCATATGGTGTCTTGTTGAAAAATCTATGACAATATAGCCTATTTGATGCATGGCAAGCGATGTTGATTGCTTCAGCCCAAAATGAGTCCGAAACTTTGTACTCATCTAGCATTGATCTTGCCATCTCAATCAATGTCATATTTTTTTTCTCTCAACTACACCATTTTTCTCCGGTGTATATGTGGTTGAGAATTCATGCTTGATTCCCTTCTCATCATAAAACTCTTCAACATTGATATTCTTGAATTCACTACCATTATCACTTTTCACTTTCTTCAATTTTAGCTCAAATTAATTTTCGGCCCTCTTCACAAAGCTATTGAAAATGTGACAAGTATGAGATTTGTCATTAAGAAAGAATACCCAAGTATATCTTGAATGATCATCCACAATCACAAGACAATAGCTATTTCCACCAATGCTTCTATAAGTAGTAGGACCAAATAAATCCATATGCAATAATTCCAATGGTCTTGTGGTAGACATGACACTTTTGATAGGATGAGGGTTAGCAACTTATTTCCCGGCTTGACATGCACTGCACAATTTATTATCTTTCTCAAATTTAACATCTTTCAAGCCAAGAACTAGATCATGCTTCACCAAACAGTTGAGTTATTTCATACTAACATGACTAAGTCTTCTATGCCATTAAGGGTGGGCACTTTGAACCTGAAACTCGAAAACCAAACCGAACCAAACCCAAATTACCAGAATTGTCGGGCTATTCGGGTTTCGAGGTTCGGGTTTGGTACGGATAATTTTATAATTCAGAATTTGGGTTCGGTTTCGATTCCTATGGTTTATAACCTAAATAGACCGAATAACCCGAAATTCAATATAGTTGCATATTTTGATTCAGACTATGAATGTTACCACTTTGTGTTTTAAATTATTTTAAATTTTGTTCATGAACTTGTTAGATATTTGCTTTCGTCGAGTAGTCCTTAAATCCATAGACTTGAAATGAGTTGAGAATTTGAATTTCTACCATATAGAGTTTTGAGAGGTGACAAGGATACCTATGAAAATTCGGGTAATTCGGTGGATCGAATAGACCGAACCAAAATAATCGGTTTATTCAGGTTCGGATCCTATTATGCTTTTTAAAACTTTGGTTCCCACTTTTCCAAAACCCGAAATTCCCAAGCACCAAATAGACCGAATCAAAATGACCGAATAGACCGAATGCCCACCCCTATATGCCATAACCAACCCATAGAGGCTTTAGAGAATAAGCAAGTGGTAAGATTAGCCTTCTTAGACGAGAAATCCACAAGATATAAGCTCTCATATGACGAAAACCCTTAAAGAAAGTTTCTTTCCCATCAATTGACCTAAAAATCATTGCTAGTGAAAGTACATCTATAACCATTGTCACAAAGTTGGGCAATAGATAGAAGGTTGAAGTTCAAAGAATCAACTAACAAGACATTTGAGAGATTATAATCCTTAGAAATAGGTATATCACCAATGCCTTTTACACCTCCCTTGCTATCATCTCCAAAGGTGATATTGTCAAAGTTGAAGATTTCTTCATCAAGGTGAGAAAAGATTTTTTTTTCGCCGGTCATGTGGTTTGTACAACCACTATCAATCACCCAATGTCTTCCTCCGGCCTTGTAGTCCACCTACAAAAGAGATCACTTTCTTTTAGGTACCCAAAGTTTCTTGGGTCCTTCAATGTTAGTGACCAAAACTTTTGGCACCCAAATGGACTTCTTCCTATCACTACCAATAGAACGACCAACAAATTTAACACAAACAATACCCGTAAAATCTTTCTTTAGAATATTTGATGGATCAAAGGATACGGTCTTCTTGCTCTTGCATTTCTGATTTACATCAACCTTGGCCTTGCATATATGACACACCTTGAATTTTTCTTCCTCTTCAAGTGTCACACTAGACTTGACAAAGGTTGTCTTCTCAGGAATGAAAACCTCTTTCCTTGCTTGGGCAAATAATCAATGCCATTCTTGTTCAAAGTAAATTATTGACTTGTCCAACGATGATTGAACCGAATATGACTTCCAAACCATTTAGTGAGATCCCTAGACAAGCATTCAATTTCCTTCTTCAAAGACTCATTTTCCAACAAGAGAGATGTATCACATAAACAACCATCAATAATGCAAGAGCTAGCACTTGTGCTACAAGAGGGGTTAGTTGAACATGATATGCAAGCATCATCATTTAAGATATCACATTCAAAACCCATGCTCATTTTTCCTTTGACCTCTTGTGCAAGGAGAGGGTTGTGAGCTTCCTTAAGCTTCTCATGCTTTTCTTTTAGGATTCCCCATGAGGTATTAAGTGTGTTATGGGAGTCCTTAAGATTTTCATGAGTAGTCTTTAGCTCCTCAAAGAAATTTTGAAGTGAAACATTTTTCAAATCCAAATCCTTCAACTTTGACCTCTCCAAGCGCAATTTGTCATCGAACTTAATGATCATGACAACAAGATCATCATCATCATCATCATCATCATCATCCTCAACTATTACCTTCGATTCACCTTTTGCCATGAGACAATAAGGCTTGGAGAAGAGTGAAGGAACTTCTTTGATAGCAATCCTGGCAATGCCTTTTGAAGACTTGTCATCATCATGATCTTCATCGAAGCTTGCATCGGAATCCCACTCAACAAAGTAGGCTTTCCCATTCCTCTCCTTCTTGTAGTACTTCTTCTTCTTCTTCTTCTTGTACTCATTTTTCTTGTCCTTCTTCTTGCCAAACTTGTCATCTTTCTTCTTTGGACGATTAGATATATGCCCAATTTCACCACAATTAAAGCACTCCTTGCCTTCAAAAGGATTCTTCTTTGATGATTGACCCTACTTGCCAAATTTCTTCTTGTTCATGAGTCTTCTGAGCCCTTTTACAATTAGAGTCATTTCCTCATTCGAGCCACCTCCATTATCCTCATCATCACTATCTTCTTTTGTTGCTTTAACCTTGAGGGCAATGCTTTTCTTCTCCTCAACGTTTGCTTGACCATGAGCTTCCTTTTGTGATTGTTTGAATATGTCATGAGTGAGCACTTCACCAAGCACTTCCGTAGGAGTCATAGTCTTCAACACGAACATCACAAGCAAGGTTACAATTGTCTCATATTTCTCAGGAAGGCATCTAAGAAACTTGTGAGAAAAGTCTTTGTTTAGTACATCAAAGTCAAGACACTTGAGCTTATTCACAATATCATTCATCTAGTTGAACATGTTTGAAACGTCTTCATCCTGCTTCATAGCAAATTCATTAAATTTACCCTTGTAAACATAAAGCTTTACTTCCTTTACAGTGGATGTTCCCTGGTAGATCTCCTTAAGCTTGTCTCATATCTCATGAGCCTTTTCAAGTCCTTTAACTCGATTGAACTCACCGAGGGCAAGAGAATTGTAGAGCACACTTAAGGCTTGATCATTGAAAGCTATGTTATCATTATCGGTTTCAGTCAAATGATCTGGATCCAAGATTACATAAACTTCTTCTACAATTTTCCACAACTTTCTTCCCAATGTCTTAAAATGAACCTCCATTCTTTTCTTCCAATAGTCATAGTTGTTCCCATCAAAGACCGGAGGTTTCCCCACATGAAATTTTTTATCATCGGAAATTTATCCTACTTCGGGATGGTTAAATCCTTCAAATACAGAGTCCTTTACTCTGATACCACTTGTAGGATCTAGGATACCGACTAGAGGGGGGGTGAATAGACGGTTTTAAATCTAAAAGCACAACACTAGAGAAATTTAATTAGAACTGCAAGGAGGATTAAATCTCTAGCTACACTAAGCCTATGTTGAGGGTTTGCAACCTAGGGTGACAAGATACAATTCAATCTCTAGTAAGTAAAGTGCTCAAAGTAAATTGCTTGAAGAAAAATAAGCAAAGAAGTAACCAAATACAAGAGACGAATTTTATCCCCGTGGTGTCAATGACTTATCAGTCACCCCTAATCCATGTTGAGGTGGATTCAATGTTCAACCGCTCCTCTATCAAGGCACCACTTGATCTTTGAGCCGGTTAGAACCAAAGAACCTCTCCTAACCTCGACTCCACTAGAGTTGCTCTTCACCGCTCCGGCGAGGTGAGCACAAGACCTCTCACACCAATCTTCCAAGACAACTTCACAATCTTCTTGAAGTGCTCAATGGAATCACGAGCTCCAAGTCGTCTAGGAGGCGGCAACCTCTAAGAGTAACAAATCAACCCGCTCGCTTGGTGATTCCCTAGTGCCACAATGATTAACACCTTGATGCAACACACTAGATTCTCTCAATCTTACAAGGATGCAACCTCAAAGCAAAGTGAGTGAGAGAGAGACAGGAGAGGGAGAGCTCAAAAATGTCAAATAAGGCATTCAAAGTGCCAAGAGAGCCTCTCCCAACCCGAGGGTGGAGTATTTATACTTCCTTCCCACGGATCTAGTCGTTATGTTCAAAACGGTTCGAAACACGGCTTTCATGGATTGTCTAGACCTTCCCGTGGATCGTTCGTGTTTGAATCCAACAGTAAAAATAAGAAGTCAAACGTGTGTCAGAGGTAGCCGTTGGGGCCGATGGACCGTCCGTCGGGCCCTCATGGACCATCCGTCAGCACATGGTGGACAGTCCGTCCAGCATGTGCGGACCGTCTGTCCGACCCAGTCGGACCCAAAATGTCTTTGTCTAAATCGAGTTGAAATACGGATCGTCTGTCATGGGCCGACGGACCGTCCGTCCGTAAATCATTTTTTCTCAAAAAACTCTGACAAGTTCCCACAGATATTCAATAAAACCATGGGCCCACGAACCGCCCGTCCGAAGGGCATGGACTGTCCGTCCCAACTGTAGAAAATAACTTTTCTCAAAGATTTTCAACAAGCTTTCTTTTTACTTTCAAATAGCCACTCATCTAAATGCAACACATGCAAGTTATTGACCAAAGTGGCACTATAGAAACGTCAAGCCAATGAAGTTGATCCCTCTTGATACTATGGCTATCTAGCCTATCAATCCGATCATTTTTCATCCGCTAATCACCTTATGACCGGTAAAATGAAAAACCCTATCTTATACTTTTGCCTTGAGCTTTCCTCGGTATGAAACATCCACACCAACACCATGGCGATTTATGAAGCTCAATTCAACTCCGGGACTAACCTATACTTATAGTCTCAATGAAATTGTTAGTCCATAAAAGATTGTCATTAATTACCAAAACACAAATTAGGGGCTTAGATGCCTTCAGAGATGCGAGGTGTAGGGGCTCGTCGGCGAAGGGGGACTCAGGGGCGCGGTGCAAGGGCTCGCCGCGCGAAGGACTCAGGGCCGCCGCGCCCCGAATCGAGCTCCATGCCTCCATCGTGGATTCAGCGCGCACAGAGGGAGCAGGGGAGGAGGCCGCACCTCCGGCCCGAAGATGCTGCTACTGCCGCCGCCACCGCAGAGAGCCGGCGCTGGAGTTCGAGCCCAATCCATGGCCGCCGGCACGGGCCTGCTTTGTCGTGGGAGAAGGGGACGACGACCCTGAGCAGGAGTAGGAGAGGGGAGGATGGCGAGCTCTCTCTCCTAGCGGTTTGGTGGAGGCCGCGGTGGTTGAGGATGGCGAGGCGCAACCCGGTGGAGGCGGCGAGGCGCAGGCAGCGGATTGCAAATGCAATTCCCTGCCTACGTTGGAGCCGGTAGGGAGACGGGGGAATGGAAAACACTGTGCAAGGAAGGTGTTGACGGTCCTTACAACAAGTTTCCAACCGTCAAAATCCTGAAAATGAGGAGGGTATATGACAAGTTTCATGCATATTTTAGTACTAATAAAGTTCCACGAGTTGTGTTATAAATTTTATGTGCAGGTACACATTTGGGATAAAACAGGAGTCACCGGGCCACACCGAGCAGGCACGGCCGAACCATCAGGTGCGGCCGGCCCTGCACCTCGCCACGTCTCGAGTCCAGGCGACCATCATTTCCACAAACACGCCTTGGATGGATAGGATATGCCAGGGGTATGTCAGTTTGATCCAAAGGAGTAGAAAAGAGGCACTTGGATCCATGGGCCCACCTCCACATGCAACCAACCGCCACTTCAAAGCAATCCTGAGCATCCTCAATCAGTGGCGGTGCATCACACGGCTCGGAGTAGGCACGTCCGGATCAAGAGATACGGCCGCACCTACGAACCGTCGAATCCGGCGGAACCGACCCAGGATACCGACTCACAACCAACTAAGGAGCGAGCATCAGGACCGTCCACGACGAAAGGCAGCACATCATAGGTGCACCCGCACCTAGAGGTGCAGCCGTGCCTGGCTCCCGCCGCCTCAGCACTCCACCGACCTCCCACTGCTATAAAAAGGACCCTCCACTCGCTGGAATAGGAGACACACCGTAGGAGCATCACTATTGTCCACTTTTGTATCTTAGAGTAGGAAGTAGTGTAGTTTGGGAGTTAGAGTCGAGTCGAGCTAGTCTCGGGGTTCCGGAGAAGTCTTCTTCAGAGTTCGGGTACTACTCTTGTATCTTTTCCTTTATAAGACTTAAGTGCATTTCAAGTTATCTTTCTATCTTACCTTTCGAGTCAATTACATTCAGCTTTTACTTAGCTAATAGAAGCTTTATTCTAGGTTTAGACTAAAGTGAGTTTTGCCTCGGTTAACGTAGCTCTCTTGAACCCTATAGTATTGTGGTCGTTCTTCGCTTGATCTCCGGTGTTTCACGGGAGAGAGAGACCTCTCTCTAAAGGCCTTAGGGAAGGTTCTTCGGTTCGTTGTGAGCGTGGTGCTCAGAACTTGCCTTAGTCTTAGATTGGTGTCCCGTTCAATGGAATAGTTGTGGTACCCTAAGGAGGTGACAGCTCCGGACGGGCTCTGTAGTCCACCACGTTAGTTCGGGCCGGTAGGATTCAGCGCGTCGTCGTTCTCCCTTCTCATCCCAGTCTGAGAGCGCGGCTTTGCATGCCCCTGCAGCACTAGAAGAGCTTGTTGATCCTATCTTACCTTGGCTCTGCTTTACCTTAGTTCTTCTCCCGGAGTTGACAAGATTAGATAGATTGCCTTAGGATCCTTTCTCGTCTCGTTGTCCTCCCAACTCACTAGGACCTCTCTAGTTCTTTTATCGAGATCTCCTCGCGTGTCCAATTACCCCCATATATCTTTATCATCTCCCCAGCTATAAGACCCTTTTACCGAGCCTTGATCCTCTCTACCGTTCGTTTGATTATCTTTGCCGTAGTGCTTCCCTTGGGAACATATAAATACGATAACCCGAATACCACCGGGTGAAGTGCTACAACGGTAATCCGTGCGCTTGCGGACCTTTCTGTGACATGTGTTTTACCAACAACGTTCCTAGCTCCATTACTAGGGGTATAAACCTAGTGGTGAGGCTAAGGAGCGTCAACAAGCATTTCTGGCGCCGTTGCCGGGGAAGCAATAGGCACTAGATATCCTTTCGGTAGAGTTATCTCAGTTCGGTGAACCGTCTTTTAGAGGGTTTATCCCTACTCCGTTCCTACTGTACAGAGTAGAACCCGGTTTCGACAGTTCTGTCCTGTCTTCACATCTATTCAGAGTCACTTGTGAAGGATATTTTGACCTCGTGTCACTACCCTTCGAAAAGTTTCTCTCGATTTATCACGACGAACCCAGTCGATCCCGTAGACAGAACCATCTTTTTCATGGCCAAAGAAGCCAACCTTGAGTTCTCTATCTATCAATCCCACACTCCGACTAAGATGACAATCCCAATCGGAAATGGAAATCTTAAACCAAGGTTCTTCTCCAATGGAACTATTCCTCCAACATTCTTTTCCATCACCCAGAAAAAACCTTTTTCAGGATTCAAAGAGGAAACCCCATACAATCACTTGAGGAATTTTGAGCAATTATGCTCTACTCGTTCATGCTCCGATCTTTCTCCCGATGAATTCAGAGTTAGACTCTTCCCATTCTCACTAGCGGGAAAAGCAAAGGCTTGGTACTTCCAGCAAGGGAAGGAAGTCACCACGGATTGGAGAAATTTGCGCGACAAGTTCTGCGCTAAGTACTTTCCCTTATCTCGTCTCATGAACCTTCGAAAACAAATTATCAATTTCCAACAAACGAAGACCGAATCCCTAAATCAAGCATGGACTAGATTCTATGATCTCATACACATTTGTCCCGATCACGGCCTTTCAGATATAGTGTTGCTTCAACATTTTCAGCACAGCCTCTTCCGAGACAACGTTTTCCGCTTGCTTGTATTCACAAAGGGATCACTTTTTCATGAGAATCCAACTGAGGGGCTAGAAATTTTAGAGAGGATTTTAGCTATGCCCGTCAGAAGAGAATCCCAGAGCGAAGAAATCAAGGACCATTCCCAATCTTGGATATATCAGATTATCGTCTATCTATCGTTTTTCTTGCGAGCTCTAGTGAATTACCTCTTTAATCGAGAGAATCACTCAAAGAAGAATTGATCATCGACAAGTCTAGCTCGAGGACTATAAATTCGATGCCCTCGCCGTGAGATAAACTGGCATTTATCCCATGTTTCCCTTCCTAAGTTCGTTCATGCATCAAGCATGTTTAATCTTCAAAATCCTTTTAGCCACTGCATGACTTAGAGTTAGAAGGTTTAAGGAGCAGTTTCGGGCATTTTGCCCGGTGCGGCCGGCCCACTTGGCACAGGCACACCACCCCCTTTGCCTGGGTGAATGCGTGGAGCAGCCACTAGCTGCATGGAGGTGCTTTAGTTTGTGAGGAAGCAAGTCCAATCTGCAGTAATTCTTTCCCCACCACCAATAGCTTTGTTAGCAACCTTTGGACAGCTGAGTGCACAAGTTCTCGAGGATCCTAAGTGCTAGATGGTGTGGCAGCTACCTGGCAGCAATTTTTGGTGGAAACACTAGGGCCGGCCGGCCCTGTTGGTGCGCCCGCACCTGTGCAATCCACCATGTTGTCATTTCCAAGTCGCTGCAGCCTGCTCCTAGCCTCCTAATCACGCACTGAAGTTGTCTATGATTTTTGGGTGGCACGGCCGGATGGACAGGTGCGGCCGCACCTGCCTCCCTCCACCTGCCTATAAAATGAGGCCTCCCGTGCACTCTCCCAGAACACCACAGCCAAACTCCGAAATTTGCAACCTTTGCTCCCTTGCTAAGTCCATTCGTTTTTTAGCGGAAAGGAGTGCCGAGAGTGTGTCCCTCGTAGTGCAAGTCACTCAAGTTTTGCGGAGGTTTCATCACCCCGCAAGGACCGCTAACTCTTGGACCGCTAATCCTTGAACGACTAACTTTCCCTAACCATCATCCTTTGGGTATCTGTTGCACTAACCTTTCGCAGGATGTCGTGGCTCCGTAAGGCCGCTACGGTGGTGAAGGGAAAACACATCAGGTTCCGTGACTCGGACTCGAGCCGCAGTAGCCATTCCCATTCTTCAGATTGGCAAGATCACTCGGTACCCCTGGGTTTCGAGCCTCAGGACAATGTGTCCATGGGTTCTGCCCGGGACATGTCCACAAGCTCAGTGCATTATGATGGTTCAGGTTCGGAGGAAAGGACACGTTTCCTTACCTCCGAAACACAAATCATCCTGCGAACCGACCAAGAGCGGAGGTTGTTCCAGCAGCTAAGGGACCGGGAATTCGCGCATACGAAGGTATACGATAACACCCTTCTTAATGAAACCGGTATGATAGGAGAGTTTGGGGCAGCTTTTGATGCCATAGGATGGGGAAATTTTTGGCATGCTTGGGAAGAGGGTTCAAAATTTCTCACCCTAGAGTTCCTCTCAACTTTGAGCGCCGATAGCAATGGTGTTAAGTTTCGGCTCTTCAATGAAGAGTACGACTTAACCTGGGACCAGTTGAGTGTGGCTTTAGGCTTTGATTCAAACTGTCTGATTGAGTGGTCTAAGCATAAGGGTATGAAAGCCTTTTCGAGAGAGTCGTTCTGGAAAAAGATTTCGGGGAGAGGGTTGAATCCCGCTCCCCGGATCAACTTGATCCACAACCCCACTCTTCGATTCCTCCACCGGCTCATTTCGGGCATGATTGCCCCAAGAGTCGAGTTTAGAACGGTTAGGGTGGATGAGTTGCAATGCTTGTTTGCCATCATCCACAAGATAAAGCTTGCTCCTATCATCACGATGGTCGAGCACTGGCACACCATGGCCACGAGGACTGGCAAAATTGAGATCACCTCTTTGGTGACTCGGATTGCCACGTACCTCGGAGCTCTAGAGGGAGCTCAGGTCACTTACTTGGAGACGCCCCGCGAGACTTTTGATGAGGACCATTTCGTGCAATCCCACTTGCTCAAGCGTGTAGAAGGGGAGTTGGTCATGCTTTACCCCCATTCCTCCACCACCATCGTCCTCCCGTGTCCAGAGCTTGGTTTATACCAAGTTAAGAAGTACACCTTGAACCTGACATCCGAGGATGATGTGGAGACGGTGAGGCCTTCGAGACATAGCATCTCGGGACCCGGACCAGCAACCCGATCACGCACTCGTAGGAGCGACAGGAACCTCATCCCAGAGAGCACCACGCAGCAAGCTCCGGCATCCGAAGGGGCAGGACCTTCCGGCAGCCGCCAGCAATAGCAGTCCAGCGGAAGCCAACCCCCCAGTGCCTCCATCTGCTCCAGCTCGTCACACTCTCAGTCAGCACGTTTTGGGGGCCACCCGACCTACGGCAGAAACTATCCTCAGAGCTACCCGTACGGGTACCATGAGGAGCAGTACGGCATCATTGATCAAAGCCTTTTCAACATCGACAACCGCCTCCGTAGTATCGATGCCCGCGCCGAGAGAATAGAACAAGGCCTCCAGGACACCGCTAGGCGGCAGCAGGAGACAGACGGCCAGCTTTACACCCTAACCGCGACCACGCAAGAAGGATTCCAAGCAGTGCACAACTTCTTCGGTTCATGGAACCCATACCAGCAACCGCCCGATTATTAGTCCTGTTTACAAACCAGCTTGGGGGAGGGAGATCCCCGACCAGGTAAGAACCAACCTGCTTTCCTTTTTCTTTCCCTTTGTTTTAGTTGTTTTTCTTTCCCTTTGTTTCAGTTGTTTTTCTTTCTATCCAAAAAAAGAGAAGTTTCAAGGGAGTAGTCTTTTGAAGATAATAGTGTGCAGGAGATTAGTGGGAGTTCCATCAGTTATGTTTGGAAAGTTTTCGTGGTACGGCCAAACCACGAGGTACGGTCGTACCTCCCCTCGACGAAATTTTTTGTGCAGAACAATTGCAGGAGGGGAAGTGAGCACTTGGAGTGAAAGTAGTAGGGCTGGCCGAACCAACAGGTACGACCGTACCTATGAAAGTATACAAGATTGTCCAGCAACCTTAGCATCGAGTCCCCAAGTGCCCCACTTAGCATCACAAGGTAAGACAAATCATCCAGGAGATCAGAATCAGCTTGGGGGAGAGCCCCGGTTCAAACAAAGAAGGTACGCCCATCCAATCCAATCCCAACTTCATTTTTGAATAAAAGAAAACAACAAAAACATTTGCTTTCATCATGTGCTTGAAATCTTGTCTATACACCCTCGTTTGGAATAATGAAAATTTGCCATGTTAAAACTTTGCAAGAACCTAGCGTACAACTTTGTACTCTACGAGCTTTTGAATTTGTTGGTATATTTTGAGACAAGAGCCCGAAATAAAACCTTGTGGGAAGCAAATGCTTATGACCAAACCTAGGGTGTTGACTAGTATGATATGGTGACACAATGTTAATCTTGCTCTATCTCATAGTATGGTGAAAATCTCAGATGATTTCTTTTGAAAATAAAACAAGACAAGTTCCTCAATGGTCATATCACCTACCAAAGCCATATGTCGATATCAAAGTTCAAACCTTCTACATATGCTTGCTTGTGACCCATTGAGTTTTGCCAAATTGTTGTAACCCTTGGAAGAATCTTTTCATGCTTCCATGATTGAGATCACGTACACCCACATATACATGCTTACTCCTACACCGGGAGTTACGCAAAACATGCCATCCATCCACCAAAAATAAATACTCCAAAGTTCCAAAGAGATTTCTCTTCTTGTATTCTTGCAAAAGGAGAGAGGGGTCATCAAAAGAAAAAAAAAGTATATGCTCAAGAAGCATAGAAAAATATATGTGCTCCAATCAAAAAGCATAAAAAATGAAGCATGACCCCCCTCCAAAATAAAAGCAAGAGGAGAATCTCCAACCAAGGAGTACTTAGAAAAACAAACAAAAATATTCCACACACTTGCACGTCTCGATCAAGTTGCATGACTAGTTTCTTCTTGGATCCGGTCTTTGGCTCAACAACATCATGTGGTACAAGTGAGTCTCATGCTTATCCTACCCAAAGCTCCACATACAAGCCATAGGGTAGGAAGTTGAGGCTCGTTCAAAAGCCTTTGGTGAGGTAACAAATACCACTTGAGCGATCGAGGGAACCATCCGAGGAACTTTGTCTCTCTTTGCAAAAATTTTAAAAACTCCGAGATAGGATCCGGAAAAGAGAAGAGTGAGTGTTGCAAAGTCAAAACCGTTCTATTCTTCAACCTCCAAAGGCAAGGTGGAAAGTACAAGCCCCGTAGGTAAAACATGGCTAAGTTTCTCTCGTACCAATCTTTTCAACAGCAAGTAGAGTATGGAGTTGTGCATAGAAACTTGCAGAGCGGTAACATCAGTGCAACCCCTGTTTGCCCGAGGCCAAGTCTAGACTTTGCTCGAGGACGAGCAAACGTTTAGCTTGGGGGAGTTTGTTGACGGTCCTTCAACAAGTTTCCAACCGTCAAAATCCCGGAAATGAGGAGGGTATATGACAAGTTTCATGCATATTTTTAGTACTAATAAAGTTCCACGAGTTGTGTTGTAAATTTTATATGCAGGTACACATTTGGGATAAAACAGGAGTCACCGGGCCACACCGAGCAGGCACGACCGAACCATCAGGTGCGGCCGGCCCTGCTGGTGCGGCCGGCCCTGCACCCCGCCACGTCTCGAGTCTAGGCGACCATCATTTACACAAACACGCCTTGGATGGATAGGATATGCCAGGGGTATGTCGGTTTGATCCAAAGGAGTAGAAAAGAGGCACTTGGATCCATGGGCCCACCTCCACATGCAACTAACCGCCACTTCGAAGCAATCCTAAGCATCCTCTATCAGTGGCGGTGTATCACACGGCTCGGAGTAGGCACGGCCGGATCAAGAGATACGGCCGCACCTACGAAGTGTCGAATCCGGCGGAACCGACCCAGGATACCGACTCACAACCGACTAAGGAGCGAGCATCAGGACCGTCCACGACGAAAGGCGGCACATCATAGGTGCGCCCGCACCTAGAGGTGCGGCCGTGCCTGGCTCCCGCCGCCTCAGCACTCCACCGACCTCCCACTGCTATAAAAAGGACCCTCCACTCGCTGGAACAGGAGACACACCGCAGGAGCATCACTATTGTCCACTTTTGTATCTTAGAGTAGGAAGTAGTGTAGTTTGGGAGTTAGAGTCGAGTCGAGCTAGTCTCGGGGTTCCGGAGAAGTCTTCTTCAGAGTTCGGGTACTACTCTTGTATCTTTTCCTTTATAAGACTTAAGTGCATTTCAAGTTATCTTTCTATCTTACCTTTCGAGTCAATTACATTCAGCTTTTACTTAGCTAATAGAAATTTTATTTTAGGTTTAGACTAAAGTGAGTTTTGCCTCGGTTAGCGTAGCTCTCTTGAACCCTATAGTATTGTGGTCGTTCTTCGCTTGATCTCCGGTGTTTCACGGGAGAGAGAGACCTCTCTCTAAAGGCCTTAGGGAAGGTTCTTCGGTTCGTTGTGAGCATGGTGCTCAGAACTTGCCTTAGTCTTAGATTGGTGTCCCGTTCAATGGAATAGTTGTGGTACCCTAAGGAGGTGACAGCTCCGGACGGGCTCTGTAATCCACCACGTTAGTTCGGGCCGGTAGGATTCAGCGTGTCGTCGTTCTCCCTTCTCATCCCAGTCTGAGAGCACGGCTTTGCATGCCCCTGCAGCACTAGAAGAGCTTGTTGATCCTATCTTACCTTGGCTCTGCTTTACCTTAGTTCTTCTCCCGGAGTTGACAAGATTAGATAGATTGTCTTAGGATCCTTTCTCGTCTCGTTGTCCTCCCAACTCACTAGGACCTCTCTAGTTCTTTTATCGAGATCTCCTCGTGTGTCCAATTACCCCCATATATCTTTATCATCTCCCCAGCTATAAGACCCTTTTACCGAGCCTTGATCCTCTCTACCGTTCGTTTGATTATCTTTGCCGTAGTGCTTCCCTTGGGAAAATATAAATATGATAACCTGAATACCACCGGGTGAAGTGCTACAACGGTAATCCGTGCGCTTGCGGACCTTTCTGTGACGTGTGTTTTACCAATGACGTTCCTAGCTCCATTACTAGGGGTATAAACCTAGTGGTGAGGCTAAGGAGCGTCAACAGAAGGCAAACACGAATTTGCCTTCCCAAAATACATCTTATTGTTGGACTCGGTCTTATAGCTTTAGCCTTCACAATGCTGCCTTGGACAGGTTGTGCCATCATCCTCATCAGCTCCTTTTGCTCTCTGAAGAAGCCACAATCTTTTCTCGAGATCGGCAGTGCTTGCAACTACGGATGAAAGTGATACGGATATTATCCATTTTTTCATCTAACCGAAGGGGCTCAGACACTAAAATGGTATGTTCGAATTCAGAATTTTATTACCCACAAACATTGCTATGATCCAAATAGGATTCAACACATTTTTTCGAGTAAATATTCTACACATTATCACTACCTATCTCGTGTGAGTTTTCCGTACGTCAGTCTATGTAGCACCACCAAGGTTTTAAATAGCTCGCAATAGCGCCGCAATAGCGGCGCTATAGCGACCCGTAGCTCTCGACGCGAAGCTATTCTTCTTTTTTTGCGCTATCGGCGCTATTGCCGCTATATCGCGCTATTGCGCCGCTATTCCAGAATAGCGTCATATCGCTGCTATTTGCCGCTATCGGCTCATGCAAAAAAAACCAAGGCAAGTGGACTATAATTAAAAAAAAGTGGCCCGACCCAATTGTCCTTAGGCTTTTGCTTTACTGAATCATAGTCCAGTACTCCAGTATCGACTAACCCTAGTCAATACTCTCCATTGTCATATTATGTTGAGAACTTATCATATTATGTTGTCCATTGTCATGGCTATTTGAATTATTAACTTATTAAGGCTAGTTCAACATTGTCATGTTGTTGTTATTGCTGTTTCAATCAAATAGCGCGCTATAGCGGCACTATAGCGGCGATATAGCGGCAGCAGCAAGCTAGCGCAACTGCATATAGCTGACGCTATAGCGGTGCCATAGCGGCGCAATAGCGCCAAATAGCGGCCAGACTAGGACGCCCCTATTTTTCATAGCCCGTGATCAAAAACCTTGAGCACCACAAAAGTTAGTATTAAATATGGATTTTTCCAAAAATTTAGTTCGCAAAAAATTTTGAAAATTTTTTGCCATCAATGTTTATACATTAATTAGGAGTATTAAACGTGAATTAATGACAAAACTCATTTCATAACCCTCCTAATTTTTCAAGACGAATCTAACGAGCCTAATTATGCCATGATTAAACGTTGTACTACAGTAAACTGAGGATAGGAGCGTTCGAGGACCGGTGGATGGTCGCTCCCTGGTGTGATGAGTGATTGACAACGTGGTGTGTACTGACTCTTAGCCGAGTATTGCAGGTGCAGGTTGCGGCTTGATTTGCGTTGGTGCAGGTGAAGAGCGAGCGCGAAAGATCTTAGCCTTTCGGGGCCTCTGAGGAGTGGAGAGGCAAGTAGGCTCGGCTCGATGGACCCGGTGGCCGAACGGGATCAAGTGCGGATCGCATGGTGGCAAGAAAAGCAAGACGAAGTCGTGGACAGGAGCCGGTGCAGGGTAGCGGGTCACGACCGGAGTCTGCACGCGAGGTTTGCGGTGGTTCACCACAAAACCGTCGGGTTACTTGGTTGAGCCACAAAACCAAGACCGCAGACTCGGCAGGCGGAGACAGAATCCGGGCACACCGAGAAGCTTCGATACCGGGGGACACGTGGCGGGATCGCGGGGCTTGCGTCGGGAGGACGCGGACTGCGGCGAAGGCGTGACCGCCTGATGAAGATATCCAAGTCTTGACCATATTGCCCCTAAGGGGTGTGTATCTTCCTTTATGTTCTAGGGGTAGCTTGGTTATTTGCCCGACCCGGAGAGACTTCATATATATATAGTTCTAGGGTTCCAGGGCAACTCATCCATCCGGACTTCTTCCTCATTTCCCTGCTCTTTAGGCTAGATTTTCTTCAAGATTTTGTAGAGAATCTGACCTCTGGTTGTATGGAAGCATTCATGGTTGCGTCAATTTCCTTCTCTTTGCTCGAGTGATTTTCGTGTCTTTTCAGGCTATTTTGTGGGATTTTCGTGCGCGGCTCAATTCTTCGATTTTGAGGCGTTTGTGTTCGATTTTGTTTGTGGAGATCATGGATAGATGTCTTGTGCATCTTTGTGCTTGATCTTGACTCCTCAAACACCAGATTTGACCTCTGATCCGAGAATTTCGGTTGGAACCCTAGCTTTTTGTAGGAGCTCGGTTGTGATTCGATTCCCGACGATTTAGTTGGTTTGAGGCTCCAAGTTTTTAGGGAGATGTGAAGGGTCCCTAGGGGATGAATCTATAATGATGGATTAATTAGTCTTAATGTATTCATCTCGCGATTTCTCATCCATATGTGTAATTAGTTTTGTAATTAGTCTACATTTAATACTCCTAATAAGTCTTGAAAGAGTACCGTAAAATTTCTCAAAAAATTTCCACAAAACTAAACGGATCCGGCCCCGTTTAGTTCGTGAGGTGAAACTTTTAGGTCCTCTTTCAAGGTCTATTAAGAGTATTGAACGTAGACTAGCTACAAAAGTAATTAACGAATGGACCGAAAATTACGAGACTAATTCATTAAGTCTAATTAATCTGTCATTAGAGATTGGTTACTATAGTGTGACGTTGTCTAATCATGGCATAATTAGGCTTGTTAGATTCGTCTCAAAAATTATGATAGGGGTTGTGGAATGGGTTTTGTCATTAATCTACATTTAATACTCCTAATTAGTGTCTGGAGATTGATGTGACGGGTAGTTAGCGAAATTTTGGTCCATGGACGTTTAGTTCGTGAGGTGAACTTTTGGGTCCTCTTTCAATGTCTATTAGGAGTATTGAACGTATACTAGCTACAAAAATAATTACATGAATGGACCAGAAATTGCGAGACGAATCCATTAAGTCTAATTAATTCGTCATTAAAGATTGATTAATGTAGCATGACGTTGTCTAATGTGTTGAAACCGCCCAGGAATGCGCGTTCCCGCAGCTCCCCCGTTGATGCGCTCGCTCTAGCTCTCACATGCCGCAACGGACAGAGGAGGAAGATGAACAGTAGAAGTTCCCGGCGCCGAACGCCGCGGCCGCCGAACGGCTTGTATCTTGGCTTTCTATTGATCAAAATGGAGTCGCCTCGGGTTACAAACAAGATGTACATGGCCTTTTGTAGCCCACAACTGACGATGCAGCACCCACACGATCGTCGAGCTTCCTGGGCACGCACGCCGGGCGACCCGGACTCTCCCACGTCCTGGCCACGAACGTCCGGGAGAATCGGTCCTCGAACTCATCGATCTGAGCTGGCGCTCCTCGCTGCCGCCAACCTCCACACGGCCGCCCATCCTTGCACCTGCAACCCTAACAACCACACGCCGCACGCGTCTGACTTGGCCACGGACCCGAACGCAAGCGCGCACTCACGCCGTCCTGGCCGGACATGGAACGCGCCCGCACGACGTTCCGACCTGACGTTGTCCATGGTGCGACCCCGAGCTCCAACTCGTGCACCACAGACACCAATTGATTCCCTAAAACTATGACTCAAACAGCCCTAACACGCTGGCCTCCATGAACACCCGTACACACATGATGAGCACGACGCCGACACGACACGCACATGCCGCAATCACGAACACCATGGCGTGGTTTATTCCAACATAATCATGGTATAATTAGACTCGTTAGATACGTCTCGGAAATTAAGGTAGGGGTTGTGGAATGAGTTTTATTATCAATCTATATTTAATACACTTAATTAATGTCCGGAGATTGATGTGACGGGTAGTTGCTAAAATTTTCTCAAATCTCCGCTACATTGGTACTCTTTGCAAGAGAGCCTCCAGGGTGCCACCGGTGCATCGTGCATGACCTTCTCTGCGAAGGTACGGACGTACGGCACAGCTTCTGCGTCCTCCAAACTCCTACCATAGCTCTGCTCCGTGCGCTGCTGGTTACTCCATGCGCAAGAGGGTTGTTTTCGTTTTCCAAAAAATAATTTTGACTAAATATATAAAAATACAATATCATTTATGATGTAAAACTAATATCATTAGATAGATATTTGAATCTAGTTTTTAATAAATTTATTTAAAAATACAAATATTGCATGTATTTTTTTACAAATAAGATCAAATTTGTGGCACGAAAATCAACAACGACGATGTTTTAGGGACGGGATGAAAACGGACAGGAAAACTCCTCTCTCTTCCATTACCACATTTTATCACCGAAAACGGGACCGGTTTCGGAATAGCCAGTAACGGAGCGGGAACGGGATGAACGAGATTACGAAAACGGGTCAGATCGTTTACTTAAGCGGGAACTTATACTCTGATACGTATGCACGTGATATTGTTGATTTTTGTTGATTTGCTAGTTGCCAACTACGTTTTGGAACCTCTAAGGACTCTTAGACTACTGATCTTTCATGAAACACATGGTTAGCAGAGTCCATAAAAAATAAAGGTACATGTTAATATATATTAAGTTTTTTTGAGCAAAAACGACTGTGGGGGAGTTCCCCACAGCAACTTCATCTAAATAAAAACCAGGGGATATTTACAAGAGAGGGGGGGAGGGGAAGATTACAACCCATTAAGTAACTGTCTCCAAAAACTGAATAAAAGAAGCACGTTTGTCCTCCGGTACTCTCACGAGATGGAGGTAGCCCTGGGACTTAAACCTATGTACCCACAGATGCACAGAGGTAGCTCCGTTGTCAAAAATCACAGAATTACGAATTTTTCAAATTTCCCAGGCAGCCATGATGAAAAATTCCAAGAAGAACTCTAGGTTTGAGCTCTGAAAAGCCAACCAGATCCTGTCAGTAACCTGCAGAGACAAATCCCAAACAAAACCCATCTTCTGCCAACAGTCCTGGACAAAAGGACATCCAAAGAAAAGATGATTTATGTCTTCCTCCAAATTCAAGGTGCATAGGACGCAAAACTCATTCGGTTGGACATTGTAATTTCTTCTGAGAAGCATGGATCTTGTGTTTAATCTATCCACAAAGATAAGCCAAAGGAAGAACTTGATGCGTGGGATGCATTTTGATTTCCAGAGAGACTTAAAGGCTGGATGAGTATGAAGATTCTGAAAAACCATCTGATAATACTTCCTTGATGAATAAGTCTGATTTCGCAAATGAACAACCAAGAATCCTTCTCAGTTGAGTTGTAGGGAACTGTGACAAGAAGGTCTTGTAACTGAGTTAGTTCATGATAAGCCTTCGGGCATAAAGGGAGATGAAACAAGGAATCAAGATCTTCAGCCACTATGGCATGTTGCACTGAAATGGCATCATTTCTTGCAAATGAAAAGAGCCTTGAGAATTTGTGAGCTAAAACCTCGTCTCACCAAAGATCATCCCAAAAAGTGACTGTTGAACCACTACCAGGTGAGCATTTTGCAATACCTCTATAGAGCACATGTAGCCTAAGAATATCCTTCCACCAAAACGAACCAATTTCAGGTGAAGCATGAGGGACTTTGATAGAGTAATATCTATGCCAGATCAAGTGAATCCAAGGGATGTTATGATGATTATAGAACTTATGGAGCAGTTTGAGTAACAGTGCATCATTTTGCAACCTAAGGTTTATAATTCCAAGACCACCTTTACTCTTTGGCTTTTGAACCATTGGCCAGGCAGCCAAGTTGCCCCCTTTCTTTTCAGGATTGTTCCCCCTCCAAAGACACTGCTTGCGAATCCTATCAATATTGTCAATCACCCCAACAGGAAGCTTAATAGAGCACATTGCATAAGTCACTCAAAAATGCGGCAAGTGCGGTGAGCAACCAACCAAAAATGAAAAAAAAAAGTCACTGTAGAGGATAGGACTGAATTAATCATTTCCAATCTGCCAGTATGTCATAAGTACATGGAGCAGGCATTGAGCCTTCTTTCAACTCTGTCCATTAAAGGGGTGAGATCTACCATGTGTGGTTTGGTAGTACCCATGGGCAGTCCTAAGTAGGTAAAAGGCATGGAAGCAATTTGACATCCAAGAACTGAGGCCAGGTCTGCCATTTTACTGTCTGAGACGTTACCATATTTATCTAATACGAGATAAAAATGGGTTTATCCCACTTAAAAACGGGTGGGATAGACCCTCAATCGCTTCTTGTTCTGCTACCAAATTTACCTGTAAATACGAAAAGCAACTCAAATATGGAAAACGGGACAGAAGTACAGAATGCTAAAAATCGGTTTCAACCTAAACCCTAAACCGTGACAGAAATGAAATATGGAAAATGGTGGTTCATCCGGTCCGTTTTCAACCTTAGACTGACTCCAACAAAGCATTGCAAAATGGGAGAGGCATTGGACCATTTGCCTTGCGCACAGTGTTTGCCTCATGCATGCAAAAAATCCGGTCTCCAACAGCGACATCACATCCAGCACCTCCCACTCTCCTCCCGCCGCCGCCCTTTCCCTCCCCTCCAGTCTTCGGCTGCCGTTGGCGTCGCCCCCTCCCCTCCTCCCATCGATGGCCGCAGCCACGCGTTCGATGCGGAGGCGGATAAGTTGGGGGTGGGGTCAGCGAGGAGGCGCGCCGCAGCTGGTTCCTCCTTCGCCACCAAATCGACCTCCACAGGCGTCGAATCGACCTACACAATCGTCGATTCGAGCTGCTCCGCTGCCGATTCGAGCTTTTCCACCGCCGAGGCGGAGGCAGTGCGAGGCGGAGGCGCCAGTTGTGGCACTAGAGTGCGTGGCGGGGTGCTCCAAGGCGGAGGAGTGGGACGGCGGCGGGGGCATCGTGCAGGATGGTGGAGGCCGTTCGCGTGGGCCACGCCGGCGGAGGGGCCGGCTCGCGGCGACACCTCTGTTGAGGTGCGCGTGCGGGACGGCCGCGAGCTGCAGGTCGGTGGGTCCCTTTCTGTCTTCTAGCTCGTGCTCGTCGTCCTCCTCTGCACCCTTCCCTCCTCTCTCTGTGTCTCTGCGCCCAGGTTGTCGTCGTGCAGGGCGCAGATCGATCGCCGCCATTGTCGGCCTCTGCTCCCCAGCCTGGTGCGCCACCTCCCACCCTCCTCTCCCCGACGGCCACTCCCGTAGCGGTCTCCTCCGAGCGGCACGGCGACGTGGCCAACCCGCTCGTCGCCTTCCTCTCGTCCCTCGTCCCTTGGCGGGAGCAACGACGGTCATTTGCATTCGAAGAGAGAGGGATTGCAAATGTGCATCGCCTCTCTCCTCCATTGTAAAATTAGCCTATCGGTTTGCCTCGTCTGTTGGAGCCGATGCCTATGTAAACAGTAGCCGTGGGAGAGGACCCATGGTTGTTGGACTCGGTTTTACACGGAGGGAGGACATCAACTCCATAGCAAAAATAGTACTACCTCCGTTCTTTTTTATTTGTCGCTGGCTAGTTCAAATATGAGCTAATGGACGTCAAATAAAATAAAACAGAGGGAGTATTAGTCAACGACCGTTGTCAGATGTTCAAATATTTATTGCCCGATGGGGTAAGGG
This sequence comes from Cenchrus fungigraminus, assembly GCA_036936925.1. NCBI lineage: Eukaryota > Viridiplantae > Streptophyta > Magnoliopsida > Poales > Poaceae > Cenchrus > Cenchrus fungigraminus. Next base: position 39,646,436 of record CM072778.1, on the reverse strand, counting down.
TAACTACTACTCGCTCCTAGTTTACTGTGGAGCAGAGAAGGAGGCGGAAGGAGCAATGCCGCCGCCACCGGAAGGGCAGCCCGCGAAATGCGACGGCCGGATCGACGCGGTCATCAGCCACTTCGTCCCCATGGGCTACGCCGCGCGCGACGTCCGCAGCGCAGTCGAGGCGCTCCTCGAGGTGACCAACGCTGCCCCCCTCCCTCGTTCCTTAACTTCTTCCTCCTGTATAGCACCAGTCGAGATCTCGATTTAATCACTGATGTGAACTGTAAACTGTTTGCTGTGGGGATTAGGTTCACGGCGGCGCTGTTGGGTGGCCATTCCTGGAGGAAGGCTCCTACCAGGTTGTGCAGGACTTGCTGTTGGAGGAGGAGGAGGAGGAGGTGAAGCTGCTGCTGCTGCAGGATGCGGAGCTAGAGCCTCAGGTCAGCATCGACCTCTGTTGATATCTGTTCACTGTTCTTCCATACTCTTGCAGACGAAATGCCCCAATGTAGGCACCTAAACAAAAACGTTAGATGTTGGAACATTGCTAATGTGAAATACTACCCATACTAGCACTGTGCCAACTTTTGAAATTGAAATACCATGGTTTGTCAGATTTATCTTACTGCTACCAAACCAATCTTGTTCTCACTCAGTGTGACATATCACTCAGACAGGCTTATCATCTGATGCTTGAAAACTTCCTGAAATATCACCATTTCTTCTTGACGAAATATTCTGTTGTTTCTTTTTATTTTCTTGTTTGTTAGAATTCCCATCACTGTCATATAGAACAGATGTCACTAGTTCAGTTCACAGCATAGAGTCTACAAGCCTCGTATGCAAATTGCAAAAGGATCTAGCACGCAGGCCTGTTACATTTTTTTAAGCATATATAGAAAGTTCAATCCTGCCCTTGAGAAACAACCACTGAAAAGGCACAACTTTTGCACCTATCGAGTTTCCAACATGTGCCAATTGAGTTCTACCATAGATTTCCACTCACCTCCATCAACTGTCCAGGTGAACCTTGCTCTCCATGCTGGCTTCAACGTCCCATCATTGTGAATCACCCAGTGAGATAAACTCTGGTCTCTCAGCTATATCCTTCAGTGTCAAGGACCAGTAATTGGCTCAAGATGTTTTGCAGGGCATACCTGCTCTAAGTTTTTTTTAATGACGCGGAGAATGGTTGCCATTGCTGCAACAAACAGCTCTGTCTGCCATTCTGTAAATACTCTGTTGTTTCTCTATTTTCAGATATGCTAATCCACTAAAGTCATTACTGTATCAAATGACCCTTTGCCTTTTTCTTTTTTGGAACCTGTCTCATAAGTCACAACAAGTTTAACTGTTTCACGGTGAGCACATCCTGGTGGTGTGTAACGCTGAAACAACTGATATTTGACCAACAATCAACTTGATGTTAATCAATAATCATGGTTTGAATCCAGTGAACTTTCCGGAGGTGTAAAATGCCTAACATGATTTCTTTTTCTATTTGAATGTTTAAACTGTTTAGTCAAATATAGAAGTGATGTTTGCACAAGAATCCATCTTGAGTATTACCATGCATTGTTATAACAGCCACATTAGCAGATTACCTACTCACAATAACAAGTCAACACACAAAGAATCTATATGTTTCTTCTCGTTGCATTGTAACCAAGATTCTTGTTTGAATGTTTTGCCATCCAATCATAATTTTATGTTGGCTGACTTTTCTGTCTGCACTCTACAGCAACCAGAAACAGCAGGGTCGAACCAAGTATCACCAGAACATGGCATGCAAATATCACAAGTGTGTAGTGAGCCACCACCAGAAACTAGTGCAGTGCTTGAAAAGTCCAAGCTGCTAGCTTCGCCTAACAAATCGCCTGTTCACAAAGCAGTACTACCATTCCCTACTGCTACAAGCACTGCTCGTCTAAGGCCTCCCACCCATGGATGGATTAGCACCGAGAGTGAGTCTGAGAGTGAATCAGATGACGGAGAAATACTGTCTGCTGAATCAAATCCTGCAGAAACCTTGCTTTCTAAGAGGAAGCGACCATGTAGGTCGCATGAGCACTCCAAATGGTAATGATTCTAAACCTCAAACCGTGCAATCTACTTGCTCTTTCTAGGAACTCCAAACATATAATTTCAATTTGAGGTATGATAAATGTTTGGCATGTCAGATCTATTTATCTGAACATACCACAAGTTCAATAGTATCTTTCTGGAAGAACTGCAAAGTTTTGCTGAATATGCAAAAAAGGAGGAAAACGGCTATCGTTTTTCTTTTAAGGAAAGGGCCCTTGCTGCCTTGACATCAATGTATCCATGTTTTTAAAGCTCATGCAGTCAAATCAGAAGGCAGAGAACTTCTTGAAAAAGTTCACATAATGATTTCATAGATTGGAACAATGAAGTCTAGCAGAAGCTTTGGTATATTATTAGTGGGGATCGGCCTACACTATTGCGCAAAGGATTGTCCTTCGAAATGGTTTCCATACTATTTATCCATATTACGGCCACATCAAATGTGTACTGCATATGAATTCTTAAGCCTTCATCCTTAATTTAATCCCTGATGATTGTTGTCTTTTAACCTCACAGAAAGGCTGATATGAAGGTTGCAAGATAGTGCTGGAGTTATACTGCAGGGAGATGCTATGGTCCATGAATCAATTTGCACCTTTATTTTGTATGTAATCTAGTAGAATTATCAAGGAGAGAGCAAACAGATTGAAATGGAACTGCTGTTTGGTTGCACAACACAACAAAGGAACATATGCTTACTAACATGGATCCATCTCTATGTTGTTTATCTGCTTGTTAGCACCCAAAATTGGCAAGTCTGGTCTGGCCAGACCTGTGGGTCCCACCGGTCAGACTGATGTGGTCAAAGACCATAAAATACAATTTAGACTTCACCATTGGATAGATCTCGTCGAGTAGATCAAGATTCATATGTGAAACGTCCAAATCAGAGTCCAGTCGAGGGAGATATGACTTATACAAGATCTGACCGGTGCCCTCATGTCCGAACCAAAACGAGGAAACCTGATAGATTTAGGCTTGTAAAAGTATTTTCTTTTGGGGCAAGACCTCTCCACCCTATAAATATAAAGGGTCACGGCCGATTGAGGTGTCCAATCGATTAAAAACACTTTCGTCTATCTTTTTACCTTTTCTCTTTGCACAAGCTTTTCCAATCAAAATTTGTTGTTCCTCCTTTGTCTCTACGTCGATTGAGGGCGTTCTAGGTGGCTTTGCCGACCCTAGAGCAAACCTACGTGAGCCGCCCCGACGGGATCCTGCCCGGGCGACGTTCGAAGGTCTTTCGCCAGTTCACCCCGGCGGCACATGTCTGACCAGTGCTTCGCACAGGTCTAACCGGTGGTTTATAAAGGTCTGACCGGTGCCTACGCAGAGGTGCTGCAGCGAGCCCCTCCGCGTTGTTGTTGGACGTACACTTGCGCCAACAAATTTGGCGATTCCGCTGGGGAACAAGGAAATTCAATCGGCTGCCATGGTCGGTAAACTGCCTGTACCCTCTAAGGTTGACGCCCAAAACATTGCAAGCCCGAAAGTTGATCAAACATCAGCTGAAGAGCAGAAAGCACTTGAAGTCAGGAGGAAGATTCATAAACAAAAGGAGCGGGAGATCCTGGAGTTGGAAGAAGAAGCCATAAAGCAATACATCTCGCACTTCTCTGTGGATGGACAAGGGAACGTCAAGAAGGTCAAGGATGTCGTCATCGATATTCCCGCGCTCAAGGTACAATCTGATGCTCCTCCTGAAGTTAATTCAGATGTTGCCAATATGATTGATGGGGCTGTTTGTGCTAGCTTAAATAACAAAATTCTCGTTTAGATCGTATAGAGGCCAAATTTGGTAAACAATTTTCTTGTAATGATATTAATGCATCTACTTCTAATACCGAAAATTCTAAAGATAGCACACTAGATGATTTTTCAGACTTGCATATACCTAAAGTCCCCATTGGTGCATCGTCAATCCACCACATACATAGCCGGACCACTATTGGTGCTTCGGCTGGTGGAGGGAGTGCAATGGCCGCTACTAATGCTATGATGCCGCATATATAGCGAGCAACCCATAAGTGCATATGTTCCTAATAGTTCGTTGCAGCATGTTCCTAATACATTACCGAACCAAACATCAACATATAGCACACCACAACCTACTGTAACTCGAGCACCACATCCTGGATAGGCTAGACCTAGAACCGTTTTGGGGACAGAGGGATTTAGAGAAGAGATACTCTGAGATATTTAGGCAAACTTTTGGTATAAAGCCTAAAACTAAGAGTCGGTCGTATCAAAGACCGTATCCTGAGAATTATGAGTATATCTCCTACCCACAAGGATTTAAAATACAAGAGTTTACTAAATTTAGTGGGGATGATGATAGAAGTACATTAGAGCATATATGCCAATTTACTATACAATGTGGTGCTACTGCTTCTAATGATATTTGTAACATGAAATTGTTTCCTTTATCTCTATCGGGTGATGCATTTACTTGGTTTATTTCTTTGCCACCCAATTCAGTTTACACTTTTTCTAATATAGAAAATAAATTTCATGATTATTTCTTTACTAACGAAACTGAGTTGAAATTGTCACATCTTGTATCGGTTAGGCAGAAGTCTAATGAATTTGTTTCTGAGTACATTAGAAGATTTAGAGACACTAGAAACTGATGCTATAGTTTGACAATTTTTTATAGAGACCTAGCTGATCTTGCTTATTCTGGTTTGCTTGATATCCATAAAGAGATGCTAGATGGTCAAGAATTCTTAGATGTTAGTCGGTTGTTGCAAAAAGCTTTACCTAATGAAACCGACTTAAGCAACTAAGAGTTCAAAAAAACTAATGAAAAGTCTAATCGTCCTATTTATTATGCATCAGATTATTCGGACGATTAAGACAATAATGTTTAAACTGCTGAATTTGTATGGTCAAATAAAGATAAACCTAGCACTTGTGATTCTTTAAAGCCAGTCCGTAAGAATCGGCAAGAAGAAGTTAAGTTTACTTTTGATGTAGTCAAGTGCGATAGGATTTTTGATGAGTTGTTGAAAGCTGGGAAAATTACAATAACTCATACTATACTGCCACTAGAAGAGTTGAAGAGACATGCTTATTGTAAATTTCATAATTCTTATTCTCATGAAACTAATGATTGCAATGTATTTCATCGGCAAGTGCAATCGACCATTAATGAAGGTCGTTTGACTTTTCATGCTATGCAAGTCGATCATAATCCCTTTCCGATGAATACTCTTGAGCTAAACAATCCAAAAGTGCTAATTCGGCCGGATCAAGCTGAAAAAGCTAAAGGAAAGAATGTAATCATTGGTGAGCAAAGGTCTGAAATGAATGTGCATGACAAGCTACCAGAGGATACCCCCAAGGTTGCATTGAAGGCTTCAACACTCGGGGGCAAGGCAAGACAAGGAAGACCGACAGCACGCTGACCGGTCTGATCGGTGTCCCAGACCGGTCTGACTGGTGCCCCAGAGATGTCCCAAGCTTAAGAAAAGGGTGAAGCCGACCTTCGAGGTGCTTTTGGCCAAGTACAAGAAGAAAGGAGCAAGCCAAAAGCAAAGGAGTCAGCCAAGTAAAAGTAAAAATTCGAAACTTTCAAAAAAAATTAAAATATACCTTATTCTTGCAAATCTCAAGAAAATTATGTTGTTGCACCTTGTTCATATGCTGGACCGACCTCACCATGATCCTGGTCATATCCTTGTTTTTATTCACCTTTAGATTATGCTAATTTATATATGCACTCATATATGATTCAATATCCTCCTACATATGTAAATCATAATTCAATGCAAAGACCATTTGTTGTTGACAATAATCTAGTCGAGAGTGTATCCATTAACTCTAAAGGAGGTCACAAGGACAACAATGAATCAAAATACTTACAGCCAAGGTGGTGTCCCTCAGGCTTAACTCATACACAAAAAAGGAGATTGCAACAGATGCGGAAGCAAGGATCAATGGAGCAACGAGTAGCAGTGATACCAGCAAGGTCAGCAGCTACTAAGCAGGTATGGAGGCCGAAAAAATTGTTCCATGAGTTGAAAGCAAGTCTATGGCCGATAAAGCAATTATCGCCCTTAGAAGCAAAATATGGGAGATGCATTGTTGATCATCATCTTCAGCCAATTTTAATCTTTGTGAATGTTTACTAGCACGCAATCTTTACCAGAAATAGGGGGGCATATGTTCGCACCTAAAATTGGCAGGTCTGGTTTGACCGGTCAGACTTGCGGGTCCTACCGGTCAGACCGGTGTGGTCAAAGACCATAAAATACAATTTGGACTTCACCATTGGATAGATTTGGTCGAGTAGATCAAGATTCATATGTGGAACGTCTAAATCGGAGTCCGGATGAGGGAGATATGATTTATATAAGATCTGCACGCCGAGTGCACCCCGGTGCCCCTGACCGGTCTGACCGGTGCCCTCCTATTCGAACCAAAACGACGAGTCCTGATAGATTTAGGCTTGTAAAAGGATTTCCTTGCGGGGCAAGACCTCCCCACCCTATAAATATAAAGGGCCACGACCGATTGAGGTATCCAATCGATAAAAACACTTTCATTTATCTTTTTAACTTTTCTATTTGCCCAAGCTTTTCCAATCTATTACTTGTTGTTCCTCCTTCGTCTCTTCGTCGATTGAGGGCGTTCTAGGTGGTCTTGCCGACCCTAGAGCAACCCTACATGCGCCGCCCCAACGAGATCCTACCCAGGCGACGTTCGAAGGTCTTTCGCCGGTTCACCCCGGCGACACAGGTCTAACCGGTGCCTCGCACAGGTCTAATCGGTGCACACCAGTCTTACCGGTGGTTTGGTGCCTATGTAGAGGTGCTGTAGCGAGCCCCTCCACGTTGTTGTTGGTTGTACACTTGCGCCAACACTACTATTACATTGCAAAACCCATAAGAGATGGGCCTACAAGCAAAGGAGTCAAGGGGGCAAGTGAGTGTGGTTTTGCTCTGTCTCTGGGGGTGTTTGATTCATTCTTCTGTCAGCCAAGCTGTCTCAAGAATTGCTAAGAAGCCCAGCTTTTGGCATCCTCGATTTTATCACTAGAATTCTTAGAACATGTTCGGCTGATAGATTGAATAGTATTATGTGAGAGGAAATAAGCCGAAATAAGCTAAGGCTAGATAAGCCGAACGGGCTCTTACCAGTCGGAGCCACGCACGGCGAAGATGCCTCCTCGCCGCAGGGCCACCCTTCTCGGTGGGCACTGGGAATGGGAATCTCGTCGTTGTTGGGTACTGCATTTCGTAAGAGCCCCTTCAGACGATGAAGGAACCTTGTAGGAGACTTTTTCACTTCAAGCAATGGGTCTGTTCGTCTGGATTATCAGCCACCAGACAGTAGTATTTTTCTCTCAGAACAAATCAACAGTACTTTTATATCAGAACAAACCAGCATGAGCCTACCAACTACTAGCCAAACGAACAGGCCGAATATCATTCGAAGGTGTGACTGACGATTTAATGAGGCTGGTACGATGTCCTTTTGAGTGTAGGGTTGCTTCGACGTACGAAGGGATAGGGGTGAGTCCTCGAAACTACGAAGAAGCTTACAATACCTTGAGGGCTCACGGCGTCGGTCATGGGGCCATGTATGAGTCAATGGATGCGCGGAGGCGGATCCTGAGGATCTATGGATTGAAACTATAACCCACCAGTCGCCTAGTTAATAGCCCAACAACATCAAACCTTAACACAACCCTTTTCCACCTCCAGCCGCTACCGCCTCCCGTGACCTACCGCCGCCGCCATGGCCGGCCTCCCTGCGCCCCCGCTGGCACGATTGGCCCACCGTGGCCTTCTGGGCAGGGTTTTTTTCCCGACGGGTCAGGTGAAACCACCGCCCTCCAGTTCTGGTTTACCGAACCGGTTTCACTGGGAACCGGAAAAAACCGGTGGAATTCAAATTTTCAAACCAAGACGACAGTTCAATCAGTTTGTACCGGTAAGCCGCCCGGTTTGACCGGTAACCGATCGTTGAACAAAAAAACGAATCAGTGAAGAATTTGGCGTGTTTTCAAATTTTAATTCAAAATTGGAAAATAAAAGAAAATTTTCTAAAAATATTTCAAGGTGCGTAGAATCTAATGGTGTCAAAAATTTTCAAATATTAGTGCATTTAGTATTTTTTGCGGCATATTAGAAGTTGAACCGGGGGAATTTTCTTCTTTTTTGTTGAACTTCTAATGCCTGCAAATTATACTAAATGAATGAATATTTGAAAAAATTTGACACAATTAGATTCTACGCACCTTGAAATATTTTTGGGAATTTTTTTGGAAATTTTCATCTTTTTGAATTGAAATTTTAAATTTTGAATTTGGGCGGTTGGGAACCGGCCGGAACCGGAATCGGGCCGGTCCGGTCTGGTTCAACCAGCAAACGCGGTAAGCCGGCTAGTTCCCAACGATTTTTAAACCTGCTTTTGGGTGCGGGTGCCGGAGCACTGCTGGGTGGTGCCGTCGCGGCCTCCCGCGGGGGCTCGCCAGCCATCGTGTTGTCACAACCCCCGCGCGCGCGGTCATCGTGGCTTGCGCTGCCGGACGGTGCGCCATCTGCTATTGTGAAGAAGAAGCAGCAAAATGTAAAAAAATTGAAATTGTTTTACAAAAAAATGTTGAAACATTTAATGTTGGTGAAAAAGTTTTGGAAAAATGTTAGATTCAACATTTTCTCTACACAAATGTTGGTGCAACTTTTTCCAAAAAAATGTTGGTCAACTTTTTTATGAAAAATGTTGTTCAACTTTTTGTTTGAAAAATGTTCTAATATTTTTTAAAATATTGTAACATTTTTTATTTAATAGTCATTTTAATAGCCATGAAGTGGGATGGCTGGAAACCATTGACTATCAATATTAGGTGGGCTTTGGTGGGCTGAAAGTTTCAACCCTTTCCATCTTCCACAAGACATATAGGAGCCTCCGGTGGACCTGATGGAAGGGGAGCAAGTTGATGATCATGTGCTTGATGAAATATATGGGCCTAGCCCATCTAGTATTTCAGAATATCCAAATAAATCTCAAAAGCCCATGTGAGCATAAGCAAATGGTGGGTGTGCCACCATCTTTCATTGCCACATTGCTAGTGGAAGGTGTTGGAAGTAATTATACTTGTCTTGTAAACCACGGCTGTGACCGTGTCTGTGTGTTGTTAAAATAGCCAGGAGATAAATCTGAATAGGAGATAGAGTTGGTTAGGATTGTCTCGGTCTCTCAACAACTAATACCTGCACAAATTGTGATGTTATTAACTCGTGTGTGTTCTGCTTAATTCAAATATTCATCATCATTGAGCTATCCCAAATTCATAGTTGAAGTTGGAATTTTATGTAAGCATAATAATCATTAAGCTGAGGATCTCTATACCTAGGACACCAACTCACTTTAAAATTACTTACCCCTTTTAATTTGTAGTTACTTAGTGCGATTGGTCCTTTCGACAGTAGAGCCGCCTTCTTACCTCCGGGTGGCAGAGCCCACCAACAGCTGAAATGGACTTCCGGGTGGTAGAGTCTACAAACAAATGAAGTTCAGACCCTCATGTTCTGATTAAGTGATAGAGTCAACCTTTAGTAACTGCGGTTTTCGCAAGTACAACGCCTCTCGCCTTCCAGGTCTACCACTGGTCAAGGAAGCAGTGATGGGAATAGGAGAATGTCTGTTTGGTGTCTGCGCAGGTGCACATGCCCCGATCGCTCCAAGGCTGGGCCGCGGGGGTCACATAGGAGACCAGTGGCAATCTGGTTCCCCAAAAGTGAAAACCGCACCGTAGAAATGCTGCGTGGATGGATGTATGATCTCGGACCGTGCATCATTCACTGGTCGTCCAGTGTGCACATTTCTTGGAAAAACTCCTCCATGGGGAAACGCTGGTCGGATAGTTGTTCATGGTTGCTCTTTGCTCCTCAGCTGACACGGTTAGAGTGGTAAAGGGTTGACGAGGGCCCGGATTAGACCCCCTTTAAACAGCAAGATAATCACTCTCGAGATGGAGTCATCTGACATCATTGACAATGTGAAGGTCAAGATCCAGCGTAAGGAGGACTGCAGATCCCTGTCAAGACCTTCACTGGCAAGACGCCTTGTCTCCGACCAGTGGGAGGCTTCTCCGATAAGTCTCCGACTGGGGGGTGGCTTCTCCGACAAGTCTCCGCCCTGCACGAGGAGTCACCGTCCCGCACGAGGAGTCTCCGCCTCGCCTCCGACAAGCTACTCGTTCGCACGAGCAGTTTCCGTCTCCGACCAAGACACGGCCCACGCGAACGTGGTGCCACCTCGACGCACGGGCTCCCCCACGACGACGCGTGGGGCGCCGGTTCCCAACGCTATGCAAACACACCAGCTGGCGGCACGCGCGGGCGGCCGGCTCTGACAAGAGCCGTAATGCGGTACTGTTCGGCCGCGCGGCCCCCGACGTGCTGTCCCGTCTGACTCTGCGGCACGCCAACTCCGCCAGAGGTACTCGAGTGCCCCCTATAATTAATGCCTGCCTACGTTTAGGTCCTAACGTGGCGGACTCATCCCACACTCAGACGGGTCAAGTCAGCACCAAAGAACTCGGAGGAAGCGCCAGGTGCCCGGAATGAACAGCGTAACCTAGCCACGCGGCGGCCTCGCATGCCTACACAGCTCAGCCTCCTTTCAATGCACCCTGGCAGACAGCGACGTGCAAGAAGACCTCCCGGCTGCGTAGGACTGTAGCTTTTACTTGTATTCCCCTTTTGCCCCTCCCCCTTGCATCTATAAAAGGGAGAGGAGGGCAACCGTCACAAGGGCTGACGAACCGAACACTCACACCCCAGGGACTTGGGCTCGACACCCTCTCCCGACCAGTTTGTAACCCCTACTACAAACAATCCTAGTGCAAGAACACGGCAGCACGATACTGGACGTAGGGTATTACTCCTCAGAGGCCCGAACCAGTCTAAATCCTGGCGTCTCTCGCGCTAACCATCCGGGTCGGACACACGATCCGATACAAATTTACTGCTCGACGGTAGAGAACCCCGATAGTTGGCGCGCCAGGTAGGGGCACGTCGTGTGTCTCGCCGAACTTGACCACGACCCGGATGGAGGGCCGCGGGGTTTCGCTAAGTCCCGGGGCCACCATGCTCTTCGGCCCCCTCGGCTTCGTCTACACCGGGCAGGCGGAGTCCGTCATCGGGCGCACCTTCGCCCGACCTGCCCACCCCCAACGCCTTGACAACGACGGCGGGGCGCGCAGCGTTCGTCCGAGGCTTCTCGGGCGAGACGATCATGGCCATGTTGGGGCCGAACCCAACACAGGAGCGTTTTAGGCTCGCCGCCTACTACCTCACCAACTTAGCCTTCCAGGCCAGCGGGGCCGAGCCGCTGGCCTAGGGCGAGTTCATGGAGTGGTACACCGCCATGTACCCCCATGGACAGCAAGGCCTCCCGGACGACCCGGTGACGACCTACGTGGACGCGCTGCGAGCGTCCTACACCACCTCGGGCTCCGCGACGGCCCGACGGGCACCACCAGCACCCGCGCACGACTTCACGCCCGAGTGTTTCGTTTGCGTGGCGTCGAGCTCTACCAGCTCCACGGACGCGGAACCAGCACCGCGCCGCCGTGCCACGGATGCCCAGTGCCTCGACGAGCTCGCCGAGGCCAGATGCCAGCTCGATGAAGAGCTGGCCAACCTTCACTAGGAGCTCGGGGAGGACCGCGGGCCGCGCAACCCGCAACCAGCCCCACAGCCAGTCCCGGTGCGGGAACAACGCCGCGAAGGAGACGGCGAGCGGCAGGAGCGTCGCCCCGCAGCCAAGCAGTCTAGAGCCCATGCTCCGACACCGCCGGCCCGAGGACACGCGCGCGACAACAACCGACGCGTCAACGAGGACGCCCACGTCGACGGTGACGCCCCGCCACACTTCAGGCGGGCGTCGCAGAACTTGGCAGCTGCTGCCATGCGGCTGCGCAGAGGCGGCCACCCCCGAGGAGAGGAGGGTGCGACAGCAGCTCAAAGCCCTCCTCGAGACGGCGGCGCAGCAGGCGGAAAGCTCTGCGTCACGCCAGCGGTCGGCGCGCGACGAGAGACTAGCACCCTCCGCGCACCGCCAGAACCCGTCCCCCTCGCGGCATCGTAGCCACGGGGAAGGAGCTGGAGGGTCAGTGGTCACGCAGCGCCTCGGACCCAATCACGACGCACGTGATACCATCGAGGCTCGCCGCTAGCGTCGACAACTACGGCTACAGCGACAACCGCGACCACCGCGATGAGCGCCGCCCGCGCCAACAAGACGACCGGAGGCACGGAGGGCGCTACGATAGCGATGACGACCGTGATCGCAGCTGGTCGCCGGACTAGAGGGGCCCACAGGCCTTTGGTCAGAGTGTGCGGGATGCGAAGTTCCCTTCACGCTTCCGAGCTCCGACAAACGTCCCTAGGTACGACGGGGAGACCAACCCGAGCGTGTGGTTGGAGGACTACCGGCTCGCATGTCACGCGAGTGGAGCGACGGACGACCTCTTCATCATCAAGAACCTGCCGCTCTACCTCGGCGACTCTGCGCGGACATGGCTCGAGCACTTGCCCCGCGGCAAGATCAACGACTGGGCGGAGTTGCGCCGAACATTCGTCGGCAACTTCCAGGGCACGTACGCCCGCCCCGGCAAGCAGTGGGAGTTGCGCAACTACAAGCAACAGCCAGGGGAAAGTCTGCGCGACTACATCTGGCGCTTCTCCAAGCGGTGCACCGAGCTCCCCGGCGCGACGGACAACGATGCCATCTCGGCGTTCCAAAACGGCACGACCTGCACCACCCTCATCCATCGACTAGGGCGCCGGACTCCCCGAACTACTCGGGAACTCCTCGACATCGCGACCAACCACGCGGACGGTGAGGAGGCGGTCGCGGCGACTTTCAACACCCCACAGGGCAAGGGGAAACAAATCGTGGACCACGGCGAGGGGCCGTCCTCACACCACAAAAAGAAGAAGAAGAACGACAAGCATCGCCGTGACGACAATCTAGTCGCGGCGGTCGAGCGCAAGGCCTCGCGTCCCAAGATCAACCCGTCCAAGGCCGGTCCCCCGAAGGACCACTTCGAGAAGCTCTTGGAGGCACCATGCACCCACCACGAGGTGCTCGTCAAGCATGCGCTCAAGGACTACCGTTTGATGAAGAACTACGTCAACAGCACGCTCAAGCCAAAGGCGGTAGATCCACAGAAGAAGACCGTGCCGCTCCCCGACAACGACGATGATGATGCAGGAGCCCAGTACCCGGGTGAGGACGGGGCGGTCCACATGATCTTCGGTGGGTCCTCGGCGCGACCTTCAAGGCGCCAAGAGAAGCTCATACGGCGTGGGGTCTACAACGCCGAATCCGCGACGCCGTCGTACCACAAGTGGTCGGAGGTTCCGATCACCTTCGACCGCAAGGACCACCCCGACCGTGTGCCGCAGCCAGGGAGCTACCCACTAGTGGTAGCACCCTTGTTCAGGACCAAGCGGATCCACAAGGTCCTGATGGATGGAGGGAGCGGCATCAACGTGCTCTACGCGTCAACGCTCGATGACATGGGCATCCCGCGGTCCCAGCTGCGGCCATTGACCACGCCATTCCACGGGGTCGTCCCTGGGATGGAGGCACTCCCAATCGGGCAGATCGATCAGCCCGTCACATTCGGAACGTTGCAGAATTTCTGAACAGAAACCCTCACCTTCGAAGTGGTGGGGTTCCCGGGGACGTACCACGCCATCCTCAGGAGGCCGGCCTACGCGAAGTTTATGGCCGTGCCCAATTATACGTACCTCAAGCTGAAGATCCCCACTCCGAAGGGGGTCATCACGGTGGGGACTACGTTCCAGCACGCGTTCGAATGCGATGCTGAGTGCTTTCAGTTCGCTGAGGCACTGATCCATTCCGAGAGGCTCCATGCGGAGCCTCCATCTGACAACCGGGAGATCCCCGAGTGGTCCAAGCGTGCGGCCTGCTCTTTCGAGCCCGCCAAGGACGTCAAGGATGCGGCCGTCTCCGACGATGGCCGCACGCTCCGTATCGGGACGGCGCTCGATCCTAAATAGGAAAACGCGCTCGTCGACTTCCTCAAAGCGAACCTCGATGTGTTTGCATGGAAACCCTCTGACATGAAGGGGATCCCGAGAGAGGTTGCCGAGCACAAACTGAACATCAAGCCGGGATCGAAACCAGTGAAACAGCGCCTCCGCCACTTCAACGACGAGAAGTGCAAGGCGATCGGCGAGGAGATCAAGAAGCTCCTTAGTTCAAGGTTCATCCGTGAAGTATTCCACCCCGAGTGGCTTGCTAACCCTGTACTTGTAAAGAAGAAGAATAAGAAATGGAGGATGTGTGTTGACTATACCAGCCTTAACAAGGTATGTCCCAAGGATCCGCTTCCTTTGCCTCGCATAGATCAGGTAGTCGATTCAATAGCTGGGTGCGAAACCCTCTGTTTTCTCGATGCGTACTCCGGGTACCACCAGATAGTGATGTGCATAGCGGACCAACTCGCGACCTTGTTCATCACTCCGTTCGGCGCTTACTGTTACAAGACGATGCCCTTTGGGCTCAAAAACGCGGCTGCCACGTTCCAAAGATGCATGCGATGCGTATTTGGAGATCTCATAGGATGAATCATCGAGGCGTACGTTGACGATATCGTGGTCAAGTCGAAAAAGACCGGCGATTTGGTCCCAGACCTCACGGAGGTATTTTCGAAGCTGAGAGAACACGGGGTGAAGCTTAACCCCGAGAAATGCATTTTCGGGGTCCCGAGGAGTATGCTCCTTTGCTTTGTCGTGTCAGAACGCGGCATTGAAGCTAATCCCGAGAAGATCTCAGCCATCACGGACATGGGACCAATCCAAAATCTAAAAGGCGTACAGCGCGTCACGGGCTACCTCGCAGCTCTCAGCCGTTTCATCGCTCGGCTCGGAGAGCGTAGCCTACCGCTGTATCGGCTAATGAAGAAGTCCGACCACTTTGCGTGGACACCCGAGGCACAGGAAGCACTCGATTCCCTCAAGAATCTCTTGAAGAGCCCACTGATACTCACGACCCCAGCGCCGGAAGAGCTGATGCTTCTGTATATCGCCGCGACGACCCAGGTGGTCAGCGCTGCATTGGTGGTTGAACGAGAAGAACCCGGGAGGTCACTCAAGGTGAAGCGCCCGGTCTATTTTGTGAGTGAGGTACTCTCCGACTCGAAAACCCGCTACTCGCAAATGCAAAAGCTCGTATATGCTGTCTTGATCACCAAGCGCAAGCTTTGCCATTACTTCGACGCGCACCCCATCACGGTGGTATCCAAGTATCTGCTCCGAGAGGTGATCCAGAACCCCGAGGCCGAAGGGAGGATAGCCAAGTGGGCGCTCGAGCTGATGGGGCAAAACATCTCATACGCGCCACGGAGTGCCATCAAGTCGCAGGCACTGACAGACTTTGTCGCTGAGTGGACGGAGATCCAAACTCCGCCGGCACCCATCGAGCACGAGACATGGACAATGTACTTCGACGGCTCGGTCATGAAAGAAGGAGCGGGAGTAGGCCTTGTCTTCATCTCGCCTCTGGGCGTGCGTATAGAGTCCATGGTTCGACTACACTTCCCCGCCTCCAACAACGTCACCGAGTACGAGGCACTCCTCAACGGCCTTCGAATCGCGGTCGAGCTCGAGATCCGTCATCTTGAGATCAGAGGAGACTCAGAGCTTATCGTGGATCAAGTCATGAAAGAGAAAAATTGTGTAGATCCGAAGGTGGCGGCATATTGTCGAGCCGTACGCGAGTTGGAGGACAAATTCCATGGGCTCGAGCTTCATCATGTGCTACGTGACCACAACAAGGCCGCGAACGTCCTCACCAAGGCCACATCAAGCCGCAAGCCGGTGCCACATGGCGTGTTCGCAAGCGATCAGCACGCACCATCCGTGCGCGTCGAAGGGGAACGCCCATCAGAGCAAGAGGGGCCGGAAGTCATGGAGATCGACCAGCCGCCCGAGCAGAACCTTGAAGATCCAGATTGGCGCTTCCCCATCCTCGAGTGGCTTGTCGAAGGGAAGCTGCCTTACGACCAGACGGAGGCGCGTCGTATCGCACGGCGAGCCAAAGCCTTCGTCCTTATTGAGGGCGAGCTCTACAAGCGGGGTGCAGCAGGCATACTTATGCATTGCATCTTGGGAGATCAGGGCAAAGAGCTACTTCAGGAGATCCACACCGGAACATGCGGACATCACGCCGGCCCGAGAACTCTTGTCGGGAAAGCTTTCCGACAAGGGTTTTACTGGCCTACTGCTGTGGCGGACTCCAAGGACATCGTGCGGCGTTGCGAGGGATGCCAATTCTATGCTCGACAAACTCACCTCCCCGCGCAAGCGCTTCAGACCATCCCCATCACATGGCCTTTTGCTGTGTGGAACCTCGACATGGTGGGATCGCTCCGACAAGCGCCCGGGGGCTTCACGCATCTGCTCGTGGCCGTCAACAAGTTCTCCAAGTGGATCGAGGCTCGACCCATCGTGAAGGTCCGCTCCGAGGAGGCCGTAGCGTTCTTCACAGACATCATCTATCGCTTCGGCATACCAAACACGATCATCACCGACAATGGCACCCAGTTCACGGGGAAGAAATTCCTCAACTTTTGCGATGACAACAACATTCGCGTGGACTGGTCCGCCGTGGCGCACCCAAGGACGAATGGGTGTTGACATTGCTAACGTCATCGACTAGAAACAGATATAAGATCCATCTCTATCGACAGCGCCAGAAATGCAAAGGTATATCTTAACATGATGCTAAGTGTATATCAGATGTTGCTTTCAGATAAACTAAAAGATAAATCCAATATGGGTCATAGCACAACTCGATCTAGGTTGTCATCCCTGACAGAAGTGCCACTAAAACACATGGATTGGTACTCTTACATATGCCTTAGATCTCTAGATAAGAAAATATATATATGTGGGTATCCGCAAGCGCACAGATATGAATATACCATTGTAGCATTTTAACCAGGAGTAAAACCAGGTATCGTATTTATATTCTACCTCAGGGAAAGAAGCCTTTTATCTATAATAACAAATACATGCATATCTCTCAGTTGTGTAATGTAGAGTGGCCAAAATATATCAATTACTATAAACAGGTGTAAGTCACATAAAGATAATAATAATGATAGCATTGATCAAGTCATAACATAGTGAGCCACCAAAAAGTGTCAATATAGAGAGGGAAGCGTATTCACAGCCTAGTTAGCGAGGATACTCCTCGGTAACCCTAAACTATATGTCAATGCAAATTATGATTAGTGCAATACATTTTACAATCATGGAAGAAGAACTACTATACTAATGCATGGGGAGACTAATCAGGAGGATCAAGACCGAAACTCGAAACAACCCAAATAGTATAAGGCTCCACTAGTCCTACACACGGGGGGTGGATTGCAAAGGACTCAATAGTGCTGTCACCACCATGATCTACCACACGACCCGGCATGTAGGGTGCAATCGCACGTAAGTACAGTATAAGCACCACGCTTACACTATCTTTACCACTCACCCGTGTTAACAGATGATCTAGGTGAGGGCTATACGACTCCATACACGAATATAAAGGTAAATCAACTATGCTAAACATGTAATCATAATAAGCACCAAAGCACATAATCTCGAATATAATCATTGATAAGAACATATGTCTCTACAGCAAATGTGAAGAACTTATGAAGAACTTACAAAAGCGAAGCTAGATCAGTATCGAGCTCAGTCCTGACTTGCTCCTGAGCCTTTCGGGATGATACGAGGACGGCCGGATCGTCTCCAACGCTTGGAACATAGAACACCTGCGGCCGTTTTACCCTTGAGTAATATTTCCCGCTCATATCTTATGAATCGATGAATAAATGCCGCATGCTTTGTTCATACATCTTACTATCCGGCCGTCCTTCTCGAGCTCAGTCCTGACTTGCTCCTGAGCCTTTCGGGACTGCTCGAGCTCGGCTTTGACCTCTGAAGAAGGACAAGTTGTAATAGGCGGGTACAGCGCAGCCAAGCAAGAAGAAGAGCAAGGCAGTGTCGAGGAGACTTACTCTCAAGCTGCTCCGACAACCGCTTGATCGACCTGTCCTTTTCGATGATCCTGAGCTCGGCGGCATTCACCTCCTTTGACTTCTCCGTAAGCTTTATGGTCATCGCGGCGAGAGCCGTACGCAGCCCTGTGTCCGCGAGAAGACGAATCAACACCAACGAAAACCGATGAAAAGAAAGGAACCTACAGCCGGAAGCGTTCGAAACCCACTCACCATCGACATCCTGCGTCAATTGGGAGTTGGCGTCCCGAAGCCGGGTCACCTCGTCGGTGGCATCCTGGAGCTTGTTGGTCACCTCGGAGAACTACTTGTTGGCCGTCCTGAGGTCCGCACCGGCGGCCACCAAGTCTTGCTCCAGCTCTGCCACCTTCGACTCGAGCACCGTCTTCTCTTGGGCGGCGGTCGGGGCAGCGGCCTCAGCGGCGGCGACGGCGGTTGTGGCCTTCTCGGCGGTCTCATTGGCGGTAGTCACGGCAGCCCGCAGCTCCGCGGTCGTCGCCTCTGCTCGGGCCAACTTCGCCTCAAGAGACTCCCGCTCTGTTGCGGCAATGGCTGCGGCGGCCTGTGCGGCTGTGGCACGGTCCTCCGCGGACTTCACGGCGGCCTCGAGCGCGGCCCTCGACGATGCTTCGTTCGCCACCGCCCCGGCGGCTGCCAGACGAGCAACCGCCAGCTACACCTCCAGCTGGAAGCGCTCTGCCCGGAGCTCCCCAATGGCGTGTGTTTTCTTTGCGCCACACTCTACGAGCGTCTGCTCCAGATGCACAATCAACAACTGCAGTACTCACGAGAACCGGAAAGACAAGGTCGAGGTCCGGATCCAAAGGGACTTACCGACGTCGCGGGGAGGATGAGCTCGTCGAACGCCTGCTGCGCCCACCCGAGACCTCGCTCGAGGCGGTGGCGGGCCGCGACCTCCTCGTCCTCGTCCTCAAGCACGTCCGCCTCGCGGGTTCCGGCCCACGTAGAGTGCACGAGATCGGTGATCCGCGCTTCTCCTTCCGCCGGCCCCGACGACAGCCCTGGTCCCGAAGAAATGCGACCGCTCGAGCCTTCCTGGACCTCCTGGATCTCTGGGGAGGCACCGCCCATTGTACCCACAGGGGCAACGTGTTCTTGAGGGTCTGGGCGGGGTGAGCTTGTGGTGGGCGCTGCTTCGATGACGGGGGCGGCGAGCTGGGGCGACGGCAGCTCTGGCGCGCTCACAACGGGCACCTCCACGGCCGCGGTAGGGGACGAGAACGCGGCAGCGGCCAGCCCCACCTTGATCGCACCGACTGCGGATTCCTCGGGGTTGGCCTCGGCTGCCTCAACCACGGCCGAGTCTTCGAGGGCCCTGGCTGTTTCGGCCAAGATCGGCCCCGGTCGCTCCGCCTCGGCACCTTCAGGCGCGAGCTCGCACCTTGTCACCGGGCTCGACCTCTCCAGCCATGGTCGCAGCCGCGAGCGTGGCCGTCTCGATAGCCTCGGCCCCTGACTCTTCCGGGTCCGCCAGGAACCGCTCCAGCTCGGCCTCAAAGCTGGTCGGGTCACCGCCCGAGAAGTTGGGGCCATCAAGGTCGATGATCTCCCGGGGCCGAGCAGACACTTCGTCAGCTGCTGGTGCCTCCACCGCGCCTCCACCCGCCTGCGATGCCGCAAGCACGGTAGCCTCGACCGTCATCAGCGTCTCGGTCTCGTGCCCGCCGGCTGACGGCGGCGAGGGCACGTTCTTCTCGGGAGACATCATCGGGGCGTCGTCGCTTTCCACGGTGGCCTCGACCGGGGGCTCGATCGCCGCCAGGGAGCCGGTCGCCTCGGAGGCCGTCTACCCCCCGGCCAAGCTGCCGGCGTCCAACGCGGGCGGAGGTGCCGCCGCCTCAACAGCTTCGGCCGTGGTAGTAGGCCCGCTTCTGGCCTGCTCCGCCAACGGTGCGACAGGAGGAGACGTCGGACGGGGCCCGGGTTGAGGATCGCGTGTGCCCAGCGCTGCACGCTTCAACGGCGCGAGGCTGAGCACGCCAGTGTCCGTGCGGCTGAGATAAGAACAAGATAGAAGTAAGAAGCGGGCAAAGACGAAGAACAGTAAAACGATGAGGAATAGCGTGCGAACGCTTACATGGTGGACCTGACGCGGGCCCGCTTGACAGGCCTGTCTGATGGGCCCAACTCGGGGGCTGGCCTTTTGGCCCCCGCTGGCTCGGAAACTGGCTCCCGACGCCCCGCCGGCTCGAGAGTTTCTTTCTTGTCCCCCGACAACTTGGGGGCGGCGTCCCGGTCCCCCAACAGCTCGGGGGCTTCTTTCCGGTCCTCCGCCGCGCCGGAGGCCGACCCCCGGCTTCCGCCAGCGGAGAGGGGAACTTGCACGGTCGGGACTCCGCCGCCCCGGATGACCAAAGATTGAAGGCGCCACGAGGGAGTGCTCGTACTTCCCCCCTGCGGCGCGCTCGGTGTGTACGACGGCGGGGTTGACCTTGCCTTTGGCGACGACCGCCTGTTCGAGGAGTCCGGGTCCCGACGCGGGACATCGTCAGAGGAATGGCGGGAGGAGGAATCTCAACCCGCCGACCGCTTGGGTGGATCGTCCCGACGCGGAGGGTGCCTCCGTCCCTCAGAGGCATGGGAACCGCCAGGGGCCGCCTGCGAGCGGGTCACCCTTTGGTCCTCCCGGGCGGGGCGGACCTCCGGATGCGAGCCGGAACTCGCGCCCTTCTCACGGGCGACCGGCTCCGACCGCCGCTTCGAGCTAACCTCTACGGCCAGGCGCGGTGAAGATAGGGGCGACCCGGACATGCCGCTGCAATCGACATCGGCGCTCGGCTCGTCTCCGCTCCACGGCGGCGACGGCGACGGATCTTCGTTGGAGGAGACGACAGCCTCCCCCGTTTTGCGACGCTTGATGCGGCGGTCGTTCCGCTCGCGCTTCGCGATCTCCTTCTCCTTGTGCTGGGCCTTGCGCTCGGCCCTCCGCCTGTCCACAGCCGCCCTGTTGCGGTTGAGGATCACGTCCTGCGGGAGAGGGGGCTTCGCGGGAACGAGGTGGGAACACCTCAGCTAAAGATGGAGGAAGCGGAAGAAATTAGAAACAATCGAAGGTCTCCGAGGAGATCCGAATCAAACAAAGATCTCGAACTAGTCGGAAAACTTGTCGGAAGAAGAAAACACTCACAAGTTTTTCAGTCTCTTCGTTGGGGAGCATGGGCAGAAGCTGTGTCGGCGGCCACGAGTACGACGCCCGCCCGATGGCCACAGACACCCGACGCTGGATCTCATCCAACGAAGGTAGCTCGGGCGCTGTCACGGACCCCGCGAAGGGGGCCCTGCTCGCTGTCATCTCGTAGATGCGAAGGGGCCGCCTCCGGAGTGGAATGAACCCCCGGGCGTGGTACTGCCCGATGACGGCCGCCAAGTCGACCCCGGCATCGCGGAGCCGGGACAGCACCGCACAGTGCTCCTTCATCAGCCTCTCCTGCTCGGCCGTTGGAGGCCCGTCGCTCCAATTCCGCGGCGCCTTGGCGATGGAGGAGCCAGTGAACTCCGGCAGCGCGTGGTCAGGGTCGTTCTTGAGGTAGAACCACCCCTTGTGCCACCCGTTGTGGGAGCTCGTCAATGTGAAGGGGATGTACATGTCACCCCTGCCTTGCTTCATCCGGAGGTTGGCGCATCCGATCGTCGCCGGAAGCGGGCCGTCCTTCAAGCAGGAGTACTTGAAGAGGTGCCAATGGGCGCCGACTCCCAGGTACCCCTCGCACAGCGCCTCGAACGCCGCCATCTGCTGGACGCTGTTCGGGTTGAGATGCTGGAGCTGCAGCCCATACTCGAAGAGCACCGCGCGGATGAATCGTCCGGCGGGGATGGAGAAGCCGCGCTCGTGAAAGGCCACGAACGAGACGACGTAGCCCTTTTGTGGGCGCGGCACGGTCTCATCCCTAGGCACCCTCCACTCCTCGGCGTCGGTGAGCGCGGGCAGCTGCCCGGCGGCGACGAGACGGCGGAGGACCGTATGGGACACGCTGAAGCGCGACCAGTTCGACATGGCGACAGCGAGCTCTCGTACACGGCGCGGGTGAGAGAGGCGGCGGCGCTACGGGCGTGTAGTGCAAAGGGAGCAAGCGGCGATGGCAATGGCAAGGGCTGGGAAGCGAGAAGATTCGAGTCCCAAGCCGGCGCGCGGTTAATAAGGAGAGGGCGCGGCCGCCGGCCTTAAATGCTGGTCCCACCACACCGGGAAGACACCCGCACGAGCGCACGCACCCCGGGGTAACTGACGTCTGGCAGCGCGACGTTTCGACACCCGGTGGACCCGGGAATCTGAACCGACTGCGCGCTATCTGAAGGACCGAAACTGGCGACCAGAGAGGGGGGAGTGAATGGGAGCCGATAAAAATTCTTCTCGAAGGAGATTGAAACTCCAACAAGACGAACACGGCAACCAAGCACGTCTCCGACTCAACTACCCAAGTTGGTCAAGACCACGTAGCCACTGGAGTGCTACTGGTCCTAGGAACCAACACACAGCCTTCCGAACCAAAACTCACCAACACACACAGCGGAAACTTGCACGGCTTGCTGCCTGTGCCGCACCGGTCAGACCGATGGCCTGCGCCGGTCAGACCGGTGGACAGCGCCGGTCAGGCCGGTGGCTACAGCAGCCGCACAGCAAATGTTCCAGGAAGCCTCAGTGACTACTCTAGGCCCTGGAACAAAAACCACCTCCAAAACACAACCTGCAAGGAAGAAGAACCCTTCACAAAGCCTAGCAAAACAACTCCAAACAAACCAAGAACTGACCAGCAGCACCCTGGGACAAAACCACACGAACAAGGCAGTTCCCCGAGACAAATCCCACCAAGGGCTCGCACCGGTCAGACCGGTCACGCCTGGGCAGCTCGGGATGAACAGCGTCCGCGGGTCAACTCCCCCAAATCCAACTCCCGATCTCCCGATTCGCTCCACGGATTCGCACAAGACTTTGGGGATAGTAGGAACACCTCATGGGCACTCCATAGCCAAGTTATGGCCCACCAAAACTCGTTGAATCAAGAGGAATCGAAGGATTTCCACCAAGAACGCCTCTAACCCTAGAGCCAAGAAAACCCCAAAATCGAGCCCCTTTACTCACGGATTTGGGAGGGGAATCAAAGGGAAAAGAACCACGAGGGGTTCATGCATACATCCCCCACCAAATCCCAAAGAGAAAGGTCTCAAAACCGTCTCAAGAAATTCACCAAGAAAAGACTCCGAAAATCACCAAAAAGAAAAAATGGGAAGAACACAATCAAGCCTTGACAAACCATGCCGAATCATCTATACATACCATGAAGGTTCATACAAGGTCTAGCTTCCGCCCGATCATCCTTCCCTCTCAACAAGATCTCACCATGAAGCTCTCAAGCTAGTCCTAGAAATTCCAAAGGAAAAATGGAAAGGGAAAGGGAAAATAGCAAAACAAAATGAGCTAGGGTTCAAGAGATGGCTGCCATCCTCTCACCACTTGGGTTGTATGGAGGCAAGCCAAAAGACTAAAATACCCTTACTAGCTAACTAGGGATACATGCCCCTCAAGGGCGAATTTGGAAGTCTTTGTCTTCGCACCATCGGACGGATGCCCAGCGACCGCAAACTTGCTTAGCCTCGACGCAAGCCTTGCGATCCCGATGCGTGTCCTCCGCTTCGAAGATTCCGGACTGCGTCATCGCACACCGGTCAGACCGGTGCTCCTCACCGGTCACACCGGTACCCACCGGTCAGAGCCACCGGTCAGACCGGTCTGATGCTGCTGCACCTCCGTCTTCGGTCTTCGGTCTTGGCTTTGTGGATCAACCAAGGAACCCAGTGGTTTTCTGGTGAACCACCGGAAACCCCGCGAACTCGGTGTAGCCTCCGCCAATCGCCACTCATGACTCGGCTCCCACGTAGTACCGGCTCGACCTTGGTTTTGAGGCTCAACCAAGAAACCGTCCATGACTTTATGTTGCCGTTCTTGCCATCATGTGGCCCGCACTCGACCCTGCTGGCCACACCGGCAACGACCTTTCGCGCTTATTCTTCACCTGCACCAACACCAGTCAAGCCGCAACCTGCACCTACAATACTTATCCAAGAGTCAGTCCACACCACGTTGTCAATCACTCATCACACCAGGAAGCGACCTACCACCGGTCCTCGAACCACACAGGCTCCACTATCTCTTCAAACCGTCACGTCCGCCACGTCGGCCACGACCTCCACAACGGACACATCGCCCATGACCGCCACGACCGTCTCGACCAAGGATCCCAGAGCGATGACAACGTTTCTAAAGATTAAAACCCCACGAGCGAGTCTACAACTCACTCGCGGGCTCGGGGGGCTACATCTGGCGGATGCGCTCGTGCGCACCCACCGGGAAAACCAAAAGCAAAGATCATCATGACGCCTTTCATCTGAGCCTGCGGACGAGTCCTTGACTCCCACCCAGGCTCGGGGGCTACTGACGAGGGCCCGGATTAGGCCCCCCTTAAACGGCAAGATAATCACTCTCGAGATGGAGTCATCTGACACAATTGACAATGTGAAGGCCAAGATCCAGCGTAAGGAGGACTGCAGATCCCTGTCTAGACCTTCACTGGCAAGACGCCTTGTCTCCGACCAGTGGGAGGCTTCCCTGATAAGTCTCCGCCCCGCACGACAAGTCTCCGCCTCGCACGAGGAGTCTCCGCCTTGCACGAGGAATCACCACCCCGCACGAGGAGTCTCCGCCTCGCCTCCGACAAGCTACTCGTTCGCACGAGCAGTTTCCGTCTCCGACCAAGATACGGCCCACGCGAACGTGCCGCCACCCCGACGCACGGGCTCCCCCGCGACGACACGTGGGGCGCCGGTTCCCCACGCCATGTAAACACACCAGCTGGCGGCACGCGCAGGCGGCCGGCTCTGACAAGAGCCGTAATGCGGTACTGTTCGGCCGCGCGGCCACCGACGCGCTGTCCCGTCCGACTCTGCGCGGCACGCCAACTCCGTCAGAGGCACTCGAGTGCCCCCTATAATTAACGCCTGCCTACGTTTAGGCCCTAACGTGGCGGACTCATCCCACACTCAGGCGGGTTGAGTCAGCACCAAAGAACACGGAGGAAGCGCCAGGTGCCCGGAATGAACAACGCAACCTAGCCACACGGCGGCCTCGCACGCCAACACAGCTCAGCCTCCCTTCAATGCACCCTGGCAGACGGCGACGTGCGAGAAGACCTCCTGGCTGCGTAGGACTGTAGCTTTTACTTGTATTCCCCTTTTGCCCCTCCCCCTTGCATCTATAAAAGGGAGAGGAGGGCAACCGTCACAAGGGCTGACGAACCGAACACTAACACCCTAGGGATTTGGGCTCGACACCCTCTCCCGACCAGTTTGTAACCCCTACTACAAACAATCCTAGCGCAAGAACACGGCAGCTCGATACTGAACGTAGGGTATTACTCCTCGGAGGCCCGAACCAGTCTAAATCTCGGTGTCTCTCGCGCTAACCATCCAGGTCGGACACACGATCCGATACAAATTTACTGCTCGGCGGTAGAGAATCCCGACAAGGGTCCTCCAATTTAACCTAGCAAATTTAAGGCGGACCATATAAAAGCCGAGCCATAATAATATACAATTTTAAACTAAAAATAGTATGACTTAATTAGATTGTGAAAAATACATTGGGTCGGGAAAAAAAATCTGATGATCTCCAGTGATGGCATGCCAGACAAAAATTATTCTATACGTCGGTCACTCATGAGTGCAGCCATCTAAGCTATTGGTCTGTACCGATTCCCGTGCGATTCTATCTTTTAGCATGTGT
Source organism: Cenchrus fungigraminus (assembly GCA_036936925.1). Lineage (NCBI taxonomy): Eukaryota > Viridiplantae > Streptophyta > Magnoliopsida > Poales > Poaceae > Cenchrus > Cenchrus fungigraminus. Next base: position 39,620,496 of record CM072778.1, on the reverse strand, counting down.
ATTCCTTCGTGTATTTCATTTTTTCTTCACTTCTATCCTCTGCCACCCTGCCACATGCATCACATAAAGAAGGTTTTGGTCCTGTACGATAAGACATAAAGCCGATTCCCTCCCCCACTGTTTGTACCAAACCTGACAACTTTTTGACTTTGGAACTCGCTCCTAACCGCCCCTAAAAAAAATCTTCCACACCCATATGCACCCAACGTATACTCCTGACACACATTTTTGTACTACAAACTATATTTTTTCGTAACGGCCGTAGGTGAGAGTTGCAGATGTACAACTCTAGTGCATTACGAAGCCAACGATACTCAGCGATGTACCTCATCCTAACACCCAACTATTTTAGCTATCTCTTTGTACTCATATTAATAGTGATTAAATTAACAATCAATATTGTATTCATATATCATATCTATCTTTTTATTTAATTTATATCACCTACAATACGTACAACTTTTCTTTTTCCTAATCACTAATAACATCATGCCAAATCAACGTGAAGATTAAATACATATGCACAGTACTATACAACCATGCTAATGCACTCATGCTAATAAATAAGTGGTAATCAGTACATCATAAAACTACAAATGAATCTTTTTCATCTATTCTGCAAAACAAAAAATATACAACCATGTTAATGCACTCATGCTAATGTACATCACAAAACTAAAAATGAATCTTTTTCATGTAATCTGCAAAACAGAAAAGCAAAAAAAGGTAAAAAATAAATGAAAGTGATGCACATCTATATTTCACCAACACATATAATCGATATCTAATCTGCAGAAAACAACAAAGTTTATGATCTAACTCAAGTCCATATCTCTTCACCGGCGTCGTTGATGCACATTGTTTTGCACATAGTTACTAAACTGCAATAAAAACCATGCATCATAGTATTTGTACATCTTTCGTTTTCTTTTCTGTGCAAAACAAAAAAAACAAGTGACCTCTCTGTGTGCTAAACCAAAAATAAACATCTCCATCTATCTTGACTGCTCACCTCAGTTATGGATCGAGCAAAAACGAAAAATCTACAAATAAACTTACATGGAACATATAGAGCAAAGCAAAGAGAAAGTACATTCAAGTAGCCATTCACATTTCCAGAATCACCTGTAGGCCTTTTTTTTCACCAAGTCGAGGTAGCGGATGCGCATCTAAGCAGAAGGGGAAACCAAGAACAAATACTATTGAAAGAGGAGGGGAAAAAAATGGTTGTGCTGCTATCCGGTAGACCGGTAACAGAACCGAACTGCAACAAGCTACAACTCCGGTACAAACAAGGCATAGATTGTGCTAAGAAATCTGGTCTGGAATCTAATGAGAGAAATCAGAAGCAAAAAAAATCAAGAATCAAAACGGTCCTTGAGGAGCAGGCTCCCAAGAAGCACATCGTCGTACACAAAAAAAAAGGATCGAGCACGGACCCGGCCAGGCGCCGCCGCTCCACCTTACCACGTGACCCGGGTTGGCCAGCGACGGCCGTCGGGTCCATCCACGGCGCCCTGAGCAGCAGCAACGTCTACTGCCCCACCACCACCCCGCGACACGGCACGGAGCTGCCAGCGCGGAGCCGCCCGAGCTCGAGGCCGCCGCCACCGCAGATGGGGACGGGGCAGCGACGCTACCTGTCGACCGCGGCCCTCTTGGCATCACGCGGCGGAGCTCTTCCGGCGGCAACCGAGGCACCTGGTGCAGAAGAAGCGAAGCCGTACGAGATGACGACGGCAGAGTCGACGGCGAGAAGCGTCGGCGCCGGATCTTGGAGGAGGAGGAGGAGGCCGCCGTCGAGGAGGTAGAGGATCTGAACTGGCGGCCCCCGACGAAGATCCGCACCAGCATCTCGAAGAAACAGGACTGCGTATCCTCGGCTTCGCCAACGCCGCCCTCGTCGCAGCCGGGGCCGGCGAGAGCGGCGCAGCCCCCGACGGCGGCGCCGGTGGGCTACTGAAGGAGGAGCTGGTCGAGCGTGGCGCGGAGGCCCGCGTCGACGGCCTCGTGGCTCCTGGCGACGCTCAGCCACGCCTGGCCCTCGGTGGCCAGCTGACGGAGCCGCTCCTCCAGCTCGGCGTTGCGGCAGCGTGCGCGGTCAAGCTCCGCCTCCGCCGCGGCACGCTCCACGGCGGCCACCACCGCGGGCGCGTGCCGGCGCCGTGCCACGGCGGCGGTGAGCACCGGCCGCGTAGGGAGCGCCGGAGCGCGGTGGGGAGCGCCGGCATGCAGGATCCGGCAGCCACGGCGGTGGGGAGCGCCGGCGCGCGAGATTGTCACCGCTGTACCAGAGATGACAGAGGAAGAAGGCGCTACTGAAGAGTGAAGACGTATTTGAAGGAAGACGTAGCCGTAGTCAGAGTATGACTTGTGGCCCTGCGTGGTCAGTGAATGACGGGTTATAATCCCCGCCTGTACTCCTTTCGTGGGTAGACAATTATTCATGTATCAAACCTGAGACTTGGCCAAGGCGATAGCCGCCTGACCTTCGTTAGAGAGATCAATATTTATCGCTGATTACTACCTGTTCTTCCTCACGCTCCCGGTTGATCTCCACGGTGTAGCATAGGGGCCGTTACAGTGGTATCAGAGACAGTCGATTTTGGGGGCGGATTCCATCGAGCCGAGTAGCTGTTCTCCGATTCGAGTTCTTCTGGGGGGATTTACTGAGCGCGATTCGTCGTGGGTAATCCTATCCTCGAACTCAATCTGAAGCAGTTCCCCGGTTTGTGTCTCCGCAGCAGATCGACAGCTATCAGCGTACCAATTAGGGTTCGTCAGTTCGTCCTCACGGGCAAATTGCGCGAACTCCCACAGCCAGTCTTCCAGATCTCGTCCGATCGGCACGTTGAAGGGAGGTTGTGGCTCACCCACGCAAAACCCCTCCGTTCAACCGGATCTGTGAAGAAAAACCCAGGATTTTCCCAAACAATCGGCGGAGTTCAGCTGGAGGCGAGGGTTGCAGAGCATTGTCTCTGTGTAAAATTCCGTGAGCCAAAGGTTGAAATTGATTCCGCGGAGGCGACGGTGGGTGGCGCTCTTTGGTCCGGGTTGCAGAGCAAGTCTCTGTGTAAAATTCCGTAGCCAAATACGCGCCACAGGAGTTGGGTGTTGTGCAGTTCATCCGCACTGGGTGGACCAGCACGCAATTGTGTTGAAGACGGAAGCTTTGGACAACCAAGATTGGGAAACCACGCAGACGCACGCCGACGGCAATCGCCAAGCCGTCACCTCAGACACAGTTGCTGTTGGATGTCATGGAGTTCAATGATAGTGTGGATGACGAGCGCTGGGAAAGCCTGCAGAAGAGTCTCGACCTCCTGTTTTTCCAAGGTCGACAGCATCGGCTCAACACAAGCACAGATGAAGGCACAGCTCGACCTTCAGTCCAAAGTGGTCGACCAGACGGTACGAGATCAGATCACATTGAGCAAGCAAATTGCAGAGACAGGGCACGCAGTTGCACAATTGCGCATGGACAAAGCAAAGGAGCCGATCTATGATGAAGAAGACACTCCTACACCGAAGCATTACAGGAAAGGTACCAACTTCCACCGACACTCTTCCAACTTTGAGGAGGGAAACCCTTGGGGAGATGTAGAGGATACTAGCAAGCCTAAACATGATACATTTACTAGCATGCATGGAGCCAAGTCAGCCATTCCTAAAATGCCATTTCCTGTATTTGATGGTACTCACCCTAAGATATGGATTGATAAAGCAGTAAATTACTTCACCATCTACAATATTCCAAAATGTTTATGGCTTACTGCATCTATAGTAGCATTTGATGACAATGCATCCAAATGGCTCCAAGTGTACAAATTGCAGAATGGTTTGGGTACCTGGGAACAATTCATTGAAGCTGTCATCAAACAGTTTGGCACCTATGATTATAAACATGCCATGAATGATATTATGCAAGTCAAGCAAACTGAGTCAGTACAGGCATTCTATCAAGACTTCATTGATGCAAAGTACCAACTCCATATGCATAACACTGCATTGGATGAGACATTTTTTGTTCAGCAGTTTGTAAGAGGACTTAAGGAAGAAGTCAGGGGTGCAGTGCAATCACAGGATCCTGATACAATTGAAAAAGCAGTCCACTTAGCAGAAATACAAGAGGGCATCATAGCAAAATGCAAGTTCAAAACCACAAGACCAAGTTTTTCTTCCAGAGTGCCCAATTATCCAGCCAAAAATGCTAAACCATCTTCAGAAGAAGGAGAGTTATGGAAAGCAAGGCAAGCCAGGGATTACAAAAAAGCCAACAACCTTTGTTACTATTGTGGAGAAACCTTCAGTCCAGTACACATTGAAATCTGCAAGAAAAGACCCAAGAGGCAAGTGCATCAGTTGTCCTTGGAAGAGCTGAACATGGACCTTACTGATGACATACTGTTGCAACTAGAACAGGAGGATGCATTTGCAGAGGAGTTGTGCCATTTGTCAATCAATGCTATCTCAAGTCAGGCCAACCCAGAGACAATCAGATTGAGGGCATTAGTGAAAAACAAGGTGATGCTTACCCTCATGGACTCTGGCAGCTCTAATAGCTTTGTAAGTTCAGCCTTTCTTTTGAAAGCAGGCATCAAAGCTCAGCCAGCACCACCTGCAAAAGTCAAAGTAGCAGATGGATCTGTATTAATCAGTACACAATATGTGCCTCAGCTCACATGGTGGGTACAAGGCCATACATTTCAAACAGATATGAGAGTAATTGACCTCAATGTATATGATGCCATCCTTGGATATGATTGGTTGAAGCCCAGAAGCCCCATGAACTGTCATTGGGAAAATAAAACTATTGAGTTTGAGGAAAAAGGGCACCAAATCAAGCTACAAGGTGTGCTAACATCCTCAGAGCTGGCAATCCAAGAAATGACAGCACAACAGCTAGTAAAATGGTCCCAAGGCAATGATATATGGGCTTGTGCTATAGTAAAGGTAGTGGATGAACTAGAGAAACAACAGATCCACCCATCTGTCCAAAAACTACTTCATGAATTCAAAGATGTGTTCTCTTCACCTAAAACCCTACTACCAACAAGATCATATGACCATGCTATTCCATTACTACCCAATTCTGTGCTAGTGAATTCTAAACCATACAGATACTCCCCTGCCCACAAAGATGAGATTGAAAAACAAGTCCAAGAACTACTCCAATCTGGCCTCATTGTCCCCAGTACTAGTCCTTTTGCTTCCCCAGTCCTTCTAGTGCCAAAAAAAGATGGATCCTGGCGCTTCTGTGTAGACTATAGGAAATTGAACTCATTAACAGTCAGGAACAGATTTCCTCTACCCATTATTGATGAGATCCTAGATGAGCTCTATGGGGCCAAGCACTTTACCACTCTGGATATGAAAGCAGGGTATCATCAGGTTAGGATGAGACAAGAGGATGAATACAAGACTGCCTTCAAGACACATCAAGGTCATTACCAATTCAGAGTGATGCCTTTTGGCCTCACCAATGCGCCAGCAACTTTCCAGTGCCTGATGAACTCTATTCTCCAACCACATCTGAGAAAAAGTGTTTTGGTCTTCCTGGATGACATTCTGGTTTTTAGCAAGGACCTAGTAAGCCATATCATGCACTTGAGACAGGTCCTAACATTACTCAGAGCAAACAGCTTTTACCTCAAGCTTGCCAAGTGCACATTTGCTCAAGCACAACTGAAGTACCTGGGGCACATCATCTCTGCACAGGGAGTGGCCACAGATCCCTCCAAGACAGAGGATATGCAAAGATGGCCAACACCCCAAACAACAACTGATCTTAGAGGATTTCTGGGGTTAACTGGATACTACAGGAAATTTGTGCAACATTATGGGATTCTAGCTAAGCCTTTGACCAACCTTCTCAAGAAAAAGCAATTCAAATGGGACAGCACAGCTCAAGCAGCTTTTGACAAGTTGAAGGAAGCCATGACAAGAACCCCTGTACTCTTCTTACCAGATTTTTCCCAACCATTTCAGTTGGAAACAGATGCTTGTGACACAGGTATTGGAGCAGTCCTGTTGCAGAACAACAAACCTGTGGCCTACTTAAGCAAGCCTTTGGCATCACAACATTAACATCTCTCAATCTATGAGAAAGAGTTTCTAGCACTCATCATGGCAGTGCACAAATGGAGACCCTATTTACAGAAAAGAGAATTCACCATCAAGACTGACCATAAAAGCCTCTGCTACTTGGGGGAACAACATTTACATTCTGAATTGCAAAAGAAAGCCATGACCCGACTGATGGGTTTACAGTTCAAAATAGTTTATAAGCAAGGCAAGACCAACACAGTAGCTGACGCATTGTCTCGAGTGAACCATTTGATGGCAGTACATATGGTCTCTGAAGCTAAGCCCCAGTGGATCCTAGAGGTTACAAACTCCTACGCTACAGATCCTGAAGCCCAAAAATTGCTGCAGCAACTAGCAATTAACAGCCCCAATGAGCAAGGTTTCTCACTTCACCAAGGCCTGATCAGAAAGGGACATCAAATCTGGATTGCTAACAATTCTGCCCTCAGGACCAAACTGATAACACTATTTCATTCTTCAGCTATGGGGGGCCATTCTGGAGTACAAGGCACATACATGAGGCTCAAAAAACAATTCTTCTGGAAAGGCCAAAAGCAAGATGTGGATGCATTTGTCAAGCAGTGTCAGGTGTGCCAGCAAGCTAAACATGAGCTGACCCACCCTGCTGGTTTGCTTCAGCCACTGCCAATTCCTCAAGGAGCCTGGTAGGACATTACCATGGATTTTATCGAAGGTCTTCCCAAGTCAGAGGGGTTTGACACCATCTTAGTAGTGGTTGACAGATTCTCAAAATATGGCCACTTCATTCCACTCCATCACCCATTCACTACCACAACAGTTGCACAAGCAATCTTTGACAATGTTATCAAGTTGCATGGACTTCCTAAGTCCATTGTCTCAGACAGGGACAAAGTCTTTACAGGACATTTTTGGACTGAGTTGCTGAAACTGATGGGCATTACACTCAACTTAAGCACTGCTTATCATCCCCAAACAGATGGTCAGACCGAAAGAGTCAACCAGTGCCTAGAAATGTTTTTGCGCTGTGCTGTATACCAGACACCAAAAAGATGGAAAAAATGGCTAGCTCAGGCTGAACTGTGGTATAATACCAGTCATCACTCTTCTTTGCAATGCTCACCATTTAAGGCTCTCTATGGCTATGAACCCAACTTGATTGCCGCACCCTCTACCACAGCAACTACCAATGTGTCTGTGACTGACTGGGCCCAAGAAAGAGAAGCCTACAATGTGTTATTGCGTACTCACCTGCTGAATGCACAGAACAAAATGAAGATTCAGGCGGATAAGAACAGAACACCCAGAGACTTCCAAGTGGGCGAGCAAGTGCTTCTGAAGCTACAGCCATATGTCCAGCAGTCAGTTGTCTCTCGGCCTTTTCCCAAATTGGCAATGAAATATTACGGACCATACACAGTATTGGAGCGCATTGGGTCCGCTGCCTACAGATTGGAGTTACCTGCAGAGGCGAAGGTACATCCAGTCTTTCATGTCTCTCAACTTAAACCATTTACTCCAGATTATACTCCTACCTTTCATACTCTGCCCAAGCTGTTGGATTTGGAGAAAGAACCAGTGGAACCTGAGGCCATACTAGAGCGCCGTCTGGTTAAGAAAGGCAATCATGCAATTGTCCAATTGCGCGTCAAATGGACCAATCTGCCTGCCGACACCAGCACTTGGGAAGACGAGAACGTGCTCCGAGCTCAGTTTCCATCATGTCTTGCTTGGGGCCAAGCAAGCACTTCAGCGGGGGAAACTATCACCGCTGTACCAGAGATGACAGAGGAAGAAGGCGCTACTGAAGAGTGAAGACGTATTTGAAGGAAGACGTAGTCGTAGTCAGAGTATGACTTGTGGCCCTGCGTGGTCAGTGAATGACGGGTTATAATCCCCTCCTGTACTCCTTTCGTGGGTAGACAATTATTCATGTATCAAACCTGAGACTTGGCCAAGGCGATAGCCGCCTGACCTTCGTCAGAGAGATCAATATTTATCGCTGATTACTACCTGTTCTTCCTCACGCTCCCGGTTGATCTCCACGGTGTAGCATAGGGGCCGTTACAGAGATCTGGCAGCCACGATGCCGAGACCTCGTCTCCCCCTCCTCTTCTGCTCAGATCTGTAGAGGTGACCCGGCGGCGGATCCTCTCCCCCGGCGTGACCTCGAGCTCCCTCACCTGCTCGTACCGGCGATGCTGCGCCGGCCGCCGCCGCTCTATCCGGTGCCGACCGACGGATTTGGAGGAGAGAGGAGGGAGAGATAGGGGTAAAATTTTTGCATTTTGGTCCTTTTTTGGTAAGAATTCTACATATAGACCCCTGGCGGAAAGAATCTCAAAAATGGACCCGATACACAGCGCCACGACACCCAGCGTCGTTTTAATACAGCACGGCGCCACAGGGCATGACGCCGTAATATGCCACGTCAGATCCGGCGTGGCGTGTTGTAAAAATACTCGACGCCAATGGACAAGGCGTCGTGGCATTGAACTACGGCGCCAAACATCTTGGCGCCATACTTCGCCCACTTAGGCGTGGCCAAGACGCACATAATGGCGCCAAAAGGTGTGGCGCCGTCCTTGGGCATCTCGGCGCCGTCCTGTTTGGCGCCGTGCTTTTCTGTAACGACGCCATTCCTTTTGGCGTTGTTCTTCCAGACCCAGCTACATAAGCCAAACATTACCAGTTACATATACTTCACAAATGCACCAGAATTATACAGTTGACATTACCAAGTTCACAGAAGACATTAGCACAAGTTCATAGCACATATAGTTCCGAAATGAGTTGCACAAGTTCATAACACATTTGATTTCAAAATGACTACAAGAGATACATATAGTAGGTCAGCCTCCCTTTGCCTTGCGCTTGCCCCGAGCCTTGCCAAGTGCATTTGTGCCCGGTGTGTGTCGTCGAGGCGGCTGGCGATGTCGCTGAGTGGCTGGTGGTGCATCGTCTAGTTGTGACAGACCAAGCTCCTCCTGCTCGTCGTCGTTGTCGTCGTCCTCGTCGTCGCTGAATGTGGGCGTGCGAGACGAGGACCTTGTGGCTGGTGCTCGGTGTGACGACGACGACCTTGCCACATGCGAGGTGCTAGGCACGGAGACGTCGGCCTGAGCTAGAGTCCGGCAACTAGCACGTGCGGCAGCTCGACTAAGACGGCGGTGCAACCTCTGTATGTATGACAACAAAAGAAATTGTCTTAGAAACCTTTACATGTGAAAAAATTAGTTTGCTGAAGCAAGGTCCGGAAGCGAAAAAGATGAGTTACCTGAAGCAAGTTCCGGAAGCGCCCTTCAGTTTCTGGGTCCCCAACCGGGTACTGAAGAGCTGCATCGATCTCAGTGACCGAGTCCCTCATAGACATGCCCTGCAAGAAAGTGTTGTAACACTAGAGCTATAGTATATGGAAGATTCTAGTTTTCAATGTGAAGAGAACTAACCACTCTATCTAGGATGGGCCCCAGCTCTACTGCTCGTCCCTCTCGACCTCTGACGTCGTAGGTGGTGTTCTCGTCGTCTGAGGAAGCAATGTCGGCGTAGTCGTCCTGTGTCCACCTCTGACGCAGCCTGTACCGAGTAGCAGTGTGGTACCAGGTCAAGTAGGCTCGGAAGTTTGCATTGTTGTGCGGACCCTCAACCGGCAAAACGTTCGCCTCCATCTTGTTCCACCAGTCGATCCTCTCACGGTGGTAGTCGACGAAGTCGGTGACCTTACGCTGCTTAACTCGATCAAACCTGGACGGAAACGCAAGGTTAGTCAAGTTGTTTGTAAAGCGGACAAAGGTAAACTAATTAGAAGTGGAGTTGTAATGGAAGAATTACTTGTGCAAGTCGATGGACGTGGAAACCTCGTCCGGCGGGAAGGTCTGGGCCAGTCCGAATTGGTGTGCTACCCGATGCGGTAGGTGAATCTCGACCGCGTAGAAACAAATGAGGGGGCACCTCATCCTCCAAAGGTCTTGGTCACGGCGACACATCGGGTTTAGAGGCATCGCGAGAACTACCTCTGTGTTGTAAGGCTCCCACTCCACCTGTGAAAAGTGTGTCATTGTTAGTTACCAAAGGAATACTTATGTTAAAAGCATATATTTGTCATAAATGATCAAAGTTGAAACAATTCATATTGACCAACCGTGGAGGGGACGAGGGCGTCGATCTCGTTAGTGTAGTCAAGGTACGCTCGGTGGTGAGTCGCGTACGGTGGGGAGACCACGTCCCAAAGGTATGCCACAGTACGTGCAAGGTGGGGGTTGCCGTGGTCGCCCCAAGGGTCCGGCGGAAGGACGCGAGGCCTACCCACCGGAAGTCGCGACCACATCCAAAGCTGAAGTAGGAGTGTGCAACCTGCCTGAGTCGAGGTCTGAGCGGTGCGTCGGCATGCCTCGCATAGCTGCCTGTAAAGGAAGCCTAGCACGGCGGAACCCCAGCTGTATGTACCAGCATAAATTGCATAATTCAAGCTAGTTAACATTCATAACCAACAACAATGTGATAACTCATTAACAATGGCTGCACAAACACGTACCTGCATCGTCCCAGTCCCACAGGCAGTGGATGTACATCCACGAAGCACTATCTCCCGTGGCGTCTGGGAAAAGAACGGAACCAAAGAGGTTGAGGACCCACGCTCGGCAGTAGTACGTGACTGTCCCCTCGTCAGCATCCTGTGGGCACTCAGCAAACCTCTCCCTAAGCCAGCGCAATGACACGCCTGAAACACGTCCACGCCTCGCCTCCTCGCCATGAGGTGCCGGTGCTGGTGTGCCCAAGAACTCCTCCACGCCAACCCTCAGAGACTGCACTACCAATCACTCGACGACCTCTGATCCCCAAGCCGAAAAACATCGCCGCATCCTGCAGCGTAACAGTCATCTCACCACAAGGTAGGTGGAAACTGTGTGTCTCTGGCCGCCACCTACATAAAACAGACAATACAAGTAAGTACGAGTATAGTAGAAGGATCCATAAGAAACCATAAAGATAATAGTTCAGTACGAACCTATCGATCAAGGCGGTGAGAGCGGGGGCGTTGAAGTTAGGAAGGCCACGACGAAAAGATAGCCGTACCAACCATGCTCATGATAGTTGCTTGATATAAATAAAATATAGGAGTTGGCATAGAGATTGATTACAATGAACAAACACTGTCAAACAACAATTCCTAAGATAATTAACTGATATTTGCAAAACGGAGAACAATTCCTAAGATAAACAACACTGCCTTTTCCATGAACATTTCTTAGTAGTAAAAGTTCACTACATCAACCTTCTAAAGCTTACTGTTCTAGTTTATAACGTGGCATGAGCATGATTTGTACTTGGCACATGCAAGATTTTAGTTCACAATAACATTTTAACCATGCGTAATAATCTAATTCTATCTTACAGCTCTTCTCTATGATACCTGGCCTTAGTGCCCAGTTTATTGAGAAAGGAAAGGAAAAGGAAGGTCAAGCAAAGATTAAGCGGTACATGACTATCATGGATTCCATGACTGAAAAAGGTGAGCTAATGCAAGATTCTCTTCAATAACCAGGCTGGTGTGCTTGAGATGTGTAAAAGAATGCTGAGAAATTGGATTATTCTTCGCTCCTAAGGAGTTTTTTTTACAACAACTCTCCTGAGGAGTTGCTTACAAATTTCCACTACGTAGCCAACATACATCTATAGCCTTGCCTTGCATCTTTCTGAAAATCACTACGTGAAAACCTCAAATAGGTCACGCAGCATTTGTAACAGACCCTTAACGCCCGTTACATCCACCCACATCTGTAACGGTTGTTGTTTGGCGCCCATTACCCATAAGCGCGCCAGGACGACCCCAGGGTTGGCCTCCACAATGCCCGTTACCAACGTGGACTTCTGATAACTGGCTTCTTAAACGCCCGTTACATGAATTCTTTGTAACGGACGTTAAATAGAGCCCGTTACAAATGTTAAACCTATCGGTAACGGGCTTGTAAAGTCCGTTACTCATCAATGTCCTATCAGTAACGGGATGTTTAAGTCTGTTACTGATCACTGCCGTATTGGTAACGGGCTATAAAGTCTGTTACCGATAATTTCGTACTGGAGACGCATGCTTGTTAGGATGTGTCTCCTTTGCTGGCGACCCAATTGGATACGCTCGTGTCTTAGGACTCGTCTCCTTTGATTGCCACCCAGGGTCGCCTTTTTTCTCACATCGGAGACGCACGCTGTTATTGCTTGTCTCTGTCTTCTCCTTCCGACACCACTCGCTCTCTCTCCGCAGAAGGCCACTCCCGTTCCGACAACAACACTCGCTCTCTCTCCTCAGAAGGTCACTCGCTCGATCTCTGTGCTCAGATGTCCCCGCCGGCCTGTCCCGTTCGCCGCCGCCAGCTGCGCGCGCTCTGAGGATCGCGCTTAATTTCTCTCATCAGAAAGCCGGCGCTGCACCAGGCCGGCCGGCCGCGTGCGCGACGGCGGAAGGGGCCAGCGGACGTCGACCGCGCCGTCCTCCGCGCTGTCGCCGCGGCCGCGACGCCGCCTCCGATCCTCCTCCTCGGCCGCGCTCGCCTCGTAGAAAGTCCTTGTCAAGGTGGAAATTAATTGCCCCCTTTTATTGAAATTCTTCAGTTGTCCTAATCCTCTTATGTTATCGGTTTTTTTGTGTGATGAATTATGCTCATTTGGTGTATGGAATGCAGATGGCGTCTACTGCTCGGGCTTGGATGTACAGACAGCCCCAAGAAGATTGGGAGAATTTCTTAAGCGGGGTCAATGGTTTTCTAAATCAAGCAGAGGCGGATATGAGAAACTGTGGTGTTCAGGCAATTCTTTGCCCCTGTATAGATTGTCTCAACCAGAAGAAATTCGCACAACGGAAAATCATTTTTCATCATTTGGTCACACGTGGTTTCACAAAAAATTACACGTGTTGGAATAAACATGGTGAGGAAGGCCTTAATGAACTCGAAGCAGGCTGCCTAAATGAAGGTGAAGTGCGACACCATGCTACCGACCATGATGAAGACCTTGATGACGGTGGAGTTTTTGAGGAAAATGAACCATTATTCCCACCAAATGTGATGAGGCCTGAGGATATCACTGATCAAGAAGTTAGGGGCTTCGATGATGGTGAGGTGTTGCAACGTGTGCACAATGTTGATCAAATGTTGCGGGATGTTGAGTTTCAACGAGTGTACACACCTTCTGAATTAGCGAGGCTGAAGCAGTTCATTGAAGATTCAAAGAAACCCCTCTATCCTGATTGCCAGAAGTACTCTCACCTTTCTGGTGATCTAAAACTTCTGCAGCTTAAGGCAGATCATGGTTGGAGCAACAAAAGTTTCAAACATCTATTGGATGTGCTTAGAGACATGCTACCTGAAGGAAACCAAATAGCAGAGTCTGTCTATGAGGCGAAGAAGATAATCTGTCCTCTGGGAATAGAGGTTGAAAAAATGCATGCATGCAAGAATAGTTGTGTATTGTTCCGTGGAGATTATGCAGACCTTGACAAGTGCCCCAAGTGTGGCTATGATAAGTACAAGAGGAAAAAGGATGGTGGATATGATAATAATGCTGATGACGAGAACGAGCCCGGCGAGATCAGAGGCAAGAAGAAGAATGCTAACAGAGGGGCTCCTGTGAGGGTGGCATGGTATTTTTGCATCATTCCTCGGCTGAGAAGATGGTTCGCAACACGAAAGGAGGCCCAACTCTTGTGTTGGCATGACGAAGGCCGAAAGGAGCTTAAGAAAGATGGCAAGTTTAGGCACCCCGCAGATGCAGCACAATGGGGTAATATTAATAACCACTTTCCGTGGTTTGACAAAGACGTAAGGAGCATACGGTTTGCTATGAGCACAGATGGCGTGAACCCATTCGGTAACCAGAGCTCAACACATAGCACCTGGCCTGTCGTGCTGTCGTTGTACAACCTTCCACCCTGGCTATGCAAGAAACAGAAATATATGATGCTGACAATATTGGTCTCCGGGCCAAAGCAACCTGGCGACCGTATTGATGTCTACTTGAGGCCACTAGTTGATGACTTGAAGATACTGTGGAAGCCTGGTGTGAAGGAGGTTTGGGATGAGTACAAGCGTGAGGAGTTCACAATGCATGCCATGTTGTTCACCACCATCAACGACAACCCGGCTCATCGCAACCTCTCTGGCCAGAGTAAAAGGAAAGGTGCAGCTTGCCCACACTGCTTGGAAGATACTTGCGCAGTATGGCTAAGACATTCAAAGAAATACGTATTTATGGGGCACCGTCGTTTCCTCGGCAAGAAACATCCATACCGGGCCATGGATTGTTAGTTTAATGGGGAAAAGGAGAATCGAGAGGCGCCGTTGCATGTGACTGGAGATCTGGTCCACTTGAAAGTCAAGGACGTCAAAACTATCGAGGAGTTACCCAAACTGACTGAAAAAACCCTTGGCAAAAGAAAGAAACGAGATGGTGAAGAAGAAGAAGAAGGAATGTGGAACAAGAAATCAATTCTATGGGAGCTAGAGTATTGGCCGATGTTGGATGTGCGTCATTCGATTGACAACATGCACGTCAAGAAGAATGTGTGTGAAGCTACTTGTGGAACATTGCTACAACAGAAGTCCAAAGGAAAAGATCATAAAAATGCAAGGGAGGATCTTAAAGAACTGGACATTAGGCCGGAGCTCTATGCAGAGGAAACAGAGACGGGGACGAACCTTTCCGTTGCTGCAACCACCTTGTCAAAGGCAGAGAGAAAAGAACTCTGTCAGTTTTTGCATGATTTGAAAGTACCTTCAGGCTACTCATCAAACTTCAAGAGGCTAGTGTCGGTGAAGGACATGAAAATGAATTTTAACTTGATGAAATCTCATGATTGCCATGTGTTGATGACAGCTCTTCTTCCTGTTGCACTTAGAGGTATCAAGACAGAACTGGTTCGCGACGCGGTCACGAGCTTGTGTTTATTCTTCAATGCAATAGAAAAAGAAGGTGATTGATGAGGAAAAACTATTGGACTTAGAGAGGAGGCATTTTGAGACCCTATGCCTGCTTGAAGCTACCTTCCCACCATCATTCTTTGATCTCATGCTGCATTTAACAGCACACCTCGCGAGGGAAATCTGGTTCCTTGGCCCATCTTACCTTCATCAGATGTTTCCATATGAGAGGTTCTATGGATTCCTGAAATCATTGGTACATAACCGGTTATTTCCGGAGGGAGCCATTGTTCGTGGCTACGAGACCATCGAAGCACTGGAGTGGGCCATGGGTTATACGGACCCCCAAAACCCCATTGGTGTGTCTCGCTCACGGCATGAAGGTAGGCTTTCAGGTGTTGGGACCCTGGGGAAAAAGTCAGTCACTTCGGAATCAGATGCCTTCCAAAAGGCTCATTTCACCGTGATACAACAGCTTCACCTAATTACACCATTTGCCAATGAGCACAAGCGACAACTACGTGAAGACAACCCTGACCGTGGTAGGGCTTGGCTTGCAAAGATGCACATGCAAGGTTTCAGCAGGTGGCTCCGAGATTATGTCGGACATGCAGCAATAATGCTGTAATAACCGGCGAGATAAGGAATCTAGCAGCGGGGCCATTGTTCACTGTTACAAGATACCAAGCAATGGATATCAATGGATACACGTTCTACACCATGGCCCAGGATAAAAAGAGCATCTATCAAAATAGTGGTGTGCGTGTACGGGTCGTCGTCGACGACAGTCATGATGATGATGACACGGAGACAGACACATATTATGGTCAAATAGAGGAGATATGGGAGCTTGATTATATAGGATTGAAGGTAGCCTTGTTTCGGTGTAGATGGGTCACCAATGGGAAGAGAGCTGTGAGCAAGGACAAATATGGTTATGTTAGTGTTGATCTCCGGGTCTTTGGTTACAAAAACGAACCGTTTGTCTTCGCCAACGATGTTGAGCAAGTGTTCTATGTACCTGACCTTGCAAAGAAGAACTGGTCTATGGTTATGCCTGGAAAAAAAGGATTGTTGGGGTTGAAAATGTTGTTGAGGAGGAGGAATACAACCAGTTTGACGAAATTCCATCCTTTGACACTTCATACAAGCCCCGACTCTTGGGAACTAACAAAACACCGTACTTGCGAAGCGACCATAGTGAAAAAATCCATATACAGAAATCAAGGAAGAAAAAGCAAGCCTGATTTCTGCTGAATCCTTTTTGTAATGCAGGATGTGTCTATTGGTGGAAATGGAATCCGTTTTGTAATATAAAGGATGTGATGTATTGGTGGAATTTGAATCCTTTTTGTAATATATAGGATGTGGTGGAATTTGAATCCTGTTTGTAATATATTCTGCCTAAGATACTATATATATTCTGTTTATATTCTGCTTCAGTTCAGTAAGTATGTTGCAGGCTGCTTCAGTTCAGTAACGGGCGTTAATATCAAAGAGACGAGGATTAGCCAACCCGCGTCGCCTTTGTTAAGGGCAAGAGACGAGGATTAACCAACCCGCATCGCCTTTGTTATGGGCGAGATATGCGAAATCACACACACAGATTACATCAAAAGAGACGCGGATTAGCCAGCCCCCGTCGGCTTGTTCTTCTTCATGCTTGCAAGTGAGTAGGTAAATCATAAAAAAAATTGTACTGCACACAGATAATCACACAAGCATAGCTCTTGAGATGCAAAATCACACACACACAGATTACAGTCATCATTGATACATCAGAAGGTTACAAAGCGGCCATCTATGTTCATCATCACTAGGCACTACCAGGATGAGGAACATAGATCTAAACTAAGCAAAAGAGATATACTTCCGTCGGCTTGTTCTTCATGACGAGAGGTGCTGACTTGACGATGTTGAGGCTCAAAGGTCGATCTTGCTCGCCTTCCCTAGGCTCAAAGGTCGATCTTGCTCTCCTTCCCTGCCCGTCAGTTGATCGTCGGAGGTGAAGAGAAAGGAGGCTGCCGTCGGCTTGTTCTTCATGACGAGATATGCTCCAGATTCTGGCTTCTTCTTCATGCTTACAAGTGAGCACAAGAGAAAGATACAGAGAGGGTGGAAACATATCCCTTCAAAAATCCTCCTCCTGGAGGAGAAGGGAAAGCAAAAGGAAGCGCAAATTTGACGAGAAAGATGTAGTGGAGTTGGGCTTCTCTCCCCAGACCTCAGTGATCTTTCCGTCGGCTTGTTCTTCCTGATGCAGGAGGTTCTGGGCTACTCTCCCCCCGACAGCTGATGCCAAATCACAAGGAAATATATCACAAGGATTTTTCTAGCAGCTGTGCTAGAGGGATGAGCAACCCAATCACCCATATCACAAGAATTCTTCTAGCAACTGAGAGAACGAGGAGGAGGAGGAAGAGAGAAAAGCAAAAGCTTGCGCCCTACAAGATCTATTCTTTGTGCCATAGCTAGATCTAGATCTAGAGAAGAAGGAAGCAAGTGAGGAGGACCGATAGGCGTCGGTGCCTTTTTATAGCAAAAACAAGGAAGGGATAACATCGGTTGTAAAAAAAAGAGGAAGGGATAAGATCAAGAGCACAGGAAACGGGAAGGTTCCCAAGAAATTGATGCCAGAACCGGTCAATGGGGAAACAGTTGCCCAGTCAATGGCTGAGAGCAGAGGTAGTGATTCCAATGTAGAATTAAATGATACGCGGATTAACCAAACGTCATCTCCAATGTACTCCCTCCATCCCATAAAAGATGCAATTCTCACATCCCGAGGAGTCAAACTATATGAAAAACTACTAACAATTACAAAATAAAACATGCAATTCTCACATCTGGAGGAGTATATTTTTTATAAAAAAGTTATTTCAAGACATAAATGCTAATATTTTTTGCTATAAACTTGGTCAAAGTTGTAATAGTTTGACTGGCACGTTTCCCATAATTGCATGTTTTTTGGGACGGAGGGAGTAGAATTAAAGCATACGCGGATTAACCAAACGTCGTCTGCAATGGAGAATTAAAGGATACGCGGATTAGCCAAACGTCGTCTCCATTGCTTACTTAAACCGTGTTTGGAAACAAATCTCCTGTATCTTCTCCTTCCAAAATAATTTAGATCCCTTGCCCCTTCATCTACCCGCGAAAAAACAGCAACTACCTACTCCTCATCATCACCATTCCCGGCCGGAGATGAATAGCATGCCGGGAAGAAGCAGTCGACACCAGCCGTCGTCGCTGCTGGACCTCCCTCAAGACCTCCGCATTGAGATTGCGGCGCGCGTTGGTGCGACCTCGGAGCGGCCCTTGGCTGACCGTCGCAGCCTACACGGTACTTGCTCGACCATGCGCCGCGTGTGCGACCACGGCGACGTCGGCCGGCGTTTGTCGATAGAGGGGATACGAGATGAGATTTCTTAGGTGTGGGACCCCACCGCCTACAAAGCCTTCCTTGCTATGCTGACCGATCTCGGGAATCCGGAGGCTTGCTTCTTCTCCGGGATCAAAGCCGTCTTCATGGAAAACAGGGGATGCAATGATCTCCGGCGCGCCGCCGAGGGTGGGCACGATGCGGCGGCCTATCTATACGCCATCTTGCTCTACAGGGACAATGGCGGTGCCGCCGCCGACGACACCGCGAAGCGGTACATGAGGCGGGTCACGGGCGGCGGCAGTACGACGTCGAGATGGCTGAGCAACGAGGGGTGTCTGCCTTTGCGCGAGAAGGCCGCGCGTGCGATCCACTCCTCGACTTGGCGCATTTGGGGTGAACCGCTGCCGCCTCCGGCACAGGTGCGCGGCGATCAGCCATGCGCAGGCAACGGCGGCGGCTGCGGCGTGGATAAAGGATGGCTTCGAATTTCTCTGTTTTGCAGCGAAGACTGTAGGCTCCGCTGCGAAATGGTGAAGTTCGAACGGAGTATTGGAATAGGAAATCAGTAGTAGATTAGCTTTTGTATGTTGCTCGAATTATCTGTGTACAATTTTGGAAGAGCAGCAAAGCCGACGCGGGTTATCAGCCTCGCGTCGCTAATGATTGTGGGGCCCATTTCTATTCGAATGAAGAACAGCTCCCATTTCTCCTTTTAATCTGCAATCAAATGTTGTAACAAGTATTTCTTCGTCGTAATTAGTCCAAATTTGATTTTTTTTTTTCTAAATTTTTCTAAAATCACCATCTTTTCATTAATTTTATTGTTTAGTGTATATTCCGTTTGTTGAATAATATTTATATGCCTTATTTTGTTCTTTGTAAGTACAACATATAAATAATATTTGTTTTACACACCCATTAGTGATGAAACTTTGCATTTCGTAAGCTTAAGGTGAACACAAGGTTTTGTTAAGTTTTCAAATGCATATGAGTTCGAACATGTTGCAAAGTGTGGAAAACTTCAATGTTCAAGCAACATTCTAGGAAATTATGTGAGAGATGTAGACATTTGTACACAAGTATATTATTCCTTCATCGATACCATTTGAAATTTTGAAGACAAGTTTAGGTACCCAAATTATGTTGCCAAGTCAATTTGTAGATTTTTTAGAGCAAATTTAATGTTATTAGAATTATTATATAATTACCATGGGGTGTAAAAACGAAATATAAGAATTTTGGGCACACAAGTGTGATTGTTGATATTTTATTCAAATACTAAATGTACAAATATGAATTGTTCGTATTTTTATGATTTTTTAGGTGCTGTTTTATGGACTCTAATATTTTAGGGAAGCAAGTTTCATTCCAAAAAAAATAGTGACGGGCCCACGCGTCAGCGTCAGCAGCCAATATAAAAAAGATAACCGTTGCCTGCCCGCCCGGACCCAACTGCCAACAAAGGCGATGCGGGTTCACTAACCATCGTCGCCAATGACACTGGCCCACGCGTCAGCGTCAGCAGGCTAACCCGCGTCGGCAATGACTATCCATTGTCTCTAAGATCTAATTCATCTCAACAGATCTCCAGTTCATCACAACAGAACACATATCATAGGAGACGTGGATGGATCAAACAACCAAACTAATTAACTAAGCAAACAAAATCAAACAACCAAACTAATTAACTTAGTAGTTCATGATCTAGAAACAAACTAAGCAGTTCAACAACCTGACGAACACAAACACACACACACAACCTAAGTAGTTCGACACAAGCAGGAGTCTATCATTTAGTCGGTCGCCGCTGTGGCTGCCGTCGGAGCCGTCGTCGCCGCCGTGGCTGCTGTCGGAGCCGCCGTCGTCGAAGACGAAGTGGCGGCGGCCAGCCCGCTTGACCACGGGGAGGTTCTCGAGCTTCTCAGCCAACCCGTGGATCCTGAAGGCGAGACCCTTCACGCTCGGGTCCTTGTCCACTTCATGATGCGCCTTGATGTCGAAGACCGCGCCAACATCTTCAAGCTTTCTGAAGGCACTCCTGAGCAGGTCGACAGCGAACTTAGTGTCGTCGAAGAACGGTTCCTCGTCGGCGTCCTTGGTCGCCGGCTCCTTCCCCTTCTCCAACTTCCTCCGACGGCGGCTTTCGTCGTCATCGTCCTCCCTTCGTCCCCGCTTCGACGGCGGCGGGCTCCTCAACGCCATCTCCTCCTTCTCTCGGTGACCGAAGATTTGTAGTGGTGGATCGCGAGGAGGAAGGAGAAGCGAAAGAGATGATAAGCTTATGGAAGAAACAGGGGAAGGCAGGGGAGTTATATTGACAAGACGCGGAACCGTCAGGCGCCTCTGCCCCCACTCACTACTCCACTACTGCCAGTACGTGCCACTCAATTGCGCATCGGGCTCCGTTTCGGGCGCAAAACCGTCCAAAACCACGCGTCGCCTTTCAATTACGCGGGAAGGACAAGGGGCAGGGGCAATGATGTCGGGCCCACTCGTCAGCGGCAGCAGCCAAACTGAGGCACCTTTTCAATTTCCATTTATTGTTTTACATGGCCGAGGCGTCTTCTTCAACTTCAACCCTCGTCGCCTTCTTCAACTTCAACCCTCGTCGCCAACTTCATCCCTCGTCGCCAATTTCAACCCTCGTCGCCTTCAACTTCAACCCCCGTCGCCTTTCAATTTCCAAACCCCGTCACTTTTCTATTTCCTCCCCTTCTCCTTGATGGCCGCGGTGTGCTTGATGCAGCTGCTGTCAGATGATCTTGTCACCCAGATCATCATCCACTCCATCAAGGATGAGCCCGTCATCCATTTTCTGAACCTTCGCAATAAAATCTGCGGCACCTTCCGGCGCATCTGCGACTCTGATGAGGTACTACTGCACGTGTCACTGCGTAATCTTCGTGAGGTGTGCAAGAATCGCTACTTTAGGTCGTGCTTTGAGCGGCGCTTCCGCGAGGCCAATCATCCGGATGCATTATGCTTCGAGGGGATGGAGAGGTTGATGAGGCGGCGGAAAACCGATAAGGGTCTGAAGCTCATCGGAGATGCCGCTGCTGAAGACTCCGGTGACAAGTACTTCTTAGCGATGCTGAAGTACCGTTGCAACCCGGCGGACCCCGAAGCCATGGCACTGCTCCAGGAAATCAGCGGCGGCCCGTCGCCCCCTGACGGGCGGTGGAAGAACCACAACCTGCGGCGGCTGCGCTACCTCGTCAACCAGGATCTCCACAACATTGTGTGGTGGTACTGGCTTGATGACGGCGACGATGACATTCCGTTGCTGCCCGTCCAGAATCCCCACATCTGCATTTGGGCAGCGGGATGTAGGCACTACGGGCCGGATACCAAAGAGATTATCCACTACTGCAGCGCCGAGTGTCGCATCCGTCATGAGTTCGACCTCTGGACGCGTAGCTTCCGCCCCACCGTGGAGTACGCCGTCAGCAGGATGAACATCGGGATGTAGGCGCAAGCATCAATGAACATTATCTATCTTGAATGTAAATTATTAGATATTACTAAACGCGGATTTGATTTTATCGGGATGTCGGTTTTTAATCGGTTTTTGATAGATAATATTTGATTTGTCACATTTGTGAGTCAAATCGAAGGTTGCGGTGGTCTCATTTTCCGCCGACGAGGCCTAGGATGCCATCTTGGGTGTCAAAACCGCCGAAGCGGGCACGGCGGCGGGCGGCGGTGCCCTCTGCTTCCTCCTTTGTTCTATTGGAGAATGAAGAACAGTTTATCCGTCCTGCGTCGCCGACGGCATTTCTCTTTTTAATCCGCAATCAAATTTTGTAACATGTATTTCTCCGTCGTAATTAGTCCAAATTTGATTTTTTTTTCTACAATTTTCTAAAATCACCGTGTTTTCATTATTTTCATTGTTTAGTGTATATTCCGTTTCTTGAACAATGTTTATATGCCTTATCTTGTTCTATGTGAGTACAACATATAAATAATATTTGTTTTCCACACCTCCTGTAATGAAACTTTGCATTTTCGTAATCTTAAGGTGAACCACAAGGTTTTGTTAAGTGTTCAAATGCATATGAGTTCGAACATGTTGCAAAGTGTGGAAAACTTCAATGTTCAAGGAACATTCTAGGAAACTATGTGAGAAATGTAGATATTTGTACACAAGTATATTATTCCTTCATCGAAACCATTTGAAATTTTGAAGACAAGTCTAGGTACCCAAATTATATTGCCAAGTCAATTTGTAGATTTTTTTAGAGCACACTAGATGTTATTAGAATTATTACATCATTAACATGGGATGTAAAAACGAATTCTAAGAATCTTGGGCACACAAGTGTGACTGTTGATATTTTATTCAAATACTAAATGTCCAAATACGAATTGTTCGTATTTTTATGATTTTTTAGGTGTTGTTTTATGGGCTCTAATATTTTAGGGAAGCACGTTTCATTCGAAAAAAAATAGTGGCTGGCCCACGCGTCAGCGTCAGCAGCCAAAATAAAAAGATAACCGCTGCCCGCCCGCCGGACCCAACTGCCAACAAAGGCGATGCGGGTTCACTAACCATCGTCGCCAATGACACTGGCCCACGCGTCAGCGTCAGCAGGCAAACCGTGCGCGGGCTGCTCAAAATTTCCCACCTATATTGACTATAATGCCCATGGAATTCCAATTCCAGCAGAGAGCCGTCAAGGGCACGCCAGTAATTTCCTTAAACACAGTTACGCGCGTAGTTCATATTCGGCTCCTCGCTAGACAGATCCACAACGCCCGCACTCTCCCCACCGCCGCCGCCACTCTCCTCGCTCGCCTTCGCCGCTCTCTCCCCGCTCGCCTTCGCCGCTCTCTCCCCGCCGCAGCCCTGCTCTTCTCCAGCCCCACCGCTCCCTGCGTGACGACGGTGACGAGGACGTGGTTACTGGCGTGCGGACGGCTTCCCGGCCAACCTAAAAATGGTTGATGCGGATCCGTCATCCCCGGTCACGACGACGAGCCGGCCACCTCAGGCCACGAGCCGACGTGGATCCGGCCCCTCCGACCATCACGAGAACAACTACTTCATTCGCGACAGAGGTTAGTCCTACTTGAACCCCCAACTCCCTCTCTCTCCTCAGCCACCAAATCAGCTATATATTCATGTCAATGTGGATTAGGGAGACATGCCTTGATAGTTCATCTTTAATTGATTGACTGTGGATTTGATGGATGGATTTTGTTGCTCCAAGTCTGTTTGAATAAATTGTTGCTAACAGATGAAGTTATATGAACTGTTGAAATTCATTTTCATGTTCCTGGTGCTACAATTTTTGCACTGTAAATTCATGAAAAGCATTGAGGATGTTAGCATACTTTAATTCTGCTATGCTTTGAATGTACCAGATCGACAGTTATGCTTTGGACCTGTTAGCATACTTTAATTCTGCTATGCTTTGAATGTACCAGATCGATAGTTATGCTTTGGACCTATTAGCATATTTTAATTCTGATGGCCACATAATGTCAGTGGGAATTGCATCGCAGTGGTTTATAATGTAGTCCACCCAATCTGCTATATATTCATGTCAAGGTGGATTAGGGAGACATGCCTTAATAGTTCATCTTTAATTGATTGACTGTGGATTTGATGGATGGATTTTGTTGCTCCAAGTCTGTTTGAATAAATTGTTGCTAACAGATGAAGTTATATGAACTGTTGAAATTCCTTTTCATGTTCCTGGTGCTACAATTTTTGCACTGTAAATTCATGAAAAGCATAAAAGATGTTAGCATACTTTAATTCTGCTATGCTTTGAATGTACCAGATTGACAGTTATGCTTTGGACCTGTTAGCATACTTTAATTCTGATGGCCACATAATGTCAGTGGGAATTGCATCGCAGTGGTTTATAATGTAGTGATAACTAGACTGTCCTATGCTTTGTTGTGAGTGTTAATTGTTTCACTACTGTCATATATATTGTTATTGTTGGTGTCATGATGTGTTGTGAGTGTTATTTCACTACTGTCATATATAATGTCATGACCATTGCTTTATCCTCTTGTTGCATGTACACATGGAACACACAATCCATCGCTGCTGAAGTTGGATAAGGAAGCAGTTGAAGGAATTTATTCTCTGCTTTGATATATAAGCATATTATTGTGTCCCTGTCAAAATGGTTAGCACCTATCCCTGTATGCTAATTAAGTAAAATATGAACTGTGTATGTATATGCTGATTTTATTTACGACTTGTAATGATTTCTAGTGTAATATCAGCTATTTTGCCTGTCAGAGAAAACGAATTTATCTAATAAGAATTTTGTTTAGATTTTCAGTCTTGCTTATGTTGCTCTACTGACAACCTGACATATCATCTATGCAGTCTCCCACAACAACAAACTCCTCTACCTCCAGTGCATCATCACAGCCCATCGTCGGTGAACCTTCTTCACAGGATCACTCAGCACAGACTGCTGCAAGTAGTACTCGATCCCGCGGTCTCATTGCCAATTTTTGGTCTACCCCAGATGCTGCGAGGGATAGATTTGTATTGGTCTGTGGTCTCATTGCTCGGGAGAGGGTGTCAATCAACAAGGCGGTTAATGATCTCTCACCAATTGAGAAGGACCATCTGTTCACAGTTTTAGAGGAAAAACTAGATTACCCAGCCAATCTGGAAGAATCTATTCGCAAGAAGGCAGTTAAGGTAGCTATATCAGAGATTGAAACCTTGCAACGGCGGTTCGAGGCCCATTTAAGAAAAAAAAATATGTGAGCGAAGAGGAGACTCCCTTTGTGAAGCATGCCTTTTTGCAGCAACAAGACTGGGACATGTTTGTGCAGGAAACCAATTCTCCTTCATTTCAGCAATTGAGCCAGGAGATGAAATAAAAAAGAGCATTGCATAATAAGCCACACAAGACGGGCAGAAAATGTTATCGTGGTAAAAGGAAAGAGTGGGAGGAGGAGGATGCAAAGCTAGCTGCAGAAGGAAAACAGAACCCTTGGGACCAATTTCCTAGACGTTCGAGACCTTATCTGCGGGCAACGGTAGGAAAGAAGAGGAAGAATACTAGTGAAGGAAGCGGGGGCATAACATTCAGTAACCCTGCGGTGGTGGGGGTAGCAGATAGGGTGAAAACACTTGCAGCTCAGGGTAGCGATGGTTCTTTCTCTGGGGTTAGGGAGGATGATATCCTCACCGCAGCACTTGAGACTCCAGAGCATCGAGGTCGGGTCCGAGGCGTGTCTAGTTCACTTGGCTGGGGTAAAGGGTTTGGTGAAGAGTTCGCTGGAATGTACAGGAAGAAGAGGAACAAGAGGTCTGATGCTCATGATATGATGGACATAACATTTAAATCAACTGTCCATGCTCTAAGACTATCAGGCATCGAAATACCGAAAAATGTACTTCTTCCTTCCCAATTACTAGCACCTGTCAGTAGCAGCGAGGAAGAAGATGTGCATGGCAGCGAGGAAGAAGATGCGCATGACCGCGAGGAAGAACATGCGCATGACAGCGAGGAAGATGCGTGTGGCAGAGAGCAAGATCATTGGAATGCCAACGAGGACGAAGCGAATCAAGTGCACAGTGATAGTCGATCACCTATGCTGGACACAATAGATAAGCTGACAGAGCCAACCGCGTGCAGCCTTTTGGATGGCACTGGGATTAATGTGGAGCTCGCACTAGCAAAAGTCTTTCCATTTCAAAAGGCTTGCCATTCAGTACCGGTGCAGGATGGGTATGTTGTGGTGCAACCTACTTATGTGTGGGCCAATGCAGGCCACTACCCTCTGCCTGTACCAATTGATGGGGGTGACATAGCAACCCTAGCTGAGGCTCTCGTTCGAAGGATCCAATGGCCAAAGGACAGGATCCTTATACCACCCATGACGAGACATCCCAACCCTGAAGCCGCAACAGGTAGCAGGGGTACAACATCAGATGGAGGTACTGCAGCTCAGTGTCAGCAAGAGAAGGCTCAACAGCAGCAGCAGCAGATCAGCAAAACTTCGCAACAGGAGCGTCGACAACAGCCGGAGGAGCCCAGGCAAACTCCGCCTAAGCAGCAGCTGCAACATGAGGATAAGCAACAGACGAAACAGCAGCCTCTCCAGCAGCAGAAGCGTCGACAACAGCCGGAGGAGCCTAGGCAAACTACGCCTAAGCAGCAGCTGCAACATGAGGATAAGCAACAGACGAAACAGCAGCCTCTCCAGCAGCAGGAGCGTCGACAATAGCCGGAGGAGCCCAGGCAAACTCCGCCTAAGCAGCAGCTGCAACATGAGGATAAGCAACAGACGAAATAGCAGCCTCTCCAGCAGCAGGAGGAGGAGCGCAGACAATCTCCCCCTAAGCAGCAGATGCAACATGTACAGCAGCCTCTGCAACAGGAGGAGGAGCCCAGGCAATCTCCACTGCAGAAGGGGAACCAGGCCAGGAAACCTCTGTCTAAAGATGAGATTCTTAACTGTATTATTGGGACAGAACAGGAACGATCAAAATACAAGCCTGGTGCACCTATGTTATCAGAAGCAAACTTAAAGGCTGCTGGACCAAATTGTGCCAGGTTGCATGCTTACGTCATGGAACACAGTAAGGATAAACTTGCCTTTCCAGCAAAGGTGGATCAAGACTACTTTAAACGTGGTGGTGGTGCTTTAATGTTAAATATTGCATTCAGTAGCGTGTATAACCTTATAACCCTGGCTTCTCTGGATGTTACCTTCTTGAGGTTGTGGACATTGTAAGTCCCTTAAAACCTAAAAAGATATTTCTTTAATTTTGACCACAAAGTTCATGCATGCTAACAATTTGATTTTTTGTAGGAAAATGATGGACAAGGCAGCGGAGATGCAGATCAGTGTTGGGTTTTTAGATCCAGATTTGTTTACTTCCACAAATATTTCTCAGCATTCTCGCCTTGTTACCAAAGCAATCTCAAATGCAATGAACAACGACTACGTGGTGGGTACCTACTGCACTAGCCACTGGGTAACAGTGATCATCTGTATGAAGTTCAAAGAGGTTTGGTATGTAGATTCTGCTAAACAATATCCCCCGCTAAAGTTCTCAGACCTCAAACCTGTTGTGGACTGGTCAGTATCTTGTAGGTTTTGTTCACAAAAATTCAATCTCTTAGTGTTTCTAATCGGTATTGCTGACCATGCAGGGTCTTTGGTACAGTATTTGTAGGTTTTGTTCACAAAAATTCAATATCTTAGTGTTTCTAATCGGTATTGCTGATCATGCAGTGCCTTTGGTGAACATGCACAGGACGGAGTGACGAAAGGAAAGAAAAAAGCCAAAAGCCATACTCAAGCACAAAACAAATCTCGATGTAAGACCGAGGTTTTTTTATGGTCCCTTCTTACCTATTTGGTACTGCATTAACTTGTCATTTTGGTACCTCGATGCAGTGTGCTCAGCAGCCATGGGGGTCCTCTTTGTGTGGATTCCATGTGGCATTCCATATGTTAAGACTACCCGATGACATACCTGACATAAAGAAGGCTGCTGTAAGTAGATAATAATGCTCAACCTTGTCTCTGCTCATATTATCCATCCGATTTTAGAAACTGATTTCTACTTGTATTCTCATAAATGATTGTATTTCGTAGGATTTCAAATCTGCTGTAGATGTTTCCACAGAAGATCTAAAGCGTGTCCGGGAGATGCTGTGCGAGTACATTCTTAAGGAGACCATCGACCGAAAGGGCAACTTGTACAATGGTGCACCGTGAGTTCATTGTAGCCAGAAACTTGAAACTCATTCAGTCTTCTTTAGTCAGGTGTTGTTGCCTGAGAAACCTGCTTAGCTTGCTTGGTTGGGGTCAGATGCTGCCTGGTTCAGGCAGTTTTCTCATGACTCCATCCAAACAAGCCCTGATGAGAGTAACTTGAAACTTGATGTGATCCTAGCTTGTCTATAAATGTGATCTTGCTTACCTATATCTGTGATGTGAGAATGTGTTTGTGATGTCTCCTTGCTGTGGTGGCTGCCATATCCTGGCTGGTTCCAGGATGGCAGGATGCAGCCCCTGATGGCTGCCAAATCCTGGCTGGTTCCAGGATGCAGCCGGCAAGCAGGCAGATTACTGTAGGGGTGGCCTACGTATCTGTAACGGGCGTTAATTAAAGCTCGTTACAAACACTGATCAGTGAGTAACGGGCTTCATTCAGAAAGCCCGTTACAAACAAGCCAACAATGTAACGGACAGTGTAAAAGCCTGTTACCAGTCTTGACCGGTGGGCCCCAGGACCTGGCCCGTTCATCGAGATATAGGAGACGCAGGTTGAAAGCACGCGTCTCCTTTAATCGAGAGAAAGCAGACGCGCGTGGAAACAGATGCGTCTCATTTCGTCGAGACAGAGGAGACGCAGGTTCACGGCACGCGTGTCTGATGTTGATTTCACAGTAACGGGCTCTGTTTTCATGCCTGTTACCAAAGTTCCCTGTGGGCCCAGAGAAACAGCCATTTCACGTGACCAGTGACTAGTTGTGGTAACGGTCGTTGTTTGATGCCCGTTACGAATCCTAGATGTGCTGAGACGTGCGTGAAATAGACGCGTCTCATTTCGTCAAGATAGAGGAGACACAGGTACACAGCAGGCGTCTCCGATATTGAGCTAATGTAACAGGCTCTGTTTTGGTGTCTGTTACCAAAGTTCCCTGTGGACTCAGAGAAACAGCCATTTCACGTGACCGGTGGTTAATTGTGGTAACGGTCGTTGTTTGATGCCCGTTACAAATATGTGTTATCAGTACTTTCTTGGCTTATTTGTAACACTTGATCGGTAACGGGCGCTTTGCCTGTTACTAAAGGCCATCTATACCCGTTACCAAAGTGAATTTTTCACGTAGTGAATGTTGGATCTACTGTGATGCATCTACAGTTGGTCTATTACTGTTCTAGTTGCTATATGCTGCAAGATATATTTTTAATGTAATATTTCAAGATTCAAAATACTCATAGTAGCTTTAACTTTCAGGTCTATGATACTAGCAACATTTGTCACTGACATGCTAATGGAAGGTCAAGGCGAGAGGAATGCATGCATGATTTTAACCTCATTTCATATAATCAGTTGTCAATGCGAGAGGAATGCAGTGCGTACCTCAATCGGATCAGTTGTCAATGCGAGAGGAATGCAGTGCATACCTCAATCGGATGCTGGGGAGCTCGCCGCCGGCCGGCGGCGGACGGGGGCGGCGGGCCGCCGGGGGTCGCCTCTCGGCAGGGGGAGCCGCGCCGGGCCGGGAAGCGGCGGACGGGGTCGCCGGGGCCGCGCCGGACGGGATAGCCGAGCGGTGGCGGACGGGGTCGCCGGGGTGGCGGCGGATTTGGGCGGGGGAAGGAGGAAGAGAAGGCTGGGGCCGAGTGGAGGAGGAAGAGGAGGCCGGCGGTTAAGTCAAAAGAACGACGCCATAATCCTTAGCGCCGTAGTTACACGGAACGGCGCCAACCTCCATGGCGCCGTACTGAAACTACACGGAGCCTTGTCTTTTGGCGTCGAGGCTTTTGACCGGTTTTCCCCCATGACACGGTGGATCTGACGTGGCAGAATACGGCGCCAGAACACATGGCGCCGTGCCGTCTTAATACGGCGCCGAGGCCTTTGACGCCGTGTGTCGGGTCCATTTTTAGGATTGTTTCTACCAGGGGTCTATATGTAAAATTCTTACCAAAAAAGGATCAAATTGCAAAAATTTTACGAGATAGGGAGGAGAGAGGGGAAAGGTTTGAATGGTTTTGAAATCCAGGACCGGGGAGCGTTACAGCCATTTACATCCTCTTCATTCTGTACTCTGCCAGCCGAACAGAACCCGCCGACAGAATACGCCATCTACTATACGATGGGACAGAACGATTTGACATATACAACCTCCTGCCATCTACGACTCATATCCCCATGCTCCCTACCCCACAAAATCAAAGGCCAGGATAACCCCGGTACCTACTGCCCGGGGTACAAAATCTTAGTCCCCATGCCAGATGCCTCTTTCGCTTCGGTGAAAGACTCCGGGGACGTTCGGTTGCCGCCTCAGCTCGCCAAGCTCGCCACAACACAGTCCCGCCATAGCACAGTACACTGTTTTTCTAGCAGAAAGTGTGGCGGTGCTTTCCCCCGCCGCAAGCTGTGGCGCGCCGTGGCCGGCAACCAAACTGCCCCTCCATCTGACAACACCCACATCTCGCCTCGCAAAAGATCCCTTACCTGGGAGGCACCGGGGCCGACGTGAACGGAGCTCTTGGTTGCGACTTGCGAGAGATGGTGCTATTCCGTGTGGTACGTGCGATGCGCGGCGCACGCAGCAGGACAGCAGGTGGGATCCGATCGGATCGGAGGAAAGGCTAATGAGTACGTAGAAGAAAGATAAGGCTAGCCAATCTGTGAGTCGCGTGATCGATCCTTCAGTCAGAGGTGTGCACCGAATTATTGTACTGGTGCCGCCCCGTGGTCGGTGCTGATCGATAGCACCAATAGATTCTCCTACCGGAACAGTCCATCCATGGATGATGGATAGCTTGGTTGCTGAGCCATCCCTTTCATACGTACACTTCTTTTGTCATTGCTCCACACCAACCTAGAGTACGGGAGGTCAAAGTTTCTACGTAACCATGAATGATACTAAACCTGCAGCAATATCCGCCCCCTATACTATCTACATACAACCTGACAAATCAAATAGACAACAGTTATTTAAACCGTTTTACATGCCCTCACACACAAAAAGAGGCATTTGTGTTTTTGCCACTATTTTCAAGTGTAATTATGTTTTTACCTTCATTTTTCAAATTTGTAATTTTACGTTTCACAAGTCAAAGTCAATGTGATTTTACTTCTAGTCAACGGTCAAACACAGGAGCAAATACGTAAAGATCAAAGACAAATTTACAATGATTTGTGAATAGTTGAGGATAAAATCACAAAATTAAAAAATTAGGATAAATAAAAATACAACTGCACTTTAAAGTAAAGAAGATTAAAAAAACATGTACTGTATACTCCAGACGTCACTGCTACTGTATATACAACAGTCGAGTGCTCGTGTGCCGTGTTTCGGGCAGCCCCTGACGATTCCCCTTGCCGCTGTTGGTAAGTGGGCGCTCTGGGATCTGCTGGCTCTCCTTGTCTAGCTCGAAGTAGGCGCCTAAATTTTATTATGGCACAGTTGTCGTACGTATGCACGTACCGTGCTCATAAACTTTTGTTACTATTGAACTGGACAGGGGACCGACCATGCCACATTGCACGTGATGCCACGATATTACGCTAATGCCTGTGCCAAGACAGCACCAGCATCACTCATCAGTTGAGAGCCGACCGTAACAGTTGCAGAGCCTGTTTAGAGCAATTAATTATGTGTGTCTCCAAATTAAAATTTTGCAAATGAGTCTTTCCATACTATCCGATGTGGCAAACTTCCCCTCGCAGTTATCAAACTTGGTAACCCAATTTACATCTCTAAAGTGTAGGTCTCATGCACAATACTACAACTACAATACTAAATGCTACTAGGATGGAGTGGCAAAGTCAGGATGGAGAGTTAGTGGGCTCTCCTTCCTCTTCTTCTTCCTCTTACCTTCTTCTTCTTCTCACTCCTTCCTCCTCAAAATTTCTAGAGGGGGCTTCGAGAGGCTACCATGGGATCCAGGGTATCAGGGTATTAGAGGGGCTCCAGCTCCCCAGCCCCACCGCTGGCTCTGCTAGGATGGGTAGTGCAAAATGGAGATGTTGTTGTAGTGCAACATAAAGAGGTTGTTGGAGTGGATTGAGTGTGTGAATTTTTAGAGAGGAAATTAGATGGTGGGATTTGGAGAGAGAAATGGATGGTCTGTTTGAAGGAGCAACAACTTAATATAATGAGTATTGTTTTTGCCAACTTGATAGAGAGTCGTCATAGAGGTAAAAGAATGGTTAGTCTATGGGGATGCTCATAGGGCAGTCCGAATCCAAGACACTAGTTATGTTTCCAAACATGCTCCGCATCATCAAGATATTAGTACTAGACACTACTCTTCCGATACAAACACCACTATTTCATACTTGGATTTAATACTACTGATTTGTCATTATGTCTTGGATATTTGATAATGTTATAGAAACTAGGTCTCACGCAAGACCTGATTTCTTCTCTTCATTTACATTTTTGTCACATCATTTTTATCCTAGGTGTCAGCTCATTTAATTCTGGACCTTACCCCATTCTCGGTGGAAGTCTCATGGATATGATTACCTAGAGTGACACATCATCTAATTCAAAACGTTTGAAACTAGGATGAAACACCTCCCCTTCAATGTATAATTTCATCTATTTTGGTTTCCTAGGTTACATGCAAGACAAACATCGTCTAGATAAATGTGTATGCAGGGTTTCATCCTCATGAAACTCATTTTACCTCTAATTTTATTAATACACTACCACATCATAAAAATGTTGACATAACAGTATATTTAATGTCTATAAAACTTCCACTGAGAATGACCTCACGTTGCCCTTTTCTTTTTTGGACAAGCCTGTGACAGTGCACAAATCCAAACATCAAATGTACCTTAACACTTGTTTTAAAAAGAAAGAGATTCTTCAGCATACTATGTGTAAAAGATCGGCACATTTATTTGTTTGTTAATTGTTTATGTTCACTCGCTTAGACGTGTGGTTTCTTTACTATGGCTAAATTTGTCGCTTAGATGAGTGTTTTCTCTTTGTTATATGTGTCACTGTATGTATGTTTTCTTACACACACACACATTAACATGACAAGTCTTGACCCCTTTTTAAAGCGCACATATTCTTTATAAATAAAAGCACGCACATGATATCATATTCTAACTTAATCTGTACTAGTGTAAATAAATACTTTAACATGCTCTCGTATATGAGGTGGGGCCCACATCCGGTAGTATCTGAAGCCCTACTGTGCGTTAGTAACGTGAAATGTCATGAGCCGTAGGATGCTTTAATTTTCTTTTATGTAACAATAAAGATAGCACATGATGGAGAGGCTGAAAAAGGTTACGGTAGATCGATAAATGAAGTATGGGCAAACACATGCTACACATCGTGCATCACACGATACGTTTAGGCCTTTGTTGAGTCACCCACTTGCCTACACACGGTCCATTTTTTTAATCACGCCTAAGAACAGGGAATATATCTACTAGAAACTACAAACTTCGTGAAAATTTATGGAAACCATGATAAAGAAAAATCGTCTAAATTCATAAAAAATCACACATGTAGGTGATATGATGATACATAACTTTATAAAATATCTTGTACAAACTCAACTTTGTTTGTGAGATATAAAAATAACAAAATTTGTTATTTTTATATCTCACAAACGAAGTCGAGTTTAGACAAGATATTTTATAAAGTTGTGTATCATCATATCATGTACATGTGTGATTTTTTTATGAATTTAGACAACTTTTTTTGATATGGTTTGCACGAGCGTAGTTTCCACCTGATACGTTGCCCCTGTAAGAAACACACTACCGTTCTCCTATCCATCCGGGTTGCGGCATGCACTCGACTTGGCACATATGCTAGAATTTTTATTAGATTATACTCGAAATGAACGACTATTTTGTTCGTTACTAGATGACACGCGCATAGAAATGCGACTGTTATGCCATATTCAACCGTAAGAATTGGTGGTACGGTATAAGTCTTTTGAAGGTTCTCATTATCTCATAGACATACGATTGCGTCCGGATATTCATATATGTAAGTATGCATACATTTATTTTAGTGTTGGTTTTATAATATGTTTCGCAAAAACAACTGCATAATAGGGGAGAAGGGGGGACACTATTTTGTGTTATTGTAACAATATGAAATGATCTTTTTAATAATGAAAAGTATAGTATATAGAGTAACAACTAATGTTAAGAGGATGAAAAAAATTTCCAAAAAAAAATCACCCAACGACTTTAGAAAGGCATGCTTTTTTAGGTGAACATTATTTTCTTTCGAACAAAGAAAAGTCAGAACATCGATCCTTGCTTGTTTCATTGTTTGGCAGTTGGCAGCCCGTTGCAGTGAGTGCAGAGCAGTCCACGCGAGCGAAATTGGAAACAACTTCTATAAGTTGATTTCAAAATCTATATTTCAATGCATGCATGTAAGCACGGAAGATTAAAATGAAGTCGTTATTAGAGGATATTTTACCAAAAACATGCATTTTTTGTGTTGGAATATAAAATGGTCTGTGTCGTGTCGATCCATTGAAGTTGTTTGAGTTGATCGCGTCGATGTCCCAATCCGACCGATTGAAGTTGAGTCGTTTGAGTTGAGTTGAACGGCGTGTGTTAATGTCCCGATCCAACCCACCAGATTTCATCCTAGTTGTTTGGTCTACGGACCGAAGTTGTTCGGGTTTCCTACTCCTCTAGTTGTGTGGTTGATGGACCAAATTATATGGTTTTCAGACTCGGTTTTCCTTATAAACTGGGTCAACTTTCGTTTTCTAATAAAAATGCGGGAAAACGTAATTTCACCGTCCGTAAAAAAACATAGAAAATGGTCTTTTTTATTTCAGGAAAACTTATCTAGTATACTTAAACCGTGGAATTATTTTATGCATATTATACTATAGGCATGAATTTATGTTGGACTAGAATATTTTTCTTCTAAAATGAAACAGAGTACAAACCTTTGCTTGTTGCGGTGGGTCGGTGATGACGGTAGAGGCGTGGAGTAGAGCAGTCCGCCACCTCAACTGGCAACCCCCACCAAGATTTGATCTCTCATATAAGGGTCCCTTTGGTAGGGATTCTGCTCCGGCTTCGGAGCCGTTTTTTGGAGAATCCCTACCAAAGGGAGGATGAAAACAGCTCCGCCGGCAGAGCTGCCGGGAAACCCGCTCTCACGAGCGCTTTGTGCAGCACGGAGCCAAAAAAGATAGCTTCCCCCCGGCTCCGCCTGCATGCACGCCCTCACCTTACCAAACTACCCCTGCATTTGGATGTATTTACAGGCAAATTGCCACCCGGCCTCGCGCGGTGGAGGCGAAGTGCCGCGGAGGCGGAGCAGGCCGGTTGCGGTGGAGGCGGAGCAGCCCACGAGCGGTAGGCGCGACTGGAGGCGGCCGGTGGTGTGCGCCGGCGGGGACGGCGGCGGCAGCTGCGAGGACGGCGGGGACCGGGTGGATCGAGGACGGCGGGGAGTGCTCCCGCGGCGGAGGTCCGAGACCCGCACCGTCGAGGACGCCACGTGCGCGTACTGCTTCGCCGCCGTCGAGTTCCGCGACCGCGCCACCTCCGGCCGAGTACGCCGGCGCGAGCACTTTCCTAGGCGTTGGGGGTAGGAGAGCTGAACGCCGGGGAGAGCTGGAGGGCGGTGGCCGGGTGGGGGAGGACGCGTGGTGGAGACGGGCGCCCGGCGACGCGCGGTGGAGGCGAGCCGCCGGCGACGCGCGGTGGTGACGGCCGGCCAGCGGTGGAGACGAGGGGAGGGCGGGCGCGGCCGGCAGGGATAGCTGAATGGATAAGGAAGAGGAGGGAAGGAAGGATAAGAAAAGAATAAATAAAAAGAATAAGAATAAGAAGAAAAGGAAAATGTAAATAGAGAAAAAGAAGGAAATTGAAAGTTGAAATAGAAAAGGGAAGGGCATCATGGACATTTCACTCTCTTATCCACCTTACACAGCTAGGAGAAGCTGTTTTGCCAAACG
Source organism: Cenchrus fungigraminus (assembly GCA_036936925.1). Taxonomy (NCBI): domain Eukaryota; kingdom Viridiplantae; phylum Streptophyta; class Magnoliopsida; order Poales; family Poaceae; genus Cenchrus; species Cenchrus fungigraminus. Next base: position 39,584,475 of record CM072778.1, on the reverse strand, counting down.
TTTTTCTAAAACGGATTCAACTCCATCACAGAATCCGCTCCACCAGCACAGCCACAGCCGGAGCTGCCACAGCCGCAGCCGGAGCCGTGCCAAACGCACCCTAAATTCGTGCTTCCCTGGCTCCCTCTCTCCCTCCGCGCCAAAGTCATCTTGACGACACCAGTCCCACGCTGTGGGCCCACCATGCAGTCACATTCTCTTTCTTCTCAATCCTTTATCTCTCTAATTAACAACGCTAGTTGGACTCTCAAGTCCCACTCCTTCACTTCTCTCAGACCTCTCCTAGATCCTCGCAAACACATTTTTTATCCAGATCGATGGGCTAGCCTAGAGCTTCCCCTCCCCTCTCCGATCCCAAAGGCCAAATCTAGAGAGAGAGAGAGAGGTGAGTGACCACCACTGTCCTCACTCAAGTGAAGGCGTGAAGCGGCGCCTCACTCCGACCGTCCGGTGGCCCGACCTGCTTCCAGTGGAGGGAAAGCACCGAAAGGCGCGGCCTTTTTCTCGCGTTGTTTCCGTCTTTTTTTTCACTTCCCTCCCTTTCCTTTCCTCCTCCTTCCCCCTTCCATGGCGCCGCTGGCTGTCGCCTACGCGGCGGCGGTCGCGTTGGCCGTGCTCGTCGCGGCGGCGTCCGCGGCCGTCACCTACGACCGCAAGGCCGTGGTGGTGAACGGCCAGCGCCGCATCCTGCTCTCCGGCTCCATCCACTACCCCAGGAGCGTCCCCGAGGTGCGTGCGCCCCCACACTCCCTTCTTGCACCTCATCTTCCTCCTCCGGCAGTCCGGCGCCTCGCGTTCCTTCTCCCCCTTCAAAATGCCGGCTCGCCGCACTGCCGTCGCACTTCGCGGAGCGTGTCTCTTACTCCCTTGCTTGCGTTGCGTGGTTGCTTCTTCGGGCCTGCAGATGTGGCCGGATCTGATACAGAAGGCCAAGGACGGCGGCCTCGACGTGGTGCAGACGTACGTCTTCTGGAACGGCCACGAGCCCTCCCCTGGACAGGTAGTTACCCTTGCCGGAACACAAATTGTTGGTTAAAAAGCAGTTGATTCCCCCCAACTTCCCCTGCTGTTCGCCTGTTTGTTCCTGATGTGGTGGTTGGTTGCCCCATCCGCAGTACTACTTCGAGGGGCGGTATGATCTGGTGCACTTCATCAAGCTGGTGAAGGAGGCCGGACTCTACGTGCACCTCCGCATTGGCCCCTACGTCTGCGCCGAGTGGAATTTCGGGTAAGGGGAGCTTGCTTGCTTTTGCTTTATTTCCGTGTGAAATGTTTTGGGCCACATTGATGGTCTTGCTGTGACCATTGGTGTTTCTTGAGCGTAGAGTGTATAAGTTTCGAGTGAAGGGGGCAAAAAAGGAGATTTGGTAGTTAATTCAGTTTTGGAAGTAGCTTTCATGCTCTTTTAGTTGACAGTGAGTGTAATCGTAGTCCTGTGCTTTGAATTTGGCCAGTGAGGAGTAATTAACAAAGATCCATTGCTGTCAGGGTGCTGCGAAGTATGCTAAACTATGTCTCTTTCCCTCTTTTTGGTTGCAGTGGTTTCCCTGTTTGGCTTAAGTATGTTCCAGGCATCAGGTTTAGGACTGATAATGAGCCGTTCAAGGCAAGAATCATCGACCTCTCTGCTTTTCAAGTTTTTCTCCTTTCTAAAATTACTGCAAACTCAGTAAAAAATTTTAACTGAGGGGTCAATCATGAACAGGCTGAGATGCAGAAATTCACCACAAATATTGTTGACATGATGAAGTCCGAAGGGCTCTTTGAATGGCAGGGAGGACCAATCATCCTCTCCCAGGTATGTTTGCAACTCTACATTCTTGGTCTGTATTGAGCCATGCTTTTGAATGCAACCTAGAACCTACCTTTGATTCCTCTGTTCTTGCAGATTGAGAATGAGTTTGGGCCCTTGGAGTGGGATCAGGGTGAACCTGCCAAGGCCTACGCGTCATGGGCAGCTAACATGGCGGTTCAGCTCAACACGGGTGTCCCATGGATCATGTGCAAAGAAGATGATGCCCCGGATCCAATTGTATGCACTGTACTTCTTTCTTTAATAATGCACCTTGGGCAGCATTTATTTAATGTGCTGGGGTCTGACCTTGAGACCATTGCCCAAGAAAGGAAACTAATCATGTGTTGGATGATTTGCTATTGTTTTTTCTCTCTTTGTTCACTCAACAAGAACTTGCTCTGATTTAATGGTTGCAGATTAATACGTGCAATGGATTTTATTGTGACTGGTTCTCCCCAAATAAACCTCACAAGCCTACGATGTGGACTGAGGCTTGGACAGCTTGGTAATTGAGTTTGCTTTCTTTTATCTTAAACCAAGAAGCCAGGCACTTGTAGTTTCTTTTTTTTTTAATAAAAAAAACTCCTTATGTGTCTCCTGTATCTTCTCTTGGGTAGGTATACAGGCTTTGGTATTCCAGTTCCACATAGACCAGTAGAGGATCTAGCATATGGTGTTGCCAAATTTATTCAGAAGGGTGGCTCTTTTGTTAATTATTACATGGTAATCCCCACAATTTATGCTTTGCAACTGAGCCTTATTACCAAATTATTGATTGAATAAAGTTATCACACCACCATCCAGTATCACGGAGGAACAAACTTTGGCCGCACAGCTGGTGGTCCATTCATTGCAACTAGCTATGACTACGATGCTCCTATTGATGAGTATGGTGAGTTGAACACATTACACATTCTACTTTGGCAAAGGCATTTATTTTGTAGTTTGCATCAGCCTCCTGTCATGTAAGGCTTACTTCTACACATCGTTACCTGATAGGCTGATACAGTATATATACATAATTCTATAGATGCTATAAGGTTGATTTAATTTTACTTTGTTGGCAATGGCGCCAACACAGGTGAGTTCTCAACTCACCCAGCACACTAGGCCTGCTAATGGGGGCAATACCCGCCCCAAACCCACCCCTCCCCATAATTAATAATCAATTATGCAAACCCGCCCCGCCCGCCCCATTTAACTTGTCCACCCACCCCGCCCCGCCCCATTGTGTGCGGGTGTAAATGGGCTGTAGTTATTTACTCTTGTTGCTTGCAGCAACTACATCGTCGGACTCTGAAACTGAAATCTCGCGTTCACACCTTAAAATTTTAGAAAAAATTGACTGAAATTTGTGCTGATGACTCAATTTGATAGCCCGCTACTTTGCGCAAAGTGGTTTGGTTGGACCTATATGTGGGCCCCGTGTCAAGAGCTTGACCTTAATACTAAAACCTCGCGTTCACACCTTAAAATTTTAGAGAAATTAGCTGAAATTTTTGCGGATGACTCAATTTGATAGCACGCTACTTTGTGCAAAGTGGTGTGTCTGAATTTAATAGTCAGAACCTGTAAAAAATTAGCCCTCCGCGGCGACGAGCCCCCAGCTAATCTCCACGCAGCGGAACGACGATTGGATCTACTGAGACGAACTTGCACGATCACAGACGACAACGGAGACACGATCTTTGTTAACGAGGTTTAGCCGAAGCCTACATCCCCGGGGTATGGCTACGGGCGCTCCTCCCCAACTGCAACACTGGCCGCTTTAGGATCCCGGCATCGTGCCGCCTTCCCCCTGCGAGCCTGTCGCTATGTCATCATGGTTACAACAGCAACCCCCCTCTCATATTTATGAGGAGGCTCGGGTTACAGAGTATGACACGGACTCTACCCTATACTGCTAAATACAACTCAAGTCCCATCGTAATCGGACTGTACAAATATTCGACACAATATCTAACAAACTCCACCTTGGCGAATATTCCGCCATCTTGAATTTGTCTTGCGCGAACCTCCATGTACACCAGACTTGAGCTATCACCTTTGCTGCTGTATCAAGAGCTGCCTGAAGAAACACTGCTATCCCTGCAATTTCCCGACTCCGTGACTCCACTTGCAACTGTGCACCGTTCTCTTCTATCACCGCAATCTCTGCCAAGCAAAATTAGATTCATCTCCAGCTAAACAGCAACTGAATCTAACACCATGCTCTACCAGACTGCATCCATGATACTGAGAACATCACAATCACCACTGAGTCACATATCAGAATTGCCACATTAGCATTGCTCTTCCGTTATCGCTGCCATACTACGCCTGACGTCTTACACCGTAGTCTCCTGCAGCCATGTCCAACCAGATTACTCCAGTTGCAAGTACAGACATCACCGTCTATACTTCCTTCCACTTCAGCCCTTTGGTACCATCACGCCTTTCGATTCACGCTTCAGTAACCCGCACGTGCAACTCGAATCGATTCACGCCCTTGCTGATTTGGAAGCACGCAAACTCCTATGCAAACCTGCATCCCGAGCTCGCGCCACGTGTCGCCACGCCACAGAGAACAATAACTCCATCAGCCGCCACACTCCTATGTCGTCATCGCTGATCCTGTTATCGCCTCTGACCACGGTCTGACTAGCCTGTTGCCGCCAATCTCTCCGCCATGCACCACGGTATGTTCACCCTACAAGTGAACTGTCCATCAGCCATCCTGAACTGTCCGCCATGTGCCCCGCGAACTGTTCGGCCCAGTCTATCCATCACAGGTAGACCCCAGCGAGCTGCTTTACTCCTCAACCGTATCAGCTTGCCACCTGACTCCGTCAATCCGGAGCACCCACTTAACCACCATCGATCTCCTATCAGTTGCCATGTGCACCACAACTGAACACCGTCGATAGCTTCCGCTCGTTGCCAACGAGCCCGCAACACCAGCCTGAGGTTTGGTCTGCCAATCGTTACCTCTCCTCGTTCGCCTATAGACATGGGTCACTCTCATGTTGCACGACCTGCCAAGTTGCCTCTATGCACACAACCGACGATCCACCTTGAGCTTCTTGAGCATATATAGCAAGGTCACTCCGAGGAAAAAAACTTCTGCTAGGTAGACTCCTATTCTTTATCTTTCTGCCGCTCTTCCATATGCTCGCAAATAACCAATTTGCATGCATCAAGCCACACCGCAGCAATAAAGAATCTGACTCCACCAGCCTGTACAATTTTTCCTCCCTGACTCCAGCTCTTCGGCTCCAAAAACAAAAAACTCCCCTGGCTCGTACGTGCGTCACCTCGGCCAACCTACCCGGTCGACTTCACCTCCTGGGTCAGCTTCTTGCACGACTCCATGAGCCCGAGTCGTCCACGACGAGGAATTCGACTCGTAACCAACTCAAACAATGTCCTGCGTTGCTACCCATGTGCCACAACACCCGCGATTTTGCGGCTCCCTCGTCGCCTCCCAAGCTGCTGCTCTGCATGCCGTCAGCGTACTCACCCAGGCTCCAATGACGAAATGTCGCACCTGCCGCTGCATGTTTGCGTGCCCTCCAGCCAACTTCTTCACGACGGTACCCATATCTGTGCCATCCTCGACGATAGTACCTCGCTAGAAATCTAGCCGTCGACGAAGCTCGTCGACCCGCTGCGATGATAGCCGCAACCATGCTCCACCTTGTGTCGTATTCCCACCGCACCGACCGCACGTTGCACGACACACTGCAGACGCATAACCCTCGAATCTCCAGGTGATCTTCCGCACTGCCTCTAGATCCAATTCAACCATAGCTCTGATACCAATTGTAAAAAATTAGCCCTCCGCGGCGACAAGCCGCCAGCTAATCGCCACGCAGCGGAACGACGATTGGATCTACTGAGACGAACTTGCACGATCACAGACGACAACGGAGACACGATCTTTGTTAACGAGGTTCAGCCGAAGCCTACATCCCCGGGGTATGACTACGGGTGCTCCTCCCCAACTGCAACACTGGCCGCTTTAGGATCCCAGCATCGTGCCGCCTTCCCCCTGCGAGCCTGTCGCTATGTCATCATGGTTACAACAGCAGCCCCCCTCTCATATTTATGAGGAGGCTCGGGTTACAGAGTATGACACGGACTCTACCCTATACTGCTAAATACAACTCAAGTCCCATCGTAATCGGACTGTACAAATATTCGACACAATATCTAACAGAACCGAATCCTAAAAACCCACTTACAACCCACCCAACCTGCATTTGCCTTGTACCCAACCCATTAGATATTAAAACCCATTTCCATCCGTCCAAACACACCCCACATAATAACCCTAAACCCTAAAACCCATTTCAACCCGCCCCATTAGCAGCCCTACATCACAAAACACCTAGCTGCTAGAGGTAGAAGATGAAGGAGAGAATGAGCACAGCACACACACCAACTCCTGTGCACAACTGAAATTGGTGCTGCTAAACTACTGAGCTTGCAATTGCTCTTCTACTTTATAGAGTGCAAAGTCAATCCTAGGTACAAACTACCATGAGTACAAATACCAACTACAAAGTACTACTATGTACAAGACACTACAGGGCATGCCTGCCCTTCTACTGAGTGCACTGCAGCCCTGTACGGCTAGGCAGTAGGCACTTGAGGAGTTCTAGCAACTCCATTGATTTTGCTTAAGAAGATTTCAGGGAGGAGCTGAGCAATTACTTAACATACTTCACTTGTCTTGAATGAAACAAAGCTGCATGTATTTCCTGTTAAGTTTTCTATTGGCAATGGCTACAGCATGGAATACTTGATGTCCTAACCACAATCCCTACTAGCCTATGAGCTGAAGTGGTTTAAAATTTATAAATTGACGCATATAATGTAACCTGTATTTCTCCTTAATCATTAAAAAATTTGAATACTTGATTGGGGTAAGACATTGTGTTGTCAATCAGAAGCACATGCAACATAAATTTTTGAAAATACTTCGATGGGATATGATGAAGGCATTTGATGCCAAATGAGAAGTGGTTGTTTCAACTGTTTATGACTTAACAATCCTTCTGTTGACCAAATTGATCTGAGTTCCACCCTTCACTTCCTCAGGCTTGTTGAGAGAACCAAAATGGGGTCACTTAAAGGAGTTGCATAAAGCTATCAAGCTATGTGAACCAGCCTTGGTTGCAGGAGACCCTATTGTTACTTCACTTGGCAATGCTCAGCAGGTCATTAGCTATAATAACATTATGCTCACTCTTCTGCACTTGGACCATATATTTTTTTTCAGGACTGACTTCTTGATCATTTCCTATCCAGGCATCTGTTTTTAGATCAAGCACAGGTGCTTGTGTGGCCTTCCTTGAGAACAAGGATAAAGTATCTTATGCTAGGGTAGCATTCAATGGAATGCATTATGGTCTACCTCCTTGGTCCATAAGTATTCTCCCAGACTGCAAAACAACTGTGTACAACACTGCCAGGGTGAGATTGAGTCTTCTTTTTTTTTCATTCTGCAACTTCCTCTTGTTCTTGCACGAAATGAGTTACTTTCTTAAATCAGATGTGTATCATATTCAATTAGTTCATGCTGCATTATCTTTTGTGCTGGGCACCTTTTTATTATTTGGGAGAAGAATTTTGTACTGATATGTTTGTACAGGTTGGGAGTCAGATTTCACAAATGAAAATGGAATGGGCTGGAGGATTGACATGGCAATCATACAATGAGGATATAAACTCCTTGAGTGAAGAATCATTTACGACAATAGGGTTACTGGAACAGATAAACGTGACAAGGGATAAAACAGACTACTTATGGTATACAACATAGTGAGTATTCTAACTCAGAAAATCTATTATTAGTTTTTGCAATTCAAAGATGCTGAAGGTTTCATTTTCAGTGTTGAAATTGCTCAGGATGAGCAGTTCCTGAGTAATGGGAAGAATCCAACGCTAACTGTTATGTCAGCTGGTCATGCTTTGCACATATTCATTAATGGACAACTAACAGGTAAAACAAATGATTCAATACCTCTCTTGCTTCCCCTCTCTCACCTTCTCTCGCTTCCCCTCTCTCTCTCTCTCTCTCTCTCTCTCTCTCTCTCTCTGTGTGTGTGTTTCCCCGATTGCTTTTCAATATGCTCTCCAATTCATTGGCAGGAACTGTCTATGGAAATGTAGAAGACCCAAGATTGACATATAGGGGAAGCGTGAAACTTTGGCCAGGCAGTAACACCATTTCATGCTTAAGTATAGCAGTTGGCCTCCCGGTAAGTGGATGTTTTTCTTAACAACTCATAATACTCTACTACTGATTGTGAGATGTACAAGTGTCTTAGAGATTCATTATGTTAACTTTCACTGCAGAATGTGGGAGAACATTTTGAGACTTGGAATGCAGGAATTCTAGGTCCTGTGACACTGGATGGCCTGAATGAGGGAAGAAGAGATCTCACATGGCAGAAATGGACCTATCAGGTTATTTCTGTTATTGTTATGAACGTTAATCTTATGTGTGATGTGTTTAAGACATGAACTTAAACAGCTCTGTACTTGAGCAGGTTGGTCTGAAAGGTGAGACTTTGAGTCTTCATTCACTTAGCGGAAGCTCATCAGTAGAGTGGGGAGAACCTGTGCAGAAACAGCCTCTAACATGGTACAAGGTATGGAAGAAATTCATAAGTTTGATTGCTTGTTTGCTTTCCATGTGGAACTAAATGTTGATTTTCAAAAAGATCATTCATTTATTGTCTTTTGTGCAGGCTTTCTTCAATGCACCAGATGGCGACGAGCCATTGGCTTTGGATATGGGTAGTATGGGTAAAGGGCAAATCTGGATAAATGGACAAGGTATTGGGCGGTATTGGCCTGGCTACAAAGCCTCTGGAACCTGTGGAAACTGTGATTATCGTGGAGAGTATGATGAGAAAAAGTGTCAAACTAACTGTGGTGACTCTTCTCAGAGATGGTAGGCCCTTCATAAGTTACTGCAGCAATATCTGTGAAAAGTTTACAATTGAAACTCTTACTTCCACATCATGCTTGTTCAGGTACCACGTTCCTCGTTCATGGCTTAATCCTACAGGGAACCTTTTGGTTATATTTGAGGAGTGGGGTGGCGATCCTACCGGAATCTCTATGGTGAAAAGAACCACAGGGAGTATCTGTGCTGATATCTCTGAATGGCAGCCATCAATGAAGAACTGGCACACAAAGGACTATGAGAAAGCCAAGGTCCACCTCGAGTGTGATCATGGACGGAAGATAACTGAGATCAAATTTGCCAGCTTTGGCACACCACAAGGCTCCTGTGGGGGCTACTCTGAAGGAGCTTGCCATGCACACAAGTCATACGACATATTTTGGAAGGTAAATGATCCACAAACACTTGTAGACCAAGGAAAACTCTGAACTTGCATTGGTGTTTACGCTACAATTAAAATTGGTGTTTCTTGCAGAATTGCATTGGTCAAGAACGCTGTGGGGTGAGTGTGGTTCCAGATGTATTTGGTGGGGATCCATGCCCTGGGACTATGAAGAGAGCTGTTGTTGAGGCCATATGCGGTTGACATATAAGCCATTGGTTTCTGCAATAACGCCACCTTATCAACCTTCTGGCAGGATGTGAAAGTCGCAAGCAACCGTGACACGCAGACTGTCAGGAGTTACAGGAATGAGTTGTATGCTAGATTTAAGCATCGATATCTGTATGTAATTTATGTAAAATTTAGCCGACACAAGAATTTTGCATGGAAGAAATGGTTAGGACTCTAGTTTTCAAAAAAAAAAAAGGTTAGGACTCTAGGCGTGAGAAATTAAGGGTTGTGGTCCTCTAGACTAACAGGCACAACAGATTGGTTTGGTTGGGGGAGGGCGCAGATGAGACTCTGCTTATACCTGAGTCCATGTGCGTGGTGGCTCTTGGAGGTTGGAGGACGCCAAGAAGCACTACCATTGGTTTTGCATTTCCTGATTACTCATTTTAGCTCGCTGGAAGGTGCAATGTAATGTTCAGGACCCATCATTCAGGTACTGTCCTTACTAGTAATCAAGCAGCCAAGAATATCTGGTTCGAATTATGAATGAGAACTGTGCCCCATCTTTTTATATGAGAAACAACCCATGACCATGCAAGATACCGTAGCACATGGTTTGCTTCTGATAAGTTGGGTTAGGCAGTGACAAGAATGCCTGTTTGAAAAAGTTTGGAATTCAAAACTTGATTTTGTTTTTTTTCTTTAAACTGATAATGACATGAATCTATACTACATCAGAGACGTCCAACGAGATTGAGTGGCCTTCTTTCAAAAAAAAAAAAGATTGAGTGGCACTGAATCTAGTGCGATAGGGCTGGCACGGTCAAAAGGTGTCCGCCCCGCGTGGTCCTGAATGTGCAGCCGGCGTGTTGACTGTAGCAGATTGACTACTGATCAGGGTTCAGGTCCAGGAACGCACAAACGCGACGCATGATAGGAGAGCCAGCGGCACCACCATACCACTAGCTGGTGGTGTGTGTTTCCGGCATGTGCTGCTGCTGTGCTCGCGCTCGCAGTTTCCAGGGGAACGAACCCGTGTGCCGGGGCTCGGCCGAAGCCGCCGCCGCCGGTGGCCGACTGGCCGTGCTGCTGCCTGGTAAGTTCCTTCAAGTCTTCACTGCAGCTGCAGGCAAGGCAACAGCCGGCGAGCTGTCAAAAAGTAAAGCCGATCGCTTTCGGTAGATGTCGTCTGGTGGTCGTCTCTACTCTCTAGACTAGGAACCGCTTGGATGATGTGTGCTTGCTGCAATCTGGTTTGGTGTAATGAATTCAGTGTGCGGAGGAAAAACCGCGCACACGGCGGCGTCTGAGCCTGACCGGCCGAAGCAGATCGACGGCATTACCGGCGGCCGGTCGGTACGAAGATCCGGCAGGATCTGCATAGGCCCCCCCCGGATGCGGCGGCGCGTCGGGCTCGCCCGAAACAGCGTCGAGTACGGCGTACGACGCCACGGCGCGAAGCAAAAATGCTTAACGCCGCGGTTGCATCGGATCCACGCATCGGAATATCGGTTATTCGTCAGGGTCAGTCCAGTGCACTTGGCCCCCGCCGCGTTCTTCACTTAGATCGCATCGGATTCGATCCTTCGGAGCTCAGTATTAGATTAATACTCCACTTAATTATACTAGAACAGCCGATGGGTCAGCTCGATCGGTGTCGTACGCTACGCTGCATACGGCCGGCCGGCGCGCGGTGTGTGTGAACCTGCTGCCATTCCAAACCAAGCAACTGAAACCGCGGGAAGCCACCGGCTTCCTCGATCGTGCCAAGGATCGATCGATGTCGCCCAGCCTAGAGCTGCCTGGTCACCCGCCTGCAAGTTGTTGGCACCGTCCAGTTGGAATTAAGGCTAGATCGATCACTACTCAAATGCAACTACTGCTATACATGTTCGTGCGATGTCGGAAGCACTATAAATGGCAGCAGCCAAGGCACATCCACCTCATGCAGCAAACACATAAGTTCAGACACAGCAACTCAGCAAGGAGATACAAGTGCACTAGTGTGATAGTGCCGTGTTCCAAAACAAGGCGATGACGGGAGCGATGGATATTCCGGTGATCGACCTCGGCGGCCTCAACGGCGGCGACGAGCAGAGGTCGCGGACCATGGCGCAGCTCCACGAGGCCTGCAAGGACTGGGGCTTCTTCTGGGTAATTGAGCAATGCATTCCTGCTGTACAGTGATGATTTGTTTCTACTACTTTCTGCTTGCATTGGCAAAACATTTAACGCGTGCTCTCGTGGGGCGCAGGTGGAGAACCACGGCGTGGACGCGGCGCTCATGGACGACGTCAAGCGCTTCGTCTACGGCCACTACGAGGAGCACCTCGAGGCCAAGTTCTACGCCTCCGACGTCGCCAGGAACCTTCCGGCGGCCGAAAACGGCGACGAACCCTCCGACGAGGTGGACTGGGAGTCCACCTACTTCATCCAGCACCGCCCCAGGAACAACGCCGGCGACTTCCCGGAGATCGCGCCGGCGGCCAGGGTGGCGCTGGACGCGTACATCGCCCAGATGGCGTCCCTCGCGGAGCGCCTCGCCGAGTGCGTCAGCCTCAACCTGGGCCTTCCCGCCGGCCACGTCGCCGCCACCTTCGCGCCGCCGTTCGTCGGCACCAAGTTCGCCATGTACCCGCCCTGCCCGCGCCCGGAGCGGGTGTGGGGCCTGCGCGCGCACACCGACGCGGGCGGGATCATCCTGCTCCTCCAGGACGACGTCGTCGGCGGGCTAGAGTTCCTCAGGGGCGGCGCCGAGTGGGTCCCCGTCGGCCCCACCAAGGGCGGCAGGCTCTTCGTCAACATCGGGGACCAGATCGAGGTCATCAGCGGCGGCGCGTACCGGAGCGTCGTGCACCGCGTCGCGGCGGGGCACGAGGGACGCCGCCTGTCCGTCGCCACGTTCTACAACCCTGGGCCCGACGCTGTGGTGGCGCCGGCGGCGAGGGGGAACGCGGCGGCGCTGGCCTACCCCGGGCCGTACAGGTTCGGGGACTACCTCGACTACTACCAGGGCACCAAGTTCGGCGACAAGGACGCCAGGTTCCAGGCCGTCAAGAAGCTGCTCGGCTAAGCCAGGGCAGAGCTTCGCGTTCATGGATTGTTCTCTGGGCGTCTCGATTCCATGCTTAATTTGCTTGTTGATCCATGGGCCTGCATTGTTGTTAGTTGCGTGTTTGTTTTAGCAAACCTTTTACATGATGCTTAGAGCATCCAAGCTTTGGTAAAATTGAATATCAAAAATTTGTTTAAGAATGACTCCACAACAATCGATTGTTCTTTTTTTTTTGAGCAGAACACAAGAGCTATATTAAATCAAAGCAGGATTACAATCTTTCGCCATAGCATCCATGAGACTAGGCGGAAAGTTTTCTAACCAAAAAAGAACAGGGGTCCGCAATGTAGGCAGACTAGCACAGACATGTGCAAGACCTGCCAAGCTCTTGTATCTCTTGCCACAGAGCGAAATACACACTGCGATCATCAATGCCATCTCGCAGCATGTTCACCATCATCAGGTTATCACTCTCCAGTGCAACCTTATCAAAGCCCCTTTGAGCTGCCAAGGTGAGCCCATCACGTGCAGCTATGAGATCTCCTGTCAAAACATCAGCCATGTGATCATATCGTTTTGCTGCTGCAGCTAATACTCTTCCTTCCTCATCACGGATAACAACACCTGATGCCCCGGTCGCCACATCGGCATGAAGGATGTATCACAATTCACCTTTACCCAGTGCCGTGGAGGTGGCTCCCAGCGGCATTGACGAATTGATGTTAAGGGTTCTTTAGAATTTCTGACTTGTAGACACATCAGGTCCTCAACCATGAACGCCACATGTTTAACAGCTGCATGTGCACTCCATCACTCCTTACCATGCATCCTTGTGTTTCTTCCAGACCAGAGAGACCAGGCGCCACAGATGATCAGCACCGCCTCACCTGCCGTGCATAAATCCCCAGACAACACATCTTTAGTCCATGTGGCTTCATGTAATGGCGGCAACTGAATTCCGGTGAGTTGCTTCGCCGAGTTCCAGAATTGGCGTGCATAGGTGCAATTGAGGGCTATATGAAACAGGGATTCCGCTGGCTCGCCGCATGCCACGCAATGATCATCCCTTTCAATGTGTCTCCTCTTTAGTTCACCCTTTGTCGCCAAAGACTTGTGCATAGCTCGCCACCAGAAGATCCTCACTTTGGGTGTAACATTCAGGCGCCACAAAGCTTTCCACCACCGAGAGTTAGCAGATGTATCTGGTGTGTTTCCAACCATAGCTTCCTTCTGCTCCTGTTCTTCCTTCAGCTTCCATTGTTCTTTGAAGAGTAAAATACATGGAGAATCCCTAAACTTGTTCGAGTGTGTCTGTCTCAAAATTTCAAAAATGCAGATTATACTTCAACTTGCTAAATGTGTCACCAAAGATTCAAATCATTATACTATCTTATATTAAATCGCCTGCATGGCACGACGACAGTACGATGACATGGACTCGACATGTGTGTCCCGCGTGCCAGCCAGCCCCATCCATACCCATATTCTCTCTTCCATTCGCTCCTACGGCGGTGTGCACACTGCGGCTGAGACTATCCGCATTGCTATTGGTCTATTGCTCTATCTATCTATTTGCTCTAAAAGGAATATTTTAGTCACGCCAGTGAGAATCTTTACTCTCAAAGTGCCAAGCAAAGATATCATCTCCTTCGGTATCTGGAATCCTAATACAAAGGCAATCTTCCGCTTCATGATGCATGCAAATCTTATCTTAACCGAAAGAGATTTGATTCAGTTTACTGCAGTCATGATTACCACCAGGAAAGAGATTTGATTTCAGTTCAGTAAGGCATGACTATCCCCAGGAAACTGAAACAAGGAAATGCTTCGCTAGCGCCAAGCTGAGGTGACACCATTCTTTCTGTCCCTTCCAAGAATAGACACAAATGCAAGTTACCCTGTTTTTGTGATAGAATAAGATTCCATGATGAAGCAGCCATACTAGAAGAAGTGAAAGTCTTATTCATTCTTTCTAACAACAGACATTGCTTAGTGAATACCATCCATCTATTTGTTGCCAGCAAATAGAAAGTTCAAAGATATGACCGAGACAGACCAATGTCTGTGTCCAGAATTGAGCAGGGCGCCAAAACAATTGCCGATTACAGATCTGGCTGGCATATCGGGAACTTTTTCACTTTCCTCGTACAATCACATATATACAGTTGCTCCTGAATTTCTGAGAATTGAAGGAATGCTTGCTGTATTTACCGTTACCAACTCCATGCGCATGGACAAAAATGGCAACAAGAAATTGGAATAGGTAGATCTATTGCTGATTCACCGCCCTAGATGAGCCTTTGTTAGGTGGTCTGGTGGTGGCTTTAATGTTAAGCCATCCATTGTGATTTTTCTTCAGCAAGTGCTCATGATGGATCACATATTTTTCTCAGTATGTTGGACGGCAATCAATGAGAACGTTGACATAATCAGCAGCCAGTCATCAGGGATAGTTTGGATTCTGCCACACGCTAACCCTGCCAAAGTAGCAGCACGGCCAAAATTCGGCAGCCGATTCAGCCACCCCGATTTGGCCAGCCAAAGTGCACCAAAATGAACTACGGGAGGCCAGACCTGCCGAATCATGACCAGAGTCCAAACACCGCTGAATCTAAGCCAGCTGCCAAAATTTTGGTCTGGCTCATCTCGGTGTTCATCCAAACGTGCCCCATGTTTCAGCTCAAGCAAACCCAATACTGCTTAATCTTCCACTGCAGTGTTGAAGATGAAACTAGGGAAGACGGTTGTGATGTCCCTGAATTTTTGAGGGGTAAGAAATCAGTAAACATACTGGAGTCCTTGCTTGTATTTATGGATCACTTTCGCTGTACTACTTTGCTGAAAAGATTTTGCATGGATTCCAAATATTTGTTTTGACAAAACATCATGATATACCTACTTTTCCATAAAGATCACAAGAACAGATGCAAACCTTAGATAGGGCAGTGTCATATTCTTTAACAGGTTAGGGTGGCATAATACAAATTCTTTCCATTCTTCTTGATTTATTTTTCCATCCCTATCGGCATCAACAGCTTCAAATGTCTGGGAAAATACATTCAAAGTTACATTCTTGAAATAGCAGTAAAGAAATAAAAAAATTCCAGTTGATTATTGCCTACCTTATCTATAATGGCCTCAAGATGGTCATCTGATAAGTCCACATAAGATTCCATCAAAATAGAAATGACCATTTTCTTAACCTATAAAATAAGCCATGATGATTTGTCATTATTGTGGCAAAATATTAGACAAGAAACCACATCAAAGATATCAATATACACAGAGAAAACTTTGTTAACTAACCTCCTCACGCTCAATGAAGCCAGTTTGCCTCAAGTCATACAATCTAAATGCAACTGAAACAATCAAGAAAGATAGATCTCAACATTAAAATAGATAAATACACGAATATAGAGAAATCAGTTCCTGCGAGTAGGTTACATACATTTGATCTTATCTTCCATAGGTGCCAATGGATGGAAGATGCTAAGAGCATGAATGAAGTCATCAAACTCTATTACACCATTTTTCTTCTCGTCAAACAAATCAAAAACCTGTATCACTGGGACAATCTTAGTTTCATATCATTATTTAAGGAGGCCTCATGCAATGCAAAATGTTTTGACGATAATCAGGAGAAAATAGAGTATGATATGGTAAATATATCAAGAACTTAAAACATTTGAAAAGAGCAAAGCAAAATAAGGACTTACCCTATCAAGAAAAAGATTCTCACCACTTGCAGTCTTGAACATAGCAAGCTGGAGCTCTTCCTGAGGAGCCATTCAACAGAGGAATAGTAACCAAAAATATATTATGACCACTCCTTTCTTTTTTTTTGTTCAGAAACTGTTCTAATTGTATGCAAAGAGAAAGGGCATTCCAATTTTGTTCACTACTCTATGTGTTCTCTTATTATTCAATCCCAACGTGTCGGTGCACACGCCTAGGAGATTCTGCTTAGAGGCCTGAATACTATTTAGCTGATTTTGATTTACATCTGCAAAAAATAAACACAAAGACTCACTACTGTACCAGCTTAAATAAAAATATTGGTGATTCAATGTTTCACCAATTAAAACATAATCTTGGGATGGCAGAGGAAGGAAAAAAGAAAAAAACAACCTTTATATGGAAGAACTGCGGGGAGTGTTTCATTCAAAGAAACAACGGAAAGAAATTGATGTCCAAATTAACTAAATCCCGTTATGAAGGCAAGAACATGCATATAGATGCAGGAATTCAAGACGTATTTTGTTGGATGCACCTTGTGGATGAGGCCGTCGTCGACGATGGAGCAGCTGATCTTCTTGTAGAGCTCGAAGAGGGCCTCCACCTCGTTCACCGAGACTTGGCTCAATCCAATGCGCGCAAGAGGGCGTCATATCGAACGGCATTGCGAGAAAAATGGCGGACGAACCAGCCAGCCATGAGTTAGGGGGGAAGATAAGATAAGACTATTACAGCATCGGGACTCGTCGGCGATGTGCGCGAGCTGACGGAGGTCGAGGGAGGTCCAGCGGCCCCGGCGTAGGAAGGGTCGGTAGTGGTGGTGGTAGCTCCTTCTCTTCTTTGCTGCGACGAAGGTGGCTCCGGAGGTGGACGGGCCGGCGCCGTAGCGGCGGGAGGCCGAGCCGGGGCAGATGTCGGCGAGGCAGTTCGTGAGCGCGAAGAGGACGGCCTCGGCGATGGCGACAAAGGGGAAGAAGGCCGCGCAGAAGCGCTCCCCCAGCGACAGCGAGCTCGCCGACTGCTGCTGATGCGCCGACCGGCCCGCCGCCGGAACCAAGAAAGCCAAGATTAATCAGGAGAGGCAGAATTAGACTCGGAGAAGCAATTGCAAAACCAAGTACCCACCATGTCGTCGGAAGAGAATCGGAAGCCGAAGCGCGGTTCCATGGCGAATGGGCGCCCGTGGTCCGCTCGCCGCGGATCGGATGAACTCGAAAGCATGCGGCGAGTGTGCCGCCTCCGGTAGCCCGTGCCCATCGTGCGTCTCTTCTTTAAATAAAGCGTGCATTTGCCGCTTAAAAAATCCGTTGGGCAGCACTGTAGCAGAGAAGGGGATCGGCGGATAATTCAATCCCGAAGTTGTGGACCGGGCGGCCATTTTCGGCGCCGTCGGATCAAAATCCAGCAGCGGCTGGTGGATCTTTTTACGAAACAATTTAGGGAAAGTTTAAAAGTGATTTAGCAGTTGTGCCTTATACTAGGTGAATACTCTGCGTGTTGTTGCGGGATATGTTAAATTTTGAGATTTTTTATTAATTATTTGATGCATTTAGGAAAAAGTGTTCCCCAGAAGAATGACTATTTTTCATATTTGTCCACTCCCTACTTAGATAACCTCACACAGAACTTATTCTATCCATGTTTCATCTTCTCTGCCTGCTCCAAATGCAAAGGACAATCTCAGCATGATGTACTCAAAGTTTATCTGTTGCAAGCACTACATTTCCGAAAGCCGCAATCGCACGGCTATTGACGCAATTGATCTTGCAACAAAGACTAATCATCACGTTGCGGTGCTTAGCAAGTTCGAAGATAACCGTGTGCGCTACACACTTGTCTCCTATATCGTTGATGACAGCTCAACTGATGAAGTGATATATAGCGCAATAGGGAAGGTGTTGCTGGCAATGATGGAGGCTGCATTTTCAGCCATAAACCTTGAACTGCACTCAGGAGCCCATCCTAGGATGGGTGTCAATAATGACTTGTCCTTCCTGTTATAAACGATGACGCAAAACGAACTAGAAGTAAAGAGATCAAACCGCAGGAGACACGAGATTTAACGTGGAAAACCCCCTTAACACGAGAGGGAAAAACCACGGGCGCCAGCCAGCAAGCAACTTCACTATGATCGGAGTCCGGTTACAAATGCTAACGGCGGCGGCTTACAAGAAGTAGGATGAATTAATCTCCAATCAACACTTCCACCCCTTGGGCCAAGCAACAATGAAGGTGCAGTTTGCTTGGCTAAGCAAGTGGCTTCTGACATTGGCAATGATTTTAGAGGTATGTTAAATGTGTTAAAACTTTTATAAACATCAGCCACACAGATTTTTTTTTAAAATAATCCTTCTCCCCCAACTATGTATGCAGTCTCAGTGTTCCTCTATGCAGCAGCCCACCCCACAGACAAGTCTGTAGGTGCAATAAGGCGTGAACTTGTTTACTACCGTCCACATTATACGGGCAGCCAATGGTCAGGTAGCATGGTACCTGATGTCCTCCTGCACAATTAGCCCTGATGAGGACCCAACCAATGTTTCTTCTAAAAGAGGAGCCACAACAGTAGGTGCTAGACCTTTTCTTGAGAACTATAATCTACCGATATTGTCTAAGGATGTTTCGATTATGAGGAGGATTACCCGTAGTGTGACCGGAAGGGGTGGGGGCCTTCCATCAGTGAAAGCTCTTGCACTCTTCCATGGTGATTGCACAGAGATTGCATGCTTGCTGGATCCGAATCACGTCAGTGCCTATCAAGTTCAGACTGTGGTGGAGCAGATTGCTATTGCCGCTTCTCGATCACCTGCGGCCTTGAATTCTTTTGCTAGCAATTCTTTGAACATCTCATCC
Source organism: Cenchrus fungigraminus (assembly GCA_036936925.1). Lineage (NCBI taxonomy): Eukaryota > Viridiplantae > Streptophyta > Magnoliopsida > Poales > Poaceae > Cenchrus > Cenchrus fungigraminus. Next base: position 39,565,526 of record CM072778.1, on the reverse strand, counting down.
TTTGCTAGCATATCTTCCATGGTGAAGACTTCAGAAGGATCAAAGTGTTCATCTTCTTCATGCGGCTCCATAGGAACTATCTGTCGGGGACAGCCACGGGGTCCCCTAATAATGGGGGAAATCACCCCTTTTTCGAAAAATAACGAAAGCGAACGAGCAAACCACACCACGCACGGCAGCGGCCCAGGGCAGGGCCCACGGCCCAAAAAGCCTCACCGGCCCAACGAACAGTCGACCCCCGGCGCTCCTCGAGCAAACCTCCGACCCGCTCGAGGGCCGGGCGCTGCGCCGCGAATCTTCCGCCTCGCTCGAGGGCCTGACGCCCCCTTGGGCGAGTGTCCGCCTCGCTCGAGGGCTTGATGCCTCTCGAGCGTGTTTACGCCTCGCTCGAGGTCTCCTCTGATCCGCGACACCGTGCCTGCTCCCACGACCGGAGCATTAAATGCTCTGGCGCGTCGCGGGAGCCCGGGTCAAAGGCAAATCCACGCCACGCCGGCCCTCTGACACCGCCTGGGAATCAGATCCCGGCGCTGTTCGGCCAACCCGCACTGTGCAGCCATCCCCGGCGCTGTGCGGGTGCCGAGCGGGATGGCCGGTGTCATTCCGTGACACTGTGCCGCCTACTCCCGTACCTCCTCCACGTCGCGCCCCTCGAAAGAGGACGGTGGCACCCTCGAGAGGGGTACGGCCCCCAATTCCCCGCCCGCCTGGGGCGACGCCGTGGCGCAAGGCCAGCGAGGCACGTCACCTCCGTCACCTCCCGGCGCTGTGCAGCCATCCCCAGCGCTGTGGAGCCATCCCCGGCGCTGTGGAGCCCTGTTACGATGGGACGCCACCACGCCGGCCCCTGTACGGCATGGGCGCTCCCGCCATCGAGGCCCTCGAAAGAGCATGGATCATCCTCGAAGGGTGTACGGGCAGCGACTTGGTGCGCACACTGACCGGTGCCGCCGTACGAGCGACGTGCGCCGCGTCCCCTCCGCTAGCTGCGGCGCCGCCCGGCCATCCCGGGCGCTGTGCGACTCGCCCAGGGTCCGTGCGATCAGCACCAGCGCTGTGCGGACATCCCTGACCCTGTGGCACCATCCCGCGCGCTATGCTGCCATCCCCGGTGCTGTGCGGCCATGCTTCGATGGGACGCCGCCGCGCCGGCCCCTGTACAGCGCCGGGTGCCCTCGTCAGCAAGACCCTCGAACGGGTGCACGAACGGCAGTCAGACGTGCACGCCGAGCAAGCTACCCTCGAAGCTTTTCCCAGACCAGCATATAGCCACCACGACACCGGCAAGTGTTGAGACGTCAGGACGCCATCAAATCGCAAACACTGTGTGCCAGTACCACGATACTGTGTAAAACCCCGAGCGGCACGTTTGTAAGCCGCCTCCCCTTGGTCTATAAAAGGAGGAGGCGGTCGCCCGGCCGCCGGGGGGACGAGATCATCGCTTCACACTCACTCTCACTCGCATACTCGTTCCCATCGATATTGGCACTTTGCCTCAATCACTTAGCAGGGACTTGGAGGCCTCTCCTCCTCTCCCGCCTTGCTTGTAGCCCCCCTCTACAGGCACCACCGATGCGAGTCAATACAGCGCGCACGCGCCAATCTGCTGGACGTACGACCCCGCGGTCGGAACCAGGATAAACTCGTGTCCCCTGTGTTGTCATTTGCACCGACCATCGAGAAGTTGATCACAGCGTAACTTACTAGTTAGTGTCGGGACTAATCCTAACACCGACAGTTGGCGCGCCAGGTAGGGGGCTCGCGCTGTGATCGACCCCTCACCAGCATTCTCGATGGTGATTCGTACCGAGATGACGTCCCAGAGGTACGCCATGGGCAGCTCGGACCCTCTCCCTGCTGGATTCGAAATCCGGTTTGGGAGCCTGAACTTTCAGGCCACAGGGAACGGCTACCTCATGCGCCTCACCAACTTCGACGAACTTCACCCGTGGCGGTCGACTGGGCCGGGCCCAATGCCCGTCACGCCTGCTACTGACGCTCCGGCACCCACCCAGGCGGCTGCTGCGAGCATCTCGACGCCCCGGCGCCGCAAACGCCTAGGTCAGCGCTCGCGTCAGGCGCGCGCGGAGCGACGCCGGGCAGCACGCGGGGCGGCCCGGAACGACGTGCCCCCGCCGAGCAACACGGCGGCGCACCCTGCGGGGGAGCACGCGGCCGCAGGGCCGCAGTTCCCCTACGGGATGTGCAACCCTGCTGCGGCGTACGCCTCATCCGTCAGCACTGACATGGCTGCATATGAGGATCTCCCGGGCCATCACCTGCTGTCAGTCCGGAACCTCATCGCCACCAACAACGACGAGTCGTATCACGGCTCGCCCAGCGAGCTGCCGCCCTCGACCTCGCACGGCTACGCGGAGTGGGACTTCTCCGGCGTACCGGACCCTGTGGACTTCCGGCGGTTCCTTGACGCCACGGACTACTGGTTCGGTTACTCCGATGACTCCAGCGAAGGGAGCTACGATCCCTCGCGTGAGTGCTTCGTTGTCGCCGCCAACGAGCATGCTGACGGCGCGAACGGAGCGGGCGACGTCAACACGGCCCAGCATCCGGAGCCGAACCCACCACCGGCCCCACCAGCGGGCAATGCAGATATTAATGCGCAGCTGGCCCAGGCGCGCGAGCTCGAGGCAAAGCTCGCGGAAGAGTACCGGCAGGTGCGGCTCCTGCGTGCAACCATCGCAGGGGAAGCCTCGGCGCGCGGCGAACGCGCCCGAGAAGCCGGGAAGCAGGCCTGCGAGCGCATCAACGCCGACTTCAACGTGGACGACCCACACACGCCACTTCGTGCCAGCCAAAAACTCATCGCGGCGGCAACACTACTTCGGGCCATGCCCGAGCCATCGACACCCGAGGCACGTAACCTGCGTCGCGAGGCGCAGACTCTCATCGAGCAAGCGGCCGTGCAGCAGGCCGAGAGCTCCGCGTCCCGCATGCGCAACCAGTCCAGCGCGAGGGGCGACGGCGGCGCGAAGGACCAGGAGGCATCCGTCCACGTGGACGGCGCGGCGGAGCAGCCGCCAAACCGGGACAGGACGCCTGTCAAGGAGCAAATCCTTGACACGCGCGGCCAGGCCCACGACGGAGACGCCCGCAACGTCCTGAACGCCAAGAGAAAGGGCGACGCGGAGGCGCGAGCGGCGGCGGGCTACCACCCTCGACGAGGTGGTCGCTACGACAGCCGGGAGGACCGCTCGCCAACACCGGAACCCCCGGGAACCCGAGTGTTCAGCCGGGAGATCCGTGCGGCGAGTTTCCCCCAGCGTTTCCGCCAGCCCACCACCATCGACAAGTACACGGGGGAGACGGACCCTCGTGTGTGGCTCAACGACTACCGTCTGGCTTGCCAGCTGGGCGGAGCCACCACCGATGCGGTGATCATCCGCAATCTGCCGCTGCACCTTGCGGACTCGGCCAGGACGTGGCTCGAGCACCTACCGCCCAGCCAGATCCACAGCTGGGATGACTTAGTCCGCACGTTCGTGGGGAACTTCCAGGGCGCATATGTGCGCCCTGGGAACTCCTGGGACCTGCGAGCATGCACCCAGAAGCCCGGCGAGTCGCTCCGAGACTTCATACGTCGCTTTTCAAAGCGCTGTACTGAGCTCCCGAGCGTTGCTCAGTCCGAGATCGTGCACGCCTTCCTCGAAGGCATGACCTGTCGGGACCTCGTGCGCGAGCTCGGGAGGAGCCCGCCGGTCGACTCCAATGAGCTGTTCGACATCGCCACCAGCTTCGCCTTCGGAGAGGAGGCAGTGGGGGCCATTTTCGACGGCAAGAAAGGAAAGCGCTTGGACGACGCACCCGCGGAGGGCAGCAAGTCCAAGGAGCCTGCGAAAAAGCAGAAGCGGGGCAAGAAGGGCAAGAAGCCCCATGACGCACGCGCGCACGGGCGCGACGAGGACGACGAGGCCCTCGCCGTTGACCCTGCCCGTAAGGGTCCTCGAGGGGCCCCTCGAGGCCCCGGCGTTTTCGACGATATGTTGAAGAAGCCCCGCCCGTATCACAAGACCCCAGTCAACCACACCCTCGAGCAATGCGACATGCTCAAGAAGTATTACCGCCGCGTCGCCGCGAAGGAGGACGAGGCCAAGAAAGACGGAGGTGACGGAGACGCTGATGGCTTCCCCGCGGTGGAGAACGTCTTCTTCATCTTCGGGGGACCGACGGTGGACATGTCCACCAACCGGCGCAAGCGAGAGCGGCACGAGGTCCTCGCCGCGGAGAGGGCTCCTCCTTCCTTCCTCGATTGGTCGGAGGACGCCATCACCTTCAGCCGCGAGGACCACCCGAACCGCATCCCCAACCCGGGCCAGTACCCATTGGTCGTCGATCCCATCATCGGCAACGCACGATTCTCCAAGGTGCTGATGGACGGTGGCAGCAGCCTCAACATCCTATACGCCCACACCCTACGGCTGATGGGGATTAGGTTGGACCAGCTGCGGCCCAGCACGGCGCCGTTCCATGGCGTCGCGCCAGGCAAGCGCGTCCAGCCCCTCGGTCAGATCGACCTGCCGGTCTGGTTCGGCACCCCGGACAACTTCCGCAAGGAGGTCCTCACCTTTGAGGTGGTGGGGTTCCGGGGTGCGTACCACGCCATCCTTGGCCGTCCGTGCTATGCCAAGTTCATGGCGGTCCCGAACTACACTTACCTCAAGATGAAGATGCCGGGGCCAAAAGGCGTAATCACCGTGGGCTCGTCGATCGAGCACGCATTCGACTGTGATGTCGAGTGTGTCGAGCACGCTGAGGCCCTGGCGCTCGACGAAACGCTTGTCGCGGACATGGAGAAGCTGGCCAACGAGGGCCCCGATTCCTCTGCCAAACACGTGGGCAGTTTCGAGGCTGCCGAACAAACGAAGGAGGTGCCCCTCGACCCTACTGCCCCCGAGGGCAAGGTGTTGAGGGTCAGTTCCACCCTCGACCCGAAATAGGAAGTGGTGCTTGTCGACTTTCTCCGCGCCAACGCCGACATCTTCACGTGGAGCCCCTCGGACATGCCAGGCATCCCGAGGGAGGTCGCCGAGCACTCCCTTGACATCCTACCTCACTCCAGAGCCGTGCAACAGCGGCTGCGACGCTTTGATGAAGAAAGGCGCCGCGCGATCGGAGTGGAGCTGCGGAAGCTCCTCGAGGCCTGATTCATCAAGGAAGTTTTCCACCCAACGTGGCTGGCTAACCCTGTACTAGTTAAGAAAAAGAATGGGAAGTGGAGGATGTGTGTAGATTACACCGGTCTAAATAAAGTATGTCCCAAAGTTCCTTTTCCTTTGCCACGAATCGATCAAATTGTAGATTCCATTGTGGGGTGTGAACTCTTATGTTTCCTTGATGCCTATTCGGGCTACCACCAAATAAAGATGAAGGAGTCCGATCAACTCGCGACCTCTTTCATCACACCGTTCGGCATGTTTTGCTACGTAACAATGCCATTTGGCCTTCGAAACGCGGGCGCTACGTACCAGCGATGTATGCAGCACGTTTTCGGAGACCACATCAGGCGAACCGTAGAGGCATACGTAGATGACATTGTCGTCAAAACCAGGAAGGCGGACAACCTGGTTATCGATTTACGCGTTGCGTTCGATTGCCTGCGGGCAAACGGGGTGAAACTCAACCCCGAGAAGTGTGTCTTCGGGGTGCCGCGTGGCATGCTGCTAGGATACATTGTTTCCCAGCGGGGCATCGAGCCCAACCCCGAGAAGGTCTCCGCCCTCGACCGAATGGGCCCGATTCGAGACCTAAAAGGGGTGCAGAAGGTGTTGGGCTGCCTGGCCGCCTTGAGCCGTTTCATCTCCCGGCTTGGCGAGAAGGGACTGCCCCTCTACCGACTCCTGAAGAAGCACGAACGCTTCTCCTGGACCGTTGAGGCCCAGGAGGCACTCGACAAGCTCAAGGCGACGCTCGCACACGCACCAATCCTCACGCCACCTCAAGGAGGCGAGCCTCTGTACCTCTACGTCGCGGCAACCACCCAGGTGGTCAGCGTGGTCATCGTCGTAGAGCGAGCAGAGGAAGGGCACACCCTACCAGTTCAAAGGCCGGTGTACTATATCAGTGAAGTGTTGTCCGAGACCAAGGCGCGGTATCCCCAGATCCAGAAGCTGCTGTACGCAGTGGTGCTCGCGCGGCGCAAGCTGCGGCACTACTTCGAAGCCCATCCGGTCACGGTGGTCTCATCATTCCCGTTGGGAGAGATCATCCGTAACCCGGACGCTGCGGGCAGGATCGCAAAATGGTCCGTAGAGCTCATGGGCGAGATGCTCACCTACGCGCCGCGCAAGGCAATCAAGTCTCAGATCCTCGTGGATTTCGTCGCCGAGTGGACGGACACACAGCTGCCCCCATTGCAGATCCAGGCCAAATGCTGGACCCTCTATTTCGACGGGTCGGTGATGAAAACCGGAGTGGGCGCGGGCCTGCTCTTCATCTCGCCCCTCGGGGAACACATGAGGTACGCAGTGCGCTTGCATTTCCCCGCATCAAACAACATGGCGGAGTACGAGGCCCTCCTCGGTGGCCTCCGAATCGCCATTGAGACCGGCATCAAGCGCCTCGACATCAGGGGAGACTCGCAGCTCGTAATCGATCAGGTCATGAAGAATGCGAGCTGCCACGACGAGAAGATGGAGGCTTATTGCAACGCCGTACGCGCCCTCGAGGACAAGTTCTACGGCATCGAGCTCAATCACATCCCCCGCAAGTACAATGAGGAGGCGGACGAGCTCGCGAAGATCGCGTCGGGGCGAATCGCCGTTCCCCCGAACGTTTTCGCGCGAGACATCGCCAAACCATTCGTCGACCTCAGTCCAGCCCCCTCGAATCAGGAGGAACCCTCGGGGGCTCCCTCGAGTCCAGCGGGTGCGGAACCCATGGATGAGGACCCCTCGAACGAGGCGTTCGTACTCTCCCTACTCGAGGGGTACGGCGCGGACGAAGTCGAGGCCATGGAAATCGAGCCGACCCCTCGCGCGGAGGATTGGCGGGCCAAGTACCTCGCCTGGATCGATCGAGGGGAACTCCCCTCAGATCGGACCGAAGCTAGGCGCATCGCCAGGAAAGCCAAGTCGTTCGCCGTGATTGATGGCGAGCTGTACAAGCGCGCCGCGTCCGGCATCCTGCAGTGGTGCATTCCCATTCCCCACGGCCGGGAACTCATCCGTGACATCCACGCAGGCGTGTGCGGCCATCACGCGGCACCGCGCACCCTCGTGGGCAACGCGTTCCGTCAGGGCTTCTACTGGCCCACAGCGGTTGCCGACGCCAACGAGGTCGTGCGCACCTGCGAGGGGTGCCAGTTCTACGCGCGTAGGACCCTTCTCCCAGCTCACGCCCTACAGACCATACCCGTCACATGGCCCTTTGCCGTGTGGGGGTTAGATATTGTCGGGCCCTTGCGAAAGGCGCCCGGGGGCTATACCCGCCTGCTGGTTGCCGTGGACAAGTTCTCCAAATGGATCGAGGCACGCCCGATCACCAACCTCAGATCGGAGCAGGCCGTAACATTCTTCACCGATATCATCCACAGGTTCGGAGTGCCGAACTCCATCATCACCGACAATGGCTCCCAATTCACCGGCAGGAAATTCCTGGAGTTTTGCGACAACCACCACATCCGCGTGGACTGGGCGGCTATCGCACACCCACAGACTAACGGCCAGGTGGAACGTGCCAATGGCATGATTTTACAAGGCCTCAAGCCCAGGATCTTCGACAGACTGAACAAGTCCGGCCGGAAATGGCTTCAGGAGCTCCCAGCGGTCATTTGGAGTCTCAGGACCACTCCGAGCAGAGCCACGGGATTCACGCCATTTTTCCTAGTCTATGGGGCAGAAGCCGTTCTCCCCACGGACTTGGAATACGGATCGCCCAAGGTTAAGGGATACGGTGAAGATTTGAACCAGCGAGCTCGCGAAGACTCGCTGGATCAAATAGACGAAGCCCGTGACGTGGCCATGATGCAATCGGCAAGATACCAGCAGGTGCTGAGGCGGTATCAAGCTCAGAAAGTCCGGCGCCGAGACCTCAACGAGGGCGACCTAGTGTTAAGGCTGCGTCAGGACAACCGAGGGCACCACAAGCTGTCACCACCATGGGAGGGACCCTACATCGTCGCCAAGGTGCTCAAGCCCGGCACGTACAAGCTGGCGAACGAGCAAGGCGAAGTCTTCACCAACGCTTGGAACATCCATCAGCTACGTCACTTCTACCCTTAGAAAGGATTTCCAAGTCTTTTTGCACATATCTGACGCCCCAGTCTGCTGTACAAATGTAAAGTTTTCTTTGCGATAAAGTCAAGGGCGACTCGGTTTTCTTCCCGAAAACCAAGTCCCTCTCGGGGGCTACTACGGGGGGCACCCCCCCTAAAACGGTCCCATTTTTTCGCAATTTTCGCAAAAAATCTTTACTTCAAAAGCGCCAAGTACGTCTTGACCAGGGAGTTTGAGCGAAACGACGCAGGACGCGAATGGCCAAAGGGCGAAGACGGGTGAGTCGGGGATAGCCTACGCCTCGCGATAGGATACGGCCCTTCCCCCTCACCACTTTGCCTAAGCGCTACTCGTGAAAACGAACGATTCCAGCTGAAATTCGCCTAAACGACAGGAAGAGACGGAACGGCGCAATCACAAAAAACGAAATGGCACTTAAGCTTACAAGTACTTTAAGCAAATTGTGTTTATTACATAAAGCCACGAGGCTCGATTCCTAACTACAATCTAAGGGCCTGAGTGCCCAGCTGCTTTCAGGGCTCGAGGGGCCCGGCGGGAGGAGCTTCCGGGAAGAGGATTTCTGCGAAGTCGTCGGCGAGGATGTCGGCGGCAGAAGCAGCAAGCGCGTCCAGGCGGCTCGCCTCGGCCTCAGCACCATCATCGTCGAGGTCGTCAGCGACAATGTAGCCCGTAGCCAGCGCCGCAAGGTTAACCCGGTAGTGCGACTGCACCACGCCAAGGGTCTTCTGGATCCCCAGGCGGAGCGCACCTCGCATACGCCGGGCGACGTGGCCGCCTAAGGCTCGGAGGCGACTCGCCACCGTGCTCCCGGCTTGTCCGTTGCCCTCATCGATGCTCTGGCACACCTCGAGGGCTGCCTCCTGCAGGACCCCCAACTCCTGCTGGGAGGAATTGTAAGCCGCCTGGAGCACCTCCGCCTGCGTCGTTGATGTCCCGAGAGCAGCCCGCAAGCCTGAAAAAATGGAAGACGAATAAGTTGAGAGCGGATCTCGAGGAACCCAAGCAACAAATGAAGAATCCAAGAGAGGCGACTTACCCTCGACCTGCTTCTTCTCTGTCTCGAGGGCCGCACGTACGGTCTCGGCCGCCTGCTGCAGCTCGAGGATAGTGGCGTCCTTCTCCTCGCTAGTCTGCCGCAGCTCCTCGAACGACACGACCTCCTGGACCAACTCCCCTTTGAGCCGCGTGACCTCTGAATCCTGGAGCTGGAGCGCGGCTTGAACCTCCCCCAGCGTGGTGCGCTCCCGCTGGAGCTGGCCTTGCGCTTCCTCCCGAGCCGAGCGCTCGCGCTGGAGGGCGGCCTGAGCCTCCGTGAGGGCGGACCGCTCTTGCTGGAGCTGGCCCTCTGCCTGCTGACGCGCGCTCCGCTCTTGACGAAGCTGATCCTCAACCGCGGCGAGCGACGTGACCTTCTCCTGCAGATCAGCGCTCAGCTTTTCGGCCTCCTGGGCCTTCTGCTCGGCCTGAGCCTACCAGGATCTCGCCCCCTCGAGGGTGGTGCGGTCTTGCTGGAGCTGGGTCTGCGCCTCGACGAGGGCAGGCTCTTTCTGCGCCAGTAAGGTCTGCGCCTCGACGAGGGCAGTCTCTTTCTGCGTCAGTAAGGTCTGCGCCTCGACGAGGGCAGTCTCTTTCTGCGCCAGTAAGGTCTGCGCCTCGGCCAGGGCAGCGCGCGCCTTCTGCAGCTCGCCGTTTGCTGTCGTCAGCACCCCCTCCTTCTCTAGAAGCACAGCCTTCACTCTGTCGACCGCGGTGGCGCCCTCCGCGGTCAGAGCACGCTGGTCCAGGAGCGCGTCCTGCACGGCCATTAGCCGGTACTCCAGCCAGCCGTTGTCCGTCTGCAGGGCCTCCACCAGGGCGTCCAAGGCTTCGTACTGCCCCCGGTACCAGTCGAGGCTCGAGCTCAACTGGGAGAGGCTGTTGTACTTCTCACGCGCCTAGCCCTGCAGCTCCTGCGAGCATCAACCAAAGGGCAGAGAGAGGAATCAGAACGTGAAACACTCGAACGGGAACACAAACGAGAAAATGAACTCCAACCTTCGTTGTCGCGACGGGGGCGACACGCCGTGAAACCAGGCGTCGGACTTCCCCATCAGCACCTTCCCGGTGTACGGTGGAAGGCCAACGCCGTCGTTGCGGAGGTAGAACCACCCCTTCTCCCAGTCCGCGTTGTTGGAGGTCATGGTGCACAGCGGGTACAGCTGCTTGCGCGCGTCCCGCAGTGCGAGCGTAAGACCGCCGGCGCGAACCGCCCGGCGCGTCCCCTTCTCGGCCGTGGCAAGGGTGTGGAGCTCGCCGCGAAAGAGGTGGACCCAGAGGTCCCAGTTCGCCGGGATCCCCAGAAATCCCTCGCAGACGGCGACGAAGGCAGCCGCCTACGAGATGGCGTTGGGGGCGAAGTTGTGCAGCTCCACCCCGTAGTGGTGGCACAGCCCCCGCATAAACCGGCTCGCCGGGGCGGCGAAGCCGCGCTCGTGGAGACGGGCGAAGCTGACGACGTAGCCGTGCGGGGGGTTGGGCTCCCTATCCGACGCCGGCGGGACCATCCACGCCGGGTATGGGCCGTCGCCGGCCGGCATCAACTGCCCACCGTTCACCAGCTCATTCAGCGCCAGCGGCGTCACCGTCGACCGGGGCCACGGGAAAGGCTCCACAACTCGAACCGGGGGGGCCATGGAGGACGAGAGCGAGAAGCAAGGGTGGCGGCGGAAGCGCAAAGAATGCGAGCAGATCCGAAGCGGCGGAGCGCACGGCCGAGAGGAAGACGAGCTGCGTGCGGGGCTGGATGCGAATGGCAAGGTAAGGGACCTCGCCCTGCCTCCCCCCGTGATTTATAGAATCTAGGGGAGCAACGCCCCCAAAAACTCCGCACACAGCGCCGATTAATGCGAACGGCGCCCCGCGTCGCTGACGAGCGGGGCCCGCCGCGCCAAAACGATCGTACGCACGTGCGCCCGCTATCATTACGACACAATAACCGAAGGGGCGCGGCATCCCGTCCCGTCCGCCCCCCACGTCGCCCACGACGACTGCGGTGCGCCGCCTGAAAAGGCGCGCCCGCTTCGCATGATCGGCGCCCACGATCTGCACCCATTAAATGGCTGGGTTCCTTCCCGAGTAAGGATGACCCCCTCACGAGACTAGAGCCAAGAGCTCGAGGACCGACCCCTCGCGGGTGCGATCGATGCCCCGATCTAAAAAGGGCGGAGCCACAGCTCACCGAACGAACTCGAGGGCCGAGCCCCTCGAACGCTGCATTTACTGATCAGCGGTTCCAAGACCTGCCCGTCGAGGGTAGGCGCCACAGATGCCCCTCGAGCGGGGATTTACTGATCAGTGGCTCAAGGGTCGGCTTGACCACGGCCCAGCAGGCTCCACAGATCAAGCCAAGACGGGGGCACGTTAGTGCCACCCCGCAGAGGCCCTACTGATCAGAGGTTCGAAGCCTGACCCTCGAAGGGTTCGAACAGGCGCCTCAGATTGACAGAGTTAGGGACGACCAGGGCGCGCGCATTCGAGCCTGACCCCGAGCTCGCAAGCTCGGGGGTGCCCCATAGTTCCTGTTCAAGGCCAACGAGGGCAGCTAGTCGAGGGATCCCACCGAGGGAGAGCTTCCGCGCCCTCGGTCCCAATCGAACGGGACCGAGCCCTGCCTAGCACACCCGCGTAAGTGCTCTTATGGACGTGTCTCCGGACCACGAGCCGACCCTTATCGAACGGGGCACGGACGTCCACTTGAACTACCCGCTAACAGCTCGACGAGGAACCCATGATTCGCGACCCGTTCGATGGGAGTCATGAGCACCTCACCCCTCCGCCCCGCGAAGGGGCGGCGAAGGGGCGCACAGACAAGTCGGAGAGCTCGCCCCGATCGCCTTGAGTGGGCCCAGGCTCGGTGGCTCGACGCACGGCTACACCTCCTGAACGTACCTGAACGCAAGCAAATACCGGTACGCGCGCATGGCACCGCCGAGGCCGACTGAAATAACGCCGAGGCCGGCTGAAATAAACACCTCGCGCACCGGCCGCACGCTGCGAAAAAACCTTGCAGGAATGCACACACTCCTCCAAGGCTTCAGGGGCTACACCCGCGGGTGCGCTAGCGCGCCCCCACGGAACGCCACAACGCCCAGGAGGGAAGAAAGTCCCATCAGAAAGCACCAGCCTTTGCAAGTTCCTACGGATACTGTTGCAAAGGCTCGGGGGCTACTGTCGGGGACAGCCACGGGGGTCCCCTAATAATGGGGGAAATCACCCCTTTTTCGAAAAATAACGAAACCGAACGAGCAAACCACACCACGCACGGCAGCGGCCCAGGGCAGGGCCCACGGCCCAAAAAGCCTCACCGGCCCAACGAACAGTCGACCCCCGGCGCTCCTCGAGCAAACCTCCGACCCGCTCGAGGGCCGGGCGCTGCGCCGCGAATCTTCCGCCTCGCTCGAGGGCCTGACGCCCCCTCGGGCGAGTGTCCGCCTCGCTCGAGGGCTTGACGCCCCTCGAGTGTGTTTACGCCTCGCTCGAGGTCTCCTCTGATCCGCGACACCGTGCCTGCTCCCACGACCGGAGCATTAAATGCTCTGGTGCGTCGTGGGAGCCCGGGTCAAAGGCAAATCCACGCCACGCCGGCCCTCTGACACCGCCTGGGAATCAAATCCCGGCGCTGTTCGGCCAACCCGCACTGTGCAGCCATCCCCGACGCTGTGCGGGTGCCGAGCGGGATGGCCGGTGTCATTCTGTGACACTGTGCCGCCTACTCCCGTACCTCCTCCACGTCGCGCCCCTCGAAAGAGGACGGAGGCACCCTCGAGAGGGGTACGGCCCCCAATTCCCTGCCCGCCTGGGGTGACGCCGTGGCGCAAGGCTGGCGAGGCGCGTCACCTCCGTCACCTCCCGGCGCTGTGCAGCCATCCCCAGTGCTGTGCAGCCATCCCCGGCGCTGTGGAGCCATCCCCGGCGCTGTGGAGCCCTGTTACGATGGGACGCCACCACGCCGGCCCCTGTACGGCATGGGCGCTCCCGCCATCGAGGCCCTCGAAAGAGCATGGATCATCCTCGAAGGGTGTACGGGCAGCGACTTGGTGCACACACTGACCGGCGCCGCCGTACGAGCGACGTGCGCCGCGTCCCCTCCGCTAGCTGCGGCGCCGCCCGGCCATCCCGGGCGCTGTGCGACTCGCCCAGGGTCCGTGCGATCAGCACCAGCGCTGTGCGGACATCCCTGACCCTGTGTCACCATCCCGCGCGCTATGCTGCCATCCCCTGTGCTGTGCGGCCATGCTTCGATGGGACGCCACCGCGCCGGCCCCTGTACAGCGCCGGGTGCCCTCGTCAGCAAGACCCTCGAACGGGTGCACGAACGGCAGTCAGACGTGCACGTCGAGCAAGCTACCCTCGAAGCTTTTCCCAGACCAGCATATAGCCACCACGACACCGGCAAGTGTTGAGACGTCAGGACGCCATCAAATTGCAAACACTGTGTGCCAGTACCACGATACTGTGTAAAACCCCGAGCGGCACATTTGTAAGCCGCCTCCCCTTGGTCTATAAAAGGAGGAGGCGGTCGCCCGACCGCCGGGGGGACGAGATCATCACTTCACACTCACTCTCACTCGCATACTCGTTCCCATCGATATTGGCACTTTGCCTCAATCACTTAGCAGGGACTTGGAGGCCTCTCCTCCTCTCCCGCCTTGCTTGTAGCCCCCCTCTACAGGCACCACCGATGCGTGTCAATACAGCGCGCACGCGCCAATCTGCTGGACGTACGACCCCGCGGTCGGAACCAGGATAAACTCGTGTCCCCTGTGTTGTCATTTGCACCGACCATCGAGAAGCTGATCACAGCGTAACTTACTAGTTAGTGTCGGGACTAATCCTAACACCGACACTATCTACAGTAACATGGTGAAAGAAGGGCGCAATGTACAGAATGACCTACCTACGCAAGGGATTCCATTTTATTGTAGCAAAACTCAGCACTATTCACATTCACATGTAAGTGAAAAAACTTTTGACATTCGCATTCAACAGGCATTATTGTTCACATTAACAGTCAGCACTATTGGAGCACTACGCACGCGCAGACTTGAAGGCGCGATGGGAGTGGGGGTGGCTCATCACGGGAAGGCGAGGGGGCTGCTGCGCGAAGACATGGGGGTTGGATGGGGACGGATGACATCAGCATATGATGTGGCACTTCGAGGATGGAGAGAATTCCTGTTTCTTCTAAAAGAGGAGCCACAACAGTAGGTGCTAGACCTTTTCTTGAGAACTATAATCTGTCGATATTGTCTAAGGATGTTTCGATTATGAGGAGGATTACCCGTAGTGTGACCGGAAGGGGTGGGGGCCTTCCATCAGTGCAAGCTCTTGCACTCTTCCATGGTGATTGCACAGAGATTGCATGCTTGCTGGATCCGAATCATGTCAGTGCCTATCAAGTTCAGACTGTGGTGGAGCAAATTGCTATTGCCGCTTCTCGATCACCTGCGGCCTTGAATTCTTTTGCTAGCAATTCTTTGAACATCTCATCCTTTGCTAGCATATCTTCCATGGTGAAGACTTCAGAAGGATCAAAGTGTTCATCTTCTTCATGCGGCTCCATAGGAACTATCTACAGTAACATGGTGAAAGAAGGGCGCAATGTACAGAATGACCTACCTACGTAAGGGGTTCCATTTTATTGTAGCAAAACTCGACACTATTCACATTCACATGTAAGTGAAAAAACTTTTGACATTCGCATTCAACAGGCACTATTGTTCACATTAACAGTTAGCACTATTGGAGCACTACACACACGCAGACTTGAAGGCGTGATGGGAGGGGGGGTGGCTCATCACGGGAAGGTGAGGGGGCTGCTGCGCGGAGACGCGGGGGTTGGATGGGGACGGATGACATCAGCATATGACGTGGCACTTCGAGGATGGAGAGAATTCCTGTAGTGGGTACCAATTATATAGTTGTTATAAATAAATAAATAGATTACAATACGCACCAACATGCATCTCATCCATTTATTATTTCTTTTTCAAAAATGTGACGCTCACAAATTAATACGCACGCTAAGGGAGACCAACTTAAATACGTCATACAGATACATTACAAGGCTTCCAACAATGGAGCGAAGGATGAAGATTTAATCCACGGACTCCGAATTGCAGTGTCCCTTGGCATCAAGCGACTGCTGGCCTATGGCGACTCCAAGGTCGTCATCGAGCAGGTCAATAAAGAGGGGATTGTGTCTAAGACACAATGATCGCTTACCGCGCTGAGATTCGAAAACTCGAAGGCCACTTCGAGGGGATCGAGTTCCAGCATGTGCTGCGCAATAACAATGTTGCTGCGGACGTCCTATCCAAACTAGGCTCCAAGCGAGCTCTAGTCCCGGCGGGTGTGTTCGTCCAAGACCTACGCAAGCCGTCTATCAAGATATTGGATCCGGACAACTCGGACCAAGGTCAGCCCGACCCAATACCAGTACCTCCCCGCGACGTGCTGATGTCAGAAAAAGAAGACGATTGGCGTGAGTCTTTCCTGACCTTCCTGGTCCACCAGCGGGTTCCAGAAGACAAAGCAGAATGAGAAAGGATCACCCGGCGTAGTGCCAACTACGTCGTGATTGGCGACGAGCTATACAGAAAAGCAGCCTCTACCGGCGTGCTCATGAAGTGCATCTTGCGATCAGAAGGTCTTCAGCTCCTGTCTGAAATCCACGGCGGCGAGTGTGGCTGCCACGTAGCATCCGCCAATCTGATCGGCAAGGCCTATCGATCAGGCTTCTACTGGCCCACGGACATGACTGATGCCAAAGACCTCGTCAAGAGGTGCAAAGGAAGTCAATTCTTTGCCAAACAGCAGCATCTGCCTGCACAGATCCTGCGCACAATTCCTCCATCCTGGCCCTTCGCCATGTGGGGTCTCGACTCAATAGGACCGTTTAAAACCGCCCCTGGCGGCTATAAACACATCCTAGTTGCTGTAGACAAATTCACCAAGTGGATTGAAGTCCGACCTGTCGCCAAGGTCACGTCGGACGAAGCAGCCAAATTCATCAAGGAGATAACACACCACTTCGGTGTGCCCAATAGAATCATCACCGATCTCAGGTCGTCCTTCACAGGATCAGCCTTCTGGGATTTTTACCAGGACAGCATGATTGATGTTTACTATTCATCAGTCACCCACCCTCGGTGCAACGGCCAGGTCGAGCGTGCCAATGGCATGGTACTACAAACTCTAAAAGATCGCATCTTCGACGATGCATCAAATTACGCTTCCCGTTGGCTAGCCGAGCTACCCCACGTGATCTAGGGTCTCCGGACCCAGGTCAGTTCAGCTACGGGCTTCTCGCCCTTCTTTCTGGTCTATGGCTCAGAGGCCATCCTCCCTACAGACGTCACCTTTAGAGCTCCACGCATACAGTTTTGTGATGAAGGTGAAGCCGAGAAGACTCGTCGTGTCGATCTAGACAGCCTCGAGGAACAAAGGGTGGCAGCTGTCATGCGGCAAGCTCGCCACAACCAGCAGCTTTGTCGTTACCATGATCGCAACATCAAGGAGTGCTCCTTCAACATTGGCGACCTCGTCTTGCGACATATCCAGAAGACCGACGACATGCACAAGTTGTCCGCCCCTTGGGAGGGACCCTTCATCGTCACCAAAGTCATCAGTCCATCTACATATCGCCTTCAGTGGGGCGACGGCCAAGGAGTTCCTAACCCTTAGAATGTGGAGCATCTGCGTCGATTCTATCCGTAGAATAGTTTTTATACCCAGTTATGTATTCCTCGTCCTTGTACTTTTAGTTAAATAAATATTAAGTTTCAAGCAGTCCTCTGTTGTGCCTTGAGTTCTATTCTCCTTCTTTCCGTGTCATGTTCCCTCACCCTCTACATGCTCGGGGGCTTGGCCAAAGCCAATACAAGGGTCGCAAGACCTGGGGGTGAAGTTTTGTTCCTCTCTGGCCATGCCAACCTAAGGGTCGCTCGACCTGAGGACGTCGTCTCTCATGTTTGTCTACTTCATGTTGCTACAAGCTTGCTTGGTCGTGTGGTTGCAAAACCTGAGTCCCAGACTCGCCCCGCGCGCCGGCTACACATAAGCCTCCCTGCTGAGCTATTGTGGTCGGTAAGCCGTCCTTTCCGTGAGAAGTGGTTAGTGGGGCACATTATAACGCAATGCCTCAGGGCTACCGTATAAACATAAGTACTACATGACTTTGAGCAGAATAAGATCATTATTATTTTTTACATGGCACGGAATGTTGCGCTCCGGCCAACAAGGAGGTACAACTCTAAGGCTACGACTACTCATCATCACCGCCTTCGTAATCGATGGCGTCCATGATTTTCTCCGCTGCTGGCTGTACCTCCGCCTCTATGGCCTCGAGGTCTTTCGCTGCGTCTGGGCCTTCCCCGACCTTGACCATGTCGACCTCTGGGAAGTGCGACTTCACGCACACTAAAGACTCCACCGCCGCCACCAAGCTTGTAGCTCTTAGGAGATCGATCAGCTCTTGGGGAGCGGCTATGAGCCAGTCAATCACTGGTTTGGGCTCCTCGCCAGCCACCTGAGGAACCACCATGTCCATGACGTGGTCGGCAGCGTTCTTCAGGTCGTTCACCTCCACTTCAATTCCTGCAATGGCCACCTGATCATTTTGCAACGATTGCAAGGCTACCACGAGACTAACCTCAAGGTCTTTTCATGCTTGTTTTTCATAAGCCAGCTTTTGGCTCATGGTGTACTCACTCCCGATGGCGGCCTCAGTTTCTCTCTTGAGCAACTCAGCGCTCTCGTCGACTTCCTTTAGGTCCTTCTTGAGGCTCCTGGCCTTCTCCTCGGCACCCTTGAGGTCCTCCTTGAGCTTGTCCTTTTCCTTGTGGAATTCTGCAGCGAAAAGACATCGTTATCTACATAGATTCAATTTAGCAAATTCCGAAGCAAAGGTCGTGAGCCCTTGGTCTTACCGGCACTAACAGACTTCAGCAAGGTGTTGGCGTCCCGGCCTTTACGTCGCTCTGCCACTAGCTCGTCCACGAGCCTCTTCTTCTCTGCAGCTGCCTCTTCCTTGGCACGCTTGAGCTCCTGCTCGAGCTGTTGTGCCTGCACGTGCATGGCCGTGGTGTTTCTGCATTGGTTGGCCCTGCTCTGGGCACGGTCCGCCAACGACTGCTTCCAAGACAAAAGTTAGGCCACTAACTAAAATCCGAAATATGAGACAACAAATACACCTGGATGCAATGCTTTACCTTAAAAGGAGCTGTTGAGTGTCAAGATGGCACTCCGGACAGCCTTCATATCTTCGTCGTCCTCAAAGATGTCCTCCTTCCAGGGAATACCATTCCAGTCGATCTCCCGATCCAACCGTTCCTGAGCCGTCGACGTCGAACCCGGTACTGCCCCAACGGTTGTTTCTGGATCCTGCAGTGGCGGCTCAAGCTGCCCTTGGTCTGCTACCGGGTCCTGAGCCGATGAGGCTAGTACTGTGTTGATTGGCTTCGGATCTTCAACTGGCAGGGGAGTTGCGGTTGCTAAGCCGCCACTAGAGCTCTGTGCTCCGACCTCCTGCTCAGACGTCGTTGTCTTGGTAGGAGAATCCTGGGCACCCGAGGTGCTCCGTGTGATAGCGTCCGACCTACATAAATCGATTAGTCAGTACACAACGACCTCAACTACACATGATGTACTGAAGCGACACCAAGGTCTTACCTTGCTGCCGTCTTCACGCGAGCCTTCAGCTTCAGGAGCCGACCTAGCACCTTCGTAGGCATCTTGGCCTGGACACCAGCCTTGGCCAGTTGAGCCTCCCTTATGCGGCGGAGGTCTTCCTCCATCGTCTTCATCTCCAACTCCCGCTTCCGCTTGGTGGCGGGACTTCGTGACCTTGGCCTCACAAGGTCGTCACCTGACAGTGAGTCTACGGCCTTGTCCTTCTCCTCGATGCAATCTGCCGCCGAGGTGGGGCCCATCCCCCTCTTCCTCTTCTTCTTCTCGGCCTCCAGCTTTGCGGTCTTCGCCGCCTCAACCTTTGCCGCTTCGGCCTTCGACTTCGTGACCTTCGCGACGACCGCCCTCGTTCGGCGTGTCGGCTTTGCAGTAACCGCTGCTGTGGGCCAGCTCATCACGTCTCCCCCGACCTCCTGGTCGCTCTCTTCGTCGGCTCCCACCGACGAGTCCGATAAATAATTCTCCAGCAGCTCAGCAGCTGGAGGTTGATAGTCCTCCGACCTCAATTTCCGACGTGGCTCCTCGCCACTAGGTAGAGGCGCAGGACACCAGTACTGCATTTCACGTTCCTGCCAAACAAAACATCAAGTCTGAGAGGTCTTCCTCAATGACATAAAAAGCAAAGACATCAAAGACCTAAAAGTCTCAGGACTTACAGCATCAGCCGGACGGTTCAGCGAATGTGCCTTTGGGCACCTCTTGTTGCGGATCCGCCCGGTGTAGAGTTGGGTGACCCTGGACAACATCTCATCCTTGGAGACCTTGCGATTTGCCTCACGAGTAGGGTCCGACTGACCCCAGTACTCGTAGGCCGGATGCACCCGATCCTTGATTGGTTGGATGAGTCGACGACTGAAGGACATCACCACTGCGCCGCCTGTAAGACCTGCCTTCTTGAGGTCGGCGAGGATGGCGAGCAAGCCCTTGAGGTCTTCCATCTCGCGGGAGGTCAGGGGCAAGTCCCACTTTGGGACCTTCACGGGCTTGTGCCCAGTTCGCTTCGGGAGCGTCTGCTTCTGGTCGGCGATGTAGAACCAATCAGACCTCCATGTCGATGAACTCTGACTTACGACCTGATCGTAAGTAGAACATGACAGAGCCTACGACGCCCGTCAACTTGCCAGTCTTCTTGACGTTAAAGAAATACGGCCACAACAAGAAGTGTGGCGGTATCCCCATGTACGCTTCGCAGAGATGGATGAAGGAGGACACTGCAGTAATGGAGTTGGGGACGAGATGTACCAGCTCCAGCTTGTAGTAGTATAGCAGCCCCCTGAAGAAGTCGCCAGTGGGCACACTGAACCCATGCTCAAAGAAGGACGCGAAGACGACCTGCTCCTTGTTGTCCTCCGTCGGGAACTCCTCGCCGGTGGGCGCCTTCCATTCCACCTCCGCCTTGGGCCTCAGCAACCCCCGGTTTGCCAGCGCCTGGATCTTCTCCTCGGTCATCTCCGAGGGATCCTAGACCATCTCCAGAGCGGGGATCTAGGATGTCGCGGCCGCCATTTCTTCACCCTCGAAATCTACGGATTTGGATCTAAATGTGACCAGGGTTTTGACGCGCATGCGGAGTGGCGCGGAGCACTGCTCGTGGCGGTGGTGGGTGGATTGCTGCGGGTAGCGGCGAGGTCCGGCTCTAGCTACGGCGGCGTGGACGTGAGAGCTCGGTGGCTATGGCGCAGGGAGTACCGGCGGCGGAAGGAGGAAGAAGACAGGGGTGGAGTCAATGCTCCCCCTTGGCCGTATTTATATGGGCCCCACGGCGGTCGCTCGTTGCGGATTAGCCACCGTAATGGTTCCGCAGCAACGGCTCTATGCCGCTTATTTCGCGCAAGTCGATCTCACCGGATTTTGCTCCAACGGCTCTGAGCCTAACGTCCAGCGCTTAGGTCGTGGAAACATTAATGCTATCAGGTCATCCTGATAGTAGAGCCGACCTCCTTGAGGTCGGTAAGCCCCCAAATGCCAATATTTTAGGTCTTTGAGGAACAAATCCTTCAAATCGACTAGTACATGATAGAAGAGAGTGAACATTACATGTGTGCCTCCTAGGTACACAGGTCGCCTGCGACCTATCTAGTTCTAGAACCAGTTGCAAGATGCAAACATATTTGAAGACCTGATCTATCTAGAGCAATCTTTGCCATGTTCTCTGCTACAACAGAGCACATCGCAAGAATTCTTCTAGCTTCAGGACCCCAATGGCGGCCTCGCGGTGAACACCTACACGATGCTGCGCCTAGCAGGTCGTGCTTTGTGCCTGACTATGGAATGCAGACACATGCTTCCCCCCGGCGTGTGCTGCAAGGCATCAACGAGTATCTATTACTCACCAAGAACCTGCAATGTCACCTCAGGCCTCTACAACATCACCTCCAAACTCTCCTAGACCTAACACTAGGGGAAGGCGCAAAGATTGGAGGAGACATCTACACTTCGCAAGTATTCTTCTAGCTTCAAACCTCTAATTTTGCATCTTATGTTCTGGTGGACAGTCACATGCCCATGGCATGACCAAATTTCTA
The DNA here is from genome assembly GCA_036936925.1 of Cenchrus fungigraminus. Taxonomy (NCBI): domain Eukaryota; kingdom Viridiplantae; phylum Streptophyta; class Magnoliopsida; order Poales; family Poaceae; genus Cenchrus; species Cenchrus fungigraminus. Next base: position 39,544,021 of record CM072778.1, on the reverse strand, counting down.
CTCTGTGGTTTCATAGCTCAGCAATACTCGGTGCCTTGCCCTCAAGCTTCTGCTGCTATTTATAGTGTGAGTCAAGCCTTGGCTAAGGCCGGATGAGCCTTGACACTGTTACCACGTGGTCACGGGGTACTGTGTGCATGTGAACACTTATAGCGTGATTCTTTCCCACCTACCTCGCGACAAACTTGTCGCTGTTGCATCAATGATGCCTGAGGCCGCTGCAGTGTCACATGGCTACAGTACACCCGTGGTCAGTGGACCAGTTGTCGTTTTCTGGGTGGCAAGGGAATCTCCGACCACTGTTGACCCGTGACCCTACAGTCTACGGAGAGATAAGACTGACTCTGCGTCAGATGGCCCCGCACCTCCCTACATCTACAGACGACGACGATGATCAAATGCACCCGCTAGGCTCTGCGTCCTGGTGCACCCGCTATGGCTCTACACGTAAACGAACCTATTCCAATCAGCCTATATTTCTGTTTCCTGAGCAGAATGGTCGTAGGTTCGATTGAAGACCTTCCGAGGTAGGCGTAACTCGCTGCTCTGCCAGATTCGTCTGGGCGCCTGGAGTTCAGATTCATCACGACTACGATTTCATCGGGCCCCCGAGGTCAGTGTGCCTATTACTGAGGTCATCAATATCTTAGTACCTTGGCCCTGCTGGATGGCTGACAGCTATGCTGGTCGTCTGGGCACCAAAATGACCTCCCTGAGGTCGGTGTGCCTTAGTACCTAGGTCTTGCGATACCTTGGTATGACTATGGCTCTGCCAACCTAGTTGGGTGCCCCAGATGCGTGACCTTCCTGAGGTCGGTATGCTTTTCAAAGCTCTGCCAGCCTGTTCTGGACACCAGGTCTTTGAATGAGTTAGGACTGAAGGCCTCTCCAAGGGGTGCGCGTCTAATGACCCTGCCAGGCATCCCCGGATACTAGACGCTATTGATTTGAGGCCTCCTTGAGGTCGACACGCCTAAAAGACCTCCTCGAGGTCGGCCCTGCTAGACTCCTTGCAGCCATGCTGAGAGGTCTGGGTGTCTCTACACTCCATTCGATCAAGACCATGACCTAGTTTTCTTCTCTTTTTTGAGCATCAAACCAGCCCTGCTGACTGCTTCAATGCTCGGGGACTACTCTACGAGAGCGTCTTCGACGCCCTCTTGTTTTCTTCGTTGTACCGACCTGTTGGGAAACCTGTTTTTCATCAAGTCATTACTCGACCTACCTTTTCTTTTCTTTCTTTTTTGGATCATCATACCAGCCATCCTGCCCGCCACGATGCTTGGATACTACTCTATGAGTGCATCCTTGACGCCCTCTGAATTTTTTCATCGTCATTTCGATCTATTGGAAGTCTGCTTCCTATATGTCGTCACTCGACCTCTCTTCGTTCAGCAAGACTACAAACAGGTCGGCTGCTAAGCTGATTTATTTTTTTCTTTTTGGACCGACGTGCACGCTATTCGACCTGCCGATGGCTTCAAGACTTCGTCATGACCCCCTCGAGGTCACTGCGCCTACACATCGCTTGGGGGCTTGTGAGACATGGGTACCCCTGGGTCCCCACCGACCAGGCTCATGGCCGTCCCTGACAAGTGGGTCCGGCCCAACAGAAGACCCGTCGACCTGACAGTGGGCCCAATAGACCTGATCTATGGCCCACACGACCTCCCGAGGACCTTCTAGAAGATTCCCTAGATGACCTTATCCGATCCGTTCGGGTAACTTAGCGTGCAAGACAAGGCAGAAGACGTCGGTTGCGCCGCCAATCAGTCCGAAGATCACGGGATTATGTTGTAACTTACCTTAGATTGGTTTTCATGTTGTAACCGACCTGGACTCTGGGTCTACCAACCTTGTCCGTCAGCCAATATAATGCGGGCAAGGGCGTTCCCCCGAGGACAAGTCGCAATCCATCCAAAGCTATACAATCAAGAACTGGACGTAGGGTTTTACTCTCCGGAGGCCCGGACCAGTATAAACTCGTCGCGTCCCCATTGTTTCGTATGCTCCTGCATAACCTTCGAGTTCTTAGCCCTAGATCTCCTCCTGCCGAACAAATAAACCATCGGGGTTGACCCCCCTGCCCCCCGTGGACTACTCAGACCTAAAATCTGACGATTCCCCAGTACCATTATGACCAGGACCACTACTATCAGCCTGATGGTGACGCCGATGAGGAGATAGAGGAAGACCTGATGCCTGCTGTGGCAGCACCCACAGCACCTGCAGTCGCACCTGCCCCAGCACCCGAGCCTGCTGAGGAAGTAATCTGGACAGTGAGCTTGTACAAGAAAGATGGAAGAGGCATCCTTATGGCTGATAATCTAAGGAGGACTATGTATCGCTTGGGTTATGGTGTGGAACCTACCTACCAGTGTGAGATGTGGACCCATCGTTGATTTGAGCCTCATTGGAAGGTGACAGTGATCGTTTATGAGATGGTTCTACGCTATGGGCCGAAGGAGGTATCCAGACACAGTGATGTTGCTACAAGGGACACCATGAATGTTGGGATTGCTGAAGCTGCTAGGAGAGCACTTTATGTTCTCCCTCACAGGGAGTGTGCTGAGTTGGCACACACTCGCAGTTTGTACACACCCTACAGAGCAAGTGGGTAAGCCAAGACCTACATTGCCTCAGCTTCTGGCCACAACCCCACCTTGGACAACCTCCGCGAGTTGGTAGCTGATGTCAACACTGCTTTGGATGACACCAACAACATGTTAGCCAAAGCTCAATAGAAGATCTGTACAGTGGAGGCACAGAAGCGTCAGTTGGTGGCTACCCTGAAGAATGAAGACCCCCGTGTGATCCGAGACGTTGGTGTAGAACCTCACCTCTCCCCAGCACCAAAGAGGCCCCACTATGGGCCTCTTTGGGAGGGCTCCAGCTCCGGCTCCATGAGCGGCTCCAGGCGGAGCCCTCCCAAACGAGCGTGACAGCACCGGCTCCGGAGTCGGAGCCCCGCGAAATGCGCTCTCTGGAGCCATATCGCCCGGCCGGAGCCACAAAAGAGTAGCTCCGCCCGGCTCCGCCTGCCCTTTTCCATCCCCGCCCCCGGGTGGGGCCCGCAGAAGTGCCGCAGAGGACGTTGGAGCTCACGACTGGACTGAGAGGAGGGAGGCACGGCACACGCCGGCGGCAGAAGGGAGGGCGACGAGCACGCAGCCGGGATGAGCAGAGGCGGCCGCGGTGTTGCCTGCGGCAGGGGCGGGGAGGAGGCCGAGGAGCACGCGTGAGGGAATGAGGAGGAGGGGGAGGAGATACCCACCGTCGCCGGAGCTCGCCGGATCCTACGGATCAAAGCCGCTGCCGGCGTCGTCCAGGGTGGGACGCAGACACCGAATCGCCGATTGCATCTCGTGGGGAATGAGAGAGAGATAGCCTTTTTTTAAGGACGAGAGAGGCTGGGAACGATGGGTGGTCGTGGTCATGGGTGGGATGGATAAGGAGAGAGGTGTGGGCCCCACTCAGGTTGTGGTGTGACTTGTGCATTTGCAAAAAAAAACAATGGATTGATGAAGAAAATTAAGAAGAAAATAAAAGATATAAAGAAAAAAAAGAGAAGGGTATTATGGACTTTTTCATCCTCTTATCCACCTTACACAGACAGGAGAAGCCATTTTCCCAAACGTTTTCTTACAATGGCTCCAGCTCCACCAAAAAAGCCGCTCCACCAGAAGAGCCGGAGCCGGAGCCATTTTAGGTGGAGCCGGAGCCCTCCCAAACAGACCCTATGACTCTCCTGACGCCTGCACTGAAGATCTTCCTTAGAATATAGGAGTTCTTTAGGTTTTATACTTATGTAACTATTAGCCACGATCGTCGTTTAGGTGTGCTTAGCTTAGTAAAGTGTTTGGATGCTTGTGTTTGTGATAATGCTTGATTTGGATCTTTGCTTGAGTGCAAAGTGTTGTGGATTGATGACCACAATGACATTGGTTTAGTAATAAAATTTGTTTAGTTGGGTTTAAGTTCTTTCTCAACTATCCCTAACCTTGCCAAAAATCTTAATCCTTTATCTATCTTTATTTATCCATCATGGAAACTTATGGTACAAAAGTTGTTCACGAAGTTCTCTGACACAACAGTAGTGTTTTAATTTTATCTCGAGCTACAGAACTCCGATTGATGCAAATCCAGTTGGGTTAGTTCAGAAATTTCATGGGTGATCTTCTGTCAAAAATTCAGCACTATCCAATAAATATCCTAGGAGTTATGTACGAAACATTGGAGCTATCAGAATCTGTAAAACTTTTCTGACACAGTCGACTTAATTATTTTGTATCTCGAGTTACAGACCTCCGTTTGAGGCAAATCCAGTTGGAGTAGTTCAGTAATTTGATACATCATGTCCCAGTAAGTTTTCATAATTTTTTGGTTATTCACACAGGGAGTTATACTTGTTCTTTTGTGATCAAGAGAATTTGTCCTAAACTGGAAATCTGCTTTGCTTTATCTTTTGAGCTTTTCTCTTAGTGAAATCATCTAAATCAATGTTCCTAACACTCAGATGGTGAACACCAAGTCTAGATCAGGAGTTGATCAACCCGCAGTTTCCCGTCAAAGGAGTGGTAGTTCCAGCAGTGCTCAGCAGCAAGGACAGATGGATCCCGCGTTGCAGCAGTTTCTGGAGGCCCAGACTCAGCCTCTCCAGAACTTGACTAACAGTGTGGCAAACCTGCAAGCCCAGGTTAACAATCCACCTCAACAGCAGCAACCACCCAAGGACAAGTACTGGGAGTTTATGAGCCATCATCCGCCGGTGTTTACTCATGCTGCAGATCCGTTGGAGGCTGATGATTGGCTAAAGACTGTGGAGAAGATGCTTACTATACTACAATGCGATGACAGGGAGAAGGTCCTGTATACTTCAGGACAGCTCCAGGGGACAGCAGGAGCTTGGTGGGATGCTTATGTCGCCACTCACGCTACTCCAAATGGTATCACTTGGCAGGAGTTCACCACCAGCTTCAGGAGCCATCACATACCTGCATGCCTGATGAAGGTGAAGAAGAAAGAGTTCCTTTCTCTCAAGCAAGGAGGAATGTCAGTGGCAGAATTCAGGGACAAGTTCATTAAGTTGTCTCACTATGCTCCAGAAGACATGGCTGATGATGGGAAGAAACATGAGCTATTCATGGATGGATTAGCTAGACCACTTCAGTACCAGCTTATGTCTCACACCTTTCAGTCGTTTCAGCAGCTGATGGACAAGGCTATCTGCTTGGAGTCAAAGCGCAGAGAGTTGGGAGATCTGAAGAGGAAGGCCACCACTCTGGCACAGTCAGGGAGTAGCACTCACCCCCGTTTCATTCCACAACAGAGGACAACACATCATCTTGGAGGTTCGGGTGGTAACTCTGGTCAGAATCAATTGCAGCGTAACAATCAACCGTTCAAGCACCCCATTCAAGAGTTACAACAGTCTACACCATAGATCCCATGCCCCAATGACTAGCAGTCTAGTCAGAACACCCCAGCGGGAACCCCAGTGAGACCCAGTGCACCCAACACTCCTGTTGGTAACAGTTGCTAAGTGTGGAGAGGCTGGTCACTTTGCCAACAATTGCCCCCAGAGGAGCGTCCAAAATACTCCAGTGCAGAGTCAGCAGACGTGGAATGGAAACAAGACCCCGCAGAGCTCCAAGGGACAACAGAACTCCGCACGTGGCAGATTGAACCACGTAAATGCAAAGACCATGTTTGGTATGTTCTTTATCAACACTGCCCCAACTCAGTTCTATCTAACTTTGAAGCCTCGCAGTTCTCAAAATCTTTCTTTATCCATCTGAATCTCGAGGACGAGATTCCTTTTAAGGGGGTAGATTTGTCACACCTTGAAATTTCCAAATTTCAGGATGTGAATACGAAGAAAATTTAAACAACGATTTTCTCATAATTTTGAATTTTTTCCAACATTTATTTTCTTTACAGGGAATATGGTATAGGAAAAAAATATATTGGTTTGTTTTTCTAAATTAAATAAATGGCTTGATGTTTGTTGCATACATGCTGATGCATTATTTTTTGTTGCTTGAATTCAAATTAGTATTTGAATTCATTTGTTTGAATGCCTCTTGAAAGATAAAAATGCTAAACCTTTTCCTTTAGCCCTCCCCCTTCCCTTCTTTGTTTTCGCGGCCCGACAGCCGAAAGTCCGGCCGGGTCCCCGGACTTCCCTGCTCTGTGCGCTCGGCACCCCTCAGCTCCGCAGCCCGGCTAACCTTCCGGCCTAGCAGCGGCCCGCGTCCGCGCCTCGTCTCCTACAGTCGCGGACACGTGGGGGCCACTTGTCATCCCCCACCTCCGGTCGCACCGGGTCGGACCCAAGCTCGGGTCTGAGTCGCACCGCCCCCTCGCGCGCTCCTCTTCTCTTGGCCCGCACGCCAAGAAGGCCTCCCCTGGCCTATATAAGCGTCGCCACACCCTGCACCTCGGCTTTTCCCGAGCCCTAACCGCCCCCGCAGGCTCCACCGCGCGCGCTGCAACCCTAGCACAGCCGCTGCCTTCAATCTCCCTCGTTGCCGTCCTTCCGCTGACGAGAAGCAGCTTTAGCAAACCGCAAGGAGGAGAGGAGCTCACCGATGCCGCTTGTTTTCGTCCCCGTGCTCGCTTTCGCGTCCGAGAGCTCGCCGGAGTTGGAGTTCCGCCCCGCCGAGTCGTACACCGTCACTGCCGCGTCTACGCCATCCTCGCCACCCTAAGTGAGTTCATCTTGGTGCAATCCGCGCACAAAACCAAGCACCCTAGCTCGATTTCGGCCTTCGCCGGCGAGTTCGCCGCCGTCCGCCGTCGTTCGTCACCGTGCGCCGCCGTCGCCCGCCGCTCGCTTGGCTGCCAGTCATCCAGTCTTGATCCGGCAGACTAGATCTAATCTGACCGGGTCAATACCAGTCAATCCCGCACCGCGCCATGTCGTTTTGCAGAAAAGCCCCTTAGTTTTCTAGTTTCACATATAGATCCTTCCTCAGTGTATAGATGCTTACGTTTAGGTCATGTTTCTTATGGTTTAGACCCTACCTTATCTAGTTTACGCGCCCGAAGTCCAATCTAGTAGTTTTGCATTGTAGACCTTAAGTTTGTAAGCGTAATCATGTTTTAGCCCTCGGTTTCTTGCACTTTAGCCTCTGTAGGTTTAGTTTTCCTGCAGATAAGCCCCTGTAGCTTGTTTTAACCATAGAATGCATGTTTTAAGTCCATTTTTAGCGTTCTTTATGCCCACATGTTCGTATCGACGAATAGATTAGTTTGGTGTTGTTTTTGTTTCTGTTTGCTATGATTGGTGTACTGTTTTTTATTTTATTGTATTGCTTCTTTGCATGTGAATGTGTGATGCGTAGAGAACGAGCCGTTCGAGGGTTTTCTTGAAGGTGAAGACTTTGAAGAACTTGAAGACTCTGAGTTGTTCCCGGATCTTGTGGAAGGCAAGCGTCCTTGATCATTCCCGTTTTATCCTATATAAACATGCATTTAATCACTTTACTTATTTGTTGCTTTGCATTAATGTTGATGGGTTCCTATTAAGGATTATGCCTAGTTTCTTTTGACCATTGCCTTGTAACTGGGTTGCTTAATTAATCTTGATGGTAGATGCTGCTTAGTTTGCTCAACTGGGTTGGTAATAATCAACATGGTTACTCTTTATACTCTATGTTCCTACGACATGATCATTTAATAATTACAAGACCACATTGTTTAATTGGAACATGGAGAACCACCCAGGAAAACAGTACTACCACAAGACATATGGCTCTGTCTTGGCTGAATAATTATGGACCTTAGCTTGGGGTGGCCTTACCAAAAGGACAAGGGGCGGCGGCAGATGGGGTATAGCCCAACCCTCGGTCTGATCTGCTCTATGGTAGCTTCGCAGATTTGAAAGAGGTTTATGCTTTGCTACTGATCCGGTAACCTTGTGGGTCATCACTTCCTGGGGAAACTTTAAAAAGGCCTCGTAGCGTCGATCCCTATGCGATCACACCTCGGTAGTTTGGTATGGTGCCTAGCTAGCACCGCATGGTTGGGTTTAAAGTTCCTAGAACTTTTACGCGACTTATGGGTAAAGATGTACAACCTCTACAGAGTGTAAAACTAACCGGTTAGCCGTGCCCACGGTCAAGGGCGGCCTGGACCCTCACATGATTAATTTATGGAAGTTGAAATTAATTTGTTGCATTTACTTTATACTTATGATGATGATGCTACACTTTAAGTGGGATGGTATACACTTATACTTGCTAGTAAATAGATGCTTAATAAAATTTGACCAACTAAAAGTGCTAACTGCTTAAACCTATCTGCCTACCACTTATACAACCTTGCATGTTTAATTATTATGTTATTCTCCCCTTGCTGAGTACGGCATGTGCTCACGCTTGTTTATTTATTGCATCTACACAACCCGGATTGCTACTCAGACTTAGAAGATATTTGAGGAGTTTCCCCGATGATTTCGACGAGTTCTAGGCGAGCGCGCCACCAGTCAGCTGCCTGTGGAGTTTCCTTCTGAAGATACGCTGCTAGTTTGCTCTGGTGTTATGATTATGAGACTTTCGATCATGTAATAACTATAATACTCCTTTTACGCTTTGACAATATGTTTTGGTATTCACTAAGTCGATGCATGTGTGAACTTTGATCCTGGCGCACATGTATTCAATGCATTCGAGTTTGCCTTCAAATCCGGGTGTGACAGTTTGTGAGAATTAGTTTGCACCCGAAGGACATGTATTTACCCTTCCATGGATCAAGCCTTTTCTTCATCTTGTCTTAAATCCCCAAGAAGGTTGTGATCCCCTACTGATTTTTAGACATTGTGATATCGTGTTTCATAGGCTAGCACCCTAGTTTGCAGTTGAGCATATTCGTCATCTTCTCTTTCTCGAGTTGAGGAACCCCAAAAACATACACTTCACTTTTGTTGAAGTTAATCTTTAAGCCTGAAATCCATTCAAAGCAATAGAGGATCAGTTTGAGGTTCACAATCAAGATTTCGGACCCATCTATCATGATAATAGTGTAATCAGTGTATTGGATGTGAGAGATCCCCCCGGATCGGATTTGGAAGGATACCTGTTATATGTTGCTTTTGGATGACTTTATCTAGTAGACAACTTAAGGCATTTGCAGACTTTACCCTATCTTAAACCTTCATAGGTTGTGAAATATCCCTCTCGCACTCCATTCACATTGACACAAACTTTCCACCCTAGACCGTTTGCATCACCCATGCAATCCATTCATACGGGATCCCCTTCCCTTTCATGACCTGTTCCAGGAAATCCCACTTGCCTTTGTCATAGGCCTTTTCAAAGTCAATTTTCGTAATCAGACCCTTACCCTTAGATCTTTTGAACTCATGAACTACCTCATGTAATGATGTTCCTCCCTTTGATGAAGTTAGTCTGGTTATCCCCAACGACCATGGCCAAAGGAGTTAGCCTATGAGTCAACACTTTGGTAATACTCTTATAATCCACATTTAGTAGACATATGGGGGTCAATATTGCTTGATATTGTTTGCATCTTTCAATTTAGGCTCTAGGGTTATAACTCCATAGTTCAATCTTTTAATGTACATGCCCCCTTTGTGGAAGTCTTTCAACATAGCCATGTAATGGCCATTTATTATTGACTAGAAAAATTTGAAGAAGTGGACCCAAACTCATTCAGGTATGGTGATGAGTCAACCCTCATGTCAAAGATTGCCTTCTTCACCTCCTCTTACTGAAAGTGCGTGGTGAGGCTATTCTTCTATTCTAAAGATAGAGTATGTCGGCGCCCTACCTAAAAGTTGTCACTCAAACTTAAATTGTTCTGAGATTGAGACCCAAACAGTGCTTTGTAATAAGTTGTCACATGTTCCATTATCTCCTCTTGGGTCTTGATCTCCCCATGATCAGTTTCAAAGGAAATTATGTTTTTTCGTCCTACTTCCATTAGCATATTGATGGAAGAAGTTTGTATTAGCATCTCCTTCTAGTATCCACCACACACTTCCTTTCTGTTGCTAGTATAATTCCTCTTGATTATATATATTCTCTAGCTTAGCCTCTAGTTCATATCTTTACTTCTAGAGATTTGTCGAAGGAAGCCATCCCCTCAATCAGGTTGTCCATAGCTTCTAGTTCCTGGAGAAGTTCCTTTTTTAATTTCTTCATCTCACCTATTTTTTTGCAAGTTCCAACCTTTTTAAAATTGTCTAAGAAAACATAGGCTTCCATGCCAATTGTCAAGAAAATAACTATTCTTCAGTCTCCTTGCCACACTTTCTTCCCATTTCTTCTTAACCAAATCAAGAAAGTTTGGCTGCAAGAGCCATTACTTTCCAAAGTAAAAGAATTTTGGTCTGGCTGCTTCGTGCTCCCCAAAATCCAAGATGATCGAGGAATTGTCTGACCCAACTCTGGTAAGACTGGTAAGACTACATGCTGTGTAGAGTGGTAAGCTAACTTCCCATTCATATGATATAAAGAATATGTCCAAATTCACTAAGACTTGCTTGTCCGAGTGTATTTACACCCAACCCTAAGCACCTCCCTCAAATGATGATCAGTAATGAAGTTACTAAAGTTGTCCATGAGATGGTGGTAGTTAATATCTGAGTTTTTTTTTCTCATCCTCATTTCTAATGAGGTTGAAATCCCCTGCCACAACCAGGGCCAGTCCACCCTGACTGCAGATATCATTGAGTTCTGAGAGGAAATCAGAAGAGAAATCATGTTGGGTTGGACCATAAATTGTTACCACATTCCACCTAAGATTGGTCAACCTATTTCTCGGATTGTTGTCTTGATGGGGAAAAAAACCTTGGCAATGTGAGTTTCTATCTCTAGGATGTCTACCTTGACACCTACTAGAATACCCCAAATCTACCTTTAGAGGATGACCAAAATTAGGAGAGGTTTAGGGGTCTGTTTGCTCCCAGCCAAAGCATACCACGCCACGTGTGTCCCCGCCACAAAACAGTAATCTAAGTGTGGCGGTCGAAACGCTCGCGTCCGAACAACCCCGGAGTCTCCTTGAGGCTAAGCCTTCATGGCTAAGTCTATGAGGTCCTCCTCTCCTTGAGGGGTTGTTCTTAACTTCAACGTTTCCAAGTGAGCGCGTTGCAATTAGCTTGAGCTAAGTCTGCTCTCGTCTGTTCCTCCGCTCTAGATACTAATTTGGGAATCAGTGTTCTCACAGGCAATGTCTAAATCAGCTACAACTCTATGCAAATAATCTATTGGAGTATAATTTTTTGTTGCTCTCAGTCGGTTTTTTCCTTCACACACAACCTGTCTGCCTATTTTTATTTTTATAGTTGTGCTTGCGTCACAGATATATTGTGGACTTGTGGTGGGTTATTTTTTTTTTCTGTTTCGTTTCTGTTGTAGGCTCAAATTTGTGTCCATTAGTATTCTCTTTGGGCCTTTTGCGGTTTGCCTTACCGTCTATACGGGTTAGCTGTCCGGTCTGTTTCGGGTCGCCGGCCCAGTCATCCATCCGATGCCCGCCCGTGAGGCCTAGATTCATGCATGATTATCTCTTTTTGGCATCCATTTACAATTTTTTTATTATAGTCTCTAGAAAAAAAAGTTATACTCAATAACCATAAAGCACCTGCCAGGAAGAACAGGAGGTGTGGCCCAAAAATAAAAAGAATATGAGGTGTGAGTGTGACAAATTGAGGGAAACAGAAACAAAAGAAGTGAGAAAAATGATGGAGAAAACTACAAAAAGTTGTCATCATCATTCATCCATACATGACGCTGGTCTTTTCTTACATCGTCTTTTATCGACTCATCAGTCATCAATCGATCATCAGTTCATCACCATAACACTTTCTCGATCTTGAGTACAAATATTCACAAGAAAACCCCTGTCTTCTGCATACTGCGGTCGCTGTTGATTGCATATGCGCGATTTCAAGTCTCAATGCATGCCGCCTGTCCTCATCATGCCACCGCCGGGCTCCTCAGCTCCTCCGACCGCCTCCTCGGCTGACGCTTCTCCGGCGCACGGAAGACGTCTGGTTCGACCCCGCCGCCGGCCGGGTGGTCCGGCCTGAGCGCGTGGTACCGGCTCGCCTCCCGCCCGTACGACCTGCCGGCGTCGCTCTTCGACCGTGCCATCGTCGGCTCCGCCTCCGGCCGCGTCGTCGTCTCCCCGGGGCGCTCGCTGTGGCCGCCGCCGCGGGCGCGCGAGTCCGCTGTCGTGGCGGTCGTCACGCTGCTCAGCGGCGAGCGCGCGCACGAAGACAGCGGCGTGCTCTCGTACGAGTAGTGGTCGCCGCCGTCGAGCGCGTCGTGGGCCGACAGCCACCGCATGGCCTTCTCGAGGTACTCGTCGCTCGGCGGCGCCGGCGCCTTCCTGCTGCTGTCGCGGGCGGCGTGCCCGTGCCCGTGGCTCGGGTGGCCTCTCTTGCCGCCTGGGAGCAGCTTCTTGATGTTGCCCAGGAACTTGAGCTTGCGTGGCCCGGCCTTCTTCCCTGGCGCCGCCACCGCCGCCGTCGCGCCACCGTCGGCGGCCATCGTTTTCTCCGACGTAGCATAAGGGCTCCGCTCGGGCTCGTAGTAACTGCGCGCGGGCGAGCGCTCGTGGCCGTCGACTGACTCGTGCAGCGGGGAGAAGAGGGCGGGGTCGAAGCCTTCCAGGCCAGGGTGCCCGTACCGGAGCATCAGCTGCTTGGCCCTCTCGCTGGAGCGGAAGCTCATGCTCTTGCTCAGCTCCAGAGCCGACGACGGGTCTCCGCCGCCGGCGTTGTCGTGGTGGTGGTCTTGTTGCTCGGCGACGGGGTGACCGTCATGGTCGCGGAGCTCGTGGCGGAGGCAGGCGTTGACCCACTTGAGGTAGACGAGCTCCTCGACGTGCGCGCAGTGGTCGTTGTGAAGCTGCTCGATTTGCCTCGTCAGCCTCTCGTTCTCCTCCCTCAGGTACCTCGCCTCCTCAGTCACGTCGGCCTCCTGCATATGCCGAGAAACGGGCAAGATTAGCCTCAGATGGCACGTCCAGAAGATTACGAGTGCAGAAATGTTCCCATTACCACTCGAACAAAGCTTAGGATGTTTCCATACATAGCGATTTGGGAAGCTTACTTGAACAACTTTAGAGCAGAGCCGTATGGCACTAAATAAAGTGGCATGTTGCTTGACTACATGTGCTTATTTCTGGTGTGGAAACGTTTCTCCCTTATTTGGTGCGTGCTTATAATCGCTTTTAAAGCCTGATATTTGGGATGTGAAAGCTACAGAACATAATTCTTCATTTGGGAGTATCAAAATTTTCATATGAAAAGAGAATGCCCCCATGCTAACTACGTGTTCTGACAAAACTGAAGAAAGGGAATGCCCCCATGCTAACTATGAAAGAATTGTATTCTCTTCTTTTGACTTGGATCTGTACTCCACTGTACCATTCCTCGCAAATCTGAATTTTAGAATCCTTGATCTATATCATCATGAATCCAGTGTTTCTCCTCATTTCTTACTCTAGTCTTCTTCTCCTTGCTCCACTCACAACATGGCTAAGCCTTTTTTGGGGGTGGGGTTGAATATTGAATAAAAGGCAAAGTCAGGTATGTGTAAACGAGTAAAATAGCAATTTTCTGTGCCTTTTGAGCATTTGAAAGCCGGTCTTGAACGAGTTACAACCTACCAGCTCTTCGATTGGGCAACGTGCACGGAGAAGTTTATGACCCATCACGTTCAGCATATGCTAGTCAGGAAAAGTACCATTGAAAACAATGATCAAGGAAAAAGCAGATTAATTTGTTTAAGCAATACAAATTCAAAGGAGGAATTGACTAAAGTTCATGCTCGACGCCAATAATTCAGTAGCAGAAGGTTCTAACCGTGACTTTAGCATCCGAATAACAAACCCACCCAGGATGAGGTAGTCTAGTTTGTTTAAGCCATCCCCAAGTCAAATTAAAGCTTTGACAGTGACATGGCGAACTTGGCACAAATTTCAGCCTCTGCTTTCTAGAGAGAGCTTTATTCCCAACATAAGGGAATGACAAAGGGCATTTCACCAGCACAGATGCAAAAAAAAATCACATAAATAAGGCATTGCTGGCACTATTCCTGAATGCAAGCATCCATATGAACCTCGTGGACCAAATTACTTCCATTAATTATATGTTACTCATTTTTTTTCAATCATTTTCAAGGTATCATCTTCAAAGGGTTTATCAGGCTATTATAACTAATAAGATAGCATCCAATAATTCAGAATAAAACATTTAATAACTAGATAATGTACTATGTGAAAGATTAAATTTTACTGCAGACATGAGTAAAACCAAATAACCAATTACCTCAAGAACAGGATCAACAGAGGACGCAGCTTGTTGTGCATCCTGCAGCCTGAGGGCAAGCTCCAAGTTCTCCTCCTCCAGCGCGGCGTTCGCCTTCCGCAGCTCGGCGATCTCGGCAGCCAGCGCGGCGGCCGTCTCCTCGCCGCCCGTCTCCAGCTCCGCCACCCTCGCCCGGAGCGCCGCTGCCTCGCGCCGCGCCTCCTCCTGCTCGGCCTGCACCCGCGCCTTGATCGCGCGCAGCTTCTCCTTGGCGCGCGCCAGCTCGGCGCGGGCGGTGCCGAGCTCCTCCACCTGCGCCCTGAGCCTCCCGTTCTCCTCCTGAAGCGTGGAGACCTTGAGCTGCAGGAGCCGCTCCTCCACGGCGGCGGCGGCGACGCGGCCCTCGAGCTCCCGCACGGTGGCCTCCTGCGCCCGGAGGCCCTCGAGCTCTTGTAGCCGGAGCTCCAGCCTCTGCTCCCGCTCCAGCAGCGACAGCCACAGCTCCCGCAGCCGCTCGTGCTCCTGCCGCTCTTCTTGTTCTTGCTCCGATGGGTTTTGCTCTGTTTCGTCGTCAGCATTTGCTCCGACGATTTCGGCCGGCGTAGTATCCATCAGCACTCGCGCGACAATATCCGGCTCGTCGTCGGCGCCGATGGACGCGCCGTGGATCACGTTTTCCAAAGATTCATCCTTTTTCACACGGAAATGGGAGGATCAATTACGAGTCGACTCCAAAAAGCCGGTGCGGAGCGGCATGATCAAGAAACGGAAAGTAGTTGGATCGAGAACTCACGTTTGAGTTTGACGACAGAATCCTGAGGCCATCGTCGGGCGCAGGCAGAGCACGAAGCCTAGCTGCCAAAAAAAAAAAAAATCCACCAAAAAAATCAGAACCACCATCGAATCGAGACGCGAACGAAACAAACGGAGCACTCGAATCGCGCACCTGAATCCGGCACCGGCAGGCGCCGCCGCCGCCGCGGCAGCTTGGGAGCGCGGCGAGGCCGCTGGTCGGAGGCGTACATCGCCGCGAGGCAGAGAGAAACCGCCGCGGCAAGCGCGGCGGCGGACACGGCTGCGTTCCCGGAGCCACCGCCGCCGCCGCCACCACCTTCTTCCTCCCCTGCGATCGCCAGAGACCCTCTCCCCCGACCGCCGCCGCCGTCCTTGCTCCATCCGAGAAGGCGGCTGAGCAGCGCGGAGAGCGAGACGCCGAGCAGGGTGCGGTCGAAGCCGGACCTTCCCGGATCGAACTGGAGGAGAAACCTCAGCCCGGCTCCTCCGCCGCCGCCCGCCTCCACGCCCTCTACCATCCCGTCAGTCCACGACGCGCTGTGCGAGCTCTGGCCCTGCTCTCGAATTCCCCATGACCAGGAGGAGGGGGCGCCGAAACGGAGCCCTTGTGGAGGTTGAGGAGGCGGCGCCGGCCCCATGGGTATATATGTCAACTCGTTCACCAATTTTTTTGGTCAAAGAAAGAGAAACAAAAAAAATTGGAGAGAAATTGGTGTAAAAGGATTTTGATTAAGGTTTGATTCCTTGTTGCATGGATGGAAGATGGGCGTGGAGAAGAAAGCATCAGGAGAAGATCGAGCCCTACACGAAAAGCAGAGGTCGGTGTCTCTTGATCCCTTCTGCAATTGAGTATTTGGGTTGAACTTGTGTCAGTGTGTGCAATTTTGCTGTGGCGCATACACACCGACCGCCTTTTATGTACAGTGCTGCAACGGCAAGGATGCGGAGACTGGTATGTACAGGGGTAGGTGGATGCATGACGTGGAATTGTTTTTTTTTTGAAGTAACATGACGTGGAATTATCAGGATGTTTCCAGAAAAAATGGCTTGCTTTTGAAAAAGATTTGGTGTTTCTAGAGGTAGGACAAATGAGGTGTAATTGTATCAGATATGAGTGTCAATCGTGCTGCTAATGTCTAAACAAAGTGGGATACATTACTGTGGGCCAGAAAACCATGTACCCATCTTGTCTGACATGAGGCAATTTGACGATCATTTGATCACTGTCTTTGTCATAACACGGCTGTTCCCACCGGTGATCTGGAATCTATAGATGCCAAATGTCGTGTCAGTGATCAGACAGTGACAAGTAGTATGTCAGGTAAATAGACCGGAGGGCATACGATCACAGCATGCGCTCGTTGAAATCCCGTTTGTATACGGGACATCCTCTTTTTTTCCACGGTTTTGACGACATGATCAACCGTGGTTCTGTGGGCTGTGGCAGGTTGCTGCCGGTCCACCTCGCTCGTCCCGTCCGTAGCCTTTTCTTTCAG
Organism: Cenchrus fungigraminus; assembly: GCA_036936925.1. Taxonomy (NCBI): domain Eukaryota; kingdom Viridiplantae; phylum Streptophyta; class Magnoliopsida; order Poales; family Poaceae; genus Cenchrus; species Cenchrus fungigraminus. Next base: position 39,527,446 of record CM072778.1, on the reverse strand, counting down.
CCCACATGATGTATATACAAAAGCTATTCTATGCATCGTGCATGCTCCACAGTCTATGAGTCTACGCCACATTTGCATTGGTGCGAGACAATTTTTTTTTTGCCCTGGGCTATGACTGCTACTCTAATCCATGTGTACTGTTACGCAGTGCTAACTATTCTTTTTTCCAGTACTACTACGAACAAAACAAAATTAAGTATTTGCTTAAGCAACCACAGGTTTTCTGGTAACGGCCGCGGTATTCAGGCCGCAAGGCGAGGGTCAAACCAGGACGCTCGACATCTGTTATTAGTGTGGCAGTAGGCACTAGACAGCGGCCACCGACCGATCCAACGAACTTGCTCTTGTCAATTTGCCACGGCCTCCGGCTCCTCTGACGGGTGGACTGACGATAGGCAAGTGCAGCCGTGTGAGTAAAAGGCGAGGTAGCGACAAGCGGCTACGGCTACAAGCGCGTCTTTCCTGGCCGTATCCTCCCCTCTCCCCTTTTCTTCTTTCCCTCGTCGTCGTTCGCAGGGTATACGCGCGCGTGCTCGTCTTTCGTGGCCACCACCCCCATGGCCGCCGTTGTCCTCGAGGCTGATCTCTCTCTGCGCGGCGCCACTGAAAGCGAGGAAAAAGCTACCCCAGGCACGGCAAGCCGGCGTGTCGCTGTCAACTGTCATGCCAGCGTTCTTCTCTAGGCAGTATAGGCACACAAGAAGATGATGATGCTGTTTCAATTGAAAGCGTGCAGCAATATACTGCAACCTCCTTTCGCTTTGTTCGGAATGGCTGGATTTGGGATGCTTCTGATTCCGACACAAACACGACCCGCGCTTTTTTTTTTCAGGCTACTCTTTTTTTAATGTTTTTTTTCAATTTCAACGGTGGCTATCTTGTTTATCCACCAATTAAAAACATGAATCCGCTGGGAATGTGCTGATGGCACCGGTGAGTCTGAAGGTGGCGAAGGGGTGCCACGAGGGAGGTAAATTGAACTTCCATGATAGTTCAGGGAGCTTCATTAGACTTCATAAAAAGAATATAGAAATATTTTTTTATTCTTTTATGTACTGGTTTATTTTGTTAGATTTCATTCCACCCATTTTTGTTTGTAGCTTTTTTCCTGTTATTCTAGACACGTATTATTCTTTCTATTTTTACCTACTCAAGATATTCATCATTCCGGTAGAATGACAACATACTCGTGTATAGGGAACTAGATTAGCTTAGCTACCTATCTAGTTCATTACAGAAATTTCGGTATCCGCGCGAGTGGACATGAAAAATAGAAATACTTTTTCTTGACCTCTAATCTTGATTACTAATCATCTGACTTAGTTTAAAGAAACAAACCATTCAATCGATTTCTGTATCGATTATGAAAACTCATGAAAAGCAACGGGACGAATTGTCCGTGATTGGACATGGAAATAGAAAAACACGAAAGGAAGAAAGGAATCGAAAGTAGACATTGGTGTTTTCACCATTACTTTGAAAGAAAATGGTGATTTTACCTCTATGTTTTCATCTTTGTGATTTTGCCCCTGTTTTTCAAACTGAAGACTAAGTTTGCCCTATTCCGTTGGAAGGACTTAATAGTGTTAACCTTGCAGTGAAATGACAATTTTGCCCATCTGACTTAGCTAGACACGCGTTCCCGTGTTGAGCTGGCCGCACCACACGCTCTGTCTCCTTCGTCGTGGACTCGACACACAAGTGCGGGGGCGAGGACAACGAGTAGGTGCCTCATGCCGGCGTTCAGTCTAGCGGGGGCAACGGGCCGCGACCCACGCCGGTGGTCGGCCCGGCGTCCGGTGGCCGGACGCAGTTTAACCTATCATCAGGCGCGGTGATAGTCGTGGTGTTCGTTTCCATCTTGCACTACACATATACTACCACTGCGCCCAGCAGTAGGCCACTCACCATCGCGGGGGTGTGGCGCCACATCATGCGCGAGCTCGTCCCAGGTGCGACGCTCTTCCTCCCGCCCTCTGCCGTCATGCTCCCTCGTGGACCCTACGTAGCGGCCACCAAGAAGGGCTCCATGTGGACAGCATGGGAGCCCGATGCTCCGATATCCGCCGCCGCCACCGCATCGATTTCTCGTTCCGTCGTCTCTATTTTTGCCTCCTCACCTCGATTTTGCCCTCAATCTCCGTTGGTGCACTCAATTTGGCCCTCCATCGTTGCTCGACCACTCATGTTCGTCCAATCACATGGAACGGGCTGGGAATGGAAAGATTCGGCCGGAAGATGGCTTGACGGGATGACGATAGTTATTGGATAAGGGAGAGGGGTACCTAGGTCTTTTCCTATCATGTAAATGCAATTTCACTCTCTTTTTTTAAATTTGTTTAATCCAGCTTATCTAACGACATCCAAACCAGGGGCAAACGACTGCTTCAAACAAAAAAAAGTAAGGGTAAAATCACAAAGTTGGAAAAACAGGAGCAAAATCACTATTGAGGTTCAACGTAGGGCTATATTCACCAATGTCCTAAGGAATAACTATAATATTTTTGGCTTAAAACTAACTTTCTATGATTTTATGACATTAAATATCATTTTACTATTTTTAAATGTACATTTATTCTAGAAAAAATATTTGAATTTTTTTTGAAAAAAATATTCCTATATTCTTTTATAAAGTCTAATGGACCTTCCTGAACTATCATGAAAGGTCAATTTACCTCCGTCATGGATAACGTGGGGCTACGTTAGCAAAACTGCTTTGAAAACCACCTAGAGAGGTAAAGCGATCAGTTTCAATAGTTCAAGGAGCACAAACATCCAGTGTTCTAGTTTAGGGAGGAAAAGCTGACTATCACAAAAGTTGAGGAAGGTAATATGAACTTTTTCCTCTTCCTAAAAGCGCAATTCTTAGCTGAAAGGAAGCTGTGCTCTGAATTCTTTCTTGACAATTTATGTAACTAGCAAAATGCATGTGCGACAGGAGCATGTTGGTAAATTGACAATCACATACTTAGCTTCTAATCCAACAAATATCACATAAAACTAAATTCATTGTGTTCTTAGAGGAGATGTATTGTCTATTTACCTTAGGTCATAAGCCTATTTACCCTGTAATATTTTCTGGTGCATTATTAGGGGTGCTAATTGGAAAGTTTTTTGTTGCTTGATTAGGGAAGGCGATTTATTAGAGGTCCTCTGACCAGGGGAGGGAAATTAGAGGAGGCCGTGGATAGGATTAGAGAAAGTACACATGGTGGTGATGATGTGAAAAGAAAACTAAAGAGGGTGGAAACATTTTAGAAAACGCGATTTTTGGGTGTTTCTCCATCCTCCTTATCCTCATCTATATTGCACGGTGAGTGTAACGTGAGAGGTAAGGTGGGCCTAATCTGGGTGAGAATTTTTTTAATTGTTTTCAATCTATATAGTATATAAATATAGATAGATAAACAAATAAAAATGAAATAAAATACCAAGAATGTAAATCTTATGTTGGTGAGAGTAGTAAATGGAATTATACTCTTTAACATTATTTACTTTAAATATGATTGAGGAATTCTATATTTGAAACTAACGAAGCTGGCTACAAAATTTCGGTATATGCAACGTAGTTAAGATGGAAGTTTTATTTTTTAGTCACAACATATTCTAAAAAACTCGTCATCATGAATTAATTAACAACCCAATGCTCTTGGACATCCACTTGATTTCAATGGCAGAGGCAAGATCAAAAGTTGGGGGAAGCTGTGCTTCCTCTTCCTCCTCCATCTGCACCCTTTATTCCTCCTTTTTCTTTTTTCCTTCTCTTCTATATAGGATTTGAACACGAGTTTATAAAATACAACTGTGCTCATTATAAGATCTATAAAAATAAATTATTTTAAATAGAAAAGGTTTCATATCGTGAAAACTGGTTTCATGTTGAATCTATAAATCTTTATAAACTTTTTTTAACTTTTACTATGCAAATATTTTGCATAGTTGAAGTAAAAAAAGGTTTAGAAGGGGTACATCACAAATAAGTGGATACGGCTTATGGAAAGAGATAAAAGAAGGGAGGTGACAGGAAGAGAAGTGAGCACGCGTAGCTCCAAGCATGAGAAAATATATACATGGGCAGCGACCACGTGTGCTCACTCTCTTCTGTCACCTTCACGACAAACCTTTTGAGCCGAGTCTCCGATCCTACATATACTGCATACATGCTTCAGAGCTCCGACCTTCATGCCGCAGCTTTCTCAATTCCACTGCGTGCGTGGTAACTGGTAAATACTATAGCTTTAAATGCATCCATGCTTGCCTGGCTTGTTCATGCGCGTAGTAGGTAATAAGCTTGTGTTAGTGACGGAATGGGTGTTCTACATGTGTGTGCTAGCTTAAGACAAATAATGGAGAGCATAGGGGGATGGGGTTCATATATAGGCGGGCAACCTCGTTAGTTTATTTACCTTAATCAAATTTTCATTCATTGGCGGCCGCGTGATTCTTCTCAAAATATTTAGTCTTGTACACAGACAATAAAATATGCACAGCACCACAGATCAGATTTATTCCCAGTCTCTACCAGCCGCAGCTAGTAGCCACCCATTTTTGACACTTTAATTTTTTCCACATTATAATTTCTCGACGTCTTTACATGCATGATAACAAGTTCAGTAGTCATGTCACGTCGAACAATGCCTAAGATATGTACCACGAGGTGACAGCCCTGCTGACTCCTAAATTGCCTACATGTACTTTTCCTTGTTTTTATGATGTCATTATTTCAGAATTTCAGATAGTTTAGGCTCTTCGGGCATATAACTAAAAAAATTCATGTAAGATAGAGATGTATCGTCCTCGTCGGAGAACGACAAATATGGTGCTCCCAACCTTTATGCGCTCCGTGTTTCCATACTTTAAAAAGTTGTGAAAATGGTTTAAAAAGAGGGCGATAGCATTGTTCCAAAATCAGATCTGCCATGTTTTATGTGCAGCTATTCGAATTTTACCTTATTTCTCTTTGCACATACTTTTATTCAAGATCAAATTCTGCATGACGATATGTTATAAACGATGGTGAATAATCGACGAAAGTAAGAGAATCAAATAGCAAAGGAGACACGAGATTTAACGCGGAAAACCCTTCCAACACGAGAGGAAAAAACTACGAGCGACAACCTGCAAGAACTTCACTATGATGGGAGTCAGGTTACAACGCCAACGGTGACGGTTTACAATAAGACGAGAGAATCCATCTTCAATGACCCATACCGCTTCGCTCCGGCCCTAGCCTTCGGCTTTACCTGAGCCTCCGCTTCGCTCCGGCAGAAGTCAGTCTTTCTCTTGTGCAACATAATTTGGATCATAACTCAACACGATAGATACTTTCTCGATCCATCAATATGTTTTAGATAAATCTTCCATTTATACTAGTTTAAGTCTTTAAGAGATAACATATTTGATATCACAATATAGCAGCACCGTAAGCCATATGGTAGCACAGGGTATGCACGCACCCCTTTAATTAATATCGAGAGGTAATGCACCGGAAAAAACTGACCATTAATCAGAAAAAAATTGATTGTTGTTAAAGAGCATGCATAGAATCGAGTTGCTTGAAATTAGATAATATAGTTTTGATTCGTGTTTTGCTCCAAATTTCTGGATAATGTATATTAATGTTTGATCACTACTGAATGCACAGCTCAACACTGTCATATTCTATTATTCTGACCAAAGCATGGATACGCATGTTGTCAGCAAAAACTGAGTTATAGCATCTGATGCAAATAAATGATCAATCCATTATATAAGGGAGCACTTCCTACAACATGCAAATTCTTTGCTTCTTTTCTCTGTCGCAACAACATTAGTCGCTTCTACTTTGGAGCTTCTGTTCCTGGATTTCTATATGATCAAGCATCGGTGCCCTGATAAGACTGGACACAAAGTCAGCTTTTCAGAATCCAGCATGTTTCTGGAACGAATCTCTTGTCTGAACTAATGGCAAACAGTTAGAGGTTTTCCGATATGGGTAATCGATCTGATGGCCCAGAAAGAGCACGCGCTAGACATGGGACCAAGCATTATTAGATATCCTGGTCTCCGGCCTCAGTGGGAGTGTCATGGGAGGGTCATGGACATTAAATATGATGTCACATCAGCAAATTTATGAAGAGAGAGGAGGGAGAGTGTCATGGAATGAGAGAGGAGGGTCATCACCATGACCCTCCAATAGCACGGTTCTGAAGATTACAGCCTTGGTAACGGTGCAACGACCCTCTCCATTGAGACTGACTGAGGTTAGTAGGTGGGCACTGCATAAATATATTTAATAAAATACGACCATTTATATATCTGTCAGAGGTTTAGGTCTGAGCAGTCCACAGGGGTAACCCCAGTGGTTTATTTGTTCGGCATGAAGATCGGGAGCTAAGAACGCGATGGTTATGCTAGCGTAGCACACGGAAATCTCGACAAGACACAAGGGACAAGGCGATTTTATACTGGTTCGGGCCTCCGGAGAGTAAAACCCTACGTCCAGTTCTTCGGTTTGTATTGCTGGCGAGGTCACGGTGGTACATGGCTTGTCCCAGGAAGGAAGCTCTTGCCCGCCTTATATTGGGCGATGGACAAGGTCGGTGGACCGGAGTCCAAGTCGGTTACAACAGGGAAACCTATCTCTAATCAGTTACAATATGGAAGGCTTATCCGAGCTGCCTTAATCCGTCTGAATTGCCTTGACTTGCACACCAAGTTACCCGACCAGATCGGATAAGGTCGTCTGGGGAATCTTCTGGAAGGTCTTCAGGAGGTCATGTGGGCCGCAGACCAGGTCGGCTGGGCCCACTGTCAGGTCGGCGGGTCTTCTGGTGGGCCGGACCCACTTGTCGGGGACAGCCGTGAGCCTGGTCGCTGGGGACCCAGGGGTACCCATGTCTCGCAAGCCCCGAGCGATGTGTAGGCGCAGTGACCTTAGGAGGTCATGACGAAGTCTTGAAGCTATCAACAGGTCGAATAGCGTGCACATCGGTCCAAAAGAAAAAAAGATATAAATCAGCTTAGCAGCCGACCTGTTTGTAGTCTTGCCGAACGAAGAGAGGTCAAGTGACGACCTATAGGAAGCAGACTTCCAATAGATCAAAACGACGATGAAAAGATTCAGAGGGCGTTAAGGACGCACTCATAGAGTAGTATCCGAGCATCATGACGGGCAATATGGCCGGTATGATGACCCAAAAAAGAAAGAGAAGAAAAAATAGGTCAAGTAACGACTAGATGAGAAACAGGTTTCACAACAGGTCGTTACGACGAAGAAAACAAGAGGGCGTCAAAGATGCTCTCGTAGAGTAGTCCCCGAGCATTGAAGCAGGCATCACGGCTGGTTTGATGCTCAAAAAAGAGAAAAAACTGAGTCACGGTCTTGATTAAACGAAGTGTAGAGACACCCAGACCTCCGAGCATAGCTGCAAGGAGTCTGGCAGGGCCGACCTCGAGGAGGTCTTTGTAGGCGTGCCGACCTTGAAGAGGCCTCAAATCAACAATGCCCAGTATCCGAGGATACCCAACAAGATCTAAACGCGCACCCCTTAGAGAGGCCTTCAATCCTGTCGCGGCCGAAATTATGGTGTCCATAACTGTCGATGATGGAGCCGTAGAAAGATGTTGGTCTTGAACGAATGGAGTGTAGAGACACCCAGATATCCTGCATAGCTGCAAAGAGTCTAGCAGAGCCACCCGAGGCATGCCGACCTCAGTAAGATCTGAAATCATCAGCACCCAAGCACCCGGAGATACTTGGCAGGGCCATTAGGCGCGCACCCCACAGAGAGGCCTTCAATCCTTATGCAAAATTCCGGGTGTCCAAAGCAGGCTGGCAGAGCTATAAGAGCACACTGACCTCAAGAAGGTTACGCATCCAAGGCGCCCAACTAGGTTGGCAGAGCCGTAACCATACCGAGGTATTGCAAGACCTAGGTATTAAGGCACGCCGACCTCGAGGAGGTCGTTTGGTGCCCAGACGACCAGCATAGCTGCTAGCCATCCAGCGGAGCCATGGTACAAAGGTACTGACGACCTAAGTAGCGGGCACACCGACCTCGGGGGCCCGACGAAACCGTAGACGTGAAGAATCTGGACTCCAGGCGCTCAGACGGATCTGGCAGAGCAGCAAGGCACGCCTACCCCGGAAGGTCTTCAATCGAACCTACGACCATTCTGCTCAGGAAACAGAAATATAGGCCGATTGGAATAGGTCCGTTTACGTGCAGAGACATAGTGGGTGCATCAGGACGTAGAGCCTAGCAGGTGCATTTAATCATCGTCGTCGTTCGTAGATGTAGCGAGGTGCAGGGCCATCTGACGCGGAGTCAGTCTTATCTTCTCCGTAGACTGCAAGGTCACGGGTCAACAGTGGTCGGAGATTCCCTTGCCACCCAGAAAACGACAACTTGTCCACTGACCACGGGTGTACTGTAGCCATATGATGCTGCAGTGGCCTCAGGCATCATTGATGCAACAACGACAAGTTTATCATGAGGCAGGGGAGAAAGAATCGCGCTTTAATTGTCCACATGCGCACAGTACCCTGTGACCACGTGGTAACAGTGTCAAGGCACAGACGGCCATGGCCAAGACAGGCTCTCGCTATAAATAGCAGCAGAAGCTTGAAGGCAAGGCACCGAGTATTGCTGAGCTATGAAGCCGCAGAGTAGAAATTTGGTCATGCCATGGGCATGTGTCCGTTCACCAGAGCATAGGATGCAAAGCCGTAGAAACTTAGAACTAGAAGATCGAAGTCGCTGGGAGGTCTCCCGAACTAACGAAGGTGACGACAGAGTCGCAGGGAGGTCTAGCGACCTGGCACCGGCGACAACGGAGCCACAGGGAGGTCTAGCGACCTGACGTCGGCGACAATGGAGCCGCAGAGAGGTCTAACGACCTAGCACCGTCGATGACGGAGCTGCAGCGAGGTCTAGCGACCTGACGAAGGCGACAACGAAGTTGTAGGGAGGTCTAAGGACCTGACGTCAGAGCTAAAAGGAGGTCTAGCGACCTGACACCGGCGACGACATGAGCCGCAGGGAGGTCTAACGACCTGACATCGGGAGGTCTGACAACCTGAAGCAGGCAGCGACGGAGACGCCGGGAGGTCTAGCGACCTGACGCTAGTGACAATGGAGCCGCAGGGAGGTCTAGCGTCTTGAAGTCGGCGACGATGGAGCCGCAGGGAGGTCTAGCGACCTGAAGCCGATGACGGGAGCCGCAGGGAGGTCCGTCGACCTCAGTCCGATGACGACGGAGCCACCAGGAAGGTTCGTCAAAGGCGACATCGGAGGTGGAGAGAGGTCTGGCGACCTGATGAAGGCAACACCAGAGCTGGAGAGAGGTCTAGCGACCTGATGAAGGCGACACCAGAGCAAAGAGCTGGTCCTGTAAAATAAAATAAACACCAACTCGGTGTATCAATCTGTCGAATATAATGAAAACATAGCCTGAGTTAAGTGTGCAGAAGTTGAGTAATGCTAGCCGGAGCTGAACATTCTTGTGCTATGTTTCGTTTGAAAAGGTATGCCCCCTTATTGTGCAAGGCACACATTATGCGGACTCGAAAGCTCTGAAGCTGCAAATTGTTTCACCCCTCTACAATGCTCAGCAGGGAGGCTTAGATGTAGCCGACGCACAGGGAGGAGTCTGGGACTCAGGTTTTGCAACCACACAACATCGAATGCTCATAACGAGTGTCAAACAGTTAAAGGAAAAGCGTACAGAAGAGAAGTAGGACCCTACAGGTCTGGCGACCCTTAGATTGCCAAGGTCAAGCCCCCAATCGTGTCGAGGGGGAGGGGAACATAGCACAAGATAAAAAATTTTTTAACCCTCAAGTCTGGCGACTTACATGTTGGCATTGCCAAGCCCCCGAGCATGTCGAGGGGGAGGGATCGGAAGAGCAGACAAAACATGTAAAGCAGGTCTACGAAAGAAATTGAAGTCGTAAAATTTTTAATTGTAAATAGCACTTAGCTTAGGTGTAGCCAAGGTCGGTGAAGCTCGTCGTGGTCTGGGATGCGAGCTGGAACCGTCGAAGAGGTCGCCAGTCTGTGCGCGTAGATGCAACAGGTCGCCGGGGCGAGCTGAGGTCGTCGAAGCTATGCACACACGCAGACGTATTGACCCCCACGTGTTGGGCACGTGGCTAGGTGAAGGTTGGTTGGTCCACCTCCACATGCAGGTCGTGCGTCATGGAGTTCCATGCATCACATTAGGGAGAAGAAAATAGATTAGCATAAATCTTGTTCGCCAAAACAAAAGAAATCCGATATTAGTAAAGACAAAAAAATAAAGTAGAATAATTCCCTATGTTAGGTGCAAACTTGTAGCTTGCTTGACTTGTCAGGCTGCATGCGGACATGCAGTCATGCAGAGACCTCGGATTATGCAACCGCCTACACGTTTGGTGTATTCCTGCACGGCGGGCGTGTAAACCGATACGACTTCTTGTGGAGTACGACGTAGATTAGATCGATCTGACTCGATCGTGATGAAGGTTGCCTGCTCCGTCTCTCGGCGGTTCACGCGGCATGGCAGCGGACAGGGCATGACCCTGAGGTCGGCGGCCTATACACCACACTGTGCTTCGCGGGTCACAGCGTTGCCGCTTCCCCCGCATGTATTATCATCGCCGTGCTATCGTTGACCTCGCGATTAGATCGCAGGTGTGGGTGGGTGGGCGCGAAATTTTTTTCTGGCGCGCCATCCACAGAACGAAGATGCCGACCTCACGATTAGATCGGAGGGTGGCAGCGAGCAGGTCGCTGCGGAGATATCCTTCGTGTCGTCGCCGAAGATGGTTGCCGGAGCGAGCTGCCATCGCGCTACACGAAGAGCTCCCAATCTGCCCCTACCTGGCGCGCCAACTGTCAGAGGTTTAGGTCTGAGCAGTCCACAGGGGGTTAACCCCGGTGGTTTATTTGTTCGGCGGGGAGATCAGGAGCTAAGAATGCGATGGTTATGCTAGCGTAGCACACGGAAAACTCGGCGAAACACAAGGGACAAGGCGATTTTATACTAGTTCGGACCTCCGGAGAGTAAAACCCTACGTCCAGTTCTTCGGTTTGTATTGCTGGCGAGGTCACAGTGGTACATGGCTTGTCCCCGGAAGGACGCCCTTGCCCGTCTTATATTGGGCGACGGACAAGGTCGGTGGACCGGAGTTCAAGTCGGTTACAACAGGGAAACCTATCTCTAGTCAGTTACAATATGGAAGGCTTATCCGAGCCGCCTTAATCCGTCTGAACTGCCTTGACTTGCACACCAAGTTACCCGACCGGATCGGATAAGGTCATCTGGGGAATCTTATGGAAGGTCTTCGGGAGGTCGTGTGGGCTGCAGACCAGGTCGGCTGGGCCCCTGTCAGGTCGCCGGGTCTTCTGGTGGGCCGGACCCACTTGTCGGGGACGCCCATGAGCCTGGTCGGTGGGGACCCATGTACCCCTGTCTCACAATATCTGGTATGAGGAACATTGGATTGGATGATATTTATCACTGTTATTAATTGAAGGTTTCTTTTTCCATGTAAGATCCACCTAAAATCCTAAGTGGACATTAAAAGAAATTCTAGAAATTTCTCAGAAAAGCACAACATCTAGCCATGGTAGACTCAAATTGTCATAAATTCATAACCATTAGATCTGATGTGCTTTCCAAAAAAATTACCTGATGCACGACCCGATCTTCTCGTCATAGGATCTTGGGGATAACTTGACTCGTGCAATCTGACGAACGGATGGCACTAACAGCTGATCATGTAGCCATTTGTGGCAAATGATTTTGCGTTGTCCAACCATACGATTTGGTTGGTGTCTACCTGAACCACAAGATGGAGATACAAGCTCTTTCAAATCATAAGGAAAAATACAAGAACTAAGGGATAGAAAACTTCCAACCCTCAAGGAGTAGCTATGGCACAACCCTAAGGGCAAGAGCATTTGGCTTCTCTATACTATATAATTTAATAACCATAACCATTGGTCTATTATTTTTTAAGAAAATTACCCACCACTATCATTATGAAAATATTTTGACTCATATATAATTACACACATGTACCACTACAAATAATAATATATATTAACTTCATAATCTTTATCTAAATTGCACATGCATATCATTATAGAAATTATTTAAAACATTCTTCTAAATTTGTATCTAAACTACCTATATATGTCATAACCTAGAGCAAACACCTGAATATTGATCCAATTATCTACATGTTCATTTTACATAATAAAGTAAATAAATGTATGATTCTAAATTATATATTTATGTCATTGTCAATTAGACAGATTAATTCAAGCTATATGTTCATGAGGGATGTTACATTTATACATGTATGAGAGAAGGCTATGAAAAATATTGATTTTCATTTAATTTTAAACACAATGTATGGATGTACAATGCAAAGTGAAAATGTATGAATGCAGATGAAAATGTGTATATAGTAATTACTAATTAAAATAAAATAATAAATCATAAATGAACAAAGATAGGGGTCTAATTTTAAGACAACTTTCTAGTACAAGGGTTGTTAAAATCATTAGCCCGTGAGCACGTGTTGATGGACTAGTTTTTTTCGATCATTGTAAAAAAGTATGAATGGACAAGGAAATTAACTCATGAAAACATTCTTGTGCCACTATAATTGATACAGAGGGGAATGACTATGGTTGATGTCATTGCTGTGATGGATGTGGAGTTTTGTAAAAGTTGATCACAATTTTATTTTCTACACTATTTATTTGTTTTCTTAATATAAATAAGAGATATGATAAGGATGTCTTTTGTAAAAAAAACCTTGTTATGCCACCGACGAAGCTATCAATACTAGACTACGGAATGTTTGGATCTACTTAGATTGTGAAATTTAGCCTTTAAAAGCTATATCTAATCCAAACGGACTATCAGTGTAGATCCATCATCTTAAGGTACGAGGAACTTATCTTCCCCTTCTTCTTTCTCCTTATTATATTCATCAATTTTTTTCATAAGGAATTATATCGTAGTCATCCATTTTATAATCACATGAGCTTTGTTAAGTTAGGTGCAAATTTGTCGTGCACAATTAGATCCAACATGCTTCGATCCAATCCCCAATAACAACCAGGGAAAAACCCATGCAATCTAAGAGCATCTCCAACAGGTTGCTGATATATATTCATCCTCAATACAATAAACTACCATTTAGGAGATGGAGGAGAACTCCAACGGATTACCGATCGGATCTCGAATACCAAAATGTTTTCAGCAATTGCCTGTAACTCACCTCCTCTCCCATCCTTACAGGGGAATGCACGCATCTTCACTATCGGTGACGTGTGAGTCTATGTGTTGGGAGGAGGTATTGGAGATTGGTTTTTGTTATGCATTGGTGATCATAAAAATACAAAAGTACTTCCTCTGTTTCAAATTACGTATCGTTTTGGCTTTTCTAGATACATTCATTTTGCTATGCACGTAGATATATATTTATGTCTAGATACATAACAAAAGAAATGTATCTAAAAAGACAAAACGACAAGTAATTTGAAATCAAGGGAGTAACTATTGAAGATGGAAGGAGAAGATGTTTTGATAGTATGGGACGAGTAATCTGTCGGAGATGCTCTAACGTAGCATGTAGATTCATCTATGTCTAAAGAGAAAAATATAATGTGAGCCACTACTACAACCACTAACTCCTAGCAAAGAGTGTTTGTTTTCATTTCCGTAAGGAGTTATGAACAAAGTTTCATAATTACCGAGGGCTCATATATAGCTTTTATGTGTTGGATAAACAACATGACTTTAAAGCCCATCAAACCCAATTAATATGTCCAACTAAATTCAACATTTCGAATTTGCTTTCAACAATTAGAAATACTTGATTCAACATTCAACTTTATTTTTTGCAATATTCAATATTTTCACCATCTATTCAACATTTAAACGAACATGATTCAACATTAAAGCAAACAAGATTCAACATTTTGGACAACAAAAATTCAACATTTTTTAAAGTCTTCTTGTACGGGGCTGACCGCGGGTGACCGCCAGAGCTCACGCGCGGAGCACGACCGAGCTCACGGTGGGAGCTCGCGGCCGGTGCACGACCAGAGCTCATGGCCGGCGTGGGCGGTCGGCGGCGGCGCTCACGGCCGAGCTCATTGGTCGACATTGAGGAAGGCCCAACGACGCGATGGGCGCTCGCGGGCGGCGGCGCTTGTGGCCAAGCTCATGGTTGGCGACGAGGAAGGCCTCGATTGGCGTGACGGCGGTGGCGACAGGTTGAGTAGCAGTGGAGGGAGTTAGTGTTAGAGGATGTGCATCCAACGGTCGGTAGAATTCACACGAATCTCAAACACCGGAAGCCATGTACTCCCTCCGTATCGAAATATTTGTCGCTGTTGACTTTTTCTTACAATTTTGACCATTCGTCTTATTCAAAAAATTATCGCAAACATGTAAAACGATAAGTCAAGCTTAAAATACATACAAAATTAAAGCATATAGCAAACAAAATAAATTGTATTTGCACAATTTTTTGAATAAGACGAATGGTCAAAGTTGTAAAAAAAAGTCAATGACGACAAGTATTTCGGAGGGAGTAACGTATAGGCTTCGGGATGTTAGATAGGATTCAGCCCAATAAATGTCCCACGTACAAAGAAGGGTTCAGCCCAAATCACAATACAGGCCCCCTTCTATCCAGCCCAGGTCTACTCTGGAAAGCACCACGGGCAGCGCAGACGAAAGAGTCACGCGCCCCGGCGCCCTCCTTCCGAAAAGCGAAAACCATATCCACGCCGCGTGGGCCCGCGACTAATCTGCATCCGCCACGTGCCATATCCGAGATACCCATCCGCGTGCCTCTCCTCTCTCCCCCACCACAACGGCACAGCCGCAGCTGTCACCACCTCCTCTGCTAGTCTATCTTCGCCGCCGCCGCCTCCTCCGACGAACCACCGCGCCATTTGAAGCAACAGAGCAACGCCGGGAGAGGAGGTAGTGGGTGAGAGGCTGAGGAGGGGGCGGCGCAATGGGGCTCTCGGGCGCGGCGATCTCCGTGCCGCTCGGTTGCCGCGCCCTGCCGCGCGGGGCGGTCGGCGGAGGCAGCAAGGTTCGGAGGGCGGAGACGGAGAGATGGCGGCGACGGGAGGGCGCGGGCCGTCGCGTGTCCGGAGCGAAGGTGAGGTGCGTGGCGACCGAGAAGCACGACGGGACGGCGGCGGTCGGCGTGGAGTTCGCGGATGAGGAGGACTACCGCAAGGGCGGAGGCGGCGAGCTGCTCTACGTGCAAATGCAGGCCACCAAGCCCATGGAAAGCCAGTCCAAGATCGCCTCCAAGGTGATTAGATTACTGACATTATTGATTCTCCAATCAATTTCTGTGCTTGTTCTAATGATCTTGATTATAGATTTTGTCCCCTTTTCTTGTACTAGTATTTTAGGATTTACTGGACATGAAATCCTAACATTTGCCACTGTAAACTTTGATTAACATGTATGAGATAAATTTTGTGTACGTCATGCTTTCTGTTTCTCATTTTGTTAGTAACCACACGCTTTGGCATCCTAAAGTACAATCGTAACAATTCTTTTACTAAAATATTGTCCATCCATCAGCAATCCAACTTTATCCTTTTCAAGAGAAATAACCCCAGCCAAGTAGGTTACGGTAATCTTTTAAGAGCATAGTAATATATTGCACAATTCAGTATGGAACCACACGCCACGTGCTTTGGCTACAAGGGCGTCCGTTGAAACGGGTGGTGATGATTTGCACATCTCATCTTTGGTTGGTTGACAGAGTTTATCACTGTTTATGTCCATTTGGAAGTTTATATTGCAGTTAAAACGTTATGAAATGCATTTTGTCATGAAAATGGTTGTAGCTTATCAGCTTTATACTATTACAAAGTGAACATTGCGCTGTAAGTGTACCTGGCTACGATTTTGAAAAATCTAATTAGGAACTGTCACAGGATGCAAGGTACGGAGTGTTGTGAGAGGAAAATACTGCGCAAGAAGCTGAAATAAGCCGAGAATAGACCAGCCGAACAAGCTCTATTTACTTACATTTCTGGACCATTGTAAGAAGATAAATCGCAGCCACACGTACTAGAGTGTTGCACATGACGATCATGCCTTTTTTTTTACTATTTACTACTTCCACTGACAGTATGTCATTGCCTGATTGTACAGTGATATTGAATTCACTGGATTGTACACACATGGGCATGACATTTACAGTCTAATGTCAGACGGTATGACGTTGCTTTAATTTAAACAGTCAAGTGGGTAATCTAGGCACATGTAATCCCTCACAATCATGCCTTTTTTCCTAGGACTGCTCAAAACTTTGACTGAAACCTTTGTGCTGTTAAAAACTATGTGCACATTAACAATATTCTAGTTCTTGTTTTATTGAACCTATTTTCTTAGGGAATGAAGTGTTTTCTTACAGGATGAGTAGCTAGAAATTGTACTGGCACAAGTTCGTCATATGGCTGGCATAAGTTCGTTGTATGGTTCAGGAAAATGAATATGTGGTCTTTTCTCTTTTGCAGCTGCTGCCCATATCCGATGAAAGATCAATACTTGATCTGGTTATCATTGGCTGTGGTCCTGCTGGTCTTTCTCTAGCTTCAGAGTCAGCCAAGAAAGGCCTCACTGTTGGTCTTATCGGCCCTGACCTTCCGTTCACGAATAACTATGGTGTGTGGGAAGATGAATTCAAAGGTATTATATTAGTTGCATTGCTATGATGAAGAGTTTATGCATAATATCTTTATCAACATAATTTACTAATTTTATTTCTCTTTTGCTGTCCAGATCTTGGTCTAGCGAGCTGTATTGAGCATGTCTGGAAGGATACTATTGTCTATCTAGACAATAATAAACCAATACTGATTGGCCGTCCATATGGCAGGGTGCACCGTGACCTACTGCATGAGGAGTTGCTGGGAAGGTAAATTCATATGTACCCATATTGGGATTCAAAAGTATGAAATATCAAGCAACGTGATATAATATGATTGACAAGTAGCAACACTTGAATCATTGGCAGATGCTATGAAGCTGGTGTTACATACCTCAACTCAAAAGTTGACAAGATCATCGAATCTCCAGATGGTCATAGAGTAGTCTGTTGTGAAAGGGGCCGTGAGATACTCTGTAGGCTTGCGATTGTTGCTTCGGGGGCAGCATCCGGTCGGCTTCTAGAATACGAGGTTGGAGGTCCCCGTGTCTGTGTGCAGACTGCATATGGAGTAGAAGTTGAGGTACACAAAAAAGCTGTTACATTTAATTCATTTGTTTTATCCTCAATTTCACAATTTACATAATATTAGTGCTCATTCTCGTTCTTGATGAAATGTTCAACCTAGCATTTGGGTACTAGTTATTTGTTCTTTCAGAACGATTTGAATTTTTCAGGTGGAAAACAATCCATATGATCCCAGCTTAATGGTTTTCATGGACTACAGAGATTGTTTCAAAGAGAAATTCTCGCACTCTGAACAAGAAAATCCAACATTCCTGTATGCTATGCCTATGTCATCCACACGAGTTTTCTTTGAGGTCTGTATGGAACTTCCATTACATCTGTGATTCTCCAACCAGTACTTCCATGCTTCAAAGTTCCCGATCAAATCCTTTATCACAGGAAACATGCTTAGCCTCTAAAGATGCGATGCCTTTTGATGTACTTAAGAAAAGGTTGATGTATCGGTTGGATGCAATGGGAGTTCGGATCCTTAAAGTTCATGAGGAGGTAAGAAGTTAAGGGTCACTAGCATGTGAATTTCTCATACATATGTACTGTGAACATAAACTGAAATGCTGAAGCTTGGTTTCAGGAATGGTCCTACATTCCTGTTGGAGGTTCCTTACCAAATACTGATCAGAAAAATCTTGCATTTGGTGCTGCAGCAAGTATGGTGCATCCTGCAACTGGTATGGCCAAATCCTTAATTTTTATACACCATGTCCTTCCTTGCAGTCTAGCTGATATTCACATCGTGTTGGAAAATTCATAGGCTACTCAGTGGTCAGATCTTTGTCTGAGGCTCCAAGATATGCCTCTGTAATATCAGATATCTTAAGGAATCGAGTTCCTGCGCAATATTTGCCAGGAACTTCTCAAAATTACAGTCCATCAATGCTTGGTAAGTATTTTGCTGATTTTTACTCAACTTGACTGATAGTACTACTGCACTATGACATGACTTCTGGACAAGTACAGCTTCATTAAAAAAAAAGATTAGTGAGCAAAATCTTCTGCTTCTAACTGTTGCAGCTTGGAGAACTCTATGGCCTCAAGAAAGGAAACGGCAACGCTCATTCTTCCTTTTCGGATTGGCATTGATCATCCAACTGAATAATCAAGGCATACAATCATTCTTCGAAGCCTTTTTCAGAGTGCCAAAATGGTAGTTTCACTTTTGCCCTGTTTCAGTCTATTTTCACTTTTCAGAGAGATTCGGTGTACTAAAGGTAATAATTTCAACAAAAAAAATACAACTATTGTTTTTTTCAACAGGATGTGGCGAGGGTTCCTGGGCTCGACCCTCTCATCGGCAGATCTAATACTATTTTCATTCTACATGTTCGCAATAGCTCCGAATCAATTGCGAATGAACCTTGTCAGACATCTCCTCTCTGACCCGACCGGCTCAACAATGATCAAGACCTACCTGACCTTGTAAAACCATGTCACCAGTTCGCAAGAACTCTAGAAACTGTACAGTTTTGTAGTTGTATATAACTTAGAGGGGATCTGAAGGGTTACTTTTTCTTTTTGTCGTTTGACGGTGGGTCTCGGGGTCATGGCATGAGAATACACTTGAAGCTGTTTATGTTTGCTATGGTGATGGGATAGGGAAGCACACGGTGTTGTGCATTCTGGAAGAACGCAAGTAGAAAGATCAACTGATGGTCATGGTTCCTGGATTGGTCATTTTTAGCCCTTCTGTCTCTGCTGTTTCAAGGCTTTTTACATGCATGCCCAATCAATTACACCCTTATTTTAGGTAGCTCAATTCCAAGACAAAATGGTTTTCTTTTCCAACAATATTTGTAAAAGAGAAAAAATCTTTTTAAAAAAAGATGTGCAAGAATAGTATGAGGCTGTCCTTGCTCCTGTCCTGTGCCATGGCATTTAGCTGCAAGATGGAGAGGAAGGATAGGACGAGGTATGTTAGAGACAGAGGTTGGAGGCAAG
The DNA here is from genome assembly GCA_036936925.1 of Cenchrus fungigraminus. Lineage (NCBI taxonomy): Eukaryota > Viridiplantae > Streptophyta > Magnoliopsida > Poales > Poaceae > Cenchrus > Cenchrus fungigraminus. Next base: position 39,508,248 of record CM072778.1, on the reverse strand, counting down.
GGAGGGAGAGGAGGAAGGGCAGGAGGAGAGAGGCGGAACACCCCGTCGTCTCCCTCCACCTCTCTGCCTTCTTCTCCCGCGCCCCCATCCTCCCCCATCGATCGCACGACCCACCGACCGGCCAGTCACCGGCGTCCATCCCGGTTGGTGTGGCCGCGGCGGCTTGCCGCAATCACCGGACGGTGGCGGCGCGATGCAAGGGGGGCCGCTGAGTCCGGACGAGTATCGGGCCGCATCGCCGCCGGCGCTCCTGCACCAGCCGGCGCCCACCATCGTCGTGGCCATCGACCGGGACCGGAACAGCCAGCTGGCCGTGAAGTGGGTCGTGGATCACCTCCTCTCCAGCGCCTCCCACGTCATCCTCCTCCACGTCGCTGCCCACTACCCCGCCGCCACCCGTACGTCGTCGTTCTCGTTGCCGCCGTAGCCATCGCCGGCCGGTGCTCCTCTTGATGCAGCTTCGGCGGCTGAGCGATATAGTTTTCGTTTGGTGATGTGCAGATGGATTCGCCGTGGCAGAGACGACGCAGGGCGCGCTGGAGGCTGAAATGAAGGAGATCTTTGCCCCTTACAGAGGATTCTTCAACCGGAATCCCGTAATGACAAATTTTAGAGTGCAAAGCGTCCAACTTTCATTTACGATCTTGTGTCTGATGGCAGCATTCGTGTTTACATACTTACAGCAGGTGGAAGCTTCCGAGGTGATACTGGAGGATGCAGACGTGCCCAAGGCCATTCTAGGCTACATCACTGCAAACAAGATCCAGAGCATTGCGCTCGGAGGATCCTGCAGAAATGCATTCACCAAGTAACTCAAAAAGTTTTTCCATAAATTTTTCTTCCAGATTGTAAATACGAATCGTCGACAGACACTAATTTTAACGCCCTGAAATGGAACAATGTCGGGCAGGAAATTCAAGAACGCGGACGTGCCGTCGACCCTGATGAAGTGCGCGCCGGACTACTGCAACATCTACGTGGTGGCCAAGGGCAAGTCCGTCAACGTCAGGCTCGCCAAGTGCGGCGTTCCGGCCGTCACCGGCGCAGACAATCTCGCGGACAGCGAGTCCCTCCGGGGACCCGTCGGGGCGTACTCTCGGCGCGGCTCCAGGGGGCTCCTGCCGCCGGCGATGCCCGACGGTCGGCGCTCCGTCGACGGCCGCTGCACCCTGCCGGAGCTCACGACGCGGCCGCCGTTCCGCGAGCGGTCGCTCCCGTCGTCAGCCAAGCACGGGATACCGGCCGGCAAGGACTACTCCGACGCGTCCTCCCGGTCGGCGCGGCAGGAGTCCCTCGGCGAGCTCGACTTCGCGCAGAGCACGCGCTTCTCCTGCTCCATCGACTTCGGCGAGAACCTCGACATGTCCGCTAGCCCCGGCCGGGAGCCCATGTCGCCGGCCACCTGCCAGGCGCAGCGGGAGGTGGAGGCCGAGATGCGGCGCCTCCGGCTGGAGTTGAAGCAGACGATGGACATGTACAACGCGGCGTGCCGGGAGGCCATCAACGCCAAGCACCGCGCCAAGGAGATGCAGATGCTGAAGCTGGAGGACGCGCGGCGGCTGGAGGAGGCTCGGCACGCGGAGGAGTCGGCGCTGGCGGTGGCCGAGATGGAGAAGGCCAAGTGCCGTGCGGCCATGGAGGCGGCCGAGGCGGCGCAGCGGCTGGCCGACCTGGAGGCGCAGCGGCGGCGCAATGCCGAGGTGCGCGCGCGGCGGGAGGCCGACGAGAAGGTCCGCGCCCTGGACGCCATCACCAACCACGACTTCCGGTACCGCCGGTACCACATCGACGAGATCGAGATGTCCACCGAGCGGTTCTCCGACGAGCTCAAGATCGGCGAGGGCGGGTACGGCCCCGTGTACCGCGCCTCCCTCGACCACACCCCCGTCGCCATCAAGGTGCTCCGCCCCGACGCGCACCAGGGCCGGAAGCAGTTCCAGCAGGAGGTGGAGGTGCTCAGCTGCATCCGCCACCCAAACATGGTGCTGCTCCTCGGCGCCTGCCCCGAGTACGGCTGCCTCGTCTACGAGTACATGGACAACGGAAGCCTCGAGGACCGGCTCTACCGCCGCGGCGGCACGCTGCCGATCCCGTGGAGCCAGCGGTTCCGGATCGCGGCGGAGATCGCGACGGCGCTGCTGTTCCTGCACCAGACCAAGCCGGAGCCGCTGGTGCACCGAGACCTGAAGCCGGCCAACATCCTGCTGGACCGCAACTACGTGAGCAAGATCAGCGACGTCGGGCTGGCGCGCCTCGTGCCGCCGGCGATGGCGGACAGCGTCACGCGGTACCGGCTGACGGCGACGGCGGGCACCTTCTGCTACATCGACCCGGAGTACCAGCAGACGGGCAAGCTCGGGGTCAAGTCGGACATCTACTCCCTCGGCGTGCTCCTGCTGCAGGTGGTCACCGCGCGCCCGCCCATGGGTCTCACGCACCACGTCGAGAAGGCCATCGACGCCGGCACCTTCCACCAGATGCTCGACATCACCATCAAGGACTGGCCCGTCGACGAGGCGCTCGGATTCGCCAAGCTCGCGCTCAAGTGCACGGAGATGCGTCGGAGGGACCGGCCCGATCTCGCCACTGTCATCCTTCCGGAGCTCAACCGGCTCAGGAACCTCGGCATCGCCTACGAAGCGCGCGCCACGGCAGGCCCCAGCTCTGTCGGCGGCGACGGTGCCGTGCAGACAACCGTCAGCTCCCCAACAGTGGGTGGTGGTGGTTCGGCCTGGAAAACGGCGGAGAGCTAGCGGCGGCGGCGCGGCGCGGTCTGTCCCGTGTCGGTTAGAGAGCGAGCTTTTTATACGGGGAGAAGACTCTTCCTTCCTTTTCTTTCTGCCGAGGGTTCAATCCAAAAATCTTGGTGTATGTACAGTTTTCTGAGTACGAGAAATACTAACACGTCTTGCAGTGCTCTAGAGCTAGCCTCTCTCATAATTTATATTTCATTTCTGCACGATGCCCATGTACCTTCTTCGACTCTCTGCTCAATATCCACCGCTGATTAAAATAGAAAAATCACACATGACATCTTCCTACAATATGATAAAAATTATAAAATCAAATCATGAGCATATAACTTATATTTTATATAGTGGTTTTGGCGAATATTGTTACTTGGTCTGTTTTCTTTCCACTCGGCTATATCAGCTAATCCCTCCATTCTAAATTGTAAGTCGTTTTGAATTTTCTAAGTTTATAGATATTATTAGGGGCTTTTGCGTTCTTGCCCCTACTTTGAATGTCAATTGTGATTTTACCCTTACTTTGTTTGTCAGTGCATTTACCCCTACTTTTTAAAAAAGAAGCTTCAGTTTACCCCTACTCCGTGAACATCGGTGTTAAAGATGTTGACAAAAGACAGATTTGCCCTTGCGAATATACCCCTACTTTTATTAGAACATTGTGATTTTATCTCTATTTGACCACATGTATTTAGATACAATTAAAAACATATTAACTGAAACTTACAAAATAATATTTGGTGCATTTCCATAATTAAGAACAGTATCTTGCCAACTTTTTTTTTCGAATCGAGGGCTTCCCCATTTCCGGTATTAGAACGGAAAAGTACCTTGCCAACTTGATTTAAAAAAAATGACAGCATAACAAGACAAAAGTTGGCCCAAACCACATGCATATGCATATAGATAAATGTCAGAGGTTTAGATCTAGACAACCCACAGGGGGTTTACCCCAGTGGTTTATTTATTCGACGGGGTGGAATCTAGGGCTAAGAACTCGAAGGTTGCGCACGAGCACACGGAATACAGAGAACACGACGAGTTTATACTGGTTCGGGCCTCCGGAGAGTAAAACCCTACATCCAGTCGTTGGTGTAGATTGCTTGAGGATTGCGTGATTACAAGGGGTCGCCCTGCCCGCCTTATATTGACCAGCGGACAAGGTCGGTTCCCAGACTCCTGGTCGGTTACGACCAGGAGACCTAAGTCTAGTTGATTACAACACTTGCCATATTCGTCGATCTGCTTGGTCGGAATCCACCACTGTCTTGTCTTGCACGCCAAGTCTTGAAGTCGTTCCGGATAAGGTCGTCCGGGGAATCTTCTGGAAGGTCTTCAGAAGGTCGTGTGGGCCGCAAACTAGGTCGGTTGGGCCCACTGTCAGGTCGGCGGGTCTTCTGGTTGGCCGGACCCACTTGTCGGGGACGGCCGTGAGCCTGGTCGGTGGGGACCCAGGGGTACCTATGTCTCACAAGCCCCCGAGCGATGTGTAGGCGTAGTGACGAGGGCCTGGATTAGGGCCCCCTTTTCAATGGCAAGATAATCACTCTCGAGGTGAAGTCTTCTGACACCATTGACAATGTGAAGGCCAAGATTCAGTGTAAGGAGGACTGTGGATCCTTGTCAAGACTGTCACTGGCAAGACGCCTTGTCTCCGACCAGTTGGAGGCTTCCCCGACAAGTCTCCAACTAAGGGGTGGCCTCTCCGATAAGTCTTCGCCTCGCACGACAAGTCTCCGCCTCGCACGAGGAGTTTCCGCCTCGCCTCCGACAACTTACTCGTTCGCACGAGTAGTTTCCGTCTCCGACCGAGGCGAGGCCCGCACGAGAAGGTCGAAACGAGGAGACCGGGGTCCACATGAACGTGGCACCACCCCGACAACCGGGCTCCCCCGCAACGACGCGTGGGGTGCCAGTTCCCCATGCCATGCAAACACGCTAGCTGGCGGCGTGCGCAGGCGGCTGGCTCTGACAAGAGCCGTAATGCGGCACTGTTCCGCCGCGCGGCCCCCGACGCGCCGCCCCGTCCGACTCTGCGGCACGCCAACCCCATCAGAGGCACTCGAGTGCCCCCTACAATTAGCGTTGGCCTACGATTTGGTCCTAACGTGGCGGGCTCATCCTGTACTCAGGCGGGCTGAGTCAGCACCAAAGAGCTCGGAAGAAACGCCAGGTGCCCGGGAAGAACAGCGCCGCCCGGCCACATGGCGGCCTCGACGACAACACAGCTCAGCCCCCTTTCAATGCGCCCTGACGGACAGCGACGTGCGAGAAGACATCCCAGCGGCGTAGGACTGTAGCTTTTACTTGAATTCCCTTTTTTTCCCCTCCCCATTGCGTCTATAAAAGAGAGAGGAGGGCAACCGTCACAAGGGCTGACGAATTGAACTCTCACACCCCAGGGACTTGGGCTCGACACCCTCTCCTGATAAGTTTGTAACCCCTACTACAAACAACCCTAGCACAAGAACACGGCAGTTTGATACTGGACGTAGGGTATTACTCCTCCGAGGCCCGAACCAGTCTAAATCCCGGCATCTCTCGTGCTAACCATCCGGGTCGGACACACGATCGATATAAATTTACTGCTCGGCGGTTGAGAACCCCGACAGTTGGCGCGCCTGGTAGGGGCACATCGTGTGTCTCACCGAACTTCACCGACGATCCGGATGGAAGGCCGTGGGGTTTCGTTAACTCCTGGGGCCATCATGCACTTCGGCACCCTCGGCTTCGTCTGCACCGGGCCGGCGGAGTCCGTTGTCGGGCGCTCCTTCGCCCGACCTGCTCGCCCCAACGCCTTGACGGCGGCGGCGGGGCGTGCATCGTTCGTCCGAGGCTTCTCAGACGAGACGATCATGGCCATGTTGGGGCCAAACCTGACACAGGAGCGTTTTAGGCTCGCTGCCTACTACCTCACCGACCTCATCTTCCAGGCCAGCGGAGCCAAGCCGCTCGCCTAGGGCGAGTTCATGGAGCGGTACACCGCCATGTACCCCTGTGGACAGCAAGGCCTCCCGGACGACCTGGTGACGGCCTACGTGGACGCGCTGCGAGCGTCCTACACCGCCCCGGGCACCTCAACAGCCCGGAGGGCACCTCCAGCGCCTGCGCGTGACTTCACGCGCGAGTGTTTCGTCTGCGTGGCGCCGAGCTCAAGCAGCTCCACCGACGCGGAGCCGTCACAGCGTCACCGCGCCACGGACGCCCAGCGCAGGGTGCGCCTCGATGAGCTTGCCGAGGCCAGACGCCAGCTCGACGAAGAGCTGGCCAACCTTCACCAGGAGCTCGGGGAGGACCACAGGCCGCGCATCCCGCAGCCTGCCCCGCAGCAGGTCCCGGTGCGGGAACAACGTCGTGAAGGAGATGGCGATTAGCAGGAGCGTCGCTGTTGACGGCTGTTAAGTACCACTTTTACACCGTCAACTCCTGCATAAAATAGATAGAAAGTGATCATCAACACTAGAATAGAGCTTTATACTGACAAGTTCCACAAGTGTTGGTGTTTCTGGCTTTTGTTGCAGGGCACATTAAAATGCGCATTAAATGACGCAATTGAGAGCAAGTGCATTAATGGCATAAATATGGCATCATCATAAACAGTCCCAAATGCCAATTTGGACTGCACCATTGTGACGGGCTCGTCGAGACGATCGAAACGGATATATCATTTGCATACATCGGAGCCCGGATGAGAGAGATATGCATAGGACATCATGTGGGCCCGGTGGGACCCACACCAGGCCACGTGGCGACGTGCTGGCACACAGGATGCCATGTGTCCATAACACCTCATCAATCCAAGAGAAGCACTTCCCGACGAATCAGACGCCGCCACGTGTTCAGCACAAGGATTCAAGGGCCCACAACCTGAGCAAACCGCCTACAACTGACCCATACATCGGGAACCGCCTTGAGGACCCACTTGGCAGTCACCCAGACGAAAGGCGTCGCGATCGGAGTTGACCCAGGATCGGCCGACCCCACCTTAAGGCGGTTCGCGCCCATCTTCCACGTGTTATCTCCCCATTGGATCCTAAGAGCATTCCCGTGGTGCTTGGGGTGTTCTCACACGGTGACCCGGGCCTATAAATAGAAGGGGAGGGGGTACGAATAGAGACACACTTCACTTCTTCACCCAAGGATGAGAGCTTCCCTTCAAAGGAGAGGCCTCTCCTTGGTAGATTAGAGAGTAGGAAGAGTGAGAGAGAGAGAGTTGTATCTGTATGGATGCTTGTTCTTCAATTAGAGTAAATTAAGTATTTCTGCATTTTCTATTTAGACTAAAGTAACATTCATGCATAGGTGATATGTTCTTGTGTTCTTCGTTTGTTCTTGATTTAGAGGCTTGTGTTCTTCGCGAACACAACCTTTCGATCTTGTAGCATAAGTTCATAAGTGCTCATATCCGTTTGTATGCATGTTCTTCATTTAGACTAAAGTGGATATGCTTGCATGCTCTGATTAGAATAAACTGTGTTCTTGATTCCTTTCTAATAGTTTATGCTAGGTTGCATGAGTAGCATTTTTTCCTCTGCTAGTGCGTAGATCCTGGGTTTATACGTTCGTCTGCTACAAGTCGTTCGTATACATTGGAAGCTTAGTACGGGACTGAGTGCTCTCTCATATGCCGTTAGCATAAGCTAGTAGTACCTATAGTTGAGTGAGATCAGTTCTCCTCCTTGCGGGTTCGTCGCTCTATATTTAATATAGAGTGTCGTAGGTTGCTACGCACCGCAGGATAGCGTAGTCAGGCTACGGTAGTAATCAGTAGCGTAGACGTGGTGTCTAGGCTAAGGGTTATCCTTCGTTTGCCCTATATCCCACGGATTGGTAGAGGTAGATCGCAGGTGGTGACAGCCTTGTTGATCCTTTGAAATCCTCCACGTTCGGATATAGTGCAGGTTGAGGTTCGTCTTAGATCCGTAGGCCGAAGTCTCTTGACAGATCAGGGGTTAGCCGGTGCCCAAAGCAAGTTCTTGAGAGATCGACCTTTAACCTCATCTGTAGAGCTCTCCTAGGAATCCTCTCTCTATCCTTACCTCTTATCTGGGTGTGTCCTTGGACCGACTATACGAAGTTAGTACACACACGTTCCCTTGGATTCGATACCCTTGGAATACTCTGAGGTGAAAGCTGCAACGGTATCCGTGCGCTTGCGGATTTATTTCGTGTGTCGCTAAAATACCCAACAAGCTTTCTGGCACCGTTGCCGGGGAACGATTGCTTATCTATCTTCGTACCCAGTGGTCCTCGTATCTTTTCACTTTTCTTTATTCTACCTTTACCCCCGTTACCCATGGGGAGACCATCCTTTCACGGCCTCTCCACCACATCCAATGAGTTCACTGATCCATCAACTTCTACATCCAACCATGAACTTCATTTCCACATTATGGGCATGGTTCAGGATCGGCCCTTCTTTGGAGCGATCAATGAAGACCCCTACTTTCACTTGGAAGAATTCGAGGAACTGTGTTCGCGTCTGGTTCTCCTAGGCATGATGCAGGAATCCATAAGGTGGAAGTTGTTCCCCCCCTCTCTGTCAGAAAGGGTGGGGCAATGGTACACTGACACTGTAAAAAGTGTAAATGGTGATTGGGGCAAACTTCGAGATAACTTTTGCAACTCATTCTCTCTCGTGGAGAGGACGGTGCAATGGTATACTCATATGGCCTCTCTCCCAGGGGATATTCTCGAGTTCGAACAATTAGAGGAGGAGTCTATAGGAGCAGCGTGGGCTAGGTTCAGACGCCTTTGTGCATCTGGACCTGACTCATTTCTACCTGATGATGTCTTGCTTTACGCATTTTGCATGAGTATAGACATGGACGCTGCCCAAGATCTTGACATCGCTGCTGGAGGTTCATTTGCACACAAAACTCTAGTGGAAGGAATAGCAATCCTAGACAGCTTCTTAGAAAACTCTTTCTTCTCTACCGACCATAACGAACCCCACCAGGAATCAGATTCGATCCATGAGAGTCTCTCAACAGCCGAACCTGAACCTATGGTTTCCTCATCTCAATTTTCGACCGTTGAGCCCTCTCCCGAACCAGGAACAATGGAGGAAGAAGAAATTCAACCTCCAGAGTTCCTCTATCGATTCGAGGATAACCCTCTTGAAAATCTTAGAAACACCTCGAATTGCTTAGATGTCCAACTAGGGAAGGAGCCCTCTTCTGTCCAAATCCAGCCTGCTAGAAATCTTTTGACAGAACCTTCCCCTAGGCCTATGATACCTCCTTTGCCTCCCGATCCTCCAAATGAAACATCTATCATGGAGGCCATGGAGAAGAAGTGGTCGACTAGAGTGGGAAACTTTTCCGAAGCACTTTGGATTTGTTCACCCTCTACGATCATTTCCTGTTCCATAAAGGGAATTATCGTAGAAGCCCATCTTCACCCCACTATGGAGGTTAACATTATGCCATGGCACATAGCGTATACTTTGTTGGGCAACGTTACGCTAAGACCATCCGACAAACTCCTCAAGAGTTGTCCCTCCGGACATATTCTTGAGTGTCGGGGGGTTGCATGTGCCGTGCCACTCCTAGTAGACAAGATCAAGGTTAATCTAGACTTCCACATCTTTGATGTCCTCGATCTTGATCTCCTTCTAGGCTCCCCTGTAGAAAAACTTCTTGATGCATCTCGAGGGAGCCTAGATGAAAAGCTTAGGGAAGCCGCTTCTGCCACCACTCCCTTGTTCTCAGAAAGTTCTATGGCAGAGCCTCTTCCCAAGCAAGACCCGCTCGAGGAGATGATGCATGTATCTCTGTTCGCATCGTCTGAGCCCATTCTAGTTGAGGTTGTAGAATTTTCTACCCCTCAGGAGTACGACTCAGAAGATCCTCTCCACCTTTGTGAAGGCGAACAATCATCATCGTCCTCGATCAAGTTTGAGCCTCTTCCCGCTGGCCAGTACGATGTTGCTCTCGACCTTGATCGAGAATCAACATCGAGCTTCCACGATGTATCTCTTGAGATGGAGAAATCATTAGCCATGGAAATCTGTGAGGCACTGACTCAAGAGTCCAAAGGAAAGGATTCCATTGATGAGCATGGTAGCTTCATTCTTGATACACCGCAGGAACCATGCTTGCATCACGCCTCTCCAGAGTCAGCCATGATTAGTGCATTGAGCACGCATGAGGACTACAACCGCCTTATGGTCCTCTCTTGTAAAAAGTTTAGAAGGATGGTTGTAGATGCATATGTTTACTATAAGCATTGCAGATTTCGTGTATGCACTGTGGCACTAACCTTGCAGCTAAAGCTTCACTGATATATCAACAATTGGTGGTGAGACGGGAACGACATCACCAATGATAGCTGCAGGAAGAAGTTCCCATGGTCGAGCTTATGACCAAAAACAAAGCACTACCAGGAGATAGTCTGGATTAGGTTAGTTTTATTTCCCTTTTTCAAATAAAAAGCAAGAGCATGATTTTAGGATAAGGTTGTCCTTCGGGTATTTTTGGTCGCTAACCTTTCAGGTGGAGATTTAAAAGAATGATGGACAGGTGATGCCTAAGAACATGCGAGCTACATCACTACAACACTTTTATAAGTTTTTGTTGAGAGAGCATTTACAAAAGGAAGCTTGATCTCCACACACTTGAGTTTTGTTGCCTAGCAATGCAAACTTCAAGTGTGGGGGAGGTATGTGAGCATCCTGAGTAAAGTTCCTCTCATACCAAATCTTATCCTGGTTTGGAGATGATGATAGCTCTTGCCTCTTGCCTAGTTAGGTACATCCTGCTTTTGACATTAAACAAAGCCCTTCCGGGAGGTTGCCCGATGTTCACCATCTTATGCTCATGTTTATGTCCCTTTGGAATAGCTTGATCATGCTTTCATGCTTCCTTTATCTATGTTCGTAATGCTATGGTTTGAATGCATGTTTAGCTACGTGCTTTCATAGGTTGTTTTAAATTAAGCATGGTGCTTAGGTTAAAACTGTCTTCTTCAATCAAACAAGACATGGTGTCGTGTTTGATTGATGAACCTTATAGTTGATGCTTGCATGGATATTGGTTATATTTGCGGACTAACCCTTGCAGGAATTTTTGAATCCAAATGGGGTAAGTCATCGAGCTTGATTCAAAAGGGAAGGTAAGCCAAGGCATGCCAGCCTTGTTCGAGCTAGGTCTCATGGTGAATTTATATTTGAATTTGAATAAAGGCTCCCTGGTTCTTGAACCAGTAGAGTCCCTCTTTTGTTTTTTTTCCTATTTTGTTTGAAGACAGCACGAGGTACAAGAACAAGTGTGGGGGAGATCTCCCAAGCTTATCATCGACATACACACTTGAGATCTCCCACACAGGCGTTGCACAACATCGACTGCGCTTTCATGACAAGGGACAAGGTAAACTAGAGTGAGACGGCTGCCCCACGGGTCAGCTGAACCACCACTGGTCTTCCTTATTTCTCATATTCTTCAGGAGCGATGGTATGTGCACCCCTTTATCTCACTCTCTTTGATTCATGAGTTTGCATAAGTTTCAATTCTTATCTGCTAAATCAAACTCTTGGAATCGTTCTCTACCCGTTTTACATGTTTCCTATGGTTGGCTTGCATATGTTCTATTCCATACTTATCATCTTGATGCTTGTGAACAAATATCATTAGGGAACTCATGCTCATCTAAGTAGTTGGTGTTTGTGATATGGTTCGATGATATGATCTTCTCTTTAAATGTTTGAGTGCTTGGGAATTTTATTTTGAGAATTGAAAACCCTTTGCAAAGCTCCTCTTTGATATGCCAAAGTCCTACCAAAGCCATATGATGAGTTATCTTGAAAACCTTATACTCATATGCTGCTTGTCGTTGCATTGAGCTTTGTCAAAATCAAGAGAAAAACTGAAAATATTCATTCACAAATGCAATACTAGATTGAATCTTGATTACTTGTTCCCCGGCAACGGCGCCAGAAAAAGGGGCTTGTTGACGGTGTATATGCGTATCCAACTTCGTTTGGACTTGCAAGCGGACAAGTCCTCCGTCGTAGTCAAGGGACCCTTCTTCCCTTAAGTGTGAACCCAAGGTATCGAATCCGTGGAACAATATTTAACGCAAGATCCAATTTAATAAAGCTAAGAACACTTTGATTTATCAAAAAGAGAGCTAATGCATCTAATCTAAGGAAACACCAAGAAAACCAATCTAATCTAAGAAACCCCGGAGGTAGCAAGAGATAGAGAGGGATAGGTAAAGCCAATCTAGAGAGATTGGATCGAGCACTTGTTGAAGTTCCAAGTATAGATGAACAAAGCAAATCGAATCTCATAAAAAGCCTCTTTAAATCGTGGCTTTCGTTCCAACTCCGAAGACGCCCGCCTTTTGGAGCCACCGTTCTGTCACAACGCACTCCTATTCGTGCAGGTTAGCCTAGGGCGAGTCCAAAGGACAAGATGAAAATGCTCGGTAGGTCAGGTATGCACCTCTAGCCACCATGGCTACAAGAACATCTTATGCAATCTATCCGGAATAGATTGGAGAAGAAGAAGACCCAAGCGAAGACAAAGTCGTAGTGAAAGCACTTGATCGCTAGAAATCGGATTCAAACTTGCAAATTCAACATGAGAGTATAATACATGGACAAGATCACCACCGGGATCCTACCTCGACCTTGATCCTAGCTCCGGGAACTCCGACGTGGTCTTCCATGCAAGGTTCCCACGTCGGCTAGGGAAGCCCTAGTCAACCATCTCGACCCTCTCCTCTCCGGAATGGTGTCCCTCCCTTCTCTGCTCCTCGGCGGCGGATGACGAATGAATTAATGCATGGCTCTTGGCAGGCGGACTATAAATAGTCCGAGAGGCGTCTAGGTCAAAGGGGAACCCGAACTGGGCCGAAAACAGGCCAGGCCGGTCGGCCCAGGCCGGTCGACCCAGGGCCTTTTTGGCTCGGTTCGACCCCGTTCTTCACGGGCGAGCTTCTCGTGTCTTCTAGAACTTTCTCCCAACTGCATGTGGGTCCTTGACGTCAGTTTCTTCGCGGTTTGGATAGGGATCCTTGTCGTGCAAGCTTCAGCATTTTCTGTCTAGGTCCTCGGAGTTTTCTGCCTTCACGGATTGGTCCTTGGGCCTCTTGGAGTCATGTTCACCTCGTGTCTTGACTTGTACCGGGCTTCATGACCTTCTCGCAAAGTGCTCGATGAACTCTACCCGGAAGTCCTCATTTAGGTGCTTAATCCCTGCGTAAACAATAAACTCCAAATACCACATGCGAGTGCGAACTTGACATATCATGAGGGTTAGGATCATTAGTTTGGATATTAAATCAATACCAACATTGAAGGTAAACTCATGGCTAGGTTGACGGAAATTCACCGCCAACATCTCCCCCATGCTTAAACCTTGCTCGTCCTCGAGTAAGCCCTCAATGGATATCAGCGTTGCCTTTCATTGTTCATACCCTGCACTTGATCATACACAAGAAAACATAATGCTCTCTAAATTTATATTTGTTAAAGTTCCATAGTGTACTAGCCTTCATCCCTACGGAGGGTGGATATCAATTAAGCTCTTCCCACAAGTAATTAGTCATGCTCCCAAATTTCAAATGAATCTCAGAAATTTTGAAGTGTAGAGTAAGATGAATAAAAAGAGCTAAACCAAGTTCAAAAATTTAAACCTCCTTGCATCTTGCTCATGAACTCTCATCTCATCTTGTCTCTCAAGCCTATTTGTTCTACTCCTTTCCCTCTCAAAATATATATAAGTGGTAGGCTTTTTATGGAGCTTTTGGGAAAAGTTTAGTCCTACCAAGATATTATTATTGAGATATTATCAAAACAAGACAAGCTTCTCATGGTCTTACCGAGACTCGTCAAAAAGATCATTGGAAAATAATGTTGTTTCAAGGAGGGGGAGAGAGAAAAAATACACACACTTGAGATAGGTGGACATGTGCAAATGGCAAAGAGTGATCCCGAGGCACAAACAAAGTCCTCGTTATCAGATTGCACATGGTTGGAAAGATGAGTATGGGTCTTGATCTTGAATCCTCTTGAAACTCTTAATGCATCTAGAGAGCCGGAGAGCTTTATTTATTATTATTTTTTTTCTTTCTCACATATTTTTTTCTTCTTCTTTTTTTTTCTTTTTCTCTCTTTTTCTTTCTTTCTTTCTTTCATACTTCTCTTTTTTTTTCTTTTTTTTATACTCCCCTTGAACTCTAGATTACATTGTACCTACCTCCTTGGCAGCTCCCCCCCATGCTTAGATGATTGCACGTCCTCGGGCAATGAGGTGAAATTTTTTTTTGTGCCAAGGTAGGTACTAAAAGTTCTATGTTTTCCTGGAAAGAAACACTTAAAATCTTCTAGGGATCCTTCATGCAAGCTTCATGTCGTTTTGGAGGTCTCCCAAAATTATACTTCAATACTTGGCACCTTCATTCTTGTGATCTTCCTCGAAATATTCATCCATACTCAAATGATAGTTTGTGGTCAAGGAGGTAAACACAAAAAGATATATTGGGTTTTATGGGTGGATATCCGGTGATGTTTGTGAAATTTCCGATGTGGAGATTCACAATGCAAGGATAGAAAAGGCTAGCAACAAGATAGGTACGCAAAAACGGAATGACCAGCTTCTTAGTCTCGGGCCAGAGAAATCAAGCCCTGAATTAATTCACCCAAAAATAAATCTTGTATACTAAGTTTTTGCACTCAAATAAATATAAGGCTTTGGATAGGTAGAGCAACATGCAAGAGGTATTAATGACAAGGCTAGCATAGTTTTAAGAACAAAAATAAATCATCTTTAACCCATCCAAAATTGAGAGCATGAAAAGAAAACTATGGGTCTTATCTTTATCATAACCTCCGCAAGGGATTAAGCTAGCATTTAGATTAATTTCAGATTTGTATTTTAAGAGAGCACTAGCTTAACCATGCATAAAACAAGTAAAAGATGAGCAAAGCGGCAACTTTCATCATATATCAACATGGCATCAACTATTATCTTCACTAAAGGTGATAATCATGGTGGCAAACTTTATTCATGTTGATTTAAAGCAAACACTACTATTAACACACATGCTGAAAATAAATAAAAACTGAAAATGCTAGGCACACACAAATTTGCATAAAAGCTGAAAATAAAGAAAAGAGAAAAGAGAAAAGAGAAAATCGAACCGAAGTTGAAGGCATCATTATTATTTTCTTCTTCTTCTTCCTCCTTCTCCATTCTTCATCTTCTGGTGGTTGATATTGATGATCTTGTGCGTTGTATGATCGCGCCGGTCTCTTCTTTTACTTGACTTGGTTAGGATGAGGCACCATGAATGCTTCGTTGGGCGCCATGTATGGTGGAGGAGGTGGCGGCATGGCTGCCCCACTCCCCCATGCTTGCATCGGCACACTTCATAAGATGGCGGAGGCATTGGTATTCCTCCATAAGGTGGTGGCAATGGGATCCCTCCATGTGGTTGTTTATTAGCTTGATGTGCATCCCCTCCTTCTTGGGCTACGAAGGATGATCCTTCTTCAACAATTCTTACTTTTTATAATTCTTTGCCGGCACAAGAAGTCTTTCCTCTAACCAATTTTTGTCTCCCTTCAACAAATAATCTCAGCCCTATGTTGGAAAGAGGAACATCAACTTGCACCCTCTCCTCTCATCTCCACTAATATATTTTCCTTGCTTCATGTACTTGACCCTTAAAGAAATCCCAACGAGGAGAAATTTTTGGGTTCCTTGTAGTCTTCTCCCGAAATCATTCCCCAAAATCCTTCTAGCATATTTTCTTGGAGTTCAACTTGCTCCGGGGCTTCCTTCTTGGGACCGAGCAGCTCTCTAATATATCCATAAGGAACTATTTGCTCTTCATCTTCAAGGTGAAATGAGAGGCACGACACTCCTTCATCAACGGCCGGTGCTAATGTATAGGAATTTCCAAGGCAAGCTCCTTGTGAGTGCATACACCAACTCCCTTAAGGAATTTCACCCACCCGAGGTTTCTTAAGAGTAGAATCCCAACACTTGGAGGGCATTATCATCAAAGTCAACATTTGGCATGAGCCTCCTCTTCAAGACGAACAAACCTCTCCTCCTCCTCCTCCTCCGTCTTCATGATGAATCCATTGGAACACCTCGGAGTGTATGGTGGTGGAGCGGATGAACGAGTTGAGCGTCATGGTGGAACGGGTGGCTCTTCCGTGTGTCCTCGTGGTTCGGTGTACCACATGGACGAACTTCGTTTACTCCTCATGCCACCAAGGGGCAGCGTGTTGCTCCTCGGTGGTGCCATGTCTTCCTCCATGCTTCAGGGAGACTCAAAAATCGTGTGCCTCCTCGAAGAGCTTGATAAAGGCACCTTTGATGATGATGAACGTGTCTTTTTGGTGAAGACATTGGTGGCTATCTTCCACATTATTGCTGCACTAACTCACAACGAGCACACCGGGGGTTGTTTGCCGGTGAGAAAAACACACAAGGGAAGTATACGGAGGGTGGAGTTTATTATTATTATGATTATAATGTTTTTAGGGGGTGGAGCGTGAGGTGCACAAGATAGGATGGATATTAGCCCATAGGGTTTGTGGATTACTTGAACATGCAACCACCTATCAAGGTGAAGCTAAACTAATTTATTGAGGTGCGAACATGAGGCCACTTTAGCTAAACCTACAAATGATATGCTGATGGGATATACGGGAGTAGTGAGACCTATACTCCCAAAAAGCATGGTGGCTAACCTTAGGCATCAAAGCATTATCAACATAAACAAAAGATTGAAACAAAAGAATCGGCGATAGCATGGCAAGATCATCATCCCCATGGAACTCAAATATTTCTAGGTTGTTTCTAGAACTTATGGGCTATGAACTCAAGAACACGAATTAACAAATGCATAAAATACTTACCAGGCAAAGGGGAGCAACGGGGGACATGAGTGGGGGCTAGGCCGGCCGGCCTAGGCTGATCGGCCTAGGGGCCCTCCTACTCCATTTGCTTTGATCTTTCTCCGAGATGCTCCTTGCTCCCTTGTTGCCTTGTGTCCACGTGATCCACGAGATTCCTCCACCCAAATGTTCACAACCACTCCTTTGCTTGCGCGATTAAGGGTTCCACCTCCATTGTTTTACTTCATGTCACATCTTGTTCCCTTGCCTCTTGTGCTTCCACCAATTTCCTACAAAACAAAGCCCTTGCTTCCCCCATGCTTGTCCTTTGCATGTGCCCAAGATGCCAAATGATGGATACGTGATACATCGTGGGGCACTATATGTTAATCAAGCTCAAAAACCTCCCTTAATCATGTTTAGATACTAATCACTCCTCTAATTTTGAAACTTTAAAAATTAACTCAGCGCTAGCGATGAGTCCAAATATATCATTAGTGGAGCTTTTAGTCATCAAAAACAATTATAAATTTTATTTTGGTTGCACCGGGATTGATTGCTTTCATTAATTGATAGCAAGTTCCTCCGGCTTGACCGTGGGTGTATAGGTTTAGGTTCTAATTTTGGGCAAACATGAGAGAGATATTTTGAACAAAAATTAAGTCAATGGGGCTTAGAAAAATTCTAAATCTAGAGAAACTGGTGGATGTCAAGTTGAATGAAACCAAAAATCAAGTTCCTTAGGTTCACACGAGTCCTACCATGCGTCAAAGATTAAAAGCATTAAGAAACATAGCAAGGCTCCACTCGTGTGTTTTTATCATGTAAAACAAGCCAACCTTAACACCATGGAGAGGATGAAAGGTTGGGGTAGGTTCTGAATTTTTGGTACTAGTTTCTCAAAAATAAGCAAACAAAACTAGGGATGGCTCAAGTCATCAGTTTATGATCAATATAAAATTCAAATAAAACGACCGGGCAATTATAATGTCTCCAAAAATTATTCAACCACATAGGAATCTACAATATGTAATGCGTAGCAAATTCTAAGACCAACTTACTTGAAAAACTTGAAAAATTCTTCGGGTTGCCCTCCCGGTAGCTTGACTCTTCAACGGGTTGTCCTCCTGGTAGCTTATTCTTGACTCGACAAACGGGTTGCCTCCCTCAAGCGGTTCGTTTATAGTCCATAGCAAGACTTCTTCTCTTCTTCACTTCGGATCAACGCTCTTTGTGGGCGTTGCAATCTTGGGGGCCCCACTTCTACACCATCCTTGGCTTCGGTGTAGGTTTATTCTTCGGCTTAGTCATCTTTTTGGTCTTCACAAGCGGGCGTTGAGTCTTGGTCTTGACGGATGCAAAAACTTTTGCGTCTTCTTCGCTTCATTCTCCCTTGGCTCCTCTCTTCCGATGCGACGATGAGGTAGAATGTGTTTAACATGAATCGTGTTACATACCTCGAATCATGGCTGACTTGAATGCACTCCTCACGCCATCGATGTCGAACATGACCTCCCCCTTGCCGTTGTCGATTGTTCCGACGGTCTTGAGGAACGATCTCCCTAGGATGAGTGGTGATGAGGTTGATCTCCTCTCGATCTTGGAGGTGGAGTTTCTCTTGGAGATTCCGACGATGTTTGGCCTCCGCTTTTAGATCTTGTGTTGCATGTCACCTTTGCCTGCAAAATTTTTTTCTAGACCATCCACAAAATATATGTTTTTTTGTTGGAGATGTAGCCGCCCATCTCCGATTAGGGTTAGCAATAAACAAAATAAAGAAAACTAAAAGAAAACTAGGGTTTAGCAAAACCCTAGATTAGATCGATTTTTTTCGAGGATGGTCAAAATCAAGAGATGCAAAAGAAAAATCAAGAGAAAAACTGAAAATATTCACAAATGCAATACTAGATTGAATCTTGATTACTTGTTCCCCGGCAACGGGCCAGAAAAAAGGGCTTGTTGATGGTGTATATGCGTATCCAACTTCGTTTGGACTTGCAAGCGGACAAGTCCTCCGTCGTAGTCAAGGGACCCTTCTTCCCTTAAGTGTGAACCCAAGGTATCGAATCCATGGAACAATGTGTAACGCAAGATCCAATCTAATAAAGCTAAGAACACTTTGATTTATCAAAAAGAGAGCTAATGCATCTAATCTAAGAAAACACCAAGAAAACCAATCTAATTTAAGAAACACCGGAGGTAGCAAGAGATAGAGAGGGATATGTAAAGCCAATCTAGAGAGATTGGATCGAGCACTTGTTGAAGTTCCAAGCATAGATGAACAAAGCAAATCGAATCTCATAAAAAGCCTCTTTAAATCGTGGCTTCCGTTCCAACTCCGAAGACGCCCGCCTTTTGGAGCCACCGTCCTGTCACAACGCACCCCTATTCGTGCGGGTTAGCCTAGGGCGAGTCCAAAGGACAAGATGAAAACGCTCGGTAGGTCAGGTATGCACCTCTAGCCACCATGGCTACAAGAACATCCTATGCAATCTATCCGGAATAGATTGGAGAAGAAGAAAACCCAAGCGAAGACAAAGTCGTAGTGAAAGCACTTGATCGCTAGAAATCGAATTCAAACTTGCAAATTCAACATGAGAGTATAATACATGGACAAGATCACCACCGGGATCCTACCTCGACCTTTATCCTAGCTCCGGGAACTCCGACGTGGTCTTCCATGCAAGGTTCCCACGTCGGCTAGGGAAGCCCTAGTCAACCATCTCGACCCTCTCCTCTCCGGAATGGTGTCCCTCCCTTCTCTGCTCCTCGGCGGCGGATGACGAATGAATTAATGTGTGGCTCTTGGCAGGCAGACTATAAATAGTCCGAGAGGCGTCTAGGTCAAAGGGGAACCCGAACTGGGCCAAAAACGGGCCAGGCCGGTTGGCCCAGGGCCTTTTTGGCCCGGTTCGGCCCCGTTCTTCGCGGGCGAGCTTCTCGTGTCTTCTAGAACTTTCTCCCAACTACATGTGGGTCCTTGACATCAGTTTCTCCGCGGCTTGGATAGGGCTCCTTGTCGTGCAAGCTTCAGCATTTTCCGTCCAGGTCCTCGGAGTTTTCTGCCTTCACGGATTGGTCCTTGGGCCTCTTGGAGTCATGCTCACCTCGTGTCTTGACTTGTACCGGGCTTCATGACCTTCTCGCAAAGTGCTCGATGAACTCTACCCGGAAGTCCTCATTTAGGTGCTTAATCCCTGCGTAAACAATAAACTCCAAATACCACATGCGAGTGCGAACTTGACACATCATGAGGGTTAGGATCGTTAGTTTGGATATTAAATCAATACCAACGTTGAAGGTAAACTCATGGCTAGGTTGACGGAAATTCACCATCAACAATGGGCTATGAAAAAAAAGAAAAAAATCATGCTCAAAGCATGAGCGAAAAAACATACTCAAGGCATGCAGAAAAAAAAGAAGGATAGCCCATGTCCAAAATACAGAAGAAAAAGGAAAGAGATGTGATCACACAAAAAGGAGTTCAAATAAATTTGTTGGTAATAACTAGTACCCATTCCGGGCCTAGTGTCCACCTTGCCATCACCACAACATTCATAATTTATATGGTAATATCTACCACCCATTTCGGGCTTAGTGTCCACCTAACCATATCCATCACATCCATACATGTGCACATCTTGATCTGATTGTATGATTTGATCTTCTCCATGGATCCGGTTTTTGACTTTGCAATATATGTGATGCAAGTATGCTTTATCTTTTATCCTACCCTGAGCTCCACATATAGCCATCATTAGAAGTAGGATGAAGGAAAGGCAATTCTAATGCCTTGGTGAGGACATATACACTTTGAGTGAACTGAGAGAATCAAATGAGGAGCTGAGCAAAGGTTTGTTTTGAAAATTATTGCAAAACCCCGAGTTACTTGACATGATGAGTAGAAGTGATTTGATTCGTGATCGTTCCATTCCTCAACTACCCAAGATAGCATGATAGACACTCCACAGAGTTCACAAGTACAAGGTATGGTTTGGAATATCTCTTATGCTCGCTTCATACCTCTGGATATCATGTCCCACTTGATTTGTTCTCCCTTCACTCGGGATGAGCAAAGGTCAAGTGTGGGGGTGTTGTTGATGGCTGTTAAGTACCACTTTTACACCGTCAACTCCTGCATAAAATAGATAGAAAGTGATCATCAACACTAGAATAGGGCTTTATACTGACAAGTTCCACAAGTGTTGGTGTTTCTGGCTTTTGTTGCAGGGCACATTAAAATGCGCATTAAATGATGCAATTGAGAGCAAGTGCATTAATGGCATAAATATGGCATCATCATAAACAGTCCCAAATGCCAATTTGGACTGCACCATTGTGACGGGCTCGTCTAGACGATCGAAACGGATATATCATTTGCATACATCAGAGCCCGGATGAGAGAGATATGCACAGGACATCATGTGGGCCCGGTGGGACCCACACCAAGCCACGTGGCGACGTGCTGGCACACAGGTTGCCATGTGTCCATAACACCTCATCAATCCAAGAGAAGCACTTCCCGACGAATCAGACACCGCCACGTGTTCAACACAAGGATTCAAGGGCCCACAACCCGAGCAAACCGCCTCCAACCGACCCATACATCGGGAACCGCCTTGAGGACCCACTTGGCAGTCACCCAGACGAAAGGCGGTGCGATCGGAGCTGACCCGGGATCGGCCGACCCCACAGGTCGGCGGACCCCACCTTAAGGCGGTTCGCGCCCATCTTCCACATGTCGTCTCCCCATTGGATCCTAAGGGCATTCCCGTGGTGCTTGGGGTGTTCTTGCGCTGTGACCTGGGCCTATAAATAGAAGGGGACGGGGTAAGAATAGAGACACACTTCACTTCTTCACCCAAGGATGAGAGCTTCCCTTCAAAGGAGAGGCCTCTCCTTGGTAGATTAGAGAGTAGGAGAGTGAGAGAGAGAGTTGTATCTGTATGGATGCTTGTTCTTCAATTAGAGTAAAGTAAGTATTTCTGCATTTTCTATTTAGACTAAAGTAACATTCATGCATAGGTGATATGTTCTTGTGTTCTTCGTTTGTTCTTGATTTAGAGGCTTGTGTTCTTCGTGAACACAACCTTTCGATCTTGTAGCATAAGTTCATAAGTGCTCATATCCGTTTGTATGCATGTTCTTCATTTAGACTAAAGTGGATATGCTTAAATGCTCTGATTAGAATAAACTGTGTTCTTGATTCCTTTCTAATAGTTTATGCTAGGTTGCATGAGTAGCATTTTTCCTCTGCTAGTGCGTAGATCCTGGGTTTATACGTTCGTCTGCTGCAAGTCGTTCGTATACGTTGGAAGCTTAGTACGGGACTGAGTGCTCTCTCATATGCCGTTTGCATAAGCTAGTAGTACCTATAGTTGAGTGAGATCAGTTCTCCTCCTTGCGGGTTCGTCGCTCTATATTTAATATAGAGTGCCGTAGGTTGCTACGCACTGCGGGATAGCGTAGTCAGGCTACAGTAGTAATCAGTAGCGTAGACGTGGTGTCTAGGCTAAGGGTTATCCTTCGTTTGCCCTATATCCCACGGATTGGTAGAGGTAGATCGCAGGTGGTGACAGCCTTGTTGATCCTTTGAAATCCTCCACGTTCTGATATAGTGCAGGTTGAGGTTCGTCTTAGATCCGTAGGCCGAAGTCTCTTGACAGATCAGGGGTTAGCCGGTGCCCGAAGCAAGTTCTTGAGAGATCGACCTTTAACCTCATCTGTAGAGCTCTCCATAGGAATCCTCTCTCTATCCTTACCTCTTATCTGGGTGTGTCCTTGGACCGACTATACGAAGTTAGTACACACACGTTCCCTTGGATTCGATACCCTTGGAATACTCTAAGGTGAAAGCTACAACGGTATCTGTGCGCTTGCGAATTTATTTCGTGTGTCGCTAAAATACCCAACAGTCGCCCTGCCGCCGAGCAGTCCGGGGCCCGCGCTCCGACACCGCCGGCTCGAGGACGTGCACGCAACAACAACTGACGCGTGAACGATGGCGCGAACGTCGACGGTGATGCCCCGCCACTCTTCAGGCGAGCGTCGCAGAACTTAGCAGCCGCAGCGATGCTGCTGCACGGCTGCCCAGAGGCAGCCACCCCCGAGAAAAGGAGGGTGCGACAGCAGCTCAAGGCCCTCCTCGAGACGGCGGCAGCACAGCAAGCGGAGAGCTCCGCGTCACGCCAACGGTCGGTGCATGATGGGAGAGCGGAGCTCTCTGCACACCGCCAGAACCCATCCCCCTCGCGGCATCAGAGCCACGGGGAGGGAGCTGGGGGATCGGCGGTCAAGCAGCGTCTCGGACCCAACCGTGATGCCCGGGACACCATCGAGGCTCACCGCTGGGCAGCCAGCGTCGATAACTACGACGACCGCGACCGCCGCGACGAGCGCCGCCCGCGCCGACAAGACGACCGGAGGCGTGGAGGACACTGTGACAGTGACGACGACCGTGACCGCAGCTGGTCGCTGGACCAGAGGGGTCCACGGGCCTTTGGGCAGAATGTGCGGGATGCGAGGTTCCCCTCGCGCTTCTGAGCTCCGACCAACATCCCAGATACGACGGGGAGACCAACCCGAGCGTTTGGTTGGAGGATTACCGGCTCGCGTGCCACGCGGGTGGAGCAACAGATGACCTCTTCATCATCAAGAACCTGCCGCTCTACCTCGGTGACTCCGTGCGGACATGGCTCGAGCACCTGCCCCGCGGCAAGATCAACGACTGGATGGAGTTACGCCGAACCTTCGTCGGCAACTTCCAGGGCATGTACGCCCGTCCCGGCAAGCAATGGGAGCTGCGCAACTGCAAGCAGCAGCCGGGAGAAAGTCTGCGTGACTACATCCGGCGCTTCTCCAAGCGTTGCACCGAGCTCCCTGGTGCGACGGACAATGATGCCATCTCGGCATTCTAGAACGGCACGACCTGCACCTCCCTCATCCACCGACTAGGGCGCCGAACCCCCCGAACCACTCGAGAACTCCTCGACATCGCGACCAACCACGCGGACGGCGAGGAGGCGGTCGCGGCGACCCTCAACACCCCTGAGGGCAAGGGGAAACAGGTCGTAGACCACGGTGAGGGGTCGTCCTCGCGCTTCAAAAAGAAGAAAAAGAATGACAAGCGTCATCGTGACGACAACCTCGTCGCGGCGGTCGAGCGCAAGGCAACACGCCCAAGGCCGGTCCCCTGAAGGACCACTTCGAGAAGCTCTTGGAGGCGCCGTGCACCCACCATGAGGTCCCTGTCAAGCACGCGCTCAAGGACTGCCGCTTGATGAAGAACTACGTCAACGGCACGCTCAAGCCAAAGGCGGCAGACCCGCAGAAGAAGACCGCGCCTCTCCCCGACAACGACGACGACGACGCGGGGGCTCAGTACCCGGGCGAGGACGGGGTGGTCCACATGATCTTCGGTGGGTCCCCGGCGCGACCCTCAAGGCGCCAGGAAAAGCTCATACGGCGCGGGGTCTACAACACAGAGTCCGCGACACCGTCGTACCTCAAGTGGTCGGAGGTTCCGATAACCTTCGACCGCAAGGACCACCCCGACCGTGTGCCGCAGCCGGGACGCTACCCACTAGTGGTAGCTCCCTTGTTCAGGTCCAAGCGGATCCACAAGGTCCTGATAGACGGAGGGAGCGACATCAACATGCTCTACGCGTCGACGCTTGACGACATGGGCATCCCGCGGTCCCAGCTGCGGCCATCGACCGCACCGTTCCATAGGGTCGTCCCTGGGATGGAGGCACTCCCAATCAGGCAGATCGATTTGCCCGTCACATTTGGGACGTTGCAGAATTTCTGCACAGAAACCCTCACCTTCGAAGTTGTGGGGTTCTCAGGGACATACCACGCCATCCTCGGGAGGCCAGCATACGCGAAGTTTATGGCCGTGCCCAACTATACGTACCTCAAGTTGAAGATTCCCGGTCCGAAGGGGATCATCACGGTGGGGATTACGTTCCAGCGCGCATTCGAATGTGACACTGAGTGCTTCCAGTTCGTTGAGGCACTGATCCAGTCCGAGAGGCTCCACGCCGAGCCTCACTTCGAGGACCAGGACATCCCCGAGTCGTCCAAGCGAGCGGCCTGCTCTTTCGAGCCCGCCAAGGACGTCAAGGATGCGGCCATTTCCGACGATGGCCGTATGCTCCGTATCGGGACGGCGCTCGATCCTAAATAGGAAAGTGCGCTCGTCGACTTCCTCAAAGCGAACCTTGATGTGTTTGCATGGAAACCCTCCGACATGAAGGGAATCTCGAGGGAGATTGCCGAGCTCTAGGCACGACCGGCCCTAGGATGTGCCACCTCTCGCCTTGGACACTCCTGATCACTGCTCCTGAGGCGGTTGTAGGTCGGCTCCTTGGGTCGGTTTCGCCAGGCACGCCAAGTGATAGGTGCGGCCGGCCCTATAGGTGCGACCGGCCCTACCCTGTGTCGTGTGATGCACCGACCGTGTTAGGGAATGCCTAGGATCGCCTCTGGATGATCCAAGTGATCCTAGCCTCCACCATTTGATCAAACTGATGTTTCTTTAGTGAATCACGCTCATCCAAGTTGTGCTCGAGGGAGTGGGGGTGCTCTGGACCAGAGTCGTGCCACGGGGCAGGGCCGGCCGCACCTGCAGGGCCGGCCGGACCAGGTGGTTCGGCCGTGCCTGGCACATGTGGCGTGTTGATCCCAAATTCTCCCAAAATGTGTACCTACCTATGAAAATCACAACACAACTCGTGGAACTTTATTAGTACTAAAAATGTGCATGAAACTTGTCATAAACTCCTCTCGAACCCGAGGTTTTGACGGTCGAATTTTTGTTGTAAGGACCGTCAACAAAAATGATGCCCTTCGGGCTCAAAAACGCGGACGCCACGTTCCAGAGATGCATGCGACGCGTCTTTGGAGACCTTATAAGACGAATCATCGAGGCGTACGTTGATGATATCGTGGTCAAATCGAAAAAGACCGGCGATCTAGTCCCAGACCTCACGGAAGTGTTCGCAAAGCTGAGGGAGCACGGGGTGAAGCTTAACCCCGAGAAGTGCATTTTCGGGGTCCCAAGGGGTATGCTCCTTGGCTTTGTCATGTCGAAACACGGCATAGAGGCTAATCTCGAGAAGATCTCGACCATCACGGACATGGGGCCGTTCCAAAATCTTAAAGGCGTACAACGTGTCACGGGCTGCCTCGCGGCCCTCAGCCGTTTCATTGCTCGACTCGGGGAGTGCAGCCTACCGCTGTATCGGCTAATGAAGAAGTCCGACCACTTTACGTGGACACCCGAGGCTCAGGAAGCGCTCGATTCCCTCAAGAATCTCCTGAAGAGCCCACCGATACTCACGGCTCCAACGCTAGAGGAGCCGATGCTCCTATACATCGCTGCGACAACCCAGGTGGTCAGCGCTGTGCTGGTGGTTGAACGAGAAGAACCTGGGAGGTCACTCAAAGTGCAGTGCCTGGTCTATTTTGTGAGCGAGGTACTCTCTGACTCGAAAACTCGTTACTCGCAAATGCAAAAGCTCGTGTACGCTGTCTTGATCACCAAGCGCAAGCTTCGCCACTACTTCGACTTGCATCCCATCATGGTGGTCTCCAAGTACCGCTCGAAGAGGTGATCCAGAACCCCGAAGCCGAAGGGAGGATAGCCAAGTGGGCGCTCGAGCTGATGGGGCAGAGCATCTCATATGCGCCCCGCAGTGCCATCAAGTCGCAGGTGCTGGCGGACTTTGTCGCTGAGTGGATAGAGACCCAAACTCCACTGGCGCCCATCGAGCATGAGACATGGACAATGTACTTCGACGGCTCGGTCATGAAGGAAGGGGTGGGAGTAGGCCTTGTCTTCATCTCGCCCCTGGGCGTGCGTATGGAGTACATGGTTCGACTACACTTCCCCACCTCCAACAACGTCGCCGAGTATGAGGCGCTCGTCAACGGCCTTCGAATCGCGGTCGAGCTTGGGATCCGCCATCTCGAGATCATAGGAGACTCAGAGCTTGTCATGGACCAAGTCATGAAAGAGAAAAATTGTGTTGATCCGAAGATGGCGGCATACTTCCAAGCCGTGCGCGAGTTGGAAGATAAGTTCCATGCGCCAATTGGAAGTTGGTGTTCCGAAGCCGGGTCACCTCATCGGTGGCGTCCTGGAGCTTGTTGGTCACCTCGGAGAACTGCTTGTTGGCCGTCCTGAGGTCCACGCCAGCGATGGCCAAGTCTTGCTCCAGCTCTGCCACCTTCGACTTGAGTGCCGTCTTCTCCTAGGTGGCGGCCTGGGCAGCGGTCTGGGCGGCGGTCTCAGCGGTGGTGGTGGCGGCTGTGGCCTTCTCGGCGGCCTTGTTGGTGGTCGTCACTGCAGCCCTTAGCTCCTCAGCCGTCGCCTCCGCTTGGGCCAACTTCGCCTCGAGGGACTCCCGCTCTGTCGCGGCGTTGGCAGCTGCGGCTTATGCGACCGTGGCACGGTCCTCCGCGGCCTTCACGGCGGCCTCGAGCGTTGCCTTCGACGATGCCTCGTTCGCCACCGCCCCGGCGGTGGCAAGCCGGGCGACCGCCAGCTGCATCTCCAGCTGGGACTGCTCTGCCCGGAGCTCCTTGATGGTGCGCGCCTTCCTCGCGCCGCACTTCGTGAACTTCTGTTCCGGGCAAGAGATCAGCAACTACAAGACTTGCAAGAATGAAAAACAAGGTTAAGCTCCCGATTCGAAGGGACTTACCATCGTTGCGGGAAGGATGAGCTCGTCGAATGCACGACGCGCCCACCCGAGACCTCGCTCGAGGCGGTGGTAAGCCGCGGCCTCCTCGTCTTTGTCATCAGGCACTTCCACCTCGCAAGCGGCCTCCCACGTGGAGCGCACGGGGTCGGTGATCCGCGCGTCACCTTCCTCCGGCTATGGCAGCAGCCCTGCGCCTGAGCCCTCCCCGACCTCCTGGATCTCCGGGGAGGCACCTCCCACAGCGCTCACGGGGACATCATGCTCTCGTGGGACTGGGCGAGTCAGGCTCGCGACAGGTGCTGTTTCAACAATGGGGGCGGCGAGCCGGGGTGTCGACGGCTCCGGCGCGCTCACAATAGGTGTTCCCGCGACTACAGTGGGGGACGAGGATGCAACGGCGGCCAGCGCTGCGTCAGCCACGGGTTCTCCGAGGAGCTCCCTGGTTGCCTCGATTGTGGCTGAGGTCTCGGGGGCCCCGGCTGCACCGACCAGGCTCGGCTCCGGTTGCCCCGCCTCGGTTGCTTCAAGCGCGGGCTTCTTGTCACCAGGCTCTGCCGCTCCGGCCATGATCGCAGCCTCGAGCACGGCCGACTCGGAGGCCTCGACCCTTGACTCCTCCGGGCCTGCCAGCAATCGCTCCAGCACGGCCTCAAAGCTGGCCGGATCACCACCCGAAAAGTTAGGCCCGTCGAGGTCAATGACCTCCCGGGGGCGGGCAGACACGTCGTCAGCTACCTGCGCCTCCACCGCATCTCCGCCCGCTTGCGACAACGCAGGCACCGTAGCCTCGACCGCCGCCAGCGTCTCGGTCTCCTGCCCGCCGGCTGATGGCGGTGGGGGCACATCCTTCTCGGAAGACGTCATTAGGGCGTCACCGCCTTCCACGGTGGTCTCGACCGGCGGCTCGATCGCCACCTGGGTGTCATTCGCCTCGGAGACCGCCCGCCTCTCGGCCAAGTCATCGGCGTCCAACACCGGTGGGGGCGCCGCTGGCCCAACAGCCTCGGCCGCCGTAGCGGGCCCGTTTCCGGAAAGCTCAGCCGACGGTTCGGCAGGAGAAGGTGTCGGACGGGGCTCGAGCTGAGGGTTGGGCGTGCCCAGCACTGCGCGTTTCAGCGGCGCAAGGCTGAGCACGCCGGTGTCGGCGTGGCTGAGACAAGGATGGGTTGAAGATGAGGAACAAACGAAGATGAAGAACAGTAAAACAATGAAAGATAGCGAGCAAGCACTTACATGGTGGACCGAATGCGGGCCCGCTTAACAGGCCTGTCTGATGGGCCCATCTCGGGGGCTGGCCGTTTGGCCCCCGCCGGCTCGGGAACTGGTTCCTGACGTTCCGCCGGCTCGGGAGCTGGCCCATCGCCCCCCGACGACTTGGGGGCGGCGCTCCGATCCCTCGACGGCTCGGGGGCTCCCCTCCCGGCCTCCGCCGTGCCGGAGGCCGGCTCCCGACTCCCACTAGCGGAGAGGGGAACCTGCACGGCCGGGACGCCGCCGCCGCGGATGACTAGAGATTGATGGCACCACGAGGGAGTGCTCGTATTTCCCCCTTGCGGCGCGCTCGGTACAGACGCCGGCGGGGTAGACCTCCACTTGGCCGACGACCGCCTCCTCAAGGAGTCCGAGTCCGGTCGCTCGGCGTCGACGGAGGAGTGGCGGGAGAAAGAGTCTTGATCCACCGGCCGCCTGGGCGGATCATCCCGACGCGGGGAATCCCTCCGCCCCTCGGAGGCATGTGAACCGCCAGGGGCCGCCTGAGAGCAGGTCACCCTTTGATCCTCTCGGGCGGGGCAGGCCCCCGACTGCGAGCTGGAGCCCGCACCCCTCTCATGGGCGACCGGCTCCGACCGTCGTGACGAGCTCACTTCCGCGGCCCACGCGCGGTGAAGACAGGGGCGACCCGGACATGCCACTCCAATCGACATCTGCGCTCAGCTCGTCCCCGCTCCACGGCGGCGGCGGTGATGGATCTTCATTGGAGGAGACGTTGGCCTCCCCCGCTTTGCAGCGCTTGATACGACCGTCATTCCGATCGCGCTTCATGATCTCGTTCTCCTTGTGCCGCGCCTTGCGCTCAGCCCTCCGCCTCTCCGCGGCCGCCTGGTTGCGGTTAAAGATCACCTCCTGCGGGAGAGGGGGCTTCGCGGGCACAAGGTGGGAGCTCCTTAGCTAAAAGTAAAGGAAACAAAGGAAGTCAACGGCCATCAAGAGTTTCCGAGAAGATCCAAATCAGATAAAGACCTCGAACTAGTCGGAAAACTTATTGGAAGAAGAAACCACTTACGAGCTTTTCGGTCCCCTCGTTGGGGAGCATGGGCAAGAGCTGCGACGGCGGCCACGAGTAGGACGCCTTCCCAATGGCCACCGACATGCGGCGCTGGACCTTATCCTGCGAGGGTGGCTCGGGCGCCGTCACGGTCCCTGCGAAAGGGGCCCTCCTGGCCGTCATTTCACAGAGACGAAGAGGCCGCCTCCGGAGCGGGACGACCCCCCGGGTGTAGTACTGGCCGATGACGGCCGCCAGGTCGACCCCAGCCTTGCGGAGGCGGGCCAGCGCCGCCCAGTGCTCCTTGAGCAGTTTCTCCTACTCCGCCTTCGGAGGCCCGTCGCTCCAACTTCTCGGCGCCTGGGCGATGGAAACTCCAGTGAACTCCGGCAGCACGTGCTCAGGGTCATTCTTGAGATAGAACCAACCCTTGTGCCAACCGCCGTTGGAGCTCGTCAGTGAGAAGGGGATGTACTTGTCGCCCCTGCCCTGCTTCATCCAGAGATTGGTGCAACCGATGGTCGCCGGAAGGGGGCCGTCCTTCAAGCAGGCGAACATGAAGAAGTACTTTAAGGGGTGCCAGTGGGCACCGATCCCCAAGTACCCTTCACACAGCGCCTCGAACGCCGCCATCTGTTGGACGCTGTTCGGGTTGAGGTGCTGGAGCTGGAGCCCGTACTAGAACAGTACGGCCCGGATGAACCACCCGGTGGGGATAGAGAAACCGCGCTCGTGGAACGCCACGAACGAGACGACGTATCCCCTCGGCGGGCGCGACACGGACTCGTCCTCGGGCACCCTCCATTCTTCGGCGTTGGTGAGCGCAGGGAGCTGCCCGGCGGCGACGAGGCGGTGCAGCATCGAGCGGGACACGTTGGAGCGTGTCCAGTTCGACATGGCTACGGCGAGCTCTCGCACATGGCGCAGGCGAAGGAGGCGGCGGCGCTGTGGGCGTGAACGGCAAAGGAAGCAAGCGGCGGGGGCAGTGGAGAAGGTAGGGGGTAAAAGTTTCGAATCCTCAGCCGACGCACGGTTAATAAGGAAGGGGCGGGGCCACCGGCCTTAAATGCTGGGCCCGCCACGCCAAAAAGACGCCTGCACATGCGCGCGTGCCCCGGGGTAACTGACGCCCGCCTGCGCGACGCCTCAATGCCCGCTGGGCCCGGGAATCTGAACCAACCACACACTGTCCTTTCAAGCCGTCACATCCGCCACGTCGGCCACGACCTCCACGACCTCCACGTCGCCCACGACCACCACGACCACCTCGGTAAAAGATCTTGGAACCACAACAACATCTTTGAAGATAAAAACCCCACAAGCGAGTCTACAACTCACTCGTGGGCTCGGGGGCTACATCCGGCGGATGCGCTCGCGCGCACCCACCGAGAAAACCAAGAGCAGAGATCATAACAACGCCTTTCATCTGAGCCTGTGGGTGAGACCTTGACTCCGTCCCAGGCTCGAGGGCTACTGACGAGGGCCTGGATTAGGGCCCCCTTTTCAACGGCAAGATAATCACTCTCGAGGTGGAGTCTTCTGACACCATTGACAATGTGAAGGCCAAGATTCAATGTAAGGAGGACTGTGGATCCTTGTCAAGACCGTCACTGGCAAGGCGCCTTGTCTCCGACCAGTTGGAGGCTTCCCTGACAAGTCTCCAACTAAGCGGTGGCCTCTCCGACAAGTCTTCGCCTCGCACGACAAGTTTCCACCTCGAACGACAAGTCTCCGCCTCGCACGACAAGTTTCCGCCTCGCACGACAAGTTTCCGCCTCGCATGACAAGTCTCTGCCTCGGATGACAAGTCTCCGCCTCGCACGAGGAGTTTCCGCCTCGCCTCCGACAACTTACTCGTTCGCACGAGTAGTTTCCGTCTCCGACCGAGGCGAGGCCCGCACGAGAAGGTTGGAACGAGGAGACCGGGGTCCACATGAACGTGGCACCCCCCTAACAACCGGGCTCCCCCGCAACGACGTGTGGGGCGCCAGTTCCCCAGGCCATGCAAACACGCCAGCTGGCGGCGTGCGCGGGCGGCCGGCTCTGACAAGAGCCGTAATGCGGCACTGTTCCGCCGCGCGGCCCCCGACACGCCGTCTCATCCGACTCTGCGGCATGCCAACCCCATCAGAGGCACTCAAGTGCCCCCTACAATTAGCGTTGGCCTACGATTAGGTCCTAACGTGGCGGGCTCATCCCGTACTCAGGCGGGCTGAGTCAGCACCAAAGAGCTCGGAGGAAACGCCAGGTGCCCGGGAAGAACAGCGCCGCCCGGCCACGCGGCGGCCTCGACGACAACACAGCTCAGCCTCCTTTCAATGCGCCTTGACGGACAGCGACGCGCGAGAAGACATCCCAGCAGCGTAGGACTGTAGCTTTTACTTGAATTCCATTTTTTGCCCCTCCCCCTTGCGTCTATAAAAGGGAGAGGAGGGCAACCGTCACAAGGGCTGACGAACTGAACTCTCACACCCCAGGGACTTGGGCTCGACACCCTCTCCCGACAAGTTTGTAATCCCTACTACAAACAACCCTTGCACAAAAACACGGCAGATTGATACTGGACGTAGGGTATTACTCCTCGGAGGCCCGAACCAGTCTAAATCCCGGCGTCTCTCGTGCTAACCATTCGGGTCGGACACACGATCGATTTAAATTTACTGCTCGACGGTTGAGAACCCCGAAGCGCAGCGACCTCGAGAGGGTCATGACGAAGTCTTGAAGCTATCGACAGGTCAAATAGCGTGCACGTCGGTCCAAAAAAGAAAGATATCAGCTTGGCAGCCGACCTGTTTGTAGTCTTGCTGAACGAAGCGAGGTCGAGTGATGACCTATAGGAAGCAGACTTCCAATAGATCGAAACGATGATGAAAAAATTTTAGAGGACATCAAGCATGCACTCATAGAGTAGTATCTGAGCATCATGGTGGGCAGGATGGCCGGTATGATGATCAAAAAAGAAAGAAGAAAAAAATAGGTCGAGTAGCGACATGATGAGAAACAGGTTTCCCGACAGGTCGGTACGACGAGGAAAGCAAGAGGGCGTCGAAGACGTTCTCATAGAGTAGTCCCCGAGCATTGAAGCAGGCAGCATGGCTGGTTTGATGCTCAAAAGAGAAAAAAAACTAAATCATGGTCTTGATCAAACGAAGTGTAGAGACACCCAGATCTCCTAGCATAGCTGCAAGGAGTCTGGCAGGGCCGACCTCAAGGAGGCCTTGTAGGCGTGCCGACCTCGAAGAGGCCTCAAATCAATGTTGCCCAGTATCCGAGGATACCCAGCAGGATCTTGAAACACACATCCCATGAAGAGGTCATCAATCTTGTCGTAGCTTAAGTTGAGATGTCCGGATCGATCGACGATGAAGCCGTAGTGCGTTGCTAATCTTGAACGAATGGAGTGTAGAGACACCCAGATATCCTACATAGCTGCAAAGAGTCTGGCAGAGCCACTCGAGGCATGCCGACCTCAAGAAGGTCTCAAATCAAGAAACGCCCAAGCACTCGGAGATACTTGGCAGGGCCATCAGGCGCGCACCCCACAGGGAGGCCTTCATTCCCGACGTAAAATCGTGGGTGTCCAGAGCAAGCTAGCAGGGCTACAAGAGTACACCGACCTCGGAAGGTCACACATCCAGGGCACCCAACTAGGTTGGCAGAGCCGAAGACATACCGAGGTATTGCAAGACCTAGATATTATGGCACGCCGACCTCAAGGAGGTCATTTTGGTGCCTAGACGACCAACATAGCTGCCAGCCATCCAGCAGAGCCATGGCACTAAGGTATTGACGACCTCAGCAAAAGGCACACCGACCACAGGGGCCTGACAAAATTGTAGACGTAAAACTTCTAAACTCCAGGCGCCCAGACGGATCTGGCAGAGCAGCGGGGCACACCTACCCCGGAAGGTCTTCAATCGAACCTACGACCATTCTGCTCAGGGAAACATCAATATAGGTTGATTGGAATAGGTCCGTTTACGTGCAGAGCCATAGCGGGTGCACCATGATGCAGAGCCTAGCGGGTGCAATAAAGACGCAGAGCCGTGAAGGGTGCGTGGAATCATCGTCATCATCGTCCGTAGATGTAACGAGGCGCAGAGCCCTCTGACGCAGAGTCAGGCCTATCTCTCCGTAGACTGCAGGGTCACAGGTCAACAGTGGTCGGAGATTCTCTTGCCACCCAGAAAACGACAAACCGCCCACTGACCAAGAGGTGTACTGTAGCCATGTGACGCCGCAGCGGCCTCAGGCATCATTGATGCACTAGCGACAAAGGCGTCACGAGGCAGGGAAAAGGACATCACCTTTAATCATGCACATGTCTACAAGACCTCTGGGCCACGTGGTAATAATGTCTCCACTTCACCGGCCACTCAAGGCCTGGTTTCGGCTATAAATAGCACCATAAGGCTCAAGGAGGCAAGCACCGAGCATTACTGAGCTATGAAGCCGCAGAGTAGTATTGCAGCCATGCCATGGGCATGTGTCCGTCCACCAGAGCATAGGATGCAAAGTTTGTAGAAGCTTGGAGCTAGAAGAATTCTTGCGAAGTAGAGGTGTCACCCCCACTCTTTGTATCGTGCCTCGGTGAAGAGTCATGGAGAGTTTGGAGGTGATGCTGTAGAGGCCCGAGGTGATGCTGCAGGTTCTTGGTAAGCATGAGATGCTTATCGAGGGCTTGCAGGACACACCGAAGAGCAAGCTCGTGTCTGCATTCCATAGTCAGGCACAAAGTGTGTCCTGCTATGTGCAGCGTTGTGCAGGCGTTCACCGCAAGGCCACCATCGAGGTCCTGGAGCTAGGAGAATTCTTGCGATGTGCTTTGATATACTACTACAAGTTGGAGCTGATACACCTCGTCCCCAACTCCATTACTGTAGTATCGTCGTTCATCTATTTTTGTGAGGCGTATCTGGGGATACCACCCCATTTTTTCCTTTGGTGATATCTCTTCAACGTCAAGTTCACCGGCAAGCGCATCGGTGTAGTAGGAGCAGTGATGTTCTGCCTGAGATCAGGTCTCAAGGCAGAATGGATAGATATGGATCTGCCAGACAACACCACTGGGTGGAGGTCGGAATGGTTCTACATTGCCGACTAGCGGCCGGCGCTCCCGAAGCGAACCGGACACAAGCCCGAGAAGATACCGGAGTGGGACCTGCCGCTCACCTCCCGTGAGATGGAGGATGTCAAGGAGTTGCTGGCCCTCATGAGCGACCTCAAGAAGAAAGGCTTGACGGGGGGCTCGGTGGCGATGTCATTTTGCCGTCGCTTGATCCAGCCGATCAAGGACCGGGTGCATCCGGCGTACGAGTATTGGGGGCAGTCAGACCCTACTCGTGAGGTCAACCGCAAGGTCTCCCAGGAGGAGATGGTGGTCAGGGTTATACAGATGTACACCGGGCGCATCCGGAACAGGAAGTGCCCGAAGGCGCACTCCCTGACCCGACCAGCTGACCCTGTAAGTCCTGAGACAACCAGGTTGTTTTGACTTATTTAGTTGCTTGCTTCAATCT
This sequence comes from Cenchrus fungigraminus, assembly GCA_036936925.1. NCBI lineage: Eukaryota > Viridiplantae > Streptophyta > Magnoliopsida > Poales > Poaceae > Cenchrus > Cenchrus fungigraminus. Next base: position 39,473,149 of record CM072778.1, on the reverse strand, counting down.
TATTCCTTGTCGCTTGTTGTTGCAGGCTCGGGAGATGCAATTCTGGTGCCCTGCACCCTTACCGACCGGTGAGGAGCCATGTCGGAAGCTGAGGTCGGAGGAATATCAGCCTCTAGCAGCAGTGCTGCTGGAAAATTATCAGTCAGATTCGTCAGTTGGGGCTGACGAAAATAGCGACCAAGTGGTCGGCGGCAACGTGGCGAAGCGGGCTGAGGCGAGCAGTGCCACAAAGCCGGGACGCAAGACGAGGGCGGCAACAACGAAGCAGTCTTGCTCGAGGGCTGCCGCGAAGGTCGAGGCAGCAAAGACTGCCAAGCTCGAAGCTGACAAGAAGAAGAGGAAGAGGAAGGCGAGCCCTCCCCCGACGATCCCTACTCCGGCGTCCAAAGAGGTCGAGGAGGAGGAGGATGAGGCCACTGACATTCCGCCAGTTGTTGATAACCGCGCAGCACCGAGGTCGCCAAGTCCCGCGACCAAGAGGCAACGGGAGTTGGGGCAGCAAGTGATAGAGGAAGACCTCCGCCGTATGAGGGAGGCACAACAGGCTGCCGCTGGTGCTCAGGCTAAGATGCCTGTGAAGATACGAGTTCGGCCCCTGAGGCCGAAATTGCGTGCGCCGATGACCGTGAGGTAAGGCCTCAATACTGGAGTTTGTCCATTACTAGCCATTGTTTGGGCTTTTTATTATCTTGACGAAATTACTGCAGGTCGGACGCCAGACCTGAGAGCACCTCGGGTGCTCAAGGTTCTCCCTCGCGGATGACGACGTCCGAGCATGAGGTCGGAACTCAAGGTTCGGTCGGCGACGTGGGGACATCAGCTCCCCCGCCTGTTATTGAGGTGGATCCCATCGACGCGGTGCCCAACACATCAGCTCAGGGCCCAACTGTGGACCAGGCTCAGATCGAGCCACCACAGGAGAACCCAGAAACAACCAGTGTGCAGGCGCCGGGTTCGACGTTGACGGGGCCAAGTTTGAGGCGGCAGGACATCGACTGGAACGGCACTCCCTGGGAGGGAGATATCTTCGAAGATGATGAGGATATGAAGGAGGTCCGCCGGGCAATCTTAACGCTCAATCAAGCCCTCACGATTTTTTTGACTGAAACAGAAGGGGAGGCCCCTACTGGATTTTTATAAATTAAAAAAAGATATGTACATGTACAATAGGCCTTAGGCCAAAGAAAAGACCCTACCTAAGGAAAGCTATCTTAAGTAAAATTACATAACCAGTTCTCCAACTCCAGCTTCAAAGAGGGTTTAGCTCGACAAACAATTAGAGTAAGCTCCTCCTTGAATATGCACCTCCATCTACTAAGAGACAAAGTGCCATTATCAAAGATGATTTTGTTTCTAAGACGCCATATGGACCAGCAAGCCACCATGGAGATTTCCGTAAAAATTCGAGAATTAAAAAGTCTTCTGCCTGCGATGATCATGTCCGAAGTCATAAGGCTAAGATCCCAATTAATGCCAACAAACCTCCAGCACCATTGGCTGAAAGAGCAGCTAAAGAAGAGATGAACTAGGGTCTCCTTAGAACCACTAACACAGAGAACACAACTGTAATCTGGCAGCACCATGGTTTTCCTTCTTAGAAGATTTCCAGTATTCAGCCGGTCCTTCAGCAATAACCAATAGAAAAATTTGTGTTTGCCCCTAACATAAGATTTCCACAACCATTTGTAGAGAGGGGAGACCTGCAACGTGCCCTTCAGAGCTTGATAAGCCTTTTTAGAGGACAAAACTCCGGATCCCCAAATGTAGCACCAACAATCATAAGGCTGATCTTGAAAGGAAAGTGTCTGAATCAGTGCAGCAAGCTCCTGTAACTGTGAAGAGGCAATAAGTGACAAGGGTGTGTGGAAATTGTCAAAAGCATCTTGTGCCAAAAACTTGACAACAGAAATGTTTTGATCTCTGACAAAAGAGAAGAGTTGAGGGAACTTATGCTGCAGGGCTCCAAAATCCCAACTATCCTTCCAAAAAGTGCAGGTCTGACCACTATTAACTTTGCAAGAAGCAATCATGAGGAAATTGTCAGAAAGGGTCATGACATCCCTCCACCAAAAAGAACCCACCGGGTTACAAACATGAGGTGCTTTAGGTCTTCTATAGAAACACTGCCAGGTAAGTTGCACCCAAGGAAGATTAGCATGGTTGTAGAACTTATCCAAGAACTTAAGTAGCAGAGCTGTGTTCTGGGTTCTAAGATCAATAATACCAAGTCCCCCTTGATCCTTGGAGAGACAAGCCTTCTTCCAAGCCACTAAGCATCCCCCCTTCTGTTTATATCTCCTTTATCCCAAAGGAAATGCTTTCTATACTTGTCAATTTTCTCAAGGACACCAATAGGGATTTTCAGAGTACATACACAAAAGGTGGGTAAGGATGAAAGCACCGAATTCACAATTATAAGTCTTTTTTCAATTCTGTTGATAAGAGGCAGAAAGTCCTGTACTGTGGGTCTTGTAGTTCCCAAGGGAAGACCTAAGTATGTGAACGACATGGATCCCACCTGACAGTCCAAACAGGCAGCAAGGCTTGAAGCTTGCTCATATGAAATATTTATAGGTACTAGAAAGGACTTGTTGAAATTCACTTTTAGACCAGTGGAGGCTGCAAATTGGATAAGGAGTTGCTTTAAATGCTGTAGTTGTGAGACCTCGGCTGGCACAACAATTAAAGTATCATCTGCATATTGCACTATTGGATAATCCCCACCAAAAGAATCTAAAATTGGATGCTTGAGATTTCCCTCAGCAGCAGCTCTATTAATGATGGACTGTAGAAGGTCGGCTGCTAAAACAAATAAAAGAGGGGATAAAGGATCACCTTGTCTTACACCTCTCTTACATTTAAAACTTTTCCCAGGAACCCCATTAAGCAAAACCGAAGAAGTGCCACTGCCAAGAATAGCTTTTATCCACCCAATCCATTTGTCTGAAAAACCTTTGTACTTCAAGACATCTAATATTACCTGGTGCTCCACTTTGTCAAAGGCCTTTTCAAAATCAAGCTTAAGGAGAACAATTTCTTTCTTTGATTTGTGAGATATGTGCAAGAATTGAAAAGCCCATGCTAGGCAGTCTTGGATTGTTCTGCCCTTAATAAAACCATACTGGTTTGCATGCACAACTGAAAGGATGACAACCTGTAATCTATTAGCAATGAGTTTGGTCAGCAGCTTCAAAGAATAATTCAGTAAGGAGATTGGCCTGAAATCATTGACAGTGACCGGAGAATCCCTTTTGGGAATTAGCGCTATGAATGAGGAGTTGATGCTCTTGAGGTCCACCTTGCCATCAGCAAAGTCTTTACACAACCTATAAAAATCAGAAGAAATAATGTCCCAACAAGCTTTGATAAAGCAACCATTAAAACCATCTGGACCTGGGGCATGATCAGAGGGTAGATCCTTAACAGCAGCATCAATTTCTTCTTTAGAGAAAGGCTCATCTAGAACAGGGAGGGGAACTCTTTGGAGAAGAGTTTCAAGATCAAATAACATTTCTGAGTACTCTGAAACCCCAAGCCTGTCCTTGAAAGAATTCCAAAGAAGCCCAGCTTTGAGATTGTGATCTGTTACCCAAGAACCATCTGACTGCAGGAGTTTGGGAATTTGATTTGTTCTAAAACATTTAGTGGCAATAGCTTGAAAGAGATTAGAATTTTCATCACCAAATTTGACCCATCTAATGGTGGCTCTTTGTTTCCAATAAATTCTTTTTGCTTCTAGGAGGTCTGACAAATGTTTCTTCACTGGCTTTCTAAAATTGAACTCAGTTCTGTCGAGAGGCCGTTGATCTTCTAACCCATCTAGAAGAGCAAGAACCCAGTTGCAGTTGTTTATAAGCTTGTTCAGGGCAGAAATTTCTTTACTCCAAGCCTTCAAACCTTTTCTCAACTGTTTGAAATTACCAGCAATGGTTTTGGCCATGTTAGAATAAAAAGGATTGTTATTCCAATGCAGACTGACAGTCTCCTTAAAGCTTGGGAGATTAAGCCAAAAGTTCTCAAATCTAAAAATCTTAGATTTAGGTATGAAAGTATCCACCACAACCACATATGGAATATGATCAGAAATAGGTCTAGAGAGTGGTGAAACTTTGGTTGCCGGGAAACTCAAAGACCAGGAGCTCGATGTACAGACCCAATCTATTTTTTCCAAAAGGGGATCTGACTGCATATTGCTCCAAGTAAATTGTCGGCCTTCAAAAGTTATATCAATAAGTTCCAGGTGTTGAATAAGATCGTTGAAGAGGAACATGTCACTCACAGAGCCTCCCTGCTTGTTTCTGTCAGCTAAGGATCTGATTAAATTAAAATCCCCCAATAAAATTCACTCATCAAAACTGGAGACATCATAGTTATATAACCAATTAATGAAGCTCGCCTTACTAGCAGAAGTGCACGGCCCATAGACATTTGTAACATAAAAGGGTTGATCAGAGAGATTGGAAGTAAATTTAACAGTCACAATATCCCCAGTAACCGTTATTGGCTCTCCAGAGAACAGACTACCATTCCAAATAGTGAGCAAACCCCCTGAAGCACCATCAGATGGCGAGAAGCAATATTTATTTAAATGCCGAGGACAGAATTTGGAAATATAAGCACTGTCAAAATTATCCCTTTTAGTTTCCTGAATGCAAACAATGGTTGCAGCACTTTCACAAATTTTGTCCCTGATACAATCCCACTTTGGTTGCGAATTTATTCCACGAACATTCCATGATAGGATGTTCCAAGCTCGATTAATGTTGTGATCCATAGAAAATAAAATGGGGGGTACCACATAGTGCAAGGGCAACCAGTACCAACAACACAGAGATAGGCATGAACACGCAGGGAGACAACCAGAGGTAAATATTCAGAAACATGATTAAAAAGTTTGGAGCCAAGCTCACTAGGAGCACACCAGATAAGGACACTAACAAGACAAGTTCAGGACACCCCAACAAACTGGAAACAAAAGATAGAGAGGGTAGGGATACAAAGATGACACAAATAAGGGCCCTAGAGATCAATCCCTCCCTACTACTTCTATTACAAAGATTACTCATCAACATCGTCAGAAGCGAGGAGAGCAGCATCAGATACAGCCTCAGGATGCATCTTTAGGAACCTGGTGCCCATAGCTTGAACAGTTTCCAAGGGGAGATGAGGAGCAGGGGAAGTGGCTTCAGCAGCAGCACCAGAGTACACCACCATGGAGGATACAGCATCAGGTGGTAGCACTTCGATAGGAGCAGGGTCTTCAATAGGATCAGAAACTTCGACTTCAACAACTTCTTCCTCGAGTTGTGCAGCAGCTGTACCATCCTCTACTTCCTGAGCAACAGCAGCATCAACTCTGTAGCCAGCCAGACCATCATTGAGGCGTTTACTGCGATGGAGGAAAGAGACATCATGAGGTCCTCGAGGTTTTCTGGCCCTCCTCTTCTTTGGGGTTTTGCGAGGGGGCAACTTGTCCAGAATCTCGACCTCCACATCAGCCACATTAGCAGCTTGCTCCTGTGGATCCATAACCACCTTAGCCAGATGCCAAAGAGTTTCAGAAACAGAAAAATAACTAGGTACCATAGTGTCGAGATTAATGATGATTGTGTTGATATTATGAAAGGAATGATGAGCAGAACAAGGAAGAACCTGGGAAGTGACCTTGGAAAGAACATCTCGAAGAGGAATGTCATGATCTGGAACACCAGAAGCTAAGAAATCCCTCGCGCCAGGGGAAAGGGTCTCATCACAGCGAAGTACCGAGTCTGAAAAGACAACCCTTTCCAAGTCCTTGTTACTTGCAGATCCTTGTCCCACCTCCTCGACCTCTTCCGCATCCACAGGTGGCTCTTGAGCAGCTTGGAAAGCAGGGGCAACAACTGCAGCCTCAGGCAGGGGAACATCAGCCATCTCAACATTTGAACTCTCTGAGTGATCAACAACAGTGAGCCACCTGTGGCTTGGTCGCTGTTGTTGATCACTCAGAGAGTTCAACCATCTTTGAGTTGAATTGACGACTTGTTTTGTAAATGTTTGTTGACGACCTGTCTTGTGTTTTGCGAAGCAGTCACTGGCCAACCGCGCCCAAGGCAGGGCCGACCAGTGCAAGAATGCCGTAGCTATGCAGCTGCGGGTGGGGGAGCTCGAACAGGAGCTCAAGCAGGTCCGGGAGGAGGCTGCTGCGGAGAAGAAGAAGCTCGAAGACGAGCTAAAGGAAGAGAAGCGCAAAAATCGGGAGGCCGATACATTGTTGACGACTGTGAGCGTTGGTAAGGCCAACTGCTACACAACTTTGTCCTCTCTTGACTTGTACAACTGAGAGTTGCACTTCTCAACTCCTTGTATCGCAGATTTTCACAGGCAAAAGGACGACCTCAAGACGGAGCTGAAGACTGCTAAGGAGAAGGTCCGGAGCCTGGAGGTGAACCTGCGGGAGGCCGAAGCTGGCACCGAGGAACTGAAGCGACTGATGAAAGCCACCGTAGACAGTGAGTACGCCGTGTCCCAGAAGCTGGCTTATGAGAAGCAAGCTCGAAAGGACCTTGAGGTCAGTCTCAAGGTAGCTTTGCAGGCGTTGCGGAATGACCAGGTGATCATTGCAGGGCAAGAGGTGGAGCTGAACGACCTGAAGAACGCTGCCCACTTTGTGATGGACATGGTGGAGACGCAGGTCGCTGGGGAGGAGCCTAAGCCGGCTATTGATCGTCTTCTGGCTGCACTCCAGAAGTTGGTCGACCTCTTGAAGGTGACGAGCTTGACAGTGGCTACGGAGTCGCTGGTGCGAGCAAAGTCTCATCACCCCGACGTTGACATGGTCAAGGTCGGAGAAGGCCTAGACGCGATGAAGGACCTCAAGGCCGTAGAGGACGAAATACGGGAGGCCCCTGAGGCAATAATAGACGCCATCGATTACGAGGGTGACGACGGTGAAGAGTAGTCATAGTCTTAGAGCTGTACCCCCTCCTTCCTCCAGTCATGTAAATAACAATGATAATCTTCTTTTGGCCTGCATGACGTACTTAGCTTATGTTTGCACAAACTTGGTTGCCCTGAAGCAATATGTCTTTTTCATACCTCGCTAACCACTACTCACGGAGAGGCTGGCTTACCAATCATCACGGCTCAACAGGGAGACTTACGTGCAATCGGTGCGCGGGAAGGAGTCTGGGACTCAGGTTTTGCAACCACATGACCAAGCAGGTTCGCAACAACATAAAGTGAGTAGTCATGAGGGACGACGTCCTCAGGTCGAGCGACCCTTACGTTGGCTTGTGCCAATCCCCCGAGCATGTCGAGGGGGAGGAACAGGAAACTTCACCCTCAGGTCTTTCGACCCCTGTATTGGCTTTTGCCAAGCCCCCGAGCATGTCAAGGGGGAGGGTACATGACATGAAAGAAAAGAGGGTAGAGCTCGAGACACAACAGATGACTACTTTAATTAATATTTATTGAACTAAAAATACAAAGACGAGGAATACATAGCTGTAATAAAAACTATTCTACGGATAGAATCGTTGTAGGTGCTCCACGTTCCATGGGTTGGGTACGCCTTGCCCGTCGCCCCACTGGAGGCGATATGTAGACGGGCTGATGACTTCAGTGACGATGAAGGGTCCTTCCCAAGGGGCGGACAACTTGTGCATGCCATCGGTCTTCTGTATGCGTCGCAGAACTTGGTCGCGAACGTTGAAAGGGCACTCCTTGATGTTGCGATTGTGGTACCGACGGAGTTGCTGGTCGTGGCGTGCTTGCCTCATAACGGCTACCACTCTTTGTTCCTTGAAGCTGTCGAGGTCGATACGACGAGTCTGCTCGGCTTCTCCCTCCTCGTAGAACTGTATACGTGGAGCTCTGAAGGTGACGTCGGTGGGTAAGATGGCTTCTGAGCTGTAGACCAGGAAGAAGGGTGAGAACCCCGTAGCAAAGCTAACTTGGGTCCGCAGACCCCAGATCACATGTGGTAGCTCGGCTAACCACCGGGAGGCGTAATTTGAAGCGTCATCAAAGATACGATCTTTGATAGCTTGAAGAACCATGCCATTGGCACGCTCGACCTGGCCGTTGCACTGTGGGTGGGCGACCGAGGAATAGTAAACATCAATCATGCTGTCCTGGCAAAAATTCCAGAAGGCAGACCCTGTGAAGGCCGTCCCGAGGTCAGTGATGATTCTATTAGGCACACTGAAGTGATGTGTTATGTCTTGTATGAACTTCGCTGCTTCTTCCGACGTGACCTTGGCGACAGGTCGGACTTCAATCCACTTGCCATGTGTTTGGTTGGAGAGCGGTCGGAGCGGAGCGGAGCCGGCCCTCGTTTTGGGGACGGCTCCAACCCTTCTCAAGTTTGGTTGGAAATGTTGGGTTGGAGTGGCTCCGACCCTCTTTTTTGTTTGATTGGAGGAATGAGATTGGGGATGGATGGCAGTTTTCACTCCGTTAGTGGGTCCCACATGTCATAGGGTTAGGGTTTAGTGGGACCCACATGTCAGTGTCACATCTTATCTTCTTCCTCTGCTTTGGACCCTCGGCTGGCCGGCGGCGCAGGTTTGCCCGGCGGTGCAGGCTCGGCGTGGGTGCCGCAAGGTCGCGCCCCCCGATGGCGCGGCCTGCCCGGCAGCGCGAGCTCGGTGCGGCCTGCCCCAGCAGCGCAACCTGCCCGACGGTGCGGCCTGCCCTGCGGCGCGACCTGCCCGGCAGCGCGGCCTGCCCCTGCGGCGCGAGCTCGGCGCGAGCTCCGCCAGCCGCCTGCCGCGAGCGACGCCGGTCGCCTGCAGCGAGCTCCGGCCGGTCGCGGGCTCCTATGCCCCTACGGCAGGGTGGGTCGGGGCGTCGGGCGCGTAGGGGAGAAGCAGGGCCCCTGCGGCGTCTGGACTAGCGGTGGGGAGAAGAGGGTCGCCATGGCCTCTACACGCTCATCTGCAGCACCAGGAGAGAGAGACGGGAGGCAGACGGGAGACGAACACAGGAGCGGAGCGGCTCCGTCCGCCGAATTTCAAGGGACGGAGCCAACCCGCATCTGGAGGGTATATTCCCTCGGGAGCCGCTCCGCTCCCGCCGCTCCCCATCCAAACAGCCACGAAAGCGGAGTGGCTCCGCTCCGCTCCCGCGGCTCTCCAACCAAACACATGGTTGGTGAATTTGTCGACGGCTACAAGGATATGTTTGTAGCCGCTAGGGGCGGTTTTGAAAGGACCTATGGAGTCGAGACCCCACATGGCGAAGGGCCAAGATGGGGGAATCGTGTGCAGGATCTGAGCTGACAGATGCTGTTGTTTGGCAAAGAACTGGCATCCTTTGCACCTCTTGACGAGGTCTTTGGCGTCGGCCATGGCCGTGGGCCAGTAGAAACCAGATCGATATGCCTTGCCGACCAGGTTGGTGGACGCTGCGTGGCAGCCACACTCGCCGCTGTGAATCTCAGCCAGGAGCTGAAGTCCTTCTGATCGCAAGATGCACTTCATCAAGACGCCAGTAGAGGCGGCTTTTCTGTAGAGGTCGTTGCCGATCACAACATAGTTGGCACTACACCGCATGATGCGCTCCGGTTCAGCTTTGTCTTCTGGGACTCGCTGGTCGAGCAGGAAGGCTAAGAAAGGCTCGCGCCAATCATCCTCTTTTTCAGTCATCAACACGTCACGAGGAGGTGCTGTAGTTAGGTCGGACTGTGCCTGGTCCATGTCGTCTGGATCCAACAGCTTGATCGACAGCTTGCGTAGGTCTTGGACGAACACACCCGCCGGGACTAGAGCTCGCCTAGAACCTAGTTTAGATAGGACGTTGGCAGCCACATTGTTATTGCGTTCGATCCCCTCGAAGTGGCCTTCGAGCTTGCAGATCTCTATGCAGTAAGCATCCATTGTGTCTTTGACACAATTCCACTCCTTGTTGACTTGTTTGATGACGACCTTGGAGTCGCCGTATGCTAGTAGTCGCTTGATGCCAAGGGACACTGCTATACGGAGCCCGTGAATTAGAGCTTCGTATTCTGCTCCATTGTTGGAGGCTTTGTATTGTATCTATAGGACGTACTTGAGCTGCTCTCCCTTAGGAGAGATAAATAGCACCCCTGCTCCTGCGCCTTCGAGGTTAAGTGCACCATCAAAGTACATTTTCCAGTGTTTAGGCCTCTCCTTGGGAGGGGGCATCTGGATCTCTGTCCATTCTGACACGAAGTCAGCTAGGATTTGCGACTTGATCGCCTGCCTGGGGCAGAATTCGATGTCAAACTCACCGAGCTCAACCGACCACTTGACGATGCGTCCATTAGCGTCACGGTTGCAGATGATTTCTCCTAGTGGGTAGGATGAAGGGACCTTGATTTTGTGGGCTTGGAAATAGTGCCGTAGATTTCTCGACGTGATCAAGAGTGCATAGAGCAACTTCTGAGGCTGTGAATAACGTGTCTTAGCGTCGGCCAGGACCTCGCTCACGTAGTACACAGGTCATTGAACATGGTAGGCCTGCCCTTCTTCTTCTCGTTCAGCGACGAGAATCGTGTTGACCACATTAGTGGTGGCAGAGATGTAGAGGAGGAGTGTTTCCTTGGGTATTAGAGGAGTCATGATTAGAGGTGTGGTCAAGGAATCCTTGAGTGCGTCGAAAGCCTTCTGCGCTTCTTCATGCCATACAAACTTATCTGCTTTCTTCAATAGCTTGAAGAAAGGCAGACTTTTTTCGCCGGGCTTGCTGATGAAACGACCTAGGGCCGCCATCATACCCGTGAGCTTCATGACGTCCTTCTTGCAAGATGGTCTGGCCATGTTGCGTATTGAGTTGACCTTGACGGGGTTGGCTTCGATGCCTCGGTGTCCCACCATGAAGCCCAGAAGCAACCTGGAGGGAACACCGAAGATGCACTTGGTCGGGTTGAGCTTCCACTGGTAGGTGTGTAGATTGGAGAAGGTCTCAGCAAGGTCATTGATGAGCTGATCTCGTTCGGTGGTCTTGATGACTACGTCGTCGACGTAAGCTTCCACGTTCTTCCCGATCTGAGACTTCAGGCACTTCTGTATTGCCTTCTGGTAGGTTGCACCGGCGTTTTTCAGGCCAAAGGTCATGACCTTGTAGCAGTAGATGCCGTTGGGCGTTATGAACGCTGTTTTATCTTGATCGTCGGGATTCAGGGCTATCTAGTGATACCCAGAGTAGCAGTCGAGGAAGCACAGTAGAACGCTGCCAGCCGTGGAGTCCACGACCTGGTCGATGTGAGGAAGAGGGAAGGGATCCTTTGGGCAGTGCTTGTTGAGATCGGTGTAGTCGATACACATCCTTAATCCTCCAGTTTTCTTTGGTACAAGTACCGGGTTTGCGAGCCAAACCGGGTGTTTACACTCTCGTATGAATCCTGCAGCTAAGAGCTTACAGACTTCTACTTCTATGGCCTGCTTTCTATCTTGTGCAAATCACCGGAGCTTTTGCTTGATAGGTCTTGCTGTCTTGCTTACTTCAAGGGCGTGTCGGACGGGCTCCATGCGAAGATATCGGTGTTGTCCCGGAGGAAACTGGTGAGCGCGAGTTCCTATTTGGGGTCGAGGTTGACCCCAATGGTGACTTCCTTGGATGCGTCGGGCAGGCCGAGGCAGACTTTCTTCACCGCGGGACTTGCGTCCAAGGCAGTGGTTGTACGCTTCTGTTCTGGTACCTCCAGAGTAGTTTGGTCGATCTTGGCGGCCTGGCGACCATGACCATAGCAGCGGCTTTGCAGGCAGAGACCTTGGCGAGGTCGACAGTGTCGCTCTCGCAGTTGTAGGAGACGAGGATGTCGCCGTAGACGGAAAGGATCCCGTTTGGTGCTGGCATCTTCATGATGAGGTAGGTGTGATGCGGTATGGCCATGAACGTGGCCAACATGGGTCGACCAAGGATGGCGTGGTAGGAGGAGCAGAAGTCCGCGACCTCAAATGTCAGGTACTCTGTGCGGAAGTTGTCCTGTTTGCCGAAGGTGACCGGTAGGCATACACAACCTATGGGGTATGCAGCCTTGCCGGGTACAACCCCATAGAAGGGTTCGTCGTAGGCAGTCATCTTGGAGAAATCGAAGTCCATCTTCCTCAACGTTTCAGTGAAGATAATGTTCAAGCTACTGCCCCCGTCGACGAGGGTCTTAGGCAGGAATGCGCCATCCACTATGGGGTTGACGACCAGCGGGTAGGTCCCGGGGTCTGGTATATGCACCCAATGGTCTTTCCTGGAGAAAGTGATGGGGTACTCCGACCAACGTAGGGATGGTGGAGTTTCAGTGTTGACTTGGCCGATCTCCCTTGCGTTTGATCGCTGCTGTCTGTTGCTTTTAGCTTCTTGATGGCCACCGACGATGAAGTTGATCTGTCGATTGGCGTTCTGAAATGCGTCGTTGGGATTGCCTCCTTTTGGTGGTGGTGGCAGAGAAGGCTCCTTACGACGGTTGTTGTTGTGGTTGTGGTCGCCGTGATGGCAGCGATCATCACGCCGGTCGTCGCGGCGTTCGTCACGGTGGTCGTTGCGGTGGTCCTCACGGCGATCGTCGCGGCGGTATTCGTCATGTCGATCATCACGGTGGTCATCGCGGCGATAGTCGCGGCGATAATCACGGCGATCCCTATCGTTGTTGCGATGGTAAGGTCGCTGGTCACGGTAATCGCATCGGCCAGGTCGACGGTTGCGATTGTCGTAGCGGCGGCTGCTGTTCTGGTCGTTGTTGTTGCCGCTCTTGGTCTTCTTGGGCTCTGGAGGTACGCCTAGAGCGCATTTTAGCTGCTCGCACTCCCTCATAGTATGCTTGGCGTCACGGTGGAACTGGCACTAGTCGTCCATGACCATGTTGAAGTCACCTTCAAGGAAGGTGGAAGGTCTAGGTGGATCGGCCGCATAGACTTCGCCAGATCGCTTGCGCGACCTGCCGCTGCCGTCGTCGTGATCTTCTCCTTTGAAGTCGTGTACCACCGCATCTTGAGTGTCGACAAGCTTGTCGACGTAGGCCATGAGGTCGGCGATGGTGTTGGCGTCAGCTTCGTGGATCTTCTCGAAGAGTTTGAGGTTGGTTACCCTCTTCTTGTAGTAGGCTATGACGTCTTCGTCCTTAACGCCCGCGAGAGTGTTGCGATTCTCGAAGTAGCAGTTGGTGTACTCGCGGAGAGTTTTGTCCTTGCTCATTCGTACTTTGGCGAGGTGGTGAGTGTTGCCAGGGCGATTATAGGTTGCTTGATAGTTGGTCGTGAAGAGCCGCGACAAGGTCGCCCATGAGGTGATGCACTCTGCAGGGAGGTTGTCGAGCCACAGGAGTAGTGCTTTGCCTATCACAAGAGGAAAGTATCCTGCCATGTGGTCTTCGTTGCCTCCAGACGCGCGAGCGGCGATGCTGTACATCTTTAGCCAAATACTCAGGTCAGAGTGGCCATCGTATTTTTCGATGGCTGGCTTGAAGTCTTTGGGATATCTGATCGTCCTGAGACGTCGTGAGAACGCCGGGAAGTTGTTGATTGTTCTAGGGCTGGCTGATGGGGCGTAGGCTGTCGGGATGATGTAGAGGTCGTCAGGAGGACCATTATCTTTGTCGTACTGGGCACGGCACAGGAGCTCTTGATCGTGCATCCGCCGAAGGTCTGTTGCTTGGATGGGGTGGTTAGCGTCAAGGGGATCTGGGACCCCGTTGTCACGGTCGTAGTTAGGACGGCGTGCTATTTCCGCCTCATCTTGTATGGGCTGGCGCTGATTGCTCCTGTCACGCATAGCTGGAGGAGGCTGAGCTCCGGCGTTCTGCCCCGCATTGCCGGCGGCGTTCTGCTGCTGGGCACCAGCAGCGTTGGCGATGTTGTTGGTGACGTTGCTTGCAGCATTAGCGACATCATTGGCCGCAGCGTTAGCTGGAGGGTTGGCCGCTGCGTTGGCGGCAGCATTGGCTGGTTGCACCACTTGGTTCTCACCACCTCCTTCTTCAGCCACGGGCTGAAGAGGGGCATGGTCGTTGTTGTGGCGTCGATGACGAGGTCGCTCCGACCTGCTCCTGGAGTAGGAGCTTGAAGCTGATCTGCTGTATCCTGGACCTCTTTCTTCGACCTGGGCAGTGGTGATGCGGATGTGAGCTTGTAGACGTCGTGTTGTAGGAGTATCCTCAAGTTGCCCCAGCTCGGCAAGGGCCGCGCCTAGGTTAGCTTGAGGCGAGTTGTAGACTTCGTGGCCATCTTGCTCAAAGTCCTTCAAGAGGTCTCTGGCACGCAGGCGGTGTCGACGAGGCTCGTCTTGGTTTGCTGCTGTTGGGGAGCAGCTGGAGCCGCAGGGGCGGCTGCGCCATCAGGGACGTTGCATGCAGGTTGGCCACCGGCTCCGGGTACGACGTTACCTGCAGGTTGACCTGCGGCAGCTGCAGCTGCATCTACTTCCTGCTGACAACGCACAGCTCGTGCGGCATTAGCATTCTCGCGTTGTATGCGCTGCTCATCCGTCTCTCCAGCTTGAGGAGGTACGTCGGCGGAGACCACAAGGACCTCTCGGTTCGGGATCTCGAACACCTCGTCCGGATAGTTGGGAGAGATGGTCGTTTGAGCGATCTGGAACGCGAGGCGGTCCGGAGATGGCTCACGGTTGATCTAGCGGTGATGAGCCATGACGAGAGGACGACGAAGCTTCTTGAGCACACAGCACTGACGAGCCGTGTGTTTGGAGTCCTCGTGGATAGGGCAAGGGTCGTCGAGATGACCTCTGCAGTTTCCACGATGTGGGATCTTGGGTCCAGATTCGATCTGGATCTTGTTCTTCATGTAGCGAGACGCTACATGAGTTACGTTCCGCAGACCAAGAGGCATGCGGGGTGAAGGTGTGGAGGTCCTGCGAGGGCGCTTGGCGTGTTCGCAGACCTTGATCGTGTCGAAGAGCATGTCTTCGACGTGATCGAGCCCCGCGATCAGGCCGCGAGGAGTGGGCGGGTGGGTTTTCGCCAGCAGATCGGTTTCGACCTGCTGGTTGGAGGTGACCGCGTTTCCCTCGATGGCGAGGCAGGCAGCTGGAGCGGTGGATTCCACCGGCATAGAGCCAAAGCAGATGTCGACGGGATTGGCGAGGAAGTCCTCCATTCTCTCGGGGAAGATGACGCCGCTTGACGAAGCCATCGAGTTGCACGAAGAACCCTGGATTCCCCCTACCTGGCGCGCATGCTGTCAAAGGTTTAGATCTAGACAGCCCACAGGGGGGTTAACCCCAGTGGTTTATTTGTTCGGCGGGGTGGAATCTAGGGCTAAGAACTCGAAGGTTGCACACGAGCACACGAAACACAGAGAACACGGTGAGTTTATACTGGTTCGGGCCTCCGGAGAGTAAAACCCTACGTCCAGTCATTGGTGTAGATTGCTTGAGGATTGCGTGATTACAAGGGGTCACCCTGCCCGCCTTATATTGGCCAGCGGACAAGGTCGGTTCCCAGACTCCTGGTCGGTTATGACCAGGAGACCTAAGTCTAGTTGATTACAACACTTGCCATATTCGTCGATCTGCTTGGTCGGAATCCACCACTGTCTTGTCTTGCACGCCAAGTCTTGAAGTCGTTCCGGATAAGGTCGTCCGAGGAATCTTCTGGAAGGTCTTCCGGAGGTCGTGTGGGCCGCAAACTAGGTCGGTTGGGCCCATTGTCAGGTCGGCGGGTCTTCTGGTAGGCCGGACCCACTTGTCGGGGACGGCCGTGAGCCTGGTCGGTGGGGACCCAGGGTACCCATGTCACACAATAGATAATATCCCCATCATACATGTCCAACAAAAGCAATAGCTAGTACACATATTTCACCGGATCACATCCAACAAAAGCAACTAGTATTGCAATATTACCTAACAACGTAGCCAGCCTCCCTCTTCCTCTTCCTCCTCCCCTTCCCATATTCTATTCTTCTTTTCTCACCCAGCAAGCTGCAAAATTGGCCGCACCGCGCGGGCGAGGAGCAATTTAACCAATCGATCTTGCACTGCTGGAGATGAAGACGACAAATATTTTAATTGGCTAGACCAGGGATGCAGACAGAGGTACGGATCGGATTAGCAAGAACCCGCCATGAAGCGATCGAATCAGACTTCAATCACAGGAACATAGATTACCTAACTTTCTCCCTTCTTCTCCCTGGAGGACTCCTGCTTGGCGACGCGTCTGTCTTGCGCCTGCAGGACCACGCGCCTGCACGCGCGCCTACCCTCGCGAGATCACCCGCCAGCCCATGCGCCTGGCGAGGCCAGCCACGCGCGTCGCAACGCGCCTGACGAGCCGCGCATCGAGGACGCACCTGGTGGGGTCACGTGTTGGGTCCATTACCTGCTATCTCCGCCGTCGCTCGCTCAATTCTCCTCCGCCGCCGTTTGCTAGGGTTCGTGGAGATGCGATGAGAATGACAGCCAGAAGAGATTAGACTAGGATAGCAGTGAATGAAATGGATAAGGGCATTGAAGTCATTTCACCATATTATGAAGAGTTCATCTATTTTTTCATCTGTTTAATGAAGCAGCCACTAATAGAGTTAAAAGTAGGAGTAAACGGAAGCTTCAATTTCGAAAAGTGAGGGTAAAATTGCACTAACTAACAAAGTAGGGGTAAAATCACAGTTGACATTCAAAGTAGGGGCAAAAACGCAATAACCCCATATTATTATGCATCTAGACATACACTATCTCTAAATGCATAGCAAAAGTTATGCATCTAGAAAACAAGAACGACCTAATTGGAGTACCTCCTTACTTGTACTTAATCATGGTGAAAATTGCGACGTACGTAAACCTCTCGTCTCCTCACCCACTCACTCGCTAAGCAAGATAGGGATCATTGATTGAGACACCATTGTACCAATCACGGTGAAAAAAAAATTCCAACATAAAACCTAAAAATTGCTTTTTTCGCATGTACCCCTTCAGGCCCAGTTTAGTTTCCAAAAGTTTCACCAACTATCCGTCACATCAATCTCCAAACACTATGTTTGAGTATTAAATGTAAATTAATGACAAAACCCATTCCACAATCCCTACCTTAATTTTCGAGACGAATCTAACGAGCCTAATTATGTCATGATTAGACAACATCGTGCTACAGGAACCAATCTCTAATGACGGATTAATTAGACTTAATGGATTCGTCTCGCAATTTCCGGTCCATTCGTGTAATTATTTTTGTAAATAGTCTACGTTCAATACTCCTAATAGACCTTGGAAGATGACCCATAAGTTTCACCTCACGAACTAAATGGGGGATCATTAGCTTGGTCATCACTCATCATCCATAATCAAGACATGGTATGATAAGTGGCTTAAAAAGAAAGAGTTTAAGGAAGGAAATAAGGTCCTCTGCTATCATTCAAGGTTCAAAACTTTTGGGAGAGGAAAATTGCAAAGAAAATGGGACGGACCTTATGTCATTCATTCGGTGCTATCCAATGGAGCGGTCACAATCATGGATGCTAAAGGAGATCAATTCATGGTGAATAGTCAGCGGCTCAAGGTGTATCTCGAACCCGACGTCGTGCCCCTTCACTATGTTGACATCTTCACCCTCGAGGATGAGCCCGAACATCAAGCCTAGGACGTAAAACAAGGTACGCAACCTGTAAATTATTTTTGTTTTGTTTCTTTTTATCCTTTTGTAGTTTTTCGCGAGTTTTGCTAGGCCATCTTTTCTATTTGGGCTTTTAATAAAAAAAATAGTGGGTTTCGCAAAAGGTTGGACCGAACCGGCCCGCAAACCAAGGTAGGCTGGCCGGCCTGGTCCAATCGGCCCAGGGCCCCACATGCTGGTTCACACCCATTTTTCTTTAGGATGTGTCTCGTCGACTTCCAAGTTTGGACCGACGATTTTTGGGAAGTTAGAGATATGAAAGGTTGGGTTATAGGGCATTCTTTCTCGAGCAACGAGGAGGAAGCTCAGGAATCCATCCAAAGTTGCATTCTTTCACCACCACAATAGCTAGAGCAGCAGCCATGGCATCCTTGAGGAGCGAGGAGGCGAAGCAAGGAGTCGAGAAGCCAATGGAGGAGGAGAAGCCTCTCCCTCTCTCAATGTCGACGTCCGAGAAGCTATGGTGGTGCGAACTAAAGCCCAAGTAAGAGATCAAGAGGACCGCCCGCATCCATTGCGGAGGGCGTGTCCCTACCAGGTAAATTGCAAGCCGTCACCCCATAAAGGAGGAGAAGTTCACAGCCCCCATCTGGCGTTCGGAGCGTCTCCATGGGATGAAGAGGAAGAATCACAAAGAGAAGATGCCCGAGCCCAATGATTACGGAGACAGCGATTTCTCCGATGATCGTAGCCCGAGCTCATGGGCAGCCGCTGGGAGAGAGGACAACAATCTTTATTATTGGGAGGAGGTCCCCAAAGAAGAAACCCCCGAAGATCAAGACGGAGGAGGGAACCCCGACGACGGTGGCGATCCCGACGGTGATGGTAACGACGACCCCTTCGGTGAACATCCCATGTGTTGTGCGGCGTGTCGCCATGCAATCTCAGATCTTTTCGCGTCCGTTGATGAATGCTTTGAAGCCATGGAAGCAATAAGGCACCGGATGCAGGACTTGGAGCGTGTAGTCGATGATGACTACAAGTTCCTTAACCGGAACATGCGGAAACTTTTTGGGATGCTTGGCACCATGAAAAAGAAGTGGTGTTCTTCGTGTGGAAAATTCCACTAGATTAGTTAGGGTTCTTCCCCCTCTAGCTTTTTGTAAAATACGATGAGGACGTCGTATGATTTTAGCGTGGGGGAGAGCTAGCTAGTTCATTTAAAATTTTGCCTTAGTAGTTTGGTTTGGTTTGGCTTAGCTCGTTAGTTTAAATTTTGGTGTGTTTTTCAAGTTTTTAGCTTGAAAGTGTGTTAAATTAGTGTCGAATCTGAAAATCAAATAAAAAGAGTAATTTTACTTTTTGTCTTATGCAATGTTATTTCTTTCTTACTTGTATGTTTTTATTTCAACTTTATTATGTGAGCATGAACAATGGACTTGAAAAGTTTGCCGTGGTGCTTAGTGGAAATTTCACCTTTAAAAGTACCCATACTCTATTTTGATCTAGAACCTCATTTCGGTTATGTTAAGTACAATACTAAAATTGGAGGTTTTATTTCTGAAAATTATGAGAAAACACTTGTAATAAAGGTTAGCAAAATCTCTTTTTCGAAGTTGAGAGACAAAGAAAAATCCTATACAAGGCCAACTCAATACCTGCTCCACCATAAGTGCGGTTAGCATAATGAGTTGGGCTAGGACCTTTCTCTCTTGGAAGTTTTAATTTCAAGCAATGATCATGTTCTTGTCTTATATCTTTTATTGCTAGCCTCGTCATGTATTCGGTAACGAGACTCTCACCTTGAAAGTATCACACATCGCCGGATTCCATACCCAGCCCATAATATCTCTCTTGTTCATCTTATTCTCATCTGCAAATGGCTATTGAATTTGCTGAATGAAGATGGCACATGGCAAACCTTATGTTGATGGTTGAAACGCGTAACGAATTTCGATCCACAAGCGTACGGACCACTTACAGCCTTTTTCACCACGGGGATTCCCTAGGTTCTTGTCAATCCGCGGAGCAAGGGGATTACAAGCATTTTTTTTCGAACCGAGGGATATCCCCCATTTCCATTACACGAACGGAAATAACAGAGTTTTCACACAACAGAAACAGACGAGAGAGGGGGTCCTAAGCTCTGCGTTTAACCTGTCTCAGGATCTAACGCATCGCCCACATGGAGTTTCTCCCACACCCAGGTCTCCTGGGGAGCGGAGAGCTAACTCGATCAAAGTTACGAAAAAAAGATTACAGTGTAAGGATTCACTTCCAGCCGAACCCGGACTCACAAAAGCTCATTTTTACATCCACGCACATCAACCCGCCAGCAGCTCAGATCAACATGACGATGGACTCCACAGCTGGGGGGGTACAGGCCTTCATTATGCTTCATCTTCCTCCTCATGTCTGTCTTCATGTAGCGCCGGTAGCCTCCCAGGTCCGAAGTTCCCCTTCTGTCTTGCCAGCAGACTGTATGCGATGGATAGCATGGTCTTCACCCCGGCGTCCACTTGCTGCTGAAAGGTGGTGTTGCCCAGACCTGCCCAGTATGACATGAAAGCAGAGGCACAAATTATCACCTCAGCTGGGTGTTTAATCATCTTCTTGTCAAAGCAGGCCCTGTTTCTGCATTTCCATATAGCCCAGCTTACTGCGGCAAAGCCAAAGTGGTGAATATCCGTAGCCCCTGGCAGCAGATTCTGCACCCAGATTTTATACTGTTGTATGTTTCCAGGTATGCAGGTTGCACCAAGGCAAGTGGCAATAAGTCCCCACACACATCTAGCAACGGGGCATTCGAAGAACAAATGTTCTCTAGACTCATTTTGTGGACAGAAGAGGCATGAAGGATCCCCAGTCCATTTTCTTTTGGTCATATTGTCCCTTGTGAGGATAGCATTGTTTTCAAGTAGCCAACCATATATCTTGATTTTGTATGGAATTTTAGCTTTCCATATATATCTGTAACAATTCCCATTGTCATGAACGGTTAAATGATCATAAATTGATTTTGAGTTAAATGTTTTCTTCCCCCCCACTTCCAACTGATGTCATCATCAGAGTTTTGGAATTTATATTGGAAAGCCAGGTCCACTATATTCACCCATTGATCAAAGAGGAAAGGGGGTAGCCATCTGTTGAAAGTCAATTGTCCACCCCTCACAAGGAAGGCGAACACTGTGATATCTTTATCTACACATAGGTCAAAAAGAGTTGGAGCCTCAAGACACAGAGGTCTGTCATTTAACCAGACATCCCTCCAGAAAAGGGTTGATTTACCATTCTTAGTGCCTATCTTCCTTCCAGCCAGATAAATGGGCTTGATTTTCAGCAAATCCTTCCAAACAGGGGAATCATCAATTCTATGGTTTACTGCAACAACAGTTTTGTTGTGCATGTACTTGGCTTTGACTAAATCTTGCCAGAGTCCTTTCTCAGTTTCCAGCCTCCACCACCATTTACAGAGAAGGCTGATATTTGTTTTTCTGATATCTTTAATGCCTAAACCCCCTTTTTTCTTACTTTTACATATTGTCACCCACTTAACCAATTTGTACTTCTTTTTTGTACAGCCCCCTTGCCAGAAAAACATCCTTCTGTGTTTATCTAACTTGTCAGTGACAGTCTTAGGTAAGAGGTACATAGACATATGGTATATAAAAGAGTTTGAAAGGCTAGAGTTGATAAGAGTTGTCCTTCCAGCTATAGACATGGTACCTCCTTGCCATATAACTAGTTTTTTCTCACTCTTCTCCTCTAGAGGTTTCCAGTCCTTCACATGTAGTCTACATGGACTGACTGGGACTCCCAGATACTTTATGGGAAAACTACTAATTTGACAGTTAAAGAATTCAACCATTTGAACCTTCCTCATTGCATCCCCATTAATCATGATTATTTCACTTTTTGTGAAATTTATTTTCAACCCTGACATAGCTTCATACAAGTATAGTAGGAGTTTCATGTTCTTTGCTACCTCATCATCATCCTTCAAGCAGATGATGGTGTCATCTGCATACTGGAGTATTGCCACTCCATTTGTGATTAAGTTTTCAGCAAGGCCAACTATCAAATTGTTATTCTGTGCCTTCCTCACCATCCTAGCAAGACAGTCAGCAGCTATGTTGAATAGGATGGGTGATAGGGGATCCCCTTGTCTCACTCCTTTCCTGCTCACAAAGTAAGGTCCCATGGTATTATTTATTTTAACACAAACAGTGCCTCCACACACCACTTGTCTAATCCATTCACACCACTTGGTATTAAAACCTCTAATCCTCAAACTTTCAAAAAGAAAATCCCAGCATATCTTGTCATATGCCTTTTCAAAGTCTAATTTCAACACAATCCCTGTTCTGTGTGTTCTTTTTGTTTCATGCAATATCTCATGCAGGGCCATAACACCAGTCATTATATTCCTCCCCTTCATAAAAGCTGTTTGGTTTTGTAGGATTATCTTTTCAGCAACATTCTCCAATCTAATAGTCAGGGCTTTGGTTATCCACTTATATAAGCAATTCAACAGACATATGGGCCTGTATTGCTGAATGTTTTTAGCATCAGTTACCTTAGGTAACAAGGTTATGACCCCATAATTGAGTCTACTCACTTGCAAACCCCCTCTATGGAATTCTTCAAATAATTCAACAATATCACCTTTGATGATTTCCCAACATTTCTGATAAAACTCGGTCGGGATGCAGTCAGGCCCTGCAGCTTTATTAGTTTCCATTTGGAATAAAGCGTCTTTTATCTCCTTTTCAGTGAAAGGTTTTGTCAGTTCATCATTATCATCATCAGTGATCTTTTCCCCCTCTTCCCACATATCAGGGTCAAGATTGAAAGTATTACCTTGCCCAGGGCCAAAAAGATCCTTATAGTATTCAGTGGCATGTTTTATGAGGTTTTCCTCCCCTTCTATCACCCCATTTGTTCCAACAAAATACATTATAGTATTTTTCCTCCTTCTCCCATTGGCAATAGCATGGAAATATTCAGTGTTATTATCTCCTTTATGCAGCCAATTGTTGTGTGATCTTTTTAGCCAATATAGTTCCTCATCCTCCATCATTTTCATCAGAGTGGAGTTGATCTCCACCTTTCTATTTATTTGTTCCAGATTCAGATAAGTCACCTCCTCAATTTGTTCCAAGGCCATAAGCTCTTGTCTTAGTATATTCTTTTGTTTTTTAGCCTCTCCTTGACTATGAAACCCCCATCCTTTAAAATATCTCTTAAATTTTTTCAATTTTCTTTGTATTTTATCAAAGGCTGTCTCAGCCTGATAAGGTTCTTCCCATATTTCTTTTACTTTATCAATGAACTCTGGATGTTTTATCCAGGATAGCTCAAATCTAAAACTCAAGTTTTTAAGAGGCTGTGTAGTACCACTTGATATAATCAAGGGATTGTGATCAGACAATTCCCTTGGCAATTTATATACCAGAGTTGTGGGAAAAATCCTGTCCCAATCTTTGCTTATCAGGAATCTATCCAGCCTTTCCAAGGTGGGCATCTCCTGATTATTGGACCAAGTGTATTTTCCTCCAGTCATCCTTATATCAATGAGCTCATTAGAATTTATCACTGAGTTGAACACCCCAGTGTGTTTATGCACACCACCTTTGTTTTTCTCACTTGAGTATCTTATAATATTGAAATCCCCCCTATAATAGTGGGCTCTTTGCTTTTGTTAATCAAACTGGCTAACTCTGCTAGGTATTCATCTTTATTTTCATCATGTGCAGCCCCATACACATTGATAAAGTTCCACTTTTTCTATTCTTCTTATCCCATAGATCCAACTGTAGTATGTATTTCCCTTCACTGAAGGAACCTACATCATACAATTTCACATTAATTCCACTTAATATCCCCCCAGCTCTGCCTGTGGCAGGTACCCATTTCCACAAGTAAGACTGGTTGGGGTCAATCTATCTAATGATTCTATCTTCAATATTTTCCTGCAGAGTCTCTTGCAGGCCAATGAAGTGAAACTTATGTTCAAGAATGAGATTTCTAAGGAAGGAGGGGACACCTTTTTTCTTGATGCCCCTGCAATTCCATGTGATTCCTCTCATTTTTTATTCTTTTTCTTCTTTTTTGGGGAGGGTTGAGCCGTCACAGGGTCTCCCTGGGCCCCCCTCCTTTCATGATTGTACAAGGGGCTCCCTTGTTTTTGTTTTGTTTTGGTGAAGGCCTAGAGTTCTCAGGCTTTCCCTGAGCTCTCCCCCTCCCATGTTTGGCTTTACAAGGTTCTCCCTTGTTTTGCCTTTTGCACGCTTTTGATTTTTTCCCAGATAATGATAGTCTGTTGAGAGCTTTCCTCTCTCTTTTGACTACCACCAACTCATATCCCTCTGTTTCAGAAGCTCCATCATTTATAGAACTATTTTCATCATATTCAATCACTTCATCCTCACTAGCTAAATTTTCCTCTAAGCTATCATCATTGACACAGTCATTATGGTTATTCACAGGTATCTTAGATTTCATATACAGGCAATGTCTAGCATTTTCCATTTCAGCCAGAATATTAATAGCAGTCATGTTATTTTCACTTATTAGCACTCCCATATCAGCAGATTTATTTGCAATTTCATAATTATCAAGAGCAGCAAAAGCATTGGTAAGTTTGGTGATACCTTGCTCATTCTCTTCTTGTTTTTCTTTGTCATCTTGCTTTTCTACCCCCTTTGCTTGTTGGATCCTCTTGCTCCATCTTCTCTCTTCTCTTGCATCTTTCATAGCCTCACAAGGGTTGATCAGCTTACTGACATCAAACTCATCATTTGTCATGCCTTCAGAGGAGTCCTTCCTGGCACCATGTGTATTTGCCATATCTGTCAGCATGTGTTCAACTGACTTCTCCTTGTCAGTACTGCCCCCCCAAGAGGCTTTTATGTGTGAATGCTTGGCCACAATTGTGTTTGCTGAATCACATCTAGCCAGCCACACTTTGTCAGTTGGTCTAGATGATTCGCTGTCTCCCCCAAAGGTCTTATTCACTTGTTCTTGGAAATCTTCACTGCTATCACTTGGCTCATATTTAACAGCTGGTATGATATCTTCATCACCCACATCACCCATGCTCACATCCCCTCTAGAGGTGTATTTACTGGGTGCAGACCAGGACCCCTTCCCACCTTTATGCTTCCAGTCCACATCAGAGTTATCACCAGTTGGATTGTTGTCACTAGTTTTCCTTTCATGACATGTTTTGAGCTTCTTAGGATCAGGCTGCTATTCATTATCCACCCTCACTTTCTCTTTCTCCTGGCCTCCTTTCTCTTCCTCTGATATTTCTCTTTCATAGAAGAAATCATAAATATATATGCCTAAGTTCCCTTCAGCAGACTCTGGTACAGCCTTTACATCTCTGCAGGCTATTTTCATTCTCACAAAGCCAGGATTGTATCTTGTGTTTTCATCAATTGCAACAGTCTTCCCAACCAGCCCTCCAACCTTAGCTATAGTTCTGACACTCCTTTGATCTTCAGGAATCCCAGACACCTTCAACCATGCCTGCTGCAAAGTGCCTTTTGCCCCAATAGCAGATGACCAAGGCTCCACAGTGATCTGGGCATCAACTCCTTTCATCCCTAGTGTGAACCTGCTGTATTCAAGCACCATCTTAGCTGAAGGAAATCTCATCACAAATTTCTTCTCACTGATCTTCCTAGCATTCCACCTCCATGTGCCATCATTGATAATGTTTTGGAATTCACCTTCAATTTGCTTAGCAGTCATCTCACCACTCACTACATTGATAATAGCTGTGCTTGCTTTCTCTCTATTCACCCTCTGATCAACATGTTCATCAATGAAAAAGAAACTTTGGTCTGGAACTTGAGCAGCACATAATTCTGGCCCCATGTTCCATAGGGGCTCCCTTCTGCACTCATATGCTGTATGGTTATGCAACCCGCACAGTTCACAAGCTTCCTTCCTCTTGCAATCCTCCGACACATGGTTTTTGAGCCCACAGAAACGGCATCCAGGTTTGTGCACAGGACGGTGATCTTGAAACTCACCAATCTGTTTGGTATTGGAGGCCGCTTGCTCTGTTGCTGCCCCTCCACTCTGTGATGCACCCTACTTACTACCTTGCTGCTGCCAATTTACATGTTCTTGATTTCGCCCATCTTTGAATTTCCCCTTCTCAGCTTCAGTGGCTTGCTCCCAATTTGACGACCCGGGCTCAAACTGACCTGGCGGCGCACCACCCTCGACCCGGAACTCGCCTTCTTCCTCTGCTCTCTCGCCATCAGCTCCAGACTGTCTGAAGTCTCCTTCTTCCACTCTGCCGCGGCGCCCTCCTGTGCGCTGCCAGACAAAGTTCCGGCCACCAGTGCGACCGGTACCACGTCCGCCGCGCCCCGCGCCAAACCCATCTCTCCCCCCTGCCGCGATTCGCAGCCGGGCACACCATGGTCGGTCGAGTCGTCTCAGCCCGAACCGCCTCGGCGTAGGATTTGAGGGAGGATCTTCCCGAGGATTTGTGGCGGAAATAGCCAACAAATTTGTCTAATTGTCGTTGAAATTTTGCAGGATTTGAAGAATATGGCTGCTGATCCCCTCCCCCCGATCTAGGGTTCTTGCCCCCTTTGCGACGGGGATCGGGAGCACCAACTGGTGTGTGGGGCTGCCCCTCCTGCTGACTCAGCGGAGGAAACTCGTCGATGGTGTATTCACCGCCCTGGTTAACCTCACCATCTTCTTCCTCCAACCTCGCATCGACGCGTGTCCGCTCCAATGGAATCTTCCCCAGAACGCTGACACGTGAGACTGCCGGTGGGGGCGGCCTTGTCTCCTTCCGCATGATATGGCCAAAGCCCGTGCGATGAGGGTCTTCTGGTGGACGTCCAGCCACCGTCTTCCCCGACGCAGGCGCAAACTCCGACGACAAATCTCGGTTTGCCGCTTTGTTGCCCCGCGGGGATTCATTGCCCGACCTCCAGGTGAAACGAATTGGCACCTCCTTGATGCAGGCTGTGTTGTCCTCTAGCTTCACGGGGAACCGCGGTTCCGAGTACGCCCGCCGGGATGTCCTCGACGTGAGATCGATCGAAAACCCTAGCAGACGCCCAAACAAACATGCTTCGGCCATCCACACCGCCTCGAGAAGCTCCCGACCATGACGGGCTGCAGCGGCGCCGACCAAGCACGTCGGCGCACGGACGAGGTCGCCGGGGAGGCGCGCGGACGAGGTCGCCGGGGAGGCACGCTCTCCACAGGCGCTTGGCTTGTCGAGGCAGGCAACTTTTTCGATTTCTGCGCCGGGGAGGCAGGCGTTCACACGTACTACAAACGAAACCTCGGGGATTACAAGCATTTGATCAAGCACTAATCTAGTTAACTAAGCAAACCTTAAACTAGAGATTAAACTAAAGACAAACTACTCTACATTAGAGATGGGTTTGAGGTGCACAAGATATAAAAGACACTTGCCCATAGGGTCTACGGATACTTGATCATGCAACCGCTAAGAGATAAAAAACCAATCTAATCTATCAGGGGGTGTGACCACGGTTTCGCCCTTTCCCTCCCCTGGTACTGTCACTACGTGAAGGTATTCATGACTAGACCTATGATGATCATGGTGTGTTGAAGGGGCCTATGGGAGTAGTGAGATCTATACTCCCGAAAATCACGGTAGCTAGCCTTAAGCATCGTCAACACTAGATTGATACATTTAAACCATAAAAGAGTTGGCGATTACATAATAAGATCATTTACAACCCCATGGACAAATGAGAAGTTTACCCCATCAAGGCGCTAAGTATGGCGCCATTGATCATGGTGTCGCTTCCGACGATGTCTTCCTTCTCCTCGGGGGTGCCATGGCAGGGCCTCGACGTCCTCCTCCACTTGTGGTCGCCTCTTTGGACTCGATGATTCTTTCTTGCGAATGATCTCTCTCCCGTCCAACCTCTCTACTTTGTGGACGACCTCTCGGGTATCTAGCTTTGTCTCCTCCGAATGGAGGTGCCCACCGTGACCTAGGATTGAAGCATCTTTGTTGACGGTGAATTTCCGTCAACCTAGCCATGAGTTTACCTTCGGTGTTGGCATAAATTTAATATCTTATCCATTGGTACTAACCCCCTTGATATAGCAAGTTCGCTCATGCATGTCGTTTTTGGAGTTTATTGTTTATGCATGACTTTAGCGCTAAATGCAAGACTTCTGGGTAAAGTTCATCAAGCACCTTGTGAGAAGATCATGAAGTCCGGTACAAGTCAAGATTTGAAGTGAACATGACTCCAAGTGGCCCATGGACCGAACCGTGAAGGCAGAAAACTCCGAGGACCTGAACAGAAAATGCTGAAGCTTGCGCGATAAGGAGCCCTATCCAAACCGCAGAGAAACTGATGCCAAGGGCCCACATGCAGAAGGGTGAAGGTTCCAGAAGACACGAGAAGCATTACCGACGAAGGAGGCCATGAACCGGGCCAGGGTGGGCTCATGCCGGTCGGCCTAGCCCATTCCGGGCCCCATTCGCCGCCCTCTTTGACCTATACGACCCTCAGACTATTTATAGTCCCCGGGGCAAGAGCCACAGATTATACCATTCGCCATTCGCCGCCGAGGAGCAGAGAAGAGAGGGACACCATCCCGGAGAGGAGAGGGTCGAGATAGTTGACTATAGGGTTTCCCTAGCCGGCGTGGGAACCTTGCAAGGAAGACCACGTTGGAGTTCCAAGATCTGGGATCAAGATCAAGGTAGGATCCTGGTGGTGACTTGTCCATGTATCGTTTACTATGTTGAATTTAGAAATTGCAATCCGATTCTTATCGATCAAGTGCTTTCTCAGCTTTATTAGATTGATTCTTGCATCGCACATTGTTCCACGGATTTGATACCTTGGGTTCACACTTGAGGGAAAAAGGGTCCCTTGACTACGACGGAGGATTTGTCCGCTTGCAAATCTAAACGAACATTGATACACATATTGACCATCAACAAGCCCCTTTTTCTGGTGCTGTTGCCGGGGAACAAGCAATCAAGATTCGATCTATTATTGCCTTTTGTGAATATTTGCAGTTTTCTTTTGGTTTTTCTTTTTGCATCTACTAACTTTTGATCATCCTCAAAATCAATCTAATCTAGTTTTTGACTAACCCTAGTTTTCTTAGATTTGTTTTTATTTTTGTATATATATTGTTTATTGGTAACCCTAACAGGATATGGACGGCTACCTCTCTAACAAGCCCAAAAAAGGGGATGGGAAGCACAAGCTAAAAAGCTGGAATTTGTAGATCCAAAAGCGGAGGCCGAAGGATCGTCGGAATCTCCAAAGGAATCACCACCTCCAAGCCCTAGGGAAAATCAGCTTCAACTGCAACCGATGGGAGAATCGCAGCCGGAGTACAAGATCGGGGAGCTATGCACCACGGACATTGTCGACCTACCTATCTTGAACCTCGCGGAGATCGGAAGTCCGTTCGAGATCAAGACCTCAACGATCCGCATTGTGCAACATTGTTGACGGTCGATTTCCGTCAACCAAGAGCACTTGTTACACTTTGGTTTGAGCTTTGAATTATGACTAACCCACCACTAGGCATACTAATGATGTAACAAGTTCACACTTGCCTGTGGTTTTTGGAGTTTATTGTTTACGCAGGAAATCAACGTTAAAGAGGAGACTTTCGGGATAAGTTCATCAAGCACTTTATGAGAAGATCATGAAGCCCGTCACAAGTTAAGACACGTGATGAACATGACTCCAAATGGACCAAGGACCGAAGCATCAACACGTAAAACTCTAGGGACTAGGAGGTTTACCAACGAGATCAACTCAGCCCGAGAGATATTCTCGCAGCCCAGAACAGCATGATCTTTCGGTGCAGATTCGGAGACTTAAACGGCCTCTAATGGCAAAAGTTTGACTACCAAAGTTGTGGGCCTCGACGATACCTTCGATTTGGACATGTGGAAGGCCCAATTCGTGTCAAGGAGCTAGGAGATATGGCCCCCGAAATGCCAGCTGCGCAGACAAGTCCGAAATCAGACAGATTATCTTCCGAGGCTGTTTTGGAGATCTTATCTTCGTTTCCAAGGAAAGCAATGAATACCAAAGTTGGAGATAATTTTGTGGCACACAACCTAGACACCGAATTTGCATTATTTGGTGTCCGGACGTGAGAGATATGGTGCCGACAAGGAAGGTCTGCGAATCAGAAAAATCTGGACGAGGCTGAGTTTATGGAAACCAAGTTGGCTTCTCTCACAAGGAAGATCTCGTGCAAGGCAAGGTGGAGCACGCCCCAAGACTCCCCAAAGGCATAAATACAACCCCTAGGCGCCCAAGGAGGGGTTACCATTCAGATCCAATCATTCTACCGACGCCATTCACTAGAAAGCCGCCGCCGCAAGATGAGGGAGAGAGTTGGATGAGCTCATCGCAAGGATCAACGCCGGCGGAGGGAAGGAAGCAAGAGGAGGACTCCAAGCCGCTGGCCTAGGGGTGTTCCCAAGCTTCATCGCCGCCATCTCCATCGACGACGTTCTCCGGAGTCTCCATCACCCTTATGTGCTTCAATCCGTGTAAGATGATGGGGTAATGCCTCCGTTTGTCCCTAGGGTTAGATGGATGCATGATATGTAATCCACACATGAATCTTATGCCTATCGATGCTTTGTGGTCTATGTCTTTGCGAATGCTTTGTTTACATATGTTTGCGCAACATGTGGTCTTAGTAGGGTTTGTGGTAATCATGGTGATTAGCTTAACCCTATGGATGCTTAGGTATAGATGCGGTTATATGTGAAAGTGTTTGATTACCTTGCGTAGTGACAGTACGGTGGAGGGAAAAGGCTTAGCGGCCGCATAACCGCCATGAAGCTAGTGAAGGCAACACCCTTTTCATATAGTAGATGCATGTTCATGAGATCCTAAACCCTAGGGAGGGAACGCTTATCTACCTTAATCTCTCTCTTGTACCAACCCTCACCATCTAGTTTAACCTTAGTTTAGTCTTAGATTAACATAGGTTAGATTGCTTTTACTTTAAGATTAATCCTCTTTCAAAGGCTTTCCAATCAACTAGATTAGTACTTGGTTAAGCGCTAGCAATCCCCTTGCTTCGCGGATTGACAAGAACCTTGGGGGTCACCCCGTGGTGAAAAAGGTGTAGGTCCGTACGCTTGCGGATCGAAGGTTGTTACGTGTTTCAACTATCAACAAGCCCCTTTTTCTAGCGCCGTTGCCGGGGAGCAAGCTAGTTTGCTACGTTTAATCTTGTATTAGTTTTGTTGATTACTAACACCTAACCCTTATTTTCTAGAAAAGTTCTTTTGTTTTGTTTTTCTTTCTTTCTTTCTTGTGCCTAGATGGATTTGTTCACCTCACCATTGGAAGACGAAGAGATGTCGCGAAGGGAGCTAGCAATGCCGTCAATGGAGGACATTGAGATGCACAAATCAGATTTGACGCTTGCTACAACCCACTACGAAGTGAAGCCTGGAATCATCAAGTTAGTGGCGACAAACCCATTTAGAGGATTGGAGGATGACAACCCATATAGACACATTAAGGAATTCACGATGATATGCAACACGGTGCAACAAGAAGGAGTTCCGGCCGCTTGGTTCAAGTGGAATCTTTTTCGGTTCTCTCTCGAAGATGAAGCGCGAAGATGGTACACATTTGCGTTCGTTGAAGCAAAAGGTAATTGGGATGAGCTAGTGAAGAAGTTTCTTTCAAAGTTCTTTCCCATAAGCAAGGTCCAAGACTTAAGGAGGCAAGTGCTCAATTTCAAGCAAGGAGAAGATGAAGAAATTGATGAAGCTTGGGACCGTTTTAATGCACTACTTGAGCAAGGCCCGAACTTGGGATTTTCCGGTGACTTGATGTTGCATACATTTTATTTTTTACTGACCCCTAACTCTTCTCATTTTGTAAGCATGAGTGCAGGCGGTGATTTAATGGATAAAACGATTAGTGAAGCCGCACAAATCTTACAAAGGATAAGTAATGGAAAAAGAACTCAACGAGATTGGCAAAGACATTGTCGGGAGGAGCAAAACAACAAAAGCAAGCCCAAGGTGCTTGCTGAATTTTCTGAAAAAGATGAACCGGAGGTCAAGGAAGATGAGCCAACCATACAAGAAGTTGAAGATCCACTTCCCAAGGTAAGAGAAGTAATTTCGGATATTAAAAATGTTGAAACTAACATGAATGTAGACCAAAGTATGGGGAATGCTAGACCATTGGCGGAGTTCAATCAATCTGATTTGATTCAAGTTGATTTCGCCCCACTAATCAACTACCGAAGGAAGGAGGAACGCCGACACATTGCCAAACAAGTTGAGGATATATTTGATCAAGAAATGAGTGGAGAATCGATCCAAAATATGTTTGAAGAAGAAAGAGATGAAGAAGATGAAGGATGGATCGATCAATTTGACATCTCGAAGATTTGCAATGAAGGAAGAGAGGAGTACAACCGTGATGAGCCTAGTTACTCGAAGGATAAATGGGAGAAGATAGGACTCAAGCTAGAAGATGAATGGAAATGAGTTGACATAGAGCAAGTACTCCAAGAAGGCTCCTCTCCACAAGGTTATAGCTTGTGTGCTATTAAAGCCTACACACTAGCAAAGCAAGACATGGAAGTACTCAAGGATGAAGAAAAGAGTGAATCAACGATGAGCGATCTTGACGACATGTGGTACACGGGAGATAAAAAAAGTAACATACAAGACTTTCAAGATGAAGATTTGGTTGATAATGAAGACTTCAAAGAAGAGATGAATGCGTACATTGCTGAAGGATTACATGTTCCACATGATGAGTTGAAGAAATTGCAAGATGGTGATGAAGAGACAACTCCACTTGTTGAGATTGACTTGATTTCAACGCTACAAGACGAACCAAAGATCACTCTTGTTGAGGGTGCTCCGAGACAAAGGTACACACTAAGATCTCAAGATATTATTAGTATTAATGATGATATGTTCAAATATTCATGTTGGACCAATAGTATGAATAATAGTTTAAATTCTATGCCTTGTTCCAATAGTGATCATATTGATAGGCTAGATTTTCTTGAGAATGAAAAGGAGGCAACATCTATGTTTGAACCAATTAATCTCACGCCTAAAGAACCTTTGCCTAATGATGAGCTAAGTGCTATGCATGAAACATATGCTTCTTTTGTTTACACCTTGATATGTTGCTAGAATTCACATGTGGTGTTAATTATGGACGCGTATGTTTACAATAAGTTTTGTAAATCTCGATCATGCTTTGCGCTTAGTCAAGCTAATGACCTTATAGAAGCACATGTCGGGAGAAGGTCCGATTTTCACTAACCATGTAGATAAGGGTTGAATAATGAAAAGAGAAGTCATGCCTAAAGAGTTGCAAGATAAATCATCAACCTCTCCAAATTCCGCGACGGGTGCTGCTGTCTTCATCAATTTGAGAGCTTGTTCAGAGGTGTACAAATGAAGAAAATGAGATATTCAGAAGATCCATCAAGTTTCCATCGCAACACATCAAGAACCAACGAATTTGAAGACCCGTGCAAGGAGTTATGGAGAAAACATTGAGCGTTGCGCGTTCTGAAATTTCAGGACAGATTTCATCACCGAAGTAAAACGGGCGTAACTCTCTTGTTCGGAGTCCGATTTGGGCAAATAAAGACTTGTTAGAAAGGAAATTATGTGCACTGTGTAATGGAGTAGAGCTTGTGTATACTTTCTGTTCTGGACATTAAAGAAAAATTTATGGAGTGAAGGCAGCACCGAAGGGTGATAAAGAAGGAGATAACGATGAAGCGAAAGGATATTGAAGGACCGATTAGGCGAACCAGAGAGGGAGGGAGTGAATGAGAGCCGATAAAAATTCTTCTCGTAGGAGATGAGAACTCCAACAAGACGAACACGGCTTCCAAAACACATCTCTGACTCAACTACCTAAGTTGGCCAAGACCACGCAGCCACTGAATTGCTACTGATCCTAGGAACCAACAACCACCTACACCTACTCGAGAACGCAGCGGAACAAGCAACTCGAGCACCACTGGACTACACCGGTTAGGCCGGTGAGCAGCACCAGTCAGACCGGTCCCTACTGGCAAAATCTGAGAACTTCCACAGAAGGCCCCTACACCGGTCAGGCTGGTGTAGCTCACCGGTCAGACCGGTCCAAGCCAGGAAATCCCAAATCCACCAAACAGACCTACTGAGCTCCAAAACGAACCAAACTCGAAACAGCAGCAACATGGGACAACAGGGAACTCACCAAGACGTTCACCCGAGCAAAACTCAACCAAGAGTCTGCACCGGTCAGACCAGTGTGAGGCACCGGTCAGGCCGGTGTGACCTGAGCTGTCGGGATGAACCGCGCCCGCGGGTCAACTCCCCCAAATCCCACTCCCGATCTCCCAAATCGCTCCACGATTTTGCACAAGACTTTGGGGATAGTAGGAACACCTCATGGGTACTCCATAGCCAAGATTTCGTCCACCAAAACTTGCTAAACCGAGAGGAATTGAAGAAATCCCACCAAGAACACCTCTAACCCTAAAGCCAAGAAAACCCCAAAATCGAGCCCCTTTGCTCACGGATTTGGGAGGGGAATCAAAGGGAAAAGAACCACGAAGGGTTCAAGCATACATCCCCCACCAAATCCCAAAGAGAAAGGCCTCGAAATCGCTTCAAGAAAATCGCCAAGAAAGGGCTCCGAAAATCACCAAAAAGGAGAAACGGGAAAGACACATCCAAGCCTTGAGGAACCACGCCGAATCATCTATACATACTAAAGAGGTTCATACAAGGTCTAGCTTGCCGCCCGATCATCCTTCCCTCTCACAAGATCTCACCATGAAGCTCTCAAGCTAGTCCTATGGAAATCCTAAGGAAAATAGGAAGGGAAAATAGGAAAACAAAATGAGCTAGGGTTCCAAGAGGTGGCTGCCATCCTCTCACCACTTGGGTTATATGGAGGCAACCGAAAGACTAAAATACCCTTACTAGCTAACTAGGGATACATGCCCCTCAAGGGCGAATTTGGAAGTCTTTGTCTTCGCACCATCGGATGGATGCCCAGCGACCGCAAACTTGCTTAGCCTCGGCGCAAGCCTTGCGATCCCGACGCGTGTCCTCCGCTTCGAAGATTCTGGACTGCGTCGTCACACACCGGTCAGACCGGTGCTCCTCACCGGTCAGACCGGTACCCACCGGTCAGACCGGTCAGACCCACCGGTCAGACCGGTCCGATGCTGCTGCACCTCCGTCTTCGGTTCTTTGGTCTTGGCTTTGTGGATCAACCAAGGAACCCAGTGGTTTTCTGGTGAACCACCGGAAACCCCGCGAACTCGGTGTAGCCTCCACCAATCTCCACTCATGACTCGGCTCCCACGTAGTCCTGGCTCGACATTGCTTTTGAGGCTCAACCAAGAAACCGTCCATGACTTCATCTTGCCGTTCTTGCCACCATGCGGCCCGCACTTGACCCCGCTGGCCACCGGGTCCCTCAAACCAAGCCTACTTGTCTTCTCCACACCTGGAGGCCTCACCGGTAACGACCTTTCGTGCTTGTTCTTCACCTGCACCAACACCAGTCAAGCCGCAACCTGCACCTGCAATACTTAGCCAAGAATCAGTCCACACCACGTTGTCAATCACTCATCACACCAGGAAGCGACCATCCACCGGTCCTCGAACCACACATGGCTCTCAATCTCCCCCTTGATGAGTGCATTGACAACACACACGTTTTGGTAACCAAAAAGAAAAGGAAAAGAAACGACTAATAGAGACTCCAACAAGCGATCGAAAGACAAAGAAAAGGCAAAGAGCAAGATCACTTGAAGAAGACAAGTCTCGGACCCCTTAGGCAAGGGCAACGGCTCGACACATCCGAGACAAAACCATGCTCAAGCAAAGAGCACAAGCCAACAAACCAAAACTCGAAAACCACAAA
Organism: Cenchrus fungigraminus; assembly: GCA_036936925.1. Taxonomy (NCBI): domain Eukaryota; kingdom Viridiplantae; phylum Streptophyta; class Magnoliopsida; order Poales; family Poaceae; genus Cenchrus; species Cenchrus fungigraminus. The sequence continues at coordinate 39,437,704 of CM072778.1, read as the reverse complement.
GAGCTCCCCCTGCACACATGCAACTCCCCCTGGACGAATGCATGCAAACCACCTTGCAAAACAGAGCAGCTGCTTCAGCTTTGCTCTGACCGGTCAGACCGGTCAACCACACCGGTCAGACCGATGTGCTAGATCGCCCAGCACCTGGGAACTACACCGGTCAGGCCGATGACCATCTGGAAACTGCTCGAGCTCAAAAATAGCTCGAAACCACTTGGAAACCTTCTAAATGCATGCAGCAAGCCAAAACATGCTCAAACTTCTCCCCCTTGTTGACAATGCATGAATCAAGCCAAAAATGCGAAAAATGCAACCTAGAGCTTCTAAAATAGACAAAATTCAACATAGGATGCTACACATGTCCAAATGAGCAAGTTAGATACTCTACAGCTTCGTAATGACATCAACTACAAGATCACCAAGTTTCACGACCATTGGGTGAAGCTAAGGTAGAATTGAGCAATTTTGCGAAAATTCACCCTCTCATGAGCAAAGTCCTAAACATGAGCAAAACATGTCAAAATGGTAAAGCCACACAAACTTCATGCTAGGACAACCATTCTAATCATAAGACCATCATGAACACCCACAAGCACCTCATGTCATGTCAAAGCCACCGAGCCATGTGCCTACTTCTATATATGAGACTTCTCATTGGTAGGCATCATGCAACTATTTAGCACCCAAAGCAAATTAAAATTAGCACATATGACATGGGAGCACATTTTCCAAGCAATTTACACTTCATTTTCAGATTTGAAATTGGTACATGAAATGTCTTTGCGACAAAAAGGAACTTATGCCCCTCCACAAGATCAAGCATGGGGGCTAAACATTCATGATGGCAAATGAGCCTTTGGCCCCATATGATCAAAATAAGCTATCCAACCACAAATTAAGCATATCCAAGCCACTAAAACATGTCAAGATCATATAAAGGCATTTACTCACAAGAGAGCATATATGTGACATTTTTTAAAAACATAGCCATCAACCATGGATATAAACTAAGATCATCAAGAGCTAAGCCAAACTAACCATAGCTTACCAAATTAGCTCACAAGGACATATATATCATACCATGGTGAACAATGTATATAGGAGAAGCTTTTCCTACACAATGCATATGATACAAAATGCATGCAACCTAAGATACAAAGATGCCTATACATCAAGTTACATATGCCATGCCAAAAGCAAGAAATGCACAAAGGAAAGCTATACATATGCTACAAAGGAGCTCCCACACACTAACTCAAGAAATCAAACAAACACCAAGCTCCCCCCGCAAACGAGTGAAAGTTGCTTGATCTAGGGGTTTGGTGAAAATATCGGCTAGCTGGTCATGTGTGGGTACATGGATCAACGAGATTTTTCCTTTCTCTACGTTGTCTCTCAGGAAATGATACCTCACTTCTATGTGCTTGGTTTTGAAGTGAAGAACTGGGTTCTTTGCTACACTTATGGCACTGGTGCTGTCACATTGAAGTGGGACATGGGTATACTCCTCACCAAAGTCGCTCATGGTGTATGTGATCCAAAGGAGCTAAGAGCAACAACTAGCTGCGGTCACATACTCTGCCTCGGTAGTGGATTGAGCAACACTCGACTGTTTGCGGGAAGACCAAGATACCAAAGAAGAACCAAAGAACTGACAAGTCCCAGAAGTGGACTTCCTATCCAACCGACACCCGGCAAAATCCGCGTCTGAAAAACCATGAAGAGCCAAAGGAGAAGACGCGGAGTACCAAAGGCCGAAGTCGGGAGTATGACGCAAATACCTGAAAATGTGCTTGACCGCTTGCTGATGCGAAGTCCTTGGAGACGCTTGAAAACGAGCGCACAGACATACCAAGAATTGGATGTCCGTCCTCGTCGCCGTCAAGTAGAGGAGTGACCCGATCACGCTCCGGTACTCCTTCTGGTCCACATGTTCACCGTCCTCGTCCGCATCAAGAGCTGTAGTCGCACTCATAGGCGTCGCCATGGCCTTGGAGTCCTCCATCTTGAACTTCCTCACAATGTCCTTGGTGTACTTTGCTTGGTGCACAAATGTTCCTTCCTTTGATTGCTTGATCTGGAGCCCAAGGAAGAACTGCAACTCACCCATCATGCTCATCTCAAATTTCCTGTTCATGTCTTCTGCAAACCTTGCAACAAGAGAGTTAGATGAGCCACCAAAGACAATATCATCCACGTACACCTGCACAATCAAGATATCTCTGCCCTGCCTGAGAAGAAACAAGGTCTGATCGACCTTCCCCATCTCAAAGCCTCTCTCAAACAGAAACCCCCTCAACCTACCATACTAAGCTCTAGGCGCCTGCTTCAACCCATACAGCGCCTTCCTCAACTTGTACACCCGGTGGGGGTACTTCTCACTCTCAAACCCCGGTGGTTGCCTCACATACACTTCTTCCTCCAACACACCATTCAGGAAAGCACTCTTCACGTCCATTTGGTGCAACTTGAACCCTTTAGCCACGGAAAAGGCTAGAAGGATCCTAATCGCCTCCAAACGAGCTACGGGAGCAAAGGTCTCCTCGTAGTCGACCCCCTCTTTCTGACTATACCCTTGAGCAACAAACCTTGACTTGTTTCTCACCACTTCTCCTTTCTCTCCCTCTTTGTTCTTCCACACCCATTTTGTCCCAATCGGCTTACACCCTGGGGGAGGGTTAACCAACACCCAAACTTGGTTCCTCTCAAAATTCTCCAACTGCTCATGCATCGAATTAACCCAATTATGATCAGATAGCGCGTGTCCAATGTCTTTGGGCTCAAAGGTTGCAACAAAAGCAGCATGAGTGAAATTAGAATTGTTCCGAACCCTCGACCGTGTAGTACATTCATTCATGTCGCCGATGATTCTCGAAGCTGGGTGATCCACTTGCACTCGCCGGGGAGGTTCTCGCCTTGATGCTACCTCCCCCTCAACAGCAGCTTTGCCTTGATCTGGGTTTGTCGTCGTCGGTGTGGGAGAGGGCCCGTTCTCGATCGTCGTCGAAGTAGTAGGTACATGTTCAGCCGCGGGCACCACACCGCCATCTTCATCATCTCCATGTTCATGCTCCTCCTCCTGCAAAATCTCCTCGCCAAGTTCGTCGTCACCTGCACACTCAAAAACAAGCTGACTACGTGGCTGTGTCTCGTCGAAGGTTACCTCGCAAGTCTCCACGATTTGGTTAGTTTCAAGATTGAGCACACGAAATGCTCTAGAATGAGATGCATAACCAAAGAAAATACCATCGACCGACCTAGCCTCGAAGTTGTCCAACTTCTTCCCTTTCTTAAGAATGAAGCATTTACAACCAAAGACATGGAAGTGACTCACCTTGGGTGTGCGACCGTGCATCAACTCGTAACAGGTTTTCTTCTTGTGAACCCTGAGGTAGATCCTGTTCGACACATAGCACGCGGTATTGACCGCCTCAGCCCAGAACCTTCTCGGAGTCCTATGCTCGTCGAGCATCGTCCGAGCCATCTCGCACAAGGTCCTGTTTTTCGTTTCCACCACGCCATTCTGGGGAGGCGTATACGGACTCGAAAACTGGTGTTCAAGACCCAAGTCATGGCAAAAGGTTTCGAAGCGAGAGTTTTTGAATTCCGGGCCATTGTCACTGCGGATCGCTTGTATGGCATCTCCGTGCCTCTCGTTCCTTATCCTCAAGACAAGATCTCGAACAAAACCAAACGTCTCCCCTTTCTCTTCAAGAAAGAACACCCACGCATACCGAGAGTAGTCGTCCACCACAACAAGGACGTACCACTTCCCACCCGCAGATCGCACACGAGCTGGGCCAACAAGGTCCATATGGAGCAGCTCGCATGGACGCTCAGTCATCACATCAGTGAGAGGCGGGTGAGAAGCGGCTACCATCTTGGCATGCCTACACGGCGCACAAACCAACTCTTTCTCAAACTTCAACCGTGGCAATCCTCGGACCAAATTGAGTTTACTCAAGCGAGACAAAAGGTCAAAGCTCAAGTGACCCAACTTCCTATGCCACTTCCACAACTCACTCGAAGAACCAGCCAAAAAGCAACGCTCCACACCAGAAGACTGAGAGAAATCAGCTCGGAACACTTGACCATCAGGAACGACCATGCAAACTAGGTCCCCTCGAGAATCTAAAATCCAAGAACCACCAGGCCGAAACAACACCTCAAAACCCTCATCCAACAACTGGGACACAGAAAGCAAATTGAACCCCAGCGATTGAACAAGAGCAACCCACCTGAGAATGACCTTGTCACTTACCTTGATCTCACCTTCTGAAAGCACACACCCTCGCCCATTGTCCCCAAAGGTGATGTATGTCCTGGACACCACTGGGACGAGACTTGAGAACCACCCCTTGTCCCCGGTCATATGCCTCGAGCAATCGGAGTCAATCAACCAAACGTTCCTCAAGTCTCCCACCTGAAATTCAAAAGCGAGCACGTGAGTGAACAAACGACTCAGCACTGGGGTTAGTACCAAAAGAGTAAAACCAGTGCCGAGCCATTTGCTCCAAAGTGGGGTTAGCACAAACCAAATCATCACACCTATCAAAGCTACCACCACGGTAACCACTACGAGAGAACCAACCCTCTCTAGCTGGAGGAGGACGAAAACCACGAAAGGAAGACTGTGGACCATTCCTCCTCTCCATCACAAAGCTACGACTCCTCCTACCCTCGTATTGAGCACGAGGTGGAGAATGTCTAGCAAACTGACCACCTGCAGACTTTCCATACCAACCACCAGAACCACGACCGCCTGAACCAAACCGAGCATCCTCACGAGCACGAAAACCAACTCGCTGTCTGCCCAGACCTGCACCGGTCTGACCGGTGTAGTGCACCGGTCTGACCGGTGTAGCTCGGCCAGCAGCACCACCTGCTGCCTTTCGATCTCCCCAAGTCAGAACCGTCCTCACAATCGCCTTGGCCTTGGGCATCTGCATACGAGGCTCAAGTACACCATTGGAAGGGTGGTACTTGTTCTTATTAGCCCACTCCATTGCCATTCTCTCCTCACGCTTCCTCTTGAAGCAAAACTCGCCCTTGTGACCATCTCTCCCACAATAGTCACAATGAAACCGCATGGGCTTAGGTTTAGGCTTGGGATGGGGCTGCTCACTTGGTTTCTCCCCACTCGGCTTCTCAACCGGTTTCTCCTCACTAGGCTTCACACCCTCTTTCCCAAAGAACTCATTCCCCAAGTCACTCTTGAACTTGATGGGTTTTTGGAAATCATTAGTGGAGTGGGGGAATATGGGAGGATCTGGGGTTGTGTCAAGTTTGTTTTTCAGTGGGTTGGGCTTAGGAGCATAGGCATTTTTGTTGAAGGTTTTTGGTGGAGCTTGGATATCACCAGTCTTCTCTCCTCCCTCACCACTACACTCTCCAACCTTCTCCGAACCAAGCGCTTGCCCATCATAGCGCTTGTATGCCTCTATCATCATCCTAAGCTGAGGTTCATGCCCCGACAACCAACCCATCATTTTTCTCAACTCATCATTCTCATCCTGCAAGCGATCCACATAATGTGCAAGTTCCAGATTTTTCACAGCATGCACTTCACAAGTAGAGCAAGAAGTAGGAATAGACTCTTTTAACTTAGCCTTAAGCGAAACAGTGTAAGCATGCATCTCATCAATCTTTCCATGCAAAATAGGGCAAGAAGTGCAAAGCACCTAGCAAAGCAGGTCTAGATTTAAGCTCAGCCACTTCAACCCTAAGCACATCTAGTTCATCACAAGTAGAGGCATGCTTATCCTTAAGAGCAGTAAGATCAGCTAGGTACACAGAGCAATCACAGCAATCAATCTCATCAGAAACCACAGGAGAAGCCTTAAGCGAATCAATCTCAAGCTTAGCATCTAGGTTCTGGGTTTCTAGCTCAGCCACACGGTTCCTAGCATCTTCTAGCGAGGCCCTAAGCTCTTTCCTCATCTTCTTAGCCTCTTTAAGCATGTCATCACGATTATCAAGCAACTTGCCAAGATGCTCATTCTCCTCACGCAAGAAGGGAAGCTCGTCACGTACCTCATCCTCAGAGTCGGAGTCCGAGTCGCTCTGGTGACTCTTCTTGCTATCGGAGCTGCGTGCCATGCCGCAGAAGCCATCTCCCGCGAAGCAGCTCAACCCACTCAAGTTCTTGGACGCCTTCTTGTTCTTGCGCCGATCACCTTCATCTTCGCTGCTACTCGAGCTCGAGGAAGAGTAGGCGGAGCTGGAGTCGACGTCGCTCGCTCCGACCATCACTCGGGCCTTCCTGCCGCGGCCGTCCTTCTTCCTCGACCGTCGCTCGTCCTTGTGCTTGTTCTTTTGCTTGTGATCGCGCCTCGATCGGTACTTGCCGTCCTTGCTCGACCGGTGCTTGTACCCGTCCTTGTAGCTGTCCTTGTTCTCTGTCTTCTCCGGGCAGTCGGTGACGAAGTGTCCTGGCTTGCCGCACTGAAAGCACGTCCGTGCTGTCCTCCTTGTGTTCACCCGGTTCTCGTGCAGCCTCTCGAACCGCCTGGTCAGCAACGCCAGTTCGTCCTCTCCAAGCACGTCTAACTCCTCATCTGGCAAAGACATCAAAGAAGACAGAGAGTACATCCTGGAGGATGCGTTAGCATTAGACTTAGCCACTTTGCCACCGACGAGAGCAAGACTATGGGAGTCAGTTGGGCTCTCAAGACGGGCTGTCAAACCACGATCAACCTCAGCAGACTTGAGCTTCGAGAACAGCTCGTTCACCGTCAGAGTGGTGTACTTCTCGGACTCAAGAATGGCCTCGACCTTTCCATCCCACACTGTACGATCCAGCGCGTGTAAGAGCTTCACAGCTCTATCATGGTCATTGTACGGGAGGACGTCGACGTTAGCCCTCATGTTGTTCACAACCACCGTGAACCGCTGGAACAAGGCATCAATAGACTCACCGGGGAGATGAGTGAAGTTCTCGTACTCTCTCCGGTAAGTCGCATACAACCGTGCCTGAACCTCAGCATTCCCAACATGAGCATTCTTCAGCTCCAACCAAATCCTGCACGCCAAGTCCTCTGTCTGAACCCGATCGAATTCGGATTGACACAAAGCACGGTACAGGTAGTCGACCGCCTTGTTGTTGGCGTCGAACATGTCCCTCGATCCTGGAGCAAGGAAGTTCACAGGATGAACATAAGCTGTGTTCACCGTGACATCCCAAAGGATCTGACCCTTTCCGCGGAGGAACGCCGCCATCCGCCTCTGCCACATCTGGTAGTTCTTCCCATCGAAGTGCGGAGGACCCGAACCCCGTTCCTGGTACGCCATCTTTGGATCTTAGACTGGCTAGAGTCAATAAAGACCCGAACCGGCTCTGCTACCAATTGAAGGACCGATTAGGCGAACCAGAGAGGGGGGGAGTGAATGGGAGCCGATAAAAATTCTTCTCGAAGGAGATGAGAACTCCAACAAGACGAACACGGCTTCCAAAACACGTCTCCGACTCAACTACCCAAGTTGGCCAAGACCACGCAGCCACTGAAGTGCTACTGATCCTAGGAACCAACAACCACCTACACCTACTCGAGAACGCAGTGGAACAAGCAACTCGAGCACCACTGGACTACACCGGTCAGGCCGGTGAACAGCACCGGTCAGACCGGTCCTTGCTGGCAAAATCTGAGAACTTCCACAGAAGGCCCCTACACCGGTCAGGCCGGTGTAGCTCACCGGTCAGACCGGTCCAAGCCAGGAAATCCCAAATCCACCAAACAGACCTACTGAGCTCCAAAACGAACCAAACTCGAAACAGCAGCAACACGGGACAACAGGGAACTCACCAAGATGTTCACCCGAGCAAAACTCAACCAAGAGTCTGCACCGGTCAGACCGGTGTGAGGCACCGGTCAGGCCGATGTGACCTGAGCTGTCGGGATGAACAGCGCCCGCGGGTCAACTCCCCCAAATCCAACTCCCGATCTCCCAAATCGCTCCATGGTTTTGCACAAGGCTTCGGGGATCTCCCAAATCGATCCCCCAAATCCAACTCCCGATCTCCCAAATCGCTCCACGGTTTTGCACAAGGCTTTGGGGATAGTAGGAACACCTCTTGGGCACTCCATAGCCAAGATTTGGTCCACCAAAACTTGCTAAACTGAGAGGAATCGAAGAAATCCCACCAAGAACACCTCTAACCCTAGAGCCAAGAAAATCCCAAAATCGAGCCCCTTTGCTCACGGATTTGGGAGGGGAATCAAAGGGAAAAGAACCACGAAGGGTTCAAGCATACATCCCCCACCAAATCCCAAAGAGAAAGGCCTCGAAATTGCTCCAAGAAAATCGCCAAGAAAGGGCTCCAAAAATCACCAAAAAGGAGAAACGGGAAAGACACATCCAAGCCTTGAGGAACCACGCCGAATCATCTATACATACCAAAGAGGTTCATACAAGGTCTAGCTTGCCGCCCGATCATCCTTCCCTCTCACAAGATCTCACCATGAAGCTCTCAAGCTAGTCCTATGGAAATCCTAAGGAAAATAGGAAGGGAAAATAGGTAAACAAAATGAGCTAGGGTTCCAAGAGGTGGCTGCCATCCTCTCACCACTTGGGTTATATGGAGGCAACCGAAAGACTAAAATACCGTTACTAGCTAACTAGGGATACATGCCCCTCAAGGGCGAATTTGGAAGTCTTTGTCTTCGCACCATCGGACGGATGCCCAGCGACCGCAAACTTGCTTAGCCTCGACGCAAGCCTTGCGATCCCGACGCGTGTCCTCCACTTCGAAGATTCCGGACTGCGTCGTCGCACACCGGTCAGACCGGTGCTCCTCACTGGTCAGACCAGTACCCACCGGTCCGATGCTGCTGCACCTCCGTCTTCGGTTCTTTGTTCTTGGCTTTGTGGATCAACCAAGGAACCCAGTGGTTTTCTGGTGAACCACCGGAAACCCCGCGAACTCGGTGTAGCCTCCGCCAATCTCCAATCATGACTCGGCTCCCACGTAGTCCCGGCTCGACCTTGGTTTTGAGGCTCAACCAAGAAACCGTCCATGACTTCATCTTGCCGTTCTTGCCACCATGCGGCCCGCACTTGACCCCGCTGGCCACCGGGTCCCTCGAACCAAGCCTACTTGTCTTCTCCACACCTGGAGGCCTCACCGGCAACGACCTTTCGCGCTTGTTCTTCACCTGCACCAACACCAGTCAAGCCACAGCCTGCACCTGCAATACTTAGCCAAGAATCAGTCCACACCACGTTGTCAATCACTCAACACACCAGGAAGCGACCATCCACCGGTCCTCGAACCACACATGGCTCTCAGGTATCATGGGCAAGTCTTCTATTAATGATCAATTATAACATGTGAAGTGAATTAAAGCTGCATTGGCACCTTTTCTTCTTGCATGAAGGGCCATGGCTATGCGACGAAAAGAAGGTATGTGAGAAAGTCGAGCTCTATGACTTTAAATGAAGCGCTTTTCGGGATGTTTTTATTCCTTTCTTAGAGAGAATAAAGAATGGCACCATCTTATGATGATCAACTTGTGGCTAATTAATCTAAGTTTAATTTTCCTTTTTAGAACCACCATCATGTTCATGCTCATATTTATTTATTTGCATGCATTGCATTTTGTTATCAACGAGATGTTTCTTTGCATATACATGTTTTGCATATAGTTGGCTTGGTTGTTTTATATACTTAATGATGTATGATTCATTTTCCATGTTAATGCTTCATAAGGCCTTATGAGTATTTCCCTTTTGCAATCTTGTGTGAACGTGGTGTTTAAACATGATTGCGGACCATCATCATTACGTTCGATAAACCTTGCTAGCTTTTCATATGTTTTCATGTTGCATTGGTTAGTTTATAAGCTTTGCAATGCGCTTAGTTTTTCTTGTGCTATAAGAGTTATTGATCTAGGTATAGACATGGTGTTTTAACCCTAGATAAATCAACCTTTATGGCTATGGAGAAATTCGGCAACCTAGTTGTAAACATGGTGTTTAGAACTAGGTGAAAACATTGTCTTTGTTTATATGCTTTCCTATCATGTGCCTACACACCTTGCGCCACGTACACTCATTAGGTTTTTATTTCTCATTAGACTAATTATGCCACAAGTTAAGAGTCCTAGGAAATATTGTTGGATTGTTGGCAATTCTATCTACTCTCAATCGTCACCTTGGGGGTAGAATGTGCGTTAAAAATGTCTTGCAGGCAAGATAAAGACTCTCACTACAAGGAAATTGAAGGATGACTAAGATAAAAATGTTTTGTCTTCTTCTTCCATGCCTAGCAAAATGCTAAGCATGGGGGAGACCCTGAATCTTCAACACGGAAGTGCAACATGACGCTCTAGAAGATAGAATGATCAAGATCATTAACATCTCCGGATCAATGCATAAGAAGCTATTGATCTCATCAAATTTCTACGTGGTCTTGAAGGGAAAACACTGAATACTTTTGGATATTTAGAAGCCCCATGAAGTTACGATTCCAACAAATCAAGAATCAAGACAATAGGAGGTTCCTACAAGCTGTTATTACCGAAGCACCGAGTGCAACACGTCCTGAAATCAGTTTTGGACAGCACGCAGCGCTGAAGTAAAACGGACATAGCTCCCTTGTTTGAACTCCGTTTTCGATGAATGACCACATGTTGGAAAGGTAATTTCATCTTTTCAATAGATCTATATTTCGATATATGTTCTGTTCTGGACAGAAGGGAAATCCATGAAGAAGGGACAGCAAGGAGATGATGAGAACAAGAAAGAGGAGATGGTGATGACAACATTGAAGAGAAGGCGACCATTGACTCCATTAAGCATACATGATCAAATTTAGATGTTTAGGAGCATTGGAAAATCAAGACAAAAGCAAATCCACATACATGGAGATGTCGGGAGAAGATCACGAAAAAACTACAAAAGACGGTAACACCTCCATGGACCTTCTCTTTTCCGAACATAAATGCTTGTAAGTATGCCTTCAACCTTAGGTGCAACTTTTGTTTTTCCCTTTGAAAATAACATGGCTACTAGGAGGACAACCTAGATTTTCTTTTGATTTTCCATAAATAAGCATGACCATGTGTTCACCTCGATGTTTCATATTGCCTATGCTTATGGAAAAATGATGAAAGTTGCCGCTTTGTTTTACCTACATGAAGTTATACATGTCTTGGCTAATTGCTCTCTATAACATGATCTGATGTTAATTTAAATACCGGCTCTTTTATTTGTGGAGGTGAAAGGACTATACTCTCGACCCACATACATATCTTTGCTCTTTGATTTAAGTTTATGGATAGTCGGATAACTTGTTGTTTTTATGAAAACTTAACTTTTATGCTATCTACATATTTGTGATGCTCTTGCAAAGTTCTACCTACCAAAGCCATATACATATATTTTCTATGATAACAAAACCCGTAGATTGCAAACATATGTTTTGATGAGTTGGATTAGGATTGATTTCTATGGTTCGAGACTAAGAAACTGGTCATTCCTTTGTGTAACTTTTTCATGCTAGCCTTTTTGTCCATGCATTGTGGGTTTTCACATCGAAAATTTCACAAACCTCGTTGGGCATCCAACCTAAACCAAAAATATCTTTTTGTGATCACCTCCTTGTCCACAACCCAATTTGAGTATGGAGTAAAATTCTTGATGGAGATTCAAATATTCTGCAATTAAGATTATGGAATTTATGCTTACTTTAGCAGTCATTTCCCCCCTCTTTTATGCTTGAGGACGAGCATCATTCAAGCATGGGGGAGGAGTCATCACATCATCTCTGACAAATGCTGAGTAAGTATTATGTTGCAAAAGTTCTGAGGAGCAAAAGAAAAAAAATGAAAAATGAAAAAAAAATATGATGAGAAGAAAAGAAAAGAAAAGTAAGGAAAAAAGGAAGAAGAGAAAAAAAGAAAGGGAGAAAAATGAGAAGAGAAGAAAAAGGGGCTTGTTGACGGTGTATATGCGTATCCAATTTCATTTGGACTTGCAAGCGGACAGGTCCTCCGTCGTAGCCAAGGGACCCTTCTTCCCTCAAGTGTGAACCCAAGGTATCGAATCCGTGGAACAAATGTGTGATGCAAGAACCAATCTATTAAAGCCGAGAACTTTGATCTTCAAAGGGGAATCTTATGCATCTAATCTAAAGAACATCGTAAAAATGAATCTAATCTATGAAAACCGGAGGTAGTAAGAGATAGAGAGGGATAGGTAAAACCAATCTAGAGAGATTGGATCAAGCTCTTGTTGAAGTTCCAAACAAAGAAGAAATAGCCAAGTCGAATCTCATAAAAAGCATCTTTAAATCGTGGCTTCCCGTCCAACTCCGAAGACGCCCACCTTTTGGAGCCACCGTTCTGTCACAACGCACTCCTATTCGTGCAGGTTAGCCTAGGGCGAGTCCAAAGGACAAGTTGAAATCTCTTGGAAGGTCAGGCATGCACCTCTAGCCACCACGGCTACAAGAACACCCTCTATGATCTATCTCGAGAATAGATCTTAAAGTAAGAAAAGCCAATTGAAATCAAAGTCGTAGAAGAAGCACTTGATCGCTAGAAATCGGATTGCAACTTGATAATTCAACATAGTACATGATACATAAACAAGATCATCACCGGGATCCTACCTTGATCTTGCTCTTAGCTCCTGGAACTCCGATGTGGTCTTCCTTGCAAGGTTCCCACGTCGGCTAGGGAAACCCTAGACAACTAGCTCGACCCTCTCCTCTCCAGAATGGTGCCCCTCTCTTCTCTGCTCCTCGGCGGCGAATGACGAATGAGTTGATGCGTGGCTCTTGGCCAGGGGGCTATAAATAGTCCGAGAGGCGGCTAGGTCAAAGGGGGTCACGAATGGACCCAGAAATGGGCTGGGCCGACCGGCCTGGGCCAGCCAGCCTGGGCCCATTCTGGCCCATCTCGTGGCCTCCTTCCACGGTGATGCTTCCCGTGTCTTCTAGAACGTTCTCCCTTCTGCATGTGGGCCCTTGACGTCAGTTTCTCCGCGGTTTAGATGAAGCTCCTTGTCCCGCAAGATTCAGCATTTTCTGTTCAGGTCCTCAGAGTTCTCCGTCTTCACGGGTTGGTCCTTGGGCTTCTTGGAGTCATGTTTACTTCATTGCTTGACTTGTGCTGGGCTTCAAGGTCTTGTCACGAGGTGCTTGATGAATTTTACTCGGAAGTCTTGCTTTCAACGCTAAATTCCTGCATAAACATCAAACTCCAAAACCAACATGCACGAACGAACTTGTTATATCCAGGGGGTTAGTACCAATGGATAAGATATAAAATTCATGCCAACACCGAAGGTAAACTCATGGCTAGGTTGACGGAAATTCACCGTCAACATCTCCCCCATGCTTAAACCTTGCTCGTCCTCGAGTAAGCCTTCGATGGATATCAGCGTTGCCCTTCATTGCTCAAACCCTGCACTTGATCATACACGAGAAAACATAATGCTCTCAAATGTTTAGTTTATTAGAGTTCCATAGAGTACTAGCCTTCATCCTTATGGAGGGTGGATATTAATTAAGCTCATCCCACAAGTATTAAACATGCTCCCAAAAATTCAAATGGATCTCAGAAATTTTGAAATAAAGAATGAGATGAAAATGAGCTAAACCAAGTTCAAAAATTTAAACCACCTTGCATCTTGCTCATGAACTCTCATCTCATCTTATCTCGCAAGCCTATTTCTTCTACTCCTTTCCCTCTCAAAACATATATAAGTGGTGGGCTTTATGTGGAGCTCTTTGGGAAAGTTTAGTCCTATCAAGATATTATAAATGAGATGTTGTCAAAACAAGACAAGCTTCTCATGGTCTTACCGAGACTCATCAAAAAGGTCATTGGAAAATAATGTTATATCAAGGAGGGGGAGAGAAAAATACACACACTTTGAGATAGGTGGACATGTGCAAATGGCAAAGAGTGATCCCGAGGCACAAAGGAAGTCCTCGTTATCGGATTGCACATGGTTGGAAAGATGAGTTTGGATCTTAAATCTTGAAACTTTTGAAATTCCTAATGCATTTAGAGAACCAGGGAGTTCACTTTATCTCATATTTTTTCTTTTCTCATACATATTTTTCTTTATCTCTTTTTTTTCTTTATACTCTTATTTTTTTTATTTGCTCCCCATGAACTCTAAATTGCATTGTACCTACCTCCTCCCCCATGCTTAGACGTTTGCTCATCCTCGGGCAAAGAGGTGATAGAGATAAGGTAGGTGCTAGAAATATTTTTCCTTTGGAGAGATACTTGAAATCTTCGATCTTGGCACCATCTTGTAATCTTCCTTGAATTGACGATCCATACTCAATGATAGGTTGTGGTCAAGGAGATAAACACAAAAGATGATATTTTGGTTTTAAGGGTGGATATCCGCTGAGGTTTGTGAAATCTCCGATGTGGGGATACACAATGCACGGATACAAGGGCTAGCAAAAAGATAGATACGCAAAAACGGAATGACCAGCTTCTTAGTCTCGGGCCAGAGAAATCAAGGCCTGAAATAACTCACCCAAAAAATAAATCTTGTATACTAAGTTTTTACACTCAAATATATATATGGCTTTGGATAGGTAGAGCAACATGCAAGAGGTATTAATGACAAGGTTAGCATTACTTTTAAGAACAAAAATAAATCATCTTTAATCCATCTAAAACTTGAGAGCACATAAAACACTATGGGTCTTTATTTTTATCATAACCTCCGCAAAAGATTAAGCTAGCATTTAGATAATTTCAGATTTGTATTTTAAGAGAGCGTTAGCTTAATCATGCATAAAACAAGTGCAAAGATAAACAAAGCGGCAACTATCATCATATATCAACATGGCACAAACTTTGTATCTTTGCCAAAGGTAAAAACAAGGTGGTGATTTTATTCATGATGAAAATAAACACTAACACACATGCTGAAAATTAAATAATAAAAAACTGAAAACACTACGCATACATAGGCGCTTACAAGCTGAAAATTAAAGAAAAGGGAAAAGGAAAGATTAAACTAAAGCTCCTCCTCTCTCTAATCTTCCGCCGGTAGTAGATATTGATAATCTTGATTGTTGTACCCTTCCTCATAATAGGATTGCACCGCTCCTCCTATGAATTGCTCCGGCGGTGCTAGGTGAAGACATCCAAGCTCAAAGGCGATGTTTGCATTTCCTTCACCCATTTGACTTGCATTGGTTTGGATGGCTGCAATATTTTGCATGTTTCTTGCAGCGTATCCTCCAATGATGGCCACACTTTGTTGTGGTTGAGGAAGGTGTGCATATTGTTCCGCAAAGACCACGTTGGGTACCGCAGAATTTGGTGGGGGCATGGCTGCACCACTCCCCCATGCTTGCATTGGTACACCACCGTAGTATCTCGGCGGTGCCAGAATTCCTCCAAATGGTGGCACATAATTTTGTGGCGCACCTTCTTCTTGGGCTGTGGAAGAACCTTCTTCTATAATCCTTCCTCTCTTGTTCTTCTTTGCCGGCACAAGAAGTCCTTCCTCTAACCAATCTTCTTTCCCCTCAAGAAAAAGTCTTAATCTTGCATCCGGTAGAGGTAAATTCACCTTGACCAATTTGAAGCCTCCTCTCTCATCTCCACATAGGCTAGTAATGGGGCTTACCTAGCATCCGTCAACAAGCCCCTTCACTTGTGCCTCGGGATCATCCATTTGCCACTTGCACATGTCCAACTATCTAAATGTGTGAGTTTCATCCCTATCTCTTTCCAACATTTTTTTCCGTGGCCTTTTTGACGAGTCTCGGTAATTCCAGTAGATCTCTCTCTTAATTTGACAATATTTCGGATGTATGTTTTTCTAGGATTGTTTTTAACCTACCAAGCTCCACATAAGCCTTCCACTATCACATAAGAGTATAATAGGTTGAAAATAATCTAGTATAGGCTTGAGTGACTTGATGAGATGAGTGTTTCCATGAGCTTTTGCAAGAGATTTTCACTTATGTTGGATATGCATCTTTTTGAAAATTCTTCCATGGAACAAGGTAACAGCTTGAAGTTCACTTAAGTTTGAGAGCATCGTGTTTATTA
Source organism: Cenchrus fungigraminus (assembly GCA_036936925.1). Lineage (NCBI taxonomy): Eukaryota > Viridiplantae > Streptophyta > Magnoliopsida > Poales > Poaceae > Cenchrus > Cenchrus fungigraminus. The sequence goes on along the minus strand of CM072778.1, from coordinate 39,421,667 downwards.
AATGTGGCTTGTTCTTTATTGTTAGTTTATCTTCCATAATGAAAAGAAGCCGGTCACAACTTGAACTTTAAAAATAAATTCTTAAGAGAGAGCAATTTTCCTCGTCATGAATGACTTAGTGCAGGGACAACATTGGAAGGCAATGCTGATTTCCCTTTTAAGCAAGGATCACTTACTCGAGGACGAGCAAGGTTTAAGCATGGGGGTATGTTGACGGTCGATTTCCGTCAACCAAGAGCACTTGTTACACTTTGGTTTGAGCTTTGAATTATGACTAACCCGCCACTAGGCATACTAATGTTGTAACAAGTTCACACTTGCATGTGGTTTTTGGAGTTTATTGTTTACGCAGGAAATCAACGTTAAAGAGGAGACTTTCGGGATAAGTTCATCAAGCACTTTATGAGAAGATCATGAAGCCCGTCACAAGTCAAGACACGTGATGAACATGACTCCAAATGGACCAAGGACCGAAGCATCAACACGTAAAACTCTAGGGACTAGGAGGTTTACCAACGAGATCAACTCAGCCCGAGAGATATTCTCACAACCCAGAACAGTATGATCTTTCGGTGCAGATTCGGAGACTTAAACGGCCTCTAATGGCAAAAGTTTGACTACCAAAGTTGTGGGCCTCGACGATACCTTCAATTTGGATATGTGGAAGGCCTAATTCAGGTCAAGGAGCTAGGAGATATGGCCCCCGAAATGCCAGCTGCGCAGACAAGTCCGAAATCAGACAGATTATCTTCTGAGGCTGTTTTGGGATCTTATCTTCGTTTCCAAGGAAAGCAATGAATACCAAAGTTAGAGCTAATTTCGTGGCACACAACCTGGACACCGAATTTGCATTATTTGGTGTCCGCACATGGGAGATATGGGGCCGACAAGGAAGGTCTGCGAATCAGGAAAATCTGGATGAGGCTCAGTTTATGGAAATCAAGTTGGCTTCTCTCCCAAGGAAGATCTCGTGCAAGGCAAGGTGGAGCACGCCCCAAGACTCCCCAAAGGCATAAATACAACCCCTAGGTGCCCAAGGAGGGGTTACCATTCAGATCCAATCATTCTACCGACGCCATTCACCAGAAAGCCGCCGCCGCAAGATGAGGGAGAGAGTTGGATGAGCTCATCGCAAGGATCAACGCCGGCGGAGGGAAGGAAGCAAGAGGACGACTCCAAGCTGCTGTCCTAGGGGTGTTCCCAAGCTTCATCGCCGCCATCTCCATCGACGACGTTCTCCGGAGTCTCCATCACCCTTATGTGCTTCAATCCGTGTAAGATGATGGGGTAATGCCTCCGTTTGTCCCTAGGGTTAGATGGATGCATGATATGTAATCCACACATGAATCTTATGCCTATTGATGCTTTGTGGTCTGTGTCTTTGCGAATGCTTTGTTTACATATGTTTGCGCAACATGTGGTCTTAGTAGGGTTTGTGGTAATTAATCGTGGTGATTAGCTTAACCCTATGGATGCTTAGGTATAGATGCGGTTATATGTGAAAGTGTTTGATTACCTTGCGTAGTGACAGTACGGTGGAGGGAAAAGGCTTAGCGGCCGCATAACCGCCATGAAGCTAGTGAAGGCACACTACAAGGTTTTGTAACAAATGCAACGCTTCTGAATTGCAACGCCTAAAATTTGGTTGCTAGAGATGGTTGTATTGCAACCATTCTAAAAAATGGTAGCGATACATGCCTTTAATAAAACGTTTTTCAAGTCGTTGCGAACCTTTGTTGCATTTGGTGGATGATATTGCAATGGTGAAAAATGGTTACAATAGAATTGATTTTCGTTGCAATTATGTGGTAGTACTGCAACCACGTTTGCGTTAGTTGCATTTGGTTGTGACTATTGCTACGTTTGTTTTGTGTTGCATAAAATTTCACAAGCGTTGCAAACGCTAGATGCTTAATGCAATGAGAACTTTGATAGGCGAAGCAAAAGTGGTTCGCAATTGCAACACTGTTTTGGGGTTGCAACTGCTATAACTTATTGCAATGAGGACTCTAGGGGGCGAAGCAAAAGTGATTCTTAATTGCAACGCTTTTTGGGAGTTGCAACTGTTACATGCTTATTGCAACGAGAACTAGTAGCCGAGGCTGATTTGGATTGGGCCTTGTATATGATATATTATGGAAAAATACAATTCATAGTAAAAATGGAACTTGGCTAATTTTGAATTTAGATTTTATTCTAATTATTAATTTTGAGAAAGAAGTTTGAATTGGTGGGGAAACAATCTATCATTAGAGACAAAATAGAAAAAATAAAAAAAAGCGCCATGGTATGGAATTGAACAAAGGACCTCAATACTACACTAGTATCTAACTTACCACTACACCATTATTATGTTAGTGTTAGCTAGCATCGTTCAAGCATTTTTCATGTTTCTATGTGGTCAGCTTATAGTAACCTTATAGATATTAAAATACAAATGTTACTTTACAAGATTCTATCAGTTAGTTACACTTGGTACGGTCCCACCAGCTGGTCCCACCTCGACCACGTGGCACTGCAGTCCCACTTTAACAACATTTGAAGCAGTAAATGATTTTAGATGGAAATGTCATAAACATAAGAGTTATAGAACTCATCAAGATCTACACTTTGTATCATGATCTTTTTTGCATTTGATAGATTTTGAACGATTCAAATTTGAATTTCAAAAATTTACAAAGAAAAATCAATTTTTGAAACCTTAGATGGTTTCAAATTAGTTTTTGTTTTCTTTTTAATGCAACACCGAAAAACTGTTGCAATAGGCCTAAAATGGTTGCAATAGACACAATGCTAGGAAACCAAACAATTTTTAAATTGTCACCGACCGCGATTGCCATGTCACCCAGCCCGACCTTGAGGATGTGTCGATGCGGTCCCACCTTAGGACGTGGTGATGCGGTCCTACCAACGGCCCCCCCTAAAAAAATAGTAATTAAATATGTATGCGTAGGCGAAAAAATCGAAAAAATAAAAATTGTGTGGATTCCGGTTTGAACTATGCACCTCCTACTTCAACTAAAGCACTTTTACCACTACACTACATAAGATTTTGTGTTTTTCCATTGCATTCAACATTTTTGTACTTAGTTTTGCCACCGGCCAACTACGGCCGCGCTCGGCCGAGCCTCGGCCGGTCGTGCCACACCGCGGGTGAGCCACGGCCGGCTACGCCACGGCCCCGGCCGGCCGCAGCCTCCCACACCACGCAGCAGCAGAGCCCCGGCCGGTCGCAGCCAGCCGCACGGCGGCCCCGGCCGGCTGCGCCCTGGCCGCGGCCGGCCGCACCCTAGCTGCAGCAAGGCCGTGGCTGGCTGCACCCTGGCTGCACCAAGGCCGTGGCTAGGCGAGCCCCCATAATCCACTCATGAAGTTCATTAAGATTTATTGGACAGCTCTTATTTTGGTCATTTGTTCATCCAACAAAATGGTAATACCATTGTTCACAAAATTTACATGTGTCACTTATACTTATGAAACCATATGAGTGAGATGTAAAATTTTTGTTTTCTGTCTAATGCAACACTAAAAAAGTGTTACAATAGGCCTAAAATGGTTGCAATAGACACAATGCCAAGAATTTAATTGCCAAAAAATGCCTGCTTGGGGATTGAACCTGAGACCTTTGGAACAAAAGTGACGTGTGCAAACCATTAGGATAAGAATTAGTTTATGTTGTATTAGGGTGTGTTATTTCTTTTTATTAATTGAACTGCAATAGATCTTTTAAAACAAATTTGAAAAAATATGTGGCTATACAACACATTTTGGCTCCCTAACCATCCAATAAAAGTTTCAAACGATTTCGACAAAGTAATACTATACATCTTTCACAACTAGGAACATATCTCACTTCGCTATATAGGACTATGTGAGCTATATATGTCTTTGTAAGGGATATTCAACAAGTCTTTATCGAAATCACTTGAATTTTTTATGTGACTCTCATACACCAAAATCATGTGGCTACATAACTTTTTAGATTTTTCTAGCCACTTTAGGATATTTTCACATTTATTCCTTAGTAATTCAATAAATAATTACAGTAATAGCAAAACTTGATCAGAAAATTTTATAGATTCACCCAACAACATATTTTGGCTCCATAACCATCTCATAAAAGTTTCAAACGATTTCGACAAAGTGATAATATACTTCTTTCACAACTAGGAACATGTCTCACTTAGCTACATAGGATTATGTGAGCCATATATGCTTTTGTGACAACTCTTTATCGAAATCACTTGAATTTTTTATGTGACGCTCATACTCCAAAATCATGTGATTACGTAAATTTTTAGATTTTTCTAAACACTTTATGATATTTTCCCATTTATTCCATAGTAATTCAATAAATAATTACAGTAATAGCAAAACTTGATCAGAAAATTCCATAGATTCACACAACAACATATTTTGGCTCCATAACCATCCCATAAAAATTTCAAATAATTTCAACAATGTGGACTATACATCCTTTAAATCAGGAACATCTCTCACTTAGTATGACTTTGTGAAGATGTGCATCACCACTTTCTCAGAATCAATTAAACCTTTTTTGTCGACACTTATACACCAAAAGGAGGTGTCCCTCCAAGTTTTTTGAATTTTTTATGTAGTTAAGGGTATTTTAACATTTACTCTTTAGTAAATCATAAGCTAATTACAGTAATAGGTAAAATTGGTCAGAAATTCGCAATGATGCACACATCATCATAATTTGGCTCCATAAACATCCCATTAAAGTTTTAAATAATTTCTACAAAGTGGTATTATTTTAAAGTTTGTAATAAAGCAATTCATCAAATATTCATACAATTATTAACCTTATTCTGAAAATACAAAGGAAATACATTAAGCAGAACGGACCATGACCAACCTCAACGTGGCCCAAACCATGAAATCCGAAGGCCCAACTTGACCTGTGCTCGATCTGAACCATCCAATCAAGATCAACGGTCAAGATCCAACCCGCAGTGAATAAAAGATCTAGTGTTAGCCTCCCACTATAAACCCTAGGCCATTTTCTACCAACCTCTTTGTTCTTTGTACTCACATCTCGCTCTCACATGGCAGGGCAGGCAGCCGCCGCTCCATCGGCCTCCCACCGGCATGACAGCCAGGTGTGGCGCTGCCGACCTAAAACGGCGTGAGTGCCAGTTGCTGCGCCGCTGCTCTCTTTCGGCCTGGGGCTGGGTGGGTGCGATGAATCTAAATCGGCGTGAGGGCCTTGCGGCGGCAGCGCCCTCGATCTGCTGGCTTGTGAGGTTGCTCGTGCCGGCCTGTGCGTATGGTGTGGGGAGTAGGAGAGGAGATGACGCTCCCTTGATGAGGAGCGTTGGATCCAACGAGTCTGCCACCAAGACGGTCGTGTGATGGGTGCTACTTTGTGTGTTCGCTACTGGCAATCTCTTACTATACTCCTAAAAAGTATGAAAGTAAGGCAAAAATCCGATCCTACTTTTGCTAGGGCAAACACGCGCTTGCCCTCTTCGCATCCGCGCGTTCACCCCGCGCGCCTCTACCAATTGTTGGCAAGAGAATTCCTTCCTTTGCCCAAAAATAGTTGCTGCTTCCTTTCTTGACCCTCGAAAGTTGTTTCTTCCTTATTTGGCCTCGAGGTAAAATTTCATCCCTTCGATGACACTATCGTGACTTCCATCAGCCAGCAACGTTAGACACCCGTGCCAGCGTTGTCAGATTTTACATGGGCGGCAAAAATACCCCTGCCTCGTAGTCAAACCGAAGCGATCCCAGAAGACCGGAACGAATCGACCCCTTCCTGCTTCACCCTGTCACCCGAACCCTAGAACTCCACCAGGCGGCGGCGGCACATGGAAGGCGAGGAAGGAGTGCCGGCGGATGGGGGCCCCGACGGCGAAGCGGCAGCGGCGGCTTCCGCGGTCGTGGATGGCGGGAGTGTTGGGGCTGCGTCTGCGAGCCCCGTCGGGCTGGATGCGGCGGCGACTGCTGCCCCTGTCGGCCTGCCCGCGGCGGCGTCCGATAGCCCCTTTGGGCTGGCTCCGGGCTCCACATGAGCGCAACCTCCACAACCTCCCTGCCTCACTATCGACCCCGCTGCCGGCGGGCATGGCCTGATTTTTCTCAGCCGCCGCGCCTCCTCCCCACAGCCACATCTTGACGCGCCCACACGCCCGGCAAGGAAGCGCCGCCGGCGGCGGCACGCGTCATAGCTCGCGAAGCTGGAGGAGCTCGTGGAGTCGACAGATCCATCCGCGCTCACTAGATCCGCGGACCCGGATCCCCCCTGCCTGGCGTCGCCTCGGCGACATCGGCGGCGGTTGCGCTGCCCTACGAGGACGTCGCACACCGTACACATCCCGCTCGCCTTCCTCTTGCCGACGTCCTCCCTGGAGCGCATGAAGATGCTCGAGGAAGACTCGGTCTCGACCTTCGCCGGAGCTCGTCCCAACTACGCTTCCTGCCGCCGCCGCAGTCCAACATCGGGAGGAAGCAGACCCCGCGGTCGTCGATCCAAGCGAGATTGTGGACAGCATGCAGACGTGCGGCTACACAGCAGCACGACGCCGCAGGTGGGCGACGACGCGTTCTGGCGGGTGAGGTCATCTACCATTCGCCGCTGCAGCACCTCGACCCCTTGACCTCAGTAGTCTACCTCACTTGGCTCACTTGCTTCTCACCAACATCGTGCCTCCGATCCCTTGGGGTCTGACGGATCCCAAAGTTATGCACCTTGATATTTCTACTGTCAGTTTCATTTTCAATGTCCATCAATTCGAAACATCATCTTGGAATTCCAGTGATAAATACTTCTTGCAGCTGTGGAGAATTTTCGCAGAATTGCAACGCTTGCATCATCCTTGCTGGTACAGTACTGTGGTCATCATTTGCCTTCTCTATGACTATGACGTTGCTCCATTATGTGCCCTGCTTGGAAGCGTTGACCTCCTGGGCAGTGAACATTAAAAGGAAATTGAAAAATATCTTCTATTTAATGTTCACTATTCCTTTTTACCCTCTTATGTGCTAATTGTTTAATGTGCTAATTCCTACAAAAAAACCAATATTGTGGATGATATGAACTAGCTGCTACACGGAGTTAAATTTAATATGTGCTACATTTATGCATGGTTTATTTTAATCAATATTATTGCTGTTTTTGTATGAACTTTTTAGCCAAAACTTATTCTATCACACTACCGGAAACCGGCCCTTCACCGTGAGCCAGGACCTTCGCCGAGAGCCAAAAGCCCGGCTCTCGGCACAGGAGCTCTTCGCCGAGAGCACTAGGAACCGCTCTCGGCGAAGGTATGGCCCACGGCGCAGAGCTCCTTCGCCGAGAGCCTCGGGGCTCCAGCTCTCGGCGAAGGGCCGGCCCACGGTGCAGGTGTTCTTCGCCGAGAGCGCTGGGGCCAAGGCTCTCGGCGAAGAACCCAGCTGACGGCGCCACCTTCACGCCGTCACGGCCGCCCCCCGTCCGTCAAATTCGCCGAGAGGGAGACCTCCTTGGCTCTCGGCGAAGAGGTACCCACGGTGCAGGAACCACCTTCGCTGAGAGCCTACCCTCTTCGGTGAGTGTATTCTCCCTACTCACGGCGAAGTTTTCAAAAAAAACATTTTCGAGTTCAAACTTTTTCCTTGCTCAACATACACTCATACAATGTACATGATCAAAATTGACGCCATTTTGTCTTTGTTTGCTATATTTAACAATTTCACTTCTTTCTATGTATTTTTTTCTTATACGTCCGATATGAACTGCAAGTGCATAAAATCATAGAGTAAATTTGTTCGAAAAATGATATTCATGTTCATGAGACATCTCTAAGACTATGTACATGAAATGAAGCTAAATTTTCTAGCATTTGGTTCTCGTATCATGATGAAGATCGTGTGGTAGAAAGGTAAAAAAATTATATAAAATTCAAATGAAGTTTAAAAATCACGAATTTTGTCGAGTGGTCATGATATCATACATAGAGATTGTGATAAATAGTAGAGAGCGTTTTGAACAATTTGACACGTACGCTCTTTAGAAACCGGAACATCTCACGAGAAGTTTCAGAGAATTTGAACTAACATCACTAGGTTTGGTCTCTTGGTGAAATTTCATTTTGAATTTGAGTACAACAACTTTTTTATAAGCAATACACAACATATCTAGTGACATGTTAAGTTTTGGCGAAATTTTGAATTTGTTTGCTATTTTTAAATAAAATTTGATGAAAATAATCTTCGGCAAGTGCTCGGCTCTCGGCGAAGAGGGGTTCTTCGCCGAGAGCCGAGCCACGTGGCTCTCGGTGAAGGTGGGGTGCGGCCCACCGCTCCAAATTTTTTTTAAAAAAAATTTAGGCCTCCAACCTCCCGTGAGGCAGCGGCCCACGCGTGGGGCCCGCTCGGGGGCTTCGCCGAGAGCCGCGCATCTTGGCTCTCGGCGAAGGTGAATTTTTTTTAAATTGATGCAGCGGCCCGCGCGTGGGGCCCGCTCGGGGGCTTCGCCGAGAGCCTCGCATCTTGGCTCTCGGCGAAGGTGTGGGGTGCGCGGGGCCGTTAGCTCTGCGGCGGCGCATGGGCCCGCTCCTAGGCTTCGCCGAGAGCCTTGGATCTTGGCTCTCGGCGAAGGATGGCCCCTGGCCCGCTGTCAGTCACACACACAACACACACCACACCACACACCACGCACACACGCCAACACACAGACACACGCCACGCACACACGCGTCGCCGCACTGCCGCCGCCGTCGGGGCTCGCCACCGCACCACCGCGCCCCGCCGCACCGCCGACCCAGCCCCGCCGCACCGCCCCCGCGCCACCGACCCTACCCCGCCGTGCCGCCGACCCAGCTCCACCGCACCGCGCCCGCGCCACCGACCCTGCCCCGCCGTGCCGCCCCAGCCCTGCCGCACCACCACGCCGCGCTCGCGCCCCGCCCCCGCCGTGCCACCGCGCCGCGCCGCCCGCCCCACCCCTCGCTCCCCTGCCGCCTCCCCCACCGCGGCCACCCCCTCCCCTGCCGAGAGCCACCCCGAGGAGGAAGAAGGCCGCCTTCCGGAGGGGGAAGAAGGCCGGAGGAGGAAGTTCAGGACGGGGAGAGGGAACCCGCCACCCTGAGCCCCGGTCGGGCCTCGCCGGCTGCCAAGGAGAAGGAGGGGGAGGAGGAGGAGATGGAGAAGGCTGACGGGGAGGAGGATGGTTAGGAGACGTCGGAGCATCCATTGTCACAGCCACATCGGGCGCCGTTGCTTCACCCTTGTGAGTGCACTCTTGATCTCCTCTCGATTTCAGTAATTTAGTTACAAATTAGTGATGGAATTGTAGATATAGAATTTGAACTTGTCATGCCTCTCAATTTGAATTGTAATACTTGTCAATTTGACCACGTGTCGTGCTGCACCACATGTCATGTGTCCGGCCATCGAGCCGTGAGAAGAAATTTTTTGTGTGGCCCGACCTTCGTGTTGTGGCTTTTCTTGCAGGTTTTGAAAACCTCACAGAGAGGGGAGGTGCTATTGAAATTTTTAATTAACACTATTATGTTCATTTTTTTTCAGGAGTTGAGCACCGAGCCACCGACCTCCGCCATCGGATTCCCGCTGCCTTCCTCCATCTTCTTCAAGCCAGCTAGGTGAGACATCGTCTTCAAGGCACATGTGATTTGTTCGGCCATCGAGCCGTTGGAAGGAAACCCGTCTGTAGCCTGGCCTTCGTGCTGTGGCTTTTGTTGCAGGTTTTGGAAACCTCACCTACAGGGGAGGTGCTGTCAAAATTTATATTTGACACTATTATGTTCATTTATTTCAGGTTCCCGGTGCCTTCCTCCGCCAGGGGTCCGTAGCTGCAGCCGCCCTCGTCTTCAGCCCAGCAAGGTGAGGCAAATTTCATTCTCTTTACATATGACGTCGTAGATCGCGAAACCTAGTTAGGCGTCTCCCGTTCGGAAGAGATACAGTTTGAAATATGCAAAACTTTGCATATTTATGGCTGTATCTGTTTCGAATTGTCCACGTTTTTTGGACAGCCCGTGGATGCGTAGATGGGGTTAGTTTCTATGGTCTACTCCGATCCGAGACAGAGTTTCGGCAGCGCCTCCCCGTTGTTCTCCGGATACACAATCTCCCTAACGGGACGTGTATTTGGAGAACAGCGGGGAGGTGCTGCCGAAATTCTGTCTCGGATCGGAGTAGACCATAGGAACTAACCCTATCTACGCATCCACGGGTGGGATTAGGACCTATCTTTACCTATTAGAATGTGTAGACATCGTGTAGATGATACAATGTATTTTATATGACTCGCTGATATGATAGAGAATGGGTGACCGTGAGTGGATGTACAACGGATGGGCACCAAATGGTCGTTTGACACAAGAATGGATTGACAATGCTCAAGCTTTCATGGATGAAGCATTTAGAAAGGTTAAAGGGCCTAAAGACAGTAAAACGATATGGTGTCCCTACGGCAAGTACGGAAACTCGCACAAAAGGACAAAGGAGGTCATGGCAGCTCATCTCCACAACTTTGGTTTTACGAGAGACTACTCCAAGTGGACCTTTCATAGTGAAACCTGTCGTATGAGATCTGAGGCCGTGAGACAACGCATCAGAGAACTTGATGGTGATGCTGGAGTAGCAGACATGATAGATGACTTTCATGAAGCACATTTTCAAGGAGAACGTCCAGAGGAGGAGCCAGAGCCAAGCGCAAAGGCGTATTATGACATGTTGGCTGCAGCACAAAAACCCCTTCACAAGCACACCAACCTATCTCAACTAGACTCCATCGGCCGCCTAATGGCCGTAAAGTCCCAGCATAACCTGAGTCGAGAATGCTTCGATGCTTTGGTGACTGTTTTTGGCGACATGCTTCCCGGAGATCACATTTTGCCGAAGAACATGTATGAAGCCCAAAAAGTCCTTCGTGCACTTAAGATGCCATACGAGAAGATACATGCTTGTCCGAATGGATGTGTCTTATTCAGGAAAGATCATGAGAAAGCCACGCACTGTCCGAAATGTAAAGCGTCTCGGTACATTGAGGTAGACTCTGGTGAGGGTCGTCCAAAGACACAGCTCACGACCCCAGTGAGTGTCCTGCGGTACCTCCCGCCCATACCGCGGATCCAACAGATGTACATGACTGAGGAATCTGCGAAGCAAATGACTTGGCACAAAACGGGTCGCCGATACAGTGATAACCTTACACATCCATCCGATGCTAAAGCATGGACAAAGTTTGATGAGAAGCATGCTGACAAAGCGGGAGAGGCTCGCAATGTACGTGTTGCGCTGGCGACAGATGGGTTCAATCCTTACGGAATGTTAGCTGTCCCATACACTTGTTGGCCCGTGTTTGTAATCCCCCTCAATCTACCCCCCGGCATCGTCTTTCAACGGCAGTACATATTCGTGTCGTTGATAATTCCTGGATACCCGGGAGATAATATGTGTGTGTACATGGAGCCTCTTATTGATGATTTGCTCAAGGCATGGAATGAAGGGGTGGGGACATACGACCGAGCTACGAAGACAAACTTCAAAATGCACGTGTGGTACATGTACTCCTTGCATGACATGCCGGCTTATGGGTTATTTTGCGGCTGGTGTGTCCACGGGAAGTTCCCTTGCCCAGTATGCAAGGCAGCTCTGATGTTCATTTGGTTGAAGAGAGGTGGGAAGTATTCTTCATTCGACAAACATCGACAATTCCTCCCTCTTGACCATCAATTCAGACGAGACACAAAGAACTTTATGAAAGGTGTCGTAGTTAAAGATCCACCCCCGCACATGATGACTGGTGCCGAGGTTCAAGCTCAGGTAGACGCTCTCGTGCTCAAAGAAGGAGAACGTCGTTTTGTGGGATATGGTGTGCAACATGCCTGGACTCAGAAGTCGGGCTTGTGGAGGCTACCCTACATGAAAGATCTTCATCTTCCACATAACATTGATGTGATGCACACCGAAAAGAATGTTGCCGAGGCACTATGGGGTACAATCATGGACATACCGGAGAAGAGCAAGGACAATGTTAAGGCTAGAGTCGATCTAGAAATGTTATGCGATAGGCCAAAGCAAGTCATCCCGAAGCCTGTACCGGGCAAGAAATGGAAAAGGCCTAAGGCTGATTTCTTCCTTAATAGGAAACAAAGGAAGGAAGTACTAGAATGGATCCAAAATTTAATGTTCCCTGATGGGTATGTTGCGAATCTGAGGAGGGGAGTCAATTTAACTTCTCTAAAATTAAAGGGGCTGAAAAGTCATGACTACCACATTTGGATCGAGCGGCTTCTTCCGGTGATGGTTCGAGGCTATGTGCCTGAGCATGTGTGGCAAGTGCTAGCAGAGTTGAGCTATTTCTTCCGTCAGCTTTGCGCTAAGGAGTTATCTCGTGCTGTGATTGACAAACTAGAACAAATTTCACCTGTGTTGCTCTGTAAGCTAGAGAAGATCTTTCCACCCGGCTTCTTCAACCCGATAGAACATATGATTTTGCACCTCCCGCGCGAGACACGATTGGGGGGGCTCGTGCAGAACCGTTGGTGCTATCCAATTGAGAGGGTTTGCAAGGTTCTTCGAAGCACATGTAAAAATAAAAATAAAATTGAAGCTTGCATTGCAGAGGCACAAATTCTGCAGGAGGTGTCAAACTTCACAACTAAATACTATGCGGAGCACCTTCCCAGCGTGCATAATCGCCCTCCTCGATACAATGTTGGAGAAAATGAATCAAACCTCAGCCTTTTCCGAGGACAACTCAGAAGTGCAAGTGTTCGGACACGCAAGACCTTATCTCTTGAAGAGTGGCGCACTATCACGATATATGTTTTGCGCAACCTTGAGGAAGTACGGCCATACATAGAGTAAGTTGTCATTAAATCTCATCATTTCCTTTCTTGTATGTTGCCTCATCTGCATCCAACCTCATTTGATTTGGTGCAGTGAATTTATTGGGCAATTTTGGGGTCATTCAAGGCCACCTAACGACCACGAGGAGGAAACCCTTCTTCGCCAGGGTGCGGTTGAAAGGATTTCGCCAGACATAACAGTGGGAACCAGAAATCCTGATTTCATTGCCTGGTTCAAACAGAAGGTAATTTAGCTCGCACTCAGTACATTAAAAGTATTTTAGCTCGTACTCAGTATCGCATTAACCACTATCCTCCCTGAACTTGCAGGGTCTAACCGATCCGTTGATGAATCCTGAGGTGAGGCAGGTTTCCGGAGGTTTCGCCTTCAGGGTGAACTCATATAATGTTTATGATGTGAATGGGTATCGCTTTCACACGACAAAATACGAGGAGCAAAGGCCCAATCGAAGAACCACAAATAATGGAGTTTGTACGCGTAGCTCATCCGATGGGGTAGATTACTATGGAAGACTTCAAGAAATATACGAACTCGAGTATCATGGTTGCAAACCTCTTAAACCTGTCATATTCAAGTGTCATTGGTTTGATCCAAGTGCTCGCGGTATGAGACAGAATAAGAATCTTGGGCTCGTCAAAATTAAGCAGTCATCTGTGTACCCAGGGCATGATGTCTATATTGTGGCCCAACAAACCACACAAGTATATTACCTCTCATACCCTTGTAAAACTGACAAGCGTCTCCAGGGTTGGAGTGTTGTTTACAAGGTATCGCTACACGGTAAACTACCTGTCCCAAACAATGAAGATTACCACCTATTAGACCCAAACACATATGATGGAGAGTTCTTCCAAGAGGATGGGCTAGAAGGGAGCTTTGAGATAGACTTAACCCAAGCGATCGAAATGGAAGTAGACAATGAAATGGATGTCGACGACGATGATGCAGAAGAGGTTCAAAATGATGATGACTTAAGATTACTTGAGCGATTACGTTTAGGCAATGGCAATGATGATGATGACACCGTTCCGCCTTTGGAGCACGGCGTTGAGTCTATGGACATGCGAGATAGTGATGATGAGTATGATCCGAATATTCCGGATTATGATGATTATTTCTAAAACATGTAAGATCCGTACTAATTGTAAATATGTTTATAATTTACTAGGATATTTTGTTTCATGTACTAGTATAATTTGTTTCTTATTTATTACTAATTGATATTTAAATGTAATTATGTACTAATTGATTTACTCTTGTCTATTTCAGGTGTTTGATCCAAGATGCCGCCAAAGAAGAAGACGGTGTCGAAGCAGCGCGGCCGTTTGGTGAGGAACCTCAATGACTTGTACCTGGACGAGGCTCAGGGCTCTGGGATGATGAGGAGCGTGTCGAGGTCCCCCTCCGTGGCACCCTTCGGTTCGTCTAGAGCCACAGGTCACAAAAGTGCACCCTCTCCAGTTGCGGAGTCGTCGTCATCGTCGGAGGAGGAGGAGCAGGAGGTGCAGCAGGAGGTGCAGCAGGAGGATGATGAGGTGCAGGGGGAGGAGGAGGAGGAGGAGGTGGGGGTGGGGGCGAGGCCGAAGGTCTATATGCGAGGCCATTCGACACTTCTGGAGCGACCCATACTACCCGCGAACCGCCCGATTATTAGACCCGAGGGAACACGGTAACTTATCTTAACCTTTTCATTGGTTCTCTTCAAACTCACATTCAAACTAATACATTTTGTGAATCATTTTGGCAGGGGGTGGAAGATCGAGAGTCCAGGTGGTCATAACCGTCTTCCCAATGGCATCTTGGGCGTTTTGACCAGGCTTCACTACCCCGGGTTCGTGTGGGTTGGCGAGGGAGATGCTCGCCGAGAGGTGCTGGTGACGTCGTTTGACCACTACGCCCTCATGCCCGATGTCCGGGATCCGACTGGGTGGGTGTTCTCGAACAAGGCTGTCCGGGTGGTTTCCGAGTTTTGGGTGTGTCTTCCTATCAATAAATTGTGTTTCTGAATAAACTGACTTAATTGGATTTGGCTCATGTATTGACAACACTTTTATATGCAGGATTTCTACAGATGCTTGCCAGGATACGAGGCGGCGGCGAATGACAACGCCATGTTCATTTGTCGGAAACTTGTGTCGGATATGATTTACGAGTCCCGCGTCTCGCAAAACATGGTCTGGAAGGCTCAGCAACATGAGAAAGTCCGAAAGTCGGACATGCGAAACCTCCGGCTCACTCCAGAACAATACATGGAGGTAAATATGCTCAATTCATTTTTCTTAGATTACATTTGCTCAATTTGATGTTCTTGTACGGTATGCACTTGATGACGTGCAGGTGCCTCCGTGGTGGTGTGCCGACCGGCCTCAGGTTTGGAGGGCAATTGTGGACAAGTGGTTTGAGCCGGATTGGGAGGCAAAGCACCTCGAGCGCCGGCAGCGGCGTTTGAAGATGGCAGGTCCGGCACACCACCAAGGCCCCATTAACCTTCGCGAGTTTGGTCGTAGATGGGTACATTTATTTATTTCTTTATTTTGATTTGTTGTTGTCTAACTCTCAATTATTCTAACACCCACTTTGTTGTTTTCTTGTAGTCTCAGGCACATGAGAATCAGCCTTGCAGCGAGCTCCAGGCATATGGCATAGCACACAAGGGCAAGGCCAAGGCCGACGTCACCTTCAGCGTGGATGACCCGCCCGAGGCGTATAGCAAGCCGACAATCCAGCCCCGCATCGCAAGGTACGTCACGACGGCAAGGGAGGTTCGTGGGCCAGACTTCGATCTGGTGACAGAGCCTCTTGATGGAGAAAGCGTCGTGAGGAGCGGAGAAGGAAGGATGCATGGACGGTACCATGTTGGTGACAGTCTCCTGGTTCCGTCCGCTGTTCTGACGCTCGCGGCGGTTCGATCTCGAGATAGGGGCACGAGCTCAGCCCCGCCCATACAACGGCGGCCCACTGCTACGCAGACGTTGCACGAGCAGTTCCAGGTTATTTCTGTTGTCGCCGTCGTCCATTGATATTTACATATGATTGCTTTGTATTCTAATTTTTGGATCAAATATTGTAGGCCCAACTTGCAGCAGAGAAGGCCGAGCGGGAGAGGCAGGTAGAAGAGACGCACAGGCAATCCCAGGAGCAGCTGCGACAGATGCACGAGGTCCACCAGAAGCAGATGGAAGTGTTACAGTCGGCCCACAATCAGCAGTTTGCCTCTGTGCTTCAGTACTTGGAAAACCTTGGTCACGCGGTGGCGCCACAGGTGCAACTCCCTCCACTACCGCAGGTGCAACTCCCTCCACTACCACAGGTGTTCTTGCCTCCACTCGCTCGACCGGCCGCTATTTCTCCGGTGAGTTACTTTCGAACCCTGCTATTTTTTTCTCGTAGTGACCTAGAATGACTTCATACAAATGCTGAAAACCTTGTACATTCATTTTTGTCAACTTGACCACGTGTCGTGCGGCACCACATGGTATGTGTCCGGCCATCGAGCCGTGAGAAGAAATTTTTTGTGTGGCCCGACCTTCGTGTTGTGGCTTTTCTTGCAAGTTCTGAAAACCTCACAGTGCAGGGGAGGTGCTGTCAAAATTTTTAATTGACACTTTAAATTCTACGCAGGATCTATCGGCGACAACAAATGATGGGCCTGTAGCATACGACGGGTCCCCCCCAGCTCAGCAGACTCCTTGGGGTGCAATGCAGTGGGTGCCACCTGGCCCGTGGCCGAGACCTAGCCCTCAGCAGCCGCCTGGCCCTCAGCAGCCGCCTCACAGTTGGCTGGGGATGCCACAGGCGTCTAGGTGGGTGCCGTGACCACAGCAGCCGCCGACGGGGGGGTCGAGGTCCCAATCGCCGCATGATCAGCAGCCGGACGAGTGAGTTCGTGGACTTAGCTACTTTTATTTGCATTTGGACATTTGTGACTTGCACTGGACCATTGTGACTTGCAGTTCGTGACTTTGCACTTGCACTTGGACTTCTCATCTGAATTTGTCGATTATGTGATCATTGGTGGACTATGTGATGATTACGAACTGCCTGTGATGAATATATATGCCTGTGATGAATATTATATATGCCTGTGATGAATATTATATATGCCTGTGATGATTATATATACCTGCGATGATTTATGTGATTTGTGTGAATATTTGAGGCTGCTGGAAAAAAAAACTCTTCGCCGAGAGCAGAATCCCTTGCTCTCGGCGAAGGGGCCGTGTATCACAGTGCCTGGTCACTTCTTCGCCGAGAGCATAATCCATAGCTCTCGGCGAAGGAGCCATCTTCGACGAGTGCAAAAACCTCAGCTCTCGGCGAAGAGGCCTTCTTCGCCGAGAGCCTACTCCACGGCTCTCGGCGAAGGGAGCTTCTTCGCCGAGAGTTTTCACCCTGGCTCTCGGCGAAGGAGTGGCCCCCACTCCTAACGGCGGGACCGTGCCGTGACCGTAAGAGCGCCTACGACGAGAGCGTCCACCAAAGCTCTCGGCGAAGGGGCCTTCGCCGGTACAGGTTCACCGAGAGGCCTTCGCCGAGAGCAAACTCTCGGCGAAGGCTTCGCCGAGAGGAAAAGGGCCTTCGCCGAGAGGATCCCAGCTCTCGGCGAAGACCCAGAATCCTGTAGTGTCACTTCCAAAGATGATAGCAGTTCTACTTATTGACTCAAGTCTTACCGACCATGCATATTGACATAAGTTTCTGATTTTCCATTGTTCAATTTACTATAAGCATGGATAAATTGATTGTTTACTAATTTGATGAAATTCTTTTTGGTCGTTCATATTAGCTGTTTCATCTATTGATTTAGAAAAATGCATGTCATTTTAAGACCCCTGTGGCGTCGTGGCGGTGGTTCCCTTTTCGCTGATTTATGGCCTTCCTTATTTTTCTCATAATGCAGAGCAGGGGATATCTTTGAGTAGCACTATGTTGATGAGTCTCCAGTTCATTAATGGGATATCTTTGAGTAGAGCCCCTTCGTTGCCATCAGGTTGCTGGAGGCGCTTGAAGTCGCTTCGGGCATGTCCGCTGGAGGTAGCTTTCTTTAAACTCTGCGGGATGGTGTAATCAATTGTGGTGGATTTATTGTATTCCCTGTTTGATTGATAATACAAGACAAAAAAGAAATGTGTTTTCTGCAGAATATTTAATGGTCATATTTACCTTAATTGGCTATTGTTTCTGCATTTTGCAGCAATGCTGCCTGGGCCCTGGACCTGCTATTTCCATACTGTCCCAGGTATGCCCTTTGGTTTTGCTCTGCTCTTAACATATGTTTCTAACCTATCAACTTTATTGCCAATTTTCTAGGTTGTATTAATATTAGGTGGCTGGTGCCAGGGTATCACCAATGCCATCTTGTCAATGAATCAAAAAAATGCCATCTTGTCAATGATTAGTGTTCAAAATAGCTGCAGCATTGTAATGATGTGGATTTTTCTAATGTATGCTGCAGATCTTGATCTGATCCGAGCACCCCATGTATGTTGATCCGAAAAAAGACCTACTGCCCCATGTTTGGTTCAAGTTCCACTAATCCATTTAATATGTACCTCAATCCTCATCTGGATTTTTTTACAGTTTTAAAGTGCATGCTTTGCGAAGAGTAGAACTGGGAAGGCTTTGATATGGAGGTTGAAATTTTGCTAATGATACTAGAAAGGTGCCCAGACTTATTTGAGTAAGAGGAATGATATGGTCTGAGGTGAAACACTTCATATTCCAGACTGCTGTGGCTAAACTGTTATGCTCTACCAATGTAGGGGGTATTCAACATCCTTCATAGTTCTTGACATTATGGAGTTTTTCAGTTCAAGATCGAGCAACAGTAGCTCATGGATCAATTGGGTTTCTTGGATCAAATCTTTAGTTTGATGTAGCTTATATATCAAGATGAGCAGCTTTGGCATGTGCAAACATCTGAATACAAATGGCAGTTAAAAGAGACTGGGCAAGGGAATGATGTATTGTGTTTCCCCCCTATTTTTAGTGGTATGACTATTGTTTTTCAGTTCTAAATTGCTTATAGATTTGTAAAGAACTGAAACATACATATCAAGCCAACATTTGCTGCTGCAGTAGACATTGGTCTTTTGATTCGAATGAGTCCAAACAGTTGTGTGTGCTGGATACATTATATTTCGTTTTAATGGATGTCGATGCTTCATTCATCATGTATTTGTCGTTTTGCGATTATTGATTTAAGCTACTAAACAAAGCGTCGCAACATGAATTATTAATATATTAATTTGGCATTGCAATATAAGATGTAAATCAAACCAAATTGCGTTACAACAATCGCACATATAACAACCACATTTAGTCGTGGCAATAGGTACGATAATCGTGGCAACAGACAAAACTATCTCTTGCAACTAAAAAAGAAGATGACGGTGGCAATAGAGGACCTCTTTGTAGCAACTAACCTAAAGAGACGTTGCAATAACCTAAGCCACCTATTGCAACCATTTAGGTGACGTGGCAATAGAGAACATCTATTGCAATATTTTCTCCGCGTAGCAATAACTATGATTGCAACACCTACGTTGCGTTGCGATTGCATTGTGTTGCTACACGACTAGCGTGTCGCAATATGTATCGCTAGCAATGCCTAGTTCGTTGCAATTGGTACTATTGCCACACCCATAGTGGTTGCAATTACTTTTGTTACAACACTCACCATGTGTTGCAAAAGCGTCAAAACTGTTGCAATAGAGGAGTTGTGTGTCGCAACTAAAACGTAACCCGTTGCATTCTCCTATTGCTACAGTCACAAGTGCAACGACATTTAACCAAAAAAAATGGTAGCAAAAGTATTATTGCTACCATTTTTGGGTCTTTTGCAACACTTTTTCGGTGTTGCATTTGACTGAAAATCTTGTAGTGGCAACACCCTTTTCATATAGTAGATGCATGTTCATGAGATCCTAAACCCTAGGGACGGAACGCTTATCTACCTTAATCTCTCTCTTGTACCAACCCTCACCATCTAGTTTAACCTTAGTTTAGTCTTAGATTAACATAGGTTAGATTGCTTTTACTTTAAGATTAATCCTCTTTCAAAGGCTTTCCAATCAACTAGATTAGTACTTGGTTAAGCGCTAGCAATCCCCTTGCTCCGCGGATTGACAAGAACCTTGGGGGTCACCCCGTGGTGAAAAAGGTGTAGGTCCGTACGCTTGCGGATCGAAGGTTGTTACGTGTTTCAACCATCAACAAACATTCACCCTTCACCGGTAAAGAGGATCCCAACCTTCACCTCCAAGCGTTCATTCAACTATGTCAAACATTCAACATGGACGGGGTGACTCAAAACCAAATGAGGGCAAGGCTTTTTCCGTTCTCACTACTTGGAAAAGCTTTGCAATGGTTCTACACTCAACCGGCGGAGATGGTGCAAAATTGGGAGGCTTTTATGAGAGCTTTCATGAAGAAATACTAATCACTGGGTAAGACTCAAAGCTTGCGTAATAAGATTGCTACTTTTGCTCAATATCCTATGGAGACTATACCGGAAGCTTTCGAGTACACTCAGGCCGTGCCACATCATAAGTTCCCAAAGGAAGATCTTGTTCAAAAGTTCTATCAAGGACTTACCATGGCGTCAAGGATCATCGGTGGGAGGATCCATCATCGAGCTTACACCAACCGAAGCTTTCACTTTATTCAAGAAGGTCATGGATAATGATACATGGGCGTCATCTGGACGCTTACTTCCGGTTCAACCCACGGAGAATGTCAAGGTAGTATTGCAAGTGGAGAAGGAGGACCTTCTTGAAGGCAAGATTGACTCGCTCAGTAGGAAGTTGCAGAAGATGGAGATAGAAAAGAAAGAAGCTCAAGACCTAAAGGCTGCCGAAGCAAGATCCACATGTGAAGAGTGCGGGGAGTATGGCCATGTCCAAAAAGATTGCCCGGAGGAAGCCAAGATGCTCAACTACATGAGGAAGGGAGATTTGCCGAACTTTCGCTACGGGCAAGGTAGACCTCAATTTAATGCAAGTTCGTCCATTCCAAATTCGGTTCCTCTTCGTATGCAATTGAAGGATTTCATAGACAAGCAAGCTAAGATCAACAAGGACACCGTCACTAAGTTCAAAGCGATAGACAAGTGTTGGAGAACATCGATGGCAAGGTGACAGAGGTCGGAAGCTCCAACCATCAAGTGCTCAACATGATGAAGATGCTCAAGACACAAGTGGGACAACTCGCCGGGCGCCTATCTGCTAATGAAGGGAAGTTACCGGGACAACCGTAAGGTCCCGAGACGGCGAAGGCCATTCAAACTCGTTCGGGAAAGGAGACCGAAGATCCAGAACATTCCGCGGGAGCTAGAAAGCCTAAACCATCTACTAAGGCGGAGGAATTTGCTAAGGAGAAGGTTACTGAGATTGTCACCGAAGAGCCCGAGTTTGAGATGCCGGGGGAAGACACGAAGATGCTGCAACTCAAGCCACGCTACTTCCGAGGTAAACTAGATAATCATTTTGAGAAGTTTATGGAAGTGGTGCACAGGTTAAGCATCAACATGTCGCTATTGGACGCTCTCCAAGTTCCTACATACTCTCGCTACTTCAAGGATATACTTGCAAACAAGTATGAGATAGGAACACTCGGGGTGGATCACGTCAAGATGTCCGAGTAATGTAGCACCGCTATTGCAAACGGACTAGACAAGCAAGGAGACCCCGGGTGCCCGACGATTCCGTGTTCCGTTGGTTCTTTCAAGTTTGAGAAGGCATTATGCGACCTTGGAGCAAGTGTGAGTGTCATGCCAAGGGACGTGTTCGAGAAGCTACGCCTACCGAAGCTAGAGCCTATGGCCATGTGCTTGGAGTTGGGCGACAACTCCATTCGCTATCCTTTGGGCATCGTCGTGGATGTGCCCGTGAAGGTCGGACACCACTTCATCCCCATCGACTTTGTGGTGCTCGAGATGGGAGAAAGGGAGAAGCCGCCACTTATCCTTGGGAAGCCTTTCCTCAAGACCGTCGGAGCTACTATCGACGTCGGCAAGGGGGAGATCAAGTTCGACATCAACGGCGAGAGGAGTTCCTTCAAGTTTCGACCACGCTTCGAGGTATGCAACATGATCAATGCTAAATATGTTCCGCCTCATCGTCGCTTTAGCAAGGAAGAGCCAAGGAAGAAGGAGGAGCAGGAGAAGAAGGAAGCGAAGGGAATCAAAGAAGTTGTTGCATCCGTCAAGATCAAGGAACAAAAGCCACCTGTGAAGACCAAAAAGATGACTAAGCCGAAGAATAAGCTTGCGCCTAAGCCAAAGATGGTGCAGAAGTGGGTACCCAAGATTGCAACACCCGACAAGAGTGTTGATCCGAAGTGAACAAGTGAAGAAGTCTAGCCATGGACTATAAACGAAGCGCTAGGCGGGAGGCAACCTGTTCGTCGAGTCAAGAATAAGCTACCAGGAGGACAACCCGATCAAGATTTTCCGAGTCTTTCAAGTAAGTTGGTTTCAGAATTTGCTATGCAAGACATTCATAGACTCTTAAAGTGGTTGGACAATATTTAGAGTTATAAATTTTGTTTGGTTATTTTAATTGGATCATAAACCCATGATATGAGCCATCCTATGTGTTATTTGCTCCTTTTTGAGAAACCAAAACCAAAATTTCAGAACCTACCTCAACCTTTCATCCTCTTCATGATGTTAAGGTTGACTTATTTTACATGTTAAAAATACACGAGTAGAGCCACGCTATGTTCCTAGATGGTTTTTAAATTTCAGCGCATGGTAGGACTCACGTGAACCTAGGAAACTTGGCTTTTGGTATGTTTAAATTTCATATTCCTTGGTTTCTCTAGAGCTAGAATTTTTCTAAGCCTCACTTGATTTTATTTCATTCAAAATCTTTCTCTCACATTTAGCCAAAATTAGAACCTAAACCTATGCCCCCACGATCAAGTCGGGAAAAGCTTGCTCTCAACTAATGGAAGCAAACAATACCGGTGCGACCAAAATAAAAGTAGTCGGAAAACTTTTTCGACTTACATTTGTTTTTGATGCTTAAAAACTCCTCTAAATATATTTGAACTCATTGCTAGCTCTGAGTTAAATATTATTTTTTGAAATTAGAGTAGTGCTTAGCCTTAAAACATGATTAGAGGGAGGTAATTGAACTCACCTAACCACACAAGCACCATGATGCATCACGGGAGGCCCCTCCATCATTTAACATCAAGGCGCATGCAAAGGATAGGCATGGGGGGCAGCCAAGACATTGTTTTGTAGAATTCCCATGGAGGCATGTGAGGCAAGGAGACTCAATCATGCAAGCAAAGGAGTGGACGAGAGAGCTTGGACGGTGCAACCCCGTGGGGCACGCGGACACAAAGCAACAAAGGAGCATAGAGTGCACTGGAGAAAGTTGGAGCCAGGAGGAGCATCAAGCACCCTAGGCCGGTCGGCACAGGCCGGCCGGCCTCACCTCCATTTAAGCCCCATGGTGCTCCCCTTCGACAGGTAAGTCCCTCGTCCAACTCCCAGTTCGTGTTCTTGAGCTCTAAGTCCAGAACCTCCAGAAACCTTGCAATTCATTTCGAGCTTCAATTCATCCACCAAAAAACACCAAAATCCACTACAATTTCACCCTTCCATATACTTTCTTTGTGTGCCTTGCTACCAGCTCAAAACCCCGGATATACTTGTGAGAGTGAGAGCAACAAACATGTGGAAGGCAGCCTCTAGCTTCCTCTCCAAGAAGAAGGGTTCGTCATTATCGAAGGCTCCATCAACAAGTTCTTCGAGGAGGCACTCGGTCTCTGAGTCTCCCCGGAGCATGGAGGAGGACACGACACCACCGAGGAACGATACTTTGCTCCTCGGTGGCATGAGGGCCACACGAAGCTCGTCTATGCGGTTCACCGAACCGCAAGGACGCACGGAGGAGCTGCCCGTCCGACCTCGTCATTCGACACGATCATCCGCTCCACCGCCATACACTCCGCGGTATTCCAAGTATGGTTTTAGCATCAAGACGGAGGAAGAGGAGGAGAAGCTCACTCGCCTTGAGAAGTGGCTTGTGGCAAATGTCGACTTCGATGACCAAGCTCTCCAAGTGTTGGGGGCTTTCACACAGACATTTATCACTTGTTGGGAAACCTAGGTTGGGTGCAATTTTCCAACATAGTGTCGGCAAACACCCACAAGGAATTGGCCCTAGAAATTCTTATGACCATGGCACCGATACTTGATGAAGGAGTGCCGAGCCTCTCATTCCATTTGGAAGGAAATGAACAAGTGGTTTCCTATGAATACATTAGAGAGTTGCTTGGATTTCAAAAGGGAGCCCGAGAGCAAGTAGATGTGCATGGGGATGCATTGGAAAGATTTTGGGGAATGATTGCGGGAGAAGATAATCGGCAAAGGAGTAGTATCCAGAACCCCATCATCAAGGTGTTTCACTCATGGATGTGCAAAAGGATTTTGGGGAGGATTAAAGAGACCAAGATCACGGACATGGAGTTGAATTGGCTTTACTCGGCCTTAATTGTTGGGCAGCCAATTGACCCCTCATACCTTATGATCAACCGGTGGCGTTGCGGATCCGGAGACATTGGTTCGGGGTGTTACCTCTCCATGTTGGCCATCTCATTAAGGCCGGGAATTACAAGGAACTCGAAATATCTCCTCGCCGGGACTTCCTTAGGAATTGAATATATGAAGCAAGGAAAATATATAAGTGGATATGAGAGGAGAGGCTTTAAAGTGGCCAAAGTTAATTTACCCCTACCGGATGCAAGGCTGAAATTATTTATTGAGGGGAAAGAAGATTGGTTAGAGGAAGGACTTCTTGTGCCGGCAAGGAAGAACAAGAGAGGAAGGATTATAGAAGAAGGATCTTCCGCACCTCAAGATAATGTACCACCATATGGGGGAATACCAATGCCGCCAAGACACTACGGAGGTGTACCAACGCAAGCATGGGGGAGTGGTGCAGCCATGCCCCCACCAACTCAATTGACAGTACCCAACGTAGCCTTTGCGGAGCAATATGCACACCTTCCTCAACCACAACAAAGTGTGTCTATCATTGGAGGATATGCTGCAAGGAACATGCAAAATATTGCAGTCATCCAATCCAATGCAAATCAAATGGGTGAAGGGAATGCGAACATCGCTTTTGAGCTAGGTCGCCTTCACTTAGCACCGCCGGAGCAATTCATAGGAGGACCGGTGCAAACTTATTATGAGCAAGGATACAATAGCCAAGACTACCAATACCAACCGTAGACGGAAGATTAAGAGAGGAGAAGCTTGTTTCTTTTACTTTGGTTGATTTTTCCTTTTCTATATTTTTCAACTTGTGTGCGTCTATGTATGCGTAGTATTTTCTATTTTTATTATTTTCAGCATGTGTGTTAGTTTTAATTTTATCATGAATAAAATGAATCACCACCAAGTTTTTACTTTTGGCAAAGATAGAAAGTTTGTGCCATGTTGATATATGATGATAGTTGCCGCTTTACTCATCTTTGTACTTGTTTTATGTATGATTAAGCTAAGCTCTCTTAAAGTACAATTCTGAAATTAATATAAATGCTAGCTTAATCCTTTGCGGGGTTATGATAAAGATGAGACCCATAGTTTTTCTTATGCTCTCAATTTTTGGATGGGTTAAAGATGATTTATTTTTGTTCTTAAAAGTAATTCTAACCTTGTCATTAACACAACTTGCATGTTGATCTACCTATCCAAAGCCTTATATTTATTTGAGTGGAAAAACTTAGCATACAAGATTTATTTTTTGGGTGAATTAATTCAGAGCTTGATTTCTCTGGCTCGAGACTAAGAAGCTGGTCATTCCGTTTTTGCGTACCTATCTTATTGCTAGCCTTTCTATCCGTGCATTGTGAATCTCCACATCGGAAATTTCACAAACCTCGCCGGATATCCACCCTTAAAACCAAAAATATCATCTTTGTGTTTACCTCCTTGACCACAACCTATCATGTGAGTATGGATCGTCAACTCAAGGAAGATCGCAAGATGGTGCCAAGATTGAAGATTTCAAGTATCTCTCTAAAGGAAAATATATTTCTGGTACCTACCTTATCTCTATCACCTCTTTGCCCGAGGACGAGCAAACGTCTAAGTATGGGGGAGGAGGTAGGTACAATGCAATTTAGAGTTCAAGGGTAGTAATAAAAAATATAGAAATAAAAAGAGAAGAGAAAAAAAGAGATAAAGAAAAAAATATATATGTATGAGAAAGAAAAAGAAATGAGTATGTATAAAAATAAAATAAAGTGAACTCCCCGATTCTCTAAATGCATTAGGAATTTCAAAAAGCTTCAAGATCAAGATCCAAACTCATATTTCAAACCATGTGCAATCCGATAACGAGGACTTCCTTTGTGCCTTGGGATCACTCTTTGCCATTTGCACATGTCCACCTATCTCAAAGTGTGTGTATTTTTTCTCTCCCCTCCTTGAATCAACATTATTTTCCAATGACCTTTTTGACGAGTCTCGGTAAGACCATGAGAAGCTTGTCTTGTTTTGATAATATCTCAGTAATAATATCTTGGTAGGACTAAAGTTTTCCCAAAAGCTCCATATAAAGCCTACCACTTATATATGTTTTTGAGAGGGGAAAGGAGTAGAATAAATAGGCTTGAGAGACAAGATGAGATGAGAGTTCATGAGCAAGATGCAAGGTGGTTTAAATTTTTGAACTTGGTTTAGCTCTTTTTCATCGCATTTTTTATTTCAAAATTTCTGAGATCCATTTAAATTTTGGGAGCATGTTTAAATACTTGTGGGAAGAGCTTAATTGATATCCACCCTCTGTAGGGATGAAGGCTAGTACACTATGGAACTCTAACGAATTAAAATTTTGAGAGTATTATGTTTTCTCGGGTATGATCAAGTGCAGGGTTTGAACAATGAAGGGCAACACTGATATCCATCGAAGGCTTACTCGAGGACGAGCAAGGTTTAAGCATGGGGGAGCTGTTGACGGTGAATTTCCATCAACCTAGCCATGAGTTTACCTTCGGTGTTGGCATCAATTTAATATCTTATCCATTGGTACTAACCCCCTTGATATAACAAGTTCGCTGGTGTATGTCATTTTTGGAGTTTATTGTTTATGCAGGACATTAGCGCTAAATGCAAGACTTCTGGGTAAAGTTCATCAAGCACCTCGTGAGAAGATCATGAAGCCCGGTACAAGTCAAGATATGAAGTGAACATGACTCCAAGTGGCCCATGGACTGAACCGTGAAGGTAGAAAACTCCGAGGACCTGGACAGAAAATGTTGAAGCTTGCGCGACAAGGAACCCTATCCAAACCGCGGAGAAACTGACGCCAAGGGCCCATATGCAGAAGGGTGAAGGTTCCAGAAGACACGAGAAGCATTACCGACGAAGGAGGCCGCGAACCTTGCGAGGAAGACCATGTCAGAGTTCTAAGAGCTAGGATCAAGATCAAGGTAGGATCCTAGTGGTGATCTTGTCCATGTATCATTTACTATGTTGAATTTACAAATTGCAATCCGATTCTTAGCGATCAAGTGCTTTCTCTACGACTTTGTCTTCATTTGGGTTTTCTTCCTTCCCGATCTATTATCGAGATAGATCGCATAGGGTGTTCTTGTAGCCGTGGTGGCTAGAGGTGCATGCCTGACCTACCAAACATTTTCATCTTGTCCTTTGGACTCACCCTAGGCTAACCCGCACGAATAGGGGCATGTCGTGACAGGACGAAGGTACCAAAAGGCGGGCGTCTTCGGAGTTGGAACGGAAGCCATGGTTTAAATAGGCTTTTTATGAGATTCAATTTGGTATCTTCTTCTTTGGTTGGAACTTCAACAAGAGTTCGATCCAATCTCTCTAGATTGGTTTTACCCCCCTCTCTATCTTTTGCTACCTCTGGTGTTTCTTAGGTTAGATGAGTTTTTGATGTTTTCTTAGATGATATGCAAAAGCAATCCTTTCAAAGCTCAAGTGTTCTCGGCTTTATTAGATTGATTCTTGCATCGCACATTGTTCCACGGATTCGATACCTTGGGTTCACACTTGAGGGAAGAAGGGTCCCTTGACTACGACGGAGGATTTGTCCGCTTGCAAATCCAAACGAACATTGATACACATATTAATCGTCAACAATCTTCACACTCAAGAAAAGGGAGGCTGAACCGACGCACGAATGGGGTAGGCCGGCCGGCCTGGGCCGACTGACCTAGGCCCACTTCGGCCCGGTTCGGTCACCCCTTCCTCCATGTGGGTCCTCTCATCATTTTGGACTTAAACCCCTTTAATTGTGTCATCTTGGCGTCGTCATCCCCACGATCAGGATAGGGGGTCTTCTCGCATGAAGTCCGATCTTTACATCTTAGTCCTCGGGGATGACCCGTCGTAGCACCTTGGTCCTTGCCACTTTTGGTAGTGATTTCATCTTGCACTTTAACACAAACGGAGCTCCTCATTTGCTCCTTTGAACTTGTTGTGACTCCATCCCTTTAGTCCATGTTTTCCTGCAAAAACACAACACTTCCAAATGCACATACAAAGTTGAACTTGTCATATCATTAGTGTGCCTAGTGGTGGGTTAGTTCCATAATCAAACTCAACCCAAAGTGGAACGAATATGTTTGGGGCACCAAAATTCACCGTCAACATCTCCCCCACGCTAAGATCTTGCTTGTCCTCAAGCAAGTTCCTTGCAAAAGAACACTTGTCCATGGAGTTGAAACATGCTCCGCTAAATCTTCCTTTACAAGTTAGTCAATCCTTTATCTTTCATATAATAAACATGAAAACAGTGATCATGATACATAAACATGGGCATTTAGAAATTTACCAAATCAAGATTTACCCCACAACTCATACCTTTCACTAGAGGTCCTCAACTCCAGCCAAGCTTACTTCTTTACTTCCGTCGGAGGGTTTCCACGAGTTTTCAAAAATAAAATTCCTGCAACAAGTATTAGACAAAAACCTTTCTCCAAGTCCTCACATGACACTCATTTTAAGTGGCTATCGTAAACAATTCATAAACTCTTACCTCCCACAAGTCTCTCATTTATTATTTAAGGTGGAGCTATATGTATGGCTAGTGAGGTCAACACAAATATTGTCAAGCTAGGAAATTCCTCTAATGGCCGTTAACCTTTCGAGCCAATGATCATGAGAATAAACCATGATGTGAGGGTGTCAAAGATAAGAAGATATAGAATGGTACATGTGCAAAGGCAAAAGAAAATAAGACTCCAAGGCACCGATGATGTCCTCATCGTCGGATTGCACATGGTTGGAAAAATAGAAGATTCGTCCTTAACAACATGGCACCCTTCCTTGCACTTCACTTGATCTTTACTTGATCCATCCTTCCTTATATCTTTCTTGTTTTTCACAAATTTGTCCTTTCTTTTTTTTCTTCCTCTCTCTTTCTTTTCTTCTTTTCTTTTCCTTTTCTCTTCTTTTTCTTTTCCACACACACACACACACACACACATATATATATATATATATATTCTTCTCCTTCTCTCTTTTTTTTGACATCTTTACCTCTTTTCCGAAGTTCTTTACTCGTCTCCTTTGCATAAACACAATCTGAATTTCAATTAAGAACCTTAAGTCCACTATGTCAAGACCTCCTTGATCTTTCGAACGGCACAAGATATCCCATTTAGCTAGGTGATATTTTTGTTTATCACTATTGCCTTGCTAAAAAAATCTGGATCGGTAGACATCAACTGACCCCGTAAGACAAGTGTTTAGCCTCCCATGTACTTAGTTTGCATTTAAATCTTTCCTCGATAGCATGACAATCCACATTACAGAGTTTTTTGTAGTGCATCGGGATGCCTAGGTACCTAAAAGGGTATGATCCTAGTTCACAGCCAAACAATTAAGCATATTCTTGCTCATAATGTTTAGCTTCTCTATATATAACAAAAGACTTCACTTTTATGACAGTTAATCTTCAAGCTTGACAATTGTTCTGTCGGTGTTGAGATTAGCCCCGACACTAACTAGTGGAATGCGCCGTGATCAGTCTCTCGATGGTCGGTGCTAAGGAATGCAAGGACACGAGTTTATCCTGGTTCCGGCCACGGGGCCGTACGTCCAGCAGGTTGCGCGTGTGCGCTGTATTGCGATGCACCGGGGGTGCCTGTAGAGGGGGGCTACAAGCAAGGTGGGAGAGGAGGAGAAGCCCCCAAGTCCCGGCTGAGTGATTGAGGCAAAGTGCCAATATTGGTGGGAACATGGACGTGGATGCGAGTGAGTGCGCTGTTTTTCGATCCCCGCGGCTGAGTGGCCACCTCCTCCTTTTATAGACCAAGGGGAGGCGGCTTACAAACGTGCCGCGTGGCTTTTGTGCAGTGTCGCGGTACCGGCGTGCAGTGCTTGCGATTTGAAGGTTGTCCTGGCGAATCATGGTTCTTGTATGCGTCGTGGCGACTCCTGCGCTTGTCTGGAGGCGGCTTCGAGGGTGATCCTACCGGCGCCCGCGTCTGGTTGTCGTTCGTACACCGATTCGAGGGTTTAGCTGACAGGAGAGCTTGGGCTGCATAGGGGCTGGCGTGGCGGCGTCCCGTCAGAACAGGCTCCCACAGCGCCGGGGATGGCTCCACAGCGCCCGGGATGGCGGTACAGGGCCGGGGATGGTCGCACAAGGTCGGAGGTGACGGAAGGGACGTGCTCCGCTCATCCTGCGTCACGGCGCCGTCCTGGGCGGGCGTCAGGTCGGCGGCCGTACGCCTTTCGAGGGTGTCACCGGACCCGTTCGAGGGGCGCGGCACGGAGGAAGGACAGGAGCAGGTAGCACAGCGTTTGGGAATGACCCCGGCCTCTCCGCTCCGCGAGCGAACAGTCCCCGTATAGTGCCCGCACAGTGCCCAGGAAGGTGGCACAGGGGTGGTATGGCCGCACAGCGTCGGGGCGGACTCCCGGGTGGTGTAAGAGAATCGGCGTGGCAGGGATCCGGCCTTTGACCGTGGCGCCCGTGACGTGACGGGGCATTTAATGTTTTGGTCGGGAGGAGTGGGTGAGGTGCCTTGAACCGAGGGGGGAGCCTTGAGCGAGGCGGAGACCCACTCGAGGGGTGCTGACCCTCGAGCGAGGCGGAGATCCACTCGAGGGGTGCCGGGCCCTCGAGCGAGGCGGGGGCTCACCCGCGTGATGTCCGACCCTCGAGCGAAGCGGAGGTTCGCTCAAGGGCGGCTGATGCGTTCGCTTGGTGGGTCGCGAAGGCCGTTGGGCCGTAGCGGGCCGTGGGCTTTGTTTGTGCCTTGGCTGGGGCTGACTTGGGAAGTGTGTTTTAGCGGTTTTTATTTTTTGAAAAGGGGTGATTTCTCCCATAGTTAGGCGACCCCTTATGGCTGTCCCCGACATGTTCAAATACAATAAGCAAAAGCTTTAAATTTTTAGGTTGCTCTAGATCATGATCTATAAAAATGGTTATGTCATCTCCATTCTGCAAAATAGATAATCTTTCTTCAACTAAGGGAGGAATGACTCCTTTAATCTGGCCATCATCCTTAGCCCTCTTAAGCAAGATAGAGAGCATATCTGCCACAATGTTGAATATGATAGGTGACATAGGGTCACCTTGCCTAAGTCCCTTTTTTGTTTGGCACTAGTGCCCAATGTCATCATTAATTTTGATCCCCACACTACCTCACGAGAAAAAATTTCAATCCACAAACACCATCGTGGGCAAAATCCCTTCATTCTAAGAGTCTGCTGTAAAAACGGTCATTTTACTTTATCATAGGCCTTCTCAAAATCGATTTTGATAATAACACCATTGATTTTTCAGTGTGTAATTCATGGATAGTTTCATGCAGAATTACGACTCCATAATATTGCGACCGGTCTGGGCAGGAGCTTCGGCGAGTTCAACGTTTCGACTGCTGCACGATCTAGTGCGTTCGTGTGTTGACCAGCAACAGTGTCAACACATAGAGGTCGTGAACTCACACCTCTGTAGCTCTTTTTTTTAAAGATCAGAGATCAAAATTTACTATGCATCCATTATCATCGTGCGTGCAAGAGGGCAAGAAATTAGGATAAGAGGTGTGGTCGTGCACTCTAATCATCCATGTTTAATCTGAGTCCTCTCTAGCTTATTTTTTTAAGATCAGAGATCAAATTCAGGATGCATCGGTTATTATTGTGTGTGCAAGAGGGCAAGAAATTAAACACCGCTTTTCATTGTGAACTTTCATGATTATATGGCCCAGGTATAAAAATTAAAATGGTTCAAAATAATAATGTTGGATTATTTGGGACTGACTATTAATGTTAAATTTTGATCTTATCAGTTATCACTGCCGGTGCCGCGGTTCCTAAATGGACAAATATATACACGCACGGGTGTAGTAATGATGTTGAGACAGAAAAAAAAGAAAGAGAATATGTCAGCACCAGAATTAATACATGCATCGGTCTAGTTTTACTGCATCTCATACTGTTCTTTAATTATTGAACGAGACAATATTAGTGGAAGGCATTGTTCAAGAAAATAGGCCGGGGTCGATTTCAACCCTCTACATCAACATGATGTACATATATGGTCAAGAGCTGCATTTCATACTAATTTAATCACTACTATGGAATCGACCTTCTATCGCAGCCCATATAGTAACGATTATTTTTTGCACCTGGAACTAAAAGGTGCATTATATTAGTACCGCGTGGGAAGGTAGGACACACTCCGGACCGTCTCCCTTGACCCCCTTAGTACTGGGTGGAGGCTAAGCCCGGTACTAAAAGGCAACAATTAGCACCGGCTGGGCACACCGGCCGGTACTAAAAGGTTAGATACCCTGAGAACGTATCAGGTGGTCCCACCCTCTTACATACTCCCTTGCTCCCATGATTCAAAGTCTATAAAAAAGTGCATGAAAAAATTAACCAAAAATATGAATGGGTACATGATGCAATGAACTATGTTCATGCAAAGTTTCAGATTCAGCAAAAAATTGTGCACTGAGAAACAAAAAACACAAATCCATATATGAATAGATGCGGGTTTGCGGATCCTGATGAATAGTGCATCCGACCCGATAACATGCTGAATTTGTCTTTTTTATTTCTCTTCACACAAATTTTTGTTCAACTTGAAACTTTGCATGAACAAGAACTCATAATTTTCATTGTATTTTTCATGAACTGTTTTGTGAGTTATGAATCATGGGAGCAAGGGAGTATGTGAGAGGGTGGGAGCACCAGATACATTCTCTAGATACCCTTTAGTACCAGGTCGAGAGATGCCCGGTACTAGGGCACATTAGTACCAGGTGGTAGAAAACACCAGTACTAATGCCCTCTCCCGTCCCCTGTCGCGTGCCCCCTCCCTTCACTATCCCTTCCCTTAACTCCCGCAGCAGGCACACCACACTTATGTCATCTCTTTGGCACCCTTCCATCTTTATCTCCCTCTTCTCCCACCCCTCATCTTATCCTCGCCCCCTCCGAATCCGCACCCTCCAGGGGCGGCCGGCCAGAGGCCAGGGGTGGTCGGCGGGAGGTTAGGCCACCGCGACCCCTAGTAGCAGGGGTGGCCTCACGGAGGGCGGCACACACGGGGTAGGCGGCCTCCCGACCGACGCACGAGTCATGGGGTCAAGCCCGACGCGTGGTGCCCTGGGCCAGGCCGGCGTCCTAGCGCATGGCAGCCTCCTGGCACATGGTGCATGAGGCCGGGCCGACATCTCGACGACGGCACGGGCCTGGCGGGCTATCTTTGGTTCCTCTTCTTCCCCATTTCCTCACTTCTCTTGCACTGTTTCTTGATGTATTCTTGTGGTTCTTGATGTATTCTTGCTGTAAGATTTGTGATTGTCACTATATGGTTGCAGATCTGTATGAATGTGTGATTGTGAATAGATGATTGGGAATATGTATGAATATGTGATTGAGCTATGGAAAAAAGAAAAAGATAAAGAGAAAAAGGGACAGACGGGAACAGACGACAGGTGTGCTAGGTGTCAACAAAACTCGGTATTAAAGGGCCCTTTAGTGCCGAGTAAACTACCTAGTACTGAAAGCTACCCCTTTAGTAGCGACATATATTGAATGAGACAATATTCCAAGCTATACATCAACATGATGTATATATATGTTCGAGAGCTGCATTTCACATAATTGTAGCGAACATGGCATTATAGCCAAGTGTTCGAGTATGATTTTGGTGATTCATGGCAACATGGTCAATGGGACTAACCATTGTGGTTGAGCATGTCTTTGTAGGCATTATAGGTCCCATGGATGTAACCACAATCAAAGCTAACATACCACCGGTTAAGCATAGAAAATTCCAGAGTTAGTATATATTTTGAGGCTCTAAATGGTGGTATGTTAAGTTCAAGTGATGGCAAGTTCAAAGGGAAGAAAAGAGAAGAAAAAGACAGCGTCAAAAGAACCGACGGTAACCCAGAAGCAGCGTCAATGCAAGCACCGAATGAATTGGTACACTGCATGAAGGCTCAAGTCAACATGCATCGTTGGATGAACCGACGATCCAGTTTCTAGAAGCGCCGGATGAATTCCAAAGGCAAAGACTCTGAAGATGAAGGGCGTCGGATGAACTGCCGTTGGTGGGCACCGTCGGTCTATCTGATAATTTATGGAGACAAGATAGAGAGTTTATGGCCGCGAAGTCTTCAACACTGGATGAACCGACGCACCGTCGGTGTATGGTGTATGTGTCGGATGAATGACATCAGCAATAATTCAACGGCCAAGTGACGTGGAAGGTAACGACTAGTAGCACCGGATGAACCGATGCCCTGAAAAATCATATTGTTGGTTCATCCGACGATACACAGAAAAGACTAGTCGTTGGAGCAACTGCTCTATGGACACCTTAGGCTATTTATACCCCTTCCACCCTGTCATTTTAAGTTGCTGGAGTGATGAGCTGAAGTCCAGAGGGGTGCAAGTGCAAGACACATTAGATATCACATCCATGCCATCCTAGTGCTTAAGTGAACATCCAAAGGCTTTGCACATGCTTAGAGTGTGTTAGTGCTAGCATAGGCTTAGTGTTGAGTGAGATGCAAGGTGTGTCTACCTTGTGAGGTGATTCTCGAGTGGATCAAGATGTATAAGGTGCGCAAAAGCTTTAGGGCCTTAGTGGTCTCCGGCAAATGTCTTCGACCCTCTGACTTGGTGTGGTGCGGCGAAGACACTTTGTGTAGGGGACGTGGAGACCCCCTCCCTTGGTAGAGAAGCTCCTTAGTGGAGACGCCATCAAGGTGACCAAGGGAGCTTGGCGAGTGCCTTTGTGGCAAGCCAAGTGGTGCTCTTGGGAGAGACTCTTGGTGACCGGGAAGCAATACTCTTGTGTGGAGTGCTTCAACAGCGTGAACTAGTGGTGGCTTAGTGCCTACCGATACCAGGGGATAAATTGCTTGTCAAGAGTTTGCTTCATCTCATCCCTCTTTACGTTTTCGCGTTACATTTTGCAACCCTTGCTTGCCTTTACTTTTCTAACTAGTATCTTGTTCGGATTAGCTATAGGTTGCAAAACTTGTATTGGGATGAGGGTTCCACACTAGATCAACCATAGATTGCACATCTAGATAGAAATGGTCTAGTTTACTTTATGCGAAGTAGTGCAAACCGTAGATTAAGGTTTTGAGTTGCCTAATTCACCCCTCTCCCTCTTAGGCTACGAGCATCCGATTCCTTACAATAATAAATAGATTAAATCTAGTTATTAAGACTAACGATTTTCAAGTAAAAAAGATAAGTCAAGGACACATGCTCACAATTGTGCTATCTGTCAAAGGCTGACCAAACAAAATTATTTCTTTATTTATGGAACAAGTCCAACAAACAGATTTATTTCATAATAAGATAGTACCCATTAGCCAAAGCATTCGTAAGCTTGTTCCAGCGTTCCTTTAGTGGGATAAACAAATTTCATACTCCCTCCGTCTTTTTTTTATATGACGCCGGTAGTGTTGAACAGAACGTGTTTGTATATACGACGTCCGTAGTATACTTTTGATATGGGTTGTCGTATTTGCCCTTGGCGTCTCTGCTCCTTGCATGGACAGCACTGGCATCCTTCCTTGCGCACCACGGCAACCTGCGAGATCAAACGCAGCTGGTCCATTCCATCCTCATCCGGCCTTCTTCCCCGTCTGCTGTTTCCCTCTCAATCTGCTCAGATTCTCTTTGTGGCATCGAGGTAGCGATGGGGAAGAGCTGGGGCAGGAGCAGGACGCTGGCGTGGCGGAGGAGCCTGGGCCCTGGGGTGGTGATGTGCACATGCCAATTCTCAGTTACACAACAGAGTCGAGGACGACTCATTTTCAAGAGGGAGAGGATGATGAGGACATCCCAGCCATACATAACCAAGATGCCTTGGTTACACCAGATGCATCGCCGATTACGCTAAGTCCACCTCTGGTTACCCATCAAGAATCAAGTGCACAACTGGTTACGCAGGAACAAGCATTGCAAATGCAAGTACAAGTTAACAAAGGGCTAGTTACGCACAACCGTGTCAAGAAACTCCAACAAGAGGTGCATGCTTACCTCTCTGGGTTACGTTGTAATATTGATGAGAATCATATACTACCTAAGTCTTGTACTTTGCTCCTACTCAGGGTTACACAGGAGACTTCCCTGCTGGGGTACATGAAGGACACAAAAGGTTAGTAGAAGACACTAAGGCTGATGTCCAAGCTGAGCAGGGTTACGCAGACAAGACTGCAGGTTACGTAACAGAAGCCTCAAATTCTTGTCTAAGTCTGTATCATCTCGGGGAGAGATGAGGGACAAATGATACATCACTGAAAGCGTCTTGAAGTCAAGATTCCAACCCAACAAACGGCGCATCATTTGGACTTCCGAGCTAGGAGTAATGACCATTTTACTGAAGGCTGCGCAGAAGCTGAGAAGACGCGTGTGAACCGAAGAGGACTGCATGAATGCTTCCACCAGTTGGCCTTCCACCTCCCGATGTGACCTCTTCAGTTCATACTCATCCCACACTCATCTAGGAGAGTTGTTCCTAGTATAAATACCCCTTATGTACTACCGAAAACTCAATTTTTGATAATCATGAATTGATAGCCTCATATGGTTTGTCGCAGCCGATGCTGCTGAGTGCCTTGCACACCCCTTGCTCTTCCTTGTTCTTCGAGGACTTGTGAAGAGATCTCTCTGAGGTCACCTACTTCGTGCTCTATGGCTTCCGTTCGGCTGCGCCGTATTGTGTGGATTAGTTCCGGCTTGTGGTTCTGCGGTCGTTCGGAGATCGAGTCGAAGTCTTCGCGGTTTCGGTGCCTCTCTCCCCGTCGCTTGGTCGCAACCAACCATGGTCAGGTATAAAGTCTTTACCCGCTGCTTGCAGCAAGTTATCTTGTTACAAAACCTACTGCTGTGAAGATCGGGCCATCCCCAGGACCTTTCTTGTAACGGTCCCTACCATGTGGTATCAGAGCTATCGTTGTCACGGTATGTTTTAGTTATTACCCACCCTCCCACCTTTTATCATATGTTACATCATTTTGTTCATGTCCTACAGTCCACTAAAAGCCACACAAAAAATCCCATAACCTTTTTTGTGGTACTTTTGCTTTGTGTGTTTCATTCATCTTGTTGCTAGCCACCATCGTTGTTGTTCCGCTGTATTTTAAATTTTTCCGCACCCTCATATGCTATATTGTGTTTGCTGTTAGTAAAAAAATCAGAAAAAAAGTGTGAAAGAAAGAGCAAAAAAAAAGAGAGAAGAAAGAAAAAAAGAGAAGAAGTTGAAAGGGGTTGTGTTGCAAATTGTGTAACCAAAGTTTGATATCTGTAAGCTCAAGTTGGTGGTGGTTCTGGACAACAACTTTTTGAATTGGTTACACACTTTGTTTCAGTACCATAGCCTCCCTTGAACAGCCACCTATAGCTCCACAAAAAATTGAAACCAGACCTCTTGTCTTGTATCCTTTCAACCGCTTAATCACAAGTTTGGTTACGCCACTTTCAGCACACTTACGGTCCTTGAGAACGAGTAAGAATTTGTGTGATTCCACATATTTTTCCTATTCAACTTTCTCTTACAAATATTTACATGGCAGGACCTAATGAGTGTTCGTGGTTGCCATCGTGGTGCTCATGAGGCTGCTGTTCCACGAGCTGAGATACAATAAGTACAAAATTCAGTGCTACAGACCATAGAAAGGATGTTTGATGAACGTCTTCCAATCTCAAATAGTAGGGTTCGACATCAATGTGTGAAAAAGTCCATCAATGGTGCTTCCGCATGTTCTCTAGAGCAAAGAGGAAGTTCTCATGGGCTTGCCCTTGTCCCCCATGTGTGCTTCAATGGTAAACACATACATGGTGATCTGTGCAGTACTTATGATCATTGTGATAGAAGAAATTCAGATTGCATGCCTTGGGTTGATTTGAGTATACCAAAATTTGTTGGGAGAGAAGACCACAGGGCTTATTTTGTTTGGGAAGAAAAGTGTGATTATATTTTTGGTGTACATCATGTCTCAGATGCACATAGAGTACATTTAGCTGCAATGGAATTTTATGGTTACGCTCTGATATGGTGGAAAGAAGTGCAAGAAAATCAGCTTGTGTTGGGTAGAGATCACATCGACACATGGGCTGAAATGAAGCAAGTTATGCGAAGGAGATTTGCTCCATCATATTCTCATCATAAGAAGCAGCAAAGGTCTCCAAAAATTGATGATCCCTCCACCGGAACTCATCTAAGACAGCAGCAAGGTATTATGTACAACAGAGTACAATTCAGCATTTAGGTTCCCAAAAACATGTTGTTTTGAAGGAGAACAGGCATTCTGGACAGCGAGAGAAGGTCCAATATGAAA
This sequence comes from Cenchrus fungigraminus, assembly GCA_036936925.1. Lineage (NCBI taxonomy): Eukaryota > Viridiplantae > Streptophyta > Magnoliopsida > Poales > Poaceae > Cenchrus > Cenchrus fungigraminus. Next base: position 39,382,997 of record CM072778.1, on the reverse strand, counting down.
ATGTGCAGAAGCAAAATGGAAGGAAGGAGGATCATGGAGTTCACAAGTCAATGAACCATTCGTCTAAATCTGCTCATATGCAACCTATCCCTCATGTGGAGATTGCGGCTGATGGTTATGATGACATTGTTGTTCCATTCTTCATGGAAAATGGTTTATTCCAAAACCCATGTGAAAAAGAGTGCCACTAGCCAAAATTGAGTGTGAGAGTTCAAAATGAAAAGAAGAGAGACTCCACCATATGTGAGGAAGAGTTCCACCAACCAAAACCGAGTGTGAGTGTTAAAAGGAATAAGTTGAGAGATTCCACTATACGTGAGGAGAGCCACAAAAATCTGCATGAAGAAGATACACAAAAATTGAGTGAAGTAGAAGATAGGCCATGTGAGGAAACATCTCTTTCTAACATGAGAATCTCTTCTATTTTCTCTTTTGATGTGCTGGAGGTTACTGAAGAAAATGAAGTGGTCAAGTATTATCAGCCTCCAATTTTTGATGAAGAAGATCAGGCAATGCCCATGGACAAAGGTGCTGAAATTTTGTTGTGTTTCCAACATAAAGATCAGAGTGAAGGCAATAATAATGCAAATGCTTCCCATTCAAGTGATGCAAATTCAGTAGCATTTGAGGATGCTTTAGTTCTTGGTTCTTTTGCAACACTTGCTGCTCCATTGCCTTTGCAGAACTCAGTGAAATATGATACATATGCATACGTTTCTTCACAAGATGTAGAAGTGATCGTGCATCAAAACCTTTGTGAGAATGAGGGTCACATAGCCAAACTGAGAGAGAGAGACTGAAATCAAAAGTGAGTTGTGCGATTCCACCCACTGTGACCTTGAGAGTACAAACAATGCAAATGTGAGGGACACACCACAAAGCAATAGAGAGTTTGAATGCAATTCATGTGAGGATATTTTTGAAACTAACACTCTCATCTCTACCACTAGTGTTTTCTAACCAAGTGTGCAGGTTTGCAATAAAAAATGAGGAAGATACGGCTGTTCATGACGTCACCATACTTGCCGAGAGAGATGAGAAGGTAGTCAATCAACTAAATCAATTGTATGCAGCCCAAAACATGAAACATGACGAGGCAATTGGTAAGATTTCAGAAACATCATCCATGATACTAGCACTAACACAAATTATAAAAGGTACTGAAAATGATTCAGATTTGAATATGCAAAATATAATGGTGAGTGATTGTGATAAAACACATGTTTCAAATGCAATTGACCATAATATTTGTGGTGATTTGGTAGTGTCGCATGATCATACCATTGCTGAAAGTTTGCAAGTTGATAACCATTGTTTAGTCATGCATGACTTTTTCTATGTTTTTATATGGTTGATTTACATGTTATTTTGCACTTCTATATCTAGTACTATGCATGTAAATAAATTTGGTCATTTAGCAATGAATACTCATAATATTATTATTTCAGCAATAGAACATAATCAAAACCTTTGTGCTGATTTGATTGAGCTGCATGTCGATATGAATGTTGAATTTGATCATAACATTGTGATGTTAACCTTTGTACTTTGATTGATTCATGCCATGGTTTACATGTCAATAAACTTCACCTTATTCATTTGACTACTAGTGCTAAATTCTTTGATAAAAGATCTCCTACCAACTGCTTGTTTTATACCATGCTTGATACACCTATTAATGTCAACAACATGCTTGAAAATATTTGTATGATAACATCTTCAAGATCCTTGAGTACTACTCATAGCTGCAAGTTTACATTTATTTTAATTGGCACTACGTGAAAAACTCACTTTGGTAATGGGCATAGATTGCCTTTAGTAACGGGCAACGCGCCCATTACCGATCAAGTGTTACAAATGAGCGAAGAAAGGTAACGGGCTTATGCCCGTTACTGATAACACATATTCGTAACGGGCATCAAACAACGACTGTTACCACAACTAGCCACCGGTCACGTGAAATGGCTGTTTCTCTGGGCCCACAGCGAACTTTGGTAACGGGCACTAAAACAGAGCCTGTTACAGTAGCTCAACATCGGAGACGTGTGCTGTGTACCTGCGTCTCCTCTATCTAGACGAAATGAGACGCGTCTATTTCACGTGCGTCTCATCACAACTAGGATTCGTAACGGGCATCAAACAACAACTGTTACCACAACTAGTCACCGGTCACGTGAAATGGCTGTTTCTCTAGGCCCACAGGGAACTTTGGTAACGGGCACCAAAATAGAGCCCGTTACTGTGAACTCAACATCGGAGACGCGTGCTGTGAACCTGCGTCTCCTCTATCTCGACGAAATGAGACGCATCTATTTTCACGCGCGTCTGCTGTCTCTCGACTAAAGGAGACGCGTGCTGTCAACCCGTGTCTCCTCCATCTCAACGAACGGGCCAAGTTTTGGGGCCCACCGGTCAGTATTGGTAACGGGCTTTTACGCTGCCCGTTACATTGTTGGCATGTTTGTAACGAGCGCTCCGAATGAAGCCCGTTACTCACTGATCAGTGTTTGTAATGAGCTTTAATTAACGCCTGTTACAGATACGTAGGCCACCCCTACAGTAACCTGCCTGCTTGCCGGCTGCATCCTGGAACAAGCCAGGATTTGGCAGCTATCAGGGGCTGCATCCTGCCATCCTGGAACCAGCCAAGATATGGCAGCCACCACAGCAAGGAGACATCACAAACACATTATCATCACATCACAGATATGGACAAGCAAGATCACATTTATAGACAAGCAAGATCACATCAAGTTTCAAGTTACTCATCAGGGCTTGTTTGGATGGATTCATGAGAAAACTGCCTGAACCAGGCAGCATCTGACCCCAACCCAAGAAAGCCAAGCAGGTTTCTTAGGCAACAACACCTGACTAAAGAAGACTGAATGCAGCAAGTTTCAAGTTTCTGGCTACAATGAACTCACGGTGCACCATTGTAGAAATTGCCCTTTCGATGGTCTCCATAAGAATGTACTCGCACAGCATCTCCCGGACCCGCTTTAGATCTTCTGTAGAAACATCTACGGCAACTTTGAAATCCTGCAAAATACAATCATTTATGAGAATACAAGTAGAAATCAGTTTCTAAAAGCAAATGGAGAATATGAGCAGAGACAAGGCTGAGCATTATTATCTACTTACAGCAGCCTTGATGTCAGGTATGTCATCGAGTAGTCTTAACATATTGAATGCCACATGGAATCCACACAAAGAGGACCGCCATGGCTGCAGAGCACACTGCATCGAGGTACCAAAATGACAAGTTAATGCAGTACCAAATAGGTAAGAAGGGACCATAAAAAAACCTCGGTCTTACATCGAGATTTGGTTTGTGCTTGAGTGTTGTGGCTTTTGGCCTTTTTTTTCTTTCCTTTCGTCACTCCGTCCTGTGCACATGTACCAAAGGCCCTACATGATCAGCAATACCGATTAGAAACACTAAGAGATTGAATTTTTATGAACAAAACCTACAAGATATTGACCAGTCCACAACAACTTTGAGGTCTACAAACTTTCGCGGGGGATGTTGTTTAGAAGAATCTAGATACCAAACCTCTTTGAACTTCATACAGATGATCATTGTTACCCAGTGGCCAGTGTAGTAGGCACCCACCACATAGTCGTTGTTCATTGTATTTGCGATTGCTTTTATTACAAGGCCAGAATGCTGAGAAATATTTGTGGAAGTGAAAATATCTGGATCTAAAAACCCAACACTGATCTGCATCTCCGCTGCCTTGTCCATCATTTTCCTACAAAAAATCAAATTGTTAGCATGCATGAACTTTGTGGTCAAAATTAAAGAAATATCTTTTTAGGTTTTAAGGGACTTACAATGTCCACAACCTCAAGAAGGTAACATCCAGAGAAGCTAGGGTTATAAGGTTATACACGCTACTGAATGCAATGTTTAACATTAAAGCACAACCACCTTGAAAGTAGTGTTGATCCACCTTTGCTGGAAAGGCAGGTTTATCCTTACTGTGTTCCATGACGTAAGCATGCAACCTGGCACAATTTGGTCCAGCGGCCTCTAAGTCTGCTTCTGACAACATAGGTGCACCACGCTTGTATTTTGGTTTATGTTCTTTCCCAATAATACAGTTAAGAATCTCATCTTTAGATAGAGGTTTCCTGACCTGTTTCCCCTTCTGTAGTGGAGATTGCCTGGGCTCCTCCTCCTGTTGCAGAGGCTGCTGTACGAGTTGCATCTGCTGCTTAGGGGGAGATTGCCTAGGCTCCTCCTCTTGCTGCTGCAGAGGCTGCTGTTTCGTCTGTTGCTTATCCTCATGTTGCAACTGCTGCTTAGGCGGAGTTTGCCTGGGCTCCTCTGGCTGTTGTCGACACTCCTGCTGCGTAGTTTTGCTGATCTGCTGCTACTGCTGTTGAGCCTTCTCTTGCTGACACTGAGCTACAGTACCTCCATCTGATGTTGTACCCCTGCTACCTGTTGCGGCTTCAGGGTTGGGATGTCTCGTCATGGGTGGTATAAGGATCTTGTCCTTTGGCCATTGGATCCTTTGAATGAGAGCCTCAGCTAGGGTTGCTATGTCACCCCCATCAATTGGTACAGGCAGAGGGTAGTGACCCGCATTGGCCCACACATAAGTAGGTTGCACCACAACATACCCATCCTGCGCCGGTACTGCATGGCAAGCCTTTTGAAATGGAAATACTTTCGCTAGTGCGAGCTCCACATTAATCCCGGTGCCATCCAAAAGGCTGCACGCGGTTGGCTCTGTCAGCTTATCTATTGTGTCCAACATCGGTGATCGACTATCATTGTGCACTTGATTCGCTTCGTCCTCGTTGACATTCCAATGGTCTTGCTCTCTGCCACGCGCATCTTCCTCGCTGTCATGCGCATGTTCTTCCTCGCTGTCATGCGCATGTTCTTCCTCGCTGCCATGCATGTCTTCTTCCTCGCTGCTACTGACAGACGCTGGTAATTGGGAAGGAAGAAGTACATTTTTCGGTATTTCGATGCCTGATAGTCTTAGAGCTTGGACAACTGTTTTAAATGTTATGTCCATCGTATCATCAGACCTCTTGTTCCTCCTCTTCTTCCTGTACATTCCAGCAAACTCTTCACCAAACCCTTTACCCCAGCCAAGTGAACTAGACACGCCTCGGACCCGACCTTGATGCTCTGGAGTCTCAAGTGCTGCGGTGAGGATATCATTCTCCCTAACCCTAGAGAAAGAACCATCTCTACCCTGAGCTGCAAGTGTTTTCACCCTATCTGCTACCCCCACCACCGCAGGGTTACTAAATGTTATGTCCCCGCTTCCTTCACTAGTATTCTTCCTCTTCTTCCCTACCCTTGCCCGCAGCTAAGGTCTTGAACGTCCAGGAAATTGGTCCCAAGGGTTCTATTTTCTTTCTGTAGCTAGCTTTGCATCCTCCTCCTCCCACTCTTTCCTTTTACCACGATAACCTTTTCTGCCCGTCTTGTGTGGCTTATTATGCAATGCTCTCTTTTGTTTCATCTCCTGGCTCAATTGTTGTAAATAGTTTTTATGTTCATGCCATTTGCATAACCAATGACAAGCTTGCTGATTTGAAGACAAAAATGTTGTGTGATAATTGTTGTCATATGTATTTTCCTAATGAGATGAATAAAATGTTTAGTGCTTTAAATTCAGAACCTTCAATGTCTTTCCCATGTTCATCTAATCCACCGAAAGAAAACACTCATGGGCAAAGAAGTGCAATCTCTGCACTCGACAAGCATTTATCCACGTCCATGAGCATTGCAATTGAAGGGTACACATCTAAATTTGTCCATAAATTGAGCATCAACAACTTTGGGATTATTTCGAATGTTTCATCACCATATTTTGAATAGTTTGATTTTAGAATGTTAAAATTGGAGATGTTAAATCCATTGTGTTGTTTACATGAAATTTTCATTCTTCCATCATATAAATTATTTGCAGTTACACAAAAGTCAATCATGATTTTTCATCGTGGTAAGATGAAAGTTGTTAATACAATGTTTCAAGCTAACAATTATTTGTGGTATAAACAAAAGTCGAGGTCGACTTTTTTCAAAGGAAGGGAGAGTGATGCGAACATCATGATGATTGTGACATATGGACCAACTCCATGCAGCTTTTCCTTTCTTGAGAATGGTGTTTTCCAAAAGAAAGATAATGACAAACTAGACGACATTTTCATATACCATGCATATACTTTTGCCCCTTTGTGCAACTGTATTTCAGGTTATGAAAATCTTGGAGTAGCTTCTCCTCAAGAGGAGGAGAAAGATCATCATTACATATGGACATTAGAAGCCATCATTGTCAAACAACTATCCAAGGTGAAAGCTAAATTAAAATTTCATCCTTATTATTTCCCTATGGCAAAGCTACTACTTGGATTGTATGATTACAGATCAAAACACCTTGGAATACTGGAGGAATTAAATGCTACGACACCAACAAATTTTCTTCTGAATCATTTCAACCATGAAAGGGTTGTCAAATGTCCTGAAAATACAGATATGCGACTGAAGTATGATGCAACTGCAATCCTCAAATGTGGCGACCCATCTACATTCTTTGGATTAGAAGAGTCGAGGACGACTCCTTTTCAAGAGGAGGAGGATGATGTGCACATGCTAATTCTCAGTTATACAATAGAGTCGAGGACGACTCATTTTCAAGAGGGAGAGGATGATGAGGACATCCCAGTCATAAATAACAAAGATGCCTTGGTTACACCAGATGCATCATCGATTACGCCAAGTCCACCTCTGGTTACACATCAAGAATCAAGTGCACAACTGGTTATGCAAGAACAATCATTGCAAATGCAAGTACAAGTGAACAAAGGGCTAGTTACGCACAACCGTGTCAAGAAACTCCAACAAGAGGTGCATGCTTACCTCTCTGAGTTACGTTGTAATATTGATGAGAGTCATATACTACCTAAGTCTTGTACTTTGCTCCTACTCAGGGTTACACAGGAGACTTCCTTGCTGGGGTACATGAAGGACACAAAAGGTTACGTAGAAGACACCAAGGCTGATGTCCAAGCTGAGCAGTGTTACGCAGACAACATTGCGGGTTATGTAACAGAAGCCTCAACTTCTTGTCCATGTCTGTACCATCTCGGGGAGAGACGAGGGACAAATGATACATCACTGGAAGCGTCTTGAAGTCAAGATTCCAAGCCAACAAACGGCGCATCATTTCGACTTCCGAGCTAGGAGTAATGACCATTTTACGGAAGGTTGCGCAGAAACTGAGAAGACGCGCGTGAACCGAAGAGGACTGCATAATGCTTCCACCAGTTTGCCTTCCACCTCCCAATGTGACCTCTTCAGTTCATACTCACCCCACACTCATCTAGGAGAGTTGTTCCTAGTATAAATACCCCCTATGTACTACTGAAAACTCAGTTTTTGATAATCATGAATTGATAGCCTCATATGGTTTGTCACAGCCGATGCTACTAAGTGCCTTACACACCCCTTGTTCTTCCTTGTTCTTCGAGGACTTGTGAAGAGATCTCTCTGAGGTCCCCTACTTCGTGCTCTACGGCTTCCGTTCAGCTGCGCCATATTGTGTGGATTAGTGAGAGCCATGTGTGGTTCGAGGACCGGTGGATGGTCGCTTGCTGGTGTGATGAGTGATTGACAACGTGGTGTGGACTGATTCTTAGCCAAGTATTGCAGGTGCAGGTTGCGGCTTGACTGGTGTTGGTGCAGGTGAAGAACAAGCGCGAAAGGTCGTTGCCGGTGAGGCCTCCAGGTGCGGAGAAGACAAGTAGGCTTGGTTCGAGGGACCCGGTGGCCAGCGGGGTCAAGTGCGGGCCGCATGGTGGCAAGAACTGCAAGATGAAGTCATGGACGGTTTCTTGGTTGAGCCTCAAAACCAAGGTCGAGCCGGGACTACGTGGGAGCCGAGTCATGAGTGGTGATTGGCGGAGGCTACACCGAGTTCGCGGGGTTTCCGGTGGTTCACCAGAAAACCACTGGGTTCCTTGGTTGATCCACAAAGCCAAGACCGAAGAACCGAAGACGGAGGTGCAGCAGCATCAGACCGGTCTGACTGGTGGGTCTGACCGGTCTGACCGGTGGGTACCGGTCTGACCGGTGAGGAGCACCGGTCTGACCGGTGTGCGACGACGCAGTCCGGAATCTTCGAAGCGGAGGACACGCGTCGGGATCGCAAGGCTTGCGTCGAGGCTAAGCAAGTTTGCGGTCGCTGGGCATCCGTCCGATGGTGCAAAGACAAAGACTTCCAAATTCGCCCTTGAGGGGCTTGTATCCCTAGTTAGCTAGTAAGGGTATTTTAGTCTTTCGGTTGCCTCCATTTAACCCAAGTGGTGAGAGGATGGCAGCCATCTCTAGGAACCCTAGCTCATTTTGTTTTCCTATTTTCCCTTCCTATTTTTCCTTAGGATTTCCATAGGACTAGCTTGAGAGCTTCATGGTGAGATCTTGTGAGAGCGAAGGATGATCGGGCGGCAAGCTAGACCTTGTATGAACCTCTTTGGTATGTATAGATGATTCGGCGTGGTTCCTCAAGGCTTGGATGTGTCTTTCCCGTTTCTCTTTTTTGGTGATTTTCGGAACCCTCTCTTAGTGAATTTCTTGTGGCGGATTCGAGGCCTTTCTCTTCGGGTTTTGGTGGGGGATGTATGCTTGAACCCTTCGTGGTTCTTTTCCCTTTGATTCTCCTCCCAAATCCGTGAGCAAAGGGGCTCGATTTTGGGGTTTTCTTGGCTCTAGGGTTAGAGGCGTTCTTGGTGGGATTTCTTCGATTCCTCTTGTTTTGGCAAGTTTTGGTGGACCAAATCTTAGCTATGGAGTGCCCATGAGGTGTTCCTACTATCCCCAAAGTCTTGTGCAAAACCGTGGAGCGATTCGGGAGATCGGGAGTTGGATTTGGGGGAGTTGACCCGCGGGCGCTGTTCATCCCAAGAGCTCAGGTCACACCGACCTGGTGCAGACTCACTGTTGAGTTTTGCTCGGGTGAACGTCTTGGTGTGTTCCCTATTGTCCCGTGTTGCTACTGTTTCGAGTTTGGTCAGTTTTGGGGCTTGTAGGTTTGTTTGGTGGATTTGGGATTTCCTGGCTTGGACCGGTCTGACCGGCGAGCTACACCGACCTGATCGGTGTAGGGGCCTTCTGTGGAAGTTCTCAGATTTCGCCAGCAGGGACCGGTCTAACCGGTGCTGCTCACCGGTCTGACCGGTGCAGTGCAGTGGTGCTCGAGTTGCTTGTTCCGCTGCGTTCTCGAGTACGTGTAGGTGGTTGTTGGTTCCTAGGGCCAGTAGCAGTCCAGTGGCTGCATGGTCTTGGCCAACTTGGGTAGTTGAGTCGGAGACGTGCTTTGGAAGCCGTGTTCATCTTGTTGGAGTTCTTATCTCCTTCGAGAAGAATTTTTATCGGCTCCCATTCACTCCCCCCCTCTCTGGTTCGTTTAATCGGTCCTTCAATTGGTATCAGAGCCGGTTACGGATCTTCGTGACTCTAACCAGTCTAAGATCCAAAGATGGCGTACCAGGAACGGGGTTCGAGTCCTCCGCACTTCGATGGGAAGAACTACCAGATGTGGCAGAGGCGGATGGCGGCGTTCCTCCGCGGAAAGGGTCAGATCCTTTGGGACGTTACGGTGAACACAGCTTATGCTCATCCGATTAACTTCCTTGCTCCAGGATCGAGGGATATGTTCGACGCCAACAACAAGGCGGTCGACTACTTGTTTCGTGCTCTGTGTCAGTCCGAATTCGATCGGGTTCAGACAGGGGACTTAGCTTGTTGGATTTGGTTGGAGTTGAAGAATGCTCATGCTGGAAATGCTGAAGTTCAGGAACGATTGTATGCGACCTACCGGAGAGAGTATGAGAACTTCACTCATCTCCCCGGTGAGTCTATTGATGCCTTGTTCCAGCGGTTCACGGTGGTTGTGAACAACATGAGGGCTAATGTGGACGTCCTCCTGTACGATGACCATGATAGAGCTGTGAAGCTCTTACACGTGCTGGATCGTACCGTATGGGATGGAAAGGTCGAGGCCATTCTTGAGTCGGAAAAGTATACCACACTGATGGTGAACGAGCTGTTCTCTAAGCTTAAGTCAGCTGAGGTCGATCGTGGTTTGGTAGCCCGTCTTGAGAGCCCGACTGACTCCCATAGTCTTGCTCTCGTCGGTGGCAAAGGTGCTAAGTCTAACGCTAACACATCTTCCAGGATGTACTATCTGTCTTCTTTGATGACTTTGCCAGACGAGGAGTTCGACGTGCTTGGAGAGGACGAGCTGGCGTTGCTGACCAGGCGATTCGAGAGGATGCACGAGAACCGAGTGAACTCAAGAAAGAACTCGAGGACGTGTTTTAAGTGTGGCAAGACTGGACACTTTTTCGCCGAGTGTCCGAAGGTGAACAACCACGACAAGCACAAGTCCAAGGACAAAGGAAGAAGATCCAAGAAGAAGGAACATGAACATGGGAGGAAGACACGGACCCAAGAGAAGATCAAGAGATCGAGCGACATCGACTCTGGCTCTGAGGACATGTCGTCAAGTTCGAGTGAAGAAGAAGATGATGACAGCAAGAGGAAAGACAAGAAGAAGAAGAAGAAGGACTTCGGCAAGTACTTGAACGGCCTCTGCTGTACCGCAAGCAAGACTTCAAGAAGCTACAACAAGAAGAATGGTCTTTGCGGCATGGCACACAGCTCCGGCAGTAAGAGAAGCCAGAAGAACGCCTCAGATTCAGACTTCGACTCCGAGGATGAGGTATGTGACGAGCTCTCTTCTTTGCGCAAGGAGAATGAGGAGTTGGTTGACTTGCTTGATAATCGAGATCACATGCTTAGAGAGGCTAAGAAGCTTAGGAAGGAGCTTAGAGCTTTGCTTGAAGATGCTAGGACTAGAGTAGCTGAGTTAGAAACACAGGTTCTTGATGGCAAGCTTGAGATCGATTCGCTTAAGGCTAGTCCTGTTGTTTCTGATGAGGCTGATTGTGCTGATTGCTCTGTTTTCCTAGCTGATTTGACTGCTCTTAGGGAAAAGCATGCCTCCAAGTGTGAGGAACTAGATGTGCTTAGGGTTGAGTTGGCTGAGCTGCAATCTAGACCCACTTTACTTGGTGCATGTACTTCTTGCCCTGGTTTGCATGAAAAAATTGCTGAGCTTCGATCTCGCATTGTTTCGCTTGAGGCTGATTTGAAAGCTCCTATTCCTACTTCTTGTTCTACTTGTGAATTACATGCTATGAAGAATTTGGATCTTGCAAAATGTGTTGATCGCTTGAAAGATGAGAATGATAACTTGCGTGAAGTGCTGAGTTGGTTGTCCAGTCAGGAACCTCAGCTTGGTATGATGATTGCTGGTTTTAAGCGCTTCGATGGTTGGTCCTTGGGATCGGTTAAGGTTGGTGAGAGCAGTGGTGAGAAAGAAGGGAAATTTGGGAATATTCCCGTTCCACCACAACCCACACCCAAAGACAAGTTTGCACCCAAGCCAAACCAGTTACTTAAACCGAGAGAAAAACCAAGTGAGAAGGCAAGTGAAAAGCCTAGTGAGAAACCAAGTGAGAAGCCTTGTGAAGAGCCTCACCCCAAGCCTAAGCCAAGACCAATCCGTTTCCATTGTGAGTTTTGTGGAAAGGATGGTCACAAGAGAGAGTTTTGCTATAAGAGAAGGAGAGAGAGGCGAGAATGGCTAAGGAGTGGACAAAAAAGGACAGGTACCATCCTTCTCATGGTGTGCCTGAGCCTCGTATGCCACTACCTAAGGGAAAGGGTGTTGTGCATACGGTTCCAACATGGAGAGATAGGAGAGCTTCAGGTGGAGGCAAGTTTGCTGGCCGAGGACCACCGGCCAGACCGGTTAGAGTGTCCGATCAGACCGGTGCTAGGCAGAGTGCTGGACAGTTTGGTTTCCGGGGTCATGATGCTAGAGGGTTCAGCTTTTTCGGTCGTGGAGCAGGTGGTAGGCGCTTTGAGTCTGGTGGTGTTGAGTTTGCTGGACGTTCTTCACCTCGTGATCAATACGAGTTTGGGAGAAGTCGCAGCTTTGAGTCTCAGAGGGGGTACGGATCACGCTTTCCTTTTCGTGGTGCTCGTACTCCTCCAGTGAGACGTGAGTGGTTTCCCATGGCGGTTCCAGGTTTGATAGGCTTGATAGGATGGATCGCAGTTTTGATAGGCGCGGTAGGATGGATGTTGCTAACCCTACTTTTGAGGAAATGGCCCGGCACTGGTTTGACACCTTTGGTACTAACCCCAGTGTTGAGTCATTTGCTCGCTCTCGCTCTTGGTTTTGAGTTGCAGGTGGGAGGCCCGGAGAACATTTGGTTGATATCGGGGGTGGTTCTCCGGCCTCATACCCCGGTGGTGACATGGAGGTACATCACTTTCGGGGATGGTGGACAAGAACGAGTGACTTCTGAAGAAATGATAAAGGTAAGTGAATTTGTGACCTTCAAGTGTGTGGCCTTGGTCAAGCCACTTGGTTCGTTTTGCTCCTAGCTCTATCTCATGTGTGTAAGGTGAGCTTTGTATGCTCTTTGACCTTAATGCATGAGTTTAGGGGGAGCATGTGTGCTTAGTGTGCTCTTTGCTCTATCATGTGCACTAAGGGTGAGCTTTGTATGCTCTTTGGCCCTAGTACATGTGTTTAGGGGGAGTTTGTGTGTTTTGCGCTCCTTTGCTCTTTTGCCGGTGGTGTCGAGCCCTTTTGCCTCCCCTCGAGGAGCCGGTCGTTTGTGAGCTTTGTGTGTGGGAGCTCCTTTGTAGCATATGTATAGCTTTTCCTTGTGCGTTTCTTGCATTTGGCATGGCATATGTAACATGATGTATAGGCATCTTTGTATCTTAGGTTGCATGCATTTTGTATCATATGCATTGTGTAGGAAAAGCTTCTCCTATATACATTGTTCACCATGGTATGATATATATGTCCTTGTGAGCTAGTTTGGTAAGCTATGGTTAGTTTGGCTTAGCTCTTGATGATCTTGATTTATATCCATGGTTGATGGTTATGTTTTTGAAAAATGTCACATGTATGCTCTCTTGTGAGTAAATGCCTTTATATGATCTTGACATGTTTTAATGGTTTGGCTATGCTTAATTTGTGGTTGGATAGCTTATTTTGATCATATGGGGCCAAAGGCTCATTTGCCATCATGAATGTTTAGCCCCCATGCTTGATCTTGTGGAGGGGCATAAGTTCCTTTTTGTCGCAAAGACATTTCATGTACCAATTTCAAATCTGAAAATGAAATGTAAATTGCTTGAAAAATGTGCTCCCATGTCATATGTGCTTAATTTAATTTGCTTTGGGTACTAAACCGTTGCATGATGCCTACCAATGAGAAGTCTCATATCTAGAAGTAGGCACATGGCTCGGTGGCTTTGACATGACATGAGGTACTTGTGGGTGTTTATGATGGTCTTATGATTAGAATGGTTGTCCTAGCATGAAGTTTGTGTGGCTTTGCCATTTTGACATGTTTTGCTCATGTTTAGGACTTTGCTCATGAGAGGGTGAATTCTTGCAAAATTGCTCAATTCTATCTTAGCTTCGCCCAATGGTTGTGAAACTTGGTAATCTTGTAGTTGATGTCATTACGAAGCTATAGAGTATCTAACTTGCTCATTTGGACATGTGTAGCATGCTATGTTGAATTTTGTCTATTTGAGAAGCTCTAGGTTGCACTTTTTGCATTTTTGGCTTGATTCATGCATTGTCAACAAGGGGGAGAAGTTTGAGCATGTTTTGGCTTGCTGCATGCATTTAGAAGGTTTCCAAGTGGTTTCGAGCAAGTTTTGAGCTCGTGCAGTTCCCAGTTTTTCCCAGGTGATCATCGGCCTGACCGGTGAGGTGCACCGGTCTGACCGGTGTAAGTTGCCAGGTGCTGGGCGATCTAGCACACCAGTCTGACCGGTGTGGTTGACCGGTCTGACCGGTCAGAGCAAGGCTGAAGCAGCTGCTCTGTTTTGCGAGGTGGTTTGCATGCATTCGTCCAGGGGGAGTTGCATTGGTTCAGGGGGAGCTTGCATGTGTGCAGGGGGAGCTCTTTGTGGTTTTTGAGCTTTGGATTGTTGGTTTGTGCTCTCTGCTTGAGCATGTTTTTGTCTCGGATGTGTCGAGCTGTTGCCCTTGCCTAAGGGGTCCGAGACTTGTCTTCTTCAAGTGATCTTGCTCTTTGCCTTTCCTTTGGCTTTCGATCGCTTGTTAGAGTTTCTTTTAGTCGTTTCTTTTCTTTTCCTTTTCTCTTGGTTACCAAAACGTGTGTGTTGTCAATGCACTCATCAAGGGGGAGATTGAGAGCCATGTGTGGTTCGAGGCCCGGTGGATGGTCGCTTTCTGGTGTGATGAGTGATTGACAACGTGGTGTGGACTGATTCTTGGCCAAGTATCGTAGGTGCAGGTTGTGGCTTGACTGGTGTTGGTGCAGGTGAAGAACAAGCGCGAAAGGTCGTTGCCGGTGAGGCCTCCAGGTGTGGAGAAGGCAAGTAGGCTTGGTTCGAGGGACCCGATGGCCAGCGGGGTCAAGTGCGGGCCGCGTGGTGGCAAGAACGGCAAGATGAAGTCATGGACGGTTTCTTGGTTGAGCCTCAAAACCAAGGTCGAGCCGGGACTACGTGGCAGCCGAGTTATGAGTGGTGATTGGCGGAGGCTACACCGAGTTCGCGGGGTTTCCGGTGGTTCACCAGAAAACCACTGGGTTCCTTGGTTGATCCACAAAGCCAAGACCGAAGAAACGAAGACGGAGGTGCAGCAGCATCGGACCGGTCTGACCGGTGGGTACCGGTCTGACCGGTGAGGAGCACCGGTCTAACCGGTGTGCGACGACGCAGTCCGAAATCTTCGAAGCGGAGGACATGCGTCGGGATCGCAAGGCTTGCGTCGAGGCTAAGCAAGTTTGCGGTCGCTGGGCATCCGTCTGATGGTGCAAAGACAAAGACTTCCAAATTCGCCCTTGAGGGGCTTGTATCCCTAGTTAGCTAGTAAGGGTATTTTAGTCTTTTGGTTGCCTCCATATAACCCAAGTGGTGAGAGGATGGCAGCCATCTCTTGGAACCCTAGCTCATTTTGTTTTCCTATTTTGCCTTCCTATTTTTCCTTAGGATTTCCATAGGACTAGCTTGAGAGCTTTATGGTGAGATCTTGTGAGAGGGAAGGATGATCGGGCGGCAAGCTAGACCTTGTATGAACCTCTTTGGTATGTATAGATGATTCGGCGTGGTTCCTCAAGGCTTGGATGTGTCTTTCCCGTTTCTCTTTTTTGGTGATTTTCGGAACCCTCTCTTGGTGAATTTCTTGTGGCGGATTCGAGGCCTTTCTCTTTGGGTTTTGGTGGGGGATGTATGCTTGAACCCTTCGTGGTTCTTTTCCCTTTGATTCTCCTCCCAAATCCGTGAGCAAAGGGGCTCGATTTTGGGGTTTTCTTAGCTCTAGGGTTAGAGGCGTTCTTGGTGGGATTTCTTCGATTCCTCTTGTTTTGGCAAGTTTTGGCGGACCAAATCTTGGCTATGGAGTGCCCATGAGGTGTTCCTACTATCCCCAATGTCTTGTGCAAAACCGTGGAGCGATTCAGGAGATCGGGAGTTGGATTTGGGGGAGTTGACCCGCGGGCGCTGTTCATCCCGAGAGCTCAGGTCACACCGGCCTGACCGGTGCCTCACACCGGTCTGACCGGTGCAGACTCTCTATTGAGTTTTGCTCGGGTGAACGCCTTGGTGTGTTCCCTGTTGTCCCGTGTTGCTGCTGTTTCGAGTTTGGTCAGTTTTGGGGCTTGTAGGTTTGTTTGGTGCATTTGGAATTTCCTGGCTTGGACCGGTCTGACCGGCGAGCTACACCGGCCTGACCGATGTAGGGGCCTTCTATGGAAGTTCTCAGATTTCGCCAGCAGGGACCGGTCTGACCGGTGCTGCTCACCGGTCTGACCGGTGCAGTGCAGTGGTGCTCGAGTTGCTTGTTCCGCTGCGTTCTCGAGTACGTGTAGGTGGTTGTTGGTTCCTAGGGCCAGTAGCACTCCAGTGGCTGCGTGGTCTTGGCCAACTTGGGTAGTTGAGTCGGAGACGTGCTTTGGAAGCCGTGTTCATCTTGTTGGAGTTCTTATCTCCTTCGAGAAGAATTTTTATCGGCTCCCATTCACTCCCCCCCTCTCTGGTTCGCCTAATCGGTCCTTCAATTAGTTCCGGCTTGTGGTTCTGCGGTCGTTCGGTGATCGAGTCGATGTCTTCGCGGTGTCGGTGGCTCTCTCTCCCCGTCGTTTGGTCGCAACCAACCTTGGTTAGGTATAAAGCCTTTACCCGCTGCTTGCAGCAAGTTATCTTGTTACAAAACCTACTGCCGTGAAGATCGGGCCATCCCCAGGACCTTTCTTGTAATGGTCCCTACCAGGTGGATGGTGGTGAAGAATTGCAGCTCCATCATATTTGGGTGGTGCGCGCTTGAGCCGGCCGATTCAAGCGGAGTATGGCGACGCCATCAGGAGGAGCGGCGGCGGCGCGGCGCCATCCGGGGGGAGCAGAACTGCTAGTGTTGGTGGGGAATAGAAAGGGTAAAAACGTCATTTTACTGCCTCCTTAATTCTGACGAACTGGTCGGGAACGACAAGTATTTGCGAACGGAGGGAGTATATCATTGACCGAGTGCAGTTTCCCACGATTAAGATCAGAAAACCTATAGATGGATTCATATGTTCTTTCAAAACCAGAGTTGTTGGAATGATTGTTTTCTACGGCATCATTGTGTGCAAATACATATATACTCATGTTTGTACTTCTATTTGCCAGACAATGGATATCACTAACTGTTTAGTTCGACAAAATTTCAGCAACCACTACGGGAAAACCCAGGTTTGCCGTGTGTTTCGGACGCACGGTAAAGGTCACAAAACGCACAGCAAAGCCTTTGCCGTGCGTTTTTCTCGGAAACGCACGGCAAAGGCCGCACGACAGATTTTTGCACGGCAAAGGACCTTTGCCATGCGCTTTTTGTCACACGCACGGCAAAGGCCCTTTGCCGTGCGTCAAAGATGGCGCACGACAAAATAAACGTACTGACGGCGAGACTGTAAGGAATCGGATGCTCGTAGCCTAAAAGGGGGAGGGGGTGAAGTAGGCAATCTAAAAACCTTATCACTACTTTTTCTCAAAGTAAACTAGAACATACTATCTAGATGTGCAACTAAGGTTGTTCTAGTGTGAAACTCCCATCCCAAAACAAGGTTTGCAACCTATAGCCAATCCTAGCATGATACTACTCTAGGAAAGTAAAGGCAAGCAAAGATTGCAAGAGAGTAAATGCGGAAACGTAAAGGCGATGAGAGGAAGCAAACTCTTGACACGCGATTTATCCCGTGGTATCAGTAGGCACTAAGCCACCCCTAGTCCACGTTGTTGAAGCACTCACACAAGAGTATTGCTTCCCGGTCACCAAGTCTCTCCCAAGAGCACCACTTGACTCGCCACAAAGGCTAGCCACTTAGGCACTTGCCAAGCTCCCTTGGTCACCTTGATGCCGCCTCCACTAAGGAGCTTCTCCACCAAGGAAGGGGGTTTCCACGTCCCCCGCACAAAGTGTCCTCGCCACTCCACACCAAGCCGGAGGGTTGATGATGATTGCCGGTGAGCCACTTAGGCCCCAAGGCTTCCGGTGCACCTTGTACAACTTGATTCACTCAAGAATCACCTCACAAGGTTGGCACAACCTTGCACTCACTCAGCTCTAAGCTAAGCCTAGCACTAAGTACATACACTAAGCATATGCAAGTCTATGGATGAGCAATGAAGCACTTGGATGGATTGGATATGATCTTCTAGGTGTCTTGCACTCCTCTGCACTTCCACACAATCCAGCCACATCAAATGGATCAGTGGAGGGGGTATAAATAGCCCAAGGCACTCAAAGAGCCGTTGGCTAACGGCCACTGAAAAAGTAAGCGTCGGATGAACCGATGCTATCCTTTTCAGGGTGTCGGTTCATCCGGTGCCCCTCCCACGTCACTTAGCCGTTGAGGTTCTCTGACAGAACTGCTCCGACGCTATGCTCTGACACACCGTCAGATCATCCGGTGCTGAAGACCCCGCGGCCAAAACCTTACTGTTAGCTTCCACGTGACCATCGGATGAACCGCTGCTGACCCGTCGGTTCAGCCGGTGCTACTGCGTTGATCTTGGCGCGTCTCTGTCTTGTTTAAACTCGACCACCGGATAGACCGACGGTTCCCACCAATGGACCGTCGGTTCATCCGACGCTGCTGTCTTCGCAGCTTCTCTTCTCCAATTCATCCGACGCAACTAGGAAAGGGACCGTTGGTTCATCCGACGGTATCAAGTTAACTCCAGTCGTTGCGCGGTGTACCAAGTACTCCGATGCTATGCACCGATGGTACCGTCGGTTCTTTCGACGATGTCTTTTTCCTTCTTTTCTTCGCGTCTTCAACTTGGATCTTTGCTTCAACTTAACATACTTAACATGCCATCACTTATAGCCTCAAAATATATACTAAGTCCTCATTTTTGCTATGAGTAACTTAACATATGCATGGTATGTTAACTTGGGCATGGCATGTTAACTTGGTAATATCCATGCGACCTAAGAATGCCTACAAGGACATGCTAGACAATGTGGTTAGTCCCATTACTTGTGTTAGCATGAATCACCAAAATCAACTCAAACAAATGGCAATTGGGGCCATGTTCGCTACAGAGACGGCAGAAACGGCGTGGGCATGCCTTTGCCGTGTGCCTCGAAATGAAACGCACGGCAAAGATTGGGGTCTTTGCCATGCGCTTCCCCCCAGACGCACGGCAAACATTTTTTTAAAAATAAAAAAAAAGAGCCGAAGCCCCTGTTCGGCGGGGCATGTTGACATGCTTGCACTAATCGCTGTATATACAGATAAAAAAAAGAAAAAACCATTACAACACATATCACATAAGCTCTGATGTATCCAAAGAGGACCAAATGTAAAAGAAAACACATTGTGTTCAACAAAATTGAAGAATCAAATTAAAAGTTAAAACTACTGAGGTAGTTCATGTAAGTTTTCAATGGTGATATAGCCTGCAAGAAGCACACATAGAATCTCTCAGAAATATTCAACATACTGAAATGTAATGGTGCACATAGACCCTCCTGCCAACATCAACATAGTTAAGCATCCAAATCAATGTAATGGTGCACACAAAGAGTGAAGAGATGACAACAGTTTTGACTTCTGTTAAGATGAAATGCAATGAACTGAACAAGCATAAAGTAGCTCAGTTAGTATCAGATCTACAAGGCTATACTGTTGTGCTCTAAAACACTATGTATAATCAGATCATCACTTGTATTAAGCACGAGTAAGCATAATAGCTTTTTTTTGCAGGGTTTTGTCTGCATACTGATTACTGAGACACAGTAACTGCAATTGATGGGTCTACATGTCAATGAAAGCCTGTTGTAATCCATTAACCATTTATTTTCCACTCCCCAGCAGCCTCAAAGCAAGCTTACCTTCACTAAGTAAAACACTAGTCTACCATTGATATTACAGAACAATGAGAAAGGAGTCTTACAGAAGCCTCAGCTGCAGTGGACTCAAAGAATTTTGCCTCAGCTTCAAGGTCAGAGATAGTTGTTGCCTTCATCGCTTCCACTTGAGCTTCAAACTCCACCCCCCTCCTATGCAAAATATCAGTTGTTTGCTTAGCAGATCTCTGTGTATAATACCCCTCTCCTAGAAGCACCTAAGACATAAAGCAAATTATGAGCATATATAGGCTGATAGGCCCATGCAGACTGAAAAAGAAACTGTTTTACAGTGGAAACCATACCATGAGTTCATTTGTGTGGATTAAACGCCCTGGAAAAATGCAGCACCACCGAAGGGAACCTGCAATGCATAGTTTTTTTGAAAAAATTGTTGCGAAATATATAAAGCAGGGATGCGGCACCACTAAGAGCCTTTTAATTCCCAATATTGCAATAATGTGTTCAACTATTCATTATCATCCAGCATCCATATACGGTGATTGAAAAAATAAGTTCAATTCAACTTGTTGTATAGCCAATTAGCCATAGTTTGCACAATGCTAAGGAATGTAGTAATGGACGATTAAGGGGATAAGTTACTAGGGGTGCCAGTTACTAGTTCTTTACTTTTAAGACTCATCTCATCAAAAAGAGTAAATCGATGATACAGTATCAGGCAACCTACCAAAATCATGTTGAGAAGAAGACACGGATTTCTACAATTCAGATTTTAAAAGGAGAATGAAATACCATGATTTCGTGCGAGAGTTCATCGGGGAGCCTGTTGACGAGGGAGACGAGGGCGGCAGTCCCCTGGCCCGCGCCGCCGCCGGATCCCGCGCCCGCGCCGGATTCCGCACCCGCACCGCCGCCGGATCTACATATGCGGCGGGAGGAGGGTGGGAGCTCCGGCAAGCGCGCCGGCCACCCGCACGCCGCGGCTCCATGGCCACCGCAGACGAGCTCGAGGGATGGAGGGAGCCGGCGCGGAGAGGACGGAGGGGCGCCGGATCTGCGTCGGGAGGGGAGGGAGGACTGCGCCGGGCGGCTGGCGGCGGCAGAGGAGGTGAGTGCGGGGCGAGGGGAGGAGAGGTAGGGGAGGGCTGGAGGGGGCGGCGTGCTGTGGAGGCTGCCTTGCCGCCGTTGGAGGAGCAGGCCGCGTGCGAGGTGCGAGCTGGAGGAGGGGGAGCGGCGAGGTGCGAGCTGGAGAAGGGGGAGCGGCGAGGTGGGGGCGGAGGAGCCGGAGGAGGAGGCCGGGCCGGGAGGCTGCGGGAAGGGATGGATAGGTTAGGGTTGAGGAGGGGCTGACTTTTATATAAATCGTCATCTGATTTTCGGCCGTTGGATCCTGAGATCAACGGTCTACAGTGACCGAAGAGAGATGGCCGGCGGGGCTTTTTTGGGCCACACAAATGGGCCCCACAAATTTGCCGTGCGTGGTGGACTTTGGCGCACGGCAAAGGCACTCTTTGCCGTGCGTTTTTCCAAAAACGCACGGCAAAGGCCTTTTTTATTTATCTCTATTTCACCCTTATAACTAGAGTTAATTTACTAAAATTATCAAATGGATCCAAAAAATTACCATAAATTAGGATGAGATAATATAAGTTGTATATTGCCTACATAAAAAACTTTGAATTCAAATTCAAATTTGAAATTTACTATGGCTACAACCTAATCAAGTGGCTCTCAACACACTGAAATTTCTAGTGAGATACTTCGGTTTCTAAACACCATCCATGACGACTTGCTCAAAACACTCTATATGATTTATCACAAGCTTCACACAGGATATCATGAGCTCTTGCCGAATCTCATGATTTTCAAACTTTGTTTGCATTTTTTAGAATTTTTAAATCATTTGGACACATGATCATGGTCGTGTTTCCTAATCAAGATGTTCAAAATTTCTTTTGATTTCATGGAAGAGGTCTTAAATTAGGCTAAATAACGTGAATATTATTTTTTTATTCATTTTATTCTATTATTTGAATCACTTGTAATTCAAATTTGACCTCTTTGAAAAAATTACTTGAAATGCAATTAATTAGTTAAATATAGAAAATTAATACAAAAATCATACAAATTTTACCATGAAGTATCACATGTTCAATAAGTCCTGGAGGGAACTTGCTCTGTCTGTTGCTCAGGTCCTCTTCTTTATTTGTTGTAGTATGTACTGTATATATAATAGACGCCTTTTACAAATGCTACTATTATCTCACACTACAAGAAACTATTTAATCTGTGACGCATTCTCCACGACGTTCTCAGAAAACATCACAAAAAGCACTGCGTCTACGACGTATTTCTGTTTTTCGTCGCGGATGTGCACTGATGGATATTCAAGCCCAGAACACTACGACGTATTCCTGTTTTTCGTCACGGATGTGCACTGATGGATATTCAAGCCCAGAACACTGTGACGTATTCCTGTTTTTCGTCACGGATGTGCACTGATGGATATTCAAGTCCAGAACACTGCGACGATTTGTTAAATTCGTCGCAATCCAGCCCACAACACTGCGACGTTTTAGCAGATTCGTCGCGATCAATAAATAACAAATAGTTATGTTATGAATGGGAAAAAATGAAAAACAATCTAAAAACATCAACAAATAAGAAATAGTCATGTTATGAATGGAAAAATTTGGAAAATTGAAAAAAAATAAAAAAAATAGAAAAAATGGTAGCGGTTGGTCGCGGCCACACCCCGGCCAGCCGCAGCCGCGCCCGCCACCTCCCGACTAGCTGCGGCCATACCCTAGCTGCGCCCAGCTGGCCACGGCCGGCCGCAGCCGGCTGCACCACAGCCCCGGCCAGCCGCGGCCACGCCCCAGCTGGCCGCGGCCGGCCGCAGCCGGCTGCACCACAGCCCCGGCCGGATGCACCACGGCAGCAGCCGGATGCACCCCGGCCGCGGCCGGCTGCGCCCAGCCACGCTGGCCCAGGCCGCCAGCCCAGCAGCCCGTGGCCTCCGAAAAATAATCCGCACTAAAAAAAATTGGGGCGGACTGGGATTCGAACCCACGATGTGGGGGAAAGTAGGAGGATGTGTTACCACTGAGCTATAAGTGAAGTTATGTTTCTTTGCAGAAGTTTACTTCCATATCCTTTCCCGCATCGCCTCTAGGAAAGTTGAAAAAATAGCATGCGAGAATGGGATTCGAACCCATGACCTCAAGCATCAACAGAGCATCTGCTACCACTGGGACACTTCATAAGTTGTGATCAAATTGAGGATAGTTTAAATTATATACATATCATTTGAGCTTCAGGACCACGTGGCAGCACTGGGTTGGTCGAGTTGCTTCGTCGCGACCACGTGGCGCACGCTGAGCTTGTTTCCCCATCGTTTTTTCTTTTTAATCTATACTTAAAATTTGAAACTAGTGTTTCTCGGTCATAGTAACTCCAAATTCATTGATTCTTTTTTTTTATTTTTTGTAAAATCATGATCTTTCACGTAATATCGTTCGTTTTCATATTAATTGCTATTACATTTATCTTTTTTATACAACTTCTTTTCATCTACCGAAAGAGAATAAATAAAAGATATTTTTCAATAATAAATGGTAACATAACTTCATATTTTCTAAATTTATGATAAATATAAGGTTTTAGCCAAGTTTGAGATGCATATGACTTTAAAAATGTAAATCACCACTCAAATCTCAAAGTTTGTGTTGAGTTATTAGAAATTATGTCACCCATGTATCCATTTGTGAGTAGTGTATGTCGTCACTTCCTTGAAATCACTTAAATTTTTTATGGCAAGCTTGTGGACCAAAAGCATGTTGTTATGCCAATTTCTAGAATTGTTGACCAAATTCAAATATTATTATGATTATTATGTTGTACTTTTGACATAAAAGTTTGAATGTTCGTTATAACTCAAATTGCATTTCTCGTCAATCTCCAAAATATGGCCTAGAATGGAACATAGAAGACTAAATATGATTTTTGTGAAATTTTTTCAGTCTTATTGGAGGTACACATAGGTCAACTTCGAATTACTTTCGGTAAGCACGCAGAAATTCAATTAAATGATAGAAAATAGCAAATCTATTCGAAAAATCTTGAAACACCTAGAAGGAAACTTAAATGTTGTCTGCTACATGTGAAAAATGTATTGGGGGTATATAAGGTAATTAATTTTCAAGTTACTTCATAAAGGTATCTTAATTAGGTATTTAAAAATAGAAAACCAACTTTTTTAAGAGAAAAATGGTAATGTAACTTCATATTTGCTAATGTTATGGTCAACATAAGGTTGTGTCCAAAATTTAGATGCATACGATTCCAAAATAATCATGAGGTATTCAAATCTCAAAGTTTGACTCTGAGTTTTAGAAAACTATAAGAGGGATGTATCCATTTGTAAACAATGTAGGTTCCGCCATAATCGAAATCATTTGAAAATTTTATGTAAAGTTTAAACATCCATAAAATGATTCCATGTCAATTTTTAGAATTTTCGGAGAAGTTTTAGATATTATTATCATTATTTTATAACAAGGTGACTAGTACAAGTTCAAATTATCCTTAGTATACACTTTAAATTTTGATCTATTTTCAGGATATGAGCTACACTAGAGAAAATGTACTCTTAATATATTTTTAGGAATTTTATAAATCTTATGTGATATACATGTAGTTCAAATTTTTATTATTTTCAATAAACCTGCAGAAATTCATTTAAACTGTAGAATATGGTAGATGAGTGAGTAAATTACTGGAACTTCTTAATAACAACTTATATGTAGTATATTGTATTTAAAAAATATAATAATACATATAAGATTATTATTTGTGTGTGCTACTTCACAATGATGCATAAAACAAAAAAAGAAAAAGAAAAATGCTAAGTAGAGCAGGAATGAAACAAAGCCTGTGTGGCCCAAATGACCCAACTATTTCCAACCGTCCATCGCTGATTCGACGATTGTGATCGCATTCGCAAAGTATATAAGCAACCGCATCCCAAACCCTAACTCATTTCCTCCCAGGCCGGCCGCAGCCCCCTCCTCCCTCCCCATGACCTCATTCACGCCCTCCCCCTCCCCCTGCCGCGGCCCCCGTCGACCGGCCTCCCGCCGCGCCTCTTCCTTGGCCTCCCCTTCCTCTCCCACTGACGCGGCTCTTCCTTGGCCTCCCCTTCCTTCCCCGCGCGCGGTCTGCCTCCATCGCCTGCTGGAGCGGGCCTGCCTCCCTCGTCTCGGTCGGCGGCTCTCAGATCCGGGCGTCGATGGGCGGCGCGCGGCATGGGATGCACTCCCGACCGGATCCAAGATAAGCCCCCTCCTCACTCTGCATCCTTCCTCTCCCCCCTTCTCTTTCTCGCTCCGGCTACGAACCCTAGCTGCGTCCCATGGCACAGCATCCTCCGCCACCAGCACCTGCTGAATCATTATTTTTCTATTGATATTGCTCATCAGGGGGACACTCTGGCTCCAGCATGGAGGCGAGCAGCAGCCAAGGCCGAAGCTTGAGCAGGCAGGGGCCCCGACCCTGGCTCCAACTCTGGATCGACGGCACAGTCGCTGAACGATTACATCCTCCACTCAGAAGGCCACTTCGACCTCGCCTGATGCTCCGCCGTCTGCAGCACCTGGTACGCCACCTCCCCCTTCCCCTTTCCCTTAAGGCCTCGGCAGCCGGGGGAGGTACAAGCCGCCGCCGCTTGGGGCCGTAGTACCGTGCCCAGCAACACCTCCTTCTCCAGCGCCAAACCTCTCTCTAGCTTCTAGATAAGTGCTCCCTCTCAAATCCCCAAACTACTGCAGTACTGCTAGTGCTAGATACTGATTTGGGTGGTAAATAACAGATCGAGAGCTCTGTGATTTGATTTGTTTGCAATTTTGAATGCTAGATGGTGGTTCAAGTATTTGGTCGCAAGATTGAGGAATTTATTGCTGCCATAGTAGTCTTTGGCCTTGTCCACTTGCAGAGTGTTTGAGGAAATGCCTGTTAGGTCATTCGTTTATTTTAGATATGTCAATTCAGCAAATAGTGAACCTAATTATTTTAGATATGTTTTATCTCCTATGTAGTTAAATTATTCTGCGTATATAATTTCCCCTTGCACTAAGCCACTCAATCTCCAATCTCCAATCTCCAATCCTCTCCATTCTCGATCTGCACATTTGTATGCTGCTAGTAGAGATGAGGGTGCATTGAATTACTAATCTGATCCCAGATTGCTTAGTCTTTTAATTGTTAGCTTATAAATGGGCAACTGCTTACTAGTCTGTGATGTACTGATGTTCTACTATTTCTGTTCTATATATTCAACTTGAGTAGGAGTACCTTTCAATAGCTTTGAACTTTGATCTGAACATGAGGCTTACTTGCATTCAATATTGAGATGCTATCCTTCTCTGAATGAAAAACTTAATTGTGCTTGAGTTGCTATTGCAAGTATCCTCTGTACTCTGCTATATGCATCTGTTATCCTCTCATATTTCTCTCTGGAAGAACCCCAATTGTATGTGGTTGTCTTCATCTTAAACAGAGTGAGTTGTGCTTAGTCTGTGATGTACTGATGTTCTACCACAAGAATGTTTGTTTGAGGTGTAACAAGTGATTATTTGGTACTGTGATATGACCTGTTGGATTTGTTTTGAGCCTGAAAAATAGGAAGTACTCAGAAATTGGATTGTTTTGTATACTGTAACATACCATATGCTAATCTGTCATTTGTTAGGTAAAAGTGAGAATAAAGCCTTGGTAATTTTAAACCTGTAGCGCCTGTGACACTTAATATTAGAACTTTAACATTCCCCTCTAACTAGTATTTGGCAATGTGCTCTTTTAGGGAAGCTCCACAGCCCTGTTCTATGATATCCTTGGCACCAATCATCCATCTCTAGCTCCCAGATAAGTGCCTCCCTCTCAAATCCCTAAACTATTCGAGTACTGCTAGATACTGCATTGGGTAGTAAATAACAGATCGAGAGCTTTGTGCAATTTTGATGCTGGATCTTGGTTTGTATTTGGTCGCAAGATTGAGTAATAGTTTGATGCCATAGTAGTGTTTTGCCCTTTACACTTGTGAAGTGTTCGATGAAATGCCTGTTATGACATTCATATGTTTCTTTTGGATATGTTAATTCAATAAATAGTGAGATTATTGCTTCTCACTAGGACAGCACATCTTTGTTAATTTATTTGCAATAGTGCTTTGTTTGCTATCATGTAATGTTGACCATGGAATTGATGTTTCTGCAGTTAACTTCAGTCTATAGTTGTTCTATTATTGAATTTTCTTTAGTCATTTTCTTGCCTTGTGTCCTTGCTGTTACAGTGAACCCTAGAAATGTAGTGCTCTTGTTAGATTGACTTGCTGGCATGCTTGAAACCAATCCCATTTTTTTCATGGCATGTATTTCTGTGCATTTGTGACCTGTCCATTCTTTGAGATGCCCAAACAAGCATGGTTATGGCGTTAATTTCTAATTACATGACCGATAAGAACTGCTGGAATGTATGTGCTTGCTTATTATTTCAAATTGACTAAAGACTGGATAAAGCTTACTTATAATATCATGAAATTAAGGAACTATAAATTTGAATTACTTGAGCACCTTACTTCACTTAAAACTTGTTTCTACTTGTTCTAGATGTGTGATTTCTGAAATTTACTCTCTAAATAAGAAGTGATGTAACTTGCATGACCTGTTATTATACTATGTTTCATCTTTTTATCAGAGATATGAGAACATTTGATCTTACATTTGAGTGATTCTCAATTGTTCTATTTTGTCGCTTGTTGATTTGGGACATGTGCTTCTTTGGAATGATTAGTTAGCACTTAAAACCTACTAAATTATCCTTGCTTGCCTTGTTAATTAGTGCTTGATTGGTTGTTTCTTAGCAAGTTTTATGGCAAGAAATTGCTAACAAATATGACTGGAATTCTGCCCTTTGGTATTCATTTTCTCCTTTGCTAACGGTAGCAACACATAGACTCCAGTCATGTGGAAAAAAGGATTACTTCTTTAACTCCCTTGCATTTTTGCATAATTCCACTTTAACTGATATTTCAAAGAACAAGTGCCTGGTAGTAGTCATATACTCATAGCTCTGCTTTTACATTTTCAGAGACGAAAGCTCCTGGAGGTGCTTCTCGTCGCGAAGTTCGACCCGGCGGTACTCTTGCTGGATGAAAACTTGTACCTAATGTGAACTCTTGCTGGATGAAAACTTGTACCTGATGTGTTGGATCCTCTTTGTATTTGATGTAATACTGGATGAAAATTTAATTGTATCCGATGTGATGCTAGTTTTGTTTATTTTTGGAAATGATATCCATTGGTTGGAATTGTAAGTTTGAATGGGCTAAAAAAACCTAATATAATTGATGGGCCAGATTTGTTATGGGCTGTATATCTACTGGGCTGGAAATGTGGTGATGTCATCATCCACGTCGACTGCCACGTCATCGTCCACGTAGGCTGCCACGTGATCGTCCACCTAGGCTGCCATATCATTGTCCACGTAGGCTGCCACGTTATCGTCCACGTAGGCTACCACGTCATCGTTGTCCACGTAGGCTGCCACATCATCGTTGTCCACGTAGGTTGCCACGTCATTTTCCATGTAGGCGTCCACATCAGCAGCCACATCAGCATCCATGTTGGCAGCCACATATATAATGATCCATGTCAGCAGCAACCCGTGACGATTATTTTCGTCGCTAAAACTGGGCTTTGGGTTGGGTTGCATGGGCCTCGGGCTGCTCCGTGACGATTCAGATACGTCACAGACCGTGACGTTTATTAAGGAACGTCGACAGATTTAATCAATGACGCTCATTCCACCACGAAAATTTAAATCGTCGCGGATGCTGATTTGCGACGAATTTTATTTAATCCGTGACAGAATGATTGCGTCACAGAATAAATAGTTTCTTGTAGTCTCAGATAAATCAAAGATGCATTTGATCGATTTCTTGATGGAAGTATATTGGGGAAATCAAACATGGTACATATGCATGAAATGTGAACAGCCGAAATGATCAACAGAAAATTAAAGCCACACATTGGCTGACTACATGCGATTAATTAATGGCGACCTCTAGCTTTAGGCCAACACACTCTGGCCTAGAACTTGAAGGAGGGCACGAACCACGCAGTGGTCTCCCATGCCCCGCCTTTAGGGTTAGGGACCTGCTTCACGATGGTGTCGACACCCTCCAGCTTGTCCACCTTGCACACGCAGAACACCTCATCAGTCCTGCCGCTGCCGCCCGCCACCTCTCCTAGCTGCCTCCAGTCGAAGTAGTACACTGCGTTCTTGCTAAGCCCGACGCCATCGCTCGCCGGGATCACGTAGCAGGCGCCGTCCACGCCACTGCGAAAGATTGCCTTGTCCTGCAGCTCTGGCGCGTCGGCCCAGTCCACGATCTCCATGCCGGTGTCGCCGACCATGCCTTTCAGCGCGAAGGTCACACGTGGTCCTGCCGGCATTGCGAGGAGGAAGCGCACCTTGCCCTCATTCTCGACCAGGTACACTGCCACGCATCCTGGGAGGAACGTAGTGCCGCCGCCGTTGGTGAGCCCCTTCTCGCCAACGTCGTCGTCGGCGGCGGCGGCTAGCTCGCTTTCGAGAATCTGGGGCCCGTGGGTGACGAGCCGATTCCAGTGCAGCGGCAACAACGCCCAAAACCTCTCGATATCGGCGTCATGTGTCGTGGCCCAGCCGTCGTCGCTGCCGCGGTGCCAGAGCGCCACTATGGGCCCCGGGTGGATCGCCCAGGCCCAGACAACGACGATGACCTCCACTTCGCCGTTGATCTTCTGAACAGTGGCAAAGCCGCCGGAGGTGACGCTGCCATGGAAGCAATCGGGCAGGCGCGGTAGCGCGGTGCTCTTCCCAGTCAGCGGGTTCACTAGCACGCCCGAGAGGTCGTCGCCCTGGTCGATGCCGATGAGTAGGCCGGCGCCGGAGCCGACTACCCTCTTGCCCTGCAGCGCCGCCAGTTGGATCAGATGGGATTTGTCGGAGCTCACCGAGTGGAACAGAACTCTGCCGGAGTACTCCTCGTCGGTAGGGCCTTCACTGAGCATGGTCAACGGCTGGAAGAACCCGTGGGTAGTGGGACGGATGGCATCACGCCACTTCGGGGTTCGGGCACACAGATCGCATGTGGACGAAATCCTTAGGGTCCCTGACGGCGCCGGCGACGCGCTCGAGGATGTGCCACGGGAGGCTAGCCCAGTCGTTGGATCCCTCCATGAGAGCTCGATGACTATCTAGCAGGGAGATATCAGAGATGAACTTGTAGAGAGGACGGATATGAGGCTAGGAAAAGCTATGTCAGAATGGATTTCTTGAGGGCTTTGCACTCTGTAAAATCAGGCTCCGTGATGTATTTTTATATAGTGGTTTTGCACGGCGCACAATTCAGGAAAGAAAAGGAATGCTACGGTTACGCAGTTGTGTTCACAATTTGGTTCCTTGGGTTTGTCTAGCGTTCGCCAACTCCAAAATGGAATGCTTTAAAAAATCTCTTATTTTAATTGCTAATTAATCTGTCATGAGTTTAAGCTTTGCCTATTTTTTTTATGAAACGACGGCCTTCATTAATTTGCCGGTTTTGCATCATCTTGCAATTTGAACCCAATGCAAGCCGTGCACCACAAGTTTGTGTTTCCACTGTTTGGTTTGGCGGTCAGATTTTGGGTAACGTTCTGATGCTCTTTAAATTCATCTCTACTCCTAAAAAGAATGAAGTGGAGAAAAAAAATGGGTCTGCCGTCTTCCGCTCGGACGACCACACGCTCACCCCACGGACGACCACGCGCTCGCCCCCCTCCGCCCGATACCCCCTCCTGGCTCCTATTTTTTCGCCGCCCGATCCATTTTTTTACGGTCGAGCTTTTCACCGCCGCGGCGTGCGTCTGGCGCTCGCGCATCTGCTCCCCCATTCCCGCGCCGCCACCTCAGGATCCAATCGATTCCGTCTCGCCCCCGCGTCGGGCAATCGAGCGCCGCCGCCCCCGTCCACCGCCCGCTGCCTCTCCCTGCGTCGGGATCCAGTCGACCGTCGCCGTCGACGTCCGCTCCGTCTCCCCGCTATCCCCGGCCCGCATTGGGAACCAAACGCTCGCCGACGCCGCCGTCTGCTGCCTCCCTCCGCGCGCCGCCGCCTCACTCGCCTCTCTCTGCAAGCCGCCGCCTCACTCGCCTCCCTCCGCGTGCGTCGCCCTGCGCGCCGCCACCTCACTCAGACCACACGCACAGTGCCGCCTCCTCGATTGGAATCGAACCGATCTCGAAACAGATCAGGACCCGGCTGGAAGCTTCAACACTGCCTCGATTGGATCACACGCGCCGCACCTCTGACTTCAGGACGCGCCGCTGTCGACGTCTGACGCGGCGTCACAGAGAGGAAGCGCCGCCGCCGGAAGCCTCTCACCCCCGCTCCGTTGCAGGTAACTTTGATTTCATTTTCTAGGAGTAGAGATTTTTGCTAGAATGTCGTCCTGGACCAATAGCAATTTGTGCACCTAAGTACTTTTTTTCTAGGACGTTGATGAGGTTGCTCTGTTCTTACCCACCGCGGACCACCGGCGGACATGGCCAGGAGCGGGCAAATTGTTCTTAACCACCAACGACACATGTACTGCTTCTCATCTAGGTAAGCTTCCGTTGTTCTGATTGCTTTATGATTGGCATTGGTTGGGAAGTCAGAAACCAACTGTGCATATCCTTTTGCTGCATGCCTACTTACTTCGGTGCTGCCTGCCAAGTGTTGGAAAAAATGGCTGAACCAAATTGCTTGACCTCCTTGACTGAACTACAAGTTTGGGTATCAGGAGATTGTTTTATTTTTTTTATCATTTGCACTACCGAATCATATCTTAGCTCAAAGTCAAAAGGAAACAAAGTTTTGAGAGGTAACTATCATGTAACTTTGCCTGAAAACTATAGAAGATTATGTTTCTGCATGCCTATCTTTGCCTGTTGTTTTTTATACTAAAAGTCTAAAACCGGGAAGCTCATCAAAAGATGGACTTGCGAAGCTCTTTAAAAAATTGGCTGGCCATCAAAGTTATGCTATCATCATAGTTACTCCTGTGTTGCTTAATAAGCTGCACATAAGAAAATATTTTTTGATGCTTACTATGAGATCATATATATGCATTGGAAGAAGCCAAAGCTTTTTGCTCCTGTTGCCTCCTTTATCACTCTATCAATTTGAAGTCTCAATTGTGTGCATCATCTGTAGTAGGATAGCTAAATTAGCATATTGATTTAAATAGGCACGACACAGGTTATTCGAAGGAGTATGATTTTTATTTTTTCACTAAGACATAACGTGTTGTAAACTTGATGACATGAGTGTTGCTCTCTATTGTCCAGCAACTGGTAAAGCAGGACCACAACGACGGTATTAATTTTTACATGTCATCTAGGACCTGTAGCTGGATCTGGATCATAAATTATAATTGTATTTCTCTAAAACATATTGAGTTGAGCCATTTTATCCATGGGGATTAACAGAGTTCCTGTTCAGATTTTGTTTCCTAATTTATCTTCTTTAATCTTATGAGCTAATTTCCACTCAGGTATAGGTATCAATTTCTAGCTTCTACTACATCTCTACTGTCAATTCAAATTATAGGCCTTACTTCTGTGTTGTTTATATATAACTAAAGAACTAACATGCTTACCCAATATATTGTAGGAAAATGAACAGAAGCAAATGTTTTTAGGTTTTTATCAAAATTCAGACCCACCATTCTTTTTTAAAGGAAGCTGACCTGCAGGGAAATATATTTATTACAAGATCCCATCATCATAAACCCAGGTATCTTTCTCATGGTTTCTTGCTTTGGTTTGTCCGACAAGCTGCAAGTGGCCTTCATAATTGGTCATATAAGTTCAATTTTTTGTCTATATACATAAGTCGAAGTCATTGAGAGGAATTAGGATTTATAATTGATCAAAAGTCCCAGCACCGCATGGATGCCATAATCCTTCCCCAGCGCACGCTCCCCTGATCCATATGAGCACCCGTAGCATGTATTGAGTTCTGTCAAGCCTCTGCGTATGTTGCATGTTTCTAGCCTTGGAATAGTAGCTGCAGATATCCCTTCATGCTTGTAATTGGCCTTTAATCATGTAGCATGCTATTTTCTGATCCAGATGATCTGAGTTCATTGAGCTTTAAATATGTGCAGCTTCAAATTCAAATTCTACTTTTCTGATTGTGTAATGATGTTTTCCTGATTAGGAGTAGTTTGTTCGACACTTTTATTCTTCCTGAAGCATGCTTAATTATAAAATCAGAATCTTCATTTTGTTTAGCTTTCCCAAATTCTAGAGCAAAATAGATTTCATGTACATTAATGGAAGCTTAACTTTATGTAAAATCTCATCCCATGTCGATTTCATGTTAATCCATGGTTCTTAAATGGCTTAAAATTACAAGGACCATATCTTGGTTTACAATGAACTCTGAAAAAAAATTTGATACTTCTTACAAATCAATTAAAGTGAGATCATAGTACAGTGTCTTAGTTAATTTACAGATCTGCCAACTAAACTTCGAGTGTGATGATTGTCATTCTCGAAAATCTGAATACACTATTTTGACTACGTAAATATGTGTTCTTAAATCTCAAAGTGCTGCACCATTTGTTGTTATAGGTTAGCCAAAAAAAACAATTAATGTAGATAAAATTTAGAGCACAATTCAAGTTTAATCTGAAAATGTTTTCTTTTTGGCCAGTGTCTTGTCCGCACTTCCTACTTGGTTTCATACAGCCAATTTCACTTTGAATTGAGATGGATTCCTCGAGAGCAGGAGATAGTTCGACACCGCTTGCAGATATCACAAACAATATAAATCAAGGTTTGATGAAGCACTTTTCACAACTCAGTATGTTTTGTTGGCAAAATCTGAATGTGTTTTGGTCGTGTTGCTAGGGGCCTTGGACCGTAATGAGCGGAGGAGACAGAGGTATGCATCAATGCCAAAGGAACAAAAAGATGAGCTCAACAGGAAGAGACGAGAGAGGCGCCTGGAGAATAAACGGCGGGCCAATGAAAACACAACATGTGATGGATCAGGTACTGTTTATTTGAAGTGATGTAACTATAGAATGGCGGGTTATGTGAATGGTATACATGTTGAATCGTTTTTGTTCCAGGACTGTTTAACATAGGCGCAAATCAAGGGAATCATAGCCATGCTGCATCCAATGGTGAACATACCATCCTTCAGACCGCAAACAATAAAGGTGCCATCATTGCTATTGTTTATTTGAAGCTATGGATCACTTGTGTATGCATGTTTTAATTAAATGCAGCATCTAATATGACCAGGTGTTAGTGTAACAATTGATGAAGGTCAAGAACGGCTCCATAGGGGACATTTGACTCAAAACAATGACCTGCCAGGTTAGTCTAAACAATAATCATTCATCTTAGCGTGTCACACATGTAAGCAATAATCATTCATTTTCTGGATGAAACTACAGAATGGCGGGCTATGGGAATGGTATACAAATTTGACTGTCTTTGTTCTGTCTTTTATTTTTGGATGCATGAAGTCTGTATGCGGTTTTGGTGTGTCCTAAATAAATAAATAAATTATGTCTGCATGCATCATATTTTATTTGAAATGCATTGATATAGTGTGACCAGATCATAGTGTAATGTAATGATTTATTTTAATCAGGTGTTAGTGTATCAATCGATGAAGATGAAAATAGTGAATGGCTCCACAGAGGACAATCGACTCAAACCAATGATCGGCCAGGTTAGTCTGATACAATAGAGATCCTCTCTTGATTTTGGGTGTGCTAAAAACACTATGTTTGTTTTTTTATAGAAATGGCAGTCCTGAATGTTTTATCACCACTCGCTTATTCAATATTATATAGCTGACCAGCTGTTTGTTTTGTAGTTGGTTGTGAGATATCGATTAGTGCAGAGACAAACGGCGATTGCATACATGACATAGGCATTGAGAGTACTATTTCTGAAGGAGGTACTTCAATTCTTCAGAAACCGATCTGTCAATTTGGTTGTTTTCTGTTGTTGAAAACATGTTAATATTACTTCAGCAACCGAGTTGTCAATCTGGTTGTTTTCTGTTGTTGAAAACATGTTAATATTAATGTTATATAATTCAATCACACCGTTTACCAAAGTATATATTTTTCGGGCTCCAATAAACCTGCAAAATTATTCCTAACAATTATTGTGTTAAAACAACCATTAGTTATCGATCAGTACTAAGTAACATCCGGCCACCAATTGTATTTAGAGCCTTAAACCAACTTTTGTTAGCACCTATTATAAGCCAATTATATTTAGATCCATGGGACATGAATATTCTTGATTTTAGGCGTGGTTGACGAAACAACTACCTAATGTGTGGTTTGCATACATGACATAGGCATTGAGAGTAATATTGCTGAAGGAGTAATTTATTTCACTTCAGAAACCGAGCTGTCAATTTGGTTGTTTTCCGTTGTTGAAAAAATGTTAATATCACTTCAGAAACTGAGCTGTCAGTCTGGTTGTTTTGTGTTGTTGAAAACATATTAATATTAATGTTATGTAATTCTATCACACCGTTTACCGAAGTATTTTTCGGGGCTTGAATAATCTTGCAAAATTATTCCCAACAATTATTGACTTATTGTGTTAAAACAACCATTAGTTACCGATCAATACTAAATAATATCGGGCCACAAACCAATTGTATTTACAACCTTAAACCAACTTTTTTTAGCAATTAATACAAGCCAAATATATTTAGAGCCATGGGACATGAATATTCTTGATTTTAGGCGAGGTTGGCGAAACAACTACCGCGGTCGATCAAAACCTCTCTCCAAGTGAGTGTAAACGTAGGAAGGAGAGAGCACGTTTTGCTGCAATGTCTCCACTTCAGAGGGAGGCACTCAATAAAAGGAAACGTGATGCAAGAGCTGCAAAGAGACTATTTAAGATGCCACAAGAGAAGAAGGAGACTACAAGGCAGTCCAAGCTTAACTACAAAAAGAGGATTAAAGAACAACGTGCAAACAACTTGCATCCTGACTCTATCGCCATGGCAAACCCTCAATGGAAACCAGAGCTTTTATTCCCTCCTGGTGATAAGCCTCCCTTAAGAGTATCGGAAGAGATGGTGATCCCCGATTTCGATGGCAGTCCTGTCTATGTTGAGGCAGAAGTACGGGAACCTCCACAGCAAGATGAAACCCCGGAGACATTTCTATCCAACACTATCCATACAGCCCACCTAACTCCGGGATTGCGAGAATCTCGACGAAAGCGTCGTAATCAGGAGTTTGAATCAACCATTGGAAGAAACACCAATGGGACCACTGGTGAAAATGAGAACATTGCGAGTCAGCCGACACAATCGTGTGTTGTTGACAATGGTAAACTACCTCCCAACCTATATATTATTATAACTGATAAGTTAATACACATTTAACCAAACTGTGTTTTAATGTTGTATATATAAAGGTGTCACGCAAACCTACCCTCCGGCTGACGGAACATCGGATGTGTTAGGAGCAGGTAACAACATTACTTGCTTCGGGTCGGTTGACACTATTTTTGTGTCTCACCCACCATCAAATCTCTGCAGGTGCTTCCGGACATTCACCTCGTAATGAAAGGTGTACTCAGACACAACCATCCGTGGTTGATGAGCCTGATTCTATGCCACCATGCGATTTGCACAGATACCCTTGTCAAGGTATGTGTCCATGACGCACATGCTCTTCCTGTTCACATTGTGCATATTCACCTATGTTCGTCTCACCACTCATGTCACATGTGGTTGCGTCAGATGGTGATGAGAACATCGTATTCGATGAGGATGAGGAAAAGGATGAAGCGTTTCTTTTCGCGGGACAAGGTATACCTCGCTGCAATTATCTCACGTTAAGATTCCATTTTAACCAACATATAGCACCCTTGACCTACGCTAATTATTATCAGAGGATGATGATGATTCCGTCGTGAATGAAGACCTCACGAGGGGCGATGAAGATACGCTTGAACCGGATGCACCGGATCCATTCTGTGGGGTTTATGCCAATGTCCCAAAAGAGGGTCACACGCTGAAGCCAGTAGATAATTGCGAGTTCTGCAACGCCAAGAAGTTTGAGTATGAACCACCGGGGTTCTGCTGCCGTAGTGGAGACATTCATCTATCCACCCCCGAGACGCCCCCGGATGAACTCGTGCGATTGTGGACGGCCTCTAACTCTGATGCTAGGCATTTTCGTGACCATATCAGATATTTTAATGGGCACTTCTCCTTCACTTCTCTGCACTGTAATCTTGATGGTGTGACCACCGACACTCGGAAGTGTCCCATATACACCTTCCGTGCGCATGGCGCCCTTTACCATAATCTTAAAAACTTTGGCAAAGAAAATAAGTATGAACCTAATCACCTCGAGCTTTTTTTTCTACGACGACGATCCTGATCTTGATTATAGGCTCAGCAAGTGTCGTGAGAAGACTGAACAGAAAGACAGAGAGGTTATTCGTACGCTGGTAAACATCTTCAATAGTGGTGTTAATCCCTACTTGAATCAACTTCGCACTATGGGACAGGTAGAGGATTTTTCGGATTACCATATCGAGTTCAACCTTGATCAACGTCTAGACCAGAGAACATACAACAAGCCTTTAATGTTAGAGGTTGCCGCCATTTGGATTGAGGGGAGCGAGCATCGGGGTCAGTTTGAAAATAGTGTCGTCCACCACGGGATGGATAGGTCATGGAAAGGCTTCCGGTCGTATCATGGCTGCTATGACCCCCTTTCGTACCTGCTCTTCTTTCCAAGGGGAGAGTTCGGGTGGCACAACTGCATTCCCAAAGTTGGTGTGACTAAGGCGGAGGTTAACAGAGCCCGAGCGATCCGCAAGGAATGTGCTCAGGGGGGTGGCGATGATGAAGCTGGTAATTGCATATTTCCTCTTAACAAATATGACCCGATGATCGTGCATCACGATACTAACTGAAAACTTTACTGTGTGTAGGTTCTGCCGGGAATAAATGCGTTTCAGTTCATGATTACTATTCCTACAGGTTGCAGATGCGGCCTGGGATTTTCAACCCAATACTATACGGCAAGCGTCTGTTCCAGCAGTTTGCCGTCGACACTTACGTGAAGATAGAATCTTCGCGTCTGGACTACTACCGCAACAATCAAGATATTGTGAGGGTTGACTTGTACCAGGGTTTGGTTGACAGCTATCGTAACGGGGTGGAAGACGCGAGTGAGGTTGGGAAGCGTACGGTTCTATCACCGATGTTCATTGGTGGTCCCCGTGATATGTGGCGTCGGTACATGGACGTGATGGCTCTGGTTCGAAAGTATGGCAAATCGGATGTCTTCCTCACCATGACGTGCAATCCGAATTGGGACGAGATAAAGAATGAGCTGTGTCCAGGACAGTCCACCCAGGACCGTCCAGATCTCGTGGCTCGGGTGTTCAGAGCCAAGTTGGAGGAGCTGAGGCGACGGTTGTTGTACAACGACATACTTGGGAAGGTAAAAGCCTACGTATATGTCGTTGAGTTCCAGAAGAGGGCCTTGCCGCATGCACACTGGCTGCTGATAATGCAGAGGAAGTACAAGATCACTTGCCCAGAGCAGTACGACATGATTATCACTGCAGAGCTACCCAACAAGAAGGAGTACCCTGAGCTCTACAAGATGGTCACAAAGCATATGATGCATGGACCCTGCAGTGTGCTTAATCCAAACTGCCCATGCACAAAGGACCGTCCTTCATGCAAGAACTATTACCCGCGACCATTTTGTGATTCGACATCGCAAGGAAAGGATTCGTACCCAAGGTACCGGTGACGCAATGATGGTCGTAAGGAAATGATTCGAGGTCACATGCTGGACAATCGATGGGTTGTCCCGTACAACCCATATCTCATACGTACTTTCAACTGCCACATTAAGGTTGAGGCATGCAGCAGCATTAAGTCCGTGAAATATCTATTCAAGTATATATACAAGGGGCATGACAGAGCATTTGTGGCTGTTAGGGAAAATGGGAAAAAAGATGCCAATGGGAATGTTGATGAGATCACGGAGTACAGAGAGGCTCGGTGGGCGGGGCCTCCAGAAGTGATGTGGAGGATATACGCCTTTGATTTACACCAGTGTCACCCACCGGTGTGGACGCTGCAATGTTATCTCCCTGGCCAGCATATGGTTTCATTTCATATGCGGAACAAGATTGAACGAGTTTTAAAAAAGCCGCGTATCGAGGAGTCAATGCTCACAGAATGGTTTAACTACAACTACCATCACCCTGAAGCTCGCAGAATCTTGTATCGTGACTTTCCACAGTATTATACCTGGAATGTGAAAGATAAATGTTGGCAACCAAGGAAAAACTCGGCATACCAGATCGGGAGACTCATGTCTGCAAATCCGGCAAAGGGCGAACGATATTTTCTTCGTGTCCTCTTAAACCATGTTCCTGGAGCGACGTCATGGAGGCACCTTAGGACTGTGAATGGTGTGCATTATGATTCGTTTCGTGATGCTGCTTGTGCTTCAGGTCTGATCGAAGAGGACAACACGCTCGATGAATGTCTTACTGAAAATAGTATGTTCCAGAT
Organism: Cenchrus fungigraminus; assembly: GCA_036936925.1. Lineage (NCBI taxonomy): Eukaryota > Viridiplantae > Streptophyta > Magnoliopsida > Poales > Poaceae > Cenchrus > Cenchrus fungigraminus. The sequence continues at coordinate 39,343,868 of CM072778.1, read as the reverse complement.
GCCATCCTCATTGCGTAGGTTGTTCGCTACAATACTGGTGTTTTGTGAGCCGAAGGATGTGGCTGGTTTGTGGACAAAACACTTTGACGCAATGGCAGAAGACTTCAAGCGCAACAATCCAAACCCGAGTCGGGTGGAACAGATGGTTTTGATTGACATCAGGAACATTCTGCAATCTATGGGTAAGGACATAATCGACTTCGCCCTACCAGAAATTGATGATGCATTTGATGATGATAGCGCGATACCTCGTGAGATATTTGAGGAGACCAGCATTGAGACAAATCCAGAAGATGTGGGATTTTCCTCTCTACTAAATGAGGAGCAGAGGGCTGCCTATGATGAGATAATGTCCACAGTCGACACCGAACAAGGTGGTCTATTCTTTGTAGACGGACCAGGCGGCACAGGAAAGACTTTTTTTGTATAGAGCGCTTCTCGGAACCGTTCGTAGTCAGAACAAGATTGCCGTTGCTACAGGTACATCTGGTGTCACAGCATCTATAATGCCTGGTGGGAGGACAGCCCACTCACGTTTCAAGATTCCCCTAACACTCGACGATAAATGCGGTTGCGGCTTCACAAAACAGTCTGGAACTGCCAAGCTGCTGCAGCAAGCGTCTCTCATCATTTGGGACGAGACGTCTATGACGAAGAGGCAGGCTGTGGAAGCGCTAGACTATAGCATGCGTGATATAATGGACCGTAAGGATCTTCCGTTCGGTGGGAAGACAGTTGTATTTGGTGGAGATTTCAGACATGTCCTCCCTGTTGTACGTAAAGGATCCAGGGCTCAAATTGTCGGTGCTTCCTTGCGAAAGTCGGATCTTTGGGCATCCATGCGACATCTTAAGCTCGTGCGCAACATGAGGGCCCAGAGTGACCGATGGTTCGCGGATTATCTTTTGCGCATTGGTAATGGCACAGAGGAGGTTAATGAAGATGGTGATGTACGCCTTCCTGACGAAATTTGTGTCCCGTACACTAGGGATTCCGAGAAAGATCTTGACACGTTGATCGAGAGCATCTTTCCAAACCTCAATGCAAACATGACAAACAAGGATTACATCACCTCCAAAGCCATTTTATCAACACGTAATGACTGGGCGGATGGTATTAATTTGAAGATGATCAACAAGTTCCAAGGTGGGGAGATGGTGTATCATAGTTTCGACGCAGCGGTTGATGATCCCCATAACTATTATCCTCAGGAGTTTCTCAACACACTAACTCCCAACAGGCTACCACCACATGTGCTAAAGCTTAAGATCGGCTATCCGGTAATATTGCTTAGAAATATAGACCCTGCAAACGGACTCTGCAATGGCACAAGACTGGTGGTTCGAGGGTTCCAAAGAAACTCAATAGATGCTGAAATTGTTCTGGGGCAGCATGCCGGAAAGAGGATTTTCCTACCTCGGATACCCTTGTGCCCCTCTGATGATGAAATGTTCCCCTTTCAATTCCAGAGGAAGCAGTTCCCTATTCGGCTCAGCTTCGCCATGACGGTAAACAAGTCACAGGGCCAAACAATACCAAACGTAGGAGTGTACCTACCCGCATCTGTGTTTTCCCATGGTCAGCTGTACGTTGCTATGTCTAGAGCCACAGCCAGAACGAACATCAAGATCCTCGCGCTCCCGCCTAATGCAGAGGCAGAGGAGGAGGAGGAGGAGGAGGCTAGAAGACAGGAAATGAAAGATGCAAAAAAGAGGGCAAAGGGCAAGGGTAAAAAAAATGACGTGGTCAAAAAACAAAAAAGAGTCCTGCCGGTGAATGGCACATATACAAAAAATATTGTATACAAGGAGGTTTTGACATTGTAGGCCAGGTAATATTATGATATTTATTATTCATGCATATCTTACAGATTAATGCGTATTTGGGATAGAATGATGAAATTTAATGCTTCTTTCTCTCTCTAGGAAAAATCAAATGCCTTATGATACTGTGCATGGGATGGTGTTTCAGCTCCACATGGTTTGTCTCAATCCATTCATCCAGGTAAACAAAAAATCCATTTATACTATGTCTTTGCTGCATTCTTGTCCATTATTGCTGACCCTCTTTCAGTTAATTCTGCAATTGGTTTTAATGCTTCTGTTTCTTGAGCAACTTCCTGAAAAAGTACTATGGGACTGTTATAACAAAAATAGTCAACCTTTTCGTTTTTATACATTTCTTTTTGAGATCTGATCAGTCCATCTCATTGCAGCTTTGTTTTGCAGATTTTCTATCCAGATCAAGCAAGATTGTCTTGAACTTGACCATAGCCCTGTAGTCTCAAGGAGCCATCTGCAAGGTTTGTGCCACCTTAGCCATCTGCAAGATCTTTGAGTCCATGGCTTATTATGCAATACATGGCGGGATGGGATAGTGCTAAAAATGTGAACATTTGTACGGTAAGTAAATGTACTTTCTGCACGTTCTATTATGATTACCAAAATGTATGATAAATTCGATGTCGTCTTACATACAGGATGCTATTAATATGTGGCGTCATTTCTTCATCAATCTTTTGGCACATGAAGCAAATGCCTGGAGGAAAAATCTACCTACCATCGTTAAATATTATATGTCGCGCATCATAGGAAGAAAAATATGATAGATGGGCGAGATGATGTAGGGAAAATATTGTTATCATATTGTTATTGTTATATTGAATGCTATGCGTAGATGCCATTATACATGTATATTGAAATTCAGTATTATGATTTGTTGGCATTACTTTCGTACTATAAAGTTTTATTTATTGAATGTTAAGTGTATTGTATTGTATATATTTGGGCCCGTAGCAACGCACGGGCATGATCCTAGTCTATCTTATATACTACAAAGATCGAATAATTCGAAAATCTTTCTCACTCAAATTGGGTCCAACATACCCCTCACGCCGGACCTACTTGTCAATTAATTAGGAGTGTGGATAAGGTGGTAGACTCATAAAATCGTATTTTGGATAGCATTATTTCTGCCAAAAATGTAATGTTTTTGCGGGCCCACCCAAGTTTTTGTTTCTCTGTATCGCATATAGTGGGGAAACTTCCCCTCGCTCGCCTCCTCGCGACCACCGCGCGACGGCATCAGTCCGCCTTGCCGCGCGGCTTAGCCAGCCGGAAGCAGGGGGAGGACGACATGGTCATGCCCGCCGCACCGGAGTAAGGAAGGAGAGGAGGCTTCGTCGGCCGCTCGCCGCCGAGATCCACCTTGTCGTCGAGATTTGAACCGAATCGCGTGAGAGAGAGAGAGAGCTCCACCTGGCCGGAGAGGGAGCCACTGCGTCGCCGTTGTTGCGAGCCGACCGTGAGGAGGTCCCACCGGCCACCGCGAGGAGGCCATGGCCGCGAGGAGGGAGGGAGGGGCGCACGGCCTGGGGAGCAGCTGCAATACGGAGGGAGTATCGAATTATACTTCAAGGTCGGTAAGATTTTTTTTAAAAGTTATTTATATATGTAAATACTCATGGTTGCAAGTTACATATGCTACGTGAAAATATTACATTATCAAATTGAATTTATGTTGACAAGTGGGAGCAAAAAAAGTCATTAGTGCCCTAACAACTGTTCTGCAGGAAGCCGACATCAAGGGCTGGTTTCAAGATGTCGGCCGTCACGATTGAGGAACTTAATGGAGGCTCTTGCATAGGAAGAGTTGAGCTACAACACTTGGCGTCTAGTTATAAAGAAATTTTTTAGAGAAGTATTGATTCAAACAAGCGTGACAAAAAATGCAATTGGATTCCTAACAGACACATGGTTTGGATATCGTAGATCCAAGCAATTAGGCGACTACACATCTCATAGAAATGGAGAAGGCAATCAAAGCAGAGCTTGTTCATTTGGCTAACAGTGTCGGAGCATACGAAGATTGGGCATGTGAAGCTATAAATGATATACACATCTTGGCTGACAAGTATAATGGTTCCATAAGTAAAAGAGAATTTGTTAGTTGCTATATGTGTTCATCTGAGTCGTCACCTAGACTCAGTCCAGAAGCTTCGCAAGGATGCAAAAGAAAACACAAAGACTGTAATTTAACTTCATTCATTAAATAAACATACCACAAATATCAATAATTGAAATTTCGCAAATGAATAATCATCAAAACTTAACAAACAACAATAACTTATCAGTCAATTTTTACACCACATGTACGGAGACATTCGATGCTTTTTTCATTACTGTGCAATGCACGGGCATATTTGCTAGTAACATCTATGAACCTAGAAGAGCTAAAACGACCTACAATCCGAAACGGAGGACAGTAGGAATTTCCTTCATCCAACTGGTTCTTCTGGTGTTTGGAACCCATCCATGAACAGTAAATTATGTGTATTCACTCGTTCTTTCAATCTATCCGGACAAATTAACTCATTTGAGGGTCTAGTAATGACTATATCCTGGTTTTGTTTACTTCAAAAATCTAATAGCATTATTGTGGAGTGCTACATATGTAAATGAGTAGAAAAGACAAAACATTATTTTAGTATGTGGTTTAGAGTGTGTCATTTTTACTTTGTTTTTTGTGTTGCATCCTATTGCATGTTGTTGACACCTTTTCAGGTCAACGGGCGCGTGGAAGAGCTGCGGTAGCTTCTCTACATAGGCACCAGTTAGACCATTGTGGGTGACCGGTCAGACCGGTTGTTGAGTTATGATCCAAATTCAGTTGCACATATAAAAGGTCAACTTCTGATGGAGCGAAGTGGAGGCCCGTTGCCGGAGGCTTGGGCCAAAGCGAAGCGGATTATATACCCTTTAGAGTTTCTCCATGGTGATCATCTCTTCTTGTAAGCCGCCATACGGCGTTGTAACCCAACTCTTGATATAGTGAAGATTTGTTGGCTGGCGCCCGTGGTTTTTTCCCTTCCACATTAGGAGGGGTTTCCACGTTAAATCTCGTGTCTCCTTACGGTTTGATCTGTTTTACTTCATCGTTTATTCATCATTTGTTTGTATCAACAGCCACCGGGGAAGCGGTGGTAGACCTATGAATGCCTGCTCGGGAGGGACTCCGTTGGAGCTGGTGTACGTAAAATTGTCCTAGGATTGGCATGCCACCTAGAACGTCTTCGGACGTCACGAAGACAAAGCAAGAACAACATATGGGATTGGAAAAGCTAGGTCAAAGATAAAAGTACAGATGAAACGATAAAATGTAGGTGTGTTTGATCGATTGGATACCTCAATCGGCCGTGGCCCTTTATATTTATACGGTGGGGAGGTCTTACCCTAAAGAATATCCTTTATATCTAAATCTATCAGGACTCATTGGTTTAACTCGAACTTGGAGGCACTATCGTACGGACATCCGGGGGCCCACCAGCCAGGTGGCCCACGCCCGTACAGAAGATTGTACCTTGAGACTACTCTCATATGTGGACCACAATACAAGATAGCGTAGTCTACATGCATGAAAACTACAGGACTAGTAAGAAAGCACACGTTGTAATCAACAATAGCCTTCTCCTAGTCGTACTCGACTAGTACTCCTATATCCACTGACTCGTAACCCTACCCCCGGACTATATAAGGTGGGGACGCAATCAATCAAGCTACATGTGGCATACAGGATGTATAAGGTACGCACATTACGGCCCGAACTTGTCTAAATTGTGTGTCTCGTATCTCACATTCGAGTTCCTGATCTCGGCGAGTCCCACCATCTTCTACCTCGGGTACTCCCCTTGGTAGGTTTCCGGGTCTAAACACAGATAGGCACCGGTCAAATCAGCGTGTCTTGCCAGATTGGCTACAGCAGCCAGGACCGGTCTAACTGCACCTAGTTCGAAACTCTCGAGAAGAGAACCATCGACACCTGGGACAACCTCAAAAAGCACTTCACCAGAAACTTAGCCAACGCATTGGGCCACGCTGGCAACAGAATGGATCTAGCACAGATAAAGTAGAAGAGCGGCAAGACCCTCAGAAGCTACATGTGTTGATTCTTCGACAGGCGCACGATTGTGGTTAACGTCACCAATAGAGAGGTCATCGACTGCTTTCAAGAGGGCATCTACGATCACCAGACCTACAAGGACTTTAGTCGCAAGTGCCCAAGCTCCATCACAGCTCTCAAAGCTATGATCCAAGAGTGAGCTGATGAAGAGGACAAGAAGCTCAGCAAGTACGAGTCTAGTCGTGTCAACAACCCGAACGACGGCCGCAGTAAGGGGAAGCACTCAAACAACCATTCGAACAACAATAGCTACTCGGGTACCCCAAACTGCAAGTGCAAGCTAGACAATAGTATTGCGACAATGGACTGACAACCACAGGGTAAGAACAAGAAGGGCTTGGATACACCCTCATTCAAGGATCTGCTCAAGAAGTAGTGCTCATGGCATCCACAAAGCAAGCACTCTGCTAAGGAGTGTTTCCAACTACACCAAGCCTTGAAGAACCTCCTGGAACCCCAAACTCGAAGGATCACAGGGGCAAGGACAAGAAAGACAAAGACGGAGACAACAGCTTCCAGGACGTCAACTGCACCATCAATTTCATCTTCGGTGTCATACCCACCAAATGCTCCCAGAACCTCGTGCTGAGGGGAGATCATGTCTGTTGAGCCTGCCACCGCCACTTTCCTCAAGTGGTCAGAGATTCCAATCACATTCTCAAGGGTGGATCAATGGACAAGTTTCTTAGAGCCAAGACGTTATCCACTAGTCCTGGACCCAGTAGTTGCAGGATCTAGGCTCACCAAAGTCCTCATCGATGGCGATAGTTGCCTCAACTCATGTTCGTCAAGACTCTGAAGAAGATGGGTCTCGATGTCACCGATATGCTCACCAAGACTAACTCGCCATTCTACGGCATCGTCCCAGGCAACGCGACTATACCCCTTGGATAGGTCGTTTTGCCAATTACCTTCGGGACTAAGGACCACTACTGCATTGAGTACATCAAGTTCGAGGTCGCTAACTGCGAGACATCCTACCACACCATCCTCAGTTGGCCTGCTGTGGCCCAATTTAGGCTATTCCGCACTAGGTGTACCTTGTACTCAAGATGTCGGGACCCAAAGGAGTCCCCACGCTGCAAGGAGACTTGAAGCGATCCTACGACTATGACACGAAACTTGTGGAACTCGCCTCAACTACTCAGGTTCCTAACTCCATGTTGCAGGTTTTCGTTGCATCAAAAAAGCTCGCCCTCGGCGAACTCAAGATTCCCGAGAAGAGTGATGGGGCAAACAAGGTCAAGCCAACCAATGTGTAATGGACCCGTGGCCGGCGGCAATCGCCGTCGACCTGAGACACCACAACTGGATCACAAAGGGATATGGGGGGAGGGCAAGGCACCCTGGAACCGTTAGAGCAGAGCTCAATTCAAAGTTTACTTGTTTGTTGATATCTGTCTCTCTCCCTCACGAGCTCTCCCTTTTAAGATGATAGAAGACAACATAAGACATGTTCAAAAAATATATCATGAATGTTTCATCACTATTTTGATAGGATACGATCTTTAATAATCTAATTTGTCATTGATATATATATATATATATATTAATGATGAAAATTACATGGATACTTTTTCATAGATTACGATGTCCACTATCATCCTGCAAAGTCTCGAATTAAAATTCAAATTGTACATGAAGAAACAAAATTGATAAATTGCATTATAGGACAAGTGAAACAAAACATAGCTTAAAAAGTTATCTTAACTTTCGTAATAAATGAAAGAAGTAATTTAAACTTTTTTTCTTAATCATATCTGAGGATAATCTGTAGACCTTCCGTCGTCAAAAACGCAGCGCATACCCGGCAGCAATGGGCTGCATTGACTTACTGGTGGGCAACAATGAGCCAATAAAAACTTCGGAAGAAACCTATTGCAGGCCCATATGTACCCAAATGTAAGTCTGTCAAGCTTTTGTCCTTCAATAAGAACGTCGTTTACCACTTAACGCATAACACCGATAAATTCTGGGAATCTCCAGATCTGTTAGGTGCTCAGTCCTTCAGAGGTGCTCATAGGGGTAGGATTGGTGTACGTGTGTTCGCAGGGATGAGTGTGTGTGCGTGTTGTAAGCATCTGCGTTGTATTGTATAATTCTCAAAAAAATATTCATAATTTCTTCTAAAAAAATTCAGAGCTTGCTCAAAAAAATATTCAGAGTTTCCCTAAAAGTATGAAAATAATTATTCTGAGTCGATGACTGCTCAAAAACTTCAAGGCCATCTGACATTTTGTAAGAAAAAAATTGAAACTGATTCTACCCCCCCCCAACCAAAAAAAACATCTCTAATGAAATTTTACGATAACCCACCTCCCCCTCTCCCTTGGATGAGCATCTTGTGGTCCTGATTGAAAATTTCTAAATTTGCACAAGGTGTCTAGTTTGCACCTCATATGTTTTTTTCTCCCCCCCCCTGCGAGCCTCGCAGTCAGGGTTCAGCATTGATTTGAAAAAAAAGGTTCAACTTAAATTTGCTCTCACGTCACGAGATAGAATCGCATATGTTAGCGCGTGCTTGGTTTGGAGTTGGGTTTGAAGTTGAATTTTTTTCACTCCCTTTTGACTGTTAATTAAAGGTATTAAATAAAGCCAGTTTATAAAGCTACTTTCACAACCCTGTGTTAATTAGCGAAACGAATCTAATGAACCTTTTGACCACACGATTAGAGGACGATTACTGTAGCATCATTGTAGCAAATCATGCATTAATTAGGATCATAAGATTCGTCGTGCAAAGTCACACTTATATGTGAAAAGATTTGCAAATAGATTTCATTTAGTACTCCATGCATTGCAAGATTCTCGGGTGAATTTTTTATATATATTAGTGGAAGGGCACATGCGGCACGCATGTGATATAAAAAGAATTACATAAAGGTTTAATTAGTATGTATGTAGAAAAATAAAAGGATACTAAAGTAAATCTAATTGCATCTGCGTCATCTCCGCACCTTGTCGCATCACCACTGCCACCTTCAAGGCGGCTTTCAAGGAGACTGGCCGGGGAGGGCGATGCGTCACCACCGCCACCTTCAAGGCGGGGATGAGGGTCTGCAGATCCAGCGGGGGAGCACGCCCCGAGGCCGACCGCGCCACCCATGTGTTCGATCCTTGACGGGGGAGCTTGCCACCAGCCGACAGGGAAGACGAGGCCCACGCCGAGCAGGAGACCGACGGGAGGAGGGATCGAAACCCGCGGGGAGCCAACGTGAGGAGGAGGCCGGCGGAGGAGGTGTGGGGAGGCAGTGGTGGCGGATATGGGAATGGGGTGGAGAGAATTGAGTTTTATAGGGACATGTGGTGTAAACAAAAGGAAGGAGTATTGATTGGTGTGATTGAAGGCATTGAACTCAAAAAGAAATAGTCAAGGACTCAAAACATCATTTACATATAAATGGCGTCCATCTAATTGCATTTGAATGTTGTTAATTTAATGACACGGTGAATCTTTCCTTGCTAACTATTTATGAATGGCACAACAATTCTTTCCTTAATTCATCTAATCACACAATGATTCTTTCCTTGTTTTTCCTTTCCTTTATGTGTCATCAATTACACCAATCAATTTTTCTTTACTTTGTACACCAATATCTCTTTTCTTTGAGCACATAAGTATTTCCTTTTGAGCCATGCCATCAATCACGTCAATCAATTTCTCTTTCCTTGAGAAAAGAATGAAGAAAGGAAACAATAGCCGTGATTGACGGGGGCGGGCCGAGTGGGTACACGCGGATGGGTAAGAATGGGGTGGGTGAAAAAAACAAGGGGATTTGGTGGATACAATTTCTAGCACCTCGTTTTTTTGTCATCACGCGGTTTGGTGAAGTAAATTTGGGTGGGCCTGGCCTAACAAATGGGGCTCTTGTGAGAGGTGAGTGGACTTAAACTTAGGTGAGAAATGTTTTTAATTTGCTGAACTCTTGACAATAGATTGTCTTTACAAATGGATTCTTGAGGTTGTTGGCCCATGCTCTCTTGAGCTTCATCCCCTGAGGTCTAAAAGACCAGTGAACAGTGATCTCTTTTTGGCTACTGATGATGATACGGTGTAACATTGGCCTATCTAGTCTTATCACACTGTTATTGTGAGTCCAAAATATTTTTTTCATTGTAGTATGACGATTGACACATGCAGCAATTTCCGTGAATTAGGTAGTCTTTTACCTACAAGACTCACCGCCGGAAATTAGGTGCACTGGAAACACTACAAGAAAAATGCTAACTAGTGATGCAAAAAAAGCCCGTTTCTCTTCATAAATCGTAATTAATGACGCTGGTTGTTACGAAAACGCTTCGTCATTAATCGAGCGTCACAAACCGCGATTAATGACGAGACCTTATTTCGCGGCGTCATGAGTTTAATGACGCGTGCAAAATCATTAATACAAAATGTCATAACTTCGTTCCTGCAGCTTTGCCACGCTGGACATAATCTGATGTGGCATCCGATGTGGCATGTCAATTGTGACAAACCGTATGCGTCATAAAACGAATTTGGCCCGTTTGTAGCTGGGTTGAGCCCAAAACTGTTCCTGTAGGCTGACGTTGTTCATATAGCCCAAAAAGATTTTGTTGGGCCCAATTGTAGCTTTTTTAATGAAATTTGATTAGGGTGGGCCCATTTTGGTTGGGTCGAGTCCAACAGGTGCGCACATTGTTGCGGCCTTCTGTGTCACGTTAATTTGAAAAAATTGACTTTTGGCCCAATTAAAAGTGGGCTAAGTCCACTGAAGGACAACATAAAATTAATTAATCATGCATCAGTATTAATGGATTTCATTTCAATTCTGATTTTTTTTAGAATAATTCCGATCTGCTTGGCAAAATAGTAATCAACACATATTTCTTTATACAATAAAGCAAACTATTGTTTACTATCAAGCACGACAATATTGTTCATCACATATCACAAACTATTACAAGGTAACAGTATCAGAAGGAACATTGATTAACAAAGCTAAATCCAAGTCATAATCACAAGAGAAAGTGGAGATTTGATATAATGATATTAACCTCTTCATCTTTTACTGCTAAGTAGTAGACGAAGGAGGTCCTCACTGTCTTCGGTTAGCTTCTACAACCTCTTAATCTCAGCTGACTGCATTTTCAGAGTTGATTCTGATTCTTCGGTCTTCTTCTTCAAGCTACATAACTCTTTCTGGTGAGCAACAAATCGTTGTCGAAGTTGTACTCCATCCTGATTGGGAGCGTCAAGTCGCTCTTCATCAACACTACTACATAAGGATTTGGTACCCATTTTTGAGTACTCGGCTGGCTCTATTTTAATTTGTTCGGGAAGAAGCATCATTGACTTGGTAGCTTCCATCTAGCAACAGTGGATCCCAAGTCAGATTAGGACCTTGTAATGGATTCGAACTAAGGAAACAAAGGTGTTAAGTTTGTTACCTTGGAGCAGGTCTAAACAGGAGCGACTTCAGATGTTGACCCTTTGGCCCGCTGAGACAAGTACAAGAACAAAAGGTAAGGGTTGAGATCATTCGCAATTGGAAACAAAGAAGGTGTTAAGTTTATTACCTTGGAGCAGGTCTGAACAGGAGCGACTTCAGATTTTGACCCTTATGCCCGCTGAAACAAGTACATGAACAAGAGGTAAGGGTTGAGATCATTCGCAATCAGAAACAAAGAAGGTGTTGAGTTTGTTACCTTGGAGTAGGTCTGAACAGGAGCGACTACTGATGTTGACCCTTTGGCCCGCTGAAACAAGTTCAAGAACAAGAGATAAGGGTTGAGATCATTAGCAATCAGAAGCAATTTCCTCTATTAAGTTCAATGCGGTACATGAACGATCACACCCAATCCATCATCACCCAAGCACGCAACAAAAATATGGAAAGCCAAAGAGCATGGGTAAGCAATATAATAATTTCATCCTTTAATTTCTACAAACCTCAAATATGTTGACTTGGAACAATCACTTGCAATAGGGAACAGAAGATCCACAATCACCCAAGCATGCAACAATAATATTCAAAGGCAAAAAGCATGGGGAAGCAGTCCAATAATTTCATCTACAAATTTCTACAAATCTCAAATATAATGACTTCTAACAAACTCTTGCGATAGGGTACAGTAGATCCACAATCACCCAAACATGGAAGAATATTATAGAAAGCCAAAGAGCATGGGGAAGCAATCTAATTGAATCGATCAATACAGGGAGGAGACCGCAGACCTGACGAATAGGACAGGAAGAAGGTGCCGAATGTTGTCTCGATTTAGCAGCCCAACCTTGCGCCTTCAGCATGATGTTCTGCGCAACTGTTGCAGATCTGCAGCCGCCAGAGTGAGCCTCGGGTGAGCCGATGGAGCAACGAGTTTGAACCATGTTGCAGCTTCAAGGACGTTGCCGAGGAAGACCGCCGCTCGTAGAAGAGGAAGGACGCCACTCGTAGAAGAGGAAGTCGTTGTTGGTAGCTAGGTCGCCGTTGCTACTTCCGCCGCAGATCTAGGTCTCTTCGGCGGTCGAGGAGAAGATCCCCTGATTTTGGAAAATTACCAGGAGGGAATTGGGAGACCTGGTTTCCCTTTGTTTTATATATAAACGAGGTGGACCAGAAGGAGGAGCGGGGAATTCAAAATTTCAAGTCCCGCATTTGTGGTCCAGAGCGGGAAACCAAAGACTTTGGATCATGGACCCAAACGTCTGTGACCCAAACGAAAGACCGCTTGGGTGTTGGACCCAAACGTCAGTGACCTTATGCAGAGAGGAAGTTGTTAACTGGGTTGTACGTGCCACCATGGATCATGGAATGGACAAACACACATAGGACTATACGCATAAATTCGGGATGATCAGTGCATACAACCGCCCAATCATATGTGAGTATTCCGCGAGGAAAGATTCGCTCTAAGAGAGACATGCACCTGTCCTGCAATGGTGTGCTGTTAACCTGGATTGCCCATCGTAGAAATGAAGTCACAGTTTCCTTGCTTGCCATGTCCCACATCTTTGACGCACGGTGCAGCTTCAACCTTTCGATTTGGTACATGTCGGCGACCGAGAGTAAATAAGGCCAGACATTGGCAGGAGTGTCCCATAAATCAGCCTCCTCCGGGAGTGATCCTTCCCTAGCATATTTGATCAGGACCGAGAAGTCATCAGAGTGTGTGTCAATAATTGTAATAGTTTCAGAGCTAGACTCGACTCCTGGGCCGTAGAGCATTGCCTCCATCACACAAGATACTTTTGCCACATCGGCACGTATCGCTCGTATCACCCGGCATTCTGCACCTATGTGGAAGACAACTTCCACAGGGGCTTGGGCTGCAACGCTTTTGCATATGCTTCTTTGTACTGATGGAGGAGGAACTTCAATGCAGTTGTCCTCTAGTACTGTAACAACACATGATATGCGTATGCGATCTTCATTGGATGTCACGCGCTCAATGTCATGATGCTCCACCAGACATTCAAATCCTCTTTCTTGTAGATCCCGATTCATGAAACAAACTTCTTTTGTAGATTGAACTCGAAACGTATCATCTTCATCGTTTGGGTCTCCAGCCATCACACGCAACAATACTCGCACCTACGTGGAAGGAAGCAGTCACAGGCTTGACAACACTAATATAATGCGACCATATCACCATGTGTGAGTGTGTGTATTTATAGCAGCAACAAGACATGTACCATTTGAGATTTGTGCATAAGAACGAGGATGACGGCAATGTCGTCTGGAACATCCATCCACTGATGATCATTCATACCTGTAGGATAGCAACATAGCTTCCATTGACGGCCTCCCACCATGAACGTACCGGATTCCTTGTACTGGCCCGCAGTTCCTTCTGCTTTCGCTTCCTGGCTTGAGACTGAGAAGTCGACTTGCATGGAAGGAATCATTTTAGCGTCTAAAGCCAATAACACAAATGGCCTGCAATGATCGTCTCGTGCCTGAACTGTCTCCCATTATAGTGGGAGTGAATGTGTCATTTCGAAATGTCCGTTCGTGGACATCAGTTACCACCCAGAATGGACGCGTCCCTTCAGTTTGGGTGTGGCCACGTTCGGGTCATGAACTTCCCGGTTCTAGTCCTTAAGTGCGATTCACAATGATCGACACGTCCGTTCAGAGGGGGTGTGCACACAATTTCGTCGGTTAATGCCCGGTGCCAGTCCTTAACTGCAATTCTCAATGATCGACATGTGGATCAACTTGTGAGAGCGTGTCATTCCCAAACGCCCATTCGAGATGCCCTTATGTGCTTATATGCATGTCAATATTACACACACACACATACACAAAAACATATATTGCTTTTCCAATTCCAGTTTATTCCATTTTGGTCTTGTCGCGTCAACAAGTTCATCACGTTTCTCAGTCTCCAAGGCCTGCGGGAATCATCAAGTGTGAATCCAGACCATTCGTAGACCTTTACAGTCACGACTCACACAGCGTACCTGATCGAGAGGACTTGTCAAGTCATCCCGCACCCTGCGTGTTGCAACACAAGGACTCCGGTCCATCTGATTACAGCTCCCAATCTTGTTCTCCAGATGCAATTGACGCCTAAACCATTACATAAATAAACGGAAGAGAGTTGTCTCGTTGTTGATGCGGCATGAGCTGATGCAGTGAGACGGCCATTAGATGCAGCTGATGCGGCGTGATTTGTCCGCAGGACTTTCTTGTGCTCCAGAGAGGAAAGTCAGGAAGTAAACACAGACCTAGACACGTCGGGCTCATCCCGTGATACTCATCATCCACACATGTAATCGAAGCACGCCACTGAAGATTCTGACCTAGATAGATTCCTATCACGCGTAGGCCTAACTATATTCCGAGCATCTCACATTTTCCATAGCAACTTTAGCAATGCTACACCGAGCTCACATGACCGTTGTAGTCCTCGATAAATAGGCGAGTGTAGCACAACGTTCTTGAAAGGCAAGACCAACACTCATCGGTTCTCCGTCTTGCATTTCTCTACTTCAGTGGGATACAAGGGTGAGATCATTTTGTTGGCTAATCTTGTTTACTTTATGTATGCATGGTATCGAGACGGTCACATTGTTAGCTTATGTAGGGTTTGTTCTTTGTTTGTGTATGCAGTACATGGGGAATGGCCGGGCAAGGAACGAGCGTTGCATGGAACTTGGAGGAGTCGGGGAAGCGGGAGCTGTCGGGCGCAATAGCACCTCACCACCACCTAGTTCAGCCGCTGCCATCGGCACCGCAGCAGCACCCGATCCCAATGGCACCTCCACTTCCACTGGTATCAGCACCTCAGCAGCACCCGGCCCAAATGGCACCTCCACTTCCGCTGGCATCGGCACCTCAGCAACACCCGGGGTGATGCCACCTCCATTTCAGCCACTGGCAATGGCAGCTCAGGATCAGCTGAACCTCATGGCACCACCTTTTCTCCCACGGCCAAGGCCACCACCTCTGTTGTTGCTTGTTGAAATGCCACCCCCACGGCTAGTGCTCATTGAACAAGCTGAATCGCATGACCTGAAATGGTCTGTGTTGATTTGGCTTTAGCAGGGCGGGCCCGCCCGTGTTTATCATGAAGGTATGTGGGTGTGCCCTTTTTGCCAGGGGTCACAGGCAATGGACCATTCGTGACCTGCTGTTACACGCACATAACATCGCCGTTTCGCCTGCCTGGCTTTGGGATACAAGGGTGAGGCATCGCGCTTTGGAGGAGTATCTGATCCTGGAGCCACGTTTTGCTGCACTCCGTGCAACGACTGGATTTCCATGAGCCCGTGATGGTAGTAGTATGTCGTGATGGTAGTAGTATGAGTCGTGATGGTAGATTGCTAGTAGTATGTCGTTCAGAGTATGTTGCTGTAGTTCCAACTATGGTGAATCGATCCATTCTCTTGTGTAATCAATGCGTATGCATGCATTTGTGTCGTTTGTATTTGAATTGTGTTGTTTCTAATAAAAATGGTAATGTGTGTGTACTCCCTCGGTATAAATTCATTGTATACGAAAAGTCTGTTCCCTTGATTTCTTAAATACCAGATGAACACAGGGCAAAAGTTCGGTTTGTAGTTTTTAGTCGGACCGGATTAAACTGTCACTGCTACGCAATGAGAAAACCAACATCTTACAAGGAAAACTAGTAGTAGTAGTAGTGGTAGTAGTAGTAGTGGTAGTCGTAGTAGTAGTGGTAGTCGTAGTAGTGGTAGTCGTAGTAGTAGTAGTAGTGGTAGTCGTAGTAGTGGTGGTAGTAGTAGTGGTAGTGGTAGTGGTAGTGGTGGTAGTGGTGGTAGTGGTAGTGGTGGTAGTGGTGGTAGTGGTGGTAGTAGTAGTAGTAGTAGTGGTGGTAGTGGTGGTAGTGGTGGTAGTAGTAGTAGTAGTAGTGGTGGTAGTGGTGGTAGTGGTGGTGGTAGTAGTAGTAGTGGTGGTAGTGGTGGTAGTGGTGGTGGTGGTAGTGGTGGTGGTGGTGGTGGTAGTAGTGGTAGTGGTAGTAGTCGTGGTAGTCGTAGTAGTGGTAGTCGTAGTAGTGGTGGTAGTAGTAGTGGTGGTAGTGGTGGTAGTGGTGGTAGTAGTGGTAGTAGTAGTAGTAGTGGTGGTGGTAGTGGTAGTAGTAGTAGTAGTAGTAGTAGTGGTGGTAGTGGTGGTAGTGGTGGTAGTGGTGGTAGTAGTGGTAGTAGTAGTGGTGGTAGTGGTGGTAGTAGTAGTAGTGGTGGTAGTGGTGGTAGTGGTGGTAGTAGTAGTAGTAGTGGTGGTAGTGGTGGTGGTGGTGGTAGTAGTAGTAGTGGTAGTAGTAGTAGTGGTAGTAGTAGTATCAAAACATCAACAGAGCAGACAAGTATCAAACATCATAAGATGGCATCTCACAGCTACTCATCACCACAAAGTTCACACCACCAACAAGTAGCAAATACCAAAATACAAGTATGATTAGCACCTCTAAATCGTCTACCTAGCAATAACACCACGAATCACATTACACTATGTGAAAAACTCACTTTGGTAACGGGCATAGATTGCCTTTAGTAATGGGCAAAGCGCACGTTACCGATCAAGTGTTACAAATGAGCGAAGAATACTGGTAACACAAATTCGTAACAGGCATCAAACAATGACCGTTACCACAAGTAGCCACCGGTCACGTGAAATGACTGTTTCTCTAGGCCCACAGGCAACTTTGGTAACAGGCACCAAAACAGAGCCCGTTACATCAAGTCAACATTGGAGAGCCGTACTGTAAACTTGCGTCTCCTCTGTCTCGACGAAATGAGACATGCCTATTTCATGCGCGTCTCAGCACAACTAGGATTCGTAACGGGCATCAAACAACAACCGTTACCACAACTAGTCACCGGTCACGTGAAATGACTATTTCTCTGGACCCACAGGGAACTTTGGTAACGGGCACCAAAACAGAACCCGTTATAGGAACTCAACATCGGAGACGCGTGTTGTGAACCTGCCTCTCCTCTGTCTCGACGAAATGAGATGCGTCTATTTCAAGCACATCTCCTATCTCTCGACTAAAGGAGATGCGTGCTGTGAACCCGCGTCTTCTCTATCTCGACGAACGGGCCAAGTTCTGGGGCCCACCGGTCAGTATTGGTAACAGGCTTTTACGCTGCCCGTTACATTGTTGGCATGTTTGTAATGGGCATTCTAAATGAATCCCGTTACTCACTGATCAGTGTTTGTAACGAGCTAAAATTAACGCCCGTTACAGATACGTAGGCCACCCCTACAGTAACCTGCCTGCTTGCCGGCTGCATACTGGAACCAGCCAGGATTTGACAGCCATCAGGGGCTTCATCCTGGAACCAGCCAGGATATGACAAAATTCACAGAATTAGATCCAACATCCAAATTCACAGAAATCCACATAATTCACATGCATCATATGACAAAATTCAGCATCATCATCTCACAAGTAAAGAAGCATCACTGGCTTGACAACGATATCATAGCCATAGTTAACTAGCTTGACAATAATATCACAAAATTCATGGGACAAGGAGGAATGCAAAAATTTCCTAAGAACCATATATAATATTAGCCCACACAATTTCATCAGCATGAAATTTTCCTCCGACTGCGATCACCTGTTCCATGAAGAATGTGGCAATTCTATCACGAACATAGACCAGCGTGTTGTGGTGGAGAGGATGCTCATCTAGCTCTAATCTCTAGATATAACAATGTCACCAGTCAGCACACATATATAGGTGGTTACCAAACATGTGCAGTGCTAATAAGCAAGAACTGTGCTCAGTTGCAGGTTTTACAAATGAAGATCCCAAGAAAGTACCTTATTTAAGCATCTATCTTTTAATTTAAGCATGTGACAGGCACAATAGAAGCCGCAGAGTCTAGAACCAGAAGGTTGTTGGTGGCACTGCAATAAATGTACAGAGAAAAATAGTGGTGGTCGAGAAGAAATAAACTCAAGCATTAGTACTAGCTTCCACAGGAAGGAAATAAGTGGTATGTACCTCAAACTCTTTGACATGGTTCAAGGTGCTACGGGGCAACTTCTTGTCGAAGCAGTAACGGTCCCAACCCCTACAACGAAACATGCAACAATGGTTAGGGCACTATTAATATACTCTGCAGAGTTTGTTGAGGAACGTCAGCAGGTTAAGAAAGAAAGAACTTACTCATTAATGATTCGTGAGAAAAGGGAAATATCAGTGTTAAGGCTCTTCAATGAATCAAGATACAAGACCCTCTGCTGCTTCAGAAGGATCGCCACTGCAATCCAGTGGTTTGCACTGAGATAAGCAGTAAGGATGAGCTTCTTTTTAGCATATAGTTCGAAGGCACACTCCATATAGGACATAGCGAAACGAACAGAGTGAGCCTTGCTGGTCAACATTGTCAAGTTAAAGCATTCAGGAACAAGGAAGCCAACTGCAGCGCCCATCTTCTCAACTTCTATAGCCATATTCCTATTAGTAAGAAAAAACAAAGTGTAAGGAGGCAAAATACATGGTAAAGATGATGTGAGGCAAAAAGCACATTTCGATAGAGAATGATTAGTGAGAAACAGACTAAATTTTCAAGCAACTTACAGGATGAAGCAGCGGATAAGTGTCACATCCAAAGCATCCAACTTAAAGAGATCGTACAAATCACTGAGTTGCACAGGTATCTGCTCGAGTCCGTTTGACGATTCTTCTCTCTCAGGCCACCAGTTGGTCCCGGGCCGAATCGCGACTATAATCGGAGAATCATCTTCTGCTTTACCACGTTGCATGAAGAATGTGTGGAGATCTCTGGTACAAGGACCAACCACATTGAGATCATCATCATTGAGAATGCTATCTCCAAATTTGTAATTTGGGTTAGTCATAGTCCAAGGATTCTTCTTGGTGTTTCTCTCAGATTGCTTTCTAGTAGGCATCTTAGAGGTTTTATTTTCAGCAATTTTCTTTTCCTGCTGCTTTGAGATGGCTGAAGAAGGTTTCTTAAGGGCTTTCTTGCCTGCTGTAGGTGGTGTAGAGCTTTTATTTTCGGCAAGTTTCTTTTCTTGCAGCTTTGAAATGACTGAAGGTTTCTCAAGGGCTTTCTTGCCTGCTGTAGGTGGTGTAGAGATCTTATTTTCGGTAAGTTTCTTTTCTTGCTGCTTTGAAATGGCTGAAGGTTTCTCAAGGGTTTTCTTGACTGGTAATGGTGGTGTCTCACCAGGAGCTATTACAGAGGTATTGGGCCCATATGTACCTACAACTTTCTTCGAAATGTCGTCGACAGATTTATCAGCACCAGCCAACACATCACTTTGGTTGCCTGGTAACGATGGTGTCTCACCAGGAGCTAAGGTATTAGGCCCAGATGTACCTGCAGCTTTCTTTGAAATGTCTTCGACAGATTTAGCAGCATCAGCCAACATATCAATCTAGGCTCCTGCTTTGGCATGATTGTTTTGAGCACTTTCGTTTGGGGGTGTAGGTTTTGTTATTTCATGAGGAGGAGAATGAGGAGGTGGTGGTGGGGATGGAATATTTGGTGTCTCTTGCGGATGTGGGGATGCAAGTTTTTCTATTTTTCAGGACAAGTAGTAGGAGGTGGGGATGAAATATTTGGTGTATCTTGCGGATGTGGGGATGCAAGTTTTTCTGTTTTTTTAGGATGACTAGGAGGAGAAGGAGGTGGGGATGCAAGTTTTTCAGGACGACAAGGAGGAGGTGGGAATGGAACATCTTGCAGATGTGGGGATTGAGGAGGAGGAGGAGGAGGAGTTGGGGAACCATGTGAGGAAGGAACCTGTCCCGTACTCTATGAACTACAAGGAATCTGTACCGTAGCCTATGAATGAGATTTATATGTTGGTGCTCCCTTGACGTGAATGTGACACCTTCTCCACTATAACCTCTGTCCTTCAGGTTGTCCGAGTGTCATCACCTCGTCATTAGGAGGGTATTCCAGCAGTTCATCCGCAAAGACAGTATATACATGCAACACTTCGACCACAACACAGTCTTCATGAATCGGGACTGTTTGTAGCGTAGTCTGCTCTGGATGAACAAAACCAATTGCAGCCTCACATTCAAGACCCCTCCACATGATACATAGGCCACAGTGTGCGGGTTCAGTCAACATGCCTATAAGGTCTTCCTATGTACGATCGTCACAGTGCACCTCCGTCAACTCTGCAGTGCCATTGATCAAACCTATATTATCTGCGGACGCATAGTTGCTCTTCAGTGCAACGGGTGAAGGGCTTGCGTGATTGGACGCTGGTGACAACACCACCTGGAACCCTTCTCCCAGCATGCCAAGCAAATTGTTCTGCATCTCAGCCTTGAGTTCTTGCTTGATTTCTTCCTTTATCTTTTCCTTATCAACTGATGCGTCGGTCTTCGTCCTCTTCCTCTTCCTGTATATGGAAGCGTGCTGAGGCCATGCATACTTCCGGCCCTGGTAGCTGGAGACACCACACACGCGACCTAGTTGTTCGGGGCGGCCCAAGCACTGACTTAGCACATCATACTCCCTCTGCCCTGCCATTCCTGAAGATTCTGCATATGCATTCTTCTCCTTGATGTATGCAGCCAATTTTTCAATTTCTTTGTTGTTGAACACTATCACAGCAACACGGTCTTTAATCGCTAGCTTACTCCTTGCTCGCAACCAATTCTTGGAACGATCGTCAGGGTAGGCGTCATATGGGTTGGGGATCCCAGCTGCAGCTAATTGTCTGTCCTCTTGCTCCCATTGTGGTAGTTTCACAGTATAACCTGCTGGACCCATACTGTGCTCGCTTGTGTTCCGGCTTCGAAGTTCTTTGAACTTGACACTAACAGATCAGGCTTCCTCGGTTTCCTCCTGTTTCATGAACTCCTTCCACTATTACAGGTCGATAAACGGGTGCCTTGTAAATGGCTCAAGTCCTTTTCTGATAAAATCTCGCCTAAGCTGAAATCTGAATTGTCTCTATGCCTTGGCTGCCGTCTTCCAGAAAAGCTTGAATGCCTGCGATTTCACGCCTTCCTGGAACTTCAAGTGTTTCTACACATGCTTATCAAACAAGTCCCACTTTTCATCATTGTTTAGTTCTTTGAATTTTGGCAAATGCAAAGTTATCTTTTGTCTAGCAATGAGCCCCGCAAGCGCCCTGAACTTGCGCTTTTGTGTCATTGGTACTGGCATCCCCCCTATGTCGACCTCAGTGACTATCATTGTGTCACTTGGCCACTTTGTGGAAGTCCTTGGCGCTCTGCCTCGGCGCTGAAGGACCGGAACGGCGAACCAGAGAGGGGGGGAGTGAATGGGAGCTGATAAAAATTCTACTCAAGAATTCGGCCTATGAACCCAAAATCACTCGGACACCTCCGCAAACTTCTCTTGCCAAATCCACGTAGCCACTGGAGTGCTACTAGACCTAGGAGCAAGATCCAACCAACAGCAACACAAAACACGCAGCGGAAAACAACTCGAAACAGCTGCTGGCAAGCTAAACCGATCAGGCCGGTTTCTGAAACCAGTCAGACCGACCTTCAGGGACTTAGCCTCTCACAGGCAGGGGAAACCGGTCAGGCCGGTTTGGCAAACCGGTCAGGCCGGTTTTGTCCAGGAAATCCCCAAAAGACCTTCGAGACCAAACCTAGCCAAAACACCTCAAGAACCCTTCAACCTTTGAACAAGAAAAGCCATAGCATGAACGAGACTCTCCTGTTCAAAAACTCCTCTCGACAGCCCACTAGGGCTAAACCGGTCAGACCGATTTGGGAAACCGGTCAGACCGGTTTTGCCTGGGCAGTCAGGAAGAACTCAACCCGCGGGAAAAACCCAACCTTCACCTCGATCGATCTCCCGATTCGTTCCACGGACTCAAGTGAGACTTTGGGGATAGCTGGGGTACCTCGTGGGATACCTTTGGCTAGAAGCTCGGTCCCCAAAACCTACCCAATCAAGAGGAATCGGAAGTCAACCCTCAAGAACACCTTCCCAAGAACTCCACCGAAAACCACCAAATCGAAGCCATTTCGGAGGGTTTGTTGGAGCAAGATCACCAAGCAAAGAGGCACAAGGTCCTCATATGTGACATCCAACAAGAATCCCTCAAAGAAACACTCCCAAAACTTCTCCACGGAAATTCCAAGAAAAGGCTCCGAAAATCACCAAAAAGGGAAAACGGGAAGAACACAAACAAGCCTTGAGGAACCACGCCGAATCATCTATACATACCATGAAGGTTCATACAAGGTCTAGCTTCCGCCCGATCATCCTTCCCTCTCACAAGATCTCACCATGAAGCTCTCAAGCTAGTCCTAGAAATCCTAAGGAAAATAGGAAGGGGAAAATAGCAAAACAAAATGAGCTAGGGTTCAAGAGATGGTTGCCATCCTCTCACCACTTGGGTTATATGGAGGCTAGCCGAAAGACGAAACTACCCCTATTACATAAACTAGGATACACGCCCACCAAGGGAACTTTGGGAAATTGTCGTCGTAACACCATCGGACGGATGCCCGGCGACCGCACTTCGCTTAGCCTCGACGCAAGCCTTGCGATCCCGACGCGTGTCCTCCACTTCGAAGCTTCCCGACGCCCTACGACCCCAAACCGGTCAGACCGGTTTCACAAACCGGTCAGACCGGTTTCACAAACCGGTCAGGCCGGTTTTGGCCTGACAGCCACGCCCGGTCTTCGGCCTCGGCTTTGTGGCTCAACCGAGTAACCTAGTGGTTTTCTGATGAACCACTGCAAACCCCGCGAACTTGATGTAACCTCCGCCAATCACCACTCATGACTCGGCTCCCACGAAGTCCCGGCTCGACCTTGGTTTTGATGCTCAACCAAGAAACCGTCCACCGACTTCATCTTGCTGTTCTTGCTACCATGCGGCCCGCACTTGACCCCGCTGGCCACCGGGTCCCTCGAACCAAGCCTACTTGTCTTCTCCGCACCTAGGGGCCTCACCGGCAATGACCTTTCGCGCTTGTTCTTCACCTGCACCAACACCAGTCAAGCCGCAACCTGCACCTACAATACTTAGCCAAGAATCAGTCCACACAACGTTGTCAATCACTCATCACACCAGGAAGCGACCATCCACTGGTCCTCGAACTACACATGGTCCTCAATCTCCCCCTTGATGAGTGCATTGACAACACACATTTGGTAACCAGAGAGAAAAGGAAAAGAAAAAGAAACGACTAAAAGGAACTCAAACAAGCGATCGAAAGCCAAACAAAGGCAAAGAGCAAGATCACTTGAAAGAGGAAAGGCTCGGTCCCCTTAGGCAAGGGCAACGGCTCGACACAACCGAGTCAAAAACAAGCTCAAACAAACAGCACAAACCACCAAAGCAAACAAGAGCTCCACCTGCACATATGCACACTCCCCCTGAACATGTGCCAGCACTGGGCACAAACCGGTCAGACTGGTTTACCAAACTGGTCAGGCCGGTTTCCTCAAACCGGTCAGGCCAGTTCCAACAACCGGTCAGACTGATTAAACTCGGCAGAAACTCACCCCCAAAAGCCAAAAATGCAAAAGAAATGCACAAGCTCCCCCTTGACTGTTGGGATAAGTTCTTGGGATGCAATGCAACTTTTCTCCACCAACATTTCTCCCCCTTGTTGCCAATGCATGAATCAAGGCTCAAATTTGGAAAAGATGCAACTAGAGCTTCTCAAATATACAAAATTCATCACAAGATGCTACACATGTCCAAATGAGCAAGTTAGATACTCTATAGCTTCGTATGAACATCAACTACATGATCACCAAGTTTCACAACCATTGGGCGAAGCTAAGATAGAATTGAGCAATTTTGCGAAAAATCACTCTCTCATGAGCAAAGTCCTAAACATGAGCAAAACATGGCAAAATGGCAAAGCCACACAAACTTCATGCTAGGACAACCATTCTAATCATAAGACCATCATGAACACCCACAAGCACCTCATGTCATGTCAAAGCCACCGAGCCATGTGCCTACTTCTATATATGAGACTTCTCATTGGTAGGCATCATGCAACGGTTTAGCACCCAAAAGTAAGTAAATTAAGCACATATGACATGGGAGCACATTTTCCAAGCAATTTACATTTCATTTTTAGATTCATATTTGGTACATGAAATGTCTTTGCGACAAAAAGGAACTTATGCCCCTCCACAAGATCAAGCATGGGGGCTAAACATTCATGATGGCAAATGAGCCTTTGGCCCCATATGATCAAAATAAGCTATCCAACCACAAATTAAGCATAGCCAAGCCACTAAAACATGTCAAGATCATATAAAGGCATTTACTCACAAGAGAGCATACATGTGACATTTTTGAAAAACATAGCCATCAACCATGGATATAACCAAGATCATCAAGAGCTAAGCCACACTAACCATAGCTTACCAAACTAGCTCACAAGAACATATATATCATACCATGGTGAACAATGTATATAGGAGAAGCTTTTTCTACACAATGCATATGATACAAAATGCATGCAACCTAAGATACAAAGATGCCTATACATCATGTTACATATGCCATGCCAAATGCAAGAAATGCATAAAGGAAAGCTATACATATGCTACAAAGGAGCTCCCACACACCAACTCAAGAAATCAAACAAACACCAAGCTCCCCCCGCAAACGAGTGAAAGTTGCTTGATCTAGGGGTTTGGTGAAAATATCGGCTAGCTGGTCATGTGTGGGTACATGGATCAAAGAGATTTTCCCTTTCTCTACATTGTCTCTCAGGAAATGATACCTCACTTCTATGTGCTTGGTTTTGGAGTGAAGAACTGGGTTCTTTGCTACACTTATGGCACTGGTGCTGTCACATTGAAGTGGGACGTGGGTGTATTCCTCACCAAAGTCACTCATGGTGTATGTGATCCAAAGGAGCTAAGAGCAACAACTAGCTGCGGCCACATACTCTGCCTCGGTAGTGGATTGATCAACACTCGATTGTTTGCGGGAAGACCAAGACACCAAAGAAGAACCCAAGAACTGGCAAGTCCCAGAAGTGGACTTCCTATCCAACCGACACCCGGCAAAATCCGCGTCCGAAAATCCATGAAGACCCAAAGAAGAAGACGCGGAGTACCAAAGGCCGAAGTCAGGAGTATGATGCAAATACCTGAATATGCGCTTGACTGCTTGCCGATGCGAAGTCCTTGGAGACACTTGAAAACGAGCGCACAGACGTACCGAGAACTGGATGTCCGGCCTCGTCGCCGTCAAGTAGAGGAGTGACCCGATCATGCTCCGGTACTCCTTCTGGTCCACATGCTCACCTTCCTCGTCCGCATCAAGAGCTGTAGTCGTACTCATAGGCGTCGCCATGGCCTTGGAGTCCTCCATCTTGAACTTCCTCACAATGTCCTTGGTGTACTTGGCTTGGTGCACGAATGTTCTTTCCTTTGATTGCTTGATCTGGAGCCCGAGGAAGAACTGCAACTTACCCATCATGCTCATCTCAAATTCCCTACTCATGTCTTCTGCAAACCTTGCAACAAGAGACTTAGACGAGCCACTAAAGACAATATCATCCATGTATACCTGCACAATCAGGATATCTTTGCCCTGCCTGAGGAGAAACAAGGTCTGATCGACCTTCCCCATCTCAAACCCTCTCTCAAACAGGAACCCCCTCAACCTACCATACCAAGCTCTTGGCGCCTGCTTCAACCCATACAGCGCCTTCCTCAACTTGTACACCCGGTGGGGGTACTTCTCACTCTCAAACCCCGATGGTTGCCTCACATACACTTCTTCCTCCAACACACCGTTCAGGAAAGCACTCTTCACGTCCATTTGGTGCAATTTGAACCCTTTAGCCACAGAAAAGGCTAGAAGGATCCTAATTGCCTCGTAGTCGATCCCCCCTTTCTGACTATACCCCTGAGCAACAAGCCTTGACTTGTTTCTCACCACTTCTCCTTTCTCTCCCTCTTTGTTTTTCCACACCCATTTTGTCCCAATCGGCTTACACCCTGGGGGAGGGTCAACCAACACCCAAACTTGGTTCCTCTCAAAATTCTCCAACTCCTCATGCATCGAATTAACCCAATTATGATCAGATAGCGCGTGTCCAATGCCTTTGGGCTCATAGGTGGCAACAAAAGCAGCATGAGCGAAATGAGAATTGTTCCGAACCCTCGACCGTGTAGTACGTTCATTGATGTCGCCAATGATCCTCGAAGCTGGGTGATCCACTTGCACTCGCCGGGGAGGTTCTCGCCTTGATGCTACCTCCCCCTCAACAGCAGCTTCACCTTGAACTGGGTTTGTCGTTGTAGGTGTAGGAGAGGGCCCGTTCTCAATCGTAGTCGAAGTAGTAGGTACATGCTCAGCCACGGGCACCACACCGCCATCTTCATCATCTCCATGTTCATGCTCCTCCTCCTGAAAGATCTCCTCGCCAAGTTCATCGTCACCTGCACACTCAAAAACAAGCTGACTACGTGGCTGTGTCTCATCGAAGGTTACCTCGCAAGTCTCCACGATTTGGTTTGTTTCAAGATTGAGCACACGAAATGCTCTAGAATGAGATGCGTAACCAAAGAAAATGCCATCGACAGACCTAGCCTCGAACTTGTCCAACTTCTTCCCTTTCTTAAGAATGAAGCATTTACAACCAAAGACATGGAAGTGACTCACCTTGGGTGTGCGACCGTGCATCAACTCATAGCAGGTTTTCTTCTTGTGAACCCTGAGGTAGATCCTGTTCGACACATAGCACGCGGTATTGACTGCCTCAGCCCAGAACCTTCTCGGAGTCCAATGCTCGTCTAGCATCGTCCGAGCCATCTCACACAAGGTTCTGTTTTTCCTTTCCACCACGACATTCTGGGGAGGCATATACGGACTCGAAAACTGGTGTTCAAGACCCAAGTCATGGCAAAAGGTTTCGAAGCGAGAGTTTTTGAATTCCGAGCCATTGTCACTGCGGATCGCTCGTATGGCATCTCCGTGCCTCTCATTCCTTAACCTCAAGACAAGATCTCGAACAAAACCAAACGTCTCCCCTTTCTCTTCCAGAAAGAAAACCCACGCATACCGAGAGTAGTCATCCACCACAACAAGGACGTACCACTTCCCACCCGCAGATCGCACATGAGCTGGGCCAACAAGGTCCATATGGAGCAGCTCGCATGGACACTCAGTCATCACATCGGTGAGAGGCGGGTGAGAAGAGGCTACCATCTTGGCATGCCTACACGGCGCACAAAACAACTCTTTCTCAAACCTCAACCGTGGAAATCCTCGGACCAAATCAAGTTCACTCAAGCGAGACAAAAGGTCAAAGCTCAAGTGACCCAACTTCCTATGCCACTTCCACAACTCACTCGAAGAACCAGCCAAAAAGCAACGCTCCACACCAGAAGACTGAGAGAAATCCGCTCGGAACACTTGACCCTCGGGAACGACCATGCATACTAGGTCCCCTCGAGAATCCAAAATCCGAGAACCACCAGGCCGAAACAACACCTCAAAGCCCTCATCCAACAACTGGGACACGGAAAGCAAATTGAACCCCAGCGATTGAACAAGAGCAACACGCCTGAGAGTGACCTTGTCACTTACCTTGATCTCACCTTCTGAAAGCACACGCCCTCGCCCATTGTCCCCAAAGGTGATGTATGTCCTGGACACCATCGGGACGAGACTTGAGAACCACCCCTTGTCTCCGGTCATATGCCTCGAGCAACCAGAGTCAATCAACCAAACGTTACTCAAGTCTCCCACCTGAAATTCAAAAGCGAGCACGTGAGTGAACAAACGACTCAGCACTGGGGTTAGTACCAAAAGAGTAAAACCAGTGCCGAGCCATTTGCTCCAAAGTGGGGTTAGCACAAACTAAATCATCACGCCTATCAAAGCTACCACCACGAAAACCACCACGAGAACCACCACTAGGGAACCACCCTTGTCTCGCTGGAGGAGAACGAAAGCCACGAAAGGAAGACCGTGGACCGTTCCTCCTCTCCATCTCAAAGCTACGACTCCTCCCACCATCGTATTGAGCACGAGGTGGAGAACGTCTAGCAAACTGATCACCACCAGACTCACCATGCCAAACATCTGGACCACGACCAAAGGACCTGAACCGAGCCTCATCACGAGCACGAAAACCAAACTGGTCACCTTGCTGCCTCCAAACCGGTCTGACCGGTTCTGGAATCGGTCTGACCGGTTTCTCTGTACGAACAGCCCAAACCGGTATGGCCGATTTCCAAACCGGTCTGACCGATTTAATTCGTCCAACATGGTCCCTTCCACCTGAAACACTCTTTTCTCCCCAAGTCGGAACTGTGTGAACAATGGCTTTACCCCTAGGCAGTGGCATACGAGACTCAGGCACACCATGAGATGGGTTGTACCTGTCCTTGTTTGCCCACTCCTTAGCCATTCTCTCCTCTCGCTTCCTCTTGAAGCAAAACTCCCCTTTGTGACCATCTCTCCCACAATAGTCACAATGAAATCGGATTGGTTTTGGCTTTGGTTTTGGTTGAGGTTGCTCACTCGGTTTCTCCTCACTTGACTTCTCACTCTTATTCCCAACGAACTCATTCCCCAAGTCACTCTTGAACTTGATGGGTTTTCGGAAATCATTTGTGGAGTGAGGGAATATGAGAGGATCTGGGGTTGTGTCAAGTTTGTTTTTTAGTGGGTTGGGCTTAGGAGCATAGGCATTCTTGTGGAAGGTTTTTGGTGGAGCTAGGATATCTCCAATCTTCTCTCCTCCCTCACCACTACACTCTCCAACCTTCTCTGAACCAAGCGCTTGCCCATCATAGCGCTTGTATGCCTCTATCATCATCCTAAGCTGAGGTTCATGCCCCGGCAACCAACCCATCATTTTCCTCAACTCATCATTCTCATCCTGCTAGCGATCCACATAATGTGCAAGTTCCAGATTTTTCAAAGCATGCAATTCACAAGTAGAGCAAGAAGTAGGAACAGGTTCTTTCAACTTGGCCTCAAGAGAAAAAGTGTAAGCATGCATCTCATCAATCTTTCCATGCAAAACAGGGCAAGAAGTGCAAGCACCTTGCAAAGCAGGTCTAGACTTAAGCTCAGCCACTTCAACCCTAAGCACATCTAGTTCATCACAAGTAGATGCATGCTTATCCTTGAGACTAGAAAGATCAGCTAGGTACACAGAGCAATCACAACAATCAATCTCATCAGAAACCACAGGTGAAGCCTTAAGCGAATCAATCTCAAGCTTAGCATCAAGGTTCTGGGTTTCTAGCTCAGCTACTCGGTTCCTAGCATCTTCTAGTGAGGCCCTAAGCTCTTTCCTCATCTTCTTGGCCTCTCTAAGCATGTCATCACGATTATCAAGCAACTTGTCAAGACGCTCGTTCTCCTCACGTAAGGAGGGAAGCTCATCACGTACCTCATCCTCGGAGTCGGAGTCCGAGTCGCTCTGGTGACTCTTCTTGCTGCTGGAGCTACGAGCCATGCTGCAGAAGCCATCTCTCACGTAGCAGCTCAGCCCGCTCAAGTTCTTGGATGACTTCTTGTTCTTGCGCCGATCACCTTCGTCTTCGCTGCTACTCGAGCTCGAGGAAGAGTAGGCGGAGCTGGAGTCGACGTCGCTCGCTCCGACCATCGCTCGGGCCTTCCTGCCGCGGCCGTCCATCTTCCTCGACTGTCGCTCGTCCTTGTGCTTATTCCTGTGCTTGTGATCGCGCCTCGATTGGTGCTTGCCGTCCTTGCTCGACCGGTGCTTGTAGCCGTCCTTGTTCTCCATCTTCTCCGGACAGTCGGCGACGAAGTGTCCTGGCTTGCCACACTGGAAGCACATCCGTGTCGTCCTCCTCGTGTTCACTCGGTTCTCGTGCAGCCTCTCGAACCGCCTGGTCAACAGCGCCAGCTCGTCCTCTCCAAGCACGTCGAACTCCTCATCTGGCAAAGACATCAAAGAGGACAAAGCAAACATCCTGGAGGATGGGTTAGCGTTAGACTTGGCACCTGAGCCACCCATAAGAGCAAGACTATGGGAGTCAG
This sequence comes from Cenchrus fungigraminus, assembly GCA_036936925.1. Classification (NCBI taxonomy): domain Eukaryota; kingdom Viridiplantae; phylum Streptophyta; class Magnoliopsida; order Poales; family Poaceae; genus Cenchrus; species Cenchrus fungigraminus. Next base: position 39,313,481 of record CM072778.1, on the reverse strand, counting down.
TCGGGGTCTCAAGACGGGCTGTCAAACCACGATCAACCTCAGCTGACTTGAGCTTAGAGAACAGCTCGTTCACCATCAGTGTGGTATACTTCTCAGACTCAAGAATGGCCTCGACCTTTCCATCCCATACGGTACGATCCAGCGCGTGCAGGAGCTTCACAGCTCTATCATTATTATCGTACGGGAGGACGTCCACATTAGCCCTCATGTTGTTCACAACCACCGTGAACCGCTGGAACAAGGCATCAATCGACGCACCGGGGAGATGAGTGAAGTTCTCGTACTCTCTCCGGTAGGTCGCATACAACCGTGCCTGAACTTCAGCATTTCCAGCATCAGCATTCTTCAGCTCCAACCAAATCCTACAAGCTAGGTCCTTTGTCTGAACCCGATCGAATTTGGATTGACACAGAGCACGAAACAAGTAGTCGACCGCCTTATTGTTGGCGTCGTGCATGTCCCTCGATCCAGGAGCTAGGAAGTTAATCGGATGAACATAAGCTGCGTTCACCGTAACATCCCAAAGGATCTGACCCTTTCCGCGGAGGAACACCGGCATCCGCCTCTGCCACATTTGGTAGTTCTTTCCATCGAAGTGCGGAGGACCCGATCCTCATTCCTGGTACGCCATCTTTGGATCTTAGACTGGTTATGTTGACGCGAAAATAGGACGTCACCTCCGCGCGCAGCACACGTGACTCCCCAGTCTGTAGCGAGGCATGCCAGCCAATCTGACCTGTTGATTGACAATGGAAAATATTAGGGATCGGCTGGAGAACCGATGACCTCTTAGCAGCACGTGTACTAGCCAATCGGCCGATACGAGTAAAGTGTGATCGGCCGGCTCGAGAGCGACCGAAGTGCGGGTGCGTGAGTAGATAGATCGGCTGGAATCGGCCGATTGTGACGTCAGCACTCGAATAGGTCAGAACCGGCTATAGTAGAAGCCGATAGGATCTAGATCGAGTGGGATAGTTGATGATAATAGATAAAAACTACAAGAATTGGTACAAAAACTTGCAGATCTAGCTAATATCGGTAAGGGGTGAATAAAGAACTAGACGAAACCTCAGCGATGCGCCCGGAGGTTAAAGCCTAGGGTTATTCGGTAAAACGGTACTCACAAGCTTGTCGGAGATCGATCGATGCAGCCCGACGAACTTGAAGGACGATGTTGTAGAAAAGAGGAAAAAAGCAATGGCGAAGTCATCGGAAAAGTAGATGCTGTAAAGTAGATGCTGTAAAGTAAAGGGTTTGCCCGGAGGCGGTTTGTTTGATATTGGTGTGTACACTTTTTCTCGACCACGCAGGGTCGCTATTTATGTCCTGAGGACAACCCGACTCCTAGCCGATTACGGCATTGTTTACTTGCATCTAAAGAAAAATAAAGACTACTAAAGATAGAAAAGGACTCTCGCAGGAGTCAAAATTCCCTAAAACTGACTCTTGACCCATTGCCAATCGTGGATTGACCCGCCTCCACCGTGCTTTCCTTCTGGCGTATCTTCTCAATTGCCGCCTCCTTCTTCTCCATCGGCCGACCCTCTGCTTGACCATTGGCCGATCGGTTTGACCAGCTGGCCCATCAACAGTCTTGAGTTTCTTTGACCATCGACAAGTCCCGTTGACCATCTTTTTCTTTCCTCAATTGGCGGATTGCACTCTGTTCTCATCGGTTACTTCTCCTTATCCCTTTTGACCTGTTTTTCCAAAAAACGGTGTTAACACATGCCCCCCAGTTTCGGTGTAAATATCTTTTGCTCCGAAATTCGCCTGAGATTTCATATCTTTCTTCTTAATTTGAATGATAGCCAAACCAATCCCCATTGATAGTACTCTGTCCTTTCAATCTGACATCTTCCAGGGTTGTTCACCATGTGACACTTTGGTTCTTCCGCTCCCCTTCCCTATAAGACTCACCCTTTTATCCAGGGGTTCCATGATTTCTTCCAGACTTGGTTCTCTCGGATGTAGCTATTGGCTACTTTAGTTTTTAGGCATGACAGGCATTCCTTCCTGGAAAACTCCTTAGGGGATAATGGTTGTCACTGGTCATTGACAGACTTCAACTTGAAATAGCATTTCTTCTGGGTGCTGCCAGCGAGCTCGCAGCCTCTGTCTGCAATGTTGGGCAGAAGATTTCTGTGAGCTATGCCCTGCAGTTTGTGGACGTGCTAGAGAAATTTCCCACCGCTTGTGTGTGTCGTCCTTTATTTGGGGGTGATTCCTTTGAATTGGTCATTCTTTGGAAACCGAACCATTCATAGGTCATCTGTTTCCTTTTTTACCGGATCTAACATCTTCGGTTTCCGTCTTTTCTGGCTCCTTCATCTCTATCTCTTCTGGTGCCCTGGCAATAAATAAACGTTCTCACACCCTTATGAAGAACACGCTTTCCCTTTATCCATGGCTCGAGATATAGATCCAGGGAGCTTTAGGCTCTTACTCTTTGGTCCTTTTCTTCTCCTCTAACTCATGATGGCTAGAAGAATTCTTGTGAAATAGCCTAGGACATACTTCCCTCTCTAGTCTCCTTTTGTGAAGCCAGGAGGTCCAACGGCTAGAAGAATCCTTGTGATGCAACTTAGGTGCATCAGCTGGTGGAGGTGGGTGGAGGTTGTCCCTGGGTGTTGCGGAAAGAAGAACAACCCTATGTCTTCTTTCCCAACAAACTTGACGGAGAGAGTTACCGAATCTGGTGATTCATCTTCATCAAATTTACACTTTCTTTTTTGTTTTTCTCTTTCTTCGTCTTCATCGCCTGTCCAGTGATGACTAATGTAACCGATCTGTAATGAACTGCCCAAGTTCATCTTCTCAATGTATTCTTCAGATCTACACTGTAATGTCACCATTGTAATCGAAGATGAGAGAATATATATATATAGGATAAATCCATTCTACTCCCGGGTGTAGTTACTCCCACGTTCAAAAAACCACTTTGTGTATGTGTACATACCCATTTATCACTTGGAGTATGTTCACATACCTAAAATAAGATTTATCAAAGTGGTAACCATGAAAAAATTTCAGTGGAACTCATAATTTTTTGCACCTTGTGATGTATGTTATTTCCTATATTGAAACATGAGTATGTTCACTAACTTTATGTTTCCTTACGCATAAAAAAATAGTATGTCCACATACCACTTTTAAAAATCAAGTATGTGTACATCTTTTTTTAGAAACCTCAAGTATGCAAAGATACCTTCTAATTTGTGAGATACAAGTATGGGAGTAACTACACCCGGGAGTAGATAAAACTCGTCCTATATATATATATATATATATATATATATATATATATATATATATATATATATATATATATATATATATATATATATATTGTTCTAAGGGTGATTTGTACATCGGCCATAACCTGAAACCGAAGATGATTCGGCTGTCCCATACTAAAGACGATTATACTTGCAATCGGCTGTAACTCGAGTCTTTAATCAGCTGTTTTTAAGCCCTGATTCGACTAAGCGTCTACCCATATGCTCGGATAGTATTTCTTCAAATACTTCCCATTTAGTGCTCTGGCGAACTTCTCTCCTTCCAATGTTTCTAAGATATATGCGTTGCCTGGCACACATTGGCTGATACGATATGGTCCTTCCCAAGTTGGTGACCACTTCCCGTATTTAGGATCTCTAGAGCCGATTGGTAATATGAGTTTCCAAACCAGATCTCCTTCGGCAAACTCTTTAACTTTGACTTTCTTGTCATACCATCTGGCTAGCCTTCTTTTATTCTTTTCAATATTCTCCAAAGCTCTCAGCTGATTACCAGCAAGATCTTCTAATTCCTCTTTCATCATGGCTGAATAATCATCGGCCGATAGCTGATCTTGTAAAGAAGTCCTTCTGGATCCGGTTTTTAACTCCCACGGCATCATGACCGTACACCAATTGATATGGTGATACTTTGGTTGCCCCATGGCATGCCATCCTGTACGCCCATAGTGCTTCATTAAGGATCGTATGCCACCGCTTGGGATTTTCATCGATCTTGCGCTTGATTAACTTGATGATGCCCTTGTTCGCTGCTTCTGCCTGCCCGTTTGCTTGAGCATAATAGGGAGATGAGTTTAGCAGCTTGATTCCTAAGGAATTTGCGTACTCTTCAAATTCCCCTGAAGTGAATTGACTCCCTTGATCGGTTGTGATGGTCTGAGGTATACCAAACTGATAGACAATATGCTCTTTAACAAAATCAATCATATTGCTTGATGTCACAGTCTTGATTGGGATGGCCTCAACCCACTTTGTGAAATAATCCGTAGCCACCAGTACGAATTTATGACCTTTGCTTGATGGTGGATATATCTGTCCAATCAGATCAATTGCCCAACCTCTGAACGGCCATGGCTTGATTATTGGGTTCATTACTGATGCTGGAACTCTTTGAATGCTTCCAAACTTCTGACACTCTTGGCATCCTTTGTAATACTTGAAGTAATCTTCCAATATCGTCGGCCAATAATAGTTATTATTTCTGATCATCCACTTCATCTTAAATGCTGATTGATGGGCTCCATAGACTCCCTCGTGAATTTCTCCCATTAAAGTTTTAGCTTCCTCTTCACCGAGACATTTGAGCAGAACCCCATCGATGGTACGATAGTATAACTCATCTTCTAGCAGAACGTATTCAATGGCTCTGTACCTCAATTGTTTATCAACCTTCTTGGATGGATCTTTCAGATAATCCACTATCTCCTTCCTCCAATCTTCGGCTGATAACTCCATAACCAGAATCGGCCGATATCCTGACACCCCTTGAGCCAGCCGTTTAGCTTCATTGTTGTGACACTTAGGGATATGTTCAAGTTTTACTATCTTGAACTCTCGAAGTAGTTGAAGACATTCTTCATGATAAACCCTTAATATGTCATCTTTGCATTCATATTCTCCTGCAAATTAATTTATCACGAGTTGAGAGTCTCCAAATATTGCAACGACTTCAGCCTTGACTTCTCGCAGTAGCTTTATCCCCTTTAACACTGCCTGATACTCAGCTTGATTGTTTGTTGAAGTCTTCTCAATTGGGATGGAAAACTCGTAATTTGCTCCTTGGGGCGAGATGAGGACGATTCTGATCCCAGCTCCTACTCCACATGATGATCCATCGAAGAACATAGTCCATGGAATAGGTTCTACAACTGCAACTTCAGGTCCACAATGCTGAGTTACCAGATCGGCCATTACTTGCCCTTTGATTGCTTTGGCCGATTGATAGGTCAAATCAAATTCTGACAAAGCTAAGATCCATTTTCCGATCCTACCCTTCAAGATTGGTAATGACAACATATATTTGACCACATCATCTTTGCACACCACGGTACATTCGGTAGTTAATAGGTAAGGCCTCAACTTTGTGCATGAGAAATATAAGCACAAGCATAGTCTTTCCACCGCCGAATATCTTGTTTCTGCATCCAAGAGTCTTCTACTCACGAAATATACAACTTGTTCTTTTCCTTCAAACTCTTGCACAAGGGCTGATCCAATAGCCCGCACATTAGCCGATAAGTATAATTTGAACGGCTTCTTGTCTTGAGGGGGCATCAAGACAGGAGGAGACTTTAGGTACTGCTTAACGTTATCTAAAGCTTTCTGCTGTTCTTCCCCCCATACGAATTTCTGATCGGCCTTGAGCTTCAATAGAGGTGTAAATGGCTGAATCCTTTCCGACAGATTAGATATAAATCTTCTGATGAAATTGATCTTGCCAATTAATGACTGGAGCTCCTTCTTGTTCGATGGTGCTTTTATATCGCCAATCGCGCTGATCGACTTCTGACCTACTTCGATTCCTCTTTCGTGTATTAAGAAACCCAAGCACTGACCAGCTGAAACACCGAAAGCACATTTGTTGGGATTCATCTTCAAACCATGCTTTCTAGTGCATTCCAATGCTTTTCGTAGATCAGCCAGGTGCTCCTTGTAGCTCTTTGACTTGACAACTACATCATCAATGTAGATCTCTACTATCTTGCCGATGAGTTGATGGAATATGTAATTCATGGCTCTTTGATATGTGGCACCAGCGTTATTCAACCCAAAGGTCATGACAATCCATTCATATAATCCAACATGGCCAGGGCACCTGAAAGCAGTCTTTGCAATATCCTCTATGGCCATGAATATTTGATTGTACCCAGCGTTACCGTCCATAAAGCCGATGACTTTATGCCCCGCAGCAGCGTTGACCAATGCATCGGCTACTGGCATCGGATACCCATCCATCGGCATCGCTTTGTTTAGGTCCCTAAAATCAATGCATACACGCAGTTTGCCATTCTTCTTGTAGACAGGGACTATATTAGAGATCCATTCGGCATATCAACATTGCCGAATAAAACCAGCTTCGAGTAACTTCATTATCTCAGCCTTTATATCAGGATAAATCTTTGGATTACATTGCCTCGGGTGTTGTTGAAAAGGTCGGTACCCTGGTTTAATAGGTAACCGATGCTCAACAATGGATCGGTCTAAGCCAGGCATCTCATAATATTCCCAAGCAAAGCAATCCTTGAACTCTTTTAACAATGCGATCAATTCTTTCTTGTATTCAGCATCCAGCTTGGCACTAATGTACGTCGGCCTTGGTTTATTTCCATCTCCAAGGTCTATCTTTTCCAATTTATCAGCCGATGTAAACCTGTGCCCAAGCTTCCCTTTGTCTTCAATGAACTGATCCATTAAATCTTATCATCAGAGCCGACTGCTTGAACCGGCTTTAGTCTGAAATCGGACACTTTGAGATACTTGGTATCCCATGTTTTTCCAGATATGCAGCTTACTTGATCATAGGTCCATCCTTGTGCCTCTGTAGCTGCTACTGTCAAGGAGGTTTCTCCTTGGACTACCTCCACTGAATCTCCGATCCATTGGATGATGCATTGATGCATTGTAGATGGTATGCAACAATTGGCGTGTATCCAATCCCGACCCAGAAGTAGATTATAAGATCCCCTCCATTTAATGACAAAGAAAGCAGTCGGAAGGGTCTTACTGCCGATGGTGAGCTCCACGCAGATTGCTCCTTGAGCCAGAGAGACGTTGCCTTCGAAGTCCACCAGCATCATGTCGGTTTGGGTCAAATCTTCATCAGATTTTCCAATCTTGCGCAGCATGGTGTACGGCATCAGGTTGACTGCTGCTCCTCCATCTACTAGCATCCTAGTGACTGGCTTACCATTGACAAATCCTTTGAGAAATAGAGCCTTCAAATGTTGTCTCTTCTTGTCTTCTGGCTTCTCAAAGACGGCTTGTCTAGGTTCCAGAGTTAACTGAGCCATGCCAAGTTCTTCATCGGATACATCTGAATCAACCGGAGCCATGAACTCTTTTGGTAGGAAGACAACCATGTTTATGTCAGCTTGTGGTTTGTCATCCCTTCCATCATCGGCCTTAGGTTTTGGGCGCCAAACTTTAGACCGAACCTTCTTCTTGTCCAGCGCGTGTCTCTCTGCTTCTTCTTGCTGCTCTAGCTGGCGTAGGTGCTGGACTCTCCTTTTCTGGGACTTGGTCAAGCCATCTAGACACCACTGTGGATTGGGCTTCTTACGTATTTGGCTTGACCCTTCATCATCCAGTTGTAGCGTGCGTCGACGTTCAGGAGCTCGGCACATGATATCCTCATCAGGGAGCAGAGAATCGGCCATCTCTTCCAGCCGATTGTTTGACTCCTCATTGACTCGGCCTCCCAGCCGATCATGAACGTTAGCCTTGCCCCCCAGCCGATCGTGGATGCTAGCCTTGCCCCCCAGCCGATCATGAACTAAGATCCGTTGATTACTGAATTCACGGTGATCTCCAGCTGCAGGTCTTCTGTCGTTGAAGCAAACTCTCTTAGATGAGATGTTGCTGTTGTAAGCCCCGTTGCATTCTGAACAATTCCCCGCCGTTGGTAGTTTAATCCCTTCTTCCCAACAGTACTTGAAGAACAGACATCTCCAATGTCCCTCATTGCGCCGAGCCCACTCTTCTCTTCCCTTCGCCTTCTCTTGTCGGCGCTGGAACTTACTGATCAGCATCTGGGATGTGACAGGCCGGCGTGGCTTCAAGTCTCCTTCTTCAAGTAGCAACCCTTTTCCTTTGACATCGGCAGCAGTTGCTTGTACCTTGGGATCGACGGCTCCTTTATTTTGAGCCGAATCAGACGTCAGCAACTTAACTCGTGACGTGTCTTTGCTAGACACCTCAGCTGTGTTAGTTGGGAAGGGGTGCTGATGAATCTTCATCGGCTTTTCAGCTTTGGTAGGGGTTTCAAACTTAAGCCTCCCCTGCTCAATAGCTGATTGGATTTGTTGTCTGAAGATCTTGCAATCATTGGTGTCGTGCGATGTTGCATTGTGCCACTTGCAATACTTCATCCTCTTGAGTTCCTCTGTAGATGGTATGGTATGGAACTGGGAGAGTTTGATCTGCCCTTGCTGCAGTAAGAGATCAAATATCTTATCGGCTTTAGTGATATCAAAACCGAATTTCTCTGGTTCTTTTTTGCCAAAGGGATAGGACTCATCCGACTGAGGCTGAGACTCTCGAAGTCATGTGATGCATATTTCTCCCTCAAGGTTGGCAAGAGACCTTGGAAAGCCAACTCAGCCCATTGTTTATCTCCCAGATTCAGGCTATAACACTTGTTCCTGACCTCCCTGAACCTTTGAACGAATACAGCAACTGTTTCATCGTTCCTTTGCTTGAGTCTGGTCAGATCAGTAATCTTCATCTCATGGATGCCAGAGAAGAAATAATTGTGGAACTATTGTTCCAAATCGGACCACTTGATAACGGAATTAGCTGGCAACGATGTAAACCATGAGAATGCTGGTCCCGATAGAGATGAAGAGAACAACCATATCCTGAGTGCATCAACATTCCCTGCTTCTCCACATTGGATGATGAATCGAATGATATGCTCCATAGTGGATGTCTCATCTTGCCCTGAGAACTTGGTGAAGTCTGGCACTTTAAATCTTGGAGGGAACGGTATCTGATTGTACCCAGATGGATACGGTGTCCTATACATGCAAGACTGTTGCTTGGGTTTTATCCCATATTGCTTCAGCAGCATCTCCGAGAAGTGGTCGATCAACTCCTGCTTCATGTGAGACTTTAATCAGCAAATACTTGTTCAATCACTTGCATTTCAGCTGATGGAGTCTCCGGAGGCTGTTCTTCTGAGGTTCTTGGCTGTGGATTTGGTGTCATCAATGTTCCTGCTCTAGAAGAACCTTGCGCATTTGGTTGATTTGCAACAGGTGGAGTTTGTCTGATCGACTGACCAGCCGATGAAGCTGATTGCTGCAAATTCAACTGGCTTGAAATAGCCAATTGATTCAGAAGCGTTTGCATCACTTGTGCAGGATCCACCTGTGGAACTGGTTGTCCTGTCACCCCTTGGTTGATCGGCTGCTGGGGCGACGATCTTGTATGAGATATTGTATTGGCTGGGATTAAGACAGGCTGCATTGACGTTGACTGTTGAAGTGGGGCAGTCTGTACAGGCATCCCTAGTATCGGTTGCTGAGCCGATCTCTGAGGTTGAATAGGAGCTTTTCTTTCTGTCGGTATAACCATATGAGCGTGAGCTGGACCGATCTTGACTCTCTCAAAAGCCTTGCTTCCGTGATTGAAGTAGACAAACTCTACCCCATCTTGTTCATATGCACAGTCCCTGGAGTACCCCCAAACTTGGCTTGACAAGACTGTGGGTACTTCACTTCTGGAATTTCCTCAGGCAAAGGTTCAAAGAAATTTGAGATGTTAGTCTCAAAGTGATCACGAGGCAAATCCCATCCTGCAAGCTTTTCGTCCTGATCTCTTACTGTAGGATACTTCTGATGCTGATTCTGCACTGAGAATGTTTTGTCTTGGACGTTGGACTGTGTCGAGTGAGTCTAGATCACAGGCATTGTAACAGCAGGATCTTTAGCTTTATCATCACCACTTTGATTCTGAATCGGCTGAAAATCCGATGAAGAACCAGGAGCAGTTGCATTAATCTGTGGAGATTGTGAAATTCCCAATTTTGGGTCATCAATCGGCGGGGGAGCTGATTGGTTATGCTGGAACACTGGAGGAGCTCGATTTGGTTGGAAATATGCAGGTCCCAGATATCCTCCTTCTGCTCCTTTCTTGAGTGCTTCAATTATAGAATTCTGAATAGTATTGGCGAAAACCTTAGATTGATCAATCATTGTTTGATGCATCGCCTTGGTCATCATATCTTGAAGCCCATCAGGATCGGCTGAGAAGGTGACTTGCTTAGGTGTTGGCAAAGGATTCTTCTTGAAGATTCCACTTTTAGTCTGACCGTATGATGCCAGGCAAAGCTCTTCATAATGCTTCATGTGAGCTTCGAACTCGGCTTTGTCTGTATCTTTCAGCTGATCCTTGGTGATTGCTTGGACATTTTCCAGATCAATTTCAGAAGCACCAGTCTTCGTGTTCTTCATCATAGTTGACTTTTTCGGGTCCCGCCGGGCGTGCCAAAAGTGTGTTGACACGAAAATAGGACGTCACCTCCGCGCGCAGCACACGTGACTCCCCGGTCTGTAGCGAGGCGTGCCAGCCAATCTGACCTGTTGATTGACAATGGAAAATATTAGGGATCGGCTGGAGAACCGATGACCTCTTAGCAGCACGTGTACCAGCCAATCAGCCGATACGAGTAAAGCGTGATTGGCCGGCTCGAGAGCGACCGAAGTGCAGGTGCGTGAGTAGATAGATCGGCTGGAATCGGCCGATCGTGACGTCAGCACTCGAATAGGTCGGAACCGGCTATAGTAGAAGCTGATAGGATCTAGATCGAGTGGGATAGTTGATGATAATAGCTAAAAACTACAAGAATTGGTACAAAAACTTGCAGATCTAGCTAATATCGGTAAGGGGTGAATAAAGAACTAGACGAAACCTCAGCGATGCGCCCGGAGGTTAAAGCCTAGGGTTATTCGGTAAAATGGTACTCACAAGCTTGTCGGAGATCGATCGATGCAGCCCGACGAACTTGAAGGACGTCGTTGTAGAAAAGAGGAAAAACGCAATGGCGAAGTCACCGGAAAAGTAGATGCTGTAAAAGTAGATGCTGTAAAGTAGATGCTGTAAAGTAGATGCTGTAAAGTAAAGGGTTTGCCCGGAGGCGGTTTGTTTGATATTGGTGTGTACACTTTTTCTCGACCACGCAGGGTCGCTATTTATGTCCTGAGGACAACCCGACTCCTAGCCGATTACGGCATTGTTTACTTGCATCTAAAGAAAAAATAAAGACTACTAAAGATAGAAAAGGACTCTCGTAGGAGTCAAAATTCCCTAAAACTGACTCTTGACCCATTGCCAATCGTGGATTGAACCGCCTCCACCGTGCTTTCCTTCTGGTGTATCTTCTCGATTGCCGCCTCCTTCTTCTCCATCGGCCGACCCTCTGCTTGACCATTGGCCGATCAGTTTGACCAGTTGGGCCATCAACAGTCTTGAGTTTCTTTGACCATCGGCGAGTCCTGTTGACCATCTTTTTCTTTCCTCAATCGGCCGATTGCACTCTGTTCTCATCGGCTGCTTCTCCTTATCCCTTTTGACCTGTTTTTCCAAAAAATGGTGTCAACAAGTTAGAGTCAATAAAGACCCGTAACCCACTCTGATACCACTTGAAGGACCGGAACGGCTAACCAGAGAGGGGGGAGTGAATGGGAGCCGATAAAAATTCTACTCAAGAATTCGGCCTATGAACCCAAAATCACTCGGACACCTCCGCAAACATCTCTTGCCAAATCCACGTAGCCACTGGAGTGCTACTGGACCTAGGAGCAAGATCCAACCAACAGCAACACAAAACACGCAGCGGAAAACAACTCGAAACAGCTGCTGGCAAGCAAAACCGGTCAGGCCGGTTTCTGAAACCAGTCAGACCGACCTTCTGGGACTTAGCCTCTCACAGGCAGGGGAAACCGGTCAGGCCGGTTTTGTCCAGGAAATCCCCAAAAGTCCTTCGAGACCAAACCTAGCCAAAACACCTCAAGAACCCTTCAACCTTTGAACAAGAAAAGCCATAGCATGAACGAGACTCTCCTGTTCAAAAACTCCTCTCGACAGCCCACTAGAGCTAAACCGGTCAAACCAGTTTGGGAAACCGGTCAGACCGGTTTTGCCGGGGCAGTCGGGAAGAACTCAGCCCGCGGGAAAAACCCAACCTTCACCTCGATCGATCTCCCGATTCATTCCACGGACTCAAGTGAGACTTTGGGGATAGCTGGGGTACCTCATGGGATACCTTTGGCTAGAAGCTCGGTCCCCAAAACCTACCCAATCAAGAGGAATCGGAAGTCAACCCTCAAGAACACCTTCCCAAGAACTCCACCGAAAACCACCAAATCGAAGCCGTTTCGGAGGGTTTGTTGGAGCAAGATCACCAAGCAAAGAGGCACAAGGTCCTCATATGTGACATCCAACAAGAATCCCTCAAAGAAACGCTCCCAAAACTTCTCCACGGAAATTCCAAGAAAAGGCTCCGAAAATCACCAAAAAGGGAAAACGGGAAGAACACAAACAAGCCTTGAGGAACCACGCTGAATCATCTATACATACCATGAAGGTTCATAGAAGGTCTAGCTTCTGCCCGATCATCCTTCCCTCTCACAAGATCTCACCATGAAGCTCTCAAGCTAGTCCTAGAAATCCTAAGGAAAATACGAAGGGGAAAATAGCAAAACAAAATGAGCTAGGGTTCAAGAGATGGTTGCCATCCTCTCACCACTTGGGTTATATGGAGGCTAGCCAAAATACGAAACTACCCCTATTACATAAACTAGGATACACGCCCACCAAGGGCACTTTGGGAAATTGTCGTCGTAACAACATTGGACGGATGCCCGGCGACCGCACTTCGCTTAGCCTCGACGCAAGCCTTGCGATCCCGACGCGTGTCCTCCGCTTCGAAGCTTCCCGATGCCCTGCGACCCCAAACCGGTCAGACCGGTTTCACAAACCGGTTAGGCCGGTTTTGGCCTGACAGCCACACCCGGTCTTCGGCCTCGGCTTTGTGGCTCAGCCGAGTAACCTAGTGGTTTTCTGGTGAACCACTGCAAACCCTGCGAACTTGATGTAGCCTCCACCAATCACCATTCATGACTCGGCTCGCACGAAGTCCCGACTCGACCTTGGTTTTGAGGCTCAACCAAGAAACCGTCCACCGACTTCATCTTGCTGTTCTTGCCACCATGCGGCCCGCACTTGACCCCGCTGGTCACCGGGTCCCTCGAACCAAGCCTACTTGTCTTCTCCACACCTGGAGGCCTCACCGGCAACGACCTTTCACACTTGTTCTTCACCTGCACCAACACCAGTCAAGCCGCAACCTGCACCTGCAATACTTAGCCAAGAATAAGTCCACACAACGTTGTTAATCACTCATCACACCAGGAAGCGACCATCCACTAGTCCTCGAACCACACATGGTCCTCAGGCGTGGAGCCCCACCCACCTGGTCTTGTTGTGCACTAGCAGTGCCATAACCCTCTTCTTCATCTTGTGGCCCAGGTCTATAGTCCTCGTCAGATTTATCTTGTGAATTAATAGCCAAGGGATTTTGAGAAATGTCAGCTCAGTGCCCAAGAATAGCACAAAAAGCAAACCATACTGCTAGCTCTCCCAAGAGACATACTATAACAGGGGACAAGTAGAGCACATTTTTAGTTAACCATGCTTAGCAGCTAAACATGAGAAAACATATAAGAAAACAATTACAGTAACTACTTTAGCCCACTATAATATCATTGGTTCTATGGTAAACCATTAACATAAATGCAAAATTCAGTAACCAAAAAATTAGTTCAGGCAATGCGACCTTACCATTTTAAAGAGGAAGATGTTGGCTGCCTCTGTTACTGATGAGGTACTTATTCAACTTGGAGAGAATGTGCACATGTACATAGGGAACAAGAGCAAAACCAAATATAAGAGTCAATCTAAAGGGAAATGCTAAGTATGTATACCATCAACAGCTAAGTATGTCCACATGTACTTATAGAAAGGAGCCACAGGGTAATGCTGGGTATGCACCGGCATACCCTGCAATTCCCACAAGTACAAGTATATTTATACGCATTTATATAAAAAGAAAAGCATACGCACGCATATGTTGTATACTTGATTATCTGAATGCATGTGTGCTACATACGCTCGCTTAGCCTAATTACATAAACTTGAGCAAATATACCAAATTGCATTGTTAATTTTACAGTTATTATTGAATTGTGTTAATTTTACAATTATTACCGAATTGGTAGAATGGATTTACCGAATTGTATAATACATTTTTAGAGCGGCATACCCTAAACTCAAATCCTAGATTCGCCACTGACCTTGTCACTATCAGAGCGGACAGATCTCTACTCCTCGTCGCTGCCTGCTCGCCGCCACGTCCTCGTCCTCGCATCAACCTCGTGGCTGGATCCCTCCTCCTCCTCCTAGTCGTCATCGTCACCGTCGTCGCGGAATCCCTCCTCTAGTCATCATCGTCGTCGTTGTCGCCGGGTCCCTCCTCCTCCAGATCTCGTTGTCAGAGGTGTGGCGCGTGTCGTGCCGAGCGTGATGTGGCGCGCATCTCAGCGAAGGGGTGTAGCGTGCGTCGCGGCGTGGGGGAGGTGAGGGGGACCAAGGCGAGGGGAGGAAGCGGCGGCGGCGACGCGAGGGGAGAGTGGGAGGAGACTGCGTGAGGGAGGCGTCTTTCCCTACTAACCTAGCGCGAGTGGGCTTGTGTGGGCCTTAAAATGAGTAATGTAGTCAAGTACTACTCTGCTACTCCCTCCGTTCATTTATCCAAGGCCTATTTTTACTTGTGAGGACCGGAGCGTCCGAGGACCGGTGGGACCGCTCCTTGGTGTGATGAGTGATTGACAACGTGGTGTGGACTGACTCTTGGCCGAGTATTGCAGGTGTAGGTTGTGGCTTGATTTGCGTTGGTGCAGGTGAAGAGCGGGTGCGAAAGTCTTAGCCTTGCAGGGCCTCCAAGGCGTGGAGAGACAAGTAGGCTCGGCTCGATGGACCCGGTGGCCGAACGAGATCAAGTGCGGGCCGCATGGTGGCAAGAAAAGCAAGACGAAGTCGTGAACATGAGCCGGTGCAGGGTAGCAGCTCACAGCCGGAGTCTGCACGCGGGGTTTGGTTGGTTTACTCCACAAAACGAACACTGAGCCGGGACGACGTGGCGGCCAAGTCATGAGTGGGATTGGCGTGGAGGCTGCACCGAGTCTGCGAGGTTTGCGGCGGTTCACCAGAAAACCGTCGGGCTTACTGGGTTGAGCCACAAAACCAAGACCGGAGGCTCTGCGGGCGGAGACAGGATCCGGGCGCGCCGAGAAGCTTCGAAGCGGGCGACACGTGGCATGATCGAGGTGCTTGCGTCGGGAGGACGCGAAGGCCTGATGGATGCACGGTCGTCCGATGGAGAACTTCATGTGTCGACCAAAATGCCCCTGTGAGGGCTTGTGTTGTAACTCCTAGTGTATGGGCACTTCAGTCATTTTCGGAGGGCCTATATATAGGAGGAGTGACTGAATTTCAGCCAACTCTTTGGCTTAGTTGGTGGGAGTGCTCTTTCATTTTGGGGTGCTCTTTAGGAGAGAGGGAGAGAGGTGTGAGTGGCTCTTTGTTTGAGCTTTTTGCCATCCAAGACTTGTGATTCTTGAGAGTGGCTTGTAACCGGATATGGCAAAGTGATTCTTAGTGAAATCTTTATTATCTTGTGCCAAATCATTTTATCCTGAGCGTTTTTATTTTATGCGATTTTCGAAGGTATTTTTGGAGGATTTTCGTGCGTGGCTCGATTCGTCGATTCTGAGGCGTTTGTGTTCAGTTTTCTTTGAGGGAATCATGGATAGATGTCTTGTGCATCTTTGTGCTTGATCTTGATCCCTCAAACACCGGATTTGGCCTTCGATTTGCAAGTTTTGGTTGGAACCCTAGGTGGTGGCTTGAGCTCGGTTGTTTGGCGATTCCTGATGTTTTGATTGGTTTGAGGCTCTAAGTTTTTGTCTATAGCATCCCCTAGGGACGCTTCACATCTCCCCCAAATCTTGTCTCAATCCGTGCAGCCGTTTGGGAAATCCATGGAAGGATAGGTGGGGTTGACCCTCGTTTTCGCGGTTCTGTCCGCTGCTCACAAGTAGGACGGACGGTCCATCCTAGCCCTACGGACGACCCATGGGTCCCCATGTTCGTCGCGTGTTCGTCGTGTTCTTGAGCATGTGACGTTCGATCGATCGAGTGAGAAGCTTTTGTTGGCAGCTAGTTTTCGGACGGTCCGCCGGGTAGGGTCGGACGGTCCGCCGTGCACGGGCGGTCCGTGAGTCCCATACGGACGGTCCGTATAGTGCGATGTGCTACTGGAGGTTCTGCTGGGTTATTACGGATGGTCCGTCCCTCATTCACGGACGGTCCGCCGTACACCCACGGACGGTCCGAGGTCCCCTTGCGGACGGTCCGTCCTGGTCTAGTAGATTAGGCTAAGTCCTTTGCCTCTTGTCTTGTGCTTCCGCTTCTTGATTCGTGGCTTGTCTCTAGGACTTGCCGGCTTGTGTGTGCCTAGTTTAGAGCCGCTCTTGTGTGTGTGAGTGATCTGAGTGGCAATTGGGGTATAGGTCGAGTTCATCTCATAGGAGAGAATTTTTATCGGCTCCCATTCACTCCCCCCCCTATCTGGTCGCCTAATGGGTCCTTCAATTGGTATCAGAGCCAGTTGCGGATTGGTGTGACTTTAACAAGTCTAGGATCCATAGGGCAAAAAGAGAAAATAGCGCTTTTGCTTGTGGTGTTGGCTTGCGCATTTTGAGCCTGGCGATTTGGTGTTGTGCCTTTGGAAAACCATAACTTGACATACCTTCCATAAAACGGGCATAACTTTTCGCTCGGTGCTCCTATTTGGCTCAAATTTTTACAGCGGTTTCGTGATTCCATTTGGGACATACCCCAAACAGACAACATCGGTTTGGTGTTGTCGAAAAATTCAGAAAAATTCGGGAACATAAATAAATAATTCATTTAAGCTCTTTTCAGCTTTTTCATGAATCTTCCGGTATTTCTCTAGACCGCAATGCACCTCCGTTTGAGCTGAAATTTTGTGTGCCTCTATCTTTTATGCTCCTTGTTCATTGGTAAATTCCTTAGAAAAAGATAGAGTTGCTTGCTTTTGCTTTTGGTTGTCTCTATTGGTGAATAGAGGCAAACCAGGTGCTTTCCTTGCTTCTTCACTTGTTCCTTGAGCCTCCTTTCAACTAATCCTAACCGGTGCTTTGAGTCATGACACCAAGCTCTTCTTCTTGTGTGTCTTTGTTCTCAGATTTTGAAGAGATGGTGTGTGCTTCGGGAGATGACCACAAGTGGAGGAGGAAGCGTAAGGAGTTGGAGAAAGACACGGAGGCGATGGCGTTGTTGCGTCTCTTGGTGGCTCAAGATGATGATCTCCAAGACAAGCTCATGAAGAGAAGTAGAGTCAATCTCTCTCAAGGTATCATTGGTTTGTTCACTCGCTTTTGTGCTTATGGCGAGATGATTGTTGAGCTTAAGAACTCCCCTTTGCCATGCAAATCTTGTGATGCATTGCTTGCTGAAAATAAAATTGTTAGGGAAGAAAGTCTTGAGTATGCTAATGATGTTAGTACCTTGCTTAGTGAGAATTAAGATTTAAACTTGTCTCTTGCTAACTTGCAATCTGAAATTGAGTTGTTGAAATCTAATGCTTCTATGCCTTGCAACTCTTGTGTTGCTTTGAATAATGATCTTGATATAGTAAGATTGCTTTGTTGGAGACAAGTGCTTCCTTGCCATGTGTTCCTTGTGAGTCTTTGCTTGCTGAAATAACTAAACTAAAGTTGACTCACACCACATGTGTAGATGAACTTGAGCATGCTAGGGCTGAAATTTATGATATGAAATCCATGCCTTTAGCAAGTGCTCTTTATTGCTTGTTGAGGATGCTTGCCATACTTCTTGTGATAAGGTCGATGCTTTGTTAGATGTCAATGATGTTGCTTGCTCATGTGATTTCATTTGCACCTCATGCATTGATTTGGAAAATGAAGTTTTGGCTTTGAAAAAGATGTGTGAGGATATGAGCGCCAAGTTGGTTGAGCATGATGAGATGAGTTCCAACCTTGAGAAAGAAAATGAACTCTTGCGTACCACATATGCTAAATGCATTGAAGAAGAAATTAATAATTTGAGAAATATGACATGTGGTACTTGTGAGCGCCTCAAGTCTCAAAATGAGGTTTTGCGCACAAGGTGCAAGAGTCTTTGTGCTAAGGGTTTGGATTCTCGCTTCTCTTGTCACTCCGATGTTGATGCTTCTAAATTTGCTTCTTCTCAACCGGAGTTGACTTCTTCTATTGAGCTTGAGTCTTTGGATGTTGGCAAGTGTGCTAGTGCTTTGGATAGCTCTCCCATAGCTACTCCTAAGCTTGTTGCTTCTTTCGGTATTTCCCAAGATGATTCCAATGGCAAGGGTGCTTCTCACTTCTTTGGAACTCGTGCTTCCAAACCGAAGTTCCATTGCACCTTTTGCAAGAAAGATGGGCATACCGTGGAGTTTTGCTTTCGTCATGTCAAGCACGAGCGACGTGTGTGTGCCAAAGCTTTTAAGAAGCCACGTAGCCTTTCTCATGGCACGTGTGATTCTAATGTTGGCACCAAGTCGAGTGTTGAGGTTGATGATTCTTTCTCTAAGTCCCAAGGGACTTCTCACTTACAAGAGAATGAGAATGGTGATTCGTCCACTCGGACCGTGCCTCCCGATAGGCCTTTGTACCATTGCTCTCATTGTGGGAAGGATGGGCATCAAGAGAGCTTTTGGCAAGGAGAATGCCGCGTGCCAGTGCTTCTAGGCCTTTGGTTTTTCATAGTCCTTTTCATGGCATGGACACTTGTGCGCCTAAGAAGGCACAATTTGTGCACGGGTTTTATGACACCATTTCTAGTGAGTTAGGCCATGCTCGTGGACATGTTTCTAGTGCTTCTTGTGTTGGTCCGCGACATGCTTCCAGTGGTTCTTGTGTTGGTTCTTCTCCTACGACCTCTAGGGACCTTTTCCTTTTTGCTTGTGGTAGCACTCGTCTTTGTTCGCGGGTCGCTTCTTTGAGGCATGGTTCTAAGGGTGTTCGAAAACTTTTTCATTCTAACCGGCATTGGCATCATGCTAACTCACATGATAAGTTGGGTGCATCGCATACCCGTGTGACCAAGTATTGGATTCCCAAGTATGTGCTTGCTAACCCTGGCATACACAAACAGAGTAACTAACTTCTGGCATAACTCTGGCATACACAATGCAATTCATTGTAAATTGCTGCCATATATAGACACAAACAGGAGTAATAAACTTCTAGCATACACATTGCAATTCATTGTAAGCTGCTGCCATAGACATTGCAATGCGTTATAGGAGACATGGATTGATCTACCCGCGTCTCTTAGATCTACTAGTTCATCACAAGTTCAACAAACACACAGGAGGAACACATTAACAGAGGAACAAATTAATTAAGCAGAGGTAGTCGCCGCTGGAGGAGCCCCACCGTCGGAGTCGGAGTCGGAGCCGGAGCCGGAGCTGTCGAAGCCGCCATCGTCGCTGCTATCGAAGCCACCATCGTTGTCATCGTCGTCGTCAACGGGGCCAAGCACGGCTCTCTCAAGGTCCCCAGCCAAGACATGGATCTTGAAGGCGAAATCCTTCACGGTCCTCTGCAGCGGATCATTAGGTCTTGGGAGGCAGAGATGAACGGCCACCCGTCGAAGCCTCCTGAAAGCTTCGAGGAACAAGTTGACTGACCACATGGATTCCTCAACATTTAGTGCAGGAGTAGGGGCGGCCTCCACGGGCAGCGACGGTGGCGCCTCCTCGAGCGGGGGCGGCGGCACCTCCTCGGGCTCCTCGGGCGGGGGCGGCGGCGGCGGCACCTCCTCGGGGTCCTCGGGTGCTGGCGCCGTCCCCTCCTTGATGAGCCAACGGCGGTGGCTTTCATCGTCATCATCCTCCTCCCTCCCCTGCTTCCTGGACGGCTCGCTTGACGATGCCATGCACGCGCTTGACGAAAAAGAAGCTCTTGGATTCACTTCTTGGTGACCGGAGACGGTGGTGCTGGTGTTGGAGTTTTATATCCGGCAACCTCCATAGGGGGTACCCGTCGGAAAGTAGATAGTGGGGATCGTTAGACCTGGAACTCGAAGGTATGCGCGGGGACACAAGATTTATACAGGTTCGGGTAGCTAGAGTAGCGTACCCTACGTCCTGTTTGGAGTAGTATTGCGCCCTGCGCCTAGATGTTGTTACCCGGAGGGATTGTTGATGTGTTCCTAGGTACCCGTCCCTCCTTTATATAGTCCAGGGGGCGGGTGCCTAGTCAGTTATAAGGTAGGAGTCCTAGTAGGATTACAGGGGAATTCTAAGAGGAGTCCGCCTTCCTCCTTCCTTGCAGGTACCCGGGGTGTATCCCGACAAGCCCCCGAGCACTTTGTAGTCGAGAGTAGTAGTTTGAGTAGTCTTGAAGCTTCTTCGAGTAGTTCTTGAGCGTCCTCGAGTACTGCTTGGAGAAGTCTTCAATAGTACTTGAACTGCCACGAGGCTGGAAGGTGGTCTAGCTCTTCTGTCTTGAAGTCAAGATTATATGGAAGTGCGATTGCAAAATCGCACTCCATATGGAGTAGCCCCCGAGCCTTAGGTTGAGTCGAACAATCAGGCTGAGGGTCAATCTTGAATCTAAATCTTCCGTCTTGAAAAAAATCGACTGATGGGTGTAGCCTAGTAGCCCTCGAGCCTTGGAACGATTGAAGAATCAATCCAAGGGTCTTCAGTGTTTGCGGAAGTCATCATCCGAGTACTCTTGTAGCATTTTAGCCCCCAAGCTCGTCGCCAGGTGAGCCGTAGGAGCCACGTCGAGTAGTTGTTGGTGCTGAACCCCCGAGCTAGAGAGCTAGCGGAGACTACTCGAGTTGTTGTCGAGTAGTGATTTGGTGTGTAGCCCCCGAGTTTGGGAACTAGCCGCGCCGGTGGAGGTACGCGGAGCGTCCTGGGAAGTCGTCGCCGAAGCTTGACCTGAAAGTAAAGATGTGTACATTATGTAGCATTTTTGAAGAAATTGAGTCTACTAATGACAAATACAAATATGAATATAAATGTAAATGTCATGTGTCATGCTCTTGTTGTGGTCGTTAGTCGCCGAGTAGTTAGCCTGATGCAGTTAAGCACACGGTCTCTGTTAGGTCCCTGTTTAGCCATAGCCAGTTATGGGCATGAAGGCATGACAGGAGAACCGAGGCTTTGCACAGATTGAGGCATGTGCTACTGAAGCGAGACCATTAAGAGGTAGGCAAAGGTAGTCGGCATGACAACAGGAGAGAGCGCGATTGCTCGATGTTCCGCATGGCGGAGAGCAAGATTGCGCGGTGCCTCCTCAGGGTGTAGCCGTTGTGCGCCTCCAGCACTCAGTACATGAAACGTCATGGCAAGAGCCTCCTAATTTGGTGCACCAAGCCTGTGGCAGTCGGTCAACATCCCCAAGGAATAATTGGCACGGTGTAGCTCTGTTGGCAGGTAGCCGTCGAGAGGCATACACGAAGTAGTCTTTGGCGTTGGTTCCTGTATGTGGAAATCAAGCCAAAGAAAAAATAATTATTGAAATAATTGACTTAGCTTGATGCGTGGACGAGTGTCGACGAAGCCGTGGCGGTTGGCGATGGAGCCGCGACGGTTTGTGCTGAAGTCGACTAGTCGAAGGTGGATCCGACTAGTTGTTGATGACGTGAAAGCCGTTCTCGACTAGTTTCTAGTTGAAACTAGTCGAGATGAGTAGTCGAAGCAGTCGTCGGCGAGTCGATGCAGCTGATGTCGATTTTCACGTAGTCTTCTGTTGAGCCAAGCCGTATGTCTAGCTTGTAGCTTCTCCTTTGCTGGTGCGTTGCTGGTGTACATGTAGCATAGAGCAATCTCGATGGTCTTTGCATACAGCTTGATGGTCTGATGGAACGGAGTACTCGCAGCTTGATGCTCTGCTTGGCTTTTTTTGTGTGGGTGCGTGCGCTGCTGTAGTAGATTTGTAGCCGCTGCTTGATGGGCCTTCGCGCTTCTGGTTAACAGGCAGAGATGCGGACGAAATCTTGGACTTCTTTAGAATCGAACTCCGGTTCCGCACTTCCGCATGCTGTCTCTGTTTCCATATTGAACTCGGCGAGTTTCTTTTTGGGCGTGCGGTTAGGAGCACGGATTGATTTCGCCTCAAGCCCTCGGCGGAACGTGGCGACTTCAACTCGGAACCTAGCACGAAATTTAATCCATCCTGGATTGAGTTGTCGCCTATCAGCAGTCACGCCGCGAGTAGATTGATCTTGATTTTGAAAATAGGTCCTCCGAATTCGCTCATTGATCATGACGATCGCCCCACGGTGGGCGCCAATGT
The DNA here is from genome assembly GCA_036936925.1 of Cenchrus fungigraminus. Lineage (NCBI taxonomy): Eukaryota > Viridiplantae > Streptophyta > Magnoliopsida > Poales > Poaceae > Cenchrus > Cenchrus fungigraminus. The sequence continues at coordinate 39,291,025 of CM072778.1, read as the reverse complement.
CGGAGTTTTGTATCCGGCAACCTCCATAGGGGGTACCCGTCGGAAAGTAGATAGTGGGGATCGTCAGACCTGGAACTCGAAGGTATGCGCGGGGACACAAGATTTATACAGGTTCGGGTAGCCAGAGTAGCGTACCCTACGTCCTGTTTGGAGTAGTATTGCGCCCTGCGCCTAGATGTTGTTCCCCGGAGGGATTGTTGATGTGTTCCTAGGTACCCGTCCCTCCTTTATATAGTCCAGGGGCGGGTGCCTAGTCGGTTACAAGGTAGGAGTCCTAGTAGGATTACAGGGGAATTCTAAGAGGAGTCCGCCTTCCTCCTTCCTTGCAGGTACCCGGGGTGTATGCCCGACAGCTGGGGTTTTCTTGGTGGTGCGGTTGACGAAGTTCTTGGCCGGCCGGGGATTTATAGTGACAAGACGGGGAACTGTCAGGCGGCCGATCACGCGCCTCGGAACCCGTGTATGCTCAAGAGAGCTCTTGGCCACAAAAGAGATGTGTGGTCACAAGGAGACGTGTGACTGTTCATATTTTATTCAAATACCAAATGCCCAACTATGAATTGTTTGATTCTAAAAAAACTATGAATTGTTTGATTCTAAAAAGAACTATGAATTGTTTGTATTTTTATTAATTTTTAGGTGTTGTTTTATGGGCCCTAATTTTTTAGGGAAGCAAGTGTCATTTCAAAAAAAAGTGTCGGGCCCACGCGTCAGCATCAGCAGCCTAGTATAAAGAAGGTAACCGTTGTCTCCCTGCGCACCAGCCAACAAAGGCGACGCGGGTTTGTTAACCCACGTCGGCAGTGACTATCCATTTTGCAAAATGAATATTCATCCACCCCGGCCCATTCTGTCTCCCCTTCTTCTTTCCGAATGAATAAGCGCAGCACTTTCCTTCAAAAAAAAGCGCAGAACATGATGCTTTCCTCATTTCTCACTAGGGTGAGCGGAGGCGTGGAGACAGAGACGACGATGAGCGCCGGCGAGGGGCCAAGCAGCGGACGACCTCGCGCACCCGGGATCGAGGAGAACCGGAACACGAAGCGGTGCCGCAACTGGATCTGCACGCGTGCCGGCGAGATGACGGCGAAGAGGGAGACGGCGATGAGCGCCGGAGAGGAGCCAAGCGGCGGTGGAGTGAACCAATGCCAGAGACGTGGGTCCTCGACTGGATCCTCTCGGGTTCCGACGAGGGGCCAAGTAGCGGCAAGGAGGAGCGTGCCGGCGAGGGGGCAGCGAAGTGGGCGAGGCGCCTACCTCACGTCTGCGAGCACAAGTGTCTGGCAATGACGAAGAGGGGTCGAGGGAGCAGCGAAGGTGAAGAGAACCTCATCTCTGACTCTAGCAACGACCACGACGACGGCGAGGCAAGTTTCTCTGAACCTCACTGCCTTTTACTTGTTCTATAGATGGAGCTTGAGCTTGATAAAGTTAGTGCCTATGATGATGTCTTCCATGCTTGTCATGATCTTATACTAAGTTTTGAGGCAAATCAGTTCTGAACTAAGTTTTTCTCTTACTTGTCACCCTGCTATGAAGCCTAGGATAATTTTCAAGTTCTTATATAATTTTCCTCTGATGGTTACTGTGCCTATAGTGCTCCAAGTTCTGAGGCAAATTAGTTCTGAATTAATTATGTTATCCTTATACCATGTTTAACCCTGTTTCAGGCAAAACTCTATGAGTCGCGAGCAGAGCTTGAGTTACTTCTAAACCTTAATGTCTGGGATTATGTGAAACCTGAGTTTGAAAAAATCACGAAAGAAGTGAACATCCTCATCAAAAAGGCTAAGCACATAAGGAGGTACAAGTATACTACTGAACAAAATCTCGAGCCCATTGAAGATGCGCTCGAAGGGCTTCAAGAATCCTTGGTCGCTTATGAAGAGGATGCAAAAAGAGCCAATCTTGATGGGGCATGAGGAAGTTCAAGCTTGTTGATGTGAAGGGTCAGGTTGCCATACTTTTGTGGATGTTCAAGGGGTATGCTTTTGTTGATGTGGATGGTCAGATAGCATTACCATAGTAAATAATGTGATGGACAAGTTAAGTCCTAGCCAGATGGACAAATTAACTGTTTGTAATAATTATCTTTATTCCTGTGGACAAGTTATCTTCATCTATGTGGACAAGTTATCTCTCTTATAATGTCTATTTTGTCTCAAAAGATATATGTGTTGATTGTGCCTGTATGTCGAAATGGAAGCAATGAGAGATCGAGCAGACCTGTCAATGAAGATAGACACAAAGGAGACACGGATGCACAAACCTCTGTCTCCTTTGTTCACAAAGGAGACAAAATTTATAGTAGCACAGATTCTATATATGCAGGATCGCCACCCCCGTGGATTGGAGACCCCCCGGTTTGGTTAATAATCCCCTGCCGCCGCGCTTCTGCTTCACGACAGTGAAGAGTGCTATTAGACTTCAATTATTGAGCTCCCAGTCTAGTAACTGGCGTCAAATGGTCATCGGTAACGGACACTAAAGCCGGTTACCGATAAGACAGTGATCATTAACGGACTTAAAGAGCCCGTTACCGATAGGGCATTGATCGGTAACAGATTTTACAAGCCCGTTACTGATAGGTTTAACTTTTGTAACGGACTCTCTTTAACGTCCGTTACAAAGAATTAATGGACGGGTGTTTAAGAAGCCCGTTACTAGAAGTCCACATTGGTAACAGACGTTGTGGAGGCCAACCCCAGGGTCGGCCTGCCGTGCTTATGGGTAACGAGCGCCAAACAACAACCGTTACAGATGTAGGTGCATGTAACGGGTGTTAAGCGCCCGTTACAAATGTTGCGTGACCTATTTGAGGTTTTCACGTAGTGTTATGCCTTATTGTTGTCCTTGAGTGACCTCTTATATGAGGTCTGTCTCAGCAATTCCTTCACCTTCTACACCACAACTGTTGCAGAATCCAGGAGCTGCATGACCGTCTACAGCTCAGCGGCAGTCTCTTGAATCTCCCTGTTAGCCTTTGCACATTCTTCCTTCCACATCCTTGCCTCACTTTCAGCTTTTAAGTACCTGTTGGCTTCACCCTTTTCTGTAGGCAACAACAAAGCATCGTTTCTCATTTTCTTTCTCATCTCAAACAGGTTATGGGTTACCTCCCTGTAGTATCGCGTTATCTCTGCAGCTCAACTGCTTTGACATTGGCCTCCTCCTTAGCAGCTGTACATGCTTCTTTCCACGACCTTGCTTCCTCTTCTACTTTTCCCTTCATTTCCATCAGTTTCTCTAGAACTTTTAGAGTCCTAATATCCCATTCAGGATCTATCCACCTAAACGACGCGCACTTGATGCCATCAGTCTGCAGTCACCGATTTCGTTCATATAATTAGCGATTGACCACACTAACATCAAACGCAGAAGCAACATTCACTACAAGAAAATCGTTGACTAGTGACGCAACCACATTTTAGCGTCATTGACTTATGACGTTCCTGGCTGATCTCGTCATAATATTTCACTTCCGAGCAAATTTAGTGACAAAATTTTTTTCGTCATAACAGTTGCTACTGTAGCCGAGCCTTCACTGTTCCATGCTTGTTTTGTGACGCCATAAGCTCCGCAATAGCGTCATAAACCAACTTTGGTCCCACATGTAAGCATTATTTTAAAAATAGAGTGTTCCAAGTCATCATAAAATTTAGTTGGGTCCCACATGTAAGCATTTTTTCGAAAGTAGAGTGTTCAAGTCGTCATAAAATTTTCCAGGGTCCCACATGTAAGCATTTTCACCATGTCAGCGGTGTCATAAACCAACTTTGGTCCCACATGTAAGCATTTTTTTGAAAAATAGAGTGTTCCAAGTCGTCATAAATGGTTCCAGGGTCCCACTCGAAGGGAAATTTTTTTACATTGACCAGGTTCCACTTGTAAATTTCATGTGAGTCTTTAATATAAATCGGTAATTCGAAGGCGAAATGCTTCACTGCATTCGCAAAGACTCTCGACTTTTGCTACGCAGATCAGCAATTCCAAGGTGAGACTTTTGGCAGGAATGGCGAATCCTAGCGGCGACGAGAAGATGGTTGCGCCGCCATATCCAAGCAACGAGAGGCTGAAACAGCATGACAAGGTCAGTCCTCTCCTCTGGTTTGAGCCGCTATATGTTCCCCTATCTTCCTAGGTTTGGGGATGTCGAGATTTAGGGATCTGGCGGATTGATGATCATATATGTTAGATTCAGATTTCATCGCACTCTTAGATTTGCACTTCGATTGGTGTTAGAAGCTGATAGGCTATAGACAATTCATAGGTGTTAGATTTAGTTAGTTTTCAATTTGACATCATCTTACGATAGGTTCTTGTATTTTAGTAGCTTCCGGGTGTTCTTCATGCCACTCGTTTTATAGATTTTTCTAAAGGTGCACAATTGATAGGATTGATAGATCCTTATATTTTCAATTTGCATCGTTTTATGGATTGATAGATTGAAGAGACTATCTCTGAGCTACAGACTGTGAAGGGGCATCCGGATTCTGTCATGATTCTTATCCTTTGCACAACTCATAGGTGTTAGATTTAGTTAGTTTCCAATTTGCATCGTTTGATGGATTTATAGGTTCTTGTATTCTACTAGCTTCTGCAGGAGCTTCAAGCCACTGTCGCTGAGCTCCAGAAAGTGAAGAGAGACCTGCAAGACCAAGAGCAAGAGGCTGCACTATACAAGGACCTATATAAGCAATCGTTACAGCAGCTGGATGACTTGTCTCTGCTATTGTTACAATGGGAGAATGCCACGCTGAAAAAATTTAATGAGTTACAGAACAAACATACTGACGTGTTGAAAGTGGCTCGCAAATTGATGGAAGAGGCTAACCAAGAGAACCGAGAGAAGATATCCCAGTTGAAAAAATGTAACATGAAGTGTGAAGCTGCAGGAGGCCAGAAATGAGCTGGAGAAGTTCCAGCAATCTTAAAAAACATGTTTCTACCTCAACATCTTATGATGTTTTCTACTTGGTGGTGTGAACTTTGTGGTGATGAGTGCTACGAGATTCCATCTTATTATGTCGATTTGGTTTAATCTGTTTCAAATTGAGTCGAGCATACTCACCATTCTGAATTAATTTTGCTGATGTTTTGCTGGTCCGTTCTGTTGATGTTTTGCTGGAAGGACCTTCCTGAGTAACGATCGCGAAACTGCTTGTTTCCTAATGTCTGTCACGAAATGTTGCAAAAACAATTTGCCATAGCAAGGGTTCGAACTAGAGACCTATAGGAACGAGACAGCAGTATCTACCACTGCACCACCTCTTGGTTGTGTCAATTTAATGAGAAACACTTTCCACCCCAACCACAGCACAGAGCGATTGTTCTGATAAGTTGGCGGGAGAAAAGCCCACGCTGTAGCAAAAAATAGTTTTCCCGCAACCTACTGCCCCGAAACGGGAAAACGAAGAATGGAGAGGCGAGTAGGCTACCAAAACGGATCATTCCGGCGGTGATTTGCGACTTCCAATGGCTGCTCACTCCTACGGGCGCAACCTGGGTGATACTTGCTGCAGTGGCGTGTCAATCTGGTAAGTAATTTTGTGTTCAATCCAGAAAATTTCATTTTGCAGAATGTTCTCCTTTTCGATTCGTTCTGTGGTCAGTAATTTTGAGTTGGATTCGCCAAAAACTTTCCAGATGGATAGACGCTGGATAACCGGTTGTACTGGTTTTACCACCGATCATGAGAAAGGGGTCCAGGATTTCTTGGCATTTCTTCGGACAAGATACACTGAGGACGAAGAAACACTATGCCCATGTCGTCGATGTCTCAATAACTCTACAGGGACTATAGAGCGAATTGGAGTTCACTTACTTGTGAGTGGGATGGCAACCACTTACACTAGGTGGATCCATCATGGAGAAGCTTTGGAGGATATGGTTGACGATGATGCAAATGTACAGGATAACGCAATTCTGCCGGATGCAGATGGGGATGTGGATAATGCAGCTCCACGAGATAGTGGTGATCAGGAAACGGTCCAGGAAAACCAATACATATCGGGTATGGAGGAGGATGAAGGCCCTGGAGACGATGGGATGTCTGAATTGATTGCTGACTTGGGCAAGGGTCAGGTGCTCGGTGAGAAAATGTATGAATTTGTAAAGGAACATCTGAACCATAAGGTGTCATCGACATCTTCATATGCACAATTTACATTTGTTGTGAAGTTACTTCATATAAAGTCTTTCAGTCAGATCAGCAACGTCGCATTCAATGCAACGATGAATTTGTTACAAAAAGGATTCCCAGAAGCGTGTCTTCCAGACTCTTTCGATGTGGCAATGAAGTACATACGTTCCATGGGACTCGGCTATGAAAAAATCCATGTTTGCAAAAAAAAATTGTATATTGTTTCGCAAGGAGAAGTGTGTCAAACTTGATGTGTGCCTAGTATGTTGTGAAGCAGATTCAATATGGAAGGATGCAGACACCAACAAGCGCGTTCCTCAAAAGGTATTGAGGCATTTTCCGCTGATTTCCAGGATGAAGAGGATGTTTCTTTCATCAAAAACAGCAAAGGATGCACGATGGCACGAGTCGAAGCAAAAACCAGTGAACAATGAGCTTAGCCATCCAGCTGATGGTGAGGCATGGAAAGAATTCAATAAAAGTTGGAAAAATTTTCAAAAGATGCTAGGAACCTTAGACTTGGTCTTGCAACTGATGGTTTCAATCCATTTGGCAACATGAACAACTCATATAGTATGTGGCCAGTATTTGTTGTGCCGTATAACATGCCACCATGGGTATGCATGGAAGAATCAAACTTCATGATGGCCTTATTGATCCCTGAGCCGAGTTCTCCATCAAAGGATTTTGATATCTTCATGGAACCTCTCGTCGAAGAGCTGCAGCAACTTTGGAAGGGTGTCTGGGCAATCGATGCTGTTGAGGGTAAAGTATTTACACTACGTGCTGCGGTTCTTTGGTGCATACATGATTATCCAGCATTAAGCACGTTGTCTGGGTGAGTCACGAAAGGCTATTTTGCCTGTGTGCGTTGCGATAAGGATCCTTGCTCAAGGAGATTCAAGAACAAGATATGTTACATTGGGCATTGTCATTTCCTTCCAACTGACCATCCATGGAGAAGAAAGAGAGGAGATTTTGATGGTACTGTTGAAAACCGAGAAAAGCCAGAGCAGTTTACCCATGAGGAGCTGAAGCAGCAACTGGAGAAGGTTAAAGATGTTAGACCAGGAAAGCATCCTCTACCTCAAGGAACGAAAAGGAAGCGGGAATCCGGACAGTGCTGGAGCCGAAGGGTTTGTTTGTGGGACTTGCCGTACTGGTCATCTCTGAAGTTGGCACATAACCTTGATGTGATGCACATTGAGAAAAACATATGCGAAAACCTTATTGGAACGTTGCTTAAAATTGCTGGGAAGACAAAGGACACCATCAATGCTAGGGTTGATTTGGAAGAGATGGGCATAAGATCAAATCTACACATGGTGGCAACTGAGGATGGTGAGTCATGCAAAATTCCAGAAGCTCCGTATGTACTTTGAAAAACGAAACAGAAGCTGTTTTGTGATTTTATAAGTTGTGTTGATCTCCAATGTGGGCATGATCAACTAAGTATGCGAATGGATTGTCTGGTTCTTTGTATTATGTACTACAGGACCATCCTATGATGACTTTCATACTCATCGACATACGTCCGGAGGATGATCCGGTGTGGTATAGATCGGAACAGAGGAACTTCCTTGTAAACTGCAGGTAGGAAAGGCGCTTCCCATTTCCTAGTCACAGGGTGCCAACAGCGCACTACACACACCTTTATGGCTTTATCCAACGGTGTGTCACTCGTGCTGACCCGCCATCCCCCCATTTACTGCCTCCTCACTTGCGGCGCAACCCCATCATAGGGTTCCGCCGCTACCGCCGCCGCCGCCTGCAGCAGCCTCTAGCGGATATGTCAATCCGTCACCAAAATCAGAGGTATGCGTCCGTCTCCAGGCTCCAACGGATACTACAATCAGTCACCGAATTCTTGGAATGGCACTAATTTGAGAAATTTATTGTAGATGGGCCAAGATGGTGGCAAGAGAGATGGAAAGGCGCTTGATCCTCCTCTGGCGAAGCGACAACGAAAGTCGCATCCGACTTCTGCAGGCACGTCTGGTCCTCAGATGAGGCTAAGGTGCAGGCTTGCGGCACGGGATTCTTCCTCTGCCCCTACACGCCGCACACGGGGTGGGTCAACCTCGGTGCCTTCCTGCCGCACACGGGGTGGGTCAAGCTCGGCGCCTTCCTGCCGCACACGGGGTGGGTCAACCGCGGTGCCTTCCTGTCGCACACAGGGTGGGTCAACCGCGGGCCGTCGCCCGCCCTGCCCTTCAAAGTTTCCTGCGCCAGATCCTAGGATGGAGAAACAGGTACAACTTCACCCTCCACCGGAAGATCCGCTTAAGATGATGAACCTGCGCGACCACACCTACCAAATGATTAAAGGTCTTAGATGGGTGCCTGAGAATCAGTGGTGGGACAAAACCAAGGACAAACGGGTCGAACCAAGATTTAGGAATGTCCTTCAGCAAACTTTCTATTACAACTACAAATACCTGCCCATGAAACTGTACCAGCACAGGGTTATAAATTGGAATCATATGACGTTGGCCGCGGGAGGGGATGTTAAGGCATACATCGATGATCATCCCGGATTGGCTGATTTGGTCTCAATGCATCATAAGTATGTTGAGGATTGGGTGAGAGTTTTTTATGCTACTGTGTACATTGCCGATACTAGGGAGTACATCATGTTCATGTTTCAGGGACGCCAGGTTACTCTTTTCCGACACCATATCGCTGACAAACTTGGATTGAGGGATTTTGAAATAGGAAAGTACGACCATAAGACATCCCTACATAATATTGTCTACGGGGATCGTGAACCACCTCGACGTAGTTTGCTCGGTGGGTCGTTCCCGTCCGATGAGGAGATCGCTGGACTTTTTGTTGAGTCGTTCATAGGTAGGCGAGTATATCGCACGCCTGTCATGCTTATCCCTGAGGCAAATGTGGTTCACCGGGCACTACGGAAGATATTGTTACCACGGATTGGCAATGCAGAGTCGATCACTAGTCTTCAGTAGTGGCTTCTCCTTCACGTCATGACTGGCCGGCCCTTCGACATCGTGGACTTCATTTTAGCCGAGATTGAAGATGTTACCTTTGATGGGTTGACCGTGGCCCGAAATATGTCGTATGCTCACTGGATCTCCTTCATCCTGAGTAGTGTTACCAGAGTAGATGAAGACGGGGAAAGGGTGCGAACCGGACCCAAAGATTGGCATCTCGAGTACATGATGTCCGAGACACATTTCAAGGAATACAGGCCTACGAAACCAGGAGACAGACGTCGTGGCCTAAAGGCTACAATTGAGCCATCTCCTAATGACATTTGTTCCTCAGACAATGAAGGCAATGAGGCATCTCTAGTGAGACATCTCCGAGTACATGATGGTGCATCGCTACCCACTAAAAAAACAAAAACAGTTCCAGTCACTCCAGCAACAACCAGTGAGCCAATGGACTCTTCCTTATTTCTGAAACTGATCCTTGAAAATCAGCGTGACCAGAGAAAGTTCCAGTCAATGATGGAGATGAGGATGGCACAGCAGGAGGAGTTAAACCACGCACACTCAGAGCAGATAGCACAAATGGTAACACAGCACCAGCACACTATGGAGAATTTTGTGAATGCTTCACTCAGTCACCTTCACCAAGTTAACGGCTTACCACCACCGCTCGCTCTACTCGCACCTATTGGTCAGACTCCCTAGCAACTCATGCCTCCTGCTAACTTGGGTAAATCATCTGAAGTCTATGAGCTGCCTCACAGTTCAGCAATTGGTTCACAATGGATGACAGAAAAGGATTCCAAAGAAGAAAAGGAAGCAGATGCAACAATACTCAAGGTTCTATCTGATATTGCAGCAGAGGAAACGAATAAGGAAGATCCTTTGGCGGCAACAGCAAATGGTCCGAAAGATCCTGCTCCAGCTACCTCGGAAGGCTCTCGTGCAGCTGATCCTGCTCCAGCTCCTGCTATGTCGGAAGGCTTTCCTGCTCCTGCTACCTCATAAGGCTCTCCTGCTCCTGCTCCTGCTACCTCAGAAGGCTCTCCTACTCCTGCTGCTGCTACCTCAGAAGGCTCTCCTGCTCTAGCTCCTGCTCCTGTTACCGAAGAAGGCTCTCCTGCTCCAGCTCTTGCTCCTGCTACCGAAGAAGGCTCTCCTGCTCCTGCTCCTGCTCCAGCTCCTGACGACCCTCTTCACAATCCTGCTACATCGGCTTCTTCGAACACCGACGAAAAAGATGTAGAATGTTAAACATTCCTTTTATTGTCATTGATTCCATTTGATTGTTGTATTCAAGTTGAATAATACATTTTTCTTCACGTGTGCGAACCAGCCATAAATAATCATTTTGCCTGGGCTTTGTGCTCAGGTCTTCACAATTGCTGACTGTTGACGGTGTATATGCGTATCCAATTTCGTTTGGACTCACAAGCGGACAAGTCCTCCGTCATAGCCAAGGGACCCTTCTTCCCTCAAGTGTGAACCCAAGGTATCGAATCTGTGGAACAAATGTGTGATGCAAGAACCTATCTATTAAAGCCGAGAACACTTAGATCTTCAAAGAGGAATGTTTTTGCATCTAATCTAAAGAACATCGAAAGAAACGAATCTAATCTATGAAAGCCGGAGGTAGCAAGAGATAGAGAGGGATAGGTAAAACCAATCTAGAGAGATTGGATCAAGCTTTTGTTGAAGTTCCAAGCAAAGAAGAAATAGCCAAGTTGAATCTCATAAAAAGCATCTTTAAATCACGGTTTCCCGTCCAACTCCGAAGACGCCCACCTTTTGGAGCCACCGTTCTGTCACAACGCACTCCTATTCGTGCGGGTTAGCCTAGGGCGAGTCCAATGGACAAGTTGAAATATCTTGGAAGGTCAGGCATGCACCTCTAGCCACCACGGCTACAAGAACACCCTCTATGATCTATCTCGAGAATAGATCTTAAAGTAAGAAAAGCCAATTGAAATCAAAGTCGTAGAAGAAACACTCGATTGCTAGAAATCGGATTGCAACTTGATAATTCAACATAGTACATGATACATGAACAAGATCACCACCGGGATCCTACCTTGATCTTGCTTCTAGCTCCTGGAACTCCGACGTGGTCTTCCTTGCAGGGTTCCCACGTCAGCTAGGGAAACCCTAGACAACTAGCTCGACCCTCTCCTCTCCGGGATGGTGTCCCTCTCTTCTCTGCTCCTCGGCGGTGAATGATGAATGAGTTGATGCGTGGCTCTTGGCCAGGGGGCTATAAATAGTCCGAGAGGCGGCTAGGTCAAAGGGGGGCACGAATGGACCCCGAAATGGGCTGGGCCGGCCGGCCTGGGCCCATTTCGGCCCATCTCGCGGCCTCCTTTGCTGGTGATGCTTCCCGAGTCTTCTAGAGTATTCTCCCTTCTGCATGTGGGCCCTTGACGTCAGTTTCTCCGCGGTTTAGTTGAAGCTCCTTGTCCCGCAAGATTCAGCATTTTCTGTTCAGGTCCTCGGAGTTTTCCGTCTTCACGGGTCGGTCCTTGGGCTTCTTGGAGTCATGTTCACTTCATTGCTTGACTTGTACCGGGCTTCAAGGTCTTGTCACAAAGTGCTTGATGAACTTTACCCGGAAGTCTTGCTTTCAACGCTAAAATCCTGCATAAACATCAAACTCCAAAACCGACATGCACGAACGAACTTGTTATACCAAGGGGGTTAGTACCAATGGATAAGATATAAAATTCATGCCAACACCGAAGGTAAACTCATGGCTAGGTTGACGGAAATTCACCGTCAACATCTCCCCCATGCTTAAACCTTGCTCGTCCTCGAGTAAGCCTTCGATGGATATCATCGTTGCCCTTCATTGCTCAAACCCTGCACTTGATCATACATGAGAAAACATAATGCTCTCAAAAGTTTAGTTCGTTAAAGTTCCATAATGTACTAGCCTTCATCCCTACGGAGGGTGGATATTAATTAAGCTCATCCCACAAGTATTAAACATGCTCCCAAAATTCAAATGGATCTCAGAAATTTTGAAATAAAGAATGAGATGAAAAAGTGCTAAACCAAGTCCAGAAATTTAAACCACCTTGCATCTTGCTCATGAACTCTCATCTCATCTTATCTCTCAAGCCTATTTCTTCTACTCCTTTCCCTCTCAAAATATATATATAAGTGGCACGCTTTATGTGGAGCTCTTTTGGGAAAGTTTAGTCCTAACAAGATATTATAAATGAGATGTTGTCAAAACAAGACAAGCTTCTCATGGTCTTACCGAGACTCGTCAAAAAGGTCATTGGAAAATAATGTTATATCAAGGAGGGGGGGAGAAAAATACACACACTTTGAGATAGGTGGACATGTGCAAATGGCAAAGAGTGATCCCGAGGCACAAAGGAAGTCCTCATTATCGGATTGCACATGGTTGGAAAGATGAGTTTGGATCTTAAATCTCGAAACTTTTGAAATTCCTAATGCACTTTAGAGAACCGGGGAGTTCACTCTATTTTATTTTTATACATACTCATATTTTTTTCCTTTCTCATACATATATTTTTTTTATACTCATTTTTTTCTTTTTCTTTCTTTCTTTCTCTTTTTTTATTTTTATTTGCTCCCCTTGAACTCTAAATTGCATTGTACCTACCTCCTCCCCCATGCTTAGACGTTTGCTCATCCTCGGGCAAAGAGGTGATAGAGATTAGGTAGGTACTAGAAATATTTTTCCTTTGGAGAGATACTTGAAATCTTCAATGTTGGCCCCATCTTGCGATCTTCCTCGAACTGACGATCCATACTCAATGATAGGTTGTGATCAAGGAGGTAAACACAAAAGATGATATTTTTGGTTTTAAGGGTGGATATCCGGCGAGGTTTGTGAAATCTCCGATGTGGGGATACACAATGCACGGATAAAAAGGCTAGCAAAAAGATAGATACGCAAAAACGGAATGACCAGCTTCTTAGTCTCGGGCCAGAGAAATCAAGGCCTGAAATAACTCACCCAAAAATAAACCTTGTATACTAAGTTTTTGCACTCAAATATATATGTGGCTCTGGATAGGTAGAGCAACATGCAAGAGGTATTTATGACAAGGTTAGCATTACTTTTAAGAACAAAAATAAATCATCTTTAATCCATCTAAAACTTGAGAGCACATAAAACACTATGGGTCTTTATTTTTATCATAACCTCTGCTAAAGATTAAGCTAGCATTTAGATAATTTCAGATTTGTATTTTAAGAGAGCATTAGCTTAATCATGCATAAAACAAGTACAAAGATAAACAAAGCGGCAACTATCATCATATATCAACATGGCACAAACTTTGTATCTTTGCCAAAGGTAAAAACAAGGTGGTGATTTTATTCATGATGAAAATAAAAATTAACACACATGCTGAAAATTAAAAAAAACTGAAAACACTACGCATACATAGGCGCATACAAGCTGAAAATTAAAGAAGAGGGAAAAGGAAAGATTAAACTAAAGCTCCTCCTCTCTCTAGTCTTCCGCCGGTGGTTGATATTGATAATCTTGATTGTTGTACCCTTGCTCATAATAGGATTGCACCGCTCCTCCTATGAATTGTCCCGGCGGTGCTAGGTGAAGGCGTCCGAGCTCATAAGCGATGTTTGCATTTCCTTCACCCATTTGATTCGCATTGGTTTGGATGGCTGCGATATTTTGCATGTTTCTCGCAGTGTACCCTCCAATGATGGCCACACTTTGTTGTGGTTGAGGGAGGTGTGCATATGGCTCCGCAAAGGCTACGTTGGGTACCGCAAAATTTGGTAGGGCCATAGCTGCACCACTCCCCCATGCTTGCATCGGTACACCACCATAGTAACTTGGCGGCGCCGGGATTCCTCCAAATGGTGGCACATAATTTTGTTGCGCACCTTCTTCTTGGGCTGCGGAAGAACTTTCTTCTACAATCCTTCCTCTCTTGTTCTTCTTCGCCGGCACAAGAAGTCCGTCCTCTAACCAATCTTCTTTCCCCTCAAGAAAAAGTCTTAATCTTCCATCCGGAAGGGGCAAATTCACCTTGGCCAATTTGAAGCCTCCTCTCTCATCTCCACTTATATATTTGCCTTGCTTCATATAATCAAACCCAAGGGAAGTCCCAACTAGGAGATGCTCCGGGTTTCTTGGAATTCCCGGTCTCAAAGAGATAGCCAACATGGAGAGATAACACCCCGAACCAATATCTCCCGAACCCGATGTTGCCTCACAACACCACCGGTTGATCATAAGGTGAGTGGGGTCGATTGGCTGCCTAGCAATCAAAGCCGAGTAAAGCCAATTCACCTCCATGTCGGTAATCTTAGTTTCTTTCATTCTCCCCAAAATCCTCTTGCTCATCCATGAGTGGAACACTTGGATGATGGGGTTCCGGATACTATTTCTTTGCCGGTTAGCTTCTCCCGTGATCATACTCCAAAAACCTTCCAATGTGCCTCCATGCACATCCACTTGCTCCGGGGCTCCCTTTTGGAAACCAAGTAACTCCCAAATATACTCATAGGGAACCACTTGTTCAACTCCCTCCAAACGGAATGAGAGACTCGGCACTCCTTCATTAAGGATAGGCACCATGGTCATGAGGATTTCCAAGGCGAATTCCTTGTGGGTGTTTGCCGACACTCCGTTGGAGAATTGCACCCAACCTAGGTGTCCCAACATGTAGTAAATATCCATATAAAAACCCAACACTTGGAGAGCTTGGTCGTCGAAGTCGACGTTCGCCACAAGCCTCTTCTCAAGGCAAGTGAGCTTCTTCTCCTCCTCCTCCGTCTTGATGATAAACCCATACTCGGAATATCACGGAGCGTATGGAGGTGGAGCGGATGATCGCGTCGAGCGACGAGGTCGGACGGGCGGCTCCTCCGTACGTCCTTGTGGTTCAGTGAACCGCATAGACGAGCTTCTAGTGGCCCTCATGCCACCGAGGAGAAGAGTGTCATTCCTCCTCGGCGGTGCCGTGTCCTCCTCCATACTCCGAGGAGACTCGGAGACCGAGTGCCTCCTCGAAGAGGTTGTCGATGATGGCTTGGATGACGATGATCCCTTCTTCTTGGTGAAAAGGCTTGTAGTTTTCTTCCACATGGTTGCTGCACTCTCCCTCACAAATATATACCCGGGGTTTTCAACTGGTAACAAGGCACACAAATATTATTTGGAGTATGGACTTTGAGTGGATTTAGGATGGATTTTGTTGGACGAAACAAAACTCGAAGTGGAAGGCTAAGTCTAAGGTGGTTCTGGACTATGAGCTCAAGCACACGAACAAGGAACTGGATGAATGACTTACCTGACGAAGGAGAGCACCAGGGGGCTTAAGAAGGGGGGAGGCCGGCCGGCCTGGGCCGACCGGCCTGGGAGGCCTGCTGCTCCTCCCAGCTCCAGCTTTCTCCAGCACACTCATGCTTGCTTTGTTGCTTTGTGACCGCGTGCTCCACAGGGTTGCACCGCCCAAATGCTCTCGTCCAGTCCTTTGCTTGCATAATTGATCCCTCCACTTGATTGTTTTGCTTTGAGTCACTTCCATACTCCCTTGCCTCACATGCCTCCATGAGATTCCTGTAAAACAAAGCTTTGGCTGCCCCCCATGCATGTCCTTTGCATGTGGTTTGATGAAAGATGTTGGAAGGGCATCCCGTGATGCATCATGGTGCATGCAAGGTTAACTCAATTGCCTCCCTCTAAGCATGTTTTAATGCTAAGTACTCCTCTAATTTCGAAAAATAAAAATAAACTCAGAGCTTGCAATGAGTTCAAATATATTTAGAGGAGTTTTTAAAGCATTAAAAACAAATGTAAGTCGAAATGTTTTCCGACTACTTTTATTTTGGTCTCACCGGTATTGTTTGCTTCCATTAGTTGAGAGCAAGCTTCTCCCGGCTTGATCATGGGGGCATAGGTTTAGGTTCTAATTTTGGTTAAATGAGAGAGATTTTGGATGAAATAAAATTAAATGAGGCTTAGAAAAATTCTAATCCTAGAGAAACCAAGGATATGAAATTTTAAACCAACCAAAAGTTGAATTTCTAGGTTCACGCGAGTCCTACCATGCGCTGAAATTTAAATAACATCTAGGTACATGGCATGGCTCTACTCGTGTGTTTTTAGCATGCAAAACAAGTCAACCATAACATCATGAAGAGGATGAAAGGTTGAGATAGGTTCTGAATTTTTTTGGTTTTGGTTCCTCGAAAAGAAGCAAATAACTCATAGGATGGCTCATGTAAAGGGTTTATGATCCAAATAAAATATCCAAACAAAGTTTATAACTCTAAACATTATCCAACCACTTTAAGTCTATGAATGTCTTGCGTAGCAAATTTCAAAACTAACTTACTTGAAAGACTCGAAAAATCTTGATCGGGTTGTCCTCCCGGTAGCTTATTCTTGACTCGACGAAACGGGTTGCCTCCCGCCTAGCGCTTCGTTTATAGTCCATGACTAGACTTCTTCACTTGATTACTTCGGATCAACACTATTTGCGGGCGTTGCAATCTTGGGTACCCACTTCCGCACCATCTTGGGCGCGGGCTTATTCTCCGGCTTAGTCATCTTTTTGGTCTTCACAGGCGGCTTTTGTTCCTTTATCTTGACGGATGCAACAACTTCCTTGATCTCCTTCGCTTCCTTCTTCTCTAGCTCTTCCTTCTTCCTTGGCTCTTCCTTACTAATGCGACGATGAGGCGGAATATATTTAACTTTGATCATATTGCATACCTCGAAGCGTGGTCGAAACTTGAAGGAACTCCTCTCGCCGTTGATGTCGAACTTGATCTCCCCCTTCCCGACGTCGATGGAAGCTCCCACAGTCTTGAGGAAAGGCCTCCCAAGGATGAGTGGTGGCTTCTCCCTCTCTCCCATCTCGAGCACCACGAAGTCAACGGGGATGAAGTGGTCTCCGACCTTCACGGGCACATCCACGGCGATGCCCAAAGGGTAGCGAATGGAGTTGTCACCCAACTCCAAGCACATGGCCGTAGGCTCTAGCTCCGGTAGGCGTAGCTTCTCGAACACATCTCTTGGCATGACGCTCACACTTGCTCCAAGGTCGCATAATGCCTTCTCAAACTTGAACGAACCAACAGAACATGGAATCGTCGGGCATCCGGGGTCTCCTTGCTTCTCTAGTCTGTTTGCAATAGCGGCGCTACATTGCTCGGACATCTTGACATGATCTACCCTGAGTGTTGCTATCTCATACTTGTTTGCAAGAATATCTTTGAAGTAGCGAGAATATGTAGGAACTTGAAGGGCGTCCAATAGCAGCATGTTGATGCTTAACCTACGCACAACCTCCACAAACTTCTCAAAATGATTATCAAGTTTACCTCGGAAGTTGCGGGGCTTGAGTTGTGGTATCTTCGTGTCTTCACCCGGCATCTCAAACTCGGGCTCTTCGGTGATGATCTCGGTAACCTTCTCCTTAGCAAACTCTTCTGCCTCGGTAGATGGTTTAGGCTTTCTTGCTCCCGCGGAATGTTCCGGATCTTCGGTCGCCTTCCCCAAACGAGTTTGAATGGCCTTCGCTGTCTCGGGACCTTGAGGTTGTCCCGGAAGCTTCCCTTCACTAGCGGATAGGTGCCCGGCAAGTTGTCCCACTTGTGTCTCGAGCATCTTCATCTTGTTGAGCACTTGATGGTTGGAGCTTCCGACCTCCGTCACCTTGCTATCGATGTTCTCCAACACCTTGTCTATGGCCTTGAACTTAGTGACGGTGTCCTTGTTGATCTTAGCTTGCTCGTCCATGAAGTCCTTCACTTGTATACGAAGCGGAACCGAATTCGGAATGGATGAGCTTGCATTAAATTGAGGTCTATCTTGCCCGTAGCGGAAGTTCGGCAAGTCTCCCTTTCTCATGTAGTCGAGCATCTTGGCTTCCTCCGGACAATCCTTTTGGACATGGCCATATTCTCCGCACTCTTCACATGTGGATCTTGCTTCGGCAGCCTTTAGATCTTGAGCTTCTTTTTTCTCTATCTCCATCTTCTCCAACCTCCGCATAAGCGAATCGATCTTGCCTTCGAGTATATCTTCTTTCTCCACTTGCAAGACTCCTTTGACGTTCCCCGTGGGTTGAACCGAAAGTAAGCGTCCGGATGACGCCCATGTGTCATTATCCGCGACCTTCTTGAATAGAGTGAAAGCTTGAGTCGGTGTAAGCTCGATGATGGATCCTCCAGCCGATGCATCGATGATCGTCCTTGACGCCATGGTAAGTCCTTGATAGAACTTTTGAACGAGATCCTCCTTCGGGAACTTGTGATGTGGAACCGCTCGAGTGTACTCATTGAAGCGCTCGAATGCCTCCGATATAGTCTCCGTAGGATATTGAGCAAAGGTAGCAATCTTATTGCGCAAGCTTTGAGTCTTACCCGGTGAGTAGTATTCCTTCATGAAGGCTCTCATCAAGGTGTCCCAATTTTGCACCGTCTCCGCCGGTTGAGAGTAGAACCATTGCAAAGCCTTCCCGAGTAACGAGAACGGAAAGAGCCTTGCCCTCATTTGATCTTGAGTCACCCCGTCCATGTTGAAGGTTTGACAAAGTTGAACGAACGCTTGGAGGTGAAGGTTCGGATCCTCTTTACCGGTGAAAGGTGAATGTTGCACCATGCGAATTGTTGAGGTCTTGATCTAGAACGGCCTTCCGATCTCCGCGAGGTTCAAGATTGGTAGGTCGACGATGTCCGGGGTGCATAGCTCCCCGATCTTGCGCTCCGGCTGCGGTTGTTCTCCCATCTGTAGCGGTGGAAGTTGATTCTCCCTAGGGCTTGGAGGTGGTGATTCCTTTGGAGACTCTGACGATCCTTCGGCCTCCGCTTTTGAATCTGCAAATTCCAGCTTTTTAGCTTGCGCTTCACGTCTCCTTAGCCTGTAAAGTTTTTCTGGATCATCCAGAAAATTTTCGGGTTTGTTGGAGAGGTAGCCGTCCATCTCCTGTTAGGGTTAGCAATAAACAAAATATATACAAAACGAAATAGAAAACAAATCTAAGAAAACTAGGGTTAGTCAAACTAGATTAGATTGATTTTGAGGATGATCAAAAGTTAGTAGATGCAAAAAGAAAAACCAAAAGAAAACTGAAAATATTCACAAAAAGCAATAATAGATCGAATCTTGATCACTTGTTCCCCGGCAACGGCGCCAGAAAAAGGGGCTTGTTGACGGTGTATATGCGTATCCAATTTCGTTTGGACTTGCAAGCGGACAAGTCCTCCGACGTAGCCAAGGGACCCTTCTTCCCTCAAGTGTGAACCCAAGGTATCGAATCCGTGGAACAAATGTGTGATGCAAGAACCTATCTATTAAAGCCGAGAACACTTAGATCTTCAAAGAGGAATGCTTTTGCATCTAATCTAAAGAACATCAAAAGAAACGAATCTAATCTATGAAAGCCGGAGGTAGCAAGAGGTAGAGAGGGATAGGTAAAACCAATCTAGAGAGATTGGATCAAGCTTTTGTTGAAGTTCCAAGCAAAGAAGAAATAGCCAAGTTGAATCTCATAAAAAGCATCTTTAAATCACGGTTTCCCGTCCAACTCCGAAGACGCCCACCTTTTGGAGCCACCGTTCTGTCACAACGCACTCCTATTCATGTGGGTTAGCCTAGGGCGAGTCCAATGGACAAGTTGAAATCTCTTGGAAGGTCAGGCATGCACCTCTAGCCACCACGGCTACAAGAACACCCTCTATGATCTATCTCGAGAATAGATCTTAAAGTAAGAAAAGCCAATTGAAATCAAAGTCGTAGAAGAAACACTCGATCGCTAGAAATCGGATTGCAACTTGATAATTCAACATAGTACATGATACATGAACAAGATCGCCACCGGGATCCTACCATGATCTTGCTTCTAGCTCCTGGAACTCCGACGTGGCCTTCCTTGCAAGGTTCCCACGTCGGCTAGGAAAACCCTAGACAACTAGCTCGACCCTCTCCTCTCTGGGATGGTGTCCCTCTCTTCTCTGCTCCTCGGCGGCGAATGATGATTGAGTTGATGTGTGGCTCTTGGCCAGGGGGCTATAAATAGTCCGAGAGGCGGCTAGGTCAAAGGGGGGCACGAATGGGCCCCAAAATGGGTTGGGCCGGCCGGCCTGGGCCCATTTCGGCCCATCTCGCGGCCTTCTTTGCTGGTGATGCTTCCCGAGTCTTCTAGAGTATTCTCCCATCTGCATGTGGGCCCTTGACATCAGTTTCTCCGCGGTTTAGTTGAAGCTCCTTGTCCCGCAAGATTCAGCATTTTCTGTTCAGGTCCTCAGAGTTTTCCGTCTTCACGGGTTGGTCCTTGGGCTTCTTGGGTCATGTTCACTTCATTGCTTGACTTGTACCGGGCTTCAAGGTCTTGTCACAAAGTGCTTGATGAACTTTACCTGGAAGTCTTGCTTTCAACGCTAAAATCCTGCATAAACATCAAACTCCAAAACCGACATGCCCGAACGAACTTGTTATACCAAGGGGGTTAGTACCAATGGATAAGATATAAAATTCATGCCAACACCGAAGGTAAACTCATGGCTAGGTTGACGGAAATTCACCATCAACACTGACCAAGATGAAATTGTACCGGAGTCAGAAGACTCGCAATACTATTGTACCAGGTTGCAGAATGAGATACAGGTACCAGCACTTCGTTTCCAAAATAGAACATCGTACTTGTGTCGTGACCTTGAAGATTGCGACTTTCATACGATTGAATCCTCCGATTAGATTAATGGCTTGGATCAATGCGGGATTCCTACAACCAGAACGGAGAGTTCTACGGCCTCAACATCACGCAATGCATGAGTCGTGCTATGCATAAAACGAACCCAACACTCCCTACGCATGCTTTTGTTTGTAATTTCCAATGTAATCCTTGAATCATGTCGCAATACCGATGTTTGATCAGAGGAAGGGATGTGTTGATCTCCAATGTGGGCATGATCGAGGAGTTTGCAACGTGACGTGCTCATAATCTTGTAGTACTAAGCCAATTGAATCGACGAAGGAAGGGTTGTGTTGATCTCCAATGTGGGCATGATCGAGGAGTATGCAACGTGACGTGCTCATAATCTTGTAGTACTAAGCGAATCGAATAGACGAAGGAAGGGATGTGTTGATCTCCAATGTGGTTATGATCGAGGAGTATGCAACATGACGTGCTCATAATCTTGTAGTACTAAGAATTGAATCGACGAAGGAAGGGTTGTGTTGATCTCTAATGTGGGCATGATCGAGGAGTATGCAATGTGACGTGCTCATAATCTTGTAGTACTAAGAATCGAATCGACGGAGGAAGGGATGTGTTGATCTCCAATGTGGGCATGCTCGAGGAGTTTGCAACGTGACGTGCTCATAATCTTGTAGTACTAAGCCAATCGAATCGACGAAGGAAGGATTGTGTTGATCTCCAATGTGGGCATGATCGAGGAGTATGCAACGTTACGTGCTCATAATCTTGTAGTACTAAGCCAATCGAATCGACAAAGGAAGGGATGTGTTGATCTCCAATGTGGGCATGATCGAGGAGTATGCAATGTGACGTGCTCATAATCTTGTAGTACTAAGAATCGAATCGACGAAGGAAGGGATGTGTTGATCTCCAATGTGGGCATGATCGAGGAGCATGCAACGTGACGTGCTCATGATCATGTAGTACTAGGCGAATCGAATCGACGAAGGAAGGGATGTGTTGATCAATATAAGGGGAGCAGTACATAAACGAAATGAGTAGTTCCTAATCAAGGAATATCCTATGTAGTAGTATCTTGATTAGAGGAACATCCTTTGCCGCCAGTATATAGCGCTGACCAGCCCTCAGAACAAACCGACGCGCGATTCAAATATTTAGAATTTTGGACGCTCGGGCAAAGCAGATGTTAAATGTCCTTTTTGCTTCCCCCTTCCCAATGCACCCCGTTTCAGTCACCTCCATAATGAAAGGGTATATTGGTAATCTGACAAGGCCCTCCACCGAAATGGATAAATTACCCCCGCCCCCATCCCTTCCCTCCCTTCTACTCCTCTCCTCGCCATCTCAAATCTTTCCGCCCCCATTTCACCTTCCCTCCTCGCCGGCAGCCCAAATCTTCACCTCCTCTCCTCCATCGTCTCAAATCTTCCGCTCATAGCTTCAGCCCCTTTCCCATCTGCCTCTGTAGTAGCAGCGGTGACGACACAATGGCACCATGAGGGAAGGTCGTACGAAGGAAATATCCAGAACAAGGTACAATGTTTTCCTCCTCGGTTCAGCTTCCCCAGTGGATTCGTACTTACGTGTTTTCCCATGTGGCAGATCCCATGTGTGCACTAGTTTTTTTTTTATCAGGTAGATCCCATGTCTACACTAGTTCTTTTTAGGATCTTGTTTTGACTAGGAACATCCTTTCAGGATCTTGTTCGGCTAGGAACATCCTACTGGTTCTTATAGAAGTTTTGAGATCTGACAGATCCCATGTCTACACTACTTCTTCTCAGGATCTTGTTTTGACTAGGAACATCCTTTTCAGGATCTTATTTCGGCTAGGAACATCCTACTGGTTCTTATAGAAGTGTTTAGATCTAGTTTTATTTACAGTGGTAGGCCAACCTTACAGAAGTTTCTCTGCTTTCCTAACAGAAGTAGACGAGCGCGGCGATTACGAGCGGCAGAGGGACATGAATGTTTTGAAGAATCACAATTTCTTCTCTAGTCTTGGCATCGAGAAAATGAAAGCACTTTTAGCAGCTGACCGACCAAGCAGAAAGGGTACCAATGATACAACAATACACGATTCAGATCCGGAGTACAACCCTTCTGATGAACATGAATCTGACCCACAGACATGTCAACAAGAGGTAGTCTTATCATGAACTCATTTCATGTACTAGTTATGCAGGAGTGCTTCTAATCTTCTCTTTCTTTGTTGAATTTTGTGTAATCAAGTCACTCATAGCATACCTGTCAGTGGAGGAAGAGGGACCAAGAGAATTCGAGCACCGGATGACCCTACCAGAATGCCTCCTAGACTGACTAGGACCAAGGCAAGGGAATTGGCTTTAGCTGATGGGAGTGAGACAACTCTAGATACACAAGAATTGCCCACTGAAGACCAAGAAACAGCAACCCACGATGAGAACATCATCGACATGACGACTACAGAAGGCAAGTCATTTGATCTCATATTCAAATGTCCTAATTACCAACCGAATAATTATTAACTTGTATGGCTGTAACAAACTTGTTAGGTGATGCACGCCATTCCAGAGCACAACGCGGGCCGCGGGATTCAAGAAGATTAGGCAGAGATCTGGACCAAACTAGCCGAGGCTTAAATGGCAAGATCCCTATACACATTCAAGAAGGGCTCAAACGCCCAGAGGCACCAATGCAAGCTACAAAGTTTGCATCAGAAGGTGGGATCATAGTGCGTGGGCACATACCGATCCTTCCTAGCTGGAAGGACTACAAGCCAAAGAAGAACCAGCAAGATGGTGAAAAGACTGAAGACCATCTCAAGAACTACATGGGCAAACTAGCGGTGTTCATATGTCCACTCATCTACTACCATAGTTCTTTGCATGCATTCGTGTCATCCATTTTTCTGATAATTGTCTTGTGCTAGGGGCAATTCGACATTGACACCACCAGTGAGCCTGTAAGGGTGGCAAGCACTGACATGCTGAAGTCGATACAGAGATAGGCGAGGTATCGCCTGAAGCAAAAGTACTTCAATGATGTTCCAGCAAATGCAGTCCCAACTAAATCTCCTGTGCCCAATCTGACTGACGCCCAATGGAAGGCACTGGTTAACATGTGGTCTTCCCCTGAGCACAGGGTATGATAGAACTTCAACTTGCCACTACCACATTTTCATGTACTTATATATTGTTCTTAATCTTATTTCTTACACGAGTTCTTATTATTGTAAAGGCGAGGTGTAGTACAAACACCGGTAATCGAGGAAAGGTCAAGTACCATCAGCGCATGGGATCTCGAAGCTACATTGTACAAGCTAATCTTGTGGTAAGCAGATGAACAAGTCATGTTTTTGCTCTGTAGTTCATTTCATGAACCATTTTACAATGCTAGCACTTTGATAATTATGCCTATTTTCAAAACATATTTAGAGGCAGAAGTATACTGCTGAAGGAGAAGGGCTAAGTCCACTTGATTATTTCAAGCCTTCCACTGCAGCAAGAATGGCTTCACCGCTCCAGTACAGGCAGCCATTGTAAGTACTTGTCTGCTTTTGCATTTTTCATTGCAACAATACTAGAAACATGTGTGACTATTTTATTTTAAACCTTTCATTTTATTTCATTTTTTAGGATCGCATGGAACAAATTGTCGCTGAACCTCAAGGCGACCAACCAAGAAAGACTGCTGCTGAAGCAGTGGTGGAAGTTGTCTAATCTAGGACTTTTCGGGAGGTTGCTAGCATTCGCCCGCCCTCCATGAAAAAGACTAGGGTTACTACTGCACTTTGTTGACGACTGTTAAGTGCCTACTTTAGCCGTCAATTTACTCATGAATAAAGGAGCAAGAGGCATTTCTTACACGCATTTCAGTTAAGAATAAAGTAGTTCCACTTGTCCTTGGGGATTATGTGATTGCAGGAAAATAAGCATAAAAGAAGTGGTGAACTCACCTTCTATGATTCATGCCATGTCACCTCAAGGAGCGGCTGCCACCTCAGGTGCCATGCATGCAAGCTAAGCCACCTCAGGTGCCATGCATGCAAGCTAAGCCACCTCAGGTGCCACGCATGCACGCCATGTCACCGATCCAAGAGAGGCAAGCCCCGACGAATCAGAGCGTGACACGTGGACTTCACATGGATCCATGGGCCTACCAGAGTGCCTAAACTGCCTCAAGAACATGTGTACACCGGGGACCGACTTAAGGGCCCACAGGACAGCCACCCCAAGGAAGCACACCCCGAGTGGGGCCCACCTGGGGTCGGCCGACCCTAGGATCGGCCGAACCGACCTTGGATCGGCTGATCCTAGGCTTCCACGTGGCGCTTGTCCATTGGTCCTAGAGGCCATCCCCGGGGTGTTTCACTCCTTCTTGCGCCGGTGCTCTGGCCTATAAATAGAAGGGGAGGGGGTTCATTTCTTACCAACACACCTTACTCCTCCTCTCTCACTTTTGGTTTCAAAGGCTAGGAGGTAGGCTAGAGTAGTTCTACTTCAGGTTCCAAGTCTACTTTGGGATCTAGGTATGAATACTCTTGTATCTTTATTTTATTGTATGACTTTGATCTACTTCAGTTATTCAGCTATTTCATATAAAGTTGTGCTTGTATACATGGGTGATTTGTTCATGTGTTCTTCGCTCGTTCATCATTTAGAAGCTCATGTTCTTGATGAACAAGGCCTTTCGATCCAGTTGACGAGTGACTTATACATGTTTTCGGTGTTTGTTCATAAGTTAGAGGCTCGTGTTCATCACGAACACGACCCTTTGATCTTGTTGAATAGACATAGGAAAGCACAAGTCTGTTTGTGTACTTAGCCTAGTTTGATCTAGTTAGATCCCATGTTCATGTTGTATGAAGTTCATGCTCAAGCTACGGTACTCGGTGTAATTGGCCGGTTTATCTGGCGGCTCTGACCTGGGTCACAATAGCCCGGGCCGGTCAGGGTCCTACTAACAACGTAAGTGTGGTGCTTGGGTTGCGTAGCTACGTTGCTTATGAGTGTATCCCATGGTTTGTCTTGGGGTAGGGCGCGGTGGTGACAGCCGTTGGACCCTTATGGAATCCCCCACGTTCGGATACGCTGTAGGAGTCTAAAGTCTAACAACCGGAGTCGTGCGTAAGCGACGCGGGAGGTTAGCTCCCCGTTTGTACCTGGGTGCTTGAGCCAGCGATCATGTGATGCTAGTGTGCGTCTAACTCGTCTGACTAACTTTGTATGCTTAGTACCTTAGAACCTAGAACTAACTGTTATGTTGCCTCCTAAGCCTAGGGCCTTTAGAGAGAGTGTGTTTGTGTGTTCACACTACTATCTTATCTATCATATCTCACCCCTGTACTTGAGTGTCTGGTTCGTTCCCGTCCATGATTTATACTCTTTGCAATAGAGTTGAACTTGTTAATCCACCCAGCCTTCCTTAGATTCAATACCCTTTGGAATACTCCTTTGGGGAAATGCTACAATGGTACTTTCATGCGCTTGCGGACTCTTGTAATCGTTAGGATTACCATCTGGTCATTTCTGGCATCGTTGCTAGGAACTCATAACTTAGCATCGACGTTAAGAAATACCAACACACTTTAGGTTCAGGAAATACGAGCTGGACTTAACAATGTGAAGCAAGGGGGGGCACAACTGCGGCAGAAGATTGTTGAACAAGAGGCCGAGATGAGCGAATTGAGATTGAAGGCTCAAGAACAGGAGACAACATTGAAGTCTCAAACAGAAGCGCTTGAAGCTTTGAAGAAGAGAAATTGACATGCATAATTTGATCCAAGGCTTGATAAATTTCAGCCAGGTGAACTTGTGTTGCTGATGACTTGTTGTATGTTGATTCGATTCGATGCTAACTTGATGTATATTGCACAATTGTACTGGTTGAACTATTCTCTGAATGTGGTGTGAATTATATGGAAGTGGGAAATGTTTTGTTTTGTTGTCTGATTATGTGCTGGCGATCAGCAGCAGCCAGAACAGTATACAGTGCCCTGCGAAATGCAATATGGGCTGATCTAAAAAAAAGCAATATGGGCCGAGGCCCAGGAAAGGCCCTGTGGATAATTGCCCAAAATCAAATGTCCAAGCATAATGCAATATGGGCCGAGTTCGTTAGATTGCTAGGGCCCAAAATAAAATAGCCCAATATACTGTGCAACAAACATTTCGGGAATGGCCAAAAAAAATAACACGAAAACCTGACACGGGCTAAAATTAGCCCAACAATATTAGGCGCACAAAGGCTCTTACATGGACCGGGCCTCAATTTGTGATGAACTGAAATCGTCATAACCCCCTGCCACGTCGGAACCACGATGGATCTCGGTCCGACGTGGCAGGTAGCTTATGACGCCTTAGTGTTACGAATTTATATGCGTCATTAAACTCATGACACCGCGAAATAAGGTATCGTCATTAATCACGGTTTGTGACGCTCGATTAATGATAGAGCATTTTCGTAACAACCGGCGTCATTAATCGCGATTTATGACGAGAAATGGCCTTTTTTTGCGTCACTAGTCGGCGTTTTTCTTGTAGTGATTTATTAGAAGTGATACAAGTTATCGTTTACCTCGCAGCAGCATACATATCAACGCCCAGGGTTGGCGCCTGTCCAGTCATACCTCAGATGGACAGGCAACCAGTCCTTGCACTTGTTTTCATTAGGATCTATAACGATAACTTCATGAGGACCAGGCGTTGGCGATCTGGAGCTTTCGGAGTCTACTCCAAACACCTTTAAAATACATGAATATAGTCTGTTAACCCAGATCCCCAAATCCAGAATTCCCCTTAACTAGTACAACAGATCAAAGTAGCATGGCAAAATAGAGGACTGAACTGAGCGGAGCGAGTCCTGCTTCTCCGTTCGCCGCTAGGGCCGCTATGATTCGCCATTCCCGCCATGGGCAGCAGCAGATCTAAGCACCGACACTAGCTCTAGTCTTTGTCACAAGGAAAAGGAGCATGGTGCCGGCGAGTCTCTTGCAGAGTTGCAGTAGTGTACGCCGCGTCGTCGAGAAAAATGAGATATATACACTTGTCTGTGGGAAAACATTTTGTTTTTGGCTGTCGCGCACGCTTTTCTCGCGCCAACTTACCAGAACCGCAGCATGCTGTTGTTGGGGCAGACATGTCCAATTTCCAAGAGCGCGGTGGCTGGCCACGTGGAATAGTCGGCACTTGGAAACAAGCAGTAACACAATTGTTTCTCAGGAAGGTCCTTCCTGCAAATCATTAAAAGAACGGACCATCCGAGGATCAATCCAAATAAATAGCATCTTAGCTTTTCCTCCCTTTTTACCACTAAAAAGGTCCTCCTTGCGAAACATCAACAGGCCTGAGTTTCCTCAATCATAACTTTCCCCTTCTCTATCTATTATCACCATACCTCCATTGTTCTCCCTCTACCTCCATTGCAACGCGTATGAATTCCGAATGGTGAGTATGCTCGAAACAAATGACTTTGGATCATGGACCCAAATGTCAGTGACCCAAACGAAAGACCGCTTGAGTGTCGGACCCAAACGTCAGTGACCTTACAAATGATTCGATTTTTGCATTACAAATGTACTCACTGCAACAAATTAACGTACCATTTCAACTGTGTATTACATGACTAAAAACACTTAAACAAAACATTAAAACTACAGGGGACCCTAGTACAACCCTTCAGGTAATCTTCTATGGAGATTGTGCATAAATTCGGGATGATCAGTGCATACAACCGCCCAATCATATGCGAGTATTCCGTGAGGAAAGATTTGCTCTAAGAGAGACATGAACTTGTCCTGCAATTGTGTGCAGTTAGCCTGAATTGCCCATCGTAGAAATGAAGTCACAGTTTCCTCACTTGCCATGTCCACATCTTTGTTGTCAGTTGGACTGAAATGGGTACTAATAGGCAAGGGTACCCGTTTCAGTCCAACTCACAACGAACTTCTTGAACATTTAAAAGAAAAGACGGACCAAACAAACTCAATGTCCTACCCATTTATTGACGCATTTATTCCAATGTCTATGGTGAGTAGAATAAGCTCTGCCCTCAGTTTTCTTGTTCTTAGGTGTGTACTGAAGCTCTTTCTCTTTGTCAGCTAGTTGTTCTATGATGTTTTCAATCTCTTTGGAGATCCTAACAGAGTCCTCCCCCGAGACGAGACATCCAGATCTTCTAAAATAACATTAAGATGTTTTTGTAGAAATAAACTCATCTCGATCTGAAAAATAAACTCATCTCAGTCTATAAAAAACCTGAATCCCTTGAACCCAATTGTATGAGTACAGTAAAACAATTGCATGATTGTCCTAACTGAACCTATCGACCCATCAAACGTTGCAAATTGGAAACTAACTGAATCTAACACCTATGAATTGTGCAAACGCTAACAATCATGGCAGAATCAAGATGTCCCTTCAACGGTCTGCAGCTCCGAAATAGTATCTTCAATCTACCAGTTCATAAAACGATGGATCTATCAATCCTATCAATTGTGCACCTCGACAAAAATCCATAAAACGAGTGGCTTGAAGCACATCCAGAAGCTACTAAAATACAAAACCTACTGTAAGACGATGCAAATTGAAAACTAACTGAATCTATCATGAATTGTTGAAGGACCGGATTGGCGACTAGAGAGGGGGGGAGTGAATGCGAGCCGATAAAAATTCTTCTCAAGAACTCGGCCTATACCCCAAAATCACTTCCAAAGAATCCAGCACACACTTACCAAGATCACGTAGTCACAATGGACCTACTGACCCTAGGAACAAGTTAGAACAAGTCTAGGAACAAAGCGGAAGCAAGCACAAATGGAACCAAGAGAAAAAAACTAGCGCAAGACAAACTGCAGCAGAAATTGTTGGAACTACCGGCCCCAGGTCGGTACTACCGATATGGGCTTACTGGCACCTAAAAACCAGGTTATCGGTACTTCCGGCACAAGGTCGGTACTTCCGACTATCGTTACTACCGACCCCGGGTCGGCACTACCGACAAAGGCTCTGTGGCAGCCAAATATCAGGTTATCCGTACTACCTGGACAGGGTCGGTAGTACCAGCCCCCTTCAATAATCAGCCCGTGAAACAGGCCCAAACTTCCGATCGATGGATCTCTCAAACCACTTGGAGTCTTGAGATGAAATTTTTGGGAGATGATGAGCACCCCAAAGGGAAGATATACCCCAAAAATTTCAACCTCTAACTCCCTACAACTCCCGGAATCGCAAATCTTGTGCCTCTATCTCAAGAGCACAAAGAACACGAAAACAACCAAAATCGAAGGCATTCCCACGGGATTGGAGGGTCAAGATCACCAAGAAAAGAGGCACACCAACCTCATGTGTGATTCCCAAAACAAATCCCGCAAAGAAACGCCTCCAAAACCTTCCCACGAAAATCCCAAGAAAAAGCTCTGAAAATCACCAAAAAGGAGAAACGCCGGGCGACAAAGAGACACTAGATGAACCACGCCGAATCTTCTATACATACCATGAATGGTTCATACAAGGTCTAGCAAGCCGCCCGAACATCCAACCCTCTCTCAAGATGAATCATGAAGCTCTCAAGCTAGCCTAGGGAAAACCTAAGGGAAAGGGGAAACTAGGAAGCAAATGAATTAGGGTTCCAAGTGGTGGCTGCCATCCTCTCTCCTCTAAGTTTATATGGAGGCAACCGAAAGACGAAACTACCCCTATTATATGAGAGTAAGATACACACCCCCAAAGGGCACTTTGGGAATTCTCGTCAGCACCATCAGACGGATGCCCGGTGACCGCATACCACTTAGCCTCGACGCAAGCCTTGCGATCCCGACGTGTGTCATCCGCTTCGAAGTCTCTCGGAGCACTCGGATACCCTCTCCGCCCGCCGAGCCTCCGGTCTTGGCTTTGTGGTTCAACCAAGGAACCCGACGATTTTGTGGTGAACCGCCGCAAACCCCGCGGACTCGGTGCAGCCTCCACGCCAATCCCACTCATCACTTGGCCGCCACGTCGTCCCGGCTCGACCTTGGTTTTGAGGCTCAACCAAGAAACCGTACACGACTTTGTCTTGCTTTTCTCGCCACCATGCGACCCGCACTTGATCCCGTTCGGCCACTGGGTCCATCGAGCCGAGCCTACTTGTCTCTCCACTCCTCGGAGGCCACACAGGCTAAGACCTTTCGCGCCCGCTCTTCACCTGCACCAACGCAAATCAAGCCGCAACCTGCACCTGTGATACTCAGCCAAGTGTCAGTCCACACCACGTTGTCAATCACTCATCACACCAAGGAGCGACCATCCACCGGTCCTCGGATGCTCTGGTCCTCAATCTCCCTCTTGATGAGTGCATTGACAACACACATAGTCACCAATTCATAAGAGAAAGAAAAAGGAAAATAAAACCGAACAAAAATCTCAAACAAGTGATCATAGCATAGGAGCATATAAGCATGTGACATAGCCATAAGCAAAATGAAGTGTTGTTCACAAAGTTTCCCTCTCATGAGCATAGGACCTCAACATGGCCAAAATGAGCACAAACAACATATAACTCACAAACTTCATGCGAGGTCACAAGTTCTCATCACAAGATCATCACAAACACCTACAAGCTATCTCATGTCAGGTCAAAGCCACCGAGCCATGTGTCTACTTCTAAACATGAGACTTCTCAATGGAGACATCATGCTATGGTTTAGCACCCAAGATAAAAGCACACATGACATGATACCAATTTAGGGCAAATTCATCAAGCATAGACATTTCAACATACCAATTTCATGATTTAGAATTAAGCATGGTACATGAAGTGCCTTTGCGGCAAAAAGAAGCTTAGGCTCCTCCACAAGGTAACATGTAGGCTAAACATTCATGATGACAAATGGGTCTTTGACCCCAAATGAAAAGAGCATAATACCTAAGCACAAATTAAGCAAGATATAGCCATTTGAGCACAAAATGAGCAAGCAAGGTATTCAACTCACAAGAGAGGATCACATTTAGCATTTTCACAAAAAATAGCCATTCACATGCATATACATCCCAAAGCCAAGAGCATAGCTATACATCACAAGAGCCTCACTAGCAAAGTCATAAGTTCACATTCATCATATCATAGTGATCAAAGTATATAAGAGAAGCACATCTCTAAAGCATATGATACAAATGCAGTCTATGATACAAAGATGCAAACATGATATGATACAAGAATGAAAATGCAACATGCATATGTACATGAGATCCCCAACCCAAACTCAAAAAGGGCAGACGAGCACAAAGCTCATAAGCTCCCCCTAAACACATGCACTAGGACCAAAGAGCATACAAAGCTCATCCAAAGTACATGTGAAAGGGCAAAGAGCAAAAGCAACCGAGTGGCTTGACAAGAGCCACACACCCCAAAGTCACAAGACTACTTACCTTGATTACTCGTTCTCGTCCATCGTCCCCAAAAGTGATGTACTCCATTGACACCACCGGGGTGAGGCTGGAGGGCCACCTTCGATCTCCAGTCATGTGCTGCTAGCCTCCAGAGTCGATCCACCAAAAGTCCTCCAAGCCTCCCATCTGCAAAATCAAAACCAAGAGCGAGAACGAGCACTCGACTCAACACTGGGGTTAGCACAAAAAAATTCAAACCAGTGCCGAGCCATTTGCTCAAAAATGGGGTTAGCAAAATCCATCCTATAAACGCTATGACCACCACGGGGAATCACCTCACGTCTCACTGGAGGAGTACGAGCACCATGAAATGGAAAACGTGGTCCGTAGCCCCTCTGAGACTCAAAGCTGCGACCTCTCCCAAACTCGTATTGATCACGAGGTAGAGAACGTCCAGCAAACCTACCACCATCAAACTCAATATGCATATCACCTGCAACCACGACCAAAGGGACCAAACCGATCAACACCACGACCTCTAAAGCCGAAACTCCCAACACCTTGAGTAGGAAAGCCCCGATCCCTCCAAGCTGGAACCGTATGCACAACACCCTTACTCCGAGGCACAACACGAGGCTCAGGCACACCACAAGAAGGGCGGTACCTGTCCTTGTTTGTCATCTCCCTAGCAAACCTCTCATCCCTTTTTCTCCTGAAGCAAAACTCTCTCTTGTGACCATCCCTCCCACAATACTCACAATGGAAGCGGACTGGTTTCCCCTTGGGTTTTGGTTGTGGTTTCTTCTCAGGCTTTTTGCCTTGCTCACTTGGCTTCTTGTTGACGGCTGTTAAGTTCTTACTTTTGCCGTCAATTTACTCATGAATAAAGGAGCAAGAGGCATTTCTTACACGCATTTTAGTTGAGAATAATGTAGTTCCACTTGTCCTTGGAGATCTTGTGGTTGCAGGAAATTAAGTGCAAAATAAGTAGCAAACTCACCTTCTATGATTCATGCCACGTCACCTCAGCCAAGGAAGGGCTGCCACCTCAGATCCTATGCATGCAAGACATGTCACCAATCCAAGGGAGGCAAGCCCCTGACGAATCAGAGCGTGACACGTGGACTTCACATGGATCCATGGGCCCACCAGAGCGTCTAAACCGCCTCAAGAGCACGTGTACACCAGGCACCGACCTAAGGGCCCAAAGGACAGCCACCCAGAGGAAACACACCCTGAGTGGGGCCCACAGGGGGTCGGCCGACCCCACAGGTCGGCCGAACCGACCTTGAGCCCTCCACTCAGGGGTTTCCACGTGGTGTCTTCCCATTTGTCCTAAAGGCCATTCCCGAGGTGTTAGGCTCCTCTTGACACCGGTGCTCAGCATATAAATAGAAGGGGAGGGGGCTCATTCTTAGACAACACATCTTACTACTCCTATCTCACTTTTGGTTTCTAAGGCTAGGAGGTAGGCTAGAGTAGTTCTACTTACTTTGGGATCAAGGTATGAGTTCTCTTATATCTTTATTTCTTTGTATGACTTTGCTCTACTTCAGTTATATAACTATTTCATATAAAGTTGTGCTTGTATACATGGGTGATTTGTTCATACGTTCTTCACTTGTTCATCATTTAGAGGCTCATGTTCTTGATGAACAAGGCCTTTTGATCCAGTTGACAAGTGACTTACTCATGTTTTCGGTGTTTGTTCATAAGTTAGAGGCTCGTGTTCTTCACGAACACGACCCTTTGATCTTGTTGAATAGACATAGGAAAGCACAAATCCGTTCATGTACCTAGCCTAGTTCGATCCAGTTAGATTCCATGTTCGTGTTGTATGAAGTTCGTGCTTAAGCTACGGTACTCGGTGTAATTGGCCAGTTTATCTGGTGGCTCTGACCTGGGTCACAATAGCCCGGGCCGGTTAGAGTCCTGCTAACAACGTAAGTGTGGTGCTTGGGTTGCATAGCTACGTTACTTATGAGTGTATCCCACAGTTTGTCTTGGGGTAGGCCGCGGTAGTGACAGCCGTTGGACCCTTCTGGAATCCCCCACATTCGGATACGCTGTAGGAGTCTAAAGTCTAACAACCGGAGTTGTGCGTAAGCGACGCGGGAGGTTAGCTCCCCGTTTGTACCTGGGTGCTTAAGCCAACATTTATGCAATGCTAGTGTGTATCTAACTCGTCTTACTGACTTCATGTGTACAGTACCTTAGAACCTAGAACTAACTCATATGTTGCCTCCAAAGCCTAGGACCTTTGGAGAGAGAGTGTTTGTGTGTTCACACTACCAACTTATCTATCATACCTTACCCCTGCACTTGAGGGCCTGGTTTATTTCCGTCTATGATTTATACTCATTGCAATAGTGTTGAACTTGTTAATCCGCCCAGCCTTCCTTGGATTCGATACCCTTTGAAATACTCCTTTGGGGAAATGCTACAATGGTACTTCCGTGCGCTTGCGGACTCTTGTAATCGTTAGGATTACCATTTGGTCATTTATGGCATCGTTGCTAGGGATTCCTAAACTTAGCATCGACTTTAAGAAATACCAACACTTCTCACTTGGTTTCTCTCTCGGTTTATGCGTGTGGTTTGGCTTGGGGGCAAACTATTTCTTGGGTGTAGTGTGTGGTGGAACTGGAGTTTTCCCAAATTTCCCTTCTCTTTCACCACTACACTCTCCAAACTTATCCGACCCAAGTGCCTGACCATCAAAGTGCTTAAACACCGCAATCATCATACCAAGCTGAGGCTCTTGACTAGACAACCAACTCATCAAGTTTCGCAAATCATCATTCTCAGTCTGCAAGCGATCAACACATTGCCCAAGTTCCAAATTCTTCACAGCATGCAATTCACAAGTAGGGCAGGAAGTAGGAATAGGAACTTTCAAATCAGCCTCAAGCGAAACTCAGCAAGCTCATGCAAAGCAGGACAAGAAGTGCATGCACCAAGCAAAGTGGGTCTAGATTGCAGCTCAGCCAATTCAACCCTAAGCACATCTAGTTCCTCACACTTGGAGGAATGTTTTTCCTTAAGAGTAGTCAAATCAGCTAGGAAGACATTGCAATCACCACACTCAACCACATCAGACACAACGGGTGCAGCCTTAAGAGATTCTATCTCTAGCTTAGCATCTAGGTTCTTCGACTCTAGCTCAGCTATCTTCTCCCTAGATTCCTCTACCAAAGCCCTAAGCTCTTTCCTAAGCTTATTGGCCTCTCTAAGCATGTGATCGCGGTTATCGAGCAAGTCAACCAACTCCTCATTCTCCTTGCGCAAGGAAGAGAGCTCATCACATACCTCATCCTCGGAATCTGAGTCTGAGGCGTCCTTCTGGCTCCTCTTGCTATTGGAGCTGCGAGTCATGCCGCAGAAATCGTCCTTGGAGCTTAGGCCCATCACACAAAGGCCGTTGAGGTACTTGCTGAGGTTCTTCTTCTTCTTCTTCTTCTTCTTCTTCTTCTTCTTCTTCTTCTTCTTCTTCTTCTTCTTCTTCTTCTTCTTCTTGTCGTCCTCTTCTTCTTCATCACTCGAGCTTGATGACGTGTCCTCGGAGTCAGATTCGACGTCGCTCGACTTCTTCATCTTCTCTCGAGATCGTGCCTTCCTCCCATGTCCATGATCCTTCTTCTTAGACCTCCTCCTCTTGTCCTTGGACTTGTGCTTGTCATCGTCGTTCAACTTCGGATACTCAGCCAAAAAGTGTCTGATCTTGTCGCACTTGAAGCACGTCCTCCAGTTCCTCCTTGAGCTCACCTGGTTCTCGTGCATCCTCTCGAATCTTCTCGACAACAGTGCTAGATCATCCTCGCCTAGCACGTCAAAATCCTCGTCTGGCAAGGACACAAGAGAAGACAAAGAGTACATCCTGGATGATGAGTTAGCGTTAGTCCTAGAACCGGAAACGAGAGCCAGACTATGAGGGTCAGTCGGGTTCTCGATCCTTGCTCGAACCCCACGGTCCACCTCGGACGACTTGAGCTTGGAAAACAGCTCGTCCACCATGAGGGTCTCATACTTCTCTGACTCCATAATGGCCTCGACCTTCTCACTCGACATGATACAATCCAGAGAGTGCAGGAGCTTCCCAGCCCTGTCATGATCATCGTACGGGAGCACGGCCACATTAGCCCTCATGTTTTTCACAATCACAGTGAACCGTCGGAACATGGTGTCTATAGACTCACTAGGGAGATGAGTGAAGTTCTCGTACTCTCTCTGGTAGATCGCAAACAACCGAGCCTGAACTTGAGTGTTCCCAGCGTGAGCATTCTTCAACTGCTCCCAAATCCTACAAGCCAAGTCCTCTGTCTAAACCCGATCGAATTCGGATTGACACAAAGCATGAAAAAAGTAGTCGACCGCCTTGTTGGCGTCGTGCATATCCCTCAAACCCAGAGCCAGGAAGTTAACCGGATGAACATAAGTTGTGTTCACCGTAACATCCCAAAGCAGCTGACCCTTGCCGCGAAGGAAAGCAACCATCCTTCTCTGCCACATCTGGTAGTTCTTACCATCAAAGTGTGGAGGACCCGAACATCGTTCCTGGTATGCCATCTTTGGATCTTAGACTGGTTAGAATCACGAAGATTCGTAACTGGCTCTGATACCAATTGAAGGACCGGATTGGCGACCAGAGAGGGGGGAGTGAATGGGAGCCGATAAAAATTCTTCTCAGGAACTCGGCCTATACCCCAAAATCACTTCCAAAGAATCCCGCACACACTTGCCAAGATCACGTAGTCACAACGGACCTACTGACCCTAGGAACAAGTTAGAACAAGCCTAGGAACAAAGCGAAAGCAAGCACTAAAGGAACCGAGAGAAAAAGCTAGCGCAAGACAAACTGCAGCAAAAATTGTCAGAACTACCGGCCCCAGGTCGGTACTTCTGATATGGACTTACTGGCACCTAAAAATCAGGTTATCGGTACTTCTGGCACAGGGTTAGTACTTCCAATAAAGGCTACCTGGACAGGGTCGGTACTACCGATAAAGGCTCTCTGGCAGCCAAAAATCAGGTTATCGGTACTACCTGGACAGGGTCGGTAGTATCGGCCCCCTTCAAAAATCAGCCTGTGAAACAGCCCCAAACTTCCGATCGATGGATCTCCCAAACCACTTGGAGTCTTGAGACAAAATTTTGGGGAGATGATGAGCACCCCAAAGGGAAGATATGCCCCAAAAATTTCAACCTCTAACTCCCTACAACTCCCAGAATCGCAAATCTTGTGCCTCTATCTCAAGAGCAGGAAGAACGAAGAACACGAAAACAAATCCCGCAAAGAAACGCCTCCAAAACCTTCCCACGAAAATCCCAAGAAAAAGCTCCAAAAATCACCAAAAAGGAGAAACGCCGGGCGACAAAGAGACACTAGATGAATCACGCCGAATCTTCTATACATACCATGAATGGTTCATACAAGGTCTAGCAAGCCGCCTGAACATCCAACCCTCTCTCAAGATGAATCATGAAGCTCTCAAGCTAGACTAGGGAAAACCTAAGGGAAAGGGAAAACTAGGAAGCAAATGAATTAGGGTTCCAAGTGGTGGCTGCCATCCTCTCTCCTCTGAGGTTATATGGAGGCAACCGAAAGACGAAACTACCCCTATTACATGAAAGTAAGATACACGCCCCCAAAGGGCACTTTGGGAATTCTCGTCGTAGCACCATCGGACGGATGCCCGGCAAACGCACACCGCTTAGCATCGACGCAAGCCTTGCAATCCCGACACGTGTCCTCCGCTTTGAAGTCTCTCGGCGCGCCCAGATACCGTTTCCGCCCGCCGAGCCTCCGGTCTTGGCTTTGTGGCTCAACCAAGGAACCCGACGATTTTGTGGTGAACCGCCGCAAACCCCGCGGACTTGGTGCAGCCTCCACGCCAATCCCACTCATAACTTGGCCGCCAAGTCATCCCGGCTCGACCTTGGTTTTGAGGCTCAACCAAGAAACCGTACATGACTTCATCTTGCTTTTCTTGCCACCATACGGCCCGCACTTGATCCCGTTCGGCCACCGGGTCCATCGAGCCGAGCCTACTTACCTCTCTACTCCTCGGAGGCCACACAGGCTAAGACCTTTCGCGCCCGCTCTTCACCTGCACCAACGCAAATCAAGCCGCAACCTGCACCTGTGATACTCAGCCAAGTGTCAGTCCACACCACATTGTCAATCACTCATGACACCATGGAGCGACCATCCACCGGTCCTCGGACGCTCCGGTCCTCAATTGTCTATAGCTTATCAACTTCTAACACCTATTGAAGTCCAAATCTAAAGGTACGATAATGAAATCTAAATCTACCATATATGCTCATCAATCCTCCAGATCCCCAAATCTAGATATCCCCAACCCTAGTAAGATAGGGGAAATATAGCGGCTCAAACCAGAGGACCAACCTCGTCATGCTATTTCATCCTCTTGTTGCTGAGATGTGGCGGCACAACCATCTTCCCCTCACCGCTAGGATCCGCCATTCCTACCACGAGCTATTGCAGATCTGCGTAGCGGAAGTCAAAAGTCGTTGCGAAGTCTGAGTGAAGTGTCTCGCCAGCCATTCGATACGTAATTATAGACTCAACTGAAACTTACATGTGGGACCTGGTCACAGTAAAGAATTCGCATGAACTATTAGCTGAGTTTCCCATAAAACTAGCACAACCAAGAAGTGGTGCAGTGGTAAATAGCACAGCCTTGTTCCTTCAGGTCCCTGGTTTGAACCCAAGCCATGGCAAATTATTTTTGCAACATTTCGTGATCTAGCCTCCGCTGATCTGGCGAAAATGCTTACACGTGGGACCCTGGAACTATTTATGATGACTTGGAACACTCTATTTTCGAAAATATGCTTACATGTGGGACCCAACTGAATTTTATGATGACTTGGAATACTCTATTTTAAAATAATGCTTACAAGTGGGACCAAAGTTGGTTTATGACGCCGCTGACATGGCAAAAATGCTTACATGTGGGACCTTGGAAAATTTTATGACGACTTGGAACACTCTATTTTCGAAAAAATGCTTACATGTGGGACCCAACTCAATTTTATGACGACTTGGAACACTCTATTTTTAAAATAATGCTTACATGTGGGACCAAAGTTGGTTTATGACGCTATTGCGGAGCTTATGGCGTCACAAAACAAGCATGGAACAGGGAACGCTAGGCTACAGTAGCAACCGTTATGATAAAAGTTTTTTCACTAAATTTGCTCGGAAATGAAATATTATGACGAGATCGGCCAGGAACGTCATAAATTAATGACGCTAAAATGTGGTTGCGTCACTAATCAACAATTTTCTTGTAGTGAAATTGTTCTCACCGCCAGCGTCAATAAAAGATACTTGTGCCAACTGACATCAAGGCATATATATTGGCACGGTGCCTACTAGGCACTGGCTAGTCCAAAACAAGTATGAAGTTTGCACAAGTCTGGAGTTGCCTGTACTATTAGATAATAGGTGATTAAGCTGCATAATTTAATTTCATAATTAAATAGATATTTCAACAAAAGAATTATCGTGAGTGCAACATAGCATGTGCGAATGTTCATGTTTAAACAACTATTAAACATAAACATGTTCATGATTAAACAACAATTAAACACGAACGACAAGGAGTTCAGGATGTACCCAAAGGTGGGGCGGGTGACGGAGTCACCCCATGCGCCATTGTTCTCTGGGTTAACCATTTGGCTAACCATGGCAGAACCTTAATCGATGTAATCGTACGAATTCGATGCAGTAAGATGTACGTAGTGCATATCTCGGACGGCCTTCGGGAAGTAGTCGTACAGGGAGCGAGCAGTCGCGTCAAACGCTCCCAAAAAACCTTATTGCATGTCTATCCCGAGCAGGATCTTCAGCAGCGGTTGAGGTTCTGGAGGCCTGCTCTCGCCGGTACCGTGCGCGCAGTGCAAGCGATGGGAATGCGAAACGCAGCAAAACAGAGAGGGAGAAGGGAGAGATCTCCTGAACAGGAGTATCTGTACGTGAATGGCAAATGGAGAGGAGGAAGGCTCCGTCCTTATATAGGCCGCGGGGGACCTGCGGGAGGCGCCCACCCAGATCTAGATCTAGGACGTGGTTCAGCGAACCTGGACGCCTGCGGGTAAGGAAAGCATATCACCATTGAGAATATTTTGAGGATTATTCCTTCAATGGCAAAAGGTGCTTCCACCCCGCAACACATCATGTCCGCTCCGCACCGCCCACGCCCACGCCCACGGCCCACGGCCTCGGCCTCGGCCCGGCTCGGCGAGGCGCGCGCACGCATGTGGCTCGCCAGTCTCCTTATTCAACTTCACAAGTTGTGTACATTTGGTATACCACTTAAGTTGAATAAAAGTCTCCTCAAATACTCGTACAGTATTATTCATTTTTATTCTCCCTAGCATTATTATAGTGGGCTTTAATTCTTTTATTATTAAAATAAATGGCTTGGGGCCCATTTATTCCAACAATCCCCACCAAGAATTATAAGCTTCATTGGTAATGCTCTCATTATCCATTTCTACCTTTGATATACCAGCACTACGGTGGAGACTATTAAGTTGAACATCCACGAGGAACTGAGGTTATGCTTGTTCACAACTGAACAACGGACTATGCTTTGAATTGTCAGTCTTGTGTAAACAAGTTTGGCCAAACTCCATTAGTGATACTTGGCTATGAAGCATCCCCACGGGTTGAAGCTTATAAGTCACACTCCGTGCCTCTTCATGAGTTTTCTAGAGATCACCCAAATCTCATAGACTATGACCAGTAATCAGGCTCATATAGGTGTGCTCCTTAAAGATATACTGTAGGACTATGTCTTTGCTTCAGAGATACACCTACTCTTGTTTCTAAGATGCCACTTGGAGCACATTAACGTATGCACCATACTGCCATACAGATTTGAAGAGAAATGCATCATCCCACAGAACGAGCCTATTTAAACATTCTCTTCTCTCAGTTCAACCATAGCTTGTTTCACCATCCCAATTCACAGGATCTCCGATCACATAGGACAGGTTACCACTGTCGAAGAACACATGTGGGTCTCAAGCCCAGTTCCATAGATGCATTGTCTATCACATTTCGTGAAAGACCCTTTGTAAATTGATCTGCCAGATTCTTAGTTGTGTTGATATACTCCAAGGCTATAACACCGGTGTTTTTCAACTTCCTGGCAGATTTTAACCGCCTTTTGACATGTCTGGATGACTTCATGTTGTCCTTTGAACTGTTCACCTTGATAATCACTGTTTGATTATCACAGTTCATTTGAATTGCTGGTATCAGATTCTCAACTATCGGCAAGTCCATTAGGAGTTCACAAAGCCACTCAGCTTCAACAGTGGTAGTGTCTAATGCTGCGAGTTCTGCTTCCATTGTAGACCTTATTAGAATGGTCTGCTTTCAAGACTTCCAGGAAACAACACCACCTCCAAGTGTGAACACATATCCACTTGTGGCTTTTAACTCATCAGCGTCATAAATCCAATTTGCATCATTATATCCCCCTAAGACCATGGGATCACCGGAATAGTGGATTCCATATCTCATTGTTCCTACTAGATAGTGCATCACCTTTTCAAGTGCACGGCAGTGTTCACTTCTCGGGTTTCCAACAAACCGGCTCAGTTTACTAATTTGAGGACCTGTGTGGTTCGACGATCGATGGATGGTCGCTTCCTGGTGTGATGAGTGATTGACAATGTTGTGTGGACTGACTCTTGGCTAAGTATTGCAGGTGCAGGTTGCGGCTTGATTGGTGTTGCTGCAGGTGAAGAACAAGCGCGAAAGGTCTATGCCGGTGGGCCTCCGGGTGTGGAGCAGACAAGTAGCCTAGGTTCGAGGGACCCGGTGGCCAGCGAGATCAAGTGTGGGCCGCATGGTGGCAAGAATAGCAAGACGAAGTCATGGACGATTTCTTGGTTGAGCCTCAAAACCAAGGTTGAGCCAGGACGACCGTGGGGGCCAAATCATGAGTGGAGATTGGCGGGAGGCCACACCAAGTCCGCGGGGTTTCCAGTGGTTCACCACAAAACCAATGGGTTACTTGGCTGAGCCACAAAGCCAAGACCGAAGACTCGGCGTGGCTGTCACGCCAAAACCGGTCTGGCCGGTTGGTGAAACCAGTTTGACCGGTTTGGGGTCGTAGGGCGGCGGGAGGCTTCGAAGCGGAGGACACGCAGCATGATCACAAGAGTTGTGTTGGTGCTACGCAGGCATGCGGTGGATGCGCATCTGTTTGATGGTGCTACGACGACAAATTCCTGAAGTGCCCTTGGTGGGCTTGTATACTAGTTTATGTAATAGGGGTAGTTTCTTCTTTCGGTTGCTCCATATAAACCAAGTGGAGAGATGATGGCAGCCATCTCTTGGAACCCTAGCTCATTTGCTTCCTAGCCTTTTTCCTATTTTCCCTTCGATTTTCCATAGGACTAGCTTGAGAGCTTCATGGTGAGATCTTTAGAGAGGGATGGATGTTGAGGAGGCAAGCTAGACCTTGTATGAATCTTTCATGGTATGTATAGAAGGTTCGACGTGATTCCTCAAGTGTTCTTTGTGCATCTCCCGTTTTTCCTTTTTGGCTATTTTCGGAGCCTTTTCTTGTAATTTTCGTGGGAAGGCTTCAGAGGAGTTTCTTTGCGGGTTTTGGTGTGGGAATCACATATGAGGACGTGGTGCCTCTTTTCTTGGTGATCTTGCCCCTCCAAATCCGTGGACAGGCCTTCGATTTGGTGGTTTTCGGTGGAGTTCTTGGAGAGGTGGTTTTGGAGGTTGACTTTCGATTCCTCTTGATTGAGTGAGTTTTGGGGCTCGAGCTTCTAGCCAAAGGTAGCCCATGAGGTACCCCTGCTATCCCCAAAGTGTCACTTGAATCCGTGGAGCGAATCAGGAGATCGATTGAGGTGAAGGGTGAGT
Organism: Cenchrus fungigraminus; assembly: GCA_036936925.1. NCBI lineage: Eukaryota > Viridiplantae > Streptophyta > Magnoliopsida > Poales > Poaceae > Cenchrus > Cenchrus fungigraminus. The sequence goes on along the minus strand of CM072778.1, from coordinate 39,247,979 downwards.
TTTTCCTGTGGGCTGTGTTCTTCCTGACTGCCCAGGCAAAACCGGCCTGACCGGTTTCAGGAACCGGTCTGACCGGTTTGGCTCCTTGTGGGCTGTCAAGGAGATTTCTGACCAGGCAAGTCTTTCTCTGGTGGTGGCTTTCCCTATTCAAGTTTGGTTAGGTTTTGAGATTGTTTCGCTCAGCTTTGGTCTCGTGGTCCATTGGGATTCTGCGTGGACAAACCGGCTTGACCGGTTTCCCTCTGGCTGTAGAGGCTAAGTCCAACAGAACCGGTCTGATCGGTTTGTGAAACCGGCCTGACCAGTTTAACTCTGGCAGCAGGTGCTCGAGTTGTTTTCCGTTGCGTGTTTTCGTGTGTTGTTCGGTAGGTCTTGCTCCTAGGTCCAGTAGCACTTCAGTGGCTACGTGGATTTGGCAAGAGAAGTGCGCGGAGGTCTCCGAGTGATCTTGGGTTCATAGGCCGAGTTCTTGAATAGAATTTTTATCGGCTCCCATTCACTCCCCCCCCCCTCTCTGGTTCGCCTTTCCGGTCCTTCATAATTGCATATGCAATGTCGGGTCTTGTGGCGCTGGCTAGATACATTAATGAGCCAATGATCTGAGAGTATCTCAACTGATCTACCATTATCCATAGATTCTTTTTCAGAACCAAGCTAACGTCATAAGGAGTTGAGGCGGCTTTGTGATCGCTATAGCCAAACCGGCTTAGGATCTTCTCAACATAGTGAATCTGAGATAGAGTCACCCCACCATTTTCTCCCTTTATCAGCTTTATGTTAAGGATAACATCAGCTTCTCCCAAATCTTTCATCTCAAAGTTCTGAGATAGAAAGTCTTTGACCTCCTTGATCACATCAAGATTCGTGCCAAAGATGAGTATGTCATCTACATACAGACACAGGATTACTCCTTCGCCCCCACCAAAGCGGTAGTATACACATTTGTCAGCTTCATTCGCAACAAAACCAACAGATGTCAAAGTTTTGTCAAACTTATTGTACCACAGCTTAGGAGCTTGCTTGAGGCCATAGAGAGACTTTACTAGCCAACACACTATTCCTTCTTGACCCTTTACTATAAATCCATCTGGCTGATCCATGTAGATCTCCTCTTCCAACTCTCCGTTCAGGAGAGCTGTCTTAATGTCCATCTGATGGACGAGAAGACCATGAGAGGCTGCCAGAGAGACTAGCACTCGTATAGTGGTCAGTCGAGCAAGTGGTGAGTATGTGTCAAAGAAGTCTTCCCCTTCTTTATGGTTATAGCCCTTAGCCACAAGTCTAGCCTTGTACTTATCAAATAGCACCATCAGGCCTAAGCTTATTTTTGAATACCCATTTGCACCCAACTGGTTTGCACCCATAGGGATGTTCAACGACCTCTCAAGTACCATTCGTCATGATAGAGTCCATATCACTCCTAATGTTTCCTTCCAGTAGTCAGCATCAGGAGATAAATAGGCCTCTTCAATGGTATTAGGAGTGTCATCCAGAAGGTATACGATGAAATCATCGCCAAAGGACTTTTCAACCCTCTGTCTCTTGCTCTTCCTAGGAGCCTCATCGTTATCCTCCTCAGGATGTTCAATAGGTGTGGATATGTCACGTACTATTGACTCGGCTGGGTTATCCTTATCGATAGACGTACTCTTGCCTAGATGAACTCATTTCATCTCTCATTGGAAATATGTCCTCAAAGAATGTAGCATCTCTGGACTCCATAATTGAACCGATGAGAATGTCGGTTACTCCAGATTTTACTACCAAGAATCTATATCCAACGCTGTGAAAAGCATAACCTAGAAAGACACAATCTACAGTCTTTGGTCCAAGCTTACGTTTCATGTTGATTGACACATTCACTTTGGCCCAGCAACCCCATGTACGCAAGTATGAAAGAGTTAGCCTCTTCTTCTCACATTCCTCAAATGGTATTACTTCTTTATTCTTTAAAGGTACACGGTTCAGGACATGACATGTTGTCATTATCGCCTCACCCCACACCATGCCTTGGAAAGTCCCGCGGTTTCTAACATGGCATTCACCAAGTCAGTCAGCGTGTGGTTCTTTCTTTTGACAATTCCATTGGATTGGGGTGAATATGGTGGTGTCCTCTCATGAACAATACTGTGTTCTTCACAGAATGTGTCGAAATCATTTGAGAAGTATTCGCCACCTCGGTCGGACCTATGATGTTTAATCTTTCTCTCAAGTTGGTTTTCTACTTCAGCTTTATAAATTTTAAAGTAATGTAAAGCTTCATCCTTTGATTTCAATAAATAGATGTAACAAAATCTAGTGCAATCATCTATCAAAGTCATGAAATACCTTTTACCTCCTTTTGTCAACACACCATTCATTTCGCTCAAATCATAATGAATTAACTCTAGAGGTGCCAAGTTCCTCGCCTCAGCAGCCTTGTGTAGCTTGCGAGTTTGTTTTAATTCAACACATACATGGCACTTAGAATTTTTGACATGGGTAAGCTTAGGAATTAAACTCAAACTAGCTAAGCGCATCATACGGCCAAAGTTAACGTAACAAAGCCTCAAATGCCATACATTTGATTCATCATCATTAACCACATGGTTCACAACGTTATTACAATTATCATCTGATAAAAAAGCGGAACAAGCCTCCGCTATCATAGGTTTTTCCAACAAAGATACCAAATTTAGAGATGCTACATTTATTCGACTCAAAGTAATTTAAACTTATCTCTACACAGTATAGACCCGCTGACTAAGTTCTCCTTGATGGTGGGGACATGCTGCACGTTCTTTAGCTGCTCCGTCTTTCTCGAAGTAAACTTCAGAGTGACCGTACCAACACCAAGAACACGCGCATGGGCACCGTTCCCCATCAGCAAGGAGCCAGTCCCCCCGACCTGGTAAGAAGAAAACATAGAAATGTTGGCACATACATGAATATTAGCGCATGTATCAATCCACCACTCTGGTGAGAGACAAACTGAAAGAATTGTAGGTAAAGAATTTACAGTACCCAAATGTTCCTCCACCCTCGCTAACAACCATGTTTGCCGACTTGGGCATATTACGGTCCGGACACTTCCTAGCAAAGTGCTCCGTACTCCCGCACACAAAGCAAGCCCCTGGCACTTTCTTCTTCTTCTTCTTTGCACCCCCGTCGGCTTGCTTAGCCTTGGGTGGGTTCTATGGAGGCTTCTTCCTCTTGTTTTGCGGTTTGGGATTGCCCCTCTTCACAAAGTTTGCGCTCAAGGGACTGGCCACTACCTTTCCACGTGTGTCTTTTGCTCGCCCTCTCCTCAACATCAAGAGTCGCGACAAGGTCATCAAAGCTGAACACTTGTCTCTTGTGTTTTAGAGTCGTAGCAAAATCCCTCCAAGAGTGTGGTAACTTGGAGATAATAGCTCCAGCCGCAAACTTTTCGGGCAACTCACATGGATTCTCTTTGTTGTAGTCTTTGAGTTCTTTGGCTAGCCTATGTATTTCATGGGCCTGTAGTCTAGGAACTGTTCCATGGCATACAGCTCATTGCCAGCGTCAGAAACTCCAAACTGAGCCTCAAGAGCATCCCAAATCTCCTTCCCCGTCTTGTAACAGAGATAGGTGTCAATTAGGTTGTCAGCCAGAACGCTGATGACAGCGCCCCGGAACAGGCTATCAGCAGCCTGAAAAGCCTAAGCCGAGACACGCTCGGGAGCAGTTCTGGAAGCAACATACATCACGTTTATAGTTGTCAACCAAAGGGTGACCAAATTTCGCCACCGTTTATAGTTGTCAACCAAAGGGTGACCAAATGTTGCCACCTCTTAAAGTTGGAACCATCAAATGATTTTGACTTGATCGAATTTGCAAAGCTAGCTATCGGAATCATCCTATCATCAATATAAGGTTTTTGGATTGTTAGATAATAGGTGATTAAGCGGCATAATTTAATTCCATAATTAAATAGATATTTCAACAAAAGAATTATCGTGAGTGCGACATAGCATGTGCGAGTGTTCATGTTTAAACAACTATTAAATATAAACATGAACGACAAGGAGTTCAGGATGTACCCAAAGGCGGGGCGGGTGACGGAGTCACTTAATGCGTCGTTGTTCTCTGGGTTAACCATTTGGCTAACCGTGGGAGAACCTTAATCGGTGTAGTCGTACGAATTCGATGCAGGAAGATGTACGCCGTGCAGATCTCGGACGGCCTTCGGGAAGTAGTCGAAGTAGTCGTACACGGAGCGAGCAGTTGCGTCAAAAGCTCAAAAAAAACTTATCGCCCGCCTATCCCGAGCAGGATCTTCAGCAGCGGTCGAGGTTCCGGAGGCCTGCTCTGCCGGTACCATGTCGGCGAGGCAAGCGAGAGCGCGGGCGCGTGTGGCTCGCCAGTCTTCTTATTCAACTTCACAAGTGGTATACGTTTGGTATATCACTTAAGTCGAATAAAAGCCTCCTCAAATACCCGTACGGTAATATTCACTTTTATTCTCTCTAGCATTATTACAATGGGCTCTAATCCTTTTATTATTAAAATAAATGGCTTGGGGCCCATTTATTGCAACATGTACTGTCATCACAAGAAGCATTTACGTGGAAACAGTGCCTGCCTCAATAATCAAGGTCGTATTCGCTCTTCTCTGAGTTATCACACATCGTACTGGCAACTTCTCTAACACATGTCCTAATAATTAACAACGTCACGTTGCAATTTGTGAGATCTAAATCATAAATTAAAGTTCGAGACCGTGATGTACAGCTTTTCCAGAGATTTCACGCGAAACAGTTTATTTCAACAATCAGCGCCAATCCACCGTTTGATGCTAGAGTAGTACTTGACCCGATCATTGACGCCATGCGGTCTTGCATTGCTTCACACAAACAACAATATCCATCCATGTGTATTACGCAAAATGAACAACAAAATGTTCACACACAAACAACTGTGTAGTACACAGAGGTTCATGATTACCTAATACTCCCTCCGTTACAAATTGTACGTCGTTTTGAGTTTTCTAGGTTCATAAATATTACTACCTCCGTTTTTATGTACTTGACGTCGGCAGATAGAAATCTAGGCCATTTTACACTAGCGCTCCTGTCGGAAACGACATCTAAATAAAAACAGAGGAAGTATTATGCATCTAAACATACATTATATCTAAATGCATAGTAAAAAGTATGCACTTAGAAAAGTCAAAACGACCTACAATTAGAAACGAAGAAACGAAGGGAGTAACTACTACACTTGAAACACACGGTCAGCAGGGAGGCCTGATCACAGGTCAGATCAAATATAATTTGCCCATCCATCCATCCATCTATGTGGAGGCGACAATTAATTAACAACGTTTACGGCTGGCTCCTCCTGTATACTCCTGTCAGCCAGCATCTACGTACGCGAAGGATCGGGGTAGCTGTCTGTCGCCGATCGACTCGCCGTCACCAATAGCTTCCGGATTTGCTGTCGCCGTCACCAATAGAGCCGTCTTTCCTTCCGGACACGATCGCGACGCTAATAAGTCCCTAGTATACTACTCCCTAACCACCCGGACCCACCGGCCCAACTTGTCACATTTAGCAGGCACGACGCGTTAGCCTCGTGTCACGCTGACGAGCTCGTGACGCGCGGCCGCGGACGGGCGTCGCCGCCGGGGACCGTCTGATGATTTTCCATCATTCTCCCCCTTTGGTAGTAAGCCGTCAAAAGCATAGTAGAGATTTACCTCGGTTGGTTCGGATCGTGCCACCTGCTAGTACTTGAGATTTGGCGGAGAACGGTTCAGGTTTGGCTCCGCTGCCGCTGACCAGAGACATCGCAAATTTGGAATTCTCATCGGAGACTCTCGTGTATTCACGCCACTGCTCGCGAATACTACACGAACCTGCATCCCATCCATCCAGGCACGTCGGGCTGCCCAGAGCCAGTCTTCTTGTGCCTCGGAGATTCCGAAGCCTGACTTGCCAGAGATATGGGAGTTGCTCGGCGGAAGTCAGAACAAACCCGACTATTTGATCAGGAACGCGACATCTCATCAACGACATGCGCCCTTTTCCCTACCTTGACCACGTCACACTCGGCGGGCACAGCAGGTGGCCTCGTTTTCCCTCTCTTTTCCTGTGAAAAAAAATCGTGGCTTGAACACATCTCCAAGTGCGGACCGGCGGCTATAGTGTCGTCTTTTTAGATCGGGCGGCAATTCCACCCACTCCTGGAGAAAAAAAATGGACGCTCTTACAAACCATTTGTGTAGGGGGTGATGGATTTGGCCGCTGGTAACCCTCTCTACGTCGAGCTCACTCAGCCACGGTGATATTCCGATGAGAAATGACTCGGAGAGGTGTTTGTGTGTGTGGTGGGGGAGGAGAGGGGAGGCGCCGCCGCCGCCGTCCTTGCGCCCACACAAGCTTCCGACGCAAGCTCATTTGGCAATGAGGTGGACGAGCGCGGTGGGGTGGTTTCGGGCGGCGGCGGCAGTCTACCCGAGGCGCCCCCTTGGGGACGACACGAGGAGGGGGTGGGGGCTCACTGTTGGTTCTTCATTCCAATCTTGTATGATGTTTCCTGCATTGACCATGTCACATTTGGCGGATACAGCAGGTGGCCTCGTTTTTTTTTCTCTCTTTTCCCGTGGAAAAAACCCGTGGCTTGATGATTCAAAGGGAGGAGAGCTTCTGGAAGGGACTTTGGAAAATAGAGTGCCCTGGGAAAATCACAGTATTCCTGTGGCGCTTGGCACATAATTCCATTGCAGTAAGGATGGGTTTGGAGAGGAGAGGTGTGGATTTAGATACTCGATGCGCTGTTTGTGGAAGGTTTAATGAGGATGGCGGCCATTTGTTTTTCAAGTGCAAATATGTGAAGCCCGTCTGGCAGAAGCTCAACCTTGACACCATCAGAGAAGTTTTGGCCACTAAACAGTCAGCACGGGAGGTGCTGCAGTATGTGCTGGGATTGAAGAAGGAAGTTCAGGTGAAGGTGGCCATCCTGTTGTGGCACTGGTGGTTGGAGAGGAATCGTGTATGGAAGGGGAAAGGCCAAGGCCGCCGGCTGTGCTCGCCTCTATGGTGTCCATGGTGTCTGACGAAAATCTGGCAATAGGCAAAGCTGATCAACCTTCAGTATCACACCGTCAGAAGCACTGGAGCAGGCCAGCGGTGGATTTTTTCAAAATCAATTCTGACGGATCGTTTTCACCAGAATCTGGAGAAGGTGGATGGGGCTTTGTTATCCGGGATCACCTTGGCTGTGTTATCAGAGCCGGCGCTGGTCGTTGTGCTTACTTAATGGATGCATATCATTTAGAAGTGGTTGGATGCAGGGAAGGTGTTTGGGCGGCCAAGGGGATGGGCATGCAGAATGTAGTGATCGAGACGGACTCTATGCTGTTGAAAATGGCTTTGGAGTCCAACTCCTTCGCTCTTGCACCAACAGGCGGGCTGCTGTACGACATCAAATGTATGCTTAATGATTCCTTTAGTTCATGGAGGTGTAGTTTCTGTCCTAGGGAATGTAACAAGGTAGCGCACGCTGTGACGGCGCAAGGTTGTAAGTATCCTCATGGAATGGTCCTTAGTTGGATCGATACACCCCTGGGTGTTGAGGATCTTGTAGCTAGAGATTGCTCTAGCTCTCCCGTTTAATGGAAGGCCTATTCCATTTTTAAAAAAAGGGAGAGTACCTACCGTGGACACGGCCTCGTTTTCTCTCTTTTTGTTGCTGTCTTTTGACTTTTGTCACCCGGCTGAATAGTTATAAGAGTATCCCTCTCGCTGCTCACATTTTCATCCGGTCATTTTGGCCTTTCTGTCCCTTTCAAACCAGTTACTAGCTGTAGCACCACGCTTTCATAATTGGCCTAAAAGGTACATCCGTAAGTATGTGCGCTCCAAAGGTTTTAGTGTCCGGCTGTTATATATCCACGTATTTGTTGTCTTGAAGAAAGCGAGAAAGGTTCAAAGGATTCTGGGCACATTTTTTTAGGCAACTACAGCATGTAAAAAGTCGGTCTGAACATTTCATGCAAACCACAAGTACAACAAGGGAGGAGAGGGGAGGCCTCACGGCCGCCGTCCTTGCGCCCGCACAAGCTTCCGACACAAGCTCCAATGACAGCGAGGCGGACGAGCGCGGTGGGGAGGGTGGTTTCGAGCGGCGGCGGCAGTCCGCCCGAGGCACCCTCCTGGGGACAACACGAGAGGGGGGAGGGGGCTCACTGTTCGTTCTTCATTCCAATCTTTGTATGATGTTTCCTGCCTTGACCGTGTCACATTCGGCGGGCACAGCAAGTGGCCTCATTTTTTCTCCCTCTTTTCCAACGAACAAAAAAAAAGTGGCTTTATGATTCAAGGGGAGAGTACCTACCGTGGGCACGGCCTCGTTTTTTCCCTCTTTTTTTCACTACGGGAAAACCTTAATTTGTCGTGCGCCTTAACCTTTGCAGTGCGCTTTTTTCGGGCGCACGGCAAAGAGCTTCTTTGTCGTGTGTTTTTCGCAATGCATGGCAAACACAAGGGTTTGTTGTGTGTTTTTTGCGACGCATGACAAATACAAGGGTTTGTCGTGCGTTTTTTTTCACACGACCGTCTGTTAGCCACCGTTAGTAACAAGGAGGGGCAAGGTCACCTTTGTCGTGCGCCACAAACAAAACGCACAGCAAAGAGGTGTGTTGCCGTGCATTTTTAATTTGGCGCACGGTAAAGTTTTTTTTCCCATATATATGTTCTCTCAAGTCCCAAATCTAATTGCACCTCAAAATAAAGTCTCCTCGCTTTGAAATTTTTTCTACTCCATACATACAACATGTGATACTTCATGGTAAAATTTGGTGGATTTTTGTATTCATTTGCTATATTTAACTAATTAATTGCATTTCAAGCATTTTTTTAAAAAGTCAAATTTGAACTACAAGTGATTCAAACAATAGAATAAAATGAGTGAAAAAATGATATTTGTGTTACTTAGCCCAATTTAAGATCTTTTCTGTGAAATCAAAAGAAATTTCAAACATCTTGACCAAGAAACATGACCATGATCGTGTGTCCAAATGATTTAAGAATTCTAAAAAATGCAAACGAAGTTTGAAAATTATGAGATTTGTCTATATTTCATGATATCATGTGTGAAGGCTGTGGTATAAATTTTAATAAGTTTTGAACATTTTTTCATGTACGATGCTTACAAATCGGAACATTTTCGATGAAGTTTCATAGAGTTAATAAGTAGGTGGTTAGATTTAGATTAAAAGTGATGATCAAATTTGAGTTAGACTTCAAATTTTTTTCTATAGGCACTAGACAACATAAGTTGTTCTATGTAAAATTTTGGTGTTTTTTAAGTCATTTGATATTTTTGGTGTTTTTCAACGTAAAATTTGGATTTTATTAAAAAAAATTTGTCGTGCATTTTTGGTTTGGCGCACGGCAAAGAGGTGCCTTTGTCGTGCTTTGTTGGTTCGGCGCATGACAAAGAGGTGCCTTTGCCGTGCGTTTTTTAGTTTGGCGCACGGCAAAGTGTTTTTTTTCATATATATCCTCCCAAATGCAATTGCCCCTCAAAACAAATTCTCCTCACTTTGAAATTTATTCTACTCCATACATACAACATGTGATACTTTATGGTAAAATTTGGTAATTTTTTGTGTGCATTTGCTATATTTAACTAATTAATTGCATTTCAAGCAATTTTTTGAAAAAGTCAAATTTGAACTACAAGTGATTCAAACAATAGAATGAAATGAGTAAAAAATGATATTCGTGTTACTTAGCCCAATTTAAAATCTTTTCCGTGAAATCAAAAGAAATTTCAAACAGCTTGACCAAGAAACACGACCATAATCGTGTGTCCAAATGATTTAAAAATTCTTAAAATGCAAATAAAGTTTGAAAAATATGAGATTCGTCCATATCTCATGATATCATGTGTGAAGGATGTGGTAAAAAATTGAATTAGTTTTGAACATTTTTCATGTACGATGCTTACAAATTGAAATATTTTCGATGAAGTTTCATAGAGTTAAGAAGTAGATGGTTAGATTTGGATTAAAAGTGATGATCAAATTTAAGTTTGAATTCATTTTTTTCTTTCACTAGTCACTACTGCTAGTACTGAGTAGTACCTTGTGTTAAGGATTCTCCACCAACTAGTTTAATAGATTGTAAATAAACAAAATTAGTTCTTATTGGACCCATCAAATTGGAACTTCCGGGTAATATACTAATCATTAATACTCCCTCTGTCCCAAAATATAAGGATTTATCGACTTCCGCGATTCACGTTTGACCATTCGTCTTATTCAAAATAATTGCGAAAATATTATTTATTTTGTTATGACATGTTTTATCATCGTATATATTTTAAGTATATCATAATTGTTTTTACATTTTCACCTTTTTTAATAAGAGGAATGGTCAAACGTGATGAGCAAAAGTCAACAAAATCTTTATATTCTGAGACGGATGGAGTACTCGCTAACCGTTACATTTCGTCAGATGAATGGCTCATATTAATTATAAACACTCTAAAATAATAGTAATAATAATAATAATAATAATAACAACAACAATAATAGTAATAGTAATAGTAATAATAAGTAGTATGAGTCTATGAGCTTTGGGATTTGCCACTTTTTTAAAGTTGACCTTTTTGAAGGTGTAGGTGCCTACCATCATCTCCAATCTGATCGTGTGGGGCTCGGTTTGACTTGTACCTCAAGTCCTCTCTTGTTGTTCATACTTGGATTCCAACTTTCTTTTCCTTTTGCTATCTTTTGTCCTCTTCAAACTACTACTACAGGTAACTATATAATTCTTTTTTATTTCACTAGTCACTACTGCTACCACTAATACTGTACCAGTACGAGATGCTTTTCTTCGATGACCAAAAAGAAGAGAGAATTCGTCTACGCTCCAAGATTGTTAACTGGTGGCACATGCTGGTAATCAAAGACAACTTTTACGCTTTAATTAAGACCACTTGTCTCAGCCTCTCGGGAAAATTCAAGGAATTATTTGATCAAAAAACCAGAACTTCATGTATCCTACAAGTGTTTCCCCCATTTTGTTTATGAATCCCTAAACAGAAGCTTAAAGCCAGTCTTAGTGGAGAGGGTTATCACACAGTTATCAAGATTGTAAATTTGATAACTGTGCCAGTTGAGGGTCATGATGATGACCCTCCTCTCTCATTGTATGATACTCATCTTCCTCTCTCTTCATAAATTTGTTATATGACATGTTATTTAATACTCATAACCCTCCTTACTGAGACTGGTCTAAGACCTAAAGCACGGGCAATGGCCGTAGGAATAGGAGTGGTAGAGATGAGACCGTGAGAGGTTTATCACCATTCACCAAGCTTCAACTCATGATGTGCAGAATCTGGTCGTTGATCCTTGGTTGTCGATATGTATATAACATACGTGCAGTTCCTTGGTCACAACATCGTTTAATTTGCTAGTAAATGATACGTGTATTTGTGAGTAGAATTCTTACACATAGCAATTTATGTCGACTAGAGTCGGGCGCGCCTCTGGCGCGCCAATCTTTCTTAATTAGAAGGATGACATTGAATGAACCGCAATGTACAATAATATATCGTTAACTCTTAATGTTACAAGATGATAGAATTTGAAACGGATACAAAATATCTCAAAGTATACGGGGTATGTCTTTAGTGGCTACATAAATAGTCTATAAAAACACATGACGATCAGCTCAGCAAAAAAAAGACCGAAACAAGTAGCAAGAGACATGATCCATCGCTTGACCCGATGTAAAGTTGATGATATTTTCAGCCTGTTCGTTTGGCTGGTTGCTGGTGGCTGGTTTGTTCCGAGAGAAAAGTACTGCTGACTGGTGGGCTGCCTTCTGAAACAGGAGCATTGAAATCTTCTAACTCATCTATTAGGCAACCTGACATGCTAGCTGTGGTTCATTCATATGAAAGGGGTCAGGGACACAAAATAACTTTAACAAATTAGACTGACTGCATCTCATTCAATTTGATGGTTTCCAAACAATAGCATAGTCTTGTAAGGCGAACTGAGCCTACATAAAACTTTGTACTATGGATAGTGGCGGTTAACTTACAACCTAGTATCCTGATCCTGATAAGCTGCTACCAAGAAAGTTTCAAAATTCTTTAGATAGATACAAGCTTATTATTCCTTTTCATACAACCCCATGAGTACAAGCCTTTCCCATAAGCTAATGAGATGGTGGTTAACCCTTATTCATCTATAATCATGGGAAGACATCTTAGTTTATTTCTACAAAACTAACAGACAAGGGAAAAAAAGGTATCTTTCGAAAAATACTACATTCTCTTCCATGTTCCAATCTTGTGACTGAATCTTTAGTAACAGAACTTCATAGCAGAATATCAAGAAGTAAATATAATTTTAATCTGCTACTCTGGAAGGAAATTCCAGCATAAGTATATATCAGTGGAAAATGGTATTATCATAAAAAGAGTAAAAGTAGAAGGGTTGCATAGTTTAATTAGCTCTTTGACAACCGATGATTCAAACTTAAAAATGGAAGAGGTGGATCAAGTAGACAGGTAAGAAAAAAACAATGGTAAGTGGTGTGGATAGAACCTGCTCTTGAGAGAAAATATGGAGGAAGCACTCCAAGTACAGTTCCAATGCCCCAAAGAACAGCTTCGAGATAAACTTTCTGCAGTATTTTACTAAATGGAACTATTTCTTGATACATAGGGGCCCACCCAAGCAGTCTTCAATGTCTGCCTTTAAAACAACACCCAGCAGGACCTGTACTTTTCACAAAGATAAAGTCACCATTGTCATCTGCTGCAAGGATTTTAAATCACAAACTCATTGGTTCTCCTCAGCTTTGAAAACAAAATTAAATGCAGTAGAGGCATCCAAATTTGGGAATATCTGAGCAAGAGTAAAGTGTCATGAAATTGATTGCGTACATAAGAATGAAAACAGTTTGGTCACCTCATCTGTCTTATTTTGGTTCCATTCAGTGAATTATTCACAAATATGCTCGATGTATTCCTGATGTTTAAGATGATCCTGTCAAAAGAATGGTAGGAAACAAAATAAAGCACTTCAAATGATTACAAAATCTATTTTTTATTGCCATGCCACCATGATTTACAGAAACTAAGACAATTGCAGCAGGCCTTACCAACAAGGAGCACAGTACCATAGTTTGTCTTATAGATCAGGGGGAGAAAAAAGATAAAAGAGACAGAAGAACAGGGACTTTATTTGGCTGCTAAAGAGTTTTCCCTGTAATCTTTTTTTTTTTTTGCATACTATTACATAGAGTGTTCTTTCAAAAAACATTGGACATAAGTAGATGCAACTTGTCAGGTCCAACCAAATTCATCAGAATTACATGTAATCACCTAGATTTATCTTGGAAAAGGTCCATTTTATTACCTGGAATAATCCACTTGAGCCTCTGAACAAAATTTCAGCTCAATTCTCCCCTAAATTACAATTGGTTCAATCTACCCATAAGATTATCTTTTTCCTCTCCATGTATAAAGTTAGTTTCAGTTCAAGTTTTGTGGGACAAGATATTCTCATTAGAAAAAATACTTCAAGCATTTTCCATCATTATTTTCATGCAAATTTTGTATCTCCAGGGTTAGTTTAGTATAAAATGGTCCAAAACTATGAATGTAACCATGAAATCCTTTATTTTTTAAAACAAAAGGTATGATGTCCTCTAAAGTTTCACAAATCAGAACCTAAAAGCACAAAGAAAAACAAAAAAAATACATATTTCTATTAGAAACTTGAAAGAGTCTGAATCAGTTTAAACTGAGAACCAATGTCATAGCAATAACAATTCTAAAGTACGCAGAATGATTACCTTTGGAGCAACACATTGTGATAGTTGAGGATGAAATCACGATCGTTGTTCCTTTTACCTATTCCAATCAATTCGCAAAGCTGAATAAATGAGAGGGAAGAGGAGAGTTCGCAGAGCTGAATAAATGAGAGGGAAGAGGAGATATGCACCTGGAGGAGCTGTCACGATCTGAATCGAAGCTGACGTGGAAGCAGCAGTTGCTGGCCGGCTCGTTGCCGCCACCACCGCCAGACGAACCCTAAGGGAAAAAAGGGGTGAGAAGGAGATGTGGACCGGGAGGGGATGAGCCGTAGGAAGAGATGGATGGAGGGGAGGAGGAGGCATAGAAGAAATCACTTACCTTCAAGCACGGATTCGTGAAGAACTCTACCCTGCAAAACAAAGAACAGGTTGCGCTAGGGTTAGGTATAGCGTCCAAGAAGGACATGATACTGAAGAGAGAGACACGATACTGAAGAGAGGGAAGAGGAAACAGGGAGGTATGCACCCGGAGGAGGAGCGGTCGGCGTGGGAGCAGCAGTTGCCGGCCGGCTCGCCGCTGCCGTTGTCGCCGTCGCCGACGCCGCCTGACGAACCTAGTAAAAAAAGACAGGGGCTGTGGAGGAGATGGACGTTGGCACGGCGCGGTGGCGACGCACGCCCGAGGCGGGGAGGAGCGATGGCACGGCGGGGAGGCACGCCCGCGACGGGGAGGAGGGAGATGATGGGTGGCGGCACGGCGCGGCGCGGCGCGAGAGAGGGGGAGGAAGAGGATAAGAACGCGCGGGGGGCGGTGGGGGGCTTTTTTGCAAAGCGATGGCGGGCGTTTTTCTGCAAAATGACCGCGAAATCGGAATTTCGTCTTCTTGGTAGAGGAATATTTTGGAACACGGGGGGTTTGGTGAAAGAAAATCGAACATGTTTACTGTAGCGGAGGGACCTCACTGGCGCTAAACAGAATAACGCACAAAACGAAGGGTTTTTATGCAAATTTGGACGCGTCGCTGGCACCTCCTGGACCGCCGGATCCGGGCGATCTGAGGGCCACGGAAAGGGGACGACGTAGCAGCGCCCAGGGAGCTCCGTAGAGCATGCGGAATATATAGCTTTGGATTTTTCTCCTCTAACCCCTCTCCAAACAAAAAAGAAAAGTAGTCCCTCCGTCTCACACAAACAATACAATTGTAGCATTTAAAATTTGCTGGAGAAATTGCTTCCTTCACCGGAGAAGTGACCTTTAGTACCGGTTTCGCAATCAGTACCACTTAGGTCAGTCTCATTGCAAGTTTCATAGGTACACTTACCTAGACTGAAAACTAGGTAACTGTGCCTGTGGAGTTTCATAGTGACGAAACTCTCCTCACATCCCATGAAACTCTCACATTCTCTCTCTTTGTCACGTCAGTATATTTAATGCAATGAAACTCTCTATGAAACTCCACTTGCCTTAGTACCGGATCAAATAACCAGTAGTAAAATATAGTACCAATTAGTACCGGTTGATACTAATTTGTTTCGCTCAGAACTTCAAGACGTGCTCATGTACTTGGATGAACAGATGCTGGAGACACTTTGTTTTTATCACATCAATCTTCTTTCCACTAATTTGGAGTATTAAATGTAGATTAATGACAAAACCCATTCCACGACCCCTACCTTAATTTTCGAGACGAATCTAACGAGCCTAATTATGTCAGGATTAGATAATGCCATGCTACAGTAAACAATCTCTAATGACGGATTAATTAGACTTAATGGATTCGTCTCGCAATTTCCGGTCCATTCGTGTAATTATTTTTGTAAATAATCTACGTTTAATACTTCTATAATAAACTTTGAAAGGAGACCCAAAATTTTCACTTCGCGAACTAAACGGGGCCTAGCTCATGTAGTCGGAAGAACAGAAAAAGAGTAGTCCATACGGGCCGTACGGTGTTTCGGTGGAAATCCCCAATGAGAACGTACATACAAGTCCACGTAGATCTCGTAGAATCATCATGTGTCACCTGCTACGATCTTCCCCTGGGCCCCGCGCACGAGTGGGAAGGGAGGCCCCGTTTGTCGCCGCCGCCTGTGGCGAAACAGATCAGCGTCGCCACGTTCGTCGCCGCGCCCGGTGCACTGCTGCGTGCGCGCCGCCATCGCGCTCGTCCCGCGCCCCGCGCCTCGAAACCTCACCCACCGCCTCCGGTCGGGGTCAGGGCCAGGCGGGCATGTCGGCTCGCAAGGCAGAAGAAGAACGCGAGTACGCGACGCCACCGCGGCGCACAGAGTCGTGCGTTTCCCCTCGGGTCCCCCGTCCCGTCCCGTCCCGTCGCGCTCGGTGTCGCTCGTCCTCACCCGCGCCACTTGCGGATTTCCCATCCCACACCGTTGGTTGGCCACCGCCGTCGTTACGGGCGCTGTCCGCGCACGCGAACCCGGCCACGCCAGCTCTCTCGGCATGCGGAACATGCCCACGCCTCAGCCCACAGGTCGCCCATTGACCACCGCCGAGGAGAGCGAGCGGACCCGGAGCTGGTGGTGGTGTGGTGGCCCCCTCCTGGTCCACGCGGTGTCGTGCCGCGCCAGCCTACCCACCACCACCTTCCCCTCCGGCCTCTCCCTTCCTCCGCCCGCGTTCGGTCCCACCTGCCGCCTGCGCGAAACCGCGTAATCCCGCACCGCGGCACGCACCCCCACGCATGCTGTCAGAAAGAGAGAGGCAGGCCGCCGGTTCGCTACTCGTCGGGTCTCCTCCTTCCTCCCCCCTACCCTTTCCTTGTCCAAAAAGCAACGCCCGCCGCGTTCACACCGCACCGCGCGCGCTTCCTCGTCACATCACTACATCAGACCATGGAACCAAAAGGGTATTTATATCCCGCGCCCCATTCACACCGGAATCGGCTCCTCTGCAGTCGACTGCAGAGCGCCCTCCAGTCTCCCTCCCCAAAGGCCAAAATCGCCACGGCGCTGCTGCTGCTTCCGCACCAATCGCACGGGAGTCGGAGGACTTGCTGCGCTCGGCTTCCATTTTCGCTCGCCCGCCTGCCTGCCTTTGACGCGCACCCACCACCGGCACGCGAGGCCGACCGCGTCTAGCTGCTTGCTTTGTGTGTGTGTGTGTGGTGGCGACGCAGGCCGCGACGGAGTATATGAGATCCCCATCCAACGGCCGCCCACCAAGCAGCGGTGGGGGAGCTCCAGCAGCCGGTGCAGCTCCAGCAGGGGACGACGACTTCGCTTTCTACAACTCCTTCCTCCAGGACGCCGCTCCGCTCGCGCTCGACGACCCCGGCGGCAACGCCAACGCCGCCGCCGCCGCGATGACCAACGGCCGGCGCCGGAAGCCGCAGCAGCGCGGGGCGGGCGAGGAAGACGGGGCCGCCGCCGCACCCGCCGCCGCCAAGAAGGACGGCAACGGCAAGAAGCGGTCCATCGCCCGGATACTCACCTCTCTGGCAGCGCTGGAGGCGGAGGAGCACGCGGACCGCGCGGGCGCCGCGGACGCGTCCAGGCGGGAGCTCGCGCTGCTCGAGTCCAACGCCGACACCCGCTCCCAGGCCATGATGGACTACTACGCCAAGATGGAGTGCAGCTTCGACGCCACCGCCGACTCCGAGGCCGCCGCCAGGTCCAAGCGCTCCAGGCTCGCCGCGTCGGCCGCCGCGGCCGCCGTCGTTTCCGCCGAAGAGTCGGCGTCCGCGGCCTCCGCCTCCGCGGCGGGGTCGCCCACGCACGCCGCGGGGCAGGGCGGCGGCCACCACCAGCGCCGGCTCTGGGTCAAGGACCGGTCCCGCGACTGGTGGGACAAGTGCAGCAGCCCCGACTACCCGGAGGAGGACTTCCGGCGCGCGTTCCGGATGGGGCGGGAGACGTTCGACATGATCTGCGAAGCGCTGGGCTCCGCGGTGGCCAAGGAGGACACCATGCTCCGCGCCGCCATCCCGGTCCGCCAGCGCGTGGCCGTCTGCATCTGGCGCCTCGCCACGGGCGAGCCCCTCCGCCTCGTCTCCAAGCGCTTCGGCCTGGGCATCTCCACCTGCCACAAGCTCGTGCTCGAGGTGTGCGCCGCCATCAAGTCCGTGCTCATGCCCCGGTTCCTGCAGTGGCCCGACGAGGCCGCGGCGGCGCAGTTCAAGGCCAGCTTCGAGCGCACCTCGGGCGTCCCCGGCGTGGTGGGCGCCATGTACACCACCCACATCCCCATCATCGCGCCCAAGATCTCGGTGGCGGCCTACTTCAACCGGCGGCACACGGAGCGGAACCAGAAGACGTCCTACTCCATCACGCTGCAGGGCGTGGTTGGCCCCGACGGCGCCTTCACCGACGTGTGCATCGGGTGGCCGGGCTCTATGCCGGACGACCAGGTGCTGGAGAAGTCGATGCTCCACCAGCGCGCGGCGGCCGGGATGATGCGGGACTCGTGGCTGGTGGGCGGCGCCAGCTACCCGCTCATGGACTGGGTGCTGGTGCCGTACACGCACCCGAACCTGACGTGGACACAGCACGCCTTCAACGAGAAGGTCGGGGAGCTCCGACGCGTGGCCGTGGAGGCGTTCGCGCGGCTCAAGGCGCGGTGGGCGTGCCTGCAAAAGCGGACGGAGGTGAAGCTGCAGGACCTTCCCGTGGTGCTGGGCGCCTGCTGCGTGCTGCACAACATCTGCGAGCTCCGCGGCGAGGAGGTGGACCCGGCCATCCGGTGCGACCTGGTGGACGACGAGACCACGCCGGAGAACCCCGTGCGCTCCGAGGCCGCCAAGCGCGCTAGGGACGGCATCGCGCACAACCTGCTCCACCGCGGCTTCGCCGGCACCACATTCTTCTGATCACCGATCCCCGCCTCTTCTTCCGCATCCTCTGTTTGGGTTCATTCTCTTCTTTGGTAGTACAAAAACTGAACTGGTACAAAAGCAAGTAGCTATTCTTTTAGCCTAGACTAGACTAGAAGAGATTTTTGTAGGATTGATTTATGCAAGTAGCAGCTGTCATTAAGGATGATTGATCAACACAAAGGGCGGTATAAAATTAATTTAAGGGATGTCATGTAAACATCTGGTGCAAAATTTTGTGCTCAAGTTCATCTTGCCAAAAATTTTCTTATATTGCATTATCTATAATTTAATTAAGAAAATACTCTGTTCGTCTAACTTATCAGCCACCAACCTGCGTTAATTCTCTCTCCGAACAAGGCGGCTTGTCGATTTCTGCACCTCCTCCGTCGCAGGACGGGGTGCAGTGCATAACTGAAGATGTGGTTGATTGTAGGCAAAATTAGGTGCTAGACACTGAAAATTTGTGGCTTTTGCTCCAACACACTAACAAAAGATGTCTTTGCCAAAACACACTGAAATTCAGTGGTAATTTGGTGCTGGACACTATGGTTCATTCTATACTATTTTCTACTCAAACAGCTCACAAAACATTTCCAAAGGACTACCATACCCCTGTCATCTTCGTCATCTACTGGAGTGAGCTGCCTCGAGCTGGCACCATGCGTGTGTGGCCAGGAGCTGGAGCCGCGGCCACCTTGAGCGAGGTCCGCCATCGGAAGTGGTCGCCGGGTGCTCCTTTGGGCTCCGGAGACCTCCCTCGGCGACTGTGGTATCCCATCCCCGCTTCGGCTCATCACAACGGCTGGAGCAGGCGAGCAACCCCTTCCTGCAGCGGTCAATCCAGGCACAACAAGAAGCAGGAAGCTGCAGCCGGAGCCTCCCCTGCTTCCGATCAGAGTAGAGCAAGTAGCCAAGCACACGCAGCACGCAAGCACCAATTGGGGAGCTGCAAGCCACCTCTTGCTCCTTCCTGTAGTGACTAGTGCCACCACCCAAATCAACGCCAAACCAAATCCTGCAAGCTCCCTTCACTTCCTGCAATACCAGGAGCAGCTCCATCTCATGTCCACCGGCAAAGCAGATCGAGCTCCAGACTCCACGGTCACCTATTCACCGCTCAGGAGCTGCTTGACGCCCCACCGCCCGGAGGGAAAGTACGCCAGGAGGAGCTGAAATGCCAGAAGGGCGAAAGCAAAGGGCCGGCAGGAAGGGGCGGAGTCGCCGGGATGGAGGGAGCAGGAGGCGGCGGTGACTCGATTTGGTGGGCGTTGGCCGTCGGGTCGATTCGAGTTCAGGGAAAGAAAGAGATAGGGGTATACTTGTCATTTCGCGTAGCTTTGTATTAAAAACGAGTATAATAATAGGTGCAGTGTCCACCACCCAATTACCACTAAATTTTAGTGTGTTTTGGCAAAGACATCTTTTATTAGTGTCTAGGAGCAAAAGCCACATCTTTTCAGTGTCCAGCACCTAATTTTGCCTTGATTGTACGCCTCGTCTTGCACCAAAAAATGTGGATGTGAATGACTCATCCTAGTATGTACGGACAACGGCACAGAATTGTAAGTACGATTACATACTGTGTTCTGCGATTTGATTTGATTTTCGTTGGAGGTGCGGGTGCAGTGCACAACCGCGGATGTGGTTGATTGAATGCCTCATCTTGCGTTGCAGCAGAATGTGGATCGTGTCCTATCTACGACAAGCCTGGACCATTACGACACGACGCGATTTACTAGCGGTACGAAATCCATTGTCCTGATCCGAAGCTGAATCGCTCACTTGAAAGCCTCTGCCCAATCGTTCAGAATTCTGTTCGGGGTCCCTTGCCCCCCTTTAATCACCCGTTAATGTGTGTATGTACTGGCCGCGCCGAAGACCTCATCAAGGTCTTGCCTCACTCTGTATCTTCGGCCTTGTTTAGTTGGTTGAAATATTTGCAAATTTAACTGCTGAAACTCCTGTAGCACATTGTAGCACGTTTCGTTTGTTTGTGGTAAATATTATCCTACCATGGCCTAACTAGGCTCAAAAGATTCATGTCGCAAAGAACATCCAAACTGTGTAATTAGTTATTTTTTACCTATATTTAATACTCCGAACATATGTCTTTTGACGTATTTAATGTGATGTGATGAAAAGAGTGGAAAAAAGTTAGAAACTTTAGACACCTATAAACCAGGCCTTCGGCTCCTCGCAGAGGCATGGCAGGGCCGATGCTGAGCATGACAAACAGGAAAGTCGGTCACAAGGCATGTCTCTCGACCCTTGCTGGATCGATGTTTCATGGAACGAGGCAAAGAGCTTGCAGCTTCTGTGCAAAGCTTCCGGGAACGATCCTTTCAAGAACCTACCGCTCGGAAGCTTGACAGGATAACCAAGGTCGCGCCGCGCCCAAGGCCTTGTTTAGTTTGCTAAAAATTCTAACGTTTTCTCCACTCTCTCCATCACATTAAATACGTCAAAAGACATGTGTTCGAAATATTAAATATAGGTAAAAAAATAACTAATTATACAGTTTTGATGTACTTCACAACACGAATCTTTTAAACCTAGTTAGGCCATGGTAGAATAATATTTACCACAAACAAACGAAATATGCTACAGTATGCTACCAGAGTTCGAAACGTTGAAAAGGCAAATTTTTCCACCAACTAAACAAGGCCCAACTTGGGCAGCAAGTGTGTTCAGATGACAGGTCGCCGGTGCCAGGAGCACGAACCCCTGCGTTCAATTCTACTGTACGCCGTGCTGCATGCCAGCAGCTGCATGTGAGGCGCCACCTGGGCCCATTGCTGCCACCGCCTGATTGGATTTTCCTTTGCGGCCTCGCTGACCAACGGGCGACAGGCCAGTTGGATGCTTGTGCCGCCCCCGCCTCATGGGTCGGTCGGTTGCCGGGCTGGCTGCTGCGGCGGCCTACGGAGCCCAGCTGCCTGCCTGCCATTTGTATTTGTGAGTCTTCTTGGCCGGCGCCGGCTGTCAAGGGAGACGGCGCACGACGACGACTTGTTCGCGACGCCACGGGCATGGATGGCGTGAGTAGTCTCCCTGTGCGGTAAACATTTGCATTGTGAGTGCACAGCTAGCAACAAGGTAGCGAAGAAACGTTGCATTGCTTGTGAAAACTCGCCACAACCTTCTTCGGGTGGAGGGCGTTTGGTTGTGGTGGATCCAGCTTTTTTTTCGAACGGCCCAATTTGTAATGCACGTTGAAACTACTAGCGACCAACCCAATTGCCAAGCTTGCAAGGAGGGATATGGGACGACGTCACGACGATGACGGAAGTTTTGCCCCTCTTCTTCTACGTCACTACTGTACTGACCAGAATCAATGGCACCACTGAATCGAGGACGGTGAGTACGTATACAACTGTACAAGTCCTTTTGTCCATTGCTGATGTTTGCTACACAGGCCGTGTTTGGATTGCGGGTGTTAGTGTTAGTGGTAGTCCCTCAACTAACACGTAATAAACTAACATCAATTGTGTTTGGATCTCTGCGTTGGTTTGTATTTAAAGCTACTTTTCCAATCATTCGAGGATATAGGTGGACGATTTGGGCTGGAAAGGGTCGTTGTTGCCCTCTGTGTGGCCATCACGCACTAGCACCGCGAAGAGGGGGCTGGGGAGGGAGGCCGGAGCCTCTGCTGCGACCGACTAGTTGGCCGGTGTCGCCATTCCCGTTCATCGTCCACGGCTGGGAGCCGAAGGATGGCGCTGGGGGATGGTGCTTGGCGACGCTGGGGGATGTTGCCCAGCGACATTGAGGATGCAAGCCGCGACGACGCTGGACGATGGAAGCCGCAGCGACACTTGGGGATGGAGGCCGGTGGTGCTGGGCCGGAAGGGCGCGGCAGCTCTGGTGGGACGAGGTGGCGACGCTGGTTGGAGGAAGCGGTGGCGCTGGTGGATAGGTCTGCCGACGGCGCGGGTGGTTGGGATCCGCCGGCGGCAGTTGGGAGAGGAGGCGGCAACACGGTGGGGGAAGGAGGCGGCGACGCGGTGGGTGGGGGGGGGATAGGCAGCGGTGCTTGTGGAGGCCGCCACCGCCGCTGGGGTGGGGTCGGGGCTGCGGTATGAGGACCGCTAGGGGATCAGGGCTAGAGGATAGGGACGGGGCAGAGCCAGTGTGGAGAGAGGGGAAAGTGTAGTAAATTTGAGTGAGGTCCACCAAAACTAACACAAATACCACCTCTGGGGGTGGTAGTGTTTTGGGGTGTTAGTCTCAACTAACACAAAATTAACACATGTTTGACTTCAAATTATTAGTTTTGTGTTAGTTTGTTTTAAACTAACACTAACACATGCATCACGCTGGAGGCTTTCACGGGCAACCGGAACGTGACCTGTCCCGCTGCGGTATAGTTTTGTGGCCTTTGCACTGCACCGTCATGTCCGGTACCCAGCAGTATGGCAGTATGCGGATCTGCATCTCCTTTTTCCTTTTTCTCAAATGGCTTTGGCTGAAAAGAGGGAGGGATCCGCCGTTGGTGGTGGAGTCTGTAACTCTGGAGTAGAGCTGAGCTGCGAAAGGTGGGTGCCGGCCAGGAGATTCCTGCCGGATGCTTCCTGGAAAAAAGAGAGAGGCCCCGGCAGCCTAATGACCATAATAATCAGATCATGAAGAATCTAAGATCCACACGGCGTATCATATCGTTAGCTTAGGTAGTACTGCTATCTAGCTGGTCTAACTATAATCCACCGGTGGAGACTTCATGATTGCTGCTGCTGCGCATCAGATTATGAAGATTGGATCTGCCTTGTCACTTGGACTGACCAATGCTCGGATTGCTTTGGCATTTTGGAATCTGAAATTCTGGTCTTCCTCCACCAGCTCTCTGCTGCTCCACAGCGCCTCCGATGGCGACCGGAGTACTAAAACCAGTGGATCTGGATGCATGAACGAAAGCTGTCGAGCACGCTCTCGCTGGGAGACGGGAATGGCAGAGCCCGCGGCTGCTCTGCGCCTCTGCACCGGACGCCATCACCAAAGGCGAAGGGAGGACGCAACGCAAAAGCCAAAAGCTCCGCGTCGCATCGGCGTCGACGCGTTCCCAGGCCTCGCAGCTACTACATATTACATAACAGCTGAACTACCAGAATACGTACGTTAGCTGTACCTTGCCTTTGGCGTGCGCTGGCTGTGGCCGGCCGGGGGGTGTCGCCGTCCGGTGGCGTCCGGTACGGCGCGGCGGGGCGGGGGAGCCGCGCACCGGCCTTTCCGAGCGGATCCGCGCCAAATCTGGAGGGGGCCCGGGACTCGCGCCGCCCGGTGTGGTGCCGAGGCGATCCCGATCCCACTTCTGGCATACTACGAGCGGTCAGCTACTTGATGCTACCGCTGTTCGCGTCATGTGCATGGGAACGGAGCAGATTCTGTTGCGCACATACGGGAGATACGTTTTTGTTTTTGATGGTCTCGTTTTGAACTAGGTACGGCACATTACTATGAGAGCACGTAGAGATGAGGTCCAAAGTCATTCCCCCTCTCCCTCACGCACACTCAAAATATTCCCTTTCTTCTTCCATCCACGCCATTATAAACTCGTATCTAATCCCCTATCCTTGAATCATCTCGAGTCCCTTTCTAACTGAATAAGCACATACTAAGAAATTGAAACAACGATTGTAAACGGCAAGGAGGCAAAACAAGTACACAAAGCAAGTACACCTCTCTTTTTTCATGTTAAGAAAAGAGATCCGTGTATCGAAAAAATACAAAGCACCAAATGGTGTTGGGAACAACTATTTACACTTGTCAGGGACAGCCATGAGGGGTCCCCTAACTAAGGGGAAAACCACCCTCTTAAAATGCAAATCGCAAAGACGCCTTATAAACCAGCCACAGTCTAAAACACATACGAAGCCCACGGCCTGCCACAGCCCAGCGGCCCCCGCGGCCCATTAGACAAGGGCACCAACCGCCCTCGAGCCAACCCCCGCCTCGCTCGAGGGTCGGACGACGTGCGAGCGAACCTCCGCTTCGCTCGAGGGTTCAGCACCCCTCGAGCGGATTTCCTCCTCGCTCGAGGGGCCAGCGCCCCTCGAGCGGATCTCCACCTCGCTCGAGACTCTCCCTCGGCCCGCGGTACCTCACCTGCTCCTCCCGACAGGGGCATTAATTGCCCCATCACAACGCAGGCGCCACGGTCAAAAGACGAATCCTCGCCACGCCAATCCCTGACGCCGCCCGGGAATCCGGCCCCGGCACCGTGCGGGCGGTCCGCCGCTGTGCGGCCATCCCCGGCGCTGTGCAAGCGCTGTGCGGAGAGGCCGGGGTCATTTCAAGTCACTGTGCCATCTGCTCCCGTCCTTCCTCCACGCTGTGCCCCTCGAAGGGGCATGGGGACACCCTCGAAGAGTGTACGGCCGCCGACCTGGCGCCTGATCAGGGCGGCGCCGTGACGCAGGGTGAGCGGAGCACGTCCCTTCCGTCACCTCCGGCCCTGTGCGGCCATCTCCGGCCCTGTGCAGCCATCCCCGGCCCTGTGCGGCCATCCCCGGCGCTGTGGAACCATACCCGACACTGTGCAGCCCTGTACCGACGGGACATCGCCGCGCCGTCTCCTGTGCAACCAGAGCTCGCCCATCATCAAGACCCTCGAGCTGGCGTACGGACGACGACCAGACGCGGGCGCCGGTCAAGACTACCCTCGAAGTCATCCCTGCACAAGCATAGGAGCCGCCACGTCGCCCGCGGAAGTCGGGATTCACCATCAAGCCGCCCCAGAGGCAAGGATCCGCCAGGACAACCATCACGCCACCAGCACTGTACACCGGCACAGCAGCCCTGTACAAAACACCGTGCAGCACGTTTGTAAACCGCCTCCCCTTGGCCTATAAAAGGAGGAGGCGGCCGCCCAGCTACGGGCATCGCTTTTCATTCGCACTCACCCGCATACGTACCTCCCCTGATATTGGCACTTTGCCTCAATCATTTAGCAGGGACTTGGAGGCTTTTCCTCCTCTCCCGCCTTGCATGTAGCCCCCCTCTACAGGCACCACCGGTGCAACGTAATACAGCGCACACGCGCAATCTGCTGGACGTACGGCCCTGTGGCCGGAACCAGGATAAACCCGTGCCCCCGTGTTGCTTAGCACCAACCATCGAGAGGCTGATCACAGCGTATCTTACTAGTTAGTGTCGGGACTAATCCTAACACCGACAGTTGGCGTGCCAGGTAGGGGAATTCGCGCTGTGATCGATCCCTCACAAGCATTCTTGATGGTGATCCGCACCGAGATGACGTCCTAGAGGTACGCGATGGGGAGTTCCGACCCCTTCCCAGCCGGATTCGAAATCTGGTTCGGGAGCCTGAACTTCCAAGCAACAGGGAACGACTACCTCATGCGCCTCACCAACCGACACGAGCTCCACCCCTGGCGTTCGACCGGGCCAGGCCCGGTGCCCACCCCACCAGCGCCAGTAGCTCCGGCACCAGCACCAGCGGCAGCAGCGGCCGCCTCAACCTCCCAACGCCGGAGACGCTCGGGCCAGCGCTCGCGCCAGGCGCGCATGGAACGGCGCCGGGCAGCGCGCGCTGCAGCGCGGAGGGACACGACGCCGCCTCCTGTGGGGGAAAGCGCGGCCGCGGGGCTGCAGTTTCCTCACGGGATGCGCAACTCAGCTGCGACTTACGCTTCGTCGGTCAGCACGGACGTGGCCGCCTACTAGGACCTCCCGGGTCATCACCTGCTGTCGATCCGGAACCTCATCGCGACCACCAATGACGAGTCGTACCACGGTTCGGCCAGCGAGCTACCTCCCGCGACTCTACACGGGATGACGGAGTGGGACTTCTCCGGCGCACCAGACCCCGTCACATTCCAATGGTTCCTCGACGCCACGGACTACTGGTTCGGTTACTCCGACGATTCCAGCGAGGGGAGCTATGACCCCACGCGCGAGTGCTTCGTTGTGGCCATCAACGAGCACGCCGACTGAGCAGGCGGAGCAGGCGACGGAGATGCCCCCCATGACCCCGTGCCAAACCCGCCGCCGGCACCACCGCCGGCGGGCAATGCAGACATCACTGCACAGCTGGCTCAGGCCCGCGAGCTGGAGGCTAAGCCCGCGGAGGAGTACCGGCAAGTGCGGCTACTGCGTGCCACCATCGCGGGCGAGGCCTCAGCGCGCGGCGAATGCGCCCGAGAGGCGG
This sequence comes from Cenchrus fungigraminus, assembly GCA_036936925.1. Classification (NCBI taxonomy): domain Eukaryota; kingdom Viridiplantae; phylum Streptophyta; class Magnoliopsida; order Poales; family Poaceae; genus Cenchrus; species Cenchrus fungigraminus. The sequence goes on along the minus strand of CM072778.1, from coordinate 39,221,196 downwards.
GACGGCAGGCCCGCGACCGCATCAACGCTGACTTCAACGTGGACGACCCACAAACGCCACCCCGAGCTAGCCAAAAGCTCATCGCGGTGGTGACGCTGCTCCGGGCCATGCCCGAGCCATCGACGCCAGAGGCACGACGCAGGCCCTCATCGAGCAGGCCGCCGTACAGCAGTCGAAAGCTCCGCGTCCCGCATGTGCAACTAGTCCAGCGCACGGGCTGGTGGCGGCGCGCAGGACCAGGAGGCATCGGTTCACGCCCTGCAAGGGGGCGCGGCGGGCCAGCCGGCAAACCAAGGCAGGACGCCTGTCAGGGAGCGGATTCTTGACACGCGCGGCCAAGCCCACGACAGGGACGCCCGCAATGTCCTGAACTCCAAAAGGAGGGAGGACGTGGCGGCGCGGGTGGCGCGGGGCTACCACCCTCGACGTGGTGGCCGGTACGATAGCCAGGAGAATCGGTCTCCAACGCAGGAACCCCCGGGAACCCGAGTGTTCAGCCGGGAGATCCGCACGGCGAACATCCCCCAGCGCTTCCGCCAGCCCACCACCATCGTTAAGTACTCGGGAGAGACAGACCCTCGGGTATGGCTCAACGATTACCGCCTGGCTTGCCAGTTGGGCGGCGCCACCGACGACGCCATGATCATCCGCAACCTACCGCTGCACCTTGCGGATTCCGCTCGGACATGGCTCGAGCACCTACCCACCAGCCAGATCCACAACTGGGACGACCTGGTTCGCACCTTCGTGGGGAACTTCCAGGGCACATACGTGCGTCCTGGGAACTCCTGCGACCTGCAAGGGTGCACCCAGAAATCCGGCGATTCCCTCAGGGACTTCATCCGGCACTTCTCGAAGCGCTGCATCGAGCTTCCGAGCGTCGCCCAGTCCGAGATCGTGCACGCCTTCCTCGAGGGCACGACCTGCCGGGACCTGGTGCGTGAGCTTGGGAGGAGCCTGCCGGTAGACTCCAACGAGCTGTTCGACATCGCCACCAGCTTCGCCTCTAGAGAAGAGGCAGTTGGGGCAATCTTCGACGGCAAGAAAGGCAAACGCGCGAAGGACGCGCCCGCAGAGGGCAGCAAGTCCAAGGACTCCACGAAGAAACAAAAAGCGGGGCAAGAAGGGCAAGAAGCCCCAGCGTGGCGCGCGCGCACAGGAGCACGGCGAGGACAACGACGAGGCCCTCACGGTTGATCCTGCGCGCAAGGGTCCTCGAGGCCCCCCTCGAGGGCTCGGCGTGTTCGATGACATGCTGAAGAAGCCCTGCTCGTACCACAAGACCCCGGTCACCCACACCCTCGAGCAATGCGATATGCTCAAGAAATACTACAGCCGCGTCACTGCGAAAGAAGACGAGGCCAAAAAGGATGGGGGCGACGGGGGTGCTGACGGTTTCCCCGCGGTGGAGAACGTCTTCCTCATCATCGGGGGACCGACGGTGGACATGTCCACCAGCCAGCGCAAGCGCGAACGACACGAGGTCCTTGCTGCGGATAGGGCCCCGCCATCCTTCCTCGACTGGTCGGAGAAGACCATTACCTTCAGCCGTGAGGATTACCCAATCCGCATCCCAAACCCGGGCCAGTACCCACTGGTTGTCGACCCCGTCATCGGCAACTCGCGATTCTCCAAGGTGTTGATGGACGGGGGCAGCAGCCTCAACATCCTGTACGCCCACACCTTACGGTTGATGGGGATCGGCCTAGACAAGCTACGACCTAGCACGACGCCGTTCCATGGCGTTGCGCCGGGCAAGCGCGTCCAGCCTCTCGGGCAGATCGACCTGCCCGTTTGGTTCGGCGCGCCGGACAACTTCCGCAAGGAGACCCTCACCTTCGAGGTGGTGGGGTTCAGGGGCGCGTACCACGCCATTCTCGGGCGTCCGTGCTACGCCAAGTTCATGGCGGTCCCGAACTACACTTACCTGAAGATGAAGATGCCGGGGCCAAAGGGCGTCATCACGGTGGGCTCGTCGATCGAGCACGCGTTCGACTGCGATGTCGAGTGCGTCAAGCACGCCGAGGCACTCGCGCTCGATGAGTCGCTGGTGGCGGACACGGAGAGGTTGGCCAACGAGGGCCTCGACTCCCCCGCCAAGCACGCCAGCAGCTTCGAGGCTGCCGAGCAAACCAAGGAGGTGCCCCTCGACCCTGCTGCCCCCGAGGGCAAGGCGTTGAGGATCAGTTCCACCCTCGATCCGAAATAGGAAGTGGTGCTCATCGACTTACTCCGCGCCAACGTAGACATCTTTGCGTGGAGCCCCTCGGATATGCCAGGCATTCCGAGGGAGGTCGCTGAGCACTCCCTTGACATCCTACCTCACTCCAGGGCTGTACAACAGCGCCTGCGACGCTTTGACGAAGAAAGGCGCCGGGCAATTGGAGCGGAGCTGCGGAAGCTCTTAGAGGCCAGATTCATCAAGGAAGTGTTCCACCCCGAGCGGCTAGCTAGTCCTGTACTAGTTAAGAAAAAGAATGGGAAGTGACGGATGTGCGTGGATTACACCAGTTTAAATAAAGCATGTCGCAAAGTTCCTTTTCCTTTGCCAGGAATCGATCAAATTGTATACTCTGCCGCGGGGTGTGAGCTCTTATGTTTCCTTGATGCCTATTCTGGTTACCACCAAATAAAGATGAAAAAGTCCGACCAGCTCGCGACTTCTTTTATCACACCATTCGGCATGTTTTGCTACGTAACGATGCCTTTTGATCTCCGAAATGCTGGGGCTACGTATCAGTGATGTATGCAACACGTTTTCGGAGATCACATCGGGCGGACTGTTGAGGCCTACGTAGATGACATAGTCGTCAAAACCAGGAAGGCAGATGACCTGGTTAACGATTTGCGCGCAACATTCGATTGCTTGCGAGCGAACGGGGTCAAGCTAAACCTCGAGAAATGCGTCTTTGGGGTGCCGCGCGGCATGCTACTGGGTTTCATCGTCTCCCAGTGAGGCATCGAGCCCAACCCCGAGAAGGTCTCAGGCCTGGAGCGGATGGGGCCAATCCGGGACCTAAGGGGGTGCAGAAGGTGCTGGGTTGCCTGGCAGCTTTGAGCCGCTTTATCTCAAGCCTCAGCGAGAAGGGCTTTACCCCTCTCCCGACTCCTGAAGAAGCACGAGCGTTTCTCCTGGACCGTCGAGGACCAGGAAGCCCTCGACAAGCTGAAGGCGACGCTCGCACACGCGCCGATCCTCACACCGCCCTAGGACGGCGAGCCTTTGTACCTCTACGTCGCGGCAGCCACCCAGGTGGTCAACGCGGTCATCATTGTGGAGAGAACGGAGGAGGGCCACGCCCTACCAGTCCAAAGGCCAGTGTACTACAACAGCGAGGTACTGTCCGAGACCAAGGCGCGATACCCATAGATCCAGAAGCTGCTTTACACGGGGGTGCTCGCGCGACGCAAGCTGCGGCACTACTTCGAGGCCCATCCAGTCACTATGGTCTCGTCTTTCCCCCCGGGAGAGATAGTCCGCAACCCGGATGCCTCGGGTAGGATCGCGAAGTGGTCAGTGGAGCTCATGGGTGAAACCCTCACCTACACGCCACGCAAGGCGATCAAATCGCAGATCTTGGCAGACTTCGTCGCTGAATGGACCGACACTCAGCTGCCCCCATTGCAGATCCAGGCTGAGTGTTGGACCCTGTACTTCGACGGGTCGGTGATGAAAACGGGCGCGGGCGCGGGCCTGCTCTTCATCTCGCCCCTCGGAGAACACATATGTTACGTGGTACGCCTGCATTTCTCTGCGTCAAACAATATGGCGGAGTACGAGGCCCTCCTCTGTGGCCTCCGCATCGCCATTGAGCTCGGCGTCAAGCGCCTCGACGTCAGGGGGGATTCGCAGCTGGTGATCGACCAGGTGATGAAAAACGCAAGCTGCCACAATGAGAAGATGGAGGCATACTGCAACGCCGTGCACGCACTCGAGGACAAGTTCTTCGGCATCGACCTTAACCACATCCTGCGCAAGTACAACGAGGATGCGGATGAACTGGCAAAGATCGCGTCGGGGCGGATCACCGTTCCCCCGGACATCTTTGCCTACGACCTCGCCAAACCCTCCGTCGACTTCGGCAAGGCAGCCCCGGACCCCGAAAAATCCTCGGGGGCTCCCTCGAGAACCACAGGCGCGGAGCCCATGGACGAGGACCCCTCGAACGAGGAATACGAGGTCTCCCTGCTCGAGGGATACGGGGCATACGAAGACGAGGCCATGGAGATCGATGGGGCTCCTTCCGCTGAGGACTGGCGGAGCAAGTACCTCGCCTAGATTGACCGAGGGGAGCTACCCTCAGTCCGAACCGAGGCAAGGCGCATCGCCAGAAAGGCAAAATCATTCACCATGATCGGCAGAGAGTTGTACAAGCACAGCGCCTCGGGGGTCCTGTAACGGTGCATCCCCATCCCCGAGGGACGCGAGCTGATTCGAGACATCCACGCGGGCGTATGCGGCCACCACGCGGCGCCACGAACCCTCGTGGGCAACACGTTCCGCCAAGGCTTTTACTGGCCCATGGCGGTCGTCGACGCCAGCGAGGTCGTGCGCACTTGCGAAGGATGCCAGTTCTACGCCCGCAAGACGCATCTTCTAGCTCACGCCCTCCAAACCATCCCCATCACATGGTCGTTCGCCGTGTGGGGGCTGGACCTTGTCGGGCCCCTGCGGAAGGCGCCCGGGGGCTTCACGCACTTGTTGGTCACAATCGACAAGTTCTCAAAGTGGATTGAGGCACACCCCATCACTAACCTCAGATCCGAGCAGGCTGTGCTATTCTTCACAGACATCGTCCACAGGTTCGGGGTGCCAAACTCCATCATCACCGACAACGGCACCCAATTCACCGGCAAGAAGTTCCTGGAGTTTTGCGACAGCTACCACATCCGTGTGGATTGGGCAGCCGTCGCACATCCACAGACCAACGCCCAAGTAGAAAGTGCGAACGGCATGATCCTACAAGGCCTTAAACCGAGGATCTTCAACAAACTGAACAAGTTTGGCCGAAAATGGGTCCAAGAGCTGCCGTTGGTCATTTGGAGCCTCAGGACTACCCCGAGTAGAGCCACGCCGTTCTTCCTCGTCTACGGCGCGGAGGCCATCCTCCCCACAGACTTGGAGTACGGGTCCCCCAGGCTCAAGGCCTATCAGGAAGGCCAGAACCAGTGAGATCGCGAAGACTCACTGGACCAGGCGGACGAGGCCCGTGATGTGGCGATGTTGCACTCGGCAAGATACCAGCAGTCACTCCAACGATATCAAGCCCAAAAGGTTCGACGTCGGGACTTCAGCGAGGGCGGCCTGGTGCTGAGGTTGCGACAGGACAACCGGGGTCGACACAAGTTGTCGCCGCCATGGGAAGGACCCTACGTCGTCGTCGAAGTGCTCAAGCCCGGCACGTACAAGCTTTCAAACGAGAAGGGCGAAGTCCTCACCAACGCTTGGAACATACAACAGCTACGTCCCTTCTACCCATAAATTTCCAAGCTTCCCTTGTACATTTCGCACTTGAAATTATAAATAAAAGGGCGACTCGGTTTTACCCTCACCCAGGGCCTCGATGTAAACCAAGTCCCCCTCGGGGGCTACGACGGGGGGTTCCCCCCGGAGTATCCCGACTTTTTTCGCAAAAATACGTTCTTTTCTTTCAAAAATGTTAAAGTGCTACGCCTCAAGCGTTTAGGAGAACACAGACCGAGCGTGAACTAACTAAGTCTAGCGCCGGCCGAGCCGTGGGACTGCCTACGCCTCCGAGAGGACAAGCATCCCCCTCGCTACTCTACGACTAAGTTGGCTCGTTAACGCGAATTCCCTGGTCAAAATTCTCCCAAAGGAGCGAGGAGAGCACAATAACATACGAAATGAAACTTATAAATAAAACTTGTGCATAACACGGCATATTATTTGTACAATAAACGGCGCTTGGCCAAAAAATCTAATAAAATTCTAACGGGCCTCGAGGTCTGAATCCTCAGGGAGCGCGGGGGCTTGGAGCGGCCGCAGCATCACCTTCAGCCACTTCAGGAAACAGGTCCACCTCGAACATGTCGGCAAGGACCGCGGCAGGCTCCGCCACGGAAGCGTCAACCACCCGGATGGCCTCAAGGTCAGCCTCATCACCCTCAATGCCTTCAGGAAGAACGTAACCATCCCGCATCAGGCCGAAGTCGAGAAGGTAGTGAGTCGAGGTCAACCCCAAAGTCTTCTGCACACCAAGTCGAAGGGCGCCGCGCAGGCGCTCGACGACCCGGCCGCCCAGAGACCACAGGCGACTCACTACTGAGCTACCTGAGGATTCACCCTCGGCCCCCTCGAGCTCTTGGCACACTGTTGGTATTTCTTAACCTCACCACTAGTGGCGCGTCTAGCGTGAGTGTGTAAGGAACACCTGGGTACACTGATGGGTGCGAACGAGTCCGCAAGCGCACGGATACACCGTTGTAACACTTCTCCCTCGGGAGTATTCCAAAGGGTATCGAATCCAAGGAACGGTCGGGGTACTCTACGAGTGACTTACCCAAGGACACAGGATCTCTGCTGAAGTAGGCGAGAGGTATGGTATCTCTTGTAGGTACTTGGTTCTAGGGGGGTGCAAGCTGCAAACGAGCTCGCTTCGGACACCGGACCCTCCTGGCTATAACAGTCGGTTCACGGCAAATGGTTGCCTACACCTGTATCCGAACGTGGGGGATTCCGAAAGGGTCCAACGGCTGTCACCACCGCGGCCTACCCCAAGACAAACGGTGCGATACAGGGCAATCGAAGGATAACCCGTAGTCCAGACACCGCGTCTGCACTACCGACTACTACTGTAGTACGGCTACGTCTGACGTCCCGTAGCAACACTACAGCACTCCGTAGAAATACGGAGCGACGACCCCGCGAGCACAGCTAGACCTTGCCCATCATGGAATCAAGACGATACAAAGAGATATGAATGACACTTTGGTCTAATTCAGATATGCGGGAGACTCACTATATTCTAATTGACTAGCAGCCATACAAACGGAATGCGGAATTAGTCATCTAGTCAACAAGATCAAAGGATCGTGTCACGAAGAACACGAGCCTCTAAATGATGAACAGATGAAGAACTCGAGAACACATCACCCATGTATAAATGCGACTTTAGTCTAATCGGAATATAACAAAATACCCACTTTAGTCTAAATTAAGAACAGTATCACTCACGAGGTACAAAGAGATGATGAACGAAGAACGGATCATCGCATCTCCCTTCTACTCACCCACACTCTCTCCTCTCTACCTAGCACTACCTAAGCTAGATCCTCCTCACACTCATACTCATGGTGGGATGAGGCTTCACCTCCACCAAGAGGGAATGAGAAGGAGGAGAGGAGGCTAAGGTAAGAAGTTGCCTTCAAGTGTGTTGTCCTATTCTTGCCCCCTCCCCTTCTATTTATAGGCGCGGGCACCGGCGTCAAGTGGAGCGAGACACCCCCGGGATGGCCTCTAGGACCAATGGGCGAACACCACGTGGGGCCCGAGATCAGCCGACCAAAGGTCGGTTCGGCCGATCCCAGGGTCGGCCGATCCCCACGTGGCCCGCCTTGGCTTGTGCTTTCTCTGAGCGGCTGACTGGTGGGCCCTGAGGTCGGTTCCCGGTGTACACATGTGTTGGCGGCGGTTTAGGCGCTCTGGTGGGCCCATGGATCCATGTGAAGTCCACGTGTCACGTTCTGATTCGTCGGGACTTGCCTCCCTTGGATTGGTGACATGGCTTGCATGCATGGCACCTGAGGTGGCATGGTTTGCATGCATGGCACCTGAGGTGGCAGCCACTCCTTGGTTGAGGTGACGTGGCATGAATCATAGAAGTGTGCTTTCTATTCATTTCTTATGCTAAACACCTGCATTCATCTTCATACAGCCACTTGTGGAAATTGTTAGTTTAAAGCCCTATTCTAGTGTGGATGCATGATTCTCATGTTGAAAAGCAGGGATTGACGGCCTTAAATTAGGTACTTAACAGCCGTCAACAACTCCCCCACACTTGCCCTTTGCTCGTCCCGAGCAATAGGGAAGAGATAGAGCGGGTTAAACCAAGGGTATGAAACATACATAAGAATTATTCCAGGTCATACCTTGATCTTGTGAACTTTGTGGAGTGGCTACCATGCCATCTTGGGTAGTTGATAAGGAGAATGACCATGAATCGAATCCCTCAGACGTCCGATGGTAAGCACTTGGGGTTTTCAAAAGATTTTCAAAGAAAAACATGCTTTGCCTCCTCCTTTGATTCTCTCGGATCGCTCAATGCGTATATGTCCTCACCTAGGCATGATTGCCTTAAATCCATCCTATTCTAGCAGGCTTATGTGGAGCTCAGGGTAGGATATGAATAGTAAGGCACACTTGCATTGAATGTATCGCAAAATCAAAAACTGGATCCAAAGAGTAAATCAAGTCATACAATCAGATCAAGAAGTGCACGTGTATGGATGTGGTGGATATGGTAAGGTGGACACTAGGCCCGGAATGGGTGCTAGTTATTACCATATCACTGAATGCGATGAATGACTCCAACACATGATTCTCTCTCTCATATGCATATAAAAAGTCTTATGAGAACATGGCTATCCTTTATATATATATATATATATATGTATATATGTATGTTTTTTTTGAATGAGGGACCTTCATGTGCCCCCTTTTTCTGTTTTTTTATTGATAGCCAGGCCTCTTTTACGAAGTGCTTGGAGAGAGAGAAACCGATGCATCGATGGAGCATTTATGTTTGTAGATGGACGAGCGGTACAATGCCATCTTCAAGTATAGAAGCATAGCAAGGGGAAAGTGATGGTGTGCACATGAATCTTGATCATGAAAGTATGAAAAGAATTCTCACTAGGATCACAGGTTTTGACAAGGCTCAATGCAACAACAAGCAGCATATGAGTATAAGGTTTTTAAGCAACGAATATCATATGGCTTTGGTAGGACTGGAACATATCAAAGAGGAGCTGCAAGAGCGTTTTTTTTAAATAAACCCAAGAACTTAAACCTTCAGAGCTAAGATCATGTCATCAGGCCATATCTCTCTTGTCAACCACTTAGATGAACATTTAGTCCTTATAAAGATTTGGTTCACAAGCCTCAAGAGTAAAAACGAGGAACAAAACTTATGTATGTCAACCTGAGGTACGGAGTAAGCATCACCTTGAATTTCTCGAGTTTGTTTATACGGGTTTTTATAAAAGAGCATAACGAACTCAAGAATCATGGATAACTGAGGTAGAGATGCAAACCAGCACTAGTTGTTGATACAGATCGGACGGGGTTTTCGTGATGTGCAAGAACGCCTCTCCGTCCAGGTTCTCTAGGCGTTAGTGGTCGTACGCGCTGTGCGAGTGTAGCGTGGGTGCAAAAGTCCTTCATGTTCGTGTTTGGAGAGTGCGACTCTCCCCCACACTATCTTGTACCTGGGTGTGGTTCTTCAAGGCAAAACAAAAAAAAACAAAAACAAACGACACACATGCGACTCGACCGGGTTATATGACCGGTGGAGCCAAATTATTTGATTCAAGTTCATAATGAAGTAGGCGCTTTACACATATGATGGAAATGAAAATTGAAAGGGAAGCAAACATGGAAGGAAATAAACTAAACTGAACTAAGCGCCTATGAAAAATGAAGAATGGGCGTAGCCCTCTATTCCGCGAATAGGGCTTCCAAACCCTCTGCCTTGATTAGGCGCTGCAGCATAGCGTCCATCTCCCTACGGGTCTCGAGGAGAAGACGCCTGAGCTACCGATACTCTTCTCACTGCTTCTTCACAACCTTCACCAAGGCCTCATACTCGAGGTATACATCTTCCAATCTATCTGCCACCTTGCTTGTTTGGAGACTCCTTCTGTTAGGTAACGAAGCTAGGATATCCTCAAGTTCTGTTCCCAGCGCGGTGGGTATGGTTTTGGCACCCCGCAGCTGTCCTTCGGGGTCCTCACCCCAAAGATGCGAAACCTGGTCTGGGGCTGCAGAAACTCGTCCCAAACATCCTGCTCATACTTGTGGCAGAAAGGTTCACCACCCTTGCTAAAGAGCGATCCTATGTAGCGCTCTCCAGGCTTTAACGGTGGGCCTGGCCAGTCATCGTAGAGCACCTTCTTGCTTGAATCAGGGGCTGGTTTCTTCCCTAGGGTGGTAAATCAGGAATAATGACCAGCGAAAGTGGGGGGTGAAGATGAGCCGCGCCTAGCCGGGGACTCTATCGAGTCTCTAGTCGGGCTTCTCATCCTCCTCCCCCGTTCCGGAGTCATCATATCATCCTGAGATCCGTCCCATGGATGCAACTTATCGCTCCCTAGGTCGCTGAAGAAGAAGGACTTCTCCCCCTCGAAGGGGGACGAGGCCTTCATGCGACGAGGCTGTGCGTCCCGACTACTCATGACTGGTGATGTGGTGGCTGTGAGGAGGAAGGAGCAGGGGAGATGGAGTTCTGTGTGGCTCGAAATCCGTCACGCGGCGAGGAGAAGATCTCTGGAGGACGAAGGGAGGCACACGCGAAAGGGGAGAGGCGGCGGCACCCTTACTGGTCGGCCGAACCCATATGGGCCCCACTGAGCCTCCCCTTTGGCCTGTGGGTTCTAGCAAGGCTCACGGTCTCAGGGCCTGGTGTCCCGCAGATTTTGAGGTTTGAGGCTCCAGTAATGGCTAAGACAAGGTGTTGGGCATAAATGCTCTCACTCCTCTTTTAGCTTTACTTAAACCTCTTCCCGCATAAATAGCGCAACGTAGGGGGTTCACCTGGACCCTTATCTCTGGAAGCATGGCTCAAGAATGTTCAGACCCCAGATCAAGTGAGTGAGGTTCCATGGGTTGAACAAGCGTTCGAGCTTGTAAATCAAGAGTGACAAACTTGCTAGTTCGTTCTCTCCTTAGGTTGCTAAGGTTCTCACCCTCGCCAGTGTGAGGATGATACGTAAGCCAACCCAAGCTTCCAACGGGAGTGCAAAAAGATCGGGACACAACCACACTCCCGCAGGGCATCGATCAAGTCAAGGTGTCAGAATGATATTTATGCCTACTGAACTCGATCGGCATCGGTCTTAGCTAAGCTCATGATGATGAGATATGTTGCTCAACTGGATCGATATAAAATCGTGCTTTCCGAGGCCAGAAGTATAGGGACTTGTGATCCTGCGGCCAGTGTCTTGACCTGACCTTTGGTGTGGCGGCACCTCAGGTTGGGCCCTGACAAAAAGCACAAAATATCAATCGTAACCTCTCCCGGAAAGTCGTAGCCGAAGTCGAGATAGTCGTTCTCGCCAGGAACAACCACCCTTCTTTGATTACTCCTTTCCTCCTTCCTCCGAGACTAAGTCTCGAAGGTTGGGTTTTTAAGAGAAGAAACGATAGGGGAACCTAAAGGCAGAACTCACACTAGGTGCTCTTTCCCATAGATTCCTGCTAGTCAAGAATGACATCTTCGACAAGAGCGTAGAGAAGGTTGGTATGTAGGCTCGAGCTCTCTCGAAGATGGATCTAGGCAACTCATTACCACGGTTGGCTACCTCGATGCTCAGGACGGGCGGGGAGCTGAAATCCCGGAGTTTTTCTAGAATTTCCTTTCCTCGCTCCGGCTCTAAGAACACAAAGGCGCCTCCCGACATGGCATCAAGAGTCATGCCACTGTTCCTTAGCAAACCAAGCCGGAAATGTTGCAAGAGCACCAGGTCTGGCAGATCAAGGACTGGGCATGATTCAGCCATAGAGGCAAAATGATGCCATGCCATGCCTAGGGACTCCTTCTCTCTCTGTTGGAAACTGAGGATCGCCATTCTTAAAGAAATGATACGCCTCAACTGAAAGAATCGGGTGCAGAAAGCTGCTCTCAATGCTCCCCAATTGAGGTGATCATGCCCAAAATAACGGTACCAAGTTCTTGCTCCTCCTGAAAGGGAGAACGGGAACAAGTTCCTCCTAAGAACACCCTATGCTGCCCCGGTCTTACCCTGGGTAGAGCACAGTTGTTCAATGTCTCTCACATGGGAGTAGGGATTTTCATGACTTTCCCCTGAGAAGGAATTGTTCTCAACTAGCTTAATGAGGGATGGGTGAACCATACAGGGTGTTAAGGAGGCGGGTCGCCTCCATAAGGATGATTCTATTAGTTCACTCATAATGAGCGGAAGGTGTGTACAAGGATAACCTTCCTGGGATAACGGGGGTAGAGGTAGAAACAAAAAGGAAAACAAAAAGATACGAGGATAGTCGGGTTCGTAGATTCTCGACAACCGTTCCCCGGCAACGGCACCAGAAATGCTTGTTGGTATTTCTTAACCTCACCACTAGTGGCGCGTCTAGCGTGAGTGTGTAAGGAACACCCGGGTACACTGATGGGTGCGAACGAGTCCGCAAGCGCACGGATACACCGTTGTAGCACTTCTCCCTCGGGAGTATTCCAAAGGGTATCGAATCCAAGGAACGGTCGGGGTACTCTACGAGCGACTTACCCAAGGACACAGGATCTCTGCTGAAGTAGGCGAGAGGTATGGTATCTCTTGTAGGTACTTGGTTCTAGGGGGTGCAAGCTGCAAAGGATCTCGCTTCGGACACCGGACCCTCCTGGCTATAACAGTCGGTTCACGGCAAATGGTTGCCTACACCTGTATCCGAACGTGGGGTATTCCGAAAGGGTCCAACGGCTGTCACTACCGCGGCCTACCCCAAGACAAACCGTGGGATACAGGGCAATCGAAGGATAACCCGTAGTCCAGACACCGCGTCTGCACTACCGACTACTACTGTAGTACGGCTACGTCTGACGTCCCGTAGCAACACTACAGCACTCCGTAGGAATACAGAGCGACGAACCCGTGAGCACAGCTAGACCTTGCCCATCACGGAATCAAGAGGATACAAAGAGATATGAATGACACTTTGGTCTAATTCAGATATGCGGGAGACTCACTATATTCTAATTGACTAGCAGCCATACAAACGGAATGCAGAATTATTCATCTAGTCAACCAAATCAAAGGATCGTGTCACGAAGAACACGAGGCTCTAAATGATGAACGGATGAAGAACTCGAGAACACATCACCCATGTATAAATGCGACTTTAGTCTAATCAGAATATAACGAAATACCAACTTTAGTCTAAATGAAGAACAGTATCACTCACGAGGTACAAAGAGATGATGAACGAAGAACGGATCATCGCATCTCCCTTCTACTCACCCACACTCTCTCCTCTTTACCTAGCACTACCTAAGCTAGATCCTCCTCACACTCATACTCATGGTGGGATGAGGCTTCACCTCCACCAAGAGGGAATGAGAAGGAGGAGAGGAGGCTAAGGTAAGAAGTTGCCTTCAAGTGTGTTGTCCTATTCTTGCCCCCCTCCCCTTCTATTTATAGGCGCGGGCACTGGCGTCAAGTGGAGCGAGACACCCCGGGGATGGACTCTAGGACCAATGGGCGAACACCACGTGGAGGCCCAGGATCAGCCGACCAAAGGTCGGTTCGGCCGATCCCAGGGTCGGCCGATCCCCACGTGGCTCGCCTTGGCTTGTGCTTTCTCTGAGCGGCTGATTGGTGGGCCCTGAGGTCGGTTCCTGGTGTACACATGTGTTGGCGGCGGTTTAGGCGCTCTTGTGGGCCCATGGATCCATGTGAAGTCCACATGTCACGTTCTGATTCGTCGGGGCTTGCCTCCCTTGGATTGGTGACATGGCTTGCATGCATGGCACCTGAGGTGGCATGGTTTGCATGCATGGCACCTGAGGTGGCAGCCACTCCTGGGTTGAGGTCACGTGGCATGGATCATAGAAGTGTGCTTTCTCTTCATTTCTTATGCTAAACACCTGCATTCATCTTCATACAGCCACTTGTGGACATTGTTAGCTTAAAGCCCTATTCTAGTGTGGATGCATGATTCTCATGTTGAAAAGCAGGGATTGACGGCCTTAAATTAGGTACTTAACAGCCGTCAACACACACCTCGAGAGCGTCCGCCTCCAGATTCTTGAGCTCGCCTTGGGCCTCGTCATAGGCGACCTGGAGAGCCCGCATCTCCTCTGAAGGATCCGCCGAGCTCTTCTGCAGCTCTGCGGCACGAAAGCAAATATCAAGCCTCGAAAAGACTTAACTGAAATCAAAGCGGCTGGGGAACACGACTTACCCTCGGCCCGCATCATCTCGGTCTCGAGCGCGGCTCGCGTGGCGTCTGCATCTTTTTGCAGCTGGAGGATCGAGGCGTCCCACTCCTGAAGCGTGGACCTCGCCCCTTCGAGCTCTCCACGCGCGAGCTGGAGTTGAGACCGCGCCTCCTCGAGGGTAGCGCCCGCCTGCTCGGCCTCCTGGATCTTCTGCATGGCCTGAGAAAGCTGGGCTTGCGCCTCCTCGAGCGCCTTGCGCTCCCGCTCGAGCTGGGTTTGCGCCTCCGCGAGGGCCGTGTCTCTCAGCGCGAGCTGAGTGCGCCCCCTCGCGAGCGGTGCGCTCCTCCTGAAGCTGGCCCTCCACCACCAGCGTGTCACTCTTTACCTTAAGGGTGGTGGCGAGCCCCTCATCCTCTTGAGCCCGTTGCTCGGCCTGAGCAAGGCGCGCCTGCGCGTCTTCCAGCGCCATATGCTCACGCTCAGCACGGGCCTGCACCTCGGCAAGGGCGGCATCCCTCAGCGCGAGCTGAGACCTCACCTCGCCCAGTGCCGCGTGCTCCTGCTGAAGCTCCTCCTCTTTGCTCCGCAGCGCGGCGCCGAGCTGCTCGGCCTCCTTGGCCTTCTACTCCGCCGCAGCGTGATGAGCGTCGCGCTCCTCCTGCACACGGCGTAGGGCACCCTCCTTCAAGCTGGCGCTTGCTCGCACCTCGTACAACTCGTCGCGAAGACAATTCACCGCCGGGCCCAGGTGCTCGTTCTCCCGGAACAGCTCCTCCATCTTAGTGTGCAGGTCGGTGATGTAGGTGAGCTTTTCCCCTGCACCGTCCCGTAGCCGCTGCCAAGAGAGGAAAGGTGGAGAGACTCAGACAGGACACAAGCTGGAGCGGAAAAAAGAGCAAGAGATGACGTAACAAGCGCGCATACCTGGAAGAGCGGCGTCGCCTGGTTAGAGTGAAGCTCCGAGGCCTGGCGAAGCAGGTTCTGCACGTAGGCCCCGACCCCGAAGAACTTCCGCCTGTCGTCGAACTCCGCCGCCGCTCGGTGTACTGTCTCCCACGGAACCTCAGGCCGTTCGAGCCCGGTACACCACTTGCCGGGAAAGGCGCTGTCGTCGGGTTGGTGCGAGGAAGACGCATC
The DNA here is from genome assembly GCA_036936925.1 of Cenchrus fungigraminus. NCBI lineage: Eukaryota > Viridiplantae > Streptophyta > Magnoliopsida > Poales > Poaceae > Cenchrus > Cenchrus fungigraminus. The sequence goes on along the minus strand of CM072778.1, from coordinate 39,205,930 downwards.
GGCTCCCTGCGGGCCCCCAGGCCACGCCTGCGGCGCCCCAAGCGCAAACCTGAGCGTCGCATCCTCCCATATGTTGTCGTCCGCCACCGGGACCACGTCCTGGGCACGGGCCACGTCAACCACGGGCGGAACCTCCCTCGCACCCCCTGTTCGAGGGGCCTCACCCCTCGAACCATCCCTCGTCCCAGATCCGGCCGCACGGGCTCGCCCCTCCTCCTGCGAGGCGCCCTGCGATGTCATCGCCTGAGGGGACGACGCCGTCGGCGCCGCCGACCGCGACGTCCTCGCTAAGCGAGACCGCGCCATGGGGCTGCGTCGCGCGCCTCCGCCCTCAGCGCCTTGGCCGGCGCCAGCGCAGGTGCGATAAGGGCGCCAGTACGGCTGAGAAAAAGGGGAAGAAAAACATCAGTGACTCGATTGAACGCAATTACGCGAAATACGGTCGGCGCAAGGCTCACCGTCGGGTCGCCACCTGGCACTTTCGCTTCTTCGAGACCTTCGAGGGCGGCGCGCCCCCCCCCCACCGGGAGCGCCTACCCGTGGGGCGCCTTCACCAACTGACGCCGCGCCCGCCGCGGACGTGGGTGCGGCACGAGCCCGCACCGCCGATGGTGTGGGTTGGACAATAACCTCCTTGCCTTTGGCCCCCCGGGCCAAAGGCGCTTCTTCCTCCTCCTCCTCGTTCTCATCGGGGGACCAACCTCCGCCGAGCTCGCTGTCGCTGCTCGTATTCTCCGGGGTCGGCGGGAGAGAAAGACCCTCCTTCTCCCGCTGCACCCACACCTGGCTATGCGCCTCGTGGCGCTCCCGGCGCCGCTGCTGCCTCGCCTTCATTGCGTCCACCCTCGCCTTCACCTCCTACTGCCGCTCGCGGTTGGCGGCGTGGGAGAATCTGAACCGTAGGCACTCATCTCCATCTCCGGCTGCCATCGCCATAACCATCGAGCGTCAGTCGTCGAAACCAAAATCGACCCAACATTAACAAGATCAGCAAAGATTCCTTACAAGCTCGATGTACCCATCGTCAGGACACATCTTAGGCGACCACAACACTTCGTCAGGGTCGCACACCATCTTCTTGGTGTCCACTGCGCGCCTTGCCCTCTGGGCCGCGTACGTCGGGGCGAAGGGTTCGGCCAACAACCGCGAGCGTGCCAGTGCGTCAGGATCCGCGCCCTCCGCCATCTTGTAGATGGGGAGCGCCCTCTCCATGAGGGGGATCACCCGCCATCGATGGCACTGCACGAGGACAGGCGCCGCGGTCAACCCTGCCTGCGTCAAGGTCCGCAGGGCCTTCATGTAGGGCTCGAGCTTCATCCGCCGCACGGGGTCCGACACCCCGAGCACCCAGTTGAACGGGCGGCCGTCCAAAACCTTGCCGGTGTAGGGTGGAAGGCCGGCACCATCGTTGCGGAGGTAGAACCACTCTTTGTCCCAATCCGCGTTGTTGGTCGTCATGTTGCAGGCCGGGTAGACGCCGCTCCCGTTGTCCCGCAGCGCGAATGTGAGCCCGCCGGCGCGAACGGGCCGGCGCTTGCCCTTCGATCTGGTGGGCATCGTGAAGAGCTCGCCCCTGAAGAGGTGGAGCCACAGGTCCCACGAAACGGGGACACCCAGAAACCCCTCGCAGACGCCTACGAAGGTCGCCGCCTGCGAAATGGCGTTGGGGGCGAAGTTATGCAACTCCACACCGTAGTGGTAGCACAACCCTCGCATGAACTTGCTGGCAGGGGGGTTGAATCCCCGCTCGTGCACGCGAGCGAAGCTCACCACGTACCCCTCCGGGGGCTGCAGCTCCTGGTACCGCGCCGGCGGGATGATCCACGCCGGCCTGCTCGGGTCGGTGTTGGCCGTCAGCTGCCCACCGGTGACGAGCCCCTGGAGGGTGTGCGCGTCCATGTTGGACCGGCTCCACGGCCTGACCTCAAGGTACTCAACCATGGCGAACGCGGAGTGGGAAACAAGCGCGGAGGCGGAGAAAGCGAGTGGGCGCAAGCTCAGAGGGCGAGAGGAGGAAGAAGGCAAGTGCGGCGCGAGCAAATGGCTAAGGTAAAGTCCTCCCCTCCACTCCTTACATTATATAGAGTAGAAGGGGCGGAGGGATCGAACGGCCAGGGGCCGAGGCGGGCGGCCGTAGTTAATGCGATAGACATTGCCCGAGCCCCACTACCCCGAAATCACCGCACGCAAGCGCAGGCGCCATCATGACGGTGCGGTAAAAACGCGAACCGCCGCACGTCGCCTTGAACGGCCCGTTACTCCCGCAGCTCTGCCTGAAAAGGCGCGCCCATCACTCTCACGACACGCCACGTCGGCCACAACCGCTCGCAGGCGGTCAATCCTGCTCCACGACCGGAAATGAAAGGACGGCAGGAGCTCCTTCCAAGAGAAGGCAACCCCTGAAGTCCTACCAAACAGGGGTTCGAGGCCTGACCCCTCGAGAGGAACCCGGACGGGCGCTCGAGGGGGTCAGGGGTGCCCTCGAACACGCTTGCTCGAGACAGCCTTCGAAAGTGTGATTCGAGGGGCGCACGACGCCTTGCCCCGGAACTCTTACTGATCAGTGGTTCGAGACCCAGCCCGCTGAGGGTTCGATGGGTGCCGCAGATGCATCTCCTAATGAGACCTATACTAACCAGTGGTTCGAAGCGTGGCCCAACGAGGGTTCGACGGGTGCCACAGGTCTACAAAAGACGGGGACACGTGGCGTTCCCCGCAAGGCCCTACTGATCAGAAATTCGAGCCCTGACCTGCGGAAGGTTCAAACAGGCGTTTTAGATCAACAGAGTCAGGGACGACCAGGGCGTGCGCGACCGAGCCGATCCCCGAACGTGAAGTTCAGGGGCGCCCCATAGTTCGTGTTCAAGGCTAGACAAAGGCAGCTAGTCGAGGGAGAGCTTCCGCACCCTCGGTCCCTATCGAACGGGACCGAGCCCTACCTAGCAAACCTATGCGAGTGCTCTCATGGACGTGTCTCCGGACCACGAGCCGACCCTTATCGAACGGGGCACGGACGTCCACTTGAATCACCCGATAACAGCTCAACGAGGAATCCATGACTCGCGACCCGCTCAATGGGAAGCATGGACCCCCTCACCCCTCCTCCCTGCGGAAGGGCGGCGAGGGTCGCAAAATTAAGTCGAAGAGCTCACCCCGATCGCCCCTGTCTGGGCCCGGGCTCGGGGGCTCCTCGCACGGCTACACCCTCTGAGCGTGTCGCACAATTGTAGAAATCCGTGAAGGGTCGCCCCCCTCTATAAAAAGCAACGAGCAGAACCCTCTAAAGCTCGATCTAGATAAGGCTGACGATGTTCCGCACGCGTAGATCGCCAAGGCCGGCTAAAACAAACGCCTCACGGACCGGTCGCCCAACATAAAACCTTGCACGAGTGCACGCACTCCTCCAAAGCTTCGGGGGCTACACCCGCGGGTGCGCTAGCGCGCCCCCACGGAACGTTGCACATACTCAAGGGGTAGAAATGTCCTATCAGAAGCTTCCAGCCTTTGCGAAACTTTCCCACTGTTTCTGCAAAGGCTCGGGGGCTACTGTCGGGGATAGCCATAAGGGGTCCCCTAACTAAGGGGAAAACCACCCTCTTAAAATGCAAATCGCAAAGACGCCTTATAAACCAGCCACGACCTAAAACACATACGAAGCCCACGGCCTGCCACGGCCCAGCGGCTCCCGCGGCCCATTAGACAAGGGCACCAACCGCCCTCGAGCCAACCTCCGCCTTGCTCGAGGGTCGGACATCGCGCGAGCGAACCTCCGCTTCGCTCGAGGGTTCAGCACCCCTCGAGCAGATTTTCGCCTCGCTCGAGTGGCCAGCGCCCATCGAGCGGATCTCCGCCTCGCTCGAGACTCTCCCTCGGCCCGTGGTGCCTCACCTGCTCATCCCGACAGGGCATTAACCGCAGGCGCCATGGTCAAAAGGTGAATCCTCGCCACGCCGATCCCTGACGCCGCCCGGGAATCCGGCACCGGCACCGTGCGGCCGGTCCGCCGCTGTGCGGCCATCCCCGGCGCTGCGCAAGCGCTGTGCGGGCGCTGTGCGGAGAGGCCGGGGTCATTCAAGTCACTGTGCCGCCTGCTCCCGTCCTTCCTCCACGCCGTGCCCCTCGAAGGGGCATGGGGACACCCTCGAAGAGTGTACGGCCGCCGACCTGGCGCCTGATCAGGGCGGCGTCGTGACGCAGGGTGAGTGGAGCACGTCCCCTCCGTCACCTCCGGCCCTGTGCGGCCATCCCCGGCGCTGTGGAACCATTCCCGACACTGTGCATCCCTGTACCGACGGGACATCGCCACGCCGTCTCCTGTGCAACCAGAGCTCGCCCATCATCAAGACCCTCGAGCCGGCGTACAGACGACGACCAGACGCGGGCGCCGGTCAAGACTACCCTCGAAGTCATCCCTGCACATGCATAGGAGCCGCCACATCGCCCGCGGAAGCCGTGATTCACCATCAAGCCGCCCCAGAGGCAAGGATCCGCCAGGACAACCATCACGCCACCAGCACTGTACGCCAGCACAGCAGCCCTGCACAAAAACACCGCGCAGCACGTTTGTAAACCGCCTCCCCTTGTCCTATAAAAGGAGGAGGCGGCCACCTAGCTACGAGCATCGCTTTTCATTCGCACTCACCCGCATACGCACCTTCCCTGATATTGGCACTTTACCTCAATCATTTAGCAGGGACTTGGAGGCTTTTCCTCCTCTCCCGCCTTGCTTGTAGCCCCCTCTACAGGCACCACCGGTGCAACGCAATACAGTGCACACACGCAATCTGCTGGACGTACGACCCCGTGGCCGGAACCAGGATAAACCCGTGTCCCCGTGTTGCTTAGCACCAACCATCGAGAGGCTGTTAGTGTCGGGACTAATCCTAACACTGACAACACTCTAAAACTACTATCTTCTAGTTTGTTAAATTCATCAATGTTTAGTACCAAGCACACCGCCTCACACAGGCATCGATGGATCCGTAATTATTTGGCTACTACTTAGTACTTGTTCACACCAAAAAATAGCACGGTCCAAGATATGTGAGGTATTATAGGGTCGTTTTAACTTTATTAGATTCATAGACTTCATTATGCATTTAGATATACCCTATGTCTAGATGCATAATCTAGAAAAAAAAATCAAAACGACTTATAATTCGGAACAGAGAGTAGTTGATAATTTGACTACCGCTTCTATTGTTGAAGGTGCTTTAGCGGTTCAACGCACAACATTATCATAAAAAAGAATAATCTAATTTTTTTAAAAAAGCATGATCATTCAATGCAAAAGCACCTGGAGTCTATACAAAAACTATATGTTGATGACTTTGTCACATACCGTGGCAAGTTTTTCTAGCAGCTCAAGGAAAAGGCTGACGACAAAGTTAGGGTTTTAGGACCGCTAGGGGATCAGGGCTAGAGTTTCATGGAGAGTTTCGTGACATTGAATTTGCTGACATGGTGAAGAGAGAGAATGGAAGAGTTTCATAGGATGTGAAGAGAGTTTCATCCTCATGAAACTCCACTGAGAAAGTTACCTAGTTTTCAGTCTAGGTAACTGTGTCCATGAAACTTACAATGAGACTAGCCTTATAAAACTAATTACACAGATGTATGGGAAATTGCGAGACGAATCTATTATACCTAAGTATCCATCATTGAAGACTGTTTACCAGTATCACGATGTTGTCTAATCACGACGCAATTAAGCTCGTTAGATTCGTCTTGCGATTTGAGCTGGGGCTATGGAATGAGTTTTGTCATTAATCCATATATAATACTTCTAATTTTTTTTGACAGGAATCAGTAGGGGAGACCCCTACCCTATTTTTTTATATATATGTGAAAAAGATATTTACTGTCTGTATATTCGATGTGACATGTAGATAGTAGACTTTTTGGAACTAAATAAGGCCTTAGTATCAAACTAACAACTTATCGTTTGGAGTGCCTTCTAAGTTGTGGTGAGCGATTTCTTCTAAACTGTTGTGTAGCCAAATAATACTCTTTGCATCTCAAATTGTAGGTTGTTGTGATTTTTTAAGGTTTATAGATTTAACTATGCACTAGATATACACTATATCTAGATACATATTAAAATCTATGAATTTAGAAAGGTCTAATGACCCACCGAAGAAGGACGTAGGATAGCAAATGACGTGCCCTTAGGATTTTTTAATGACAAATCCTCTTCAATAGGCATTGAGTTCACTGCAGCTATACTTTCAAAAAAAAAAGTTCACTGCAGCTACGAACCAATATTATTTTTGATGACACGATACTCCTATTAATGATTATGTTTCTTTTTCTTCTTTCTTGGTACAAATAACGTACAATATTTTTCTCTTAAACAAATGCCGAACAGATTCAATTCACGTGCATATGTACTATTTTTTTTAAAAAAGAGAAGAGCATTACATTTCGGCTGGTTGGACCGTTGGGCACTTGGGCCCAATCTTGAGGATGGCCCGTTCGAAGTGTTCGCCTTTTCTTCTTTTTCTTCTTACGTATTATTTTTCTCTTAAAATAATTTTTTTTTGAAAAGAGCCACCCTGGCTCGGCCTTCTCTGGAGGCCAGGTGCGGTGCGGGGGCTCGAACCCCCGCCGGCTGCCTCCCACCCTTGGGAGCTTGCCACTAAGCCACATGCCTGTCCGCTTCTCTTAAAATAAATTAGTAGTACAAATTAATGTATATTTTTTTCTTCTCTAAGAAATCAGCTGTTACTATCGGCACAAGTCATTTGGAAATACAGATGCAAGCGGGGCGGGTTGCGGCTGCCCGCCCCGTGTCCGCACGCGCCGCAAGTCTTGTCGCGGGCATATGCGGCGGCCCGCATCATGCCGCTTCGCTTTTGCGGACGTTGCGGCGGCCCGCATGCATCCGCCAACCAGCTGTAGAGCGTGCTGACGCCATCGCGGGGACTGCGTGCGATGAGCGAGAACAGCCGCAGCTGTCGTAAGCTACCGCGAGGCGAGGTCGCATGCAGCGAATACAGGCACTTCTGCACGGCGACGATCCTAGCATTCACCATGACTTGCACGCTGTCACACCCAGTTTTAAAGGGAAAACCGAATGCATAGATCACGTGTGCGCCAGGATCAAGTTACACACACGCAATGACATTGTGAATACCAAAATCAGTGCCACACGAATAAAGAGTTATTACATGACCAAAGTCTTAAACGAATCATAAATAACGAGTTCTCGCAGCGGATAAAGATGTCCCCACAGGCAGCTGACTGAAGACACGCACACCTAGAACTCCTGGAAGTCACCGGGGTAGTCTTCAAATCTCTCCCAGTCTGAGCAGCAATCCGAGTATTGTGGATACAAGAAAATAGACAAGCATGAGCACGTGCCGTACTCAGCAAGGGGAAAACAACATAATATGCATGGCCATTTGGTGTTTGGCTAGGGTTCAAGCAGTTTAGCATTTTAGTTGGTCAAGTTTTATTAGCAGCATATTTACTAAAGAGTGTAAGTTTATACCAACCCGTAATTAATAAAACATAAGCATCATAAATAAAGATAGAACAACGATTTAACATTTAAGTTCCATAACTTAGTCATGTGAGGGTCCAGGCCGCTCATGACCGTGAGCACGGCTAATCGATTAGTTTTACACTCTGCAGAGGTTGTACACTTTCACCACAAGCAGCGTAAAAGCTCCGAAGAACTTTGAACCCAACCATGCGATGTTTGCAAGGCACCATACCACACTACCGAGGTGTGGTTGCATAGGGACGCTACATGGCCTTTACAAAGGTTCCCTAGCAAGTTATGACCCACAAGGTCCGGATCAGTTAGCAAGGTATAAAGTCCCCTAGCAGGTCAATACCCCACCATAAAAAGAATAACTCACCCAGCCCCCTGCTAGAGCGAGTCTATACCCCGCAGTACCGCCGATCCCTTGTCCTTATCAGGTAAGATCACCCCAAGCTAAAGTTCCTAATTACTAAGCCAAGACCATTGCCCGTTAGTTCTTGTGGTTGTACTGTTTTCCTGGGTGGTTCTCCATGTTCCGATTAACATAACAAAGGTGGTCTTGCAACAACATAATAACGGAACATAGAACATAAAGGTATCCATGTAGATTAATACCATCCCAGTTAAGCATGCTAAGCCATAGCTACCATCAATATTAATTTAATTAACCCGGTTACAAGGTAAGGGTAGCGAAAGACTAGGCATGATCCTTAATAGGTTCCCGTCAAGTTAATGCAAGCAGGAAAAGTAAATACAGTGAATTTAAATACATGTTATGTAGGACAAGTGGGTATGCATCAAGGGAGACTTGCCTTCAACAAGACTCTGCTGCTCAAACTCTGGCGCGTCTTGATCTTCAAAGCCTTCGAACGCTTCACTCTCTACGCTCCACAACATTCACATACAAGCATACAACAAGAATAAATGAGAAACAATCATCAAACAGTACTAACAGAATAAAACAGAGGCATAAAACTAATCTACGCTTCGAGACGATCGCGTGGACCTAAAGAACGCTAAAAACGGAGCTAAAACGACCAAGATATGCACTAACGAAGGTACATGGACTAATCTGTAAAGAAAACTAAAGAGTCTGGGCTTAAACGTAACGAAAGGACCTAACTGTAAAGAAACTCACTACTGCGGGAGGACCTATTTGTAAAAAGGAAAAGCTCAGGGGGTTTTCTACAAAAAGGCGAGGACCGGGTCGGGTTTGACCGGTATTGACCCCGGTCGGCAAGATTCGATCCGTTGGATCTAGATCCAACGGCTGGCACGGGCGGCGGCGGTTGACTCGGGTCAAATCGAGCAGAGATCGTCGGATCTCGATCCGACGGCTGCGGACGCACGCAAGCGCACGGCCGGCGGCGAGCGGCGGCGAACGGCGGCGAACTCGCCGGTGCGGCACGGGATCGAGCTGGGGTACTCGATTGGACGCGCGGACGACACCAGGGCGAAGCGCGTGCGACGGCGAAGCAACCTAGGGCGGCGCGGACGGCTAGGTCGCGGCGGGGACGGCGCGCGGCACGGCACGGTGGCGCAACGACAGCGAGCTCGTCTCGGCGACTCGGGACACGAGGATGCAAACAAGCGGCACCTGCAGGATCCTCACCTCCACGCGCAGCTCCTGGACGGCTTCACGACGGCGGGGAGGCGACGACGGCGAAGAACAGCGGCGGCGGCTTGCTAGGGTTTCGGCGGGCTCGGGCGGGGGTGCTCAGGGGCGGCTAGGGTTTTGGTGCCTCGGTTCAGGGGCGGCGGCTGCCTTAAATAGGCCAGGGGTTCGGCCTTGGCGTGCGGGCCAAGCTGCAGGGGCGACGCGGGGCGCGGTCGGACTCGTGCTCGAGTCCGGCTCGGCAACGACCCGAGGTGGGGGATGACAGGTGGCCCCCACCTGTCGGCGTCTGCGGAAGCGGGAGGCAGCGCGGGCTGCGGATGGCGCTGGGCCGGCGGTGCTGGGCTGAGGTGGGCCGAGGTGCGCGGCGCGGGGAAACCAGGCCGGGAAGAAGGAGGGGCGGCGGCGGACTTCTGCCTTGCTGGGCTGCACGCGAAGCCGGGCCGGAAGAGGGGAGGGGTTAAGGAAGAAAGAGAAAGGGTTTTGCATTTTCAGAAAAGACACAAACAAATGAATTCAAACTCGAATTTGAATTCAAACAACCAAAAGCAATGCGTCGGCATGAATGCAACAATAAATTCCTATAGTTCATTTATTTTATTTTAGAAAATCTTAAATGCCTAAAAGAAATTAAATGCAACCCTATGATCCTTAGGAGCATAAATAAAGGTTTCTAACAAATTTTATTCAAAACTCAAATTTGTAAAATTAGGGTGTTACAAATCCTACCCCCCTTAAGAAGAATCTCGTCCTCGAGATTCGGATAGATTGGCGAAAAGATCTGGAAATTCTGCTTTCAATTCATCCTCTCTTTCCCATGTGGCCTCATCCTCTGCGTGGTTACTCCACTGTACTTTGCACATCTTAATCACATTATTCCTAGTGACTCGTGTCATAGTATCCAAAATCCGAATAGGGTGTTCAACAATGGTGAGATCCTCCTTAATGTTTAGCTCATCCATAGGTAACGGCTTCTTGTCATGAGGATTGAAACCCTTTTTCAACTGAGAGATGTGGAACACATCATGTACATCTGCTAACTGATTTGGCAACTCCAACCTGTAAGCTACTTCTCCCACTCTCTCTAGGATCTTGAAAGGTCCAATAAATCGAGGTGACAACTTTCCCTTGACCTTGAATTGACGCAAACCTCTGATTGGTGATACCTTTAGATACACATAGTCTCCCTCCTGAAAGACTACGTCTCTCCTTTTCCCGTCTGCATAACTCTTTTGTCTAGACTGAGCGATCCTCAAGTTTTCTCTGATAACCTGAACTTGCTTTTCTGCCTCTCTAATGATATCAGCCCCAAACAACTGCCTTTCGCCTGTCTCACTCCAGTACAACGGAGTTCTACACTTTCTCCCATACAAAGCCTCAAATGGTGCCATCTTGAGACTAGCCTAGTAGCTGTTGTTATAAGAGAACTCAGCGTACGGCAAGCTCTTATCCCAACTACCACCATGCTTAAGCGCACATGCTCTCAGCATGTCCTCTAGGATCTGATTGGTCCTCTCTGTCTGTCCATCTGTCTGCGGGTGATAGGCTGAGCTGAAGTTCAACTTTGTATCCATAGACTCGTGTAGTTTCTCCCAGAAGCGAGATGTGAACTGGGTACCTCTGTCTGACACTATCTTCTTTGGCACACCATGCAAACACACAATCCTGGACATGTACAACTCTGCCAACTTAGCTCCTGTATAAGTGGTCTTTACCGGAATGAAATGAGCAACCTTGGTTAAACGATCCACAATGACCCATATTGAATCATAACCATCCCGGGTTCGAGGTAAACCCACAATGAAATCCATACCAATCTCTTCCCACTTCCACTCAGGTACCTTCAAAGGTTGAAGCAATCCAGCTGGCCTCTGGTGTTCAACCTTAACCCGATGGCAAGTGTCGCACAAAGCCACGTGTGCGGCCACATCCCTCTTCATACCGTACCACCAATACCTCTGCTTGAGATCCTGATACATCTTGGTACTGCCTGGATGGATAGAGTAGGCGGAATCGTGAGCTTCTCTCAAGATAGTCTCTCTGAGATCTCCCGCTTCTGGCACACATATCCGGTTTTTAAACCATACAGTTCCCTGATCATCCTCTGTGAAATCTGGGGCTTCTCCCTGTTTCATACTTTCCTTTATTCTCTGGATCCCAACATCTTCTAGCTGCCCTTTTCGTATCTCCTGCTCGAGTATAGACTGCACTTCCAAAGTCACTCCCTCTGTGTATGCAACGATCTCCAGGTTGAGTCTCTCAAACTCTTTTACCAACTCATCAGGAAGCTGGAAAACCATAGCCATGTTAGCATGACCCTTCTGACTCAAAGCATCAGCGACCAAATTCGCTTTACCGGGGTGGTAGTGAATTTCCAGATCATAGTCCTTGATCAACTCTAGCCAACGGCGCTGTCTCAGATTGAGATCCTTCTGAGTGAAGATGTACTTCAAGCTCTTGTGATCGGTGTAGATCTGGCACTTAGTTCCCATAACATAGTGCCTCCAAATCTTCAATGCGTGAACCACTGCTGCTAACTCAAGATCGTGAGTAGGATAGTTCAGCTCATGCTTCCTTAACTGTCGAGATGCGTAGGCTATAACGTGACCTTCCTGCATAAGCACACAACCCAGACCCTGTCGAGATGCATCACAATAGATATCAAAGCTCTTCTGCAGATCTGGCATCACTAGGACTGGTGCTGTGGTCAACCGCTTCTTCAACTCTTCAAAACTAGCCTGACATGCACTGGTCCACTTGAACTCTCTGTCCTTCTCTAGCAGTGAGGTGAGAGGCTTTACTATCTTGGAGAACCCTTCGATGAATCGACGATAGTAACCAGCGAGTCCCAGAAAACTCCTGATCTCAGACACGGTACGAGGAGGTTCCCATTTTAACACATCACTGACCTTGCTTGGATCTACCGCAATCCCTCCGTTGGTGATGATATGACCCAGAAAAGCCACTTCCTTAAGCCCGAACTCACACTTGCTGAACTTCGCATACAACTCATGCTCTCTCAGCTTCTGCAACACAAGCCTCAAATGCTCCTCATGCTCTTCTTCATTCTTGGAGTAGATCAAGATATCATCAATAAACACCACAACAAACTTGTCTAGATACTCCATAAAGATCTTGTTCATCAGATACATGAAGTAGGCAGGTGCATTGGTCAACCCAAAGGACATAACCGTATACTCATAAAGTCCATACCTCGTGGTGAACGCTGTCTTAGGAATATCTGAAGGCCTGATCTTCATCTGGTGATAACCGGATCGTAGGTCAATCTTAGAGAACACCTTGGCTCCTCTCATCTGATCAAACAAGTCCTCAATGCGGGGCAGAGGATACTTGTTCTTGATAGTAACATCATTAAGAGACCTGTAATCAACACACATCCTCTGTGTACCATCCTTCTTTCCCACAAAGATAACCGGTGCTCCCCAAGGTGATGAACTAGCACGTATGAACCCTTTACCCATTAACTCTTTAATCTGTGCTTTAAGCTCTTGTAACTGATCACTAGACATTCTATATGGACGTTTAGAGATAGGAGCAGTACCAGGCAATAGATCAATAACGAACTCAACGTCTCGGTCAGGGGGCATACCTGGTAACTCCTCAGGAAACACATCAGGGTAGTCACACACTACTCTTATGTCTTCTAAAGCCGTTCCATTGAGCTGATTCACTGCGCTGGCTATTGATGGTGGTGGATCTGCTGCAAACTCGATCCTTTCCCCGGCTGGACTAGTGAGAAGAACTGACCTCTTAGCACACTGAATCACCGCATCACACGCGGTCAACCATCCCATTCCCAGTATCACATCAATCCCTCTTGATTCCAGTATTATAAGATTAGCCCGGAAATCTCTGTCCAGAATCTTGAGACTGACATTGTCACACTTATATGATGCTTTCAATTCCCCCCTGGTGAACTAACTAGCATATGGCGAGACATGGGACTAATGGGTATGCTATGTTGAGCTACGAACTGAGATGTAATGAAAGAAGGGGATGCTCCAGAATCAAATAAAACTGAGGCGGGAGTGGAGTTAATTAGGAACATACCGAGCACTACTCTGGGGTTCTCCTGGGTGACTTCAGCATCAACATGCATCACCTTGCCACGTGCATAGCTCTGCTGTCCCTTGTTAGCCTGCGGGGTCTGGTTCCCATTCCTCATCTGCTGCATCTGCTGATTCTGCACTGGGGTGTTTGGAGGATTCCTCTTGGGGCACGCATTGGCATAGTGACCAAGCTCTCCACACTTGAAGCAAGTGGTGGTTGAAGGATTGGGAGGCGCAACGGACCTCACCGGTGTACCAACTGGAGCTCTCTGCTGACTCTGCTGGAAGGCGGGGCGTGGTGTCTGAGGGGCAGAACGCTGAAACTGCTGAGCAGACTGTTGGAACTGCTGTGCGGAACGTTGGGACTGCTGCTGCCCAAAGTTTCCACCAGGCCCTCCAAAGCGGAACGGGGTGTTCTGCTGTGGGTTAAAGCGTGGCCGAGAAACACTCCCAGACTGTCCCGAGCTGGTGGCCTTCCTCTTCAGCTCTCCAAGCTCCTTGCGCTTGTGCTCCAAGCGGATAGCATTGTCCACCAGTTGCTGGAACGTGGGGAAAGTGTGAGACATCAGCTGGTACTGAAGCGATCCGGCCAACCCATCCAGGAACAACTCCTGCTTCTTCCTGTCTTCAGCAACTTCCTCAGTCGCGTAGCGAGACAACTCAATGAACTTGTCTCTGTACTCAGCCACTGACATTCCCTCCTGCTTGAGGGAAAGGAACTCCTTCTTCTTGATCTTCATGACCCCTGAAGGTATGTGGTGGCTCCGGAAGTTGGTGGTGAACTCGTCCCAGGTGATAGTGTCTGGGGCGGTGTGAGCAGCGACATACGCATCCCACCAAGCGGATGCGGACCCCTGAAGTCGTCCTGCAGCATACAGGACCTTCTCTCTGTCATCGCACTGGCAGGTAGTGAGCATCTTCAGCACTGTCTTCAGCCAATCCTCAGCTTCAAGTGGATCAGCAGCATGAGTGAACACTGGGGGGTGGGGACTCATGAACTCCCGGTGCTTGTTGCGAGGCGCCGGCTGCTGCACCGGTGGGTTGTAGGCTTGAGCTTGCAGATTCGCCACAGTGTTGGTCAGGTTCTGGAGGAGTTGAGTCTGCGTCTCGATGAATTGCTGCATGGCGGGATCCATCTGCGCTTGCCGGGGTGCCCTGCCTTGTCGATTCACTGCTGGTTGATCGACTCCGGATCCTGACCTGGTTTTCACCATCTGAGTGTTAGGGACTTCACTTTAGGTGATTGTGCCAAGAGTTAAACCCAGAAAGATAAGATAACAAAGATATTCAGCTTTAGACAGATTCTGTTGGTTCCAAACAATCAGGTATAACTCTCAGCGTGGATAACAAAAGATTATGAACCTTTAACCAGTACTAGGTAATGAAATTACGGAACTTCTCCAACTGGAATCACCTGAATCGGAGTTCTGTAACTCTGGTTATCAATTAAACAAGTCAGATAGGTCAGCAGTGTTTAACAGATTCGAGGGGCTCCAATGTTTCAGGCATATCTCTCTGACTATACATCCTAAAATTCTGAATTTTGTACAGAAAATGAGTCACGAAATTTCTAAACTTCTTCAATTGGATTTACTGCGATCGGGGTTCTGTAGCCCGAGATAAAATTAAAACAGTGCAGCTGACTCAGAGAGCTGCGTGAACAGATTTGAAGCTTTTGTATTAAGGGTAAGATTTAAAGGAACACAAGGATTATGATAGATAAATTGATTGATATAGAAGGTTGACCCCCACAAACTTACTACTAAACCAATGTCGTTGTGGTCATCACTCCACAACACATTGCACTCAAACAAAAAATCCAGCTCAAACATTTAACACAAAACCAAGCATTCAACCACACTCCTAAACTAAGCACACTTTAACCGATCGTCTACTAGCGATTACAAAAGACCCTATTCTTAACTTAAGCCTAAGGACTATCTTCTTCTGGCATGGCATCCGTGCGGGCGTCGAGGGAGTCGTAGCGTGGCCTCTTGGGTGACGGAGAGGTACATGCTTCTGCAGCGTCATGAACCACTGGCTGCTCTCTGTTCTGCAGTGCAGCTTCCAAGGCACGCTTCTGCAACTCCAGAGTGAAGATCTGCTATTGAGCCGCGTACAGAGTGTTGTTGGTGTCATCCAACGCAGTATTAACAGCAGCTAGCAGTCCCCGGACGTTGTTCAGCGTTCCTTCATATGCTGGAGCTGGAGCGATGTAGGTTTTGGCTTCCCCACTTGCTCTGAAAGGTGTGTACCTGCAGTGGGTATCCTCCAACCTGTCACGCTCTTTGTGGGAGAGCACATAGAGTGCCCTCCGAGCTGCTTCCGCGATGCCAGCGTCCATAGTGGTCCTGTGAGCCACATCATGATGCTTGGAGATCTCCTTCACTCCCTGGAATGGAGCATACTCCTCCAGGATAGCAGCAACCTCCCAGTGGGGCTCGAACCATGGGTGAGTCCACAGCTCACAGTGGTAAGCAGGGGCCTTATCATAGCCCAAGCGAAGTACCATAGCTCGCAGGTGGTCAGCCATGGGAATGCCCACTCCATCAACCCTGTAGTGGTACACCTCCCAGATCACTTCCTCAGCTGCTTCATCTTCTGCTGGGCCTTGTTGTTCAGCTTGCTCTTGCACTCCTTCTGAGTTCACCTCCTCTGGATCCTCCTCATCATCTGACACAATGATGAGGACAGGGGCGGCTACTGGTGCAGCTTCCATCTCGATCTCTTCATCCGTGTCTCCGTCATGGAAGTCGTTGTACTCTTCCTGCGGAGCATACTGGTGGGTAGCACCAGCGTGTGAAGTCTTCAAACGGCGAACCATCTGTAAGTGCAGTGTAAAGTGGAATAGATGGTAAGACAAGAGGGGTGAGAGCTAAAAGCAAGCACAAGGTAAAGAATCAAGATTAACTCAAGGATGAGACAAAAGCAAGAGTATAAGATTATTAGAAACAAAGCAAGCATGTGATGAGAAAGGCTTCTATGATTATAAAATCCTTAAATTCGACCATTTCTATCTAGGCTAACGTCCTACAGTCAACACGGCTCTGGTACCACTCTGTCACACCCAGTTTTAAAGGCAAAACCGAATGCATAGATCACGTGTGCGCCAGGATCAAGTTACACACACGCAATGACATTGTGAATACCAAAATCAGTGCCACACGAATAAAGAGTTATTACATGACCAAAGTCTTAAACAAATCATAAATAACGAGTTCTCGCAGCGGATAAAGATGTCCCCACAGGCAGCTGACTGAAGACACGCACACCTAGAACTCCTGGAAGTCACCGGGGTAGTCTTCAAATCTCTCCCAGTCTGAGCAGCAATCCGAGTATTGTGGATACAAGAAAATAGACAAGCATGAGCACGTGCCGTACTCAGCAAGGGGAAAACAACATAATATGCATGGCCATTTGGTGTTTGGCTAGGGTTCAAGCAGTTTAGCATTTTAGTTGGTCAAGTTTTATTAGCAGCATATTTACTAAAGAGTGTAAGTTTATACCAACCCGTAATTAATAAAACATAAGCATCATAAATAAAGATAGAACAACGATTTAACATTTAAGTTCCATAACTTAGTCATGTGAGGGTCCAGGCCGCTCTTGACCGTGAGCACGGCTAATCGATTAGTTTTACACTCTGCAGAGGTTGTACACTTTCACCACAAGCAGCGTAAAAGCTCCGAAGAACTTTGAACCCAACCATGCGGTGTTTGCAAGGCACCATACCACACTACCGAGGTGTGGTTGCATAGGGACACTACATGGCCTTTACAAAGGTTCCCTAGCAAGTTATGACCCACAAGGTCCGGATCAGTTAGCAAGGTATAAAGTCCCCTAGCAGGTCAATACCCCACCATAAAAAGAATAACTCACCCAGCCCCCTGCTAGAGCGAGTCTATACCCCGCAGTACCGCCGATCCCTTGTCCTTATCAGGTAAGATCACCCCAAGCTAAAGTTCCTAATTACTAAGCCAAGACCATTGCCCGTTAGTTCTTGTGGTTGTACTGTTTTCCTGGGTGGTTCTCCATGTTCCGATTAACATAACAAAGGTGGTCTTGCAACAACATAATAACGGAACATAGAACATAAAGGTATCCATGTAGATTAATACCATCCCAGTTAAGCATGCTAAGCCATAGCTACCATCAATATTAATTTAATTAACCCGGTTACAAGGTAAGGGTAGCGAAAGACTAGGCATGATCCTTAATAGGTTCCCGTCAAGTTAATGCAAGCAGGAAAAGTAAATACAGTGAATTTAAATGCATGTTATGTAGGACAAGTGGGTATGCATCAAGGGAGACTTGCCTTCAACAAGACTCTGCTGCTCAAACTCTGGCGCGTCTTGATCTTCAAAGCCTTCGAACGCTTCACTCTCTACGCTCCACAACATTCACATACAAGCATACAACAAGAATAAATGAGAAACAATCATCAAACAGTACTAACAGAATAAAACAGATGCATAAAACTAATCTACGCTTCGAGACGATCGCGTGGACCTAAAGAACGCTAAAAACGGAGCTAAAACGACCAAGATATGCACTAACGAAGGTACATGGACTAATCTGTAAAGAAAACTAAAGAGTCTGGGCTTAAACGTAACGAAAGGACCTAACTGTAAAGAAACTCACTACTGCGGGAGGACCTATTTGTAAAAAGGAAAAGCTCAGGGGGTTTTCTGCAAAAAGGCGAGGACCGGGTCGGGTTTGACCGGTATTGACCCCGGTCGGCAAGATCCGATCCGTTGGATCTAGATCCAACGGCTGGCACGGGCGGCGGCGGTTGACTCAGGTCAAATCGAGCAGAGATCGTCGGATCTCGATCCGACGGCTGCGGACGCACGCAAGCGCACGGCCGGCGGCGAACGGCGGCGAACTCGCCGGTGCGGCACGGGATCGAGCTGGGGTACTCGATTGGACGCGCGGACGACACCAGGGCGAAGCGCGTGCGACGGCGAAGCAACCTAGGGCGGCGCGGACGGCTAGGTCGCGGCGGGGACGGCGCGCGGCACGGCGCGGTGGCGCAACGACGGCGAGCTCGTCTCGGCGACTCGGGACACGGGGATGCAAACAAGCGGCACCTGCAGGATCCTCACCTCCACGCGCAGCTCCTGGACGGCTTCACGACGGCGGGGAGGCGACGACGGCGAAGAACAGCGGCGGCGGCTTGCTAGGGTTTCGGCGGGCTCGGGCGGGGGTGCTCAGGGGCGGCTAGGGTTTTGGTGCCTCGGTTCAGGGGCGGCGGCTGCCTTAAATAGGCCAGGGGTTCGGCCTTGGCGTGCGGGCCAAGCTGCAGGGGCGACGCGGGGCGCGGTCGGACTCGTGCTCGAGTCCGGCTCGGCAACGACCCGAGGTGGGGGATGACAGGTGGCCCCCACCTGTCGGCGTCTGCGGAAGCGGGAGGCAGCGCGGGCTGCGGATGGCGCTGGGCCGGTGGTGCTGGGCTGAGGTGGGCCAAGGCGCGCGGCGCGGGGAAACCAGGCCGGGAAGAAGGAGGGGCGGCGGCGGACTTCTGCCTTGCTGGGCTGCACGCGAAGCCGGGCCGGAAGAGGGGAGGGGTTAAGGAAGAAAGAGAAAGGGTTTTGCATTTTCAGAAAAGACACAAACAAATGAATTCAAACTCGAATTTGAATTCAAACAACCAAAAGCAATGCGTCGGCATGAATGCAACAATAAATTCCTATAGTTCATTTATTTTATTTTAGAAAATCTTAAATGCCTAAAAGAAATTAAATGCAACCCTATGATCCTTAGGAGCATAAATAAAGGTTTCTAACAAATTTTATTCAAAACTCAAATTTGTAAAATTAGGGTGTTACACACGCTAGCTAGCGTCATGTTGGACGCTACCAGGTCGCCGGCCTGGCGCAGGGGCACCCGTGACGGCGGCGAGCTTGCTGCCGTGGCCTCGCCTGTGAGGATGAGCTTGCTATTGAGTACTGACATCTTGCCAGAGATGTTGTCGCCGGTGAAATCCTGAATGCTTGCTTGTTAGGGGTGCCATCGATGACGGACGACACGACCTGAACACGACCAGTGGAATCATGAATGCTTGCTTGTCATGGGTGCGATCGATGAACTGAATATTCTGGTTCTTCACGATCTTCATTCCATTGTGTAGCTACAGCTTGCCATACACATAAAGCAGGCAGCCGGATCGTTCGAGCTTCACCGTCCCTCCGCTAGTGATGTCGGGGTGCCACCGTCGGCGTCAGCCTATAGCAAATGTCTCAGGGGGGGTCGTTGAGGACATAGAAGGCTAGAAGCTCCTGTTAGACTTGCGATCGAACACCTTCCCTGCGTTCACCTCTCCTTGCGCCATCAACGGTTGACGGCTCAGGAGAGCAGCAGTCGCCGGCCACCGCCGCTCAGGTGCTTCTTCTGTGTGCTGGTGGGGATGCGGATGCAATTGTACGCTGCACCGTCCCGCTGCCGCCGGCGTCCGCTGATGTCGCGTGTTGCAAGCGAAGGGAGTGCGGGCTTGCGGCGCCGCCGCCGGGCACTGCGGGTAGAGCCGTGTTGTCCGCCTCCACGATGTGTTTTTGCGGCGCGGGCTGAGCGGGTTTGCGGCGCGAGCTGAGCCGGCGGGTTCGCGGCGGAGCCCGCCCCACTTGCATCCCTATTTGGAAAGAAGAAAAATCAGTAAGACACAGTTGAGTGACTTCGACTAGAGACGTCCCGGGGTCCGGTGCGCACGTAGCCTCCCGACCGTCCGACGGTGACGCGCTGCCTTCTTGGTCCACGCGTCGGGCGCACGGCTTCTTGGATCATCCAAATGCCGTCGCGTCGGGCTGTACTGCGGCCCCACCCCATCACCCCCGATTTTGACGCACCGGAGGAAACCCACATGCCCAGATGGACGGCCGCGATCGTCGCTCGCCACGATGCTGGGCCCACCACCGGTAGCATTAACGCGGAGGAGTCGGCTCGAGTAGGGATGGCAATGGGTCGGGTCGGGTGCGGGTGAAGCAAAACCCACCCATTATGACACCCACCACATTTAGCTACACCCACCCATTACCACACCCATAGGTGAATTTTCACACCCGCACCCACACCCGCTGGGCACCCACTGGGTATCGGGCACCCACTGGGTCCATCACAACATACGATATATATAAACGTGATGACATTATATGAAGTAATATAATAGGATAAAATCATTGAAGTCACAAATATATAGTTCTAACAAGCGAAACTTCTAACTTACTGTCACACCACATCACATAAACGTTTATAGTTCTACTAAAAAAGTAAATAGTCACTATGCTCAATACATCACATAAGTAAATATAGAATAAATACTTAAATCTAGACTTAAGATTGAAAACATCAAGTATATATTACAACATCAATCATCATAAATCTATAAAATATGTTTAGTATCTAGAAAAATAACAATATGAATTATTATTTTGGGCCCCATGGGTCACCCACGGGTTGAAATTTGCACCCGCACCCACACCCACTTAATACGGGTCGGGTCGGGTGTAGACCCATGGGTGAAATTTTACACCCACACCCGCACTCATTAGGTGTGAAACCCGTGAGCACCCGCACCCATGGGTCTGACTGCCATCCGTAGGCTCGAGCGAGCGAGCCTTGGAGGTTCCCGTTCCTCACGTGGGTGTTTTCCTCCGGGACCCGGCGCTGTGCTGATTACTGCTGAGGACGCCACCGCATCAAGGGACCTTTCACTGACGCGTGGGCCACTGTACCCACTGTCAGGGTGTGTTTGGCACGGCTCCGGCTGTGGCTGTGGCAGCTCCGGCTGTGGCTGTGTTGGTGAAGCGGATTCTGTGAGGGAGCTGAATCCGTTTTAGAAAAATGTTTGGCAAAACAGCTTCTCCCGGTGGATAAGAGGGTGAAATGTCCAAAATACCCTTCCTTTTTCTTTTATTTCTTCTTTTTTTCCTCTTATTTTTCTTTTACTTTTTTCCTTCTCATTTTTTCTCATTTTTATTTTTTCACCCTCCATTTATCTCCACCGCCGGCCACCCCTTATCCAATTCCCAGCCGGCCCACTTGCCTCCCTCGCGGCCTCGCCTGGAGCTCGCAGCTCCTCCTCCACCGCCCGTCCGCCTGCCAGCCACCACGTCCCCGATCCCGCCGGCGACCACACCTCCGCCCGCCGGCCGCATCGACTTGGAGTGCCTCCGGATCGAGGTCCTCCGACCCCCGCCGCACATCCCGGAGCCCGGCGGAGAGCTCGAGGAGGATGGGAGCGCCGGCCTGGGAGCTCGATCTGCACCGGCCGCCGCGAGGACGGGCGAGGCCGCCGCCGCGAGGAGCTGCATCAGCCGCCGCGAGGACGAGCGCAGCTGCCGCGCCGACCTCCTCCGTCCGCCTCTCTTCTCCGGCTGCCGGCGTGGGGGGCTCCGCCGACGGACACGCCGCGCCGCCGCCGACCACCTCCGCCGTCTCCACCACCTCCGGCTGTCGGCGCTCCCTCTTCCTCCGCCCCGCCCAGCAGCGGCCAACGGCCAACGGCCTCCTCCCCGCACGTGGGCCCCTCGAGGGCAAAGGGGAAAAGGAGAGGCGGAGCCGCCGGGGGAGGGGGGAAGCTACGTTTTTCGGCTCCCTCCCGCCCCAACCGCGCCAGAGAGCGCAAAACGCGGCGGCTCCTCGCCCGGAGCCGTTTTCGGCGAGCGTTTGGCACGGCTCCTCGCTCCGTGCGCGGAGCGGAGCGGGTGGGAGCCGTGCCAAACGGACCCTCAGTCAGTGAAAGCCGCTCCGGCTTCCATTTCCCTTTCCCCGGAGGGCGATGCCCCGGCTTCTGTTTTCACCGTGCCTGCCGCGCGGCCGCGGGGAATGGGAGTGTGGGACCCGGCGGGTACACGTCCGGGGCCCAGGCGCGGCAAGTTCGTGTCGCACTGTTGCGCGCCCGTCACGTTGCCAGGCCTCGGCCACACCACGTGGCAGCGCTGATAGCTGGCGTGTCATTTTCGGCGTCTTTCTTTTTCGCCCGCTAGCTCCCCCTTTCCCTCCCGAAAAGATCTATTTGCGCCGCTCACGCAAGCAGCAGCAGCAGCAAGGGCCAGCGCGTCTTGGCCACAAGTTTTTCAGGTGTAAATTGTGCAGCGCTACTGTTCATTACAGGCCGGTTAATTTAACTAACCGAACGGTGGCGATGTATTTTTTTTTGAAATGTGGCGATGTACGTATATTTCATGCTACATTTTTTGAAGGGTTTTCAGATGATTCTCAAACATCATGCATTTATATATTTGTAATGGAGGAAGTGTTAATCAAAACTACCAAATTCGTTATTAAAAATAATTGGTTTTTTGAGCACCATTAATAGGTTGATCGGACAGCAACATCTCGCCCAGAGCGTGGCACTGCGTCGAGCAAGCAACAGGGAACAGCATCATCCGTGAGAGGACATATGGCCTACTCCGTACGCACCATCGGCAGGCCAAACCTGACAAGCAAGGTGATGAACTGATGATAGCCAAGCCGTACGCCCACCCGACAGTGTACGCTTCCTCCCATCACTCCCATAGTCCCATAGTCCCATGAGTCCCATCCCTCCACCTCGCACTCACGGAGTCCGCTGCGTCCTCGGCCCCGCGGGGCCCCGCCTCGCTCGCTCCACGCGCCCCTCGCCACGCCTCGACACGCGCCCCCCCTAGCCACGCCGCTGCCGGGTGCTCGCGGCGGCGCACCCGATCCCCTTCCCCTCCGCGCGCGTCCCATTCCCACCGAGGCGGCCTCGACGACACCTGTCCCCCACGCACGGCACGGGAAGTGCACGTAGCTTTCCTCCCCTTCCCCCCCGTCTCTCCCTCCTTTCTGCCGGTAAACTCCGGGAGCCCCAGCAATTACCTTTAACCCAACGGCTGCGTGCCAAATCTCCCTCCGCAGCTCCGCTTCCCCCCTCCCAGGGTCGAGGGCGCGTGGTGCTCGCTCGCCCCAGCTTGCTTCGACGCCGCTACAGTATCCTTCCTTGCTTGCTCTTCCTCTCGAGGGGAGGGCGGTGTTGCCTGCCTGCCTGTGGACTCGGCGGTTCGGAGGACTTGGGTGGGACTCGGATCCGCGCCGCGCGGGGCGCCTGCCTCGGGAGCTGTGCCAGGCGAGGGCGCCGGGTTCGGGGCGCGGATCGGCGCAGCGCAGATCTGGAGGCACATGAGGAGGCGGCGGCGGAGGGGTAGCTGGAGCGATGCGGTGCTGCTGCGGCGGGGGAGGGCCTGAGCCGGCGTGGGAAGGTGATCCTGGAGGAGGTGGCGGCGGCGGCGGAGGTGGAGGCTGGAGGTGGGATGGAGGACGTCGTGGCGGTCGTGGCCCCGCTCGCCGCGCCGCCGGCGCCGGCGTTTAGCCCCGCCGCGGCGGGGCTCACGCTCATCGCCGCCGCGGCCGCGGACCCGATCGCGGCTGCGGCCGTCGCGGGGGCCATGGAGGGGGTCTCCGTGCCCCCGGTCAGGACGGCGTCGGCGGTGGAGGACGACGACGCGCTGCCGCCGGATGCGGAGGAAGGGGGAGAGGCGTCGGTGGCCGGGAGCCCGTGCTCGGTGGCCAGCGACTGCAGCAGCGTCGCGAGCGCCGACTTCGAAGGGGTCGGCCTGGGCTTCTTCGCCGCGGCGGACGGCGGCGGGCCCATGGTGTTCGAGGACTCGGCCGCGTCGGCGGCCACCGTTGAGGCCGAGACCAGGGTCGCGGCTGCCGGGAGGAGCGTATTCGCCGTCGACTGCGTGCCGCTGTGGGGGTACACGTCCATATGCGGCCGCAGGCCGGAGATGGAGGATGCTGTCGCCACGGTGCCGCGATTCTTTGACGTCCCACTATGGATGCTCACGGGTAATGCTGCGATCGATGGGCTCGATCCCATGACGTTCCGCCTACCTGCACATTTCTTTGGTGTGTATGACGGCCACGGTGGTGCGCAGGTATGCTCACAGTTCATCAATGCCTTTCTACTAACAGCCTGATTTTTGTTTCCCAACTTGGAACTGTATGTGCAAATCAAGCGGTTTGTTGTTGGTACACCTACATTGAGTGCATTTTCCTCAATTGACTATAGGTTGCAAATTACTGTCGGGAACGCCTCCATGTGGCGCTAGTGGAGCAGCTGAGCAGGATAGAGGGGACCGTGTGTGCAGCTAACTTGGGAGGCGTGGAGTTTAAGAAACAGTGGGAAAATGCTTTTGTCAATTGTTTCGCTAGAGTGGATGATGAGGTTGGGGGCAAGGCGAGCAGAGGAGGAGGTGGTGGCACAGGTACAAGTGATGCTGCCGCGGCAGTTGTGCCAGAACCTGTGGCACCTGAGACCGTGGGTTCGACGGCGGTGGTCGCTGTCATCTGCTCCTCACATATCATTGTCAGCAATTGCGGTGATTCAAGGGCTGTGCTTTGCCGTGGCAAGCAACCCGTGCCTCTTTCAGTAGATCATAAAGTAAGCTTGCTTGCGATGCTGCCCTTTTCTTTTTTGGCATGACCTTTTAGTTCACATGTCAATTGGATGTTGACTTCTATGCTCTCTGTTTGTGCTTTAGCCTAACAGGGAGGATGAGTATGCAAGGATTGAGGCAGAAGGTGGCAAGGTCATACAATGGAATGGTTATCGAGTTTTCGGTGTTCTTGCAATGTCACGATCAATTGGTATGCCTGTCCAGCACATTGCCTTACTGATATAATAGAAGTCACCATGGTACTGTACATTGTGAAAATGGAAAATTCAATAAATTTCTGTTAAAGAAGTACTACATGATTTACTAGTTCATCAACATATCTGTACCTCTTTAGGATTCGGTTACAGGGAAGTGCTGGTTATTTTTAATTTTTTTACATGGTGATTTACAATTCCTGTGTAATGGTTCACAAAAGCTCAGAAATACATTGAAAGACAGTTACGTAAAAGGTATCTATGCTTATTATGCATTCTACTCTGTTGTCCTAACAAAATCACAAAACCTATTTGGACAAATTAGCTGCCCGAGGTCATGTGTTATCTGGCGAAACACGAAGGTTATATGAGAGCTGATTTATTTTTGTTACTTGTTGTCAAATAGTTCCGTTTTTTTTTTGAATGAGCCACTATCTGTGTTTATTAAGTAGCAAGGAACGATTTTGTTCATGTTAGTGTTACTCAAAATGGTATATTACACAATTTTCATACTTACTATGCTTTCCGGCATTGTACTTTGTTTTTGTAAGTTCCAAGCACTGTATTCCCTAGAATTCTCAAATTCAAGGAACTCATTAAAAAGTGGATTGCGCCCTTTGTTATGTAGTACATGGCACTGAATTCAGATTCTATTGAAATAGTCATCATGCCTTGAGCATCCAAAGATTGGATCTTTGTTATGGAAGTCCTGTCTGCAAAGTAGCTTGTGCTCTGAAAATTCTGATTCTGACTCCACTAGTTGATTCTGTCTCAAGTTTCTATTGGCAAATAAAGATCAGAGGGTCCTACCACAGTCGAACCCAGTTGTTTTTTTAATTATATATATAGGAACACCAGTGTAGAGGAAAACAAATCCTACCTATCCTGAATCATCATGGCCCCCAATGGCTCGTGACCCTTAGTTGATTTCACACATGGTTGATAAGCACCAAGGCCTGGTAGTTGCTGCATAGTTTGGTCATGCCCGTTTGTATGCTCGCCTGAGTAGATAGGTGATAGGTCTGTTCTGTAATATGCTGAAACCGTTGGTTGTTTTGCGTGCCCGGGGGAAACTAGGCAGCTAGGTCATGGTCGCGAATGACTTTTTTTTTTCCGAAATAAGTCCCTTTTTGGATGTTCGTGTATTAGAGAACAGCACAAGGGGAATTTGTAAATCCTCGTATATTCTATATCCTTCTGCAAGGACAGTTTCTCGCACACCAGCCCTATTTACTTTCCAAAAATTTCACCAACTACCCGTCACATCAATCTTCGGACACTAATTAGGAGTATTAAATGTGGATTAATGACAAAACCCATTCCACAACCCCTACCTTAATTTTCGAGCCTAATTATGTCATGATTAGACAATGTTTTGCTACAATAACCAATCTCTAATGACGGATTAATTATACTTAATGGATTAATCTCGCGATTTCCAGTCCATTCGTGTAATAAGTTTTGTAATTAGTCTACGTTTAATACTCTTAATAGACCTTGAAGGAAACTCCAAAAATTTCTCCAAAAATTGCCACCGAACTAAACAGGTCTTGCTGCTTTGTGTTTTTGATGCAATTACTATTGAAAAAACTGCTTACTGATACCTTTTAGCTGGTTTTATAAAATCTAACAGTACCACTGAGCATGAATTTGTATAGGTACTCCGTATTCAAATATAGTTTTGGGGAATTTGCATAGGTATGCCTATGGACGCTTTGATTGGGTGCTTTCATTCCTTTTCTTTTTGAAATTTGAATCAAGCTCCTAATGAGATTCTATTAAACCAGCAATCAGACGGTTGTCTACGAGCGTTGTTTTTAAGCTCATATATGGCAGAAAACTCAAGATATGATCTCCTTTTTTGCCTGCTAAAAGTCAAGCTCTTTGCATGTCAGCATGCACTGAAGTGATAGCTATATCCTATATACGAGTAATTTGGGCTAAGTTAGGATTTTGGGTCTGGTATCCTCAAATCCAATATCTAAGTTTCCGGATGGATCATTAAATTTGTCATTATGGGGAGGCAAATTCAAACAGATGGTTCAATGCCTAAGGTTCTGGTCATATTTAGAGAGCTGAAGTTGCTTCCACTTCCACTTTGGGTGCCATCGCGCCCATAGCATGATGCATTCAGTTGGAGCTTCGGCAAGTTATTGGGTTGCTTCTGAACATCCTTGAGTACATTGATTTACGGTCATTCTTCACTTTACTGTTGTTCTTTAGTTATGGCTTGGTCACTAGTTTGATGTTTTAGTTTCTATGTATTTGTACAAGCATAGATCTTTGACCGTTGTGTAGCTAATTTATGAATTTGTCCACTATCTACCAACTTTAGCTTCGTGGAAGTGAGTGTGTATGTTACTAGGTTTCTTCAGTTAATTAGTGATAACCTCAGTTGAACCTTTTCTTTCCATTGAGATTACAACATTAGGTTACACTAAGTGAAGTACACTAGGCGTTGCGAGTCAAGTATTTTAAAATATGCGTATAGAACAATACTCTGAGCTTGCTAGTTTTTGTTGTTTTGTAACTATATATTTTTTATTTACTTTAATCAAGAAATCCAAGATACAGGACTTGCATGATACAATCTGAACATGGCTTCTATGTGTTGCAGGTGACAGATATCTGAAGCCATGGATAATTCCAGTCCCAGAGGTAACAATAGTTCCTAGGGCAAAGGATGATGAGTGTCTCGTTCTTGCTAGCGATGGCCTGTGGGACGTAATGTCAAACGAAGAGGTATGTGACATTGCCCGCAAGCGGATACTTCTGTGGCACAAAAAGAATGGGACAAGCTCATCATCAGCCCCACGGGTCGGTGATTTCGCAGACCCAGCTGCTCAAGCGGCTGCTGAATGCTTGTCAAAGCTTGCTCTTCAGAAGGGGAGCAAAGACAACATCACCATCGTTGTAGTTGACCTGAAAGCACAACGTAAGTTCAAGAGCAAAACCTAACCTTGGATGGCTTGATGAACAACTGCAGCAACAAGTTGGTAGGAACAACCTAGATTTGGAGAATCCAAATTTGGTCAGTGTTAGTTACTGCCGTAGTACATTACTTAGCCCAGTTTTTTCTTTTCTCAGTTTTTTTAAGCCATTTGGGCTGCCAAGGGCTGTATCCCCACGTATAGGGTTTATGTTTCCTGGTCGCGGTGATGGTCCTATTTTCCATTCTTCTTACTTTGTTGCCCTGTATTCTTTTTCTCAAGCTGGGCGTCCATGTATCTGGCAATATGTATATTTGAGCTTGTAGGGTACAAAAGAAACAAGTGTTATAAAGGGTTCTGTATCCTGCATGCCTGAATGTGAATCTGTCAATTGCATCAGCTGGTATAACGTCACTGTGCAGCCTGCTAATGTCATTGCTAGAGTACTCCCTCCGTTCCGAATTGTAAGTTGTTTTGGCTTTTTTAAGTTCATAGATATTATTATGTATCTAATGTATGTCTAGATTATATCTATGAACCTAGAAAAATTAAAACGACCTACAATTTGGAATGGATGGAGTACCTTTCATTCGGTGAATAGTGACCAATACACCAGTTGCAGCTAATCCATTCCATTCACAGGCTAGCGTTTGAGAATTCATCTAATATAATTATCGTATGGAAATGGGGTTCTTTCTCTTTTTTTCCACTAGAAAATGGTTATGTGGCTTCTGTTACTGAGCAACCAAAAACAAGCGAAGGCACCCCTTAGATTTTTATTTACTCAAATTTTGACCAATAATATTTATTCAATTAATTGCTTTGGTAAAGTGAAATGAGCACCTTGCTTGATTCTCGCAACCGGATTTGAGCACACAATAAGGTTACAGAAATTAAAAACACTTAAAACGCTAAGGTGCGCCAAGCAGGCTCCATTAACAATTCTACCGGGGTAGAGCGTTTGCGTTGGCCGTCCAGACCCTCGTTTTAATGTGATTGGTGGGTTTATATCAGAGTGCTACAACTGGATTCTACCGTCGTTAGGAGTTAAAAGTTACCTTGGCTATGGCTGTACTAACTTGCAGGCGGATGCAGAATCAGCAGAATGCATGCGTGCCTGCAAATTTCACTTCCTTGCTTGCTTCGAAGGTCGTGCCATCATGGCATAATGATATTGGCATGCCAACAAACAAAACATGCTGCTGAGGCTACTGCTAGGTTGCTCAATTCGTTTAGGTGCACGACTTCAGCAACCACATAGCTCCAGTACACTGTAAAGCCATACCAATAGCGTCAGCGAGAGTACACTTCGTCAGCCTGAATCCTTGCATTCAGTTTCACCAGAAAAATTACAATCCCAATGTCGTAAAGTCGACTCTATAGAGCTCTCTTTGTATTTACCAATTCCACAGATGCACAAAATTCTGACTTTGTCCCAAGGTCTATACTACAACGAATCCATTTGAATAGCTTTGTAGGGAGGAGCAAAAGGAAGCTGAAGTACTCGCTTGAATGGGCAGATACAGGATACAAGTCACTGAAGCATCTCTTGATCCAGAATCGACCAGCCAGATTTTCATCTGGTCTCCAGTCAAATGGGCCACGGCTTCCTTTGTATTAGATTCACCATATCTTGTTTTTGAGCCAAAAGAGAATGAACACCACCCCAATCACAATCGCAACAGGAGCATACTTCCGAATCAAGGCCTGGTATTTGAAACATTGCATGCCAAAGAAATGAAACTTTCAAAATCAACTTCTAGCTCTGGTACTCAACTAACAATGAACAAAGCAGATGAAAAACTGAACAGACACTATGTCACCAGTAAACTTAATCCAGTATTGAATCACAGTACACCATCAACAGTTTTAGTAACTAGAATAAGGCTAGTGCAATAGTTCTACGCAAATAACATGATCCGTTTAGTAAAATTATGTCACGTGCTGTTCAAGAAAAATCCAATAAGCAGTATATGTATCCGATGGAAAATGCTATACTCAGCTCAGCAGGCAAAGTGTGTAAGCCATGAATTGTATTATGCAACTGTAAATATGGAATACCTGCCGATTGAGGTCCTTTGCCTTATTTGCGTATACTCTCGTGTCAGATGTCAATCTACTTGACATTTCACTGACCTCTGCACAGGATGTAAATTTGCTATTAAATAATATTGGCAACCTTATGTAATGCAGTGAAAAGGAAAAAACAAGTAGGAACCATCAGAAAATGGCAGTTCAAAATGCAGTAATGCGTTCAGTCTAATAGGAAAGCAAAAAAGAAAGGGCTTTACAGAGACTTAAGAGGGAACATACTTCTACAAAAAGAAAACACCAATTTAAAGGAAAAAACACCTTGGTTAGACACAATTTGATTTTGGATTCATGTCACCGTGCATGATGAAACATTTGCGAGAAATGATAGGGGTCTTACGGTCTAGCTTTTCACCAACACCAAGCACCTCTTGAACATTGCGGGTCATAATTTGATGCACCTCATAGAGTTCATCATTCAGTTTTGCAAGGTTCCTTTGAGTTCTTGTATCCAAATATAGTTTCTTAGTCTTCTGGATGAATGTATCTAAACAGAAAAAAAAGCACACATGCTATCAAGCAGTACAATCTGAAGTAAGAATGAAAACAATGCTGGTGAGTGAACTCAGGAAATAGAATGAAAGCAACGCTGGCAAGTGAGGTCAGGAACCATACCAAACTTGATAAAAGCATACGGTCTGGCAGCAGTTTCTATTTGATTTCCGTTGACCCTCTCAAATTCATTTTTCAGATCTTCCAGGTACTGAAATGCAAGTTTCTTCGGATAAGAGCGGTCACACATAGTCAAATAACACACTCGGCCTTCAATGATGTAGCTACACATTTGAATTAAGGGAACCCATGATTTTCACAAAGCACCATAAGAGGAGAGAAACAAACAAACATGAGTACCAGAGTGCTGATTCGTGTCTTTCTTAATAGCTTCACAAACAACCAACTAATAAAAGTACAAGCTACAACAATTTAATAAAGGGGATATTGGTCTACGCAAGTAGCCTTGTTAGTAGCCATTTTTGCAGCAACAGGACACATATGCTTTTAATGTTTGACATAAGGGGTCTTTTTTAATGTTTCCAGGTTGTAAATTTTCTAGTTCTGTTTAGCTGATATATTGGTCATCACTCATCAGAATCAGAACTATATAAATGCAATGTGCAATGGCTTGATGCGCATCACATAAAGCATATGGCTTGTATGACATGCAGAAGCAAGCCTCAATCACTCAATCAGAATACAAAGACTATATGGCATAAGGATACTGGAAGTAGTATGCCCCTGTCTCAATTGACATCCGGGAAGCTTCATGATGTCCTTTTGACAAGTTCTTGAAAATGAGTTTAGCTTGCTGCTTGTAGAAATCAGCATCCTTCTGATCTCGCCCATCATCCAACCCTTCTGCCAGTGGAAGGCCATCAGTAACACGTGCTATCATTGTCAGCTTCACCATTGTGTCAAGAAAGCCAGAACCACTAAAAATATAGTATAAACCTACAAGTAAGCTGCAACAAAAAGAGAAAGAGATTGGGTAATTAAGAAGCAGATCCACTTCACTAAGTCAATTTTTTTGGAAATTATGTGTCAGCAGCAGATAGCAAAGCTAAATGGCATATCATACCACCCAATAAGTAATTCATGACATCTACAAGATCGATATCACAAAACACCAAGCCTAGAAAAATCAAGATCTCAAGTGCTCCTAGCTTCAGAACCAGTACTATCTTATAGCATAGAAACAAAAGACAGCACAGGTAACAATTCACATAAAAGAAATAAGCTAATATACCTCTCAAAAATGCATTAATCCAACCTAAATCTGTGGTCCTCGAAGACAGAACAGGTAACAACACACAATGCTTCATTTGAGATGTATATCAGAGTATTTGTTATATGTGCATTTGCTGAATCTTCTTCTGGTAGCTTACAAAGCCAATAGCCATGACACAAATGCAATTTTTCAGTTAAGGTGAAGCCAAATGAAATGAGAAGGGGAAGAACAAGACAGCAAGAAAAAAAAAAGATGCTCTAATTCATGTTTCCCATCACAGCTAATAAAACATGACCTACAGGTTTTCCCATCACTGAATCTTTCATGAGATGGCAATACAAGATTCTAGTAACATATAGGTATAAAAATGCATACCTTGTTGTGAAAGTACCGTAGATTAGTCCAGAGCTTACAAATATCGAATCAACTCAACAGGGTTGAATCCTTCCCTAGTAGTTACAATTTCCTCAATCTAGAGAAGAAATATGAGCAAGTAACAATAAATAAACCAAGTAGATAAATTCATAGTAGAAATCTTAAAGTAACACATTTCAGAAGTTTGCAAAACAACAAAAAATCCAGCAACGTGCATACGTTTGGCCATTTGCCTAACATCCAATTCTAAGTTCTTGTTGCAAACAAAGTAATATGCTTACTTTGTCAGTATAGAATAAAAGGTTAGTGAGTTAGTTAATTAATGGATGGCATGTTTACACTGATTGAGGCTAAGGAACAGCATCAGATCAGCACACAGCAATGATGCAATGAAATTCTGTACACACCAAAGGCTCTGGTTTAACTTTTTTGGGCTCATGCTACACGGAATGTGAAAGCCAATTAAGGCCATCACTGTTGAAAATAATCTGCACACACAAACCTAGCCACCTAGGTGTAACTTTGCTGCAATGTTGGACTAGCTCTATGATGCAATAGGCACCTTAATAAGTGACACATCACTATAGGAGGTGCTGGAATGTAAATTTTTGGTCCAAACGTCGAGTATTAGAATTGTGCACTTATTTCGGCTTCTTGTGCAATACATTTTTCTCAGAGCAAATATGCCATACAAATCTGCAGAAGATCTGCCGAACAGAGCCGTGGTTGAATTACAATGTAAACTTGGTACATTTATTGGAAAATGGTGTAAGTGTGGATGTTTAATCAACTTATGTTTGTTGAATTCTACAAATGAATTAGTTAGCAACATTCTTCATTGGACATGTTCCACAACAATAACTCCGGAATTCATATACAACAGTTTGGTTACTACGGTACATAAGAATAGTCAAACTCCTAGAAATTCCATAGCTACTATAATAAGTGTTGCCCACAAATTTGTTTCATAAATCCAAGAAAGATGTGGGGAGACCCTCCACACTTCAGCCTTGTTATGATAAAACAAATATCTAGATCTAGTCTAGAAACAACAAGTTTATAAGACTGAAAAGACAAAGCCATCTTGGCTGCTGATCACTTGGGAGTCACAGACGAATCTAACAAATTTAGATAAGAAGCATACGGATGAAGAACCATAGATCCAAGAAGGGGAGAAGGGATGGTATCAGACTTACCCCGTTGCTGAACGCGTTCTGAGTTTGATGGCGGAGGATGCGCGGAGGGGCAGCAGACGGAAGATCCGTACGGGAGCCTGCCTCGATCTCGTCGCCGCCTTGATGATTCACCAACGCAGCGCCCTTGCTCGCCCTCAAGTCTTATGACCTGACGCGGAACGATAACCCACCACGAAGGCTGAGCCCTTTTGGATCCCAGGCTGGGCAAATCGTCGAAAGCCTCCTGCCCTTTTGAAGAGCCCAAAACATAGGCCCATTTAGTTTCACTTAGGCCCACTGGGGCAGCCCGATGTGTATAAATCATTTTGGTTCGGGAAAAAGTCTATTCCATAACCCTCATCTATAACCGATGATCGATTTATAACCCCCAACCACAAAACAGATGTTTAGCACCCACCAACTATCAAAATTGTTTGATTTACCCCCTTGATTTTGATTTACCCACTTGATGGTTTTGAGAGTGGTTTTCGCTGATGTGGCGCCACGTCATCGACACCTAGCTACCAACCAGCTCAATATGACCCACGTGTCATCTTCATCCTTCTCTTCTATTCTCTTCTCTGTTTCTTCAGCGCCTTCCTGCCATGGCTCGTCGCCCCTCCGACCCCCTTCCTCAATCATTTGGACTGCTAAAACTCAAGCACGGGGAGGAACACGCACTGCCGGAGGTGGTGTTGGTGCTGGCGGCGGCTGCCGCCGAGGGGCCGAGGAGCGTCATGGTGAAGCACTATGTGCAGGAGATCCGCCTGGAACAGGCGGTGAAGGAGACGTTGCGGAGAGGATGAAGCTGGTGTTCCCCGGTCGGAAAAGAGGAAGCCAGGCGGGCGGTGTCGGGCCGCGGCAACGCCAGTAGGAGCCGTAGCCCAGGACAATGTCGAGGAGGCCCACCTCGTTGCCGTCGAAGAAGCGACGGCCCTTGAACGTGCCGTCGCAGAGCTCCGCCTCGATCAGGGCCACAGCGGGTAGGGCCTCCGGACATTCTCGGCGAGGCGCGGCGGGAAGAGCAGCGAGGCGACTCCTAGGGCTATGAGCCTCACTAGAAGGGGCAGGTCGCGCGAGGATGTGGCGGAGAAGAGGGCGGCAGCCGGCAGGGGTACACCCGAGAAGAGGATATGTATAACATGTGGGCCCCATTGAACCGGTTGGCAGCTAGGGTCGCTGACGTGGCGCCACATCACCGCACCGAGCTCCGCGGCCGGCGAGTGCGAGGACGCCCACGCCGCCGCCTCTACTCCGCGCCACGTGCGACGTAGGTGAGCGCGGCGAGGGATGCCGTTGACAGGGCTACTGCTGCTGGTCACTGCACCGGCAGGGAGACGAGTGCCAGGTAAGCATGCCACGTCGTCGCGGGTTGCGAGTCTAGACCCATTTGGACATTTGGACATCCAGTGAGACCCGAACAGTGATTAGGGACCTCAGTGACACACTTTGTGAGTTCGTGGACCGGGATGACATGCGCGCAAGTTTGAGAACTGTCGGTGCATTTTACTCATCAATCTCTAATGACGGACTAATTAAGCTTAATGGATTTGTCTAGCAATTTCTTGTCTATTCATGTAATTAGTTTTGTAATTAGTCTATGTTTAGTCGTACTAATAAGGCTGGTTTAGCTCCCCAAAATATTGGGAACTGAACACAAACCTGAATTTGTAGATCATGTGGCTACGAGCTTTGGTCTCTTCCAAACATGGTTATACAAATGGCCAGAGAAATTTTTATCAAAGGAAATAAATGGAAAACTTGGTCAGCAAATTTGCTCTACGATGGAATCAGCTTCCAAGAATGAAGACTTATGTGTCAGAGTTTTTGGTTTTTGTTACGGCGCGGCCATCTAGGAGAGCACAAGGGGGAACAGAGAGGAAGAGCAGAGGAGCAGAGGAAATATCTGGGAGGTGGGCTGTCGCTGCCGGTGGCTAGAGCGCCACCGTCGAAGAACAGCTCCACCCGAATAGGGAGAGCTTTATTCCTTCGATGCCTAGTATAAAACTACTAGCCTCTCTTTATAGATTAGAGGGCCATCAATTCAGCTAACAACCAACTAACAAATCCTATCTATCTTAACTAAATATCTCTCCTGGTTAAGGACTCGACCACTTTTATTAGTTGTGGACTCTCCCTGTTTATTCGGGCGCCTAAACTTGCGCCCATAGCAAGAGTCCACAACACTTACCCACCTCCCCCTGGAACAGCTCGTCCTCGAGTTGAAAGTCAGGGTACACCCTCAGCAAGTTGCACCCTCAGCAGAATGACCCTCAGCACTCCGTGGCCGTGATGAGTTCTTGAACTCATCCAGCATTATCCAAGTTGCACCCTCAGCAGAATGACTCTCCCACTGCACCAACAGCTCCTAGACACTACGAAACAGACGAGCACGCACAACCCGAAGAGGGACAGGAACCACCCTGCCATGAACCAGGGATAGCAGAGGCACCGGCGGTCCAGAAGGAGGAGAGCCCACAAACGGCTTGAGGAGAGCAACATGAAACACATCATGAATGCAAGCTTTAGGTGGCAGCTGGAGGCGATAAGCGACAGAACCAATGCGTGCCAAAATCTGATAGGGGCCAAAGTAGCAGGGACCAAGTTTCGAGGCTTGAGCTGGCGTGATGCCAATTGCAGAATGATGGTGAAGCCGCAACCAAACCCAGTCACCCACAGCAAACTCCAAGTCCCTGTGTTGCTTATCATACTGCTGACGCATAACCTCCTGAGCAAGGAGCAACCGATCACGAACCTCCGCCAAGAACTCATCACGGCCACGGAGTTGAGCATCCACTGCAGCAACCTTTGCTGAGCCGGGCACAAACCAAATCATACTAGGGGGAGGACACCCATAGACCACCTGAAAAGGAGTGGTGCCCACAGCAGTCTGAAAAGAAGAATTATAGCAAAGTTCAGCCCAAGGTAGCCACTTAAGCCAAGAACGAGGGCGATCACTGTGAGACATGGGTACCCCTGGGTCCCCACCGACCAGGCTCACGGCCGTCCCCGACAAGTGGGTCCGGCCCACCAGAAGACTCACCGACCTGACAGTGGGCCCAACAGACCTGGTCTGTGGGCCCAAAGACCTTCCAGAAGATTTCTCGAGGCGATCTTATCTGATCCGTTCGGGTAACTTGGCGTGCAAGACAAGACATAAAGACATCGACTGTGCCGCCAGACAGTCCGAAGACCACGAGATTATGTTGTAAACTACCTTAGATAGGTTTCCATGTTGTAACCGACCTGGACTCTGGGTCCACCGACCTTGTCCATCAGCCAATATAAGGCGGGCAAGGGCGTTCCCCCGGGAACAAGTCAAGTCGCAATCCATCCAAAGCAATATAATCAATAACTAGACGTAGGATTTTACTCTTCGGAGGCCCGAACCAGTATAGACTCGCCGTGTTCCGCTTGTTCCGTGTGTCATTGCATAATCATCGCGTTCTTAACTCTAGATCTCCCCCCGCCGAACAAATAAACCACCAGGGTTGACCCTCCTGTGGACTGCTCAGACCTAAACCCCTGACAGCTGGCGCGCCAGGTAGGGGTAGATCTAGGGTTCTTCGTGCAACTCGATGGCCTCATCACGTGGCGTCATCTCCCCTACAAGCATGTCGGACTTCCTTGCCAATCCCGTTGACATCTGCTTCGGCTCAATGCCGACGGAATCCACCGGTCCAGCCGCCTGTCTCGTCATCAAGAACACCGCAGCCACCTCCTTCCAGTAGGTCGACTCCGATCTGTTGACGGAAACCCACCCACCAACTCCTCGCGATATAATCGCGGGGTTCAATCGTGTCGAGAGCATGCTCTCCGACACCATCAAGATCTGCGAAAGCATCAAGCGCCCTCGCAGGACTACTGCACCTCCACCTCGTATGCCTCTTGGCCTGCGAAATTCAGCGCATGTGGCCTCCGACCAATCAAGAAGAAGATCCAGATCCAATCTAGGTGGACTACTACCTCTTGCGGAGTCCGTAGGATTCCTCTCGACGACCCCTGCCCTGTCCACAAGAAAGCAAAGCACACGGCTCACCAGTGCCGCTTGTTGAAGAAGCTTCACTGACCTGCTCTACCAGCTGCGACCCAAGGTCGCCAGATCCATCGCACTCCGCCTCCGGACTGTGGTGAATTTTAGGTCGCCCGCGTCATCATCACACCTAACAACTTCAACCACAAGGATGGAGTACCTGATTGCGAGTCTCTCGTGGTCTCCGCCGATGTACCTCCTCAGGCCGGCGGGACAGATGAACAACGACTGCAACGGGAAAACGACAACACTGCGCGAGCTCAGCGTCGCCAGCAAGAAGCAGACCAAGCTGCCGCAGATGCAGCAACTGCCGCACCCAACAACAACGTGGTGCCCAACACCACCGGCCAGGCCGCAGGCAACGTCGCACACAATGCTGTTGGTGGACCACCCCCCGCGGGTCAGGTCAAAGCATAGCAGCAACAGCGAGACGAACCACAACGACATCGCCTACGTGCCAAAGACCTCCTGAGGAACTTTGAGGAAGCTGGTCACGAGGTCTGCAACTCCCCCCGAGCTAACCTAGGGGCGGCTCTCGCCGAAATAGGTCAGCTGGAAGACACACCTGCGGTACGTCGGCTCATGGCCCATATCCGCATCACCACCGCTCAGGTCGAAGAAAGAAGCCAGGGCTACAGCAGGTCAGCCTTAAGCCAGCACTCCCGGAGTAGGTCAGCACGACCACGCAACATCAACAACAATGCCAACGCTCCCCTTCAGCCCATAGCCGAGGAGGGAGGAGGCGAGAACGAAGTCGTGCAACGGCCTAATGCTGCTGCCAACACCGCCGCCAATGCCGCCGGCAACCCAAGATCCAATGCTAGAGCCCGACCTCCACCCGTTAGAGCCACGCGTGTCCTCCGGGACAGTCAAAACCAACACCGACCTGCTCGGGACAAACAGGAAATCCAACGTCGTGCCAACTACGACCGCATCAATGGTCCCCCGGACCCTCTTGACGCCAACAA
Source organism: Cenchrus fungigraminus (assembly GCA_036936925.1). Taxonomy (NCBI): domain Eukaryota; kingdom Viridiplantae; phylum Streptophyta; class Magnoliopsida; order Poales; family Poaceae; genus Cenchrus; species Cenchrus fungigraminus. The sequence goes on along the minus strand of CM072778.1, from coordinate 39,167,847 downwards.
CCCTATTCAAGAAACAGAGCTCCGGGCGATGCACGACCGAGAACTTCAACGTCGTGCCCAGTACGACCAAGACAACGGCGCCCCCGACGACCTCTACATCGTCCCAATGGCTCAAGACACGGGCGCAGGAACCATTAACAACTTTCCGGCCTTCTCACGACGTCTCAGGACGATGAGATACCCGAAAGACTTCAAGCTAGCCATCGAAAAATACGATGGTCGCTCCGACCAAAGTATTTGGCTGAAGATGTACACTATTGCCGCTCAGGCTGCAGGTGGCAACGAAGACCACATGGCGGGTACTTCCCCCTCGTGATGGGCCAAGCACCGCTCCTATGGCTCAACAACCTCCCCGCAGAGTGCATTACTTCGTAGGGATGCTTGTCATGGTTGTTCACTACGAACTACCAGGAGACCTACAACCGCTCCGGCAACACTCACCACCTCGCCAGAGTGTGGATGAAGAACGACGAAACCCTCCGGGAATACACCATCTGTTTCTTTGAAAACCGCAACACGCTTGCCAGGGTCAAAGACGAAGACGTCATCGCCTAGTACAAGAAAGGTGTCACCAACCTTAAGCTCTCCGAGAAGATCCATGAAGCCGGTGCCAACACCATCACCGACCTCATGACCTATGTTGACAAACTTGTCGATACCCAGGATGCAGTCGTCCACGACTTCAAAGGCGACAAGGTGGATGACGCTTCAACAGCTCTGGCGTCTGACGCCGCCGTCAGGTCGCGCAAGCGATCTGGCAAAATCTACGCGACCGATGCTCCAAGACGGTCTACCTTCCTTGAAGGTGACTTCAACTGCACGCTGGATGACCAATGTCAATTCCACTGTGACGCCAAGCACACCATGCGTGAGTGTGAACAACTGAAGCGCGTCATAGGCGTCCCTCCAGAAACCAAGAAGACCAAAAGCGACCACAGTGACGGACGGTACAACAACCGTCGTTACGACAACCGCTACCGTCGACATGATCGATGTGACTACCGCGACCACCGACCTTACCATCGTGATGACGACAGAGATCGCCGCGACGACTGCTGCGATGATCGCCGTGATGACCGCCGAGACGACCGCCGCGAAGATCGTCGGGATGATTGACACGACGATGGTGAGTGCCGCAAGGAGCGCACCCCTTCCCCACCACCGAAGGGTGGAAATCCCAACGGCGCGTTCCAAACCGCCAATAGGGAAATTAACTTCATCGTCGGCGGCCGCCGTGCCGTCAAAAGCAACAGACAGCAACGTTCCAACTCAAGGGAGATCGGCCTTGTCAACACGAAAACTCCACAACCTTTGCGATGGTCGGAGTTCCCTATCACCTTCTCCAGGGCAGATCACTTGGTGCACATACCAGACCCCAGGCTCTACCCTCTGGTCATCAGCCCCATAGTGGACGGAGCCTTGCTGCCTAAGACCCTCATTGATGGGGGAAGCAGCCTCAACATTATCTTCCGAGACGCTGAAGAAGATGCAGTTCAACATCTCTAAGATGACAGCGTGCGACGAACCCTTCTATGGGGTTGTACCCGGCAAAGCAGCATACCCCATAGGTCGTGTATGCCTGCCAGTTACCTTCGGTAAAGAAGACAACTACCGCACGGAGTACCTGACGTTCGAGGTGACGGACTTCCGCTCATCCTACCATGCCATCCTAGGCCGACCTATGTTGGCTAGGTTTATGGCCATCCCGCACCACACTTACCTCGTCATGAAGATGCCAGCGCCCAACAGGATCCTTTCCGTCTACGGCGACCTCCTGATATCCTTCAAATGCGAGGACGAGACCGTCGACCTTGCCGCAACCTCTGCATACACAGCCGCAGCTACAGTCATGGTCGCTTAGGCTGCCAAGATCAACCCTACTTCCCTGGAAGTACTTGAGCAGAAGCGGACATCAACTGCTTTGGACGCCTGTCCCGCAGTGAAGAAGGTCTGCCTCGGCCCGTCCGACGCAGCTAAGGAAGTCACCATTGGGGCCGACCTGGACCCCAAATAGGAACTCACGCTCACCAGTTTCCTCCGGGACAACGTCGACATATTCGCATGGAGTCCTTCTGACATGCCCGGTGTCCTCGAAGTTAGCAAGATAGCAAGACCTATAGAAGTAGAAGTCAGTAAGCTCTTAGCTGCAGGATTCATCCGTGAATGTAAACACTCGGTTTGGCTTGCAAACCCGGTCCTTGTACCTAAAAAAACTGAAGGATTAAGGATGTGTATCGATTACACCGACCTCAACAAGCACTGCCCGAAAGATCCCTTCCCTCTTCCTCGCATCGATCAGCAGGTCATGGACTCCACGACTGGTAGCATCCTGCTATGCTTCCTTGATTGTTATTCAGGGTATCACCAGATAGCCCTGAATCCCGACAACCAGGACAAGACGACGTTCATAACACCCAACGACATCTACTGCTACATGGTCATGACCTTTGTCTTGAAAAACGCTAGTGCCACGTACCAGAAGGCAATTCAAAAGTGCCTGGTGTCCCAGATCGGAAAGAACGTTGAAGCCTGCGTCAACGATGTGGTCGTCAAAACCACCCATGAGGACCAGGTCATAGCTGACCTCGCTGAAACTTTCGCCAATCTTCACACCTACCAATGGAAGCTCAACCCAACCAAGTGCGTCTTCGGTGTCCCCTCCGAATTGCTCCTGGGCTTCATGGTCGGGCACCGAGGCATTCAATTCAAGCCAACCCTGTCAAGGTCGCCGCAATTCGCAACATGGTCAAGCCATCTTGCAAGAAAGACATTATGAAACTCACCAGCATGATGGCAACCCTAGGTCATTTCATCAGCAAGCTTGGCAAAAAAGGTCTGCCCTTCTTCAATCTATGTGGGATGAAGAGGCACAACAAGCTTTCGAAGCTCTCAAGGAGTCCCTGACCTCTCCACTAATCATGATGCCTCCAATCCCGAAGGAAACACTCCTCCTCTACATCTCGGTAACCACTAATGTGGTCAGTACGGTCCTCGTCGCCGAGCGAGAAGAAGAAGCGCATGTCTATCCTGTCCAACAACCTATGTACTATGTCAGCGAGGTACCTGCCGACGCTAAGACATGTTATACACAACCTCAGAAGCTACTCTACGTACTCCTAATCATATCAAGGAAGCTCCGGCACTACTTTCAAGCTTACAAGATCAAGGTGCCTTCCTCCTTCCCGCTAGGGGAGATCATCTGCAACCGCGATGCCAACGGCCGCATCGTCAAGTGGGCTATCAAGCTAGGAGAGTTCAACATTGAGTTCTACTCCAGGTAGGCTGAGTCACAAATCCTAGCTGACTTCGTGTCAGAGTGGACGGAAATCCAGATGCCCCCTCCCAAGGAGCGGCCTGAACACTGGATCATTTACTTCGACGGTGCTCTCAACCTTGACGGTGCCGGAGCAGGCGTGCTATTCATCTCTCCCCAGGGGGAGCAACTCAAATATGTCCTTCAGATCCACTATAAGGCCTCCAACAATGGAGCGGAGTATGAAGCGCTGACCCACGGGCTCCGAATTGCAGTGTCCCTTGGCATCAAGCGACTGCTAGCTTATGGACTCCAAGGTCATCATAGAGCAGGTCAACAAGGAGTGGGATTGTGTCAAGGACACAATGGACGCTTACTGCGCCGAGATTCGAAAACTCAAAGGCCACTTTGAGGGAATCGAGTTCCAGCATGTTTCGCGCAACAACAATGTTGCCGCCGACGTTCTATCTAAACTAGGCTCGAAGCAGGCACTGGTCCCGGCCAGTGTGTTCGTCCAAGACTTGCGCAAGTTGTTCATCAAGATACTAGATTTGAACAACCCGAACCAAGGTCAGCCCAACCCAACATCAGCACCTCCCCGCGACGTGCTAATGACAAAAAAGAAGAAGATTGGTGCGAGCCTTTCCTAGCTTTCCTGGTCCACCAGTTGGTTCCAGAAGACAAAGCAGAACCAGAAAAGATCACACGGTGTAGTGCCAACTACGTCATCATTTGGTGATGAACTATACAGAAAAGCAGCCTCTACTGGCGTGCTGATGAAGTGCATCTTGTGATCAGAAGGTCTTCAGCTCCTGGATGAGATCCGCGGTGGTGAGTGCGGCTGCCACGCATCATCCGCCTATCTGGTCGGCAAGGCCTATCGATCTGTTTTCTACTGGCCCACGGCCATGAGTGATGGCAAAGACCTCGTTAAGAGGTGCAAAGGATGCCAATTCTTTGCCAAACAGCAGCACTTGCCTGCGTAGGTCTCGCGCACAATTCCACCATCCTAGCACTTCGCCATGTGGGGTCTCGACTCAATAGGACTATTTAAAACCGCCCCTAGCGGCTATAAACACATTCTCATCGCCGTAGACAATTTCACCAAGTGGAATGGAGTCGGACCTGTTGCTAAGGTCACGTTAGACGAAGCGGCTAAATTCATCAAAGAGATAACACATCGCTTCGGTGTGCCCAACAGAATAATCACCGATCTCAGGTCGGCCTTTACAGGATCAGCTTTCCGAGACATTTGCCAGGATAGTATGATTGATGTCTACTACTCATCGGTCGCCCACCCTCGGTGCAACGGCCAGGTCGAGCGTGCCAATGGCATGGTGCTACAAGCTCTAAAAGATCGCATCTTTGATGATGCATCAAATTATGCCTCTCATTGGCTCGCCGAACTACCCCACATGATCTGGGGTCTCCGGACCCAGGTCAGCTCAGCTACGGGCTTCTCACCCTTCTTTTTGGTCTACGGCTCGGAGGCCATCCTCCCCACCAACGTTACCTTTGGAGCACCTCGGATACAGTTCTACGATGAAGGTGAAGCTGAGAAGACTTGACACGTCGACCTCGATAGCCTCGAGGAGCAATGGGTGGCAGCTGTCAAGCGGCAAGCTCGCGACGACCAGCAACTACGCCGCTATCATGATCGCAACGTCAAGGAGTGCTCCTTCAACGTTGGCGACCTCGTCCTGCGACGCATTCAGAAGATCGACGGCATGCAAGTTGTCCGCCCCTTGGGAAGGACCTTTCATCGTCACCAAAGTCGTCAGTCCATCTACATATTGCCTGCAATGGGGCGACGGCCAAGGAGTTCCCAACCCTTGGAACATGGAGCACCTGCGCTGATTCTACCCCTAGAATAGTTTAAACAAGTAATGTATTCCTCGTCCTTGTACTTTCAGTTAAATATTTGTTTTAAGTAGTCCTCTGCTGTGTTTTGAGTTCGACTCTCCTTTTTCCCGTGTCATGTTCCCACCCCCTCGATATGTTCGGGGGCTTGGCAAAGCCAACACAAGGGTCGTAAGATCTGAGGGTGATGTTTCGTTCCTCCCCCTCGACATGCTCGGGGGCTTGGCTATGCCAACCTAAGGGTTGCTGGACCTGAGGACATTATCTCCTATGATTGCCTACTTCATGCTGCCGCGAGCTTGCTTGGTCGTGTGGTTGCAAAACCTGAGTCCTAGACTCGCCCCGCGCGTCGGCTACACGTAAGCCTCCACGCTGAGTCATGTGGTCGGTAAGCTGTTGTTGACGTTCCTTACAACAAATTTTTGACCGTCAACATCTCGGCTATGGTAGCGCTTTATAACGAATTTCATGCATGTTTTAGATGCTAATGAGGTTCCATGAGCTATGTTGAGATTTTATCTGCAGGATCAAGATTAGGGAGCAATTCCGGGGCATTGGGCCAAATAAGGTAGGCACGGCCGTACCTAGTGGTGCGGCCGGCCCTACCTTGCACCACCATTCAGGTTCATACCGAGTGTAGTCCCATGCACCAGCTCCCAAAAGGCCGAAATCATCACGATCATGTTGGATCAAGCAAACACACCACAGGCGAGCGGCACCAGAGCCAGGAGGCAGGGCCGGCCGCACCACCAGGGCCGGCCGAACCTCCAGGGCCGGCCGCACCACTTAGGCCGGCCGCACCTGCCCGACTCGCCGAAACGTGTCACTAGGCCTCGGTCACTCCAGGAAGCAAATGATCCTGATCGAGGAAATAAGGTCGGTTTGATCCACAGGTTGAGATTAGCTTCACTTGGATTGATGGACCCACAAGCCAGTGAACAACCGACGTGGGGCAACATCCAAGACTTCATCTACCCACTAGAGCACGATCCGAAGTGGATGACAAGAGGGCCCAGGGCCGGCCGCACCAAGATGGCCGGCCGCACCTCCTTCACGAAGCCAACCGACCCACAACCGCCTTCTAACCGCTTCAGGGACCAAATCACGGATGCACGATCGAAGGCGGTGGAAATCACAGGACCGGCCGCACCTAGAGGCACGGCCGCACCTCCTTACCGGCCACTGCACCTCCCTCTCGCCTACAAGTACCCCCTCCTGCAGCCACCGACCCATTGGGGCTATAAATAGACCCCGGCACTTCATTGAAGAACACAAGTGATTAGAAAGCAAGTGGCGGAGCCCTACATAAGTTAGTATTCAGAGAGTAGGGAGAGAGAGTTGAGTGTTGGAGTAGAAGCCGGAGTGCCGGTCTTCTTCCCCTAGTGTTGGAGTAGAAGCCGGAGTGTCGGTCTTCTTCCCCTTCCTCGGCGGGTGCGGTACAACTACGGTCATCCACACCTGGGATATTTTGTAAGTTCGGATTCGTGAGTAACTAAGTCTCAAGTCATTTCATCGTTCGCTCTTAGGTTCTTCGATTGCATTTAGTAGTTTCTACTTGTTGTGATTGCTTTGCTTTGGATCCGAGTAAAGTAGTGCTTAGTTAGTGTAGACGTGGTGTCTAGGCTTTCCAATACATTGGAATGCTTCCCGGTTCAACGAAATAGTTGTGGTACCCTAGGGAGGTGACAGCTCCGGACAGGCTTTGTAGTCCACCACGTTAGTTTCGGCAGGTAGGAGTTACGACATCAGAGCCCCCTTCTCATCCCTTTCTGTGGCTCTTTTCCCTCTGGCCCCGACGAGCGACAAGTTTTACCTTGATTCTATCCGTGACTCTCACGAGTCCCAAACTTCACCAGCTATCCCCTCTCTACTCGAAATCTACCCTTGCCTTTCTATCCTTCATCACCATATCCCCCGGACAAATTAGTTCAGGTTCACAACACTTCTCGTTCCCCGTGGAAATCGATACCTTGGAATACTCCCGGGTGAAAGCTACAACGGTATCCGTGCGCTTGCGGATCTATCTGTGATCGTGTAGTATACCAACAGGCTTTCTGGCACCGTTGCAAATCTAGTAACGACGTAAGAAGTGCCAACAAGCTTTCTGGCGCCGTTGCCGGGGAACAGTAGCTGTTCTGATCCCGAACCTAGTTCGTCCGTGTATCACCCCATTTATCACATGGATTCTAATCCAACCCTTTTCGATTTTGCCGCTCCAAAGGGCGATCATTTGGAGCATCCACCTTCATCACATTCCATTGAAACATCTAGCTATGAGCTACGTCCCCGCTTCATAGCTATGGTCCGAGAGCAAAGCTTCTCCGAAGATAAGGATGAAAGTCCTTATTCCCACCTGCGCGAGTTCGAACAACTTTGTTCGTGTCTTGTGATCACAGGAATGAGTCAAGATACCTTGAAGTGGAAACTCTTTCCGTTTTCATTAACGGGGAGAGCAAAACAATGGTATTCGCTCAGTGTGAGAAGTATGGAGGGGGACTGGGAAAGTTTACGAAAGGCTTTTTGCCTAACATTCTTCCCGACTCCCCAAGTAGTGAAACTCCGACGAGAGGTCATCTGTTTTGAGCAACGGAAGACAGAATCTCTAGGAGCCGCATGGGCAAGATTTACAAAAATCGTAGATTCTGGTCCAGACCTTGGTATCGCAGAACCCGCTCTTTTGCAACACTTTCGCGATGGTCTTGAACCAGAGTCAGCAATTTTCTTAGACTCTTCTTCCGAAGGATCTTTCACTCATCTCACCTTGTCTGAGTGTAAGGACATTCTAACAAAAATCCTTCAAAATACCCCTTACACGGGAGTTTATGATGAATTCCCGGATGAGGAAGAGATCACTCAGGAGGAGCACATGCCAAACACTCTCTCGGAACCGAAAACCATAGACGAGAAACCCACTAGCACTTTTTGGCATGATGAACTACTCCTCTATCCCCGTGTGTACCCAGCTGATTTCTCGTATGACTTCGACGAGGAATCAACAAACTCCGATCCACTCTCTGAATCGGAATTCGTAGAGGAGGAGCCTATCCTAGAAAAATTCATATCCACAGACACCCATCCTCCTCTTACCAAAACTTGGTTCACAGGGGAACCATTCCAACCTTATCGAGAGTTCGATCACCCCTCGTGTGACTTCGTCTATGAATACTATGATGAGTTATTTGATAAACATTGGACGGAGAAATCCTTCCCGAGAAGGGAAAGAGACTCAACACACGAGAGAGAAGAAGTCAACTTACCCAACCTAGAAGAGGTAAAAATACGGAGAGAAAAGTTGGAATACATCTCCGCAATTAGTAGCCGGGAATGGTTGAGAGAAGCAGAAGGCATGGATCAAGTAATCCAGCTATATCCCGAGCTTAAGTCACTCTCATGCCAAGTAGGAAACCTCTCTTACCAGGATGTGTTCTATGACCCTAGGGTCGATATTAATATCATTCCTAAATCCTTAGTATTAGAGGCCTTTCCCGACGAACCCCTCTCTTTCTCTCAGAAGCGTCTCCAATGGATTTCGGGTCAAACCATAGAGACGGAGGGAATCCTTAGTGTCATCCAAACAAAGATTGGAGAGTATGGGATCTTCCTAGATTATCATATCTTTGACATCCCAAAAGGAGATCCACCCTTCATTCTCATCGGAAGACCCATTGAAGGGGTACTGAGTAGTGTGCTCGACCATGAAAAGCAGCCATATCATCTTGAGGTTCAAGATACACATCTCCAATGTCATAGACCTGAGGTTAAGAAAGAACATGTGTGGTCTATGGACATTCTTGAGGCATTGACTTTGGATTCAGAAAACAGACTCGAGCATGAAGGTTTTACACTAGAGGGATCACAAATCCCATGCTCACATCAAAAGTTTCCAGAGTTATCAAGCCCCATTACCAATGACCTTTACGAAACCTACAACCTCCTCATTTTCCTTGTGCATGCTAACTTTGAAAGGAAGGTTGTAGATGCTTTTGTTTACCATAAACATTGCAAATTTCGTGGTCATTTTTGGTACTAACCTTGCAACTAGAGCTATGATGGTTTCATCATCTCGATTGGCTGCAAAATGAAGGTCTCTAGTGGTCGAGCTTATGACCCACAACAAAGCCCTATCGGGAGATAGCCCGAATAATCATTTAGATTTCTTTTTCAAATAAAAGCAAGAGCATGTCTTTAGGATTAGTCGTCCTTCGGGTATTTTTGGTTGCTAACGTTTTAGGTGGAGATTGAAAGCACCGATGGATAGGCAATGCCTAAAAACATGAGAGCTACACCAACTACAACACCAAGGTAATTCAGGGAGAGAAAGTATTACGAAGGAAGCTTGAACTCCGCACACTTGAGTTGTGTTGCCTAGCAATGCAAACTCCAAGTGTGGGGGAGATAGGTGAGTATCCCGAGTAGGTTTCTCACATACTAAATTTTATTTTGGTTTGAAGATGGTGTTGGTTCTTGCATCTTGCTCTCTAAAAAAGAAACACAAAAAAATATTTGAATTTGAATAAAGGCTTCCTAGCTCTTCAGCTAGCAGAGCATCCCTTTTTGTTTCCATCTTTTTCTTTGAATAATAACACCAAGTACAAGAATAAGTGTGGGTGAGATCTCAAAAGCTCATCGAAACACACAATTGAGATCCCCCACCAAGGTGCCACACAACATCGACTACGCTAATACGACGAGGGATGAGGTAAGTGCACTAGAGCAAGTCGGTCACCGCTGTGGTTTGGCCGAATCACCGTTTGTCTACCTCATTCCCCACTTTCTCCAAGAGTGATGGTATGTGCACCCCTACCTCTCTACCTTTGGAAATCATGAGTTTAAATGAGCTTTAAATCCGATCATATAAATCAAACTCAATTGAATCCTCATGCACCCAATGCTCGACATGTTTCATATGGTTGGCTTGCATAAGTTTTATTCCATACTTATTATCTTGATGCTTGTGAACAACATATCTTTAGGAAACCATGCCCATTTAAGTAGTTGATGTTTGAGATATGGTCTGATGAAATGATCTTTGCTCCAAATGTTTGAGTGCTTGGGAAATTTATTTGAAAATTTTGAAAACCCTTTGCGAAGCTCCTCTTTGATATGCCAAGTCCTACCAGAGCCATATGATGAGACATCTTGAAAACCTTATACACATATGCTACTTGTCATTGCATTGAGCTTTGTCAAAATGTGGTGACCCTTGTGAGAATTCTTTTCATGCTTTCATGATCAAGATACACGTACACACCAACATCCTCCTTGCTATGCTCAGTTGAGAGCTAGCATTGTACCATCTATCTATTCCACAAAATAAAGCTCCACACTATGTGTTGATCTCTCTCTCTGTCCAAGTTAATATTACAAAAGAGACATGGCTATAGGAAAAAAATATGGACACATGAAGTTCCAAGAAAAAAAAGAGAGAAAAAAAGTTGGACACATGAAGGTCCAAGAAAAAAAAAGAAAAAAAAAGATAGCCATGTCCACAAAAGAGTTAAAGTAGAGAGAGAGGATCATGCAAAATGGAGTTACAACAAATCAGATGGTAATAACTAGCACCCATTCCGGGCCTAGTGTACACCTTACCATCATCACAATGTTCATTATACATATGGTAATATCTAGCACCCATTCTGGGCCTAGTATCCACCTTACCATATCCATCATATCCCTACACATGCACATCTTGATCTGATTGTATGATTTGATTTTCTCCTTGGATCCGGTTTTTGACTTTGCAATACATGTGATGCAAGTATGCCTCATCTTTATACCCTACCTTGAGCTCCATATATAGCCATCATTAGAAGTAGGTTGAAGAAAGGCAATCTAATGCCTTGGTGAGGACTATACACATTGAGCGATTTGAGAGAATCAAATGAGGTGCCAAGCAAGGTTTATTTTGAAAACTTATTGAAAAAAAAATCCGAAGCTACTTGACATGAGGAGTAGAAGTGATTTGATTCAAGATCGTTCCATTCCTCAACTACCCAAGATGGCATGATAGACACTTCAAAGTTCACAAGTGCAAGGTATGATTCGGAATATCCCTTATGCTTGCTTCATACCATAGGAATTTTTGTTTTCACCTTGGTCCTAAACCTTTACTCGAGGACGAGCAAAGGGCCAAGTGTGGGGGTGTGTTGACGTTCCTTACAACAAAGTTTTGACCGTCAACATCTCGGCTATGGTAGCGCTTTATAACGAATTTCATGCATGTTTTAGATGCTAACGAGGTTCCACGAGCTGTGTTGAGATTTTATCTGCAGGATCAAGATTAGGGAGCAATTCCGGGGCATTGGGCCAAATAAGGTAGGCACGGCCGTACCTAGTGGTGCGGCCGGCCCTACCTTGCACCACCATTCAGGTTCATACCGAGTGTAGTCCCATGCACCAGCTCCCAAAAGGCCGAAATCATCACGATCATGTTGGATCAAGCAAACACACCACAGGCGAGCGGCACCGGAGCCAGGAGGCAGGGCTGGTCGCACCACCAGGGCCAGCCGAACCTCCAGGGCCGGCCGCACCACTTAGGCCGGCCGCACCTGCCCGACTCGCCGAAACGTGTCACCTGGCCTCGGTCACTCCAGGAAGCAAATGATCCTGATCGAGGAAATAAGGTCGGTTTGATCCAGAGGTTGAGATTAGCTTCACTTGGATTGATGGACCCACAAGCCAGTGAACAACCGACGTGGGGCAACGTCCAAGACTTCATCTACCCACTAGAGCATGATCCGAAGTGGATGACAAGAGGGCCCTGGGCCGGCCACACCAAGAGGGCTAGCCGCACCTCCTTCACGAAGCCAACCGACCCACAACCGCCTTCTAACCGCCTCAGGGACCAAATCACGGACGCACGATCGAAGGCGGTGGAAATCACAGGGCCGGCCGCACCTAGAGGCACGGCCGCACCTCCTTGCTGGCCACTGCACCTCCCTCTCGCCTACAAGTACCCCCTCCTGAAGCCACCGACCCATTAGGGCTATAAATAGACCCCGACACTTCATTGAAGAACACGAGTGATTAGAAAGCAAGAACATAAGTTAGTATTCAGAGAGTAGGGAGAGAGAGTTGAGTGTTGTAGTAGAAGCCGGAGTGCCGGTCTTCTTCCCCTAGTGTTGGAGTAGAAGCCGGAGTGTCGGTCTGCTTCCCCTTCCTCGGCGGGTGCGGTACAACTACGGTCGTCCACACCTGGGATATTTTGTAAGTTCGGATTCGTGAGTAACTAAGTCTCAAGTCATTTCATCGTTCGCTCTTAGGTTCTTCGTTTGCATTTAGTAGTTTCTACTTGTTGTGATTGCTTTGGTTTGGATCCGAGTAAAGTAGTGCTTGGTTAGTGTAGACGTGGTGTCTAGGCTTTCCAGTACCTTGGAATGCTTCCCGGTTCAATGGAATAGTTGTGGTACCCTAGGGAGGTGACAGCTCCGGACGGGCTTTGTAGTCCACCACATTAGTTCCGGCAGGTAGGAGTTACGACATCAGAGCCCCCTTCTCATCCCTTTCCGTAGCTCTTTTCCCTCTGGCCCCGACGAGTGACAAGTTTTGCCTTGATTCTATTCGTGACTCTCACGAGTTCCAAACTTCATCAGCTATCCCCTCTCTACCCAAAATCTACCCTTGCCTTTCTATCCTTCATCACCATATCCCCCAAACGAATTAGTTCAGGTTCACAACACTTCTCGTTCCCCGTGGAAATCGATACCTTGGAATACTCCCGGGTGAAAGCTACAACGGTATCCATGCGCTTGCGGATCTATCTGTGATCGTGTAGTATACCAACAGGCTTTCTGGCGCCGTTGCAAATCTAGTAACGACGTAAGAAGTGCCAACAGCCGTCCTCTCCGTGAGTAGTGGTTAGCAGGGCACAAGATAACACAATTCCTCAGGGCCAACAAGACAACGAGGAAGTACTTTTTACATGACACGACAGTGTTGCGCTCCGGCCAACGAGGAAGTACAACTTTAACACTACATCTACTCGTCATCGTCGCCCTCATAGTCTATGGCGTCCATGACCTTCTCTGCCACCGGCTGCACCTCTGCCTCTACGGCCTTGAGGTCTTTCTCTTGGGGCCATCCCCGACCTTCGCCATGTTGACCTCTAGAAAGTGGGACTTCACCCTCACTAAAGCCTCCACGGCTGCCGTCAGACTTGTGGCCCTTAGGAGCTTGGTAAACTTGTCTGGAGCGATTATCAGCCGGTCTATCACAGACTTTGGCTCTTCTCCGACCACCTGAGGAACCACCATGTCCATGACATGGTCAGCGGCATTCTTCAAGTCATTTTTCTCCACCTCGAGTCTTGCAATGGCCACTTGGTCATTCTGTAACGATTGCAAGGCTACCACGAGACTGACCTCAAGGTGTTTTCGAGCTTGTTTTTCATAAGACAACTTTTGACCCATGGTGTACTCACTCTCGATGGCGGCCTTGGTCTCTCTCTTGAGAATTTCAGCATCGTCAGCCTCCTTGACGGTCCTCTTGAGGTCCCTGACCTTCTCTTCGACCACCTTGAGGTCGTTCTTCAGCTTGTCCTTTTCCATGTGGAACTCTACAGTGAAAAAAGCACAGTAAGTAACTTCGTGTCGGGGTTCTGTAACCGCCAGCTAGTAAATTTCTCGGATTCCGTGCCGGGCCTCGGATGGTTGCGCAAATGGGGGTACAAAAGGATTTATACTGGTTCGGGCCTCCGGAGAGTAATAGCCTACGTCCAGTTCACGTTGCCTGTGTTATTTGCACTGATTTGTTGTAGGGGTACAAATGGGCGAGAGAGGGAGCTCGGTCCCAAGTCTCTGTAGTGTGTGGGAGCCATGTGTGGCTGAAGGTAGAAGAAGAAGAAAATGAGAGAGAGAGCTCCTCCTGAGAGGGGAGGAAAGAAGTGAAAAGTAAAAAGGAGAGTCCCTTCGTGTGAGGTCCCTGCTCTCCCTTTTATAGGACAAGGGGAGCAGGTTACATGATTGGAGTAGTACAAGCTAGGAGGAAAAAGAGGGAGAGAGAGAGAGAGCACTTGGTCAACAGAGGAGTATGGGGGAGCTTTTGCCCATGCCGTGGGCCCGCCGTCCATGTTTCCTGTTTGCTGCTATTGTTCGCATGGTTGCCTTTCCTGGTGCCATGCCTTTCCACGCAAGTGGCCCAGGCAATAAGTGCCTCTGACACCAGGTACATGCATGGGTAGTGTGGAGCCCAAAACCACTCAGGGTGGCATCGAACTAGTCGGAGGCTGCTTGTTGGTGGCCACATGATGGCATAACTTGACTTTATGACCGTTTTCCTTCACGAAAATAAACCCTGGAATACTACTTGATTTGCAGTCATTTTCCTTCACGAAAACAAATCCATAAAGCCACCAAAAATACTCCAGGGGCCATCGTGGCTGTGATAGTCGCTCGTATTCGCTGTCCTTGGGTACCCATAATATTGGGTCATGTCAGTAGCCCCCGAGCTTGGGTGGGAGTCACGGACTCGTTCCCAGGTTCAGTTGTCATAGCGGAGAGGTAGATTGTCGTTCGTTTGGTGGGGGGGGGGGCGTGAGCGCACCCACCGGGTGTAGCCCCTGAGCCCGCGGGGGAGTCAGAGACTTGCTCACGGGGTTAGTGATTTGGGAGTCAATTATTGTTTCGTCGGGGACGTCGTCGCACCCGAGCTTGCGAGAGGAAGGTGAATTTTTGGTGACCTCTCACGGCACAGGGCACTAGTCGGGGAGTTGGTTTCCCTTTTTGTTGCATCTCCCTCGCGCATCCTTTTCGTTAGGAAGGAGGGGTCGGGTGACGTCGAGGCTTGCCTCACTGGTCGAGCCCCGGCACCCTGTGAGCTACGTACGAGTGAGTTCGAGTGAAGCCTCGGAATCCCATTCACCGGGTTCTGAATGGATCAACTGGTGATCGACCTCAGATTCCTGATGGTGAAGTCATTGTTGGTATTTCTTAACCTCGATGCTAAGTTATGGGTTCCTAGCAACGATGCCAGAAATAACCAAATGGTAATCCTAACGATTACAAGAGTCCGCAAGCGCACGGAAGTACCATTGTAGCATTTCCCCAAAGGAGTATTCCAAAGGGTATCAAATCCAATTAAGGCTGGGCGGATTAAGAAGTTCAACACTACTGCAATGAGTATAGATCATAGATGGAAACAAACCAGACACTCAAATACAGGGGTAAGGTATGATAGATAAGTTTGTAGTGTGAACACACAAACACACTCTCTCTAAAGGTCCTAGGCTTAGGAGGCAACATACGAGTTAGTTCTAGGTTCTAAGGTACTAAACACACAAAGTTAGTCAGACGAGTTAGATACACACTAGCATTGCATGACTACCGGCTCAAGCACCCAGGTACAAACGGAGAGCTAACCTCCTGTGTCGCTTACGCACGACTCCGGTTGTTAGACTTTAGTGGAACTCCAAGAGATTGCTAAAAATTGTTCCCCAAAATGATGTATTGGGGTTATGCTAAAATTTTTTTCCCTAAAACTTATCAATCCCACAGCAGAATGCTAATACTAGGATCCCAATACTTCAAAAATTGTCCATGTCAGCAATACGTTGGCCCTGCAGTTAATAGAAAAAATATTAAAACAGTCCGTCCATTATTATCCTCAACTGCGGCTCCTTCTCATCCTTTCCCTCCCACGATTCCACATGCAAGAATCGAGACAAGCCGTGGTGGTAGCTCACCTGCAGCCCCGCACACATCACCATGCCACCATGCGCAACATCAGTGATGGGGCTCCGGCCACCGCACAAGAGGGCACGACATCGCCTCATGCCCGCTCCAATCACCACGCGAGGCACAAACAGCTTGAGCCACAAGGAAGAAGAAGCAAGCAAGCCACGAGGTCGATGAAGTTGGACCGCCGCAAATTGATGCCATCGTCGGGCACATGAGAGGTGAGGCTGCTAGCTACCGATGGCCACCACACGCCTTCTTCCCTTTTGCTGAAGCTGC
Source organism: Cenchrus fungigraminus (assembly GCA_036936925.1). NCBI lineage: Eukaryota > Viridiplantae > Streptophyta > Magnoliopsida > Poales > Poaceae > Cenchrus > Cenchrus fungigraminus. The sequence goes on along the minus strand of CM072778.1, from coordinate 39,151,785 downwards.
CTCCTTCCCTACTGCTGCCGCCGTCGCCGCCCCTTCTACAGCCGGACCTGACCGGACCTTCCTTGCGCACGGGAGGATCTGGCATGAGAAGCGGGCACGAGGAGGATTGGGGAGAGGATGTGGGACGCTGAGGACCTGTGTGGTTTGAGGACTGGTGGATGGTCGCTTCCTAGTGTGATGAGTGATTGACAACGCTGTGTGGATTGATTCTTGGCTAAGTATTACAGGTGCAGGTTGCAGCTTGACTGGTGTTGGTGCAGGTGAAGAGCAAGCACGAAAGGTCATTGCCGGGTAGGCCTCCAGGTGTGGAGAAGACAAGTAGGCTTGGCTCGAGGGACCCGGTGGCCAGCGGGGTCAAGTGCGGGCCGCATGGTGGCAAGAACAGCGAGATGAAGTCGTGGACGGTTCCTTCGTTGAGCCACAAAGCCAAGATCGAGCTGGGACTACATGGGAGCCGAGTCATGAGTGGTGATTGGCGGAGGCTACACCGAGTTCGCGGGGTTTCCAGTGGTTCACAAGAAAACCACTGGGTTCCTTGGTTGATCCACAAAGCCAAGGCCGAAGACCAGAGGCAGCAGCACCAGGACCGGTCTGACCGGTGGGTCTGACCGGTGGAGGACCCCGGTCTGACCGGTGTGCGACGACGCAGTCCGGAGACTTCGAAGCGGAGGACACGCATCGGGATCGCATGGTGTGCGTCGAGGCTACGCAGGGTGCGGTCGCCGGGCATCCGTCCGATGGTGCGACGACGAAGATTCCCAAAGTGCCCCTCAGGGGCGTGTATCCTAGTGTTAGGTCTTAGGGGTAGTTTCGTCTTTCGGTTGCCTCCATATAAACTAAGTGGTGAGAGGATGGCAGCCAGCTCTTGGAACCCTAGCTCATTTTGTTTTGCTATTTTCCTCTTCCATTTTTCTTTGGAATTTCTAGGACTAGCTTGAGAGCTTCATGGTGAGATCTTGTGTGAGGGAAGGATGATCGGGTGGCAAGCTAGACCTTGTATGAACCTTCATGGTATGTATAGATGATTCGGCGTGGTTCCTCAAGGCTTGGTTGTGTCTTTCCCGTTTCCCCTTTTTGGTGATTTTCGGAGCCTTTTCTTGGCGATTTTCTTGTGGTGGATTCGAGGCCTTTCTCTTTGGGATTTGGTGGGGGATGTATGCTTGAACCCTTCGTGGTTCTTTTCCCTTTGATTCCCCTCCAAAATCCGTGAGCAAAGGGGCTCGATTTTGGGGTTTTCTCATCTCTAGGGTTAGAGGTGTTCTTGGTGGGATTTCTTTGATTCCTCTCGATTTAGCAAGTTTTGGTGGACCAAATCTTGGCTATGAAGTGCCCATGAGGTGTTCCTACTATCCCCAAAGTCTTGTACAAATCCATGGAGCGATTTGGGAGATCGGGAGTTGGATTTGGGGGAGTTGACCCGCGGGCGCTGTTCATCCCGAGAGCTCAGGTCCTGACCGGTCTGACCGGTGGAGACCCTTGGTTGAGTTTTGCTCGGGTGAACGTCTTGGTGAGTTCCGTGTTGTCTCGTGTTGCTGCTGTTTCGAGTTTGGTCAGTTTTGGAGCTCGGTAGGTCTGTTTGGTGGATTTGGGATTTCCTGGCTTGGACCGATCTGACCGGCGAGCTACACCGGCTTGACCGGTGTAGGAGCCTTCTGTGGAAGTTCTCAGGTTTTGCCAGGTTGCTCCAGCAGGGACCGGTCTGACCGGTGCAGTCCAGTGGTGCTCAAGTTGCTTGTTCCGCTGCGTTCTCGAGTAGGTCTAGGTGGTTGTTGGTTCCTAGGACCAGTACCACTTCAGTGGCTACGTGGTCTTGGCCAACTTGGGTAGTTGAGTCGGAGACGTGTTTTGGAAGCCGTGTTCGTCTTGTCGGAGTTCCCATCACCTTCGAGAAGAATTTTTATCGGCTCCCATTCACTCCCCCCTCTCTGGTCGCCAGATCGGTCCTTCAAACGCTAAAATATGCGCGGTGGAGGTCTCCTGATTCGCATTGCTAAAAGATTGGGACAAGTTTTGGGGATCTGTTGGAGCTAATTTTCTTTAGTTTTCTCCCAAAAACAGATATTGGGGTACTTTTTCACATTCTCTTGGAGATGCTCTTAGACTCCTACAGCGTATTCGAACGTGGGGGATTCCAGAAGGGTTCAACGGCTGTCACCACTGCGGCCTACCCCAAGACAAACCGTGGGATACACTCATAAGTAACGTAGTTACGCAACCCAAGCACCACGCTTACGTTGTTAGCAGGACCCTGACCGGCCCGGGCTATTGTGACCCAGGTCCGAGCCATCAGATAAACCGACCAATTACACCGAGTACTGTAGCTTGAGCACGAACTTCATACAACACAAACATGGGATCTAACTAGATCAAACTAGGCTAGGTACACAAACGGATTTGTGCTTTCCTATGTCTATTCAACAGGATCAAAGGGTCGTGTTCGTGAAGAACACGAGCCTCTAACTCATGAACAAACACCGAAAACATGTGTAAGTCACTTGTCAACTGGATCGAAAGGCCTTGTTCATCAAGAACGTGAGCCTCTAAATGATGAACAAGCGAAGAACACATGAACAAATCACCCATGTATACAAGCACAACTTTATATGAATTAGCTGAATAACTGAAGTAGATCAAAGTCATACAATAAAATAAAGATACAAGAGAACTCATACCTAGATCCCAAAGTAGACTTGGAACCTGAAGTAGAACTACTCTAGCCTACCTCCTAGCCTTAGAAACCAAAAGTGAGAGAGGAGGAGTAAAGTGTGTTGGTAAGAAATGAACCCCCTCCCCTTCTATTTATAGGCCAGAGCACCGGCGCAAAGAGGAGTGAAACACCCCGGGGATGGCCTCTAGGACCAATGGGCAAGCACCACGTGGAGGCCCTGGATCAGCCGACCCAAGGTCGGTTCGGCCGATCCAAGGGTCGGCCGACCCCAGGTGGGCCCCCCTCGGGGTGTGCTTCCTCGGGGTGGCTGTCCTGTGGGTCCTTAAGTCGGTCCCCGGTGTACACGTACTCTTGAGGCGGTTTAGGCGCTCTGGTGGGCCCATGGATCCATGTGAAGTCCATGTGTCACGCTCTGATTCGTCGGGGCTTGCCTCCCTTGGATTGGTGACATGGCTTGCATGCATGGCACCTGAGGTGGCATGGTTTGCATGCATGGCACCTGAGGTGGCAGCCACTCCTTGGTTGAGGTGACGTGGCATGAATCATAGAAGGTGAGTTTGCCACTTCTTTATGCTTATTTTCCTGCAATCACATAATCTCCAAGGACAAGTGGAACTACATTATTCTTAACTAAAATACGTGTAAGAAATGCCTCTTGCTCCTTTATTCATGAGTAAATTGACGGCTAAAGTAAGCACTTAACAGCCATCAACAACTCCCCCAAGCTAGCCTCTTGCTCGTCCTGAGCAAGACACTTAGGACTTAGGTTGGTTGATCAAGAGTTGCTACGATGTTGTATTCCTAGTTTATGACAGGCATTCAACTAGGTACTCTATCAAGGATTGAATAAGTTGGCATTAATCTTACCCTTTGCTTGATTGATATGGGGCTTGTAGCTTCACCTGCCTTGGGCGGTTGAAAAATAGAACGGTTGTATAGAAATTACCAATTACAAGTGCCTTGATTAGTTGTCAATCCGGAGGTTTTGCAAATTTTCACAAAGAAATCAAAGTTCCTCGAATGATACTCTCGGATCGCTCATTGCGTATGATTCCTCACCAAGGCATTGAATTGCCTTCTTTCTCCACCTACTCCTAATAGGCTGATATGTGGAGTTGTAGATAGGGAAAACATGTGGCATACCTGTTTCTCATATGTTGTTGAGTCGAAAATCGGATCCTTGGGGGCAACGAGTCATACAACCTGATCAAGATGTGCATGTGTGTGTATATGGTGGATGGATGATGAACTCCTTTTTGCATATGAGTCTCAATTCTCCTTTTGAGATTTTTGAGACTTGGGCTATGTCTCTTTATTCTTTCTTTTTGTTTCTTTTTTTCTTCTTTTTTTCTTCTTTTTCTCTTTTTTTACATAGCCCATAGTCTTTTCTGCATATTTTTGGAGAGAGAGTAATCATGGAACGATGCGCGGAGCTTTATTCGTGGAATGGATGGGGGATGGATGAAATGATGGGTGCTTAACTTCCGGTGTAGAAGTTTAGCATACAGTGGCTGTGTACGTGATCTTGATCATAGGAGCATGACAAGTTTCTCGCCGAGGGTCACAACAATTCGACAAGACTCAATGAAGAAAAACAAGTAGCATATGTGGAGGCTAACAACAGCTAGGATCTACATATGGCTTTGGATAGAAAGTTCTCATCATTGAGGAACTTATCATTTTATTTTTCAAAAGAAAACTCCGGATATCAAACATCACTTAGCACAAGCTCATAGCAACTCTATTATACCATATCATACCTCACAACAACCTAGGCAAAGGTCATGCTTTTTGCTACCCACAAGTTTCAAGCTAAGGTTTGGTCATGCAAGCCAACAAACTCAAAACTTAAATAGGGTACTAAGCCGTAGCAAGGCAAACAGAAGGAATAAACAGAGCAACTATTCATCATTTCAACCATGAAGAACAGAAAGCATTCTTACCGCGCATACGAAAGCAAACTAATTGAGGAAAGCAAATAAATATTTTTGGTCTTTTTAATTTTGCAGATTTTTATGTGTTTTTATCATATGAGATTCTGAAAATAAAGATACAAGTTACCTCAGAGTGGGGGTCCTCCCCCAAGCTAGCTTCAGGCTCACTACCGTGGAGGGGGAAATCCCATCCACTGGTAGTAGGCCCTCTGCTCCTCCAGCTGCTGCTGCTGTGCCAGCTCGATGGCGTGAAGTCTCTCGCCAGACATCCGCTGCCAGTCCCGGGTGGACTCGACGTGCTGGTGCACAGTCTCCTCCATGTCGCCGACTCGGATGTTGAGCTCGCTCATGTGCTGAGTGAGGGTGGCCCCACGAGATGACGAGCGCAACCCGGACGACGAAGATGTTGCATCTCCGTAGGCAGTACCAGCAGGGACGGCTCACTCGCCACTGCCCGCGCTAGCCCAAGCTGAGCTACTCGCACCCTGCTGGTACATGGGTTGGTCCCAACCGGGAGCATATCCGGGAGTAACCCCAGGCATGTACTCGGTAGAGGTCCATGTACCAGACGGAGGTGTGGTAGGCTGAGGCTGTGGTTGAGGCGACAACTGCGGAGATGGCTGTGGTGGTGGCTTTTGTGCTCCAGCTGCTCTCCTCGATGCGCTCCTTGTAACCCTGTCACCAGAGACACTAGAACGACGAGGTTCCTCGAGAGGGACGGTCAGTGGCCCTTGGCCGTACAACCTGAAATCCGGGTTAGGTAACCGAATTTGGTTTATATGGCCCGGGTAAAAGAAAACCAAAGAATCATCCGGACCCTTCTTAAGAATATGCCCCTGAGTCAAATAAGCCTCGTCAATCTGAGTTCGGGGATTAGCAATGGAGGGCACGTTGGGCCCTTGCGTAATCCCAAGATTCATGACGATGCGAGAAATCAGAGATGTACCCTCAATAGAACCCATCATCTTAAAATTCGTTAACCACTGCCGAATCATAGCTTGCACAGGGGCGACCTTGATCCGTCTAACCGCAGCGTATAAGATCATCATCTCGTCAGTGCGCACGGGTTGTACGTCATCCCTTGGAAAGAGAGTGACGGCGAGCCACTTGTGCCACAGTTGGAGAGTGGGATGCAAGATATGGTTGCACCGAGGTGACAACTTGCCGCGAATAGGCCGACCAGAGAGTTCCTCCCGAAAACTTTCACGATTAAAACCAGTGCAAGCTTGCTCAAGAGAAATAGCACAGCGACGATGAAAACCGAGGGTGCGACTAAGATCTTTCCATGAAACTCGATACGGAACTCCATGAAATTGAAATGAAATACCAGACGCATCCTCTTGAAGAGTGCAGAGGAACTGGATGGTGGTAGGTCTAGAACCAACCTCCTGAACTGGGTCAAAACCTTCCCATCCTAGAGCTTGCCAAATGGAATCAAACTCGGAGTCCATACCTATTTTCTCGAGAAGGTCCGAGTCGAACTCCTTGGTGTTGGCGAAGACTCGGTGCTTGATGAGAGCGTAGGCTTGTCTCTCGCGATCATTCCTCAAGTCGATGAAGGCGGCGTCGAAGGCGTACACTTCTTCGGCTTGTGGCGTGGGTAGCTCTTCGTCTCCCTCTTCTTCACGGTCAGTTGACATTGGGCTTGGTGCAGCTTCGGAATGACGAGACGAGCTCCCCCGTCACGTGAACGGCGTGAGCGAGTTAACTTCCGGAATGCGTCGGAGGCCCAACTCATCTTGCACAACAATCGGACAACACGAGCAACTCGGTGATGGGTTAGTGAAACCGAATGAAATCCTTACCGAGATTACTCCACCAATGATCAATAATTCAGCAACACTTGGGGGAGATCACTTAGCACCTCAATCTTGAGCAAGAAATGCTTGTTGGTATTTCTTAACCTCGATGCTAAGTTATGGGTTCCTAGCAACGATGCCAGAAATAACCAAATGGTAATCCTAACAATTACAAGAGTCCGCAAACGCACGGAAGTACCATTGTAGCATTTCCCCAAAGGAGTATTCCAAAGGGTATCGAATCCAAGGAAGGCTGGGTGGATTAACAAGTTCAAAACTATTGCAATGAGTATAGATCATAGACGGAAACAAATCAGACACTCAAATACAGGGGTAAGGTATGATAGATAAGTTGGTAGTGTGAACACACAAACACACTCTCTCTAAAGGTCTTAGGCTTAGGAGGCAACATACGAGTTAGTTCTAGGTTCTAATGTACTAAACACACAAAGTTAGTCAGACGAGTTAGATACACACTAGCATTGCATGACTGCCGGCTCAAGCACCCAGGTACAAACGGGGAGCTAACCTCCCGTGTCGCTTACGCACGACTCCGGTAGTTAGACTTTAGACTCCTACAGCGTATCCGAACGTGGGGGATTCCAGAAGGGTCCAACGGCTATCACCACCGCGGCCTGCCCCAAGACAAACTGTGGGATACACTCATAAGTAATGTAGCTACGCAACCCAAGCACCACGCTTACGTTGTTAGTAGGACCCTGACCGGCCCGGCCTATTGTGACCCAGGTCAGAGCCACCAGATAAACCGGCCAATTACACCGAGTACCGTAGCTTGAGCACGAACTTCATACAACACAAACATGGGATCTAACTAGATCAAACTAGGCTAGGTACACAAACAGATTTGTGCTTTCCTATGTCTATTCAACAGGATCAAAGGGTCGTGTTCATGAAGGACACGAGCCTCTAACTTATGAACAAACACCGAAAACATGTGTAAGTCACTCGTCAACTGGATCGAAAGGCCTTGTTCATCAAGAACGTGAGCCTCTAAATGATGAACAAGCGAAGAACACATGAACAAATCACCCATGTATACAAGCACAACTTTATATGAATTAGCTGAATAACTGATGTAGATCAAAGTCATACAATAAAATAAAGATACAAGAGAACTCATACCTAGATCCCAAAGTAGACATGGAACCTGAAGTAGAACTACTCTAGCGTACCTCCTAGCCTTAGTGAGAGAGGAGGTGTAAAGTGTGTTGGTAAGAAATGAACCCCCTCCCCTTTTATTTATAGGCCAGAGCACCGGCGCAAAGAGGAGTGAAACACCTCAGGGATGGCCTCTAGTACCAATGGGCAAGCACCACGTGGAGGCCCTGGATCAGCCGACCCAAGGTCGGTTTGGCAGATGCAAGGGTCGGCCGACCCCAGGTGGGCCCCCGTTGGGGTGTGCTTCCTCGGGGTGACTGTCCTATGAATCCTTAAGTTGGTCCCCGGTGTACACGTGCTCTTGAGGCGGTTTAGGCGCTCTGGTGGGCCCATGGATCCATGTGAAGTCCACGTGTAACGCTCTGATTCGTCGGGGCTTGCCTCCCTTGGATTGGTGACATGGCTTTGCATGCATGGCAACTGAGGTGGCATGGTTTGCATGCATGGCACCTGAGGTGGCAGCCACTCCTTGGTTGAGGTGACGTGGCATGAATCATAGAAGGTGAGTTTGCCACTTCTTTATGCTTATTTTCCTGCAATCACATACTCTCCAAGGACAAGTGGAACTACATTATTCTTAACTAAAATGCATGTAAGAAATGCCTCTTGCTCCTTTATTCATGAGTAAATTGACGGCTAAAGCAAGCACTTAACAGCCGTCAACAGTCATTTAGTTACCGAGCCCATTCCGTTGGACTCGGCGGCTCGTCGCCTTTCCGTCGGGGAAAAACCATGACCTCATTTTCCATGAAGACTCGAACGCAGTTCAGGATGCTCGTGGAGCTCGTGCGCCCAAGTTCTGGCCGCTGGGGCCTATCCTTCGCCGCAGCTCGCTCGGGACCTAGGAGTGGCTGTCGAACCCCGCGACGGGCCAGCCTTCGAACTCCTTGTTGTCGGTGTGTGGTGCCAGACCTCGAGCGCAGAGCCGCTAGGGGCCATTAGGGCCATCAGAAGAGTGTCACGCGGTCGTTGTGACGGCCGAGTAGTTGTCGCCCAGCCCCCGAACGCGTGGGCCGAGTCTACCGACCTATTCCTACAAAAGAAAATAAGAGGACAACAACATGTGGCACGAAAAATTCCAATTTAGAAGAAAAATCATTTGACAACGTATGACAAGAATTCTAAGTCCAACTCTTTTAAGTCTATTTAATTTCCTTAGGCAGTTATCCTGTTATGTTTACGCACCTGACCCCTGACAGCCGCATCTGTAGCGCAGGGAGCTGGCCGCATGCATGCGTGGGAAGTGTAGGCGTAGGGTCGAGGTTTCACGGTTTAAGGCGTGTGCTCCCCGAGTACTTTTAACGACTTATGCGAGAGAGGAAAAAGAAAGCGAGTTGCCAAAGAGAAAGTACACGCGTGCACTACGCTAGTTGGCCGTGGCCCGACCACCCGCGTAGCGCTCGGGTTGTATACGCAGTCGGGGACACGCCAAGAGTAGGCGGCGGTTACCCGGAGACGCGTGCCGGGTTATGTAATAGCTGGAGAAATAGTGATTCTAGGATAATACTTAGCTCGATTCGCATTTATGTCGGAGGAGTCGGTGTGTCGTTCCTGGGCCCATTCTGATAGGCCCCGAGCTTCGTGTTGCCCGTGGCAGTCTAGCGGGCGGCTGCCGATGAGATCCGCGATTTGTTGGGGTCGTCATCGATTTCGTGCGCGGGGGACGTCGCAGGCTCGGTCGAGGCGGTCGCCGGAAGGCCGCTAGTGCCATTCACTGTTGTTGCTGATGGCGGCGCCATGGTCCATCAGCGGCGAGAAGAAAGGCTCGGGGCAGTATGAAGGACCGGAACAGCGAACCAGAGAGGGGGGGGAGAGTGAATGGGAGCCGATAAAAATTCTTCTCGAAGGAGATGGTAATTCCAACAAGATGAACACAGCTTCCAAAACACGTCTCCGACTCAACTACCCAAGTTGGCCAAGACTACATAGCCACTGGAGTGCTACTAGCCCTAGGAACCAACAACCACCTACACGTACTCGAGAACGCAGCGGAACAAAGAACTTGAGCACCCCTGGCTTGCACCGGTCAGACCGGTGAGCAGCACCGGTCAGACCGGTCCCTGCTGGAGCATCCTGGCAATCCTGAGAACTTCCACAGAAGGCTCCTACACCGGTCAGGCCGGTGTAGCACGCCGGTCAGACCGGTCTAAGCCAGGAAGCCCTAAAACCATACACCTGACCTTCTGGGCTCCAAACCGAATCAAACTCGAAACAGCACCAACACAAGACACCAGGGAACTCACCAAGACGTTCACCCGAGCAAAACTCAACCAAGAGTCTACACCGGTCAGACCGGTGAGAGGCACCGGTCAGGCCGGTGTGACCTGAGCACACGGGTTGAACAGCTCCCGCGGGTCAACACCCCCAAATCCAACTCCCGATCTCCCGAATCGCTCCACGGATTTGCACAAGACTTTGGGGATAGTAGGAACACCTCATGGGTACTCCATATCCAAGATTTGGTCCACCAAAACTTGCTAAATCAAGAGGAATCGAAGAAATCCCACCAAGAACGCCTCTAACCCTAGAGAGGAGAAAACCCCAAAATCGAGCCCCTTTGCTCACGGATTTGGGAGGGGAATCAAAGGGAAAAGAACCACGAAGGGTTCAAGCATACATCCCCCACCAAATCCCAAAGAGAAAGGCCTCGAAACCACCACAAGAAAATCGCCAAGAAAGGGCTCCGAAAATCACCAAAAAGGAGAAACGGGAAAGACACATCCAAGCCTTGAGGAACCACGCCGAATTATCTATACATACCAACATACAAGGTCTAGCTTGCCGCCCGATCATCCTTCCCTCTCACAAGATCTCACCATGAAGCTCTCAAGCTAGTCCTAGAAATTCCAAAGGAAAATGGAAGAGGAAAATAGCAAAACAAATGAGCTAGGGTTCCAAGAGATGGCTGCCATCCTCTCACCACTTGGGTTATATGGAGGCAACTGAAAGACGAAACTACCCCTAAGTCCTAACACTATGATACACGCCCCCGAAGGGCACTTTGGGAATCATTGTCTTCGCACCATCGGACGGATGCCTAGCGACCGCAAACTTGCTTAGCCTAGACGCAAGCCTTGCGATCCCGACGCGTGTCCTCCGCTTCGAAGTCTCCGGACTACATCGTCGCACACCGGTCAGACTGGTGTCCTCCACCGGTCAGACCGGTACCCACCGGTTAGACCGGTCAGACCCACCGGTCAGACCGGTCTGATGCTGCTGCACCTCCGTCTTCGGTTCTTCAGTCTTGGCTTTGTGGATCAACCAAGGAACCCAGTGGTTTTCTGGTGAACCACTGGAAACCCCGCGAACTCAGTGTAGCCTCTGCCAATCACCACTCATGACTCGGCTCCCACGTAGTCCCGGTTCGATCTTGGCTTTGTGGCTCAACCAAGGAACCGTCCATGACTTCATCTTGCCGTTCTCGCCACCATGCGGCCTGCACTTGACCCCGCTGGCCACCGGGTCTCTCGAGCCAAGCCTACTTGTCTTCTCCACACCTGGAGGCCTATCCGGCAATGACCTTTCGCGCTTGCTCTTCACCTGCACCAACACCAGTGAAGCCATAACCTGTACCTGCAATACTTAGTCAAGAATCAGTCCACACAATGTTGTCAATCACTCATCACACCAGGAAGCGACCATCCACTGGTCCTCGAACCACACAGGTCCTCACAGTACCTCGTTACGCATTGGAGGCATCACAGGCATTTGGTTCAACAGCGGCGATCAATGCTAATTTCGTGGTGGCGTGGGTCGCGACAGCGCGAAAGGCACACGGGATAATTCGGGGTGTGCTCGTGAGCGATGGTGGTGTGAGCCGGGCCGTCGCGGTGAGGTGGGCGAAGGAGGATGAGGTACGACGATGAGCCGTGACGCAGCGGTCGGCCTCGGCTTGCCGCCACGTCACATCGCTCGAAACGGCTTCGTCCTGATCAGGGTAGCGAGTGGCTGATGCTGCAGTTCGTGACCTGCACATAAGAAATAAGGTACTGACAAGAAAATTATGTTTTTCGGTCAGAAAGGTGATTTTCCCGAGTTGGAACTCCATTCACACGACTTGTTTTTCCGTCTCCAAGTAGTTTCTTCGAGTAGGTTTGCTCGCACGACTTCCTTCCGTCCGTCCCTGAGTAGGCTCCAATTCGCATGACAAGTTTCCGTCCAACCCCGAGTAGGCTCGCCTCGCTCGAGTAGTTTCGTGTCCATCCCCGAGTAGTTTCCGATTCACACGAGTACTTGTCCGTCCGACCCCGAGTAGCTGCGTTCGCACGAGTGCTTCCCGTCCGGCCCCGAGTAGTTTCGCCTGCACCCTCGAAGCTCGAGTACTAGCCCTGAAAAGGAAAATGTGCATCTCCCAAGGGGAAGTCCTTGCCACAGGGGGGTGCAGGTGCGACCTCGCCCGGCCGTCGAGGCCCGTCGTCACGGACCTGCTCTGCGCATCCCGCTGCTGGGGTCCTGCTCCCCTCCAGCCTTGGTACTTAGGGGAGATGGAGCGGCAGGCTTCGGGGCACCGCACGACGAGGGGGAGGCGGCGCGGGGCCAGCGCGCGGTGAAGGGGAAGAGGCGGCGCACATCGGGCCGTCGGGCGGCGAGGAGAAGGAGGAAAGTGGCGGGCGCCGGGCCACTGCGCCGCAACGGGGAGACTACGGCAGGAGTCGGGTTGCCGAGCGCGGGGATGAGGCGGCAGCGGGGGCCGCGTCGGGCTGCTACGCAAGGAGGCGTCGGCGTGTCGGGTCGCGGCGCCACGACGCAGAGGTGGCGGGCGCCGGCCCGCCGGGCGTGAGGACGAGGCGGCGGTGGGGACCGCGTCGGGTCGCTGCGCCGCGATGTGGAGGAGGCGCTGCGTCCCCGGGCGGCGAGGGGGAGACGGCACGGTGCCGCGACGCAGTGAAGAGGTGGACCCCACATCGGGCCGCATCACGAAGAGGAAGCACGAGCCGGGTTGGGTCACCACGCGTTGGGGAAGAGGAAGAGGCGTCGAGTCGTGGGCCATTGCGCGACGAGGGAGAGGAGGAACCGGTGGCGGCGCGTCGCCGCTGCGCGGTAAAGAAGAGGAAGCGCGGCTCCGGGAGCCGGGCCGGGCGGTCGCGCACCGAGTAGGAGGCACCGGGTGTCGGACCGGGCGGCCGCGTTGGGCGGCGAGGTGGAGGCGACGCGGGACCGTGGCGCGATGAAGAGGAGGCGGCGCGGGGCCGCAGCACAGCGAGACAGGGGCAGCGGGCGTCGGGCTGCCAGTCGTGCCATGGTGGAGAAGGAGGGACGCCGCGCCACGAGGAGGAAACTACGGGCGCCAGCCCGCTGCGTGGCGACGAAGAGGTGGCGGGGCCGCGTCGTTGCGCCGTGAGGAGGAAGCGGTCCGTTGCACCATGAAGAGGAGGTGGGCCCCGAGTCTGGAGACTGTTGGCTGCTGGTTGAGTTGCCGGTGTTCGTGGTTGTTGACCTGCTCTGCTAACTGCTGTTGCTAGCTCCCGCGGTTGAAAATCCGTGCCGCGGCTCTTGCTTCGGTCGATTTGGTGCTTGTCGAAGACAAAAGGAATGATGCTCTCTCGGTGGGAAGAGGAGAAAACGGAGTTGTCGATCAGTGGAGATAGCTGTGACGAGAAGAGCGAGACCGCCGCTGCCGGCTGTTCCTGCGTTGTAAGTGTTGCTGCAGCCATCGGCGCCACAGTCGCCCTTGCGGTCGTTTTTGACGGTGTCGCAGGTTGCCGTCGGCGACGCTGCAGACGTCAACACCGTGGCCGCCGTCGTCATCGTGGTTGGCCATCCGAGACCTGGAAAAAACATCATGACACGCAAAAGGTCCCTACCTGGCGCACCAACTGTCGGGGTTCTGTAACTGCCGGCTAGTAAATTTCTCGGATTGCGTGCCAGGCCTCGGATGGTTGCGCAAATGGGGGTACACAAGGATTTATACTGGTTCAGGCCTCCGGAGAGTAATACCCTACATCTAGTTCGCGCTGCCTATGTTATTTGCACTGATTTGTAGTAGGGGTACAAATGGGCGAGAGAGGGAGCTCGGTACCAAGTCTCTGTAGTGTGTGGGAGCCATGTGTGGCTGAAGGTAGAAGAATAAGAAAATGAGAGAGAGAGAGAGAGCTCCTCCCGAGAGGGGAGGAAAGAAGTGAAAAGTAAAAAGGAGAGTCCCTTCATGTGAGGTCCCTGCTCTCCCTTTTATAGGACAAGGGGAGCAGGTTACATGATTGGAGTAGTACAAGCTAGGAGGAAAAAGAGGGAGAGAGAGAGAGAGCACTTGGTCAACAGAGGAGTACGGGGGAGCTTTTGCCCATGCCATGGGTCCGCCGTCCTTGTTTCCTGTTTGCTGCTGTTGTTGCGCATGGTTGCCTGTCCTGGTGTCGTGCCTTTCCGCGCAAGTGGCCCGGGCAATAAGTGCCTCAGACACCAGGTACATGCATGGGTAGTGTGGAGCCCAAAACCACTCGGGGTGGCATCGAACTAGTCAGAGGCTACTTGTTGGTGGCCACATGATGCCATAACTTGACTTTATGACCGTTTTCCTTCACGAAAATAAACCTTGGAATACTACTTGATTTGTGGTTGTTTTCCTTCACGAAAACAAATCCATAAAGCCACCAAAAATACTCCAGGGGCCATTGTGGCTGTGATAGTCGCTCGTATTCACTGTCCTTGGGTACCCATAATATTGGGTCCCGTCACTCCAGTTCAATCAAACAACAAAGTAAAATGATCATGAGCCCCTGGTCTTACCGGTGCTTACGGACGTCTGCAAAGTGTCTGCAGCCCGGACCTTCAGCCGTTCTACCGCTAGCTCGTCTTCGAGCCTTTTCTTCTCAGCAACAGCCTCATCCTTGACATGTTGGAGCTCTTGCTCGAGCTGCTGTGCCCTCAGGTGCACTGATGTGGCATTCCTGCATTGGTCGGTCCTGCCCTTAGCACGATCCGCTAAAGACTGCAATTAAACAAAGTTAGGCCATTAACTAAATTTGGTCAACATATCGAAAACAACTCCAAGAGAAGCACTTTACCTTAAACGAGCTGCTGAGAGTCAAAATGGCATTCTTGCATGCCCTAAAATGTTCGTTGTCATCAAATATGTCTGCCTCCCATGGAGTGCCGGACCAGTCGATCTCCCGGTCTAGCCGATCCCTAGCAGTCGACGTCGAACCCGGTCTTGCTTCGACGGTTGATTCTGGATCTGGTAACGGCAGCTCAAGTTGAACTTCATCCGGTGCCAGATCCTGAGCCGTCGAGGTAGGCACCGCGTAGATTGGCTTGGTGTCCTCCACTGGCAGGGAGGTCGCCGGAGCCAAATTGCCGGTGGAGCTCTGTGCTCCGACCTTTGGCTTAGATGTCGACGTCTTGGTTGGGGAAGGCTAGGCACCAGCGGTGCTTAGTGATGCAGCGTCCGACTTGCATGAATTGTTCTGTTAGTGGACAACGACCTATCAAAAGCTACAATGTCGTGACTAGGCATCAAAGTCTTACTTTGCTGCTATCTTCCCACGTACTTTGGGCTTCAAAGCCCGACCTGGTATCTTCTTTGGCACCTTGGCCTGGACCTCGGCCTTGGCAGCTTGTACCTCTTTTATGCGGTGGAGGTCTTCCTCCGTCATCTTCATCTGCTCCTCACGCTACCGCTTTGTGGTGGGACTGGGCGACCTTAGCGCCACAAGATCTTCCTCTTCTGATGCCGATGAGTCGACAACTTCGTCTTTCTCCTCGGCGTCCTCTGCTGCTGGGGCGGGACCTTCCCCCCTCTTCCTCTTCTTCTCAGCCACCAGCTTTGCGGTCTTCGCCGCATCCGCCTTCGACTGCGTGATCTTCGTGATGGTCGCCCTTGTTCGACGTGTCGCCTTAGCAGCAGTTGCTGCAGCCGGCTTGCTTGTGCCACCTGCCCTGACCTTTTGGTTGTCGTCCCCGTCAGCCTCAGCAGATGAGTCTGACAGGTAGTTTTCCAAGAGGTCGGTGGCAGGAGGTTGGTAATCCTCCGACATGAGCTTCTGACGTAGCTCCTCGCCCTTAGGTAGAGGTGCAGGACTCCTTCAACTGTTGACACCATTTTTTAGAAAAACGAGTCAAAAGGAATAAGAGGGAATAGCCGATGGGAGAATAGTACAATCGGTCGATTGAAGCAAAGAAGGAAGTCAACAGAGTCCACCGATGGTCAAGGCAGTCCAACCCTATCTGTCAACGGATGCGGGTCAAAACTGATCGGCCGATGGTCAACTAGGGAATCGGCCGATGTAGAGGGAGAAGGCGGTAATCAAGGAGATATGCCAACGGCAAGGCACGACGGAGGAGGGTCAATCTACGATTAGCAATGGGTCAGAGTCAGTTTTAGGAAAGTTTGACTCTTGCATGAGTTTTTTTCTATTTTTAGTAGTGTTCGTTTTCTTTAGATGCAAGTAAACAGTGCCGTAATCGGCTAGGAGTCGGGTTGTCCTCAGGACATAAATAGCGACCCTGCGTGGTCGGAAAATTTTGTACACACCATTATCAAATAAACCGCCTCCAGACAAATCCTTTACAATTCACAGCATCTACTTTACAGCATCTACTTTTTGGCGACTTTGCCATTGCGTTTTTCTTTTCTTCAACGTCGTCCTTCAAGTTCATTGGGCTGCATCGATCGACCTCCGACAAGCTTGTGAGTACCATTTTACCGAATAATCCTAGGTTTTAACCTCCGGGCGCATCACTGAGGTTTCGTCTATATTCACCCCTTATCGATATTAGCTAGATCTGCAAGTTTTCGTACCAACTCTTGTAGTTTTAGCTTTTATCATCAATTTATCCCACTCGACTAGATCGCGCCGGCTTCTAAAATAACAACCGATCTAGATCTGTTCGAGTGCTGACGTCACGATCGGCTGATCCAGCCGATCTCTTTATATACATACTCGCACTTCGGCTGCTTCCGAGCCTTCTGTTCCCGCTTCCCTGTATCGGCTGATTGGCAGATACACATGTTACTAAAGACCCATCGGTTCTCTAGCCAATCCTTAATATTTTCCATTGTCAATCAACAGGTCAGATTGGTTGGCACGCCTCGCCACAGACCGGGGAGTCACGTGTGCTGCGCGCGGAGGTGACATCCTATTTTCACGTCAACACACTTTTGGCACGCCCAGTGGGACCCGAAAAAGTCAACAATGTCTAAGAACACGAAGAATTTCGAAGTTGACTCGAGCAACATTCAACCAGTCACTAAAGATCAGCTGAAGGATGTAGACAAAGCCGAGTTCTAAGCGCACATGAAGCGATATGAAGAGTTATGCTTGGCTTCATATAGTCTGACCAAGAGTGTGGTCATCAAGAAGAATCCTCTTCCAAGGCCTCAACATATCACCTTTTCAGCTGATCCTAAAGGACTCCAAGACATGATGAATAAAGCTATGCATCAAACAATGATCAATCAGTCAACAGTCCTCACCAATACCATTCAGAACTGTCTGATTGAGACATTCAAGAAGGGAACAGACGAAGGATATGTGTGACCTGCATACTTTCAACCTGGGCGATCTCCTCTAATGTTCCCAAAAGCTCAATCGGCTTCTCAGCCGATTACTGATCCAACGGTAGGGATTACACCATCTCCGCAGGTCAATGCAACTGCTCCTGATACATCATCGGATTCCCAGCCGATTCAGAATCAAAATATTGGAGATGCACCTAAAGATCCTGCTGTTACAGTGCCAATAGTTCAAACCTATTCAGCACAGTCCAACGTCCAGGATCAGACGTTCTCGGTCTAGAATCCTCCTCAAAAATATCCTGCAATGAGGGATCAGAATGGGAGACTTTCAGGATGGGACTTGCCTCGTAATCACTTTGAGACTGATATCTCAAACTTTTTTGAGCCCCCACCTGAGGAAATTCCAGAAGTAAAGTACCCAAATCACTATCAAGTTATGTTTGGAGGTACTCCAGGGACTGTGCATTTAACCAAGGAAGGAGTGGAGTTTGTCTACTTTAATCATGGGAGCAAGGCTTTTGAAAGAGTTAAGATTAGCCCTGCTCATACGCATATGGTTATACCAATGGAAAGAAAAGCTCCTGTTACACCTCAAAGATCGGCTCCTTAGCCGATCTTAGGAATGCCTGTACAAACCACTCCACTACAGCAAACAACGCTGTTGCAACCTGGCATGACCCCGGCTAGTACGGCTACTCATGTGAGATCATCACCTCAGCAGCCAATCAATCAAGGGGTGACAAGGCAACTAGCAGCACAACCACAGCAGATGGATCCTGTACAGACGATGCAGATGCTTCTGAATCAATTGGCCGGCTCAGGCCAGTTGAACCTACATCAACCAACTCCATCGACTGGACAGCCGATCGGACAAATTCCACTTGTAACAGGTCAATCAAATACGCAAAGTTCTTCTGGAGCAAGGGTATCGGCAGAAGTGCCAAATCCACAGTCAAGGACTCTCGAAGAACGACATTCAAAAACTCCATCGGCTGACGTACAAGCGATAGAACAGATATCTGCTGAGTTGAAATCTCATCTGAAGGAAGAATTGATTGACCATCTTTCAGAGACGCTGCAGAAGCAATTTGGGATAAAACCTAAGCAACAAATCTACATGTACAGAACACCGTATCCATCTGGCTATGATCAGATATCTTTCCCTCCAAGATTCAAGGTGCCAGATTTCACCAAGTTCTCTAGGCAAGATGATACATCCACAATGAAGCATATCACTTGATTTATCATACAGTGTGGAGAAGCAGGGAATATTGATGCACTCAGGATATGATTGTTCTCTTCATCTCTATCAGGGCCAACATTTTCGTGGTGTACTTCACTGCCGGCCAACTCCATCATCAAGTGGTCTAATTTGGAACAGCAGTTCCACAATTATTTCTTCTCTGGCATTCATGAGATGAAGATCACTGATCTGACCAGACTCAAGCAAAGGAATGATGAAACTATTGCTGGATTCGTTCAGAGGTTCAGAGAAGTCAGAAACAAATATTACAGCCTGAATCTAGGAGATAAACAACTGGCTGAGTTATTCCAAGGGCTCTTGCCAACCTTAAGGGAGAAATATGCATCACATGACTTCGAGAGCCTCAGCCAGTTAGTCAGTCGGATGAGTCAGGAGACTGCAAAGTCCTATGAGCCTAGGAGAAATTTCCAAAAGAAGGTCTCTTATGTAGATTGCTCTGACTCAGAAGATGAAGAAAATATGATAGGGCTTGCAGAGTGGGTTAAAGGCAAGAAGACAGTATCATGTCCCTTTGGTAAAAAGGAACCGGAAAGATTCGGCTTTGATATCACTAAGGCTGATAAGATATTTGATATGTTGCTTCAGTAAGGGCAGATTAAACTCTCCCAGTTCCATACCATACCATCTGTAGAAGAGCTCAAAAGGATGAAGTATTGTAAGTGGCATAATGCAACGTTTCATGACACCAATGATTGCAAGATCTTCAGACAGTAGATTCAATCAACTATTGAGCAGGGAAAGCTTAAATTTGAAACCCCTACCAAAGCTGAAAAGCCGATGAAGATTGATCAGCACCCCTTCCCAACCAATACAGTTGAAGTGTCTAGCAAAGACACATCACGTGTTAAGTTGCTAACGTCGGAATCGACTTAAAATAAAGGAGCCGTTGATCCCTAAGTACAAGCACCACTGCAGATGTTAAAGGAAAAGGGTTGCTGCTTGAAGAAGAAGACATAAAGCCACGCCGGCCTGTCACGTCTCAGATGCTGATCAGTAAATTTCAACGACGGCAAGAGAAGGCAAAGGAGAGAGAGGAGTGGGCGCGGCGTAATGAAGGACATTGGAGATGTCCGTTCTTCAAGTATTGCTGGGAGGAAGGAATCAAATTATCAACAGCAGAAAATTGTCCAGAGTGCAATGGGGATTACAACAATAGCAACTCATTGTTGACGGCTGTTAAGTGCCTACTTTAGCCGTCAGTTTACTCATGAATAAAGGAGCAAGATGCATTTCTTACACGCATTTCGGTTAAGAATAATGTAGTTCCACTTGTCCTTGGAGATTATGTGATTGCAGGAAAATAACCTTAAAAGAAGTGGCAAACTCACCTTCTATGATTCATGCCACGTCACCTCAAGGAGTGGCTGCCACCTCAGGTGCCATGCACGCAAGCTAAGCCACCTCAGGTGCCACGCATGCATGCCATGTCACCAATCCAAGGGAGGCAAGCCTCGACAAATTAGAGCATGACACGTGGACTTCACATGGATCCATGGGCCCACCAGAGCGCCTAAACCGCCTCAAAAACACGTGTACATCGGGGACCGACTTAAGGGCCCACAGGACAGCCACCCCGAGGAAGCACACCCCAAGTGGGGCCCACCTGGGGTCGGCCGACCCTAGGATCGGCCGAACCGACCTTGGGTCGGTTGATCCTGGGCCTCCACGTGGCGCTTGTCCATTGGTCCTAGAGGCCATCCCCAGGGTGTTTCTCTCCTTCTTGCGCCGGTGCTCTGGCCTATAAATAGAAGGGGAGGGGGCTCATTTCTAAGCAACACACCTTACTCCTCCTCTCTCACTTTTGGTTTCTAAGAGTAGGAGGTAGGATAGAGTAGTTCTACTTCAGCTTCCAAGTCTACTTTGGGATCTAGGTATGAGTCCTCTTGTATCTTTATTGTATTGTATGACTTTGATCTACTTCAGTTATTCAGCTATTTCATATAAAGTTGTGCTTGTATACATGGGTGATTTGTTCATGCGTTCTTCGCTCGTTCATCATTTAGAGGCTCCTGTTCTTGATGAACAAGGCCTTTCGATCCAGTTGACGAGTGACTTATACATGTTTTCGGTGTTTGTTCATAAGTTAGAGGCTCGTGTTCATCACGAACACGACCCTTTGATCTTGTGGAATAGACATAGGAAAGCACAAATCCATTTGTGTACTTAGCCTAGTTTGATCAAGTTAGATCCCATGTTCGTGTTGTATGAAGTTCGTGCTCAAGCTACGGTGCTCGGTGTAATTGGCCGGTTTATGTGGCGGCTCTGACCTGGGTCACAATAGCCCGGGCCGGTCAGGGTCCTGCTAACAACGTAAGCATGGTGCTTGGGTTGCGTAGCTACGTTGCTTATGAGTGTATCCCACGGTTTGTCTTGGGGTAGGCCGCGGTGGTGACAGCCGTTGGACCCTTCTGGAATCCCCCACGTTCGGATATGCTGTAGGAGTCTAAAGTCTAACAACTGGAGTCGTGCGTAAGCGACGCGGGAGGTTAGCTCCCCGTTTGTACCTGGGTGCTTGAGCCAGCGATCATGCGATGCTAGTGTGTGTCTAACTCGTCTGACTAACTTTGCATGTTTAGTACCTTAGAACCTAGAACTAACTCGTATGTTGCCTCCTAAGCCTAGGACCTTTAGAGAGAGTGTGTTTGTGTGTTCACACTACTATCTTATCTTTCATATCTCACCCCTGTACTTGAGTGTCTGGTTCGTTCCCGTCTATGATTTATACTCCTTGCAATAGAGTTGAACTTGTTAATCCACCTAGCCTTCCTTGGATTCGATACCCTTTGGAATACTCCTTTGGGGAAATGCTACCATGGTACTTCCGTGCGCTTGCGGACTCTTGTAATCGTTAGGATTACCATCTGGTTATTTCTGGCATCATTGCTAGGAACCCATAACTTAGCATCGAGGTTAAGAAATACCAACAAGCATTTCTGGCACCGTTGCCGAGGAAGGCTGAGGATAACATGTCAACACTTTGCAATGTTTATAATCATGACAGGAATAAAACAGTTCTCAATGCAGGCTAACTTTGAATGTCTTCTTTGTCTATTGATGATGAAGACAGGTAGTGTATGACTGGTTTCGACTTACCGCCGAATTTCACTGAAGATCCTGAGTCACTTGTAAGGAGAGCTAGAACTCATTTCGGTTCTCCCCAGCGTGTACGTACGGAAGTCGACCCAGCTTCCTTTGTGCCATCTACATCAACTCCTATGGCCAATCAAGAGAAGACTCTTCGCGAATATTCTGCTCCCTCTACTGATCAGGTGCCCACCGGCCCCGAGGTCAATACCGGGAACGGAAACTTCGAGATCAAGACTGACCTCATTACGATGGTACAGGCTAGCCCATTCTATGGCAAGCCTAATGAAGACGCGAGCGCCCACTTGCAACAGTTCCTGGAGCTGTGCAGTACCTTCACTATACGAGGAGTGGAGGAAGATGCCATTCGTCTGCGGCTGTTTCCATTCTCACTTCTAGGAAAGGCGAAGCAGTGGTTCTATGCGAACCGAGCAGATATTGACACCTGGGCGAAGTGCTCAGCAGCGTTCCTTGCGAAGTTCTTTCCGTTGGGCAGAACCAATGCTCTCCAGGGAAGAATTTCAAGCTTTCAGCAAGCAGCAAATGAAACCATTCCAGAGGCTTGGGAGAGGCTCCAGAAGTACATCCTGGCTTGTCCCCATCATGGGATGGACAACTGGCTCATCCTGCAGAGTTTCTATATTGGGCTGACTCCGACAGCCCGGGGCCATATTGATGCTGCTGCTGGAGGGACTTTCTTTTCTCTCACTATCGCTGAAGCAACCAAACTTATTGAGAAGGTGGTCTCCAACCAAGGGTGGAGTGATGATCGACTCCAGCCACGTCAGAGGGGTACACATACCGTCAAGGAAGCGGATATGCTGCACGCCAAGATGGACCTACTCATGAAGAGAATGGATGCTCTGACCAGTGAGAAGGCTGCCATTGCCATCACTACTCAAGCTATGGATGCTCGCATGACCTGCGAAGTCTGTGGTGACACTAGGCATTCAGGGAATTACTTCCCTGCTACCCAGGAGGATGTGATGTACATGAACGGCAACAACAGTGGTTATCATCCACAAGGAGGTCAAACGCGGAATCAATCACGCCCTTACTATCAGGGAGGTAATCAAGGTAATACTTACAATCCCAACCAACCTTCCCTGAAAGATCTGGTTTTTGGGCAAGCTAAGATTAATGAAGGTTTTAATAAGAAAACAGCTGCCTATGATAAGGCTTTAGAAAGCCTCAACGTTAAAACTGGTAGCCTTTCTTCTGCTCTTAAGAACCAGCTGAGCTTTAACAAAATGATAGAAACCCAGTTGGCTCAGTTAGCTGCTTTGGTTCCCTCTGCTGAAGACGGGAAGATTCCGGGGCAACCCGTGTCTTCTTGTGAGAATGTTTGTGCAGTGTCCACCAGATGGGGTAAGCCATCTGGGAGGGCACGAACTGCTGACTATGCAGGGAGACCCATACAGCAGGTTCTTGATCAATGGGAATCTTCAGCAATTGTGCATAGGAAGGACCCTGGTTATCCGGTTATCACTTGCACTATATACTATCAGAAAATTAGGAATGCCCTCTGTGATCTAGGCGCGACTGTAAACCTCATGTCCATGGCTATGTTCGAAAGATTGGGATATCCTGCTCTTACCCCAACCTCGAGGACAGTTCAACTTGCTGATGCATCGATCCGGTATCCGGAGGGGATTGTGGAGAGTCTACTGGTATTTGTCCAAGGTTCTTGCATCTCCGCGGATTTCGTGGTCCTTGACATGCAAGATGATGCAGAAATGCCACTCATTCTTGGGAGGTCGTTCCTAAGTGGTGCTCGGGCAAGGATCAATGTGGAAAATGGGACCATCCGTTTCCGCATTGGGAAGAAGAACTTGATGTTCCGATTTCGACCAACAGAAGAGCAATGCTATTCAGTGCAAGGAAATGATGAGCAAACCTGGGGGTGGACGGAGCCACAACCCCAGCTCACACAACCTCTGACCACACCAAGAAAATCAAGGAAGGCACGGAAGGTGTGGCGGCAGGTACAGAGATCGCACTCCTCTACTTCTCAGGAGTGGGGTGACGAGTGGAATTAATCACCGAGAAAAGTCCCGCTCTCGGACTTAAAAAGATGAGTCCTTTCACCAAAAGGTAAAATTGGTAGTTATCTCATATTTCCCTTTTTCAAATTTTAATTTAATTTTTCCCAATGCATATTTAAATTTTCCATTCTTGCATTTGCATGCTAGAATTTTTCTAGCCAAAATTCCCTTTTTCAATAAAAATTCTAAAAATAAAGTTTTGAATTGGAAAATCCCTAAAAATTCATTTCAGCAAGTTTTCGGGCAAATTTGTACCGGGACACCTAGGCAGGCCCTCATGTGACCGTTAGAGAACCATTGCAAAAAGCTGGAGGTGGGCGGACCCGAGGTGGGTTCGGCCGACCCCACAGGTCGGCCGACCCAGCCTAACGGCTAGCCCGGCCCTCCTTCCTCCAACGGCTCCTAGCCGTTACACGCGGCCCATGTCTCGGTGCCCGGCTTCATTACCTATAAATACCAGGGGGTTTGAGGGGTGTCTTCACCCATTGCAACACTCTCTCCCTCTCTTGTTTTTGCTCTCTGGTTTTCGTGGAATTTTTCGCTCGAGATTGAGGTGCCAAGTATTCTCTCTGAGTGCTGCTGAAGTATTGATTATTGGTGGAGCAAACTCGGTAAGAATTTCATTCAGTTTCACTAACCCATCACCGAGTTGCTCGTGTTGTCCGATTGTTGTGCAAGATGAGTTGGGCCTCCGGCACATTCCGGAAGTTGACTCGCTCACACCGTTCACGCGACGGGGGGAGATCGTCTCGTCATTCCGAAGCTGCACCCAGCCTAATGTCGACTGACCGTGAAGAGGAAGGAGAAGAAGAGCTACCCACACCACAAGCTGAGGAAGTGTACGCCGTCGACGCCGCCTTCATCGACTTGAGGAGTGATCGCGAGAGACAAGCCTATGCTCTCATCAAGGACCGAGTCTTCGCCAACACCAAGGAGTTCGACCCGGACCTTCTCGAGAAAACAGGTATGGACTCTGAGTTCGATTCCATTTGGCAAGCTCTAGGATGGGAGGATTTTGTCCCAGTTCAGGAGGTTGGTTCTAGACCTACCAACATCCAATTTCTCTGTACTCTTCAAGAGGATGCGTCCGGTATTTCATTTCGATTTCATGGAGTGCCGTACCGAGTTTCATGGAAAGATCTTAGTCGCACCCTCGGTTTTCATCGTCGCTGCGCTATTTCTCTTGAGCAAGCTTGCGCTAGTTTTAATCGTGAGAGTTTTTGGGAAGAGATCTCTGGTCGGCCTGTTCGCGGCAAGTTGACACCTCGGTGCAACGATATCTTGCATCCCACTCTCCGACTGTGGCACAAGTGGCTCGCCATCACTCTCTTTCCAAGGGATGATGTACGAACCGTGCGCACTGACGAGATGATGATTTTATATGCCGCGGTCAGACGGATCAAGATCTCCCCTGTGCAAGCTATGATTCGGCAGTGGTTAACAAATTTTAAGATGACGGGTTCTATTGAGTGTACGTCTTTGATTTCTCGCATCGTCACGAATCTTGGGATTAAGAAAGGGCCCAACGTGCCTTCCATTGCTAATCCCCGGACTCAGATTGACGAGGCTTATTTGACTCAGGGGCATATTCTTAAGAAGGGTCCGGATGATTCTTTGGTTTTCTTTTACCCGGGCCATACAAACCAGATCCAGTTACCTAACCCGGATTTCAGGTTGTACGGCCAGGGGCCACTGACCGTTCCTCTCGAGGAACCTCATCGTTCTAGTGTCTCTGGTGACAGGGTAACTAGGAGTGCGTCGAGGAGAGCAGCCGGAGCAGACCAGCCACCACTACAGCCATCTCCGCAGCTGTCGCCTCAGCCTCAGCCTACCACACCTCCGTTTGGTACGTGGACCTCTACCGAGTACATGCCTGGGGTCACTCCCGGGTATGCTCCCGGTTGGGACCAGCCCATGTACCAGCAGGGTGCGAGTAGCTCGGCTTGGGCTAGCGCAGACAGTGGCGAGTGGGCCGTCCCTGCTGGTACTACCTACGGAGATGCGACATCTTCGTCGTCCGGATTGCGCTCGTCATCTCGTGGGGCCACCCTCACTCAGCAGATGAGCGAGCTCAACATCCGAGTCGGCGACATGGAGGAGACCGTGCACCAGCACGTCGAGTCCACCCGGGACTGGCAGCAGATGTCTGGCGAGAGACTTCACGCCATCGAGCTGGCACAGCAGCAGCAGCTGGAGGAGCAGAGGGCCTACTACCGGTGGATGGGATTTCCCCCTCCACAGTAGTGAGCCTAAAGCTAGCTTGGGGGAGGACCCCCACTCTGAGGTAACTTGTATCCTTATTTTCAGAATCTCATATGCTAAAAACACATAAAAATCTGCAAAATTAAAAAGATCAAAAATATTTACTTGCTTTCTTAAATTAGTTTGCTTTCATATGCACGGTAAGAATGCTTTCTATCCTTCATGGTCGAAATGATGAATAGTTGCTCTGTTTATTCCTTTTGTATGCCTTGCTTACAGCTTAGTATCCTATCTTAGTTTTGAGTTTGTTGGCTTGTATGATCAAACCTTAGCTTGAAACTTGTGGGTAGCAAAAAGCATGACCTTTGCCTAGGCTGTTGTGAGGTATGATATGGTATAATAGGGTTGCTATGAGCTTGTGCTAAGTGATGTTGATATCCGGAGTTTTCTTTTGAAAAACAATAAAATGATAAGTTCCTCAATGATGAGAAATTCCTCTCCAAAGCCATATGTAGATCCTAGCTGTTGTTAGCCTCCACATATGGTACTTGTTTTCTTCATTGAGTCTTGTCGAATTGTTGTGACCCTCGGCGAGAAACTTGTCATGCTCCCATGATCAAGATCACGTACACAGCCACTATATGCTAGACTTCTACACCAGAAGTTGGCACCCATCATTTCATCCATCCCCCAAATAAAGCTCTGCGCATTGCTTCATGATTACTCTCTCTCCAAAAATATTCAGCAAGGACTATGGGCTATGCGGAAAAAAAGGGAAGAAGCAATATATGCTCCAGAGCATGAAAAAAAAGAGAAGAGAAAGAATAAAGAGGCATAGCCCAAGTCTCAAAAATCTCAGAAGGAGAGGAGAGAATCATATATATATATAAAAGAAGAGAGAGAGAGAGTTCGTTATTCATCCACCATATACACACACATGCACATCTTGATCAGGCTGTATGACTTGTTGCTCCCAAGGATTCACTTTTCGACTCGACAATACATGAGAAGCAGGTATGCCACATGTCTTCCCTACCTACAGCTCCACATATCAGCTTATTAGAAGTAGGTGGAGAAAGAAGGCAACTTAATGCCTTGGTGAGGAATCATACACACTGAGCGATCCGAGAGTATCATTCGAGGAACTTTGATTTCTTTATAAAAATTAGCAAAACCTCCGGATTGACAACTGATCAAGGTACTTGTGAATTAGTAATATCTATACAACCGTTCTATCTTTCAACCGCCCAAGGCAGGTGAAGCTACAAGCCTCATAGCAATCAAGCGTAAGGTAAGATCAATGCCAACTCATTCAATCCTTGATAGAGTACCTAGTCGTAAGCTTGTCATAAACTAGGAATACAACATCGTAGCAACTCTTGATCGACCAACCTAAGTCCTAAGTATCTTGCTTGGGACGAGCAAGAGGCTAGCTTGGGGGAGTTGTTGACGGCTGTTAAGTGCCTACTTTAGCCGCCAGTTTACTCATGAATAAAGGAGCAAGAGGCATTTCTTACACGCATTTCGGTTAAGAATAATGTAGTTCCACTTGTCCTTGGAGATTATGTGATTGCAGGAAAATAAGCTTAAAAGAAGTGGCAAACTCACCTTCTATGATTCATGCCACGTCACCTCAAGGAGTGGCTGCCACCTCAGGTGCCATGCATGCAAGCTAAGCCACCTCAGGTGCCACACATGCATGCCATGTCACCAATCCAAGGGAGGCAAGCCCCGACAAATCAGAGCGTGACACGTGGACTTCACATGGATCCACGGGCCCACCAGAGCGCCTAAACCGCCTCAAAAACACGTGTACACCGGGGACCGACTTAAGGGACCACAAGACAGCCACCCCGAGGAAGCACACCCCAAGTGGGGCCCACCTGGGGTCGGCCGACCCTAGGATCGGCCGAACCGACCTTGGGTCGGTTGATCCTGGGCCTCCACGTGGCGGTTGTCCATTGCTCCTAGAGGCCATCCCCGGGGTGTTTCACTCCTTCTTGCGCCGGTGCTCTGTCCTATAAATAGAAGGGGAGGGGGCTCATTTCTAAGCAACACACCTTACTCCTCCTCTCTCACTTTTCGTTTCTAAGGCTAGGAGGTAGGCTAGAGTAGTTCTACTTTAGGTTCCAAGTCTACTTTGGGATCTAGGTATGAGTCCTCTTGTATCTTTATTTTATTGTATGACTTTGATCTACTTCAGTTATTCAGCTATTTCATATAAAGTTGTGCTTGTATACATGGGTGATTTGTTCATGCGTTCTTCGCTCGTTCATCATTTAGAGGCTCCTGTTCTTGATGAACAAGGCCTTTCGAACCAGTTGACGAGTGACTTATACATGTTTCCGGTGTTTGTTCATAAGTTAGAGGCTCGTGTTCATCACAAACACAACCCTTTGATCTTGTTGAATAGACATAGGAAAGCACAAATCCATTTGTGTACTTAGCCTAGTTTGATCTAGTTAGATCCCATGTTCGTGTTGTATGAAGTTCGTGCTCAAGCTACGGTGCTCGATGTAATTGGCCGGTTTATCTGGCGGCTCTGACCTGGGTCACAATAGCCCGGGCCGGTCAGGGTCCTGCTAACAACGTAAGCGTGGTGCTTGGGTTGCGTAGCTACGTTGCTTATGAGTGTATCCCACGGTTTGTCTTGGGGTAGGCCGCGGTGGTGACAGCCGTTGGACCCTTCTGGAATCCCCCACGTTCGGATATGCTGTAGGAGTCTAAAGTCTAACAACCGGAGTCGTGCGTAAGCGACGCGGGAGGTTAGCTCCCCGTTTGTACCTGGGTGCTTGAGCCAGCGATCATGCGATGCTAGTGTGTGTCTAACTCATTTGACTAACTTTGCATGTTTAGTACCTTAGAACCTAGAACTAACTCGTATGTTGCCTCCTAAGCCTAGGACCTTTAGAGAGAGTGTGTTTGTGTGTTCACACTACTATATTATCTTTCATATCTCACCCCTGTACTTGAGTGTCTGGTTCGTTCCCGTCTATGATTTATACTCCTTGCAATAGAGTTGAACTTGTTAATCCGCCTAGCCTTCCTTGGATTCAATACCCTTTGGAATACTCCTTTGGGGAAATGCTACCATGGTACTTCCGTGCGCTTGCGGACTCTTGTAATCATTAGGATTACCATCTGGTTATTTCTGGCATCGTTGCTAGGAACCCATAACTTAGCATCGAGGTTAAGAAATACCAACACTCATCCAAAAGGATTTTCTTCAATGACAGAAGGCCTATGACTGAGGATCACCGTGAATTCAATAATCAATGGGTCCCAGTTCATCAATGACAGGGGGCAAGGCCAGCGTCCACGACCGGCTGGGGGGCAAGGCTAACGTTCATGATCGGCTGGGTAGCCGAGTCAATGAAAAGTCAAACAGTCGGCCGGAAGAGATAGCCGATTCTTTGGTTCCTGATGAAGTATCATGTGCTGAGATCCTGAACGTCGACACACTCTGCAACTGGATGATGAAGGGTCAAACCAATCATACAAGAAGCCTAATCCACAATGGTGTCTAGATGGTTTGACCAAATCTCAGAAAAGGAGAGTTCAGCGCCTACGACAGCTGGAACAACAAGAAGAAGAAGAGAGGCATGTGCTGGACAAAAAGAAGGTTCGGTCTCAAGTATGGCGCCCTAAGCCTAGAGCCGATGGTGAGAAGAACAATGGGCCAAAAGCTGACATAAACATGGTTGTCCTTCTGCCAAAGGAGTTAATGGCTCCGATTGATTCGGATGCGTCCGATGAAGAATTTGGGATGGATCAACTGACGCTCGAACCTACGCAAGCTATCTTTGAGAAGCCAGAAGATGAGAAAAGACAACACTTGAAGGCATTGTTTCTCAGAGGTTTTGTCAATGGGAAGCCAGTCACCAAGATGCTGGTAGATGGAGGAGCAGCAGTCAATCTGATTCCTTACACCTTGTTGCGCAAGATTGGGAAGTCTGATGAAGATCTAACCCAAACATATATGATGCTGGTGGACTTTGAAGGCAACGTTTCTCCAGCCCAAGGTGCAATCTGCGTGGAACTCACCATCGGCAGTAAGACCCTTCCAACCACCTTCTTTGTCATTAAAGGGAGGGGAACTTATAATCTACTGCTGGGCCGGGATTGGATACATGCCAATTGCTGCATACCATCTACAATGCATCAATGTATCATCCAATGGATCGAAGATTCAGTGGAGGTGGTCAAAGGGGAAACCTCCTTGACAGTAGCAGCTACAGAAGCACAAGGATGGACTTATGATCGAGTGAGCTGCATATCTGGAAAAGCATGGGATACCAAGTATCTCAAGGTGTCTGACTTCGGACTACAGCCGGTTCAAGCAGTCGGCTCTGATGAAAAGTCTTAATGGATCAATTCCTAGAAGGCAAAGAAAAGCTTGAGCATGGGTTCGCGACGGCCGATGGATGGGTTGCTCAAGTGTGCAGGCAATTATGTAAGCCAATCGTTATATCGAGCCTATCGGTCGATTGAGATTTTGAGCTGTAGCCGATTATAAATATAATCACCTCTAGTAGAATAGCCGATGTCTGTAAAAGGATCGCCTTTAGTACAAAAAATGTAAAGCTGATTTGCAATCAATGAATTCGGTTCTTTCAGAACATGGCCGATATACATATCGCCCTTAGAAAAAAAAATAAATATGCTTTATTTCTTCTATATTAGATTACAATGATAATATTACAATTCAGATCTGAAGATTACATTCATCTCAAAAGATTACAAGGAATGCACTATCCTATCTCTCGTATGATGAGGATATGGAATCGATGAATGAGAGAACGTCACCGCGAAGAGGAAACAGAAGACTAAGATCTTCACTGGATTCTATAATCTTCCACCGAAAGGTGTCCGAGTTGATGACCAAGATGGTCGTCCCCTTGGCACGCTCTTCCTCTGATAATGTGCAGCAAGACGTTCTACCTCATTCCTTCCCCTAGAACCGGTAAATCCAAGTTTTTTCAGAAGGATTCTTCTAGCTATTGTGCCTTCTGGCTTTTCAAAAGGGGATGAAGAGGAAGAGGTGTTACTGCACTACTTCACAAGAATTCTTCTAGCTATGGAGAGGGAAAGAGGATGAGAAAACAGTCATACAACAAAAGCCTACAACCTATCAGATCTGATTCGTGTGCCATGGCTGAGAGATGTGGTTTCCTCCATCAAGCTTCAAGACTATTTATAGCCCAGGTAGCGGGAAAGGATAGCTACAAGAGGGAATTGAAAAAGGCAAAAATAAAGGGCGCCTGATTCAGTCAAAAGAGAAACAGTCTCCCCGTGATAGCTTCAGACTGAACAATTGGCAATCATGCAGTGATGCATTTCCCAAAAATCAGGAGTGGGCTTTGAAGGTGAATTGAATAAAGATGAATGGCCCCACTCTGTACCCTAGAAGAGGAGGTTTTCAGGATCCTTTTCTCTCAACATTGCTAGCAACAACGACAAGCTTCAATGCATCATCCGGATGCAAGAACACTTCAAGAAGAAATTTGTCAAGGAATGGGGATGAGTATACCTTCCTGAGAACGCTCTTAGAGGAGCATGCCTCCTATTCTTAACAGAGACCGATTTGTTCATGAGTAGAAAAGTTTTGATGTCACATGAGCAACAAGTTGTATTTTATAGAAAACAAAGAAGTAGGTCGAGTCGTGGAGGAGTGCATGCGAGCATATCAGGATAATCATTACCAGAGATAACGCATTTGGAATTCATTAATGCCAATAAAAGAGGGGGGAGTGATTTCATTCATAAAAGGATAGCCAATTACATCGGCTGACAATGCATTACATCAAGGCTTGAGGAGACTCTTTGCCTTATCTAGTTCCACTCTAACTTGAGCTATTTCTTCACCGACATGGTCTAATTCCTGATGAAGAGCAGTTCTCCTGGCTTCAAGAGCTTCCAGCTTCCTCTCGTCATGAGCAATCACAAGACGAAGACCCCGTTCTTGCCTGGACGTATGTGGTGGCTGGTTCGCACCAAAGGCATTAATGTTCGACACGATCCTCTCCACGGCTTCGCGATTAGGAGACTGGGTAAGGGGTAAAGAAACGTCAAAAAGGAATCAGAGAAGTAAAAAGAGTGAAGGAAACCAACCTGATTCACAGAGGAGGAAGAAGAAGAAGCCATCACAGAGGTAGCAAAATGAAAGGCAAAGAGATCTCGTGTCTTATAGAGACCGATTAAAACGTTCGGTCAAAACAATAAATACGAAGCGTTGGAAGTGGGCCAAATAAAGGCTAGTTACGGTCTAGAAGTTACAATAGTACTCAAAAGGATTAAACTAGGCCTAAAAGGTGGATAGCATTGATGAGGTCCAGGCGCAGTTGATCGGCCTCCTCGATCTCTTGAAGATCGAAATCGGCCGAACCAGGAATCGACTGTTCTTGTTCATGAAGAGCTTGAGCTTGCTGTGCGATGGAGTCCTTCTATCCTTGCATAGTGGCGATGGTGCCCGGAAGATCGACGAGCTTCTTCTCTTCAACTGCCAAGTCTTGATCAATCTACCAAGCTCCTTCATCAATTCAGCATGACGCCGTTTCTGGCGATCAATGCTGTTAACAATGTCAGAACGGGAAGAGGCTAGTAGTTCAATCCTACTGTCCAGGTCAGCCATTGTACTGTCTAGATTCTCCCTATCTTGAGCAAGTTGCTCCTGGCATTTCCTTTCGTCCAGCCGATCTTGAGCTTCTTGAACTCAAAGCTGCCGATTCTCGATATAAGCTACTTGAAGCACTTTTTCCTTAAGATCCCTGGGTAATTGGCTCCGGATCTGCTTGAAGATATTCCTAATCGGTTCAGTGTCTTGTATAAGTTGGCTGATGTCTTGGTTAAGCAAGGGGAGCATTTCCAGGAGCCTGGCTTTCACATCATCGGAAAGGAGACTGGCCGATGCACTCTGAACAGTGAGGGGCAAGATAGGTGGAGTCTATGGGAAAAGTGAAAATCAGCATGATGCCTGAAACAAAAGACAGAGCAATTCAAAAGTTTACCTCTGCAGCAAAAGAAATTGCTTGCACTTGAATGATCGGCTCTTTAGCCGATTTTGGTTCCGAAAATTCGACAGTTGGCGATTGTGGCAGGTCACCAGTTGCTTGTTGAAGATCATCCAGAGACTTATCAAGTTGGGTCTCGACCAATGTTTCATTAGCGTCCTGAACAAAAAATAAGAAATTGAAGGTGGACAAAATGGACTAGTAACAAGTAAAGGACTTTTCTTTACCTCAGTTGGAAGTTCTCCAATCTGAGAATTGGTTGGATCCTGGATCTAGTCCCCTGAAGTGTCTAAGGTGTCTGCACTATGATCTGGTTTAGGTTGCTCAGTTGGTGCAGCCAGAGTTTCATCAGCCGAACCTCCTTGAATCGGCTCAGGACCAAGATCAGCAATCAAAGTGTTGGCTTGTGTCGGCTGTTCCAACAAGCCCGAAGACTACACAAAGAACAAATTAATCAGTTAAAGTGTGGAAAAGAAAAGAAGGACTGAAGATGATTAATACCTCGAAAGCACCAGCCAATACTCCAGCCATGTCCGGAATGTTAACAACCACAGTGTCGATCTTCCTTTTAGTTCTGTGACTGGGTTTTGGAACTTTGCTAGTCAATACATTCCTCTTGAGAGTCGACAGGAGCGGATTGTTTGGAGTAGGATCTATCTTTGGACGTTGCATAACCGAAGAAATTGGAAGAGCTTTGTAGCCGATGTACGGTAGACACCTTGGTGGAAAAATTGTGATCGGCTTGCCGCTTTTCCTTCGTGCAGGAGGTTCAGAAGTATCAGGCTGGAAGAAGAATATATATCAAAGTCAGAATATCTTAAAAGAAAATGGATATACAGAGTAGTCCAGTAATAAAATACCTCGTCGGCTGGTGCATTATACGCAGGGTCCAGCTTCTCACAATAAAGCTTCGGAGACACGCAGAAGAGATGATCACACCACTCTGCCCACTAGATGTTGAAGAGAGGAGAGGTGAAACTGGCAAGTTTCCAGGAGTCAAGATCAGTGGTAGAAGAGTCAGGAATTAAATCTAGGAGCCGTCGATAATGAAGACCATTTGGAAGGATCTCCCGTGGCTTGATCAGATTGGAAAAATAAAGACCAATCGGCAGTTGACCAAATCCCAGCTGACGAGCGCTCACTGAAGGGTTATAAAATTCGTATGTAGCCGATTGATCTTTTCCAAAAACACAAGAGGGAAAAAGTCCTGGTTTGATCATCTCCACAAAGACAATTCTGTTCTCATCATCATTAGTGATATCATCAAAGCTAAACACAGTCTCAAAATGAGAGTCACGGTCTTCATATGCAAACCAGACTATAGATTCTGATTTAAAGCCAAGATAAAAACTCCTGAAATGGTCTGCTATACGAGATGGGGTCCTCTTATGTCCTGGGAAAACAGAGACTGCTTCCCCAAAAGAAGTGCATCGGCGTTTTTCAATTGGAACACCATCTGGCTGATCTCCTGGAAAGGACATATTGAAGATATTCTGCTCTAATTTGTCTCGAAGGTGAAGGTTCAACCACATGCTGATGAACCACCAAGGACCTCCCGGAGTGCCTATAGGGGAATTAGTCGACAGACTCACTGCCACTTGATGAAGGAGATTGTAAACCGCACCCAAGGGATATTTGCCAAGTGGAATGCAAGAGCCGGCAGCTAATCGTTCCGCTACGATCTGATAATTAGATGTGGGGCCAAAGGACTTGCCACAAAAGACAAATTTCTCAAGCCACATGTTTAGAAAAGCAACATGTTCTCTGGTATTTACAGTGCCTGCCTTCATATGCTCAAGATATAGCCAGACCAGCCCCCAACATTTTTTGTCTTCAAATGATGAGAAAGTTTGTCATCCCGGTGAGTAAAAAGAGTGTCCGAAGAAGAAATATCCAAGCCGGTCAGCAAAAGGACGTCAGCCAAGGTTGGAGTCATCAGCCCATGACCAAATAAAAAGGCATTAAGAGCATCAAACTAGAAATAAGAAGCGGCTATCAAGAGAGATTCATTCCGAGGCATATCAGATAAAGACAGGGTAATGCACTGGACGATTTTGTGTTCTTCCCAGAAAACTCTGTTTTTCTCAGACATCCTACGGTACCAGTTCCTCCATCCCTTGGTATACCCTGTCCAAGATCAGAAACAGCTATCCCAGTCGGCTAAATCTAAGGAAGCATACTTGAAAGGGATTCTGCCAGTTTCAAAATTAATCATCTCGGTGGGGTCGGTGTTGCCCATTGTACCAAGAAAGACAAGCCCACACTTGTCATCAACAGGGATAGTGAGATTGGATCTGTGTGCCTAAGAAGGATAAAAAGATCTAAAGTTCAGGCAAAGCAGACGGCGGCATTAGAACCAAGTGAAAGCAGAGAGATGATGAAATACCGGAGGAACTGAAGAAAGGGACGCCTTCGGGGGCACAAGAGGAGGGTGAGAACCTCCAGCGGAGCTTGAAGAAGCCATGGATTAGCAAGAACTTCAGACTTAGGGTTTGTCGCCCGAAAACTTGAGCTGTTGAAGGCAACGGAATTTAGGACAAAAGAGAGCTGGGGCAGTTGTATTTATTGGTCCCTTTTGGAGATTTGTTCATATTCTCTAGCCGTCTTTGAATCAAGAAGGATATCGGATTCGAGTAAATTTCGGAGCAAAAGATATTTACTCCAAAACTGGGGGGCATGTGTTGACACCGTTTCTTGGAAAACGGGCCAAAAGGAAAAAGAGGGAATAGCTGATGGGAGAACAGTACAATCAGCCGATTGAAGCAAAGAAGGAAGTCAACAGAGTCCGCCGATGGTCAAGGCAGTCCAACCCTATCTGTCAATAGATAGGCGGGTCAAAACCAATCGGCCGATGGTCAACCAGGGAATCGACCGATGGAGAGGGAGAAGGCGGTAATCAAGGAGATACGCCAACGGCAAGGCATGGCGGAGGCGGGTCAATCTACGATTGGCAACAGGTCAGAGTCAGTTTTAGGAAAGTTTGACTCTTGCATGAGTTTTTTCTATTTTTAGTAGTGTTTGTTTTCTTTAGATGCAAGTAAACAGTGCCGTAATCGGCTAGGAGTCGGGTTGTCCTCAGGACATAAATAGCAAACCTGCGTGGTCGGAAAATTTTGTACACACCATTATCAAACAAACTACCTCCGGGCAAATCCTTTACAATTCACAGCATCTACTTTACAGCATCTACTTTTTGGCGACTTCGCCATTGCGTTTTTCTTTTCTTCAATGTCGTCCTTCAAGTTCGTCTGGTTGCATCGATCGACCTCCGACAAGCTTGTGAGTATCATTTTACCGAATAATCCTAGGTTTTAACCTCCGGGCGCATCGCTGAGGTTTCGTCTAGTTCTTTATTCACCCCTTATCGATATTAGCTAGATCTGCAAGTTTTTGTACCAACTCTTGTAGTTTTAGCTTTTATCATCAATTTATCCCACTCGGTCTAGATCTCGTCGGCTTCTAAAATCACAGCCGATCTAGATCTGTTCGAGTGCTGACGTCACGATCGGCTGATCCAGCCGATCTCTTTATATACATACTCGCACTTCGGCTGCTTCCGAGCCTGCCGATCCCACTTCCCTGTATCGGCTGATTGGCAGATACATGTGTTACTGAAGACCCATCGGTTCTCTTGCCGATCCTTAATATTTTCCATTGTCAATCAACAGGTCAGATTGGTTGGCACACCTCGCCACAGACCGAGGAGTCACGTGTGCTACGCGCGGAGGTGACGTCCTATTTTCGCGTCAACAACAACAAAAACACAAAAGTCTGAGAGGTCTTCCTCGACGATATAAAGGAAAAGATATCAAAAGAGTTAAGTTTCAGAACTTGCCACGTCCGCTTGTAGGACCAGCGAGTGTACCTTCGGGCAAGTCCTGTTGTGGATCGTGCCGGTATAGAGCTGGACCACCTTTACCACCATCTCCTCCTTGGAGACCTTGGGATTCACCTCATGAGTGGGGTCCAACTGCCCCCAGTACTCGTAAGCCGGGTGGACCCGATCCTTGATTGGTTGAATGAGTCGACGGCTGAAGCTAATTGCCACTGCTCCACCTGTAAGTCCCTCCTTCTTGAGGTCGGCAAGGATGTCGAGAAGACCCTTCAGATCTTCCGTCTCGCGGGAGGTCAGTGGTAGGTCCCACTCTGGGAACTTTACGGGTTTGAGCCCAGTTCACTTGGGCAGCGCCGGCTTCTGGTCGGCAATGTAGAACCAATTCGCCTTCCAGTAGCTTTTGTTGTCCGGCAGCTCCATGTCGATGTACTAAGGCTTGAGACCTGGTCTCAAGCAGAAGCTGACCGAGCCAACAACGCCTGATGACTTGCCAGTTTTCTTGACATGAAAGAAGTACCGCCACAGGAACAAGTGTGGCGGTATCCCCATGTACGGGGGCAGTTAGATTTGCATTGGTGCAGGTGAAGAGCATGCGTGAAAGGTCTTAGCCTTACGGGGCCTCCGAGGAGTGGAGAGACAAGTAGGCTCGGCTCAATGGACCCGGTGGCCGAACGGGATCAAGTGCGGGCCGCATGGTGGTAAGAAAAGCAAGACGAAGTCGTGGACATGAGCTGGTGCAGGGTAGCGGCTCACGACTAGAGTCTGCATGAGGGGTTTGCGGCGGTTCACCACAAAACCGTCGGGTTACTTGTTGAGCCACAAAACCAAGACCAGAGGCTCGGCGGGCGGAGACGGTATCAGGGAGCGCCGAAAAGCTTCGATGCTGGGGGACACGCGGTGGGATCGCGGGGCTTACGTCGGGAGGACGCGGACTGCGGCGATGGCGTGGCCGCCCGATGAGAAATACCAAGTCTTGACTAAAGTGCCCCTAAGGGGTGTGTATCTCCATTTAAGTTCTAGGGGTAGCGTGGTCATTTGCCCAACTCGGAGAGACTTCATATATATAGCTCTAGGGTTAGAGGGCAACTCATCCATCCGGACTGCTTCCTATTTTCCCTGCTCTTTAGGCTAGATTTTCTTCATGATTTTGTAGAGAATATGACCTCTGGTTGTCTGGAAGCATTCATGGTTACGTCGATTTCCTTCTCTTGGCTTGAGTGATTTTCGTGTCTTTTTCTAGTCTTTTTGTGGGATTTTCATGTGCGGCTTGATTTGTCGATTCTGAGGCGTTTGTGTTCGATTTTCTTTGAGAAGATCATGGATAGATGTCTTGTGCATCTTTGTGCTTGATCTTGACTCCTCAAACGCCGGATTTGGCCCTCAATTCCCGGATTTCGGTTGGAACCCTAGGTTTTGTGTTGAGCTCGGTGGAATCTCGATTCCTCTCGTCTAAGTGGGTTTGAGGCTACAAATTCGTAGGGATAGCATCTTCTAGAGGCGCTTCATCTTCCCCTATGATTTGGTAGCAATTCCTTGGTTGATTCGACAGATCGGGCAAATGGAAGGAAGGGTTGACCCTTGGGAGGTCGGGCTCGGGCTGCTGAATCCGTGCCTGGCGGACGGTCCGTGTGGTGCGTGCAGACGATCCGCGTGGAGGCAGACAACTTGGTTGTTCTTCGAGTTCTTCGCTTGTTCTTGCAAGGCTTTCGTTCGATCTGTTGAGTTGGGTGGTTTTGGTTGCACGAAGTTCGCGGACGGTCCGTACTAGAGTGCCGAACAGTCCATGACGAGGCGGATGGTCCGTGGGTCCATCACGGACGGTTCATTTTTCGGTGCACTATATAATTTCACTAACATTACTTTCGTACTATATAATTTTTATTGAATATTTTGTGTATTGCACTATAGAGATTTGATGTCCGTAGCAACAGACGGACACTTTCCTAATTTTTATCTAAGGTTTCGATAATCGATGAAGTGGAGAGAAAGAGTCGGACGGGCACTTTCCTAATTTTTATCTAAGGTTTCGATAGCCGATGAAGCAGAGAGAAAGAGCATCAAGTTAATGCCACATTGACCAAGACTAGCCGCTGTCAACCAGGTTTCTAGGAGTAGAGGGAAGACAAGGTGGGTCTTGTCCGAAGCGATATCGACTCCACCAAATAAGAGAACGCGTGGGGATTTATCTTTAGTAGATTTAAAAAATAGCTGCAGTAGTTCATGTTGTACTTGACTAGGATTTTGGCTTGCTCCGGGGTATGAGAGAATTACCTATATGACATCACTAAAATTATATGGCCTTCAAAAATTTCAACTTCCTTATCCGACACTAACTTCAAGTTTTGCTTCCTTTCCTGACCCTGCCGTTTGGTCCGTCATTTAATTCATGTGAACAGTAGCCCAGGAATTCCCCCTCACTGTTTCCTTGACCAAAATGATATTCATATCACCTCCAACATTTATGAAATGTTTTGTAGTGATATAACAGATGGAGATGAACCCATTTTGCATAAAAAGAAATATATAGCATTTAACATGTTAAAACTAAAATTCACGTAATTATGCTACTTTAAAAGGTTATCTGAATTGTTATGTCCCACTCTAAAGTCTAAACATGTACAATTCTTAATGTAGCACTCTACAATAACTCTATTTATTAGATTGAAGTAAACAAAACCATGATATAGTTATCACTAGACCCTCAAATGAGTTAATTTATCCAAGTACGAATGATTTGGATTAAGAAGTGTATGCATATAATTTGTTGTTCATGGTTGGGTTCCAATTACTAGAAGAACGGACCAAGGCAATTCCTACTTCCTCTGTTTCAAATTGTAGCTGGTATTTAGCTTTTCTAGATTTATAAAGATAATTATGCATATAGACATATGCATCTAGACATACATAATAATATCGATGAACTTAGAAAAATCAGAATGACCTAAAATTTGGAATTGAGGACGTACTTAGTAAGAAGAAAATGGAAACATTTCAAAATATTTGAATTTAATAAAGAGCATTGGAACGTTACCCAAATCTGGCCGCCAAACCAAACAGTGGAAACACAAACTTCTGGTCCACGGCTTGCATTGGGTTCAAATTGCAAGATGCACAAGTGGCAAATTAATCAAGGCCGCCGTTTCCTAAAAAATAGGCAAAGCTTAAACGGATTAAAATCAGAGATTAATTAAAGCATTCTATTTTGGAGCAGGTCAACGCCAGACAAATAAACCCAACGCACCAAAGTGTGAAGACAACTACATAACCCTAGCATTCCTTTTCTTTCCTGAATTGTGCGCCGTGCAAAACCACTATATAAAAATACATCACGGAACCTGATTTTACAAAGTGCAAAGCCCTCAAGAAATCCATTCTGACATAGCTTTTCCTAGCCTCACATCCGTCCTCTACAAGTTCATCTCTGATATCTCCCTGCTAGATAGTCAATTAGTCATCGAGCTCTCATAGTCATGGAGGGATCCAACGACTGGGCTAGCCTCCCGTGGCACATCCTCGAGCGCGTCGCCGGCGCCAACAATCTCACCAACCCTAAGGATTTCGTCCACATCCGCTCTGTGTGCCCGAAGTGGCGTGATGCCATCCGTCCCACTACCCACGGGCTCTTCCAGCCGTGGATCATGGTCACTGATGGCCCTACCGACGAGGACTACTCCGGCAGAGTTCTGTTCCACTCGGTGAGCTCCGACGAATCCCATTTGATCCAACTGGCGGCGCTGCAGGGCAAGAGGGTAGTCGGTTCCGGCGCCGGCCTACTCATCGGCATTGACCAGGGCGACGACCTCTCGGGCGTGCTGGTGAACCCGCTGACCGGGAAGAGCACCGCGCTGCCGCGCCTGCCCGATTGCTTCCATGGCAATATCACCTCCGGCGGCTTTGCCACTGATCAGAAGATCAACGGCGAAGTGGAGATCATCGTCGTCGTCTGGGCCTGGGCGATCGGCCCGGGGCCCACCGTGGCGCTATGGCGCTGCGGCAGCGACGACGGCTGGGCCACAACACATGACGCTGACATCGAGAGGTTTTGGGCGTTGTTGCCGCGACACTGGAATCGGCTCGTAACCCACGGGCCGCAGGTTCTCGAAGGCGAGCTTGCCGCCGCCGCCGCTGACGATAACGAGAAGAAGCTCACCAACGGCGGCGGCACTGCGTTCCTCCCAGGAAGCATAGGAGTGTACCTGGTCGAGAATGAGGGCAAGGTGCGCTTCCTCTTAGAAATGCCGGCAGGACCACGTGTGACCTTCGCGCTGAAAGGCATGGTCGGCGACACCGGCATGGAGATCGTGGACTGGGCCGACGCGCCAGAGCTGCAGGACAAGGCAATCTTTCGCAGTGGCGCGGACGGCGTCTGCTACGTGATCCCGGCGAGCGATGGCGTCGGGCTTAGCAAGAACGCCGTGTACTACTTCGACTGGCGGCAGCTAGGAGAGGAGGCGGGCGGCGGCGGCAGGACTGATGAGGTGTTCTGCGTGTGTAAGGTGGACATGCTGGAGGGCGTTGACACCATCGTGAAGCAGGTCCCTAACTCTAAAGGCCGGGCATGGGAGACCACTGCGTGGTTCGTGCCCTCCTTCAAGTTCTAGGCCAGAGTGTGTTGGCCTAATGCTCGATCGAGGTGCATCATGGAGGGCGTTGACACCATTAGTTTGGGAGAATTCACTTCAGGAGAATTGAAGGAATATATATGCAACTTCCTTAGGGATCAAGTTGCTAAATTCCTCTCCTTACTACGCCCAAGCCAATGGTCAAACAGAAGCACGAAAGATTGAAGAAATCTGAGACGATGGCACATGATACTCAACGAGGCATTATGAGCATATCGGATGGCATGTCTTACCCAACTCACTTTCCAACTCCTCTCTCACTTTTGGTTTCCAATGCTAGGAGGTAGGCTAGAGTAGTCCTACTTCAGGTTCCAAGTACACTTTGGGATCTAGGTATGAGTTCTCTTGTATCTTTATTTTATTGTATGACTTTAGCTATTTTATATAAAGTAGTGTTAGCATGCATGAGTGATTTGTTCATGTGTTCTTCATTCATTCATCATTTAGAGGCTCCTGTTCTTGATGAACAAGGCCTTTCGATCCAGTTGACGAATGATTTACTCATGTTCTCGTTGTTTGTTCATAAGTTAGAGGCTCGTGTTCTTCACGAACACGACCCTCTGATCTTGTTGAATAGATGTAGTAGAACACAAATCCATTTGTATGACTAGCCTAGTTTGCTCCAGTTAGATCACGTGTTCGTGTTGTATGAAGTTCGAGTTCAAGCTACGGTACTTGGTGTAAGTGGCCAATTATCTGGTGGCACTGACCTGGGTCACAATAGCCCGGGCCGGTCAGTGTCTAGTTAACAACACAAGTATGGTACTTCGGTTGAGTAGCAACATTGCATATGAGCGTCCTCCACGGTTTGTCTTGAGGCAGGCCGTGGTAGTGACAGCCGTTGGACCCTTTGTAATCCTCCACGTTCGGGTACGCTGTAGGAGTCTAAAGTCTAACAACCGACGTCATGCGGAAGCGATGCGGGTGGTTAGCTCCTCGTTTTTGCCTGGGTGCTGAGCTGATATTCATACAATGCTTATGTGACTGACTGGTATCTACTAACTTTATATGTATAGTACCTTAGAACCTAAAACTAACTCGTATGTTGCCTCCTAAGCCATAGTGTACCAAAGAGAGAATGAGTTCGAGTGTGTTCACATACTCTATCATTATCATATCTTACCCCTGTATTTAGAACCTGACTTACTCTTGTCTGTGATTTATACTCATTGCAATAGTGTTGAACTTGTTAATCCGACCATGCCTTCCTTGGATTCGATACCCTTTGGAATACTCCTTTGGGGAAATGCTACAACGGTATATCCGTGCGCTTGCGAATTCTTTGTGAACGTTAGGATTACCATCGGACATTTCTGGCATCGTTGTTAGGAACTTATGAAATTAGCAATGATGTTAAGAAATGCCAACAAGCATTTCTGACGCCGTTGCCGGGGACATAAACCTGGTGGCGACGCTAGCAAGTGTCAACAAACATTTCTAGCACCGTTGCCAGGGAAGGCAAAAGGATAACATGACAACACTTTGCATATGTTTATAATCATGACAGGGTAAAGCAGTTCTCAATGCAGGCTAACCTTGATTGTCTTCTTTGTCTTTGGATGATGAAGACAGGTAGTGCATGACTGGTTTCGACTTACCACCGAATTTCACTGAAGATCCTGAGTCACTTGTAAGGAGAGCTAGAATTCATTTCGGTTCTCCTCAGCGTGTACGTTCAGAAGTCAACCCAGCTTCCTTTGTGCCATTCACATCAACTCCTATGGCCAACCCCAACGTCGAGAAGACTCTCCGTGAGTACTCTGCTCCCTCTGTTGATCAGGTGCCGACAGGCCCCGAGATCAACACTGGGAAAGGAAACTTCGAGATCAAGACTGGCCTCATTACGATGGTACAAGCTAGCCCATTCTGTGGCAAGCCTAATGAAGACGCGAGCGCCCACTTGCAACAGTTCCTGGAACTGTGCAGCACCTTCACCATATGAGGAGTGGAGGAAGATGCTATTCGTCTGCTACTGCTTCCATTCTCGCTCCTGGGAAAGGAAAAGCAGTGGTTCTATGCGAATCGTGAGGAGATTAATACTTGGGCAAAATGCTTGGTGGCATTCCTCGCGAAGTTCTTTCCGTCGAGAAAAACCAATGCCCTGCGGGGAAGAATTTCAAGCTTTCAGCAAGCAGCAAGTGAGACTATCCCAGAAGCTTGGGAGAGGCTTCAAGAGTACATCTTGGCCTGTCCCCATCATGGGATGGACAACTGGCTTATTCTGCAGAATTTCTATAATGGGCTGACTCCGACAGCCCGAGGACATGTTGATGCTGCTGCTGGAGGAGCTTTCTTCTCACTCACTATTGCTAATGCAACTCAGCTTATTGAGAAGATGGTCTCCAACCAAGGGTGGAGTGATGATCGACTCCAGCCACGTCAAAGGGGTACACATATTGTCAAGGAAGCAGATATGTTGAACGCCAAGATGGACCTATTAATTAGATGATCTGACCAATGAGAAGGCTGCCATGGCCACCATTACTCAAGCCATGGATTCTCGCATGACCT
Source organism: Cenchrus fungigraminus (assembly GCA_036936925.1). Taxonomy (NCBI): domain Eukaryota; kingdom Viridiplantae; phylum Streptophyta; class Magnoliopsida; order Poales; family Poaceae; genus Cenchrus; species Cenchrus fungigraminus. Next base: position 39,108,181 of record CM072778.1, on the reverse strand, counting down.
GCGAAGTCTATGGTAACACTGGGCATTCCGGGAATTACTTCCCTACTACCCAGGAGGATGTGATGTTCATGAACGGCAATAACAACGGTTACATCCACAAGGAGGTCAAACGTGGAATCAACGTCCTTATTATCAAGGAGGTAATCAAGGTAAATCTTTCAATTCAAACCAACCTTCCTTGAGAGATCTCCTTTTTGGGAAAGCTAAGATTAATGATGGCTTCAACAAGAAAATAGCTACCTATGATAGCCTCTCTTCTGCTCTTAAGAGCCAGTTAAGCTTTAATAAGATGATACAAACCCAGCTGGCTCAGTTAGCTGCTTTGGTTCCCTCTGCTGAAGACAGGAAGATTCCGGGGCAATGTTGACACATTTTATCTTATATATTTATAAGTCAATTAAACATGAGAAAAGGGCATAATTGTTAATACCAACTTAGAATAGGGTGTCACTAATAGTTTTTCTGGAGTTTTGGAGAATTCAATGTCTTGCAGGGACTAATCAGAAAAATAGGAAAAGAATGAAGTCTAGAAGGCTCCGGAACTCAACGTGACTTGGCACTCAAGAAAGAAGCATCTGGAAGAGGCAAAGACCCACCTGGCCGAAGTGGGCCCCGAGGGGGGCCCACCACAGACCGGTCGGCCCCATGGTGGGGCCGGTCGGCCTCCCCCGGGCGACACGTCAGCCCTACTTTTGGAATGTTCTTCCACCGCCTATGAGGATCAATCTAAACCGTATGTTAGGTCAGTTTGATCGTACGTCTCATGGCATCCCCTCAGGACTATATAAGCAACCCCCTGACCCCCTGGCAGGGCAGAATCTGGCTCTCATCTGTTCATACACCAGATCAAGTCATCAAGTCAGAGATACTACGCCCTAGAAACACCATATAGCGAGAGTAGCTAACTAGTCTAGATCTAGGAGGAGGCAAGGCGTCTACTTGGTTCCTGGTCGTCTAGAAGCTGGTCGAGATACTGATCTAGCTTCGCTTTTGTAAGTTCTTCATAAGTTCTTCACATTTGCTGTAGAGACATATGTTCTTATCAATGATTATATTCGAGATTATGTGCTTTGGTGCTTATTATGATTACATGTTTATCATAGTTGATTTACCTTTATATTCATGTATGGAGTCGTATAGCCCTCACCTAGATCATCTGTTAACTTGGGTGAGTGGTAAAGATAGTGTAAGCGTGGTGCTTATACTGTATTTACCTGCGATTGCACCCTACATGCCGGGTCGCGTGGTAGATCGTGGTGGTGACAGCACTATTGAGTCCTTTGCAATCCACCCCCCATGTGTAGGACTAGTGGAGCCTTATACTATTTGGGTTGTTTCAAGTTTCGGCCTTGATCCTCCTGATTAGTCTCCCCATGCATTAGTATAATAGTTCTTCTTCCATAATTGTTAAATGTATTGCACTAATCATAGTTTGCATTGACATATAGTTTAGGGTTACCGAGGAGTATCCTCGCTAACTAGGCTGTGAATACGCTTCTCTCTCTATATTGACACTTTCTGGTGGCTCACTATGTTATGACTTGATCAATGCTATCATTATTATTATCTTTATGTGACTTACACCTGTTTATAGTAATTGATATATTTTGGCCACTCTACATTACACAACTAAGAGATATGCATGTATTTGTTATTATAGATAAAAGACTTCTTTCCCTGAGGTAGAATATAAAGACGATACCTGGTTTTACTCCTGGTTTAAATGCTACAATGGTATATATATATATAGAAAAATCCATTCTACTCCCGGGTGTAGTTACTCCCACGTTCAAAAAACCACTTTGTATATGTGTACATACCTATTTTTCACTTGGAGTATGTTCAAATACCTAAAATAAGATTTATCAAAGTGATAACCATGAAAAAATTTCAGTGGAACTCATAATTTTTTGCACCTTGTGATGTATGTAGAAATATGAGTATGTTCACTAACTTTATGTTTCCTTACACATAAAAATAATAGTATGTCCACATACCACTTTTAAAAATCAAGTATGTCTACATACTTTTTTTTAGAAACCTCAAGTATGCAAAGATACCTTCTAATTTGTGAGATACACATATGGGAGTAACTACACCCGGGAGTAGATAAAACTCGTCCTATATATATATATATATTCTTATCTAGAGATCCAAGGCATATGTAAGAGTACCAATCCATGTGTTTTAGTGGCACTTCTGTGAGGGATGACAACCTAGATCGAGTTGTGCTATGACCCGTTTTGGATTTATCTTTTAGTTTATCTGAAAGCAACATCTGATATACACTTAGCATCATGTTAAGATATACCTTTGCATTTCTGGCACCGTCGATAGAGATGGATCTTATATCTGTTTCTAGTCGATGACGTTAGCAATGTCAACAAGCATTTTTGGCACCGTTGCCGGGGAAAGAAAGTCTATAGCCTAAGTAATAAATTTAGTAATAGCATGCATGCATCTCTCACACGTAATGTATCGAGAACCCAAATTATCATTGCTTAAACAGGCTTACCCTTGTTCTTTCCACTTTTGTCTATCTGATTTCAGGGTAATGTATGAATAAGAATCTTCTAGACAACTTCGTCTCAGATCCAGAAAAAATCCTAAGGAAGGTAAGGTCAAAGCCCGAGTCTCGACCCATGACCTCTGCCTTGGAAGATTCAATAGTGCGAAGCTTAACACCCACGTTCGAAGTAATGGCAAACAAGACCCTTCACGAGTACTCTGCACCGACCCCGGACAACATTCGTACTGGTCCGGCAGTCGCTGTGGGAGACGCAGCTTTTGAGCTCAAGCCTGCACTGATCAACATGGTACAAGCTAGCCAATTTTGTGGAAAAGCTCATGAAGATGCCAACACACACCTTCAACATTTCTTGGAGATATGTAGCACCTTCACGATCAAAGATGTGCCAAGTGATGCAGTCCTACTTCGCTTATTCCCATTCTCACTCTTGGGGCGAGCGAAGCAATGGTTTTACTCCAACAAAGACAAACTTACAACTTGGACATTGTGTTCTACTGCCTTTCTGGCAAAGTTCTTTCCTATAGGCAAAACCAATACCTTACGGGGAAAATTTTAAGTTTCCAGCAGCAACATGACGAATCTGTTCCTGAAGCATGGGAACGCTTCCAAGACTACATCTCAGAATGCCCACACCACGGAATGGAGAATTGGTTGCTCATGCAGACGTTCTACCACGGGCTCTCTACCAACACCCGTGAAACAATGGATGCTGCAGCTGGAGGTGCCTTCCTGTCCCTTACACTTACTCAAGCTACTAACCTTGTGGAAAATATGGCGTCCAACCAAGCTTGGAACGAGGAGCGTCAACCCCGCAAGAAAGAAAGAGGAATGCATCAGCTCAAGGTGGTAGATATGCTGTCTGCCAAAATGGACTTAATCATGAAGAGGCTTGAAGACAAAGCCCCTGAGAAAAAGGAAGTCATGCAACTCTTCAAATCCTGCACGACCTGTGAAGAGTGTGAAACACTGGACACTCGGGCAATCAATGCCCTCAGCCGGAGGAGGACGTGAACTACATCAACAACAACAATCAATATCATCCCCAGCAAAATCAAGGATGAACCCAGCAGAGGCCCAACTACCCAGGTAACTATTCAGGTAACTATCAAGGTAATAACTCTTCCAATAATTTTCCACCTTTAAGAGACTTAGTTCAAAACCAGGGTGGAGTTATGGATAATCTGTCTAAGAAATTAGCTTCCAATGATAAAATGTTAGAAACTATTAGTAATAAAATGGAAAGCTTTTCTTCTGCCATTAAGAACCAACATAGTTTTAATAAAATGATAGAATCTCAGATATCTCAGCTGGCATCATTTGTTCCCACGGCTAACCCAGATAAGATTCCGGGCCAGCCGGAAGAATTAGAATTTGCAAATCTTGTCGATATCTATTATGCAGGCCTGTGCGCTAATAAGACAGAAGAAGGCCCAAAGTGGACTGACTGGGGCATGCCCGCCAAGAGAGGAGATCCAGGAAGGCCAGTCATCACCATCACTATTGGAGCCTACACTTTCGAGAATGCACTCTGTGACTTTGGGTCTAGCGTCAACATAATGCCCAAGGTAATATATGAGAAAATAAATGGTTCACCTTTATTGTACACAACCATGTGCTTGCAGCTTGCAGACCTGTCACTATGCTACCCTGAGGGCATCCTAAACGACATATGTCTGGGGGTAGGAAGTTCCTACGTAGCTGCCGACTTTGCTGTCGTCGAGACTGGGGGTAGTGAGAACGCCCCAATCATTTTGGGGCGTCCTTTCCTTGCCACTGTTAAAGCCGTCATCTACGCCGACACTGCGAAGATCGTCTTCACCATCAATGGGAAGAAGGAGAGATTCAGTTTCAAGAACAAGATCCTAAGAGCTCCTGCACACCCCCAATATCTTTACCCTCAAGAGTACAAGCCAGCTGTCGAGAAGAAAAGGAGAGATAGAAGGAGGAACAAAAAGAACAATCAACCTCGACTGCACGTGGAGGAAGTTTGGATGATCAACACAATTCAATCAGAAAACGAGAACATGTTTCCTTCACCACTGCTGCCAAAGTTAGACGACCCTGGAGTCCCATCAATCCACTGCTCCATCAATCAAAGGAACTTCCAGCGAGTTGTCTGCGACACGGGATCGGGCATCAACTTAATGTCTAAGGTAACTTATGAATTAATATACGGTGACCTGCCTTTGTATTCCACCTATATAATGCTGCAGATGGCAGACCAATCACACCGATTCCCGGAGGGAGTTGCGCGAGATGTACCTGTCAAGATAAAAGATCACTATGTCCTAACTGACTTTGTAGTCATAGACATGGGAGATGAAGAGCAAGATCCTCCCATAGTACTTGGGAGACCGTTCCTGAACACCACCAGAGCAATCATCTACATCAGGACGGGCGAGATCCACTTCCAGTTCAGAACTGATAAGGTACGCTGCTACTTTAATACTTATACTGACTCTTAGCAGCCCAAGAAGAACAAGACGTGGAGACGCCTTCAGAAATTGCAACGCAAGCTGAACACGAAGTTGACGGACATTAAGAACATTGAGGAGGAGATTAAAGAGAAGTCCGCTCAGCTCCTACCATTCAAGAACTCTGAACCTGTTACCCTAGAAAGGTCTCCACCGAAGAAACTGTTGACGCGAAAATAGGACGTCACCTCCGCGCGCGACACACGTGACTCCCCGGTCTATCGCGAGGCGTGCCAACCAATCTGACATGTTGATTGACAATGGAAAAATATTAGGGATCGGCTAGAGAACCGATGGCCTTTTAGCGACACATGTACCAGCCAATCGGCCGATACGGGTAAAGCGAGATCGGCCAGCTTGAGAGCGACCGAGGCGCAGATAAGCAGATAGACAGATCGGCTGGATCGGCCGATCATGACGTCAGCACTCGAGAAGGTCGGAATTGGCTACGGAGTTAGAAGCCGATGGGATCTGGATCGAGTGAGATAATTGGTGATAATAGCTAAAAACCAAAACAATTGGTACGAAAACTTGCAGATCTAGCTAATATCGGTAAGGGGTGAATAAAGAACTAGACGAAACCTCAGCGATACGCCCAGAGGTTAAAGCCTAGGGTTATTCGGTAAAACAGTACTCACAAGCTTGCCGGAGATGGATTGATGCAGCCCGACGAACTTGAAGGACGACGTTGTAGAAGGGGAAAAAACGCAATGGCGAAGTCGCTGAAAAGTAGATGCTGTAAAAGTAGATGCTGTAAAGTAAAGGGTTTGCCCGGAGGCGGTTTGTTTGATATTGGTGTGTACACCTTTCCCGGACCACGCAGGGTCGCTATTTATGTCCTGAGGACAAACCCGACTCCTAGCCGATTACGGCACTGTTTACTTGCATCTAAAGAAAACAAATACTACTAAAAATAGAAAAGGACTCTCGCAGGAGTCAAAACTTCCTAAAAACTGACTCTTTGACCCGTTGCCAATCGTGGACTGACCCGCCTCCACCGTGCTTTCCTTCTGGCGTATCTCCTTGATTACCGCCTTGTTTCTCTCCATCGGCCGATTCTTCATTTGACCATCGGCCGATCGCTTTGACCTGCTGGCCTCTTGACATGGTCGAACTCCTCTGACCATCAGCGAGTTCTGTTGACCACTATTTTCTCTTTCTCCAATTGGCCGATTGCACCCTGTTTTCATCGGCTGTTTCTCCTTATCCCTTTCGACCTGTTTTTCCAAAAAACGGTGTCAACAGAAACAAGTCTGGAGGAAGAAAGACACGAGTACACCTTCGGAAGACCAATCACTACCCGTGTCACTAATTGATCAATCATCGGCTACTACACCTACGCCATGGGAGTAAGTACTCAAAATTCTTACCGAGAGGTAACTCGGTATTTATCTGCATTTTTAATTAGCATTTTTCCTTTAGCATTTTTACATACCTATACTTGCATTAGAAAAAGACCATAAAAATGTTTTTTGCATTTGCATCTGTTCTTTGAGGCCCCATGTACTCCGTACCGTGGTGGCATAAAAAAATATTGCATTCACATGTTTCTGCTTTAGCATCCCTTTTTGCATATAAAAATTCACAAAAATATGTGGGCACATGAAGGTCCACACTTTTCAGAAAAACCCAAAAAGAAGTGGGCACATGAAGGCTCACAACATAATCCTAGAATTTGTTCCTTCTGGTATGTGCGAGATTAATATTTACAGGAAAAAAATTAAGGAAAACCTGAAGGAAAATAAGTTTTAAGGATGGATCAAGGACTACTTCAAGATCTAGCTTGGGGGAGAGCACCCCCAGTTATCACGATAAGTATCATTATCCTATGTTTTAGTTATGTGTTTGCCTAGAGTTAAAGAGTCTTAGTTAAAAGTCTTAGTATGAATAAATACTAGAGTCTGCTAGTTGGCTTTTCTTTAATGATGATCTTGATGATTTATGCTTGGAAATGATGAATAGTTGCTCCGCTGTGATTCCTCTTAAATACTTAATTTTCAGACCTAGATTCTCCTAAAGCTTTAAATGCTTAATTTGCTCTAAACCCAAAACCCGTGGGAAGTACATGCTTAATTTGAGTTTAGGCTTTGAAAGATAATTCATGAAAAGTTGAGCTGCTATTTATCATATTCTAGAGAAGCTTGATTCCTGATTTTTATGAAAAATCCTGCATGATGAGTTCCTGTGTTTATGATCCTTGAGAGGTTGTCATACACATAAAGATCATTCCACTCCACCATTTATGCTGCTTCTAACCTGGAAGTATGCATTCTCCATCAAGCTACAAGCCATAAAATAGCTCATACGACTCTTGGATATGTCTCTCTCAATGTGTAAAAAAAAGAGAGAAAAGAGATTCTGGGGCTACATTCGAAAAAAAGAAGAGAGAAAAAAAAAGTGAGAAGAGAGAGGGGAGAAAAGGACAAGTGTCGTACTATGCGAGAAGGGCCTACCCCCTAAATAATAAATTTAGAGATGAATAATGGACACAAGTCCGAGGGCGAGAAGAGCCCACATCTCTAAGGAGAGAGAAAAATGGACAAAAGTCCGGGGCGAGTAGAGCCCACCTCTCCAAGAATGGAAAGCCCAGATCTTAAAGTTCTAGAAAGAGAGATATAGTCCAAGAGCTAGAAAAAAAGGCAAAAGGCTTACCACCTTTCACCCTCATCCATTCAACACTATCATCCCACCTATATCTTGCCAAGTGTGACTCCATGCTTGAGAAGGTCATACACAGGATCTCTGAGTTTTATTTGAAAAATCTTTAAAAAAACCCCAGGATGATAGTTGATCAAAGAATTTGAGATATACTGATTGACTTGATTGTTCTGTCTTTTAATCGCTTAAGATTTATGAAAAAGCTACACACCATGGTTAAAGGTAAGATGGAGCAATCTTTTTGAGGAGAATTTATTTTTGAAAATCATGGTATTTTTGAGGCGTGAAAGCGTTGCAGCAACTCCTGATCCTGCTATAGCATAGCTTTGTTAGGGACTAGCAAAGGGTAAGCTTGGGGTAGTTTGTTGACACATTTTATCTTATATATTTATAAGTCAACTAAACATGAGAAAAGGGCATAATTGTTAATACCAACTTAGAATAGGGTGTCACTAATAGTTTTTCTGGAGTTTTGGAGAATTCAATGTCTTGCAGGGACTAATCAGAAAAATAGGAAAAGAATGAAGTCTAGAAGGCTCCGGAACTCAACGTGACTTGGCACCCAAGAAAGAAGCATCTGGAAGAGGCAAAGACCCACCTGGCCGAAGTGGGCCCCGAGGGGGGCCCACCACAGACCGGTCGGCCCCATGGTGGGGCCGGTCGACCTCCCCCGGGCGACACGTCAGCCCTACTTCTAGAATGTCCTGAGGACCACGCAGGGTCGCTATTTATGTCCTTAGGACAAACCCGACTCCTAGCCGATTACGGCACTGTTTACTTGCATCTAAAGAAAACAAATACTACCAAAAATAGTAAAGGACTCTTGCAGGAGTCAAAACTTCGTAAAAACTGACTCTTTGACCCGTTGCCAATCGTGGACTGACCCGCCTCCACCGTGTTTCCTTCTGGTGTATCTCCTTGATTACCGCCTTCTTTCTCTCCATCGGCCGATTCTTCATTTGACCATCGGCCGATCGCTTTGACCTGCTGGCATCTTGACATGGTCGAACTCCTCTGACCATCGGCGAGTTCTGTTGACCACTCTTTTCTCTTTCTCCAATTGGCCGATTGCACCTTGTTTTCATCGGCTGTTTCTCCTTATCCCTTTCGACCTGTTTTTCCAAAAAACGGTGTCAACACATGCCCCCCAGTTTCGGAGTAAATGATCTTTTTGCTCTGAAATTTTGCTCGAATCTGACATCTTTCCTTGATTCGAATGATAGCCAAATCTTTTTATGTGACCGATGCGATCAATCTCTATTGATAGCGTCCTGTCCTCTCAATCTGACTTTTTCCAGGCCTGTTCACCATGTGACACTTTGGCTCTTTCGTTCCCCTTCCCTATAAGACTCACCCTCTTATCCAGGGGTTCCATGACTTCTCCAGACTCCCTGATGTAGCCATTGACCCCTTTAGTTTTTAGGCGTGAGAGGCATTTCTTCCTGGAAAACTCTTTAGGGGATAATGATTGCCGCTGGTCATTGACAGACTTCAACTTGAAATAGCATTTCTCCTGGGTGCTGCTAGTGAGCTTGCAGACTCTGCCTGCAATATTGGGCAGACAATTTCTGTGAACTATGCTCTGCAGTTTGTGGACGTGTTAGAGAAATTTCCCACCGTTTTGTGTGTCGATTCTATTTTTGGGAGTTACTTCTCTGAATCGGTCATCCTTTGGAAATCGAGCCATTCACGGGTCATCTGTTTCCTCTTTTACCGGATCTGGCATCTTTGGTTTCCGCCTTTTATGATTCCCTCATCTTTATCTCTTCTGGCGCCTTGGCTATAAATAACTACCCTTGTGCCCTTATGAAGAACGCACTTCTTCTCTGTCCATGGCTCGGGATATAGATCCAGCAAATTTTAGGCTCTTACTCTTTGGTTTCTTTCTTTCCCTCTGATCCATGATGGCTAGAAGAATTCTTGTGAAATAGTCTAGGACATGCTCCTCTCTCTAGTCTCCTTTTGTGAAGCCAGGAGGTCCAACAGCTAGAAGAACCCTTGTGATGCGTCTTGGGTGCATCAGCTGATGGAGGAGGGCGGAAGTCATCCCTGGGCATCTTGGAAAGAAGAACAACCCAATGTCTTCTCTTCCAACAATCCTGACGGGGAAAGTCACCGCATCTGGTGATTCATCTGCGTCAAATTTATGCTCCTTTTTTGTTTTTCTCTTTCTTCGTCCCGTCACTTGTCCAGTGATGATAAATGTAATTGATCTGTCGTGATTCACGTATTCTTCAAATCTTCATTGTAACACCATCATTGTAACCGAAGATGAGACATAAATATATATATATATATTTATTTATTTATTTTTGTTCTAAGGGCGATTTGTACATCGGCCATGTTCTTCTGGATCCGGTTTTCAACTCCCAAGGCAATACGACGTCATGACCATATACTAGTTGATATGGTGATACTTTGGTTGATCTATGGCACGCCATCCTATATGCCCATAATGCTTCATTAAGGATTGTATGCCATCGTTTGGGATTCTCATCAATCTTACGCTTGATCAACTTTATGATGCCTCTGTTTGCTGCTTCTGCCTGTCCGTTCGCTTGAGCATAGTAGGGAGATGAGTTTAACATCTTGATTCCCAAGGAATTTGCATATTCCTCAAATTCTCCTGAAGTGAATTGACTCCCCTGATCGGTTGTGATGGTCTGAGGTATACCAAACTGATAGACAATATGCTCTTTAACAAAATCAATCATGTTGCCTGATGTCACAGTCTTGATTGGGATGGCCTCAACCCATTTGGTGAAGTAATCTGTAGCCACCAGTACGAATTTATGACCTTTGCTTGATGGTGGATATATCTGCCCAATCAGATCAATTGCCCACCCCCTGAACGGCCATGGCTTGATTATTGGGTTCATTGCCGATGCTGGAACTCTTTGAATGCTTCCAAACTTCTGACACTCTTGGCATCCTTTGTAGTACTTGAAGCAGTCTTCCAATATCGTCGGCCAATAATAGTTATTATTTCTGATCATCCACTTCATCTTAAATGTTGATTGATGGGCTCCACAGACTCCCTCATGAATTTCCCCCATTAAGGTTTTGGCCTCTTCTTCACCAAGACACTTGAGCAGAACCCCATCGATGGTACGATAGTACAACTCATCTTCTAGTAGGACGTAATTAATGTCCCTGTACCTTAATTCTTTATCAACCTTCTTGGATGGATCTTTTAGATAATCTATTATCTCTTTCCTCCAATCCTCGGCTGGTAACTCCATAGTCAGAATCGGCCGATAACCTGATGCTCCTTGAGCCAGCCGATTAGCTTCACTGTTATGACACTTAGAGATATGTTCAAGCTTTACTATCTTGAACTCTCGAAGCAGTTGAAGACATTCCTCATGGTAAATCCTCAATATGTCATCTTTGCATTCATATTCTCCTGCCAATTGATGTATCACGAGGTGAGAATCTCCAAATATCTCAACAACTTCAGCATTGACTTCTCGTAGTAGCTTTATCCCTTTTAACACTGCCTGGTACTCAGCTTGACTGTTTGTTGAAGTCTTCTCAATTGGGATGGAAAACTCATAATTTGCTCCTTGGGGTGAGATGAGGACAATCCCGATCCCAGCTCCTACTCCACATGATGATCCATCGAAGAACATAGTCCACGGAATGGGTTCTACAATTGCAACCTCAGGTCCACAATGCTGAGTTACCAGATCGGCCATTACTTGCCCTTTAATTGTTTTGGCCGATTGATAGGTTAGGTCAAACTCTGACAAAGCTAAGATCCACTTTCCGATCCTGCCCTTCAAGATTGGTAATGACAGCATATATTTGACCACATCATCTTTGCAAGCTATAGTGCATTCAGCAGTTAATAAGTAAGGCCTCAACTTTGTGCAAGAGAAATATAAGCACAAACATAATCTTTCCACCACTGAATATCTAGTTTCTGCATCCAAGAGTCTTCTGCTTAGGAAGTATATGACTTGCTCTTTTCCTTTGAACTCTTAAACAAGGGCCGATCCAATAGCCCGCTCATTAGCCGATAAATATAATTTGAACGGCTTTTTATCTTGAGGGGGCATTAGAACAGGAGGAGATTTCAAGTACTACTTGACATTGTCTAAAGCCTTCTACTGTTCTTCTCCCCATACGAATTTCTGATCGGCCTTGAGCTTCAGTAGAGGTGTAAACGACTGAATCCTCTCAGATGGGTTAGATATAAATCTTCTGATAAAATTGATTTTGCCGATCAATGACTGAAGTTCTTGCTTGTTTGATGGTGCTTCTATTTTATCTATTGCGCTGATTGATTTCTGTCCAACCTCGATTCCTCTTTCATGTATTAAGAAACCCAAGAATTGACCAGCTGAAACACCAAAAGCACACTTGTTGGGGTTCATCTTCAAACCATGCTTCCTGGTGCATTCCAATGATTTTCGTAGATCAGCCAGGTGCTCCTTGTAGCTCTTTGACTTGACAACTACATCATCATTGTAGATCTCCACTATCTTGCCGATGAGTTCATGGAATATGTAATTCATGTCTCTTTGATATGTGGCACCAGCGTTCTTCAACCCAAAAGTCATGACAATCCACTCATACAATCCGACATGACCAGGGCACCTGAAAGTAGTTTTTGCAATGTCCTCTATGGCCATGAATATTTGATTGTACCCAACATTACCGTCCATAAAGCTGATGACTTTGTGCCCTGCAGCAGCGTTGACCAATGCATCGGCTACTGGCATCGGATACGCATCCATTGGTGTTGCTTTGTTCAAGTCCCTGAAATCAATGCACACGCGTAGTTTGCCATTTTTCTTGTAAACAGGAACTATGTTAGAAATCCACTCGGCGTACCGACACTACCGAATAAAACCAGCTTCGAGTAACTTTGTTATCTCGGCTTTTATATCATGATAAATCTTTGGATTACACTACCTTGGGTGTTGCTGGAACGGGCGATACCCTGGTTTAATAGGCAATCGATGTTCGACAATAGACCGGTCTAAACCAGGCATCTCATAATATTCCCAGGCAAAACAATCCTTGAATTCCTTCAACAGTGTGATCAGTTCTTTTCTATATTCTGCACCTAGCTTAGCACTGATGTACGTCGGCCTTGGTTTGCTTCCATCTCCAAGATCTATCTTCTCCAATTCATCAGCCGATGTAAACCCGTGCCCAAGCTTCCCTTCATCTTCAATGAACTGATCCATTAAATCTTGTCATCAGAGCCGACTGCTTGAACTGGCTTTTAGTCCGGAATCAGACACTTTGAGATACTTGGTATCCCATGCTTTTCCTGATATGCAGCTTACTTGATCATAGGTCCACCCTTGTGCTTCTGTAGCTGCCACTGTCAAGGAAGTTTCTCCTTGGACCACCTCCACTGAATCTCCGATCCATTGGATGATGCATTGATGCATTGTAGATGGTATGCAACAATTGGCATATATCCAATCCCGATCCAGCAGTAGATTATAAGATCCCCTCCCTTTAATGACAAAGAAAGCGGTCGGAAGGGTCTTACTGCCAATGGTGAGCTTAACGCAGATTGCTCTTTGAGCCGGAGAGACGTTGCCTTCGAAGTCCACCAGCATCATGTCGGTCTGGGTCAAGTCTTCAACAGACTTCCCAATCTTACGTAGCATGGTATATGGCATCAGATTGACTGTTGCTCCTCCATCCACAAGCATCCTGGTGACTGGCTTCCCATTGGCAAAGCCTTTGAGAAATAAAGCCTTCAAGTGTTGTCTCTTCTCATCTTCTGGCTTCTCAAAGATGGCTTGCGTAGGTTCTAGTGTTAATTGAGTCATGCCAAGTTCTTCATCGGACACTTCTGAATCAACTGGAGTCATGAACTCTTTTGGTTGGAAGACAACCATGTTTATATCAGCCTGTGGTTTGTCATCCTTTCCATCATCAGCCTTAGGCTTTGGGCGCCAAACTTTAGACCGAACCTTCTTCTTGTCCAGCTGTTGTCTTTCTGCTTCTTCCTGCTGTTCTAGCTGGCGTAGGCGCTGGACTCTCCTCTTCTGGGACTTGGTCAAGCCATCTGGACACCATTGGGGATTAGGCATCTTGCATGTTTGGCTTGATCCTTCATCGTCCAATTGTATAGTGCGTCGACGTTCAGGAGCTCGGCACATGATGTCTTCATCAGGGACCAGAGAATCGGCCATCTCTTCTAGCCGATTGTTTGACTTTTCATTGACTCGGCCTCCCAGCCGATCATGAACACTGGCCTTGCCCCCCAGCCGGTCGTGGACGCTAGCCTTGCCCCCCAGCCGATCATAGACTGAGATCCGTTGATTGCTGAATTCACGATGATCCCTGGCTGTAGGTCTTCTGTCGTTGAAGCAAACTCTCTTAGATGAGCTGCTGTTGTTGTAAGCCCCATTGCATTCTGGGCAATTTTCTGCCGTCGGTAGCTTGATCCCTTCTTCCGAGCAATACTTGAAGAACGGACACCTCTAATGTCCTTCGTTGCACCGTGCCCACTCTTCTTTCCTCCTTGCTTTCTCCTGTCGACGCTGGAACTTGTTGATTAGCATCTGGGACGTGACAGGCCGGCGTGGCTTTAAGTTTCCTTCTTCAAGTAGCAACCCTTTTCCTTTGACATCGGCAGCGGTTGCTTGTACCTTGGGATTGACAGCTCCTTTATTTTGAGCCGAATCAGACGTCAGCAGCTTAACACGTGATGTGTCTTTGCTAGACACCTCAACTGTATTAGTTGGGAAAGGATGCTGATCTATCTTCATCGGCTTTTTAGCTTTGGAAGGGGTTTCAAATTTAAGTCTCCCTTGTTCAATAGCTGATTGGATCTGTTGTCTGAAGATCTTGCAATCATTGGTGTCATGCGACGTTGCATTATGCCATTTGCAATACTTCATCCTCTTCAGCTCCTCTGCAGATGGTATGGTATGGAACTGGGAGAGTTTGATTTGCTCCTGCTGAAGCAACAGGTCAAATATCTTCTCGGCCTTGGTGATATCAAAGCCGAATTTCTCTGGATCTTTCTTGCCAAAGGGGCAGGACACTGTTTTCTTGCCTTTGACCCACTCTGCAAGTCCTATCATATTGTCTTCATCTTCTGAGTCAGAGTAATCCACATAAGACACCTTTTTCTGAAAGTTTCTTCTAGGCTCATAGGACTTTGCGGTTTCCTGACTCATCCGACTGACCAATGGCTGAGACTCTCGAAGTCATGTGAGGCATATTTCTCCCTCAAGGTTGCCAAGAGACCTTGAAATGCCAACTCAGCCAGTTGTTTGTCTCCCAGGTTCAGACTATAGCACTTGTTTTTGACCTCTCTGAATCTCTGAACGAATCCAACAACTGTTTCATCATTCTTTTGCTTGAGTCTGGTCAGATCAGTAATCTTCATCTCATTGATGCCAGAGAAGAAATAATTGTGGAACTGCTGTTCCAAATCAGACCACTTGATAATGGAATTAGCTGGCAATGAAGTAAACCATGAGAATGCTGGTCCTGATAGAGATGAAGAAAACAACCGTATCCTGAGTGCATCAACGTTCCCTGCTTCTCCACATTGGATGATGAATCGAGTGATATGCTCCATTGTGGATGTTTCATCTTGCCCAGAGAACTTGGTGAAGTCTGGCACTTTGAATCTTGGAGGGAACGGTATCTGATCGTAGCCAGATGGATACGGTGTCGTGTACATGCAGGACTGCTGCTTGGGTTTTATCCCATATTGCTTCTGCAGCATCTCCGAGAAGTGATCGATCAACTCCTGCTTCACATGAGACTTCAACTCAGCAGATACTTGTTCGATTGCCTGAACCTCAGCTGATGGAGTCTCTGGAGGTTGATCTTCTGGGGCTCTTGGCTGTGGATTTGGTGCCATTGATGTTCCTACCCCGGAAGAACCTTGCGTGTTTGAATGACCTGTAACAGGTGGAGTTTGTTTGATCGGCTAACTAGTCGATAGGGCTGATTGCTGCAAATTCAACTGGCTTGAAATAGCCAATTGATTTAGAAGCATTTGTAACACTTGTGCAGGATGCACCTGTGGAATCATTGGCTGTCCTATCACCCCTTGGTTGATCGGCTATTGAGGCGATGATCTTGTATGAGTCACCGTGTTAGCCGGGGTTAAGACAGGCTGCATTGGCGTTGACTGTTGCAATGGAGCGGTTTGCACAGGCATCCCTAACATCGGCTACTGAGCCGATTTCTGAGGTTGAACAGGAGTTGCTTTCTGAGGTAGAATAGGAGCTTTTCTCTCTGTTGGTATGACCATATGAGCATGAGCTGGACTGATCTTGACTCTTTTAAAAGCCTTGCTCCCGTGATTGAAATAGACAAACTCTACCCCATCCTTGTTCATATGCACAGTCCCTGGAGTACCTCCAAACATGGCTTGATAAGACTACGGGCACTTTACTTCTGGAACTTCTTCAGACTGAGGTTCGAAGAAATTTGAAATGTTAGTCTCAAAATGATCATGAGGCAAGCCCCATCCTGCGAGCCTTCCATCTTGATCTCTCATTGCAGGATATTTTTGATGATGGTTCTGCACTGAGAAAGTCCGATCCTGGACGTCAAACTATGTCGGGTGAGTTTGAACCACCGGTATTGTGACGGCAGGGTCTTTAGCTTTATCTCCAACACCTTGATTCTGAATCGACTGCGAATCCGACGAAGATCTAGGAGTAGTTGCATTGATCTGTGGGGACGGTGAAATCCCTATTGTTGGATCATCAATCGGCGGGGAAGCCGATTGGTTATGTGGGAACATCGGAGGAGTTCGATTTGGTTGGAAGTATGCAGGTCCCAGATATCCTCCTTCTGCTCCTTTCTTAAGTGCTTCAGTCAGACAATTCTGAATAGTATTAGCGAAAACCTTAGACTGATTAATCATCGTTTGATGCATCGCCTTAGTCATCATGTCTTGAAGCCCTTCAGGATCGGCTGAGAAGGTGACTTGCTTAGGTGTCGGCAAAGGATTCTTCTTGAAGACTCCACCTTTAGTCTGACCGTATGATGCCAGGCAAAGCTCTTCATAATGCTTCATGTAAGCCTCGAACTCATCTTTGTCTGCATATTTCAGCTGATCCTTGGTGATTGTTTGGACGTTGTCCAGATCAATCTCAGAAGTACCACCCTTCGTGTTCTTCGTCATTGTTGATTTTTTCGGGTCCCACCGAGCGTGCCAAAAGTGTGTTAACGCGAAAATAGGACGTCACCTCCGCGCGCGACACACGTGACTCCCCGGTCTGTCGCGAGACGTGCCAACCAATCTGACCTGTTGATTGACAATGGAAAAATATTAGGGATCGGCTAGAGAACCGATGGCCTTTTAGCGACACGTGTACCAGCCAATCGGCCGATACGGGTAAAGTGGGATCGACCGGCTCGAGAGCGACCGTGGCGCTGATAAGCAGACAGACAGATCGGCTGGATTGGCTGATCGTGACGTCAGCACTCGAGAAGGTCGGAATCGGCTGCGGAGTTAGAAACCGATGGGATCTAGATCGAGTGAGATAATTGGTGATAATAGCTAAAAACCACAAGAATTGGTACGAAAACTTGCAGATCTAGCTAATATCGGTAAGGGGTGAATAAAGAACTAGACGAAACCTCAGCGATGCGCCCGGAGGTTAAAGCCTAGGGTTATTCGGTAAAATGGTACTCACAAGCTTGCCGAAGATCGATTGATGCAGCCCGACGAACTTGAAGGACGGCGTTGTAGAAGGGGAAAAACGCAATGGCGAAGTCGCCGAAAAGTAGATGCTGTAAAAGTAGATGCTGTAAAGTAGATGCTGTAAAGTAAAGGGTTTGCCTGGAGGCGGTTTGTTTGATATTGGTGTGTACACCTTTTCCGACCACGCAGGGTCGCTATTTATGTCCTGAGGACAAACCCGACTCCTAGCCGATTACGGCACTGTTTACTTGCATCTAAAGAAAATAAATACTACTAAAAATAGAAAAGGACTCTCGCAGGAGTCAAAACTTCCTAAAAACTAACTCTTTGACCCGTTGCCAATCGTGGACTGACCCGCCTCCACTGTGCATTCCTTCTGGCGTATCTCCTTGATTACCACCTTCTTTCTCTCCATCGGCCGATTCTTCATTTGACCATCGGCCGATCGCTTTGACCTGCTGGCCTCTTGACATGGTCGAACTCCTCTGACCATCGGCGAGTTCTGTTGACCACTCTTTTCTCTTTCTCCAATTGGCCAATTGCACCCTGTTTTCATCGGCTGTTTCTCCTTATCCCTTTCAACCTGTTTTTCCAAAAAACGGTGTCAACAGAAACAAGTCTGGAGGAAGAAAGACAAGAGTACACCTTCGAAAGACCAATCACTACCTGTGTCACTAATTGATCAATCATCGGCTACTACATCTACGCCAAGGGAGTAAGTACTCGAAATTCTTGCCGAGAGGTAACTCGGTATTTATCTGCATTTTTAATTAGCATTTTTCCTTTAGCATTTTTACTTACCTATACTTGCATTAGAAAAAGACCATAAAAATGTTTTCTGCATTTGCATCTGTTCTTTAAGGCCCCATGTACTCCGTACCGTGGTGGCATAAAAAAATAAAATATTGCATTCACATGTTTTTGCTTTAGCATCCCTTTTTGCATATAAAAATTCACAAAAATATGTGGGCACATGAAGGTCCACACTTTTCAGAAAAACCCAAAAAGAAGTGGGCACATGAAGGCTCACAACATAATCCTAGAATTTGTTCCTTCTGGTATGTGCGAGATTAATATTTACAGGAAAAAATTAAGGAAAACCTGAAGGAAAACAAGTTTTAAGGATGGATCAAGGACTACTTCAAGATCTAGCTTGGGGGTGAGCACCCCCAGTTATCACGATAAGTATCATTATCCTATGTTTTAGTTATGTGTTTGCCTAGAGTTAAAGAGTCTTAGTTAAAAGTCTTAGTATGAATAAATACTAGAGTCTGCTAGTTGGCTTTTCTTTAATGATGATCTTGATGATTTATGCTTGGAAATGATGAATAGTTGCTCCGCCGTGATTCCTCTTAAATACTTAATTTTCAGACCTAGATTCTCCTAAAGCTTTAAATGCTTAATTTGCTCTAAACCCAAAACCCGTGGGAAGTACATGCTTAATCTGAGTCTAGGCTTTGAAAGATAATTCATGAAAAGTTGAGCTGCTATTTATCATATTCTAGAGAAGCTTGATTCCTGGTTTTTATGAAAAATCCTGCATGATGAGTTCCTGTGTTTATGATCCTTGAGAGCTTGTCATACACATAAAGATCATTCCACTCCACCATTTATGCTGCTTCTAACCTGGAAGTACGCATTCTCCATCAAGCTACAAGCCATAAAATAGCTCATATGACTCTTGGATATGTCTCTCTCAATGTGTAAAAAAAAAGAGAGAAAAGAGATTCTGGGGCTACATTCAAAAAAAAAGAAGAGAGAAAAAAAAGTGAGAAGAGAGAGGGGGAGAAAAGGACAAGTGTCATACTAGGCGAGAAGGGCCTACCCCCTAAATAATAAATTTAGAGATGAATAATGGACACAAGTCCGAGGGCGAGAAGAGCCCACATCTCTAAGGAGAGAGAAAAATGGACAAAAGTCCGGGGCGAGTAGAGCCCACCTCTCCAAGAATGGAAAGCTCAGATCTTAAAGTTCTAGAAAGAGAGATATAGTCCAAGAGCTAGAAAAAAAAGGCAAAAGGCTTACCACCTTTCACCCTCATCCATTCAACACTATCATCCCACCTATATCTTGCCAAGTGCGACTCCATGCTTGAGAAGGTCATACGCAGGATCTCTGAGTTTTATTTGAAAAATCTTTAAAAAAAACCCCCAGGATGATAGTTGATCAAAGAATTTGAGATATACTGCTTGACTTGATTGTTCTGTCTTTTAATCGCTTAAGATTTATGAAAAGGCTACACACCATGGTTAAAGGTAAGATGGAGCAATCTTGTTGAGGAGAATTTATTTTTGAAAATCATGGTATTTTTGAGGCGTGAAAGCGTTGCAGCAACTCCTGATCCTGCTATAGCATAGCTTTGTTAGGGACTAGCAAAGGGTAAGCTTGGGGGAGTTTGTTGACACATTTTATCTTATATATTTATAAGTCAACTAAACATGAGAAAAGGGCATAATTGTTAATACCAACTTAGAATAGGGTGTCACTAATAGTTTTTCTGGAGTTTTGGAGAATTCAATGTCTTGCAGGGACTAATCAGAAAAATAGGAAAAGAATGAAGTCTAGAAGGCTCCAGAAGGCTCCGGAACAAAACGTGACTTGGCACCCAAGAAAGAAGCATCTAGAAGAGGCAAAGACCCACCTGGCTGAAGTGGGCCCCTAGGGGGGCCCACCACAGACCGGTCGGCCCCATGGTGGGGCCGGTCGACCTCCCCCGGGCGACACGTCAGCCCTACTTCTGGAATGTTCTTCCACCGCCTATGAGTATCAATCTAAACCATATGTTAGGTCAGTTTGATCGTACGGCTCATGGCATCCCCTCAGGACTATATAAGCAACCCCCTGACCCCCTGGTAGGGCAGAATCTAGCTCTCATCTGTTCATACACCAGATCAAGTCATCAAGTCAGAGATACTACGCCCTAGAAACACCATATAGCGAGAGTAGCTAACTAGTCTAGATCTAGGAGGAGGCAAGGCGTCTACTTGGCTCCTGATCGTCTAGAAGCTGGCCGAGATACTGATCTAGCTTCGCTTTTGTAAGTTCTTCATAAGTTCTTCACATTTGCTGTTGAGACATATGTTCTTATCAATGATTATATTCGAGATTATGTGCTTTGGTGCTTATTATGATTACATGTTTAGCATAGTTGATTTACCTTTATATTCATGTATGGAGTCGTATAGCCCTCACCTAGATCATCTGTTAACTTGGGTGAGTGGTAAAGATAGTGTAAGCGTGGTGCTTATACTGTATTTACCTACGATTGCACCCTACATGCCGGGTCGCGTGGTAGATCGTGGTGGTGACAGCACTATTGAGTCCTTTGCAATCCACCCCCCATGTGTAGGACTAGTGGAGCCTTATACTATTTGGGTTGTTTCAAGTTTCGGCCTTGATCCTCCTGATTAGTCTCCCCATGCATTAGTATAATAGTTCTTCTTCCATGATTATTAAATGTATTGCACTAATCATAGTTTGCATTGACATATAGTTTAGGGTTACCGAGGAGTATCCTCGCTAACTAGGCTGTGAATACGCTTCTCTCTCTATATTGACACTTTCTGGTGGCTCACTATGTTATGACTTGATCAATGCTATCATTATTATTATCTTTATGTGACTTACACCTGTTTATAGTAATTGATATATTTTGGCCACTCTACATTACACAACTTAGACATATGCATGTATTTGTTATTATAGATAAATGAGTTCTTTCCCTGAGGTAGAATATACATACGATACCTGGTTTTACACCTAGTTAAAATGCTACAATGGTATATTCATATCTATGCACTTGCGGATACCCATTTATATATATATATTTTTTCTTATCTAGAGATCCAAGGCATATGCAAGAGTACCAATCCATGTGTTTTAGTGGCACTTCTGTGAGGGATGACAACCTAGATCGAGTTGTGCTATGACCCGTTTTGGATTTATCTTTTAGCTTATCTGAAAGCAACATCTGATATACACTTAGCATCATGTTAAGATATACCTTTGCATTTCTGGCGGCGTCGATAGAGATGGATCTTATATCTGTTTCTAGTCGATGACGTTAGCAATGTCAACAGGCAACCCGTATCCTCTTGTGAAGATGTTTGTGTAGTGTCCACCAGATGGGGTAAGCCATCTAGGCAGATACAACCTACTGACTATGCAGGGAAGCCAGTACAACAGGTTCTTGATCTATGGGAATCTTCAGCAATTGTACATAGGAGAGATCCTGGTTATCCGGTTATCACTTGCATGATATATTATCGAAAGATCAGGAATGCTCTCTGTGACCTTGGTGCAAGTGTCAACCTCATGTCCAAGGCCATGTTCGAACAATTAGGATATCCTGCTCTTTCTCCAACCTCGAAGATAGTTCAACTTGCTGATGCATCGATCCGATATCCGGAGGGGGTAGTTGAGAGCCTATTGGTATTCGTCCAAGGTTCATGCATCTTTCCGAATTTAGGGGTCCTTGATATGCTGGATGATGCAGAAATGCCACTCATTCTTGGGAGGCCATTCCTAAGTGAAGCAAAGGCGAGGATCAATGTGGGAAATGGAACGATCCGATTCCGCATTGGGAAGAAGAACTTGATGTTCCGGTTTCGACCAACAGAAGAGCAATGTTATTCAATGCAAGGAAATGATGAGCAATTAGGGGAGTGGACGGAGCCACGACCCTAGCCAAAGCAACCTCCGACCACACCAGCAAAATCAAAGAAAACAAAGAAAGTGTGGCGGGAGGTACAGAAGTCATCCCCATCTATTTCTCGGGAGTGGGGTGACGAGTGGAATTGATCACCGAGAAAAATCCCACTCTCGGACTTAAAATAATGAGTCTTTTTGCCAAAAGGTAAAATTGGTATTTATCTCATATTTCCCTTTACAAAATTTTATTTGTTTTTTCCAAAATGCATATTGGATTTTCCAACAGTGCATCTGCATGCTAGAATTTTTTCTAGCCAATTTCCCTTTTCAAATAAAATTTCTGAAAATAATTTTTGAGTTTTGAAAATCCTTGAAAAGTTATTGAGCAATATTTTGGGTGAGTTTGGACCGAGGCACCTGGGCAGGACATCAGGTAGCCGTTAGAGAGCCATTGCAAAAAGTTGGAGGCAAGCGGACCCGATGTGGGGTCAGCCGACCCCACAGGTCGGTCGACCTAGGCCAACAGCCAAACGGGCCCACTTCCTCCAACGGCTCCTAGCCGTTGCCCCCGGCCCATGTCTCGGTGTCTGGCTCATTTGCCTATAAATAGAGGGGGGTTGAGGGGGTTCTTCACCCATTCACTCATATTCATCACACTCTCCCTCTCTACTCTTTGGCTCTTTGGTTTTCTTGGATTTCTTAAGATTGAAGTGACAAGCACTCTCTCCAAGTTGTTGCTGAGTATTGATTATTGGTGGAGCAAGCTCGGTAAGAATTTCATTTCGGTTTCACAAATCCATCACCGAGTTGCTTGTATTGTCCGATTGTTGTGCAAACATGAGTTGGGCCTCTGGTGTATTCCGGAAGATGACTCACTCCCACCGTTCGCGAGACGGAGAAAGCTCATACCACCACTCCGGAGCTACACCGAGCCCGATGTCAACGGAGCATGAAGAAGAAGAGGAAGAGGAAGAGCTTCCTACGCCACAAGCTGAAGGAGTGTACGCCGCTGACACCCCCTTCATCAACTTGAGGGATGACCGAGAGAGACAAGCCTACGCTATCCTCAAGGACTGAGGACCTGTGTGGTTCGAGGACCGGTGAATGGTCCCTTCCTGGTGTGATGAGTGATTGACAACGTTGTGTGGACTGACTCTTGGCTAAGTATTACATGTGCAGGTTGCGGCTTGACTGGTGTTGGTGCAGGTGAAGAACAAGCGCGAAAGGTCGTTGCCGGTGAGGCCTCCAGGTGTGGAGAAGACAAGTAAGCTTGGTTCAAGGGACCCGGTGGCCAGTGGAGTCAAGTGCAGGCCGCATGGTGGCAAGAACAGCAAGACGAAGTCGTGGATGGTTCCTTGGTTGAGCCTCAAAGCCAAGATCGAACTGGGACTTCGTGGGGGCCAAGTCATGAGTGGAGATTGGCGGAGGCCACACCAAGTTCGCGGGGGTTCCAGTGGTTCACCAGAAAACCACTGGGTTCCTTGGTTGATCCACAAAGCCAAGGCCGAAGACCGGAGGTAGCAGCACTGGACCGGTCTGACCGGTGTGCGACGACGCGTTCCGGAGACTTCGAAGTGGAGGACACACATCGGGATCGCAAGGCTTGCGTCGAGGGCACGCGAGGTGCGGTCGTCGGGCATCCGTCTGATGGTGTGACGACGAAGATTCCCAAAGTGCCCCACGGGGGCGTGTATCCTAGTGTTAGTCCTTAGGGGTAGTTTCATCTTTCGGTTGCCTCCATATAACCCAAGTGGTGAGAGGATGTAAGCCATCTCTTGGAACCCTAGCTCATTTTGTTTTGCTATTTTCCCTTCTTATTTTCCTTAGGATTTTCTAGGACTAGCTTGAGAGCTTCATGGTGAGATCTTGAAAGAGGGATGGATGATCAGGAGGCAAGCTAGACCTTGTATGAACCTTCATGGTATGTATAGATGATTCGGCGTGGTTCCTCAAGGCTTGATTGAGTCTCTCCCGTTTTCCCTTTTTGGTGATTTTCGGAGCCTTTTCTTGGCGTTTTTCTTGTGGCGATTTTGAGACCTTTCTCTTTGGGATTTGGTGGGGGATGTACGCATGAACCCTTTGTGGTTCTTTTCCTTGTGATTCCCCTCCCAAATCCGTGAGTAAAGGGGCTCGATTTTGGGGTTTTCTCTGCTCTAGGGTTAGAGACATTTTTGGTGGGATTTCTTCGATTCCTCTTGATTTAGCAAGTTTTGGTGGACTAAATCGTGGCTATGGAATGTCCATGAGGTACTCCTACTATCCCCAAAGTCTTGTGCGAATCCGTGGAGCGAATCGGGAGATCGGGATTTGGATTTGGAGGAGTTGACCCGCGGGTTGCTGTTCATCCCGAGAGCCCAGGTCTTGACCGGTCTGACCGGTGCCTTCCACCGGTCTGACCGGTGCCGACCTCCTATTGGGTTTTGCCCGAGTGAACATCTTGGTGAGTTCCCTTGCTTCTTGGTTTGCTGCTGTTTCGAGTTTGGAGTGTTTTGGAGCTCAGGAAGTTGTTCTCTTGGATTTAGGGTTTCCAGGCTTAGATCGGTCTGACCGGTGAGCTGCACCGGCCTGATCGGTGTAGGAGCTTTCTGTGGAAATCGTCAAGTCCCGTCTGTGTGTTCCAGCCGAGACAGGTCTAACCGGTGAGAGTGACCGGTCTGACCGGTGCTGGTGTGGTGCTGCTCGAGTTGCTTGTTCCACTGCGTTCTCGAGTAGGTTTCGGTGGTTGTTGGTTCCTAGGACTAGTAGCACTCCAGTGGCTACGTGGTCTTGGCCAACTTGGGTAGTTGAGTCGGAGATGTGTTTTGGTTAGCCGTGTTCATCTTGTTGGAGTAGCCATCTCCTTCGAGAAGAATTTTTATCGGCTCCCATTCACTCCCCCCCCCTCTCTGGTCGCCAGTTCGGTCCTTCAAGGATCGAGTCTTCTCCAACATGAGGGAATTCGACCCGACCCTGCTGGAAAAGATAGGTATGGACTCTGAGTTCGATTCCATTTGGCAAACTCTTTGTTGGGAAGGTTTTGTCCCTGTTCAGGAGATCGGTTCTAGGCCTGTTACCATCCAGTTTCTCTGCACTGTTCAAGAGGATGCATCCGGTATTACATTTCGATTTCGTGGAGTTCCGTATCTGGTTTCATGGAAGGATTTTAGTTGCACCCTCGGTTTTCATCGCTGTTGCGCTATTCCTCTTGAGCAACCTTGCAGCGGTTTTACTTGCAAAAGTTTTTGGGAAGAACTTTCTGGTCGGCCTGTTCGTGGCAAGTTTACACCTCGGTCCAACGATATCTTGCATCCCACTCTCCAACTGTGGCACAAATGGCTCGCCATCACTCTCTTTCCAAGGGATGATGTTCGAACTGTGCGCACTGACGAGATGAGGATATTATACGTCGTGGTCAGACGGATCAAGGTCTCCCCCGTTCAAGCTATGATTCGGTCGTGGTTGACAAACTTTAAGATGACGGGTTCTATTGAGTGTACGTCTTTGGTTACGCGCATCGTTATGAGTCTTGGGGTTATGCAAGGGACCAACATTCCCTACATTGCTACTCCCTAGTCTTTGATCGATGAGGCATATTTGACTCAGGGGCATATTATTAAGAAGGGTCCGGATGATTCTCTGGTTCTCTTTTACCCTGGCCATACAAATCAAATTCAGTTACCTAACCTGGATTTTAGGTTGTACGGCCAAGGGCCACTAACCATTCCTCTCAAGGAACCTCGTCGTTCTAGTGTCTCTGGTGACAGGGTTACTAGGAGCGCATCGAGGAGAGCAGCCAGGGCACAACAGCCGCAGCCACAGCCATCTCCACAGCCGTCGCCTCAGCCACAACCTCAGCCTACCACACCACCGCCTAGCACATGGACCTGTACCGGGTACATGCCTGGGGTTACACCCGGATATGCCCCCGGTTAGGACCAGCCCATGTACCAGCAGGGTGCGAGTAGCTCGACTTGGTCTAGTGCAGGTAGTGGCGAGTGGGGCATGCCCGCTGGTACTACCTATGGAGATGTGATATCTTCGTCGTCCAGGTTGCGCTCGTCATCTTGTGGGGTTACCCTCACTCAGTAGATAAGCGAGCTCAACATCCGAGTCGGCGATGTGGAGGAGACTGTACACCAGCACGTTGAGTCCACCCGGGATTGGTAGCGTATGTCAAGCGAGAGACTTCACACCATCGAGCAGGCACAGCAGCAGCAGTTGGAGGAGCAGAGGGCTTTCTTTCAGTGGATGGGATATCCCCATCCACAGTAGTGAGCCTGAAGCTAGCTTGGGGGGGACCCCCACTATGAGGTAACTTATATCTTCAATTGTTTTCAGAACCACATATGATAGAAACACATAAAAATCTGCAAAATTAAAAAGACCAAAAATATTTATTTGCTTCCCTAAATTAGTTTGTTTTCATATGCGCGGTAAGAATGCTTTCGTTCCCATGGTTGAAATGATGAATAGTTGCTCTGTTTATTCCTCTTATATGCCTTGCTTACAACTTAGTATCATATTTATGTTTTGAGTTAGTTGGCTTGCCTTATCAATTGAAACTTGTGGGTAGCAAAAAGTATGACCTTTGTCTAGGTTGTTGTGAGGTATGATATGGTATAATAGAGTTGCTATGAGCTAGTGCCAAGTGATGTTTGATTTCCGGAGTTTTCTTTTGAAAAATGTCATAATGATAAGTTCCTCAATGATGAGAAATTCCTATCCAAGGCCATATGTAGATCCTAGCAATTGTTAGCCTCCACATATGCTACCTGATTTCTTCATTGATTCTTGTCGAATTGTTGTGACCTTCGGTGAGAAACTTGTCATGCTCCTATGATCAAGATCACGTACATAGCTACCATATGCTAGACTTCCACACTGGAAGTTAGCAACCGTCATTTCATCCATTCCCCATCCATTCCACAAATAAAGCTCCGCGCATTCTTCATGATTCATCCCTCTCGAAAAATATTCAAGAAAGGCTATCGGATATGTGAAAAAGAGAAAAGAATACATGCTCAGGGCATGCAAAAAAAGAGAAGAGAATAGAGAGACATAGCCCAAGTCTCAAAATTTTCAAAAAGGAGACAGGAGAAGATCATGCAAAAGAGGAGTCCATTCTCCATCCACCATATACACACACATGCACATCTTGATCAGGTTGTATGACTTGTTGCTCCCAAGGATTTGGTTTTCGACTCGACAATACATGAGAAATAGGTATGCCACATGTTTTACCTACCTACAGCTCCACATATAAGCTTATTAGGAGTAGGTTGTGAAAGAAGGCAAATCAATACCTTGGTGAGGAATCATACACATTGAGCGATCCGAGAGTATCATTTGAGGAACTTTGATTTCTTTTGAAAACCTGCAAAACTTCCAGATTGATAACTGATCAAGGTACAAGCAACTGGCGACTTCTATATAACCGTTCTATCTCTCAACCGTTCAAGGCAAGGTGAAGCTACACGCCCCATATTGATCAAGTGAAATGTAAGATTAATGCCAACTCATTCAACTCTGGATAGAATACCTAGTAGTATGCTTGTCATAAATTAGGAATACAACATCGTAGCAACTCCTGATCAACCAATCTAAGTCCTTAGTGTCTTGCTCGGGATGAGCAAGAGGCTAGCTTGGGGGAGTTGTTGACGGCTATTAAGTGCTTACTTTAGCCGTCAATTTACTCATGAACAAAGGAGTAAAAGGAATTTCTTACACGCATTTAGTTAAGAATAATGTAGTTCCACTTGTCCTTGGAGATTATGTGATTGCAGGTAAATAAGCATAAAAAGAAGTGACAAACTCACCTTCTATGGTCCATGCCACATCACCTCAGCCAAGGAAGGGCTGCCACCTAGGATCCCATGCATGCAAGCCATGTCACCAATCCAAGGGAGGCAAACCCCGACGAACCAGAGGACGACATGTGGACATCACATGGATTGAAGGGCCCACAGGCAATCAAACTGCCTCAAAACAACATGTACACTGGGAACAGACCTGAGGACCCACCCAACAGCCACCAGGAGAAAGCACAGGCCGAGTGGGGCCCACAGGGGGTCGGCTGACCCCACAGGTCGGTCAAACCGACCCTGTGGCGCCCAATGGCCGGCTTCCATGTGGTGTTGTCTGGTTGGTCCTAGAGTCCATTCCCGAGGTGTTGGCGGTGCTTCCACAAGTTGCTCAAGGCCTATAAATAGAAGACAGGGGACTTATTTCTTACCCAACTCACTTTCCAACTCCTATCTCACTTTTGGTTTCCAAGGCTAGGAGGTAGGCTAGAGTAGTTCTACTTCAGGTTCCAAGTATACTTTGGGATCTAGGTATGAGTTCTCTTGTATCTTTATTTTATTGTATGACTTTGATCTACTTCAGTTATTCAGCTATTTCATATAAAGTAGTGTTAGCATCAATGTACAAAATAGCATGCTATAGCGGCGCTATAGCGCCGCTATAGCGGCTCAAAGTTGTTCGCGTGACGCAATTGTCCATTTCTGCGCTATACGCGCTATTGACACTTTAGCGCGCTATAGCGGCGCTAATGGCAAATAGCGGCATAGCGGCACGATTTTCCCGCTATGGCTGGTAGACCAAAACTCTGGCAAAAAAGGCCCAGCCCAATTCGGCCCAATCCTTAGTGCCTAAGCTGATCCAATTGCCAACACCAACCCTAGTCCACAGTCTCCAACTCGTGATCGTGAGGGCGCTGGCGGCGTGACGGGTGAGCGTGGCGGCTGCATGCAGCGCGGTGGGGTCTCGCCGACAGGTAGCGCGTGGGCCGTGGGGTCTCGGCGGCTGCGGGCGGCGGGCGCGGGGTCTCAGCTGCGTGCGGTGCGCGGGGTTTCCGTGGTGGGTGAGCGCGGATATCGACGGCTAGGAGACGGCGGCCGTAGTCTCGGTGGCGGGCTAGGCGAGGACGACTACAGTGGTGACGGCAGCCTCGGGAGCTACCTCGCGCTCGACAATGGATTACCCAAGCGTAAGAGGTCCAAGTCCAGATGACAACACGCCAATGCCAACAATAGACAAGTTCTTCTCCCAATCTCCCTTGTTCTTATGATCTTCTCTAGGACTAAGAGTCATTGAGATTTGATTTTCTACCTGCTGGTGGTAGTGATTTGAGTTGGTTTCACAGCTAGTGCTAGTTTGTTGACGGTGTATATGCGTATCAAATTTCGTATGGACTTGCAAGCGGACAAGTCCTCCGTCGTAGCCAAGGGATCCTTCTTCCCTCAAGTGTGAACCCAAGGTATCGAATCTGTGGAACAAATGTGTGATGCAAGAATCAATATAGTAAAGCCGAGAACTTTGATCTTCAAAGGGGAATCTTATGCATCTAATCTAAAGAACATAAAAAATGAATCTAATCTATGAAAACTAGGGGTGGCAAGAGATAGAGAGGGATAGGTAAAACCAATCTAGAGAGACATTGGATCAAGCTCTTGTTGAAGTTCCAAGCAAAGAAGAAATAGCCAAGTCGAATCTCATAAAAAGCTTCTTTAAATCGCGGCTTCCCGTCCAACTCCGAAGACGCCCACCTTTTGGAGCCACCGTTCTGTCACAACGCACTCCTATTCGTATGGGTTAGCCTAGGGCGAGTCCAATGGACAAGTTGAAATCTCTTGGAAGGTCCGGCATGCACCTCTAGCCACCACGGCTACAAGAACACCCTCTATGATCTATCTCGAGAATAGATCTTAAAGTAAGAAAAGCCAATTGAAATCAAAGTCGTAGAAGAAGCACTTGATCGCTACAAATTGGATTGCAACTTGATAATTCAACATAATACATGATACATGGACAAGATCACCACCGGGATCCTACCTTGATCTTGCGGAACTCCGACGTGGTCTTCCTTGCAAGGTTCCCACGCCGGCTAGGAAAACCCTAGACAACTAGCTCGACCCTCTCCTCTCCGGAATGGTGTCCCTCTCTTCTCTACTCCTCGGTGGCGAATGACGAATGAGTTGATGTGTGGCTCTTGGCCAGGGGGCTATAAATAGTCCGAGAGGCGTCTAGGTCAAAGGGGGGCACGAATGGACCCAGAAATGGGCTGGGCCGGCCGGCCTGGGCCCATTCTGGCCCATCTCATGGCCTCCTTCCTCGGTGATGCTTCCCGTGTCTTCTAGAACGTTCTCCCTTCTGCATGTGGGCCCTTGACGTCAGTTTCTCCACGATTTAGATGGAGCTCCTTGTCCCGCAAGATTCAGCATTTTCCGTTCAGGTCCTCGGAGTTTTCCGTCTTCACGGGTTGGTCCTTGGGCTTCTTGGAGTCATGTTCACTTCATTGCTTGACTTGTGCCGGGCTTCAAGGTCTTGTCACGAGGTGCTTGATGAACTTTACCCGGAAGTCTTGCTTTCAGCGCTAAATTCCTGCATAAACATCAAACTCCAAAACCAACATGCACGAACGAACTCGTTATATCCAGGGGGTTAGTACCAATAGATAAGATATAAAATTCATGCCAACACCGAAGGTAAACTCATGGCTAGGTTGACAGAAATTCACCGTCAACATCTCCCCCATGCTTAAACCTTGCTCGTCCTCGAGTAAGCCTTCGATGGATATCAGCGTTGCCCTACATTTCTCAAACCCTGCACTTGATCATACACGAGAAAACATAATGCTCTGAAAGATTTAATTCGTTAGAGTTCCATAATGTACTAGCCTTCATCCCTACGGAGGGTGGATATTAATTAAGCTCATCCCACAAGTTTTAAACATGCTCCCAAAATTTAAATGGATCTCAGAAATTTTGAAATAAAGAACGAGATGAAAAAGAGCTAAACCAAGTTCAAAAATTTAAACCACCTTGCATCTTGCTCATAAACTCTCATCTCATCTTGTCTCTCAAGCCTATTTATTCTACTCCTTTCCCTCTCAAAACATATATATGTGGTAGGCTTTATGTGGAGCTTTTTGGGAAAGTTTAGTCCTACCAAGATATTATAAATAAGATATTGTCAAAACAAGACAAGCTTCTCATGGTCTTACCGAGACTCGTCAAAAAGGTCATTGGAAAATAATGTTATATCAAGGAGGGGGAGAGAAAAATACACACACTTTGGGATAGGTGGACATGTGCAAATGGCAAAGAGTGATCCCGAGGCACAAAGGAAGTCCTCGTTATCGGATTGCACATGGTTGGAGAGATGATTTTGGATCTTTAATCTTGAAACTTTTGAAATTTCTAATGCATTTAGAGAACCAGGGAGTTCACTTTATTCTATTTATTTATTTATACATACTCATATTTTTTCTCATACATATTTTTTTCTTTATCTCTTTCTTTTTCTTCTCTTTCTTCTTTCCCTTTTTTTATTTGCTCCCCTTGAACTCTAAATTGCATTGTACCTACCTCCTCCCCATGCTTAGACGTTGCTCATCCTCGGGCAAAGAGGTGATAGAGATAAGGTAGGTACTAGAAATATTTTTCCTTTGGAGAGATACTTGAAATCTTCAACCTTGGCACCATCTTGCGATCTTCCTTGAATTGACGATCCATACTCAGTGATAGGTTGTGGTCAAGGAGGTAAACACAAAATATGATATTTTGGTTTTAAGGGTGGATATCCGGTGAGGTTTGTGAAATCTCCGATGTGGGGATACACAATGCACGGATAGAAAGGCTAGCAAAATGATAGATACGCAAAAACGGAATGACCAGCTTCTTAGTCTCGGGCCAGAGAAATCAAACCCTGAAATAACTGACCCAAAAATAAACCTTGTATACTAAGTTTTTGCACTCAAATATATATACATGGCTCTGGATAGGTAGAGAAACATGCAAGTGGTATTTATGACAAGGTTAGCATTACTTTTAATAAATCATCTTTAATCCATCAAAACTTGAGAGCATATAACAGACTATGGGTCTTATTTTTATCATAACCTCCACAAAAGATTAAGCTAGCATTTAGATAAATTTCAGATTTGCATTTTAAGAGAGCATTAGTTTAATCATGCATAAAACAAGTACAAAGATAAACAAAGTGGCAACTGTCATCATATATCAACATGGCACAAACTTTTTATCTTTGCCAAAGGTAAAAACAAGGTGGTGATTTTATTCATGATGAAAATAAGAACTAACACACATGCTGAAAATTAAATAAAAACTGAAAACACTACACATACATAGGTGTATACAAGCTGAAAATTAAAGAAAAGGGAAAAGGAAGAATTAAACTAAAGCTCCTCCTCTCTCTAATCTTCCGCCGGTGGTTGATATTGATAATCTTGATCGTTATACCCTTGCTCATAATAGGATTGCACCGCTCCTCCTATGAATTGCTTCGGCGGTGCTAGGTGAAGACGTCCAAGCTCAAAGGCGATGTTTGCATTTCCTTCACCCATTTGGTTTGCATTGGTTTGGATGGCTGCGATGTTTTGCATGTTTCTTGCAGCGTATCCTCCAATGATGGCCACACTTTGTTGTGGTTGAGGAAGGTGTGCATATTGCTCCGCAAAGGCTACATTGGGTACCGCAAAATTTGGTGGTGGCACGGCTGCACCACTCCCCCATGCTTGCATTGGTACA
Source organism: Cenchrus fungigraminus (assembly GCA_036936925.1). Classification (NCBI taxonomy): domain Eukaryota; kingdom Viridiplantae; phylum Streptophyta; class Magnoliopsida; order Poales; family Poaceae; genus Cenchrus; species Cenchrus fungigraminus. The sequence continues at coordinate 39,075,688 of CM072778.1, read as the reverse complement.
CCACCGTAGTATCTTGGCGCGCCGGAATTCCTCCAAATGGTGGCACATAATTTTGTGGCGCACCTTCTTCTTGGGCTGCGGAAGAACCTTCCTCTATAATCCTTCCTCTCTTGTTTTTCTTCGCCGGCACAAGAAGTCCTTCCTCTAACTAATCTTCTTTCCCCCTCAAGAAAAAGTCTAAGTCTTGCATCTGGTAGGGGTAAATTCACCTTGACCAATTTGAAGCCTCCTCTCTCATCTCCACTTATATATTTGCCTTGCTTCAAATAATCAAATCCTAGGGAAGTCCCAACTAGGAGATGCTCCGGGTTTCTTGGAATTCCCGGTCTCAATGAGATAGCCAACATGGAGAGGTAACACCCCGAACCAATATCTCCCGAACCCGATGTTGCTTCACAACACCACCGGTTGATCATAAGGTGAGTGGGGTAGATTGGCTGCCCGGTAATCAAAGCCGAGTAGAGCCAATTCACCTCCATGTCGGTTATCTTGGTCTCTTTCATTCTCCCCAAAATCCTCTTCTCATCCATGAGTGAAACACTCGGATGATGGGGTTCCAGATACTATTTCTTTGCCGGTTAGCTTCTCCCGTGATCATTCTCTAAAAACTTTCCAATGTGCCTCCATGCACATCTACTTGCTCTGGGGCTCCCTTTTGAAAACCAAGCAACTCCCTAATATATTCATAGGGAACCACTTGTTCATCTCCCTCCAAACAGAATGAGTGACTCGGCACTCCTTCATCAAGTATAGGCGCCATGGTCATGAGAATTTCCAAGGCGAATTCCTTGTGGGTGTTTGTCGACACTCCGTTGGAGAATTGCACCCAACCTAGGTGTCCCAACATATAATAAATATCTATATGAAAACCCAACACTTGGAGAGCTTGGTCGTCAAGGTCGACGTTTGCCACAAGCCTCTTCTCAAGGCGAGTGAGCTTCTCCTCCTCCTCCTCCGTCTTGATAATAAACCCATACTTGGAATATCGCGGATTATATGGAGGTGGAGCGGATGATCGTGTCGAGCGATGAGGTCGGACGGGCGGCTCCTCCGTGTGTCCTTGTGGTTCGGTGAACCGCATAGACGAGCTTCGTGTGGCCCTTATGCCACCGAGGAGAAGAGTGTCATTCCTCCTCGACGGTGCCGTGTCCTCCTCCATACTCCGAGGAGACTCGGAGACCGAGTGCCTCCTTGAAGAGGTTGTCGATGATGTCTTGGACGACGATGATCCCTTCTTTTTGGTGAGAAGACTTGTAGTATTCTTCCACATGGTTCCTGCACTCTCCCACACAAATATATATCCAGGGTTTTCAACCGGTAACAAGGCACACAAATATTATTTGGAGTATGGACTTTGAGTGGTATTAGCATGGATTTTGTTGGATGAAACAAAACTCGAAGTGGAAGGCTAAGTCTAAGGTGGTTCTGGACTATGAGCTCATGAACACGAACAAGGAACTGGACGAATGACTTACCTGAGGAAGACGGGCACCGGGGGCTTTAAAAAAGGGGTGAGGCCGGCCGGCCTGGGCCGACCGGCCTGGGTGGTCTACTGCTCCTCCCAGCTCCGGCTTTCTCCAGCGCACTCATACTTGCTTTGTTGCTTTGTGACCGCGTGCTCCACGGGGTTGCACCGCCCAAATGCTCTCGTCCACTCCTTTGCTTGCATGATTGATCCTTCCACTTGATTGTTTTGCTTTGAGTCACTTCCATGCTCCCTTGCCTCACATGCCTCCATGAGATTCCTACAAAACAAAGCTTTGGCTACCCCCCATGCTTGTCCTTTGCATGTGGTTTGATGAAAAATGTTGGAGGGGCATCCCGTGATGCATCATGGCGTATGTGTAGTTAAGATAACTCAATTGCCTCCCTCTAAGCATGTTTTAATGCTAAGCACTCCTTTAATTTCAGAAAATAAAATTAAACTCAGAGCTTGCAATGAGTTCAAATATATTTAGAGGAGTTTTTTAAGCATCAAAAACAAATGTAAGTCGAAAATGTTTTCCGACTACTTTTATTTTGGTCTCACCGGTATTGTTTGCTTCCATTAGTTGAGAGCAAGCTTTTCCCGGCTTGATCATGGGGGCATAGGCTTAGGTTCTAATTTTGGTTAAATGAGAGAGATTTTGAATGAAATAAAATTAAATGAGTCTTAGAAAAATTCTAATTCTAGAGAAACCGAGGATATGAACTTTGAACAAACCAAAAGTTAAGTTTCTAGGTTCACGCGAGTCCTACCATGCGCTGAAATTTAAATAACATCTAGGTACATAGCGTGGCTCTACTCGTGTGTTTTTAACATGTAAAACAAGTCAACCATAACATCATGAAGAGGATGAAAGGTTGAGGTAGGTTCTGAATTTTTTTTTGTTTTGGTTTCTCGAAAAGAAGCAAATAACACATAGGATGGCTCATGTAAAGGGTTTATGATCCAAATAAAATATCCAAACCAAAATTTATAACTCTAAACATTATCCAACCACTTTAAGTGTCTATGAATGTCTTGCGTAGCAAATTTTAAAATTAACTTACTTGAAAGATTCGAAAGATCTTGATCGGGTTGTCCTCCCGGTAGCTTATTCTTGACTCGACGAAACGGGTTGCCTTCCGCCTAGCGCTTCGTTTATAGTCCATGGCTAGACTTCTTCACTTGATTACTTCGGATCAACACTCTTTGCGGGCGTTGCAATCTTGGGTACCCACTTCCGCACCATCTTGGGCGCAGGCTTATTCTCCGGCTTAGTCATCTTTTTGGTCTTCACAGGCGACTTTTGTTCCTTTATCTTGACGGATGCAACAACTTCTTTGATTTCCTTCGCTTCCTTCTTCTCCGGCTCTTCCTTCTTCCTTGGCTCTTCCTTACTAACGCGACGATGAGGCGGAATATATTTAACTTTGATCATATTGCATACCTTGAAGTGTGGTCGAAACTTGAAGGAACTTCTCTCGCCGTTGATGTCGAACTTGATCTCCCCCTTGCCGACGTCGATGGTAGCTCCCACGGTCTTGAGGAAAGGCCTTCCAAGGATGAGTGGTGGCTTCTCCCTCTCTCCCATATCGAGCACCACGAAGTCGACGAGGATGAAGTGGTGTCCGACCTTCACGGGCACATCCACGACGATGCCCAAAGGGTAGCGAATGGAGTTGTCACCCAACTCCAAGCACATGGCCGTAGGCTCTAGCTCCGGTAGGCGTAGCTTCTCGAACACATCTCTTGGCATGACGCTCACACTTGCTCCAAGGTCGCATAATGCCTTCTCAAACTTGAATGAACCAACGGAACACGGAATCGTCGGGCATCCGGGGTCTCCTTGCTTCTCTAGTCCGTTCGCAATAGTGGCGCTACATTGCTCGAACATCTTGACATGATCCACCCCGAGTGTTGCTATTTCATACTTGCTTGCAAGAATATCTTTGAAGTAGCGAGAATATGTAGGAACTTGAAGGGCATCCAATAGCGGCATGTTGATGCTCAACCTACGCACAACCTCCACAAACTTCTCAAAATGATTATCAAGTTTACCTTGGAAGTAGCGTGGCTTGAGTTGCGGTATCTTCGTGTCTTCACCCGGCATCTCAAACTCGGGCTCTTCGGTGATGATCTCGGTAACCTTCTCCTTAGCAAATTCTTCCGCCTCGGTAGATGGTTTAGGCTTCCTAGCTCCCGCGAAATGTTCCGGATCTTCGGTCTCCTTCTCTGAACGAGTTTGAATGGCCTTCGCCGTCTCAGGACCTTGAGGTTGCCCTGGAAGCTTCCCTTCATTAGCGGATAGGCGCCCGGCAAGTTGTCCCACTTGTGTCTCGAGCATCTTCATCGTGTTGAGCACTTGATGGTTGGAGCTTTCGACCTCTGTCACCTTGCTATCAATGTTCTCCAACACCTTGTCTATTGCTTTAAACTTAGTGACGGTGTCCTTGTTGATCTTAGCTTGCTCGTCCATGAAGTCCTTCAATTGCATACGAAGAGGAACCGAATTCAGAATGGATGAGCTTGCATTAAATTGAGGTCTACCTTGCCTGTAGCGGAAGTTCGGCAAATCTCCCTTCCTCATGTAATCGAGCATCTTGGCTTCCTCCGGGTAATCCTTTTGGACATGGCCATATTCTCCGCACTCTTCACATGTGGATCTTGCTTCGGCAGCCTTTAAGTCTTGAGCTTCTTTCTTCTCTATCTCCATCTTCTCCAACCTTCGCATAAGCGAATCGATCTTGCCTTTGAGTAGATCTTCTTTCTCCACTTGCAAGACTCCTTTGACGTTCCCCGTGGGTTGAACCGGAAGTAAGCGTCCGGATGACACCCATGTGTCATTGTCCGCGACCTTCTTGAATAAAGTGAATGCTTCGGTCGGTGTAAGCTCGATGATGGATCCTCCCGCCGATGCATCGATGATTGTCCTTGACGCCATGGTGAGTCCTTGATAGAACTTTTGAACGAGATCTTCCTTCGGGAACTTGTGATGTGGAACCGACGAGTGTACTCATTGAAATGCTCAAATGCTTCCGATATGGTCTCCGTAGGATATTGAGCAAAGGTAGCAATCTTATTGCGCAAGCTTTGAGTCTTACCCGGTGAGTAGTATTCCTTCATGAAGGCTCTCATCAAGGCATCCCAATTTTGCACCGTCTCAGCCGGTTGTGAGTAGAACCATTGCAAAGCCTTTTCGAGTAGCGAGAACGGAAAGAGCCTTGCCCTCATTTGATCTTGAATCACCCCGTCCATGTTGAATGTTTGACAAAGTTGAATGAACGCTTGGAGGTGAACGTTTGGATCCTCTTTACCGGTGAAGGGTGAATGTTGCACCATGCGGATTATTGAGGTCTTGATCTCGAACGGCCTTTCAATCTCCGCGAGGTTCAAGATTGGTAGGTCGATGACGTCCGGGGTGCATAGCTCCCCGATCTTGCGCTCCGGCTGCGGTTGATCTCTCATCGGTTGCGGTGGAAGTTGATTCTCCCTAGGGCTTGGAGGTGGTGATTCTTTTGGAGACTCCGACGATCTTTCGGCCTCCGCTTTTGGATCTGCAAATTCCAGCGTTTTAGCTTGTGCTTCATGTCTCCCTAGCCTGTAAAGATTTTCTGGATCATCCACAAAATTTTCGGGTTTGTTGGAGAGGTAGCTGTGCATCTCCTATTAGGGTTAGCAATAAACAAAATATATACAAAAACAAAAATAAAATCAAATCTAAGAAAACTAGGGTTAGTCAAACTAGATTAGATTGATTTTTGAGGATGATCAAAAGTTAGTAGATGCAAAAACAAAAACCAAAAGAAAACTAGAAATATTCACAAAAAGCAATAAAAGATCGAATCTTGATCACTTGTTCCCCGGCAACGGCGCTAGAAAAAGGGGCTTGTTGATGGTGTATATGCGTATCAAATTTCGTATGGACTTGCAAGCGGACAAGTCCTCCGTCATAGCCAAGGGACCCTTCTTCCCTCAAGTGTGAACCCAAGGTATCGAATCCGTGGAACAAATGTGTGATGCAAGAATCAATCTAGTAAAGCCGAGAACTTTGATCTTCAAAGGGGAATCTTATGCATCTAATCTAAAGAACATCATAAAAAACGAATCTAATCTATGAAAATTGGGGGTAGCAAGAGATAGAGAGAGATAGGTAAAACCAATCTAGAGAGAGATTGGATCAAGCTCTTGTTGAAGTTCCAAGCAAAGAAGAAATAGCCATGTCGAATCTCATAAAAAGCTTCTTTAAATCGCGGCTTCCTGTCCAACTCCGAAGACGCTCACCTTTTGGAGCCACCATTCTATCACAACGCACTCCTATTCGTGCGGGTTAGCCTAGTGTTGACACGAAAATAGGACGTCACCTCCGCGTGCAGCACACATGACTCCTCGGTCTATTGCGAGGCGTGCCAGCCAATCTGACCTGTTGATTGACAATGGAAAATCGGCTAGAGAGCCGATGTGTCTTTAGTAGTATATGTATCTGCCGATCGGCCGATACAGTAAAACGGGATCCGCAGGCTGGAAAGCAGCCGAAGTGTAGGTATGTGTAGAAAGATCGGCCAAGACAGCCGATCGTGACGTCAGCACTCGAATAAATCTAAGCCGGCTGTGAGAACAGATGATATTTTAAGATAATAAAAGCCGACGAGATCTAGATCGAGATGGATAGATGGGTGATAAAAGCTAAAGAAACAAGAATAAACTTGCTAATCTAGCTGATATCGATAAATTGTGAATAAATCTAGACGAAACCACAGCGATGCGCCCGGAGGTTAAAGCCTAGAATTTACTCGGTAAAGCGGAACTCACCAGCTAGCCGGAGATCGAAGCGATGCAGCCCGACGAGTTTGCGAGAACTCGTGAAAGAGAAAAGGTACGAAGGCGAAGTCGCCGAAAAGTAGATGCGGTAAAGTAGATGCAGTAAAGTAGATGCAATAATTGGTAAAAGGGGTGCCCGGAGGCGGTTTTGATATTGATCGTGTGATGATTCTATTACAATGGCCGGGGCTTATATTTATACCCTGGGCTCCTCTAGACTCCTGCAGTCGGAAGGGCTCAAAACTTCCTAATTGAAGACTCCTGACAAGTTACACAACGAACTCTCTTAATTATATGTCTAAATTAAAGGAAAAACTAAGATACATGGACTCTATTTCCCTTTATGTAGAATCCTTTCCAGTTAAGCTTCCTCTGACTTATCCGGCAAGAGAGCAACGCGCAGGCGCAATCAACTAGGGCTCCTTTCCTTTTACGTGTGAATCTTTCCTTGCTTCTGCATTAAGCACTTGCATGTCCTGACGTCATCCTAGCCTCCTACCCAGCCGATCGTCACTGCCGACCGATCATCACTGCTGGACGATTCATGCCAATATATTGGTGGCCGATCATTCTTGTTGTTATCCAGGCGATTGTCTCGTGCATACTCTCACAATATAAGCCTTGTACTTATACGTGTCTTGACTATGCTAGCCTCTTTTCTCTCCTTTAGTGCTGATGACTCTCCAATGCATACATGTATACGCCTGCGTGCACTTGTCTCATGCATATGTGCTGACTTCATCAGCTAATATTTCCTTGCCCATCTCTTCCCCAGGTCCTTCTCTGCCGATTACCAAGCCAAGATATTTGACTCCGGATTTGGTCAAAATCCGGTGTCAACACAAGCCCCCCAGTTTCGGAGTATGAAAGATTCATGCTTCAAAATTCTATAAATCCAAAACTTCCATTCTCCGACTGATGTAAATTGCTCCATTACTTCAACCTTTTCGGAGTTGCTTTCTCATAGCCGATATCTATACAATATCTTGGCCAATATGAATGATTAAGGTAACTTCTACTCCTCGTGGTCGATCTATCATTGCACCAAATTTGAACCATCAGCATAACATCTCAGATGGGCTCCTTCTGTATTTGAGCTGATCTTTAAACACTAATCTCCACACTCTGTATTTGCAATACTAGTTGATATTGAATCTGGAACCCCTCAGAACAATGCTCCTCGTAAGCCAAAATGTTAAAATCTTTCCTAGGATTGAAACCTGGTACAACTCCCTTGTTCCCGTAGGCTTACTGTGGCGTTAGTGGTAGTGGCAATACATCAGTTCCTTCTGCATCATTGACCACACCGTCTTTGCTCCTTTCGCATCTTTATGATGAAGATCAGCTCCTTGACAAATCTTCCCAGCTTTTGTAACATTTCTGTTGGCTACCTTCGACACTGTCGTTTAGTTCAATTAGCTGTTCAATTCATCAAGCGCTGTCAATACTACTAGTGTCTTCATCAACTCTTGTCGCCGATCTTCCAAATATTTCTCAGCCGATATGCCATTGGCTTATCAGTAACTGAAAAACAGTTCAGCTACTTCTCTATCGATATGTTTTCGTAGTGTCGCGTTTGTTGCTAATGTTGTCCTGATGCTCTTGAGTATATTCCTGATGATGGCTTCTGACTTGAACGTGCGCAGTTTTAACTGTCGGGTTCATCGCCGATACTGGAACTCTCTCACCACTTCCAAATTTCTAAGACCTCTGACATCCTTTATGATATTCTGAAGTAATCATCCAAGATCGTCGCCCAATAATATCTGTTATTTCTAATCACCCATTTCATCCTGAACGCCGATTGGTGAGCCCTACAAACTCCTTAGCCACTTATCAACTTTCCTGGACGAATCTTTCAAATAGTCAACCATCTCTTTCTCCATTCATCGGCAGGTAGCTCCAAAGCAAGAATTGGCTGATAGCCCTGCACCTTGAGCTAATCGATTAACCTTTTTGTTGTGGCACTTGGGGATACGCTCGAGTCTCACCATCTTGAACCTTTGAGTAATTGGAGGCACTCTTCATGATAAACCCCTTTTAGTACTGCTTGGTACTTTAACTTGATTATTCTTTGAAGCCATCTCAATTGAATAGAGAATTCATAACTTTCCTCCCGAGGCGGGATGAGGACATTCCCAATTCCAACTCTTACTCCACATGACGATCTGTCGAAGAATATGGTCCATGGGACGGGGTTCAACGACTGCAATCTCGAGCCTACAATACTGAGTTACCAGATCGGCCAGATGCTCCTTGTAGTCTTTTGACTTGACAACCACATCATCAATGTAGATCTCAACTATCTTGCCGATAAGTTCGTGGAATATATAATTCATGGCTCTTTGATACATGGCGTCAGCGTTCTTCAATCCAAAGGTTATGACAATCCATCCGTATAATCCGACGTGACCAGGGCATCTGAAAGCAGTTTTTTGCAAAGTCTTCTATAGCCATGAATATTTGGTTATACCCAGCATTACCATCCATTAAGCTGATGACTTTGTGCCCCGCACCAGTATTTACCAATGCATCGGCCACTAGCATTGGAAAGCCACTCATCGGCGTCGCCTTGTTCAAGTTCCTGAAATCAATGCAAACATGCAATTTGCCATTTTCCTTATATGCAGGAACTAATTTAGAAATCCACTCGATATATCGATATTGCCGAATAAAACCAGCTTCGAGTAACTTTGTTATCTCGGCTTTTATATCAGGATAAATCTTTGTATTGCATTGCCTGGGGTGTTGCTGAAAAGGTCGAATCCCTGGTTCGATGGGTAACCGATGTTCCGTGATAGATCGGTCTAAGCCAGGCATCTCATAAGATTCCCAGGCAAAACAATCCTTGAATTCCTTCAAGAGTGCGATCAGTTCTTTCTTGTATTCTGCATCTAGCTTGGCACTGATGTACGTCGGCCTTGGTTTGCTTCCATCTCCAAGATCTATCTTTTCCAACTCATCGGCCGATGTAAATCCGTGCCCAAGCTTCCCTTCATCTTCAATGAACTGATCCATTAAATCTTGTCATTAGAGCCGACTGCTTGAACTGGCTTTAGTCCAAAATCAGACACTTTGAGATACTTGGTATCCCATGCTTTACCTGATATGCAACTTACTCGATCATAGGTCCATCCTTGTGCTTCATCGGCCTTAGGCTTTGGGCGCCAAACTTTGGACCGAACCTTCTTCTTGTCCAGCACATGTCTCTCTGCTTCTTCATGCTGTTCTAGCTAACGTAGGCGCTGGACTCTCCTCTTCTGGGACTTGGTCAAGCCATCTGGACACCATTGCGGATTGGGCTTCTTACGTGTTTGGCTTGACCCTTCATCGTCCAGTTGTAGCGTGCGTCGACGTTCAGGAGCTTGGCACATGATATCTTCATCAGGGACCAGAGAATTTGCTATCTCTTCTAGCCGATTGTTTGACTCTTCATTGACTCGGCCTCCCAGCCGATCATGAACACTGGCCTTGCCCCCCAGCCGATCGTGGACGCTGGCCTTGTCCCCCAGCCGATCGTGGACACTGGCCTTGTCCCCCAGCCGATCGTGGAATGAGATCCGTTGATTGCTGAATTCACGGTGATCCCCGCCTGAAGGTCTTCTGTCATTGAAACAAACTCTCTTAGATGAGCTGTTTTATTTGTAAGCCCCGTTGCATTCTGGACAATTCTCCGCTGTTGGTAGCTTGATCCCTTCTTCCTAGCAATACTTGAAGAACGGACATCTCTAATGTCCCTCATTACGCCATGCCCACTCTTCTCTTCCCCTTGCTTTCTCCTATCGACGTTGGAATTTGTTGATCAGCATCTGGGACGTGACAGGCTGGCGTGGCTTCAAGTCTCCTTCTTCAAGCAGCAACCCTTTTCCCTTGACATCGGCAGTGGTTGCTTGCACCTTGGGATCGATAGCTCCATTATTTTGAGCCGATTCAGACGTCAGCAGCTTAACACGTGACATGTCTTTGCTAGACACCTCAACTGTATTAGTTGGGAAGGGGTGCTGATCAATCTTCATCGGCTTTTAAGCTTTGGTAGGAGTTTCAAATTTAAGCCTCCCTTGCTCAATAGCTGATTGGATCTGTTGTCTGAAGATCTTGCAATCATTGGTGTCATGCGATGTTGCATTGTGCCACTTGCAATACTTCATCCTCTTTAGCTCCTCTGCAGATGGTATAGTATGGAACTATGAGAGTTTAATCTGCCCTTGCTGAAGCAACAGATCAAATATTTTATCGGCCTTAATGATATCAAAGCCGAATTTCTCTGGCTCTTTCTTGCCAAAGGGACAGGACACTGTCTTCTTGCCTTTGACCCACTCTGCGAGCCCTATCATATTATCTTCATCTTCTGAGTTGGAGTAGTCCACATACGGCACCTTCTTCTGAAAGTTCCTTCTAGGCTCATAGGACTTTGCAATTTCCTGACTCATCCGGCTGACCAACTGGCTGAGGCTTTCAAAGTCATGTGATACATATTTCTCCCTCAAGGTTGGCAAGAGACCTTGGAAAGCTAACTCAGCTAGTTGCTTGTCTCCCAAGTTCAGACTATAGCACTTATTTCTGACCTCTCTGAATCTTTGAACGAATCCGGCTACTGTTTCATCATTCCTTTGTTTGAGCCTGGTCAGATCAGTGATCTTCATCTCGTTGATGCCAGAGAAGAAGTAGTTATGGAACTGCTGTTCCAAATCGGACCACTTGATTATGGAGTTTGCTGGCAATGAAGTGAACCATGAGAATGCCGGCCCTGACAAAGATGAAGAGAACAGACATATCATGAGTGCATCAACATTCCCTGCTTCTCCACATTGGATGATAAACCGAGTGATGTGCTCCATAGTGGATGTTTCATCTTGCCCAGAGAACTTGGTGAAGTCTGGCACTTTGAACCTTGGAGGGAACGGTATCTGATCGTAGCCAGAAGCATACGGTGTCCTGTACATGCAGGATTGCTGCTTGGGTTTTATCCCATATTGCTTCAGTAGCATCTCTGAAAAGTGGTCGATTAACTCCTGCTTCATATGAGATTTCAACTCTGTAGCCACTTGCTCAATTGCTTGTATCTCAGCTGGAGTTTCTGGAGGTCGTTCTTCTAAGATTCTTGTCTTTGGATCTGGAGCTGTCCTTGCCTCAGTAGAACCTTGAGTGTTTGAATGACCTGTAACAGATGTAGCCTGTTCAATCGGCTGACTAGCCGATGGGGCTGGTTGCTGCGTATTCAACTGGCTTGAAATAGCCAATTGATTTAGAAGTGTTTGCAGCAATTGCGCTGAATCCACCTGTGGAAACACTGGCTGCCCTGCTGCTCCCTGGTCGATCGGCTGTTGAGGTGAAGATCTTGTATGAGCCACCGTATTAGCTGGGGTTAAGACAGCCTGCATTGTCATTGACTGTTGAGGCGGGGCTGTCTGTATGGGCATCCCGAGCGTTGGTTGCTGTAGCGGAGCAGTTGGCATGGGCATCCCGAGTATCAGCTGCTGAGCCGAGCTCTGAGGTGGAGTGGGATTTGGCCTCTGAGGTGGAATAGGAGGTCTTTTCTCTGTTGGTATGACCATGTGAGCATGAGCTGGACTAATCTTGACTCTTTCAAAGTTCTTGCTCCCATGATTGAAGTAAACGAACACCACTCCTTCCCCATTCATGTGCACAGTCCCTGGAGTACCTCCAAATGTAGCTTGGTAAGACTGTGGATACTTTACTTCTTGAACTTCCTCAGGCACAGGCTCAAAGAAATTTGAGATGTTAGTCTCAAAGTGATCACGAGGTAAGTCCCATCCTGCAAGCTTCCCATCTGAATCTCTCATAGCAGGATATTTATGTTGATTCTGCACTGGAAGCACTTGATCCTAGATAACAGATTGCACTGGTGTTGTGACAGCAGGATCTTTATCTTTACCATCGCCACTCTGATTCTGAATCGGCTGAGAGTCCGATGAAGAACTGGTGGCAGCTTGTGGAGATGGTGTAGCTTTTGCTGTTGGATCATCAATCGGCGGTATAGCCGATTGGCCTTGTTGGAACACAGGAGGAGTACACCTTGGTTGAAAGTATGCAGGTCCCAGATATCCTGCCTCTGCTCCTTGCTTGAGTGCATCAATTATGGCATTCTGAATTGTATTTGCGAACACCTTGGATTGATCAATCATTGTTTGATGCATGGCTTTGGTCATCATGTCTTGAAGCCCTTCACGATCGGCTGAAAAGGTGACTTGTTTAGGCGTTGGCAGCGGATTCTTCTTGAAGACTCCACTTTTAGTCTGACCGTATGATGCCAGACAAAGCTCTTCATAATGCTTCATGTGAGCCTCTAACTCAGCTTTGTCTGAATCTTTCAGTTGATCCTTGGTGATTGGTTGGACGTTGTCCGGATCGACTTCATGAGGACCAGTCTTTGTAGGCTTCGTCATTGTTGACTTTTTCATGTCCCACCGAGCGTGCTAAAAGTGTGTTGACACGAAAATAGGACGTCACCTCCGCGTGCAGCACACGTGACTCCTCGGTCTGTTGCGAGGCGTGCCAGCCAATCTGACCTGTTGATTGACAATGGAAAATCGGCTAGAGAGCCGATGTGTCTTTAGTAGTATATGTATCTGCCGATCGGCCGATACAGTAAAATGGGATCCGCAGGCTGGAAAGCAGCCGAAGTGTAAGTATGTGTAGAAAGATCGGCCAAGACAGCCGATCGTGACGTCAGCACTCGAATAAATCTAAGCCGGCTGTGAGAACAGATGATATTTTAAGATAATAAAAGCCGATGAGATCTAGATCGAGCTGGATAGATGGGTGACAAAAGCTAAAGAAACAAGAATAAACTTGCTAATCTAGCTGATATCGATAAATTGTGAATAAATCTAGATGAAACCACAGCGATGCGCCTGGAGGTTAAAGCCTAGAATTTACTCGGTAAAGCGGAACTCACCAGCTAGCCGGAGATCGAAGCGATGCAGCCCGACGAGTTTGCGAGAACTCGTGAAAGAGAAAAGGTACGTCGCCGAAAAGTAGATGCAGTAAAGTAGATGCAATAATTGGTAAAAGGGGTGCCCGGAGGCGGTTTTGATATTGATCATGTGATGATTCTATTACAATGGCCGGGGCTTATATTTATACCCTGGGCTCCTCTAGACTCCTGCAGCCGGAAGGGCTCAAAACTTCCTAATTGAAGACTCCTGACAAGTTACACAACGAACTCTCTTAATTATATGTCTAAATTAAAGGAAAAACTAAGATACATGGACTCTATTTCCCTTTATGTAGAATCCTTTCCAGTTAAGCTTCCTCTGACTTATCCGGCAAGAGAGCAACGCGCAGGCGCAATCAACTAGGACTCCTTTCCTTTTACGTGTGAATCCTTCCTTGCTTCTGCATTAAGCACTTGCATGTCCTGACGTCATCCTAGCCTCCTACCCAGCCGATCATCACTGCCGGCCGATCGTCACTGCTGACCGATTCATGCCAATATATTGGTGGCCGATCATTCTCGTCGTTATCCAGGCGATTGTCTCGTGCATACTCTCACAATATAAGCCTTGTACTTATACGTGTCTTGACTATGCTAGCCTCTTTTCTCTCCTTTAGTGCTGATGACTCTCCAATGCATACATGTATACGCCTGCGTGCACTTATCTCATGCATATGTGCTGACTTCATCGGCTAATATTTCCTTGCCCATCTTTTCCCCAGGTCCTTCTCTGCCGATTACCAAGCCAAGATATTTGACTCTGGATTTGGTCAAAATACGGTGTCAACACCTAGGGCGAGTCCAATGGACAAGTTGAAATCTCTTAGAAGGTCAGGCATACACCTCTAGCCACCACGGCTACAAGAACACCCTCTATGATCTATCTCGAGAATAGATCTTAAAGTAAGAAAAGCGAATTGAAATCAAAGTCGTAGAAGAAGCACTTGATCGCTAGAAATTGGATTGCAACTTGATAATTCAACATAATACATGATACATGGACAAGATCACCACCAAGATCCTACCTTGATCTTGCGGAACTCCGACGTGGTCTTCCTTGCAAGGTTCCCACACCGGCTAGGGAAACCCTAGACAACTAGCTCGACCCTCTCCTCTCCGGAATGGTGTCCCTCTCTTCTCTGCTCCTCGGCGGCGAATGACGAATGAGTTGATGCGTGGCTCTTGGCCAGGGGGCTATAAATAGTCCGAGAGGTGTCTAGGTCAAAGGGGGGCACGAATGGACCCAGAAATGGGCTAGGCTGGTCGGCCTAGGCCCATTCTGGCCCATCTTGTGGCCTTCTTCCTCAGTGATGCTTCCCGTGTCTTCTAGAATGTTCTCCCTTCTGCATGTGGGCCCTTGACGTCAGTTTCTCCGCGGTTTAGATGGAGCTCCTTGTCCTGCAAGATTCAGCATTTTCCGTTCAGGTCCTCGGAGTTTTCCGTCTTCACGGGTTGGTCCTTGGGCTTCTTGGAGTCATGTTCACTTCATTGCTTGACTTGTGCCGGGCTTCAAGGTCTTGTCATGAGGTGCTTGATGAACTTTACCCGGAAGTCTTGCTTTCAGCGCTAAATTCCTACATAAACATCAAACTCCAAAACCAACATGCACGAACGAACTTGTTATATCCAGGGGGATTAGTACCAATAGATAAGATATAAAATTCATGCCAATACCGAAGGTAAACTCATGGCTAGGTTGACGGAAATTCACCATCAACATAGTTCAAGTTACAGTGTATTAGAAATTTAGAATTTAGAAATTTTGAATCTGTGTGTGACTGTGTGTTTACTACTTTACTGTGTAGGCTTATCTAGCACTGCATCCACGGGCCATCAAACAAATGATGCTGCTACTGCTGTTGAAGCATCTGACCCGACTTGGCAGCATTGCACAATGCCAGATGTGAACAAGAAAAATTCTCTCAAGTGCAACTACTGTGACAAGACTTATCAAGGTGGAATAACCAGAATCAAATATCACCTTGGTAAAGTTCCTAAATGTGGTGTTGCAAAGTGTAGTAAAGTTCCATCTGATGTGCAACAACAAATGATTAAACTTTTGTCCAAGAAGTTGGATAACAAGCAAAGAAAGAAGATGGAGAAAGAAGATGAAAGAGCTGAAGTTGATTTGAGCTATTCAGAAGGAGAGGAACACAGTGATGAAGCTGGCAATTCAGTGATTGTGTTGAAGAAGTTGACAAGCAAAGGTGCTTCTTCAAGTGGTCCTATGGATAAGTACTGTAAACTGACACTAGAAGAAATACTAGCTGCAAGGAAGGGGAAATCTGGTGTTGCTGAAAAGGTCCAATCCAAGCTATCAACTAAAAAAAGGGAAGAGAAAAGGGATAGGGCATGTGAGTACATATGCCAATTCTTCTATGAAGCAAGTATCCCACTCAACACACTTATACTGCCTAGTTTTGATCTTATGCTTGAGGCTATTGGAGACTTTGGCAGAAACTTGAGAGGCCAAGTCCATATGAGGCAACTGGGAAATTCTTACAAAAAAGAAAGAAGAAAGTGCAAGAGTCATTCAAGTCTCACAAAGAGTCTTGGGAGCTACATGGATGCACAATAATGACAGATGCTTGGACAGATAAGAGAGGCAGAGGTGTGATGAATTTGGTAGTTCATAGTGCATATGGTGTTTGTTTTCTTGATTCAGTGGATTGCTCAGCTTTTAAGAAAGATGGCAGGTACATTTTTGAACTAGTTGATAGATGTATTAAGGAAATAGGGGTGCAAAATGTAGTTCAAGTTGTGACTGACAATGCAAAACCCAATGAGGCAGCAGCAAGTTTGTTGAAAGCGAAGCATCCCTCCATTTTTTGGAATGGTTGTGCTGCCCATACCATTGATCTAATGCTGGAACATATTGGAAAGATGCCAAAAGTTGCAGAAACAGTTAGCAAAGCAAAGTGTTTGACAGCTTTTTTGTATTCCCACACTAGAGTTTTGAGTCTGATGAGGAAAATTTTATCTAAAGATTTGGTGAGATGTGGTGTTACAAGGTTTGCTACAGCTTATCTCAACTTGAAGAGCCTACGAGAAAACAAGAAGCAACTGCAGAAGCTTTTTATGGAAGATGAATTCATTGATCAAGGCTACCTAAATAGTGTCAAAGGGAAGAAAGCAAACAAGATTGTGAAATCTGAAACTTTCTGGAAAGGAGTTGAGACAGCTGTTAATTACTTTGAGCCATTATGTATTGTGTTGAGGAGAATGGACAGTGATGTGCCAGCAATGGGATTCTTGTATGGTAGTCTAGTAGAAGCTAAGAAAGAGATCTCTAGGAGGTTCAACAATGACAGGAGCAAGTTTGAGGAAGTCTTTCACATCATTGACAAAAGGTGGGACAGTAAGTTGAAGACACTTTTACATAGAGTCGGTTACTACTTGAACCCTTTCTATTATTATCAAAACTAACTTACCATGCATAAGTGATTTGTTCATGTGTTCTTCATTCGTTCATCATTTAGAGGCTCCTGTTCTTGATGAACAAGGCCTTTCGATCCAGTTGACGAATGATTTACTCATGTTCTCGTTGTTTGTTCATAAGTTAGAGGCTCGGGTTCTTCACGAACACGACCCTTTGATCTTGTCGAATAGACATAGTAGAACACGAATCCGTTTGTATGACTAACCTAGTTTGATCCAGTTAGATCACGTGTTTGTGTTGTATGAAGTTCGAGTTCAAGCTACGGTACTCGGTGTAAGTGGCCAGATATCTGGTGGCACTGACCTGGGTCACAATAGCCCGGGCCGGTCAGTGTCTAGTTAACAACGCAAGCATGGTGCTTGGGTTGAGTAGCTGCGTTGCATATTAGCGTGCTCCACAATTTGTCTTGGGGTAGGCCGCGGTAGTGACAGCCGTTGGACACTTTGTAATCCTCCACGTTCGGGTACGCTGTAGGAGTCTAAAGTCTAACAACCGACGTTGTGTGGAAGCAATGCGGGTGGTTAGCTCCCCGTTTGTGCCTGGGTACTAAGCTGATATTCATACAATACTTATGTGACCGACTGATATCTACTAACTTTATATGTATAGTACCTTAGAACCTAGAACTAACTCGTATGTTGCCTCCTAAGCTGTAGTGTACCAAAGAGAGAATAAGTTCGAGTGTGTTCACACTACCCTATCTGACGAGGGCCTCGATTAGGGCCCCTTAAGCGGTAGGATAATCACTCTTGAGGTGGAGTCTTCTGACACCATCGACAACGTCAAGGCTAAGATCCAGGATAGAGAGGGATGCAGATCTTCGTCAAGAGTCTCACCGACAAGGCTGTCCCATCCCCGACCAGCAGGTGGCTTCCCTGACAAGTCTCCGCCTCGCACGACAAGTTTTCGTCCCGCACGAGGAGTCTCCGCCTCGCTCTACAAGTTTCCGCCTCGCCTCTGACAACTTGCTCGCACGAGGAGTCTCCGCCTCCGACTACTCGTTCGCACGAGTACTTTCTGTCTCCGACTAAGGCGGGGCCCAGGTGTGGAGGTCAGAGCGTGGGATTCGGGGCCCCACACAAACGTGGTGCTGCCTCAACGCTCGAGCTCCCCTGCAACAACACGCAAGGCACCAGTTCTCCACACGATGCAAACACCCCAGCTGGTGGCGTGAGTAGGTGGCCAGCTCTGACAGGAGCCGTAATGCTGCACTGTTCCCCCGCGCAGCTCCCAACGCGCCGTCCCGTCCAACCTCTGCGGCACGCCAACCCCATCAGAAGCACTCAAGCACCCTCTACGACCCGTGCCTATCTACATTTAGACCGTAACGTGGCGGGCCTAATACACACTCAAGGGAGCTGAGTCACCCACCAAAGAGGTCAGAGAAGGCGCCAGGTACCCGAAAGGAACAGTGCCATCTGGACACACGGCGATCGCAAGCTCCACCACAGCTCAGCGCCCTTCAATGCCTCATGGCAGACATTGACGTAGGAAAAGACCTCCCAGCTATATAGCACTGTAGCACATATTTGTATTCCCTTTGTGCCCCTCACCCTTGCATCTATAAAAGGGAGAGGAGGGCAACCGTCATAGGGGCTGACGAACCAGACACGCAACACCACAGGGACTTGGGCTCGACACCCTCTCCCGACTAGTTTGTAACCCCTACTACAAACGTTCCTAGCATAAGAACACAGCAGCTCGACACTGGACGTAGGGTATTACTCCTCGGAGGCCCGAACCAGTATAAACCCCTATGTCTCTCGTGCTAACCAGCTGGGTCGGACACACAATCCGATACTAAATTCATTGCCGGCGGTAGAGAACCCCGACAGTTGGCGCGCCAGGTAGGGGCACATCGTGTGTCTCACCGAACTTCACCAGCGATCCAGATGGAAGGTCGCCGGGTTTCGCTAACTCCCGGGGCCACCATGCTTTTTGGCTCCCTCGGCTTCGTCTACACCGGGCCGGCAGAGTCCGTCGTCGGGCGTACCTTCGCCCGACCTGTTCACCCCACTGCCTTGACGGTGGCGGCGGGGTGCGCAGCATTCGTTCGAGGCTTCTCGAGCGAGACGATCATGGCCATGTTGGGCCCGAACCCAACGTAGGAGCATTTCAGGCTCGCCGCCTACTACCTCACTGACCTCGCCTTCCAGGCCAGCAGGGCCGAGCCGCTGACCTGGGGCGAGTTCATGGAGCGGTACACCGCGATGTACCCCCGCGGACAGCCAGGCCTCCCGGACGACCCGGTGACGGCCTACGTGGACGCGCTGCGAGCATCCTACACCACCCCGGGCTCCAAGGCAGCCCGACGGGTACCACCGGCGCCTGTGCCGGACTTCACGCGCGAGTGCTTCGTCTGCGAAGTACATAGCGTGAGCAGCTCTACCGAGCCGGAGGAGGCGCCGCGCCACCGCGCCAAGAACGACCAGCGCCGGGCGCGCCTCGACGAGCTTGCCGAGGCCAGGCGTCAGCTCGATGAGGAGTTGGCAAACCTCCACCAAGCGCTCGGGGAGGAACCGGCGCCCCGCGACCCTCAACACGCCCCGCGGCGCGAGGAGGAGAGACCACGCGACCCGCGACAAGCCCCGCAGTAGGTCCCGGTACGAGAACAGCGTCGCGAGGGAGACGGCGAGCAGCGAGAGCGCCACTAGGACCCCACGCGGTCCAGAGCCCGCGCCCCAACACCACCGGCGTGCGCCCGTGTGCGTGATGTCGGCCGGCGTATCAACGAAGATGCCGACGTCGACGGCGGTGAGCCGCCGATCTTCAAGCACGCATCGCAGAACTTGGCGGCCGTAGCCATGCTTCTGCGCGGCTGCCCTGAGGCGGTCACCCCAAGGAGAGGAGAGTGGGACAACAACTCAAAACCCTCCTCGAGACAGCAGCAGCCCAATAGGCAGAAAGCTCCGCATCACGCCAGCGGTCGGCGCACGATGCGAGAGCGGCACAATCCGTGCACCGCCAGAACCCATCCCCATCGCGGCATCAGAGCCGCGGAGAGGAGGCTGGCGGCTCGGCGGTCAAGCAACGTCTCAGGCCTAACCGTGACGCCCGCGACACCATCGAGGCTCGCCGCCGAGTAGCCGGCGACAACGACTATGACTACGGGCACGGCGACGACCGCGACCATCACGACGAGCATCGCCCTCGCTAATGGGACGACCGGAGGCGCGGCGGGCACTGCGATAGCGATGACGACCGTGCCCGCAGCTGGTCGCCGGACCAGAGGGGCCCGCGCGCTTTCGGTCAGAAGGTGCATGACGCGCAGTTCCCCTCGCGGTTCCGAGCTCCGACAAACATCCCCAGGTACGACGGGGAGACCAACCCTAGCGTGTGGTTGGAGGATTACCGGCTCGCGTGTCATGCGGGCGGAGCGACGGATGACCTCTTCATCATCAAGAACTTACCACTCTACCTCGGCGACTCCGCGCGGACCTGGCTCGAGCACCTGCCCCATGGCATGATCAACGACTGGACGGAGTTGCGCCGAACCTTCGTCGGCAACTTCCAGGGCACGTACGCCCGCCCCAACAAGGAGTGGGAGCTGCGCAACTGCAAGCAGAAGCCGGGGGAAAGCTTGCACAACTACATCCGACGCTTCTCCAAGCGTTGCACCGAGCTCCCCGGTGCGACAGACAATGACGCCATCTCGGCGTTTCAAAATGGCACCACCTGCACCACCCTCATCCACTGTCTAGGGCGGAGGACTCCCCACACTACTCGGGAACTCCTCAACATCACGACCAACCACGCGGACGGTGAGGAAGCGGTCACAGCGACCCTCAACACCCCTGAGGGCAAGGGGAAGCAAGTCATGGACAATGGCGAGGGGCCCTCCTCGCGCTTCAAGAAGAAGAAGAAGAATGACAAGCGTCGTCGTGATGACAACCTCGTCGCGGCGGTCGAGCGCAAGGCCACACACCCCAAGAACAATCCACCCAAGGCCGGTCCCCCGAAGGACAACTTCGAGAAGCTCTTGGAGGCGCCATGCACCCACCACGAGGTGCCAGTCAAGCACGCGCTCAAGGACTGCCATTTGATGAAGAACTACGTCAACGGCACGCTCAAGCCCAAGGCGGCAGACCCACCGAAGAAGGCCGCGCCGCTCCCCGATAACGACGACGACGACGTGGGGGCTGGGTACCCCGACGAGGATGGGGCGGTCCACATGATCTTTGGCGGATCACCGGCACGACTCTCGAGGCGCCAAGAGAAGCTGATCTGGCGTGGGGTCTACAACGCCGAGTCCGCGGCGCCATCGTAACTCAAGTGGTCGGAGGTCCCAATCACCTTCGACCGCACAGACAACCCCAACCGCGTGCCGCAGCCAGGCTGCTACCCTCTCGTGGTGGCTCCCTTGTTCCCGACCAAGCGGATCCACAAGGTCCTGATGGACGGGGGGGCGGCATCAACATCCTGTACGCGTCGACGCTCGACGATATGGGCATCCCACGCTCTTAGCTGCGCCCATCGCCTACACCGTTCCACGGGGTCGTCCCTGGAATGGAGGCACTCCCAATCGGGCAGATCGATCTGCCCGTCACATTTGGGACACTGTGGAACTTCCGCACAGAAACCCTCACCTTCGAAGTGGTGGGGTTCTCGGGGACGTACCATGCCATCCTCGAGAGGCCGGCATACGCGAAGTTTATGGCCGTGCCCAACTACATGTATCTCAAGCTGAAGATCCCCGGTCCGAAGGGGATCATCACAATAGGGACTATGTTTTAGCACGCATTTGAATGTGATGCTGAGTGCTTCCAGTTCGCTGAAGCGCTCATCCGGTCTAAGAGGCTCCACGTCGAGCCTCTCTCCGAGGACCAGAACATCCCCGAGTCGTCCAAGCGAGCGGCCTGCTCTTTCGAGCCCGCCAAGGACATCAAGGATGCGGCCGTCTCTGATGATGGCCATACGCTCCGTATCGGGACGACACTCGATCCTAAATAGGAAAACATGCTCATCGACTTCCTCAAAGCGAACCTCCGACATGAAGGGGATCCTGAGAGAGGTTGCCGAGCACAAATTAAACATCAAGCCGGGATTGAAACCTGTGAAGCAACGCCTCCGCCGCTTCAACGACGAGAAGTGCAAGGCGATCGATGAGGAGATCAAGAAGCTCCTTTGTTCAGGGTTCATCCGAGAAGTATTCCACCCCGAGTGGCTTGCTAACCCTGTACTTGTAAAGAAGAAGAATAAGAAATGGAGGATGTGTGTTGACTATACGGGCCTTAACAAGGCATGTCCCAACGACCCGTTCCCTTTGCCTTGCATAGATCAGGTAGTCGATTCGACAGCTGGGTACGAAACCCTCTGTTTTCTTGACGTGTACTCTGGGTACCACCAGATAGCGATGTGCATAGCGGATCAACTCACGACCTCATTCATCACTCCGTTTGGCGCCTACTGCTACAAGACGATGCTTTTCGGGCTCAAAAATGCAGGTGCCACATTCCAGAGATGCATGCGACGCGTCTTTGGAGATCTTATAGGGCGAATCATTGAGGCGTACGTTGATGACATTGTGGTCAAGTCGAAGAAGACAGGTGATCTGGTCCCAGACCTCACGGAAGTGTTCACGAAGTTGAGAGAACACGGGGTGAAACTTAACCCTGAGAAGTGCGTTTTTGGGGTTCCGAGGGGCATGCTCCTCGGCTTTGTCATGTCCGAACGCGGCATTGAAGCTAATCCTGAGAAGATCTCGGCCGTCACAAACATGAGACCGATCCAGAATTTGAAAGGCGTCCAGCGTGTCACGGGCTGCCTCACAGCTCTTAGCCGTTTCATCGCTCGGCTCGGAGAGCGCAGCCTGCCTCTGTACCGCCTGATGAAAAAATCCGACCACTTCACGTGGACGCCCGAAGCCCAAGAAGCACTCGACGCACTCAAGAATCTCCTGAAGAGCCCGCCGATACTCACGACTCTGGCGCCGGAAGAGGCTATGCTTTTGTACATCGCTGCGACAACCCAGGTAGTGAGTGTCGTGCTGGTAGTTGAGCGAGAAGAACCCGGAAGGTCACTCAAGGTGCAGCGGCCAGTTTATTTCATGAGCGAGGTACTCTCCGACTCGAAAACCCGCTACTCGCAAATGCAAAAGCTGGTATATACTGTCTTGACCACCAAGCGCAAGCTTCGCCACTACTTCGACACGCATCCCATCACAGTGGTGTCCAAGTACCCGCTCGGAGAAGTTATCCAGAACCCTGAGGCCGAGGGGAGGATAGCCAAGTGGGCGCTCGAGTTGATGGGGCAAAACATAACTTATGCGCCGTGCAGTACCATCAAATCACAGGTGTTGGCGGACTTCGTCGCTGAATGGATGGAAATTCAGACTCCGCCAGCACCCATCGAGCATGTGACATGGATAATGTATTTTGACGGTTCTATCATGAAGGAAGGAGCGGGAGCAGGCCTTGTCTTCATCTCGCCCCTGGGCGTGCGCATGGAGTACATGGTTCGACTGCACTTCCCCGCCTCTAACAATGTCGCCGAGTACGAAGCGCTCGTCAATGGCCTCAGAATCGCGATCGAGCTCGGAATCCGCCGTCTCGAGATCAGAGGAGACTCGGAACTTGTTGTGGATCAAGTCATGAAAGAGAAGAACTGTGTTGATCCGGAGATGGCGGCATGTTGTCGGGCCGTGCGCGAGCTGGAGGACAAGTTCCATGGGCTCGAGCTTCATCACGTGCTGCACGACTACAACAAAGCTGCTGATGTCCTCACCAAGGTAGCATCGAGCCGCAAGCCTGTGCCACACGGTGTGTTTGCAAGCGACCAGCACACGCCATCGGTACGCGTCGAGGGAGAACAGCCACAAGAGCCCGAGAAGTCGGAAGTCATGGAGATCGATCAACAACCCGAGCCGAAACTTGAAGATTCAGACTGGCGTTTCCCCATCCTCGAGTGGCTTGTCGAAGGGAAGTTGCCTTCCGACCAGACAGAGGCATGCCGCATCTCACGACGAGCTAAGGCGTTCGTCCTCATCGATGGCAAGCTCTACAAGCAAGGCGCGGCAGGCATACTCATGCACTGCGTCTTGAGGGATCAGGGCAAGGAGCTGCTTCAGGAGATCCACACCGGAGCATGCGGACATCACACCGGTCTGAGAACTCTTGTCGTGAAAGCTTTCCGACAAGGGTTTTACTGGCCCACAGCCGTAGCAGACTCCAAGGATATCGTACGACGCTGCAAGGGGTGCCAGTTCTACGCTCGACAAACCCACCTCCCGGTGCAGGCACTTCAAACCATCTCCATCACGTGGCCTTTCGCTGTGTGGGGCCTGGACATGGTGGGGCCACTCCGACAAGCGCCCGGGGGCTTCATGCACCTGCTCGTAGCCGTCGACAAGTTTTCCAAGTGGATCGAGGCTCGACCCATCGTAAAGGTCCGCTCCAAGGAGGCCGTGGCATTCTTCACCGACATCATTTACCGCTGCGGCATTCCAAACTCCATCATCACCGACAACGGTACACAGTTCACGGGGAAGAAATTCCTCAACTTCTGCGACGACAACAACATCCGTGTCGACTGGACCGTTGTGGCGCATCCGAAGGCGAACGGACAGGTCGAGAGGGCCAATGGCATGGTCTTGCAAGGATTGAAGCCACAGATCTTCAAGTGGCTCGAGAAGTTTCGGGCCAGATGGGTGGCTGAGTTGCCATCTGTCCTCTAGAGCCTGCGCACCACGCCTAGTCGAGCCACCGGCTTCACACCGTTCTTCATGGTGCACGGGTCGGAGCCGATCCTCCCGACAGATATCGACTACGACAGTCCACGAGTCCGGGCGTACACCGAGGAAGGCAACCAAGTCACACTCGAAGATGCTATCGACCAGCTCGATGAAGCACGCGACGTGGCACTGCTACACTCAGCCTGATACCAGCAAGCTCTGCGGCGCTATCACGAGCGCAACGTGCGCACCCGCGAGTTCCAGGTCGGAGACCTCGTGCTTCGACGAGTCCAAGGTAGCAAAGACCGACACAAGCTCGCGCCCCCGTGGGAGGGGCCATTCATCATCGACCAAGTGCTCCGACCTGGAACCTACAAGATCCGATACGGGGACGGCAGAGTCGTCTCCAACGCGTGGAACATAGAACATCTACGACACTTTTACCCTTGAGTAATGTTCCCTGTTATGTTTTACGATCAATGAATAAATGCCGCATGCTTTTGTTCATACATCTATGAGTTCGTAAGCTCTTGCTTTGGCATCTTCTATATATGATGCAACGTTTCCAAAGGCTGAGCGGCGAGCATCCCCGCACCTATGCAGAAACGCTCTCCGCTCGGGGGCTACCCAGGGCACGATGCCCTCCTTTCGCTTTCTGTTTTTAAAACAAAACTCTCGACGAGTATGTCGTAACCAGTCGCACACGCGAGAGGTTTTTTTGGCGGAACGCTCACACTCGCGAAAGGAAAACATGATGATCTGTGCGTGGCTCGGCGTTGTTGCTCATTCAAAGCTCCTAGCACCTACGCCTCTGCGGCTACGGTGCGAAGACTTGCGAGTGCAGTCTGGGTCCACAGATCTCCATCCGACCTCTTTCAAAAGTACTCGGGCAACCGCTCAGGCTCTGGCCTATAACGATCTTGACGAAGACACGCAAGTTGCTTCTCAAATTTCCCTGAGTACTCGGGGGCTGCGAACACGTGGCATCGCTTAGTGGCTTGGGTTGACCGGGCTTTCCGACTCCTACGCCCCAGCGGCTCCAGAGTGAAGTCCGATCGGCTTGAGTCTCTAAGTTCTACTACTTGGTTCCGCAGTTGTCCCCTAGTGCTCGGGAACATTTGAGCAGTGACATGTTTGGGCAAGTTTTTAACAAAATAAATTTGTTCAGGGCAACATACATACAAGATGTTCTTAATTGCCTACGATATAAAATGATACATCTAATTTGAAGGCCTGGAGTTGTCTTCGACATCTGGTGTGTCTTGTGGAATCAGGTCCAGGTCCTTCATCGCTATGTCGGCCTCGAGCTTGTCGCAGTGGTCGTCGGAGTAGCCAGGAGCCCAGCCGCCGCTCAGTGTTGTGCGGTCTAGCCCCTGGTAGTGCGAGTCGAACATGGCAAGCACCCGGTGCACCACCTTCCGAGCGGTCGACAGCTCTCGCTCCTTAACCACGCCCGGGAGACGCCCGATCTATTCCACAAGCGCTCCAGGATGGTCTGGGCCGACGGGGACACCAATATTCGATAAGCTCCGACCAACGAACCGCCCGAACTTGGCGCGCTCAAGGACCCCCTTTTCGTGCAATGCCTCTTCCTCGCGCAGAGCCTTCTTGGACCCCTCGAGCTCGGTCTTCATCTCTTGCTAAGCTTTTCGGGACTCCTCGAGCTCGGCCTTGACCTCTGAAGAAGGACAGAGAGTTGTAAATATAGATGCAACGCAAGCAAGTGAGAAGAGAAATGAAGATGAGGCCAAGGGATCGTACTCTCCAACTGCTCTGACAACCTTTTGGCTGCCCCGCTCATCTCGAGGATCTTGAGCTCGGCGTCATTCGTTTTCTTTGCCTCCTCCGTGAGCCGCACGGCTATCGCAGCACGAGCCATGCGTAGCCCTGCCCCCACGAGAAGGCAAGTCAGCACCGCCAAAAAACCAACGAGAAGGAAGAAGCGCTGTAACAGCCGGAAGCGTTCAAGTTTACTCACTGTCGACGTCCTGCTCTAGCTTGGTGTTGGCATTCCGGAGCCGGGTCCCCTCGTCCGTGGTGTCCTGAAGCTTGGAGGCTAGGTCGGAAACCTATTTGTTGGCCGTCCTGAGCTCCACTCCGGCATTGGCCAGGTCCTACTCCAGCTCGGCCACTTTCGACTCGAGCGATGTCTTCTCCTGGGCGGCAGCCTGGATGGCGGTCTGGGCGGCGGCCTCGGCAGTAGCGGCGGCGGCCGTGGCCTTTTCAATGGCCTCATTGGTGGTCGTCGCGGCAACCCTCAGCTCCGCAGTTGTTGCCTCCGGTTGGGCCAACCTCGCCTCAAGGGCCTCCCGCTCCGTCACGGTGGCAGCCGCGGCTGACTGCGCAGCGGTGGCACGATCCTCCGCAGACTTCACGGCGGCCTCGAGCGTGGCCCTCGATGACGCCTTGCTCTCCACCACCCCAGCGGCAGCCAGATGAGCGATAGCCAGCTGCATCTCCAGCTGGGACTGCTCCGCCCGGAGCTCCTCGATGACGCGCGCCTTCTTGGCGCCGCACTCCACGAGCGTCTGTTCCGGGCGGGGAGTCATCAACTGCAACATTTGCAAAGACAAGGAAAGACAAGACTAAGGATGGACTCAGTAGGACTCACCGTCGTCGCCGGGAGGATGAGCTCGTCGAACGCCCGCTGCGCCCACCTGAGGCCTCGCTCGAGGCGGTGACGAGCTGCGGCCTCCTCGTCCTCGTCTTCATGCGGACCCGCTTTGCGGGCCGCGGTCCATGTAGAGTGCACAAGGTCGGAGATCAGCGCTCCTCCCTCCAGCGGCTCCGTCAACAGCCCCACATTCGAGAAGGGGTGGCCGCCCGAGCTCTCCCCGACCACCTGGATCTCTGAGGGGGCACCGCCCACCGCGTCCACGGGAACGACGTGTTCTTGCGGGTCTGGGCAGGGCGGGCTCGCGGTGGATGCTACTTCAGCATCAGGAGTGGTGAGCCGAGGCAACGCCAACGCCGGTGTGCCCACATCGGGCACCTCCACGGTCACGGTGAGGGTTGTGGCTGCAGCGGCGGCCAGTCCCGCCACGGGTGCTCTGGTCACGGGCTCCTCGAGATTGGCCTCGGCCGCCCCGACCGCGGCTGTGGTTTCGAGGGCCCTTGCCACTCCAACTGAGGTTGGCTCGGACAGCTCTGACCCGGCTGCTCCTAACACGGGCTCCTCGAGATCAGCCCCGACCGCTTTGACTGCGGCTGCAGCCTCGAAGACGGACGTCCCGGGCGCATCGGCCGCTGGCTCCTCTGGCCCCGCCAAGCACCGCTCCAGCTCGGCCTCAAAGGCGGCCGTGTCGCCGCCCGAGAGGTTGGAATCTTCAAGGTCGGCAGCCTCCCGGGGCCGAACAGTCGCCTCGGGAGCCGCCGGCACCTCCATCCCGTCTTCACCCGCCTGCAGCGCCGCTGGCACGGTTACCTCAAGCGCCGCCGACGCCTCGATCTCGTTCTCACCAGCCCGCGGCGCTGGAGGCACGCTCTCCTCAGAGGCCGCTAGCAGGGCGTCTCCTCCCTCGACGGCGGACGCCACCGGGGGCTCGATCACCGTCGGGGACTCGATCACCTCAGGGGCTGCTTGCTTCCCGAGCACGCCACCAGCCCCCGGCACCGGCGGAGGCGCGGCCGTTCCGACAACCTCGGTGACCCTGCTCCCGACCCGAGCCGCTGACGACGCGGCAGGAGGAGTTGTCGGGCGAGGCCCGGACTGGGGCTCACGCGCGCCCAACGCCGCGCGCTTCTGCGGCGCGTGGCTGAGCACGCCGGTGTCAGCGCGACTAGCACGAGAACAGGAGTAAGAAGCAAGCAAAGACAAAGACTAATAAAACGACAAGACACGGCGCGCAGATGCTTACATGGAGGATCTGATGCGGGCCCTCTTGACGGGCCTGTCGATTGCGCCTGACTCGGGGGCTAGCCTCTTGGCCCCCGCCGACTCGGGGGCTGGCCTCTGGCTCCCTGATGACTCGGGGGTTGTTTTCTTGCCCTCCGCCGCGACAGAGGATGGCTTCCCGCCACCGCCCGGGGTGAGCGGGACCTGCACGGTCGGAGTCCCGCCACCCCGGATGATTAGAGATTGAAGGTACCACGAGCGAGCGCTCGTACTTCCCCCCTACGGTGCACCTGGCGTAGGTGCCGGCGGCGTCGACCTCGCCTTGGGCGGCGAATGCCTCCTCGGGGAGTCCGGCCCCCGGCGCGGGGCGTCGCTCGAGGAACGACGCGGTGATGAGTCACAGCCCGCCGGCCGCCTGGGTGGGTCGTCCCGGTGCGGGGCGTCCCTCCGCTCCCTGGAAGGTTGGCGGCCACCAGATGCCACCTGGGAGCGGGTCACCTTCAGGCCTTCTCGGGAAGGGCGGGCGTCCGGGCGCGAGACGGGACTTGTGCCTTTCTCGAAGGAAGCCAGTTCCGCCCGCCACCTTGAGCTGACCTCCGCGATCTGGTACGGCGAAGACGTAGGCGACCCTGACAGGGCGCTCCAATCAACGTCCACGCTCTGATCGTCACCAGACCACGCGGGTGACGGCGAAGGGTCCTCGTCAGAGGTAACGGCGATCTCCTTCAATTTCCGGTGCTTAGCCCGCTGATCATTCCGTTCTCGCTTGGCGATCTCCACCTCCTTGTGCTTGGCTATGCGCTCGGCCCTTCGCCTCTCCGCAGCGGCCTGGGAGCGGTTGAAAATCGCGTCCTGGGGAAGGGGAGGCTTCGCGGGAATGAGGTGGGAGCTCTTCAGCTAAAGATAAAGGAAGCAAAGAAAATCACCAACGATCGAAAGTCTCCGAGAAGATGCGAATCAATACAAGGCCCCGAGCTGGTCGGAAAACTAGTCGGAAGGGGAAGCACTTACAAGTTTTTTGGTTCCCTCGTTGGGGAGCATGGGCAGGAGCTGCGGCGGCGGCCACGCGTACGACGCCTTCCCGATGGCCAGTGCCACGCGACGCTGGACCTCATCCAGTGATGGCAGTTCGGGTGCCGTCACGGACCCCACGAAGGGGGCCTGTTGGCCGTCATCTCGTAGATGCGAAGGGGCCGCCTCCGGAGCGGAATGATCCCCTACGCGTGGTACTGGCCGACGACGGCCGCCAAGTCCACCCCGGCGTTACGAAGCCGGGCTAGGACCGCCCAGTATTGCTTGAGCAGCTTCTCCTGCTCCGCCATCGGAGGCCCATGGCTCCAACTCTTCAGCGCCGTGGCGATGGAGGCACCAGTGTACGCCGGCAGCGCGTTCTCGGGGTCGTTCTTGAGGTAGAACTAGCCCTTGTGCCACCCACTGTTGGAACTCGTCAACGAGACAGGGATATACGCATCTCCCCATCCCTGTTTCATCCGAAGGTTGGCGCACCTGATCGTCGCTGGGAGCTGGCCGTCCTTCAAGCAGGCGAACTTGAAGAAGTACCGGAAGAGGTGCCAGTGGGCACCAACTCCCAAGTACCCCTCGCACAATGCTTCGAACGCAGCCATCTGTTGGATGCTGTTCGGGTTAAGGTGCTGAAGCTGCAAACCGTACTCGAAGAGCACAGCGCGGATGAACCGCCCGGCCAGGACGGAGAAGCTGCGCTCGTGGAACGCCATGAACGAGACGACGTAGACTGGCGGCGGGCATGGCACGGACTCATTCGCCCCCGGCACCTTCCACTCCTCGTCATCGGTGGGCATCGGAAGCTGCCCGGCGGCGACGAGCCGCTGGAGAGTCGAACGCGTGACGTTGGAGCGGGTCCAATTCGACATGGCAACGGCAAGCTCCTGGGAGCGGTGCGGATGGAAGAAGCGGCGGCGCTGTGGATGTGGAAAGAAGAGGAACGGGAGGCGCTAGCAATGGTGAGGATTTGGGAACGAACAGTTCGAAACACCAACAGGCGCACGGTTAATAAGGAGGAGGCGTGGGTACCGGCCTTAAATGGTTGGCCCCACCACGCTGAAAAGACGCCTACTCAGCTCGCACGCCCCGAGGCAACCGGTGCGGCCCTGTGCGACACTTCGATGACCGGTGGGCCCGCGAATCTGAACCGACTGCGCGCTGTCTCTTCGTCCCATCATGTCAGCCACGTTAGCCACAACTCCCACGATGGGCACGTCACCCACGACCGCCATGACCACCTCAACCGAAGGTTTCGTAACCGCAACATTTTTTCAAGATTAAAACCCTACAAGCGAGTCTACAACTCACTAGTGGGCTCGGGGGCTACATCCGGCAGATGCGCTCGCGCGCACCCACTGGGAAACTCAAGAGAAAAACCACCACGACACTTCCTTGTTCTTGAACCTGTGAGCGAGTCCTTGACTCCCATCCCAGGTTTGGGTGCAACTGACGAGGGCCTGGATTAGGGCCCCTTAAGCGGCAGGATAATAACTCTTGAGGTGGAGTCTTCTGACACCATCGACAACGTCAAGGCTAAGATCCAGGACAGAGAGGGATGCAGATCCTCGTCAAGAGTCCCACCGACAAGGCTGTCCTATCCCCGACCAGCAGGTGGCTTCCCCGACAAGTCTCCGCCTCGCACGACAAGTTTCTGTCCCACACGAGGAGTCTCCGCCTCGCTCGACAAGTTTCCACCTCACCTTCGACAACTTGCTCGCACAAGGAGTCTCCGCCTCCGACTACTCGTTCGCACAAGTAGTTTTCGTCTCCGACTAAGGCAGGGCCCAGGCGTGGAGGTCGGAGCGTGGGATTCAGGGCCCCACACAAACGTGGCGCTGCCTCAATGCACGAGCTCCCCAGCAACGACATGCAAGGCACCAGTTTCTCCACGCCATGCAAACACCCTAGCTGGTGGCACGAGCAGGTGGCCAGCTCTGACAGGAGCCGTAATGCTGCATTGTTCCCATGCGCAGCTCCCAACATGTCGTCTCGTCCAACCTCTGTGGCACGCCAACCCCGTCAGAAGCACTCAAGCACCCTCTACGAGCCATGCCTGTCTACATTTAGACCGTAATGTGGCGGGCCTAATACACACTCAAGGGAGCTGAGTCACCCACCAAAGAGGTCAGAGAAGGCGCCAGGTACCTGAAAGGAACAGTGCCACCTGGACACTCGGCGACCGCAAGCTCCACCACAGCTCAGCGCCCTTCAATGCCTCCCGACAGACATTGACGTAGGAAAAGACCTCCCAGCTATATAGCACTGTAGCACATATTTGTATTCCCTTTGTGCCCCTCACCCTTTGTAGATGGCTATTAAGTGCTTACTTTAGCCGTCAATTTACTCATGAATAAAGGAGCAAGAGGCATTTCTTACACGCATTTTAGTTAAGAATAATGTAGTTCCACTTGTCCTTGGAGATTATGTGATTGCAGGAAAATAAGCATAAAAGAAGTGGCAAACTCACCATCTACAATTCATGCCACGTCACCTCAAGGAGTGGCTGCCACCTCAGGTGCCATGCATGCAAGCTAAGCCACCTCATGTGCCACACATGCACGCCATGTCACTGATCCAAGAGAGGCAAGCCCCGACGAATCAGAGCGTGACACGTGGACTTCACATGGATCCATGGGCCCACCAGAGCGCCTAAACTGCCTCAAGAGCACGTGTACACCGGGCACCAACTTAAGGGCCCATAGGACAGCCACCCCAAGGAAGCACACCCCGAGTGGGGCCCACCTGGGGTCGGCCGACCCTAGGATCGGCCGAACCGACCTTGGGTCGGCTGAACCTGGGCTTCCACGTGGCGCTTGTCCATTGGTCCTAAAGGCTGTTCCCGGGGTGTTTCACTCCTTCTTGCGCCGGTGCTCAGGCTTATAAATAGAATGGGAGGGGGTTCATTTCTTACCAACACACTTTACTCCTCCTCTCTCACTTTTGGTTTCTAAGTCTAGGAGGTAGGCTAGAGTAGTTCTACTTCAGGTTCCAAGTCTACTTTGGGATCTAGGTATGAGTTCTCTTGTATCTTTATTTTATTGTATGACTTTGATCTACTTCAGTTATTCAGCTATTTCATATAAAGTTGTGCTTGTATACATGGGTGATTTGTTCATGTGTTCTTCGCTCATTCATCATTTAGAGGCTCCTGTTCTTGACGAACAAGGCCTTTCGATCCAGTTGACGAGTGACTTATACATGTTTTCGGTGTTTGTTCATAAGTTAGAGGCTCGTGTTCATCACGAACACGACCCTTTGATCTTGTTGAATAGACATAGGAAAGCACAAATCCGTTTGTGTACTTAGCCTAGTTTGATCTAGTTAGATCCCATGTTCGTGTTGCATGAAGTTCGTGTTTAAGCTACGGTACTCGGTGTAATTGGCCGGTTTATCTAGCGGCTCTGACCTGGGTCAAATAGCCCGGGCCAGTCAGGGTCCTGCTAACAACGTAAGCGTGGTGCTTGGGTTGCGTAGCTACGTTGCTTACGAGTGTAACCCACGATTTGTCTTGGGGTAGGCCGCGGTGGTGACAGCCGTTGGACCCTTCTGGAATCCCCCACGTTCGGATATGCTGTAGGAGTCTAAAGTCTAACAACCGGAGTCGTGCGTAAGCGACGCGGGAGGTTAGCTCCCCATTTGTACCTGGGTGCTTGAGCCAGCAATCATGCAATGCTAGTGTGTATCTAACTTGTCTGACTAACTTTGTGTGTTTAGTACTTTAGAACCTAGAACTAACTCGTATGTTGCCTCCTATGCCTAGGACCTTTAGAGGGTGTGTGTTTGTGTGTTCACACTACCCTCTTATCTATCATACCTTACCCCTGTACTTGAGTGTCTGGTTTGTTCTCGTCTATGATTTATACTTATTGCAATAGTGTTGAACTTGTTAATCCGCCCAGCCTTCCTTGGATTCGATACCCTTTGGAATACTCCTTTGGGGAAATGCTACAATGGTACTTTTGTGCGCTTGCGAACTCTTGTAATCGTTAGGATTACCATTTGGTCATTTCTGGCATCGTTGCTCGGAACTCATAACTTAGCATCGACGTTAAGAAATGCCAACAAGCATTTCTGGCACTGTTGCCGGGGATGGCTAAGGATAACATGTCAACACTTTGCATATGTTTATAATCATGACACGGTAAAGAAGTTCTCAATGCAGGCTAACCTTGATTGTCTTCTTTGTCTTTGGATGATGAAGACAGGTAGTGCATGACTAGTTTCGACTTACCACCAAATTTCACTGAAGATCCTGAGTCACTTGTAAGGCCTCGTTCGGTTGTCTCGGAATGAGACCCAAAACAGCCTATTCCACCTGTTTTGGTTTTTCAATAGGATCGAAACCAACCCGCAAAAAAATGTTGTTCGTTTTGGACTAGCTCAGGAATGAAACGGGCCAGGAACGGCCCATTCCCAGCCTCAAACGCCTGGAACAGAGGCCACACCTCCTCACCTGTGGAACCCATCCATTCTGACCAGCGCGAGGAGGCGTGTCGTCCCCAACCCTAGCGCGAGGAGGCGGCGGCGGCAGAAGGAGGGAGGCGTCGGCGCGGCAGCGCGGCACGACCACCACCTCGACGGTGACGACGACAGCATCCTGTTCGACATCCACGCCTCCGCAGCCTTTCCCACCGAAGGAGATCGAGACGCGGAGCTGGCGACGAAGCGGCGACGCGAAGTGGCGGCGCGACGCTTCCTCGACGGCGAACGCCTCCCTTCCAGCCTCCAGCTACTCCGCTGCCTTCTCCCCAGTGAGTACTAGGATTCGTTCATCTCCAATCCCCATGGCTAGGGTTCTTGATTTGCTTCCACCCATGGACTGTGTATTCGTGTAGTTCGGCTCTTCTTGATTTCCTAGGATAACGAACTGGGCACATCAAGTTCGTCTAAGAACTTAAAATTGACTTGGAAATTTCCTAGAGGGTTACTAGTTGGTTATTCCGGTGCTGTTCATGGTTGGGATTTGCTCGTTATTTGGAAATTCTCTGATGTGTGAGATGCCAAGCGCCCTTCTGGTCTTGCTAGCTGCATGCTGCTTGCAGCCGGGTGTGAATATAATATTGGATAGATCCACTATGAGCATGTAAGTTGAGGTGAGTTTTGAACATAGCTTTACAAGTCATTCAACAGAATTATGAACTTGTGCTTGCAAGAAAACAGGTTCAGTTGTGCATATATTTGAAACTTGCTTATTAAAACCATCATAATCTGGAGAGTTTGAAACATCATCCAGAAAATGTCAAGCCTAATTCAGTTGCTCACTGAAGATGCATAGAACTCAAAGGATTAAACTGTAGCTTACATATACTCTAGGTTCTTATATGGAAGCAATAAACTTATTACGCCTAATAAGTATTGCTAGCGTGCCACATGAGTAGTTGCAAACTAATTAGCAAACTTTGAATGCACAACTTCTACTTGATGGGTCTGAATTTTTTTTACATCTGCATGTGTTACTTGATGGGTCTGAATTCAGAGTTCAGACAGCTTTTAAGTGGACTCACTAACAATCCAGATGATTCTGTTAAACCGCACTCATTGAACCATTAGAGTAGTGCTTTCCAGTATCTGACTAGTACTTGGTACATATGCGAATTTTACTTATCTGAAACAATAACTTCAATTGACTTATTTTGTGTCGACCAATCAGTGTATACTAGTTATTTGAGTAACATAGTTTTCTGAGGGCTTAGTCCTTTGATCCTTTTTTTTCTCATATCATATGACTTTTGATGCCATGCGATTGTACCTAGAAAACAGAAAAGTGAATGTATATCTTGTTTATTCTTGTAATCATTTACAACTTTCTTATACCATTTTGACAACGACTTGTACACCTACTTTGCCGTCTAGTCTACATTATTTAAATGGTACTGCTTACATATAATCCTTGCCATGCTGTAGGAAGATACGACTTGTTCATATAACTGAACATATGATTGCATTCTAGTTCTAACAACATGGATGTTTTGGCTGGAGGTTTCTTAATGGCTTCATTCTTTCAGCATTTCCTGTTTGTTATATGCCATATTGCCATCTGTTAAACAGACAGGAAACAACAGAGCCACTACCAGGGAATTAAAAAGTTTGCACTGTTGGTCTCACACATCAACAGAGCTGTTTCAGGTTTCGGCAACAATCGTAGTCCTGACTCTTGATAGTGACTGCTCCTCTTTTCCTTCTTAAATATTAGCTTGTTTATTGTGTATATCTGAAGCTACACAGCATGACGGTGGCTCTAGGTGAAGGTTACTCATGCTATCTCTTTAGTATAGGTTGAAGAATTAGTTTCTGTACTTTCAACGGATAGTTTATCTTATTTCTTTGTTCTTTTCTTTCAGAATTGCAACTCTGAACAAGAACAATTTCAGTTTAGTTTGAGGTTATGTTCACATGCATTGCTGCTGAAGTTTGGGTTACCTTTTTGTTGCATAGCCATAGCCACTGCATTGTGCATTCAGTGTTGCATACTATTATTATTAATATATGCTTTGTGCATTGATCAAGTAGCCTCATGGTGATCTGCAAAGAATGGTGCATCTGTATATAGTGCTGGACGTTTTTGATGTATGTGGTGCAAAGAATGGAGCATCTGTAGTGTTCAGTTAGCTTCAGTTCAATACTTTCCTTTGTGCAGTTAAGTTCAATTTGGATTGACTTAACACTTGGATGCTGAAATTTGTGCAGGGAGTGTCATGTGACCTGTTCAATGGACCGTGGTACCCTATGCTAAAAGAAAGGACTGTGGTACCCAAAGGCAATCAACATTGCTCTAGTTCTGGACAACTCGCTATAGTGAGTCAGTTTGTTTTTTTTATGAATGCAGACTATTTCAGCTGGACATCTGCAACTATTTATATTTCTGTCTGCTGATGCTTCTTTGTGATCAATCAAGTGGCTGAAGATTTGAACAATGTGTACCTTTAATTCAACATTTTTTATCTAAACCGTGAGAATTGCACATTGTTTTTTATAGTTACAGTGTGTATGGCTGAATATTTAAACTGAAGTGACAAGGATCCATTCCTTTACTGCCGAACGCATCATAGCTGATTGTCTACAAACATTCCTGCTGGATTTAATTCTACACAGGGAATGAGTGAAACAGTTGGATCCACTCATTCCTGCCCTGAAATCATTCCTAGCTAGGAACCATTCCTAGGTAACCGAACGAAGCCTAAGGAGAGCTAGAACTCATTTCGGCTCTCCCCAGCGTGTATGTACAGAAGTCGACCCAGCTTCCTTTGTGCCATCTACATCAACTCCTATGGCCAACCCCAACGTCGAGAAGACTCTCCGTGAGTACTCTGCTCCCTCTGCTGATCAGGTGCCCACAGGCCACGAGATCAACACCGGGAATGGAAACTTCGAGATCAAAACTAGCCTCATTACGATGGTACAGGCTAGCCCATTCTGTGGCAAGCCCAATGAAGACGCGAGCGCCCACTTGCAACAGTTCCTGGAGCTGTGCAGTACCTTCACTATACGAGGAGTGGAGGAAGATGCCATTCGTCAGCTACTGTTTCCATTCTCACTTCTGGGAAAGGCGAAGTGGTGGTTCTATGCGAACCGTGCAGATATTGACACCTGGGCGAAGTGATCAGCAGCGTTCCTAGCGAAGTTCTTTCCGTTGGGCAGGACCAATGCCCTCCGGGGAAGAATTTCAAGCTTTCAGCAAGCAACAAATGAAACCATTCCAGAAGCTTGGGGAAGGCTTCAGGAGTACATCCTGGCTTGTCACCATCATGGGATGGACAACTGGCTTATTCTGCAGAGTTTTTATAATGGGCTGACTCTGACAGCCTGGGGCCATATTGATGCTGCTGCTGGAGGGGCTTTTTTCTCTCTCACTATCGCTGAAGCAACTAAACTTATTAAGAAGATGGTCTCCAACCAAGGGTGGAGTGATGATCGACTCCAGCCACGTCAGAGGGGTACACATACCGTCAAGGAAGCGGATATGCTACACGCCAAGATGGACCTACTTATGAAGAGAATGGAGCGCGGGCGTGGAGGTCGGAGCGCGGGATTCGGGGTCCACACAAACGTGGCGCTGCCTCAACGCTCAAGCTCCCCTGCAACAACACGCAAGGCACCAGTTCTCCACGCCATGCAAACACCCCAGCTGGTGGCACGAGCAGGTGGCCAGCTCTGACAGGAGCCGTAATGCTGCACTATTCCCCCGCGCAGCTCCCAACGCACCATCCCGTCCAACCTCTGCGGCACGCCAACCCCGTCAGAAGCACTCAAGCACCCTCTACGAGCCGCGCCTAACTACATTTAGACCGTAACGTGGCGGGCCTAATACACACTCAAGGGAGCTGAGTCACCCACCAAAGAGGTCGGAGAAGGCGCCAGGTACCCGAAAGGAACAGTGCCACCTGGACACGCGACGACCGCAAGCTCCACCACAACTCAGCGCCCTTCAATGCCTCCTGGCAGACATTGACGTAGGAAAAGACCTCCCAGCTATATAGCACTGTAGCACATATTTGTATTCCCTTTGTGCCCCTCACCCTTGCATCTATAAAAGGGAGAGGAGGGCAACCGTCATAAGGGCTGACGAACCAGACACGCAACACCACAGGGACTTGGGCTCGACACCCTCTCCCGACCAGTTTGTAACCCCAACTACAAACGTTCCTAGCATAAGAACACAGCAGCTCGACACTGGACGTAGGGTATTACTCCTCGGAGGCCCGAACCAGGATAAACCCCTGTGTCTCTCGTGCTAACCATCCGGGTCGGACACACGATCCGATACTAAATTCACTGCCGGTGGTAGAGAACCCCGACAGTCACGATGCAGTCTTGCCTTGGGAGTTCAAAACTGGATCTAGGAGGGTGTCTTTGCAAGATCAACTATTGGCTGATGATTATTCAGCCATGATGAAAGAGGAATTAGAAGATCTGGCCGAAAATCGGTTGAGGGCTTTGGCGAATATTGAGAAGAATAAAAATAGAGTAGCCAGGTGGTATGACAAGAAAGTCAAAGTCAAGGAGTTTTCCCAAGGAGATCTAGTTTGGAAACTTATGCCAATCGGCTCCAAAGATCCCAAGTATGGAAAATGGTCGCCAACCTAGGAAAGCCCCTATCAAGTTAGCTGATGTGTACCGAGCAATGCATATATCTTAGAATCTTTGGAGGGAGAAGAGTTTTCAAGAGCCCTGAATGGAAAATACTTGAAGAAATATTACCCAAGCATATGGGTAGATGCCTAGCTGATTAGCGTTTCAAGCTAATCAGCTAATTGTTGTTTCGATCTATAGCCGATACCGATGTATTGCCTCTAGTGTAAAAAATAGTTGATATCTGTAAAATATCGCCGTTAGTACAAAAATGTAAAACAGCCGATTGTCAATTGACATACTTGGTTTTAGATATGGTTGATGTAAAAGTCATCCTTAGAACTATATATATACAATTTCATCTCTGGGTTATAATGATGGTGTTACATTCCAGATCTGGAGGTTACATTGAGTAATTCTATGATACAAATCAAAAAAAGATACTTAATAGCCAATTATGTTCGTCGTCACCAGACCAATGATGATTTTATTAGTCATCAACGATGAAGAGAACGAACGGATATTAAAATCAAAAGGAAGCGCAACTTTGACGAGATATCGATCAAATTTTTTGACCTTCCTCCTCAACTCGACGGCGAACAAGACATAGGCTTGTTCTTCTTCCTGGTGCAAGGGGGCATTCTGTCTACTCCTCTCCACCAACTGATGCACCCAAGTTGTATGAGAAGGGTTCTTCTAGCTATTGAAGCTAGAGAAAGGAGCAGGCCCCATACATTATCACAAGAATTCTTCTAGCTATTGAAGGGTTAGAAAGAAAGGGAGAAAAGCAAAAAGTAGGAGCCTACACCCTATCAGATCTATTCTTTGAGCCATGGTTGCGAGGTGCAATTTTTCACCGATGGGTGTTGGATCTATTTATAGCCAGAGGTCAAGAAGAGATAAGATTGAAGGAGAGTTGGAAAGATAGAAGGAGATGCGCCAGATCCGGTCAAAGGGGAAACAGGCCCTCCGTGAATGACTCGACCTCTGAATGGCTGACATTGATTCAGTGATACATTTCCCGAAATACAGGGAAGATCACTCAAAGGCTTTTGATAACTGACGAATTATCAGTGATTTACCGCGATGTGTTCTCTCAGTCCATGGAACTAACGGCAACTGCAAGCTTTCTCGCATCATTTAGCCGCAAAACTATTTCAAGGTGAAGTTTATCAAAGAACAGTAGCGGTTGATGATTCCTGAGAACACTCTCAGAAGAGTGTGCTTCTCATTCCTAAAAGCTGAAGGAGGTCGATTTACCCATCGGGCAAATGACTGACTCTGAGAAACCATGGATAACCTTTGGATAGAAGAATGCATTTTATAGGAAAAGATGAAAACGACAAGTGAGAGTCACATGGGAACAGTCATGGGAATATCAAAATGATTATCACCAGATCTCTCGCGTTTAAAAGCCATAAGGGAACATTTAATTAAAGATGGAGATTTATTCATCAAAACGGTGATACAACAGAAATCAAAGCCGATCGCATCAGATGATAATATGATACATCAAGGGTTGAGCACACATCTTGCTTTATCTAGTTCTGCCTTAATTAGAGTGATTTCTTCACCTACTCGATCTAATTCTTGAAGGAGATGAGTTCTCCTAGCTTCCAGAACCTCAAGTTTCTTCTCATAATTGGAGATCACAAGATGAAGACCTCGTTCTTCCCTTGACGGTTGTGCCTGCCAATTCGCACCGAAGGCATTGATGTTCATCAGGATTCTCTCTACATCTTCACAATTGGGAGACTGTGGGAAGAGCAAAGGAAAACATCAAAGGAAATCCAAGATGAAGGAAGAAAAATAATGGAAACCGACTTGGTTCACGGAAGAAGAGGAGGAAGCCATTATTCAAAAGATAAGGCAAAAGAGGGCGAGAAAGATCTCGTATTTATAAGCCGGTTAAGAACGTTCGGTCAAAAGCAATAAAGAAAAAGCAGTCAAAGTTGGCATAAATATTTAAACTGGCTACAAGTTCCAAGCGGAGGTACGAGTTTGAAATGCAGAAAACAAAGTTCAAGCTACACTATTCCCAGAGAATGGATCACATTGATGGCATTAAAGCGGAGTTGGTCAACTTCAACTATCTCCCTACGATCGGCATCGGCAGAACTTGAGATTGGCCGTTCCTCTATACGGATAGCCTAGGCTCTCCTGGCAATAGTTGCTTTTTTGCGCTCCATGTCATTGATAGTGCTTGGGAGATCTGCTAGCTTCTTCTCTTCCTGAAATAGATCTTCATCAAGTTGTCGCAACTCTTTGAGAAGGTCTATTTGTCTTTTCCTTAGCCGATCAATGCTACTGGTTATCTTAGAGCGTGAGCTGGACAGAACTTGGATCCTGCCATCCAAATCGGCTAACTGGGAGTCAAGGTTCTCTCGGCTCTTGGCGAGTTTCTCCTGACGGGTTCTTTCCTCCAGCAGATTGTTGACATTCCTTAACATCATCACTAGGTTTGTATTCCCAGCAATGGCACCAGAAATGGTGGACAGCATTCCTTAACATCTTTGCTAAGTTTGTGAGTTCCTAGCAACGATGCCAGAAATGTTCCGATGATAATCCAAACGTTACAAAGAATCCGCAAGCGCACAGATATACCATTGTAGCATTTCCCCAAACGAGTATTCCAAAGGGTATCGAATCCAAGGAAGGCATGGTTGGATTAACATGTGCAACACTATTGCAATGAGTATAGATCAATGACGAGAATAAGTCAGGTCCCAAACACAAGGGTAAGATACGATAAGGATGGGTAGTGTGAACACACCCGAACTCGTTCTCTCTATGGTACACTACGGCTTAGGAGGCAACATACGAGTTAGCTCTAGGTTCTAAGGTACTAAACATATAAAGTTAGTAGAAGCCAGTCAGTCACATAAGCATTGTATGAATATCAGCTCAGCACCCAGGCACAAACGGGGAGCTAACCGCCGGCGTCGCTTCCGCATGACGTCGGTTGTTAGATCTTAGACTCCTACAACGTAGCCAAACGT
Organism: Cenchrus fungigraminus; assembly: GCA_036936925.1. NCBI lineage: Eukaryota > Viridiplantae > Streptophyta > Magnoliopsida > Poales > Poaceae > Cenchrus > Cenchrus fungigraminus. The sequence continues at coordinate 39,034,413 of CM072778.1, read as the reverse complement.
GGGGGATTACAAAGGGTCCAACGACTGTCACCACCGCGGCCTACCCCTAACTATCCGTGGGATACGCTCATATGCAATGCAGCTACTCAACCCAAGCACCATGCTTGCGTTGTTAACTAGACACTGGCCGGCCCTGGCTATTGTGACCCAGGTCAGTGCCACCAGATAACTGGCCACTTACACCGAGTACCGTATCTAGAACTCGAACTTCATACAACACGAACACGTGATCTAATTGGATCAAACTACGCTAGGCACACAAACGGATTCGTATTCTACTATGTCTATTCAACAGGATCAAAGGGTTGTGTTCATGAAGAACACGAGCCTCTAACTTATGAACAAACACCGAAGACATGAGTAAATAATTCGTCAAGTGGATCGAAAGGTCTTGTTCATCAAGAACAGGAGCCTCTAAATGATGAACAAACGAAGAACACATGAACAAATCACCCATATATGCTAACACTACTTTATATGAAATAGCTGAATAACTGAAGTAGATCAAAGTCATACAGTAAAATAAAGATACAAGAGAACTCATACCAAGATCCCAAAGTAGACTTGGAACCTGAAGTAGAACTACTGTAGCCTACCTCCAAGCCTTGGAAACCAAAAGTGAGAGAGGAGTTGGAAAGTGAGTTGGGTAAGAAATGAGTCCCTTCACATCTATTTATAGGCCTAGGACAGCTTCGGGAGAATGGCGTGAACACCCCGGGAATGGACCAGGAGCCGACTAGGAAGCACCACATGGAAGGCTGAGATGAGCCGACACAAGGTCGGTTCCGCCGACCTGTGGGGTCGGCCGACCCCTTGTGGGCCCACCTCGGCATGTGCTTCTTCGTGGTGGCTGTCCTGTGGGTCCTTAGGTCGGTCCCCGGTGTCCACCTGGTTTTGAGGCGGTTTGCCTGCCCGTGGGCCCTTCAATCCTTGTGATGTCCATGTGTCGCCCTCTGATTCGTCAGGGTTGCTTACCTTGGATTGATGACATGGCTTGCATGCATGGGATCCTAGGTGGCAGCCCTTCCTTGGCTGAGGTGACGTGGCTTGGCCCATAGAAGGTGAGTTGTCACTTGTTTTATGCTTATTTTACCTACAATCACAAAAGCTCTAAGGACAAGTGGAACTACATTATTCTTAACTAAATGCATGTAAGAAATGCCTTTTGCTCCTTTATTTATGAGTATATCGACGGCTAAAGTAGGTACTTAACAGCCGTCAACAACTCCGCCAAGCTAGCCTCTTGCTCATCCCGAGAAAGGCACTAAGGACTTAGGTTGGTTGATCAGGAGTTGCTACGATGTTGTATTCCTAATCTATGACAAGCATACTGCTAGGTATTATATCCAGAGTTAAATGAGTTGGCATTGATCTTACCTTTCACCTGATCGGTGTGGGGCATGTAGCTTCACCTTGCCTTGGGTGGTTGAAAGATAGAACGGTTATATAGAGATTGCCAATTACTTGTACCTTGATTGGTTATCAATCCAGAGGTTTTGCAAATTTTCAAAAAGAAATCGAAGTTCCTCAAATGATATTCTTGGATCGCTCAATGTGTATGGTTCCTCACTAAGGCATTGGTTTACCTTCTTTCACAACCTACTCCTAATAAGCTTATATGTAGAGCTGTAGGTAGGGAAAACATGTGGCATACCAGTTTCTCATGTGTTGTCGAGTCGAAGACCAGATCCTTGGGAGCAACGAGTCATACAACCTGATCAAGATGTGCATGTGTGTGTATATATGGTGGATGGAGAAATGACTCCTTTTGGCATGATTTTTCCTTCTCTCCTTTTTGATGATTTCGAGACTTGGGCTATGCTTCTTTATTTTCTCTCTCTCTTTTTTTATGCATGCTCTTGAGCATGTATCTCTCTTCATTTTTTATATATATAGCCCATAGACCTTCCTGAATATTTTTTGGAGAGGGATAAAATCATGAAGAATGCGCGGAGCTTTATTTGTGGAATGGATGGGGGATGGATGGAATGATGATTGCTAACTTCCAGGGTGGAAGTCTAGCACATGGTGGCTGTGTACGTGATCTTGATCATAGGAGCATGACAAGTTTCTCGCTAAGGGTCATGACAATTCGACAAGACTCAATGAAAAAATCAGGTAGCATATGTGGAAGCTAATAGCAGCTAGAATCTACATATGGCCTTGGATAGGAATTTCTCATCATCGAGGAACTCATCATTTTAGTATTTTTCAAAAGAAAACTCCGGAAATCAAACATCATTTGGCACAATGTTGGCACTTCTTACGTCGTTACTAGATTTGCAACGGCGCCAGAAAGCCTGTTGGTATACTACACGATTACAGATAGATCTGCAAGCGCACAGATACCGTTGTACCTTTCACCCGGGAGTATTCCAAAGTATCGATTTCCACGGGGAACGAGAAGTGTTGTGAACCTGAACTAATTCGTCCGGGGGATATGGTGACGAAGGATAGAAAGACAAGGGTAGATTTCGGGTAGAGAGGGGATAGTTGATGAAGTTTGGGACTCGTGAGAGTCACGGATAGAGTCAAGGCAAAACTTGTCGCTCGACGGGGCTAGAGGGAAAAGAGCCACGGAAAGGGATGAGAAGGGGGCTCTGATGTCGTAACTCCTACCTGCCGGAACTAACGTGGTGGACTACAAAGCCCGTCCGGAGTTGTCACCTCCCTAGGGTACCACAACTATTCCGTTGAACCGGGAAGCATTCCAAGGTACTGGAAAGCCTAGACACCACATCTACACTAACCAAGCACTACTTTACTCGGATCCAAAGCAAAGCAATCACAACAAGTAGAAACTACTAATTGCAATCGAAGAACCTAAGAGCGAACGATGAAATGACTTGAGACTTAGTTACTCACGAATCTGAACTTACAAAACATCCCGGGTGTGGACGACCGTAGTTGTACCGCACCCGCCGAGGTATGAAGAGAAGACCGACACTCCGGCTTCTACTCCAACACTCAACTCTCTCTCCCTACTCTCTGAATACTAACTTATGTAGGGCTCCGCCACTTGCTTTCTAATCACTTGTGTTCTTCCACGAGGTGCCAGGCTCAATTTATAGCCCCAATGGGTCGATGGCTGTAGGAGGGGGTACTTGTAGGCGAGAGGGAGCTGCAGTGCCCGGCAAGGAGGTGCGGCCGTATCTCCAAGTGCGGCCGGCCCTGTGATTTCCACCGCCTTCGATCGTGCGTCCGTGATTTGGTCCCTGAGGCGGTTTGAAGACGGTTGTGAGTCGGTCGGCTCGGTGAAGGAGGTGCGGCCGGATGTGACAACCCGCCCAGGAAAATACTGTACTATCGCCTAAACCAAACCACTTTGGTCATTAAGCAATAATAAAGTATCATCCTGTCGTTAGTTGCCGGGTTAACGCCCGGTGAAATCACTTTACATAGCAACAAGGATCGACATATATGCATTAAAACTCACGCGAAGGCGAGTCCAGCGAACAAACACTAATGAAATTCAAGTCTGCCCGAAGGGTTTAATTATTACAAACCATTGTTCACGACATGAAGTAAAAGTTCAGAGTTTGAAAACAGCGGAAATACAATAAACTAGCGCAACGGTAAACATCACAGGAGGTCGTCCGTGATGTCATGACTCGTCGTCATCCACCCATTCCAGCTCCCAGCCGGGTGGAATCTCACCAGGTCAAACAACACCTGCAACAACATTTTTAAAGCAAGGCTGAGTATACTAATACTCAGCAAGACATAACCGTCGGGTGATAACTACATCACCAAACTCTAGACATGAGAGGCTTTTTGGCCGGTGGAGTTCTTTTGCTGAAAAGCAACAAAGAGTATGTCCTTACTTTCAATATTTTAGCACAAATTCTAGTTAATTACCATTTCTAAGTGTGCCAACTAATTCAATCAAGAATTGTACAAACAATTAATTCAAGCAGTACTTCATACCTCCGCCACTTGCTTTCTAATCACTTGTGTTCTTCCACGAGGTGCCAGGCTCAATTTATAGCCCCAATGGGTCGGTGGCTGCAGGAGGGGGTACTTGTAGGCGAGAGGGAGCTGCAGTGCCCGGCAAGGAGGTGCGGTCGTATCTCCAGGTGCGGTCGGCCCTGTGATTTCTACCGCCTTCGATCGTGCGTCCATGATTTGGTCCCTGAGGCGGTTTGAAGACGGTTGTGAGTCAGTCGGCTCGGTGAAGGAGGTGCGGCCGGACCTCTTGGTGCGGTCGGCCCTGGGCCCCCATGTCATTCACTCTGGATCGTTCTCCAGTGGGTAGATGAAGCCTTGGATGTTGTCCCACGTCGGTTGTTCACTGGCTTGTGGGTCCATGAATCCAAGTGAAGCTAATCTCAACCTCTGGATCAAACCGACCGTGTTTCCTCGATCAGGATCATTTCTAGCTGTGCTCCCTAGAGTGACCGAGGCTTGGTGGCACGTTTGGACGTGTCGGGCAGGTTCGGACGGCCCTAGTGGTGCGGCCGGCCCTGCCTCCTGGCATGTGGTGTGTTTGCTTGATCCAACACGATCGTGATGATTTTGGTCTTTTGGGAGCTGGTGCATGGGACTACACTTGGTGTGAACCTGAATGGTGGTGCAAGGTAGGGCCGGCCGCACCACTAGGTACGGCCGTGCCTACCTTATTTGGCCCAGTGCCCCGGAATTGCTCCCTAATCTTGATCCTGCAGATAAAATCTCAACACAGCTCGTGGAACCTCGTTAGCATCTAAAACATGCATGAAATTCGTTATAAAGCGCTACCGTAGCCGAGATGTTGACGGTCAAAAATTTGTTGTAAGGACCGTCAACACACCCCCACACTTGTCCCTTTGCTCATCCTCGAGCAAAGGTTAAGGACCAAGGTGAAAACAAAAATTCCTATGGTATGAAGCGAGCATAAGAGATATTCCGAATCATACCTTGCACTTGTGAACTTTGAAGTGTCTATCATGCCATCTTGGGTAGTTGAAGAATGGAAAGATCTTGAATCAAATCACTTCTACTCCTTATGTCAAGTAGCTTGGGATTTTTTTTTAATAAGTTTTCAAAATAAACCTTGCTTGGCACCTCATTTGATTCTCTCAAATCGCTCAATGTGTATAGTCCTCACCAAGGCATTAGATTGCCTTTCTTCAACCTACTTCTAATGATGGCTATATATGGAGCTCAAGGTAGGGTATAAAGATGAGGCATACTTGCATCACATGTATTGCAAAGTCAAAAACCGGATCCAAGGAGAAAATCAAATCATACAATCAGATCAAGATGTGCATGTGTAGGGATATGATGGATATGGTAAGGTGGATACTAAGCCCAAAATGGGTGCTAGATATTACCATATGTATAATGAACGTTGCGATGATGGTAAGGTGTACACTAGGCTCGGAATGGGTGCTAGTTATTACCATCTGATTTGTTGTAACTCCATTTTGCATGATCCTCTCTCTCTACTTTAACTCTTTTGTGGACATGGCTATCTTTTCTTTTTTTTTCTTGGACCTTCATGTGTCCATTTTTTTTCTATAGCCATGTCTCTTTTGTAATATTAACTTGGAGAGAGAGAGAGAGAGATCAACACATAGTGTGGAGCTTTATTTTGTGGAATAGATAGATGGTACAATGCTAGCTCTCAACTGAGCATAGCAAGGAGGATGTTGGCGTTATGTGTATCTTGATCAAGAAAGCATGAAAAGATTTCTCACTAGGGTCACAACAATTTGACAAAGCTCAATGCAACAACAAGTAGCATATGTGTATGAGGTTTTCAAGAAGTCTCATCATATGGCTCTGGTAGGACTTGGCATATCAAAGAGGAGCTTCGCAAAGGGTTTTCAAAATTTTCAAATAAATTTCCCAAGCACTCAAACATTTGGAGCAAAGATCATTTCATCGGACCATATCTCAACCATCAGCTACTTAGATGGGCATGGTTTCCTAAAGATATGTTGTTCACAAGCATCAAGATAATAAGTATGGAATAAAACTTATGCAAGCCAACCATATGAAACATGTCGAGCATTGGGTGCAAGAGAATTCAATTGAGTTTGATTTATATGATCGGATTTAAAGCTCATTTAAACTCATGATTTCCAAAAGTAGAGAGGTAGGGGTACACATACCATCGCTCTTGGAGAAAGTGGGGAATGAGGTAGACAAATGGTGATTCGGCCAAACCACAGGGGCGACCGACTTGCTCTAGTGCACTTACCTCATCCCTTGTCGATTAGCGTAGTCGATGTTGTGCGGCACCTTGGTGGGAGATCTCAATTGTGTGTTTTGACGAGCTTGGGAGATCTCCCCCACACTTATTCTTGTACCTGATATTATTCAAAGAAAAAGATGGAAACAAAAAGGGAGGCTCTGCTAGCTGAAGAGCTAGGAGACCTTTATTCAAATTCAAATATTTTTGTGTGTTTTTTTAAGAGAGCAAGATGCAAGAACCAACACCATCTTCAACCCAAAATAAGATTTAGTATGAGAGAAACTTACTCGGGCTACTCACATATCTCCCCCACACTTGGAGTTTGCATTGCTAGGCAACACAACTCAAGTGTGCGGAGTTCAAGCTTCCTTCATGATGTTCCCTCACCAAAAATTACCTAGGCATTGCAGTCGGTGTACCTCTCATATTTTAGGCATCGCTATCCATCGGTCATTTCAATCTCCACCTGAGACGGTTAGCGACCAAAAATACCCGAAGGACGACTAATCCTAAAGACATGCTCTTGCTTTTATTTGAAAAGGAAATCTAAATGATTATTCGGGCTATCTCCCGATAGTGCTTTGTTTTTGGTCATAAGCTCGACCATGAGGAACCTTCATATTGCAGCCAATCGAGATGATGAAACCAGCATAGGTCTAGCTGCAAGGTTAGTACGACCACAAAATTTGCAATGTTTATGATAAACAAAAGCATCTACAACCATCCTTTCGAAGTTAGCATGCAAAAGGAAAATGAGGAGGGTGTAGGTTTCGTGAAGGTCATAGGAAAGGGGGCTTGATAACTTTGGAAACTTTTGATGTGAGCATGAGATTTGTGATCCTTCTAGTATAAAACTTTCATACTCGAGTTTGTTTTCTGAATCCAAAGTCAATGCCTCAAGAATGTCCATAGACCACACATGTTCTTGCTTGACCTCAGGTCTATGACATTGGAGATGTGTATCTCGAACCTCAAGATGATATGGCTGCTTTTCATGGTTGAGCACACTACTCAATACCCCTTCAATGGGTCTTCCGATAAGAATGAAGGGTGGATCTCCTTTTGGGATGTCAAAGATATGGTAATCTAGGAAGATCCCATACTCTCCAATCTTTGTTTGGACGACTCTAAGGATTCCCTCCGTCTCTATGGTTTGACCCGAAATCCATTGGAGACGCTTCTGAGAGAAAGAGAGGGGTTCATCGGGAAAGGCCTCTAATACTAAGGATTTAGGAATGATATTGATATCGACCCTACGGTCATAGAACACATCCTGGTAAGAGAGGTTTCCTACTTGGCATGAGAGTGACTTTAGCTCGGGATATAGCTGGATTACTTGATCCACTTGAGCTGGACTATCCGGGCCACCATGCCATTGGCACGCTCAACCTGGCCGTTGCAGCGTGGGTGTGCCACTGATGCGTAGTAGACGTCGATGAGGTTATCTTGGCAGAAATCCCAAAAATCGGCCCCTGTGAAGGCTGAGCCCAGGTCGGTGACGATCCTATTAGGGACCCCGAAATGGTGGGTGATATCCTCGATGAACTTCGCCACCTCCTTCGACGTGACGCTGTCAACAACTCGAACCTCTACCCATTTGGTGAACTTGTCCACCGCCACAAGGATATGCTTGTAGCCGCCAGGGGCGGTTCTGAAGGGTCCTACTGAGTCCAAGCCCCATATAGCGAAAGGCCAATATGGGGTAATTGTCCTCAGGGCCTGAGCGGGGACGTGTTGCTGCTTGGCGAAGAACTGGCATCCTTTGCATCACCGGACCAGGTCCTGCGCATCAGCCATGGCAGTGGGCCAGTAGAATCCAGACCTAAATGCCTTTCCCACCAGGTTAGCGGAGGCTGCGTGGTTGCCGCACTTGCCGCTGTGAATCTCTTGAAAGAGCTTGAGACCTTCAGACCTTAGGATGCACTTCATCAGCACGCCGTTGGAGGCGGACCTCCAATAAAGCTCTGTGCCGATGACGACGTAATTGGCGCTGCACCTTACGATCTTCTCCCGCTCAACCTTGTCCTCAAGGACTCGGTGTTCTAGGATATAGGCGATGAAGTCGAGGCGCCAGTCATCTTCGGCCTCTGTCATGAGCACGTCGCGGCTGCCTTGCAGGGCTTCGTCGCCGGGCGATGTCTCTGGGTCGCTGAGAAGCTTGATCGACAGCTTGCGTAGGTCTTGGACAAACACACTGGCTGGGACTAGCGTGCGCTTGGAACCCAGTTTGGAGAGAACGTCTGCCACCACGTTGTTGTCACGGCAGACGTGGTGGAACTCCAGGCCTTCGAAGTGGGCCTCGAGCTTCCGGACCTCAGCACAGTAAGCGTCCATCGTGTCTTTCTTGATGTTGCACGTCTTGTTGACCTGGTCGATGACGACCTTGGAGTTGTCGTAGGCAATAAGCCGCTTAATCCCCAGGGATACGGCGATACGCAGCCCATGAATCAGGGCCTTGTACTCGGCGCCATTGTTGGACGCCTTGTAGTGGATCTGTAGGACATACTTTAGGTGGTCGCCTTAGGGGCAGATGAAGAGTACGCCTGCGCCCACTCCTTCGAGGTTCAGGGAACCATCAAAGTACATCTTTCAGTGCTCCGGCTTCTCCGCCAGTGGGTGTTGCTGGGTCTCTGTCCATTCAGAGACGAAGTCCGTGAGGATCTGGGACTTGATGGCCTGTCGTGGACAGAACTCAAGTTCGAATTCACCTAGCTCGACCGACCACTTGACGATGCGCCCTGTGGTGTCACGGCTATGTAGGATCTCTCCTAGGGGGAAGCTTGTGACGACCTTGATCTTGTGCGCCTGGAAGTAGTGCCGGAGCTTGCACGAGGTGACGAGGAGGGCGTACAACATCTTCTGGAGTTGCGAGTATCGGATCTTGCTGTCGGAGAGGACCTCACTGACGTAGTAGATAGGTCGCTGGACGGGGTAGGGTTGGCCGTCCTCAGGTCGTTCCGCCACCAAGACCGCGCTGACCACCTGGGTGGACACGGAGATGTAGAGCGACAAGGTCTCTTTCGGCGCCGGGGGCACCATGACCGGGGCCATCGTGAGGAAGGTCTTCAGCTCTTCTAGTGCTTGGTCGGCCTCGTCCATCCACACGAACTTGTCTGACTTTTTCAGCAGCTTGAAGAAGGGCAGGCCTTTCTCACCGAGCTTGCTGATGAAGCGACCTAGGGCGGCCATCATGCCGGTGAGCTTCATGATGTCTTTCTTACCGGTAAGTCTCTTCATCTTGCGGATGGCATCAACCTTGGTAGGGTTCGCCTCGATGCCCCGGTGGCTGACCATGAAGCCTAGGAGCTTGCCAGACGGAACACCGAAGACGCACTTCTCCGGATTGAGCTTCCAGCGGTAGCGTCGGAGGTTGGCGAAGGTCTGGGCGAGGTTGGCGATGAGATTGTCCTCCACCGTGGTCTTGACAACTACATCGTCGACGTAGGCTCCAACATTGTCGCCGATCTGGGACTCTAAGCACTTCTGGATGGCCTTCTGGTAGGTCGCTCCAGCGTTCTTGAGGCCGAACGTCATTGTGACGCCCCAGGTTTTTAATTAACCTTAATTGCCGGTCAAACATGTTGACTAAGGTCAAATCATGGTCAACCTGGGTCATCACCTCGAAAACCTCACCAACACTCACCTATTAGCCTCTTAAGCAAGTCTAGCACACTCTCCTTGGTCAAAACCCTAGCTAAGGGGGACACACCCCTTGATGTCTTTGTGTCGATCTGGAACTTTTGCCGCGTTCTCCAAATTTCACCTAAACACTTCAAAATCTCCCAATATAAAAGTTGTCCAGTTTTTCATGGGACACAACTTTCATGTTGAGCGGCATTTCAAATTTCGAGTGGAAAAGGTTCAAAATTGCAAGTCAAACCTCTTTTCACTATTCACCTGAGGCATGAAAATCCTCAACTTGGCATTTGAATTTCTTTTTCAATTTGAATCCATTTCAAATTCGGTTTCAGCCCTTATTCAGAGGATCAACCCATCTACAACTTTCCTATCTACAAGATTTGAAGTTTATATGCAACTTTTTGAGAATCGTGCAAGCAAACAAGGGCACTCGGGACGGACCGGGCCGGAGACGCGCTCGGCGCGACGTCTTGCTCGCGCGCGCGCGTCCACGCGTCGCCGCCGCGCCGCGGCCGTGCGCCGCCGTACCACGGCCGGCCGTCGAAGCTTGTGCATGACCTCAGCGTGCGTCGGCCTCGCGCGCACCCCTAGGAGCCGCCTCGGCCGGAGGAACCGCACGCCACGCAGCGTGTACGCGCTCGCCGCGGTGTCCTCCCCGCCCCGCCGCGCACGCACGTCGATGCCGCCGCCGTACCGCGCTTTAAACGCGCCGGGGCGCTTAGCCACGAAGCGACCTCGCTCCTGCGCGCGCACGCCCGGCTATAAATATCTCCCTCCTATCCTCCCGCGCGTGAGCCACCGTCCGCCGCCCGCCATTGTCGCCGCCGCAGGCGAGCACCCCCCTCCGCTCGCTTCCGTCGCCGGCCGACCCTCTCAATCTCCTCCCTAGGCACCAGTGTAGCTCCCACGGCCGCTTGTTCACCTACCTTGCACCGCCGCTCGCCGGAAACTGAGCCGAGGCGGGAGCGCCGCCGCAGGCTCGCCGCCGCCGCTCGCCGGTAGCACTTCCGGCCACGCCACCACCGCCAATCCATCCGCGGTGAGCCCAATTGCACCCCGGTGCCGCATGTTGACCTCCCCCGGACGTGCTTCGCCGCCGGCGAGCTTCCCTCCGCCGGCAAGGGCACGGATGTTATTCGCGAGGGCATGGTTGGGAACCCAGGGACTTAGTTGCAAGGTTCTGAAACTTAGTTTTATAGCAGACTGGTCCAGCGCCTTAGAAAAGGGCTAGAAATTCACAGAAGATTCAGAAAAATGCAAACCTAATTTTGTTGGTCTCAGTGAGAGTAGATCTACAACTTTTGCAAAGCATGACCACAGTTTTGACTTATAGATTTTGAATGAAAATTCAAATTCAGTTTGACACCTTTTTGCTGTAATTCAAAATCTCGAAAGGCTATGGAGCTGAATTTTGGATATGTTGTTAGACTTGTCTTGTTTAGGCTCTGGACCAAAATTTGCACAAAGTTATTGAACAGATCTTTTATTATGAATTACTTTGTATTTATGCTATTTCTGCTTTACTGATTTTTGTAGCAAAATATAATTTGATTTTTGTGCTCAACATGTGGCTATGTTCATGTTATGCCTAGAAGTAACTTTCCTGAATTTGTCATGAACTTATCTCTATTAGAAATATTTAATCCTGATTTATGCTTAGATATATCTTTAAATGCATAGTTCAAGTTTCAAATATATTTGTGGTGAACCTATGGGTGTTCTGATCTTGTTTAGGGTCAGAGTAGCTGTAGGCTTGTTGTTGGATGCAGGAGCCTTATATTTATTTATTTATACATTTCCTTTAATTCAATTAGCTAGGAAATGTTATTCTTGCACATATTGGTCTTGTAGCTCTTTTAGTGTCCAAGCTTGAATCCAATGGATGTTTAGTAGTAATTAGGCCAGCAAGGACCCCCTGTCCTTGTTTGTATGTTTTGTTTGTGCCTTTAAAAGTTAGGGTGCACATGAGCTTGTTAGTGGGAAGTAATTAAGAAAATAGATCCTCTAACCTTGTGACCTTGTAACTTGTTACCTAGCTTAATTTTAGGGTCTTTTAATTCACCCTTGCTGTTTGAGAATTTAAATTGAAATTATTTACATAGAGGTGTACACAATCGCTATTAAAAGATTGAATAATAAATCTCACATGAAATAACAGTCATGAAAGTAAACATTAATTAATTGTTGGTCAAAGATTAAACCCTTGTCCATAATAACCTTAATGAAAAGGAATTAATAATTAATTGTTTTTTTAAGGTGAATGTGGCCAACAAGAGTTGGATGAAATAATTAATCTACCACTCCACCTGAACCCTGCATTGCATTCCATGTAGAACTCCCTGACGGTAACTACGCGCTCGTGCCGGAAGCCGAGGACGGAGGAGCTGAAGCGGAGCTGCAGTACGTGGAGGTGATCGAAGACACCGAGGGCACTCAGGCTAACCCTGCTGACGAAGGCAAGCCCCGGTGCATCAACCAAGTGTTTTTGAAATCTTATGCAACTATCTATGGATGATTGTGCATTTACGTTCAGGAATTGATATGAAACCCTAGATGCATGATCCCTAGGTACCTATGTCCTTACTAGTATGATAGGTCAATAGCTGCTATGCTATAGGACCGTTACAAGTCGAGTGATGCTTGTCACTCGCGAGAATAGGTTCTTATGTTGGAATCATAAGATCTCCTTAAATAGACTGCTCATGTGGTAAGAGCATGGGATGTGGGCTCCGGTCCAATGGCTTTCGTGGGTTAAGTGTTTGAACGTACTAAACACTTGTCGGAAATGGGTACGGTAAGCCTAGTACCTAAATGAGGCGGTGCGGGAACTTTGCGCTACTAATCTTAGGGTTGCGGCCCCGGGCTCGCCACCTGAGTACATGGGCGAAGTTAGGTGACCTCGGTGGCGTAGCCTAGCAAGCCTTGTACTTAAGACTGTAACATCTGATCCCGATCCGAAGATTTTTGGGAACCGCCTGGTGGTTGTCCTCGCGGGGGCACCCTACCGTGTGTTTAGGTCTACCTTGCAAGGTTTAAATAAATCGATTGTCGGCCTCTCACCGTTATCTGAGACTACTTACTCCACTGGCCATGAGATCCCTAATGATGGAAGTTGATGAATATTATGCTTGATTAATTGTCTTGCACAACTTATGCTTGCAATAGTTGGCTAATTTAGAAAAGAATATTCAACTAGAACTTGTGCTAAAATGTTGAAAGTAAGGACCTACTCTTCGTTGCTTTTCAGCTAAAGAAACCCCAGTGGCCAAAAAGCCATTCATGTATAGAGTTGGTGAAGTAGTTATCACCGACGGGTAAGTCTTGCTGAGTATTAGTATACTCAGCCTTGCTATAATCTATTGCTTCAGGTAATGCCTTTGCTGATGTGTGGCCTGGAGAGATCCCGCCTGGCTGGGAGCTGGAATGGGTGGAAGACGATGAATGAAGGCATCATGGCAGGCCTCCCGTGATGTTTCCTCGTGCCGTTTAGTTTAATTCCGCTGTTTTCAAAACTCTGAACTTCATTGTCGTGTCAAAGACTTCGGTTTGTAATAATTAAGCCCTTCGGGTAAATTTGGATGTTAATCATATGTTGTTCTCTGGACTCACCTTCGCGTGAGTTTTAATGCATATATGTCGATCCTTGTTGCTTTGTAAGTGATTTACCGGGCGTTAACCCGGCAACTAACGACAGGATGATACTTTATTATTGCTTAATGACCAAAGTGGATTGGTTTAGGCGATAGTACGGTATTTTCCTGGGCGGGTTGTCACAGTCATGGCCGTGTAGCAGTAGATGCCGTGCGGTGTTATGAACGCCGTTTTGTCTTGGTCAGAGACCTTCAGGGCTATCTGGTAATACCCTGAATAGCAGTCGAGGAAGGATAGCAGGACGCTTCCCGTCGTGGAGTCGACGACCTGGTCGATGCGCGGAAGAGGGAAGGGGTCTTTAGGGTAGTGCCTGTTGAGATCGGTGTAGTCGATACACATTCTCCATTGACCGGTTTTCTTGGGTACAAGCACTGGGTTGGCGAGCCAAACCAGCTTTTTACATTCACGGATGAATCCGGCAGCTAGGAGCTTTATTATTTCTACCCTAATGACCTCCTTGCGATCCTTCGCAAAGCGGCGCAGTTTCTGCTTGACAGGCTTGGCCGTCTTGCTTACATCCAAGGAGTGCTCAGCCAGCTCCCTGGGAACACCCAGCATATCCGATGGGGTCCATGCGAATATGTCCGCGTTATCCCGGAGGAAACTGGTGAGCACGAGTTCCTATTTTTCCCCGAGGTTGTCACCGATGACCACCGTCTTCTCTGGGTCGGCAAGGCCGAGGCAGACCTTCTTTGTTGATGGCGTGGCATCCAGGGCGGTGTCGGTGCGCTTCTGCTCCAAGATGGCGAGATCGCTCTGAGCAACCTTCGCGGCTTCGGCGATTAAAACAGCCGAGGCGTCGACGTAGGTGTTCGTTGTGGCGATGTCGAGAGCCTCGTTGTCGCACTTGAACGAGACAATGAGGTCACCGTAAATGGTGAGGACTCCGTTTGGAGCCGGCATGTTCAACACCAAGTAGGTGTAATGCGGGATGGCCATAAACCTTGCCAGCATGGGGCGACCAAGGATGGCGTGGTAGGAGGACTTGAAGTCAGCGACCTCGAAGCTGAGGTACTCCGTGCGGAAGTTATCCTCTGTGCCAAAGGTCACAGGGAGGGAGACCCGACCCAGGGGGTAGGCCGCCTTGCCTGGGACGATGCCGAAGAAAGGTTCGTCGCACGCTGTCAGCCTCTTGAAGTCGAAGTCCATCTTCTTCAAGGTCTCGAGGAAGATGATGTTGAGCCCGCTCCCTCCATCGATCAGAGTCTGGGAGAGCAGGGCTCCCTCTACTGTAGGCTCAATGACGAGAGGGTAGGACCCAGAGTCTGGGATGTGGACCTAGTGATCAGCTCTGGAGAATGTGATCGGCTGCTCCGACCAGCGCAGAGGTTGCGATGGCTTGGTGTGGATGAGGTGGATCTCGCGCTTGTCCATGCGGTAGCGCCTTCTGCTCACGTTGCATTTAAGGCCGCCAACAATCATGTTGATCGACCTCTTAGCGTGCTGAAAGGGGCCGTTGGGGTTGCCCGTCGCTGGTGGAGGGGGCAGGTCGCGCTCATCGCGGCGATCCTCCGGCTGCGGCTCGTCGCGATGTCGCTCATCACGGCGGTTGTCGTCGCCACGGCCACGTCGATCGTCACGGCGGTTGTTGTTGTAGCGAAGTGAAGATGATGAATCACCGTCGCCTCTAGGTCGCTTCGGATCTTCGGGGGTACGGAACGCCCTCTTGAACTGCGAGCACTCGCAGACGGTGTGGGTGGCCCCCTCGTGGAATGTGCAGGGACTGTCGAGCACTGCGTTGAACTCGTCAACGTTGTATGTCGAAGGTCGACGTCCCTCCGCCGCAAGCACCTCTGAAGGTCGCTTGCGCAGCTTGGAGCTTTGTTGTTATTTCTTAACATCGATGCTAAGTTATGAGTTCCTAGCAATGATGCCAGAAATAACCAGATGGTAATCCTAACGATTACAAGAGCCCGCAAGCGCATGGAAGTACCATTGTAGCATTTCCCCAAAGGAGTATTCCAAAGGGTATCGAATCCAAGGAAGGCTGGGTGGATTAACAAGTTCAACTCTATTGCAAGGAGTATAAATCATAGACGGGAACAAACCAGACACTCAAGTACAGGGGTGAGATATGATAGATAAGATAGTAGTGTGAACACACAAACACACTTTCTCTAAAGGTCCTAGGCTTAGGAGGCAACATACGAGTTAGTTCTAGGTTCTAAGGTACTAAACATACAAAGTTAGTCAGACGAGTTAGACACACACTCGCATCACATGATCGCTGGCTCAAGCACCCAGGTACAAACGGGGAGCTAACCTCCTGCGTCGCTTACGCACGACTTCGGTTGTTAGACTTTAGACTCCTACAGCGTATCCGAACGTGGGGGGTTCCAGAAGGGTCCAACGGCTGTCACCACCGCGGCCTACCACAAGACAAACCGTGGGATACACTCGTAAGCAACGTAGCTATGCAACCCAAGCACCATGCTTACGTTGTTAGCAGGACCCTGACCGGCCCGGGCTATTGTGACCCAGGTCAGAGCCGCCAGACAAACCGGCCAATTACACTGAGTACCGTAGCTTGAGCACAGACTTCATACAACACGAACATGGGATCTAACTAGATCAAACTAGGATAAGCACACAAACGGTGTTGTGCTTTCCTATGTCTATTCAACACGATCAAAGGGTCGTATTCGTGATGAACACGAGCCTCTAACTTATGAACAAACACCGAAAACATGTATAAGTCACTCGTCAACTGGATCGAAAGGCCTTGTTCATCAAGAATGGGAGCCTCTAAATGATGAACGAGCGAAGAACACATGAACAAATCACCCATGTATACAAGCACAACTTTATATGAAATAGATGAATAACTGAAGTAGATCAAAGTCATACAATAAAATCAAGATACAAGAGGACTCATACCTAGATCCCAAAGTAGACTTGGAACCTGAAGTAGAACTACACTAGCCTGCCTCCTAGCCTTAGAAACCAAAAGTGAGAGAGGAGGAGTAAGGTGTGTTGGTAAGAAATGAACCCCCTCCCTTCTATTTATAGGCCTGAGCATCGGCGCAAGAAGGAGTGAAACACCCCGGGGATGGCCTTTAGGACCAATGGACAAGCACCACGTGGAAGCCCAGGATCAGCCGACCCAAGGTCGGTTCGGCCGATCCTAGGGTCGGCCGACCCCAGGTGGGCCCCACTCGGGGTGTGATTCCTCGGGGTGGCTATCCTGTGGGCCCTTAAGTCGGTCCCCGGTGTACACGTGTTCTTGAGGCGGTTTAGGCGCTCTGGTGGGCCCATGGATCCATGTGAAGTCCATGTGTCACGCTCTGATTCGTCGGGGCTTGCCTCCCTTGGATTGGTGACATGGCATGCATGCATGGCACTTGAGGTGGCTCAGCTTGCATGCATGGCACCTGAGGTGACGTGGCATGAATCATAGAAGGTGAGTTTGCCACTTCTTTTATGCTTATTTTCCTGCAATCACATAATCTCTAAGAACAAATGGAACTACATTATTCTTAACTAAAATGCGTGTAAGAAATGCCTCTTGCTCCTTTATTCATGAGTAAATTGACGGCTAAAGTAAGCACTTAACAGCCGTCAACAACTCCCCCAAGCTAGCCTCTTGCTCGTCCCGAGCAAGATACTTAGGACTTAGGTTGGTCGATCAGGAGTTGCTACGATGTTGTATTCCTAGTTTATGACAAGCATACGACTAGGTACTCTATCAAGGATTGAATGAGTTGGCATTGATCTTACCTTACGCTTGATTGCTATGGGGCTTGTAGCTTCACCTGCCTTGGGCGGTTGAAAGATAGAACGGTTGTATAGAAATTACTAATCACAAGTACCTTGCTCAGTCGTCAATCCGGAGGTTTTGCTAATTTTTATAAAGAAATCAAAGTTCCTCGAATGATACTCTCGGATCGCTCAGTGTGTATGATTCCTCACCAAGGCATTGAGTTGCCTTCTTTCTCTGCCTACTTCTAACATGCTGATATGTGGAGCTGTAGGTAGGGAAAACATGTGGCATACCTGCTTCTCATGTATTGTCGAGTCGAAAAGCGGATCCTTAGGAGCAACGTGTCATACAACCTGATAAAGATGTGCATGTGTGTATATATGGTGGATGGATAAAGAACTCCTTTTTGTATATGATTCTCTCCTCTCCTTTTGAGATTTTTTTTCGAGACTTGGGCTATGTCTCTTTATTCTCTCTTTTTTCTCTTTTTTTCGCATAGCCCATAGTCCTTACTGAATATTTAGAGAGAGAGAGTGATCATGAAACAATGCGCGGAGCTTTACTTGTGGAAAGGATGGAGGATGGTTGAAATGATGGGTGCCAACTTCCGGTGTAGAAGTTTAGCATACAGTGGCTGTGTACGTGATCTTGATCATGGGAGCATGACAAGTTTTTTGCCGAGGGTCACACCAATTCGACAAGACTCAATGAAGAAAACAAGCAGCATACGTGGAGGCTAACAGCAGCTAGGATCTACATATGGCTTTGGATAGGAATTTCTTATCATTGAGGAACTTATCATTTTATCGTTTTTCAAAAGAAAACTCCAGATGTCAAACATCACTTAGCACAGGCTCATAGCAACCCTATTATACCATATCATACCTCACAACAACCTAGGCAAGGGTCATGCTTTTTGCTACCCACAAGTTTCAAGCTAAGGTTTGATCGTTCAAGCCAACTAACTCAAACTAGGATAGGATACTAAGCTGTAAGCAAGGCATACAAGAGGAATAAACAGAGCAACTATTCATCACTTCGACCATGAAGGACAGAAAGCATTCTTACCACGCATGCAAAAGCAAACTAATTTTAAGAAAGCAGATAAATATTTTTGGTCTTTTTTTTAATTTTGCAGATTTTTATGTGTTTCTAGCATATGAGATTCTGAAAATAAAGATACAAGTTGCCTCAGAGTGGGGGTCCTCCCCCAAGCTAGCTTCAGGCTCACTACTGTGGAGGAGGAAATCCCATCCACCGGTAGTAGACCCCCTGCTCCTCCAGCTGCTGCTGCTGTGCCAGCTCGATGGCGTGAAGTCTATCGCCAGACATCTACTGCCAGTCCCGGGTGGACTCGACGTGCTGGTGCACGGTCTCCTCCATGTCGCCGACTCGGATGTTGAGCTCGCTCATCTGCTGAGTGAGGGTGGTCCCACGAGATGACGAGCGCAATCCGGACGACGAAGATGTCGCATCTCCGTAGGCAGTACCAGCAGGGACGGCCCACTCACCACTGCCTGCGCTAGCCCAAGCCGAGCTACTCACACCCTGCTGGTACATGGGCTGGTCCCAACCGGGAGCATATCCGGGAGTAACCCCAGGCATGTACTCGGTAGAGGTCCATGTACCAGATGGAGGTGTGGTAGGCTGAGCCTGTGGCTGAGGTGACAGCTGCAGAGATGGCTGTGGTGGCAGCTGTTGTGCTCCGGCTGCTCTCCTCGATGCACTCCTAGTTACCCTGTCACCAGAGACACTAGAACGACGAGGTTCCTCGAGAGGAACGGTCAATGGCCCCTGGCCGTACAACCTGAAATCCGGGTTAGGTAATTGGATCTGGTTTGTATGGCCCGGGTAAAAGAAAACCAAAGAATCATCCGGACCCTTCTTAAGAATATGTCCCTGAGTCAAATAAGCCTCGTCAATCTGAGTTCGGGGATTAGCAATTGAGGGCACGTTGGGCCCTTACGTAATCCTAAGATTCGTGACGATGCGCGAAATCAGAGACGTACACTCAATAGAACCCGTCATCTTAAAATTCGTCAACCACTGCCGAATCATAGCTTGCACAGGGGAGATCTTGATCCGTCTGACCGCGGCATATAAGATCATCATCTTGTCAGTGCGCACGATTCGTACATCATCCCTTGGAAAGAGAGTGATGGCGAGCCACTTGTGCCACAGTCAGAGAGTAGGATGCAAGATATCATTGCACCGAGGTGTCAACTTGCCGCGAATAGGACGACCAGAGATCTCTTCCCAAAAACTTTCGCGATTAAAACCAGCACAAGCTTGCTCAAGAGAAATAGCGCAATGATGATGAAAACCGAGGGTGCGACTAACATCTTTCCATGAAACTCGATATGGAACTCCATGAAATCGGAATGAAATACCGGACGCATCCACATGAAGAGTGCAAAGGAACTGGATGGTGGTAGGTCTAGAACCAACCTCCTGAACTGGGACAAAACCTTCCCATCCTAGAGCTTGCCAAATGGAATCGAACTCAGAGTCCATACCTGTTTTCTCGAGAAGGTCCGGGTCGAACTCCTTGGTGTTGGCGAAGACTCGGTCCTTGATGAGGGTGTAGGCTTGTCTCTCGCGATCACTCCTCAAGTCGATGAAGGCAGCGTCAACAGCGCACACTTCCTCGGCTTGTGGCATGGGTAGCTCTTCTTCTCCTTCCTCTTCACGGTCAGTCGACATTGGGCTTGGTACAACTTCGGAATGACGAGACGAGCTCCCCCCGTCACGTGAACGGCGTGAGCGAGTCAACTTCCGGAATGCGCCGGAGGCCCAACTCATCTTGCACAACGATTGGACAATACGAGCAACTCGGTGATGGGTTAGTGAAACTGAATGAAATTCTTGCCGAGTTTGCTCCACCAATAATCAATACTTCAGCAGCACTTAGAGAGAAAACTTGGCACCTCAATCTCGAGCGAAAAATCCACGAAAACCAGAGAGCAAGAACAAGAGAGGGAGAGAGTGTTGTAATGGGTGAAGACACCCCTCAAACCCCCTGGTATTTATAGGTAATGAAGCCGAACACCGAGACATGGGCCGTGTGTAACGGCTAGGAGCCGTTGGAGGAAGGAGGGCCGGGCTAGCCGTTAGACTGGGTCGGCCGAACCCCCCTCGGGTCCGCCCACCTCCAGCTTTTTGCAATGCCTCTCTAACGGTCACATGAGGGCCTGCCTAGGTGTCCCGGTACAAATTTGCCTGGAAACTTGCTCAAACGAATTTTTAGAGATTTTCCAATTCAAAATTTTATTTTCAGAATTTTTATTTGAAAAGGGAATTTTGGCTAGAAAAATTCTAGCATGCAAAATGCAAGAACGGAGAATTTAAATATGCATTGGGAAAAATTAAATTAAAATTTGAGAAGGGAAATATGAGATAACTACCAATTTTACCTTTTGGTGAAAGGACTCATCTTTTTAAGTCTGAGAGCGGGACTTTTCTCGGTGATTAGTTCCACTCGTCACCCCACTCCCGAGAAGTAGAGGGGTGTGATCTCTGTACTTGTCGCCCCACCTTCCGTGTTTTCCTTGATTTTCTTGGTGCGGTCAGAGGTTGTGTGAGCTGGGGTTGTGGCTCCGTCCACCCCCAGGTTTGCTCATCATTTCCTTGCACTGAATAGCATTGCTCTTCTGTTGGTCGAAATCGGAACATCAAGTTCTTCCCAATGCGGAAACGGATGGTCCCATTTTCCACATTGATCCTTGCCCGAGCATCACTTAGGAACAGCCTCCCAAGAATGAGTGGCATTTCCGCGTCATCTTGCATATCAAGGACCACGAAATCCGCGAAGATGCAAGAACCTTGGACAAATACCAGTAGACTCTCCACAATCCCCTCCGGATACCGGATCGATGCATCAGCAAGTTGAACTGTCCTCGAGGTTGGGGTAAGAGCAGGATATCCCAATCTTTCAAACATAGCCTTAGACATGAGGTTGACACTCGCGCCAAGATCACAGAGAGCATTCCTAATTTTCTGGTAGTATATAGTGCAACTGATAGCCGGAATACTAGGATCTTTTCTGTGCACAATTGCTGAAGATTCCCATGGATCAAGAACCTGCTATATGGGTCTCCCTGCATAGTCAGCAGCTCGTGCCCTCCCAAATGGCTTACCCCATCTGGTGGACACCGCACAAACATTCTCACAAGAAAACACGGGTTGCCCCGGAATCTTCCCGTCTTCAGCAGAGGGAACCAAAGCAGCTAATTGAGCCAACTGGGTTTCTATCATTTTGTTAAAGCTCAGCTGGTTCTTAAGAGCAGAAGAAAGGCTACCGATTTTAGCATTGAGGCTTTCTAAAGCCTTATCATAGGCAGCTGTTTTCTTGTTAAAACCATCATTAATCTTAGCTTGCCCGAAAACCAGATCTTTCAGGGAAGGTTGGTTGGGATTATAAGTATAACCTTGATTACCTCCCTGATAGTAAGGGCGTGATTGATTCCACGTTTGACCTCCTTGTGGACGATAACCACTGTTGTTGCCGTTCATGTACATCACATCCTCCTGGGTAGCAGGGTAGTAATTCCCCGAATGCCCAGTGTCACCACAGACTTCGCAGGTCATGCGAGCATCCATAGCTTGAGTGGTGATGGCCATGGCAGCCTTCTCACTGGTCAGAGCATCCATTCTCTTCATGACTAGGTCCATCTTGGTGTGCAGCATATCCGCTTCCTTGACGGTATGTGTATCCCTCTGACGTGGCTGGAGTCGATCATCACTCCACCCTTGGTTGGAGACCATCTTCTCAATAAGTTTAGTTGCTTCGGCGATAGTGAGAGAGAAGAAAGCCCCTCCAGCAGCAGCATCAATATGGCCCCAGGCTGTCGGAGTCAGTCCATTGTAAAAACTCTGCAGAATAAGCTAGTTGTCCATCCCATGATGGGGACAAGCCAGGATGTACTCCTGGAGCCTTTCCCAAGCTTCTGGAATGGTTTCATTTGCTGCTTGCTGAAAGCTTGAAATTCTTCCCCGGAGGGCATTGGTTCTACCCAACGGAAAGAACTTTGCGAGGAACGCTGCTGAGCACTTTGCCCAGGTGTCAATATCTGCACGGTTCACAAAGAACCACTGCTTCGCCTTTCCTAGAAGTGAGAATGGAAACAGCCGCAGACGAATGGCATCTTCCTCCACTCCTCGTATAGTGAAGGTACTGCACAGCTCCAGGAGCTGTTGCAAGTGGGCGCTCGCGTCTTCATTAGGTTTGCCACAGAATGGGCTAGCCTGTACCATCGTAATGAGGCCAGTCTTGATCTCGAAGTTTCCGTTCCCGGTGTTGATCTCGGGGCCAGTAGGCACCTGATCAGAAGAGGGAGCAGAGTATTCGTGAAGAGTCTTCTCTTGATTGGCCATAGGAGTTGATGTAGATGGCACAAAGGAAGCTGGGTCGACTTCCATACGTACACGCTGGGGAGAACCGAAATAAGTTCTAGCTCTCCTCACGAGTGACTCAGGATCTTCAGTGAAATTCGGCGGTAAGTCAAAACAAGTCATACACTACCTGTCTTCATCATCGATAGACAAAGAAGACATTCAAAGTTAGCCTGCATTGAGAACTGTTTTATTCCTGTCATGATTATAAATGTTGCAAAGTGTTGACATGTTATCCTTAGCCTTCCACGGCAACGACGCCAGAAATGCTTGTTGGTATTTCTTAACCTCGATGCTAAGTTATGAGTTCCTAGCAACGATGCCAGAAATAACCAGATGGTAATCCTAATGATTACAAGAGTCTCAAGCGCACGGAACTACCATTGTAGCATTTCCTCAAAGGAGTATTCCAAAGGGTATCGAATCCAAGGAAGGCTGGGCGGATTAACAAGTTCAACTCTATTGCAAGGAGTATAAATCATAGACGGGAACAAACCAGACACTCAAGTACAGGGGTGAGATATGATAGATAAGATAGTAGTGTGAACACACAAACACACTTTCTCTAAAGGTCCTAGGCTTAGGAGGCAACATACGAGTTAGTTATAGGTTCTAAGGTACTAAACATACAAAGTTAGTCAGACGAGTTAGACACACACTCGCATCGCATGATCGCTGGCTCAAGCACCCAGGAAGAAATAGGGAGCTAACCTCCCGCGTCGCTTACGCACGACTCCGGTTGTTAGACTTTAGACTCCTACAACGTATCCGAACGTGGGGGATTCCAGAAGGGTCCAACGGCTGTCACCACTACGGCCTACCCCAAGACAAACCGTGGGATACACTCATAAGCAACGTAGCTACGCAACCCAAGCACCACGCTTACGTTGTTAGCAGGACCTTGACCGGCCCGGGCTATTGTGACCCAGGTCAGAGCCGCCAGACAAACCGGCCAATTACACCGAGTATCGTATCTTGAGCACAGACTTCATACAACACGAACATGGGATCTAACTAGATTAAACTAGGCTAAGCACACAAACAGACTTGTGCTTTCCTATGTCTATTCAACAGGATCAAAGGGTTGTATTCGTGATGAACACGAGCCTCTAACTTATGAACAAACACCGAAAACATGTATAAGTTACTCGTCAACTGGATCGAAAGGCCTTGTTCATCAAGAACAGGAGCCTCTAAATGATGAACAAGCGAAGAACACATGAACAAATCACCCATGTATACAAGCACAACTTTATATGAAATAGCTGAATAAGTGAAGTAGATCAAAGTCATACAATAAAATAAAGATACAAGAGGACTCATACCTAGATCCCAAAGTAGACTTGGAACCTGAAGTAGAACTACAATAGCCTACCTCCTAGCCTTAGAAACCAAAAGTGAGAGAGGAGGAGTAAGGTGTGTTGGTAAGAAATGAACCCCCTCCCCTTCTATTTATAGGCCTGAGCACCGCCGCAAGGAGTGAAACACCCCGGGGATGGCCTCTAGGGCCAATGGACAAGCACCACGTGGAAGCCCAGGATCAGCCGACCCAAGGTCGGTTCGGCCGATCCTAGGGTCGGCCGACCCCAGGTGGGCCCCACTCGGGGTGTGCTTCCTCGGGGTGGCTGTCCTGTGGGCCCTTAAGTCTGTCCCCGGTGTACACGTGTTCTTGAGGCGGTTTAGGCGCTCTGGTGGGCCCATGGATCCATATGAAGTCCATGTGTCACGCTCTGATTCGTCGGGGCTTGCTTCCCTTGGATTGGTGACATGGCATGCATGCATGACACCTGAGGTGGCTCAGCTTGCATGCATGGCACCTGAGGTGGCAGCCACTCTTGAGGTGACGTGGCATGAATCATAGAAGATGAGTTTGCCACTTCTTTTATGCTTATTTTCCTGCAATCACATAATCTCTAAGGACAAGTGGAACTATATTATTCTTAACTAAAATGCGTGTAAGAAATGCCTCTAGCTCCTTTATTCATGAGTAAATTAACAGCTAAAGTAAGCACTTAACAGCCGTCAACAAGCTTGAGTCACCAGCGGTGCCGGAAGTGTCTGCGTCGCGCTTCGCGTCGGAGTCGAACTGGTTGACCAGCGCCTCGTCGGTGTCGATGAGCTTGTTCACAACCTCCATGAGGGCCTTCGATCGTGCGTCCGTGATTTGGTCCCTGAGGCGGTTTGAAGACGGTTGTGAGTCGGTCGGCTCGGTGAAGGAGGTGCGGCCGGATGTGACAACCCGCCCAGGAAAATACTGTACTATCGCCTAAACCAAACCACTTTGGTCATTAAGCAATAATAAAGTATCATCCTGTCGTTAGTTGCCGGGTTAACGCCCGGTGAAATCACTTTACATAGCAACAAGGATCGACATATATGCATTAAAACTCACGCGAAGGCGAGTCCAGCGAACAAACACTAATGAAATTCAAGTCTGCCCGAAGGGTTTAATTATTACAAACCATTGTTCACGACATGAAGTAAAAGTTCAGAGTTTGAAAACAGCGGAAATACAATAAACTAGCGCAACGGTAAACATCACAGGAGGTCGTCCGTGATGTCATGACTCGTCGTCATCCACCCATTCCAGCTCCCAGCCGGGTGGAATCTCACCAGGTCAAACAACACCTGCAACAACATTTTTAAAGCAAGGTTGAGTATACTAATACTCAGCAAGACATAACTGTCGGGTGATAACTACATCACCAAACTCTAGACATGAGAGGCTTTTTGGCCGGTGGAGTTCTTTTGCTGAAAAGCAACAAAGAGTATGTCCTTACTTTCAATATTTTAGCACAAATTCTAGTTAATTACCATTTCTAAGTGTACCAACTAATTCAATCAAGAATTGTACAAACAATTAATTCAAGCAGTAAACTTCATCAAATTCCATCATTAAGGGATATCATGGCCAGTTGATTAAGCAGTCTCAGATAACGGTGAGAGGCCGACAACCGATTGATTTAAACCTTGCAAGGTAAACCTAAACACACGGTAGGGTGCCCCCGCGAGGACAACCATCCAGGCGGTTCCCAAAAATCCTCGGGTTGGGATCAAAGCTCACAGTCCTGGGTACAAGGCTAGTTGGCATACCCCGCGAGGCACCCAACATCACACAAGTACCCCCCTTCCCCGGTAGCTAGCCGGGTAGGTGATTTCTCAAGAGTAGTAAGGGTAAGTTCCCGCACCGTCTCATTAAGGTACTAGGCTTACCGGTCCCATTCCCGACAAGTGCTTAGTACGTTCAAAAGCTTAGCCCACGAAAGCCACTGGACCGGAGCCCAAATCCCATGCTCTTACCACATGAGCAATCCATTTATCAAGATCTTATGATTCCAACATGAGAACCTATTCTCGCGAGTGACGAACATCACTCGACTTGTACCGGTCCTATAGCATAGCAGCTATCGACCTAACATACTAGTAAAAGAACATAGGTACCTAGGGATCATGCATCTAGGGTTTCCATTCAATTCCTGAAACGTAAATGCGCAATCATAGCAAAGGTAATTGCATAATTTTTAAAAGGACGGGTTAATGATCCGGGGCTTGCCTTCGCTGGCAAGGTTGGCCTTGGGCCCTTCTGGACCTTGGCCAGGTCTTGAGCTACGTCCACGTACTGTCACCGACAGCACCTTCGTCTCCTCCTTCCGACACGAGCGTATATCTACCGTCGGGAAGATCTACACGAGGATGCAAATGCCAGATTTAATTGACGATTTTTAATTTAATTAAATACAAACAACCAACGACAACCATGGGGTGCATGGTTGACCACATTCACCTAGATAAGCACACATTTAGCATACTCTTCCAATACAGGAACAATATGCGATTCTTTATTAATTATTCTATTTGATAGCGACTGTGTACATATTTATGTGATTAAATTAATTCAATTTCACAAACAGCAAGGGGTGGTGTCACTTAGTTTCTTAGCAAGATTAACATCACATACACAAGGTCATTTAGTGTGGAGTTGATGATTTTCCAATTAACTTTAATATTAAGCTTAAAAAGGTTACCATTGCTTTTATTCACAAAATAAATTAATAAAATTCAGTGGGGTGTCTTATGAAGCACTACAAACCTAAACAAAGCCACTGCACACACATGCACACTTAGGAGAGCTATGAAATTAAATATACCTAAAATAACAAAGGCTAGCTACTAAAGCAAGGTAAATGCATACAAAATAAATACACATCAAAATGATTCCAACTTTCTCACACATGGCCTCTGGTCCAAAACTAAGCTAGGCATGCAACAAATACACCTAGAACCATTATAGATCTTGAGTTATGCATTTACAAAGATAAACAAGCATATTTCAAGAATAAATATTTCTGACAATTATAAAATTGTGATTAATTCACAAGACGTGCATTTTGGCATAAAAAGACAACATGCAGAAGTTGGGCACAAAAATCTATTTATTTTTGGCTACAAAAATCATTTAGACAGATTCTGCATAAATACAAAACAATTCATATAAAAGATTTACATAATAACTATGTGCAATTTTTGGTACAAAAGCTAGGCATGGCATAACACACAACATATCCAAAATTTGGCTACAGAGAACTTGTAGATTTTGAGATACAACAGATCTAGGTTTATCAATCTTCTATTTTTCATGCAAAAATTATCAGGAAAAACTATGGTTATGCTTTACAAAAGTTGTAGAGTTTTTCACAAGGAATCCAACAAAATTGAGTTTGAATTTTTCTGATTTTTCTATGATTTTCTATGGATTTTACAAGAATCAGCAAATCAGCAACACTATTGAAGTTTCTACTTTCACTTAGGTCCCTGGAAGTTTCCCTGTTCTCACACATATGCCCTTGGTTTGCAACATAGCCCCTGGAAAGAATCAAACCTTTGCAATTGGGTCCTCGGGGAAGTGGCCGGCGCGGCTCGCCGGAATTCGGCGGTTCCGGCGGCGCTCCCGGTCGGGGAAGTGAGCGGGGAGGCGTGCAAGCTCACCTAGGGTCGATCCACGGTCGGAGTTGGGGGTCGGGGTGCGCCGGCGAGGGTGCGCGGCGGAGCCAGGCGGCGTCGGCCGCGGCGGCTTGGTGTTCGGCGAACGCAGGGGCGGAGCTGGGCAACACGCGGCGGTGTGAGCTTCTAGGTGGTCCAGGGAAAGGCTCAGGGTGGTTGTCCGGCGACGGACGCGCGCGGAGGGGCAGCTCAGCGGTGGTGCTCTAATGGTGGCGCGGTGGAGCTCGGTGCGCGGCAGCGGTGCAGGCGCGCGCGTGAGGACAGGCGGGTGGCCTTTTTATAGGCGGCGTCCACGGCGCGTCGAAGCGTTCAAGGGGAACGGGGGCCGGGCCGGCGCATTGGGGCGCGGGCGACGTGCAGGACGACGGCCGGCGGGCGGCACGGGCAGGGCCCGGCGCGGCACATGGCGAGAGGGCGACACGCGAGGAGCGCAGGCTCCAAGGCGCCTAGGTGCGCGCGCGGCCTCGGCATGCGCGGCCTCGGGGCGCGCGGCGTGGCCGGGGCCCGGACGTCGAAGGGCGGCGGGGTGCCACGCGGCGGATGCGCGCGCGCGTGGGTGCGCGTGGGCGCTCTGGAGCGCGTCCACGACGCCGCGGCGCGACAAGGGTCTGGTCCAAACCTGTTTGCCCCTGTTTGACTGCTCATATCTCCAGATTTTTGAACTGAAGTGCACCAAGGTCCAATAATCAAAGTTGCAGATCAATGAATGCCCTACAACTTTTACAAAGGCTCATAGGGGTTTTGGGCAACGGATTTTGCATAAACTGCACGCAAAGTTGCAGGTTTTTATGACTCTGGTGAATAGTAAAAGCTGAGTTTGGCTGAGAATTGCACCAATTTCCACTCCAAATCTCAAATGCCGCCAATCATGAAAAGTGTGTCCCTCGAAGAGACGAACAACTTTTATATTGGCCGGTTTTGAAGTGTTTAGGTGCAATTTGGAGAATGCGGCAAAAGTGCCGGAGGGAGTTCAAATACAAAGGGGTTTGACCGGGGTTTGACCAAGGGTTGACCAAGGTTTGACCACAAGTGGGTGTTGACTTGATCAAGAGGGTCATTAGGGATTGTTGACTCAGTTTTTGAGGTGATGACCCAGGTTGACCAAGGCTTGACCAACGTCAACAGTGTCTGACTCGGTTGATTCGGTCATTAGCACTAATGATGCTAATTAAAAACCTGGGGCATCACACCGGACCTCTTGGTGCTGTCGGCCCTGGGCCCCCTTGTCATTCACTCCGGATCATTCTCCAGTGGGTAGATTAAGTCTTGGATGTTGTCCCACGTCGGTTGTTCACTGGCTGTGGGTCCATGAATCCAAGTGAAGCTAATCTCAACCTCTGGATCAAACTGACCGTGTTTCCTCGATCAGGATGATTTCTAGCTGTGCTCATATGCAACGTAGCTACTCAACCCAAGCACCACGCTTGCGTTGTTAACTAAACACTGGCCGGCCTGGGCTATTGTGACCCAGGTCAGTGCCACTAGATAACTGGCCACTTACACCGAGTACCGTAGCTTGAACTCGAACTTCATACAATACGAACACGTGATCTAACTGGATCAAACTAGGCTAGGCACACAAATGGATTTGTATTCTACTATGTCTATTCAACAGGATCAAAGGGTCGTGTTCATGAAGAACACGAGCCTCTAACTTATGAACAAACACCGAAGACATGAGTAAATCATTCGTCAAGTGGATCAAAAGGTCTTGTTCATCAAGAATAGGAGCCTCTAAATGATGAACGAACGAAGAACACATGAACAAATCACCTATATATGCTAACACTACTTTATATGAAATAGCTGAATAACTGAAGTAGATCAAAGTCATACAATAAAATAAAGATACAAGAGAACTCATACCTAGATCCCAAAGTAGACTTGGAACCTGAAGTAGAACTACTCTAGCCTACCTCCTAGCCTTGGAAAACAAAAGTGAGAGAGGAGTTGGAAAGTGAGTTGGGTAAGAAATGAGTCCCTTCACATCTATTTATGGGCCTAGGATAGCTTTGGGAGAATGGCGTGAACATTCCGGGAATGGATCAGGAGCCGACCAGGAAGCACCACGTGCAAGGCTGAGATGAGCCGACACAAGGTCGGTTCGGCCGACCAGTGGGGTCGGCCGACCCCTTGT
This sequence comes from Cenchrus fungigraminus, assembly GCA_036936925.1. Lineage (NCBI taxonomy): Eukaryota > Viridiplantae > Streptophyta > Magnoliopsida > Poales > Poaceae > Cenchrus > Cenchrus fungigraminus. Next base: position 39,004,716 of record CM072778.1, on the reverse strand, counting down.
GGGCTCACCTCGGCTTGTGCTTCTTCGTGGTGGCTGTCCTGTGGGTCCTTAGGTCGGTCCCCGGTGTCCACCTGGTTTTGAGGCGTTTGCCTGCCCGTGGGCCCTTCAATCCTTGTGATGTCCATGTGTCGCCCTCTAATTCGTTGGGGTTGCTTCCCTTGGATTGATGACATGGCTTGCATGCATGGGATCCTAGGTGGCAGCCCTTCCTTGGGTGAGGTGATGTGGCTTGGCCCATAGAAGGTGAGCTGTCACTTCTTTTATGCCTATTTTACCTACAATCACAAAAGCCCCAAGGACAAGTGGAACTACATTATTCTTAACTAAATGCGTGTAAGAAATATCTTTTGCTCCTTTATTTATGAGTATATTGACGGCTAAAGTAGGTACTTAACAGCCGTCAACACCGATTCTGTGCGTGCTCGACTCGAAGCTATTGGCTTTCTATAAAAGCTACCTGATGCAACTTCTCTTTGATTTCAATGGGCAGTTGTCCTCGGATTATCTTGAAGATCTCTCTGATAGGCTCAGCATATTGAACTAGTTGGCCGATGTCTTGGTCAAGCAGAGGCAGCATGTCATGGAGCTTGGCTCGGACGTCATCAGGGAGTGGGCCCAAAGATAATACTCAGGAAGAGCTACCAATCTGGAGATCGTCTTGGACTTGTGGATGTCAGAGAGTAATGAGAGTATTATTTAAAGATACCATCAAAGAAGCAAAAAGAATGCTCACAGCTAAGTCATCGGTAATCGCTTCCTCTTCATCGATGCGTATAAATTATTTTTGAATTTCTAGCATTACATGTGGCTGCTCCAAAATGATTTGAAAGGAGGGAAAAAGTACATAGCCAAAGAGAAACGACAAAAGATTGCTCAATTGGAGGTGTAGCCAATGTAGGAGGATTTTGTTCGACAGAAGAATGTTGATCTTTCTCTTGAGGATGATCGGCTGATATGCTTGGACGTCCCTCCGTTTGACGCTCTCTTTCATGTTGATCAACTGGATTTTCTTCAGGGAGAGGATTTTCAGTAGGATCTGACTCCAGCACAGGGTCCTTCTCTTCCTCAATATTGGTCGGAAGTACACATGCCTTTGCTTGAGCTGATTTATCCAACAAACCATAGGACTGCAAAAGACAGAGAATTAAGTGGGATCTCTAAAGAAGAACGGAAAGAGAATGAAGTGGGATCTCTAAAGAAGAACGGGAGAGAACGTTGTACAATTTGAGTACCTTTACAGTGAAGGACCTAACTGGCGACCAGAGAGGGGGGAGTGAATGGGAGCCGATAAAAATTCTTCTCGAAGGAGATGGCTACTCCAACAAGATGTACGCGGCAACCAAGCACGTCTCCGACTCAACTACCCAAGTTGGCCAAGACCACGTAGCCACTGGAGTGCTACTGGTCCTAGGAACCAACACACACCTTCCGAACCAAAACACACCAACATGCACAGCGGAAACTGCACGGCTTGCTGCCTGTGCTATACCGGTCAGACCGATGGCCTGCGCCGGTCAAACCGGTGACATCGGTCAGACCGGTGGACAGCGCCGGTCAGGCCGGTGGCTACAGCAACCGCACATAAATGTTCCAGGAAGCCTCAGTGACTTCTCTAGGCCCTGGAACAAAAACACCTCCAAAAACACAACCTGCACGGAAAGAAAAACCTACACAAAACCTAGCAAAACAACTCCAAACAAGCCAAGAACTGACCTGCAGCACCACGGGCCAAAACCACACGAACTAGGAAACTCACCCGAGACAAATCCCACAAAGGGCTCGCACTGGTCAGACCGGTCAGACCGGTCGCGCCTGGGCAGCTCGGGATGAACAGGAGCCTGCGGGTCAACTCCCCCAAATCCAAACCTTGATCTCCCGATTCGCTCCACGGTTTCGCACAAGACTTTGGGGATAGTAGGAACACCTCATGGGCACTCCATAGCCAAGATTTGGTCCACCAAAACTTGCTAGAACGAGAGGAATCGAAGGGTTTCCGCCAAGAACACCACAAACCCTAGGACCAAGAAAACCCAAAATTGAGCCCCTTTACTCACGGATTTGGGAGGGGAATCAAAGAGAAAAGAACCACGAAGGGTTCATGCATACATCCCCCACCAAATCCCAAAGAGAAAGGTCTCAAAACCGCCACAAGAAAATCGCCAAGAAAAGGCTCCGAAAATCACCAAAAAGGAAAAACGGGAGGAACACAACCAAGCCTTGGGGAACCACGCCGAATCATCTATACATACCACAAAGGTTCATACAATGTCTAGCTTCCGCCCGATCATCCTTCCCTCTCATAAGATCTCACCATGAAGCTCTCAAGCTAGTCCTAGAAATTCCAAAGGAAAAATGGAAGAGGAAAATAGCAAAACAAATGAGCTAGGGTTCCAAGAGATGGCTGCCTCTCACCACTTGGGTTATATGGAGGCAACCAAAAGACTAAACTACCCTTACTAGAAAACTAGGGATACATGCCCCTCAAGGGCGAATTTGGAAGTCTTCATATTTTCACCATCGGACGGATGCCCGGCGACCACACCCTACGTAGCCTCGACACAAGCCATGCGATCCCAACGCGTGTCCTCCGCTTCGAAGTCTCCGGACTGCGTCGTCGCACACCGGTCATATCGGTGTCCTCCACCGGTCAGACCGGTCCCCACCGGCCAGACCGGTCAGACCCACCGGTCAGACCGGTCCGGTGCTGCTGCCTCCGGTCTTCGGTCTTGGTTTTGTGGATCAACCAAGGAACTCAGTGGTTTTCTGGTGAACCACTGGAAACCCCGCGAACTCGGGGTAGCCTCCGCCAATCACCACTCATGACTCGGCTCCCACGTAGTCCCGGCTCGATCTTAGCTTTGTGGCTCAACCAAGGAACCGTCCACGACTTCATCTTGCCGTTCTCACCACCATGCGGCCCGCACTTGACCCCGCTGGCCATCGGGTCCCTCGAGCCAAGCCTACTTGTCTTCTCCACACCTGGAGGCCTACCCGGCAATGACCTTTTGCGCTTGCTCTTCACCTGCACCAACACCAGTCAAGCTGTAACCTGCACCTGCAATAATTAGCCAAGAATCAGTCCACACAACGTTGTCAATCACTCATCACACCAGGAAGCGACCATCCACCGGTCCTTGAACCACATAGGTCCTCAATCTCCCCCTTGATGAGTGCATTGACAACACACACGTTTTGGTAATCAAAGAGAAAAGGAAACGAAAAGAACCGACTAAAAGGAACTCCAACAAGCGATCGAAAGCCAAAGGAAAGGCAAAGAGCAAGATCACTTGAAGAAGACAAATCTCGGTCCCCTTAGGCACGGGCAACGGCTCGACACAACCGAGACAAAAGCAAAGCTCAACCAAAGAGCGAAGGCCATCAAACCAAAACTCGAAAACCACAAAGAGCTCCCCCTACACACATGCGAGATCCCCCTGAACCAATGCAAACTCCCCCTGGACGAATGCATGCAAACCACGTCACAAAACAGAGCAGCTGCATCAGCTTTGCTCTGACCGGTCAGACCGGTCGACAGCACCGGTCAGACCGGTGCCCAACATCTTAACAGGGGCCAGCACACTGACCGGTCAGACCGGTGACCTCGACCGGTCACACCGGTGACACACAGTGCCCAGAACTTGCTCGAAACCACCTGAAAACCCTCTAGATGCATTCAGAAGGCCAAAACATGCTCAAACTTCTCCCCCTTGTTGCCAATGCATGAATCAAACCAAAAATGCAAAAAAAATGCAACCTAGAGCTTCTCAAATAGACAAAATTCATCACAAGATGCTACACACGTCCAAATGAGCAAGTTAGATACTCTATAGCTTCGTATGAACATCAACTACATGATCACCAAGTTTCACAACCATTGGACGAAGCTAAGATAGAATGGAGCAATTTTGCGAAAAATCACCCTCTCATGAGCAAAGCCCTAAACATGAGCAAAACATGTCAAAATGGCAAAGCCACACAAACTTCATGCTAGGACAACCATTCTAAGCATAAGACCATCATAAACACCCACAAGCACCTCATGTCATGTCAAAGCCACTGAGCCATGTGCTTACTTCTAAACATGAGACTTCTCATTGGTAAGCAACATGCAACGGTTTAGCACCCAAAAGCAAGTAAATTAAGCACATATGACACGGGAGCACATTTTCCAAGCAATTTACATTTCATTTTCAGATTCATATTTGGTACATGAAATGTCTTTGCGACAAAAAGGAACTTATGCCCCTCCACAAGATAAAACATGGGGGCTAAACATTCATGATGGCAAATGAGCCTTTGGCCCCATATGATCAAAATAAGCTATCCAACCACAAATTAAGCATAGCCAAGCCACAAAAACATGTCAAGATCATATAAAGGCATTTACTCACAAGAGAGCATACATAATACATTTTTCAAAAATATAGCTATCAACCATGGGCATAAATCAAGATCATCAAGATCTAAGCCAAACTAACCATAGCATACCAAACTAGCTCACAAGATCATATATAGCACATCATGGTGAACAATGTATATGAGAGAAGTTTTTCCTACAAAATGCATACAACCTAAGATACAAAGATGCCTATACATCATGTTACACATGCCATGCAAGAAATGCACAAAGAAAGCTATACATACGATACAAAGGAGCTCCCACACACCAACTCAAGAAATCAAACAAACACCAAGCTCCCCCCGCAAACGAGTAAAAGTTGCTTGATCCAAGGGTTTGGTGAAAATATCGGCTAGCTGGTCATGTGTGGGTACATGGATCAAGGCTATCTTCCCTTTCTCTACGTTGTCTCTCAGGAAATGATACCTCACTTCAATATGCTTGGTTTTGGAATGGAGCACTGGATTCTTTGCAACGCTTATGGCACTGGTGCTATCACATTGAAGTGGGACATGGGTATACTCCTCACCAAAGTCGCTCATGGTGTAAGTGATCCAAAGGAGGTGAGAGCAACAACTAGTTGCGGCCACATACTCTGCCTCGATAGTGGATTGAGCAACACTCGACTGTTTGCGGGAAGACCAAGAAACCAAAGAAGAACCCAAGAACTGGCAAGTCCCAGAAGTGGACTTCCTATCCAACCTACACCCGGCAAAATCCGCATCCGAAAAACCATGAAGAGCCAAAGAAGAGGACGCAGAGTACCAAAGGCCGAAGTCGGGAGTATGACGCAAATACCTGAAAATGCGCTTGACTGCTTGTCGATGCGAAGTCCTCAAAGACGCTTGAAAACGAGCGCACAGACACACCGAGAATTGGATGTCCGGCATTGTCGCCGTCAAGTACAGGAGTGACCCGATCATGCTCCGGTACTCCTTCTGATCCACGTGTTCACCTTCCTCGTCCACATCAAGAGCTGTAGTCGTACTCATAGGCGTCACCATAGCCTTGGAGTCCTCCATCTTGAACTTCCTCACAATGTCCTTGGTGTACTTAGCTTGGTGCACAAATGTTCCTTCCTTCGACTGCTTGATCTGGAGGCTGAGGAAGAACTGCAACTCACCCATCATGCTCATCTCAAATTCCCTGCTCATGTCTTCTGCAAACCTTGCAACCAAAGAGTTAGATGAGCCACCAAAGGCAATATCATCCACGTATACCTGCACAATCAGGATATCTTTGCCCTGCCTGAGGAGAAACAAGGTCTGATCGACCTTCCCCATCTCAAACCCTCTCTCAAACAGGAACCCCCTCAACCTGCCATACCAAGCCCTAGGCGCCTGTTTCAACCCATGGAGCGCCTTTCTCAACTTGTACACCCGGTGGGGGTACTTCTCACTCTCAAACCCCGGTGGTTGCCTCACGTACACTTCTTCCTCCAACACACCGTTTAGGAAAGCACTCTTCACATCCATTTGGTGCAATTTGAACCCTTTAGCCACGGCAAAGGCTAGAAGGATTCTAATCGCCTCCAAACGAGCTACGGGAGCAAAGGTCTCCTCGTAGTTGATCCCCTCTTTCTGACTATACCCCTGCGCCACCAACCTCGACTTGTTTCTCACCACTTCTCATTTCTCTCCCTCTTTATTCTTCCACACCCATTTTGTCCCAATCGGCTTACACCCTAGAGGAGGGTCAACCAGCTCCCAAACTTGGTTCCTCTCAAAATTCTCCAACTCCTCATGCATCGAATTAACCCAATTGTGATCAGATAATGCGTGTCCAATGTCTTTGGGCTCAAAGGTAGCAACAAAAGTAGCATGAGCAAAGTGAGAATTATTTCGAACCCTCGACCGTGTAGAACGTTCATTGATGTCGCCGATGATCCTCGAAGCTGCGTGATCCACTTGCACTCGCCGGGGACGTTCTCGCCTTGAAGCTACCTCCCCCTCAACTTCAGCTTCTCCTTGATCTGGGATTGTCGTTGTAGGTGTAGGAGAGGGCCCGTTCTCGATTGCAGTTGAAGTAGTAGGTACATGCTCAACCACGGGCACCACACAGCATCTTCATCATCACCAAGTCCATGCTCCTCCTCCTAAAAGATTTCTTCACCAAGTTCATCATCACCTGCACATTCAAAGACAAGAGAGCTACGTGGCTGTGTCTCGACGAAGGTAACCTCGCAAGTCTCCATGATTTGGTTAGTTTCCAAGTTGAGCACACGAAATGCTCTAGAGTGAGTAGCATAACCAAATAAAATGCCATCGACAGACCTAGCCTCAAACTTATCCAGATTCTTGCCTTTCTTTAAAATAAAGCACTTGCATCCAAACACATGAAAGTGACTCACCTTGGGAGCGCGACCGTGCATCATCTCATAGCACGTCTTCTTCTTGAATGCTCGAAGGAAAATCCTATTCGAGACATAGCACGCAGTATTGACCGCCTCAGCCCAGAACCTTCTCGGAGTCATATGCTCGTCGAGCATCGTCCGAGCCATCTCGCACAAGGTTCTGTTTTTCCTTTCCACCATGCCATTCCGGGGAGGCGTATACGGACTCGAAAACTGGTGTTCAAGACCCAAGTCATGGCAAAAGGTTTTGAAGCGAGAGTTTTTGAATTCCGAGCCATTGTCACTGCGGATCGCTCATATGGCATCTCTGTGCCTCTCGTTTCTCAACCTCAAGACAAGATCTCGAACAAAACCAAACGTCTCCCCCTTCTCTTCCAAAAAGAAGACCCATACATACCGAGAGTAGTCGTCCACCACAACAAGGACATACCACTTCCCACCCGCAGATCGCACACGAGCTGGGCCAACAAGGTCCATATGGAGCAGCTCGCATGGACGCTCAGTCATCACATCGGTGAGAGGCGGGTGAGAAGAGGCTACCATCTTGGCATGCCTACACGGCGCACAAACCAACTCTTTCTCAAACCTCAACCGTGGCAATCCTCGGACCAAATTGAGTTTACTCAAGCGAGACAAAAGGTCAAAGCTCAAGTGACCCAACTTCCTATGCCACTTCCACAACTCACTCGAAGAACCAGCCAAAAAGCAACGAGCCACACCAGAAGACTGAGAGAAATCCGCTCGGAACACTTGACCCTCGGGAACGAGTATGCAAACTAGGTCCCCTCGAGAATCTAAAATCCGAGAACCACCAGGCCGAAACAACACCTCAAAACCCTCATCCAAAAGCTGGGAAACAGAAAGCAAATTGAATCCGAGCGATTGAACAAGAGCAACACGCCTGAGAGTGACTTTGTCACTGATCCTTATCTCACCTTCTGAAAGCACACGCCCTCGCCCATTGTCCCCAAAGGTGATGTATGTCTTGGACACCACCGGGACAAGACTTGAGAACCACCCCTTGTCTCCGGTCATATGCCTCGATCAACCGGAGTCAATCAACCAAACGTTCCTCAAGTCCTCCACCTGAAATTCAAAAATGAGCATGTGAGCGAACAAACGACTCAACACTGGGGTTAGTACCAAAAGAGTAAAACCAGTGCCAAGCCATTTGCTCCAAAGAGGGGTTAGCACAATCCAAAGCATCACGCCTACCAAAGCTACCTCCACGAGAACCACCACTACGGAACCACCCCTGCCTCGCTGGAGGAGAATGAAGACCACGAAAGGGAGACCGTGGACCGTTCCTCCTCTCCATCTCAAAGCTACGACTCCTCCCACCCTCGTATTGAGCACAAGGTGGAGAACGTCTAGCAAACTGACCACCTGCAGACCTTCCATACCAACCACCAGAACCACGACCTCCTGAACCAAACCGAGCATCCTCACGAGCATGGAAACCGAACTGTTGTCTGCCCAGACCAGCACCGGTCTGACCGGTGGAGTGCACCGGTCTGACCGGTGATGCTCGGCCAGCAGCACCACCTGCCACCTTTCGATCTCCCCAAGCCGGAACCGTCCTCACAATCGCCTTGGCCCTGGGCATCTGCATACGAGGCTCAGGTACACCATTTGAGGGGCGGTACCTATCCTCGTTAGCCCACTCCTTGGCCATTCTCTCCTCACGCCTCCTCTTGAAGCAAAACTCATGCTTGTGACCATCTCTACCACAATACCCACAATGGAACTTCAAGGGCTGTGGCTTAGGCTTAGGCTTGGGTTGGGTTGGGGCTGCTCACTCGGTTTCTCCCCTTTCTTCTCTCCATCCTCACCTCCCTTCGGGCTCACAAACTTCACCGGTTTTTGGAAATCATTTGTTGGGTGAGGGAATATGGGTGGATCTGGAGTTGTGTCAAGTTTGTTTCTGAGATGGTTAGGCTTGGGCTCAAACTTGTTCTTGTGTGTGTTTGGTGGTGGGATCTCTCCAACTCTCTCAACTCCCTCACCACTGTTCTCTCCAAGCTTGTCAGCCCCAAGTGCCTGACCATCATAGCGTTTGAAAGCCGCTATCATGATACCAAGCTGAGGCTCCTGACCCGACAACCAACTCATACACTTCCTCAGCTCATCATTTTCATCCTACAAGTGATCAACGTAATGTGCAAGCTCCAAATTCTTAACCGCATGCAATTCACAAGTAGAGCAAGAAGTGGGAATAGGTTCTTTCAACTCAGCCTCAAGCGAAACAGTGTAAGCATGCATCTCATCAATCTTTCCATGCAAAACAGGGCAAGAAGTGCAAGCACCTAGCAAAGCAGGTCTAGACTTAAGCTCAGCCACTTCAACCCAAAGCACATCTAGTTCATCACAAGTAGAAGCATGCTTGTCCTTGAGACTAGTAAGATCAGCTAGGTACACAGAGTAGTCAACATAGTCAACATCATCAGAAACCACAGGAGAAGCCTTAAGCGAATCAATCTCAAGCTTAGCATCTAGGTTCTGGGTTTCTAGCTCAGCCACACTGTTCCTAGCATCTTCTAGTGAGGCCCTAAGCTCTTTCCTCATCTTCTTGGCCTCCCTAAGCATGTCATCACGGTTATCAAGCAACTTGCCAAGACGCTCGTTCTCCTCACGCAAGAAGGGAAGCTCGTCACGTACCTCATCCTCGGAGTTAGAATCCGAGTCGCTCTGGTGACTCTTCTTGCTGCCGGAGCTGCGTGCCATGCCGCAGAAGCCATCTCCCGCGAAGCAGCTCAACCTGCTCAAGTTCATGGACGTCTTCTTGTTCTTGCGCCGATCACCTTCATCTTCACTGCTACTTGAGCTCGAGGAAGAGTAGGCGGAGCTAGAGTCGACGTCGCTCGCTCCGACCATCGCTCGGGCCTTCCTGCCGCGACCGTCCTTCTTCCTCGATCGTCGGTCGTCCTTGTGCTTGTTCTTGTGCTTGTGATCGCGCCTTGATCGGTACTTGCCGTCCTTGCTCGACCGGTGCTTGTAGCCGTCCTTGTTCTCCATCTTCTCTGGACAGTCGGCGACGAAGTGTCCTGGCTTGCCGCACTGGAAGCATGTCCGTGTCGTCGTCCTCGTGTACACTCAGTTCTCGTGCAGCCTCTCGAACCGCCTGGTCAGTAGCGCCAGCTCGTCCTCTCCAAGCACGTCGAACTCCTCGTCTGGCAAAGACATCAAAGAGGACAAAGCAAACATCCTAGAGGATGGGTTAGCGTTAGACTTAGCACCTAAGCCACCGACAAGAGCAAGACTATGAGAGTCAGTCGGGCTCTCGAGACGGGCTGTCAAACCACGATCAACCTCAGCTGACTTGAGCTTAGAGAACAGCTCGTTCACCGTCAGCGTGGCATACTTCTCGGACTCAAGGATGGCCTCAACCTTCCCATCCCATACGGTACGATCCAGCGTGTGCAAGAGCTTCATAGCTCTATCATGGTCATCGTACGGGAGGACGTCCACATTGGCCCTCATGTTGTTCACCACCACCGTGAACCGCTGGAACAAGGCATCAATCGACTCACCGGGCAGATGAGTGAAGTTCTCGTACTCTCTCCGGTAGGTCGCATACAACCGTGCCTGAACCTCAGCATTTCCAGCATGAGCATTCTTCAGCTCCAACCAAATCCTACAAGCTAGGTCCTCTGTCTGAACCTGATCGAATTCGGATTGACACAGAGCACGAAACAAGTAGTCGACCGCCTTATTGTTGGCGTCGTGCATGTCCCTCGATCCAGGAGCTAGGAACTTAATTGGATGAACATAAGCTGCGTTCACCGTAACATCCCAAAGGATCTGACCCTTTCCGCGGAGGAACGCCGCCATCCGCCACTGCCACATCTGGTAGCTCTTCCCATCGAAGTGCGGAGGACCCGAACCTCGTTCCTGGTATGCCATCTTTGGATCTTAGACTGGTTAGAGTCAATAAAGACTCGAACCGGCCCTGATACAACTTGAAGGACCGAACTGGCGACCAGAGAGGGGGGGAGTGAATGGGAGCCGATAAAAATTCTTCTCGAAGGAGATGGCTACTCCAACAAGATGAACGCGGCAACCAAGCACGTCTCCGACTCAACTACCCAAGTTAGCCAAGACCATGTAGCCACTGGAGTGCTACTGGTCCTAGGAACCAACACACACCTTCTGAACCAAAACACACCAACATGCACAGCGGAAACTGCACGGCTTGCTGCCTGTGCTACACCGGTCAGACCGGTGACACCAGTCAGACCGGTGGACAGCGCCGGTCAGGCCGGTGGCTACAGCAACCGCACAGAAACGTTCCAGGAAGCCTCAGTGACTTCTCTAGGCTTTGGAAAAAAAACACCTCCAAAAACACAACCTGCACGGAAAGAAAAACCTACACAAAACCTAGCAAAACAACTCCAAACAAGCCAAGAACTGACCTACAGCACCACGGGCCAAAACCACACGAACTAGGAAACTCACCCGAGACAAATCCCACAAAGGGCTCGCACCGGTCAGACCGGTCAAGAGCACCAGTCAGACCGGTCGCGCCTGGGCAGCTCGGGATGAACAGGAGCCCGCGGGTCAACTCCCCCAAATCCAAACCTTGATCTCCCGATTCGCTCCACGGTTTCGCACAAGACTTTGGGGATAGTAGGAACACCTCATGGGCACTCCATAGCCAAGATTTTGTCCACCAAAACTTGCTAGAACGAGAGGAATCGAAGGATTTCCGCCAAGAACACCACAAACCCTAGGACCAAGAAAACCCAAAATTGAGCCCCTTTACTCACGGATTTGGGAGGGGAATCAAAGAGAAAAGAACCACGAAGGGTTCATGCATACATCCCCCACCAAATCCCAAAGAGAAAGGTCTCAAAACCGCCACAAGAAAATCGCCAAGAAAAGGCTCCGAAAATCACCAAAAAGGAAAACGGGAGGAACACAACCTAGCCTTGGGGAACCATGCCGAATCATTTATACGTACCACAAAGGTTCATACAAGGTCTAGCTTCCGCCCGATCATCCTTCCCTCTCACAAGATCTCACCATGAAGCTCTCAAGCTAGTCCTAGAAATTCCAAAGGAAAAATGGAAGAGGAAACTAGCAAAACAAATGAGCTAGGGTTCCAAGAGATGGCTGCCATCCTCTCACCACTTGGGTTATATGGAGGCAACCGAAAGACTAAACTACACTTACTAGAAAACTAGGGATACATGCCCCTCAAGGGCGAATTTGGAAGTCTTCAGATTTTCACCATCGGACGGATGCCCGGCGACCGCACCCTGCGTAGCCTCGACGCAAGCCATGCGATCTCGACGCGTGTCCTCCGCTTCGAAGTCTCCGGACTGCGTCGTCGCACACCGGTCAGACCGGTGTCCTCCACCGGTCCGACCGGTCCCCACCGGTCAGACCGGTCCAGTGCTGCTACCTCCGGTCTTCGGTCTTGGCTTTGTGGATCAACCAAGGAACCCAGTGGTTTTCTGGTGAACCACTGGAAACCCCGCGAACTCGGTGTAGCCTCCGCCAATCACCACTCATGACTCGGTCCCACGTAGTCCCGGCTCGATCTTGGTTTTGTGGCTCAACCAAGGAACCGTCCACGACTTCATCTTGCCGTTCTCGCCACCATGCGGCCCACACTTGACCCCACTGGCCACCGGGTCCCTCGAGCCAAGCCTACTTGTCTTCTCCACACCTGGAGGCCTACCCGGCAACGACCTTTCGCGCTTGCTCTTCACCTGCACCAACACCAGTCAAGTCGCAACCTGCACCTGCAATACTTAGCCAAGAATCAGTCCACACAACGTTGTCAATCACTCATCACACCAGGAAGCGACCATCCACCGGTCCTTGAACCTCACAGGTCCTCATACAGCATCGATAAAGACCCCAGCCATAATGGTTACCTCAGCAGCTATATCAGTTTTCTTCCTGAACCGACGAGTTGGAGTCTTGTTGATTGGGACCTTGCTATCCAGAGTTTTCCTCTTGGAAGTAGACGGAGCTGGACCACTTGGGATTGAAGAAACTGGCAGAGCTGGACCACTCATGGCAGAGGAGATTGGAGGAGCATTATAACCAATATATGGACAGATTTGAGGACGGAAATAACCAATTGGCTTGTTACTCTTACTTACGGCTGACGGGTCCTCCAGGTGTGCCTGTAGCATGCTCAGCTGATAAACTAGTGGATACTTGATGGAGAAGATTGTAGACTGCCCCCAACAGGTATTTACCAAGAGGAATTTCAGATCCCGGGCCAGACATTCAGCCACAATCTTGAAATTGGAGGTGGGGCCGACAGACTTGCCACAAAATATGAATGTCTCTAACCACTGTTGGTATTTCTTAACCTCGATGCTAAGTTATGGGTTCCTAGCAACGATGCCAGAAATAACCAGATGGTAATCCTAACGAATACAAGAGTCCGCAAGCGCACGGAAGTACCATTGTAGCATTTCCCCAAAGGAGTATTCCAAAGGGTATCGAATCCAAGGAAGGCTGGGCGGATTAACAGGTTCAACTCTATTGCAAGGAGTATAAATCATAGACGGGAACGAACCAGACACTCAAGTACAGGGGTGCGATATGATAGATAAGATAGTAGTGTGAACACACAAACACACTCTCTCTAAAGATCCTAGGCTTAGGGGGCAACATACGAGTTAGTTCTAGGTTCTAAGGTACTAAACATGCAAAGTTAGTCAGACGAGTTAGACACACACTAGCATCGCATGATTGCTGGCTCAACCACCTAGGTACAAACGGGGAGCTAACCTCCCGCGTCGCTTACGCACGACTCCGGTTGTTAGACTTTAGAGACCTACAGCGTATCCGAACGTGGGGGGTTCCAGAAGGGTCCAACGGCTATCACCACCGCAGCCTACCCCAAGACAAACCGTGGGATACACTCATAAGCAACGTAGCTACGCAATCCAAGCACCACGCTTACGTTGTTAGCAGGACCCTGACCGGCCCGGGCTATTGTGACCCAGGTCAGAGCCGCCAGATAAACCGGCCAATTACACCGAGTACCATAGCTTGAGCACAAACTTCATACAACACGAACATGGGATCTAACTAGATCAAACTAGGCTAAGTACACAAATGGATTTGTGCTTTCCTATGTCTATTCAACAAGATCAAAGGGTCGTGTTCGTGATGAACATGAGCCTCTAACTTATGAACAAACACCGAAAACATGTATAAGTCACTCGTCAACTGGATCGAAAAGCCTTGTTCATCAAGAACGGGAGCCTCTAAATGATGAACGAGCGAAGAACGCATGAACAAATCACCCATGTATACAAGCACAACTTTATATGAAATAGCTGAATAACTGAAGTAGATCAAAGTCATACAATAAAATAAAGATACAAGAGGACTCATACCTAGATCCCAAAGTAGACTTGGAACCTGAAGTAGAACTACTCTAGCCTACCTCCTAGCCTTAGAAACCAAAAGTGAGAGAGGAGGAGTAAGGTGTGTTGGTAAGAAATGAACCCCCTCCCCTTCTATTTATAGGCCAGAGCACCGGCGCAAGGAGTGAAACACCCCGGGGTTGGCCTCTAGGACCAATGGACAAGCACCACGTGGAGGCCCTGGATCAACCGACCCAAGGTCGGTTCAGCCGATCCTAGGGTCGGCCGACCCCAGGTGGGCCCTACTCGGGGTGTGCTTCCTCGGGGTGGCTGTCCTGTGGGCCCTTAAGTCGGTCCCCGGTGTACACATGTTCTTGAGGCAGTTTAGGCGCTCTGGTGGGCCTATGGATCCATGTGAAGTCCACGTGTCACGCTCTGATTCGTCGGGGCTTGCCTCCCTTGGATTGGTGACATGGCATGCATGTGTGGCACCTGAGGTGGCTTAGCTTGCATGCATGGCACCTGAGGTGGCAGCCACTCCTTGAGGTGACGTGGCATGAATCATAGAAGGTGAGTTTGCCACTTCTTTTTTTCTTATTTTCCTGCAATCACATAATCTCCAAGGACAAGTGGAACTACATTATTCTTAACTCAAATGCGTGTAAGAAATGCCTCTTGCTCCTTTATTCATGAGTAAATTGACGGCTAAAGCAGGCACTTAACAGCCGTCAACAACTCCCCCAAGCTAGCCTCTTGCTCGTCCCGAGCAAGATACTTAGGACTTAGGTTGGTCGATCAGGAGTTGCTACGATGTTGTATTCCTAGTTTATGACAAGCATACGACTAGGTACTCTATCAAGGATTGAATGAGTTGGCATTGATCTTACCTTATGCTTGGTTGCTTATGGGGCTTGTAGTTTCACCTGCCTTGGGCGGTTGAAAGATAGAACGGTTGTATAGAAACTACTAATCACAAGTACCTTGATCAGTTGTCAATCCGGAGGTTTCGCTAATTTTTATAAAGAAATCAAAGTTCCTCGAATGATACTCTCGGATCGCTCAGTGTGTATGATTCCTCACCAAGGCATTAAGTTGCCTTCTTTCTCCACCTACTTCTAATATGCTGATATGTGGAGCTGTAGGTAGAGAAAACATGTGGCATACCCACTTCTCATATATTGTCAAGTCGAAAAGCGGATCCTTGGGAGCAACAAGTCATACAGCCTGATCAATATGTGCATGTGTGTGTATATGGTGGATGGATAAAGAACTCCTTTTTGTATATGATTCTCTCTTCTCCTTTTGAAATTTTTGAGACTTGGGCAATGTCTCTTTATTCTTTCTCTTTCTTTTTCTTCCCCTTTTTTTTATATTTATGCTCCTGAGCATGTGCTGCTTCTTTTTTTTCTCGCATAGCCCATAGTCCTTGCTGAATATTTTTGGAGAGAGAGTAATCATGAAGCAATGTGCGAAGCTTTATTTGGGGGATGGATGAAATGATGGGTGCCAACTTCCAGTGTAGAAGTTTAACATATAGTGGTTGTGTACGTGATCTTGATCATGGGAGCATGACAAGTTTCTCGCCGAGGGTCACACCAATTCGACAAGACTCAATGAAGAAAACAAGCAGCATATATGGAGGCTAACAACAGCTAGGATCTACATATGGCTTTGGATAGGAATTTCTCATCATTGAGGAACTTATCATTTTATCGTTTTTCAAAAGAAAACTCCGGATATCAACATCACTTAGCACAAGCTCATAGCAACCCTATTATACCATATCATACCTCACAACAGCCTAGGCAAAGGTCATGCTTTTTGCTACCCACAAGTTTCAAGCTAAGGTTTGATCATACAAGCCAACAAACTCAAAACTAAGATAGGATACTAAGCTGTAAGCAAGGCATACAAAAGGAATAAACAGAGCAACTATTCATCATTTCGACCATGAAGGATAGAAAGCATTCTTACCTATTTTCTTGAGAAGGTCCGGGTTGAACTCCTTGGTGTTGGCGAAGACTCGGTCCTTGATGAGAGCGTAGGCTTATCTCTCGCGATCACTCCTCAAGTCGATGAAGGTGGCGTCGACGGCGTACACTTCTTCAGCTTGTGGCGTGGGTAGCTCTTCTTCTCCTTCCTCTTCACGGTCGGTCGACATTAGGCTTGGTGCAGCTTCGGAATGACGAGACGAGCTCCCCCCGTCACGTGAACGGCGTGAGCGAGTCAACTTCCGGAATGCGCCGGAGGCCCAACTCATCTTGCACAACGATCGGACAACACGAGCAACTCGGTGATGGGTTAGTGAACCTGAATGAAATTCTTACCGAGTTTGCTCCACCAATAATCAATACTTCAGCAGCACTTAGAGAGAATACTTGGCACCTTAATCTCGAGCAAAAAATCCACGAAAACCAGAGAGCAAGAACAAGAGAGGGAGAGAGTGTTGCAATGGGTGAAGACACCCCTCAAACCCCCTGGTATTTATAGGCAATGAAGCCGGGCACCGAGACATGGGCCGTGTGTAACGACTAGGAGCCGTTGGAGGAAGGAGGGCTGGGTTAGCCGTTAGGCTGGGTCGGCCGACCTGTGGGGTCGGCCGAACCCACCTCGGGTCCGTCCGCCTCCAGCTTTTTGCAATGGTTCTCTAACGGTCACTTGGGGGCCTGCCTAGGTGTCCCGGTCCAAATTTGCCCAAAAACTTGCTCAAATGAATTTTTAGGGATTTTCCAAATCAAAATTTTATTTTCAGAATTTTTATTGAAAAAGGGAATTTTGGCTAGAAGAATTCTAGCATGCAAATGCAAGAGTGGAAAATTTAAATATGCATTGGGAAAAATTAAATTAAAATTTGAAAAGGGAAATATGAGATAACTACCAATTTTACCTTTTGGTGAAAGGACTCATCTTTTTAAGTCCGAGAGCGGGACTTTTCACGGTGATTAGTTCCACTCGTCACCCCACTCCTGAGAAGTAGAGGGGTGCGATCTCTGTACCTGCCGCCACACCTTTCGTGCCTTCCTTAATTTTCTTGGTGTCGTCAGAGGTTGTGTGAGCTAGGGTTGTGGCTCCGTCCATCCCCAGGTTTGCTCATCATTTCCTTGCACTGAATAGCATTGCTCTTCTGTTGGTCGAAATCGGAACATCAAGTTCTTTTTCCCAATGCGGAAACGGATGGTCCCATTTTCCACATTGATCCTGGCCCGAGCATCACTTAGGAACGGCCTCCCAAGAATGAGTGGTATTTCCGCATCATCTTGCATATCAAGGACCACGAAATCCGTGAAGATGCAAGAACCTTGCACAAATACCAGTAAACTCTCCACAATCCCCTCCGGATACCAGATCGATGCATCAGCAAGTTGAACTGTCCTCGAGGTTGGGGTAAGAGCAGGATATCCCAATCTTTCAAACATAGCCTTGGACATGAGGTTGACACTCATGCCAAGATCACAGAGAGCATTCCTAATTTTCTGGTAGTATATAGTGCAAGTGCTAGCCGGATAACCAGGATCTTTCCTGTGCACAATTGTTGAAGATTCCCGTGGATCAAGAACCTGCTGTATGGGTCTCCCTGCATAGTCAGCAGCTCGTGCCCTCCTAGATGGCTTACCCCATCTGGTGGACACGGCACAAACATTCTCACAAGAAGACACGGGTTGCCCCGGAATCTTCCCGTCTTCAGCAGAGGGAACCAAAGCAGCTAAATCAGCCAACTGGGTTTCTATCATTTTGTTAAAGCTCAGCTGGTTCTTAAGAGCAGAAGAAAGGCTATCGATTTTAGCGTTGAGGCTTTCTAAAGCCTTATCATAGGCAGCTGTTTTCTTGTTAAAACCATCATTGATCTTAGCTTGCCCAAAAACCAGATCTTTCAGGGAAGGTTGGCTGGGATTGTAACTATTACCTTGATTACCTCCCTGATAGTAAGGGCGTGATTGATTCCACGTTTGACCTCCTTGTGGACGATAACCACCGTTGTTGCCATTCATGTACATCACATCCTCCTGGGTAGCAGGGCAGTAATTCCCTGAATGCCCAGTGTCACCACAGACTTCGCAGGTCATGCGAGCATCCATAGCTTGAGTAGTGATGGCCATGGCAGCCTTCTCACTGGTCAGAGCATCCATCCTCTTCATGAGTAGGTCCATCTTGGCGTGCAGCATATCCGCTTCCTTGACGGTATGTGTACCCCTTTGTCGTGGCTGGAGTCGATCATCACTCCACCCTTGGTTGGAGACCATCTTCTCAATAAGTTTGGTTGCTTCAGCGATACCTCCTAGCCTTAGAAACCAAAAGTGAGAGAGGAGGAGTAAGGTGTGTTGGTAAGAAATGAACCCCCTCCCCTTCTATTTATAGGCCAGAGCACCAGTGCAAGAAGGAGTGAAACACCCCGGGGTTGGCCTCTAGGACCAATGGACAAGCACCACGTGGAGGCCCTGGATCAACCGACCCAAGGTCGGTTCGGCCGATCCTAGGGTCGGCTGACCCCAGGTGGGCCCCACTCGGGGTGTGCTTCCTCGGGGTGGCTGTCCTGTGGGCCCTTAAGTCGGTCCCCGGTGTACACGTGTTCTTGAGGCAGTATAGGCGCTCTGGTGGGCCCATGGATCCATGTGAAGTCCACGTGTCACGCTCTGATTCGTCGGGGCTTGCCTCCCTTGGATTAGTGACATGGCATGCATGCGTGGCACCTGAGGTGGCTTAGCTTGCATGCATGGCACCTGAGGTGGTAGCCACTCCTTGAGGTGATGTGGCATGAATCATAGAAGGTGAGTTTGCCACTTCTTTTATGCTTATTTTCATGCAATCACATAATCTCCAAGGACAAGTGGAACTACATTATTCTTAACTGAAATGCGTGTAAGAAATGCCTCTTGCTCCTTCATTCATGAGTAAATTGACGGCTAAAGCAGGCACTTAACAGCCGTCAACAACCACATGTTGAGGAAAGCGACATTTTCTCTAAGGGTAACAATTCCTATCTTCATATGCTTAGTGATATACCTTGTCCAACCATGAACACGTTTTGTCTTTAAAATATTAGAACACTTCTCATGTCGGTGACCAAAAAGAGTATCTGAAGAAGAAATGTACAGCCCTGTGAGCATGAGCACGTCGGCCAGTGTGGGTGTTATCAGACCATGACCAAATAGGAAAGCATTCGAGGCATCTAACCAAAAATAAGATGCAGCTATAAGCAGAGACGTGTTTCGAGACATATCAGACAATGATAAGGTGATACATTGGCCGATGCGGTACTTGTCCCAATCACCCTTGTGACTCTGAGCGACCCTCAAGTACCAATCTTTCCAGCCTTTGGTATAACCCGTCCAAGTTCTAAAAGTGTCGAACCAATCGGCCAAATTCATAAAAGCATGTTTGAAAGGAATTCTACCAGTCTCAAGGTTGATCATCTCTGAGGGATCAGGATCACCCATTGGACCAAGAAAGATAAGGCCAAGCCAAGCTTGTCACTAACTGGAATGGTGGTATTATTTCTAAGATCCTGCTGGAGAAATTCGAAATCTAAGATTCGAAAATGAACAACGGCCCTGAAATCGACGGAAGGAAGAAAGGGGTCTATGTAGATACCTTAGGGATCGGAGAAAGGGTCGCCACCGGAGCAGCTGCAAGAGTTGTTTAGTGAGGACCGCCGACATAGCTTGAAGAAGCCATGAATCAGCGGAGGGGATCTGCCGAAGCTCGAGTTCGTCGCTGTGAGGGCCGCTTGAAACTTGGGGGACTATTGAAAGACGGTGGATTTGGACGAAGCCGACCCTGGGAGGTTATATTTATAAGTTGGCCCCTTGAAGATTTGGGAAACAGATACGATGGTCTCTTGCGAATCGGAGGAGGATACCAGATTCAAGTGAACTTTGGAGAAACAAATATTTACTCCAAAACAGGGGGCATGTGTTGACACCGTTTTTTGGCATGTGTCAAAAGATAAGATGAAAAGGCGCGACGGAACCCGTAAGGCCCCGATTTGAGTAAAACAGGGTAAGCGGCTTATTTTAGGCAGCTGATAGAAGCCAACCGATAGAAGGCAGCCGATGGTCAAAAGAATAGAATCGACCGATCAGAGGAAGAAGCGGCAAGTAAAAATATGCCAAGGAAGGCACGGCGGAGGTGGGTCGATGTCCTAATCGACACCGGGTGCGAAGTTTAGGAAAGAGTCTGACTCTTGCATGAGTTAGTTTATTTATAGTAGTTTATTTTTCTTTAGATGCAAGTAAACATTGTCGTAACTGACTAGGAGTCTGGTTTGTTCCAAGATATAAAGATATAAATAGCGACCCTACGTGGTGGAAAAAAGGGTACACACCATAATCAAACGAACCTTACACCTCCGGGCAAACTCTTTACAATTTAAGCATCTACTTTCTGCGATTTACTTTTCTGTGACATCTCCACTGCATTTTTTTCTTTTCCAACGTCATTCTTCAAGTTCGTCGGGTGTTGACGCGAAAATAGGACGTCACCTCTGCGCGCAGCACACGTGACTCCCCGGTCTGTTGCGAGGCGTGCCAGCCAATCTGACCTATTGATTGACAATGGAAAAAATATTATGGATCGGCTAGAGAACCGATGGCCTCTTATTGACACGTGTACCAGCCAATCGGCCGATACAGAGAAGCGGGTTCGGCCGGCTTGAGAGCGACCTAGGCGCTGCTAAGTAGATAGATCGGCTGGATCGGCCGATCGTGACGTCAGCACTCGAACAGGTCGGAATCAGCTGTAGTGTTAGGAGCCGATAGGATCTAGATCGAGTGGGGTAAATTGGTGATAAAAGCTAAAACCACAAGAATTGGTACAAAAACTTGCAGAACTAGCTAATATCGGTAAGGGGTGAATAAAGAACTAGACGAAAACTCAGCGATGCGCCCAGAGGTTAAAGCCTAGGGTTATTCAGTAAAACGGTACTCACAAGCTTGCCGGAGATCGATCGATGCAGCCCGACGAACTTGAAGAACGGCGTTGTAGAAAAGAGAAAAAACGCAATGGTGAAGTCGCTGAAAAGTAGATGCTGTAAAGTAGATGTTGTAAATTGTAAAGGGTTTGCCCGAAGGCGGTTTGTTTGATAATGGTGTGTACACTTTTTTCCGACCACGCAGGGTCGCTATTTATGTCCTGAGGACAACCCGACTCCTAGCCGATCACGGCACTGTTTACTTGCATCTAAAGAAAACAAATACTACTAAAAATAGAAAAAGACTCACGCAGGAGTCAAACTCTCCTAAAATTGACTCTTGACCCGTTGTCAAACATAGATTGACCCGCCTCTACAGTGCTTTCCTTCTGGCGTATCCCCTTGATTACCGCCATCTTTCTTTCCATCGGCTGATTCTCAGGTTGACCCTCGGCCGATCAGTTGACTTCGCCAGTCCGTCGATAGAATTGGACTTCTTTGACCATCGGTGATTTCTGCTGACTGACTTTCTTTCTCTTTAATCGGCCGATTGCGCTGTCTTCTCATCGGCTGCTTCTCCTTATCCCTTTTGACCTGTTTTTCCAAAAAACGGTGTCCACACATGCACCCCAGTTTCGGAGTAAATAATCTTTTGCTCTGAAATTTCCTCGAATCCGGTATCCTCTTTGATTCGAAGTTGGCTGAAGAATCCGAACAAATCTTTTAGGGGCCATAAATACAACTACCTCAACTCTCTTTTCTCCTGAATCTCGTCGTTTCAACAACTCAAGCTCCCAAGCAACAAACCCTAAGTTCCTAGAGTTCTTGCTGATTCATGGCGTCCTCAAGCTCCGCTGGAGGTCATCATCCTTCTCCTGTGCCCCCGAAGGCATCTCTTTCTTCAGTTCCCCTGGTATTTCCTTGTCTTCTCGCTCTTGTTTGCACTTTAATGCTGTCGCCCTGCTTTGTCTGAAGTCTAGATTTTATTTATTTCTTCAGGAACTTAGATCTAATCTTACCATCCCTATTGGGGATAAGCCCGGGCTCGCTTTCCTTGGACCAATGGGTGATGTTGATCCAACTGAGCTGATTAACTTTGAAACCGGTCGTATTCCTTTCAAACATGCTTCTCTGGATTTGGTCAATTGGGATGGCTGTTTTAGGTCTTGGACAAGGTATGCCAAAGGGTGGCGAAATTGGTACCGTAGGGTATCTGCCAAGAACAGGGGTTTCTGGGAGAAGTATAAAATCAGTCAATGCATCAGCCTGTCTTTATCTCATATGTCCCGGAATGAATCTCTTTTAATAGCTGCTTCTTATTTTTGGTCTGACGCACTCAATGCCTTCTTATTTGGTCATGGAATGATGACTCCGACTTTGGCTGATGTTCTTCTGTTAACCGGTTTGGACATTTCTTCTTTGGATGTCCTTTTTAGCTTCCGTGACGTCAAACCCTCCCATCGTTTGAAAGCTAAAAATGTGGGTGGCTGGACTGGATATATTACCGAGCACATGAAGGATGGCACCGTTAGTGATAGAGAACATGTAGCTTTTCTGAACATGTGGCTTGAAAAAATTGTCTTCTGTGGTAAATCCTTTGGCCCCACCTCCAACTATCAGATTGTAGCTGAGCGGCTGGCTCTTGGCTCCTCCATCCCTCTTGGCAAATACCTTTTGGGGGCAGTGTACAATCTCCTCCATCAAGTGGCATTTAGTTTGTCAACCAATTCCCCCATAGGTACTCCGGGAGGTCCTTCGTGGTTTATCAACATGTGGTTGAACCTTCACCTTCGAGATAGATTGGAGCAGAATATTTTTGATATGCCCTTTCCGGGTGATTAGCCAGATGGCATTCCGATTGTAAAACGCCGATGTATGAACTTTGGAGAAGCAGTCTCTGCATTCCCAGGACATAAGAAGACTCCATCCCGTATAGCAGAACATTTCAGGAGCTTCTATCTTGGTTTCACTCCAGGATCCATCATCTGGTTTGCATACAGGGATGATGACACCAATTTTGAGACCACATTCAGCTTTGATGACATCCACAGAGATGATGAAAACAGGATTGCTTTTGTGGAGATGATCAAACCAGGGCTTCTTCCCTCTTGTGTCTTTGGAAAAGATCAATCGGCCACTTATGAATTTTATAATCCTTCAGTGTGTGCTCGTCAGCTGGGGTTTGGTCAGTTGCCGATTGGCCTTTACTTTTCTGATTTGATTAAACCACGGGAGATTATTCCTAGTGGTACTCATTATCAGCATCTCTTGGACTGGGTTCCTGATTCTGCCACCATCGATCTTGATTCCTGGAAGTTTTTCAGCTTTTCTTCTCCTCTTTTCAATATCTGGTGGGTGAAATGGTGTGATCATCTCTTTTGTGTGTCCCCGAGACTCTATTGTGAGAAGCTGGATCCTGCATATAATGCATCGGCTGATGAGGTACTTTCTGTTTGATTATTTCATACACTTATCTTATTGTGCTCTAACTGTTGCTTCCTCTTTTCAGCCTGAAACCACCGAGCCTCCTGCTACCAGTAGAAGTGGCAAGACGATTCATTATTGGCCACCAAGACGAGTGCCATACATCGGCTATAAGGCTCCCTCAATCTCTTCAGTCATGCAGGGCCCCAAGACCAATCTTACTCCAGATAATCTACCTCTATCGACCCTCAAGAGGAAAGATGTGCCCAGAAAAGTTCTTTCCCGTAGAACAAAGAAGAAGATTGACACCGCGGTCGTTAGCATCCCTGATATGGCTGGAGCATTGGCGGGTGCTTTTGAGGTACTGGCTCTCTTTAGTTTTTCTTTTTCCTTTCGTACCTTAACCTGATTATCTTTGTTTTTTGTTTAGTCCTCGGGTTTGATAGGTCAGTCAGTACAGAATAGTATCACTGGTTCTGATCAAGGTTCAATATTAGAGCCAATTCAAGAAATTCCAGCCGATGATACCTTGGTTGAGCCATCTGAGCAACTTGAACCAAACCAAGTCGTAGAAGATCAAACCCAGAATCCAACTGCTTCTCAGACTGAGAAATCTCCAATAGAGGTAACAAAAAAATCTTCACTTATTCCTGACTTGTTGTCTATTTTTTTGAATTTTTGTTCCTTTGTTTAGGATGTTGATGATAGATTGGTTGAAACTCAAGATGTGCCTCTGGATGATCCTCAACCATTGATTGGTAATCAACCTCAATCACCGATCATTGAAATCCCTGAACCAGAATCAGCTGAAAATCCGATTGTTGAAGCGCAGACGACTCCTTCTGTACAGGTAAACTCCTTGATCTTCTCAGATTTTCCTCAATTCCTTTGCTGACTTTTGCTCCCTCTACAGGTTCCACTAACCTCGCCTCTTGTCGTTCAGGGTGTATCGGCAGCTGCTCTCCCAGATGATGTGAAAGCTAAGCTAATCGAGGTACTTCCATTGCTGAACCAAGACATCGGCCAACTCGTACAAGATGCCGAGCCGATCAGGACTATCTTCAAGCAGATTCAAGGCCAGTTGCCCAGAGATCTCAAGGCGAAGATGCTCCAAGTTACTTTCATTGAAAATCGACAGCTCGTAGTCCAGGAAGCTCAAGATCAGCTGGATGAAAGGAGGCGCCAGGAGCAACTTACTCAGGACAGGGAGAACCTAGACAGCAGTATGGCTGATCTTGATGGCAGGATTGAGATCCTGGCTTCTTCTCGCCCCGACATTGTCAACAGCATTGATCGTCTGAAGAGGCGTCGTGTTGAACTGATGAAAGAGCTCAGTCAGGTTGAGCAAGATTTGGCATCTGAAGAGCAGAAGCTCGCAGATCTTCCAAGCACCATAGCTATTATGCGAGAGCAGAGGGACTCCATCGCACAGCGAGCCCAAGTCTTTCGTGAACAAGAGCAGCCGATTCCTGGTTCGGTCGATGCCGATCGTCAGGAGATAGAAGCGGTCGACCAGCTGCGCCTGGATCTCATTAATGCCCTTCACTTTCTGGGCATAGTTTAATTTTCCTTTGAATATTGTAGCTCTTGAACTGTAACTGGTCTTTACTGGCCAACTTCCAACACTTGGCATTTATTGTCTTGACCGAACGTTCCAATCGGCCTTTATAAGATGCTTAGACCTCTTTTGCCCCTTGAACCGTACTTCTCTTCACGATGGCCTCCTCTTCTTCTTCCTCCTCGGTGAATCAGGTTGGTTTTCTCTTACCCTCTCCATTCTTTGTGATCCTTTCTCTGATGATTCTCCATCTTTCCCTCATTCTCCTAATCATGAAACCGTGGAAAGGATCGTGTCGAGTATCAATGCGTTTGGAGCGAATCAACCAAACCAACCATCCAGGCAAGAACGGGGTCTCCGCATTGTGATTGCAAATGATGAGAAGAGGCTAGAAGTTCTTGAAGCCAGGAGGACTGCTCTTCTCCAGGAATTAGATCGCGTAGGCGAAGAAATAGTCTAGGTTTAGGCAGAGTTAAACAAGGCAAAGAGTCTTCTTTAATCCCTGATGTACTGTCAGCCGATCCAATCAGCTTTTTATGAATAAAATCACTATCCTTTGATTGGCATTGATGGATTTAAATGTATTATTTCTCGATGATGAATTCCCACCCATACTTGTAGGTGCCCTTTTATGATCTGGTTCAACTTTCCTACTATAAAAATGTAGCTTGCTTCTCATGCGGCACCACAATCTTCTGACTATGAACCAGATCAGCTTCCATTAGGAATAAGAGGTAGGCCTCTTCTAGAGTGCTTCCAGGAAAATGCAGTCATCCTCATTCCTTGACAAACTTCTCCCTGAAGTGCTCTTGCATCCAGATGATGCATTGAAGCTTGTCGTTGTTGCTGGAAATGTTGAGAGAGGAGAATCCTGATAGCCTCCTCTTCTGGAGTACAAAGTGGGGCCATTCATTGTTATTCAATCTATATTCAAAGCCAGCCTCTGATTTTTGGGAAACGCATCACTGCATGACTGCCCATTGATCAGCCTAAGGCTTTCACGGGGAAACTGTTCCATCTTTGACTGCATTGGATTCTCTTTATTTTGCCCTTTTCAATTCCATCTTGTAGTTATCTCTTCCGCTACCTAAGCTATAAATAGGCTTGAAGCTCGGCAGAGAAAACTCACACTCATCGGCCATGGTGCGACCAACTCTGATAGATCATAGGCTCTTGTTGTATGATTGTTCCTCTTTCTTCTTCCCCTTTCATAGCTAGAAGAATTCTTGTGAAGTAGTGTAGCGACCCCTCTTCTTCTTTGCCTCCTTTTGAAAAGCCAGGAGGCACTATAGCCAGAAGAATCCTTGTGAAGATCTGGCTTCAGGAGAAGGAACTAGGTAGAGTGTCTTGCTGCACATTTATCAGAGGAGGAGCGTGCCAAAGGAACGGCCATCTTGGTCATCAACTCGGGCTCCTTTCGGCGGAAGATACAGAATCTGGTGAAGATCTTAGTCTCTCGTTTTCTCTTCGCGGTGTTCTTTTATTCATCGATTCAATATCCTCATCACACTGGAGCTAAGACAATGCACCATATGTAATTTCTTGAGAATGCATGTAACCTTCAGACCTGAGTTGAGATAACATCGTTGTAATTCAGAACAGAGGAGATGAAAATGAATTCACTTTGTTCTGAGGGCACCATAACCGAATATATTAATTTCACATCGGTCTTTTACATTTTTTTTGTACTAAAGGCGATTCTTTACAGATATCGGCTACTCTAATAGAAACGATTACATTTGCAATCAGCTATAGCTCGAAAACTCAATCGGCCAATAGGCTCGATATGACAATCGGCTTACACAATTGTTTACATACTTGGGCAATCAATCCATCGGTTGTTGTGACTCTATGCCCAAGCTTTCCTTCAATTAAATGCCATTAAATCTTATCGTCAGAGCTGACTGCTTGAACCGGCTTTAGTCCAAAATCGGACACTTTGAGATATTTGGTATCCCAAGCTTTACCAGATATGCAGCTCACTCGATCATAGGTCCACCCTTGTGCTTCTGTAGCTGCCACTGTTAAGGAGGTTTCTCCTTGGACCATCTCCACTGAATCTCCGATCCAATGGATGATGCATTGGTGCATTGTAGATGGTATGCAGCAGTTGGCATGTATTCAATCCCGACCCAGCAGTAGATTATAAGATCCCCTCCCTTTGATGACAAAGAAAGCGGTTAGAAGGGTCTTACTGCCGACGGTGAGCTCCACGCAGATTGCTCCTTGAGCCGGAGAGACATTGCCTTCAAAGTCCACCAGCATCATGTCCGTTTGGGTCAAATCTTCATCAGACTTCCCAATCTTGCGCAGCATGGTGTATGGCATCAGATTGACTGCTGCTCCTCATCTACTAGCATCCTAGTGACTGGTTTCCCATTGACAAATCCTTTAAGAAACAATGCTTTTAAGTGATGTCTTTTTTCATCTTCTGGCTTCTCAAAGATAGCTTGTGTAGGTTCCAGTGTTAATTGAGCCATCCCGAGTTCTTCATCGGACACATCCGAATCAACTGGAGCCATGAACTCTTTTGGCAGAAGGACAACCATGTTTATATCAGCTTATGGTTTATCATCCTTCCTATCATCGGCCCTAGGCTCGGGGCGCCATACTTTAAACCGAACCTTCTTCTTGTCCAGCACATGTCTCTCTGCTTCTTCTTGCTATTCTAGCTGGCGTAGACGCTGGACTCTCCTTTTCTGGGATTTGGTCAAGCCATCTAGACACCATTGCGAATTAGGCTTCTTGTATGATCGGCTTGACCCTTCATCGTCCAGTTGCAGAGTGCGTCGACGTTCAGGAGCTCGGCACATGATATCCTCATCTGGGACCAGAGAATCGGCCATCTCTTCCAGCTGATCGTTTGACCTTTCGTTGACTCGGCCTCCCAGCCGATCATGAACGCTGGCCTTGCCCCCCAGCCGATCGTAGACGCTGGCTTTGCCCCCCAGCCGTTGATGAACTGGGATCCGTTGATTGCTGAATTCACAGTGGTCCCCAGCTGCAGGCCTTCTGTCGTTGAAGCAAATCCTTTTTGATGATCTGCTATTGTTATAAGCCCCGTTGCACTCTGGACAATTTTCTGCCGTTGGCAGCTTGATTCCTTCTTCCCAATAGTACTTGAAGAACGGACATCTCCAACGTCCCTCGTTACGCCGAGCCCACTCTTCTCTTTCTCTTGCCTTCTCCTGCCGGCGCTGAAACTTGTTGATCAGCATCTGGGACGTGACAGGTCGGCGTGGCTTTAAGTCTTTTTCTTCAAGTAGCAACCCTTTTCCTTTGACATCGGCAGCGGTTGCTTGTACCTTGGGGTCAACAACTCCTTTATTTTGAGCCGATTCGGATGTCAGCAACTTAACACGTGACGTGTCCTTGCTAGACACCTCAACTGTATTAGTTGGGAAGGGGTGCTGATCAATCTTCATCGGCTTTTCAGCTTTGGTAGGGGTTTCAAACTTAAGCCTCCCTTGCTCAATAGCTGATTGGATCTGTTGTCTGAAGATCTTGCAATCATTGGTGTCGTGTGATGTTGCATTGTGCCATTTGCAATACTTCATCCTCTTTAGCTCCTCTGCAGATGGTATGGTATGGAACCGGGAGAGTTTGATCTGTCCTTGCTGAAGCAACAAATCAAATATCTTATCAGCTTTAGTGATATCAAAGCCGAACTTTTCTGGTTCCTTCTTACCAAAGGGGCAGGATATTGTCTTCTTGCCTTTGACCCACTCTGCGAGCCCTATCATGTTATCTTCATCTTCTGAGTCAGAGTAATCTACATAAGATATCTTCTTTTGGAAGTTCTTCCTAGGCTCATAAGATCTCGCGGTTTCTTGACTCATCCGACTAACCAATTGGCTGAGACTCTCGAAGTCATGTGATGCATATTTCTCCCTCAAGATCGGCAAGAGACCTTGGAATGCCAATTCAGCAAGCTGTTTATCTCCCAGATTCAGACTATAGCATTTGTTTCTGACCTCTCTGAATCTCTGAACGAATCCAGCAACTGTTTCATCGTTCCTTTGCTTGAGTCTGGTCAGATCAGTAATCTTCATCTCATGAATGCCAGAGAAGGAATAATTGTGGAACTGCTACTCCAGATCAAACCACTTGATAATGGAGTTAGCTGGCAATGAGGTGAACCATGAGAATGCTGGCCCTGAGAGAGATGAAGAGAACAACCGTATCCTGAGTGCATCAACATTCCCTGCTTCTCCACATTGTATGATGAATCGAGTAATGTGCTCCATTGTGGATGTATCATCCTGTCCAAAGAACTTGGTGAAGTCTGGCACTTTGAATCTTGGAGGGAAAGGTATCTGATCGTAGCCAGATGGATACGGTGTTCTGTACATGTAGGATTGTTGCTTAGGTTTCATCCCATATTGCTTCTGCAACATCTCTGAAAAGTGGTCAATCAATTCCTGCTTCATGTGAGATTTCAACTCAGTAGATACTTATTTGATTTCTTGCATCTCAGGTGAGGGAATCTATGGAGGTTGTTCTTCTAAGGCCCTTGACTGTGGATTTGGTGCCACTGATGTCCTTGCTCCAGAAGAACCCTGTGTATTTGATTGACCTGTCACAGGTGGAATCTGTCCGATCGGCTGACCAGCCGATGGAACTGGCTGATGCAAGTTCAACTGGCCTAAGATAGCCAATTGATTTAGAAGCATCCGTACCGCTTGCATAGGATCCACTTGTTGTTGCGGTGCTGTTGGCTGTCCTGTCATCCCCTGGTTGATCGGCTGCTGAGGCGACGATCTCTTGTGGGCAACTGTATTAGCTGGGGTTAAGACAGGCTGCAATGATGTTGACTGCTGTATTGGGGCAGTCTGCACAGGCATCCCTAGCGTCGGCTGAGGAGCCGGTTTCTGAGGTGGAACAGGAGCCTTTCTTTCCGTTGGTATGACCATATGAGCATGAGCTGGACTGATCTTGACTCTTTCAAAAGCCTTGCTCCCGTGATTGAAGTAGACAAACTGTACTCCTTCCTTGGTCATATGCACAGACTGGAGTACCTCCAAACATAGCTTGATAAGATTGCAGATACTTCACTTCTGGAACTTCCTCAAGCTGAGATTCAAAGAAATTTGAGATATTAGTCTCAAAATGATCACGAGGCAAATCCCATCCTGCAAGTTTTCCGTCCTGATCTCTCATTGTGGGATATCTTTGATGAGGGTTCTGCACTGAGAACGTCTGATCCTGGACGTTGGACTGTGTCGAGTGATTTTGGACGACTGGCATTGTGACAGCAGTGTCTTTAGACATATCTCCAATACTCTGACTCTGAATCGGCTAGGAATCCGATGAAGAATCAGGAGCAGTTGCATTGATCTGTGGAGGTGGTAAAACCCCTACTGTTGAGTCATCAATCGCCAAGGAAGCCGATTGGTCTTTTTGGAACACTGGAGGAGTTCGATTTGGTTGGAAGTATGCAGGTCCCAGGTATCCCCCTTCTGCTCCTTTCTTGAGCGTTTCAGTCAGACAATTCTGGATGGTATTGGCGAGAACTTTAGCTTGATCAATCATTGTGTGATGCATCGCCTTGTTCATCATATCTTGAAGCCCTTCGAGATCGGCTGAGAAGGTTATCTGCTTAGGTGTTGGCAAAGGATTCTTCTTGAAAACTCCACCTTTAGTTTGATTGTATGACGCCAAGCACAGCTCTTCATAATGCTTCATGTGAGCTTCGAACTCAGCCTTGTCTGCATCTTTCAGCTGATCCCTAGTGATTGCCTGAATGTTGCTCTGGTCAACTTCATTACTCTTTGAGTTCTTTGTCATTGTTGACTTTTTCGGGTCCCACTGGGCGTGCCAAAAGTGTGTTGACGCGAAAATAGGATGCCACCTCCGCGCGCAGCACACGTGACTCCCCAGTCTGTAGTGAGGCGTGCTAGCCAATCTGACCTATTGATTGACAATGGAAAAAATATTAGGGATCGCCTAGAGAACCGATGGCCTCTTATTGACACGTGTACCAGCCAATCGGCCGATACGGAGAAGCGGGTTCGGCCGGCTCGAGAGCGACCGAGGCGCTGGTAAGTAGATAGATCGGCTGGATCAGCCGATCGTGACGTCAGCACTCGAACAGGTCAGAATCGGCTGTAGTGTTAGGAGCCGATAGGATCTAGATCGAGTGGGGTAAATTGGTGATAAAAGCTAAAACCACAAGAATTGGTACAAAAACTTGCAGATCTAGCTAATATCGGTAAGGGGTGAATAAAGAACTAGACGAAACCTCAGCGATGCGCCCAGAGGTTAAAACCTAGGGTTATTCGGTAAAATGGTACTCACAAGCTTGCCGGAGATCGATCGATGCAGCCCGACGAACTTGAAGAACGGCGTTGTAGAAAAGAGAAAAAAACGCAATGGCGAAGTCACCGAAAAGTAGATGCTGTAAAGTAGATGCTGTAAATTGTAAAGGGTTTGCCCGGAGGCGGTTTGTTTGATATTGGTGTGTACACTTTTTTCCGACCACGCAGGGTTGCTATTTATGTCCTGAGGACAACCCGACTCCTAGCCGATCACGGTACTGTTTACTTGCATCTAAAGAAAACAAATACTACTAAAAATAGAAAAAGACTCACGCAGGAGTCAAACTCTACTAAAATTGACTCTTGACCCGTTGTCAATCATAGATTGACCCGCCTCTACCGTGCTTTCCTTCTGGCGTATCCCCTTGATTACCGCCTTCTTTCTTTCCATCGGCCGATTCTCAGGTTGACCATCGGCCGATCGGTTGACTTCGCCAGTCCGTCGATAGAATTGGACTTCTTTGACCGTCAGCGATTTCTGCTGACTGCCTTTCTTTCTCTTTAATCGGCCGACTCGCTGTCTTCTCATCGGCTGCTTCTCCTTATCCCTTTTGACCTGTTTTTCCAAAAAATAGTGTCAACATCAGGCTGCATCGATCGACCTCTGGTTAGCTTGTAAGTACTGTTTTACCGAATAAATCCTAAGCTTAAACCTCTAGGCGCACCATTGTGGTTTCGTCTAATTCTTTTATTCACAATTTATCGATATCAGTTAGATCTACAGGTTTTTGTACCAATTCTTATAGTTTTAGCTTTTATCACCAACTTACCCAGCTCGATTCAGACTTCGTCGGCTTTTACTATTCTTATTTTTATCAATCTATTTGAGTAGCTGATCTAGATCTGCCTCGGGTGTTGTCACGTAGCTTACATCATCGAAATCAGCTGACATAGCTGATCTTTTAACATGCTTGCACTTCAGCTGCTTTCGAGCTCGCCGATCCTGCTCTTCCTCGTATTGGGTGATCGATAGATATTTTGGCTTCTGAAGACCCATCGGTTCTCTAGCTGATCTTATAGAATTTAACTATTTTCTCTGTCTTCCTTGTCAATCAACAGGTCAGATTGACTGCCACGCCTCGCACCGTCCAGGGAGTCACGTGTGTCGCCACACGGGGGTCAAGTTCGATTTTCGCGTCAACAACGACAACCGCCAAGCCTGGGACGGCGGCATGGGCAGTTCTACAAGCGGAAAGCACGAGTCAAAACCACAACGAGTCAAAAGCTCGGGAGAGAACTAGAGTGACACTCACCCCCGACGAGTGAGAGCGTGACGAAGCTATGGTGGAGCCTGCAACGACACAGGAGCCTCCCGGCAGGATGCTTCTCGCCGGCCATTGCAAGGAAAGAAGGTGAGAAAAGGCGAAATCTCGCTCTTAGAATCTCTAACGATGGCTCTGTGCAGGCGAAAGAGAACGAAGGAACCACTGGTTAGCCCGCGGGCATTTATAGAGGGACTGGGCAACCATGGCGCACGCCTCCATGAAGACGAAGGGGCACGCCCACTACTTGTCTGCCACGCGTACCTCAACCGCCCGTGCAACCGTGTGAGACAAAAATCATGATGAGTATTGTTTTACCTACTCCTGCTCCCCCCCCCCCCAAATACTTCAATTTTTCCTCCGCGTCGATAAGGAGCTAAAAGATCGACCACCTTAATACCTATTTCAAAGATAGATAATTTTGTATCTAACTCGATAAAGGCATGCGCGGATCCATGAATAGGAAATGTTACACTAGTATCTACAGGACCCAAATTATCAATAGGCTCCCCAAAACGTTAAAAATTCGTCTGAGTAGCTCCACCGATGGAAACACTGAGTGGATCTCCCGTGTCAATCACTTCCATTCCTCTCATCAACCCTCTGTAGCACTCATAGCTACATCTCTAACTTGATTATTTCCTAAGAACTTTTGTACTTCACAAGTCACATTAATTTTCTTATCATCAGTGTCTCGACTCTTTACTATCAAAGCATTATAAATATAAGGCAACTTGCCTAGGGAAAAGTGATATCCGGCGCGGGTCCAATAATTTGATCAATACGCCTAGTGCTTTTTTCTTCAATTGTGAAAACCCTGGGATGAGTAGGATTGCTTCTCATAATTATCGCATAATTATAAAAAGGACTTTGTTGATTTTTTTTATTGTTGAATAATGCCAAATCAAATAAAAATATCCAAAAAATCCAAAACTAAAAAGGAAATGAATTAGTTCAATTGTTCACTTATGGAATGAGTATCTATCTTTCTATCAAAGACATTGTGAACTTTGTGTTACAACTCGCGCACCAAAGCCAAAGCACCATGTTTACATTTTCATCTCAGTTTGGGTAAAAGGGTTAACCTGAAGGTGTCATGACTAACGGACAAAGGTTTATAAGCTGGCTACAACCTTACTCTACTAGGAAATTTTTTATATATTTTTTTAATCATTTTGCAAAATTATACGACCGTTTCAAAATTTATCAGTTTTGACAACCAACCGTCGTGGCCCACGGCGGTTGGGCCAACAGCCGCGGGCCCCCACGGCGTGAAAGTCAGCCGCCGTGGCCCACGGCGGTTGAGGCCTATTCGCCGTGCGCTACGGCGGCAGGTCCAACCGCTGTAGCCCACGGCGGTAGGGGCTGTGCAGCCGCCGTGGCTTACAGCGGCAGATCTACTCTCCTCTATAAAAGCCGAAAATTAGCCCGGAAATGTCATAAAAATTCGGAAAAAAGAAAGAGAGGGTTGGGAAGGAGAAGAGAGTGAGGGGGCGGAGCAGCGAAGCTCTGCCGGTTCTTCGCTTCATTGGTAAGTATTTCGTCGATTTCAACCCTTTTAGCACATATACTTAGAAAGCGTAATTAGTGATTCAATGCGTTTCTTTAGATCTGTAGTATTGAAAAAGTCCTGTTTGTAGGGTTAGGGTTGAGAAGGAGAAGAGGGGAGGTGGAGGGTGCGGAGCAGTGAAGCTCTGCTGCTTCTTCGCTTCATTGCAGGTATTTCACTGATTTCACTAATTACTATTTCGGTGTACTGTAGATTTCAGTAGATTTATGTATGGTTTAGATTTCTAGAGTATAGATCTGTAGTTGTAGTTTATATTACGTAACATATTTACTGTTAAGTGTGTAGATTGCGGCTGATTAGTTTGCTAATTTAGTTTAGATATAAGTCTATTTGTTTCTTAGTCCCTGGATGTAGTATTTGATAGCAATTATTGCTTTTTATTATGAATCAGACATGTCGGAGACAGTCACAATCAAATTATATTATGGAATTGGAGAAATTATATATGGTCCACAAGGAGTTGACTTGTCAAATTATAGTTCAATTGAGAAAAATGTTACAAGAGCAGGAGAAAGAACTTGGGAGGCTATAACCAACTGGCTGGTCAAGGCATTTGCAGTAGATTTAGAGCACCAATGTCTGTCGGTGATGGCACTAATCAACAGAAGTGCACAAGTGTATTGAGAGCTTGTGCCACTTGAAGGGACTCCACGATGGAGGAGTTTTATCAGAAATGCATACCGAGTTGGTTTGCCTGTGATTTTGTTTGTCCAAGTTTACCAGAAGGGTGGGTCTAGCAGTCAAGTGCATGAGGAAGCTGAGGATGTGGACGAGGGGGGAGGTGGTGAAGAAGGGGAAGGTGCTGAAGAAGGTGAACAACAAGAGGATGAAGAAGGGGATTCTGAGGGTGAGCAGACATCTAGAGGTTATGTTGTCACTGGTGTTATTGATGAGGGAGAAGGAAACCCAGAGGTGATGAGACAATATCAGATAGAGTTGGAAGCTGATGAACGTGCATTGGAAGAGGACTCTTCAGATGATGATTATGATGATGATGATGATGATGATGAGTCTGAGGATCATGTGCCCTGGCATTGGCAGAACTACGATTTCTCCCAGTGTACTGTTAATAGTGGTGAGAATGTGCCATGGGAGTACACGGAGAATGAGGTTTGTGAAGGCGCTATGTACCCCAGTACTGCACATCTGAAGGATGCAGTGAAGCAGTGGTCCACCTTGACTCTACACAGGGAGTTCAGGGTAGTCAAGAGCTCTCCGAGGATATATGATGTGTGTTGCAAGAAGGAGGATTGTTCTTTTCGAGTGTATGCATATATGGGGAAGTGGGATAATTACTTACAGGTGAAAGAAGTGAAGGGTCACACTTGTACCCTTGATCGTATTGATGCAAGGCACCGAAACATTTCAGCCAATTTTGTTGCAAGCCACATGTACCCTCACATAGTGAAATGCCTTGATTATGAGCCGAAGGCAATTATCGGTGTAATTGAGGAAAAATTTAGGTACACCATCAGTTACGGCAAGGCATACCAAGCAAAGAAGAAGGTGTTGGAGCATAGGTGGGGTACTTATGAAGCATCCTACCACAATTTGCCTAGCTTGCTACACACAATAGTTCAGATGAATCCTGGCAGCTACTATGATATCAAGGACTATCCTTGTGAAGAGAAACCAGGCAAGTTTGTGCTTCAGCGGTCATTCTTGGCATTGGGTGCCTGCATTGAGGCTTTCAAAGTGTGTCGACCGGTCATTTGCATAGATGGCACTTTTCTCACAGGCAAATACAAAGGAACAATCCTGACAGCTGTGGCAGCTGATAGTAACAATCAGTTGCTTCCTTTGGCTATTGCATTTGCAGAGGGGGGGAACGGTGACAGTTGGTACTGGTTCCTTGAGAGGTTGAAGAACATGGTGGTCCAGGATGTGCAGGATGTGTGTGTGATACATGATAGGCACAAAGGTATTTTGCAAGCAATCAATGACATGAAAGAGGGTAGCCAAGAGCGATACAGAGTTCCATTGTGGCCAGATGTTAAGAGCAGGTGGTGCACTAGGCACATGAAAGCAAACTTCCACAGCCAGTTCAAGAACAAGACTCTGTCTAAATTGTTTGAGCGGTTGTGTGAGCAGACTCAGCAGAAAAAGTTTGATGCCATCTGGAAGAAATTAGATGATCTGACAAAGAAGGCATCAGAGGACATAGCAAAGAGGCCAGTGAATCCCGAACCTGGAGAGGAGCCAATTTCTCTCGAGGATGTGGGATTAGATGGCCCTTAAGTCAGGCGCAGAAGAGGGTGTGCTGTGAAGACCTTCAGCCAGTGGATTCAGAATGAGCCTAAGGAAAAGTGGTGTCTCATGTTTGACGAGGGCGGAGCAAGACATGGGATAAAGACCACTAATTTTGTTGAGGTATACAACTGTGTGCTCCGCGGTTCAAGACCTCTTCCTCTAGTTGGCATCATTGAGTTCTTTATGTATCGTACAATGTTGTATTTTCACACAAGGAGCAAGATAGCGGATGAGGTTCTGAGGAACATGAAAATGAGATACTGCACAAGAATGACTGAGTATCTGACCAAGGCTCAGCATAAAGCACTTAAACACAAGGTCACAGCGCAGCCTTGGCACCAGTCCGATGACAATGAAATTATGTGGAGCTATGAGGTTGAGTGCAAAGGGAAAATGCGCCTAGGCCCTTCCCGTGAAAAGACGCATCAAGTTGCTAAACTTGGCAACCAAATATGCAGATGTACATGCCGGAAGTCGCAGCTACTACACATCCCCTGCTCACATGTGATCACCGTATGCTATGAACTGCAACAATTCAGCTACCATAGGTACGTGCCATGGTACTACGCCAAGGAAACTGTTCGGAACATTTGGAACCGAACAATTCAGGGCTACCTCGTGCAGGGTACTTTTACTGAGAACCCCAAAGAAAATGTTGTGCACATACCAAATCCGGATCCTCAGTTGTGCCAAGGTGTTGGAAGACGGAAGAAGAAGAGGATTAGGAACAACATGGATGAAGCAGAAGCTGGAGCTCCAGTAGTGATGTGCTACAAGTGCCACAACACGAGTCACACGTACAAGAGGTGCACAGCCACAAGTTATGCTTGCAACGCACCACCTACGGCCAGTGTGGGCTCATCAGTAACTTCAGGACCATCCCAACCCCCATCCGGACGTGGACGCGGACTTGGACGTGGGCGTAGGACCAACGCAGGATTCAGATGATCATAGTTGCTTGTAATGTTAGGGCATTTAATTTCGGAATTTGTAATATTTGAACTATATTTCTTGTACGAACTTATGCATGGTACTGTATTGTAATAATTGAACTTCTATTTGTATTATTTTGCTGGTGATTGTTCTATTCTTTTTTTTAATAATTTATGCTGATTCAGTTGTATTATTGTTTGCCTCTGATTGTTCTAATCTTGTTTTGCAGGTTTGCAATGGCCTCCTCAGGTCCTAAGTTGGACTTGGAGTTCCTCACGAAGAGGAAGGACAATGTCGAGGTGCCACAGGGGATCGACACTCCTATGTGCTTCTGCGGTGACAATTGCAAGCTTGTTAGGTGCAAGGTTCTGGGGTACGCCTACGGGATGAGGTTCTTCATGTGCGCTAACTATGCGCACGACCCGATCCAGCCATTCGACCGCAACCTTAGAGCCAAAGTAAGGACTTACTACATTTCTCAATTATTCATTTGTCATTTGTGATTTAATATTTGCTGACATGTCTTCGGAAAAAGACTCCACCTCCTCTTTGTGATTTCATGCAGTGGCTAGATACCGAGCAATCCGACTTCGACAAGAGCTACGTCGAGGGAGAAGCCCGTGATGCAAGGGAGAGGTGGTTCCGCATGGTTGAGTGAGAAAAGAGAGAGGAGAAAAAGAAGGAAGAGCAGAAGGAAATGCGCCATCGTCAGGAGATGAGAGAACGTGAAGCGGCCCAGGCCTGTGAAGCCGATAGAGAGAGGAAGAGGGAGAGGGCTCGCCGGGCCAAGGCAGCTGGGCCGGATGCCATCAGGAAGGGGAAATACCCCCGTTGTACTCAGAAGACCTAGAGTATTAGCCAGACTGTATCAAATAATGTCGGATTTCATGACATCGTAAACTAGGGTCATCGGTTTGTATCCTTAAGAACTTTAATCGAACAACATTAGAGTGTGTTTTATCCGTTACGTGTGTTTCGTTACAGTGACTGTAATATGCAGAGTCATTGTGTTTCCTCTGAGTTACTGACACGTTCCCCTCCCACGGATCGACTGGCCCACAAAGCAACAGTGCCCTAGTACTAGGGTGTGTTTTCTCCGAGTCACTGCTTTGTTTCCCTTCCCACGGATCGAAGGGCCCACCACCCAGCCACCCTCCTTCTTCTGCCTATATGTAGCACCATTCACTCCATTGCCTTCTTCTCACAGCATTAGGCAATGGCTTCGTGGAGTGGGGATGAACACGGTTTTGGTCCTGAGTTGTGGCATCAGCAATCAGAAGATTTCGAAGCCAATTTCCCACTGAAAGGCAAGAGTGACTTCAGATCGATGTGTGATGTTAGAAGCTACGCACCGAAGCAAACGGTGTTGTGGCCTAGGTGTTCACACGGTGAGTTCTGCGTGATGCAAGTGTACCAGGGATGGAACAACTCCGGTCATCGCTTCTGGCACTGCCCACATGCATGGGTAAGCAATGTCCACATATTTGTTCATCATCTTTCTTTGGTTTGGTAACGTTTTCTTGCCTTTTGCAGTACTCCACCCAAGCAGAGAACTGCGGTTTCTCGCAATGGGTGGATCCACCAGCTATTGATCCCTATCAACAGTACATCGACTACCTCAAGGACGTCGTCATCTACAACCTGAAGCGGGAGCTGTCGGAGGCACTGGCTTCTCCAGATCCATCGTCTAGCGTAGGAGACGACCGGTGCTGCAAATGCTCGACCTGCACTTGTGAATGCCACAAGAAGAACAGCCCCCCTCCGAAAGATTGGTCTCCTGCACCTTCACCACCTCCACCCCCACCTAGGTACTACATGCCGTCGCAACACTCCGGTGGCTCTATGCTCTCCGGGCAGTTCTCGTACAACTAGATTCATTACGAATGTTGTAATGAAATTTCTAAATTCCCTAAAGCATGTTATCAGTACGTAAGGCGCTTCGTTAGGGTAGTACTAGCACCGTACATGCCATTGCAAATGTGTGTGTTTTCTCTGCTAAATTTTCAAAAAAAAAAACCAACCGCCATGGCCCACGGCGGTTGCAAGGCGGATGCCTGCCGTCGTGGGGCTCCTGCAACCGTCGTCTCCAACCGCCGTGGCCCACGGCGTTTGCCCAACCGCCGTGGCCCACGACGGTTGGACCTGCAACCGCCGTGTCCAACCGCCGTGGGCCACGGCGGTTGGTTGTCAAAACTGATAAATTTTGAAATGGTCGTATAATTTTGCAAAATGATAAAAAAAATATAAAAAAAATTCCTCTACTAGCAATATATGTTATGTACTCAGGGACCATCCAAATACGGGCCAGATGTCACACTTTGTGGGCTGTGCTTATCGATCCGGCCATATGGGTCCTTGTGAAAGAAAAAGATATGGGCTGTGGTTATCGATGCGGCCATATTGGCCCTATGTATAATTGTGGGCTGTCCGTCTTCCAGAAGCAGAACATCCTCCTCCCTCCTCTTCTTGTTGCTCCTCGCCGCGCCTCCTTCCAGCCAAAACCCTAGCTAGCCCCCCAAATTCGTCAGCGAGGAGCGCCTCCTGCCGCCAGAAGCTTCCGTGTAGGACGCAGCGATGGTGTGGTTCCAGTGCGAGGACTGCGGGGAGAACCTCAAGAAGCCCAAGCTCGCCGGCCACTTCCGCTCCTGCTCCGCCTGGAAGGTGAGCACGACGCACATCCTTTTCATCCCCTGTTCTGGTTCATTCTCTGGATCGACCGTTGGCTCCGCGGCTTACGACTTGCGAGTGGTTGATTATTGATTGGGTTGTTTTGCGAGGCGGCAGCTGTCATGCATCGATTGCGGCGAGTCGTTCAGTCAGGAAACCGTGCAGGGGCACACCCAGTGCATCTCCGAGGCAGTAAGTTCCTCCACCAGTATCTCTGTCACTTTATTGTGCAATTTATTGTTGATCTGTGCAATTCCAATGTAGTGTCATTGTTTGACAGTTCAATTTGTTGGTATCCTGTAATCCTTGCAGCCTGCCAATGAATTTGTGCTGCATTGGATTGGGGATGTTCTTTTAATTCGCTCCTTTTTTGCTACTGTAGTGAAGCTAGGCCATGTTGCTCAGCAACTTTAATTTTGGGAGTGCATATACATGTTCAGTCTGGTTGATAGAGGGGGTCTTTTTTCGGGTCATTTCTTGCTGTTGCCTTGTTGGTAAGTTATATAGAGAGGTTACTGCCTTCAGGATGATTTTGTTCTTTGCCCTTTGATTAGGATTCGATTCGTATTTACTAACTGTAGAGGAGTTTGTTAGAATGCCTCGGGGCTTCAATTTTTAATCAAGCCATTTCTTTTGTGTACAGAGTATGGTATAGGAGTTTTCAGAGTATGTTCTCCAGAGTTTTGTAGGTTCAGTAGCTATTTAGGGCTCCGTAAAGTTCATTTACATCACAGCTGGTTACTTTGGCTAGTGTTATATTCAAATTGTAGTCTTCGGTGTGTTCTCCGTAGTTTAGTAGGTTTGGTAGCTAAATAGTAAATACAGGGCTTTGTAAAGTTTTAAATGTACATTTAGACTATAACATCTGGTTGCTGTTGTTATTGTTATATGTTGACATTATGGTATTCCATCCAATGCTCATTTCTTCCATACTTGTTTTCAGGAGAAGTATGGTCCCAAGGGACAGAACAAGCCATCCAATGGAGCCCAGGGTAAGCCAGATAAACCAAAGCCAAATGCAGATGTTGATATCAATGTTGGCCTGTCGACACGTCCTCCTTGGTTGTGCAGGTGTGTCAATGTGATCCATATGTGCAATGATCTTTGCTGTTTCTTATCTTATAACAGTGCTGATCCATGATAGCCTTAAGCGATCTTGAATCCTAACCAAAGAGCTGTTGGTTATGATTGATGTTTATATCTTAATTTTATGCTTACTAATATCACCACTCACAAAATCTTGCTTAGAACCGTTTAGGTGATTTAAATTAATATTCACATGGAATGCAAGTACATACATGTAGGCAACTAGACATGGTACAATGGTTGACCAAGTCACAAATACCTATAATTATGTTCAATTTTTGTACCTTTGTTTTGTTTACGATTTAGACAAGCTTACCTGGAACCATTACAATGATCTGTATTACATATTGCGATGAAGCACTCTCAAGCTTCACATATGCATTCTGTTTATGGATTTGAAGTGTTTAGATCTTAATTTGGCTGATTCTGGACCTTGCTTAGAAACATTGGAGAATATCTAGGAACTTGTTTTCTTACTGTGAATTTCTGTCACAGCCTATGCAATACCACTACGACTAGCCAGCAAACTCTCTTACTGCATGCTGATGGAAAGAAGCATAGGGCAAAAGCAAAAGCCTTCCATGCTTCCCAGAAGCAAGCAAATGGAGCTGAACAAACTGCAGATGTGAAGGATTCCGGGGCTGTGCCTACAAAAGATTCTGCTCAAGTAAATGGTGGTGAGAGTGGTGATCATGAAAGAGATGAAGAAAAAGATGCTGGCAAAAGAAAGAGAATGGATGACATGGCCATAGAGGAGCCAGATAACACAAAAAGACAGCATTTAACAAGTTCGAGCATTGGAGAGGTAATAAAATCTATAGATGGGAAGTCAGAAAACAAGACAAAGGGTACTGCAGATGAACTCGCAGATGGTGCCGACTGTAAAAGTGTTCAGAAACAAAAGATCAACTGGAAGAAGATTATTACTAAAACACTGAAGACAGTGAGTCATCTCTACACAAACTGTTGATCTTTTCTCATCTCATTCCATCCTTGAAGTTAACCCGTATTGATGGGGTTTAACTGTTTTCTTTCAGAATCCGGATGGAGTTATGAAGCTTAAGAAGCTACAGAAGGTAGTCATCAAGGAGCTGCAGGAATGTGGTGTGACTGAAGACAAGGACGGCCTCCGTGCTACATTGATGGATAAAGTAATTGTCATGAAAGAAAGCT
Organism: Cenchrus fungigraminus; assembly: GCA_036936925.1. Lineage (NCBI taxonomy): Eukaryota > Viridiplantae > Streptophyta > Magnoliopsida > Poales > Poaceae > Cenchrus > Cenchrus fungigraminus. Next base: position 38,962,480 of record CM072778.1, on the reverse strand, counting down.
AACTTATTTAGTTCCCCTGCTTTGATTCCTGTTTTATACTGTCTTGCTGACTGATGCATGATGCTGGACTGTTTCTTATCTGCAGATAGCTTCAAGCTCCAGATTTTCTGTCGATGGCAAACGCATTAAGTTGGTGATGAAGAATGAAGAAGAAACTTAGAAAGTGGTTGGCAGTCCATTTTTGGCATTGTTGGTGGTCTTATTCTTTGGTGCCTACTTCCTGATCGCTTGTAGCCAAGTTTTGGTTAGATTGAATGTAACGATGAATTGTCAATGAAATCCAAGAAGTTTCTGACATTATGGAGTCTTGGCATCAGAATTTTCTTGGCGACCACCTTGAAGTGAATTTGTTACTCGTTATGCTGTCAAGGAATGATGTTGGTCATATATTAGTGTCATTGACCACAGATTTTTTGTTATTGCAAACTGCTAAATTTCGGCAGTACAGAGGAACGAACTCGCTCGCCCCCAACGTCATCTCATGGGGCTCTCCCAAGGCCCAACTTTTTTTCGGGGTGCAAGGGTGGCTCTTTCAAGCAAGAAGATTCCGCTCGTGCAGGCTTAGTTTGTGGTTTGGTTCAGATTTCAGAACTTCAGATCAGTCGCAAAGACACGGCAGCGTGGCTGGACCTGAGCGTAAACCATTCGATCCATCTGATTGAATCGAACCGGCCCTGGACAACGTCATAAATTTCGGACAGAATTTGTTTGAATCATTTTTTGGAATGTGCTTTATCGCAAGCAACTCAGGAGCTGCGAAGGAGTGAAACACTAAAAATAGTCCTTGTTCCTCTGAAAATAGCTTATGGACGCTCTTTTTTTCTCTCTCCTTGCAATTGTTTTGCTCAACATCAAACTTATGGATGAATTTTTTATGCAATGGTTTAGATATCTATTATCTTAATACTAGAGAGTCAGAAGAAGTCACCACGTTCGCCGAGAAGGTCTAGAAATTCTCATGTTAATCTAAAAAAAGAATAATAAGTACCGTTTGATTTTATGATGATCTAATGGTCTATAATAATTCAAAAAGTCCATGTCACAAATTCTATCTATTAACAAATAATCACAACAGAAAATAAAGTATCACTAGACAAAGAGTCCATGTTGAAAATGTTGAGGCACGGTACAAAGTAAATTTGTGGGCCATTGTCACCTTGCATGGTTCCACATATGACGCTACACCATCCTAATCATTGTTGACTTGCCTACGCTAATTGCCTCGGCACCCTAGAAAAATAGGAGGCACTCAATTAACGTGCGGCTGTCAGCCCGCAGATTCATGCATTCAAGCCGTTGGGATAGGTGAATGAGGGTATTTTGGTCCCTTCACGTGTAGTAAAAACGTGGAGTGGGAATTCTAAACGTAGTTATATTTGACACAAATTTAAATGCTTAAAGCAGATATATTATGGGAAGGAAAAATAACTAAACTCGGAATTAATTAGGAATCCACCAAAAAGTCCATATCAAATACCATTAGTAAACAGTTAAATTTGGAATTAAAAAATATGGGAATTCAAAATGTAGTTATATACGACATAAGTTTCAAATGCTTAACGCGGCTATATTATGGAAAGAAAAATAACTAAATTCGGAATTAATTAGGGGTCCACTAAAGGGTCCATGTCAAATACCATTAGTGCATAGTTAAATTGGGATTTTTTTTTGGAAATTAGGAGTTGATGAGAAAAACCATGTCAAGTATGATTAGTAAATTTTCTTCAGAGTTAAATTTACAATTTTAAATAAAATAAAATTAGGGGTCCAAGAAAGAGTCCATGTCAAATACCATTAGTACATAGTAGTTAAATTCAAAATTACTTTGGGGGATTAGGAGTTGATGAGAAACAGTAAATAGTTAACTCCGAAGTTAAATATACAATTTTAAATAAAATAAATTTAGTTGATGTGTCTACGAATACGATTAAGAACAACTAAATTCGGAATTATAAAATAAGAAAATTATTAGTTGATGTGTCTACAAATTGGAGAGCAAACAACTAAATAAAGAGTATATGTTGAATGCAACTAAGAAGTAACTAAATCTGTAGTAACAAAAGGGAATCGGTGGTGAACCAAATATTTCATGTAAAATATGGCTCTTAAAGTTACCTAAACCTTAAATTAAAAATAATAAGATTAGTATTTAATTTCTATATGAATTTCGAACAACAAAGGTAAGTAAAAAAAAGTGTATGTTATAAATAATTAAGAATTTGAAATTCTTAAATATAATATTGAAAACTTACATTTCATTTTTCTATTGAGCTTGGGAAGAAAATTACATATGTAAATAGCATGTCTAAAATAAAATTATTTAAGCTACATTTAGAAATATGGCCAAAAGTTCCCCCACAAATAAGATTTGGTATAAAGTATTAATTTATACGATAATCTAATGGTGTAGATTGAATCCAAGAAAGTTTTTTTAATATGGTTAGTACAGTTGAATTTGAAACTAAAGCAATACAAAATTGGTAGTATTCTGTACAAAATTTGAAGTAAACATAAAAAAAAGTCGATGTGCATAAGAAATAATATATGATTAAATTACAAGGAAAATAGTGAAATTTGGTATGTTAGTTTCCACATATATTTGTAAACAAATTACTTAAATAAAGATTTCAAATGCCTAAAATTTTCATGATAACCATTTATTTTTATAATAATACCACTACTTGTGCACCTTCCTTTGTTTCTTTTATAACCAATTAACAATTGCCTCTAATACACATGTGTACGTATCACTCAAGCAGTTGCATGGCATTATAGAGCACATCAACTATGTCATGGTAATTGACACCTTTTGACCTTAAATTTTACTAGTGTTAGTTTGGAAAACGGTAGAAAGATGCATGCATGCTTGTACTTCTGGTCGAGCTATGAACAAATATGAAGATTATAGTACAGATAAATCTTCAAGGGTTAATAGCTAAGTAGTTGCTCAATCATGGCATTCTTCGAACTTTGATGTGCCCTTCATCACATTGTTAACATCTCAAAATTAAACATCAAAGTCATTGATGATGGCACAAGGGAGTGAGGGACTAATGTAGGCAGCAATCTAGTGTTGCTCCGCGTTATTCCAAAACTAAAAGGCAATGATACTATGAGGGTGTGACCATAAACACAAAGAAAAGTATTGGAGTGGCTGGATATGGACAAGCATACATTGACAACGACAGCTTACAAGAACAACTACGATCGAAAGAAAGGGAAAGAAAAAGAACAACATGGGTGATGAAAACTATGTAGAAAAATAGTGATTTGGCTCGCCAAAGCAATCCGACATGTCAAATCCACAAAACAAAGTTCCAACGCCCCGCCAACCTACTCGCCATCCCAACCCGACCACTCTCCAAACCTAGCGATCCATCCCACCCTGCTATCCCACTCGCCAAGACACGAAACCTACCTCTTGTGCACCCTTCCTTTCGATCCTGCTGCCTCTATGGTCCACCATCGGGTCAAGTAGAGAAGGAGAGATGGGAAAGTAGGTGCAGGCCCATCCCAGGGGGGTGGGCAGCCGGTGCGCTGTCCATGGGCCCAAGCCGCTGGGGCCCATGAGCATGAGTATCAAGTGTACACAATACACAAGCCTAATAGTCCATATGTGATACACTGATATGTATCGCACGACCTTCACGCACGGACAGGCGGACGACACGAGACAAGAGAATCAGAGAAGACGAGGCGACGACATCGGAGACTACGGTATTAGCGAACAGCGATTCAGCGACACCGGTCAGTCTTCCTCTCCTCTCGCTCGCTTGCATCCCGTTCAGCCGTTTTTTGTTTACTGTTCTCCTTCTCCAAGCCAGTAGCCGATCCGGATGATCGCTAGACGCGATCACGCGAGGCCCAGTCCCCAGGCGACCTGCCCTTCTCGTCTTCTTGATTAGTGCTCCACGGCAAAACCGCAAAGGTATGAATTTGATTGCAGTCTTGCAGATGCAAACTTGTAGTTTATTAGTACTTGATTAGTGCTTACGGGGATAGAGATTGGCTTTAAAGAATTAAATATATGTGATGACTTATCTCTTATCAATACTATTATATACTATACTATTATATACTATAATCGTTATATTAAAATATTAGATTGTCGGACCCTTAGTGTCTTACCTGCCCAAGGGCCCATAAATTTTATGGGACGGCACTGAGGAGGTGCAGGAGCAGACCGCGACGGGGCAGAGCTTGAGGGAGCCGCTGCGTGGGCAAGCGAGCGTCACCACAAGCATCTCCGCTAGCCTCCCTTGGGTTAAGTGAGCTCTGCCGCCAGGAAGAGGACGGGCGACACCGCCAGGAGGAGGACGGGCGACGTCACCAGTCAAGAGAGGGAAGGATAAAGAGGAGGGGTCAGGAGAGGGAGAGGAATACGGGCAGCAATGGCCGGGAGAAAGCACAGAGAGGGGACGGTGTTGCCTTGGAACTGAGGAGGGACGAAGGGAATGCGTGGGAAGGAGGAGGGGAAAGGATAAGGAGGAAAGAAGGGAGGAGATGAGTGTATGACGTGCGGGTCCCACACATCAGTGTGAGTAGAGAATGGAAATTGAAGGAGTTGTTGGGATTTTTAGAGTGGGATACGAAGAGTCCGTTAGAATGAGCAGTTAAATATAGAGAGGAATCTTTCGAGTGGAGAGCAACCAATTTTGACTATTCTGTTGGAGATGCTAACATTTAGATTTTTTTAAAAAATAATAGATAAATTATAGAAAATGAGAAAAAATGAAGTTTGAGTACTATATGGATATTGCAACTCAAACTCCATATTAAAATTGGAAACTGTATTGAATAGAATTGAAGCAGCCCTGATTAGTATGAAAACAAAACAATGTATTGATATAAATCAATGCCATATAACTAAAGACAAAAATAATTTTATTACTTCCAATAAATATTGAAAAGTTCTACGTAACAATCCTTTTATCTTGAAACTAATTTATGTTCCTCACTACATAAGAGGATATTTTGCTCCACATCATCACTTTGATTAAAAACAAGAATAATGAGACAACAAAATAAAACTATTTAAATAAAAAATATTTCAAGTAAATAAACATAAATGGTAGTACAAAATCCAAGCTATTTGTGCGGGCAATCTTGTTAGTTTGGTAGCAAAATAGTATCATAACTTGTGGTAGCACTGGATAGGGGTACTAGAGTATTTTTGCACCACCACTAATCTATCCTAGAAAAACTAGAATTGCACTTTTTATGGGATGAAGGGAGTAGTGAGGAACCTTTATAGAGAGTCGAATAGAGAGCAACCAATTTTAACTATTATGTTGTAGATGCTAACATTTATATTTTAAAAATAGATAAAATATAGAAAATGAGAAAAAAAACTAAGTTCGAGTAATATATGGATATTGCAACTAAAACTCCATATTAAAATTGGAAAGTGTATTGAATAGAATTGAAGTAGCCCTTATTAGTATGAAAACAAAACAATGTATTGATATAAATCAATGCCATATCAAGCACATGGTTGGCACAAGAAAAACTAGCATATAGAGAATGTTCAACTTTTATCATAATGAAATACGACTAAAGACAAAAATAATTTTATTACTTCCGATAAATATTGAAAAGTTCTACGTAACAATCCCATTTATCTTGAAAACTAATTTATGTTCCTCACTGCATAAGAGGATATTTTGCTCCACATCATCACTTTGATTAAAAAACAAGAATAACGAGGCAACAAAATAAAATGAAAAAAGTGTATTTTTCATCCCTCAAGTATTGCAAAAGTGTGGTATTCATCCTTCATGTTTCATTTGGTGCAAATCAATCCCTTAACTAACTAATTTGGTGCATTTATCATCCCACCTTACAGTTTAACAGTGATTTAATGAAATCTGCTGACGGTTTATAGTCACATAATCATTTGAGTAATTTGTAATCACCGCCTACATATGCAATATGTTAAGTTGGAAATGTAAAGCTCACAAAAAGTTTTAGTAGTTTCTCTAGATTGGATACTTCATAAATTCTTTCTGAAAAATTAATGAAGCCGGTTCATACTCAATTATTATAGACTGACTCAACATAAGATGTGTGCATTAATTACAACATGATTGTATGGTCTAAACTGCTATTATATGATAGTCAATTATTGTTAAACTAAAGTGAGGATGAAAATGCACTAATCCAGATAGTTAAGGGGTTAATTTGCACCAAATGAAACATGAAGGATAAATGTCACACTTTTATAATACTTGAGGATGAAAAATACACTTTTTCTAAATAAAATTATTTAAATAAAAAAATATTTCAAGTAAATAAACATAAATGTTAGTACAAAATCCAACTAGCTATAATAGCGCGGGCAATCTTGATAGTTTGGTAGCAAAATAGTACTGTATGAGGTACCGGGACCGGGAGTCAGCGAGATGCGCGCGGGGAAGGAGGGGACGCCGCCGGGCCGGGCGGGCTGTGTGGTTCGCGTCGCGCGCATGCATGGCCAACCGACGCGGGCTCACCGGCAAGTCTTCCTCCTCCTCGGCTCTGCTTCTCCCTGCTCTACCCACACCCACGTCGCAGCCTGGCAGGCACCCAGCTATAGCTCCGTGCCGGCGGCCGGTCAATGCAATGCAAGCTCCATGTTTAAATACACGTCGCTTCCCCGGCCTCCACACGCTAATCCTAATCTGACACGCTGTGCCTGCTTGACTTTGAAGGCAGCTTAAAAACCGCAGCGTTCTGCGTCCACACATACATACGGGTGGTATGTCTGCAGATTACCTGTCAAGCGTTGTGTGGTCGTATTATACTAGTAGCATTTCTTTGATTAATGATTATACTGGGCCTGGAATAGACCTAGTGGTGGTAATGAGCCATGACCCTAATGCATCATTCACAATCCAAATAGATCCTTTTATTTTTTAGTTCAAAATTGAATAGAATTACGGTCCAATCCTTATAGGGATGATCCTTAAATTTCTTACTACAAATTGAAGGGCTCGTTACCACCCCTAAATAGACCTGGAGGATGGAGTCCTGAACCAACCATTTGCTGCACTGAAAAAGGCCTCCTGGAAAGTGCACGGCAACACCACCGACCGGGTCTTGACTCCTGAAAGGGCAGAGAACAGGGGCAGAAGGAGGGGGGGGGGGGACTGAGGGGGGCCCGGCACCCCCGAACAAGCTGCTAATCTCATATTAGATACTTAATATTCATTAGTTCATGCCTGCTAATCTCCCATTATCTACTTATTAGTATTCATTAGTTCATGTATTAAAGCTGTCTTTTCAAATTAGAACTCAACAAGTGCTTGCAATCTGCTTAGAAATTAAGTGTTTCTTTAAATCAGTTAACTAAAATGCTAATATGTGACTATGATTATAAGATCGATAAACGGTAAACCTATAGCTCTGCCCCCCCCCCCCCCCACCCCCATGGTGGATTTCTGGCTCCGCCCCTGGCAGAGAACACTGCCACACTACACTCTCCTCCAGTCCTCCTTGATCCTCAAAGTAGGATCATATTCGTTCATAAGTTGTCAACTTTCCTTTTTGATCTGCCATCCAATGGACAGTGTGATCCTTTTTTCCGTTTCTCGTCAGATCAATGGACCGTGGTCGATAAGTGATCGGTAGTGCGAGTCCATCGTCGCTGACAGAGCAATGCCCATGCGGGACGCCTGCGGTTGCCGCGGCGGCATCGGTCGGTCTCTCAGTGTGCGTGGACCATCCGTTGACAGCACCCTCTGCCGGGTGTGGTACTGTGGTGTGGGAGACCAGGGTCCCTACTGCAGGCAGGCCCCCGGATCACACCACCGCCCACACACCTGTCCTCCTCCATATATCTATAATCTATCTATCCCTCTCGATCGTCGCCAAACCAAATTCAAATAATGATAAGCACGGGCAGCCGGCAGCAGGTGGGCAGATTAACGACCAGCAAAATATCAAAAGAATCGAGCATTGAAACTTGCATTGCATTGGGCCTTTTAATTTGCTGCTGTGTGTTTTAACTTCTCCTGTGGGTACCGTTACAATTAAGTTCCAGCAGTACTGTTTAGTTCCACACAAAACGCAGGAATTTCCACCTAGAGAATCATGTTAGTTCGTTTCTTCTCTGTGCACGCAGCCCCGATCGGGGATTTGTAGTACTAGTTCAGCTTGGGCTAGGGATCATCAGGGTAGCTAGCACGCGACTGTAGTCTGGTTTGGAAGCCACGATACGATAGATTTGTTGCTTTTCTCGTGCCCCGTGAGCTATAGTCCAAAGCACAGCTTTTTTTCATGCCCTTTGGCGTCTCCTGCAATTCGATTTGTGTGGATTTGGATCGAGTCCAGGTGTCAGCTCATCAGCTCAGCTGCATTTTCATGAAGCAAATTGTTCAGGGCGAATGCTTACTGCTGCTCGATCGCGGGTCATGCGAGTTGGAGGGCCGTAACAAGGAGGGAAGCCGGAAGCTGCAAGCGCATACTCCGTACTATGTAGGCAACCGTCAGGCATTAGTATTGATAGTGCGTACTAGCATTCATTCGATGATACCTGCCCCTGGACCTGGAGACTGGAGTCCGGTCCAATGATTTGCACTAAAAGCCTCCTGGAAAGTGCACTGCACACCGACCAGGCCAACCACCGGGTCCACAGGCCACGGTCTGCAGTCCTCCGCTCCCTGTTTTTTTTTTTTTTTTTGGAACAACAACAATAAAAAAACGGTGAAAGGGAAGCAAAAGTCACGCAGCATCTTCCCTCCCCTTCGCATCAACGGATGGTGGTGATCGGTGAAGCACCCTAGCGGAATGTAGTTACAGCCGTACGATGCAAGGACCAGAACATGAGGTCGATTCGATTCCTAATCCTACACCATTCCTTGGAATCAACGGAGCTCCTTTGCATCGCAGGGCAGTGTCCGTGTCAAGAGGCTCCCGTTGCCGCGGCGCCATCGAACGCGCGCGCTCACACCATCACCGCCCACACCCACCCCCTGACCTGCTCCTCCGTCTCCCTGTCTCTTCGCCATCAACGACCTGGAAACAATAAAAAGGAATAAATCGGGCGTTACAAAAGATAATTTCCCTCTGTCTCCGCATTATCTCTGTCAACACAGCAGGATCCCATCTCTCGTTTGCTTGATGAGTTCCAGTGAATCTTGTCTAATTACACATGATGTGCCATTTGTGCATATATAATCAGGCGGTGCATGTGAGCTGGGATTCATGAGACACGCTACGCTTGGGATTTGGATGTTTCCACCTTGTGGGATTCCGTTATACTCCTACTACTAGTCTACTACGGTCCTACCTAGTACAGTACGTGATTCCAAGGAAACACACACTATTCCCGCACTGTGCTACGCTTGTTCCTTTCTCCGATTCGGCGATTGCTGATCTAGCCCACCATTCCCGCGCGCGCTGGAATCAGGGTACCGTGCCATGCGTGTAGGCTGGGGACACACACTGCTGGTACCACTACGGCCTAATTCCATTTCCATCCAAGGCAGGTGCTTTTGAAGCGACCATACCTTGCTTTCTGTCTGATGCAAGCCGCCGAATCACAGCTTTTTTTCCTCCCCCTTCCTCGCTTCCTTCCTGCATCCCCGCTGCTGATCGATGCCGTTGCTTTGCGCGGACTCCAGCTGCTGTTCAGGTCAGGTGCCTTTTGGATCTGGGATCCAATTCAAGCCTAATGGAACAGTGCAGACGTAACCAGCCTATACCATTGGGAAGGGAGGAAAAAACTAGTAATCACGGTCAATGACAACGGATTAATTGTAGTTGTAGCACATCTCAATGGACGGCGTGTAGAGTTTTCAGGAGGGATTCTGCGGGGGTTACGTTCGAAATCAACAGGTCATGCACGTCCACTCCCGGCAGATCGATGCCTTTGTGCCCAAGCGTTTGAACTTTGAACGTCAGGATGCTACTGCCGATAACACGGGGACGCTGGGCCGGATATCAGGAAAGGCAAAAGAAAAGTGTGCGTACGTGCCCAAAGTTGTTGAGTGAAGTGGTACACACTCCTGTTCATCCATATATGTGCGTAGTATGTGTGTTTGGTCATAGCGTGAATGATGAGCCAACAAGGGTGGGGAGGGGAGGGGTCCCCCGTGCTCCACTACTACTGTATTTCTGCCCGCCGCGCGCCTGCTCGGCTGGAACCCAACGGAATCGTCTCCGCCGCTCGCCGATGATGCCCCGGAGACCGAAAAGGGGCATGATGACTCCACGTTGGAGGAACCGAAAGACACAACAGCCAAATCAAAAGGGACCATCTGGGGCATCTCACAGTGTGGACGTCCAGTTCGCACGGATTTGGGATTTTGCAGTTGCATCTGGCTGGATCAACATTGGGAGAATGAGAAGTGGGTTTGCAGTTGCTGCGACCATGTCACGGGCAATGCGTGGAAGGAAAACGAAAACCCCATTGCGTCTGGAAGTCGTGCGCGCGGAGGAGCCAGCAGCTGCCAGCCCGGATTCGGTTACGTTTTGCCGTTGCCGCCGGCGCCCTGCCCGGTCGACACCAGCTCGGCCCGCCGGTTTCAAATTTTCATTCAGGAGGTCGCTCCTCCTCCTCCTCCGCCGGCGCAGGAAGAAATCGCTCCGGAGACGCTACGGGCCAGCGCATCACGAGGGGCACGCATCGCTTGCTCGCGCACTCCACCGCAAGCAACCACGGTCACGGAATACACGCCGCCAGCGCCAGGTTATCATCGGGAGCGCATGTGTGCTGTGCTCGTCGTCCCCCCCGCACGCAGGGGATTGTCACCGCCACGCTAATCACCGCGTCGGATGTGTTCGTTGCAGCCTCCTACTCCTACCTGCCTGTCAGCTCGGCACTCGGCAGGCAAAAAAAATAAACACGCACACACGAGCTGCGGCTGCTTGGCAGCGAAGCTTCGGTGCACGTGAGTGAGTGACTAACCGGTGGACCTGACCAGCATTTGTTTACTAATACAAGAGGAGATTAAGATATGTGGTGGAAGTTGAGGGATTACTGTAGCAGTGGCTCGCCTAAGAGTAACTCCAGCAGATGGAGTAAATTTGATCCCTATAAAAAGGTACTGGGGGTTGAGTAAAATTATTTTCATCCCCTATACACAATTTGCTGCAGCAGCTTCCCTATTCTCCTTCCCTACTCGTGGGTCCCACATGGCCACGTCGTCTTCTCCTTTCCACCCCAAAATCTTCCATCTTTCTGTTCGCATCCCGCCACACAGCGAGCTGAGGCATGGTGGAGAAGGCAAGGACCATGGCGCGCAGGCGCAACAAGCTGGAGATCCCGCCGCAGTGGAAGTCCGGCGCGTCCTCCGACGGGCTGGCGTCGTCGACGAGCCCACTGGACCGCGCCTCGCCCCGAGCTGCACGAACACGCGGCGCGCGGCGTGCTCGGGGAGGCGGCGCCACGGGAGCGCGGCGAACCTGGAGAGGAGGTCGCCGCCCGTCGCGAGCTCCATGACGAGGTAGATCTTGGCGCGCGTGGCGAGGACCTCGTGGAGGCGGAGCACGTTGGGGTGGCGGAGCCGGCGCATGGCGGTGACCTCGCGGAGCACGCGCGGCGCCATGCCCGCCGTGCTCATCAGCGTGCAATGCCTGATTTTTCATGCGACTATCGTCAAGATTCGTTGTTCCTTGACTCTCTGATTGTGCATTGCAGGATTGCATCGGGCTTGGTACTCGGAATCTCTGACGAAAATCCAGTGGAGCTAGAAACAGTCTAGTTCCTTGAAGACTTTCAGCAAAGATGATTGAGGGGAGGCGGCATTCGGTGGACATCCCCATTTCGAGGGCCCTGGTGGCCATCATGCGGTCCAGATCCCTGAGGGACCCGGACACCAACTGCTGGAGAAGATGGCTGCTGATTGTTTAGCTGGCAGTTAGTTATGTGCCTTTCCCTCAATATGTTGTATGTTTACTGAGTGCAGGAGCTCAAAATGTAATATCAGTTACTGAGTAGACTCTTTAGCATCTTTAGCATTTGCCAATAATTTCAGTTAATCCTATGAACAGTATATGGTCCTAATTATTTTACTGAGAAATTATGATAGAACAGAACCTGGGAACCATTCTGTCATCATGTCAAACATGTGACTGTGACTGTGATCTACTACTGCTTGATGCATCCTTGTCTTTTGGTATGAGAAGAAAAAAAACTAATCAGCTGTTTATGATCAGCTCGTGCATATGCATCCTTGTCTTTTGTTTATGAACTCATTGCCTGAAAGTAATGACAGTAGCAATGACAGTAGGTTACATTGGCATGGTATGCTCTTCAGAGAAGCATTGCTGCTTTCTCCTACTTACTGTTAGAGACATTGCTGCTTTTTTTCTGAAGAAGTACACTGTACACCACAATTCAATGGATGAAATTGGTTTGAGATTTGGATTGGGCTGATGCAATTAGTTTAATCTCAATCTAGCCCTGAATTGTCACCATATCTAACCCTGAATTATCACAGTAGGAATGCTGATTGCAAAGGAGACTAGAATTCAGCAGCAGCAGCATGCTGCTCTGCATGCATGAGCAACCAGAGCATCTTCTCACCAGCCTTTGCAGGGACAGCACTCCAGCAACCAAGGCCATGCTTTGAAATATTGTTCTGTTACAGCATTCAGCAATCAAAATGCTGTTGTAACTTTAATTACTGCACTGCAGTTCAGATACGGAGACTGTAACTAGAAGTCCTAGTTCCAAATCTGAATCTGAAAATTCCTGTACTGAAGACAGTAGTACTGTTTTATTGCCTTGTGTTGTTGTGCCCATGATCTGAGAGGGATCAGTAATGGTAAGTACCAGGAACAAAGCTGAGTTTTATCAACTTTTATCAACAGAAATACACACATACACACAAGCTGATAAAAATCATGTGGCTGTGCCAATCATACTGAAATCTCAAAGCTTCAGGGTTATATCCACACTCTGATCTTCCCCCAACCCCAACGGCTGCCATGCGTCCACCAACTAGGGTCCTTTGCAAGCAAAAGCAACATACCTGAATGAATGAATTGTATGGAAGAGAAGATTCAGTCAGCAAAGCACAGGGCCTGTCAGGTCAACTGCAACCTGCAACTGTCCCAATGGCTGGGGGAGATCACTGGTAGCAGTACATGATCAGAGAAACCATTCAAGATTCAACACCACTGATGGTGCTAGTTCATACAACAAGAATCTCTTCTACAATGCTCTTCAGCACTGACACCAATACACACCAATCCAGACAAACGAGATGTTAGTTTTTACAGGCTCATAATCTACAGGTAGGACAGGACACACAAACACACTCCACCGGCAGCAATTACAAATCAAAGAATGGTACAGTACATGCCAATGGGGGAAAGAAATAATTTTCCGCGACCCCAAAGCAAGCAATTCATCGGCACCCCTAATTTGGTGGCTCAGATCAGAAGGAGTGCTGGTGCAGCGGCGGCGCGCCGGACGCGGATGCCGACGTTGCATTGGCGGTGGCGGTGCGCGCGCTGTGGTCGATGCAGCGGACGACCTCGGCGCGGCATGCCACGACGCGGTGGAACACCGCGCGCACCTGCCGCTCCAGGGGCGCCAGTCCGTCCTCCAGCGCCCAGCACGCCGCCGCCAGCTCCTCGGCGCGCTCCGTCACCTCCCGCGCCCGCTCCTCGCCGACGACCCCGTGTCGCTCCTCTTCCTCCTCCTCTTCCTCCTCCTCTTCGGCGATCTCCTCGAGGAGGCAGTTGAGGTCGCGCGCGGCGCGCTCCACGGCCTGCATCTCCGCGAGGAGCCCCGCCGTGGGCGCCGGGCCGGAGGAAGACCCCTTCTTTTCCCTCCGCCTCCACTCCTCGGCGATCCGCTCCGACGGCGGGGGTGGCGGGTGCCGGGACGGAGGGGGAGGAGGGCGGCGGAGCGGAGGGGGCTGGCGGGGACGGCGCGGCGGGGGTCGGCGGTGTGGGCGCCGCCGGGGTGGAGGGAGGCAGCGCGGACGGGGTCGCCAACCGCGCGGAGGAGGTCGCCGACACCGTCATGGCGCTCATCCTCGGCCTGCTCCGCTGGACGCCGTGGGCCCTCGCCGTGCGCAGCGCCTCCTGCGAAGGCCTCAACGGAGATGTGGCCGCCGGCGCCGGCGCCGCCTCCGAGTGCTTCCTCCATGCGTCGCCTCGACGGGAGGAGGGGGGCGAGGCGGGGGACGAGCCGGCCGAACGGCGGCCCGCGGCCCGCGCGCCGGCGAGAACGGGAGGAAAGGGGCAAGGCGAGGGGGCGGTGGCGCGACCGGGAGAGTGGGTGCGGCGGCGAGACCGGGAGGAGGCCGATCTATTTGAGTGTGGGCCCCACTGAATAGGGGTGGAGGAGAGGTTCCCTCTATAGAGGGGATGGAGAGGGGTTTTTAGTCCATGGAGAAAAAAAGAGAGGAGATAGGGAAACTACTGGAGATGATTTCATCCCCTGTATAGCTACTTTTTTGGTATTGGGGAGGGGACAGGGAAGCTGCTCAAGTTGCTCTAATCATTCCCCGATCGTACCGTACGCGGCCTTTCCTCCAGCCAAATCATGGCGGGCGTCATTTCTCGCTTCGTGCCACATTCAACCAGAGGGATCAGCCATTCAGCCAACCCAAACCTCACCTGCTTGTATATATACATATCTCAAAGCTCAGCTCAGCTCAGAGACATCAAAGCAAAGCAGGGCACAAGCAGAACAGCAAGAGCAAGCGAGGGGGAGAGAAATCGATCAGCCAAAAAGCGAAAGCGAGCAGCAACGTCACCACCGAGCGGAGGGAGAGACGTGGGAGAGCGAGCGCTTTGCCCTTTTGCCGGTTCGGATTCGCATCCACCACCTCCGCGCCGGGCGGCAGCGACGACGGCGGCGAGGCGCCGCGATGGACGCCCACGTGAGGAGCAGCTCTTCGGGCGCGGATGCCGAGCCCAGCACCAGCGGTAGCGGCGGGGCGGCGGCGTCGTACCCCTACGCCTCCGCCGGCGTCGGCGACGGGGACGACAATGCGGGCGCCGGCGGGGCCAAGGTCTGGGTCCTCGTGCTCCTCTTCGCGCTGCTCCTGCTGCCGTTCCTGCCATCCGCGGTGCGGCGCGGCGGCCCGACGCCATGGGCGGGCGGAGGCGGCGGAGGCGGAGGAGGAGGGGGAGGCGGGGGAAGCCAAGGGTACCGCCGCGGCGGGATCAGCTTCAAGAGCGGCTGGGACGTCGTCAACCTCTGCCTCGTGCTCTTCGCCATCCTCTGCGGACTCCTCGGCCGCGGCGGCGGCGGCGACGGTGAGTCCTCGTCCGGCGCGGCTTCGGGGTCCGCGGCGGCGGCGAAGGGCGACCGGCAGGACGCGTCTCTCGCGCCGCGCTCCGGGGACGACGTCACGGCGGCGAGGACGGACTCGGGGGACTGGGGGGAGGGCTACGACTCCTTCTCCAGCGTCTACGCCAGCCTGCCCCGCACCACCAACAACCAGGCGCACACGGCGGGGATCCGACGGATGAAGAGCAGCAGCTCCTACCCGGAGCTCCGCCTCGGCAGCGACGGCGTCTGGAGCCTCGCGTCGCCGGAGGCCGCGTGGCGGTCCTACGACGACGCCGACCTGTACCGGAACCGCCGCCCGGAGCGGCAGGAGAGGAGCTGGGACATCGACCCGCTGGCGAGGGCGACGGAGGTGAAGACGATCCCCGTCGACACGTTCGTCCAGCGCGGACGGAGATCGCCGCCGCCTCGGGAGCCGCGGAGGCGGAGGAAGAGCGTTGAGAGGGTCCCTAAGATGCCCGAGGTGGTGGAGGAGAAGAGGCCGCAGCCAAGGGAGGCAGTGATCACGCCGGCAAGGAGTAGGAGGTGGAGCGCGGAGGCGGAGGACGTGAGACCAGAGCAGGAGGTGCGAGTGGCGCCGGCGAGGATTAGGAGGTGGAACTCCGAGTCGTTGGATGCGTTTCTGGACCAGGAGGCCGCGGCGGCCCCGGCAAGGAGCAGCAGGTGGAGCGCGGAGTCGGTGGACGCCATACCGGAGCAGGAGGAGCGGGTGGCGCCGGCGAGGATCAGGAGGTGGAACTCGGAGTCGTTGGATGCGTTTCTGGAGCAGGCGGCGGTGGCGGCCCCGGCGAGGAGCAGCAGGTGGAACGCGGAGCCGGTGGACGTGATACCGGAACAGGAGGAGCGGGTGGCGCCGGCAAGGATCAGGAGGTGGAATTCGGAGTCGTTGGATACATTTCTGGAGCAGGAGGCAGCGGTGGCTCGGGCGAGGAGCAGCAGGTGGAGCTCGGAGACGGTGGACGTGATACCGGATCAGGTGGCGCCGGCGAGGCTCAGAAGGTGGAACTCGGAGTCACTGGATGCGTTTCTGGCGCAGGAAGCAGCGGTGGCTCCGGCGAGGAGCAGCAGGTGGAGCGCCGAGCCGGTGGACATGATACCGGAGCAGGAGGCCCCGGTGATGATGGCGCCTGCTGCCCCACCGCCTCCGCCGCCGTCGCATCACCGACGGCGACGGCGCAGCGTCGAGAACCTGCCGAGGCCGGAGGACCTGGAGCAAGAGATCGTAGTGGAAGAGGTCAGGAACCCGATGCCGCCGCCAACGGCGTCCATGTTCCCGCCTGGAACGCCGCCCCCGCCGCCACCTCCACCGCCTCCGTCGACGGTGTCGCGCAGCAAGAAGAAGCGGGGCGGCAGCGTCGGCGGCGCCAAGGAGCTGGCGTCCGCCATTGCTCTGTTCTATCAGAAGAAGCGCAAGAGCATTACCATGAAGGCCAAGAGGAGGCCCCACCACCACCACCACCATTCCGACGACCACTACTCGCCGCCGTCGTCCGACGCGTCGGCGAGCCCAGACTCCAGTGTCCGCACCACCAACACCGCGCCGCCGCCGCCACCGCCTCCCCCACCCCCGCCCCCGCCGTCCTCAATCTTCTCCAACCTTTTCAAGAACAAGAAGGGCGGCAGCAAGAGCCGCCGCATCCACTCCGTCGCGCCGCCGCAGCCGCCACCCCCGCCTCCACCCACTCGCCGATCGAAGAAGCCGCCCCCGCCTCCGTCTCGTCCCGCTCCCCCAGCACCATCGCCGCCACCGGTCAGTGCGCGCCCGCCGCGCGCCTGCGTGCACGCGCAGCAGCCGCCATTGTACCCCATCCCCAAGCGCGTGTACTACACCTACTACCCGCTCCCGCCGCCATCGCCGCCGCTACCTCCACCTCCCCCGCCGCCACCACCGCTGGTGTCCGAGGGCGACGGTGATACTCCTTCCGTGCCGGCCTCACCGGCGCCCTCGTACTGTGCGAGCCCCGACGTGAACACGAAGGCGGACAGGTTCATCGAGAGCTTCCGCGAGGGGCTGAAGCTGGAGAAGCTCAACTCGTACCGCGAGAAGTGGCAGAGGCACGTCCAAGAGGACGCCACCGTCGAGATTGAGGAGGAGGGGGAGTTCATGGTGATCGGGTCGCTCTTCGGCAGCGACGATGAGGACGACGACGGCATCTCGTTGCCGGAGACGCCGGCTTCTAACGACACTGACATTGAAGGGAAAAATTGAAAAGAAAAAAAAATAATCCCACAAAATGGAGGGGAAAAAAGGATGCCACAAGAGACCATTTTTTCTGGTTTGCCAGTATAGTATTGTTTGTGAATGATTGCCTTTTTCGCTAATATTCAGAAGTTAGGGGATTGACAGTGAGATTTGTGTGAGAGAAGGAGACCATTTTAGGCTTATTTTAACATGGCCAAAAAAGCTCTCTTTTGGTGTTGCATTAGGTGAGCCGATGTGAATTTCATGTCTATTACACAATTGCACTTTGGAAAGCTTTTGGTGTTTGTAAAGTACAGCATCTTTACCCATTCCCTTTCTACTTTTCGTTCCCGTATGCATTCGTGTACGTGTACATGTACTCGTACGTACGGCCGGTGTGGATAACGTGATGTGGTCGCTGTTGCTGATCCTAGTTCTTGCATTGCACGAGAGGATTGAGAGCAGTGGCAGCAAGCTGTCAAGCACGATGATTCCAGTGTGCGTTTGGTGCGGTATTGCATAGCTAGATGATTCGCTTGAATAATGAATGAATGTGGCCGGTTGTATTTGTATGATTAGCTTGATTGGATTGGGCCTCGTGTGGTTGGGCACCACCCATCACGACAACGAAACGCCACAATGCGCGTCACCAACCTGACAACCAAAAACATCTCCTGCTACCCTTTTTTAGGAGCATCTACTGTACGGCCGCTAATCGCAAATAACCAAACAATAATAGTTATACTACTTGACAGGGAGTGTGCCTTTCAGTTTGTCACATCCAATGTTTATGCTACTCTTTCGAAAAAATGAACTAATTATAAAACTAATTGCATAAGCTCTGAGCTAATAATTCGTGAGATAAATCTAATTAAACTTAATTCATCCATCATTAGCAAATGTTTACCGTAACATCGCATTGTCCAATCATAGACTAATTAGATTTTATAAATTCATCCTGCGAATTAACCTTCATGTGTGCAATTTTTTGAGAATTTCATGCTATTACTTAGTATCCAACATCCGATGGCAGGGGTTAAAATTTAGCCACTGGTATCCAAACACGCACTCAAAGAGTTGCGATGAAGCGAAAAGAAAAAAAACAAATGTGCTGTACTGTAGCTCTCAAATATCATGCACATTAATCTAATGCTACTATGCTGGTGGATGTGGTTCCATGGAGTTTATAGTGTCTTTGGAATCATGATACATTATACTAGTGCTAATGGGTTCCTAGATGAACCCCTCAATCCATCCACCTTTCAAGCATACTCTACGTGTGCATGGGGCCTCACAAGCTCCATGATTGTTGTGAGTGCAAGCAAGCCGCTTTCATGTCCTAATCTTGCTGTTGGGGGCACCGCACTTGGACCATTCTCCTGCGTTTGAATTCCTGGTTCTGTTACGCTATGTGTTTTCAAACACGAGCAAATACTTTAACTACTATGTGTCCATCGGACAGATATAGATGTGTTTGTCTGTTTTTTTTATTCATTGTGAAAAGGGCTTGTCCATGAATTTGAACTGAGGAATATCATAAGGTTATTTGTTTAAGGGGAAGCCATAGTGAGGTGTCAAGCTCAAATGTAATCAGTGTGTGTTTTATATATAAATCCTTCGCGTGATAAGTTTCCGCGCAAATCTTTTCTTCACTTCTACATCACAATATCTTCTTGGACTTCCAATAATTTCTTTTTTCTTAGGTGTAAGCTGTTCCAAGTTCTGAAATTATTATTTATTTTGGTTTTTTTAACACACACATTTTGATATGCATCTAAATAGCACATTCGTTGAACACATCAAAATTCGAACCTTGCACCTTACTACAATTCACAAGCATGCAAAACATCGATCCAGCTGAAGAACAAGATCAAACATGCACATACAAAAAACAATTAATGGACAAAATCAATCAAAGATGTTTCATCATTTAAGCTGAACAGTTAGTAGCTCGGCCGCTGATCCACAGTCCAGACTCCACCTCTTCACATCACAACCGGTGATTGAACAATGCTACTTCTGGGTACGGTCGATGTCTTCGTTTTCAACAGAATTTGTCATTTGGCCTTTTAACTTGGCCCCAAACTGAACCAATCACACTGACGTAGGAGATTACTAGCTGCAGATGCTGATCAGTTCATTGGTTTCAGACTTTCAGTCTGAGGTGATATATAGTGGGCATCTGCTTGCCACACCAATTTGGTGCCAAAGCGTTCAAAAGTTCCAGCTCATACGCCATACAGATGACATATTTGCTTTCATTTTCCACCACTCTTGGAGCACCACGCTTGACTCCATGAATTTGAACCATGTATTAATTTATGGTTTAAAATGTGGACAATTGGTTAAAAGTGAAGCTTCATTAATTTGTCAAGCTCACGCTTACCATTGCGTGTTCTAAGTAAAACGAATTGCCCAGACAAGTTTTCTCGTAAATCTTTTCTCCACTACAACTTGGCAATCTTGTCTTGTTGGACCGATATAATATTTCTATATTTATTTGTCTAACTAAGAGTAGTGCTAGTTAGTTAGTTCCTAACAAATCATAGTAATAGTCTAGCAGATCCGTGAAAAATTTAGAGTTATAGAATAAAATATAAGTGCTTTAAACACGTATGCTTAATCTAAAGTAGTAATAAAATTGTTCAACCAAATACGAAACCTATAGCGCTCGGGCTCCAATAATTTCTGGAGATAGGGATCTCTAACAAGAAAAAGCCCATGGTTGAGATCTGCAAGGCAAAATTTAGACATGTGTCTGCAATTCTTGTGTGCATATGGGCGAAACAAACTACTTGCCAGTTCCAGTTATTAGTATCTAGCCAGAATCTTCTGTTTATTAATTTTATTTTCTTTTCCTTTCCTTTCTTTTTTCTCTTGCATTTACTTACATTATTCATAATATATATAGTAATAACTAGTAGAGGAAAAACCTCTATTTATAATAATACTACTAAAACAAGCTGACCAATTCAACTGGTTGATCAATGCTGAAAGCCACAAAGGCTTGCAAGTGAAGAAGCTTTACTAGCAAGTACAAACTCCCGGGTTATCCTGGACGCAAAAACCTGATGAGACATAATGAAAATGACCCATCACTAGCTGCCCATGATTGAAACACAAAGCAAAACACTGTGATCCTACATGCACAAAGATGACCCCGTTCCGTCTGAAAACTTAATATACGAAACATTCGTAGATTGATCAAAGACAAATTCAGCACTTTGCACGAATTCACTTGTAGTCCAATGGTAGGACGGTCCAGTGGGACGCTACCCACTAGGGTTCAAATTCTGATGCTCGCACTTTTTTCTGAGATTTTCTCAGGATTTACCAGCGTTGTGCGTTAAGTGGTAAGTGGCGTTCCTCTCGATAACGAGGCGTCAATGGTCACTTCAGGATTTACTAGATCCGGCGGGTGCTCAGTCCTTCGAAGGTGCTCATGAAGGTAGGATTTGCGTGTGTGATCATAGAGGTGAGTGTGCGTCTGCGTTGTACTCTGTAATTCTAAAAAAAATCATCACTATGCAACGAATCAGACGTGTGACGTGTGTCACAATTTAAGCTCAACAGTAATGAAAAAACAGTAAAACAAAGAGAGACAAGAGATTAGATTTTTTCCCAGCAGGTTCACCGGCCTCTGATTCACAGCACTGTAATTTCTAAACTGCATCAAACTGACTTATGATATCATCAGCAGATGTTCAGTTCAAGCGGATGGGTTTCAGTTAGTTGTTGTGGTGGGTAGCTGTTTGCTAGCCAACCTCATGCGTTTGATGAGGGAGGAATCCTTTTACACTTACCACGAAATATTGAACCGTTTCATGTAAAATTCATTCGAGGAGAGAAGACGGCAGTCTGAGGTGTTTGAGGATCTTATCTTCACCTGCTTTGCACACTTGCTGCATGACACACATCCATGGTCGGATCTCACTCTGTCTTACATGTGGCTCTGATAGAGTGATCGATGGTATTTTTCGTCGGGGGTCTTTTACAGTACACAATACGACGTAACGGTCGTACGGTCGTATTATCGGTTTCTTTGGTTGTTTCTCTATGGGTAAAATGGTAATTTGATAGATATATATTATTTGGAAAAAAATTTCCCCGCTGCCCCCTTATACTATCTAAAACATTTCATATATTTCATTTCTTATATTACAACAATATCATTTTACATTTTCGATACTACCCTTATACTACCCATACGACCTTTGAATACTACCGTACGACAGCTAAAAAAACCAGTCGTATAGAATTAATCATAACCGTCGGATCATTACATATAGGTCCGTTTCTATTATATACGAGTCCTTTTTCAACCGGACGTACAAGTCGTATTGTGTACCGTAGAAAACCTCTCTTGTATTGCAGATCAAAAGTATAAAAACCTATTGTGCAATAAACAGAATCAAATCGGTGCATCTCATGCTTTTTGTTAGTTATTCATTTTTGTGGAAATCTCGTGCATCTCATGCCTTCTTCGCTGCCGGCCTTGCTTTCTTCCCTCTCCTCGACGATGCCTGCAGTTGTTCCTCGTTGCTGTCGCCATGGTTTCCCGTTGCCAATTCCATCGCATTGGCTCTCATCTTGGTCGCACTGGTCTGCGGTGTGGAGGTGAATTTGGAGGCTTTCAGCGAAAGCTTTGCCTTTGGTGCCGACAACGGTTGCACTCTGTTTCGTAACTTACCATGTTGGGGGCGTTGTTGTGGTCTCCAAATCCGTTTGGTTTTCCGGGTGAAGACTTGGCCTGCTCCTTCGTGGGTGGGCAGATGATGGCGGCGGTGTTGTCGTCACTTCCTTCTTGAGGGCGTCGTTTTGCAGGACCTCTTCACTCCGCCTCCGCTACTTCCGGGGTGTTTGACACGCGGTGACGTGCGTGTTTTCATGGTGTATCCTCTTTGCAGGCATCTGTCGTCTTGGGTTGTCTCTAGGTTTGGCGGTGGTGTGGTAATCTCTTCTTTGTTTATATTGTCATCTTCTTTGCTCTTTTTTCAGGTAGTCTTTCTTGTGCTTTACACTTTAAGGGTTCTTTCAAAGTTGCGTCCTGTAAAACTCTCCTTTTTCTTAATGAAAACATGCTATGCACGTCTTAAAAAAAGTGAACAACGTGCTGCTAAGAGTGTCGTTGATTAGCAAAAGATGTGCTAAGGTCCAATGGAGACACAGGTGGTTTTTGGTAGTGTCCCTCTTTTTCTCAGACAACTGTGTTGCCGACAAAGATATGATTGAGCGGTCATTGTTCTTAACCTGTATATTACATTGTTATGTTTTTACCAGTAACCTTGTCGTGCCCTGTTTAGTTGGTGAAGTGAAACTTTTGGGTCTTCTTTCAAGGTCTATTAGGAGTATTGAACGTAGACTAGTTACAAAAATAATTACACGAATGGACTGGAAATTGCGAGATGAATCCATTAACCTAATTAATCTGTCATTAGAGATTGGTTACTGTAGCATGATGTTGTCTAATCATGACATAATTAGGCTTGTTAGATTCGTCTCGAAAATTAAGGTAGGGGTTGTGGAATGAGTTTTGTCATTAATCCATATTTAATACTTCTAATTAGTGTCTGGAGATTGATGTGCATGATTGATGTGAGGAGTGGCTATGGTTTGAACTCCTTGTCATGGCCACTTTCTTATCCATGAGCTGGCCATGGCAAGATCCAAAATTCCAAATCACACAGGCAGGGAGGCAATCAGAGGCAATAAGGATAGACAACAAGTCACCAGTTCCAGTGACTGATGCTCACCAGTGGTTTTTGTTTTTATCATCATTGAGAGAGTGTGACAGATGCTCAGCAGTTGAATGGCAGTTGGGCCACAAGTCATCAACCCCAGTGACAGGTGTCACAACTAGAAAATGAGTAAGGTTAAACAAGTGTATACCAATTCAGTAGCCTAACACACATGGGAAGATACAGCAGGAAAGCTTGGCTTGCAAGCATCTACCACTCTGAAAAATCAAGCACAAAGCTCTTCTTTGCTTCCATTGCTTACAGTACATGCCAGCTCAGTTCTGTACAATCATGCACACGCAACCCAATCAGAAACAACTCAGGGAAACGAAGACCAGTCGAAGAAGAAAAACCAAAACCGTATATGCAATCAGAACTCAAATCTCAAAACTGTGGTATGTTATATATCACACGCTATGTACATCACCGCAACACGAAAAAAGAAGCGTATTGTCGATCAGGTCACCGTTCAGCTCGATGTCCCAATTTGGTGCCATTGTTCTCCTGAATCAGTGGCGGGAGGTCCATGTCCGCTACATCCACGTGCACCATAAGCTTGGCAATGTCGTCGACAGAGAACGGTATGCTGCAATCAGAAATTCAGTCTTGATGAGGATAAATGTATCATCAGGCAACTGACTTGGCATGGGTTGTCAAGATTCAAGAAAGAGATAAAAACAATACCTAAAGTCATCATCCAACAAGAACGAGTTGATGTCATCGTGCGCGGATGGACTGCTAGAGCCCTCAATCATCTTGGTACGCATGCTCGAGATGACCTGAGGTTGGTTCAGAGAGAATTGAGTCCAAGAAGTAAACAAGTGGAATACTGGAAGTTCTTGACATGAATGTTCTGGAATTAACTCACTTCTGATGGAATGCCCAGGGTTCCATACTTGTCGTCGCAATACATCGTACTGATTCGGTACAGTTGTTGCATGCTCAGTGCCTGTGGGTACCATAGATCATGCCCAATTTTGCCAGTAACTTGAGAATGATGGTATCAAAAGCTTGTAGGAGTTTGCAAGGTTCAGAAACTTACTGGGCAAAAGTCGTCTGTGATCTCTGAGAGACTCCTTCTGTGCTTTTCTTCGAGTATCAAGAGTGTGACTGCTTGCCTAATATGCTTCAACTCATCCCAGGCAGAGCCTGCATACTGTTTAGAATGACAGGTAAAGAAGGTTAGCAATTGCTTTCTCACAGTTTTTTGTTTTGGAAGCTGTCTGAAGATGTCATCACCTCTTCAGTCAGCCAAAAGCACCAATGCTCTAGCTCATCCAACCCAGCTTTGAGATACTCTCCGTTACTGAATGAACAGCATTCACGACGTAGCAAAAGACTACAATTGAACAAATTTTGCATGAGGTCATGGAGCTAGGTTTGAAAGTTGAGTGAACAATAAGAGCCTACCTGTTAAACAGTTGCACATTGATAAATGAAAAAACTTGAGTGAACAGCTTGCAGATCAGGAATGGAGGCACCTGCAGCGCAACTAGGCTTCAGTGATGTGTGTTTCAAAAGACAACAGTAGCTAATACTCAATTTTTGGAACATACATAATTGGATTTCATAACATTGAGAGAATTCGTGAGGATTTTGATGATGCTCTGCCAATGTGCCATGGATGCTTGCTGTGCCAAATCTGTTCCTTGAGAACATGATCCTCTGGGGCTGACAACAAATGTTCTTGGTGCCTACAGAAGATTTTATGTCGACGCCTTAATTTCAGCAAAGATGGCTGAGAAATACAACATGCAGCAGAATACTACCTGAATACACAGGCTGAGAAGTGGGGAAAGTTCCTTCTTCAGGTTGTGCCTGATTATTCCATAAACCTTCTCCAACAATGCTGTCAGCTGCTGCTTGAATGCAATAGCTGGATACTTGGCCTCAACTTGATAAACTTCAGCTAGCCCACCGATCAACCGTCCATCAGAAAGTGAACGGTCATGACGACTAGAATCTTCATTTTCCTGCAGTGAGATGAGACTTTAGAATGTACATGCGCAGTGGCAAAATCATTTGAGATTACTGAGCAGACAGAGTTAGTTTCTGCACATTACCTGTGGAACCTTCAAGGGTGATGCTCTTCGCCTCTGACGAGCCAAAGCAGCTACCCCGTTGATTTTCAGAGTCCTTTGCAGAAGAACCAGCAGTGTGCATGAATTGGACAGCCAATACGCTAATATGTCATTGTTGTCTCGACCCTAGAAGCGAAAAATATAAGAAATATGTTTCACTACTTACTACTTACTAATCACAAAAATCATATAATCTGCCAGATACCTCAAGGGCAGCTGTAATCTTCTGAATTATCCGGTCAAAGACTGGGGTCCTCTCCTCTTCAAATGTTCTCCAATGGACCAGACATCGGTAGATGAGATATGCAGCAATAGGCCTACCGATTGAGAAACCCAGATCTTCAGATAGACACTTGATCAGAAGCTCCTAAATGGTTTGAGATGCAGAAAAATTGCTCAGAACGCATCACATCAATAGAAAACCACCAAAATTGAGAAGTTCAGGTCAATGTCATACTTGCTGTTGCTTCTCAGCTTCATTACCATTTGAGCTAGGTTGTTCAGCACTCTTCTCCTAGTTAGAAATCCATAATGCCAAGTCAGCAATGTATACACAGCCAACAAAAGTATTTATTGATCTATGTGGCTGTAGGCTCATACATACATGGATATTTACCTCCTTATCCACTATGATGGGCTTCACTGCACCATTTGGTGTTTTGTCATTATCAGGACTCTCCTGTAATCACAGATATGCACAACTTTTATTAGCAGCTGCAGGCTCATACATACATGGTTTGGCGATGCTGATATTAGGTACCTGAATATCAGGCACTTCACGCTCATGGTATTCGTTTGATGGTGACTTGATGGTAGGAATTGAGGCAACAGCCTGTCGCAGCATTTTGTTTTCTTCATCTAGATTGGAAGCCTTCTCCTCCATCCTAGGTAACAACCGTGCAAAACACCAGAATTTGCATCGTGAATTCACAGAAAATGCACAGTGCGCTACAAGGTGAGCATTATCTAATTCTGAGCTTTCAATAAAACCTTTTCAGGGAATCTTGCAACCGTTTGTTCTTAACCTCCTCAACTCCAAGCAGTCTGGCCAGTTTCTCATTCCTCAATTCAGCTTCAGCAAGCGCCTTCTTCGTGGAAAACGTTTCCTTCATTTCAGCTCCCAGCAAATCCTGCAAGCCACAAAGCGAAAACCGGTCGATGTTGAATGTTCAGAGATCAGATTCAACTTGAAACCATTCCACATTCCACAATCTCTGAATCGAGCTGGTGTCAATGACAGACCTTCAGGCGGTCAACTTCGGCATTCAATGAGTTAATCTTCTCGGTGTCCTCAACCATCACCACGGTCTCCTTGATCACCTGGGCCGCCTCTGATTCCGCTATCGCCTTCTTCGCCGCCTCCCTCTCATTAACAGCCCTCGTCTCCGCGTCATTGACGGCCTGCTGGAGCACGTCCACCATCTCACGCAGCCTGCACATCTCACCCAGCATCTCCATCTCAAGATCTTCCTGCACATTGCCCATATATCAAGCAGAGAGCACAACAAAAACCATTCCGCGTTGCAGCATGTATTATGTAGTATAGAATATGATGTTCCGACCATTCTGAGGTTCCTGAGCTCCTTGATCGCCATGCTCTGCCTCCAAGAACGCTGGCAGATCAGGGCGGCTCTCTTCGTCGTCAGGTAGCTCAACACTGCGCTGTGAGCACGCCATTGCGCCTTTTTTTTTATATATATATCCGACACGACGAGAAATTAGAGTCCACTTTTTTTCCTTTTGTGAATAATTAGAGTCCACTACCGGAGTGTGCTGCAACAATCTGATGATGCTACAGTTGATGACGGGATGCTACCTGGATGCGCGTGGCTGCTCTGATCTGCTTCCGGAGCGAGAGCTCGCGGCGGGCCGCCATGGCCCTGACGGCCGCCTGGACGGTGACGGCGGCGGCCCGCAGCCGCAGCCTCGACGACTCCTTCCATGACAGGTACCGGCGGCGCAGGATCCTCTGGAGGAGGAACGCCGCGAGGACGACGAGCACGGGGCGCCCCGCCGCCGCCGCGTCCCAGCTCGCGAGCTTGCCGTACCTCTGAACGAACGCCCCTGCACATACAGAATCCGAAGCGCCGGCGGATCGGATCACGATCGAATAGAGCTCGCCTGATCTTTCCACGACGGATGGGAATGGCCGACAAGAACGGGGGTTGGCACTCACGGAAGAGAAGCTGCAGCCAGGCGATCAGGCGCCGCGCCGGGCTGTCCTGCGCGCGCGCCGCCCGCGCTACGGTGACCACGGCAGCGGCAGCAGCTGGCCTCCTCTGATCTCCATCCATGGACGGGCTTGACCTTGACGGTGCTTCTGCTGTACTGCCCACTGTAGGCAAACGGATGTGAAATCTTGGGATCGGATCAGCGGCGAAACAAGTTAGGATAATTAGAGAAAGCGAAGCATGATCAAGCTCGTTACCGATTTGCTCATGAGCAGAGATCACAGCTGCTTGCGGTTGGCATCTCTGCCTCCTAGCTGGCTCGGTACTTTCCCCTGTCTCGCCCTGCCTATTCGTTCCTTCTCCCTTTTGATTTTCTTCGGCCTAACAATGACGTGTCACCCTCAAAATATTACTAGATGGGACAATGACACTAGAGAGAAAATAAATCATAAACTAAATATCTGATGGTCATTTCATCATGAACAAAAAATAGTTTAATTCAGTGTTACCGACAACGAAATCCTCAGGTCAAGAGGGGCGGATTCTGTGCATCAGTTTTTTTTTTAAAAAAATACATACGGGGCGAATTAAAGCGCAGCACAATCTGGTAGCGAAGAGGAAAAATAACAATAGTAGGGAAATGGTTGGGCATCAGTGGAGAAAATAATGCAATTTCAACATTTTAAAATTTGCTGCAAGTGCAGTGGGCGGAGAGGTAGGCCTCACATCATCTGCAACAACAGCTGGAAGGCATCGCCGCATCGGAAAAAGATGACCTTGTTTCTTTTTACGGTTATATATCTGATGATTTGTTGTGAGATTAATTAGGAGAAGCAACGTGCAACGTGCAGCCTACTACGCGTACACTCTGTAAAGTGGGGCCCGGAGACCAGTGGGGTGGGGTCGGAGCCAGAGAAACAGGACACGGACAGCGCAGGTTAGACCATCCACACTCGTCATCCTTTATCTCCTCCTTCAAAACAAAATATTTTTGTCTGGTCAGCAATATTCTCACATTTATATTCACTTCTCCCGCATTCATCATCCTTTATTTCTCTCATTCATCCAAACTACCCACACGTGGGACCCACTCGTCATCCTCTCCCCCCTCTTTTCCCCACCAGCCCCACCCGCACCCATTCCCCCTCCCCCTTTCTCTCTCTCCCGAACCCACCCGGCCACCTCGTCACCGTCGCCGGAGGCTGGGCCGGCAGGGAGATCCGGCGGGCCCTCGCTCCCTCCACCGGCAGATCGAGCAGGCGGGCGGCGGCGCTGCCGCGGCGCCCTCCTCCCTCCTCACGCCGGCTGCGGATCTGCCGCTCCCAGGGCAGCGGAGCTCCGGCGGCGGCCCTCCTCCCCGGTGCTCCCTTCCTCCGCTGCCTATTGGTACTGGCCCTCCTCGTCGTGCCGCAGCTGCCTGGCGACGCCATTGCCGGGCGCGGGCACCACGGCCCCGCCGCGCACGACTACAGGGACGCGCTCTCCAAGTCTATCCTCTTCTTCGAGGGCCAGCGGTCGGGCAGGCTGCCGCCGTCGCAGCGCCAGTCGTGGCGCAGGGACTCGGGCCTCTCCGACGGTGCCTCCGCCAAGGCAAGTCGTCATCTCTGCTGGTCATGCTTCATCCTCTGCATTGCATATTTGCATTGCATTGTGCAGTTCCTTGACGCTCGTTTCGTCCGGCAGGTCGACCTGGTGGGCGGGTACCACGACGCCGGCGACAACGTCAAGTTCGGGTTCCCGATGGCGTTCAGCATGACGATGCTGGCGTGGAGCGTGGTGGAGTTCGGCGGTCTCATGAAGGGGGAGCGAGGACGGCGGCGCACGGACCCGGCAACGGCGGCGGTTGGGAGCAGGGCCTCCTCCCGAACGACGCCGCACGGACCCGGCGCCGGTCGGAGCAGCAGGACGACGACGACGGCTCCTCCTCCTCGAGCACCGGCGGCGGAGTCGAGCTGCGGCCTCGAAGGTTGGAGCAAGAAGGGAGGCGGGCGGGGCGGGGTGGAGCTCCAGCCGACGGCTCCCGGCGCAGCAGCCCGACGCACGCGAAGTCGTTGGGAGGGCCGCGAGTGGTGGGCCCGTCACCTCCTGCAGGACGCCCTCCATCGCGCCAAATCTCCTGTGAACTGGAGGCCGCCTTCTTTTCCCAGTGCCTTTTCCAGTCCCTGCTGCAGGCGGTTTCCCTTTATTTTTCTCGTGCGGGGACCGGATACAGGTGCCGGTGTGGATGGTCTTAGGTAGGCCTGCAAACGGGGCGGAGCGGTACGCTCCTCTTGCTGACCCTCCGCTCCACTGTCATCAAATGGTGGTATAGGGTATCCCAAGGGTCTCCCACATATGTCACGTCCTCTCTGCTGCTCTGCAGCTTGCTGCTGCTGTATCCCCCACGCGAGGATGATAAAGTTGGCCAGCAAGCCTAATGTTTTCCGGAACAACTCATTCAAAGAAATACTAATTAATTTCAAAGCTAGCTCGTCGAGTCAATGGCCTAAACAGGTACACATCCACAATGGTTTTTTTCCTTATTTTCTGATGGAAATTGAATACTGAATTTAAACGGACAACTGAAAAAGAATACTGAGTTTAACAGTTGACAGTAGTTGCTTATTAGAACAACATAATCTAAATCTCAGGCACAATATCTGAATTGACAAGACCAAGTAACCAAAGTCTGGCACACAAACACGACAACATCGATACTTTCAAGATCTTTATAGATCATTACAGAATGGCCATGCATCGAAGGACCAGCTCACCAGCTAGCGATGTTTTGTCAGTGTCAAATTACCAGAGTACAACAACTGACGAACGAAAGATAACAAATTGTATCTCATCGCAGCAGTGACAGAAGTCACAAACAAGCCGCACGCTGTAGGTGAATGTCATAAGTGATGAATGGAAGATATGGTGATACAGATAATTTTTTTCATATCTTCTTCAGGTTGATATCTTCAGTTCTGGCGTCTCTGTTGCTCAGATTTTGGTCTTGCTGGTCAGCCATGACTTGGTACAGCAGGCCAGCAGCAAACACAGTTACAGTCGACTCTGAAAGTTTGAAACAAGAAATTCAAGCAGATTAATGAGGTTTGTATAGAATGTCAGCAGAGAGGATATCGGCAGAGGGAATGTTAGTGATGACAGACAGCTAATGTCACAGAAGACTTCGATAAGACATTGAGAAAACTCATCAGGTAAGTGTGATGCGTATATCAGTATAGCATTGTACAAGTAATTGCAGTAAGAAGTCTTTGCAAAAGACATGGTAATGTGATAAACTTTTGAAGATTGTAACTTATGATGTGTAGTTTCCTTAATATATTTGGCCTTCCTGATCCTGGAACTAAAAACAATTCCGAAGATAATTTTGATCTGAGCAAGGAGACACTGAACTGTGGTTTCAAGTCATATCATTTCTTTTGTTGGATCAGAGAGTCAAGCAATAATAGGAGTGTCGTTACATGAACCTGCATAGAGCTATCTTTTCCAACTTTGATCAATAGCTGTTATATAATGTACTCTTCTAATAGAAGTACCTAAAATATTTTCCACAATGAGCATGGATACTAATGCAGGGCACACTAATGGAAAACTGGATCAATATTTACCGGAATTCTATTACAAAAAAATGGACTTCCTTTTCCCCTCTCGTTTCAGAACAAGAAGAAGCTAATTAAGTGTATGGTTCCTGAACTGAACCTAATTGGCATTGCCTGGGAAACTGACGTAATAATTCAGAAGGCAAAAATAGCCACTGAGAAAAATGCAGCAACCATTCATGAACAACCCAAGCCTAGTACCAGCACTAGTATATAGTTTATTTACTATGCATTTCAGACTAGTGTTTTCCCCTTTCTTACCATGTGGTGTATGTCCAATTGAATCATATGTATGATACAAAAGTGTAGACAGAGTAGATCGACTGTTGCCTGTTGGTATAAAGATCGTAACAAACTAGCACTCTAAGTCGTGATGCAAATGACTCATTCTTGAATTTACTAGATTATAAATTAATCTATTTTGTATAATTTATGCATCTACAAGCAAACAGAGCAAAGCATCCGCATTTGATTATTTAACACAATGCAGCTTTAAAAATTCCTCATACATAATCCTAAACAAAAGACATTCTTGCTGTTCTTCACACATAATCCCTGCAGGCAATGCAGGTGATGGATGGACCAAACCGAGAGCATTTCATCCCCATTCAATTGCTACCAGCAAAACCAATCAACAGCAAAGCAAGCTCTGAACTCCATCATACAGCCACAGGATAGCATCATTTTCCCCCCTTCCCTTTCCCTTCCAATTTGAAATCATGTCCACCACAGGATAGCATCCAAAGCAGATCTAGCGCGGGGGGGATGGAATTAGAACTCACCGTTTGAAACCAAGAATCGAGGAACTCGACGGTGGCAACAACAGCGGGGAGGACGAAGCCGCGCCGCGTGGTGGAAGAAGCAGCGCCGTCGGGCTGCTGCACCGTGGCTGCGGCGGCGGCGATTTGGGGTGGGGGGAGATGGCGCTGTGCCGCCCCCTGCTGCGACGGCGGAGGGGCAGGATGGAGAGGGGCGGCGGCAGCGACGGGCGTGTCGCCTGCGGCGTGCCCCGAGGGTCACCACGGGTCGACGGGGTCGCGACCCTTTCGCTCCACTTCTGTTTAGGGTCGAACCGATTCGATCCAGATGAGATGATAATTTCAGGTGCGGGTCGGGTTAGTAAGAGGGTCGACCCGAACCCTTTGCAGGCATAGTCTTAGGTGTAGGACGGGACACTGTCCGCTAGGCCCGGGAAACGGGAAAGGCGGGAAGGTAACGGAAATAACTGGCGCCCGCGGTGGAAACGAAAATGGGCCGGGCCGAGAAGGACTGAAGGAGCCGAAAACTGTGTCCTGATTCCTGAGTCCACTCGTCGCACCGACCTTCCTTTTCCGGTAGCGGTAGGAGTTCATGCTTCTCCACTAATCATCTTCACCATTAGTACTTTAGTAGGATAGGAATTGAGCCAACGGCAAAATGATGACAACAATATTAAACTAATAGTAAGTTCATTTCAATTTAAATTTAATACATTCAAGCTGCAACATAAATGTTATTTTTATGAAATACGTAGTACAAATAAAAGAAAGAACATGAAATAACACTAGTTTACACAAGGATGGGTAATTTATTCTGATGACCACAAAAAAGAAAACAACAAAACATGTTACGTCCCCAACCCAGAGATGATATAGATGGACCATATTTTGGATTGGTCCACAATGTGTGTAGCGAAGGCAAGGTAATGACAAAGTAGAAATGCAAATTAATGCAGGCTACGAACAACTGAAGATAGATCGAGACGACGACGCTAGATGGTGAGACCGGAGCCCCCGAACTTGGAGCGGGTGATGTCGTCGATGCGCCTCGCCGTCTCCGGTGAGAGGTGGTTCGCCCAGTCCCCCACCACGCCGCGCCGGAAGAAGATGGTGTTCTCCACCGCGCCGATCGCCAGCTCCGTCCTGCCGCTTTTCGTCGCCTCAAGCCCGCACATGCGGTCGAACGCGCACAGCCTGACGATGGCGTCCACCGCGCCGCCGTCCTCGCCGCCGCCGAACGGGGGCCCCACGAACTCCGCCAGCCGCTGGACGTGCGCCGCCGGGTCCTTCATCATCTCCTCATACCGGAAGAAGAGCACCCGGTCGGGCCGCGCCACGTGCGCGCGCCAGTACCCGAGCACGTGGTCCCAGTACGGGCCGAACGGCGACTCGCCGGCGCAGAACATGTCGGCGGCGGCCTCGGTGGAGAGAGGCCCCATCCCCTTGTTGGCCCTGAACTTGTTTATGAAGTGCCATAGAGAGACCAGGGTGTCCTTGGGGTTGCGGCACACGTACACGATCTTGCAGCCCGGCGCCGCGGGGCCGCCGGCGACGGACCCCGGCAGCGCCACGAAGGGGACGTGCGTGGCGAACAGCCTCGGGTCCGGGAGGTCGCCGAGGTCGGGGACCCTGTCGCTCGCGTAGACCTGGTACTCCAAGGTCTGGACGCACTCGTGGGGGCCGAGGGAGTGGAAAGGGTGGTCGGCGGCGCCCGGAGGGTGCTCGCGACGGCGCACGGTGGCGTAGAGGAGAGCTTTGGTCCACGTGGTGCCCGTCTTGGGCAGGCTGGCGAGGACTACGTCCGTGGGCCGCGCTGCGAAGCGGGCGCCGGCGACCATGGCGGCGACCATGGGCACCTGGCTGGCGCGCCAGCCTTGGCCGTGGAGGTGGAGACGCAGGTGCGACAGGCCATCGGAGCTCGGCAGGGAGGAGACCAGGTCGGCGAAACGCTGGTAGAGTTGCTGGTTGGTTTCCTCCGCTTGCGCATCGGCTTCTTGCTGGGCAACGGTTTGCACGGAGGACGACATGACGACGTGTGCCGACACTGTATAAACAGGTAGTCGTCGTACCTTTGATTCTTTGTATAAATAGGAGGAGTACTCCGTATATATGCAAATGGAGTACGATTGGTGACCGTTCGTGTCGCAATCGTGATCTCGAAATAATGGTGGTTAGTGCCAGATGGGACAAGATCTCATGCATGCATTGTAAAGGCAGCTCCACCGAGAGTGTTAACTTTGAAAAAAGTGGTGGTGATGTGATGAAGTGAATAATGGATTATTAGGTGGAAATTTGACGAACTAAACAAGACCAAAATCGAACAATGAACGGTTCAAACTGAACCATGCATATAGTGGCGGTCGACCATTCAGAGTTGAAATCAACCACAAGACAAGAACGAAACAAAGAAAACAAATTGATGAGAGTGCTAAACCAACTAATAAAAAAAGAAAGCTATAGGTCACCTGAGTGATTCGGAGGTCCTCCTCATCCAAATTTTTCTTCACCCCATCTTCACCCTTTCTTCTCTAACTCTGACCAAGTTAGGGTCACCAAAGTTAGGGTTACGGTTTCAGGGTCATGGTTCAGGATTTTCGGACCTTACAGGGAGGGCAGGCGGCGGCAGGCCAGCCTGGTGGCAATGGCGCCACTAACCGGGTGGTGGAGGAGGTCAGTTAGGCTGTGCTAAGGCGGGGGATGGCATCCGCGATGACAGTAGCGTGGGAGGTGGTAGCAGGAGGGTACGAAAGAGCTCGACAACCCAGCGATGGTCACGATGGGTGGGTGGGGCGGCAAGGTGGCGAGGGCCGGGTGCTGCCCGCTGTGGTGGAAAAGGCACGCGGGGGCAACCACCTTCGATTGATTAGTGTTGGCGGTGATGGAAGGTGGCGGCGGAGGCGGCGGCAACATGGTAGCTTGGCCGACGACAAAGAAGTTGTGGGAGCGGTGGTGTCGTGGGGTTGGTGAGGAGTGAGGGGGTGGTCGGTTGGGGGAGGAGAAAAGAGATAGAAGAGAGGGGAAGGGAGGAGAGTTGATCCAAACCGCTGATTGCAAATCTAATATTTGAGAAATTTGAGTGAAAGAATCCACCATTTCACTTGGACGTGGATTATATACTAAAAAAGAAAAGGAAATCTATGTGAATCTTTCTTATGGAAAAGAAAAAACAATTCAGATCTGCATAGAAATCGACTTGGAACCACCTTGACGCACATGCCATATGGCAGAAGCTCAGCAGGGATAACTTGCTAAGCCAATTCTCCAAATCCTTTTTATAACCAATTTGTGGAGTTCCATCGACGAAGAGGCTACTAGGCAGCTAGGCGCAAAGATATCAAAGTGCTCCCAAAGCGAGCAGTGAGACTGTAAGAGCTTATGGTTTACCATCCTCTTAGGCATATCAATTTTTGTCCATCAAAATTGTGGGTCGGGGTTTGCCAAACTTTGGCAAAAGAGACATCAACCAAGCAAAAATAATAATAATGGCACACGACCACCAAGCTTGCTGCCAAAATCACGTGCTAGAGTCCCAAGCAGGTTGCGATGCGATGCAGGAAAAAGTCATTTCCGTTTCCCCAGAGGGACCCCCCCCCCCCGCGGCGCGACCCCTCGCTGCCACCGCGCACCCCGCCCCTGCTCATGCGCATCGCTCCTTATTTACGCTGCATTCCGTATGATTTTTATTGACCTGGTAGGCAGTTTCATTATGAAAGAAAAATATTGTGTGCTGATTGAGTAAACAGATTTGGTATGAGAGGAAAATACTGTATACATAAACAAGTTGAACACTACCAATTCTCTTTGAATGTCAATCATTGACGAATACTAGTAAAATGCACGTGCGGCACGCACATGTCCAAATAACAACAATAATTAAAAATTTTATTTCTATAGTAAAACGTCTTAAAAACAAACAATAGATAAAAGATATATTTTAAATGAAGGTACATGAGTATATGTATCTTATTCGTATGGCTTATCATCCACCGGCCAACAACATTTTCTCTCACAACAAATAAATACCAGTCACCTCGCACCAACCAACCAGTAGTATTTTACTTTCACAACAAATTAACACCAGTCAATCGAACAAAATAAAGAAAAAAAGAAATCCAATCTCATACCATAATAATGTTATTACCATAGGCACCAATCCCATCGTCAGGAGAATTTGAAGTCCCAGCAACAACCTTGTGAAGGCGCATCCCACGAAGGAGACAACTCAAGTGACCCTCCTCTTCCACTCGCACTCAAGTTGTTGTGTCCTCCCTCGCCCCGCCCTCCCCACGTCTTCGGCGGCGCCGAATCCGCCACCACTCCACCCCCTCCCGAGCACACTAATCTTCCCCAATATGGTTGTCCTAACCCTATGCTATCCAACGAACTACCTATCTTCTGCCTTGACCAGTGGTGCCACCGTCATCTTGGCTCCCCACTCGTATGTCCATCACCGCAAGACCGACCTGCTATTGACATCCCTCTCTAAGTTCAGCATATTCCTAGGAAAACACCCTCACTGATGTAACCTTGCTCACTTGAGGAGCCAACTGAATATCCACCCTAAAAAGATACCAAAGTCCTCTAGATTAAAAAAACAATGCTACGAGATTAAGTGTAATATCAAAGACAAATGCTAAATCTAAACTAAATATGGTTAAATCAAAAACAAATTTATATTTATAGAATAAAGAAATATGGATATGTTCAATAACAAAATTATGCCTACTATCAATGTTTAAAGAACAATCTTCCACTCATATCAATCTCATGTTCGCCCCCGCCCCACCCTCTTCCCTGCGTTCGGCGGCTATCGCCGCCGAATCCCCCCCCCCCCCACACACACACCCACCCGGCCACCTCTGATGCCATGCTGATCTTACCTGGTATCAAAGACAAATGCTAAATCTAAACTAAAGATGGTTAATTCAAAAACGAATTTATATTTATAAAATAAAAGAAATATGGATATATCCAATAACAAAATTATGCCTAGTGGATGTGCACGCACGACACGTGCGTGATTTAACAATTAAATACAAAATATTTTTATAATCATAAGACTCATAGTTACTGATATATCAATATTCCATCATAACTGATATGAACATATTTCAAATCATCATATTTCATTGTGTTAACAATATCTCTAGTCAACGAGCACGTGCGCCACACATGTATTTTCAAGAATTCAAATAGTTTGCAAAAAATATTAACACCACCAAATTAAGATCCAATAACTCTATACCAAGATTCTTTTAGAGAAGTATGTGTGACAAAAATATATTTTTTAAAAAATCTAGAGAACGAGAGTTTTAAGGACTTGTAGAAATAATAATATAATTAAACCTTCTTCAGGATAGAGGCATAACCATGGAAGTTTGGAAGTATAAATTTATGCTTCCTTTTTAATATGAAGTATGCAGACATTCCAATAGAATGATCCACATATTTCACTAACCAAGCAGAAGAATTATATTCAATAAACCAAATATCGCTCTAATCAATAGTTCTTTGTAATGGAACCATTAGTGCTCATATTCAATATAAAGCAAGTCTTAGAAAAATACTTGATGATATATTGCACACATATGGAAAAATATTAAGAGGACAATAACAACTTTTTTCTAATAATAGTAAAATGCACGTGCGACACGCACATGTCTAGAAAACCACAATATTGTAAATGAAGGTACATGAGTATATGTACCTTATTCGTGTGGCTTATCATCCACCGGCCAACAACATTTTTCTCTCACAACAAATAAGCACGAGCCACAACCAACCAATAGTATTTTACTTTCACAACAAATTAACACCGGCCAATCGAACAAAATAAATAAAAAAAGAAATCCAATCTCATACCATTATAATTTTATGACCATAGGCACCAATCCCATCGTCAGGAGAATTTGGAGTCCCAGCAACAACCTCGTGGTGGCGCTTCCCACGAACGAGACAACTCAAATGACCCTCCTCTTCCACTCACAGTCAAGTTGTTGTGTCCTCCCCTGCCCCGCCATCCCCACGTCTTCGGCGGTGCCGAATCTACCACCACTCCACCCCCTCCGAGCACACTAATCTTCCCCAATATGGTTGTCCTAACCCTATGCTATCCAACGGACTACCTATCTTCTGCCTTGACCAGTGGTGCCACCGTCATCTTGTCTCCCCGCTCATATGTCCATCACCGCAAGACCGACCTGCTATGGACATCCCTCTATAAGTTCAGCATATTCCTAGGAAAACACCCTCACTGATGTAACCTTGCTCACTTGAGGAGCCAACTGAATATCCACTCTAAAAATATACCAAAGTCCTCTAGATTAAAAAAACAATGCTATGAGATTAAGTGTAATATCCAAGACAAATGCTAAATCTAAACTAAATATGATTAAATCATAAACGAATTTATAGAATAAAGAAATATGGATATGTTCAATAACAAAATTATGCCTACTCTCAATGTTTAAAGAACAATCTTCCACTCGTATCAATCTCATGTTCGTCCCCGGCCTACCCTCTTCCTTGCATCTTCGGCGGCTATCGCCACCGAACCCCCCCCCCACCACCACCACTAACACCACACACCCACCCGGCCACCCCCGATGTCATGCTGATCTTACCTGGTATCAAAGACAAATGCTAAATCTAAACTAAAGATGGTCAAATCAAAAATGAATTTATATTCAGAAAATAAAGAATATCGATATATTCAATAACAAAATTATGCCTAGTGGATGTGCATGCTCGACACGTTCGTGATTTAACAATTAAATACAAAATGTTTTTATAGTCATAAGACTTATAGTTATTGATATATCAACATTCCATCATAACTGATATGAGCATATTTCATTGTGTTAACAATATCTAGTCAGCGAGCACCGTGCGCCACACATGTATTTTCAAGAAATCAAATATTTTGCAAAAAAATATTAACACCACCAAATTAAGATCCAATAACTCTATACAAGATTCTTTTAGAGAAGTATGTGTGACAAAAAAATATTTTTTACAAAATCTAGAGAACGAGAGTTTTAAGGACTCGTAGAAATAATAATATAATTAAACCTCCTTCAGGATAGAGGCATCACTAGGCCACAAACGATTTGTGCTGACACATGAAAAATAGATTGCTGGCACATGCAATTATCACCCGCCAGCATAGTGGTGGGGGCACAGTGCTGACGGGTGCTTATGTCACCCGCCAGCACAAATGGCACAGTGCTGGCGGGCGACATAAGGCACCCGCCAGCACAAATGTTTGCAAAATCAACAATTCCTTTTTAAAGCATAAAACGTTGTCAAATAAAAAAGTTGTAAGCTACAAAGTTCCATAACTTCTCAAGATGTACAATTTTTATTCAGGTTGTTGCTTCATTTGACAAAGTGGTAGTAATTTTGTTCACAAAATCTATATCTCTTATATAGTTTCAAGAAACTATGTGAGAGGTGTATAAGATTTGTGAAGAATGTTTCTACCACTATTCCGGATGAGCAAATGACGAAAATAAAAGTTGTTCATCTTCAAAAGTTATAGAACTTTGTAGTTGAACCATTTTTTATTTGAATTACTTTTGTTAAAGTAAAGTACGTTTGGATTTTTGAAATTTGAAAATTTGAATTTTTCAAATGACCTCAAATGGAAAAACTCTCAACATGAAAGTTGTAGGTCCTGAGAAGTTATGAAACTTTGTAGTTTACTACTTTTTTATTTGAAATCATGTTTTCAATGAAATTCAAATTTGAATATCTCAAATTTGAAATTCAAATTTCGTAAACGACCTCAAATGGAAAAACTCCCAACATGAAAGTTGTGGATCTCAGAAAGTTATGAAACTTTGTAGTTGACAAGTTTTTAATTTGAATCCGTTTAGTGCCTCAAAAAACTGATTTACACTCGGTGTAGTATAATATGAGTAGAATCAAAACTACATATGGACGCATATGAGAGTGTGGTGTAGTGGTAGAGGAGGCTTCACGCGAGGGGGAGGTCACAGGTTCGAACCCCAGCAGCCGCGGAGCGTCGCGACTTTACGCGAAAAAATGCGCAACTTGCGAACGGGGACGAGTGGGTGGTTGGCCGATGGGGTTCCTCTCCTAAATTTTTTTTTTACTATTTGTTTCAAGCCGATATCGAAAATCCACATTGCTGGCGGGCGTCTATGTTGCCCGCCAGCAATGTGGATTTTCGAAATCGGCTCGAAACAAATAGCAAAAAAAAATTTCTCCTGGCACAAGACTGCTGGCGGGTGTTGCGTCCGCCAGCACAAAAGCGTTTTAGCCGCCAGTACAAATCGTTTCTGGCGTTAACCATGGAAGTTTGGAAGTATAAATTTATACTTCCTTTTTAATATGAAGTATGCAGACATTCCAATAGAATGATCCACATATTTCAGTAACCAAGCAGAAGAATTATATTCAATAAACCAAATATCGTTCTAATCAATAGTTCTTTGTAATGGAACCATTAGTGCTCATGTTCAATATAAAAGCAAGTCTTAGAAAAATACTTGATGATATCTTGCACACATATGGAAAAAATATTAAGAGGACAATAACAATTTTTTTCTAATAATAACATTCACTTTGATATCACATGAATAGGCACTGCCATAATTATTTTAGGTGCTAAGGTACTCCCAAATGAATGTCTCTATTTTAGGTGCTAAGGTACTCCCAGATGTAACATTTCTTGTAACACTGTTTGGAAGAGGCTACGGCTGTGGCATATCTTCATGGGGTACAACAAATTTTTTTTGGTAGCTTGAGTCCAAAATTAATTTTTTTGGTAGGCCTCGTTAATATAGGCAGGTAAAGAAGGAAAGTGAGTGGCACCATCGTCATTAACGGGAATAATGTCAATGACCCCAGGCAACGTAAAGGAAACTGATTGGCTCAATAATTTCTGGAACAAGTTTTGGTAGGCCTCGTTGATATATGGAGGTAAAGTAGGAAAGTACGTGGCAGTATACCTGAGCATTTTTGGCCCGGCCCGACCCGGCCCGCTGGCCCGGCCCGCCCACGGACCTTACTGGACGGGCGTGGGTAGAGATCTTGAAGCCCGCGAAAATTTTTTTTGGCCCGAGCCCGGCCCGAAATGCTGTTTTTAGTTACTTTATACTATAAAATGCGCGGGCGGCCCGCCCAAGCCCGGGCCCGACCTGAAAACTGAGGCCCGACACGTCCCATGGGACGTCATGGGTAGGATTTTCTCGGCCCGAAAAACCCGGGTTTTTTTTCGGCCCGGCCCGAACCCGGCCCGTGGAATGCTCAGGTCTACATGGCAGGTAGGTGGGTAAGGAAAAGAGGGGGTGACAAAATCATTTTGCAATGTCGAAAAAATTGGGTCTCCACTCCTGTTAAATCTTTTGACGTCCTTTGTGAAAGGAGCGCGGTGAGGGTAATCTTGGTGAAAATTATTTTCATTTCGCAACTTCTAGTTCAAGTGCAAGCACAGCACACACGTGATAAAAAAAGACATGATATATGTTACTGGGAGTTGATCGAGCAGCCAGTTGTTTTATTTCTTTTAGAAAGACACCAAAAGGTGCTCATATCTGCTTGGTATCAAGGAAAACAATAGGTGGTACAAAAGAGGACAACTCAACACAACGACAATAAAAAAATTACATCGAAGAGCTCTAGTGTCATCTTCCTTCCATTGTTTGTCGTCCACCAGAGCTTGAAAAGCGCACTGAAAAGGCAGCAATGGAAAGGAACACCGGTTGTTGAAGAAATTAAAGTACAATAAAATTCAAAATCAAGACAATATACACCTTTCTTGTTGTACACTGCATTTTATTTCGAGTTTCACTACAATACTTGGGGAAGACCTGAATTGGGTAGCTATATTTGAGGTGGGAACTTGTCTATATCTTGTTTGAGAAGATTAGACATTTAGGTTTTGATTTTCTATTTTAGTAAACAAGCATCTATTACTTTTTCTAAGAAAGAATTCAGAAAGTTTCTGAATGTTCAACTCCACTTTATCTAAAAATTGCACACTTTCTTTGTTTAATACTTTCCAGATATCACTCTACAGATTTCACCATGCACCATGATCAA
This sequence comes from Cenchrus fungigraminus, assembly GCA_036936925.1. Lineage (NCBI taxonomy): Eukaryota > Viridiplantae > Streptophyta > Magnoliopsida > Poales > Poaceae > Cenchrus > Cenchrus fungigraminus. The sequence goes on along the minus strand of CM072778.1, from coordinate 38,920,654 downwards.
AATAGCTCTAGCTAAGATGAATCCTTAGCCTGGTAGCAAAAAAAAGAGAATAAACTCCATTGCAAGAATCATCCTCTTAGTCCAAAATAGCTCTAGCTAATATATATCCTCTCAGCCTTGTTGCACCATATGGCAATCATATATATTATACATGCAATGTCTATCTGCATATTCCAACTATTGCAGCAAAATCTTTACTCTAGAAAAACAGCATAACCTGTAAGCCTGCAGCCCATGTAGACTTGAGTATCCAACGTCAGCTGGGTACAAACTCCCTTCAAGGCAATGAGAGGCCACATTATACACCCCAAGAGAGGATACCGCCTAGCAGCAGAGACACATTCACAATGTATGGGCAGATCATGACAACTCCAACATTAGTAGGAGGGAAGTCAAAAGAAACTGAAAGACAACGAGCCAAGCTCATCGTGGGAGACGAAAACCTTAGTATTAACAGTTAGTCAAATAGAAATATTGAGCAAGTTTCAGATGCTTGACATATCCATCATTTTTAAAGAAAAGAGTGCATAACTGAACAACAGACATATATCGAACATTAAAACAAAATTCATGGATAAGAAGCAAAATTGACCACCTTATGCTGACCTATCCTATTTAAAGCCAGCAACATCTAGAAGCCCAGGATTCGATGAACTTAAGGAAACTTTCCATTGCAAACAATATAGCCAAATAAAATGCAAGAAACAAACAAGGTGGCATTTATAGTGTGTGTTGTGTTCCTGTACTAATGGGATCTACCAAACTCGTGAATTTTTATCTAGCTTAGTGAAATGCCATGCGGCTATCCTGCGTAGTTTTAGGAAAAAAAGGTAGCATCTACAAAAAAAAGGCCACAATAGCACCATGAATTTGTAAAACTACTTTTGAGCAAACAGCACATGCATGCAATGTTTTCGTTTGTATTTCTAGGCATGTTGATTATGGGAACAAGTATTCATAGGAATACAATCAAGGCAGTAGCAGTAAAACACAACAATGCAAAGTATCAATTCTGCAGACTTCTAAAGCAGTACCCTGCATCCATTTAGGCTGACTTATAAAACTGAGTGCATAACATTGAACAGATTATCTAGAATTTAATATTCTAACTAAAGATGATCCCTGCCTTCATTTAGGCACTCCACTAATTATTACCAGAATTCTATGTTATGAGGCAATCATACAAAGACTTGAGCAGGGCATGCTATTTAACTAAAACTGACACACTCTACTTCAATCAAAGACCATTGCATTATGGAAATTCTAAATGCAGCACTAAAATTTTTTATACCACTATTCATATTAGCATCAATATTTAAGAACTTGTAATGTGCACAATTTCATTGTGAGATCAAGAGCCTACTTTGCCCCGTGTGCATCCCTAGACCTGAAAGAGAAACAAAAAAGTAGAGATTAACACCTCACTTGTTGGTATCATTCATGACATACGCAGATCAAGAAATTGCAAAAGAAATGTTTTTTCTCCCTTAAGAGATCCAAACAAGCAGAGGTTATTAACCAAGTTTTATCAACAAAAACAAAAGCTTCAATGCAATTACTTTTTACAGATTATATATACCCACATACCTGAAACAATATGCAAGGATGGAGGTCGCCATGAACAATACATTTTTTACTTCAATTTTCAAACGACGTGCAATTTTCAAAGGATGGCTACAAAGCAACCCATTTTCATTTCAGTTTTCAACAATTGTACATGAACACATCTAGATCGACCATATCAATCTATTTTTTAATTCATTTCCTCCATGCCCATCTTCCAAATCTGCAAATCACAGCTGCCTCCCCCAATTTCCTAAACCCAGACAAAGAAACACCTCTTCATCAGTTAATCTTCCTAATCAGTTTCCGAATTAATCTTCACTGTAATACAGAATATATGTACACAAGCATTAAGCTTCTATTTTCATAGTTAAAAACCAAACAATTTGAGGGTACTGATTAAAGAACAATTGGTTCTGTTTGAACACTGGGTTTTTAACCCATTTTAATTTTTTAGACTCCATCTCTCGTAACTGGTTAAGAATTGGTTTCAAAAAGAATTCCATTCCATCTGAAGCTAAGTGTTGAATATGATTTATCGTTAATTACTGATAGGACAGGAACATTTCAACATCGACCTAGTATTACGACATGGTGCATTTCAGAAAGCAGACAACCATGGGCTCAAATATATTTGTGTAACTATAAATTAAAATAAGGAAATAAGGAAAAAATTAGAGTGTACCTCGATGGATCAGATAATGAATCCCTTGCTAACTGATCAACTTCTTGTATGCATCTAATTTACTCTATAATCCAACCTCCGATAGTCCAATCTCATTTTGTCACCTACTCACCTACTTGCAGAGAATGTGTGTGCTTTGGAAGTTCAAACATAATAAAGAGGATCTACGACAACAGTTTCTGCATACAACCTGGATGGATTTAACTCAGATAAAAAAGATAGTAAGAGAATTTGCCATTGAACACAAATTAATTAATAATAAAAAACATATATCACAAAGAGAGAAACAAGCATACAATTATCACTTATCACTCTCAAGAAGAAACATATATGTTGTTTGTATTGGTAATCACCATTAGCTTAGCTTCAAGAATCACAGTCATTTCCTTCATTAAAAAATGATCAATATTCGTGAATAGTAATGTAATTAAAACATGCGAACTTCATAGCACACAACGGATTTTCCAATAGTATGCATGACAGAACAAGGAAAAAAGAAAAATATATCTCTATCTAAGATAGGACAGAGCTTCCAAGATAATATGTACTATCTGAAAGCAACTAAAGAAAGCAATCAGCAGCATGTCCAAATATAAGAGTTCAATTTGAAGTGCCCAACCCTGACCAGGCTTAGGTCAAAGAAGGTATTGCAGAGAAGGTTTTCTCGGAGTTGTTTCTATTCAACCTAAATTTTACTATTCTCAAAAACTTTCTATATGAACAGATTGCTGCTGTTTTTTTATCAAACAAGCAACATATGTAGCTACACTTGATCAGTACCACTTGAGAACCTAAGGTAAATGCAGCTACAAGCAGAATGTCAGAACATCAACTAATAGTGAGTGTTAGATAAGTACATATTTGTCACCTTAAAGTGCAGCCACACTCCTCATAGGCTCATAGCACAATAGACAATACCTCGAAATCTAAATCCGTTGTAGCAACTTGGACGGGGCATACCATTCCATTGGCAAACCATTCCATTATTATAACAAATATATATTGTCCATCCAATTTATTTAATTTAATCAATTTTAGAAACAAAATAATATCCACACCATCTTTTTGATAAAAAAATATGAATCGAGGATATCATAAATAATTGAGAAAGCAACATTGCAAACCTTGTGAACATATACAACATCATTGAGTTAATAATGCCATGGAAATCATGATGACCAGATTTACACATCCATAATAATGAGATTGCCATTTATATCATTCCCTTGGCACTGAAGTTTACAATAATAAAACCCTGCTGACAACACAAGTTATATTAACAGTGCCAAGAGGTAATGCAGTATGAATTTATGAATTTACAAGTGCATAAAAGCTGATCGGGCACCAATAATGGTTGTGCAGTTTGGCTAGAAGTACATATTTCTGCATCTTAAGAAATTAATCTCGATAAATAAGGGCATATGTCCACAGAAATAAGAAAAATGTTGGATCATGATTTCACATATAAGGAACATACAATTAAAGAGAAAGAAACAAATAGGAAAGGATTAAAAGGATTATAGAACCCCCTATAATCTTTTCATATCGACCCTCTTGCAGCAAACCCTAGCAATATCCAGATGCAGGGAACCAAAAAAAATTACAGACGTTACTATTGCTTGCTAAGCCAAACAGAGATGAGGTTGAAGAATAAAAAAATCATTACATTGAACAAATTGCAAGGCTGCTTAAACACTTAACCATGTCCATTTATATTACCTAGCAAAATCAATCACATGGGAGAGGAAGACCTTGGTGGAGAGGGAGTCTTCAATAGTAGTCAGAAGGATCTACCCTGCCTTGCCAGTTGACACCACTAATACCATCAACTCCCCTGTCACATCTTGAGATGCTTGAGACTGTGGAACGAACATTTGACCTCCAAGAAGGCCGCACACTGTGGGCTGCAGCCGCCGCCACTGCCAATGCGATACAGATGGATGGGAGGCATTGAGGAACGCCGCTACCGCATCTATGTCCGCCTGCTCATCTTGGCTTTAAGCAAAAAAAAAGATGAATCAGGTCAAAACCTGGTAAAATATGACTGAATCGAATCAAAGAGAAATCAAAATTGGGGACAGGATGGCGTCGGGTTCGGAGGAGACCTCAGCCCCCGGTCGGATGAGACGACGGCGCGTGTTGGAGGCAATGGCAGCCCGACGACGCATTTTGGAGGCGATGGTAGCACGTGGTCGAGGCCAATGAGGGAGGGCTCCTCTCCGCCCTACTCCGCGTCGTCGGATAGGCTGTCACAGTCGCGCTCCCAGATGCACAGTGCGGCGACACCCGTGACGATCTGTGTAAGGAACCGCCCAAATTACCTCGACTAAACTGAGTTATCATCCAATGATCCACTCGGCTTAATCGAGATAACCCCGGTAGTCTCCGGTACGCGTCTCGAGCATCGCCCAGGAACAACATGCATACCGTATTTACATCGTGGCAACCATCACAAGGATACATGTGAGAGCAAATTTTAAACTTTAGTTTACAAGTCTTGATCATATTACAAAATTTTCAAAAATTATATTTACAACTCATAACCACTAGAGCATGAAAGTTTTATTATTTATAATAGAAGTTATTAACCAACTTAGGTGTAACCTAAGTCTAGGTGAATATCATAACATGTTTTTCCTAGGTTGAGAGTTAAATCGCAGCAGAAATATATAAAGATATAAGATGCAACAATGATGTCCTTTCTCAAGAGACACCACCTGCACTAGTTTGGAGCGACCTCCAACATTCACCCACATTGCCGACCCCGGCGGGATGAATGTGACAATCACTCACAAGAAGGAAACCTGCAAAACAACTTAACAGCATCACCGTAAGTACATTGCGTACTTGCAGGTATTATCCACAATACTATATATTTGGTGGATGCATGAGACTTATCAAGTTTTAACATTTGATAATAAAATGCGAGCATGATTTATCAAGTGAATAAGCAAAAGATATGACATTCTAAAATCTCTAAATCAAGCATCAAAGAATTGCAATAAGTAAAGTGATATCATAATCATGAGCTCAATCTTTCGAGAACTCCATTCGCAACTCACGTTAAAGGGAAAGTACAGGAGCATGCTCAGTGACCGAGAGCGCGGCTATTGCAATAGATTATAACCCTGCAGTGGTGTACAACTTTTCCCACATGAGGCACAAGACCAATGACCATACCCTTTGGCCTAGGATAAGTGTTAATTCATGCCCTCGACCTTTCACATACCTGCACCCTACTATGAGCGAACGGCCGGAAGTGTATAGATGTACCGGACACGGCCGATCACACCTCATCCCACCCTGCGCTGAATCCGGTCAAGGTACGGTGCGACTTATGCTACTTAGCTTACCGACCCATTATGAGCATGTGGTTTGTACGGAATAGTGCTCAGGTACAAGTCAATAACAGTCGGGCCTTAACCGACTCGAGCAAGACTAAGTCAAGTGAGCTCCAATCTCCACATGACCCTACCATTCTTGCTCAAGTCTCGTATCATCATTCATGGAGTTCAATTTTTAATCCATTCATGGCTACTCAATTATTAAATAAGCAATCATACTATAACTCGCGAGTGGTGGTGACCTTGCCACCTCTCGTCTTCTACCGAGAACTGTAGGATCTAGGATACCGACTAGAGGGGGTGAATAGGCGGTTTAAAATATAAAATCACAACACTAGAGAAATTTAATTAGAACCACAAGGAGGATTAAATTTCTAACTATTCTATTCCTATGTTGGGGGTTTGCAACCTAGGATGACAAGATATAACTCATTCTCTAGAAAGTAAATGCTCAAAGTAAAGTACTTGAAAGGAAATTGAGCAAAGAAATAACAGAGCACAAGAGACGAATTTTATCCCGTGGTATTGATGACTTGCCGGTCACCCCTAATCCACGTTGAGGTGGATTCAATGTTCAACCGCTCCTCTATCAAGGCACCGCTTGATCTTGAGCCGGTTAGAACCAAAGAACCACTCGACACCTCGATTCCACTAGAGTTGCTCTTCACCGCTCCGGCGAGGTGAGCACAAGACCTCTCACAACAAGAAATCCGGAGCCACGCACAATCTTCTTGCGAGCTTCAACGGATTCTTCTACCACCAAGCCGTCTAGGAAGCGGCAACTTCCAAGAGTAACAAATCAACCACTTGCTTGATGATTCCCTAGTGCCACAAAGATCAAAACCTTGATGCAATGCACTAGATGCTCTCAATCTCACCAAAGACGCAACCACTAAGCAAAGTGAGTGAGAGAGAGGAGTGGGAGAGCTCTACTAATGAGTATGGACCTTTCAAAGTGTCAAGAGAGGCTCTCCCAACCCGGGCATGGAGTATTTATACTCCCCCTTCCCGTTACTAGCCGTTATGTCAAAAACGCGTACCTCGCGGACTGTCCGCGATGACCTCACGGACTGTCCGCGTTTGAATTCCAATGGTAAAAACGCGAAGTCAACTGCTGTCAGATATGCCCGTTGGGCCGGGCGGATTGTCCGCCAGGACCCCGCGGACTGTCCGCCAGGGCCTCGCGGACCATCCGCGGGTAGGCCGCGGACCGTCCGCCCGGTCCACCCGAGCTGCGCACCATTCTGTCTGTTTCGAGGTAAATTTCGGACCGTCCGCCGAAGACCCGTGGACTGTCCACCCGAAAAAGATTTTTCTCAAAAAACTTTGTCACAAACCTCAGATATTAAATAAAACTCAAGAGCCCGTGGACCGTCCGCCCCAAGGGCCCGGACTGTCCGCCCCACAGCAGAAAATTGATTTTTCTCAAGATTTTCAACGAAACCTTTTCATCTTTTGAAAGCACCACTCATCTAAATGCAATGCATGCAAATTCTTGATCAAAGTGGCACTATGGAAAGTCAAGCTAATGAAATTGATCCCTCTTGATAGTACGGCTATCTATCCTATCAATCCGGTCATTTATCATCCTCTAACCGCCTTATGATCGGCAAAAATAAAAACCCTAGCTTTTACCTTTGCCTTTAGCTCCTTTCCAACTCATGACATACAAGCCATCCTTTTTCATATCCCATGAACTCATCATTTCATCGGACTAACCTATTCTTATATCTCAATAAAAATGTTAGTCCACAATGATTGTCATTAATTACCAAAACACGAATTAGGGGCCTAGATGCCTTCAATCTCCCCCTTTTTGGTAATTGATGACAACCATTTAAAGGAGTGATATAAGAAAGGTTTTGAGTTTTGGAATCACTTACTCTTCTCAAAGAAATTCAATAAAAAGATAGAGTGAATGTCTCCAAAACAAAGAAATAGAGAAAAACTCCCCCTACATATGTGCATATAATTCTCACTTGATTTCTACACATATGCATAGATATAGCAACTTTGACGGAGTTTCCCCTACAAAATAGAGATCAAGGCAACAAACACACATACATATCCAACAAAGTTAAGCATAGGAGTTAGCCTCAAATTTCTACAAGAACTAGAACAAGCCATAAGATAAGAAAATTAAAATCACAAACATAGATCATCACATAAACGACCACAAGTTCTAGTTCTCAACTACATCACAAACCACAAAGTCTCACAGATTATTACAAGCAATCCAAAGTTCATGCATGACTGAAATTAAACATGCAAGTGCAATGCAAGAGTTCAAAGTTCCAAATGCATGCAAAGAAATGAGCTCCCCCTAAAGATCACATCACTCCTCCAAATTTTTTCTCCCCCTTTGGCATCAAATACCAAAAGGTCTAGTCATCCTGAGGCGGCGGCGGAGGAGGATAGAATGGCGGATGGGGAGAGAACTCTGGTGGTGGAGCTGGTGCTGGGTAGTAGTGGTAGAAATGATCTCTGAAATCCCCAAAAGTTGTGTTCAGTGTGTTGAAGTTGCTCTCAAGCTGGGTCTGTCGATCAGAGATCTGCTGGTACTGCTCAGAAGTGGATAACTCAGAAAATCTATCATTCAAAGCACTGAGGTCACTCTGAAGGCTTGTTTGCATGTTATCCAACCTTGTCATTATGGGCTCATGCATGGTGTTATAGACATGATGACCATAAGTGTTAAGACTAGAATCAATTTGCTGCTGAAAACCATGCTGCATAGTCTGAAATGTATCATTCATCTGCTGCCCATATGCCTCAAAATGGGAGTTGAACCCGGATTGCATCTGCTGAAATTGGGTATTCATTGACTGCTGAATATTAGAGAAATATGCATCAAAGTATCCAGCTGGAGGCTCCCACTGTGGCTGCATTGGATGAACTGGAGGAGGAGGAGGAGGTGGCATAGCATAAGCATCCTCATCAACATTGACATGGCCCGTGTCATCAACATTAGCATTGTCATCGTCACTAGCATGTTCCTCAACATTTTGAGCCTCTGCAGCTTGCCCATATGGTGTCAATGGCCTGCTGAGAAAAGCTTTGAAGTTATAGAAAGGTCGATAAAGTTCATGCTTCTCATCACATGGACCATTGAACCGAGTTTTAGTCTTGATCAAAGACATAATGTAAGGAGCAAAATATATGCTATCTCTGACAAGACGCTTTTTGACAATCATCTGCTCAAGAATAGGAAGCACAACATCAAACCTGGTCTCATTCATTATATGGTCTATCACATTCCAATAATGCTCTCGGACCTTGTCCTTATTCCCACTTTTAGGCATGAATGTGTGTCTTATGATGTTATTGATGACAGCAGGATGATGTCTAAGCCCTGTTGCTAGCCAGTTCATTATAGTTGCAGCAGAAGTACCAGGCTCATAAAAGACAGCAGTGTTCTCAAGAATATCTTCACTATAGACATTGACACCATCACTAAAATATGCATAGTCAAGATGATTTGCTGCTGCAAACTCCGCAAAAGTGGCTTCATATTCACTTTTGCCTGTCATCCATTTAATAGTCTTTGCATCAAAGTCCATCTCATAGGTGGCATAAAACTGTCTAATAATGGTGTCATTCCAATCACACCTATGTTCAAGAAATGGTTTCAAGCCTAAGTTCTCAAGTTTGGTGGCCACACCAACTAAAACTGGTTTAGACTCAAGATATCCAAAGTCGACCCTCTGATGAGCAAACACAGTGCAATCCATTAAACTACTGAAGAAGGCTTGTTCTTGCACATTTGTATGGAAATATAGATTGTATGTGTCACGAGGCTCATTATAAGCATTTGCATTCCTAGCAATAGCAAATTCCTTTTGGGTCCACTGCCTCCTAGGAACTATGTAATTGAGCACATCAATAATATCAGCAATGTTACCTCCCCCTTGATTGACCTCCTCTTCATCTACCATGAATGATGCACTTTCATTTTCAGGATTATAATCGCTGTCATTGGGATTATCAGGCTCTTCTTCTTCCTCAGAAGTAGCATCTCTACGACGCCTCTTGGATGTGCCCACATCCTTGTCTTTCTTCTTTGAACCCGCCTTCTTAGTGACTTTCTTAGTGGCTGCAGCGATTGTCTTGCGAACACTGTCATGGATCAAGTGTTTTAATGAGAATCAATCAATTTATATGAAAAAGAGACCATATTTCATAAGCCATGATGCCCTCAAGCGAATTGGGCGAAGACAGCCCCTCGCGGACAGTCCGCATGATGACCGCAGACGGTCCGCGAGTTACTGTTCACGCGCAGTTCGTATGAACAGGGGTTCCAATAAGAATCCTCAATATCTTCAAGATTTCTCAGTTTCTACCCACCAAATTTTTGCCATAGCGTCACATGAGTATCCCTAACACATTCACCAAGCCAAAATTTCAAATCCATGAACGAATTTTAGATCGAGAGATGAAACCCTAAGCACCTTCTTGCTCAAAATCCGAGAGAGAGAGTGAGTTAATCGATGAAATACCCGGATGACATGGTGGAGAACCTCGCGGAGAGTCCGTGGATGTGCTCGGACGGTCCGGGGAGTGCCCCAATCGAAATCCCCAAGGAGGGGGTCCTTCTTTCACCAAGATCAAGAGAGAGATAGGGAAGAGGTGCTTTGCGGGTTTGAGAAGAAGGGAGACATGCTGGTTGACTTACTTCCCGCGACCTCGGTCCCACCTGCGCGCGGCTCGCGTGGACAGTCCGCGGCGAACCGGCGGACAGTCCGCGACACCGGCGCGGACAGTCTGGGACCCCGGCGCGGACGGTCCGAAATTAGCTCCAGAACATCCAGAATCACCAGCGCCCCTGCGACCCGCACGGACGGTCCGTGGGGTACCCACGGACGGTCCGCCTGGTACCGCCGGACAGTCCGGCCCTCTGCAGCGGACGGTCCGAGCCCCTTTTTCCTTTCAGCTTGAGATAATTCGAGATAAAGATTGGAATGATGAACTTTTTGGGATCATTGCTCATAGAATCATGAAGGGAACTTGACATGAGATGCAATGCAATTAGAATGCAAGACAATTATACGAAAAACAAAATTCACAAAGGTTATAGAGCATAAGACATAAAGAAAGCAAGAAAAGATCTAGATAGATAAAACAAGGATAAAGCGTATTAAGAAACACATGTGCTAGCTCTCAAGCCACATTTGAGAAGTCAATGACATTTAGCTCATTTCTCAATTTGCAAAAACGAGATTCATCCAAAGGCTTGGTAAATATATCCGCTAATTGATCATTCGTGCTCACTCCATCAATCTTGATATCCCCTTTGCTCACATGATCTCTAAGAAAATGATGCCGAATATCAATATGCTTGGTTCTAGAATGTTGAACCAGATTGTTGGCAATCTTGATGGCACTTTCATTATCACATAGGAGAGGAATTTCCTTGAATTTCACAACATAGTCTAGAAGTGTTTGCTTCATCCATAATAATTGAGCACAACAACTTCCTGCCGAGATATATTCCACCTCGGCAGTAGAAAGAGCCACGGAATTTTGCTTCTTTGATGACCAAGATACAAGAGAGCATCCAAGAAGTTGACAACCACCGGAAGTACTTTTTCTATCAACCTTGCAACCGGCATAATCGGAGTCCGAATAACCAACCAATTCAAATTGAGCACCCTTTGGATATCAAAGACCAATGTTAGGAGAATACTTCAAATATCTCATTAGGCGCTTTAGGCGGTCAAATGATATTCTTTAGGTGCGGCTTGAAATCTAGCACACATGCACACACTAAACATGATATCGGGCCTAGATGCGGTAAGGTAAAGCAAACTACCAATCATAGACCTATAAAGCTTAAGATCAACTGGTTTACCTCCCTCATCAAGATCAAGATGTCCATTTGTAGCCATAGGAGTCTTGATGGGTTTTGCATCTTCCATGCCAAATTTCTTCAAGATGTCCTTCACATATTTAGATTGGCAAACAAATGTTCCCTCCTTCAATTGTTTGATTTGAAGACCAAGGAAGAAGCTCAATTCACCAATCATGGACATTTCAAATTCTCTAGACATCATTTCTCCAAATTCTTTACAAAAATCTTCATTTGTTGAACCAAAGATAATATCATCAACATAAATTTGACAAATAAAGATGTCATTTCTAATCTTCTTGGTGAACAATGTAGTATCAACCTTTCCAATTTTGAAACCCTTTGAAAGAAGAAAATCCCTAAGCCTTTCATACCAAGCATGAGGGGCTTGCTTCAACCCATATAGAGCCTTAGAAAGCTTATACACATGATTAGGCTTTGTAGGATTCTCAAAATCGGGAGGTTGCTCAACATATACTAGTTCACTAATTTTCCCATTCAAGAAAGCGTTTTTCACATCCATTTGATATAGCTTGATATTGCAGGAACAAGCATAAGCAACCAAGATTCTTATAGCTTCAAGTCTAGCTACGGGTGCAAAAGTTTCATTAAAATCCAAGCCCTCCACTTGAGTGTAGCCTTGAGCTACCAATCTAGACTTGTTCTTTACCACAATACCATCTTCATTTTCTTTGTTCCGGTAGACCCATTTTGTACCAATGACATTATGATCCTTGGGTCTTTCAACTAATTCCCAAACTTGATGCCTAGTAAAATTATTTAATTCTTCTTGCATGGAGATCACCCAATCCGGATCTTCAAGTGCTTCATCTACACGCTTAGGCTCATGAAAAGATACAAAAGAGTAATGTTGACAAAATGAAGCAACACGAGATTGAGTTTGAACACCCTTACTAATATCACCCACAATTTGGTCAATGGGGTGATCTTTGGCGACTTGATGGTGAACTCTAGGTTGATCAACCAATTCTTGAGTTGATGTAAAAGGTGTAGTCGTAGAGGCCATTTATCATCTTCTTGAGGTGAGTCATTGTTGCTTGAATCACCCTCTTGTTGGTCTTGATCATTTGTTGTGGAAGTAGATGGATTTGCTTGAATAGAAATTGATGGACCTTCATCATCATCTTCTTCTCTAGGCAAGATATCCCCAATAGCCATGGTCTTCATTGCCTTACTCAATTCTTCACCTCTCACATCATCTAAATTTTCTTTCTCATCTTGAGAGCCCATTGTTTCATCACATTGCACATCATAAGCTTCCTCAACAAATCCCTTGGACTTGTTGTACACTCTATAAGCCTTGGAATTTGAAGAATATCCAAGAAGAAATCCCTCATCACACTTGCTTTGGAATTTAGATAACTGAGAGTCTTTCCTCAAAATATAACATTTGCAACCAAAAACCCGAAAATAAGAAATATTTGGCTTCCTTCCATTGAGAAGTTCATACGGTGTCTTGTTGAAGAATCTATGACAATATAGCCTATTTGAAGCATGGCAAGCGGTGTTGATAGCTTCGGCCCAAAAAGAATCTGAAACTTTGTACTCATCTAGCATTGATCTTGCCATCTCAATTAAGGTCCTATTTTTCCTCTCAACTACACCATTTTGCTCCGGTGTATATGTAGTTGAGAACTCATGCTTGATCCCTTTCTCATCACAAAACTCTTCAACATTTGTGTTCTTGAATTCACTACCATTGTCACTTCTCACTTTCTTCAATTTTTGTTCAAATTCATTTTCGGCTCTTCTCACAAAGGTCTTGAAAATGTCACAAGTATGAGATTTGTCATGAAGAAAGAATACCCATGTGTATCTTGAATAATCATCCACAATCACAAGACAATAGGTATTTCCACTAATACTTCTATAGGTAGTGGGACCAAATAAATCCATATGTAATAATTCTAATGGTCTTGTGGTTGACATAATGCTCTTGTTGGGATGTGAGTTGGCAACTTGCTTTTCGGCTTGACAAGCACTACACAATTTATCTTTCTCAAATTTGACATCTTTCAAGCCAAGAACTAAGTCATGCTTCACTAATCGGTTGAGTTGTTTCATGCCAACATGACCAAGTCTTCTATGCCATAACCAACCCATAGAGGCCTTTGAGAATAAGCAAGTAGTCAAACTAGCCTTCTTAGATGAGAAATCCACTAGATATAAGCTCTCATGACGAAAACCCTTAAAAATGGAATCTTTCCCATCAAGTGAGGTGACCTCAAAATCATTGCTAGTGAATGTGCATTCATAACCATTGTCACAAAGTTCAGCAATAGATAGCAAATTGAAATTTAGATAATCAACTAGCAAGACATTAGAGAGATTATAGTCCTTAGAGATAGGTACTTCACCAATGCCTTTTACACCTCCCTTGCTATCATCTCCAAAAGTGATGTTGTCAAAGTCGGAAATATCTTCATCAAGATGAGAGAATATTTTTCTTTCGCAGGTCATGTGATTTGTACAACCACTATCAATAACCCAATGTCTTCCTCCGACTTTATAGTTCACCTACAAAAGAAATTACTTTCTTTTAGGTACCCAAATTTTCTTGGTTCCTTCAATGTTAGTGACCAAAATTTTTGGCACCCAAATGGACTTCCTTTTATTACTAACAAGAGAGCAACCAACAAATTTAGCACAAATAATACCCTTAGAATCTTTCTTAAGAACATAGGAAGGATATAAGGATACGGTCTTCTTGCTCTTGCATTGGTGATTCACGTCAACTTTTGCCTTGCACTTATGACACATCTTGACTTCTTCTTCTTCATCATATGTCACATTTGAGGTCACAAAAATTTCCTCCTTAGGAATGAATGCCTCTTTTCCTTTCTTGGGCAAATAACCAAGCCCATTTCTCTCCAAGGTGAATTTTTGATTTGTCCAAATATGATTAAACCGTACGTGACTTCCAAAATACCGTGCAAGATCTTTGGACAAACACTCAATCTCTTTCTTCAAAGATTCATTTTCTAACAATAGAGATGAATCACAAGACATATCCTCACTAATGCAAGAGCTCGTGCTTGTGCTACAAGATGGGTTAGTTGCACATGAAGAAATATTCAATAAATTACATTCAACACCCATGCTCATTTTTCCATTGACCTCTTGTGCAAGGAGAGAGTTGTGAGCTTCCTTAAGCTCCTCATGCTTCTCTTTAAGAGTCCCCCATGAAGTGTTAAGTGTTTCATGGGAAATCTTAAGATTTTCATGAGTGGTCTTTAGCTCCTCGAAGGAATTTTGAAGTGAAACATTTTTCACCTCCAAATCCCTCAACTTTGATCTCTCCATGCGCAATTTGTCATCGGACTTAATGACCATGGAAACAAGATCATCGTAAGATAAAGCGTTATCATCATTATCACTATCACAATCATCATCATCATCCTCGATTATTACCTTTGTTTCACCTTTTGCCATGAGACAATATGGCTTAGAGAAGAGTGAAGGAGCTTCCTTGATAGCAACCCCGGCAAGACCCATTGAAGGCTTGTCATCATCATCTTCATCGGAGCTTGCATTGGAATCCCACTCAAAAAAATAGGCTTGGCCATTCTTCTCCTTCTTGTAATATTTCTTCCTCTTATGCACATTTTTCTTGTCTTTCTTCTTGCCATATTTGTCTTCTTTCTTGTTTGGACAATTAATTGATATATGTCCAATCTCACCACAATTGAAGCAATCTTTAGCCTCAAAAGGATTCTTCTTTGATGATTGTCCCTTCTTGCCAAACTTCTTCTTGTTCATAATTCTTTTAAGCTCTTTTACAATAAGAGCCATTTCTTCATCGGAGTCAATCTCTTGGTTCTCATCATCTTCCTCTTCTTGAGTGACCTTGGCCTTGAGAGCAATGTTTTTCTTCTCTTCATTGGTTGATTGACCTTGAACCTCCTTTTGTGATTGCTTGAACAAATCATGAGTTAGCACTTCACCAAGCACTTCCGTAGGTGTCATTTTCTTCAAATCGGACCTCACAAGCAAGGTCACAATTATCTCATATTTCTCCGGAAGGCATCTAAGAAACTTATGAGAGAAGTCTTTATTTGTAACATCAAAATCACGACACTTGAGTTCATTCACAATATCATTCAACCGGTTGAACATGGTTGAAACATCTTCATCCTTCTTCATTGTGAACTCATTGAACTTGCCCTTGTACACATAGAGCTTTGCTTCTTTCACGGTGGAAGTTCCTTCATAAATTTTCATAAGCTTCTCCCATATCTCATTTGCTTTGTCAAGTCCCTTCACTCTATTGAATTCACTAAGAGCTAGAGCATTGTAGAGTACATTCAAGGCTTGATCATTGAGTGCTTCATTTTTATCATCATCGTCCGACTTATTCTTAGGATCCAATATGATATATCCTTCCATTACAATTCTCCGCAAATTTCTTCCCAAGGCCTTAAAGTGAATCTCCATTCTTTTCTTCCAATAATCATAATTGTTCCCATCAAAGACCGGTGGCTTCCCAACATGAAACTTTTCCTCTTTAGCCATTTATCCTACTCCGAGACGGTTAAATCTCTCAAATAAGGAGTCCTTAGCTCTGATACCACTTGTAGGATCTAGGATACCGACTAGAGGGGGGTGAATAGGCGGTTTAAAATCTAAAAGCACAACACTAGAGAAATTTAATTAGAACCACAAGAAGGATTAAATTTCTAGCTATTCTATTCCTATGTTGGGGGTTTGCAACCTAGGGTCACAAGATATAATTCAATCTCTAGAAAGTAAATGCTCAAAGTAAAGTACTTGAAAGGAAATTGAGCAAAGAAATAACTCGCACAAGAGACGAATTTTATCCCGTGGTATCGATGACTTGCCGGTCACCCCTAATCCACGTTGAGGTGGATTCAATGTTCAACCGCTCCTCTATCAAGGCACCGCTTGATCTTGAGCCGGTTAGAACCAAAGAACCACTCCACACCTCGATTCCACTAGAGTTGCTCCTCACCGCTCCGGCGAGGTAAGCACAAGACCTCTCACAACAAGGAATCCGGAGCCACGCACAATCTTCTTGCGAGCTTCAACGGATTCTTCTACCACCAAGCCGTCTAGGAAGCGGCAACTTCTAAGAGTAACAAATCAACCACTTGCTTGATGATTCCCTAGTGCCACAAAGATCAAAACCTTGATGCAATGCACTAGATGCTCTCAATCTCACCAAAGATGCAACCACTAAGCAAAGTGAGTGAGAGAGAGGAGTGGGAGAGCTCTACTAATGAGTATGGACCTTTCAAAGTGCAAAGAGAGGCTCTCCCAACCCGGGCATGGAGTATTTATACTCCCCCTTCCCGTTACTAGTCGTTACGTCAAAAACGCGTACCTCGCGGACTGTCCGCGATGACCTCACGGATTGTCCGCGTTTGAATTCCAACGGTAAAAACGCGAAGTCAACTGCTGTCAGATATGCCCGTTGGGCCGGGTGGACTGTCCGCCAGGACCCCGCGGACTGTCCGCCAGGGCCTCGCGGACCGTCCACGGGTAGGCCGCGGACCGTCCGCCCGATCCACCCGAGCTGCGCACCATTCTGTCTGTTTCGAGGTAAATTTCGGACCGTCCGCCGAAGACCCGCGGACTGTCCGCCCGAAACAGATTTTTCTCGAAAAACTTTGTCACAAACCTCAGATATTAAATAAAACTCAAGAGCCCGCGGACCGTCCGCCCCAAGGGCCCGGACTGTCCGCCCCACAGCAGAAAACTGATTTTTCTCAAGATTTTCAACGAAACCTTTTTATCTTTTGAAAGCGCCACTCATCTAAATGCAATGCATGCAAATTCTTGATCAAAGTGGCACTATGGAAAGTCAAGCCAATGAAATTGATCCCTCTTGATAGTACGGCTATCTATCCTATCAATCCGGTCATTTATCATCCTCTAACCGCCTTATGACCAGCAAAAATAAAAACCCTAGCTTTTACCTTTGCCTTTAGCTCCTTTCCAACTCATGACATACAAGCCATCCTTTTTCATATCCCATGAACTCATCATTTCATCGGACTAACCTATTCTTATATCTCAATAAAAATGTTAGTCCACAATGATTGTCATTAATTACCAAAACACGAATTAGGGGCCTAGATGCCTTCAAGAACTAAACATGGCTAAGCAATTATAACAAGGTTTCTACATCCATACTTTCACTAAATAAGTTGAGCTAATTCCAAGAGTTGATATGACTAATAGGTTCTACACATTGCATATGTCTAAATAGAGCTAATCCCATGCACAACCATTAATAAGCAACAACATTTCACATTTAGAAAATAGAGTGAGATACATGGGTGCCTGCCTGAGATCGGTGCTCCAAGAACGTAACACTCTGGAACGTCATCTACGACTACGAGATTAGATGAATGCATGAATTAGAAACGATGACATGAATGTATATGCATATGATGAGATGCTTAAGAGAAACAAAAGACAACATGATTCAAGGTCATCAAGCAAGCGATCAAGATTTGGAATAGGTGCACAAGCAATTGTATAGGGTAAAAGTGTGCAAACAATTATTCACACAAGTGTACATATTATTCCAAGATAAGTTATAACATAAGAATCAAACAATATAACATGAAAATCAATCAACAATAATTGTGCTATTTTTAGTTGTATATGAACTGTCACATAATTGGATTGTTATAACATAAGGCTTTAACCATGAGTGTCATCTCTTGATGGTTATCAAAATTAAATAATTGATCACACTTAAGTAAGCTAGGTAGTCACACTAGTTAATCATCATTAGACAAATTAAGAATTAAGGACAAATTGTAGCATCACATATGAAATAGGAGTAACTTTCTAAATGAGAAGCTATTTGATCCCATTATACTTACAAAGGCAAGACGTAATTATTTTACTTGTTTATAACATGGAGATTTCTAGTCACAAGAGCATATCACATTTAGTTGAATTAACATAAAGAGTTTGTAGATCACATGAGCACACAAGATTTGGATGACATGCAACATCAATGAAGATAAGCTTCCATGGGGATTAATGGAGAAGCTTCCAATGGAGGAGAGAAGAGGGGCAAACCATTGGAGAACCTTACCTAGATTGGGGAAGGACGATTCAAAGAGCCGCAGGTTGGAGTAGAGCGGCAAGGAAAGAGATCGGGCTTCATCTTGATTCACCGGAGTTGGAGAAGAACACGAAAAACAGCCTGATACATCTTGCCTTGGGGAAGATGGAGGGAGACATGGAGGAGAGGAGAGGAGCTCGCCATTGCTGGGGGAGGGGCACGGCCAGGTGGGGGCACTACTACCGGCGACGGCAGTGGCAAGCGGGGCGGAGCGGCTCTGGTCGCGGGAGAAAAGAACGAGAGAAACAGAGAGGAACGGTAGAGGTGGGGGCACTGGTTTTTTTGTTCGGAACGGATGGGGTCCGTCCGTGCGGGACCCGCGAGGCAAGGGGCAATGGGAGGGGCGACACGCGTCCGCGGGAGGACACGCATGCACGAGCTCAGGGTGGCAACGGGGCGGGGCGGGGTTGGGGGGACGAACTCCGTCCCCGCCTCGATCCCCGAAATCAATTCCCCGCCCCGGCCCCGACAAGCTTAACGGGGCAAAAGTCGTCCCCGTCCCCGTCCCCGACGGATCACCGATCCCCGATGGGGCCCCGCGGGGCTGCTCCCTCGAGAGGGCAGACGAGCAGCGAGGTCATGCCAAGGTGGAGGTGTAGAGCCAAGCGATGAAGCGGCAGCTAAAAATTGTGACGAACGGCAGGGAATCAAGGGCGTACAATAGTGGAGGTGAGAAATCGAGGACGAGCGCAAGGAGCCAACGACGGAGTAGTGAGTACTCGTGTAGGTGGTGTGCCGGCGCCACGAGCAACTTAGCCCAACCTCCAGAGGAGCTAGGAGTGCTACGGAGCAGGCGCAGCTATGACCGAGGAGGACGTGATGCTATTGGCGGCGGCGTTCCTGTGTAGAAGAAGGTAGCGGTGGGTAAATGAATGGGCACCGGAGTTAGAGTGATTTGCATGGGCTGATGGGCTGAATTGTGGTGGGCCTTGTGTATAGCCTGTTATTTTGGGTCCCCGTTAGTCTCCACGGGGCTGAAGCTTCCCCCGTCCCCACCTGCTACAGTGTCAGGGCGCCGCCCCGATGGCCTCGCGGGGGTAAAACAGGCACCGTCCCCGACCCTGACCGGGGCAATCCCCGCGGAGCCCCGTCCCCATCGGGGAATCTGCCATCCTGAGCACGAGCAGCAGCGGCCCAAATTGCTGGAGAGGGCAAACATGTCTGGGGTGTTCAGAAATTTGTGGGGGATTTGGTCTGGGGTCCTTAAGATTGTGTTTCTGGCTGGTCTCAAGAGAGTTTTCTTCGCTTCAGGAACGAAGGGAAAAAGCACCCACTTCATGAACTACTCTTTTTGTAAAATCAAAACAACTCATCTAGAGATCATTAAAAATTATAAAACTTTTTAGGTAGATACTATAAATCAAATGTAACCCATTTTGCTTGGAACTGGTATCATAGCTATTGTAGAATTGAGATGAAAATTCTTCCCGGAATGACGTTTTTGAGATTTCGAGTAAACTGTTTGACATCAAAATGATCTCTAAAAATTTATGAGAAGATACCTAAATTCATGTTGGAAGAAGTACTAATTGATCAAGACATCACACAATATAAGTTCTATGGTAGAAATCTAAGATGTTTCACAAGGATGCATATTCACTTTACCTAATAAATTAATTAAAAGGTAAGGGCACTCAAACAAACATAAAAGTTTTATCTTAGCAAACAATTATGCTCATGGTGCAAGACTAACATTGAAATTACATTTTGGGCCGTTACAATCTGCGCGCGGTCGAGGTGGCCCCAGCCCATGGCGTCGAAGAAGGGGAAGACAGGCAGCGCGGGGGCACTCGCGTCGGGGAAGGACCACCAGGGTCCGCAGCGCCCTAGGTTAGGCATCAGCGTCACCAAGGCTGGCGGCCTCACTCGCCAGGCGGAGACCCGTTGCGGCCAGCCCCAGGCTGCGATGCGCGGCGTCCTCCTTGTCGTCGACGTGCCCCGTGACGGCGCCGTGGTTCATCCACCTGCTCCTCCCATGGAACCATACACCTTCCCGGCCCGCCGCCTCCCGTCCTCCCCTCCCTCGCCCGTCGCCGTGGTGCCCTGCAACGGTCCTCCCCTGCCGTCGTCTGCCCTCCCATCCCGCACCTACAGCCATCACGGCCGGTGCCAGACACCCACGCAACAGCGCGTGCTTGGGCCAAGCAGCCGCGGAAACGGTGGCGGGCGAGAGCACGGGCCGAGCGGCCATGGGAGCGGCGGTCGGGCGCGAAGCCGCCGGACAAGCAAGCTGGCCGCAGGGCGAAGCGCCAGCTCCGGCGGCGTGTGCAGGGCCGCGGCCAGGCGCGGGCGCGCGTGTGCAGGGCTGCCTGGCTCCCCGCAACTAGCACCGCTCCCCGACGCGCATCGAATGGGAGAGGGTGCGGCGGTGCTTGTAGATAGGGAATTGAGGGGAGGGGGGCATAGTAAGACTAACTCCAACAGCAGACCCATACGGTGACCCAAATCCAGAATGCCTCCCGCACAGTGCTTTGCCTAGAAAAAACACGCTCCAACAGCTGACCCAAACTGACTACTCATTTTGGCTACAAGCTGGAAGGGAAGGCAAGGCAAAAAAGAGTCGCTCGAGAGAGAGGATGCAAACTTATGGCGGGA
Source organism: Cenchrus fungigraminus (assembly GCA_036936925.1). NCBI lineage: Eukaryota > Viridiplantae > Streptophyta > Magnoliopsida > Poales > Poaceae > Cenchrus > Cenchrus fungigraminus. The sequence continues at coordinate 38,899,499 of CM072778.1, read as the reverse complement.
GGAACGGCCGCAGCAAGGGCGAGGACCGAGGTCCAGCCGACGCACCGGCGAGCGCGTCGCCCTTCCTTGCTGCTCCTTTGACGGCCGGCCGGCGGAGCTCGTGTGTGACGGGGCTCCTGCGGCTGGCGGATCTCGCCGGCGGTGCCTGCGGCCGGCGGAGCTCGCGCGTGGTGAGGCTCCCGCAGCCGACGGAGCTCACCAGCGGCGCCCGCAGCCGGCGGAGCTCGTGCGCGGCGAGGCTCCCGCGGCCGGTGGAGCACCATGGCCGGGCTAGTGCCGAGCTCCGCCATTACCGGGCTCCTCCGTGGCCGGCAGGTCACGCACTCACGCTCGTCTGCCTGCTTCTGGGTTAGCTGTTGGAGACACATGTTTTGGGTGCGTAGCTTTTTTCACTGTGCGTGAGCTAAACTGTCAAATGGGTATCATGTTTTGCATCGTGTTGTTGGAGGTAGTCTAAGGGACGAGAGGGGAATAGCAGGAGTCTCGGAAAGCGGGAGAGAAGGAAACATTTCGCCTAATTTGTGAGCAGGATTGGGTGCGGGTAATTTAGTGGGACTTTTTCTGACTAGTGGGACCTCCTGTGAAGGGTAAGGGTAGATTTTCAAGTGGGAGCCTATTTTCAAAAGAAGTCGTTCTTTATAGTATTGATGATGAAAGGCAATCCCAATGGACAATTTCTAACACAGGATCCAAAGAAGATAAATTTAATTTATACTTCATATCTCCAATAATGCATAGTTTCTTATAGTAATTTCTATGAGTAATAACATTTAATGAGAACCAACATATATTAAAAACTGAGCAAGCTCAGCTGCGGCAAACAACCATACACTCTCCTGTGTCATGTGCTCTCTCTCCTAGTGTAGAAGTACAAAACCACGCCACACTCTCCTGTGGTTGTGTTCCTGTCTCTCTCACATAGGGCCTGTTTGGCAGGGCTCCGGCTCCTCCGAAAACGGCTCCGGCTCTGACTCCTCCGGTGGAGCGGTTTTTTGATGGAGCTGAAGCTGTTTTGGAAAACATTTGGCAAACGTCTTCACCTGTTAGATTGAGGTTGTAAAATGTCTAAACTGCCCTTTTCAAAAAAAATTTTACTTTTCCCCATTTCTTTATTTTTTCCCTTTTTCCTCTTCTTCTCTTATCCTCTACTCTCTTTTCCCATCCTCTCTCTCCTTATCCATTCATCCCGAGCCAACCGAGCAAGGAGCAACCCGCCCGCCGCGCCGGCGCTCCGGCCGCTCCGGCCCCCGCCGCCGAGCTCCCTCCCCGCCGGGCCGGCACTCCGCTGCCGCGCCGCCGAGCTCCCTCCCCGCCCAACCCCGCCGCGTCGGTGCCTCCGCCTCACCCCGTCGCCGCCTCGCGCCGCCGCCTCCAGTCTTCGCCGTCGGCGCTCAGCTTCCCACCCATGGCCGCCTGATGGGGCATGCCTGGAAAAGTTAGGGTGGAGCCGGACGGAGCCGGATGAAGCCACCCTTTTGTGGCTCCGTCAAGGCCGCATGGCTCCAGAGAGCGGGATTTCCGGGGCTCCGGAGCCGGAGCCGCGGTCCTCGACACCGTTTGGGAGGGCTCCGCGTGGAGCCGGAGGTGGAGCTGCTCTTGGAGCCCTCCCAAAGGGGCTCATATTGTGTTTCTCTCTCGTTACTTTATCTCTCGTCACGTTTGAACAGAGAAACAAATCCTCGTCTTCCTCTCTCTCGAATCCTATCTTCAAACCATGAACCAGCCTATGCATGTCACATCACCGTGTTCTCCCTCTCGAGAGCTTTCCATTCTCCTATGGCCGCCCTGCTCTCCATCTCCACGTACGCAGCATCATCACACACTTGGTCGGGAGCGGCGGCCCACAGGCTGCGGTGAGCTCCTACCCATCGCGACTGCGGCGGCATGCAGATGCGCGCTGCAGCCGGCCTCACGGGCGAGTGGAACAGGCGCTGTGGCCTGGGCTCGCAAGCCAAAGCGCGACGTCCGGGGCGCAACAACCGGAGCTTGCCGGCCGCTGCGTGGTGGCCTGGACTCACCCGCCAGTAGGCGCGCGGCTCGAGCTTGCTTGCCGCAGGGCATGCATGAAGGCCGTGGCGCGACGCCTGTGGCTCACCGGCCGGAGCTCGCAGGTCGCGGCACGGTGGCCCTGAACTCACGCACCAGGGGGCGGCGGCCCGAGCTTGCCCGCCAGGAGCTCGACTCGCATGAAGGTCGGGGCCGTGGGGGATCTGCGTGGCTGCAGACACACCGGATCCAAAGCTTGGTCTTGGAGAGCGGACGTTTCTTCCCAACGCATATTTCCTCGTTTCTACGTGCGTCGGGGCGAGGGAGGAAACGATTTCTCCTGGAAGAAACAATTTTTACAATTTTGTCTCCCTTTCTTCATTAATCAAGCTGTCATGTCATTATTTTGCTGAGGTGACGTCTTATTAAATGAAGATAGAAACCACGATTACTATCCCATTGGGACTGTCCTAATCACAATCAGTATCCCTCTTGAAAAGTGCTCTCATGGAACGTGAGAGGCGGTAACTCCGATTAGAAATGGAACTCTATTAGAAATAAAATCTCTGAGGCTGAAAATTGATTGCGAGACTAAATTCGTGAGCTTAATGTCTTTGCAAATGTTGCTCAGTTAATAGTACTAATGTGGTTGTGCAAGTTCGCGTGAGTTACTAGTGCTCATGGTTGTATCAGTTACTGGTGGCAATTGATGGTGTCCAGGTGCATTCGCTTCTCCTCCGGGCATCTCTTATATATTTTTTGCTGCTATGCACTTGCTCCGATTCTCATTCCACTTCATGCGTGCGCATCATGCTAGAAGAGCATAGCCTCTTAAACCTGCCACGCTAGAGTTCTTGCTTGGGGATAGTGAGACAATCAGGTTTTTGGGTAGCGCAACAAGTGCGCAACTCCTCAACGATCTTCCTCATGTTGGTGCGATCGACTACTTCTTGACAAATGTTCATGTGTTTCCCAAGTGAACAGCGCGACTACATCTCGACGGCCATCTACATTGCTCCAACGTCTTCACTCCATCAACTCGTACGCTACACCAAATCAGGTCAGCCCACGATTAACATGGTTAATGTAGCTGGTAACGACGCACCCGGTGGCTCGCAATGGCCCCGCCCCAGGGTACATTCTAAACCTTCTCTGATTCTTCCTTTTGTTCATGTTTTATAGTGTGATAATCATGTACACAAGCACGTCATGCTATCACAATTACACTCATGTACGATGAATTACTTGATGAATTATGGAATTAAAATATGCCAAATAATGTTTAGATTTCTAACAATGGTCATCCAATATCTCAAGCAGAATATGTTCCTTTCATTCTTCGTTGGCCAATATGTAGTGTTTCTTAAGACATGATGGTCCTTCTCTAGTTTCTTCTTTTCCTTCGGAGCAACAACATTTGCATGAGCTTCGAGAACAACTGCAGGGATGAAAACAGACCTCTCCTTGTTGTCCCGAGGCTTTGGCATAGCAACATGAAGGGAGAAAGAGGAGTACACCATCTGCTTATTTCCTTATTATTATTCCAATATGTCTGCTTGACTACATTTTTTTTGACAACAAGCTTATATATTAAACCTTAAGCAACCATTACAAAGAGGTCCTCGAAGTAAAAACAAATTACAACAAGGTCCTCAGACCAGCAAAGATCCACAAAGTTGTCGATGCGTTCAACGGCGACGAGCTCATCAGCGGGGCAGCAGAGGCTTTGAAGGAGCTTGCACCCAGGCGAAGGACCGCGCACAACAACGGTTGGAGACGGGGCGACGGGGCTGAGGAAGTCCGCATCAGGCGACCAAGAATCTGTAGATGTAGCATCGCCGGAGATAAAAGATTGGCTCCCAAATCGCATCCCTGGTGAGGATGAGGTAGCCTGAACAACCAACGAAGAAGTGCTTCAAGAGCACTATGGATCGACCGGAGAGCAGCAGGCTGCTTGCAGTTGGGGTCGGCGGTGGTGGCCAGGTGGAGGCTGAGCCGGCGATTGCGAAGCTTAGGCACGTTCAACAACAGAGGGCCCACCTCAAGAAGAGGGGACCAGTTCCTCGGAACAACCACCAACAGGATATTGCTTGAAACCGCACAGACCAGCAGAGGGTGGAGGCGGAGTCGACAACGGCGAGGAATCAATGCGTTCAACAACAGGAAACACACCCCAACAAGAGGAGGCAGATCCATCGGAACAACCATTGAAGATCCCAAGCCGGCGGCGAAGGCAAGACGGAGGTGGAGGAGGTGAGGAGAACCGGGTCTCGGGGCGAGGCGGAAGTGGCGGGTACAAGATCCGGCGGGGAAGGTGGTGGGGATATTTTATTTAGACAAACCTAGGCAACGATGGAGCCGGCGACGAGGACACCGAGGACGACGACGATGGCGGCGGCGGCGGAGTAGCCAAGATAGTACAAACCACTATGGGGTAAAGCCATAAAGGCAGCAATTGGGCTTGTAGTCTAATGGTAGGACTGTCCAGTGGAACGCTACCCACCAGGGTTCAAATCCTGGTGCTCGCACATTTTTCTGGATTTATTCCGGGATTTTCCGACGTTATGCGTTAAGTGGTAAGCGACGTTCCCGTCGACGACGAGGTTGGCCTGCCGCGGCTACCGCTGCGGACGACCACACAGACCTCACCGTCTAAACTATCACTGCTTTTATACTTCAACTATGTATGATTATGACGCCCTCTCTCTGCCCCTCTCCGGAAAAAAAAAGCATGGACCATTCCACTCCCGTTCGTCAAGAGAATTATCTGCTCTGAGATGCATTGATGCGCAATAACCGTCCTATCAGAAATTCCATCATCCTAGGGGAAATGTAAGTTATCACTTCCTTGAGATTATGATTATCGAAAGACTCAATCAGCAAGGGAATGATGATTATCGAAAGACTCAATCAGCAAGGGAATTTCAACTAAGATCGCTCCACGACATTGCACTAAGAAAAATTCCCAAGTCAACCGGTAGGAGGATCCAGACCAACCAGAAGTGACACAGGTTGGCACCCTACCGTTATTTTTCACATTACCAAGGGAGGGTGGTTTTTTTTTCTGCCACCAAGATTTGACCCTGGTCGGTGAGCTCGGACATTTTTTGTGGGTATAGTGGTTAGATCTTTCAATATCAGCCTTAAGACCATCCGCACCGGGGTCTTCATCCGTCTCCTGATGAAGTTTCCCCCCTGCAGCGGCGTCCTCCAGAAGCTCCTTCATTTTCCCGTGGGCGCCCGTCGACGCCAAATCCAGGGGAGACGCGGACTCCTTCATCCCAGGCGGGGCCCGCGTTGGTCGTCGGCTCCAGCGCCCTACCAACCACCACGGCGCTGCAGCCTGCAGGGGAGAAGTCGCGACGCCGCTGTCCGCCGCGCCTCTCCGGCTTCCGTCCGCCGGCGGGCAGCACGAGGAGGCGCCCGCGTCGCCGTGCCGCTCCCCTACGCCGCCGGAGGAAGAGGTGGGCCGCGGCGGAGGAGGAGGTGGGCCGCGGCAGAGGAGGAGGTGCGCCACGATTCGCCTGCCGGCTCGCGGGGAGAAGCACCGCCGACGTCATGGAGGAGCGGCGCGGCCGGATTTGGAGGAGCCCCGCCGGCTGCCGCCTCTGCTCCGTGGACGCCGCGCCGGCGCAGGCGGAGGCAGAGGCGTCCGCGATGGAGGAAGAAGGCAAGCACGACGGATCCGCGCCTGCGCCACCGCCGTCCGCCTCCCAGCGAGCAGGGGAAGGCGCCATGGCTGGCCCGCGAGCACCCCCGCCGCCGCATCGTCCCGCCGCCGCGAGCTCCTCCACGTGCCCTGCTCCTTCTCGGCCGCTGGGGCGAGCTCCGCCGCGCCATGCTCCAGCGCCGGCGGGTAGGGAGGAAGGGACAGGGCCGCCACGAGCAGGGCAGGGGCCGCCACGAGCAGGGCAGGGCGCCGCCGGAGCAGGGCAGGTGCTGCCGGGGACCCTGCTCCTCTCCGCGTTGACCCGGAGAAGGAGAGCAGGAGCAGCCCGCCTCGGCGCGTCCTTCTCCGGCCTTCACGCGCCGCCGCGACCTTGGAAAGGAGGGCGCCCCGCGACGAGCTCGTCGGCCTACTATTGCGCCTCGCGGAGCTCGCCGGCCTGCTCGATCCGCGTGGAGCTCGAGACCGTGGGGGCAGGCAGGCCCGGCACAGGAGCAGGAGGTCGGGAGGGAGGACGCCGTGGCCGGATCTCCCCTCCGCCGGTAGGGATTTCCCCTCCGCCGCGCCGCGAGGGAAAGAGAGCCGGCGGAGGGAGCGAGGAGGGGGAGGGAGGAGAGAGAATGAATGGGAGGGGGCGGCGAGGGTGTTAAAAAAATCTGCAGGCGGGTCCCACTCGATGGTTGTTGGGATGAATGAGAGATTTAAAGAAAGATGGGTGCAGAAGAATGGAATATGAAGGAGAGAATATCGATGATTAGAATGGAATATTCCGTTTTGAAGGAGAAGATGAAGGAGAACGAGTGTGGATGGTCTAAGATGAGGCCAAGTCCCTTCTGTGCATTCATATCCCCCGAGGCCCGACCGAGATGAAACACCCATCCTTCTTCGCCAGGAGATCTGAAATCCAGATCGCAGTGCATTTCCAGAAAGAGGTAACACAAGAAACTTTGCTGTCACTGTAATTTTTTCAACTATGATCTTTGCAATTTACAATATGTTGACGATCCGTACGAACGACAACACAAAGACCATCTCGTCGCTATGGAAAACTTTTTCCACGTGCTGAAGGCCCACGAGCTTTTCCAATAGCAGCTCAGGGACCTGACCAGGGGCATCCGACCCCTTCACTACAATATAATATGAACGGAGGACCCTTCCCCCCAAAAAAAGGAAGGGAGATTGAAGAAAGAATCAATCAAACCAAACACCTAACGAAAAACAACAAATACATCTAACGAATACCCTGACCAGAGAGCAAAAGGCATATGTATGTACATGAGTTATGCACAAGGTTGAGCAGAGAAAAGAATGAAGAGACTTGCAGCTGCAAGGACCGCCCAGTTAGTCCTTTCTTTGGTGTAGGAAGGTAAACCCAGAGTTCTCCCGGATCAAAGGTGGCATATCAACGTCTGTTACCTCGATTTCTGTCATTGATTTCGAGATGTCGTCCACCGAAAATGGAATACTGAGATAAGGAGTACACTGTTAGATGGCAGGTTTCAAGTAAACGTAGTCATCAACTATATACAGCATAGGAATAAGGAAAATCACCTGGAATCATCGTCCAACAAGAAAGAACTGCTCACTGCATTATTAGAATCCTCCGTCATCATTATTCTCATACTTGAGATGACCTACAATCATTTTGTTTCGGCGTCAGAAACAAAATAGCACCATATACACAATAAGGGAATTTGAGCTGAGTAGCAACTAAATCAAGTTCAAGAAGCTTACATCTGAGGAAACGGTATGGGTACCATACTTATCATCCCAATACATTGTACTGATTCGATATAGCTGTTGTATGCTAAGGACCTAAAGTTGGCAAAACGGGTGACAAGCTGTAAGTCATAACTAACAAATGCAGCTGTGTAGCAAGAGTTAACTAGGTTTACAAATCACTTACAGGGCACAAATCGTTGGTAATTTCTTTCAAAGTTTTCTTCGGCTTTTGATGAATTACCTATAATATAAATTGTTAGAATATCTGATTTTGACTCAGAAAGTTGCAAAGAAAACATTCATTCTGCATAGAATACATACAAGGAATCCAACAGCCTGCCGAATATGTTTTAATTCTTCCCAAGAAGAACCTGCGTACTGTTTGTGCCACATGACATTAGCATACAGATCAAATATTGTCCAAAATAATGAAAAGAGACTATCTTTACCTCTTCGGTTGCATAAATGCACCACTGTTCTAATTCTGCCAGCCCAGCTTTCACATATTCTCCATTGCTAAATGAACAGCACTCCCGTCGAAGAAGCAGACTACAATACAAGTAGTTTCTTAAAACCCAAATGGAAAGAGAACCTAATGTACCACAGGTAAAGCAGAAATCGTACCTATTAAATAACTGAACATTAATAAATGAAAAGATTTGAGTGAACACTTTGCTGATTAAGAATGAAGGGACCTGTCAATATCAATGTAAATCAGGTCAATGCATATTTTTATTTCAAAAGGTAGGATGTGAACTTAGTTTTAGTTAACATACATAATTGGCTTTCAAAACGTTCAAGTAATTTGTCAATATCTTCACAATGCTCTGCCAATGGGCAATAAGAGTTTGCTGAGCCAAGGCATTTGCTTGAGAACGTGATCCTTTAATTAGACTTGCGCGAGATGTTCTTGGTGCCTGAAAATTTAAGAACCAAGAAAAAAATAAAAAAAGATAAACCATGAGGTCTACTCCTGAAATTAAAGATAGTACAGCAACAGTGATTGATACCTGGATGCAAAGACCAAGCAAAGGAGATATCTCCTTCTTCAAGTTATCTCTTATCATTCCATAGATCTTCTCAAGGAAAGCTGTAAGCTGCTGCTTGAAAAGCAGGGCAGGATACTTGGCTTCAACTTGACGAAGATCACCTAGGCCTCCAATCAAGCGACTTCCCAGAAAAGCACGCCCAGCACTTTGAGGTGAGGCTCGCATCCCCTTCATATTTCAGAAATATTGAATTCAGTGTTTTTCTCACTACAGAACTAGAATGCCAAGAAATAATACCAGGGTAAAGAAAATTTGATTACCGAAAACACCCTCCCAAAAGATGCAGCAGATGACCTGCGTCTTTGAGGAGTGAGTCCAGCTGCTCCAGTTGTTTTCAGTGTTCGTTGTAGCAGCAACAGTAGTGTAGATGAATTCGACAGCCAATATGCTAACTTGTCATTATTGTCCTGGGACTTCGGTAAGATAGAATTTGAACTTAGGTATATACCAATACCACAAATAACCAAAAATTATAGTAAACTTTTTTTGTCCACATGTAATGGCCAATATCCAGAACTTCTTAATATGTACTGCAACTACGATACATTGTTTCTATCTTTCCAGTTGTACCAGGGAAGCATCTATACCAGTTTGAGTCTGAATATACTAGGCAAGTGAACTGTAAAGTGTAGTTGTCCAAGGAAAAAAGATTGGGGGGGGGGGGGGGGGGGTCAAACAAGCAAGCAAAGTTCATTACCTCAATTGCAGAGCCGATTGTTTGAATAATGCGGTCAAAAACACCAGTTCTTTCAACTTCAAATGATCTCCAGTGTAGAAGACACCTGTAGATAAGGCAAGCTGCAATAGGTTTGCCACTGGAGAATCCCAGATCTTGGGATACACACTTGATCAACAGGTCTTGATTTTCCTGGAGCACAAAATTCATATATCATGAAATGAAATCACTACTGATATAACTTCACAAAGCTGGTGCATTATTTTAGGGAATAAAGGTAGAATGAACAAAACAGTAGTTAACAAAATGCAAACCTGCTGCTTCTCGTTGAGTGATTTTTGTGGCTTCTCTTCAGCTTCGAGCTCCTTGGGGTTTAGTGAGATAGGGGTGCCATCCTATGTACAGATTTTAAGATATATAGATGTCATCAACTAATATCAATTACTTCAGAATTGTATGTCAAATGTTTTTAACACTGATCTTTTCACTTACTGGTGATGACTTCACTTCTCCATTTAGAGCATTTCCATTCTCCGGAGTTTTCAGCTAACAAGGTAGCATTAGATTGAAAATTATTAGGTCACCCCAAGGAAAGTAGATATGAATATGCCTGTAGTGTGCGGGAACCTAGCATACCTGGAAAGGTGACTTAGGATATGCAGCTAATGATTTTGCTGTAGGAGAAATTGCAACAGCCTGTTGGCGGAGCACCTTGTTCTCAGATTCCATGTTGGTCGCTTTCTCCTCCAGCCTGTTTTTGTTTTAACGAAAACACATTAGGTATTTATTTGTTAACAAAAAATTGTGATGAATCGAAATATTAGATTGGTGATAGTGAAAGTGAGAACAATGAATGATATTCTGAAACTTTATTCAGACTATACCTCTGGACAGTGTCCTGAAGTTGCTCGATCTTTTTCTCTGCACCCTCAAACTTCTTAATTAGTTCTTCATTTCTTCGTTCAGATTCAGCATGTTCTCTTTTGGCAGCTTCTGTTGCTTGCCTTTCAGTTTGCAGCAAAGCCTGCAATAATTTAAAAAAGAATCGGTATAACTTCAACTAGATCATGCAACAAGCACATGATTTCAGATTAGTGGGGGTCTCCCCTGTTGTACAGTTTTTTTTTAAAAAAAAGCACAAAGCATCGTTTAGTTCGTATCTAAGCATATCACAAACTGTAGGAGGAAATGAATCAGTTGTTATTCCTCCAACCCTAGAAGGGTGGGTATATAGACGAAGCCCGAGTGCAAGGAAGATGTGCACTACGACTGAGCTAAGCCAAGGTGTCGCGGCCGGGGTGACCAAGCCGGCGGTGCCAGGTAGTGGAAGAGGGAGGGGTGACAAGGGTAGCTGATGGGGAAGAAGGCAAAGGTGGTGTAGTGGGAGCAGGAAGGCGAAGGGTGTAAAGGGGTCCAGAGCTATCACACCGGAGGAACGGACGCCCAGACACAGAATCCTTCACGGTAAGGCCAGAGGGATCGAATTCAACAGAATAAGAATTGTCAGTTGTAAATTGACGAATGGAAAGAAGGTTATGGATCATCTGAGGAGCAACGAGGACATTGGGAAGACGAAAGGGACCAGGAGCACAACCCACGGAGGTGACAGGAAGACAAGACCCATCACCAACCATGATCGAAGACGGATAAGAGGGATGTGGGGGTCGGACGGAAGAAAGGAGGCTAGCATCAGAGGTGGTGTGGTAGGAGGCACCCGAGTCGGCGATCCACTCGGTGCGGACAGGTGGTGTCACCCCCATGGTGCTGAATGCATGCGCTGGAGGTTGAGTGGGAGTAGGCCAGATGCGCCCTGACCATGGGTTGCTGAAGAATGGCCAGGGCACACCAACAGCAGCTGGGGGAGGTGTGCGTCTACGACACCCCCTCCGTCGACGACGCCCACCGCGACCTCCGCCACCCCCGCTCGGCTCGGGGGAAGGGTCAGGGTCGGGAGCGCCGTAGAGAGTGGCGACAGGGAGAGGATGTCCGGCGGTGGCCGCAAGAAAGCACCACGAGCGGGCCGCACCACCACGCAGAGGAGCAGCAGGCGGCGGGGGCGCGGCCTTGGGCGGTACGGCAGGCCAGCAGGGGCGCTCGTAGGGGAAGGAGGCCGAGTAGCGCAAGCGGCGGCGAGCAGAGCGCATCGGCCCCGGATGGGTACGGGGCGCCACTGCGTCGGAGGCGGCGGCGGTCCGGGTGGCCGCGATGGGGAGCGACACGCCCCGCCTAGGTGGCCCTACAGTGGCCGACATGCAGGGCGGCGGCGCAGACGCGTGCAGGAGCGCCGAGCGGCAGGCGAAGGAGTCGAGCTCCGCACGAAGAGCGGCGAAGGATGGGGGCACGGACGCGTAGGAGAGCGGAGCAGAGGAAGTCGCATCTGCGTCCCAGAGGAAACCGAAGGCTGATCTGTCGCCCGCGGCCGGCGGAGCCAGGCCGGGCGGATAGGAGGGGAGCGCCGTGCCCGCGGTTGGCGGCGGCAGCGCCTGGGCGCGCACGCACGCGGCAGCAACACCCAAGGTGCGCGTGGGCGGCGCCTGGGCTAAGGCGCGTAGGCGCGCGGCCTCAGCATCGACGGGAAGAGGCTCGCCGGTCGGCTGCAGGACGCCCGCGGGCAGAGCAGGGGCGTGCGGGGGCAGAGCAGAGAAGCTCCGCGCTCGTAGCCAGAGGCACCAGACCGTGCGGAACGGAGGAGAGGGCCGCGCACGCGGCAGCAGTGGCAACGGCAGTAGCGTCCACGGGAGGAGGCGCGGCGGCAGCAGAGGAGAGCGGAGGGAGGGCGCCCTGGGCGGCGAAGGCTCGAGCCAGAGCAGAGGAGAGGGCGCCCGCGGCAGCCCCGGCGGCGGAAACAGAGGAGGGGGGCGCGAGCGGGCCTTCGGGAGCGGGCCTTCGGGAGCGGCCATCGCGGGAGCGCGCGAGGAGGGGCACGCGGCCAGCAGGAATAGGCCGCCAGCGCGGTCCAGCGCGGCACGGCCGCCGGCGGGCGCGGGAACGGGCCGCGGAGACGCGACTGGCGCGAGAGCCGCAGCCACCGACGAGCACAGAGGCGCGGGCCCGGAGAGAGGAGGGAAGGGAGAGGAGAAGGGCGTCGGCGGCCAGCTCGCCATGGATGGCGGCGGCGCGGCAGCAGAGGAGAGGAAGGGAGGAGGCACCGACGGCCGGCGGCCAGCCATGGCGGCGGCGGCAGCGGCTAGGCAGTGAGGAGAGGAAAACCCAGGCTATCTGATACCATGTAGGAGGAAATGAATCAGTTGTTATTCCTCCAACCCTAGAAGGGTGGGTATATAGACAGTGATACATGGGCCTCTATATGGGCTATACACAGGCCACATGGGCCACACTCACATATATACACATATACTCTAACACAAACTGTGAAACAGAAACAATTAACAATGTTTTTGTACTTTTATTCATATGGTAAGCAGCAAGTGAGATCCAAAGGAATGCAGCTATTACTGTAGTTGCCAATGAAAAGCGTTCCAACGAAAGATCAGCTGCCAACATACCTTTAGCTGTTCAACTTCGGTTGTGAGTGAGTTAATCTTTTCAGTGTCTTCGACTATGACAGGTGTCTCTTTGATTACTGGAGGTGCTTCTTCAATTGCCTTTCTAGCAGCTTCTCTTTCCTTAACAACCAATGCGTTTGCTTCTTCAACTTGAAGCTGCATGTCATGCAATGTCTCTTGCAGCTTAGCAATTTCCTGGGCTTTTGCTTCCTCAAGGTCAGTCTGCAAATTAAGAACATTAGAAAAGGTCGACAATTACCAAATTCCATGCAGTGTCATGATAAGAAGTGAAATAAAAAAGTGCAGGTACAGTACCCTTAATCGCTTCTCCAATCCCAAGCGCCAGGTTAGTTCTTCAACACGCTTCTCAAGTTTATCCTTGGCCTCTTTAAGGGCCCCTGTTTCTCTCGCGGCCTGCAGATGGTTCATGGTATACAGAGCTGATGTTTGTACCATAGTATAGAAAAGTGGAGGACTGCAGAGGGTAAGAGATACAAATATACCATCTTGAGCTTTCTGAGCTCTCTTCTCGCAAGCCTTTGTCTCCAGGCACACTGGTAAGTAAGAGTTGCACCTTGCAGATTCTTGTAATGTGAGTAGTCTCTGTGGCAGCGCCATCGAGCCTGTGTTCAAAATATCATGTCAGTTAAATTATCATTAAACGAAACAAAATAAGGAACAATGAAGAAGGAAACAGTAGTGTAAAATTCTGAAATTTGAATAGCAACTTATTTGAAAGGATCATACTTGGATGTGGACAGCTGCTTTTGTTTCCTTTCTGAATCTAAATTCTTTGCGAGCAGACATTGCCCTTAAGCCTGTCTGCAGGGTGATTGCAGCTGCTTGCATTTGTAAATAAGACTCTCGTGCTTTGAGGCGACGCATGTTCTTTTGTATTTTCACTGCTGCTGCTTCCCGCCTCATGCACTCATACTGCTTACGAGCCAAGGTTCCTGTATTCCGAGAGGGAAAAAATAGGTGTGTCAAGTCAGTAAAGTGCCATAGAAACCCACATGCATTTAACATTACAATATACTTGAGAAGAGAATATAGACATCAGCATTGCTTCTGCCTAACACTTATAAAGAAAGAGAAGCAATGGGTACCTCTGGCAAAAGATTGCAGCTGTGTTGCTGATTTTTTAAGCTCAACAAACTGTTTCTTTGCAATATATGTACATATTTGTCTCTGTATGATCCTTGCTGCTCTTCCTAATACTTCAGCTCTACGTGCATCCAAATCAGCCATCTGTCCAGCTCTCAGAAACACTTTTGTTTTTCCAATCTGGAAAAAAATAGCAAAGACCAGCTAAGAACTATGAATCAAGGATAGTGACAATGAAAAGTACAAATATGAAGGACAGAATTAGTATGTTTCGCAAATAGCATAATGCAAACCTAAAATCTAAAGCACAAGCATTTGCATGAAAAGCAAATCCACTTCTAAAAGACAGCAGCAGCTCTCAAGTCTCAAGGATTTCTTTTCTTTATTGTCAAAGGTACAAGAAAAGGTTGTCATGGATAGGACAGCAAAGATCAATTTAAGAAACATATGTGTTTTGACTATTTTAGTATGTCATGAAAAAAAATGTAAGAAAAAAAAAGTCAGTTAAGAAAAACTCTAATGCAGATCACTAAAATTCTATGTTTGCTATGATTACAAGCCTGCCTAAGGTTCCAAGGCTATATGAAACAACATGAAGAAGCCAGCAGTTATGAGATAATAGTAGCATTTCCATGTGTTACCTGGTAGTTCTCCAGACCCATTTTTTCCAAAATCTTCTGGCATGCAATCTTATCATCATTGCTAAGCACACCAATACAAAGGAAAAAGTAAAAGGCAAATGAATATATTGAAATTCAGAAATAAATGTTGGAAAATGGGCAGAAAACTCCATTTTGCTTTCTTCATGGATTTCCTACCTCCCTTCTAAAACTTCAGGAGCAAGGACACCAAAACGATTGACAAATTCATAAAATGTTTTTCTTGTGGGGTATCCGGCACAGCTGATCCTGATTGCTTCAAGAACACCCTGTGATACGTCTTAATTAGTTCAACTGATGCTACCCACAATTATTTTTTTTGAAAATGCACGAGAATGCTACCCACAATTATACTAATAGAGTTTTAAGAGTCTTACTCCACATCGCAGTTGCTGGATAACATTTGCATTCTCAAAAACCGCTGGCTTGAGGAGATTATTTGGCTTGACACATCTAATATAGTGGGGTTCAGTAGAGCTCAAAGTTTCCATGAGAGATTGAAGTTGCAGCTGAAAATTGTAAGAAGAATGTCAGCTATCAACAAGTAGAGAGAGAATTAAGGAGAATCAACAAACTTGCTTTCCCATTTTGATGCACCAGAACATAATAAACAAATAGTTGTATTTGTGGAAATGATAGATACTAAAGAAACCTATTTTATTCATATATGAGCAACAGATAAAGTAAGATGTTTGAATAAGCAACAAATAAAACAGAATTTCACACCTTGAAACGTGATCCAATGGATGAAAATTTTGAAGACTTCGCTGTCTCCTGAGGGAGTGGAGGGAATAAACAAGCTACGAATGGGCATGAAGAAGCATTCAACAGATCCTGATGTTCAGCCACTACATAGTCTTTGTTCTTGTCTATGAATTGATCAGCCTGGTATGTCACCTGTGTATGGTACAAAAATAATTTGGTAGCATACTCACATTTTTTGTACAAGAATATACATATCCTTTTATGAAGAAGACTTACATCGCCAGCATAATGTACAACTGTAAAATCAGTACGTGAAAGCTTTGGTTTGGCAAACCGCTTGTTATTCTTAAATGTTGTATATAGCTTCTGCGCAAACGTCTCATGTGTTGATCTAGGAAACATACTGCACAGAATTTTTAGGGAAGTAGTCAATTTACAAGCGTCGGATAACAGAGAATTCAAATAGGTATAACAACTAGTCGCCATGGTAATTGAAGGATTCTATGTTGCTTGCAAGTGGGAATTCCCCAAAACATACCATGCTTCATCCAGAAGTGCAATCAATCCACCTTTCTGAAAAAATAGGAATACATGTTACCAATGTCATACACAATTCTAAAACAAAATTTGAGCCTAATATTTTCTTCTTCTTTGTTTTTTGAGTTTCCATGAGACCATTACCAAATACAAAAAAAATTGTTTCACCAATCTTTTTTTCTCGAACACGTAGGAGTGGTCCAAACTCGAGCTCATATTGATATAAAACTATCATAAATGAGGATTTAGCTGTAGACCCAGGTCTTCCATTTTTAGTATCTATGCTCTTTAAGAGGTTACATTATGACACTAGTGCATTGTGTCTGTCATGTCATAGTATGTAGCATGTACCTTTTCTATCAAGTCTAGCACATCTTGATTATCAACAAACTCAATGTAACTCCAGTTTATCGCTTCTCTGGTATACTCTTCTTGTTCCATTTTGAACACATGCTGCATGACAAATGCCACATGTTTATTTAAGGTAAGGAATCTCATGAATAAAGTGATATCATTGAGAATAAAAACACAGGACATACCTGGTTAAAATGTTGTTGCAGCTTCTCATTGGTATAATTGATGCATAGCTGTTCAAAACTGTTCAGAGCAATCCAACAGCTCTGTTTAGCACATTCTATTATGTGAGGTTTTTTCTATCTAGTCCATGAGTTACAAAACACTAACCTGTTAACTTTGAAGCTCTCAAAACCATAGATATCAAGAACACCAATCAATTGTTTTGAGTTTGGGTCCTGTCCAATTGAGATGTTAATTTTCTCAACAATCCTGTGTGCAAGACCACAGTAAGATATCAGGATATAAACACTGAAATCTAATTATGATTGTCTGACAGGTCAGGAAGGATCATTACCAATCAAACAATCTGGAGTATACTGTTTTAGCTAATGCATCTCTGCTTGCAATTGCAGAAGCAGGATCAAGTGTTCTAGTAATAATTTCTTCAGGCGTGACTATAACTCGTGTTATCAGCGCCTTTTCCAAATTCTTGCAATCACATCTGCCAGGAAATTTAGTGCTTAACATCTTTATGGTCACACTCGACAAATAGAAAAATTAAGCACCCTTCATAAGGAGAAACATGCACTCACTTCAAAAGTTCTGCTGCAGTATTAAGGTGGAACCTGGACTTATCATCCTTGATTTCAGATGAATCAATTTCTGCTCCCTTGGCAAAATCTATATTTCCAAGATGAAGTACAGCTGCTACAACCCTGAATATAGCTTCCTGTAAAATAAATGAATTATGATGGTTGTTGTTAATTCTTAAACTAGCACTCTAGTAACTTCAGAATAACAACCTGCTCTTCCTCATTGATTCCAACTATGTCCATGGCCCTTCTTGTTGCTAAATACTCTTCAGCATCATTAATTCCGTCCACCTCGATACAGCTTGACTGGTTGAGGTAATGGAAGGATCTAGGATCAGATAGCTTATACCTCTGAATGTCCTGCAGGTTACAAAAATCCAACCGTAAGGAATAAGCCTTTTCAACCATGTTGAGTTACATGCCCAAAATATCAATTATCAAGAACCGCATAGTAATAGCAAGTCAATCAGAAAACGTACCTCAGGTGGTGCAGCACAAAGGAAGTAAAAGCAATGATAATTTCTTTCTGGGGCATTAATTTGGCACACACGTGATCTTTCCAGCAAGTAAGTTCTGATGGCAGCTCCTGAGATCCGTCCAGTCTTGTCAAATTGGATCTCAACAAACTTGCCGAAGCGACTTTACCCGAAATTGAAAGCATATGTGAACATCAAACAACCATTTGATAATATCGAAAACAAGAGAAATAGAGAGTAACCAAACAAATACTTACCTGGAGTTGTTGTTGCGCACAGTTTTTGCATTACCAAAAGCTTCAAGAACTGGATTGGACTGAAATTGTGTATGGTATAACAATATAAGACAAACAATCAGCACAAGTTTTTATTAAAAAGATACATTTTAGCAAGCAGATAAAAAAGGGGTCAAATGGCCTTGCCTCTAGGACTTGTTGTTCTACTGTACGTCCTTCTACTCCAGATCGCCCACCTAAGTGTGCTAGATACCTCATAAGCATCTTCGTTGTCTCAGTCTTGCCAGCACCACTTTCACCACTGACCAATATAGAGTTGCTTTTCCCTTCATTTATCATTGCCCTGGTTTTGCACATTCACAGGTTGCATCAAAGTAATGCAGTCATGTAAATTAGTCGATGAATGCCATATTACATATTTACACAACAAGAATTCACCTGTAAGCAACATCCGCGATAGCAAAGACATGGGGACTCAATTCTCCAAAATCTGCACCCTTGTATTGTTCCATCATGTGGGTATCATAAAGATGTGGCAATCTTTGAAATGGATTTACAGCAATCAAAATGCTGCCAGTGTAAGTCTGAGAGTGCAAAAGTAATAGTTGTCATGAGCCGCTTAAACAATTTGTTTGGTGAAAGATTTTAGGCAAAAATGGTTAAGGAGCTCACATATATTTCATTCAGCTCATAGCGGGTTGCAAGATTCTGAAGCACACCAGGTTCGTGTAAGTATGACAGTCTTGTCATATCATCAACTCCTCCAGGTGGAGCTTCCATATCCTTGGGAAAAACTTTTGATCTGTCCGTGGTAACCTGTGCAAAAGCATTACTTGTAATGAAATTGAGAATCCATTTTATGTCAAAAAGATACAACCTTCATTTTTAGAATAGTACCAATAGTCATAAGGAAATGCCAAGAAAAATACCAATATAAGATGATGTAGATCTTATGCTGACAGCATGAGAAGGAACAGAATGGTACCTTTTTTCCGTTCGATGTCTGCACATGTACTTCATTGTTTTTAATGCTAACAACCTCCCCATCTATCCAAGCTAGAGTTGGGTCTTCTACCCAAACATGAGAACCAATGATGATGTTAACTGGAGTTCCCTGTAAGGCAAATAGTGAAATAATCAAAAGAGGTGTCAAGAAAACAGAGCTAAGGAGTAACCTGATGCTAAAGCACTGTTTGACTTTCGCTTCCTTGCTCTTATGCACTATGTCAGTGAATTCAACACACCTTGCTGAATTGCAATAGATGTTGTCTATGAAATGAGTGTGCAATGCTGTGATTTAAATGATGAAAGAAACAGTATTCTGATGGCACTATGAGTTAGGCACTGAACCTAAAGGTTGAAGTAAGAATAGCAATACTGCTGCGTGAATGTGGTACAAGCAATTCATTAACCAACTGTGCTATCTATCCAAATTCCTCATGAGAATAAAAACGGTCCTCTAAAAGCGGAACGCATAGCAAGTTAGCAAACTCCAAAAATAGCAGTGAAGCTCGCTCCAAAGCTATAGCTACTCTACTGAGAGCAGCAGCATGCTGTGTAAAAAACCTTATAAGGCTAGGGTTGGTAATTTTATTATTGACTAAGGCTTCCAAATGCGCAAGCAACCCAAGCATCTCAATTAAGCCATCATAACCAATCCAGAGCCGCCAATTTCCGCGAAACATGATCCGATCCGCCGCCGCCCGGGGTTAAACGCGCCCTGTACACAAGCTAGTAGCAGTAGTTGGGAAAGCAAATGGCTAAACAAGCAAAGGATCCGGAACAGTACCATGGACGGATCAGGCTCGAATCAGAGAGGGGCACGGATCCGTCGGCTCGAGCTGAGGGGACCCCGCCGCCGGCGAGGTCAGCGGCCGTCGAGGCGGCGAATTGAACTGCCTCCGCTCCGTTCCCCCACAACAACCCCCACACGCTGCTGCTTGCTGTTGCTTCTCGCGGTCCTCCTGTTTCTTTTTCTTTCTTTTTTTACTTCCCTTCCGTGAGGTCGCTTCACGATTTGATTCCACCGCACGTGGCGGTTGCCGCCGGCGATGCTGGCACGGCGGTTCCGTGCGTGCGCGGCGACGGCGAGTTGGGGAGGGGAGGGGAGACGGCGGAGGGCAGAAATGGTAATTACGTGCTGCTTAGTTTTCTCGCGGTTTGAAAGAATCGAGGAATTCTGCTCTGGTCCTGAAATGCGCTGTTTCCGGACGGCAAAAGGCAATTAAATAGCTGCGCTTTTTGCTTCAAGTTACCTGTTTTTCTTCTTATTTTCATCCGACCCCTTTTATGATTTACATTCATGTCCTGCGTTAAAATACAGAACATAGCTGACGGTTTTTAGAGGGATCCTGCTCAGGCTTATCAAATATCTATCATATCCATAAGTCTTGATTTGCAATAGTTACAATTCACGTTGCGTTCATTTGGATTATTAGACTATCTCCAGCAGTCCCCCGTCGCGCATCTGCAAAAGGGGCTAATATGCAGCAGGAGGGAGAAGAACCTCGTGCTGCAAAACAGGAGGGTCTCCAGCAGCGTTCCCCACCCTTCGCGCAACAGACTCAGGCAGTTGGGCTCCCGCGAGGGTTGGGATCGAGCTGGCGGTGGCCGGAGGCGAAGGAGCGAGGCGAAGATGGGCAGGACGCCGCCGGCTTGGAGCGGAAGCCGCACCGGGAGGGCCCGCCGCCGCTGCCGCTCCGCCTGGCAGGAATCCGCGGTCGAGCAAGAGGATGGCTCGGCGGCCTCCTCGTCGTCCCCACCTGTGCAGCGGGCCTCGATCTGCGGTAGATGGCTCGGCCTCCTCCTCGTCGTCCCCGCCTGCGCCGCGGGCCTCGAGCACGTGAATCGATGGTGTCCCCACCTGTGCCGCGACGTTCTCCTCCACCAAGGTAGGCGGCGGCCGGCGCCCTGGATCTGCGCCGAGGAAGGAGACGGCAACAGGCGCCCTGGATCTGCGCCGAGGAAGGAGTTGGCGGCCGGCGCCATGGATCTGCGCGTCCGGCGGCCATGGAAGGCGGCGGCGGCGCCCTGGCTCGAGGTGGAGCAGCGAGAGAGGGAGGGGGCGGAGGACCTGCTTGAGGTGGAGGAGCAGGAGAGGGAGAGGGAGGGCGGAGGTGCTCGAGGTGGAGGAGGTGTGCCGCCGTGGAGCAGGGAGAGAAGGGGCGGCGGCGGGGAGCGGGAGAGAAGGGGCGGCAACGGGGAGCAGGAGAGAAGGGGCGGCGGCGGTTGGGCTGTGCGTGATGAAGAAAGGAGAGAGAAGGAGCCGGATTCCCCGAGAATGAGCGTGGGGAGGAGGTCTACCGCAAAATGCAGATGATTTTGCAGCAACAGCTGGAGGATGAATAGTGCGGTTTCCTTATGCATTTTGAAGATGCAGACCCACTTAAAGAAACGTTGGAGAAGGTCTTAGCCACCAGCCAGCAATACTTTTCTCTCATAACAAATCAGCATCAGCCACCAGTCGGTCGAACATACTGACATGTATCAGGACAATTGAATCCATTGTACAAATGATACAATAATGAAATAACTCATTTAGAGCTACAACAAAACTAACCGGTAAGCATAGTACAAGAAGGGGCAAAATGGGAATAAAACACAGTAGAAGCTCACTCCTAGTCCATACGAGAAATGATTTTGATACTTAATATTTATTTAGTTTAGTGAATTCAAATTGCAGTTTTGTAATCAGGCACCGGAAGGTAGCACACACACACAAATATTTTTCTCCCCCTTTCTCGTGAGGACGGCGGCCTTTCGGCCACCAGCCGCTTGCCGTTCCGGCTGTCCTTTTCCCCCTCGGCGGTGACGAAACTGCCTCTCTGGCGGTCTGGCCTGTTTGTGTGGCGCAGAATACGCTGTCGCTGGGGAGTCGCACCGCCGCCCTGGACAAGCCTGGAGAAGTGGAGAGGGCTTGGAGCTGCTTTTGAGGCCAGGATGTCGCGGCCGTCGCGGCGACGACCGCTTCTAGCTGGCTGTGGGGGCCACGCCACCTAGGACCCACCACCGCCCCTCCTCCGTGCGCAAAGATCTTGTCATCAAAAGTGCACCGGGTGACTGGCCGGGACAAGAAAATATGTACGGAGACGGAGTAAGCAAATTAAGGACATTTTTTATTCCCATAAGTAGGGTGACTTATAAGTAAATTAAAGTGCAAAAAGTGCAAAATAAGTCACATGTGAAACCAAACAGTCATGATTTAAAGTGGTGTGACTTATAAGTCCCATAAGTAGCTCCATCCCTACTTAAAGTGACTTATTTCCACTTTTTCCCTCTATTACCTTGTGTGGAGCCCACTGACTTATAAGTCACTACAACCAAACATAACTGACTTAAATCCTACTGACTTATAAGTCACTGCAACCAAACATAACTGACTTAAATCCTACTGACTTATAAGTCAGGTGACTTATGGGAACCAAACAGGTTCTAATTGAGGAGGCCTAATTTTCATTCTTGCTTACTTCTATGGCTATCTTCATCTTTCTTCTGACCTACTGAAGTTGCCACCGTGCTCAATCTCCTTCGTTTTAATCGGGTCAGTATATTAATTTCAAAAAAAAAATCGGGTCAGGATAAAAAATTGAGACGTCAGTTTGGGTGGGCGGCACGTGCGACTTGACAATTAGCTTCCTGATTAGACTCACGCTTAGGGGGTTAAGCTAATGTTTATGTTTTTTTTACAACAATATAATAGGTTGATAGGTCCAAAACAAAGCTAATAGTTGGTAACTCAAGATCTTCTATGGCTCGATTTGTACAACTGGAAAACCAAATAGTAGAACGTAAGAAATTGGTAGGTACCTACTTCTTTTTTTCATTTCAAATTACTATTTGCTTTAAATTTTCTAGATACATAGTTTTTTTGCTACATTTCTAGACATATATATACATATATACATGTAGAACCTATCAAAAGTGTTATATCTAGAAAAGTGAAAAAATAGGAGGAATTAACTATGTATTAATAATATTCTTGGTCCTCGTAGGCGAATATGATAAAAGCCTATTGTTTGTTTCATTCTCTACTGAGCGAACGAGCTGATAGCTCGGTGGCTAGGCCCGGCGGTGTCCAGGCAGCCCAGCAAGGTTCGACTCCCGTTGGGGATGGACTTGGTATCGCACTGGGGATTTATCCTTAGCAGATGCACTAGTGTGCGGTGGTTGAGCGGCCTTATGAAGATTTCCTCGATCAGTGTGAGAAGTTCTTCTCCTTCTTGATACAATGTCATAGGGGTGGTCTTACTCCCCACAGTTCGAGTTTTTTTCATTCTCTACTGATATTTAAGCTAGTGCCTAGTAGGTGTTCGGAGATTCCCATAGATGTGATTTCATCCCTTATTTCAGGCATGAAAATTCACATAGTGCGACCAATACTATTGGAATCGTGTTCTTCTATGTGAAGCAAGTTTGAACCAAATGCTAAAACTTATTATTACCACAATCTGCCACGTATGTTTCGCACCAGTTACATGTCGCAAATATAGAAAAGTTTATGGTTTTACTTTCGTGTAAAATCAGGGGCGAAGCCAGACATAAAAGGCATCGGGGTCTTAGGCAGAAGATTATGGGGTCAAACTGAACAATTAACAGTTAAGCACAGTGATTTACTACTGTTTTCACAAAAGTCATCGGGGTCGGCGGACCCCGATGCCAAGCCTGAGCTCCGCCCCTGTGTAAAATTTAATAGTTCACCTGCGCTGAAAAATCATTTTTCTTATCACAGATCAGAGGCAAAAATGTCCTTTTAATGATTTTTTAAATGGAAGCAAATTTGTCTGACCAGTGACCACATAACCACTTCGCAAGAGGACCAATATATGGCGGTAGCCACGGGCCAGACAAATTCAGCCCCAAAATAAGGCCTGCGAAACTTAGTAGGCCCAGATAAACTCGGTTTCACCATCACCAGCCCGCTACATATGCCGATTTTTTTTATATTTTTTCTATCTCTATTTTGCAAAAATAAATGGTCCGCCCGAAATTTTGCAGAACTATACATCTGCCGCCGTGGCCCACGGCGTCAGGGACATAACGCCGTGGCCCATGGCGGTAGGAGCCGCCAGAAGTGGGCCCGTAGGACATACCGCCGCGGGCCACGGCGTTAGGTCCCTACCGCCGTGCGGCACGGCGGTAGGAGCCTACCGCCAGGCGGCAGCGTGGCCCCCAGGTAGCGCCGCAGGCCACGGCGGTATGTATGGACCTACCGCCGTGCGCTGCGGCGGTAGGATTTTTTTTTTGTAAATTTCAATTTTTGAAGCATTGATAAAACGACGAACCATTAATACTTAACGACGAATTTAGATAAACGATTACAACATTTGCAATGGCACGTGCGACACAAGTACCCTAACTTTGTGCCGCTGCTAGTCCTAACGTGCCTTAGGGAATTTAGATAAACGATTACAACATTTGTAGTCTAGTTGTACGAATAGTACCCGGAGAACCCGGACATCATAGACCCGCCGGAGTGCTGGGAGGACATGTAGTACCCCGACGGGGGTGGAGTTGGATCAGACGGTGGCGGGGGTGGAGTTGCTGGAGGAGTGTTGTCCTTCTTCTCGTGGCACGGACAACAGCAGAACTCGTCCTCACACCCGGTGTTCGTCTTCACCACCATTGGTCCGGTCACCGGTCCGTCGTCGTCGTTGGTAGATGTCGGATCTGGAGAAGCCAATGCCGACGCGAGTTCTTGCCTCAGGTTGAAGATGACAACATCCTCGAGGTAGTTGATGTACTGTTGATACGGGTCAATAGCTGGGGGATCCACCCATTGCACGAAACCGCAGTTATCTGGTTGTTCGGAGTACTGCAGAAATCGTGATTACATTAGTAAATCATACAATGATGAAGGACAGAGGGCAAGGAGTTTTGCTTACCCATGCTCGTGAGCAATGCCAGAAGCGTCGACCAGAGTTGTCCCATCCCTGATAAACCCGCATCACACAGAACTCACCGTGTGCACACCTTGGCCAGTTCACCGTTTGATTTGGTGCGTACTTTCTAACATCACGTATGGATTTGAAATCTCTCTTGTCTAAGACTGGAAAATTGCTGTTGAACTCTGGATCTTGCTGGCTCCACAGTGCTGGACCGAGGGAGTCATCATCATCATACCCAGTCCAGAAACTCATTGGTGCTTGTTGTGTTGTGAAGTGAGACTGGAGAAGAGTGCTCACATATATGTAGGCAATAAAGCAGACTGGACGGTGGGCCATTCGATCCGGGGCAAGAAAACGGGCAGTGACTCAGAGGAAACACACCCTAGTACTAGGTACACTGTTTGGTGCAGTGACTCACAGAAAACACACCCTATGTGTTCACTGTTTGGTGTAGTTCACAGAAAACACACTCTAGTACGAGTTTTATTGTTCGCATCTGAAATGCATCTGAAATCAAGTTCTTAAAGATACAACCCGACTCTAGAGAATGATGAAATGAAATCATAATTTTTTATGGATACAGTAGCACTCGGCGTCGAGTATTCTACGTCTACTGGGTACAACGGGGGTATTTCCCCTTCCTCGTAGCATCCGGCCCAGCTTTCTTAGCCCGGCGAGCTCTCTCCCTCTTCCTCTCTCTATCTGCTTCACGGGCCGCGGCCGCTTCACGTTCTTTGATCTCCCGGCGAATACGAATTTCCTCCTGCTGCTCCTTACGTTTTTCTTCTTGTTTTTCTGTCTGAACCATCCTTTGCCACCTCTCACGTGCTGAACGACCCGTCTCCTCGACGTAACGCTTGTCTTGTTCGGACTGCTCACAATATAGCCACTGCATAAAATCACAGAGAGGAGGTGGAGTCTTTTTTGAAAGACAAGTTAGCACATAATAAAATAGTAATGACATATTATTTATTTAGTAATGCAGTTTGGTCTTACTTTTGGTCTAACATTGCGACATGGTGGGAGGGGGTCATGCTCGTAGTTCACGCACATGAAGAACCTCATCCCGTAGCAGTACCCGAAAATGCACTTGACAAGCTTACAGTTGTCACCGCACTAGCACATAGGAGTGTGGATCCCCTTTGGCACCGCAACCTTGTCCTTCCTACTGGTGAGCAACTCCAAATCCAACTCAGGACCCGAGGAAGCCATTGAAAGCCTACAAAAACGATGAGAAATATGATAATTCATTACATGTTTCATTTGAAATTAGAGAACAATACATAACAGGATATGATAATAAATTTGACGGCAAAAATAAAACAACAAGCAAATGAAAATGTAGTTCAATTATTACAACACGATAATATGCATAAGTTCAAATATTACAAGACCTTACCAGATAAAATGGTTCAAATATTACAAGACGATAACATGCATAAGTATTTTAAATATTACAATACGGTAGCACAAACAAGTACGGTCACTGCATTCCTTCGTTGTAGCGACTGGAACGACGTCCACGTGCACTAGCTGAAGGTGGTGTAGAAGTGGCAGTGGAAAAATAAGATGCTTCGGTGCATTTCTTATAGGAGTGTCCTGGATTGTTGCACTTAGAGCATATCTGCACCCGAGGTCCAGCTTCAGCCTCATCCATGTTGTTCCTAATCCTCTTCTTCTTGCATCGACCGACACCTTGGCACATGGTTGGATCTGGATTTGGTATGTACAATGCACTGTCTTTGGGGTCTTGAGTGAAAGTTCCAAGATGCAGGTAACCCTCAATAGTGTGGTTCCAAGTGTCTAGAATGGTTTGCTTCAGAAAGTATTTAGGCACGTAGCGACCCCAATGCTTATTCTTTGTTGCAAGGCATGCAGCGATCACATGTGAGCAGGGGTAGTGTAGCAGCAGTGGCTTCTAGCAAGAGCATGAGCATGTCTAATTCCCAATAACTGTTTTTGTATTGTTATTTCACCATTTGCTTTTTGTGATTTGGACTGGCAACTTATCTGATATTTCCACTGCACTTCCTCACTAGGATCACGACGTAGAGGTTGTGGGTAAGCTCTGTGAGCAAGAGCAGCCTTCTGTTTTTTGTCAAGTACTCAGTCATCCATGTTGAATACACCTTCTGACAGTCCTGCATAGCTGCATGTGCTGCAGTAGCACGGTCAAGAAAGTACTTCATTGTGCGGTACAAGAAGAACTCAATGATACCAACAAGAGGGAGAGCTCTGGCACCACGCAAAACAGCGTTGTAGACCTCAGCAAAATTTGTTGTCATTATCCCATGCCTCACACCTCCCTTATCAAACAGGAGACACCATTTCTCCTTAGGCTCATTCTGAATCCACTGGCTGAAGGTCTTCACAGCACGTCCCCTTCTCCTTCTGACATTTGGAGCATCTAGCCCCACGTCCTCCAGAGAAACTGGCTCTTCCCGGATTCAGTACTTATTGGCTTCTTAGCTATCTCTTCTGATGCTTTCTTCGTCAGATCATCTAATTTTTGCCATAGGTCATAGAACTTTTTCTCCTGATTGGTCAAACATAAGCGCTTGAACAATTGTGTAAGTTCTTTGTTCTTGAACTGGCTATGAAAGTTTGCTCCCATATGCCTCATGCACCACCTGCTATGCACATCTGGCCATTGTGCTGCTCTGTTACGCTCTTCACTACCTTCTTTGATGTCATTAATGGCCTACAAAATACCTTTGTGTCTATCGTGTATCACACACACGTCTGACACATCTCCCACCACCATCTGCTTCAATCTCTCCAGAAATCAATACCAACTGTCACCATTCTCTCCCTCTGCAAAAGTAATTGCCAATGGCAACAACTGATTGTTGCCATCCGCAGCCACAGCTGTAAGGATTGTGCCCTTGTATTTTCCTGTTAGGAATGTGCCATCTATGCAAATAACTGGTCGACACTGTTTGAATGCAGCAATAGTGGGACCCAATGCTAAGAATGCCCGCTGCAAGACTTGCTTCCCTGGCCTTCATACAAGATTATAAGTCTTGATATCATAATAACTACCAGGATTTAGCGTGGTAATTGTGTTCAGCAATCGAGGCAGATTGTCGTAGTATGCTTCGTAAGTTCCCCACCTTATCTCCATTACCTTCTTCTTTGCCATGTATGCCTTGTCATAACTTATCTGGTACCTAAATTTCTCCTCAATTGCCAAGATAATGGACTTAGGCTCATAAGCAGGATTTTCCACAATCTTAGCAAACATCTGGCTGGCCACAAAATCGGATGACAAATTACGATGGCTTGCATCCAGCTGCTCAAGTACACAAGTGTGATCCACAACAGATCTAATCTCCCAGTAATTTTTCCACTTGCCCTTGGAAGCATACACTCGAAAAGGACAGTTGGGCTTCAGATATTGTACATCATATATATGTGGAGAACTCTTCACTACCCTGAACTCTCTCTGCAGAGTAAGGGTGGCCCACCTCTTCACTGCATCCTTCACCTCTACTGCACTCTTATACATGGCGCCAACAGAAACCCTATTTTCTCTATACTCCCAGGACACATTCTCACCAGGATTGACAGATAGCTGTGAGAAATTGTAACTGTCCCAGTCCCTTGGAACTAGCGGGTCATCCTCATCATCTGAGGAGTCCTCTTCCAACCCACATTCATCCTCATCAGCCTCCATTTCGTACCGCCTGAGTACTTCTTCATTAACTTCCCCCTCGTCAATTTCACCACGGGCCTCAAAGGGTGTGTCACCATCTCCTTCTTCTTCCTCAGTGGAAGCACCATCTCCTTCTTGTGGCTCAGTTGCAGGACCATCTCCTGCTTGTACTTCAGCCTCACCCTGGTAAGCATCACTACCCTCCTCGTGCACTTGACTACTAGACCCAGCCTTACGAACAACTTGGATAAACAACATCACAGGCAAACCAATTTCACATGCTGTTTTGATATAACTCCTCCAATGTTGAGTGCCTTGAAGTGGCATAAGCTCCCAATATAATGACTCACTCCTGTTGATTAGAGCCATAATGGACAAGTCATGTTGCTCTGCATCTACATGGAATGCCCTATAAAAAAAGTCGGTAATGGACCCCCAAGTTCTTGAGGCTGCTCTTCTAATCACATGGTCAACCGAATCAAATTCTGACAAGTCAACTCCATATTCACCATATCTAATCTGTCCATTACCGAAATACAACTTGACACTGACATCATCCGACATGTCTGACAGCATGAAAAAAAAACGCTATTAACAAGTGGATCTGCAACTACAAAATATATCTACTGAGAGCTACACTAAAACTATAATTTTACTAAGCAGATCTACACTAAAACTATATATTTACTAAGCAGATCTACACTAAAACTATATATTTATTAAGCAGATCTACACTAAAACTATATTTTTACTATTATCACAGTTCAAACTATTAAGTACCAGAGTATTACTTCTAACGAGACGAAAAACCGGCAGAGCTTCGCACCTTCACCACCTCCTCCTCACTCCCTTCTCCTCTTCCCCCTCTCTTTCTTTTTTTTCGAATTATTATGACATTTTCGGATGAATATCGGCCTTATATAGGCAGCAGATCCTAGCGCCGTGGGGCACGGCGTCAGCAGGCCTGCTGGCGCCGTGGCCCACGGCGCTAGGACCTGCCGCCGTAGCCCACGGCGTTATGTCCCTAACGCCGTGGGTTACGGCGTTATGTCCGTCGCACGCTACGGGCCCACTTCTGGCGGCTCCTACCGCCGTGGGCCACGGCGTTATGTCCCTGACGCCGTGGGCCACGGCGGCAGATGTATAGTTCTGCAAAATTTCGGGTGGACCATTTATTTTTGCAAAATAGAGATAGAAAAAATATAAAAAAAATTCACATATGACTGCCCAGCGGCCACACACTACACCAGCCACAGCCAGGCACTTCCCATCACGCCATTCCTCGACACCACCACACCGCGTGCTGGCGCCGCCATTTCGTCGAACACCTGGTTGGCGGCCGTCCTGCGGAGCACCACCGCTCCCGCGTCGGCGGCTCGGCGCGGCCGCACGATGCCGGCGCTGGCAATTGGGAAGGCCAGGATCAGGACCGAGGCAGAACGGAGTCATAATGTAGAAGCTGAGGGACAACGAGGTCAGCGCGTCACTGGGGCAGAAAAGCGGCGGCGCCGCTGCGTGCGGCGAGCGAGATCGTTTGGGCATTTCCGTGGAATGGAACCATCCTTGGCGTGACGTGGCATTCCCAAATCAGCAAGCCGCCGTAACCGCTTCCGGGGCGTCCTGACCAGCCCCCTCTTCTCCTATAAATTCTCGAACCATCTCCGCGCCGGCAGCAACCGCTTCCTGGGCACGACACCGCAGCCGAAAAATTCGAAATCCCGAAGGGTTTGGCCAGTTGGCCCTGAGGAGAGGATGGAGGAGGGAGGAGAGTTCACCTTCACCACAGCGACTCCGGAGCCACGCACCTCCCCCCGACAAGCTGCGGCGGCGGCGGCCGCCGCCGCCGCCGCTGCGGCGCCGCCGTCGTTGGCGGACGTCCCCGACAACATCCCCGTCACCATCTCCGGCTTCCTCCGCTGCCGCGCAGACCGCGTCCACTTGGCCTGCGTCAACCGGCTGTGGAGCAGAGCCGTGCGGGGCATGGCCGCGTGGGGCGCCCGCCGCCGCTGGTGCTGCCCCCGCTGCCCGCCCTGCCGCCCCAGCTCCCGTGGCTCATCTTCCCCAACACCCAGATGCCCACCTTCTATAGCCTGATCACCCGCCGCCGCCACCACCTCCAGCTCCCGCTCTACGTCCGCCGCGCGCGCTTCCGCGGCTCGGGCGATGGCGGTTGGCTCGTCCTCAAGCAAGAGTCGCGGCACCACGCGCACGCGCTCTACAACCTCAACTCCGGCCGGTGCATCCCGCTCCCGCCAAGGTTGACGACCGCGTCGGCCAGCAACGTTCCGCTGGTCATCCACGCCGCCACGTTCTCCGCCCCGCCGTCCGGGCCGCCCAACCAGTGCAAGGTCGCCGCCATCGTGCTCGTCGGCCTCCGCCCCACCGCCGCGTTCTGGACCGAGGGCAGCGCGAGCTGGCTCTCTCCCTCCATGGGGGCTCTGCTCGAGGCGGGGCCGTAGGATGTCATCTACTACGGGGACGCCTTCTACTTCGTCACGTCCCGCGAGGAAGTCGTCTCGTTCCAGCCGGTGTTCCGGCCTTCCGGGGCTGGAACCGCAACGTCGGCCTCACCCGCGTGGACTACGACATGCAGCCGCGGGCGGACCTCGACGACGACGTCGACGTCTACGAAGGGATGGGCGTGGGCGTGATCAGGCGCTACCTCGTGGAGTCCCGGGGGCGCCTGCTCATGGTCGTGAGCTACTTCAACAATCTGGGCGGGAGGACGGAGCAGATCCGGGTCTTCCAGTTACAAGTCATGCCTCCGGACGCGGCGGCCGGCGGACAACCTCGGCAATCAGCTGGATGGCCGGATGTTGTTCCTGGGGCTGGGCTGCTCCAGGTCCTTGGAGGTCGCTGACTACAATGGGATCCAGGGACAGGAAGAGTTCAAGGAGTCCATGGTCTACTTCATCGACCAAAGCATGTCCTACGAGCTACTGCCAGGCGGCGTGACTCTGTACCCCTTCACCGACATGGGCAGGTACGACATGGAGGAGATTGCCACCGCGCCATGGCCTGAGGGTCTCTACCCGACCAGGTCCGACATCGCTCCCCCAGCCTGGTGGCTCCATTGACCTGATGATTACGGCATCAATCGTGGCTACGATCTTCCCTTAGCGACTTGTGCATACTATGCGGCCGTACGTCTGAGTCTTTTGTGTCTTCTCGTTCTGAGTCTTCCGAGTGGTGCTGAGACGTTTAGCATGGTTGGTTGTGCAGAAATGGTATGTGAGATGCTAACGGCAGATAGATGTATGAGAGAAGGATACCAACTCTTAGTTTTCTGATGAGGTCGAGATTTTGCTGAGTATTTGCATCTGAAGAACCCCCACACTGTTCTAAACTTCTACTAATATTCTTGGCATGTTACCATGATATTTGGCATCACCTTGTCAATTTGTCATTGCCTCATGTTCTCATATTTGGTCAGGTTGCTGGCTGCTTTAGTAGTTTAGCGTACATCAATTGTCAGCCTACCAGTAGTACAGTTATTTGTTTTTTGCAGTATCAATCACAACTGGAAATCACCATTTGATTTTTGCCAGCTTACTGTCAGATATCATGCTTTCATCGTTCATCATGTCGGTTCGGTATACTCTGTTCATGGCAGGTAATGCAGGCATTATTATTGCAGCTTAAAATTCTGAGTTCTGTCCGTGACAAGCTGCGCATATATGATTTGACACTTCGATCTCAGATTTCAATGTTTGGATTTTTTTAGTATTGCATCCTAGTTTTTACATATGTACGAACAGATTAGTCAGTGCAGTTATTTGTGAATGTAAGCTTGCCGCACAGCCCTGTCGGGCTTATTCAGTCAACCATAACATTTCACAACAGGAACAGTGTGGATTGGTCGTAAGGCGAGCTATGTATTGCAGGTTTTGACTATCTTCGCTCCAAATAGTGTCACAGGATCCAAGCATTCAGACTTCAGAGTACATTTTTTCTAGCCAGTTGTTCACGGATTGCATTTTGCTTTTGTACTTGGGTTGCAAAATGTTAGTACGTACGTAGACCCATTCATGGTGTAGTAAATATTTTTTTCCATCGAAGTGGTGTAATCCTTCCAGTGTTAGTATTTTTTTAACGCCAATGTTAGTAATTTCATGAGAACGCAAAATTACTTTAGTTTGCACTTGGTAATTTGGTACCCACCTACTCTACACACGATCACGACGTAAAACTCCAAAACCAATGGGATCGGAACCTTGCAGACTTGCAGTGGCAATGGCATACTGGCATGTAGCATGTCAGGCCATTCTCCATTTCTCCTCCTCCGGCTCGTATCGCCGGCTCGCCGCCCGTGTCAACTACATCTGGTGGTTCAAATCCTCCCATAGTCCCATGTGGCACTGAGACACCCGAGCCGACGGTATCATTTCACCTCGGAGCGCCGGCGCCTCCGATCCTCGCTCGCAGGTCGGCGCACTCGGCAGGTGATCGAGAAGCACCGGCATTGCGGTGGTGTGCCCGTGCGCGCGAGCGGAGAGTGCTAGCTTGAGCCTTGAGGCGTTTCCTTCTGGTAGCTCGGACCGTCGCGGCGTGTTCAGGATTCAGGAGGAGAAGGATGGACGGACGAGGAGGGATCACCGCGTCGCCGCCTCCGCGACCTCGCGCACCTACGCAGACGCCGCGGCGGCGCTGCGGCCGTGGTGGGGAGACGACGTCCCCGGCCGGCAACATCCTCGTTCGCGTTTCCACCTTCCTCCGCGCGCAGCATCCGTGGCTCGTCTTCCCCAACACCGCGGCGGCGCCCACCTTCTACAGCCCGATCGCCCGCCGCAACCAACGCCTCCCCCACCCGACGTCTCCTCCGCGCGCGCTGCCGCCGCTCGGGCGACAGCGGCTGGCTTGTCCTCGCGCCCCACGCGCTCGCGCTCTACAAGACTACAACCTTGACTCCGGCCAGCGGCCCGGCCGCGCATCCCGCTCGTACCCGTGGTTTATTATGACCCCGAGGCGCAGACCGAGTTCCTGCTCGACGTGCGCGGACGCAGACGCGCAATGCACGGTCGCCGCCGGCACCGCAATGCACGATCGCGGCACTGTCACGGCGCCGGCTGGATGGGCCACACCGGATCGCTACTACCCGTCCTTGCCCAACAACGCTCCCCGCCGCCAACCTGCTGGTGGTGGCTCCCTCACGTGACGATTCTTGCATTGTGATCTCCGATTACTGGAGGTTCTTGCATTTGTTTCGAGCACTGCGATGGTCGCGCCAAAACGGCGAAGCTGCTGGGAGATCTTTGCATTCGGCTCCCTGGGCTTTTCGATATCATTCGACAGGGCTTGGTTTTCAAATGGTTTTAGGGTGGCTTTGTGTTGTGTGTACCACCAACTTCCATTTTTATTAAAAAAACAAAAAAGCTAGGACATTTGTGAGTTACTCACTATTTTGCACAATAAATTGTGTGGATGTTCCACAAAAATGTCTACAAAAGAAACAATAGCATCAGTTTGTTCAAAATTAGGTAGTAGACAATGCATAACCAGACACTCCAACGTTCGGAGGAAATGAAGAATTATCATGTCAGAATCTCCTTAGCACCTTTGCAACCCATCACTTCTACAATCTCGACAAGAGTTTCTGTAAACTTATGCCTTGTATGGTGGGTCTCTTCTTACATATGACTTTTGACTTGGTGATGGCTTTGTAGTCGATCAGCTTCCCAGCTTGGGGGGAGGGGGGCTGCTTCTTCCTCCTCCAACCCCCCTTTCCCTCTTCTTCTTCTACCTCCAGCCTGGGGGGGGCTCCCATGGTGGTGGCAGCGGTAGGGGGGCTCTAGCCCCGGCCGCCCCACCGCTGCCTTCGCCACTAAGCTTGGGTATACTTCTGTCCGACTAGCTATGCTTTGTATAGGTTCAGCCGACGTTGTGGTATGAGTCTACAAATCTTGATTCACAAAAGTAACTATTTATTGTATGAAATTAGATGTGCCGCCTATTCTAGTGTTAATTGATATCAAACTTAAACCGTCGCGAAATGCTGCTCAAGATGTTGCGGCGGTTACACATAAGCTTCTAGTACTTTGTGAAGTAGCTTAAAATCCATGTATTTGTTTGGGTACTATTAGTAATAACTACAACTCAGTTGATGATAATTTACAATAGTGAGGTTGTCAAGTAATTCATTTTAGTACTATTGACGGCAGACATAATTCTTTACGAAAATAATAGTGATATGCTATCGTCTGACCATTATAATAGGATATATTTAATTCATACCAAAGCAAAGAATAGTGTAATACTATAGAAATTGATGTCGTGTTATGCTAATGCACCGGTAATTCATATTGTTTGAGAGCTACAACCATGTAACAATATGAATGATTACAAGGTTGTAGTTCTACTGTATTCAATAGTTTTGCTGATTAAGAGCTCTTTTGGTAGGGTTTCGACTTCGGCTCCTCACATGGCTTCCAGATGAAATGCTTCCAAAGAGTTCGGTTAAAAATAGCTCCACCCTTAGAGCATTAGAGAAATGGAAACCATTTTATATGTAAAAGGCGAAAAAAATTGACTTCTCTAACTCCACCTCATTTAGAGGAGCTGGAGCTTTACCAAATAAGATCTAACTGTACGGGACTCAATTCGGAAATTCATCAAATACCAATCTTGTACTCCCTTCGTTCCAAATTGTAAGTTGTTTCGGCTTTTCTAGATTCATAGTTATTAACTTATTATTATGCATCTAGACATACATTACATTTATATGTATAATAAAAACTATGCACCTATAAAAATCAAAATGACCTCCACTTAGAAACGGAGGGAGTAAAAATTATCCCCGACTTTGATTTCGTCACTTTTGCAGGGCGGCATTGCTGCGTCAGTTCGCCACAAGCTGCTGAGCGCGAGCAACATTGCCTTGCCTGTGTGGCTTTGGCTTGCGCTTGTAGGCTTGTGGCGTTTCCATTTTTCCGCAGCACGCCAGCACCCAAGGCCGGGCCCAACCGCCCGCAAGGCAGGCGTCCTGCCTGACCCGCCGGCCCCTTCCTTAAATTCTCGAACCATCGCCGCACCCGGCTGCAACCGCTTCCTGGAAACGCCACCGCAGCCGGAAAATTCGAAATCCGCAGCAAGTTAGCCCTGAGGAGAGGATGGAGGAAGGAGGAGAGTTCACCTTCGCCGCGACTCCGCAGCCACGCACCTCCCCACGACGCGCGGCGGCGGCAGCCGCGGCGGCCGCGGGAGCTGCGGCGCCGCCGTCGTTGGCGGACGTCCCCGACAACATCCCCGTCACCATCTCCGCCTTCCTCCGCTGCCACGCCGACCGCGTCCACTTGGCCTGCGTCAACCGGCTGTGGAGCAGAGCCGTGCGGGGCGTGGGGCGCCCGCCGCCGCCGGTGCTGCGCCCGCTGCCCGCCCTGCCGCCCCAGCTCCCGTGGCTCATCTTCCCCAACACCGAGACGCCCACCTTCTACAGCCCGATCACCCGCCGCTACCACCGCCTCCTCCGGCTCCCGCCCGACGTCCGCCGCGCGCGCTTCTGCGGCTCGGCCGACGGCGGCTGGCTCGTCCTCGCGCTGGACTCGTGCAACGGGTACGCGCTCTACAACCTCAACTCCGGCCAGCGCATCCCGCTCCCGCCGAGCTTCAGGAACCGGAGGAACGTCCAGTTCCCGCTCGTCGTGCGCGCCGTCACGCTCTCCGCCCCGCCGTCCCTCGGCGTGCCCTACATGATCGGCGCCATCGTGCTCGCCGCTGAAGGCTACACCGGCGCGTTCTGGACCCCGGGCAGCGACGCCTGGTACTCGCCGGGGGGCCTTCGCTATATGCGGCCGCAGGATGTTATCTTCCACCTGGGCGCCTTCATCTTCGTCGGGGCCGACGAGCGAGTCGCCATGTTCTGGCCGTTCCATGGCCCCGAAGGCGACGTGGCCTTCGGCCGCGTGGAGTACGATATGACGCAGCGCGAGGACTACGCCGAGGACCTCGACTTCGTGCACGGCGGCCTTGGCACGATGAGTCGCTACCTCGTCGCGTCCCGGGGCCGCCTGCTTATGGTAGTCAGGTACATCTACGAGGATGGCACGCTGACGCTCCGGGTCTTTGGGTTCCTTGTCACGGCAGGAGCAATGGCCGACGGCACACCTCCTCGCGCAATCTGGGAGAACCTCGGCAATCAGCTGGATGGCCGGATGCTCTTCCTGGGGAGGGGCTGCACCAGGTCCCTGGAGGTCGCTGACTACAATGGGTTTGAGGAGTCCATGATCTACTTCCTCGACGAACTCATGGCCTCCGAGCCATCGCCAGACGGCAGAAGTCGTATGTACTCCTTCACCGACATGGGCAGGTACGACTTGGAGGGGATCGACGCCGCGCCATGGCCTGAGGGTATCTACCCGTCCTGGTCCGACATAGCTCCCCCAACATGGTGGCTCCATTGACCTGATCTTCGCGTGCTATCGTGTGCATTGCGTCCTCTCCTCGTTAGTTCGTACTGAGCGGGGGCTGAAACATTTGGTCGATCTTGTTAATTCTTGCTAACTGCAGTTGTAGGGAAGAGCTCCCATGTTTTGCAACCTCCACTGAATTTCTGATATTCTTTCATGTTGGCACCGATTCCTTTATGCTCCTTGGTACTTGTGATTCTCTCATGTTAATTCGGTTCAGGTTGCTTACTGCTTTGGTAGAAAATGTGATCCATCACTAGGACATTTTTGCGTGTATTTGCAACTGATGACATTTTGTGATCTGCTGTTTTGCCACAATCTCTCTGCTCTGCTCTTCAGAAGCAAATGTCAGATCTCTGTCATGTACTTTTCTTTGAACTTTCCAAACTGAATACTCTATGCTTGCATGAATATATGAAACATGAGTTTTAACAGTTTCTTCAGAACGGCATATCAATGATCCGTTCACCACTGTTACACGGCAAGTTATGTTTTGTGCTCTTTGTTAACTTTGGAGGTCTTCCCTAGATTTTTATCCATGCCGTTTAATTGACGGACCTGAATGTTGGCGATGTTTCTGGCTTGAAGACATATAAAAGGGAATGAACTTGCGTACGGAATAAAACTCATTCTGTCCACCATAACGCAATCACAACAGTGGATGGAATGCTCAGTGGTAGCTGGTAGGTTAGATTGAGTGCAAATTCACAAGGGTTAGTTTTTTTTTTACATTCTGTACACATGTCTATTTATAGAGCGGAAGGAAAAGAAGCTCCCTAGAGGCATCGTGTAACCTTTTTTTTTTTGAGAAATGGAGGCATAGTGTAACTGTTGGTGAAATAAATTTATAAGCGTGCAATATGATTTATTGAGGGAATTCCTCATTTTTGTAAAATCTTCCAGATGACATTCAGGGTAACCTGCTATGCTGTAACTTACTAGATTTTTTTAACCCTTTTTATTCTAAAATTTTAAAAATAACCCCGCCCGAACTAAAATTCCAAGAAGTAGCCCTTTTGGTCGCGCCAAGTAGGGGTGAAAACAGTTACGAAAATTCCCGATCGATCGAGCTTCGTTTCCGAAAAATATGAGAAACAATGAAATGGAAATGGTAGGAGCTGGAAATGGTATGGAAATAGGAAAACGCTGGTGGAAATGGAAATGGAAATGATAGTGGCTTTGTTCCGCCGAATACATGTATCAATCGTTTTTGCTTGGAAAATTCCGTCGGAATTCCGAATTGTCATCGGATGGCCCATAAGCCTAGGTAACACCGAGGCCCAACATGACCCAATAACACAACCCTACGTATATAACTTCAGTCTCCACTCGCAGTCCCCAACTCGCGGACACAACCATCGCCAGCAGCCTAGCCGGTAGGTTGGCTGCTGTGACAAACTTGTTGGCTGCAAAATTTAGTAGTTGTGAGTCATGGGTGGTTATAGTATGGGCATATGGTGCAGTAATATTCATGTTAGACTGTTGGTCACTCATTTGGTTGTGAACATGTTGCATATATGTTCATTCATGGTTTCGGTGTTTTCGATTTGAGGTACCGTTATCGATAGATATCGACATATTTTCGATCCGATGGTTTCGTTTCCGATGTATCGATTTTTCGTTATTGGTATCGTTTTCGAGTGTATCGTTTCCGTATCGTTTCCGAGTAAAAAAATATGATAGGAAATGATAATGCATATTTTCGATCGTTTCCGACCGATTTCATCCCTAGCGCCAAGCATCGTGGCACGACTAATACTTGAGTCGCGCCACACGAAGTGGCGTGACTAATGTGCACGGTGGCGTTGGAAAAAGTCGTATCTGATGTGGGAGGGCAGGTTTCCTCTCCCAGTCTCATTTAGTCGTGTTTCGTTATTCCTTTTAATTAGCAAATGAGCTCCTAAATTTGTGAAACTCGAGATGTATGATCTATGGAGTGCATACGTTCCATTTTAACTATGTGCACTCCAAACCATGTTGTATAGAATGCGAAATCTAATTTTGAACTAGCCTAAGTGTTATGAAATCAACACATGAAAATTGCCAAGTCTGAAAATAGAGTCAACTAGTCAACTTTAAGCATATTTTTTTAGAAATTTTACACTAAAACCTTAAATACTTTTGGGCTACAAGTGAATTTGGATGTTCATAGGAAAGTTTGGACAAGTTGTTGGTCAAATATAACAAAGAATTAATAGTTTAAGTGAGGATTAAAGTTGGAAAGTTATGCTGTTTTATACTTAGCTGACAAACTTAGAAAACAACATAACTTTCCAACTTTAATCCTCCCTTAAACTATTAATTCTTTGTTATATTTGACCAACAACTTGTCCAAACTTTCCTATGAACATCCAAATTCACTTGTAGCCCAAAAGTATTTAAGGTTTTAGTGTAAAATTTCTCAAAAAGTATGCTTAAAGTTGACTAGTTGACTCTATTTTCAGACTTAGCAATTTTCATGTGTTGATTTCATAACACTTAGGCTAGTTCAAAATTAGATTTCTCATTCTATGCACCATGGTTTGGAGTGCACATACTTAAAATGGAACGTATGCACTCTATAGATCATACATCTCGAGTTTCACAAATTTAGGAGCTTATTTGTTAATTAAAAGGAATAACAAAACATGGCTAAATGAGATTGGGAGAGGGAAGCTACCATGTACGTGACTCCCCTTCACGAGTCGCGCCAGTCAGCGTGGCGTGGCTCCCTCCGCCACTTCAAATGCGACTTTTTCCAACACCACCGTGGACATTAGTGTGTGGCGCGACTCAAGTATTAGTCGCGCCACGGGGCTTGGCGCGATCAAAAGGGCTACTTCTTGGAATTTTAGTTCGAGAGGGGTTATTTTTAAAATTTTAGATTAAAAAGGGTTAAAATAAAAAAAATCGCAACTTACTACCATCTCGAAACAAATTTTTTTTTTTGAAATTGTTTTGTGGCAAAACCGTTGTGTACCTATAACATGATTGTTTAATGTAACATTTTCAATTATTCCCAGCTCATTTCCTTGGCTCATACAAGAATTATGTAACTTTTTTTAGATGAGCTGGCTCTGGTTGCACGCTAAGCTAATTCTTAGTTTCTTACCGTATAAAGAAAAACTGCTCCTACATACTTGCGTACGGAAACGTGGCACACTGTTGTTTAGTAACTCATTCTGTTCGCCATAACGCAACCAGAACAGTGGATGCTATGTGGATTGCTTGGGTTGACCACCTGCATTTCCAATTGGGTCAGTTGAATAGTATTAGGCTGATATGTTGAATAGTATTCGGGTGATAGATGGAATAGTGTTGTATGAGAGGAAATAAGTCGAAACAAGTCGAGATGAAAGAAGCAGAACAAACTCAGTGTTTCGCCTTTGAGGCTAGCTATTACATTTGTTGCTGGTCAGATGTTCGTCGGCACATGTCGTTGCTTCTGGCTTGCCGTTTATTGTTAACCAATATTTCCACACGATCATACAATTTTAGAACCAAACCAATGCATTTGCAAGTCTTGGTCTTCAGTAAAGACATAGTGCGTTGAGCCCAAGAACTTTAGGTAGTTAAAAAGATGAGTGCTGATCAGGATTCAGTGGTAGGTTAGGTTTAGTGCAAAATTCACAAGGGCTTAGGAGCTTAGTTTTTTTACCACTAGTAAAATACACGTGCGACACGCATGTATTTAAAATATATATAGTTAATATCAAATTAAGATATGTTAGTTAAAAACCTCAAAAATCATCCCATGTGAATATGTGACCAAGATTGTGAAGAAGACAAGGTTGTGTTTAAAACACACATGTAAAGCAGAATATATAATTTATTTGAATTACTTAAAACAAATGATTGCTACTAATTGATATCCATTTAACCAAATTTATCTCAGTGTTGTAAGCTTAATGTGAAAGATCGGTAAAATATATGAGACATTGAAAGGAATAGGTCAAAATATATGAGAGATGGCACATGGACACCATTTGCTCAGGCTTATCCTCTCCTTCCTTTTCATCTACATGTCAGCTCTTGGCCGGTGGCTCGTCGACACCGTGGACCACATGCCGCTCTCCTCGAGCCACATCAAGGTCGTTGTCGTCGTTCTGCTTCCATCACTCGCCTTCTTCTCTGCGCGCCTAGCGCCCCGCAGAGGAGGCTCGCTCCAGCCTTGGCAGCTGCTTGGTGCTCTACCTCGACTCCCCGAACTGCCCGAGGAACATGAGGTAAAGTTCACTACAACTTAAGGTGTGTTTGGATGAGCTGTGGTTTTTGAAAAGGTAGCTGCGAGCTGTGGAAAAGCAGATGTGCATAAATAACTGTGGGCTATATTCATACAGTATATATAGTGAAGAGTGGATTGTACGTTGATTTGCTTGACGCTATATACAATGAAGAGTGGACTACACGTTGATTTACTTGACGCGATAACAAGTAGAATTCGAAGGTGCTTCGTGAGAATTGTGACTTCTTTTTTTTTTACAAGATTAGACTATCAGTAACAATCTGCAACAACGTTCTTTATTTTTCACCTTAAAAAAATTTAGTTGTTTTTGAATATTTACCTCTAAATGATATTAACTGCAACATAGCCCTCTATATTCATCCTAAAATACACCACCGTACACTCTCACCCACCGTCGTGGAAAAGAACGTCAAAATTGTAAAAAGTACTCTAATAATTTACATCGTCATTCACTAATGCATTCTTGAGGATGTGTAGCAAAGAACGTGAGGATCATTGAAAACCTACAAAAACTTCTATTTGGACAGCAAGAAGAACT
The DNA here is from genome assembly GCA_036936925.1 of Cenchrus fungigraminus. Lineage (NCBI taxonomy): Eukaryota > Viridiplantae > Streptophyta > Magnoliopsida > Poales > Poaceae > Cenchrus > Cenchrus fungigraminus. The sequence continues at coordinate 38,858,363 of CM072778.1, read as the reverse complement.
TCTATGTGTAACCACCCTCAGTTGAACCTTCGGATTACTGAGATCATTCCATTTCTTGCTTTGTCAAAAGGGATGGGATTGTCTTGGTTTTTAGTTTGATTTTAAGGGACCGTTCAGTTCCCCAAAATTTTGGAAAAAAAAATTGGAGACCACTTTCAAAGCTTATTAAAGGAATTACAAACGCGAGACGAATTCTTTAAGCGTAATTAATCTATCATTATTAGAGATTGGTTACTATAATATAATGTTGTCTAATCATAGTATAATTAGACTCGTTAGATTTGTCTCGCGATTTGAGAAGATGAGAGTCATAGATTGAGTTTTGTCAGTAATCCACATTTAATACTCCTAATTAGTGTCTGAAGTTTGATCTGATGAATGATTACAAAATTTAGAAGACTAAACAAAGCCCGGAAGATGATGGAATGAGTCAAAGTATTTAACACTGTTACAGATGCGTTTGGCAGGGCTCCGTGGCTGTGGCGGCTCCGAATGTATCGCTGGAGCGAATTCTGTGGTGGAGCGAAAACCGTTTTAGGAAAACATTTGGCAAAACAAGTTCTCCTACCCATGTGAGGTGGATAGGAGTGTGAAATGTCGATAATACTTTCTCTTTTTCTATTTATTTCATTTTTTATCTATTTCTTTATTTTATTTTTCTACTTTTAATGATTTTTCACGCAGCTCTTTGTTTATCTGGCAGAGTTACCGTCGGTGGGGCCCACGTGCAACAACCTTTTCCAAGCACGCACGCCGCTCTCGGTCTCCTCCCGGAGCATCTGGATCTCGCCGCTCGCACCACGCGGAACCGACGTCGGGTACAGCCGCCCCACCGGCCAAATCCGCCGTCCTCCGGCCATCTCCCACAAATCACTGCTGCGCCCATCGCCTGCACCTCCTTCTCTACCACCTGCGGTCACCAAACACCGCCGCCACCCATCACACCATCGCGGAAACGCCATTCCCCAGCTGCCAGACACCGCCGACCCGAGCTCGTCTGCTGGCTCGATTCGCCGCCGACAGTGAGTCTCCGGCCACATTCCCCTCGCTCCTGTTGCGCCACCACCTCCTCGACGCTGAGCCAGCCCTGTGGACTCTGGGAGCAGCAGGCCTAGTACTCTCCTCGGCGGCATCCTCCTCTACCTCGGCCGAGCGGGCGGGAGCACGCCCGGGAGTTCACGGATGGTGACGACGACACGACGAGGGAGGGGCGCGGCGGACGACGGATTTGGTCCCTCTCTCCCAACCGGCTGCACGCAAAGACTGCGGGTCCGGTCCCTCCTCCTCTCTGGGCCGGCGGCCCGCGCTCGGCGCAGTGGATCCCGGCGGCGGAGGCGGAGCGCGTTGGGGAGCAGGAGGTCCAGCTCCGGCGGGAGGGCGCAATGGCGCGAGGGGCAGGTCGGCAGGAGGGCGCGATGGCGCGAGGCCAGGGGTGCGGACGGGGCTTCGCGGCGGCCGGCACCTCCCCTGCTCCCTATCCGCCCCCAGGAGGTGGTCGGCGTGGGGCGTAGCTGCGGCCTTCCCCTGCTCTACAGCGACGGCGCCTGGACCTCCCCGGCATCCTCGGCCTCGATCTACTGTTCCATCGACGGCGGCGGGCCTCGGCGACCTCGAGCAGCAGCGCTGACCTCGCCCTTGCCACGGAGGTCCCGACGGAAAAAAAAACGCAAAACTACAGGACCGTCCCGGCTGGGTGGGCGTGGACCCGACGTGGGTATGGGCGGGTGGGTACGCGTGGGGTGGGTAACAAAAACAAACGCTCTCCAAATTGCGATTTTGTGGGTCTTCCACCCTATCTACTCCCCTGATTAGCTGACAGGTGGGTCCAGCGTGAGGGGTAAGGTGGCCCCGATTTGGGTGAGAAAGGTTTTTCAAATTATTCGATCTTTTATATCTAATTTATAGAGCGGAAGAAAAGGAGCTCCCCAGAAGCTTAGTGTTACTGTTGGTGAAATAGACTTATAAGCGTGCTATATGATTTATGGAGAGAATTCCTCACTTTTGCCGAATCTTTCAACCAGAGGCTTAGTGTTACTGTTGGTGAAATAGACTTATAAGCGTGCTATATGATTTATGGAGGGAATTCCTCACTTTTGCCAAATCTTCCGATGTAAGAGCATCTCCAACAGTTTGCCAAATTTTATTTCGCAAATTTTGTGTTTTGCCAACTTTTAAAAAGATATGTCAAGTAAAAAAAGAGATTATCTCCAACATAATTCACTTGCCAAATCCGAATCTAACTTACATGAACCCCAAGAGAGAAATAAAATTATGTTTCTATCCTTCCACCTCTTCAAAACTTAAATTAGGAACCTGAGAAAAAAAACAAAATTGTTTTTATACCCTTCCACCTCTTCTGATATGGAAGGATGCGCCGCGGATAGCTGCGCGCATATATGCGCGCGCGGAGTCTGTTTTTCCCAATTTGAGATAAATGACAACCTGAGATGGGGAACTGTTGGAGAAGGTTTTTTTTTTCTGTTTTTTCCAAAAAAAAACAATAGCAACTTGGGAAGGAGAATTGTTTGAGTTGATCTAACTTGAGCATCTCCAAGAGTTTGCCAAATTTTACTTGACAAATCTTGTGTTTTGCCAACTTCTAAAAAGATATGCTAAGTAACTCCAACAATTTGGCATAATTTACTTGCCAAACCTAGATCTAACTTACATCAGGAATCCTGAGAGAAATAAAATTATGTTTATGCCCTTACACCTCTTGAAAACTTACATCAGTAATCCTTCTCTATTCTTTATTTTTTTTCACCCTCCCACCTACAGGGAAACGCCGATGGCAACCACGATCCGCGCGCGCGGGGAGGTGAGTTTTGCCAAATTTCTATTTTTGACAAGTTGGTTTGCCAAACTGTTGAATGCTAATTTTTCTTATTTTACCAAAATTAGATGGATGTCAAGTTGGTTTGCCAAACTGTTGGAGTCGCTTATACTACCATGAGATGTCTTTTTTTCTCGTGAAAGACTTTTGCAGCGTATGTTAAAACTTTTCTTTAATTGTTTGGTGGCAAAACTATTGTGTACCTATAATGTGTATGTTTAACTAGGTTGCCCGCGCAAATAGCGCGGATAACTAGTTTGCTTATGTATTATACCATTTATGTTTATTTACTTAAAATATTTTTTATTTAATTGGTTTTGTTTTGTTTTTCATTTTTTTATCAAACTGGTGTGGAGTAAAATATCATCTCATGTGGTTAGGAACGAGAACTAGTTTTTAAGATAAAAGGGATTGTTATGTAGAACTTTTTGATTTTTACTAGAAGCAATAAATTATTTTTGTCTTCAGTATTCCATTATGAGAAAAGTTGGAACCTTTTTATGCTAGTTTTTCCTTGTGCTAACCACGTGATTGTGCTAATAGATAGATGATATTGATTTATGTCAATATATTGTTTGTTTTGTGAGGCGGTTGTTTCGCGAAACTACGATTTCTTTCTCTTTCCTTCCTCTCTCTCCTTTACATTAGCAAAACTCCTACATGATATTGCATGAAACAACCTATGATTCTGCTTAAATGTAGAGATGTTCTTACTCTTAAGTGAAAAAAACTTATGGACCCATAGAAAACGCCCGCGAACCGTTGTCGGACTCGTGCATCAGCCTAAAGGGGTGCATCAAACGACTACTTCCATGTAATGATTGGCACTGACCTTTAGTCTCGGGTGCTGGCACTACCCGGGACTAAATGACGCGTCCTATAAATAGAGTTTCTTCTTCCTCCTCCTCCTCCTGCCCGAGCCATATTCTTCACCTAGAGTTCAAGCTCCTACTATCCATGGCGCCTCAACCTTAGGGAGGTGCTGCTGAATTTTTTCTTCATCAGTTTGTGAAGATTTCTCTCCTCCAAAGTGCTTCCAAGGTTTGATTCTTCATTCTCCCTTCATTTGTTGTGATTAAATTTTCTCTTATGTTTTAGAGATGAAGAAAATAGAAATTTTAATTTCTAGGTAGGAGAAGCTAATAAGAGATGAGGTTTTTTTATATACTTTAGATTTAGAAAAAAATGGTTAGCTAGATACTAGCATTCTCTTATTATCTTTTATTTTGATGTAGAGAAAGTTGAATTTTACTTTTAGATATAATGATACATAGAATAAAATTTACATTTAGCTAGTTATTTTAGAAGTTAGTTTATAAGAAATATGTTCATTAATAAATTAGATAAAAAATAGCTATCAGGTGACCTCTGTATGTCATTGTATCACAAAAAATGACCAGATGCGTGTAGTTCTCATAGGATCCAATGATTGTCGCAGTTGTGGTACAATGGCATACAGATGTCACCTAGGCACGACATCAATAGCAATGACTACAAGTCCCAAGCTGGAACCGATCAACTTCTAGCTTTTGAACCTCTGCTTAAACACATTTCTGAATTCACATATTGTCTTCAAATCAGCAACATGTTCAGGAAGTATGTAGGTATGCCTTCAGTTCTCATCCTCCAGTTCATGAAGGAATACATCATCAAACTCACCCTTCTTCATCTTTGTCTTGTTTATTATGATTTAAAGAAAATAAATTTTTTCACTCAATATGATGCTGATGAACCGGCAGTGGATGAATGCCGACAGGCGATCCCTGGAGTACATTGCTGGCATGCATGCTTTTCTCGAAGTGGCCAAAGTCAACAAGAACCCAAAGGGATTCATGTGTTGTCCATACTCTCAGTGCAGAAACGACAAAGACTACTCTGACTGGGGGACTCTTCACCTCCACTTGATTAAAAACGGATTCATGCCGAACTATGTGGTTTGGACCAAACACGGTGAAAGAGGGGTTGTGATGGAAGACAACGAAGAAGAGGAGGATGATAATAACATTCCGGACTGGACCGCAGGGTAAGCTTTTGCAGATACTTTAATGGAAGATGCTGACGAAGAAGAGTTACCGGAAGACGGCCATGTTGATGATCTTGGTCAGGTTCTACAAGATACATGATAGACGACCACAGATGTGACAACCCCGCCCAAGATAATCTTGTATTTGTGCCTAAACCAATCCACTTTGGCCATTAAGCACTGACACAGGATTAGCTCGTCGTTGTTGCCGGGTCAAGCCCGGTGAAATCACTTACATAGCAACAAAGGATCGAACATATGAATTAAAATTCCCATGAAGGCGAGTACAGAGTACATTACACAATTTAAATCCAAATCTGCCCATAAGGGTTTAATTATTACAAAACATGATTCATGACATGATAATAAAAGGTCCAGAGTTCGAAAATAGTGGAAATTAACTAAGCGATACGATAAACATCATTGGAGGCCATCCATGATGTCATCACTCGTCATCATCCACCCATTCCAGCTCTCAGCCAGGTGGAATCTCTCCAGGCCAAACATTACTACTGCAAACAACATTTATATAGCAAGGTTGAGTATACTAATACTCAGCAAGACTTAACCATCAAAAAATTTAAATCACCTCTAGACATGCACGAATTTTGGCTAGTGAGTTTGTTTTGCCAAAAAGCAACTAGAATAATTGATCCTTACTTTCAATATTTTAGCTCAAGTTCTAGTGAATTAATCATTACTAAATAAGCAATCTATTGCAAGTATAAGTTGTACAATACAATTAATCAAACATCAATATTCACATAGTTTCATCATAAAGGGATCAAATGGCCAGTTGATTAAGTAGTCTCACATAATGGTGACAGGTCAACGATCGATCGATTAATAAAAACACACGGAAGAATGCCCCACACAGAAAGGCACCAACTAGGCGGTTCCCATCATTCCTCGGATTAGGATCAGATGCTACAGTCTTAGGTACAAGGCTTATCTGGTATGCCAAACACAATGCGTCCAGCCTCACACATGTACCCCCAGTGGTGAGTCGGGAGACACATCTTAAGATTAGTAGCGCAAAGTTCCTGTACCGGCTACTTCAGGTACTAGGCTTACCGGTCTCATTCCCGACAAATGCTTAGTACTTTCAAATGCTTAACCCACAAAAGTCACTGGACCGGAGCCTAAATCCCATGGTCTTACCACATGAGCATATCAGTTTATCAAGTCTTATGATTCCAACAAAAGAACCTATATCTCGCGAGTGACGAACATCACTCAACTTATACCGTGTCCTTAGAGCATAGCAACTATCGACCTAGCATACTAGTAAAAGAACATAGGTACCTAGGGATCATGCATCTATGGTTTCATTTCAACTCCTGAAACGTAAATGCACAATCAAAGCATAGATAGCTGCATAAATTTTAAATAAAACATAGTTAATGATCCGGGGCTTGCCTTCGTCAGCAAACCTAACCTTGAGCTCTTCTGGACTTTGGTCCAGGTCTTGATCTATTGCCACGCAGTGCACGTCCCCATCAGCTCCCTCGTCTCCTTCTTCCGGTACGAGCGTATAGCTACTGTCAGGGATTTCTATACGAAGGATGCATATGCAAGAATTAATTTGGTGAACTTAATTAAATAAAATGCTATGCAACACATAACAACCATAGAGTGTATGGTTGGGCACATTCATCTAAACAAGAAAAGATTAAACACTTAATTTGATGGTGATTGTGTACACATATATACAAATAAATTAAATTAATTTCGCAAAAACAGTGAGGGTGTGATCCTAAGCCCAAAACATGCCCCACCACACATCCATAGGGTTAACTAGGTGTGGTAGTGGTGGTTTTCCATTTAAACCTATTATTGAGTTTGATTTGTTGCAAATATTATTTTCCATATTTTCTTCATTAAATATCAGTCGGTGATTTTTCCTGAGCCCTTTATTCATGTTTAAAACCACTGAGCAAAGTGCACACTTAAATGAGTTATACATTAAACATGACAAAAATGGCAAAATATAGCTTCCAAATAATAATAAATTCATATAAGAATATTTAAACATCTTCTGGACCCAAACTTTCTCACACCTATTCTCTGACCCAAAAATAGGCTACACACCATAAATTAGCTCATGGGTTTGTCTTAGATTTCAAACTATGCACTTACACTTAAAACTAAGCATAAATAAAGAACATATATCTAAAACAGTTCTAAAATCATATAAAATTCACCAGAGACATCTTTGACCAAATGGAGACTATAGCCAGAAGTTGAGCACAAAAATATATTTACATAAAGCTACAAAAATCATTTAGCCAGATCTAGCACAAGTACAAAATAAACCATAATAAAATATCTACTCAGTAAATTTGTGCAAAAACTTATATCAAGCCTACACATGACATCTCTAACAACATATCCAAAACTCAGCTCAAGATCTTATCTCGTTTTTGAATTATGGCAAAAGTGGGTCAAACTGAGTTTGAATTTTAATTCAAAAACTAGCCATCAAAAGTATAGTCATGCTTTGCAAACATTGTAGATATGGTCATAAGAAAACCAACAGAATTGGCTTTACATTTTTATGACTTTTCTGGAATTTTCTAGGATTTTCTAAGGTTCGGCCAAAACATCCCAAAGGTTGAAGAATATATTCACTAAAAGGTCCCTGGAAAGATATTCCTCTTCACAACCATGCCCTCGGTTTGCACAAAACCCCCTGGAAAGAGCTGAAGGCTTGCAATGTGGCCCTTGGGCCATGGGGGTGGCGGAGCAGCCCGAATTCTAGCGAGGTGCTCGCCGGAGAGGTCCGGGGAAGGGGCGGGGTCTAAGGTTCACCTTGCGTTGATTTGTGGTCGAAGAAGGGGCGGAGACGCCGCTGGCGAGTGCAGCCGGCGGAGCACGACGGCGGCCGCCGCTGGAGCTCGTGCTCCGACGAGGTGGCCGGCGATGGAGGCGACCTGGTGGCCTAGGGAGCTTGTTGACTGTCGATTTCCGTCAAACAAGAGCACTTGTTACACTTTGGTTTGAGCTTTGAATTATAACTAACCCACCACTAGGCATACTAATGATGTAACAAGTTCACACTTGCATGTGGTTTTTGGAGTTTATTATTTACGCAGGAAATCAACGTTAAAGAGGAGACTTTCGGGATAAGTTCATCAAGAACTTTATGAGAAGATCATGAAGCCCGTCACAAGTCAAGATATGAAGTGAACACGACTCCAAAAGACCCAAGGACCGAAGCATCAACACGTAAAACTCCGGGGACTGGGAGGTTTACCAACGAGATCAACTCAGCCCGAGAGATATTCTCGCAGCCCAGAACAACATGATCTTTCGGTGCAGATTCGGAGATTTAAACGGCCTCTAATGGCAAAAGTTTGACTACCAAAGTTGTGGGCCTCAACGATAGCTTCGATTTGGACATATGGAAGGCCCAATTCGGGTCAAGGAGCTAGGAGATATGGCCCCCGAAATGCTAGCTGCGCAGACAAGTTCGAAATCAGACAGATTATCTTCCGAGGCTGTTTTGTGGATCTTATCTTCGTTTCCAAGAAAAGCAATGAATACCAAAGTTGAAGATAATTTAGTGTCACACAACCTGGACACCGAATTTGCATTATTTGGAGTCCGGACGTGGGAGATATGGTGCCGGTAAGGAAGGGTTACGAATCAGGAAAATCTGGATGAGGCTGAATTTATGGAAACCAAGTTCGCTTCTCTCCCAAGGAAGATCTCGTGTAAGGTAAGGTGGAGCACGCCCCAAGGCTCGCCAAGGGTATAAATACAACCCCCTAGGCGCCCCAAGATGGTAACCCATTGACATCCATTCATCGGAGAGCCGCCGGAGATCACCACAAGGAGGAGGACGCTGAGGCGTTGCCGCGGCGCCGCCGGAATTGGAGGATAGCGAGGATTGATCTTCATCGGATGCATCTACCACGTTCAACGGTACCATGCTTAGCATCTTGATGGAGTAGATTCATCATTTGTCCATGGAGTTGTAATGGATCTTGATATGTAGTCACCAACTCTTGTTTAGACCATAATCTATCGTTCCTTTGTTGATGACGCTTAATGCTAAAGGTTTGGCCACCATGCTTTTCGGGTCGCTCCCGTAGATCGCGTCAACATACCGTGATCATCAATAGGTTTAGCAAAGATTACCTTCGCATAGTGACAGTATGGGGGGAGGGAAATTGCTAAACCGTGGTCACATGTTTAGATAGATTAGATCGGTTTTATCATGTTTAGGTGATTGCATCTTCAAGTACCCTAGACTCCATGGGCAAATGTTCTCCATAACGTGTGTATCTCACGTCTCTCGTTTGACCTAGATGAGATTGGTTTTGACTTGTCTTAGTTCATAGATTAGATTATCTTTAGTTTATAGATTAATCTTTCATCCAAAGGTTTGCATCAACTAGATTAGTGCTAGATCAAACGCTAGTAATCCCCTTGCTCCGCGGATTGACAAGAACCTAGGGAATCACCCCGTGGTGAAAAAGGCTAGTGGTCCGTACGCTTGCGGATCGAAGTTCGTTACGCGTTTCAACCATCAACAGAGCTCGAGTAGGGGCTAGAGGTGGCGGTGGAGAGCTCATGTGAACAAGATAGGGCTCGAGAGAGGGAGCCCACCGTGGGCGGCGGCAATGGTGGGCGGCAGCGACAAGTTCTCGCGTGCGGGGCAAGAGGACACGCCTTTTATAGGCGGAGGAGTGGGTCGGGGCTTCAACCTTCGCCACGAAGGGTTTGTCGTGCGAAGGGGAGCATAGCAGCGACAACGTGGGGTTGGCGGCCGGACGGGACAGTAGGGCGCGGCGCACAAAGGGGGGGGGTCCGGCGCGGTGTGGGCGCGTGGCGACCGTCGGAGGAGGGGGTCCGGGGACCGGGTGCGACCACATTAGCCTCTGCCTGCCACATGGTGGTCCTGAGGGCCTCGGCGTCTGGGCTCGGGGACACAGTCGCGGGGCGTGCGAGCGCCAGTCGGCGCTGCGCGTGGCGCTTTGGAGTGCTAGAGCGCGGTAAGAGCCGATCAACGCTCATTTGACTGAGTTTTTCTTCAAAATTTTGAACTGCACTAAAAAATCCACAAAAACCAAAGTTGTAAATTGAAGTACCCTGTACAACTTTTATAAAGGGCAGCATATGTCTTGGTGAAAGATGTGACCAGGAACATGTGGCAAAGATTGAGATTTTCTTGACTCGAAACGCTATTCAAAACAGCTTTGACCAAGTTTTTGAGCATCTTGCACTCAAAATTTGAATGTCCACCAATTAGGAAAGTTGTGTTCCCGAAGATAACAAACAATTTTTGTATTGGTCGATTTTTGAGTGTTTAAAGGAATTTTGGAGAACGGCCTGACATTCTAGAAATGGGTTTGAAGGGTTGGGAGTTTGACCAAAGTTTAAGGGAGTTAACCATGGTCAAGGGTGTATGACTTCATTAAGAAGATGATCAACACTAATTAGCACTAATTAAAAACCTGGGGCGTCGCAACAGAAAACTATTGTACCTAGATTGCAGACAGGGTCACAAAAAGCTTGGTACTACACTGGAAATGTTGCAATGGAAGGCAAAACACGGTGTGTCTGATAAGACATTTGAGGGGATGCTAAAAATTATGAAGGACAAGCTTCCCGAGAATAATGAATTACTGTCGACAACATATGAAGCGAAACGGATTGTGTGCCCTTTCGGGTTGGAAGTTCAGAAGATCCATGCCTACCCTAATGATTGCATCCTATATCGAGGCAAGAAATACGAGAATTTGGATGCTTGTCATGTGTGTGAAATGCTACGTTATAAGATCCTAAGAGATGAATATCCTGGTGCTCCCGAGGGGAAATCTCCCAAGATGAAGAAAGTTCCGGTGAAGGTTATGTGATATTTTCCTATAATACCACATTTGGAGCATTTGTTCAGGAACAAAGCAAATGCTAAGTTGATAAGATGGCACAAAGAAGATCATAAGCATGACCACATGCTGAGACATCTGGCTGATGGGTCTCAGTGGAGAAAGATTTATAGAACATTCCCAGACTTTGCCGAGGATGAAAGAAACATAAGATTTGGTTTAAGTACAGATGGTTTCAATCTATTCGACGGGTTTAGCAGTGGTCATAGCACTTGGTAGCCTGCAACTAAATGAGATGTGAAGAAAGAGTAATGTCGACAGAATTAGTTTCATGAACCCAACAAAAGTTAACTAGCACGAGGCAGAAGCAACCAGACATAACAATCGCGACAATCTATAGGACCTTGTCTAAGTGTCATAACAAGGATCTCATACTATTACCTTACAACTTCAAGTATGTGCGAGTACCATTTAATTGTCCTTGTTAATTCTATTTAGTTCTAATCTTTATGAGTATAACCATGTATATACAGTTTTCACTGGATTCTTATGATAATTCAAGTCGATAATAGCAGCGTCATGTTGTGGGATTCATTGAGAAAACTCGCAGATTACAAGACCTTCAAGATCTGTTTCAAGTGTAATAATTCTATCTAAGATGTTTTCTTTAATGCAATACATATAATTTGCTTTTACTAACACACTATCTTTCATTATTTTTCCTCAGAGTTTGGGAAAAATCATTACAGAGAACGAAGGATAATTTAATCCAACAATTACATTCTATACTGATTATCTGATACGTAATCCAAATAATGACTTCAGATTGAGAAAATGTAAGTTGTATAACACTAATATTTCATAGTTTTTTCTGCTACCCACTTTAGTGTTTCAGACAGTGAAAGGACCTTGATGTTGCCTAGAGGGGGGGTGAATAGGCGAGACGACCGACTTAAACTTTTCGTCCCCGAAAACTTGAACTGCCAGGCGTCACCGGTCAGACCGGTGATGCTGACCGGTCAGACCGGTCCCTGGCCCTGCTCAGTAGATGGCACCGGTCAGACTGTTGCCCTCCACCAGTCAGACCGGTGACACACAGAGAACCTACAAAAACAACTTCAAGCTCCTCTTGACTTCTAGCACGAACCAAACTTGGTGAGTAGCCTTGGTTGATGATCGCAAGCAAGGTAATGACCCCTGCACACACAAGTAGCACACCCAAGTAGATCGAAGCGGAAGCAAATCAAATATGCTAGAAAACAACTTAGAGAGGCAAACCACAAAGAGATGCAAGGATTTGTTTCTCGAAGTTCACCGCCCACTAAGGAACGGCTACGTCTCCGTTGAGGAGCTTGTAAGGGAGAATTCCCACAACAAGCCGGGTCTCTTTCAACCTCTTTCCTCCTTTTCACTAAGGTGATCTTTTTCACGAAGAGGCAAGATCACAGCCCTCACAAATTTCCCGCTGCTCACCACAACCTTGGGAGCTAGCCGGTGACGACTAGACGTCTAGTAGGCAAACCTCCAAGAGTAACAAATGCTTCAAAGCTCGTAGACGCAAAACTGAAGTGCTCAAGCTATGGGAATGCTCTTGTTAGCTCACAAAGACACTCTTGAGTGCTCTCTCAACCCAACACAAAGGATATGACTTGAATCCACCAATCACAACATGTTGATGAGTTGCATTGCTTCCCTCGGTTAAGGTTTGGATATGATACTTGAAGATCTCACGGATGCTAGAACTTCACCTTAGCAAAACACTAATGGCGGCTTAGCTACGGCCCAAAGATTGCTTTGTCCCTCACCCTAGACATCTCGGTTGATCTCTTCATCACATATCCAATCCACTTTGAGTTCTAGTTTGCTTCATCCATAATATAATTTCCATTTGAAAAACCCGCTTCAAATGCTTGTTCTTGATTGACAACGAATATGCAAGCTTCCAATTAAGAACCATAATGATTACACTCATCCTTGTGTCCTCTTTCGATTACCACATGAAGACTTGCACTTCACTAAGAGAATTACCATCTTCTCTTTTTATGATCCTTATAATTTTAATCAAGCTATGTCTAGTATGGGAGACCATGAATTGACCTTCTCAAATTATCCCAATATTTTCTTCCTTCATTGCTTGATATTTGTCACTTATGCATTAGGATCATCCATATATTTGTCTTCTCCAGTGTGAGCCATATAATATTCATTCACAAATACACATTCCAATAATATCTCATGAATATATAAATAAAATCTGCTCACAATCTTAGACAAATATATTAGACCTTTAATCGCTTTGTCATTCAATTCACCAAAATCCCCTTAGGGGTCTAGATGCACTTTCAGACAGGAACACATAAATAATTTATGTGGATACTATGTCTGTTAGCACATACGATGTTTGTCAGGTACAAACTCGGGAAATTATAATGTAAGTTAATTAAGGGTGTGTTTGGTTTGGATGTGACTTTGGGAAAAGCTGCTGTGGGCTGTGACTTTTGTAAAAGTAGCTTTGGTAAAGTTGTTGTGGGATGGATAGAAGCCTGTTTGGTTGAGCTGCTGTGGCTTTTGGAAAAGCCCCCTCACTTCCAAGCGGGCCCCACATGTCATGCACACATGTCCCTTTCTTCATCCTCTAGCCAGATCTCCAGCATGCCGAACGAAGGGAGGAGGCAGCCAGAGATGGGCCCGCCGTAGGTTGCCGGCCACCGGAGCTGCTGCCGCAGGGGAGAGGGGAGACAGAGGGATTCTCCTGCGCCCCCCACAGTGGGATTCTGGTGGCCTCCCGCGGCCGACGGAGCTCAAGGCGGTGGCGACGGCTCGCCATCCCCCCTTGCCCTAATACTCACCGGCGGCGGCGGCTCGCCATCCCCCTTGCCCCAATCCTCGCCGGATCCCTGCCCCGCCCCGGAGCTCGCTTGCGGCCTCCCACTGCGGGATTCGCTAGCAAGGGGACGGGGCTCGACGGCCGGCTACCCGCCAGAGCCGCGCCCGCTGCCGTCCATGGGAACCTGGGCCCAATCCTCGCCGGAGCCCTGCCCCGCCACGGAGCTCGCCTACTGTTGACGGATAAAACTCGTATCCACCTACGATCCGCAAGCGTATGGACCTACACCTTTTTCACCACGGGGATTCTCTAGGTTCTTGTCAATCCGCGGAGCAAGGGGATTACAAGCGTTTGGTCTAGCGCTACCCTAGTTAACTAACCAAGCCCTAAACTAAGACTAATCTAAAGACTACTACTCTACACTAGAGAGGGTTGAGACTCACAAGATATAAAGACACTTGCCCATAGGGTCTACGATACTTGAACATGCAACCGCTAAGAGATACAAAACCGATCTAATCTACCAGGGGTTGTGACCACGGTTTTTCCCTTTCCCTCCCCTCGTACTGCCACTACGCGGAGGTATTCGTGACTAGACCTATGATGCTCATAGTGTATTGAAGGGTTCTAGGGGAGAAGTGAGATCTATACTCCCGAAAAGCATGGTAGCTAACCTTAAACATGAAAGCACTTCAACACTAGTTTGATAGATAGAAACCATAAAAGTAGCTATTACTTCTCAAGAACATTTACAACCCCATGGACAAATGAGAAGTTTTACCCCATCAAGGCGCTAAGCATGGTGCCGTTGATCATGGTGACGCTTCCGACGGTGTCTTCCTTCTCCTCTGGGGGTGTCGTGGCAGGGCCTCGACGTCCTCCTCCACTTGTGGTTGCCTCCTTGGACTCGAGCGATCCTTCTCGCGAATGATCTCTCTCCTCTCCTTCCTCTCTAGCTTGTGGACGACCGCTCGGGCGAATGGCTCTCTCCCTCTCTCTCTGCGAATGGCGGTGCCCACACATACTTAGGGTTGCATCATCTTCCCGCTCAAGAAATGGGGGCCGAACCGACCCGGAAATGGGCTTCTCACACGAAGTCCGGTCTTTTACGCTTCAATCCTCGGGGATGTTCCTTTGTAACACTTCAGTCCTTGCCACCTTTGGGAGTGATTTCATCATGCACTTGAACATGAACGAGACTCCTTATTTGCTCCTTTGAACTTGTTGTGACTCTGTCCTTTTAGTCCATGTTTTCCTGCAAAAACACAACACTTCCAAATGCACATACGAAAATGAACTTGTTATATCATTAGTGTGCCTAATGGCGGGTTAGTTCCATAATCAAGCTCAAACCAAAGTGTAATGAACATGTTTGGTGCACCAAAATACACCGTCAACATCTCCCCCACGCTTAGATCTTGCTCGTCCTCGAGCAAGTTCCTTGCAAAAGAACTTCTGTCCATGGTGTTGAAAACATGCTCCGCTAAATCTTCCTTTATAAGTTAGTCAATCCTTTATCTTTAATATAATAAACATGAAGCAATGATCTTGATACATAAACATGTGCGTTTAGAATTTTACCAAATCAAGATTTACCCCACAACTCATACCTTTCACTCGAGGTCCTCAATTCCAGTCATGCTTACTTCTTTGCTTCCATCAGAGGGTTTTCATGATTTTTCAAAATAAAATTCCTGCAATAAGTATTAGACAAAAACATTTCTCCAAGTTCTCACATGTCACTCATTTGAAGTGGCTATCCTAAACAATTCATAAACTCTTACCTCCCACAAGTCTCTCATATATCATGTAAGGTGGAGCTATAGGTATGGCTAGTGAAATCAACACAAATTTTGTCAAGCTAAGAAATTTCTCTAATGGTTGTTTACCTTTCAAGCCAATGATCATGAGAATTAAACCATGATGTGGGGATGTCAAGGATAAGAAGATATAGAATGGCGGACATGTGCAAGGGCAAAAGAAAATAAGTCTACGAGGCACCGATGATGTCCTCGTTGTCGGATTGCACATGGTTGGAAAAATGGAAGATTCGTCTCTTAACAACAACGTGGCACCCTTCCTTGCACTTCATTTAATCTTCACTTGATTCGTCCCTCCACATACCTTTCTTGATTTTCCTCTTTCTTTTTGCTTCTCTTTTTTTTCTTTTTCTCTTTCTTTCTTTTTTTCTTTTCCATACACATATTTTTTTCTTTACTTTTCTCTCTCTCTTGACATCTTTACCTCTTTTCCGAAGCGCTTTGCTCATCTCCTTTGCATAAACACAATCTGAATTTTAAATAAAAACCATGCTAGGAGCAAGACGAAACTTCAAACATAGGTTGTGTTCAAGGAATACGATGTACAAAAGAGATATTATGGGTTGGGTATGGAATTCGGCGATGTACGGGACTTTCGATGTGAGAGTCTCGTTATCGAATACATGACGAGGCTAGCAATAAAAGACATATAAGACAAGGACATGATCATTGCTCGAAATTAAAACTTCCAAGAGAGAAGGATCCTAGCCCAACTCATTATGCTAATCGCACTTATGGTGGAGCGGATATTGAGTCGGCCTTGTATAGGATTTTTATTTATCTCTCAACTTGGAAAAAGAGATTTTTGCTAACCTTTATTACAAGGGTTTTCATATAATTTTGAGAATTAAATGCCTCCAACATTAGCATCAAACTTAGCATAACTGAAACAAGGTTCTAGATCAAAGTATAGTGCGGGCACTTTTAGAAGTGAAAACTCAACTAAGCACCACGTTAAACTTTTCAAACCAAATGCTCATGCTCACATAATAAAGATTAAAGAAAAACATACGAGTAAAGAAAGAAAAAGCATCGCATGAGACAAAAATTAAAAGACACTTTTTATTAGATTTTCTGACTCGAACACTAAATTAACACACTTCAAGCTAAAAAAATTAAAAGCACACCTAAAAGTTTAACTCGCAAACTCTAAGCCAAACCAAACTAGTCTTACTAAGGCAAAAATTAGAACTAGCTAGCTAGCTCTCCCCCACGCTAAAATCATGTGACGTCCTCATCGTATTTTACTTAAATCCTAAGGGGAGAAAACCCTAACTATCTAGTGGAACTTTCCACAATCCTTGCACCACTTTTTCTTAATGTTGCCGACCATCCCGAAGAGCTTCCGAACATTCCGATTAAGGAATTTGTAGTCATCGTCGACTACACGCTCCAAGTCCTCCATTCTCTGCCTCATTGCTTCCATAGCTTGGAAGCACTCCTCGACGGACGTGTAGAGGTCCAATATGGCGTGACGGCAAGTCGCACAACATATCGGCTGCATTCCAAACGGGTTGTCGTCGCTGGGGTCACCGCCGTTGTCACCGTCGCCACCGTCATTGGGATCTCCGCCGCCATTTGGACCTTCGGGAGTTGGCTCTTTAGGGACCTCCTCCCAATAGAAGAGGTCATTGTCGTCCCTCCCGGTGGCTGCCCACGAGCTCAGGCTGCGGTCGTCAGAGTAGTCGCTCCCCCCGTAGTCCTTCGGCTCGGGCGTCTCCTCCTTGTAGTCTTTCCTCTTCATCCCCCGAAGGCACTCCGATCTTCGGACGGGAGTTGAGACCTTCTCCTCCTTGACATGGTGATGGGATGCAATTGGCCCGGTCGGGATACGCCCTCCGCAACGGATGCGGGCGGTCCTCTTGATCTCTATTGTAGGCTTGAGCTCGCATCGCTTCACCTCCTCTGGCTCCAAAGGCTTCTCGACGCCTAGCTTCACCTCCTCGCTCCTTGGGGATGTCATGGCTGCTGGTCTAGCTAATGCGGTGGCAAAAGAATGCGAATTGGGATGGATTCCCGAGCCCCAATCTCGTTCCTTTAAATAGTCTGAGAAGGAATGCCTTAGAACCCATCCTTTCCTTTTCTTGACTTCCCTAAAAATGTCGGACCAAACTTGGAAGTTGAAAACGCGCTCCCCAGAGAAAAACAGGGGTGAACCACCACCCGGGCCCTCTGGGCCGATCGGACCGGGCCGGCCGGCCAGCCCTGGTTCGCAGGCCGGTTCGGTCCGGTTTTTCGCGTACCCCACTAATTTCCGATTGTTAGCCCGTGTAGAAAAGTTGGCCTGGTAAAACCTTGCGAAAAAATTTTAGAAAAATAAAATAAGAGCTATTTACAAATTGCTCACCTTGTTTTACGTCCTAGGCTTGACATTCGGGCTCATCCTCCATGATGAAAACATCAATATGGTGAAGGGGTACGACGTCGAGTCGAAATACACCTTGAGCCGTTGACCATTCACCATGAATTGATCTCCTTTCATATCCATGATGGTGACCGCTCCATTGGAGAGCACCAAATGAACAACATAAGGTCCATCACATTTGCTTTGCAACTTCCCTTTTCTAAAAGTTTTGAATCTTGAATTGTAGAGGAGGACCTTATCTCCTTCTTTGAATTCCTTCTTCTTAAGTCTTTTGTCGTACCATCTCTTTATTCTCTCTTTGTAGATGCTTGCATTTTCATAAGCTTTCAACCTCATTTCCTCTAGCTCGCTAATTTGGATCCTTTGTTTTACTCCCGCGGCGTCTAGATCGAGGTTCATCTCTTTTATTGCCCAATATGCCTTGTGTTCTAGCTCAACTGGAAGATGACAAGCTTTGCCATAAACAAATTGGTATGGAGTCATACCTATCGGTGTCTTGAACGCTGTTCGATATGCCCACAATGCTCCATCCAATTTCTTTGACCAATCCTTGCTTCCTTTCTCTATGGTCTTGTTGAGGATGCTCTTTAGTTGCCTATTCGATGTTTCCGCTTGTCCATTGGTTTGTGGGTGATAAGCCGTAGACACTCTATGTTAAATCCCTAACTTGGACAAGCACTTCTTAAAGTTCTTCCCGGTGAAGTGTGTTCCTCCATCGCTTATCAAGATTCTCAGGGTACCGAAGCGAGGGAAAATCACACTCTTAATCAGTGCGATGGATTCTTCCGTGGAAGCTTTACGACATGGGATGGCCTCTACCCACTTGGATACATAATCAACCATGACTAGGATGTGCTCATATCCATGTGAGTTTTTGAAAGGCCCCATGAAGTCAATTCCCCAAACATCGAATAAATCGATTTGTAGATTGTAATTCAAGGGCATAACATTCCTTTGAGATATGTTTCCAGTCCTTTGGCACTCGGGGCATGATGCAACATATCTTTTAGTATCTTCATGCATCTCCGGCCAATAAAATCCGCTGGACCATACTTTTGCTTGTGTTCGAAAATGACTATAGTGTCCACCGTATTCCGCCGAATGACACTTCCTTAAAATCTCTTGCCTCTCTTCTCTTGGTACACATCTTCTCATTACTCCATCGTTCCCAAGCTTAAAGAGGTAAGGTGAATCCCAAAAATATTTTTGACTTTCGGATATTATCCTCCTTTGAGTGTTTTTATCTAGGTGATCAAGAGGCATTCTCCGAATGGCCCGAATGATATCGATCATCCAAGTATCCTTGTCGATTATTCGGTAGAGGTGGTCATCTCTCATTTTATCCTCTATGGGCTCCTTGTCATCTTGTCTGCGGTTCATCCTTGACAAATGATCGGCCACAACGTTTTCCACCCCCTTTTTATCTCAGATTTCGACATCGAACTCTTGGAGAAGAAGGATCCAACAAATCAATCTTGATTTAGCGTCCTTCTTAGCCAAAAGATACTTGATTGCCGCGTGATCGGTGTAGATAATTACTTTCGAGTTCACGATGTAAGATCTGAATTTTTCGAAGGCAAAAACCACCGCTAACAACTCTTTTTCCGTTGTGGCATAATTTAATTGTGCCTCATTGAGAGTTTTACTAGCGTAGTATACGGCGTGAACTCGACCTTCCTTTCTTTGCCCTAAAACTGCCCCTACGACATAGTCACTTGCATCGCACATGATCTCGAAAGGTTGACTCCAATCCGGAGGTTGAATGATAGGGGCACTCACTGAAGCGTTCTTCAAGGTCCGAAATGCCGCTAAGCACTTCTCATCAAAGTCAAAAGCCACATCTTTTTGAAGAAGTTGAGTTAAAGGCTTAGTGATCTTTGAGAAGTCCTTGATAAATCTTCTACAGAATCTGGCATGGTTGAAGGACCGATTAGGCGACCAGAGAGGGGGGGGGAGTGAATCGGACCCGATAAAAATTCTTCCCGAAGGATGAACTCGGCCTATGCCCCAAATCCACAACCAAGGATTCCCACACGAGCTTGCCAAGGTCGCGTAGTCACAGCGGACCTACCAACCCTAGGAACGAGTCCAAACAAGTTGCAAAGCGGAAGCACAACTCAAGAAGCAAAGGACTTAACCAAATCTGACAGCCCCTGGGTGGACGGTCCACGACCGTAGGGCGGACAATCCGCGAGCTCCGTGGGTAGTCCGCGACTCCCCGGTGGACAGTCCGCAAATAGTGACCGAACCTCCAGTACCGCACCTCAGAAAATTGGACAGTCCGGGCAAGCACTGCGGACAGTCCACGCCGCGCGGACAGTCTGGCCCCACCTGGCGGACAGTCCAGCAAACCGCACCCAACCGAAAAACCAAAGCTCGATGGATCAAAACGACTCGTGCTCACGAACTGACGAACACGCGACGAACTCCCGACGAACTCAGTCCGCGTAGACAGTCCGCGGGCCACAGGCGGACAGTCCGCCGGCCCCGAACAGAACAGCCCGAACTCGAAAACCACAAGTCAATCCCTCCTATCCACCCAGGGATCTCCCAAACGACTTAAGCTCTGGAGACAAGATTTGGGGGAGATGTGAAGCGTCCCTAGGGGATGCTATGCCCCCAAAATTGAAGCCCCAAATCAACTAAATCGTCGGGAATCGATCACGAACCGAGCTCTACCAAAAAGCTAGGGTTCCACCCGAAATCCTCAAATCCAAGGCCAAATCCGGAGTTTGAGGGGTCAAGATCGAGCACAAAGATGCACAAGACATCTATCCATGATCCCCACAAACAAATCTGAACCCAAACACCTCAGAATCGAAGGAACAAGGCGCGCACAAAAAACCAACAAAAATAGCCCGAAAAAGACACGAAAA
Organism: Cenchrus fungigraminus; assembly: GCA_036936925.1. NCBI lineage: Eukaryota > Viridiplantae > Streptophyta > Magnoliopsida > Poales > Poaceae > Cenchrus > Cenchrus fungigraminus. Next base: position 38,837,785 of record CM072778.1, on the reverse strand, counting down.
TCACTCGAGCCACAAGAAGGAAATCGACGCAACCATGAAAGCTTCCATACACTCGGAGGTCAGATTTTCTACAAAATGGTGAAGAAAATCGACGCCTATGGGGCAGAGAAATGAGAAGCAGTCCGGATGGATGGTTTGCCCAGAAACCCTAGAGCTATATATATATGGAGTTCCTCGGGATGGGCAAATGACTAAGCTACCCCTAGAACTTGAAATGAGATACACACCCCTCAGGGGCAGCATGGTCAAGTAGCATTCCTCTTCATCGCACGGCCACGCCTTTGCCGCAGTTCGCATCCTCCCGACGCAAGCCCTGCGATCCCGCCACGTGTCCGCCGGCATCGAAGCTTCTCGGCACGCCCGGATCTCGTCTCCGCCTGCCGAGCCTCCGGTCTTGGTTTTGTGGCTCAACCAAGTAACCCGACGGTTTTGTGGTGAACTGCTACAAACCCCACGTGCAGACTCCGGTCGTGAGCCGCTACCCTGCACCGGCTCATGTCCACGACTTTGTCTTGCTTTTCTTGCCACCATGCGGCCCGCACTTGACCCCGCTGGCCACCGGGTCCCTCGAGCCGAGCCTACTTGTCTCTCCACTCTTCGGAGGCCCCGCAAGGCTAAGACCTTTCGCGCCCGCTCTTCACCTGCACCAACGCAAATCAAGCTGCAAACTACACCTGCAATACTCGGCCAAGAGTCAGTCCACACCACGTTGTCAATCACTCATCACACCAAGGAGCGACCATCCACCGGTCCTCGGACGCTCCGGTCCTCAATGGCCTAGAAAGGTTCTCAAAGACTTAATATCCGTTGGAGGTGGGAGTTGCTCAACCGTCTCCACTTTAGCTTTATCCACTTCAATCCCTCTTTCAGATATAACGTGTCCGAGCACTATGCCTTGCTTTACCATGAAGTGGCACTTTTCCTAATTTAGCACTAAATCAACCTCCGCACACCTCGTGAGAACCTTATCTAAGTTTGCCAAGCAATCCGCAAATGTTTTTCCATAAACGGAAAAATCATCCATGAACACCTCAACAATTTCCTCGATAAATTCCGAGAATACCGCCATCATGCAACGTTGAAAAGAGGCCGGAGCGTTGCATAAACCGAAGGGCATCCTTCTATATGCAAACGTTCCATAAGGGCAAGTAAAAGTTGTCTTGTGTTGATCATCTGGGTGAATAGGAATTTGCATGAACCCCGAGTACCCATCAAGAAAGCAAAAATATGAGTGATTTGCTAACCTCTCGAGCATCTCGGCAATGAACGGCAAGGGGAAGTGATCTTTCTTTGTTGCTTTGTTCAACTTTTGGTAGTCGATACACATCCGCCATCCCGTCATGGTTCTTTGCGGTATTAATTCATCCTTCTCAATCTTCACCACGGTCAAACCTCCTCTCTTCGGCACACAATGTACGGGGCTCACCCACTCGCTATGCGGCACCGGGTAAAAGATTCCAGCATCAAGTAGCTTGATAACCTCCTTCTTAACTACCTCTCGCATGGCATGGGTTAGCCTCCTTTGATGGTCCACTACGGGCTTCCATTGGTCTTCCATTGGTATACGATGAGTGCAAAAGGCTGGGCTAAGTCCTTTGAGATCATTGATTGAATATCCGATCACCTTCTTGTGCTTTTTCAATAAATTCAACAACTTCTCATTTTCTTCGGGACTCAACTCGTCGCTCACGATGACTGGATAAGTCTTGTCCGGGCCCAAAAATTCGTACTTCAATCCTTTGGGCAAAGGTTTGAGATCCACCTCAGGCACTTGTGGTTCTTTGGGTTTAGTGTCTCCTATGTCTTCGAATTTTTCTTCCTCCACGCTTCCATCTTGTGGTTCTAATCCTTTCGTTGCTTCCTCTAGTTCCTCGTCTTGTTGATCATTGGGTTGGTTTTCTATTGCTCTTTGAAGCGGGTCTCTAAGGGTTTCAACAAAACAAAGACTACCTACCTCCTCTTCTTCTTCATCCTCGGGACGAAAGGGTGAAGCATGACTAGAAGCGCGAAGAAAATTATATGTGTACTTATCTCCATTAAGGTTTATTGTTACTTTGCCTTCTCCGGCATCCAACACGGCATCAACCAACTTAAGGAAAGGCCTACCTAAGATTATGTGATCATGATTATCATAATAGGCATCTATAACAAAGAAGTCGGTTGGTATGCAATTTTCAGAGATGATTACATTAATGTTGCAAGCGATACCTAGAGGTTTAATAGTTCTACCATCTCCCATAATTAATTTTGTTGAAGTTGGGACTAAGTCTAGGTTATGGTCTTGAACTTTATCGTAAATTTTGGAGGATAGGACACTTACTTGAGCTCCGATGTCGCATAAAGCGTTGCATTGAATTCCATTAATCTTGCAACTCAAGTGTGGGGTTGTCTTCTCCTCTTGATCGAATCCTATTGCAAAAACTTCGGCGAGGCGAGCGTATGGCGATGCTTCAGGCTTGATTCCCATGATTCTCTTCACCTCGGCTATGTGATCCAGATCCACTTCATCATCACTAAAGAGCTTTCAAAAGATCTCACTGGTAGTTTCAAGATCATATAGATTTTCCGCTTGCTTTTCCGATGGGAAGTCCACTTCCAATGCTCTTGCCATCTCCTTTTGATTAGGGAAGGGTCTTCTCTTGTCGAATACTTCTCCATAATCGATTGGAACCCAATCCATTTGCTCAAACTCCCTTAATGTCTTCGCGCTTGACATACTCCTTTTGTTTGTTTCATTTGACTTGGCGAAGTCAATGCTCGGGGTAGTTCTTGTCTCGGTGTGTACTTCTTCAAGTTTTTCCGAGATTGGCTCCTCTTTCTTGTCTTCCAGGGCTGCCTTTTTGGAAATTTCAGCACATGTCTTCATCCTTGAATCGTGTTTCGGCCTTTTTGGAGTTTGATGTTTATGCAGGAATTTAACGTTAAATGCAAGACTTCTGGGTAAAGTTCATCAAGCACCTCGTGAGAAGACCATGAAGCCCGGTACAAGTCAAGCAATGAAGTGAACATGACTCCAAGAAGTCCAAGGACCAACCCGTGAAGACAGAAAACTCCGAGGACCTGAACAAAAAATGCTGAATCTTACGAGACAAGGAGCTCTATCCAAATCGCGGAGAAACTGACGTCAAGGGCCCACATGCAGAGGGGAGAACGTTCTAGAAGACACGGGAAACAACGTCCACGAAGCAGGCCGCAAGATGGGCCGAAATGGGCCCAGGTCGGCCGGCCAACCCATTTCGGGCACCATTCGCCGCCCCCTTTGACCTAGACGATCCTCAGACTATTTATAGTCCCCCTGCCAAGAGCCACACATCAACTCATTCGTCATTCGCTGCCGATGAGCAGAGAAGAGAGGGACACCATCCCAGAGAGGAGAGGGTCAGCTAGTTGTCTAGGGTTTCCCTAGCCGATGTGGGAACTTTGCAAGGAAGACCACGTCGGAGTTCCAGGAGCTAGGAGCAAGATCAAGGTAGGATTCCAGTGGTGATCTTGTCCATGTACCTTTGAGTATGTTGAATTATCAAGTTGCAATCCGATTTCTAGCGATCAAGTGCTTCTTCTACGACTTTGATTTCGATTGGCTTTTCTTACTTTAAGATCTATTCTCGAGATAGATCATAGAGGGTGTTCTTGTAGCCGTGGCGGCTAGAGGTGCATGCCTGACCTACCAAGAGATTTCAACTTGTCCATTGGACTCGCCCTAGGCTAACCCGCATGAATAGGAGTGCGTTGTGACAGAATGGTGGCTCCAAAAGGTGGGCGTCTTCGGAGTTGGAACGGAAGCCGCGATTTAAAGAAGCTTTTTATGAGATTGAATTTGGTTATTTCTTCTTTGCTTGGAACTTCAACAAGAATCTCTCTAGATTAGTTTTACCTATCCCTCTCTATCTCTTGCTACCTCCGGTGTTTATTAGATTAGATTCGTTTCTTTTGGTGTTCTTAGATTAGATGCAAAAGCACTCCCTTTGAAGATCTAAGTGTTCTCGGCTTTATTAGATTGATTCTTGCATCACACATTTGTTCCACGGATTCGATACCTTGGGTTCACACATGGGGGAAGAAGGGTCCCTTGACTACGACGGAGGATTTGTCCGCTTGCAATCCAAACGAAGTTTGATACGCATAGACACCGTCAACAAGCCCCTTTTTCTGGCACCGTTGCCGGGGAACAAGTGATCAAGATTTGATCTTTTATTGCTTTTTGTGAATTTTTTCAATTTTCTTTTGGTTTATCTTTTTGCATCTACTAACTTTTGATCATCCTCAAAATCAATCTAATCTAGTTTTTGACTAACCCTAGTTTTCTTAGATTTGTTTTTATTTTTGTTTTGTATATATTTTGTTTATTGCTAACCCTAACAGGAGATGGACGGCTACCTCTCCAACAAACCCGAAAATTTTGTGGATGATCCAGAAAAACTTTACAGGCTAAGGAGACGTGAAGCACAAGCTAAAAAGCTGGAATTTGCAGATCCAAAAGCGGAAGCCGAAGGATCGTCGGAGTCTCCACGGGAATCGCCACCTCCAAGCCCTAGGGAGAATCAACTTCCACCGCAACCGATGGGAGATCAACCGCAGTCGGAACGCAAGATCGGGGAGCTATGCACCCCGGACATCGTCGACCTACCAATCTTGAACCTCGCAGAGATCGGAAGGCCGTTCGAGATCAAGACCTCAACAATCCGCATGGTGCAACATTCACCCTTCACCGGTAAAGAAGATCCAAACCTTCACCTCCAAGCGTTCATTCAACTTTGTCAAACATTCAACATGAAAGGGGTGACTCAAAACCAAATCAGGGCAACCTCCAAGCGTTCATTCAACTTTGTCAAACATTCAACATGGAAGGGGTGACTCAGAACCAAATGAGGGCAAGGCTCTTTCTGTTCTCGCTACTCAGAAAGGCTTTGCAATGTTCTACTCTCAACCAGCGGAGACGGTGCAAAATTGGGATGCCTTGATGAGAGCCTTCATGAAGGAATACTACTCACTGGGTAAGACTCAAAGCTTGCGCAATAAGATTGCTACGTTTGCTCAATATCCTACGGAGACCATATCGGAAGCTTTCGAGCGCTTCAATGAGTAATTGAGTACACTCGGGCGGTTCCACATCATAAATTCCCGAAGGAAGATCTCGTTCAAAAGTTCTATCAAGGACTTACCATGGCGTCAAGGACAATCATCGATGCATCAGCGGGAGGATCCATCATCGAGCTTACGCCGACCCAAGCTTTCACTTTATTCAAGAAGGTCACTGACAATGACACATGGGCGTCATCCGAACGCTTACTTCCGGTTCAACCCACAGGGAACGTCAAAGGAGTCTTGCAAGTGGAGAAGAAAGAACTACTCGAAGGCAATATCGATTCGCTTATGCGGAGGTTGGAGAAGATGGAGATAGAAAAGAAAGAAGCTCAAGATTTAAAGGCTGCCGAAGCAAGATCCACGTGTGAAGAGTGCGGAGAATATGGCCACGTCCAAAAAGACTGCCCGGAGGAAGCCAAGATGCTCGACTACATGAGGAAGGGAGATTTGCCGAACTTCCGCTACTGGCAAGGTAGACCTCAATTTAATGCAAGTTCGTCCATTCTGAATTCGGTTCCTCTTCGTATGCAATTGAAGGACTTCATGGACGAGCAAGCTAAGATCAACAATGACACCGTTACCAAGTTCAAAGCCATAGACAAGGTGTTGGAGAACATCGATAGCAAGGTGACGGAGGTCGGAAGTTCCAACCACCAAGTGCTCAACATGATGAAGATGCTCGAGACACAAGTGGGGCAACTTGCCGGGCGGCTATCCGCTAATGAAGGGAAGCTTCCAGGACAACCTCAAGGTCCCGAGGCGGCTAAGGCCATTCAAACTTGTTCGGGGAAAGGGATCGAAGATCCGGAACATCCTGCGGGAGCTAGAAAGCCTAAACCATCTACTGAGGTGGAGGAATTTGCCAAGGAGAAGGTTACCGGAATCATCACCGAAGAGCCCGAGTTTGAGATGCCGGGAGAAGACACGAAGATACCACAACTCAAGCCACGCTACTTCCAAGGTAAACTTGATAATCATTATGAGAAGTTTGTGGAAGTTGTGCTTAGGTTGAGCATCAACATGCTGCTATTGGACGCCCTTCAAGTTCCTACATATTCTCGCTACTTCAAAGATATACTTGCAAACAAGTATGAGATAGCAACACTCGGGGTGGATCATGTCAAGATGTCCTAGCAATGTAGCGCCGCTATTGCAAACGGACTAGAGAAGCAAGGAGACCTCGGATGCCCGACGATTCCGTGTTCCGTTGGTTCATTCAAGTTTGAGAAAGCATTATGCAACCTTGGAGCAAGTGTGAGCGTCATGCCAAGAGATGTGTTCGAGAAGCTACTCCTACCGGAGCTAGAGCCTACGGCCATGTGCTTGGAGTTGGGTGACAACTCCATTCGCTATCCTTTGGGCATCGCCGCGGATGTGCCTGTGAAGGTCGGACACCGCTTCATCCACGTCGACTTCGTGGTGCTCGAGATGGGAGAGAGGGAGAAGCCGCCACTCATCCTTGGAAGGCCCTTCCTTAAGACCGTGGGAGCTACCATTGACGTCGGGAAGGGGGAGATCAAGTTCGACATCAACGGCGAGAGGAGTTCCTTCAATTTTCGACCACGCTTCGAGGTATGCAATATGATCAAAGTTAAATATATTCCACCTCATCGTCGCGTTAGTAAGGAAGAGCCAAGGAAGAAGGAAGCGAAGGAAATCAAGGAAGTTGTCGCTTCCATCAAGATCAAGGAACATAAGCCGCCTGTGAAGACCAAAAAGATGACTAAGTCGGAGAATAAGCCTACGCCAAAGATGGTGCGGAAGTGGGTACCCAAGATTGCAACGCCCGCAAAGAGCGTTGATCCGAAGTAAACAAGTGAAGAAGTCTAGCCATGGACTATAAACGAAGCGCTCGGCGGGAGGCAACCCGTTTCGTCGAGTCAAGAATAAGCTACCGGCAGGACAACCCGATCAAGATTTTTCGAGTTTTCAAGTAAGTTAGTTTTAAAATTTGCTACACAGGACATTCATAGACTTTTAAGTGGTTGGATAATGTTTAGAGTTATAAATCTTGTTTGGATATTTTATTTGGATCATAAACCCTTTACATGAGCCATCCTATGTGTTATTTGCTTATTTTTGAGAAACCAAAACCAAAAAAATTCAGAACCTACCTCAACCTTTCATCCTCTTCATGATGTTATGGTTGACTTGTTTTACATGCTAAAAACACATGAGTAGAGCCACGCTATATTCCTAGATAATATTTAAATTTCAGCGCATGGTAGGACTCGCGTGAACCTAGAAACTTAACTTTTGGTTTGTTCAAAATTCGTATGCTTGGTTTCTCTAGAGTTAGAATTTTTCTAAGCCTCATTTAATTTTATTTCATTCAAAATCTCTCTCACCCTTAACCAAAATTAGAACCTAAACCTATGCCCCCACGATCAAGCCGGGAAAAGCTTGCTCTCAATTAATGGAAGCAAACAATACCGGTGCGACCAAAATAAAAGTAGTCGGAAAACATTTTTTCGACTTACATTTGTTTTTTATGCTTAAAAACTCCTCTAATTATATTTGAACTCATTGCAAGCTCTGAGTTTAATTTTATTTTTCGAAATTAGAGGAGCGCTTAGCATTAAAACATGATTAGAGGGAGGTAATTGGGTTTACTTAACCACACATGCACCATGATGCATCACGGGATGCCCCTCCAACAATTATCATCAAAGGACATGCAAAGGACAAGCATGGGGGGGGCGCCAAAGCTTTGTTTTGCAGGAATCTCATGGAAGCATGTGAGGCAAGGGAGCATGGAAGTGACTCAAAGCAAAACAATCAAGTGGAAGGATCAATCATGCAAGCAAAGGAGTGGACGAGAGCATTTGGGCGGTGCAACCCCGTGGAGCACGTGGTCACAAAGCAACAAGCAAGCATGGAGTGTACTGGAGAAAATTGGAGCCAAGTGGAGCAGCAAGGACCCCAGGCCAGTCAGCCCAGGCCAGCCGGCCTCACCTCTTTTTAAGCCCCCTGGTGCCCGTCTTCCTCAGGTAAGTCACTCGCCCAGTTCTTTGTTCGTGTTCCTGAGCTCTAAGTCCAGAACCTCCAGAGACATAGCTTCCCACTTCGAGTTTTGTTTCATCCATCAAAATCCATCCTAAGTCAACTTGAACTCCATACTCCAAATAAATTTTTGTGTGCCTTGCTACCGGTTCAAAACCCCGGGTATATTTGTGAGGAAGAATGCAGTAACCATGTGGAAGAAAACTACAAGCCTCTTCACCAAGAAGAAGGGATCATCATCGTCCAAGCCATCATCAACAAGCTCTTTGAGGAGGCACTCGGTCTCCGAGTCTCCTCGGAGTATGGAGGAAGACACAGCACTGCCGAGGAGGAACGACACCTTGTTCCTCGGTGGCATGAGGGCCACACGAAGCTCGTCTATGCGGTTCACCGAACCACAAGGACGCACGGAGGAGCCGCCCGTCCGACCTCGTCGCTCGACACGATCATCTGCTCCACCTCCATACGCTCCACGATATTCCAAGTATGGGTTTATTATCAAGACGGAGGAGGAGGAGGAGGAGAAGCTCACTAGCCTTGAGAAGAGGCTTGTGGCGAACGTCGACCTCGACGACCCAGCTCTCCAAGTGTTGGGCTTTCACACGGATATTTATTACTTGTTGGGACACCTAGGTTGGGTGCAATTTTCCAACGGAGTGTCGGCAAACACCCACAAGGAATTCACCTTGGAAATTCTCATGACCATGGCGCCTATACTTGATGAAGGAGTGCCGAGTCTCTCATTTCGTTTAGAGGGAGATGAACAAGTGGTTCCCTATGAGTACATTAGGGAGTTGCTTGGTTTTCAAAAGGGAGCCCCGGAGCAAGTAGATGTGCATGGAGGCACATTGGAAAGTTTTTGGAGAATGATCGCGGGAGAAGCTAATCGGCAAAGAAATAGTATCTGGAACCCCATAATCCAGGTGTTTCACTCATGGATGTGCAAGAGGATTTTGGGGAGAATGAAAGAGACCAAGATAACCGACATGGAGTTGAATTGGCTTTACTCAGCTTTGATTGCTAGGCAGCCAATCGACCCCACTCACCTTATCAACAATCGGTGGTGTTGCGAAGCAACATCGGGATCCGGAGATATCGGTTTGGGGTGCTACCTCTCCATGTTGGCTATCTCATTGAGACCGGGAATTCCAAGAAACCCGTAGCATCTCCTAGTCGGGACTTCCCTAGGATTTGATTATTTGAAGCAAGGTAAATATATAAGTGGAGATGAGAGAGGAGGCTTCAAATTGGCCAAGGTGAATTTGCCCCTACCGGATGCAAGACTAAGACTTTTTCTTGAGGGGAAAGAAGATTGGTTAGAGAAAGGACTTCTTGTGCCGGCGAAGAAAAACAAGAGAGGAAGGATTATAGAAGAAGGTTCTTCCGCAGCCCAAGAAGAAGAAGGTGCGCCACAAAATTATGTGCCACCGTATGGAGGAATTCCGGTGCCGCCAAGATATTACGGAGGTGTACCAATGCAAGCATGGGGGAGTGGTGCAGCCATGCCCCCACCAAATTTTGTGGTACCCAATGTAGCCTTTGCGAAACAATATGCACACCTCCCTCAACCACAACAAAGTGTGGCCATCATTGGAGGATATGCTGCAAGAAACATGCAAAATATTGCAGCCATCCAAACCAATGCAAACCAAATGGGTGAAGGCAATGCAAACATCGCCTTTGAGCTTGGACGCCTTCACCTAGCACCGCCGGAGCAATTCATAGGAGGAGCGGTGCAATCCTATTATGAGCAAGGGTACTGTAAGTGCAATCAAGCCCTTTGAGGGTTTTGGTGATGTTGACCACACAATTAAAGAGCTAATGAGCCTTTGAGTTTATTGTGCAGTACAAGAATGTTTTACAGGTGCAAAAGAAAGAAAGGAGACCCCTCAATTACATGAAGAAGGATACCTATGCTCTTTGGAGAAGTTTATTTATTTTATATTTTTAATTTGAGTATAGGACAATCCGTACTATCAAGAGGGATACTAATGGTGAGTTAGGGTGGTTTCAAGTGCTCATAGAACATCTATCCTAATCCTAACCCATTCCTTGAGGAGAGAGACCTGCTGCTGTTTTGCCCCTGTTGTTTCCTAGTTCGGAGGTTCCGAGTTTATTCTTGGAGGTTCCGACCGTGCCGGCTTCAGTCTGCAGAGGTTTCAGAGTTCGGAAGTTCCGAGGTTTTTCTCAGAGGTTCCGGACTTTGAATTTTTGACCGTTACAGTTCTGGATCTGGGGGTATTTATACCCCTTGGTCCCCCAACGGTCACCTTTTCTTCTCCCCCGAACTGAAAACTGTTCAAGCTTCATTCTCTCACCTTGCATTGACTCCAAACCTACTCTCTTCCAAATCTTTGCCTTAGCATTGATTGAGAGTGGAAACTTGAAGTGAGATTGTGAGTAAAACCTTCCTTCCTAGTTCTTGAGCACTTGGAGAAGTCCTAGCAAGCTTGGTGGATCTATTACTCTTGGAGCCTTGCTCCTAGACGGATAGAGGTTCTTGGAAGCTCTCCAACCCAATTTGTGGAAGCTCCAAGGTGTTTGTATTACCCTTTGTGAATCTAGTGGAAAGTCTCCACCTATTACCCAAAGTGATAGGTGTGAGAGAGGAGTTGACCTTTGTGGTCCTTAGCCTTTGTGGCTTCCTCAACAACGTGGACGTAGGCAAGCCTTTGTGGCGAGCTGAACCACGGGATAAATCCTTGTCTCGTGCGTGCTGTGATTTATATTCTTGCTTGTCCATGTTCATGCTTGTTCTTGACTAGATCTATTAGGGTTTGTCTTCGATCTACTTTGTGGTAGCTTCCTAGCTTGTTCTTTGCTAAGAAATCTTCTTGCTAGGTCCCAAGTACCTCCTAGATTTTGGGTAGATCTGTTTTTCTTCAAGTAATCCGCAGCTTGTTTTATATTAGCTCTGTTCTGACAGTTCTCGGAAGTTCTGAGTTTATTCTCGGAGGCTGCCTCGTTCGGAGGTTCCGAGAATAATCTCGGAAGTTCCGGACCCTGACAGTTTTTCTGCAAGAAAAGTTTAAATTTGTGTGCAGGCCTATTCACCCCCCCTCTAGGCCATATTGCCTCGATCCTTTCAGGTACAACAATCAAGATTATCAATATCAACCACCGGCGGAAGATTAGAGAGAGGTGGAGCTTTTGTTTAATTTTTCCTTTTCCCTTTTCTTTAATCTTCAGCTTGTATGCGCCTATGTATGCGTAGTGTTTTCAGTTTTTATTTTATTTTCAGCATGTGTGTTAGTTTTTATTTTCATCATGAATAAAATCACCACCTTGTTTTTCCCTTTGGCAAAGATAAAAAGTTTGTGCCATGTTGATATATGATGATAGTTGTCACTTTGTTTATCTTTGTACTTGTTTTATGCATGATTAAGCTAATGCTCTCTTAAAATACAAATCTGAAATTAATCTAAATGCTAGCTTAATCTTTTGCGGAGGTTATGATAAATATAAAGACCCATAGTCTTTTATATGCTCTCAAGTTTCAGATGGGTTAAAGATGATTTATTTCTGTTCTTTAAAGTAATGCTAACCTTGTCATTAATACCACTTGCATGTTGCTCTACCTATCCAGAGCCATATATATATTTGAGTGCAAAAACTTAGTATACAAGGTTTATTTTTGGGTGAGTTAATTTAGGGCTTGATTTCTCTGGCTCGAGACTAAGAAGCTGGTCATTCCATTTTTGCGTACCTATCTTATTGCTAGTCTTTCTATCCGTGCATTGTGTATCCCCACATCGGAGATTTCACAAACCTCGCCGGATATCCACCCTTAAAACCAAAAATATCATCTTTTGTGTTTACATCCTTGACCACAACCTATCATTTGAGTATGGATCGTGAACTCGAGGAAGATCGCAAGATGGTGCCAAGATTGAAGATGTCAAAGTATCTCTCCAAAGGAAAAATATTTCTAGTATCTACCTTATCTCTATCACCTCTTTGCCCGAGGACGAGCAAACGTCTAAGCATGGGGGCGGAGGTAGGTACAATGCAATTTAGAGTTCAAGGGGAGTAAAATAAAAAATGTGTGTATAGAAAAAAAGAGAAAAAAAGAAAAAAAGAAAAAAGATAAGAAAAAAATATGTATGAGAAAAAATATGAGTATGTATAAAAATATATATATAATAAAGTGAACTCCCCGGGTTCTCTAAGTGCATTAGGAATTTCAAAAGTTTCAAGATTAAAGATCCAAACTCATCTTTCCAACCATGTGCAATCCGATAACGAGGACTTCCTTTGTGCCTCGGGATCACTCTTTGCCATTTGCACATGTCCACCTATCTCAAAGTGTGTGTAATCTTCTCTCCCCCTCCTTGATATAACATTATTTTCGAATGACCTTTTTGACGAGTCTCGGTAAGACCATGAGAAGCTTGTCTTGTTTTGATAACATCTCATTTATAATATCTTGGTAGGACTAAACTTTCCCAAAAAAGCTCCATATAAAGTCTACCACATGTATATGCTGTGTTGCACGGATACTCCTAGAGGGTGGCGTATCCGTATCCGATACGTATCGGATACCGATACGCCTCGGATACGCCTTGGATACTTTTCCAGCCGTATCCCAAAAAGCTGGATACGTATTGACTTGGATACACGTATCCGATACATTTAGTCAGCCCAATTGGTTCGTACCAGCTACACTATGCCCCTCCTACGTGACCTAGCAGCAGCCACGACACTGATTTTCTCTTCAAAACAAGCAAGGTTTTTCGTGGACAGCTATTCATTGCCATGTTTTGCACCTTCTGCTCTAGTGCTCTACACTGAAGCTCCATTTTCTTCTTTCTTTTGATGTTTTGGGTAGTATGAGATGGCACCGGTACAACTAATGAGTAGCAAATGAAGAAGAATCTCTTATGAAATAATATTCTACTTTTAGAGAAGGCTAGTTCTAAAGGTAATGTTGTGTGGCGATACAAGTATTGCACGTTAGAGTATAAGGAAAGTTACTCGAGAGTAAAATCTCTCTTGCTTCAGATATATATGTGATATTATATTTAATTATTAATTATCCTAACCGTATCCCTGTATCAGTGTTTTTTTGAAAAGTGTGTATCCGTGTATCAGATACATATCGTATCTGATACCCGTACCGGTATCCATGTAACATAGTGTATATGTGTTTTGAGAGGGAAAGGAGTAGAATAAATAGGCTTGAGAGACAAGATGAGATGAGAGTTCATGAGCAAGATGCAAGGTGGTTTAAATTTTTGAACATGGTTTAGCTCTTTTTCATCTCATTCTTTATTTTCAAACGTTCTGAGATCCATTTGAATTTTGGGAGCATGTTTAATAATTGTGGGAAGAGCTTAATTATTATCCACCCTCCGTAGGGATGAAGGCTAGTACATTATGGAACTCTAACGAACTAAACTTTTGAGAGCATTATGTTTTCTCGTGTATGATCAAGTGTAGGGTTTGAGCAATGAAGGGCAACGCTGATATCCATCGAAGGCTTACTCAAGGACGAGCAAGGTTTAAGCATGGCGGAGATGTTGACGGTGAATTTCCGTCAACCTAGCCATGAGTTTACCTTCGGTGTTAGCATCAATTTTATATCTTATCCATTGGTACTAACCCCCTTGGCATAACAAGTTCGTTCGTGCATGTCGGTTTTGGAGTTTGATGTTTATGTAGGAATTTAACGTTAAATGCAAGACTTCCGGGTAAAGTTCATCAAGCACCTCGTGAGAAGACCATGAAGCCTGGTACAAGTCAAGCAATGAAGTGAACATGACTCCAAGAAGCCCAAGGACCAACCCGTGAAGACAGAAAACTCCGAGGACCTGAACAGAAAATGCTGAATCTTGCGAGACAAGGAGCTCTATCCAAATTGCAGAGAAACTGACGTCAAGGGCCCACATGCAGAAGGGAGAACGTTCTAGAAGACACGGGAAGCAACGTCCACAAAGCAGGCTGCGAGATGGGCCGAAATGGGCCCAGGCCGGCCGGCCCAGCCCATTTCGGGCACCATTCGCCGCCCCCTTTGACCTAGACGATCCTCGGACTATTTATAGTCCCCCTGCCAAGAGCCACGCATCAACTCATTCGTCATTCACCGCCGAGGAGCAGAGAAGAGAGGGACACCATCCCGGAGAGGAGAGGGTCGAGCTAGTTGTCTAGGGTTTCCCTAGCTGACGTGGGAACCTTGCAAGGAAGACCACGTCGGAGTTCCAAGAGCTAGGAGCAAGATCAAGGTAGGATCCCGGTGGTGATCTTGTCCATGTACCTTTGGGTATGTTGAATTATCAAGGTGCAATCCGATTTCTAGCGATCAAGTGCTTCTTCTACGACTTTGATTTCGATTGGCTTTTCTTGCTTTAAGATCTATTCTCGAGATAGATCATAGAGGGTTTTCTTGTAGCCGTGGTGGCTAGAGGTGCATGCCTGACCTACCAAGAGATTTCAACTTGTCCATTGGACTCGCCCTAGGCTAACCCGCACGAATAGGAGTGCGTTGTGACAGAATGGTGGCTCCAAAAGGTGGGCATCTTCGAAGTTGGAACGTAAGCCGCGATTTAAAGAAGCTTTTTATGAGATTGAATTTGGTTATTTCTTCTTTGCTTGGAACTTCAACAAGAGCTTGATCCAATCTCTCTAGATTGGTTTTACCTATCCCTCTCTATCTCTTGCTACCTCCGGTGTTTATTAGATTAGATTCGTTTCTTTTGGTGTTCTTAGATTAGATGCAAAAGCACTCCCTTTGAAGATCTAAGTGTTCTCGGCTTTATTAGATTGATTCTTGCATCACACATTTGTTCCACGGATTCGATACCTTGGGTTCACACTTGGGGGAAGAAGGGTCCCTTGACTACGACGGAGGATTTGTCTGCTTGCAATCCAAACGAAGTTTGATACGCATATACACCGTCAACAGTATGAAAAGTACGTCATCGGAGAAGCTGAGTCTTGGTCCTTGTTCAATCAACTCGTTAAATCAATTCCACGCTTGATCTATCCTTCCTCTTCTCCTTGCGTGAAGGTGATCACTTGCCTCCTTAGATGTTGAACCTTGCTTATTGGAAAAAACTTCTCGCAAAGTTTCTTCGTCAACTTGTTCCAATTTCCTTCAACTTCGAAGGAAGCAAACGAGTACCATGTCTTTGCTTCGTCGGCAAGTGGGCAGGGGAAGAGGTTCCACTTGAACCATTCATCGGGAACTCCTTCTTGAGGCACCGTGTTGCATAGCGTCGTGAAATACTTTATGTGTCTATACGGGTTCTCCGTCTCCATCCCTCTAAATGGGGTTGTCGCCGCCATCTTGATGATCCTAGCTTTGATTTCATACTTGGTCGCTTCGAGCTTCGAATCTGACTCTTGCACTTTGATATCTTCACATCGAGGGCTAGCGTAATCACGTAGCGATTTCTCCGGTTCTTCCATAGGGTGGTTGGCGAACGCCATCTAGACAACAAAATAGAAAAACAAAAACAAAACAAAGTGGTTTTCTAGGTAATGGGGGTTAGGTGTTAGCAATAAACAAAAATAAATGCAAAATCGAACGATGTAAACTGGCTTGCTCCCCGGCAACGGCACCAGAAAAAGGGGCTTGTTGACGGATAAAACTCGTATCCACCTACGATCCGCAAGCGTATGGACCTACACCTTTTTCACCACGGGGATTCCCTAGGTTCTTGTCAATCCACGGAGCAAGGGGATTACAAGTGTTTGATCTAGCTCTACCCTAGTTAACTAACCAAACCCTAAACTAAGACTAATCTAAAGACTACTACTCTACACTAGAGAGGGTTGTGAGACTCACAAGATATAAAGACACTTGCCCATAGGGTCTACGATACTTGAACATGCAACCGCTAAGAGATACAAAACCGATCTAATCTACCGGGGGTTGTGACCACGGTTTCGCCTTTTCCCTCCCCTCGTACTGTCACTACGCGGAGGTATTCGTGACTAGACCTATGATCACGGCGTATTGAAGGTTTCTAGGGGAGAAGTGAGATCTATACTCCCGAAAAGCATGGTAGCCAACCTTAAACATGAAAGCACTTCAACACTAGTTTGATAGATAGAAACCATAAAAGCAGCAATTACATCTCAAGAACGTTTACAACCCCATGGACAAATGAGAAGTTTTACCCCATCAAGGCGCTAAGCATGGCGCTGTTGATCATGGTGGCACTTCTGACGGTGTCTTCCTTCTCCTCCGGGGGTGTCGTGGCAGGGCCTCGACGTCCTCCTCCACTTGTGGTTGCCTCCTTGGACTCGAGCGATCCTTCTCGCGAATGATCTCTCTCCTCTCCTTCCTCTCTAGCTTGTGGACGAGCTCTCGGGCGAATGGCTCTCTCTCTACGAATGGCGACGCCCACACGTACTTAGGGTTGCATCATCTTCACGCTCAAGAAATGGGGGTCGAACCGACCCGGAAATGGGCCAGGCCGGCCGGCCTGGGCCAACCGGCCTAGGTCCATCTCGGCCCGGTTCGGTCGCCCCTTCGCCCACGTGGGTCCTCTTGCCATTTTGCACTTTGCCCCCTTCAATTGCGTCATTTTGGCGATGTCATCCTCGCGTCCAAGATAGAGGGTCTTCTCGCACGAAGTCCGGTCTTTTACGCTTCAATCCTCGGGGATGTTCCTTTGTAACACTTCGGTTCTTGTCACCTTTAGGAGTGATTTCATCATGCACTTGAACACGAACGGGACTCCTCATTTGCTCCTTTGAACTTGTTGTGACTCCGTCCTTTTAATCCATGTTTTCCTGCAAAAACACAACACTTCCAAATGCACATACGAAGATGAACTTGTTATATCATTAGTGTGCCTAGTGGCGGGTTAGTTCCATAATCAAGCTCAAACCGAAGTGTAATGAACATGTTTGGTGTACCAAAATACACCGTCAACACATGCGGCCTCCCGCTGTGTGATTCGCCAGCAAGGGGACGTGGATCGACGGTCAGCTGCCTGCCGGAGTCGTGCCTGCCGCCGTCCATGGGAACCTGGGGGCGCTGCCGGCGCCGCCAGCCATGGCTGCCTCGCCGGTCTTGGAGGAGGTCCGCCGACCATGGGTTCGTGCGGGAACGAAAAGGAGGGGAAAAGAACGAAGCATTTTTCTCTGTAACGAGTGGCAGTGCGGGTAATTTTTCTTCCCCAAAGTCGGTAAAAGCATGCATCCGGGCGGCTTTTGCAATTGCACTAGGGGAAAATATCTTTGGGCTGTAGCTTTTCCCACAGCTGCGAGCCTTTGGTTGGGCTTCCGGCTTTTGGAGAAAGCCACAGCCGCAGGAAGCCAAACCAAAGGCACCCTAAATAAATCTATTAATAATACATCATTTTCTGACCACTTATATATTTAATTGTTTGGTGTAATATATTAACATATTTGCACATTATAGATGGATATGGTTAAGGACACACTCATTCGTCTTTTGGCGATTCAAGAAGGTCTCATGGGCTTTCTCTTAGAAGAGGTGGTTAATCTAGCAGTAAAACATTATTATGATGGATCTCAAATTTAGAATTTGCATGATTAGCACCTCCACCGGGAGTAGAGACTAGAAATTTGAAGTGAACGATATTTTGATGTATATATACTATTTATTTTGATGTATAAAATTGTGTGTATATATATTTATAAGTGTATATACGTAGAGATATATCTAAGTACGTATAGTAAATATGTATACATATATAGATACTTAGTGCAAATACGTATACGCACATTATACATGATACAACAATTAGAATATCCATGTATAACAATAATGAGAATAACTCAAATTGAAAAAAAAAAGAGACGGGGACCCTTTAGTCCAGGTTCGTTTACCCGGGACTAAGGGGGTGTTGACGGTGAATTTTGGTGCTGCAAATATATTCGTTACACTTTAATTTGAGCTTGATTATGGAACTAACCCGCCACTAGGCACACTAATGATGTAATAAGTTCAACTTTGTATGTGCATTTGGAAGTGTTGTGTTTTGCAGGAAAACATGGACAAAAGGGACAGAGTCACAATGAGTTCAAAGAAGCAAATGAGGAGTTCCGCTTGTGTTCAAGTACAAGGCGAATTCACTCCTAAAGGTGGCAAGGACCAAGGTGCTACGATGGATCATCCCTGAGGACCAAGACGTAAAGACCGTACTTCATGCGAGAAGACCCCTTACACTGATCGCGGGGATGACGACGCCAAAATGACACAATGAAAGGGGATTAAATCCAAAATGACGAGAGGACCCACACAGAGGAAGGGGCGACCGAACCAGGCCGAAGTGGGCTCAGGCCGGCCGGCCTACCCCATTCCTGCGTCGGTTCGGCCCCCGTTTCTTGAGCGTGAAGATGCTTCAATCCTAAGTTGCTACCGGCACCGCCATTCGGGATGGACAGAGTTATATACCCCAGAGGTCGTCCACAAGGCAGAGGGGTTGGATCGGGATAGAATTGAAGAGATCATTCGCGAGAAGGATTCATCTAGTCCAAGGAGGCGACCACGAGCGGAGGAGGACGTCGAGGCCCTGCCACGGCACCCCGGAGTTGAAGGAAGACATCATCAGAAGCGTCACCATGATCAACAGCGCCAGGCTTATTAGCGCCTTGATGGGGTAAACTTCTCATTTGTCCATGGGGTTGTAAAGGATCTTGTTATATAATCACCAACTCTTTCATGGTTTCAATCTATCGATTTCATGTTGATGATGCTTTAAAGTTTAAGGCTAGCTACCATGCTTTTTGGGTGTATAGATCTCACTGCTCTGGTAGACCCCTTCAACATACCGTGATCATCCATAGGTTTAGCCATGATTACCTTCACATAGTCGGGAAGGGAAAGGGCGAAATCGTGGTCACACCCACCAATAGATTAGATTGGTTTTGTATTTCTTGGCGGTTGCATGATCAAGTATCCATAGACCCTATGGGCAAGTGTCCTTCATATCTTATGCACCTCACACCCCTCATTAGTGTAGATTAGTTTGCTTTTAGTTTAATCTCTAGTTTAAAGGTTTGCTTAGTTAACTAGATTAGTGCTAGATCAAACGTTAATAATCCTCTTGCTCCGCGGATTGACAAGAACCTAGGGAATCCCCGTGGTGAAAAAAGGCTATAAGTGATCCGTACGCTTGTGGATCGAAGGTCGTCGAGTGTTGTAAAAAAATGCGTCACGCATGATGTAGTGTGTTGGTCAGGGCGCGATAGTGAGCGCTTCACAAAAACCGATTGAGGGAAAGGGCAGGTCGGTTTTATCCCAACTCAATTAGGAGGTCTGAAATTGGACTTTTTGAGCACCTCTCGAGGTATTAAAAAACATGAATATGACCTCGAGCTCCACATTTTTTCTTGACTTGGAGTTGTTTTCAAGGAAAAGAGTTGGGGAGTCTCCTACCCCAATTTTTGTCGAGCTAGAGTTGTTGGAGCTAGACGTGTTTGACTATGAGTTTTTTGTTTTTGAGTTCATGTAGTGAAGTACTCCCAAACCAACCCTTAGTCTATTTTACTTGATTTTCTCCCGCAAGCCTTGGCTAGTGAGGTGAGAAGGTTGCTTTGTATACGTTGGAATGTTTTTACTTCTTTTAATACAATGATACACAAACCAGCAGACGAAAAAAAAAGCTTTTAGGTGGTATTATTTCGGCTAGTAGATTGAATTGTAGTTGATTCTTCATCGATGATGTTTATGCTTGAAGGATGCTTAGAGTAACTCCAAGAGTTTGCTTAAAGAAATTCTTTTCTCAAACTAGGTATTAAGGCTTAGGGGCTCCTTCAATTTTTCCCAAAAACATATCAACCCACACAAGATTGCTAATAATTAGTCCTCAACCCACATCATCATAACTTGGCTCGTTAATTAGTTGGACCTCATCGGACGGGGACGTGCCCTCATACATGACCTCTAGGTAGAGGTAGTCCTCCTCCTCTGCGCCGTGTCGGTGCCTGCGCTCGCTGCCGCCGGTGGGCGGACAACGAGCACCCACATGTTGAACCTCGCACCGCCCACTTGGGACTTGGGAGGGGTCGCATGATGATTCGGCAGCCGGCTCCGTCTGTCCTTGGGTCCGTGCCAATCAATTATTGTTTGACGCAGTGGCGGAGCTGCAACCCAGGCCACCCCCGCTATGACCCTACTCGTGGCCCAGGAAAGTCCACTATCCACTTTAATTTTTGGCTAAAAACAAATCTTCAAGACCCAAATTTTATCATACTAGGCAGGCCCTAGTCTGGGCTGAAAGTTGGCTCCGCCACTGGTTTGACGGGAATGTGGAAAGTGGAAAGTGGAAAGGATGACGTGAGAGATATGGTTTTGAGTATATATAGGGAAATTTTTGGAGTTGCTCTTAGTTATTTGCTAACAAAGATAGTTTGTTCCTCGTTATACAAGTTGACCGATGTGTTCCTGCTTAAAGGATAGGTCCACTGTCACCGTTGAACTGTCTTCTTAAATGGTTATAGTTGAAATTCGTGAGACCAAGCAATTGTACTCACCCCCTCTTGAATTTTCTGAACTTCTCCCACTCTTTTTTTCGAGGTCACTTTTTTTTGGCACGTCCGCACGATTAGAGATGGCAACGGGCACAAATCCGCTGGGTTTTACCATCCCAAACCCATGCCCGCAAATACAAAACCTACCCATTAAAAAAACCATGATCCGTGACGGGTTTAGTTTTGTGCCCAAACCCATGCCCATCGGTTATCAAATCGAACAACAAAATTAGCTTATACGTGTAAATATATATTCACAATTTAACAAGAAAAAAAACATATACATGTATATCTTCACAATTTAAAACATATGCATGCAATATTGATGTAAGTTAACGGAAGTATAATATTAGCTATCCAATCATAACACCACATGTTAAAAAAGCACTTCATATGAGTGACATAAATAATAGTATAAATCGTTTAACAATTATAAACTCATGATAAGAAATAGTACATGCATATAAGAGTTGGGGTTTAGCCATTAAAATTGAGGTGTGAGCTAAGGGCCGTTTAGTTGGTGGAAAGTTTGGTGAAAGTGATAAAAATTTTGCATTGGAAAACGTGTTCTGTGAGAGGTGGCACGGTCTGCGATGCGAAAATTTTGGGGACTTTTGGGGAACTAAACAGGGCCTAAGAATGTTGGTTTATTTGGAATCGTTTATTTGGTGATATATAGTCGAGTCTAAAAAAACCCATGGGTTCACTGGTTCGGGTTTCATTTTCCCACAACCCGCTGGGTCTCTCTTTTTGCCTATTAATAAACTCACGGGTATAAAAATTGACCCACGCCCGTGCCCTGACGAAGTAAAAATCGGGTACCCATTGCCATATCTAATTCTCGAAATAAAAAAAAGCAACACGGGCCTCTGATCGAAATTCGGTTCCGAGCCCATTCGCCACAGCCCAGGTAAGGGCCGCATAAACCCCCCCGCGAAAAAAAAAAGCCCGCGTAACGGTCTTCTTCCTCCTCCAGCGCCAACAACTAACTGTCCATCCGCCACCGCCTCCCTCAAAACCCTAGCCCACAAATAAAACTGCTCTTAAACCCGCGAGCCCATATGTTCCGCCTGCCCTCGTAGGTACCACCCCGCCCGCTAGAGCCGCCGCCCCCACCTCGCCGGCGGCCATGGCGACCCTGTCGCACGCGGCGGTGAAGTGTCTCAACACGTGCGCGTCCAGCCGCAAGCGCTTCTCGGTAGGCGTCTCCCCTCACCCCGAATCGATCTCGCGGACGGGTTCTACGGGTGCTGATGCGCTCCGTGTTCGCTTGTGCAGTTCAAGACCTTCTCGCAGCGGGTGGAGGAGATCGACATCGATGTGTTCCGCAGCCTCCACGCGGTGAAGGCCGAGCCCTCCAGCGGCTCGTCCTTCTTCCTCGACGCCCTCATGGAGTGGAGGGTATGCGATTTCTACTCCTCTTGCTTCACTTATTTCAATTTTTGCTATCCTTAATTTGGTTCTTAATCCTTCAGGAAGAGTTGAACTGCCCTAAGTCTTGTTTGCTGATGCTGTTCTGTGCGTTATATTGTGTAATCTAGACAGGGTTGCATCCAAGAAAATAGAAACAAATGCCTTTAAATTACACTCAGTGTGGTGTGGGGCCTTATTCCGTCTAATTTGCTTAAATTTCTGATTCAAGAATTAGCAGAGTTTTTTGTGATAGATAAACTTAGAATGTTGGGGGTCTACTTAGGAGTTTTTGATTTGCTAGATTCCTCATGCATAGGCATTGACAAAAATGATCTTACATGCTTTAATGCCCCAACTTCTTGCTTTGACCCACCATTTTTTTCACTTGAGCCTGTCAGTGTCAACAAGTAACGTTCACACATGTGCTTTAGTAACTATACCATGCAAAAGTACAATTTTCAACCACCCCCTGCTGCCAACTCTGCCCTCTCAAACAATTGATTGGCTCATCTTTTCTCGAGCCTGTGAGAGGTAGTATCTTTCTACACCATCATCCTCCATTGCCATGCTTAAGGTGCATCATGCCTCTGTGGTCACCATTCTGGCTAATAGCCAGCACCACGGTTGGCTAGATTTCGCCTGGCTTGTGTCTTGGTCCACCACTATGCATGACTTGGGTGAGTGCATCACTCTCGATCAAAATTCTACATTAACTGCTCCCTCCACTGTTCCCGCTTTGCAATACCTGCTACTAACAAATCGACTCAACCACGGCTTCGCTTCAGGCTCGCGCTTGGCATATCACAGTTCAATCAACCATCTAGGTCTACCATTCTGGTTGATGCATGGCATTGAGGTGCCAATATGTCAAGGGAAATGAACTCATTAATAGATTATGAATAGAGCTTATAGGATATATTTTTTTGAAAATTAATAAATTGAACTGGATATGTAAGTACACTTTTTTATAGGCATAAGGAGTCCGTTAGGAGTTATATCGGAAAGTAAACAGTTTTTTATTAGCTACCATTTTTAGAAGACGAAGAGCTAAAGTCAGATGCACTCCATTTTATAATAGATTTGTACAGCTTTTGCAATGTTGTTTCATAATAATATAAGGCAGTGCAACAGAAAGCAGGTTGAGTGAAAAGAATTCCTTGTTCTGCTGCCCTTTCAAATCCACACTCCTAGAATCAGATTTCATCTCCCTAGTCGTCATCAACCTATGAAGTCAGTGTAGGTTCTTTCCATGATCCTTTTTATTGCCATAGAGCAGATTGTAGATATACCACCCCTAGTCCATAGTTGATGCTAATATATCCATGAGCGGTGCGTTGTGAGGATTGACACTGTGCGAAGGGTATGATTGTTCAGGAGGTCAAACACACGCACCAGCACAGCTCTCTCGGTCTAGTGATGGAGCTGAGCTCATGGGCACTTTCAGCAGATGTGCGGTGTGGGCTGGCTGGGAGCATATCTGTAAAGGGGTTCTGAGTTGAATTGCTGCTAGTTTTCTGGCCCTGACAGATGCCATAGCTGGGCCTACTTTGGCTAGTGATAGAGGTTAAGCCTTGATATCAAGCACAACGTGGGGGCATGGCTTGTTCCCAAGAGTACATCTGGGAGGGTTTTTTTGTTATATCCAGGCCTTATGGAAATTAGTTATTTTTATTGCATGTGGATGGTTGTAGATAATTATTTTCACTGCCTTAATTTTGTTCCATTTCTCATGTTAATCCAGGAGCTTAATACTGCAGAGGATTTTATCTCATTTTATGAGGAGATGATACCATTGGTACAGACCCTACCTCAAATTGTATTGCACCGTGAAAAGCTCTTTTCTGCGCTTCTACGGAGAGTGAACATGAGTGCGAGATTGTCCCTGGAGCCAATACTCATGTAAGTGTATCATGGATTTATGCACTTATCGAATCTTTCTGGTACTTAAATGATATGCTGTCATTGCCTTTCCTTATCTGTTTGGGTTGGGTCACGTATGTGAATCATTCATGCTTGGTGAAGTTTGGGGTTTGTCTTCAATATCGTGTTCCACAATTTTGGAAAAGCTATCTGTATTCTGTATGTAAGATAATGAGAATTTTTTTTGAAAATGGAACAAAAGGTTTTCATGTTTCATATTTGACGATCTGCCAAAGCTACAGTAATTGTTATCTCTGTTGTACAGTAAATGGAACATGCATATGTAAAGCCTGTGATTGTACTTAATTGTAGATGTTTTTTTGGATCTGCATACAACTCATATGAGTTAAAGACAGTTAATTTTAAGCCACCTTCATACTAGCAATCACAAATTTTATTGCTTTCTACATTTCTTTTTTGGGTAAACTGGCACGCTTAGTTTGGCCTCAGTTTATTGATGACTATTTGGCTGCATACATGCATTATTTTCTTTGATATTCTATTAGTTAATGTAGATAGGAATAATTCCTTAGTATTCTTCCAACCCTAGATGGGTGGGTATATAGACAGTGATACATGGGCCTATATGGGCCATACACACACATACTCTAACACCCCCCCGCAGTCTGGACTACCGGCGCAGCGGTGTACGAGACTGGCCAATAAAGAAAGAAAGACACACATCCGCTGGTGCTGAACCGGGTTGGTGGAGAGGTACACGGCGCTGACGTTGTCGCAGTAGACAAGCGTGCTCTTGGCGAGTGGACTGTGAAGCTCAGCCAAGAGCTGCCGGAGCCAGGACGCCTCAGCCACTCCGTTAGCAACAGCCCGGTACTCCGCCTCGGCACTCGAGCGAGAGACAACCGGCTGTCGCTTCGACGACCAGGAGACCAGGTTGCCGCCCAGGAAGACAGCGTAGCCTGAGGTAGAACGGCGAGTGTCCGGACAACCCGCCCAGTCAGCATCAGTGTATACCACAAGCTCTGCAGGAGAAGACCGGTGAAGGACCAATCCGAAGCCAATCGTGCCCCGTATGTAGCGAAGAAGACGCTTCAGGGCAGCAAGATGAGACTCCCGAGGATCATGCATATGGAGGCAGATCTGCTGAACAGCGTAGGTAATGTCCGGCCTGGTGAAGGTGAGGTACTGTAAAGCTCCAGCAAGACTCCGATAGGCAGTCGAATCAGCAACCGGGTCACCCAGAGTAGCGGACAGCTTCGCCTGAGTGTCAACAGGAGTGGAGCAAGGCTTGCAGTCAGTCATCCCAGCACGCTCCAGGATATCAATGGCATACTGACGCTGGTGGAGCAGAAGACCATCCGGGCGGGGCTCAACTGTCACGCCCAAGAAGTGGTGGAGCTTGCCCAGATCCTTCATAGCAAACTCCTGCTGAAGAGAGGAGATAATCCGCTGGAGAAGCTGTGGGCTGGAGGCAGTCAGAACAATATCATCCACGTAGAGGAGGAGGTAGGCAATGCCATCAGCATGGTGATATATGAACAGTGAAGTGTCAGACTTGGCCTCAACAAAGCCCAGTGTCACCAGGAAAGCCGCGAACCGAGAGTACCATGCCCGAGGAGCCTGCTTCAGACCATGTAGAGACTTGTTCAGCCGGCAGACCAAATCCGGACGACTGGAGTCCCCAAAACCTGCTGGCGGACTGCAGTAGACTGTCTCTGTCAGGGTGCCATGGAGAAACGCATTCTTGACATCGAGCTGGTGCACCGGCCAAGAGCGAGAGAGAGCCAAAGAGAGGACAGTACGCACAGTAGCAGGCTTGACCACTGGACTGAAAGTCTCATCATAATCCACACCAGGGCGCTGAGAGAACCCCCGAAGAACCCAACGCGCCTTATAGCGCTCCAGAGTACCATCTGCCCGGCGCTTGATGGTCCAAATCCACTTGCCGGTCACCACATTGCAACCAGACGGACGTGGCACAAGATCCCAGGTCTGGTTGGCAAGAAGTGCTCCATGCTCCTCTTCCATCGCCCGACGCCAGTTCGGATCTGCCAGTGCCTGACGAACTGACGTCGGGATCGGAGAGATCCGCAGCTCTCCCTCGGTGGTGGAGAGAGCCACAGGCCGAAGAACCCCAGCCGCCTGCCGGGTCACCATGGGATGAGTGTGGCGAGGATCCCGATAGATGACCGGCGGGTGGTACACGGCCGGCTCCACTCGAGAACGACGTGGTGGAGGCGGCGGTGGCGGAGGAGGTGAGGACGGCGTCGAGGACGGCGGTGGAGGAGGCGAAGACGGCTCCGGAGACGGTGGTGGAGGGGGAGCCGTCGAGCGGCGCTCGTAGACATAGCGCACAGGGGGCGCGTAGTCCACGGGCACCGCGGGAACCGGAGCCGGAGGAGGAGGTAGCTGGGCACGGCGGCGGTACACCTGCACCGGCTCGGCGTAGCGGGCAGGCGTCGTCGAGGCCGCGCGTGGCGCGGGAGGAGGCACCGGAGGCGCCGGGGCCGCGCGTGGCGCGGCGGGAGGCTCCAAGGGCAACAAAGGCGCGGCGGGAGCCTCCGAAGGTGCCGGGGCCGCGCGTGGCGCGGCCAAGGGCACCAGTCCCGCGTCGGGTGCAACAAAGGGCACCGGAACAGCGGGTGGTCCACGAAGAGGCTCCGGCGCTGCGCGTGGCGCAGGTAAAGGCGCCGGAGCCTGTGGTGGATCAGAAGTACCTGCTGGAAAAGGAAAAACAGAAACAGGTGGCTGAACCACCGGGTCAGAAAACATAGACTCAATGTCAGGATCAGGGGACGGGGTGGTGGTGGAGGAGTAGGGGAAATCCGACTCGTCAAAGACAACATGTCGGGAAATAAGAACCCGACGAGTAGAGAGGTCAAAGCAACGGTACCCCTTATGGTCAGGGGAGTAACCAAGGAACACACACCGTGTCGAGCGAGGTGCGAGCTTGTGAGGAGCAGTGGCAGCAAGGTTCGGGTAGCAAGCGCACCCGAAGACACGGAGGTGGGCGTAAGTGGGTGGGGTACCGAAGAGAGCGTGGTGAGGAGTCGGAGAAGGTGAAGCTGTGGAAGGAAGACGGTTGAGAAGGTAGGTGGCAGTGTGAAGGCTCTCTGCCCAGAAGCGCGGGGGCAGGGAGGCCTGGAGGAGGAGGGTGCGCATCACATCGTTCGTGGTCCGAATCATGCGCTCGGCCTTGCCGTTCTGGGGAGAAGTGTACGGACAAGACATACGGAGCTGGACACCTCGGGAGAGGAAGAAGGCTCGAGAGGTGTTGTTATCGAACTCACGGCCGTTGTCACACTGGACGGCCTTGACGGTGAGGCCGAACTGAGTGGACACCCAGGCAAAGAAGTGAAGGAGGGTGGGGAAGGTGTCAGACTTGGCACGTAAAGGAAAAGTCCAGGAGTAGTGAGAAAAATCATCCACGATCACAAGATAGTACTTATAACCAGACATGCTGAGTACAGGAGATGTCCACAAATCACAGTGAATGAGATCAAAGGCATGCAAGACATGCGAAGAAGAAGAAGAAAAAGGAAGCCGAACATGGCGACCAAGCTGACATGCATGACAGAGGTGCTCAGCACTAGTCCTAGTACAAGAGACATCTGCACTACGACTAATCTGAGCCAAAACATCTCGGCCAGGATGACCAAGACGGCGATGCCAGGTGGTGGAAGACGGCGTCGCAGCAAGGGCGGCGGAGGTGGACGAAGAAGTCGAAGGAGAAGCAGCGGAGGCCGGAAGGCGGAGGGTGTAAAGGGGCCCGGAGCTATCACATCGGAGGAGTGGACGCCCGGTAGCCAAATCCTTCACAGAAAGACCAGAAGTGTCAAACTCAACTGAACAAGAGTTGTCAGAAGTAAATTGACGAATGGAAAGAAGATTGTGGACCATCTGAGGAGCCACAAGAACATCAGAGAGACGGAAAGGACCGGGAGCAGAACCCACGGAGGTGACAGGAAGACAGGAACCATCACCGACCATGATGGAGGAGGGACAAGAGGGGTGAGGAGGGCGGACAGAAGAAAGGATACCCGCATCAGGGGTGGTGTGGTAGGAGGCACCCGAGTCGGCGATCCACTCCGTGCTGACAGGCGGTGTCAGGCCCATGGTGCTGAAAGACTGCGCCAGAGCAGCCTGATCCCACCCCCCCCGGCCACACCGAGCTGGGCTGAGGAGGAGGTGGAGTCCAGGCCGGCCCGTAGGAGGGAGCACCCGTGACCATGGCAGCCGGCTGGTGTGGAGGACGAGGCCCCCCTCCCGGACCCTGGTAAGGCCACATGGAGATGCGTCCTGACCATGGGTTGATGGTCGGCCAGGGCGCACCTCCTGGAAGAGGAGCGAGAGCAGGGGTCGGAGCCTGGGTGGGCGTCCCACGACCCCCACGACCTCCACCGCCGCGTCCTCGGCGACCACGGCGCCCCCCACGGCCCCCCCCAACCCCCGCTCGGCCCGGGGGGAGGAGGTCCAAGGAGAGAGGCGGGCGGCGGTGCGGAGGACGGTGGCGGGGCGGCGACGAGAGCACGGGAGGTAGCGGAAGACGACGACGTGGTCGAGGAAGGCGTGTGGAGGCCCCGGGTGAGCTCCTCCAGGGTGAGGGCATCACGAAGCTGGAGGAAGGTCGGGGTCGGCTTCTGATGGGTGAACATCGTCCGGAGGGCCGCGTAGCTCTCGGGAAGGCCCCGGACGACGTTGAGCGCCAACACGTGCTCCGGGACCGGGTACCCAAGGTCCTGAAGCGCGTCGGCCGTGCTCTTCATCTTGCGGCAGAAGTCTCCCACGGACATGTCCCCCAGCTCGAGGGTGCGGAGCTCAGTGTCGAGCTGGAGGGCACACGTCTGGGCGTTCCCGAGAAACTGAGTCTCGAGAGCCAACCAGGCCGTGCGCGCGGTGCCGCCCGGCGTCCTCACGATGTCCTGCAGGTCGTGGGAGATGGTCCCAAAAACCCAGGACGTCGCAATGCTGTCGAGGCGCTGCCAGCCCAAGTCACGAGCCGAGGCCGGAGTGTCGGTGAGGACGTGGTCGTCGAGGGCGTAGCGGCGGAGCGCGAGAAGAATCTGGTCCCGCCACCGAGCGTAGGAGGTGGAGGTGGAGTCGAGGAGGACGGTGACCAGGTTCTTGATGTGCGGGACCCCAGCGGCCTGAAGGTGGAGGTAGGCGGTCATGGGGTCGACCTGGCCAAGCTGGGTCCCGGTACTCTGAGCGACGGGGGCGGTGGGCGACGCCTGGTGGAAGGAGGAACCGACGTGCTCCACCGCAGACGCGTGGAGGAAGTGCTCCGCCTCAGCCACCTGGCGAGCAAGAGCGTCGGCCGTGGCACGCTCGTGCTCCCAGGTGAGGGCGGCCAAGCGCGCACGCTCCTGAGCGGCGGCAGCCTTTGGTCTTGGCGCTCTCGAGAGCCGCAGCAAGGGTGCTGTCGGCGGCTGCGACGGAGGTGGGACGCGGCGATTGGGCCCGAAGGAAGGCCGTGGCGGAGAAGGGCGCGGCCGTCGGGGGCATGCCGAACCCACAGAGGAGACGGCGTCGATGGAGGGGTGGCCCGGGAGGAGGGGGTTGCCACCAGGAGCAGGAGCCGGGCCGCCTGCCATGGCGCCAGTAGAGGCAGAGGCCGTCGCCTCAGGACCCCCTGCAGCAGCAGAGCTGTCCGCGAGAGGAGGCAGGGGAGCAGCAGAACGGGAGGTGGCCGCCAAGATGCGAAGGGCGGAGGCCACCGCGTCGGGCCCGGCCGCGGCAATCGCCGCCGCTGTGGCCGGGGAGAGCCCCTGGGCGGCGGCCAGGGCGTCGAGGGCAGCCGCGGCCTGCCCAGCCGCGGCACCCGCGTCCACGCCCGGGTCGGGGAGGGAGCCCCGCGCGCCGGCAGGGTCGGGGAAGGAGGCGCGCGCGGCAACCTGCAGAGGCCCCGCGGCCGCGCCCGCACCCGCACCCAGCTGGGCGGCGCGCAGAGCGGCGGCGGCGGCGGCCGGGTCGAGGAAGGGCCCCCCCGAGTCGTCGCCGGCGAGGAGGGGGTCGGTGGCCGCCGGAATCGGAGAAGGAGGAGGCGGCGGCGCCTGGACGAGTGTCGGCGGCGCCTGGACGACGAGCCCGCGCGCGGCTGAGCTCGAGGCAGAGCCGTTGGCTACTGCAGAGGCATAGGAGAGGGGAGGGGAGGAGGGTGCTGGCAGCCAGCCATGGATGCGGCGGCGGCGGCTAGAGGTCAGGGAAGGAGAACCCTGTCTGATACCATGTAGATAGGAATAATTCCTTAGTATTCTTCCAACCCTAGATGGGTGGGTATATAGACAGTGATACATGGGCCTATATGGGCCATACACACACATACTCTAACAGTTAATTATCTTTATTTTGCCCACTTGTGACGTTCATAACTATTTATATCTTTGGTTGAATAGAAACCATAACTATTCATTTATTTTGCTTCTGTCTGTTGGAGTATGTGTGTGTTGGCCCATGAGGCCTGGCCCATATATGAGGCCCATGTACTGTCTACTATATATCCCACCCTCTAGGGTTAGGGTAATACACAGGAATCATATTCTCTAACTTGGTAACAGAGCCATTTTTTTCGTTCCTGGGAGCTCTCCCTGTGCAGCCGCCGCCGCCTAGGGTTTCCCCTCCCTGTGCCGCCGCCGCTCCCTTCCTCCCCCGAGCTCCCCTCCTTCCGCTGCCTGAGGCGCCCCCGGGGAGGTCGCCCATGTCGATCTCCGCCGGGGGCCGCATCCTCCTCTGATCCGCGCCCCCCCTCGCGTCCGTTGTCAAGAACACAGCAAGCAGAGGACCTACCTCACCGTCGCCAGGATCCGCCGCCAGCCGCGCCGTCGTCGACCCGGCTTCGATCTGGATTCGTCGCCCCTTCCGTGCCCCAGGCCGTGCGCCGCCCCACCAGCCAGCGCCGCCGCACCGTTGCCGGAGCGCGGGTGCGCGGCTGCGGGTCGGGGTCGCGAGGCCTCTGCGCCGTCGAGGCCGTCATACCCACCATCGCCGGTCGTCGATGCGGGGCTGCCGCGCGCCGTGGGGCTCTGGCCCCT
The DNA here is from genome assembly GCA_036936925.1 of Cenchrus fungigraminus. Lineage (NCBI taxonomy): Eukaryota > Viridiplantae > Streptophyta > Magnoliopsida > Poales > Poaceae > Cenchrus > Cenchrus fungigraminus. Next base: position 38,806,922 of record CM072778.1, on the reverse strand, counting down.
CCCGCTCTTCCCCCGCCGGCTCCCTACTCTGCTTCGTCGGGCGTCGGCCCTCTCCTCCTCCGTGCCGCCTTTGCCGCTGCCTGGAGCGCGAAGATGCGGCTGCGGGGGCGGCTCCTCGGGCCGCCTGCTCGCCGACGACGAGGAAGTACTGGCTTGCTCGGGGCGCACCTCCCCGCCTCTCCGCGAGGCTCCCCTCCCTCCGCAACGTCTCTCTCTTCCTCTCTGTCTTCTTGACTGGAGCTGGAAGACAGGAAGAGTGAGGATAAGGTGGAGTTGGGTTGTCTGCTAGATGCACACCCGAAGCCTGTACCCGCAAGGTTCCTGCTGCTGCTGTATTCTTTGTGTTTGTTTTCTTTTCCCGATCAGAGATCGGATTGCGTCACCCTGCCGATCGTCTTCGCTCGTCGTTGACACTCCCGAAGGACGTTGTTCGTGGTCAAGCCATCTACCGGCGTCGCCGCCTCTTCAGGCGGTGGTGCCCCTCGCCGCCGGGCATCGTCGAGCAGGCGCTCGATCCGCCTCCGCGCCTCCAGCCGTCCTCGCGCGGACACCGCTGCCGATGTTGCTGAAGGAAGACGTCGTCGCCACCCCTGCTCTGAGCGCGACAGCAGCTGCTCTGCGCCGTCGCCACCCCTGTCCTGAGCGTGACCTGCGCGACAGCTGCTGCAACCTGTGCCGTCGCCACCCCTGTCCTGAGCGTGACAGCTGCAGTTTGCGTCGTCTACCGTCGCCATCCACCGCCACCGTCCTGCTGCTGTCTTCGGCGAGTTGCTGCTGAGTTTGTGGATTTGAGCACCTCGTCGACGCTTCGACCCGCGCCCCCTCCACGGCTTCGACCACGACCACCCCGCCTTCGGCTACCTCGGCACTAAAGGGCTTTTATCTGCATAAGTCTCCGGTCGAAGCTTTCGCACCGGTGTTCAGACTGCAGGGGGGCTAGTCTCCATTGTTCTCCAGTCTGTCCGTCCGTGTTGCTACCGCTACGACTGCGGGGGGGCTTTGTCCCCAAGTGTACTTTCGTTCGTTCATGTCCAGTCTTGAAACTCCGTTGTGTCGGTAGTTCAGACTGCGGGGGGTGTTGGAGTATGTGTGTGTTGGCCCATGAGGCCTGGCCCATATATGAGGCCCATGTACTGTCTACTATATATCCCACCCTCTAGGGTTAGGGTAATACACAGGAATCATATTCTCTAACTCTGTCAAGTTATAGACTCCGGTACGCTGTATCTTGGAGGATTGGAATTTCAGTCTCACTAGGTTATTAGTGGAACACTGTGGTTTGTTACTGATTTTAGTCACTATTGGATGCTTAAAGGGTTCCTTTTTGGCATGCAGGTTGATCACAGCTCTCTCCAGGGACATTCTAGAAGATTTTTTGCCGTGAGTTCTAATTCAAATAAAATAAATTACTATGCAGTTATTGAGCATGTCTGTTAGTCTGTAGGGTTATACTGCTGCATAGGCCCTGGTCATTATTTCTTGCTTGGTTTAGTCTTTGTATCAAAGATGATTACCTTGACCTAGTTCTTCCCTACCCTAACCTAGTTCTTCCCTAAGGTCTAGATTAAATTAATCTAAGAGGAATGTGTTCTCACTTCTCTATTGTTCTGCTGCTAGAATTGATTATGAAATTTTGTTCTTCATACACATTGAAAGGTCTTGAAGGTCCTTACTCTTAAAATGCTTTAACCCTCTTCTCGGTTTTATTGATTACAGCTTTATAGGAAGACATGCTAATGGCATTTTAGCTCTCCTTAATGATGGGGGCGACCGTGACCCTGAAGTCCTGGAACAGGTTGGTCTGCTTAGTGTGGTTCACAATTCTTTCTTGCAGTTGAGTAGCAGAAATCTTATATGTTCTGTTGTATTTCAGGTCTTCACATCTTGGTCATATATAATGATGTACTTGCAAAAGTATCTTGTGAAAGATATTGTCCAAATTTTAAGGTGAGTTGCATCTTTAAAAATGAGGTCTTCGTATGCTATTGTGTTATGGCAAGTGGGCTGGCTGCAGGCCTAGACCCACGAGCACTGTAGCGTGGATAGGATTAGTAGTTTGTTAGGATAGAGATAAGTTAGATTGGTTTGTTAGGATAATTGCTTAAGGGTCAAGTCATTAGTCTCTATAAAAGGAGACACCCTTGTATCAATTAGGTCAAGCAGAAAGATAATCCTAAAGAGTTCAGAGCCTCCAAGGGAGGGCGAACCTAGGTGTTATCAATCTGCTCATCGTGTTCTAGTCCACAAAAAGTGTTATGGCAAGTGGGCTGGCCGCAGGCCTAGACCCACGAGTACTGTAGCGTGGATAGGATTAGTAGTTTGTTAGGATAGAGATAAGTTAGATTGGTTTGTTAGGATAATTGCTTAAGGGTCAAGTCATTAGTCTCTATAAAAGGAGACACCCTTTTATCAATTAGGTCAAGCAGAAAGATAATCCTAAAGAGTTCAGAGCCTCCAAGGGAGGGCGAACCTAGGTGTTATCAATCTGCTCATCGTGTTCTAGTCCACAAAATAATCCATAACATCTTGGTATTCAGAGCCTTAGATCTTGCGACCGCATCTGCTTTCGCTGTCGCCGCCACAAATCCCACCCAAATCCCACCCCTAATCCAATTCAGCCACCATGGGATTCTCTATATTCCATATCCCAGCCTTTGACGGGAGTTCTGATCCATTGCAGTGGTTGAAACATTGCGATCAGTGCTTCGATTCCGGGCAAATAATGGAGAGTATGAAGGTTTTTGTTGTTTCCTTCAGGATGGAAGGTGCCGCCAGCCAATGGTACTCACGGCTGGAGAAGGACCATGGCACACCGTCCTGGTGGGATTTCGTGGACGGCATCACCAAGCGCTTCCCGACGCCCGCTCTTGCGCCATCCGCGACGACCGTCCCCGCAGCGCTCGTTCCGGCGACGGCCGTCCCCGCGACTACAACTCCACCTCCAGCGACATCTGCGATTTCGGCGGTCGCATCCGCACCCCGTGCAGTCACAGCAGCAGCGGCCGCGCCACACGCGGCCACAACGTCCCCAGCCGGGGCACGCGCGGCTCCGTCCGCCGCAGCGCCCGTCCCAGCGGCGCTCATCCCCGCACCGTCGCCAGTAGCGTCTCCTCCGCGCGCTGTCCCTGCATCTGCATCAGCCCCTCCGGCATCTGCGTCACCGCCGGCGGCACCTGCTGCAGTTGCGTCAATGGTCGCGACAGCCAGGAAGGGACCAGCAACAAACAAGACGCCATCTTCATCTGCTCCAACAGCTGCAACCCCTTCTTCACCAGCAAAGGAGCACGATGGCACCCCTGGACACGCTGCCTGGGGCCTTCGCGTTCCGCACACGACGCCGGCGCTGCCGATGCAGTTGGTACGCTGGCCCGACAACCACGCGCGTGGGGTTCGTCGGCACCCACCTGGTGTCCATCGCGACCTCGTCTCCAACGGCTACCGCACCACGATCGATTTTGTCTCCAGGGCCTCCGACGTCTACCACGGCTGGAGCAGCACCGCCCGGACCACCCCTACGCGTGGGTCTGCCCACGGCGACGCTCCTCTGCCTCCACGTCGAGCGGCATTTCCGGCTCCTCGGTTTCGGCCCCCCAACTCGGACGGCCAGCCAACTGCAGCAGTCAGCCCCGTCGTTTCCCCCCTCCATCATCGTCGATCTGATCTGCACAGACAATGGGGCCAACAACGACGACACCATCAGCTTCCTTGGTTCTCGGCTTTCCTGTGCGTGGCCTTGTCTCCATACATTGCTCCGACGCTCCTCGGCACCACTCGTTGGAGGAACAAACTCCCAGACGACGAGTCTGGCCACAGCTTCATCTCCGCCGGGGTGTTTGGCGTTCAAATGGAGCTCTGTGCGAACTTCATGCGTGCTGCAGGCAACTCTGCACTTCACCATGCTTGGGCAAGAATCGACGGGGCTACCATCACTCCAGCTGGGTGTCATCTACCTCCATGCTAGCTGCGTGCATCCTCCTTTGTCACCGGATTTTGTCCAGGATGTTGGTCTGCCTCCTTGAGCATTACCCCAGCTCGAGGACGAGCTGTCTTCGAGGGGTGGTGAAGTGTTATGGCAAGTGGGCTGGCCGCAGGCCTAGACCCACGAGTACTGTAGCGTGGATAGGATTAGTAGTTTGTTAGGATAGAGATAAGTTAGATTGGTTTGTTAGGATAATTGCTTAAGGGTCAAGTCATTAGTCTCTATAAAAGGAGACACCCTTGTATCAATTAGGTCAAGCAGAAAGATAATCCTAAAGAGTTCAGAGCCTCCAAGGGAGGGCGAACCTAGGTGTTATCAATCTGCTCATCGTGTTCTAGTCCACAAAATAATCCATAACATATTGGCTCAAACCTCATCACATGGCCTCTGTCAAGCTTGCATTGTTGTTATCCTATAAAACCTGCATTTGTTGATATTCCAGTATCAGCCATCTAACTGAATGCCCATTTTTATAATTGTTAAAGGATCACAGCAGCGCTGAGATATTTCCCAAAGGATTATGTTATTGAATTTATGGCTGAATCAGTTTCATTTCTGCTAAGGAATGCACCTAATCATCAGCTAACACAAGGTATTTTTCTTTTCTCACGTATTATTTTACTGAAGTATGTATGGAATAGCCAAACATTCAGTGGCGAATTTTGTATGGACTAATATTGCTCATATCCATTTTCCCTTTTCTCCACTGGCTTCATATCTTGTGCAACTAAAAATGTTATCTATTTGCAAAAGAATATAGGGTGAACCCTTTTTTTATCGTATGGATTCATGCCGTGTAGTTTCATGACTCTGCAAATTAGGCAGGAGTCTAAACCTAGTTACCAATACAGTAGATGGGCTCCTAGGACGATCATGCTTATTTATGATGAGGTAGCTGCTTTATTTCAACTGACATTTTTCTTCATTGGTTTTTAGGTTTAATGAAGCTTCTATTTGAGGCTGCTAAAAAACCATCATCTGTACGGACAGATGGGGTGATATCTTTGTTGTGGCATGTCATGAAAGGAACTTCTACAAAGCTCCACTCAAGAGCTGTGAAAGTCTTGAAGTTCTTGTTGAGCAAGTCAACTTTTACCACTATCCATGATAAATTCCCTAATGGTCAGATAACCTTATATCTATGGCATGTAGTGATTTTCTTACACATCAGTTGCACTGCCCTTACGTTCCATATGCTCTATCATAGCTTGTCTTCATTGGCGCATCTCATTATGTGTTGTGTTATGGTTTAGCTGAATTCATCAGTGCCTTATATGATTTATAACTGACTTTAGCATTCTCTATATCTCATAACTATAATGCTGGGCCTAACATCATTTTCTTTTGCACAATCATGTCAGGCAAAATCTGTATTATGTTTCATAGCCATAATGCAAGGCATAATATTATTTTTTGCATAATCTCATTCTTATACTGTATTGCTGTTCTTCAATAATGTAACCATTGGATAGTGCAAAACGCAGGGACTTCTACTATTCATGAGGTCATGACAGGGCTGATTCAAAGATTATGTGATGAAGTGGATCCAAAAGAATTGCCGTTGATATATTCTTGTCTATTTGAAGAAATTAACAACTGCCTTAGGGATGGCTCGTTGGAGCATTTGAAGTGCTTGATTGATTTTCTTGCATTTGCTTTACATAAGAAGCAAAGCAATGTGTTTGGTCAGATTTATCATTTCATGTCCATATGCTTTCACTGCATGAATTCATTGTTACTTCAGATGATAATTACTGAATTGTTTTATCATTTGCCAGATAAGGTGAAGATAATTGAACTTGTTGAGTTGCTGGTTAGTAGATATGTGTTACCTGGTAATAACAACATAGTAGATGCTGCTTCATCTGAGGTTCTGGGAAGTATTTTGGACTTTCTGCTGTGTGTTCTGGATGTTCCAATCATTTCTGGCAATGTACCAATCGTATCACCCTTTTATGTCCCAGTGTTTGAACTGACGAATCTGAGGTAAAATTTTCTTGCTGGTAGTATTTCTTTAATAATTCCTGGTCATTTCTCTCTTTTTTCCCCCAATTGTACTGATGTAGCACTTATTGCCATTTTCAACTGTGTTTCAGTGTGATTGTTTTTATAAAGAAACTTTTGGCAAAAGGTCCACAAATTACACAACATTTTGAAAGCCAGATAATGAGGTATGTGATATATTTTCTTCTATTACTTTACAGTCACAATTCACATACAAAAGGTTTCACCATGCAACTTATGTCTTGTAGTGCAATGGGCAATTTTCTTGCAAGTTCACCAGAGGAAGTTCTCTTTATCCTCCTGAATTTCTTTAAAGGATCACAGAAGCAAATAATTCTTCATAGCACTGATGCAAACCATCTGGATTCAGTGGACAAAGTGTGCAAGTTCTTTGAATCAAAATTCTATTTCTGGATAGAGTTCTTAGATAAAGCAGTCAGCATTTCTGATCAATGTAGTAATCAGATCTGTGAAAAGGAAGCAGCTATACTGTGGGGATCTATTTGTTGCTATCCTTACATAAATGGTGTACATCAAGATGGTATGTCACTGTTGAAGAAGTTAATCTGCTACTTAGATCGGTTGCTTGAAGTGGGAGAAGGTGAGTTGCTTGAAAATTTCTTTAGTTTCTTACAATATATAAGAACCATAGCTGGTCTTTCTAACAGTCATATATTCAATTGACTGACGTGCAGAAAACGTGAGTGGTCTTCCAGTGACTACCTGGAGAGGTTTAATTGGTGCAGCATTGTCATCATACCGTGAACTTTTGCTGGTTAACACAAATATAAATTCAGAATTAAGTTTTTTCATATCGCTTGCCAAGAGTCACAGTACATGCCCACAAGTGCTGTCTGCTGTAGCTGAGTATTTGGATTCCCTTCAACCGTAAAGCCGCACCTCCAGTTTAATTCTTGTCTTCTTAATTTGTTTGATTCAAGCAATTTTTCATTTTTTTTCTTTATGCTTTGAGCAGGGTAGCATCCCTTGAAGTGACAAAAGAATTTGATCCACAAAATTTCTTGGATCTGTTCTCTATCTTTGCTGACAACTTGAGCAGTCCAAACAAGGATGTCCGGATTTTAACATTGAGGATTCTATCGTATTTTTTAAAGATGGACCAACGTCTAGGCACGGATGAAGAGAGACCACACAAGAGACAAAGAACGGAAGATTCCGGAGAGGAAACAGCTAAATACACTAATGTATGTCTTGTCCGCTAATACTTTTACTTGATATTTTGCTGGCGTTGCTCTAACGTTTTCCATTGAATCAGGTTTTGGATACCCTTCTGACTGTTGAGTCAACTCCAATTTCAGTATCTACTAGCAGGAAAATTGCTATCTACATTTCTCAGATACAAATGAGTATATCTTCCAAGATGGTTCATGATGATTACATAACTTCTCTCTTATATGGTCTTATCGGCATATTATACAATAGATTTAGTGATCTGTGGCCACCAACGCTGGATTGTCTTGCTGTCCTGGTTCGAAAACACAAGGAGCTTGTGTGGAGTCAGCTTGTTCAGTTTCTTGCAATTCACCAATCAAAAAGTTTGACTGTGAAAAATCTGGAGAAGCTGGAAGCTGCAACCCAACCACAGTGTATGTATCAGGCATTTATTTAATGTTCCTTGGGCACTGTTCTTCTAGAAACCAACCCCTAAGCGCCTTTACCCAACCACACCCATTTGTGCATGTCCTTATCCTCTACTCCCTCCGTTTCAAAATACTTGTCATTCTGGCTTTTCTACATACATTCCCTTTATTATGTATGTGGACATAATATATGTCTAGGTGTGACAAAAGGATTGTATCTAGAAAAGCTAGAATGACAAGTATTTTGAAACGGAGGGAGTACATGCGTTTATTTGTCCATTGAGCTGCTCTTGTCATGTCCTGTGCAAGCCATATTACTGGTTCTATTTACAATTTCTTGATAATGGGATTTGTATGAGATTTCGAAGGGTGCATTTGTAGGCTGTGCGCAGTTGTATTATTGCCAAACTGTTTTCACATTGGCACATTAAGCTATGGTTTTAGTGACGAAGTTCTGGTGCGATATGCACATTGACACCTGATGGTCTACTGTGGATTTATCAATTTGTGCTTACTCCCTAACTTTGTGTTTTGCATGCTTGTACATTAAGAATGTAGCCTCAAACATATTTGTGATTTCCTTGTAATTGGCCTAAAATGCTTGGTACTCATTATGGAAAGCAACAGATACTAAGCAGTAAGGGTGGATGATGTGTACACTTACAATCTTTGTGTCCATTTTACTGCTGTTTCTTACTCCATTTCTGGTATTGCAGCTATTTTTGACAGCTTCAGCCTTTATCTTGCTACGGACTTTGATTGCACACCGGTTGATACCATGGCTACCTTGTTGCTTCAATCCCTTCAAAGGATTCCTGATGTTGCTGAGTCCCGATCTCGACATCTTATACCACTATTTCTAAAATTTATGGGCTATGAATATGATGATGGCAGCATCTTTAGGTATTTGGTTGATAAGCTATCTTATTTCCTCATTTCATTTGAATTTCGAAGTCCAATCCTTGATGCAATTTTTGAACTTCAAACTTCTGCAGTGCTGATTCATATATGCCTGAAAATTGTAAAGGCAAACAATGGAAATCGATTCTAAAAGAATGGTTGAACTTATTGAAGTTAATGCGCAATGCGCGGTCATTATATCAGAGCATGGTTCTCCAGGAAGTACTAACTAAAAGGTTTGCGAATGAATTAATATATTTCTTGTTGCAGCCTGCAGGCGTAAGTTGTGTATTAATATTAATTAACAATTTATTCCCAGGGTTCTTGATGAAAGTGATCCTGACATACAAGCAAAAGCACTGGATTGCCTATTGAACTGGAAGGATGAATTCTTGACCCCTTACAGTCAAAACATTAAAAATCTGATCGACATTAAAACTCTTCGTGAAGAGATGACCACGTGGGCAGTTTCACATGACTCCTTGTCAATTCTGAAAGATCATAGAAGTCATGTTGTTCCTCTGGTTATCCGTGTGTTGACACCGAAAGTAAGGAAGTTGAAGCTACTTGGTTCTCGCAAGGTTTGTATTTATTACTGCTTATCTCTCACCGTAAGTATTTACTCCTTGGAGTTGATCAGTCGAAATAAAAGACGTTTGAGGCTTGATGCAAATGCTCATTAAAGAATGACATTCTCAGTGTCATGGCTGCTTTTCAGTTTGCCTGCGCATGTACATTCGAGTTCTAGTATTGATTGCAATATGCCAGTATCGTCATTGTAGGATATAGCCCCATGTATGCAACGTGGATTAGCTGCTCAGATTAAAATGTTGCAATTATGTTCGTGCCCCCTGCTTTGAAGTGTAATTGTGATTTTGCCCTTGTTTTTCAACTTTTTGATTTTGCCCTTAGGCCTTAGCCAATGGTCAAAACAGGGGCAAATATGCAAAGATTAAGGGCAAAATCACACAGACTTGTGAATAGATGAGGGCAAAAGCACAAAGTTCAAGAATTAGGGGTAAAAACACAATTGCACTTCGTTTGCTTTTGCATTTGCTGCTTGCCTGACTGTCATTATGTTTTTGCATTTTGCCAGCATGCAGGTGTCAGTCATCGAAAGGCAATTCTTCGTTTCCTTCTGCAGTTTGATTCAAATGAACTTCAACTCTTTTTCTCTTTACTTCTGAAGTCCTTGATCCCTGGCAGCCTCCAGCTTAAAATATTTGGTTCTCAGTCTGACAACCCACTTGGAAATGTCTCTGACATTATAGGAACCTCAACAGAAATTTGTGTAGAGAACTTTACATGGAAAAAGGCAAATGGTTTTCTTCATTTGGTTGAAGAAATTTTTTGTACTTTTGATATGGCACACATAAGTACATTCCTTAATGTTTTATTAATCATTGTTGCTCGTTTGCTGGAGAGTTGCATGCGGAATATCAGAAGTGCTAGTGATGGGAAATATGGTTGCAATCAATCAAATGACCATGATGATGATGGCTTGACAAACATGGAAGTGGGCAATTCTGCAAATAACCATGATGATGATGGCTTGACAAACGTGGAAGTGGTTAATTCTGCAATTAACCATGATGATGATGGCTTGACAAATGTGGAAGTGGGTAATTCTGCAAATATGAATGATTACCCTAAAGAAATCCATGTAGCAGACCATATGGAGGTATGTCATATCATTGCCTTTATGGATTATTTTAGTTTTACTCTAGTGCCATGTATCATATCGTTTCACAGAACTCCCAAAATAGTTGGTACTCTAGTAATCAAGGTCAGAATGCCATATAACTGAATTAACCAGGGAATCTATTTTTTTAGGGAAAACTTAGTGCCATCCTTTCTTCTTATCATTAAGCTATTATGCATTTTATTGTACTTGTACATATCTTCTCGTAGCTAACTCCATCAGCAACCTCATTCTCTTGTAGGCACGTATGTCAATCAAGGAGTTGAAGGAGAAGCGGTTGAAGGAGAAGGAGTTGAAGCAGTTGAAGGATCTGAGGTCTTTGTGTATTAAAATTGTCTGCTCAGCACTTAGTCACTATGAAAGTCATGACTTTGGAGAAAACTTCTGGAATATTTTTTTCTCTTCAGTGAAACCTCTGGTTGACTGCTTCACACAAGAAGCTTCAAGTAGTGAGAAGCCAAGTTCATTATTTGCTTGCTTCATGGCTATGAGTCGGAGCCCAACATTAGCACCACTACTGGAGTCAAATAATCTTGTACCAGCTATTTTTTCTATTTTAACTGTGAAGACAGCTTCGGGATCAATTACCTCTTATGCCCTTGAGTTCATTGAGAATCTATTGAGGTTGGATATTGATTTGGAGCAGCAAGATGACCATTCAGTGAAGAAAATTCTTATTCCACATATGGGTGTTCTTATCCATAGTCTTCATGATTTTGTTAATCACCGCAAAGAGCTTAACAGGTTACTCATAACACTTCTTTAGTAATACTACCTCTGTGCAAACTAGATTTTGTTGTGGAATGCAACTCTTTGAGCACTTTGATGCACCGAAGTACTCCCTCGTTTTACTATATATCTTTTCCATCGCTTTTGGGGAGTACGTGGAATTCGTCCATTAAAGTATAAAAAATGCCTGGCATTTGGAAAATTAGTTGTAGCATGGTATTTAATATGGTTATGTATGGCCATTTCACACCAACCTTCTCTTGGAATTACTACCTCCAGTCAATCAAAGTTGACATTTCAGACAATATTGTTTATTTGCATGTATGTGGGAGTAAATTTTCTTGGTTAGCACATGGTTGGCTATGGACGAATATAGGGATACAGAGGGAGCCCATAAATTTGTTACAGGAGAATAATCATTAAAAATACTTATATATCATAGACATTTTATAAGTACATGGGAAAAGTAATTGTCAGAGTTGTGGATCTAAAGCTGTGTCTACATCCTAAAGCAATAAATGAATTATGCTGTATATATAATATATAGCTTTTTTTTATAATGTTTTTTGTCATCTATTACCATAGTTAAACATACACGAGACTCAAGACTTCAAAGCCATTTTCTTAGATGTCTGTTAAGCAAGTGCATCAATTTTCTTATAATATCTAACTGCTTAGGTCATATCCTCTGTTTAGAAATTTCGTTCAGTGCTGCATCTATTTTGGTGTGGTTATCTCTTCAGACAGTGTTTACTGGCACATTTAGGAGCATATGTTTGGGATATCGAAATTTTGACTTTGTCCTGCACTTTCAATGTGTACAGGAAATCTGGTACCTGGCTTGGGCAACGTGAACTTAGATTGTTCAAATTATTGCTAAATTACATCACAGACCCCTCAGCTGCAGAAAATTTCGTAGACCTCATTCTTCCATTTTTCAGTAAGAAGGATTTGAACTCTGGTGAGTCTTTTTTTTAGTAAACCTTTGTGCACATTAGCATGCATTGCAAATGTTTATTCATTTTTCTTTTCATTTAGGAATGTCCAGCAAACCTGACATCATCTTCAACGGTTCTTTTATATTGCAGATGAATGTTTGGAAGCACTACGTGTTGTGAGGGGAATAGTTCCAAATCTAAAATGCAAGGTATCTGTAAAAGTTCTAAATGCACTGAACCCATTACTTGCTACTGTTGGATTGGAACAGCGGCTGTGCATCTGTGATATTTATGATGGGCTGTCATTGCATGAATCTTCAATGTCATTTGTGGTAATTCTTGCTCTATTTGTAATGTAAACTTTTCCACGTTGCCTGTTCCTATTTCACACTAATTGGTATTTGTTACAGGCTGGGTTAATACGAGATCTGAATGCTATTTCGACATCAGAACTTGGTGAACTAGATTATGACACAAGACTTAACGCCTATGACATGGTTAATCCACAGTTGTTTCTTGGCCTGACAGAAGAGCATGTGGGTGCCATACTATCTCATTGTGTATATGATATGTCATCTGAAGAGTTGATTTTTCGGCAAAGTGCATCCAGGGCCCTGCAAGCTTTTCTGGATTTTTCTGCCTCAGTTATGAGTAACGATGAGTCCAAGTACTCTATTGAAACTGCTGATGTATCTGGAGAGAACAACACCAGAAACATTTGCACAATAAGCTGTATTCAGAAGATACTAGAAAAAACTTATCTGCACAATATGGGAGTAGCAATGGCTAAAGATGTATCAATTCAAAAGGTGTGTTTATATTTATTCTTCTCCATATCGTAGTCTGATATTATTGGTTGAAAGGCTGAAAATGATGTTGTATTCAGGAATGGATTATTTTACTTCGGGAGATGGTCTTCAATTTTAATCATTTAGCATCCTTAAGCTCATTTAGGCCTCTCTGTAAAGAGGATATGGAAGAGGATTTTTTCCACAACATAACTCATTTACAGGTAATTTACTGATTCAGTTATCTCAATGGCCAGATGAAGGAGTGTAAAACTTATTTATATTTACTAATGCAGGCAGGTAAAAGATCAAAAGCATTGTCACTTTTCAGACAGGGAATTAAGGAAAACAACTTTTCGGAGGTAAATGTTAAGAACACTCCAGTTGATGTTAGTATGATTTGTCTATCATTGGAATTAAATTTGTGATGATTGATCATTTGTTACGAATATTGGTTGAACATTCAAGTCATTGTTTGGTGGACCTGTGACGGTAGAGTTTTTTTTGCCCTTTTTTTTGCGAAAGAGGTTTATTTCATTTTGGCCATTAGTTACCTTGTCTCTTTGCTTTCAGACTAATATGCTTTTCACAATTTTTTATATGATAGTGCTAAACAGTCATGCGACCATATGGGCCACTCACACATATATACACTAACACCCCCCCCCCCCCCGCAGTCTGGACTACCGGCGCAGCGGTGTACGAGATTGGCCAACAAAGAAAGAAACTCACACACAAGGCCCCCCGCAGCCACAACTAGCCACTGGCTACGTTGAGGCTGGACCGAAACTCCGAGAAGGTCGAGGAGGGAAGACCCTTGGTGAAGATGTCAGCAAACTGGGAGGTGGTCGGTACATGAAGAACCCGAACATCACCGATAGCCACCCGGTCACGAACGAAGTGCAAGTCAATCTCCACATGCTTCGTCCGTTGATGCTGAACCGGATTGGTGGAGAGGTACACGGCGCTGACGTTGTCACAGTAGACGAGCGTGCTCTTGGCGAGCGGGCTGTGAAGCTCAGCCAAGAGCTGTCGGAGCCAAGACGCCTCAGCCACGCCGTTAGCAACAGCCCGGTACTCCGCCTCAGCACTCGAGCGGGAGACAACCGGCTGTCGCTTGGACGACCAAGAGATCAGGTTGCCGCCGAGGAAGACGGCATAACTTGAGATAGAGCGGCGCGTGTCCGGGCACCCCGCCCAGTCAGCATCAGTGTAGACGACCAGCTCAGCAGAAGGAGACCGGTGAAGGACCAAGCCGAAGTCAACCGTGTCTCGGACGTAGCGAAGAAGGCGCTTCAGCGCAGCAAGATGTGACTCCCGAGGATCACATGTTTGGGGAATGAATTCCTTGTCTATTCCTCCAACCCTAGAAGTGTGGGTATATAGTTAGCTATACATGGGCCTCTATGGGCTGTACCGAGTGTTCAACCTTCATCCACCAATCCTCAAAAGAGCATTTATTGGGCTGTGGAGCGAGCACAGACAAACTAACAGAGAGGAGCAGAAGGAACCAAAATTGTCTTGCAAAGACGCAAGAGATAGGTGCTGGATAGCTTCCTCTTCCTGATCACATAATATTCTCACCGGATGGGGGAGACCTCGCCGAGCCAAACGATCTGCTGTCCAGCATCTTTTATGGGCCATAAGCCACATGAAGAAGCTTCATTTGGGAGGTGCCCAGGTTTACCAAATACATTTGTATGTCCCAAAGATCCAAATAATCCATGAGAGCATCAACAGATATGTTTCCTTGAATACCCTCCAGCCATAGCTCATTGTTCAGGGCCTCTCGAACCGTATGCCTATTCGCTCTTCGCTTAGGTACAAACATGTACATCCTGGGAGTAAGGTCCTGAATGATTTTTCCATGCAACCATCGGTCCTTCCAAAACAGCTTGCTTGCACCATCCTCACAGATGTAGCACTGATAAAGTTATGTATAGCTGCAACACTTAAGTTTCAAATTCTTCCTAGATGTCAAGAAACAGAACAGACATTGCTCATCATGTGCTGATCATAGCACTTTTTTTAATCTCAAGAGCAAAGATGAATTTGAGATTTTATTTTTGTAGGATTATGTAACATTGTGTATTCTACATAATTATTTTTTCTAAAACATTGTGATATGTTGGGTTACCTATATTTATGTAAAGTGGAGCTCAAACCCCAGGGCACCAATGAATTTCTGTTCTGGAGCTATAGGTACGACAAGCTCAAAAAATTCTTGGAGCTAGAGCTGTGCCAAACAGGGTCAGTGTTTCCACCGCTGGCTCTTGTGTTTGCATAAAATCTCTTCGAATGTTGTGATTTTATTGATACTTTGTTTCATACAACTATTAACTTGATATTAAGTTGTGCAATGAGTGTCCAATGGACTGAATTTGTTCTATTCCCTGTTTGTTCATGTTTATTCATTAACATTACTTCTTGTTCTTTCATTTTAGGATATCACTATGAAAGTGTTTGTTCCACTATTTTTCAATATGTTTTCTGATGTAAAAGCTGGGAAGGGTGAACAAGTCAGAGATGTATGTTTGGATACGCTTTCTGCTGTCGCTGCCAATGTTCAATGGGAGCACTATAGAACAATATTGACGAGATGCTTCCGAGAATTGAGCCTCAAGCCTGATAAGCAGAAGGTCATATTGAGGTTGATTTGCTCAGTGTTAGACGCATTCCACTTCATGAAGCCTGCAAAAGATGCCTCGGGACATTCCAATGCAATGAGTGAAGATACTGATTCTTCAATTACATTCTCTTTAACTGCAGTCTCTTCTGATAAGCAAGACTACCTGCGAAAGGTAGTGTTTCCACAGGTTCAAAAGTTGTTGGGGGCAGATCCAGAGAAAGTCAACGTCAACATAAACCTGGTAGCACTGAAAATACTTAAGTTGTTACCAGTGGATTATTTCGAGGCACAACTTTCGAGCATCATTCATCGAATCTGTAACTTACTCAAGAATCGTCTTGAAAGCATACGTGAGGAAGCTAGGTCTGCTTTAGCTGCTTCTCTGAAGGAACTTGGGATTGGGTATTTGCAGTTTGTGGTCAAGATTTTGAGAGCTATACTGAAAAGGGGCTTTGAGTTACATGTTCTGGGCTACACACTTCATTATTTGTTGTCAAAAAATATAACTGCTGATATGAATGGTAGTCTTGACTACTGTTTAGACGATCTGTTGGCAGTTGTTGGCAGTGATTTGTTTGGAGATGTTGCTGAACAAAAAGAAGTCGAAAAGATTGCCTCCAAAATGAAAGAGACAAAGAAGAGAATGTCATTTGACACTCTTAAGCTGATTGCTCAACGTATTACATTCAGGCAACATTTGCTGAAGAAGCTAATCACACCTGTTTCTTCACATCTTCAGAAGCAACTTACTCCGAAGTTGAAAACAAGACTTGAGATGATGTTGCACAATATAGCCTTAGGGATTGAGTGCAATCCATCTACTGAAACATCAAACTTGTTTACTGTTGTGTATTGGCTTATTAAGGATACTACTACAGGAAGTGAGTCTGAAAGCAAAGAGAATACACAATCCGGTCCTGGTCAGGAGAGTTATGTAGGATTAAGCTTCCCTGGCCTAGGTGGGAGTGGATCACAAAATTCTTATATACTTACGAAGTTTGCACTTGACTTGCTTCGTAATCGTCTGAAGAGCATCAAACTAGATAAGGAAGATCAGCAGCTCCTAAAGATGTTGGATCCCTTTGTAGACCTTTTGGGAGAATGTCTGAATTCCAAATATGAAAGTGTCCTCTCAGTTGCTTTTAGGTGTCTTGCCTTATTGGTGAAGCTTCCTTTGCCATCTTTCAGGGACAATGCAAGTAATATAAAAAATGTGCTTATGGACATTGCACAGAGAGCTGGAAACTCCAATGGTCAGTTGGTCACATCTTGTTTGAAGCTACTTACTGATCTACTCAGAGGATTCAGGATTTCACTTTCAGATCATCAGCTCCAGATGCTTGTCCATACTCCTATGTTTGTTGATCTTCAGACAAATCCTTCCCCTGTTGCTCTATCACTTCTGAAGGCAATAGTCAGGCGAAAGTTGGTTATCCATGAAATTTATGATATTGTAGTTAAGATAGGAGAGTTGATGGTAACAACACTAACTGAATCTATACGGCAGCAATGCATTCAAATAATGCTACAATTTTTTCTGAATTACCCACTTTCTGAGAAGCGCTTACAGCAACATATTGACTTTTTCTTGGCGAACTTAAGGTATGGATATCCATGGCTACTTACTTTAACATCAAATCTACCCTGTATGCTAGCTAACACAATTGAAAATTGCAGCTATGAGCATCCTTCAGGAAGAGAAGCGGTGCTTGAAATGCTCCATGACATTCTTACAAGATTTCCCCAGAGGATTATTGATGATCAGGGTCAAACTTTTTTTCTTCATCTTGTGGTTGCTTTAGCAAATGAACAGCATCAGAATGTATCGTCAATGATCCTTAGAGCAATCAAAAAGCTGTTAGAACGCATTGGTGATCAGGGAAAGAGCTACATTTTTGAGTATTCGCTTTCATGGTATACTGGTGAAAAACAGAGTTTGTGGAGTGCTTCAGCTCAGGTTACCATTTAGTAGCATTTTGTATTTTGCAAGTATTAAATTTCATTTCACAGAAAAAGGGTTTCTTTTGTATTGTGTTTGGGTGGTTGCAGTTTGTTGTTATATTTTGGTGGCATTGAAGTACTTTCCTGGTTCTTGTACTTTACAGGTCATTGGTTTACTTGTTGATGATCATACATTACGAACGAGCAAACACCTTAAAAGTATTGTGGCTGTTGCTAAAAAAATAATGGAATCATCTGCTATTGCTTCTGGAATATTACAATCAGGCTTACCTGATGAAACTGTCCTGCCGCTGTGGAAGGAGGCTTACCACTCTGTTGCCATGATGGAGCGGTTACTTATTCGCTTTCCAGAGTTATATTTTGGGCAGAACATGGAGGTATGATTACTGTTGTGCTCGACTAATATTTCTCATTGCAGATGTAGTATGATCTTACTATCGTTTTGAATTCGTAATTTCGTAGTAGCTGTATTGTTTGCTTGTTTCTTGGAGCAATTTGGCAGTCCGTGAATTTCCCTTCATAATTCTATAAAGGAGGTTTTTTCTTTTTGGGGATGATGGGAGCTGTGTGCCTTTCTACCCATTTAATAGGATTTATACAATTGATACTTTTTACTATCACTAATTTATACTTGGGATCTTGGATTTTTTTAATGATTAAACATTCTTTTCCTTCAAGCCTTATAAACTGGTCATCTCCGTTGTGGTCTCAAAGTTTGTGACACGGTTATAACTTGCAGGAAATATGGATAGTAGTATGCAAGTTGCTGATCCATCCTCATTCGATGTTGCGTATTATTTCAAGCTCTCTGGTAGCATCGTATTTCGCTACAGTTGAGAAGAGGAAACGTGAGCAAAAATCAGTTGCTACATCATGGTTGCTTGTTCAACCAAGCAGGCTATTCGTAATAGCTGTTTCTTTCTTGAGACAACTGAGAACTGAACTTAGTGATACTACAGCAAATAATCTGATCGTACAGAATCTTGCGTATTCGATCTGCAACTTGCATATGTCAATTAGGCAATCAACCTCGACAGATCAGTTTTGGTCTAGTATTAGTTCTTCTCATCATGGTGCCTTCCTTGAGGGTTTTGAATTGCTTGGTTCAAGAAAAGCAAAGAACATGTTTCTTCTTTGTACATCAACAACTACTGATGTATCTGCATCAAGCCTTGACAGTAGCGAAGAGCCTACATCTTTGTTAGTTTCTTCGATCATAAAGAGGATGGGTAAAATTGCAATGCAGATGCAGGATACACAGGTAAGCTCCATTCCATCAGATGTCATTTTCCTTGTATCTTTCTTGGTATGTAATAATTTGCACCCCTATCCATGTGTAGACAAAGATCGTGTTCAATTGCTTCCGTATGATTTCATCAGCTCTTGGTTCTGAAGAATCACTAACCTATGCTGGTCACTTCTTGGCCCCATTGTACAAAGTTTCAGAAGGATTTGCTGGGAAAGTTGTCGGTGGTATGATCCCCCCCCCCCCCCTTTGCTAGTGACCTTTATTCATTTTCAGCATATATAAAAATTGCGGACATGTTCATGTTCGATGCCTAGGGCTTGACATCTTTCTGAGCTTCTGAAATACCATATTGCTGTTATGGTTTCAGATGAAGTCAAGCAACTGGCTGAGGAGGTGCGGGACAAATTACGTGAACTGATTGGTTCCGAGAAATTTGTTGGAGTCTACCAGAGTGTTAGGAAGGGCCTGAAACATAAGCGGGACAGCAGAAAGCAGGCGCAGAAGGTTATTGCAGCTGTGGACCCCGAGCGGCATGCCAAGCGAAAGCAGCGCATGGCAGCCAAGCACCGGGATCACAAGAGAAGGAAGATAATGGCGATGAAGATGGGCAGGTGGATGAGGTAGTTTTGCTACTCATTTTGTACCAAACCTGCCGGATCAGCGACGAAGTGGAATTTGAATTGTACAGTCTTCATTCTCGACTGTTAGCTCTTGGCACGAGTGCCAGCAGAAATTTTGTCTTTAAATGTGAGGCTATGCCATCCCAGTTTTGTTGGTGAGCTACTGAATTCAATGTGTGTGCCATTTTAAGTTATAGAAGAGACCGTATATCTACATGCAAACAATTTCGCAGCGTCTTCTCTCTACGATTAGATGATTGGAGTGATTTACGAGACTTTTGTTTAACTTGTAAGTTTTAACATGCAACTAAATATAGATTCAAAGTGTGAATTACAAAATTCAAAATTACTTATAATTTAGGATGGAGGGAATATTGTACTATGTTCTAGATGGATAGTGAAACGTATGAATTGGGTTATCGCGCGACCTTCACGCCAGTACATGCACCCTCTCGCTTTCTTAGTACATGCACCCTCTCGCTTTCTTTGTTATTGGGATATGTGAATTTTTTAGGATCCATCCTCAGAGGAAGCGGACATGAGAATTTTTCCATCCAGCTCGAGAAGAATGAAAGGAACAAGACTTTGGAGAATCCACAATAGAATAGTAGGGTATGTAATGTCTCAATGACTCAAAGGCAACAAAAGCTTTATCAGATTATCTTTTTCGATAACCACTCAATCCTATTTGATCATGGTCAATTGCTTTGTGGGTTGTCTCTTGATTAGTTGGTGTTTTATGCTCTTAATATCGCAAGTTTCTTACATCAAAACTAGGTTTACTAATAAAAAACCAATTGCATGAGCAACAGTGAGGCACTTGGAATTTGAGAGTTGCTTGTACCTTTCACCACCTTACGTTGCCCTTAAGAAACATGTGCGGATGTGCCTCCGCCACTCTCAACTCTCCCTCACCAATTTCAATTTCTATAGTTAGCCATAAACATGATCATGCGTTCTCAATTTGAAACCACTCTACAAACCGCGTGTCAATCACTTGTCACAACAACGAAGAGGTATCTTGGCCTCTCGATCTCGGGAACATCCCAACGTGCCAAGGTAAATTAGGCCTTGTTTAGATGGCTAAAAACTAGCAAAAGTAACTGTTTCAACTCCTGTAGCACTCCTGTAGCACGTTTTGTTTGTTTGTGGTAAATATTATCCTACCATGGGGTAATTAAGCTCAAAAGATTCCTCTCGCAGCGGCGGAGCCAGGATTGAGCCCCAGGGGGGCTCTCCTGTGCTTCTTCCTCCTCCCGCTCCCCCTTCCCTTCTTCCTCCTCCTCAAAATCCTAAGGGGGGGCTTAGGAGGGGCTTTGAGGGAGTTCTGGCGGTAGGGGGGCTCCAGCCCACCCCGCCCCACCGCTGCCTCCGCCGCTGTCCTCTCGTGATGTACAACAGAACTGTGTGATTAGAGCATCTCCAGCAATAGCCCCTAAATAGAGCCCCTACTTCTCTGAGTAGGGGCTCCCCCAACTTTTTGGGGCTGCCTTTTTCAACCTCAACTCCAGCAATGACCCCTACTCCACACCCCCTACAATTGATATGACATATGGGACCCACATGTCGGTCTCCTCTCTCTCACTTCCTCCAAATCCCAATCTCATCTCCCTCTACTCGTCTCTCTCCCGCACGCCCGTGGATGCCGAGGCGGAAGGCCGCGCGGGGAGGGCTGACCGGCCTGCTGCACTTACCGGCGTTGGATCCCCCTGCTCCGACGGTGGAGGAGGGAGCAAAGGAGGCCGGCGCCCGCCTCCCCGCGGTGCTTGCCCGCCGGAGGGGGATGGAGAGAAGGGAAGCAGGCGGAGGGACGCGGAGGGAGCTTAACCTCCGGCCGCGCGGAGGTGACGGCGTGGAGGGAGCTCGTCTTCTGGCCGCACGTGGAGGGAGCTCGACCTCCGGCCGTCGAGGAGGCGACAGCGTAGGGAGCAGATCCACGCGCGAGCTTCGAGCTGGCGGCGCATCCCCGACGGCGCATCCCTCGGCGTCGATTCGGGGCTGTGCGGCTCCGCCAAGCTCCGCCGCATCCCCTCCCGTCCACGGCGCGGGTGAGCTCCGGCCGGGCGCGGTGCGGGCGAGCTCCGGCGGGGCGGGGCGCGGCGCTGGGGAGCTCGGGCCGGTCGTGGCGGTGTTGACGCGGGGGAGCTCGACCGGGCGCGGCGTTGACGGATCCGTGCGGCGGCGCCGGGAGGAGGTGTCCGGGAGACGGATCCGTGCGGAGGCGGGAGGGAGGAACGGCTCCAACCGTGGAGTAGGGGCTCCCTTCTCCACCCGCAGGAGAAGGGGCCGGAGGGGGGAAAGTAGGGGTGAACAGTGATAGGGGTTGGGATTGGGGCTTTGCTGGAGTGCGTTTTTTGGCTCTGAGCCCCTACTTTTTGAGTAGGGGTTCAAGTAGGGGCTCTGCTGGAGTTGCTCTTAGTAATTTTTTTTTTACCTACATTTGCTGCTCCGAACATGTCTTTTGGTGTATTTAATGTGATGTGATGGAGAAAGAGTTGAAAAAGTAGCAAATTTTTGGCAAAAAAATTGCCAACTAAACCAGGCCTTAGACCGCATAATTCGAGTATATTGTTACCAAGATTGTCGTGTCAATTTTTCCTAATGAAATGGAAACTGTATAAAGGTGTACGGACCAAGTTTACTTGTGCATCAGTCAATACTTGCACTTGGTCAGGTTTTGTTCCCCACGCACAGGTCATTGGAGTGATCGGTGCGGTGACGACGTTGACGCGGACTGATCTCACCGTGTCGCCACGGCGTCAAGCGCAGAGTCGTCAGCGAATCTGCAAAACCCATCATCCATCCGGTCCTGCAGACAGACGCCAGTCGCAGTCTGCAGTCACCACCCCGCTGGGGTGCTGGTCTGGGCTAGCTGCTGCCCAAGTTTCCATGGATCGTCAAAACCACGCAGCCCGTGCGTGCGTGCGCTCAGACACTGCACTCCATCGATGCGGCTAGAGTTTGGCAGCGCGCCAGGTCGCTGTCCCCGTTGACCCACCGGCTCGCCGTGGCATCAGGAGAACGCGGCCGGCCTCCGTGGCTCCCGCCCCGCCGGCCGTCAAAGTCTTCGGGTCCACGGCGACCTCGACCCGGCTCCCGCCTAGCTAGAACTTGCTCCCTGTCACGTACGCACACGCATCCGGGCCGGGGGCGTGTGCCGCGGGGCTCTCCCTGCTTCCCGGCAAAAGTCCGGCCCTCGTGCGCACCGCTGGCCATGCGCGCGCGGCGGGACCCGACCCGTCACCTCCCTCTCGTCTTGACTTTGACTTGAGCGCCGACTGGATGAGGCGGAGGAGGGCAGGACCCGATCGATAAGAGCCGCCCGCACAGCGCTCAATTCGCTGTGGGCGATCGGTCGCTTTGCGTCGTCATGTCCTCGTCGTACCAGGCTCTGCTCTCGCTGAGCCCCGCGGACTGGATCGGCGGCAGCGAGTTCGCTGACGACAACATGAACGATGACGGGGAAGAAGCAGCCGCCGCCGCCGACGCTGTGTCGAGCTACCTCTCCTTCGACGTCGGCGAGGAGGAGTACTACTACCACCACACGCCGGAGCCAACGGCGTTCCATGCGGAGGAGCCGCAGCAGGCGCCGGAGACGCTGCTCCTCGACACGCTCCAATCCCAAACTGACTACTACTGTGTAGCCGGAAGTAGCAGCGAAGGAGAGCGCATCGGCAAGCAGAACCATACGGACGCGTCAGCGCTCAGCTCGGAGGGACTCACCGCCAGCCATGACAGGTAAAGCCTTTAATCTGTAGAGCCATATCGGGGTTCAAAGCGACGAAACTATAATCTTATACCCCTCCTGCGTGCTGGACATTTCAGTGGCTTCGCCGGCGGCGGCGCGAGGGGCATCCGCCTTCCCCTCCAGGCGGCGGCGGGGAAGAGGGACGGCGCCGGCAAGATCGCGTTCAAGACGCGGTCGGAGGTGGACGTGCTGGACGACGGTTACCGGTGGCGCAAGTACGGCAAGAAGCTGGTGAAGGACAGCCCCAACCCGAGGAACTACTACCGATGCTCCAGCGAGGGGTGCGGGGTGAAGAAGCGCGTCGAGCGGACGAGGGACGACGAGAGCTTCGTCATCACCACCTACGACGGCGTCCACAACCACCCCGCCGCGCCGCAGCACCCGCTGCGCGGATACCGCCTCAACCTCGTCGACCCGCCGCCGCAGCCCGCAGGGGCGCCGCCGCGCCTAGGCCTCTAGCTAGCTAGCTTAGCTAGCCTCGAGGAGAGTTTTTTTTTTTTAATTAAGGGTAAGAGCACTGCCATATATATATCATATAAGAAGAAGAAGTATTGGTACATAACGCGCCGAAGCGTACACACCACCACACAAACAAACGCACACAACACTACACCACCACCACCTGGGAGAGGAGCTAAAAGTAGGCCGTCAAGCTGCGCCGTCGTCACCAACGATGTGCCGCGCCAGACGTCGCAGCCCGCTGCAAGCTCAAGTAGCTAACCGAAACTCCACCACCACGAGACTATCTCCCTCAAGCTGCACACGTAAGGTTGTGGATCCCCTGCTCTAGTGTTGCATCAGCAGAAACATCCCGTCACAACGCCGTTGAAAAACACTGATCTTGACCACTCTGTGTGGGGGTCTCGCCTCTTCCACCGCCTCACACTCCTCTGCCAAGGACTCAGATAGCTGAAAACTGCTTTGAGAGAACCACTTCTGCCCAACCGTCACTGAGGCCACCACCGCACCTTGCGCGCCAACTCAAGATCTCCAGCACCCATGGACCCTCTACACCTTGCCGCCAACACATTGACCTAGCGCACCTCCTTTGCCGCTGCACACGGGACAACCAGACCACCTCCCACACTACCACAAGCCGAGACAGTCTCCAAAGCGGCGCCTCCAAGAGGACGCGACGCCGATGGCGCCGCCGACGCTCGTCCAACAACTGGATTGGGTTTTCACCCCGAGACCCATGCTTCCGGACACGATGCTTCATAGTGATGTCCCCAACGGGAAGAACGACGCCACGAGGATGCCACCACCACTACCACCGGCAGGAGTGCCGATGAAGGCTTTCGCCCGGACTAACACCGCGTCTTACGCACTCTCTCAAACAAGCAGCAGCAAACCAGCTCCCGGCCGCCTCCGCATCTCCACTACCGGAAAGATGATGGCACAGTGCATCCAACAATACCGCCACGGCACCGCAGAACACAGCACAAGCCACCCGACCCCGCCACCAAAGCGATGCCGTCGAATCCGCACCGTCGAGGAGAAGACAAGGGAAGCACCACCAACTCACCTCCGTCCCCACAGCCCACTCACAGATGTCCGCCAGCACCAGTCCCGACCACCATGGCCAGAAGCTGCCAGCCACTCAGACGCCCCCACACAGGGCCTCCCGCGGCATTGAACCGCCGCCCCCTGCACCTCGCAGACAGCCACGGTCGCCGCCGCCGTCGTCCCTGAGCACGGACGCACTGGTGCGCCCCGACGCCTGTGAAGCCGGTCGTCTTTGTCTCGCACCGGCGTCAGGCACCAAAGCCGCTGCGACGCCCGCCGCAACCGCGACAACCGCCTGCACCGTTCGCGCCTTCCAAGGCCGCCGCCGTCGTCGTCTTCTAGTGCCCTCCGCCGCCGCCGGACCCTGCACCGCGCCCCACCACAAAGACGAGCGCCCCCGCCGCGCCGCCACCAGATCCGGCCAAGGCGACGCCGGATCTGGGTGCCTCAACCTCCGCCGCCGCGAGCACACCTACGCCGGCGAGAGGTGCTCCGAGGGGACCGAGCGGCAGCGCCTGCCCCGTGCCGTCGGAGAAAGTAGGGGAGAGCCCCGCCGCCGCCTTCCCCGTGGGCCGCGCGAGTTGCCGGCGACCCACTCGGGCGACGACGCGGCGGGAGGATGCCAAGGAGAGGCTGGCAGCGCTAGGGTTTGAGCGCCGCTCGGTCGCCCACGCGGGGGACGACGGGAGGAGAGGCTGACGTACACGTCCATGACGAGGAATATATTACGCAAACCTCTACCATTTGTCAATTTTATTCTCCCGGCCCTCTTCTCTGGATGATTTATAATTTTTTTTCCAGTGACGAGGATTGTCAATTGGTTATTACGAATTCGATAGATCAAAATCAGAATGAAACATCAGTTAATTATATTACATATATTACATAACATAAAGCACAAGCTTTAATTTCATAACCCATATTTGTGGTTATTACGAAAAATATTGGATAACATTTTTAGAAAAAAGTTGGATCAATATTTTTTTAAAAAATTGAACCATCTTTTTAGAAAAAATCCTACAAACATTTACTTGAAAAAGTTGATCCAACATTTCTTTAGCAAAACTTGAAGTCAACATTTTTTTCAAAAAAAAAAAAGTTGAAGTCGACATTTTTTCAAAAAAAAAGTTGAAGCCAACATTTTTTTCACAAAAAATTATCCAACATTTTTTTAATTAGTTCAATATTTTAAAAAATCTTAACATTTAAAACACAAAGTTGCAGGGTAGCAGCCGCAGTGACGCTGTCGGGGGCGGGCGTTGGCCAATCGCGACAGAGATGGAGTAGGGCAGAGGCTGGTTGCAGCGACGCATGGGTGGGAGGCAGCAACAGGCACTAGGGTTTGATGCAAATATGACAAACCTCATTTCTTGCACGAATTTCAAACATCAGAAGATAATAATGTAGAAAAATCTTGCGGGAGATGTATATGATTCCGGTTGGGAGCTCCTATGTGCCTAAATATGGGCCAACCCATTATAGCACGTTGCTGACCAAAAGCCTATTTAATTGAAAAATGTTGTCAACATTTAAAAAATATTATTATCATTTTTAGAAAATGTTGTTAATATTTTCCATAAAAATTTGGACCAATATCTATTAGAAAAAAGTTGGAATAAACATTTTCCAAAAATGTTGCACCATCCTTTTTTTAGTTGCAACGGCGCACGGGTGGGAAGCAGCAGCAGACGCTAGGGCTTGATGCAAATCCGACAGACCCCCTTTCTTGCACGAATTTAAAACATTGGAAGGTGATGGAGAAAAAATATTGTGAAAGATGTATAGGATTTTGGGAGCTCCTATATCGCCTTGTTCGTCTGGCTTATCAGTCAGCAGCTAGCAGTACTTTTCTCTCAGAAAAAATCAGCCACCAGCAACCAGCAACCAGCTGGCAGTACTTTTCTCTCAGAACAAACCAGCACCAGCCAAGCGAACAGGCCGTATGTCTAAAGATGATTAAGGGGTGAAACTATAAAGCCTAGCAAGATCCAGCAAGCCTATTGTAGCATGTTGCTAACAAAAGCTTGTTTAACAGAAAAATGTGTCAACTTTAAAAAAATGTTATTAAAATTTTTAGAAAATGTTGTCAATATTTTCCAAAAAAAACTTGGACCAATATCTATTAGAAAAAAATTGAATCCAGCATCTTTTGAAAAATGTTACACCAATCGGACGGAAGGTAAAAAGATAAAAATTGAATCCACTATAAATATAAAAATAAAAACTGGAATAAGAACGAGGTGGCTTATTGGGCCGTTCATATTAGGAGCATATCAGGTGGAAACCAGCCCACCTATGCAAACTATGATCACAAACGTTAGATCCAGATCCAAAGGTCACGGAGAGAGGTGGAGCATATTTGCGTAAACCCGCCCGCCGGCCTCTCCCTAATCCCGGTTTTTTGCAATAACCTCCTCCCTCCCCGGATCCCATCCGTGTGCACCGTTTTGTTTCTGCCGCGCCGCCGGGATCCAGTCGCCGTCGCACGTGAGCCGCGCCGCTGTCCTCCAGTCACCGCTGCTCCCTGCGCCACCGCGGGTCGAGCGGGCGCGCAGGCTCGCGGCGGCAGATGGCACGAACATCGAACACGCGATTCACGGCTTGATCGGAATGGCAAGTTCTTCCTGGGAAGCCTAAACGCCGGCGCACCTCGATGCGAATCAACGCGTCGATCTCGACGTTGTGGTGGTGGAGATCCAGCAGGACGCCGTGCGACGCCGGCGTGGAGCAGGGCATCTGGCGCCCGCCGGTAGACGCGTCGACGAAGCAGAGGACCCTGCTCTGCACGTCCTCCGCGGCCGCGAACGCCTGCGGCACCGGCACCGACACGGGAAACAGCGCGCGGTGGCCCTCCATTGTCAGGCCGGTGGCACCGACCATGTCTGTGACAGAACCGCCCAAAATAATTCCGTATTATCGCCTAAGCCTGTCCACGTGGCCATTAAGCGATAATAAAGAACTATTCTGTCGCCTCTGCCGGGTCATGCCCGGTAAATCACTTACACAGGATCGAATTATGCGCTAAGCCCACACGAAGGCGGGACCAGAGTACAACATTACATTACATAAAAGATCAAGTACTTAAAATTACAAACCAAGTTTTGAGTACATAAAAGTAAAGGTGATTCAGAGTTTAAACAGCGGAAATAAATCTAGCGGAAGATACACATGGGAGGCCATCCATAGAGTATCACTCATCAACATCGTTCTCCCACTCAAGTTCTCACCCATCTGGAATAGATCCAGGCCAGATGAAATTACCTGAAAACAACAACAACAGCAAGGCTGAGTATACTAATACTCAGCAAGACTGACCCGACAAAAATAAAAGACACAGCTAGATATGCAAGGCTTTTTGGCTGGTGGGTTTGTTTTGCCAAAAGCAACTAAGAGTTGATCCTTACTTTCAAATTTTAGCTCAAGTTCTAGTATGTTAACCATTCTAGGTAAGCACCTAGCTAAGCAAGCATGGTTGTACAAACAAGATTAATCATCCAACAATATTAATCCGAAAGTTCCATAAATAAGTATGGGGTAGCCAGTGGTCAAGCCGACTCAGATAACGGCGAGTGACCGACGATCGATCGATTTATATCCTTGCAAGGTAAACCCAAGATACACGGAAGAAGGTAGACCAAGTGCAGTGTCTACCCCAACCAGGCGGTTCCCAACATCCCACAGTTTGGGATCAGACGCTACAAACTCTGGTACACGGTTATCCGGAGGGTCTAACCCGACCAGTCCGGACTCACACACTATACCACGGGTAGCTAGCCCGGAGACGCAACCCAAGCCGGTAGCTAGAAAGATCCCGCCCCGGTTCAGAAGGTACTAGGCTTACCGGTCCCATTCCCGACAAGCACTTGGTACGTTCAATAGCTTAAACCAGCACAATGCTACTCGGTCGAGACCGAACCCATTGCTCTTACCACATGAGCGAGTCATTTTAACCAACTTATGATTCCAACATAAGCATCCTATATCTCGCGAGCAATGAGTCATTACTCGACTTCTACCGTATCCTTAGAGCATGGCACTAGCGTCCTAACATACTAGTAAAAGAGCATAGGAACCTAAGGATCATGCATCTAGGTTTCAATTCAACTCCTGAAACTTAAATGCACAAAACACAACATAAATACTGAAATGTAAAGATATGAGTTTAGAAAAAGGGTTAGATGTATCCGGGGCTTGCCTTCCTCTACTACAGCACTAACACTAGCCTTGGGCTCTTCTGGACTTTGGTCCAGGTCTTGCTGCACACTAAGCTGGTTCACTTCACCATCAACTGCCCCTTCACCCTTCTGGGTCAGCGTGTATGTACCGCTCGATAAATCTACACGTACACATGCATATGCATTATATAAAATTAACTTTGATGGTGACTGTGTACATATTTAAGCAAACTAAAGTATTTAACTTCACCAAACAGTATGGGGGTGTGTTTAAATTAATAAAAACAGAAACAAACATGATTTCACAATTTAACACTTTAATCTCCATTTCTTTATTTAATTCCATAAAACAAGCCTTTCAACCATAAATCCATATAAAATCAAAAACACTTCAAATGAGCCTAAGCTTTTGCACACAGTAGCATATGCCTATTTTAAGCTCACAAACCAAAATTTAGCTTAAGATCATTTATAAATTAATTTATACGAAAAAGACAAATTTCAGCCTAGTAAATCAACATTAATTCATATAAAAAGATTTAATAAACTTTTTGATCTCAACTTTCTCCTACAGGTCATGTATGCCAAGAATGAGTTTCTGACCAAAGCATGCTTGCAGATTCAAATTATTTTTCAGATTTTGAATTTAAGCTCCTACACAAGATTAAATACAAAACCTTTATCAAAGCACATCCTAAAATCACATCCATCCTACCAGAGGTACTACTCATCAAGGCAAAGCCCTAGGATGCACATGTGGTTACAGAAAAGTTTAATTAAGGGGCTATAAAAAGCATCAAGCTTAATCTAGCATAAAACTTACATAAATCATAACTAAAGATCTATACATCAAACTCATGCCAATTTTGGTCACAAATTTAAACATGTCATACAGAGCAACATATCCAAAATTCAAGTCCATAGCATGTGTATATTTTAAACTACACTAAAACCACTTCAAACTGAATTTGAATTTTCATTCAAAAACTAAACAGAAAAACCCTATACATGCTTTCTATAAAAGGTAGGTTTCTTCACTAGGAAACCAACAAAATTGGATTTGCATTTTTATGATTTTTCTACGATTTTCTATGAATTTTTGAAGTTGCTGCTGAAAACCCTAAAATACACTTACACAGAGACCCTTGACCGAAAACCGGAAATTACGAATAGGCCCTCGGTTTACGGAAAGAACCCTGGAAATAACCAAATCAAAGCGATTAGGTCCCCGCCGGCGGAAGGAGCTCGCCGGCGGTGGTCCGGTCACCGGAGCTCGCCGGGGACGGGCCCTACGGCCGATTGGTACCTGCAGGGGCCGACTTGGGGTGGTGCACGGGCTTGGGATGGGACCGACGGGCGCCGGCGGCGTGGCGGCCCTGGACCGCCCGCCGCTGCTGCTGCTGTCCGGCGCCGGCGCGGTCTGGCGGCCCGGCGGCAGTGCGGTGGTGCTGAGGGAGGAACAGTGGAGGGTGTGTTCTTGCTTGGAGAGAAGGAGGGGGCGCAGCAAAGCTTGGGAGCAGGGAACGGACGGCGGCGACCCTGCTTTGCACGAACGGAGCGGCGGCGGCTCGGTCCTTGCCCCACCGGAGCACGGCTTGGCGCGGAATGGCAACTGGCGGTCGCAGCGTTACACCCTGAGGCGGGAGAGACGAGTCAGGCGCCTTAATGCGCGGCAACGCCAACTGGCGGCCTGCATGCGCGAGACGCCTCGCGGGCGCGGCGCGTGGCCCTGTTTCGGCGCAACGCGCGAGCTGGACGCGATGTTCGTGAATCGGCGCGGGCGGAGGGTCCAGAGCGTGCGCAGAACGTGCGCTTGGTCCACCACGACGACTCCGAGAGGTCCGTACGCCGGGGAACGCGCGACTCGACACGTGGCCGGTCAAAGTGCTGGAGCGCGCGCTCTCAGCGCAGCACGACGTCGCCCAGCACAAATTCAATTACGCGAACCTGTTTTCAAAATTCCGTAACACCAAAAAGTGTCAACACACTTGAAAAACTCCAAAAAGCAAAGTTGTAGAGGAGCCATAGATCTACAACTTTCCCAAAGGGTGGCATATGTTTTGATCAACCGTTTGCCCGGGAACGTCAGCCAAAGTTGCAGTTTTTCCACGGCTCGAGTTACTGTTCACAGCGCAGTCAAACCGATTTTTGGCCAATTTGCACTCAAAATTGGAATGTCCGCCAATTACGAAAAATGTGTTCCCGGAAATAACGAACAACTTTCGTATTGGCCTATTTTGAACTTCTATGGCGAAATTTGGAGAACGCGCAAGAAAACCAAATCAGCCTCTTGGGATCTATAGGGGTTTGACCGGGAATTTGAACTTTGACCAAGGTCTTTTGTGCAAAAGTGTGCAAGATCATGTCAAACATGTTTATGAGCCCATTAAACATGATTAACCACCCTAATTGAGGTATTTATCTTTAATAAACACCTGGGGTGTTACAGTCTACCCCCCTTAAAAGAAATCTCGTCCCGAGATTTGACAACAAGGTTAGAGGAAAACCTCCAGGGGAGATAACAGGCTTGATGAGAAAATCAATGTCGCTCGTGCGGAAGCGGGCGATGAATGTACACATGAAAAGCTAAAATCATCAAGAATTGGAACACAAAGCAGACGTACAGTCCTACTGGAGTCCAGCAGATGGAATCAAACATCTCCAGAAAACGACCCATAGTTGATGATGTGGGGTTGGCTCCCTCTTGTGGCTCTCTTCTCGAGCTTCTTCTTTGTGATGTTGGCACCAACCTTCAGTGGACGAGCTTCAGGGAAAGGCTCGGACTGACCCGACAACTGGAGGAGCTTGACTCTTCTTCACATTGCTGGGGAAGATAGAGGAAAGGAGTTTAATCGACGAGGAACGTCGTAAGCGGCGAAAGTGGCCGGTATGTGCTCAAAGAAAACAACTAGAGAGAAGGGAGGGCGACGAGATATGGTGGCTCAAGTGGATGCAACTCTGAGCGGTGAATGTCGATGGGGAGGTGCTCCTTTTAATGATGCTCACCATGGTGTAGTGGCAGTGGTGCTCGCGCCACTTGGGGAGGGGCCGGTGGCAAGGAGGTGTGGTGGTGACATGTGGCACGATGGTAGCCGGCATTGGATGTCTTGACGACAGGACGACCACGATCAGCCGTAGCACAGAACAGGCGAAGCACGGATATGGAGGAGTCAATTTGGCCCTCGAGAGGATTGACCGTGACTTTGGGAGAAAGAGAAATAGTTGGGGTATCTACCATCCTAAATTGGGATTGTACCAAGGAAAACCTATCAAAGGATTCTGCCCATCCTTTATTTACTGGTATCCCGGTTCCTTTGATTAGGAGAAAACGTGCTAAAGAACCAAAGATCATTGACTCAGTAGAAGGCTCCTCTTATCTTAACTTTTGGAGAACTTGCTCATACTCCTTCAACCAGCTTAGTTGAGTCACTACCAAGTGAATTTTGAAATTTAGAAGGAAGAAGACCAAGTCGAAAGGTTCCAAAAAGATTCCCATAAAGAAGGGAAACCTCAAATATTTGGGTAAAATTTGTTTACGGGGGTTCATGAATTTATTTTTTTTTGGAGATCAATAAAAAGGTTAACTCCTAGAGTATCCTGGAAAGTACAATTGTCAATGGCAAATGACAAGATTTTGGAAACAAAATTGGGAAGGGAGTGAGGAAAATACCCTTGCTCAAGGTTTATCTTAATGAAGTATTTTAATTACTTTATGCACCACACCAGGGCGTAATGATTTTGAGTTGAAACTCATGCACTTGGTGAGTCATGGGATGACAATGCTTATGCATATGGGAAATGACTCGTGCAACAATGGGATGGTGCACATGTGGATGCTCATGATGAAGTGCATATAGTATGATGTACATGTATATGAGCATATGATGTTTATGCATATGAACTTTCAGGGTATATGTCATGGTGCATAGTGAGAGATGCACATGATAAGTATATGATGAGGTGCATGCATGATGATGCACATGTTTATGAATGTGTGATGCGTATGCTCATGAGATATGGTGCTCATGATGCAGTGTCAGCATGATTTGCATTATTCACGAAATTAGACAGTGGCTTGGAGGTCTGAGAAATTTGGATCCGGGGTGTGTCGAATTCTCACTAAACAAGATACCTAGCGCGCTCCTGGTGGTAATCACATGGCTGCAGCACACATGATCCACTAGGTTCCGTCGTGGCACCTTCGTTCATGGATCACAACATCACCACCGTAAAGAGAATAGAGTAGAAAGGGTGAAACTTTCAGTGCGTATGCATGTTAGTCCAAACCCAGGTTTCCAGATGCACATGTCGTGTAATGCATTTCCATGCTCATGAATTATGTTGTTAGAGATGCAGCATATGCATGCTGGAATGATGCTCATTATGCATACCAACAGATTTTTGATGCCTTGTAACCATGTTCTCATTTATTTGTTTGTGAGCAAGCATAAGGATTTTTAGGTCAAGGGTTGAGAATTTATAGTGATCAATGTAGGGATATCGATGCAAGGAAAGTGGAGTGATCACCTTTACATAGCCATAGGAAGTTGGTGGATCGCCTCTAAATTGAAGAAAAAGCGTATAAGCAATTAGGAGAGTACAACGGGGTTCCACTTGACTCGGCAAGGATATGATTATGCTTCTATTAGAAACCATCCTAAGAGGAGAAGGGGATAGATGGATCTTGCACTGATTGTATTCATCTGTGGATAGAAACTTCAAAAACATACGTGGAGCATTCCTCCACCACCTAAATATCATCATCTTTAGGCAGGGGATGTAAAATCTCGTGCCTTCCAATATTGGTATTCAACTTAGAGATAATGCTGAGGCTATCATGCCCGAAAATTCAGATATCGCTTTGCTGTCAGGGCTGTTGGACAGCAGGCCGAGGGTCACTAAAAATTCCATATCTCTCAGCTCAAAACTGTAACGATGCTGAAATTTTACGAGCATGCAGAATATGAAATTCTAAACAACTTTGGTATTCAAGGTTTGCTCTGGATTTCAAAGGAAGATGACCTAAAAATTTGAATTTCAGAGATCACTAGTTCTGAAATTCAGCAGGGCAGAGACCTAATGTTTTGGGCATATCTCCCAAACTAAAAATCTAGTGACCTTGAGATTTCTACAGGAGGTAGATAGATACCTAAGGAGCATTTTTGGTATTCAAGGGTCGAACCAATTCAGATTGGAAAAGGGTCTAACTGATCAATTTTTAGAGTGCTGTTGCCCAGAAATTTTCAGCAAGACAGCGCTACACTAAAAAGACCATAACTCAAAAATTGAGTACCCAATTACCATGAGATTTTCACAGCATGATCTAAGCTAGATAAAGAACATTTTTGCTATAGATTTTCTGGTCAAAATCATTTAGGAACTATATGCAAAAATTCGAGTTTTCAGACTAACTCAGGAATTTGACAGCCTTTCAGCATGACCTTGCCTAGCAAATTGGATCCTAACTTCAGTTTTAAGCATCCTAAAATCATGAGAAATTCAGAGAGCAATCATAACTAGGTGATGAGCAATTTTCCTAAAGATCACCTAACCAAAAACTTTCTAGATCATCCTTAGAAAAAATTTGGACAGCAACTAGACATACTTTTGATCACATCACATAATTTACCAAACTAGCATGAATGGTCCTTAAGAACTATAAATTCAACTGATAGAGACCAAGCAACACATGATTTAAGTTCAGTTTTGGTTTGATAGCTTTTACATGATGCAAAAAGCGTCCTAAACTTCCTCACAAAGCTTTTAAGCTTAAAAATCGAAGTTAGTGCCGGTGGCAAGGCATACATATATGTCCCTCCTTATAATAACTAGTCCAAAACTATTCGTTTCTTAATTACCGTACCTAACAACCGTGGTTAGTGTACCTGCAGAAAATCACAGATATTCAAGACCTTTTGTGCCAGCACTCACAAAAGCGTCCACATTCATTACCGTTCACTATAGAAACGGTATCCATGCGTAAAGCCGCTGCATGGACAGCGTCCAACCTCGGACACCTCCGTTTGAATGGAGTTGTCCTTTCCGCCTATTGCGGGTTCGCACATGTATGGCAAAACATGGCTAGACACAGACGCGACGTGAGTGCCCATTGGAATAGGCCTCACTCATCCCTCACGGACTTTCCCGTGGCACCATCACGTATGGCAAAACGTGACGAGACGCAGACGCGACGTGGCACCCATTGGAATAGGTCCCACTAGTCCCTCACAGGACTTCCCTGTGGTACCACCACGTATGGCAAAACGTGATGAACTAGTATGGTTGTGCATGAAAGTAAGTTTTGACAGGAATAAAATGTGCTGGAAGTCAGATTAAATACACCATAGAGTACTAGCCACCTGAAAGAACCCAAAAATTCCCTCTAGGGCCTCTCGGACTAGATTAGACCTTAACGTCCTACTCACTTAGCAAGATTATTAATCTTGGCAAATTTTATTCCAAAAACAAGTTTGTTAAGTTATTTTAATTACTCTGGTGCATAACTCGCTCTGATGCCAGCTGTGACAGAACCGCCCAAAATAATTCCGTATTATCGCCTAAGCCTGTCCACGTGGCCATTAAGCGATAATAAAGAACTATTCTGTCGCCTCTGCCGGGTCATGCCCGGTAAATCACTTACACAGGATCGAATTATGCGCTAAGCCCACACGAAGGCGGGACCAGAGTACAACATTACATTACATAAAAGATCAAGTACTTAAAATTACAAACCAAGTTTTGAGTACATAAAAGTAAAGGTGATTCAGAGTTTAAACAGCGGAAATAAATCTAGCGGAAGATACACATGGGAGGCCATCCATAGAGTATCACTCATCAACATCGTTCTCCCACTCAAGTTCTCACCCATCTGGAATAGATCCAGGCCAGATGAAATTACCTGAAAACAACAACAACAGCAAGGCTGAGTATACTAATACTCAGCAAGACTGACCCGACAAAAATAAAAGACACAGCTAGATATGCAAGGCTTTTTGGCTGGTGGGTTTGTTTTGCCAAAAGCAACTAAGAGTTGATCCTTACTTTCAAATTTTAGCTCAAGTTCTAGTATGTTAACCATTCTAGGTAAGCACCTAGCTAAGCAAGCATGGTTGTACAAACAAGATTAATCATCCAACAATATTAATCCGAAAGTTCCATAAATAAGTATGGGGTAGCCAGTGGTCAAGCCGACTCAGATAACGGCGAGTGACCGACGATCGATCGATTTATATCCTTGCAAGGTAAACCCAAGATACACGGAAGAAGGTAGACCAAGTGCAGTGTCTACCCCAACCAGGCGGTTCCCAACATCCCACAGTTTGGGATCAGACGCTACAAACTCTGGTACACGGTTATCCGGAGGGTCTAACCCGACCAGTCCGGACTCACACACTATACCACGGGTAGCTAGCCCGGAGACGCAACCCAAGCCGGTAGCTAGAAAGATCCCGCCCCGGTTCAGAAGGTACTAGGCTTACCGGTCCCATTCCCGACAAGCACTTGGTACGTTCAATAGCTTAAACCAGCACAATGCTACTCGGTCGAGACCGAACCCATTGCTCTTACCACATGAGCGAGTCATTTTAACCAACTTATGATTCCAACATAAGCATCCTATATCTCGCGAGCAATGAGTCATTACTCGACTTCTACCGTATCCTTAGAGCATGGCACTAGCGTCCTAACATACTAGTAAAAGAGCATAGGAACCTAAGGATCATGCATCTAGGTTTCAATTCAACTCCTGAAACTTAAATGCACAAAACACAACATAAATACTGAAATGTAAAGATATGAGTTTAGAAAAAGGGTTAGATGTATCCGGGGCTTGCCTTCCTCTACTACAGCACTAACACTAGCCTTGGGCTCTTCTGGACTTTGGTCCAGGTCTTGCTGCACACTAAGCTGGTTCACTTCACCATCAACTGCCCCTTCACCCTTCTGGGTCAGCGTGTATGTACCGCTCGATAAATCTACACGTACACATGCATATGCATTATATAAAATTAACTTTGATGGTGACTGTGTACATATTTAAGCAAACTAAAGTATTTAACTTCACCAAACAGTATGGGGGTGTGTTTAAATTAATAAAAACAGAAACAAACATGATTTCACAATTTAACACTTTAATCTCCATTTCTTTATTTAATTCCATAAAACAAGCCTTTCAACCATAAATCCATATAAAATCAAAAACACTTCAAATGAGCCTAAGCTTTTGCACACAGTAGCATATGCCTATTTTAAGCTCACAAACCAAAATTTAGCTTAAGATCATTTATAAATTAATTTATACGAAAAAGACAAATTTCAGCCTAGTAAATCAACATTAATTCATATAAAAAGATTTAATAAACTTTTTGATCTCAACTTTCTCCTACAGGTCATGTATGCCAAGAATGAGTTTCTGACCAAAGCATGCTTGCAGATTCAAATTATTTTTCAGATTTTGAATTTAAGCTCCTACACAAGATTAAATACAAAACCTTTATCAAAGCACATCCTAAAATCACATCCATCCTACCAGAGGTACTACTCATCAAGGCAAAGCCCTAGGATGCACATGTGGTTACAGAAAAGTTTAATTAAGGGGCTATAAAAAGCATCAAGCTTAATCTAGCATAAAACTTACATAAATCATAACTAAAGATCTATACATCAAACTCATGCCAATTTTGGTCACAAATTTAAACATGTCATACAGAGCAACATATCCAAAATTCAAGTCCATAGCATGTGTATATTTTAAACTACACTAAAACCACTTCAAACTGAATTTGAATTTTCATTCAAAAACTAAACAGAAAAACCCTATACATGCTTTCTATAAAAGGTAGGTTTCTTCACTAGGAAACCAACAAAATTGGATTTGCATTTTTATGATTTTTCTACGATTTTCTATGAATTTTTGAAGTTGCTGCTGAAAACCCTAAAATACACTTACACAGAGACCCTTGACCGAAAACCGGAAATTACGAATAGGCCCTCGGTTTACGGAAAGAACCCTGGAAATAACCAAATCAAAGCGATTAGGTCCCCGCCGGCGGAAGGAGCTCGCCGGCGGTGGTCCGGTCACCGGAGCTCGCCGGGGACGGGCCCTACGGCCGATTGGTACCTGCAGGGGCCGACTTGGGGTGGTGCACGGGCTTGGGATGGGACCGACGGGCGCCGGCGGCGTGGCGGCCCTGGACCGCCCGCCGCTGCTGCTGCTGTCCGGCGCCGGCGCGGTCTGGCGGCCCGGCGGCAGTGCGGTGGTGCTGAGGGAGGAACAGTGGAGGGTGTGTTCTTGCTTGGAGAGAAGGAGGGGGCGCAGCAAAGCTTGGGAGCAGGGAACGGACGGCGGCGACCCTGCTTTGCACGAACGGAGCGGCGGCGGCTCGGTCCTTGCCCCACCGGAGCACGGCTTGGCGCGGAATGGCAACTGGCGGTCGCAGCGTTACACCCTGAGGCGGGAGAGACGAGTCAGGCGCCTTAATGCGCGGCAACGCCAACTGGCGGCCTGCATGCGCGAGACGCCTCGCGGGCGCGGCGCGTGGCCCTGTTTCGGCGCAACGCGCGAGCTGGACGCGATGTTCGTGAATCGGCGCGGGCGGAGGGTCCAGAGCGTGCGCAGAACGTGCGCTTGGTCCACCACGACGACTCCGAGAGGTCCGTACGCCGGGGAACGCGCGACTCGACACGTGGCCGGTCAAAGTGCTGGAGCGCGCGCTCTCAGCGCAGCACGACGTCGCCCAGCACAAATTCAATTACGCGAACCTGTTTTCAAAATTCCGTAACACCAAAAAGTGTCAACACACTTGAAAAACTCCAAAAAGCAAAGTTGTAGAGGAGCCATAGATCTACAACTTTCCCAAAGGGTGGCATATGTTTTGATCAACCGTTTGCCCGGGAACGTCAGCCAAAGTTGCAGTTTTTCCACGGCTCGAGTTACTGTTCACAGCGCAGTCAAACCGATTTTTGGCCAATTTGCACTCAAAATTGGAATGTCCGCCAATTACGAAAAATGTGTTCCCGGAAATAACGAACAACTTTCGTATTGGCCTATTTTGAACTTCTATGGCGAAATTTGGAGAACGCGCAAGAAAACCAAATCAGCCTCTTGGGATCTATAGGGGTTTGACCGGGAATTTGAACTTTGACCAAGGTCTTTTGTGCAAAAGTGTGCAAGATCATGTCAAACATGTTTATGAGCCCATTAAACATGATTAACCACCCTAATTGAGGTATTTATCTTTAATAAACACCTGGGGTGTTACAATGTCGTCGCCGGTCTGCGCACCCTTCGATGGAGGTTGCTGGTGTTGTTGTTGCAGGTGAGCTCGCTGCACAGGTCGCTAAACACGGTGTTTCCGCCCACCTAGTGGCGGTGGTGCACCGCGGGGGGCAGCGGGTGGCCGCCGCAGGGCGGCCGTCGGTGCGTCGTCCAGCGCGGGCCTGCTGTGAGACACAACTCACGCAAGTGATGAATCAATCGACCGGCCGGACGGGATACACGGATAAATAGCCTGAAAAGCTGCTATTCAGAATTGTTGTTCAGGACTCAAGGCATGAACTGATGCTATAGTTTCTCCATGAACTCAAGCTCAATCTTCGTGCCACAAACTCCCCATAGCAACAGAAATGACGAGTCAAATAGATTTCAGACACGAGCTGCAATTGCACCACAAAGCATCTCACAATCATCTCCGCCTAGCTGCCGCAGGACGGCCCCTCAGTCACCTCGAGGTGGATGATGCCTCAGACCTCCTCCTGTGCGCTGCGAAGGGGCGGCGACCCGGTGAGGGGGAGGCGGCGCTGCGAAGGGGCGGCGCGGCGCCGCAGGGAGCGGCGGTGACTGGAGGGCAGCGGCGCGTCTCAGGTGCGGCGGCGACTAGATTCCAGCGGCGCGACGGCGCGGCTCACGGGCGGCAGAAACAAAACATTGGACATCAATTGGATCTAGGGGTCTGGCCACTCGTGATTAGGGGAGGGGGTTATTGCAAAAAACCGGAATTAGGGAGGGGCCGGCGGGCGGGTTTACGCAAATATGCCCCACCTCTCTCTGTGACCTTTGGATCTGGATCTAACGTTTGTGATCAAAGTTTGCGTAATTTGTATAGGTGGGCTGGTTTCCACGTGATATGCTCCCGTTCATATTAGCCTCAGTTTCGAGGTAGAGTCTTTCTTAAAGAAGTTTCGAGGTAGAGAGAGAGTCTCAATCGGACGGAAGGTCCTCCCACCCACACGCCGCCACCGACTGGAATAAGAATAGAGATCGAATAAGCCGCTTCTTCTGTTCTCTCCTGATCGAGTCGACGCCGGGATTCATGATGGAGGAGATGGAGTCCCGCGGCGACGAAACAATGGAGTACAGCGGCGGACGCGAGGAGATGGAGCACCGCGACGACAGCGGCACCGCTGTGATGTACGGTGGCGATACCGATCTGATGTACGACACCGACACCGATGAGCAGTACGCCCGCGCCGCCGCCGACGACTCCACCGACGAAGAAGCCACCGACGACGACTCCACCGACGACCACGCCTCCGACGCTAAGGAGTGCCATGAGGACGACGGGCGGGTGCTGCCGTACGCCGGCCGGCCCTTCCCTCTGCAACCATATTGTGCTGCAGGTAGTGTTTCATCGCTACACAGCTTGGTTTGTTTGGGCGTTGCGTGTTTGGAGTTTTTTCAAATGCTTTGTCTTCAAGTGCTAGTTTTATTGGGAATGAGCTCGTAGCTCAGTGGTGGGCAGTGCAGGTGTGCACGCCACCCGCCTGGGTTCGAACCCAGCGCGTCCCACCGGGGCATGCCCCCATTCTTTTCTTTCAGGTATTCCTCCAGCGCCTTTGGACCACAATGGGATGACGTGCCCGTCACACGTTGAAGGCTTGGCCTCTGCGTCCTCTTCCTATAGGCGTTAGGTGTGTATAGGTGTAGGTCTGATGTACTTCAGGGGTGTGAGTTGGCGTGAGTGTGTGAGGGTGTTGCGTGTGTTGTTGTATGTTCAGATACTACACCCTGTACCACAAAGTGGAGGTCTCAAAAAAAAAGTGCTAGTTTTATCAGAAACTATGGTCTGTAGGGAAATTGGTTTTAAGTTTTTAACACATTATATCCCAAAAGGTAGTTCAACAAAGTGGTAAACCAATAAAACAAACATTTGTGTGTACGAGTATAATGCCCGATGATTGTTTTGCTTAAAACATCATTTCTCCCAAAAGCTGTCTTTTGCTTGTATGTGGAATTGTTTTCATAAATATCTGTATACGAAATCAGCATTCGCGAAGTGTATAGGCATTAGATACTGTATAGCCAGTAGCTTCTAAAGTTAGTATCGGTGATTGAAACACCTCATCGTTTGCTAGTGATGTAGTGGGAATATGCATGGTTTTAGAAGTTCCGTTGTGGATTTTTTGATAGTAGAAATATTATGATGTTAGGAAAACAGTGGTTTTACTCAAGAAGCACTTATCCTTTCCAATACTGTATTTTTTCCCTTTACAAGACGTGTTAGTCCTCCAAAATATGCATCTGAACATGCATCATGTTTTCCTCAAATTTATTTTAATATTGCTATTTTTATAAAATCTTGTAGCAGTTGAATGCCAATTTTGAACTGTAGTTTCAGAATACCATGGTACTCTGAGAACCCCATCACCGACATTGCAATAATTCTATATAAACGAGACTAACCAGAGCTGCAACTTTACTTGTACAGGAGCAAATTGTACGATAGAAAGAGCACAAAGGATAGTTCATTCTGTCTATGAAAGGAATGCTGAACTGCTTGATGAATGGGTGGAAATGTCTAACGATAACATACACCCTTTGCCCGTGATGCCACTACAAATTCTTCCGAATGTAACAGAAGCTTGTGTTACTGGACCCCAGTGCTACCACCGGGAATATTTGACTGACAACAATACTGCAGCAAGTGAGTTTTTTGAACTGATAATGATTAAAGGCAGGCATCATCTTCTATC
Source organism: Cenchrus fungigraminus (assembly GCA_036936925.1). NCBI lineage: Eukaryota > Viridiplantae > Streptophyta > Magnoliopsida > Poales > Poaceae > Cenchrus > Cenchrus fungigraminus. The sequence continues at coordinate 38,765,423 of CM072778.1, read as the reverse complement.
TCGTAGCTCATTCTCGTTGTTTACATTTTTGCAGCTGCACCAGCTCATCCATATTTCAGCCCCTGTAAAATGATGCAAGTGTTCTCCTTGAGATTATCAAGAACTTTTGCTTATCCTGTTCAGATCTATGGGACTTTTGCTGTTCGTGACTGTTGGGAGCCACTCTGTAATTATGTATTTAATCGCACAATAGATGAACCAGCCACTATTCTGCCAGTAAGTCACGCTTATTATTGTCCTTGATGAAATTTCTTAAAAAGTTAATATGTCTAATTGGTAGCAAAATATTAATCCAGGCCCAGTTTGCAGTCGTGCTGTGCTTCTTTCCCTAAACTACTCTGGGAAAAAAATATACAGAAAACCTACTTTATGTCTCATTTTCAGATTCAGTTTTTATCAACAAAATTTGTCATCCATTAATTGGTCATTTCATGTTTCCTATGTTCCTATTCATATCCATGTACACAGTGCATTCCAATGAAGTTTACTCATTAAGTGGAAAGAGTAAATTCTACCTTAGGTCCCAAGAGTTGAACAGTATGCTGATAAACTCGAAAAGTAGATATTCCAAGGCACAAATGGTTGCCTTGATAATTAATTAGGCCCATGGGCATACCAAGCTCTGGCTTGACAAGTCCACCCCTCTATTTGAATTTTGCACTACTATATTCTGAAATTGTCATTAGTCAAATCTGCCAATTCTGGTGGCAGATCCTGCTACTGATCAATGTGAGGGGAAAACCTGGGCAGAAATTGGTTACAATTTTTTTCACCATGTGAACTGAAAAGAGAAACTATATGGTGTATGCTACACTATTTCCTGATTAATTGAAAGCTACACAAATTTTACTTCCTCTCCCATGTACCTACTTGTTTTTATACTTTATATATGAATGAAGTTCTGACATTATGCAACTACAGGGTTGCTCTTCCCTACCTCTTTGTAGCCCTTGCCGTGGAATATATGTGCTGCAGTATGTTTTAATTGACATTGATCTTTGGATAAAAGAGGAAGGGGAAACGTCTTACAAACAGCTGTTTCGTGGCTATCTCGAGTTCGACGCAGGTTTATCAGGATATAAATCAAAGGTGTATGGAAGAATTCCAGGCGATTGTTATGGCTTGGACATGTGTTACGGTTTTCTGAGTGATGGCATTGAGACTGCCATTGAGGTCTTGGTAGATGCCAAATATTCATCAGATGTGAAGATCAGTGCTTTCACTGGCGGTTTTGATGATGAGGTTGTACTGTACGATGGCACATTTTGTGGGACTACGGTGGTGAGTCATTTCTTAGCTGTGAACAAGGAGGAGGAATTGCATGTTGTATTGCAACTGCCTGGTTCAGAATACAGGTTTACTTTCAAGGCTGGAGTTGGATTACTTGCAGTACCAGATTCCACATTCTTTTGTTTTCATGAGCTTGCTGTTACAGTGGAGTTTAGAACACATGGCATCAGGGGAGAAACAAATTGTAGTTTTCATATACTGCCAGACATTTCTGTGGACATGAAAGAGTTGCATGGGGGACTTGTTGAAGAAGAGAAAATTGGCCCAGCTCTGAAAGCTTTCACTTCTGTGAAGAAGAGGAGGCTAGGTGTAGAGGGAGATAATACACGGTATACACCCCCTGTCACTAGCACCAGCAGTGACCTGCGTTTAATGGAAATGTACCAGTAGATAGAAGGTTGATCTAAGGAATATTTTGCACTACTATATTCTGAAATTGTCATAAGTCAAATCTGCCAATTCTGGTGGCAGATCCTGCTACTGATTAATGTGAGAGGGGAAAGCCTGCGCAGAACTGGTAACATTTTTTTTTCGTTGTGTGAACCGAAAAGAGAAACTGAATAGTGTATGATTGATGCTTCTGCGGCGAATTGCGTTTTCTTCTAGTGGCATTCTGTGTCATGGCAACAAAAACTTGCTGAAATTGAACTTGGATATTTGGTGATCTTATAAGCACTTCAAAAGTAGAATTAGTTGTAGCTTGTGTATCCCAATCCTTATTTAATAACTTATTAAATTGAATGCATTTTTTGTGCCATATGCCCATATGGTCATCAATGGCAATAGAAGCACAAATGAAAATAATGCTCTGGATGAGGAAGCATAAAATTTGCTTATAAGTTCCTATTAGATTTTCAAAGTTCATATGTAAAATGGTTAATGGTTGACTATTTACAGTCCGTTATGCTCCTCGTTCAGGTTACTTGGGGAAGATGACCTTTCTATAATATTTTTATGAAAACACATATTGGTTTATATTTTCCTTGTGCCAAACTAGGAACATTGATATTTTTTACCAGCATCATACAATTTACTTTCCGTTTTATGCTCCTTTTGGATTTCTGTGATAATATTTGAAGCGCTATATATTACTACTCCCTCTGTTCAGAAGTGCATGACCTGCTGGAAACTATGCCATCAAACTTTAAATAATCATGACCATTGAAACGTAAAAGCTGTTTGGATGGTGACATTTAAGATGGTTATCTTATTTATTGTCATTATTTTACAAGATTGCGTGAAAAATTGGTCATAGTTGCATGTGGATGTCCACAAATCTATATCTATATAACCTATATAATCGGTACCCATTACAAGATTTCTCTCCGTTCTCGTGAAGCCACGTCAGCATCCACATCACTTAGATTTAATTTTCTCCACCTAGATTTCCTTTCTTTAACCTATATAATTGGTACCCATTACAAGATTTCTCTCCGTTCTCGTGAAGCCACGTCAGCATCCACATCACTTAGATTTAATTTTCTCCACCTAGATTTCCTTTCTTTAATTACTCCACGCACCACAACAAGCAATTCATCTCTTTAATTACTCCACACAAGCAACTCAACCATCATACTTTCCTCCACCTAGCCTTCTATATATAACCTATATAATCGATACCCATTACAGGATTTCTCTCCGTTCTCGTGAAGCCACGTCAGCATCCACATCACTTAGATTTAATTTTCTCCACCTAGATTTCCTTTCTTTAATTACTCCACGCAGCACAGCAAGCAATTCATCTCTTTAATTACTCCACACAAGCAACTCAACCATCATACTTTCCTCTGCCTAGCCTTCTAATTAAATATCGATGCACATGCACCAGTGCCGCTCAACGTTAGAGATCCCATCATAATAACCTGCCATATCCATTACTGGCCACCATATTGGGAAGGAAAAAACAAGACGATTCAGGCATTCGACCTTGCAAAAACTGAAAACATCTTCATCTTTCACGTCCACCTCATGTCCTCATCTTAATCCCCCCACGAATAAGGAGGGATCAATTCGCCGCCCATATATGGCTCCCAACGAGACCCCAGAAGTTGTTGATGGAGACAAAGTTGAAGCGAGTCCTCTTTGTGAAGGCTGAAAAGGACTTCGTGGACTTCATCTTCAACCTGTCGACGCTCTCGATCAACATTTTGGCGAGGTTGGTGTCAGAACGTGCACGACCTACTGCTGCTCCTGCCGCCGAACAAGCTGGCCGAGGCCGGGAGGAGACACCGATGTGGGGTGTGGTTGTGCCATATTCAAGTTGTTTTCATGCGCGGTGGTGTGCATGACGAAGAATGTATGAAACAATAATAACATAAATTTATGCAAAATATCTCGCAACAACGCGCGGGGAATCATGCTCATCTGTTGTTATGGGCAGCAAAATATATATTTATTATATTATAATAAATAGTATTTAATACGATAATAGTATTGTGAAGTTAATTGCAAAAAATTATGGCGACCGTGATCTAGGAGTTCGTTACCCTTATCTATGTCATTTGCAATACCATATTGTAGTACTGCTAATGAAGAATAAATACAAGTGCACAAATCCTAAACATTGGAAGGTCAATATTTTCCCACGAAGATGTATAGGATTTTCTTAGGATTATTACCGACTTTTATTGGATGCCTACAGTGGGGCTCATATCTATCTTGTGGAAGATAGATTAGAGTTGAAACTTCTAGCCCACAAAAGCCTATCACAATCTTATCTTCTCACTGCTCCTCTTCTTCCCCAACCCTTCCACTAAATTATAATTATTTGGAAAAAATGTAATATTTTTCTTAAATATTGTCAATATTTTTCAAAAAATGTTGGACCGGCATTTTTTCAAAAACTATTGGACTGACATTTCTCAACAGATATTAGACTTACATTTTTCAACAAAAGTTGGACCGACATCTTTTTGGAATAATTTGAATCCAATATTTTTTAGAAAAATATTGCAGCAACATTTTTTCTGTAAAGTTTTGGCTTGATGGACGGCGAGGGCTGGCGGCGGCGTGCGGTGGTGGTGGGCAGCCGGCGAGCTCGCACGAGGGGCCACGACGCCCTAGGGACCCGTGCTGGACAGGAGGCATGCCAGCGTGGGGGCAACCACGTCGTTAGTGTGGGAATGCACGCCGGTCGGGGAGGCGCGCCAGCGGCAGGGTAGGGATGGTCGAGGAGAGGCGTCGAGGGGGCTGCGGTGGCTCTCCAACGACCGGGCGTCGGGAAGGCGGCGACATTGTCAAGTGTCCAAGTGGCGCGCGGGTACGGAGGGGAGGGGCAGCAGAGGAAAGGAGATGAGACTAGGATTTTGATGCGGGAATCAAAGAATAACAATGGTTATCTCAAACAGTGAAAGAGTCCATCCAAATTAACCTTCGAATGGTGGATAAAATTCCCAGCCCAAAGTAGCATTTCTGGGGTCAATGCAACTTGGTCCTGATTGTTGTCACTACTGGCGCAACCCAGCCCAAAACGCCATGTCGATGAACCTGGCGTAGCCAATTGCTCATTTCCCTCACCACCATCACAATTTAATTCAATCACATTTTGTTGCTGCGGAGAATTTTTAAGCAAAATTTTAAGGTGGACTCTGAAAGTAGAAAAAAGGTGATTACAAGGCAATAATATTTTGCAAGCGATATTATATCTGAAAACATGTTCATTTTACTAATAGAGAATTACTCTTAAATTAGTGATCATCCATACATTCTACTGTAGGAATTTTGTAGTGTGGTACTTTGAATAACTTATAAATTGCATGAATGAATGTTATTAATTATAGAAAATTGGTATGAGACATAAATTGATGGTCTAATGTATGTTGATGTGGCACTAACGTAGATAGTTTGCGTGTCGAGAGAAATGATGTTATGATCTTAGTGTGTGTTGACGGCCCTTACCGCAAATATTTACCATCAACTTTATCTATAAAATCATAAACATAGGGGTTTATCACTAACCGGTTTCACGAGTTTTGGTGATTACGTGATTTCAGAGAACAAGGTGGAATGATTTCACACACCATTCAAGAGAAGAAGTAGAATAGAGGACAGGCTCCACTTAGAATAGATTAGAGAGGGAGTGTGTGAAGGAGAAGCCCGGAGGAGAGCCGGAGTTGTCGGCCTCCCTCCACTTGTACTTCGGCGGGTACGAGCGCTTGAGCGAGTACCCGAGTTCTTCTACAGTGGTAAGTTCTTCGATATTGCTAAGCTTTTGTTATTATTCGTTTACGGGTGCATTGTTCGTTCTCGTAACGTTTTCTCTAGTAGAGGGCTCCTGATAAAGACGAATCACCCTGCGTAACGCTAGAGTAGTAATCGACAACATAAACGTGGTGTCTAGGCTAGAGGTTACCTTTGTGTGCTCCATGCTCAACTGGATCGTGAGGTAGGCGGCAGGTGGTGACAACCTTGTCCGTCCTTCGTAATCCTCCCCACTTGGGTACGACGTAGAGCTACAAGGCCGGAGACGCTTGGCAGACCAAGTGTAAACCGGTGCCCGAAGTAAACGTCTAGTAGCTGAGTTTATCCTTTCCAAGAGTCTTTCCCATAGAAAGCCACGCTACCCAGATCATTCTTTTATCCTTCTTATTCGGGTCTGACTAGCTAGGAGATTGTTACACCTTCGTTCCATGAGGAAAATACAATAGCTTGAATACTCTCCGGGTGAAGTGCTACAACGGTATCTTTCGAGCGCTTGCGGATTTATTTGTGACGTAAGAAATACAAACAAAGTGCATCTATATAGCTTATATAGATATCAATGTTGCAAATTGCGGGCTATAGAATTTAGCAGAGTCCTTCTGAAAAGCTATAAAAACTATTACGCAGCTATAGCGGAAGCTATAGCCTTTAGCGGTATGCAAAAAAACCAACATAATGTAGACCAAAACATTTCCGATTTCATAAATTCCAACTCATATTTCATATGTACATGCAGACATTAGTGAAAATATAAGCAAATAAGTCACAATTCACAAGATAAGTTATAAATGATAACTCGTATTTCATAAATAAAAAATATACAAGTTTGTAGCTCAACCATGGCGGTGTTAGCGGTGCAAGGCTATTGAATTTAGGGAGCTAATTCATGTTATAGCGGAGTTAGCGGCATATGTTTGAAAAAGCAATAGCGGGCTATTTGCAACCATCATCAGAATTCCTAAAAGCTCAGCCCCTTTCCTCGCACACCTGTGGTTCCGGGGGTACGTGTCTGCATTTGGTTGTTTTGCGAAAAAGCCCTCGAATTTTCTACAAATCACGAAAAGGTCCAGGAAGTCCAGATCGTACAACAACGCATTCATTTATTTTGCACCCAGGCCCTCGATCTAAACTTTAATTCTATACAAAGAACGGGAAATTGGGATTTTACACATTACCCCAAAATACTTTTGTGGCCGCCCCTACCTAATACTCCCTCCCCCGCTGACGGTCGCCCCCTCTTGCCCCTGCTCTCCTCCTCCCCAGCGTCCTCGCCGCCACCCTCTCCCCACCTGCTCTCCTCCTCCTACACCACCGCTCCCGCGGCCCACCACGCGAGCGGCGAGCAGGGGCGGCGCGGGCGACCGCTCCCGGCCGGCCACGGCCCACAGAGGTGCTGATCCGGCTGAGGCGGCCCTAGAGCGGCGAGCAGGGGCAGTGCAGGTGAGCGCTCCCGGCCTCCCCTCCCTTCGTCGGCCTCGTCGAGCGCGGCCCCCTTGGCGTGTCCTGGCCGCGCCGGCGTCCGGAGCGACGCAAAGCCCCCCCTCTCTCTCTATGATGCAGGCGCAGAGGGCGGCGACGCTTCCTGGCGAAGAAAGGGGAGCGGCAGCGGTTTTCTGAAGGAGCAGGATCAGCGAGAAGTTGAATGCGCTGCAGACCTCATCCCAACTCGAGCGAGATCAACCACCCTCTCCTTTTGTGCCATCCATGCTTGACTATTGTCCTGCCTTGTTAAAATCTTGATGCTAATAACTTCGCTGCTGCTGCTTCTGGGGAACGATTTCACAGGTGCAGACCAACAAGGCCTCAATGCTTGATGATGGCATTATGTACCTGAAGCAACTTCAACTACAAGTGCAGGTGACCAAGCTGATGTTGTGTTTCTAATTTTGCTACTATGATTATTTCCGATTGGGATATATACACTGCTAGAATACACAGTAACAACTAACATATGTGAATGCTAAGTGAGTCTGACGATAGTGAATGCCAAATAGTTATGTTCTGCAGTTCCGTGAAAAAGAAAATAAAAAACTTATCCCTTTTAAGCTCTGAAAATGTCTCGCTTGTAAGCATTGTATGCTTATTCACATGAGATACAGCAAAGAATATGTGCCTCACAAAGAGTTCAATAGGATAGAATAATAATGATAGCAATGGTAGGAGTTTCTCATGAGAAGCTAATTAAATATATGTATTGTGTGCCGTCTGTCCATAAAAATTTGAAGCGTTGATATTTAGAGCAAAAGACCTTAACTAGAATATATGTATCTGCTTAAAATTTCATCTTCTTGGTATTTGTCTCTGCTACTGTACAAAATGGCTTTTCCTGGTGCATATGTGTTGGCATTTATATGATTTCTGCTGTGTTATTGTCATATTACTGTTATGGTCCTTTTGCTGATTTGCGCTGTGTGCTTCAATTTGTTGTGTGGTGTTGGCTGGTAGTTTGGTGTCCTGTGTTGCCTTTTAGTGACGGCTGGTTCTCCGTCTGAGCAAGCTGCTTGCTGCTGTGAGAAGGCCCAGGCAAAAAAACCTTGCGCTTGCATCCGTCCAATTGCCAACCTGTAGAAAAAGAAAGTGAGTGCCCTGTATTTTGCAAACGTGCCCCATGTTGTTGGGTTAGGCGGGCAAAGCTGATCTTTCACTTTACTGGAATAAATAGGAGGTAAATCCTTGATAGATTTCCATGCAAATGTTGCTGCGTTGAACTGTCACCGTCAAAAGATTAGACTTTGTTGTGTGAGAAATCAGAATCGTAGTACAATGGTGCTGCTTCCTCTAGATAGGACTCGTGTAGAAGAACTGAAAAGTTAATTTGTGGTTTAGCGTTCATTTACAGACCAAGATACTTGCTGGTGTGCCTCGAACTTTAATTTCTCATTACGTGGTGCTAGATGCCTACCCAGAACGGTCTTACTATGGTGGACCAAGCCATGAGTGCCCATGTTGTACCGGCATCCAAGTGTGTTTGTTTGAATCTAGTTGTATTGAAATCTAGGTGCAATGAAAAGACTAATTTTTTAATATAGATTTCATTTTTAGCTTTGCAACCACAAACGAATTTACATTGTGCCAAGTCTTATAGGGGTGTTTGGCAGCCTGGCTAACTAAGCCTGGCTAGAATCTGAAGCCAGGCTAGCCTAAGCATGTTTAATACAATGCAAATCCCTCGTGTTTGGTAGGGTGAATAGAGATAGTCTGGGTTGGTATGCTTGTGTTTGGTAGGCTGCACATTGTGGTAGGATAACCCTGTATTTGCTAGAGGTGAGGTTACCACCCATCATCTCCTTCCCCGACACCTCGTCACTGCTCAATACTCCCCCGTCGCGGCGGCGCGCGGAGCGGCGCGGCCGAGCTCACGGCAGCACGCGGAGCGGCACTCGCGGTCGGCACGGCCGAGCTCGCGCGACGGCCTGGAGAGGGAGGGAGGCGGCGGGAGAAGCTCGAATCGAACTCCATCTATGGCGAATCGAACTCCATCTATGGCGCAGTCTCTCCTCTTCTCCACGGCCGGCGTCCCCACCCTCTCCCTCTACTCCGCCCCCACGCTCGCGAAGCGGATCGAGGCGGCGCCGACCGTGCGGGCGAGCTCCGCCGCGCGGGGCCACCGCCGGTCGTGCGGGCGAGCTTCGCCTCGCGGGGCCGCGTCCGGCTGTGCGGGCGAGCTCCACAAGCTTCGCCGCGCGGGGCCGCCGCCGGCCGTGCAGGCGAGCTCCGCCGCGCGGGGCCGCCACCGGCCGTGCGGGTGAGCTCCGCCACGCGATCCGCTGGTGAGGGGATTCACACAGGCGGACTATGCAAGCCTGCACAACCGGAAACGAGGCTGAGATGCGTTTCCCACTATGCAGGTTGAGCCCCTCCTTTTGCATAACCTTAGCCTGGCTAACTCCCTATGCAGCCTACCAATCACCAGTAAGTTGCACTACACAAGCCTGGATAGGCCTTATACAGGCTACCAAACACCCCCATAAATGTCTTTAGTAGCTGTACTTGTAGAGCAACTGATCTCAAATAGTTCCTCAGTATTTTCTTTTGCTGATTCCTCAGGGCACCTCATCCTCTGGTAATTTTTAAATAGTTCCTCACTATTTTCTTTTGCTGATTCCTCAGGACACCTCATCCTTTGGTAATTTACATCTCGGGTTGTTAGCTTTGGTTGCTGCGTCGGCAATATTGTGGTTGGATGGAATGAAGGAATGATCTGTTTGTGCCCGTCACTTTTGGAGGTTTTTTGCTGTTTCAAGAATTTCGTAAATTGATGCAGAGGAGCAAGCGTTGGAGAGTGCTTATATTATAGTTTAATTTAGAGATTGTCCTTCTTTAATGTTCAAATTATTCTCTTTTTCAGGAACTCAGCTTTCTTATCCATTATGTTGCCATTTTATTTTAGTGAGATTGCAAAGTAGGTAGTAGTTAAGAAAGAATTATTGGCAAACTAAAACATATAATGTCAGGCCTGTTCATAGCATATTGCTGGCTGCTTGGCCTGTTCATATCCTTTGTCGAACAGTTAGATGTACCGTAAACTGTGTGATCGACAGAACCTTAATGCTTAAAGGGACTAAACTAAGCTGTTGTGTGAACTGGAGTTTGTCATGTTAGGAGATCTCGGAGTGCATTTGTTTCTTCCTTTCATACACATTGTATATAGATGTTTTGTCTTGATTGGCTATAGTTTGGTTTAGGATAGGACGCACAACGTGCGTCAAATGTTCTAGTAGATATCAAATCCAAACCGATGCGTAGCACAAAATATCTTTTGTGTATTACAAATTCATGGTCTATGTTCAGTACGGAGGCCGTTTTGCGAGCCCACCAAAATTGGTCGCTGCGTTTGTTCATGCGCTCGAATTTATCTTGTATGTGCTAATATGCTAATCATCATACAAAATTATATAAGAGCTCCCCACAAAGGAATTCTCTCAACTCACAGCGTGTCACGTCACCATCCACTATGTCTTCTCTCAACATGCAAGATATCCACATCACCAGCCACTAAAATCATCAATTTATTTCTTCTATCGATTTTCTACGGCTAATAGCATCCATGTATGCAATGTGTTGTTTGCAGTAGAATGTTGCGATTCAATCACTTTAGTTTCTACTTTAAAATTTTATCTTCAAAATTTATTGAAATTCCCGCAGGGTAAAATCATCAATTTATTTTTTCTATCGATTTTCTACGGCTAATAGCATCTATGTATGTAATGTATTGTTTGTAGTAGAATGTTGCGATTCAATCACTTTAGTTTCTACTTTAAAGTTTTATCTTCAAAATTTATTGAAATTCCCGCAGCAACGCGCGTGTATCACCTAGTTCTTGAACATTTAACTACACGCATTGATTTTTTAGCAGATCTTTTTTTCTTGCCCTTTAATTCCTTCTCTGTTGCTTCAGCTGTCCGTGCAGGGAGAATTTTTTTATATATTTTTTTCTTTGATTTTCGAAAAATAAATGGACGAAACAAAAATTTCGAGAAATATACATCTGCCGCTGTGCCACACGGCGCAGGTACCTGCCGCCGTACCCCACGCCCTGCCGCCGTGGCCCACGGCGTTAAGTCCCTGCCGCCGTCCCCACGGCGGCAGGAGAGGCAGGTCCGCGTGGCACGGCGGCAGGGCCCTACCGCCGTGGCACATGGCGGCAGGGCCATTTTTATTTTTTTTTAATTTTTTATTTTTAAAATACATTTAACTTTTTTAAAAAACAACAAACTGATAAATGTAAGCATAATCACAAGATCATATCATAAATCAACGAGTAGATGCAAATAGTTTATACAAAATCATGATAAAAGTACTACTACATCTAAATGCGCCGGTGCCTCTTCGGCCTAACAGCTCTAGCGCCAGCCCAGGTGTGGTCCCGGCCGTACGTCCAGGGGCCACGTGGCCTGACCACCCGCGGTCCGAGCTGGTCGGGAGACGGTGTCGCCATGGCCGCCTGCGACGAGCCTGCAGCATCCGATGTCCCTCCGCCGGCCGGTGTCGCTCCGCCCGCCGGTGTCCCTCCGCCGGCCGGTGTGGCTCCGCCCGCCGGTGTCCCTCCGCCCGCCAACGACGACCCTGCACCAGCCGGTGTCCCTCCGCCGGCCGCCGTGGTCGCTCCGCCCACTAGCTGTGTCGGCTGAGTCCCAACAGGCGGTGCCTGTGTGAACTGTGACGGGCCAACCTCCTCGGCCTGCGGGGCATCAATGGTCGCGAGAATGTCGTGGTACCCAAACTCGTCCCAGCCCAGGTGCTTCTCGGTGGTCGCGTCGAAACCGGCTGCAACGAATAGTATTAGTTCTCCAAAACGTATCATACTTAACGAATTTTACTGTAAAGTTAAGGTTGTTACCAGACTGGAACATAGGCGGAGTGGACGAGGAAGGAATATCTGCCGCCGCAAACTGAAAGACCGGCGGTCTGAAACCTCCTAGCGGAAAGATCGGCGCTCTAGGTGCCGTCGTCTCCGGCTGTCGAGGCCCGGCTGTCGGAAAGAGCGGCAGTCGCCCTGTACGATTAGAATATAGTATAAGAAAACATACAACAATTCCGTGCATTAGTTGAAAATAAGGTCTACTGAAAGTACCTGCGCCGGGGGAAACAAACGGCCGCTGCACGTAGGTGTGCGGACCCTGCGCCTGTGGCTGCTGCTGTGCCGTCAGAGCCGAGAAGCCGCCGGCAAAGGTGGAAGGCGCCGGGTGCGAAGGCGCTGTCGAGGCGGAGCTCGAGGACGACGCTGGGTGGCGCGGAAGGAGAGGAATCTCTGCGGCCCCGGCGTAGTTCACGACGGCGGAGTACCTCATGGCAGCAGCGACCATGGCAGGAGCGTACGGCGTCCACCGGACCTGGGCATCGACCATCCGGTCGATCTGACCTACGAAGTCCTTGTACGCCTTCTTCGGCTGCTCCCCAGCCCAAACGTGCTGCACAGAATATGAAAAGTTAATTGAATCGAACTAAATAACTCATAAAGCGAAGAAAACGATAAGAAATGTCATTACCTTCCGGAGGCACCACAGAGAACCCATGGTGGGGAGGTCCGCTGGGTCGGTGTCTTCGCGCAGCGGCTGGTACTCCGAGAGGTCGGTCATGGGCCGACCGATGTCGAACCGCTCGTGGATTAAAAATTAAAACAAATTATGTGAATTAAAAATATTTTCTACGAATTTTATATCAATTTAATCTAATTATGTCAATTATAACCATTTTCTAGGAATTTTTAATGAATTAAAACAAATTATGTGAATTAAAAATATTTTCTACGAATTTTATATCAATTTAATCTAATTATGTCAATTATAACCATTTTCTAGGAGTTTTTAATGAATTAAAAAAATTATGTGAATTAAAAAAGGTTTCTACGAATTTTATATCAATTTAATATAATTATGTGAATTATAACCATTTTCTAGGATTTTTAAATGAATTAAAACAGTTTATGTGAGTTAATACTATTTTCTACGAATTTTATATCAATTTAATCTAATTTTGTGAATTATAACAATTTTCTAGGATTTTTAAATGAATTAAAACAATTTATGTGAGTTAATACTATTTTCTACGAATTTTATATCAATTTAATCTAATTTTGTGAATTATAACCATTTTTGTAATTTCTAAACTAAGTTAATCAAACTAACTAAACTAAGTTAACTAAACTAACTAACTAAACTAACTAACTACACTAACTAAACTACACTAAATTTAGAAACATACCTTAGTCAAAAGTGCTCCGAAGGGTTGAAAGCCGAAGATTTGGAGGAGAGAATGAGAGAGGGATGAGGGGTTGGCGGCAGCCGTCGCCCCCTTATATAGGGGTGACGCTGCCGCCGTACCCCACGGCGGCAGGCTCCTACCGCCGTGCCCCACGGCGGTAGGGCTCCTGCCGCCGTGGGGTACGGCGGTAGGAAGCTGGCCCCACCTGGCAGGTCAGCCGACCGTTGGCGGCACCCCTACCGCCGTGTCCCACGGTGGGGTACGGCGGCAGATGTATATTTCTAAAATTTTTTGTTTCGTCCAATTATTTTTCGAAAATCAAAGAAAAAATATATTAAAAAAAAATTCGTGCAGGGAGCAGGGGAAAACCAGATGTGGCCTGGAGCAAAAACAAACTACCATAGGCAGAGCCCACAGTGACCCCAAACTGTCGAGGCTAAGCAAGGAATATACCAGTTTTTGTGCCGTTCGTGCGGCCGTGCATCCAGCCAGAATGCCAAGGGGATCGAAGCTGTCAACATCATCCAGCAAAAAAAAGGCCCGAAGGGTTGGAAGCCAGGCAAAACTAAACTGGTTTTCTAGATCAGCCTAAAAACAACTTGTTTTGTCTCCATAGTTTTCGCATAAATCACTCATAAATAAAGTAACACAAAGTGCCATTTGGAAGCCTACGCGCAGGTGACGTGACCTCATTCTCTCTCTCTCTCTCTTTTTTATGACGTGGACCTCATTTTTCATTCACACATCATGGGATTAAGAAAGGTTTCCATCCCTTTTTTGCCACCCATATCAGGATCAGCAGCTTTGTTTGTTGATGGTTGCACCACAGGCATTAGCTTTCAGCTTGTCCTCAAGCTATCACAAAAAGTTTTAAACGAAGAGAAAAAACTTGCCGGCAATCCAAAGCAAGTGCCAATGCGCAACGCACGCCGACGTGAAAATCAAAGAAAAGTTTTATTGAACCAAAGAAAAATGTTTTATCTAATCCTGCCAGACCAAATCACGCGAAATCGCCCATCAGCCGCGGGCAGAACGGCGAGGGCACACGTGTTCTGACGGGGGAGAGCCCAAGACGCCACGCAGCTCCTCTGTTCACGGGAAAAAAAAAAGAATTGGACGGGATCAGATTCGAAAAAAAACAAACAAAAAGGTAATTAAGTTCATGCCGTGTGATTATATAAGGCCATTAAATCCAAGGGAGAGCAAAGAAGAGGAAAAGGAAAGTTTTTAGGAAGGGGGGAAATTTCATAAAAAAGAAAGGTGGTGCAGAGGATAGGAGGTGGCAGGCAGGGCGGCAGCTTTACGTCTTCCAGAGGCCTTGGTCGCGTCTCGAAGGTTCTTCTTGCCTTGTTCGGAAGGGATGGCGTCGGAGGTGGAGGACGAGGCGGCGGCGGGGTCGCCGCTGGTCGCCAACGGGGCGGCCGACGTCCGCCGGAGGGTGGGTTTCGCCGCCCCTGCAGTCGGGCTGGCGTTCGATTGGTCTTTCCTCCCCCTGGATTTTGCTTTCGGTTGTTTTTCATCGTTTCTGATCTTGTTCGCGGGGGGGATTCCGTGGTGCGCAGAGGGACCAGGCGAAGGAGATGCTGTCCAAGCAGGCCGTCAAGATCGCCACCAAGGCCGAGGAGCACGAGCGCTTCATCTTTAAGGTCATTTCCCCTTTCCCTCCCCCTCTGCCTCCGCTTACAATCTCTTTGCTGCCTTCTTCTTTTCTTGCGCGAATCGTGTTGTCGTCTGAACAAATCTTGCCGCGCCCGTGCTTTCGTTCATCGGAATTTGAGGGATGTGTTCCCGTAATCAGTCCAGTCCGCAGGCAATCCTGGTGGCCTGGGCATTGTGTGATGCAACTGTGCGATGAGTACGAGCGAATATCGGCGATGGTCCTTCCTGGGGCGTCTGGGCGGAATGGGATACTGGCATACTGTAGCTGCACACACACTTTGTGCATTTATTGTTCGTACTTTACTGCAATGATTGTTGGGTGTGGGAAATGTGTTCTCACATGGTGCTACATGTGTTAAATGTGCAGGTCACACACTTGCTCGGTGTTCTTGGATTTGGGGGATTTTGCTACCTCTTGGGTGCCAGTAAGCAACTGCAGCATCGATCTATTCAGTTGTGGAAGTTCTTATTGGTTCCTCTTGTAATGCTGTATGCTCTGATCCTGTTTGCAGGACCACAGGATGTTCCGTATGTGTACTGCCTGTTTTATTTCATATTTGTGCCGCTTCGCTGGATCTACTACCGGTACAAAAAGTGGCATTACTATCTCCTGGTGAGTCCAATACTCTGTTACATTTTGATGTTCTGGAAGTGCATCGAACATCAGAAACGTGCTTGAGTTTTGCTCAGTTCATCAACTTATGTTTGTTGGTTTCACTGATTTAGTGTTCTACCTGACTTAAGCAATAATCTTGTTCTACACAAATAGAAAGCTTTGACAAAGTTGGAGGGGAGGATACTGTTTTCCTTTGAAAAATATAAAAGAGAACCCCTTCTTACTAATGATGAGTGGATGATAAATAGTGTGCCTCAGTATGTCCAGATCAACATTGTAGGTTCTCTTTCATTTTTGTAGTTTGAATGTTCCTAAGCACTGTTAAGTTTGCTGGACACCACCTTGATGTAATGACTTCCATATAATCTTGTGTGTAAACCTTGGGATGTTGTTTTTCATTTTCTCCAGGACTTCTGCTACTATGCCAACACTTTTCTCCTTGTAATGATTCTCTTCTATCCAAAGGATGAAAAATTATTCATGGTTTGCTTCTCATTTGCAGAGGTATGGGAAACTTCATTTTTAATTTCTGATCCATGTCCAAGTAATATGTTTGTAATCATTTTAATCTTTATTACAGGGTCCGCTTGCTTGGGCACTAATTGTGTGGCGCTGCAGCTTGGTATTTAGCTCATTTGACAAACTTGTTAGCGTTCTGATACATCTTTTACCTGGTAAGTGATCTCAGACATGTAACAGCCTGATTCAATGTATATGAGACTTTACTTTTGTGGTTATAACATCATTTAGTTTGTGAAACTGTTTAGCCGTTTCAGTTCTTTGGAACATTTGACCCAATATGTGCAAGTAGTTCATGGGAGCTGCACATTAGAATTATTTCTCTTTGTACATTAGCATGTTAACACGTGATGTTAGCGTGCTAGCTCACGTTTCCTGTAACTTGTGGCTTGTTTTTAGTCGAGCTGAGCTTTTTCTTCCCTTATCATTGAAAATTATGAAATTACTAGGAGTACTGAAGCCAAACATATTAAATAATTAGAAGCAAAAGGCGATCAACATTTACTGAGGTATTGAACAAAAGTGCTCAATTTTTTTTGTTGGTCTACATAGGGGGTCTGAGTTGAAGTTTGGTCTGGGTTATATTGATGCCTTCTCAGATTTCCTATAGGTCCTCTGTACACTGTATGAGTTACGGTTATTCAGTTTTGTTCCGTGCCCATTGCATTTCCTTTCTGAATATATATAGAGAGAGCTTCATGACTGATTGAGAACATTTTCAGGGATTGTACTGTTCACTATCCGGTGGTGGAACCCGCAAACATTTGCTGCCATGCATCCAGAAGGAAGAGCAGCCAGAGTTACATGGCCATATGTGGAAGACAAATCATATCTCTGGACATGGCTGTTTTTTGTTCCTCTAGCTGCTTACACCTTGTGGCAACTTATGTATTTTCTCATTGTCAATGTGCTGCGTCGACAGAGGTTATTAAAGGATCCTGAAGTCATGACATCATACAGGTACATGTTTGCATTTTTCGGTCTAGCATGCACTATACCTATTAGCCTGCTTTGCTTGATGTGCATCTGTATTTTTCCATGCCCTCTTGCTTTGTACTGGGAGAAATGAACTCGATAACTTAAAGGGTAGGCTTATGACACAGCAATGGAGGGGAGATGGATTTGTGTTCCCTGACATTATGCATCACCTGGCTGCCATTGAATGTTATATTAGCAGTGGAGGGGAGATGGATTTGTGTTTCCTGACATTATGCATCACCTGGCTGCCATTGAATGTTATGGTAGCACTAAATAAACCTAGTTAACCATATTTGCAACTTACAATTGTATTTTTATGCAATGACTATGCCTATGTACATTGATGTAGTTCGTGGATTTGATATTTGAGTTTGACTCTGTATTTATATACAAAAGAATGTTCTCATGCTATGTGCCTCAAGTATGCGCTTTTTCCCACCTTTTTTCTCACTCACATTCCCCCAGTTCCTGACTCCCTGTTTCCCCATTAACTAAGTTTGATTTGAGAAAGTGTTGATATTCTCAAATATCCTTGACCATGACATGGAACCTGAAGCAGCCCAGTAATTTTTTTATGTTATTAACTGTTTTCAGGGAGCTCTCCAAGAAAGCACAGAAAGCAAACAACATCTGGTGGAGGCTGAGCGGACTGCTGGGCGATAGGAACCGGCAGGTCATGTACATACTGCTCCAGGCGCTGTTCACAGTGGCGACGATGGCCTTGACTGTCCCCATATTCCTGTCCTACCGGATGCACATTGTGTTCCAAATACTGAAGGTGTGCGCATCGACATGGAATGGCGGGAGCTTCATCCTGGAGGTGATGCCCCGGCAGGTGGTACAGAAGCAGCAGAAGAAGAAACTCAACATGAAGCCTATAGAAGAGCCGAACTCGAAAGAACATGTGGAGGAGGATATGTCGGGTAACCACCACTTGCACATAGCGGAGGAGCAAAACCAGTAGTGGGGAAACTGAAGCAGGATGTAAGATTAGATTTTGCATGTTACTGATACAAATCTCGATTACTTTGTGTGAATGTTCTGTTGGGAGTTTTTTCTTTGTTTCGACGTGTGTCCAAGGTGGCCTGTAGGTTTAGACTCTTGTCAGCATAGGAAGATATGATGTGCTCGTGTGTCAGACATGGGCAAAGGCGGTGTTCTTATTTCTTCTTCTTTTACTGGTGTTGCAATGTTGCTGGTGCATTATATGTCAATTGTGTGTGTAGTGTAGGAATCATTATCTGTGGCAGTTGGGAGTTAAGTTGGAGTGGTTGCAACTCTCTTGTTGAAGATGATGATCATGTTACTGATGTAATGCGGATGATGGCATGTCTTGATGTCATTCGCATGACGCTATGTAGGACACAGTCGGTTGCAAGGGGGAAAAATAATTCTCCGTGTAAGTTGCAGAGCAATCCCGGGGCAAGTTGCTGACAGCCTCTTGCAGGACAAGGTTGACTAGCACATGAGGAGGAGCAGGAGCTGTTTCGTTCGATAGAAGGCTACCTTTTATTAGGCGGCAAAATTGGGTTTAGAGCGTAGCGTGTCTTCCGTGCCAAATCTAGAGTCAGATGTCTGAGATTTACCGGACATTACCAATGCCAGCAAAACGAACAAAGCGACAACTCTACAGTACATGGCTATCTAGGTTCAGAAGGAGTTGTGAACCTTGACGAAGCCTGGGCCTGGGCACCGACGACCTGACCAATTCTAGGGTTGACCAGCTACGTACGGAGTACAAACGAAGGCGATGAGATCACCAATCATTCGTCACGGACGCTGAGGTATTGTAGCAGATTAGTCACGTTGCACTACTGGATTGAGTGGATGGGGCGTCGGAGTAACTAAGCACTGACAGGTACCAGAAACCAATGAATCCTTGAAAGCAAATGTGGCTCATCCATGCCATGAAATTACCAGTGAGTTTTCTCTTACCAGTGCGTACAGGATCAGATCCAACCAATCTGACAACGCGCCATGCCTACTCTGGCATCTGGCAAGCTTAAATACCGCTAGACCATCATGCCTCGAAAATTTCGTTTGCCTCGACGATCGTGGCTCGAAAATATTTCGTTTGCCGGCCGTTCCCTTCGCATATCCCCCCGACCGAAACCGTGATCCACGACGATGGTCGCAATCCGACTAGTCACCACCATGTCACCATCCGCCGCGCTCGGCGCCCTTGGCTTCGCGCTCCTGCTGCTCAACTCGGGCGTCGCCGCGCGCCGCGCGCTCGCACGCGGGGACACCGCCTCGGCCGCGTTCGCTGCGGCCGCCGCCGCCCTCGTGGCCGCGCTACTCGCCGCGGTCCGCGCGCACGATGCCGAGAGGGCCCGCCGCCGCCGCCTCAGGGTCGTGGCGTGGGCCCTGTCCGCGGCACTCACGGGCATGTTCGCGCGCCGCGTGGCCGGGCTGGCGCCGGACCCGGCCGTGGCTGCCCTGGTCTGGGCCATGGCCGGCGTCACGGTGGCCGGGGGGTTCTGCTGCCTCTTCGTTCACGGACCTGACGACGGCGTCGGTGGTGGGCGCGACGGTGCACGGCCAGCAGCCTAGCGCGCGTCAGGGTCGTCGTCGTCGCTTCGCTTGATTAGTCCATCGCGTTCGCCATTGCACAGAACATTCCCGTCGTACACAGTCGAAAAAATCAGCTAGCTAAAACGTGCATGCTACAGCTCAATTATAGCAGCATTACCTAGTCAAAACATACTCTTAGTTACCACACAGTAACTGGAGAATCCACCTCCGGTGCGAGTGGGTCGTTGCGTTGGGTTGTGTTGTTTGCTTGCTCTTCTGTCTCATCACCGTGTCTAGCTAGCTTGTGCCCTCTGCTCTGAATTATGTTAGAGTTGCTCTCTCCCTGATCCGCCGCTGTTTGCTAGCATGGATCGATCATCGCGCGGTCTTAGTTGTTGTTATTAGCTTGTTTACACTTGGTTGCTGTCTGCTGCCATGTTGTTCTATGTATACTTTCTACTCACTCCGTTCCAAATTACAGTACAGCCTTTTTTGAGAGTCAAACCATTGTACGTTTGATCAAAATTTTAAAGAGATTTGCAGTACCCAATAGATATACTATGAAAATATATTTAATTGAGAAATAGTCCATTAACCGCACAAGGAGGCTCTCGGGTTCCCAATAGCGAGGGCAGAGAGAAGTCGTCATGATACTCCTCAGTCCCAATATAACTATATTTTTAGGATTTGAAGTGAAAGAAAATGACGATATCATCCATATTCACATATGTAAAGCAGCAACAACAAGGTGACAGTAACAATGGTGAAAGGGCTTGTAGTCTACTGGTTACAAGAGCCTCACTAGCACCTCAGGTTCTGGGTTTGACTTCTCACGAGAGCGAATTTATCAGGAATTAACGGTGTTTGTGCTTTCAGTGGTAAGCAACGTTCCCGTCGATAATGAGGCGCCTGTGGTGACTTCGTCGATCTTGAGGATTTGTTGACCCAGTCTTCGAAGATACTCCTAGAGGTAGGGTTTACGCGTGTGTGTTCATAGGCTGAATTAACGATGTTTGTGTTTTTAGTGGTCAGCGACGTTCCTGTCGACAACGAGGCGTCTGTGGTAACTTCGGCAATCTTATGGATTTGTTGACCCAGTCTTCGAAGATACTCCTAGAGGTAGGGTTTACGCGCGTGTGTTCATAGGCTCCTAGAGGTAGGGTTTACGTGCGTGTGTTCATAGGGATGAAAGTACTATATGAGGTGGGAACAAACCATAGTGCTCCCCTATGGTGACATCGTCGATCTCGAGGATTTGTTGACCCAGTCTTCGAAGATACTCTTCGAGGTAGGGTTTACGGCTTTACGCGTGTGTTCATAGAGATGAGAAAGTACTATATGGGGGGTGGGGGAAACCAGAGTGCTCCCTTCTTTAGCCGAAGTTGCCACGCCTCACACGTTTAATTTGTGACATGACGGTTATGTTAACGTGCTCGTTTAATTTGGAAGTTTTCTTAATTGTATAAATGCATTTAAAATGGAACAAAGAAAGTGTTGATCAACCGTGATAATATAATACTCCCTTCCGCCTCCCAGCATTGAGTGTTGTTTTAAATTTGTCCTAAGTCAAATCATCTTATGCTTGACAAAGTTTACATAAAAACATATCGATATTTTTATGCCTAACAAGGTCCGTCAGATTCATTATGAAATATATTTCCATACCATACCTATATTATATAATGTTACAAATATTGATATCGTTTATTGTAAATTTGATCAGACTTTAAATAATTTGAAACCAAAGTACGGAACGAATAAAGGGAAGTCAAACAAAAATTAAATATGGTTGACTAATAGGAGCTAGCCCAAAAGTCTCCGAGACTCCGACAAACTTGTTTCAGTCGTCTTCCAGACTTGGTAAGTCGGTCTGGTATGACCAGTTGCAAAAGGAAACCAAATGCATATCATGCATGACTGACCATACGAAAATACAAGAACGTGAATTCCCATTCAACCCAAGCCCCTGCAGCCTGCATATATATCTTGCGCTTCACATTTGGATGACATGTGATGTGTTTGGTGTGAAGACGATGCGAGATGGAATTCCATCTCTACTTTTCAAATGGAGGAGAATCATACCGTTTTGCGAGGGACAAAATTTCTACGTGTCCTTTTCGCTTTTGATTGTACACGGTGCCGTCCACGTAGGGCACACGCGTCCTACCTACTCTCCTTTTGGATAACGCTGACGTCCAGCAGGAAACGATAGTCGACAAGACGTATGCGTACAACGTACTACCTCCGTCCCAAAATGATAGTTGTTGATATTCGTATCATAAATTTGATCTAATTTGTAAAAAATACATGCAACATTTGTATCTCTAAATAATTTTATAGATTCAAATATCTATCTAATGATATAAATTTTGTATCATAAATATTAATATATATATTAAATCAAAATTGTTTCTTAAAAAGTGAAAACGACCGTCATTCCGAGACGTTGAGAGTATATAGGTCGCCCTCCTCCCTTTGGTGGAGAGAGGGTGAAATTCATTAATCACCTCATCATTTTTTAATAAAAAACAGGAGTGTTGTCATTTCATATATGAAGAAGTAACTGTACATAACGTGTCGAAACGAACACCACCACACTAACAACCTACACAAAAAAAACTACACCACCACAAACTGGCCGAAGAGGAGCCAAAAGAAGCCACTCGTGAACTGTACCGTCGTCGACAACGTTGTACCCGCTAAATGTCGCAGCCCGCTGTAAGCTTGAGCATCATCTCGAACTCCTCCACCATCCTGACCACCTAGGCTCGGCCTTCACAGGATCTGATTTTTGGGATTTCTGCCAAGACAATCTCATCAACGTCTACTATGCATCTGTGGCACACCCGCGCTGCAACGGCCAGGTCGAGCGTGCCAATGGCATGTTTCTTCAGGGCATCAAGGACCGAATCTTCGACGACGCCTCCCAATATGCCACCAGGTGGCTAGCGGAGCTTCCACACGTGATCTGGGGTCTCCGGACCCAGGTCAATTAAGCTACAGGATACTCCCCATTCTTCCTGGTCTACGGCTCAGAGGCTGTCCTCCCAACCGACCTTGCCTTCGGTGCCCCCCGCATCCAGCACTACGAAGAAGGAACAACTGAAGAGATGCGCAAGGTCGACCTCGACAGCATTGAGGAGCACCGCGTGGCCGCGCTGATGCGGCACACTCGCCACGAGCAGCAACTACGTCGTTACCACGATCGCAACGTGCGCGAACGTTCCTTTAACGTGGGCGACTGTGACGCCTCATGTTTTTAATTAGCATCATTAGTGCTAATGACCGGGTCAAACGCGTTGACTCTAGTCAAACCTTGGTCAACCTGGGTCATCACCCGAAAACCTAGTCAACAATCACTAGTGACCCTCTTAATCAAGTCAACACACACTTGTGGTCAAACCTTAGTCAAAGATGTGGTCAAAACCCTAGTCAAACCCCAATGTCTTTGAACCTTCTCTAGAACTTTTGCCGCGTTCTCCAAATTTCACCTAAACACTTCAAATTCTCCCAATATAAAAGTTGTCCAGTTTTTCGAGGGACACAACTTTGCTTTTGGGTGGCATTTCAAATTTTGAGTGGAAAAGGGTGGAAAACTTGGTCAACTGCAGTAAACACTCTTCACCGGCGCCAGGGAAAACCAACAACTTTGCCTGCAGTTTATGCTCAAACCATTGAGCAAAACATAGGCCAGCCTTTGTAAAAGTTGTAGAGGGGTATTTGATCTACAACTTTGCTATTTACCACTTAGTGCACTTCAGTTCAAAATTTGGGAGAAAAACGCGGTCAACTCGGGCGAAACCAAATTGAACAGACGCGTGTCGCGCCGCGACGTCGTGGCCGCGCTCCAGAGCGCCCGCGCGCGCCGCGCCACGTCGGCCGCTGCCGTACGCACATGTGACAACCCGCCCAGGAAAATACCGTACTATCGCCTAAACCAATCCACTTTGGCCATTAAGCGACAGTAAAGTATCATCCTGTCGTTAGTTGCCGGGTTAACGCCCGGTAAATCACTTGGAATCCACACAGAGGATCGAACATATGCATTAAAACTCACGCGAAGACGAGTCCAGAGTACAAACACAATTTAAATTCAAATTACCCCTAAGGGTTCAATTATTACAAATCCTTGTTCATGACAGGAAGTAAAGGTTCAGAGTTTGAAAACAACGGAAATAAATAAACTAGCGCAACGGTGAACATCACAGGAGGCCATCCGTGATGCCATCACTTGTCGTCATCCACCCGGTCAACCACACCTGCAACAACAGTTTTAAAGCAAGGCTGAGTATACTAATACTCAGCAAGACTTAACCGTCGGGTGATAACTACATCACCAAACTCTAGACATGAGAGGCTTTTTGGCCGGTGGAGTTCTTTTGCGGAAAAACCACAAAGAGTATGTCCTTACTTTTAATATTTTAGCACAAGTTCTAGTTGATTACCATTTCTAAGTGTGCCAACTAATTCAATCAAGAATTGTACAAACAATTACTTCAAGCAGTAAACTTCATCAAATTCCATCATTAAGGGATATCATGGCCAGTAGAGTAAGTAGTCTCAGATAACGGTGAGAGGCCGACAATCGATTGATTTAAACCTTGCAAGGTAGACCTAAACACACGGTAGGGTGCCCCCGCGAGGACAACCACCAGGCGGTTCCCAAAAATCTTCGGATTGGGATCAGATGTTACAGTCTTAAGTACAAGGCTTGCTAGACTACGCCACCAAGGTCACCTAGCCTCACACATGTACTCAGGTGGCGAGCCCGGGGCCGCAACCCTAAGATTAGTAGCGCAAAGTTCCCGCACCGCCTCATTTAGGTACTAGGCTTACCGTACCCATTTCCGATAAGTGTTTAGTACGTTCAAACACTTAACCCACGAAAGCCATTGGGCCGGAGCCCACATCCCATGCTCTTACCACATGAGCAATCCATTTAAGGAGATCTTATGATTTCAACATAAGAACCTATTCTCGCGAGTGACAAGCATCACTCGACTTGTAACGGTCCTATAGCATAGCAGCTATCGACCTATCATACTAGTAAAGACATAGGTACCTAGGGATCATGCATCTAGGGTTTCATTTCAACTCCTGAACGTAAATGCACAATCATCCATAGATAGTTGCATAAAGTTTCAAAAACACTTGGTTAATGCACCGGGGCTTGCCTTCGCTGGCAAGGTTGGCCTTGGGCCCTTCTGGACCTTGGTCCAGGTCTTGAGCTACGTCCACGTACTGCAGCTCTTCGTCAGCACCTCCGTCTCCTCCTTCTGGCACAAGCGTATATCTACCGTCGGGAAGATCTACACGAAGATGCAAATGCAAGATTTATTTGATGATTTTTAATTTAATTAATTACAAACAACAAATGACAACCATGGGGTGCATAGTTGACCACATTCACCTAGATAAACATCCATTTGGTAAATTATTTCTATTAAGTAACAACACATGGTGTTTTATTATTTATTCCTTTTAATAGGGACTGGGTACACATTTGTGCACATTAATTAATTTAACATCACAAAACAGCAAGGAGGTGGTCACAACCTTCTTAGAAAGATCAACACATGCATAAGGTTATTAGGTGTGGCAAAGGTGATTTTCCAATTAACTTTAATATTAAGCTTAATTGGCTTCCATTGCTTTTATTCATAAAATAAATTAATAAAATTCAGTGGGATGTGTTATGAAGCACTACAAACCTATACCAAGCCACTGCACACACATGCACACTTAGGGAAGCTATGAAATTAAATATACTGAAAATAACAAAAGCTAGCTATCAAACCAAGATAAATGCATACAAAAATAAATACACATCAAAATGGTTCCAACTTTCTCACACATGATTTATGGTCCAAAACTAAGCTAGGAATGCAACATATACACCTAGAAATGTTATAGATCTAGGGTTATGCATTTACAAAGAAAAACAAACATATTTCAAGAATAAATATTTATGGAAAATATAAAAGTGTGATCAATTCACTAGAGGTTCATTTTGGCATAAAAAGACAACATGCAGAAGTTGGGCACAAAAATCTAATTATTTTTAGCTACAAAAATCATTAGGACAGATTCTGCATAAATACAAAACAATTCATAATAAAAGATTTACAACATAACTTTGTGCAATTTTTGGTACAGAAGCTAGTCATAACATAACACATAACATATCCAAAATTAAGCTACAGAAGACTTGTAGATTTTGAGATACAGTAGATCTAGGGTTTTCAGTTTCCTATTTTTCATGCAAAAACTATCAGGAAAAACCATAGACAAGCTTTCCAAAATTTATAGTGATTTTCACCAGGAATCCAACAAAATTGAGTTTGTATTTTTCTGATTTTTTTACGATTTGCTATGCAATTTACAAGAATCTGCCAAAAATCTAGTACTATTCAAGATCTAGTATACAACGAGGTCCCTGGAAACTTCTCAGCTTTCACAGATATGCCCCTAGTTCACAAAAACAACCCTGCAAAGATCAAAAGTGTTGCAATGTGGCCCTTGGCCATGGGGAGGCGGCGGGCTCGCCGGAATCCGGCGGCTCCGGCGGAGTTCTTGGCCGGGGAAGATGTGGAGGAGGTCTAGGGGCTCACCTTAGCACGGTTTGCGCGCTGGTTTGGGGCAGGGAGGCCGGCGGCGAGCTCGCACGGCGGAGCAGGACGGCGGCGGCCGCTGCGACCTGAAGTCCGGCGGGACGGCGACGTTCCCCGGGCAATGCGTAAGGGCTCGAGCTCCAGCAGGACCTAGGGAGGAGTCTGAGGTGGTGGTGCGGCGTTGGACGCGAGCGGAGGGAAAACTCGGCCGGGCAGCGGCAATGGCGCCGGCGGGCGGACACGGTGAGCGGCAGGGGGGGAGCGGTGCTCGCGACGGACGCTTGGAGGCCTTTTTATATGCGAGCTCCTGCTTGCTTCTCGGCGAAGGGAGGGAATCGCGCCGTGGTACGGCGGCCTCGGTAGGCGCGAGAGCAGGGAGGTCGCGGAGGACCGGTGGGCAACGCGATGCGCGGCCGGGCGGCGAGGGCTCCACGTGGCGGAGGGGGACTTCCCAAGGGGCGCAGCGCTCGGGCCGGGGGTCGCGGGCCCGCCTCGGTACGCGCGTACGGCGGCGTACCGCGGTACGGCGGCGCGGCACACGCGCGGGCAGGATGGGCAGGAGCGGTCCGGCACGAACGGCGACGCGGCGCGTGGCGTGCGCGAACTACAAGATGCCTCGGAGTGATCCCAGCCTCGGGGCGCGCGGCCTTGGGAAGGCGCGCGGCCTGGGGATGCGGCTGGTGGGCCCGGACGTCGAGGACAAGCGCGGCCTCGCGGCACGGCGCACGCGCTCGGGCGCGCCCGGCGTTCTGACCGGCGCGACGTCGCGGCGCGGCGTCGATCCTATTTCATTTAGCCCTGTTTGAATGCGAATTTCTCCAAAAGTTTGAATAGAACCCCACCGAGCTTTGAATACGAAAGTTGTAGAGCACCTATAGGAGTGTATTTTTCGTAAAGGCCGACCTATGTTTCGATCAACCCTTTGAGCATGAACTGCAGGCAAAGTGGCTGTCTTTCATGGCGCCAGTGAACAGGAGTTGCTGCAGTTGACCAAGTTTTCCACCCTTTTCCACTCAAAATTTGAAATGCCATCCAACATTAAAGTTGTGTCCCTCGAGAAACTGGACAACTTTTATATTGGGAGATTTTGAAGTGTTTAGGAGAAATTTGGAGAACGCGGCAAAAGTTCCTAAGGACGTTCAAAGACATTAGGGTTGACCTAGGGTTTGACTAGATGTTTGACCAAACTTTGACCACAAGTGTGTGTAGACTTGATCAAGGGGGTCATTAGGGGTTGTCAGTGAGGTTTTCGAGGTGATGACCCAGGTTGACCATGGTTTGACTGGCGTCAATACGTTTGACTCGGTCATTAGCACTAATGATGCTAAACAAAAACCTGGGGCGTCACAGCGCACGTCGAGGCGGGCCCGCGACCGCCGGTCCGTGCGCCGTGCCTCGAGCGCGTGGGCGTGACGTAGGTGGACCCAGGCCGGGCCACGCGGAGCTCCCTCACACGCCAGCCGACCGCACCACCATCCGCCCGCTGGACCGTCCCCTGCCGCACACGCCTGCCGAGGTCCGCGCCGCCGTACCGCGGCATATTCGTCGCGGGAGTCTTCGCCGCGAAGCAATGCTCCCTCTCCCACTCGCCGCCTATAAAAACAGTCGTCGTGCCCCCCCCTCGCGCGAGCACGCCTGTCGCCGCCCCGCCATTGCCGCGCCCTCTCCGAGCTAGCCCCTGCGCTCGCTGCCAGTGCCGCCCAACCGCCCTAACACATTCCCTAGGTCCTACCGAAGCTCAAGCCGTCACGCCTTGCCCGGGCCGTGCACCCTTCTCGCTGGAGCCGAGCTCCTTGCGGCGGCCGCCGCCTGGCACCGCCGCACGCCGCCACCGGAGCCGCCCTGACCTCCAACTCTGGCACAAATCGAGCCCTAGGTGATCCCGGAGCTCTTCCCCGCCCTTTCCCGGTCGTGAGCGCCGGCGAGCTCGCCGGAATTGAGGCCGGACCGCCGCCGGCCGCCCCGGGGGACCACATTGCAAGGCCCAAGTTCTTTTCGGGGAGTTTCTTGCAAACCGAGGGCATATCCGTAAGGAATCAAATCTTTCCAGGGACCTCGGTGTAAAGCCGATTCTTGAATAGTGTTTGGTCATATGCTGATTCTTGTAAAATCCATAGAAAATCATAGAAAAATCAATAAAATGCAAACTAAATTTTGTTGGCTTCCTTGTGAATAAACCTACAACTTTTGTAAAGCATAACCATACTTTGTCCTGATAGTTTGTGCATGAAAAATACAAAACTTTTAAACCTAGATCTGTTGTAGTTCAAAATATACATGTGTTCTGTAGCTGAATTTTGGATATGTTGTGTATTATGTCTTGTCTAGATTCTGTACCAAAAATTGCACAAAGTTATACTGTAGATCTTTTATTATGAATTGTTTTGTTTTTATGCTAAATCTGTCCAAATGATTTTTGTAGCCAAAAATAAATATATTTTTGTGCTCAACTTCTGCATGTGATCGTTTTATGCCTAAATTCACCTCTGGTGAATTAATCACAATTTTATATCTGTCATAAATATTTAATCTTGTTTTATGCCTAATTTTCTTTGTAAATGCATAGCTCAAGATCTATAGTAGTTCTAGGTGTATATTTTGCATGCCTAGCTTAGTTTTGGACCAGAGGCCATATGTGAGAAAGTTGGGATCCTTTTGATGCTTATTTATTTGTTTATGCATTTATCATTTGTTTTATAATTAATTAAACTCAAAACCGTCAATTAAATCTTGCATTTGCATCCTCGTGTAGATCTTCCCGACGGTAGCTATACGCTCGTACCGGAATGAAGAGACGGAGGAGCTGACGGAGAGCTGCAGTACGTGGACGTAACTCAAGACCTGGACCAAAGTCCAGAAGGGCCCAAGGTCAACCTTGCCAGCGAAGGCAAGCCCCGGATCATTAACCCCTCCTTTTAAAATTATGCAATTATCTTTGCTATGATTGCACATTTACGTTTCAGGAGTTGAATTGAAACCCTAGATGCATGATCCCTAGGTACCTATGCTCTTTCACTAGTATGCTAGGTCGATAGCTGCTATGCTATAGGACCAGTACAAGTCGAGTGATGACCGTCACTCGCGAGATTAGGTTCTTATGTTGGAATCATAAGATCTTTTTAAATGGATTGCTCATGTGGTAAGAGCATGGGATTTGGGCTCCGGTCCAATGGCTTTCGTGGGCTAAGCTTTTGAACGTACTAAGCACTTGTCGGGAATGGGACCGGTAAGCCTAGTACCTTAATAAGACGGTGCGGGAACTTACTATTACTAATCTTGAGTAATCACCTGCCTGACTTGCAACCGAGAGGTGGGTACATGTGTGAAGCTAGATGTACTGTGTGGGGCATGCCAGATAGCCTTGTACCCGGGACTGTAAGATTCGATCCCAAGCCGAGGACTTTTGGGAACCGCCTGGTGGTTGTCCAGTGTGAGGGTACCCTACCGTGTGTTTAGGTTTACCTTGCAAGGTTATAAATCAATCGATTGTCGGCCTCTCACCGTTATCTGAGACTGCTTAATCAACTGGCCATGATATCCCTTATTGATGGAACTTGGTGAATACTACTGCGTGAATTAATTATATTGTACAATTCTTGATTGAATTAGTTGGCACACTTAGAAATGATAATCAACTAGAATTTGTGCTAAAATATTGAAAGTAAGGACATACTCTTTGTTGCTTTTCAGCAAAAGAACTCCACCGGCCAAAAAGCCTCTCATGTCTAGAGTTTGGTGATGTAGTTATCACCCGACGGTTAAGTCTTGCTGAGTATTAGTATACTCAGCCTTGCTTTCAAAATGTTGTTGCAGGTGTTGTTTGGCCTGGTGAGATTCCACCCGGCTAGGAGCTGGAATGGGTGGATGACGACGAGTGATGGCATCACGGACGGCCTCCTGTGATGTTCAACATTGCGCTAGTTTATTTTATTCCGCTGTTTTCGAACTCTGAACCTTTACTTATCATGTCATGAACAATGGTTTGTAATAATTAAACCCTTAGGGGTAATTTGAATTTAATTTGTGTTTGTACTCTGGACTCGCCTTCGTGTGAGTTTTAATGCATATGTTCGATCCTCTGTGTGAATTCCAAGTGATTTACCGGGCGTTAACCCGGCAACTTACGATGGGATGATACTTTACTGTCGCTTAATGGCCAAAGTGGATTGGTTTAGGCGATAGTACGGTATTTTTCTGGGCGCGTTGTCACAGCGACCTAGTTCTGCGGCGCATCCAAGACACCAAGGGCATGCACAAGCTCTCCGGCCCTTGGGAAGGCCCCTTCATCGTGATGGAAGTCATTGGGCCAGCGACCTACCGCCTCCAGTGGGCCGACGGTCAGCGCGTCCCGAACGTCTGGAACATCGAGCACCTGCGTCGCTTCTATCCTTAGAAGATGTGTACCAAAATAAAAGCTATGTACTCTCCCCTTTTGTAATTTTCATTTAATAAAGAATGAGATTCCTCTCGGCAGACCTTCTATCGACCTGCATTTGGGCCTTCCTTTACCTTTTGTTTTGTGTACCCTTCCCCCTCGAAACGCTCGGGGGCTTGGTTTAAGTCAGGTCCAAAGTGCTCGGGGGGTTGGATTCGCCAACCTAAGGGTCTCGTGACCTGAAGGGGTTTCCTATGTTTTATATTTGTACGTGTTCCCCACCTGTTTAGCCCTTACTCTCGTTATGAATGTTCCTAAGTTGTTTGATTGTGAGACCTAGGGTCCAAGACCCCCCTCCGCGCGCCGGCTGTACCTAAGCCTCCACGCTGAGCCGTACAGTCGGTAAGCCGTTCCTCCACTGAGTTGGGTTAGCGGAGGGAACACTTCACAATCCAGTTATTTTCGAGCTTACATAACGACTGTTTTTGCTATCCGAGTGGAGCACGCGATTTAATTAACTTGCAAGTTTTTATTACGGCAAAGTGCTTTTTACATCAACAGGCTCTTGGCCTAAACCTGCATTTACAGATTGATACGGTTCAACTTCTAATTTCAGAGGTCGAACTTCTTCACGACCTCCTCTGCGGCAGCCTGGACGTCTTCGCGGTCAACCAGCTCCGACAGGTCGACATCCTCCGCGACCTTTTGCAGGTCGAAGGATGGCTCGTGGTACTTCACCGCGGCCAACGCCGCGGCCGCGGCGAGCTTGCTGGTGTCGAGCAGCAAGGCCTTCATCCGGCCATCAGCCTCGTCGAGACGATCCAGCAGCTCCTTTGGCTCTGCCCCCTCCTCCTGAGGAACGTAGACGTCCATCAGGTACTGGGCGGCCTCCTTGAGATCGGTGAGCTGCTTCTCCAGACCTGCACAAACAAAAGGCGGATCGCTTACACCCTCCGACCAACAACGACAAAGACCTACGGGAGATAAGATCACTCACCTCGCTGGACCTCCGCCGTCCTCTCCTTGAGGACCGTCACCTGGTCCTTGACCTCCGCGAGCTCCTTCTTGAGGGCACCCTCTGTCTCCCTGGCGCCTGAATACATTGAAGGTCGAAAATCAGACAAAGACACAGAAGAGGCACAGGATCAACACAAAGCGACCAAGCAAATTTACCCTCCACCACGGCCTGGAGGTCGTCCGCGGCATCCTTCGCTTTCTGCTCGGCCACCTCCAGCTTCTTCTTCAAGGAGGCCACCTCCTTCTCCGCCTGGCGGGCCATGGCCTCCTTCACACGTTTGACCTCCTGCGCGGCTTTGATCTTGGCTTGCAGTGAAGCCTCTCGAGCTGCGGCCGCTTCCGCGTGGGCATTGGCGGCCTCCCTCACAAAAGTCGCCCGTGCTTGCACCCGCTCCGCAAGCGACTGCAACACAAGAAGACGTGCCCCGCGTCAAGACCTCAAAAATAGTCAAATCAATGAACAGAAATCACAGAGGCAGGTCCGAGCCTCCCCCTCGACCTTCCTTGAAGTCATCGACGTCGCGGCGGTCGGCGACGACGTCGTCCTCCCATGGGGTTCCGGCATACAGGCACCTGTCGTCGTCCCCCTCGACGCTGGTGTCGCCCACCTCCGCAGCCTACTGGCCCAGTGTTGGTGGCGGGTCGGTCACACAAAGGTCGTCCTGCTGACCTCCAACGGGCGGGGTAGTGCTGGTGCCGCCCTTCTCCACCTCCGACGCTGCCGTCGCCCCAGCCCCAAGGGCCTGGCTTGAGACCTCCGTAGTTGAGGCCGCTGGTGACTGCTCTACCGGCGCCTCCCTCCCCCTGCGCCCAAACGCCTCTTGACCTGAGGCATTCTTGGTGCTGTCGGACGTCGCCGGGGTCGACCTGCGTCCGACCAAAAGACCTCCATCAGCAAGAACAAGCGGCAAATCAGACTCGACAATAAAACCTAGAGTATGGTCCGATCTTACTTGCTGGCGGACCTAAGTCCGGGCTTGATGGGCTTAGGCGGGGCTCTCCTCACCCTCTTCTGCGACCCTGCATCGCCCAGTACGTCTGCGCCCGACCTCGAGCGCTCCTCTGCAACCCGCAGGTCGCCAGGGCCTAGATCTGCTCCTCCGTCACCACGGACGGCTCCCAGACGGTTTGCGACTCCGGGATCTGCACGGGCTCCATCTTCTCCTCCCCTATACCGATGGATTTGGATCTAAACACTACAAGGGTCTTGGTTCGCATGCGAAGGTGTGGCACGCGGCGGACCTAAACACGGCGGCACTGCTGTTCTCTCCGAGCAATGGAGCGGCGGCGGAACCCTAGTGTGGAGCGGAAATGAAAGCAAGTGAAGGTCCACAGCCCGCGCCTCGGCCTTTTGTAGTTGGGCCCCAGCGGCGCAACGGGCCGCTGCGCCCAACGTCTCTCTAGCGGAATTCACGACGACCCAACGGCTCGGCGCCTCTCGCGGATCTATCGCTCAACGGCTCTTTCAGGCTAACGGAAAAAAAGGTAGTAACGGCTAGTTCTGTACGGGAATCTGCGTCCGCCGGTCCTTGGTCAGCACCCCGGCCGACGTGGACCCATCATGCCTCTCAATCAAGCCCCCCAAACATAATATTTTGATACCACATTCAAGGTCGTCACGACCCATGGACGACCTATGGGCCAGCCCTATCATCTACCCAAGGTCGTCAAGGTATCGGCAGCCTCCTAGGTCTTCTCGGCCTCCCAACGGCGGGTTCACACCACGTCTCCTAGGCCCAGCTGCCTACATGCCTTCTGGGTCACCTCGACCTACAACGGCTAAACTCTGCCAACGGCTCCGTGCTTAAAGGCTCTACTGCCCGTTAGCGACCTATCGGTCCCAATTACAACTCCTTGCTGAGGCCCCGCTGCCTTCTAGGTCGATAAAGACCTACAGACTTCAGGATTGACACCCTGCGTTGTGTCACTACACAACGGCCGTGTCGACCCAGTCGACACGGGTTCTTTCGTCAAACCCTATGACCATCTGAAGGTCGGCGTGCTTCCACAGCCCCGCCGGGACCTTGGCCATGCCATTGCTGCCCGGGCGCCTCTGCACATTGATCAAGACACATCGTTTGCCATGCAATCATGTGTATAAAAGCTTCGTAAGCTACAAAGGACTATGGCCCAAGGCCAATTACAAGATGCAAACATATTAAAGGTCCTGATCTACCTTACATTGTGCCTACGGCGCAACCTAGACTGATGAAGGGCGTCGCAAGCTTTCTTCTAGCTTCAGGACCTACTTGGAGCCCTCCACTGCCGCCGAGGTCGCGGCTGCCACACAGCCACCTCTACTCTAGCCCTAGAAGGTTTCCTGTGGAGTCCCATCTTTTGCTAGGGTGCTCCCACAAGATCCCAAATCAGGCCAGCTTCACCTCAGGCCTCTCCCGGCGCAGCACGGTAACCCCCAGCATGGCCTCAGACCTCTGCTCACAAGGCCTGTCAAGGCATGTACTGCCCCATGCTGCACCTGGATTCCTCGTTGGGCGCAGGTGAAGTGGCTGATGGAGTTCTCCCAACTTCGCAAGCATTATTCTAGCTCCAGATGGCGATACCCTAGCGCTATGCTCTGGTGGACGGACATAAGCCCAGCCTGTTGCAAAATTACTAAGCTGCTTCGCCATGATACTCCTACCTGGTTCAAGAAGCAAGTTATGAGGTCTCCTATTTATAGCAGTGGAGCTTGGCCTTGGATGCCGTCTGCACTTCAGCTGGCGTGGTGTCCTTATCCACAACACTGTTATCACGTGGAGCGCGAGGTTCCTGTTCGCTTCTGGGGAGCGCTGACACATCTGTCAACCGTCTAATGACACCTTTTCAGCCTTTGTCTCTTGCGGGCAGCAACTGCATCACTGCTCAGGAGCAGGTCCCGTGACCGTACAGTGCACTTGTGATGCGCCACGCGACAAGACTGCTGCTGTTTGACACTCCCTTACAAGATTCTCGTTGGTTTGTCCCATATGGCGCTTGTAGCTCAGTGGACAGAGCATCTCATGGATGGCAGAAGGTTGTAGGTTCTCTATTTGTTCTCTCTTCGAGCATCAACCCAACCATACTGGCTGACTTACTGCTCGGGGGCTACTCCATGAGTGCGTCTTGCGACGCCCTCTTCTTCTACGTCGCATCAACCTACTAGAAGCTCGCTTCCACTACACCTCCGCTCGACCTCCCTTTGGTCGGCACAGGGACCTTCTTCGAGGTCACGATGATCTTTCCCTGATTACCTGACTCCGGTCAGGTCGGCGGTTCTTCAAAACGACAACGCCTTGTCTTCACTTCGACCTCCTGGGCCTGCGTTCCAGGAGCTTGATGTTCGACTTCGTGCGCGCTGGAGGAGATTTTCTTTTTTTGATCACCGTGCACCCTACACGACCTTGACGACGCCACGACTTCGCCAAGTCTCGACGCAACCTCGCCTCGACCGCTACGCCTACACGTCGATCGGGGGCTTGAGAGACATGGGTACCCATGGGTCCCCACCGGCCAGGGTCCTAGAGGTCTCTGTCATGTGGACCCGACCTGTCAGAAGCCCCGCCGACCTGCAAGTGGGCCCGGAGACCTTATCCTCAACCCCGGCGACCTTGAAAGACCCCGGGCGACCTTATCTGGATCCCGAAGGACCCGCTGGACTTGGAGCGCAAGACAGGTTACCAGATCGCGGCTTGGCGCCGCCAGTAGGTCCGCAGATCGCGGGATTCCCCCTGTAATCACGGAAGATGACCTTCCTAATTTGTAACCGACCTCGATGAGGGTCCACCAACCTCGAATGGAAGCCCTAGCCCGTTGACCATATAAGGCGGCCTACAGCTCCATTCGAGGGGACTTCCCTATTCACGCATAATCCCACCGTATACTGGACGTAGGGTTTTACTCTCCGGAGGCCTGAACCAGTCTAAACCCTTGTGTCTCTCGCCATTCTTGCCGTGTTCCGAGTTCCATCCGTGAACTACCACCTACGCTCTTAGTTCCTGATCCCCTCCATTAACCTACAACCGCTTGGGTCGCCCCCCTTGCGGATCTGTACAGGTTTCACCCCCTGACATCAAGCCGCACACACGATCGGCAATACCCCTGTCCCAGTGAAGTTTCAGCACAATACTCTCATCATAGCGTCGATGAAAACCACTGATACTAGCCACTCTGCACGGGGGCCTACTCTCCCACTGTCTCACACTTCTCTGCCATGGACTCAGATATCTGAAACCACTAAGAGAGCAACACCTCCGCCCAGCCGTCATCAGAGTCACCACTGCACCATGCGCACCAACTCAAGTCCTCCATCACCCAATAAGCCCTTTGTACCTTCCTGCCAACAAGGACCAAGCGCACCATCGGCTGCCACACACAAGCAACACCAACAACCAACCACCACTACCTAGGTAAGTCGGGACTCCAAATGCGGCAGCTCCAAGGACACGTCGCCAATGAAGTCGTCGTCGCACGTCCAAACTGCAGAGGCATGCTGACACACAATGGTGCCCTCATGGGGAAAGCGGTGCCCAAGAGCGCTGCCACCATCACCACCGACAAAGTGTCAGTTGAGGCTTTCGCCCGGCTCAGCACATTCCTGTTGCACGCTCACGACCATGGCAGTAGCCTGCTTTCCGCCGCATCCGCATCGCTTCTACTAGAAGAAGCCCGACACAGCCCGAGGCACCATCTCGACACCACCAGCAAGTACCTGTCAGCCCCCGGCCCCACCACCACGGCAGCACCGAACCAGAGTCGGCGACGAGGAGGAAAAGGATAGCACCAGTTGTCGCAGCTCCATCACCTGCACGCACGCCCCACGGCCCCACCAACTCCAGGCCGCCATGGGCCGGAACAGGCAGAGCTGGCGACACGCAGTCGCAGCCACCGCCTCGGCCGTAGCTGCCTCCCTAGCACCCACACCGTCAGTCACCGCTGTCGTTGATCCACACCAGCCGCAGCCGTCGTCGGTGTTGTCCGCGTTGACTGTAGCCGTCACCGCCGCCCGACTCCGACCGCTGCCCCCCCCCCCCCGCAACACCACGTGCCCCCATGGCGCAACGACTAAATCCGTTCGAGGCGGCACCAGATCTGATGACAGCAGCTGCCGCCGCCGCGGGAGGTGACCTGTGCCGACGAGCTATCTCCAGGAGCTTGACCGGTCGCGCCTGCGCAAATTCACCGGAGAGGAAGGGGAGAAACCACGTCACTGCCTTCCCTATGTGCCGCACGAGCTCCGGCGGCCCGCTCCAGCGGCAGCACGGTGGGTGGGGTGGGAGGGCGACAGGCGGCGGGCTAGGGTTTCCGTCGCCATGATCGCCCACGCGAGAGCGACGCGAGGCGATACCGGTTCGCTTGCAGTTGCGTGCCCTATTCACCCCATCACATCCCACCACTTTTCTCTCATCTAAACACCTCAATCTAAACCCCATCACATCAATCACATCTTCTCTAAAAAAATATTCTCCCATCACATCCTGACCACTTTCCCCTCTTTTCACTCATTCAAACACCTCCTATCCATATTTCTATTATTCATCGCATCACATCCCACCACTTTTTTCCAACTAAACGCTCTCGCTACCATTGGATTAGTAGTAGTGATAGATTAGCTACCGTCAGATGTAGTTAACAAAATCCCACCGAAACACCGTGGAATGTTTCAAGCAACGTCATAGCGTATGCATCCCAGAAAACTGGTAAATTCCCACCGCAACATCAAACTAATTTTTCAAGCAACATACTGGACCAGTTCATTGCAACACGAGGAAGATACATTAGCAATAAGAGAAAACAGCATCTGCAACAATAAAAAGTAATGTTCACAACATTCAACACATTATCTAAAAATACCACTTGCAACCACAATGTTGCATCATTTCACGCAAACAAGCTATGCAACATCCAAAAATATATATTGCAACATCAAAAAAATTAGGAGCTGCAACATAAAAAAAACTTGACGGAATCACCCCTTTGCGTTTGCAACATCACAAACCAACTCATCGCAAACTTTTGGTTGCAACAATCTTATGTCGACGAAAAAGAAGCCAAATTAAGATTGCAACATCACGAAAAATGCAAGTGCAACATGAGCAGATGATGTTTGCAACATCTCATTGATTAAAAAACATAAATAACGACTGCAGAATCACATCTGCAACTTCACATAATTAATAACAGTTGGAGCATGCAAAGTTGATGGCGAAACATCGCAAATTCATGAATGAAACATCATAGATTCATGATTGAAACATCACAGACTATTGCAACATCACAAAATCGCAAATGAAACATCACAAGATCACAATTGAAAGATCACAATTCATCACCTTGAACATGGAGAATGCCGTAGTGACGGCCCCGCGACCCACGCTAGAGAAGGCGAGTGGGAGCATGGTTGGGGCCGAGGTCGACGATGACTGAAAGGATCAAGATGTCTACTAGAGGGGGGTGAATAGTCGAACCTGAAATTTAAAAACTTTTCAAGCAGCTGTTAAATCAGGTCCGGAGTTTTAGGATATTTTTATGGATACTCCGGGAAATCCGGAGAATCCGGGAAAATGTCCGAATTGTCCGGGCCTGTGAGAGGGGATTTAAATCGACAGAAATTAAACTTGCTCATACATAGATCTACGAAAATAGGTTATGCACTAGGATGAGACAAGCCTGTTTATCCACCTAGAACCTGCAGAAACCTCAACACGGAGTAGATCGGCACCAAACCCTAGATATGAGCTCAAGAGATATACAAGCATACAACAAGAGCAACAATCACAAAGAGACACAGGATTTGTTACCGGAGTTCAACCTCACACCTTGAGGTCTACGTCTCCGTTGAGGAACCCACAAAGGGTGGACCTTTACACCTAGGTCACTTTCCTCCCTCTAGCGACCACAAAGATCAAGCTAGAGTTACTTACTCAATTTCGGGGTGATACAAACTTCCTTGGGCAGCCACAAACCTTTGGATGCTCCAAGGCGATGCCTAGCCGGCTAGGAGCTCAAAGCTCCAAGAGTAACAAACACGAAATGTGCCAACCAAGCGAAGAACGAGGTGCTCTAGAGATGGGAAATCATCTCACTAACACTCTCCAAGCTCTTGCTCTCAATCCCTCCTTAAATCCCCAACAAATCTCACCAAACCAAGGCCAAGGGGAGTAAAGAGGGTGAGTGAATGAGTTCTGAAGCTTGCAGGTTGAAATGGGCAAGAGAGAGAGAGAGGAAGGGGTGGAGAGGGCTTTTATACCTCCTCACACAGAAAAGAGCCGTTACAGCTCTAAGACCCGGAATATCCGGGAAAACCCCGGAAACTCCGGGAAGTCCGGAGACTCCGGGAAAAACCCAGAAACTCCGGCCTTCCAAGGTCAGCACTCACAAAGTTAACCCCGTGAACGTGTTGGTGCAAAGGTGTCTCTCATAGGTTTTGTTTAGACATCTAGAGCACCTTTTCAACTTTTGGAAGATACATTTCCCGTCCCTCTTTATAGTACGGCATTCGTAGGACTCAAATTCAAAATATAAAATAAATAAACCTTCAAAGGAACCCTTATGTAGCATCACTTCCTTTTTGCATGTCGATGAATAACACATGATGCCACAATACAATTTTAATTCCTGCTCATACACTAGATAAATAATTAGCCACTTAAGCGTGTGTCATTAAATCATCAAAACCCACTTCGGGGGCCAAGATACTCTTCAATCTCCCCCTTTTTGGTGATTGATGACAACACATTTAAGTCTTAGAAGAGATAATCAATGAATATTAAAAGACAAAGTGTAATACTCCCCCTTAACATGTGCATATTGATTTTGAATATCAATGGTCGTTTTAGGACCAAATTTTGCACAAAGAGAAAAACTCATGAAAGTATTACACCAGTGGGGTGCTTGTGATGTGCAACAAATAATAGGAGAAATGCATATGACAGTTCATGCACTCCAAAAGATGCAAAAGAAATCTCCATACCCGGAATCTCCGGAAAAACCAGAGACTCCGGAAAAAAGTCTGGACTTTCCGGGATTTCTGATCACCAGTGAAAATAACAGCCAACGATGAATTTTCAATCTAACATATAGCATCCTTAGAATGTAAAAACTGAGCAAACAACCACAAGCGCACAACCATAAGTCTCAAGCTCACATAGTCTTACACGCATACGAATACAAGCCATTGTTCCAAATTCAAATCCATAAGTTCCACACATAGATAGATAAATGTTTCACTCCCCCTTTGGCATTAAGCACCAAAAAGGAAGTGAGGCAGCAGCTGGATCACTCAGAATCCTCATCGTCCTCCTCATTGTCCTCCTCCTCTTCATTGTTGTTGTTGTCTTCCTCCTCTTCCTCCTCCTCTTGCCTTTCTTCTTCATCTTGGGCGTCCCACTCGGCGAAGGGATCATCAAAGGTGGGAAGCTCACGGTAGGGGTCGGTGGGAAGGTCAAGATGAGACTTAATCTCAATGATATCCCGGCGGTTCTCATTAGTCTCTGTGGCCATGGTCTTGCACATGCTGAATATGCTCTTTAGGACCCTCTTGATCATGGAGCCACGGTGACGACGGGGAGGCCTAGGTGGAGAGGG
This sequence comes from Cenchrus fungigraminus, assembly GCA_036936925.1. Lineage (NCBI taxonomy): Eukaryota > Viridiplantae > Streptophyta > Magnoliopsida > Poales > Poaceae > Cenchrus > Cenchrus fungigraminus. The sequence goes on along the minus strand of CM072778.1, from coordinate 38,725,378 downwards.
GGCAGCGGGGATGTCATCATGATGAGGTGTTGCACTAGAGGAGCCAACATGCTTAGGAGCTTTGGGAGCTTTCTTGGCTCGATCACGGAGGTGACGAAAGGGCTCATGGACCACATCTTTTGGATAGCGGACATTGGTGACTCTCTCAATCATGTACATGAGATAAGGAGCATAGGGTAGATACTTCATGGGATCATTCATAGCTCTCCTCAACTCATTCACATAAAGTCAAAGATGCAAAATCCTTCCTCATCCGGTACCATCCTATTGAGGAGATTGGGAGCATAATACCTTAGAGTTGTGGCATCTCCTTGCTTAGGATCAATGGTGGCTCGGAAGAATTGATTGATATAGTAGTAGTAGGGAAGGAGTTGGTCCGCTTTTCCCTCAATGGCTAACGCACGACTAGGGAACATGTAGGTGAGGTCCCTTGGCTTGTACTTGTTCTCATTGTGGATTGGAGTGCGATCTTCATCCTTTGGGCCAAGTCCCAACAACCTAGAAAATGTCATGTAGTCAATGGTGCACTTGTTGCCTTGAGTAGTCCAAGTGTAGGGATTGTAGAAGTAAGAGCAATGAAATTGAGCTAGGATTTCCTTGTTCCAATTATAGCGAAACCCCATGATGTCATACAAACCCACCTCCTTGCACTTCTCAATCACGGAGTTGAACACGGTGTTGTTGAGGTCCTCATAGTATTTCCAATCAATGTACCTCATCTTCACAATGGGCACGACATTCTTTGCAACCAACTTAGGATTCCTTATGACGGTTTGGAAATCCCTATGGAAATCACACCAAAACCGTGCATTTAGCCCTTCACCCTTGAGATAGCTATAAACATTGTCTTCCCTTTGCTCGCTAACTGCAAGAGCATTCTTGGAGTAGTCACGGAACATGTGCTCAGTAAATCCAAGAACCGATTCGGGCTCTCTAAGATTGATGGGTGTGGACACCACCCGGACATTTTGTGGGAGAGTAGGAATAAGTCTTGGGGGTGTTTTAGGGCAGATATGGGCTGCTACGCCTTGCTTGTGCTTGGGAGGTGCACGCATAGCCACTTTGCTTTGTTGGATGTATGGGGATTTGTGGCTCTTCTTGGGATGGGGCTTGTAGCGAGGCTTCTCTTTTGCAGGCCCCTTTCCATGGTGGCGAGGAGGTTCAGGGGGCTGCTCATAGGTGTCATCCTCAACCTCATCATCATCACTCTCGGTCCCTTCTTCCTCCTCAATTTCTTCCTCTTCTTCACTGCCCTCAGTATAAGATGGAGGGGGATCTCCCCTTCTTGGCCTGGCACTGCACTGAAAGGACTCTTGTCCTAAGGTTTCTTGCACGACCCTTAGAGTGGCGGGGTCATGTCTTGCCTTGGTCCTCCTTTGAGTGGAGGGTTCATCTGTGTCACGCCTGATTTTCACCCTCATGATCTGAAGATATGGAAGGATATGGACATGAGAGAAAAGAAATAGAAGAGATGCAAAGCACTGCAACTTGGGGTTTTCAGTGTGAACCCCGGAGACTCCGGGAAAAAGTCCGGAGATTCCGGGCTTGACTTTTCCGGAGTTTCCGGGTTTCACAGCCGAAACCCTAAATCGCAATGCTGCACAAATCAACCATGGAAACTTAGAGATATTGCAGATCTAGAGTCTATAGAGCCTATTCCAACTATTCCCTAAGAGGATACTGAAAGGAAACGAGTAGGGAGATAGATCGGGTTAGGTCAACATGAGATACCTTAGGGGAGAGAGAGGGAGAAGCTTCAAATCTTCAAATGCAGCGTAGATCCTTGTTCTCCACCCCTTGGAGCCTTCAATCCCTCACTCTCACTAGGTTTGGCCGGTGGAATTGGAAATCGCCAAGGGGGCGACCGGGGGAGAGGGGAGGAAGGCGACGGGAGCAACTGGCGGCGGTCAACGCGGTAAAGAGTAGAGAGAAGAAATGACCGCGGTGAAAAGGGTATTTATACCCTAAAGGTCCAGAATATCCGGGCAGAACCCGGAGTCTCCGGGAAACCCGGACTTTCCGGGAAAAGTCCGGAGATTCCGCTCCCACTGAGACCCAACGAGAAGATTTGCAAGGAATTTGATTTGGGATAGATTTGGATAACTATACATGTAATATATGTGAGCCTGAGTAGTATCAACACTTGAGACTAGCCACAATCAAGCAATGAGAACAATAGTCCAAGTGTTGTACCAAAATAAGATCCAAATATTTCAAAACAAAAGAACACAAGTTTTTTGCAAATTCTTTTCTTTTCATAGTCCTATTCTAGGTCACTCAAATATGTGCATGATCTCAAGACAAGTTACGAGAATCCAAGATATTTAGTTCACTCCTCAAAGCACAAAACCTTAGTTCATCAAAAGGTTTTGTGAAGATATCGGCTAGTTGCTTATCGGTGCTCACATAACTTAAAGCAATATCTCCTTTGGCTTCGTGGTCTCTCAAGAAATGGTGTCTTATGTCTATGTGCTTTGTTCTTGAGTGGTTTACGGGGTTGTTAGCTAGCTTGATGGCACTCTCATTGTCACACAAGAGTGGCACCTTGCTAAACTTACAACCAAAGTCTCTCAAAGTGAGCCTCATCCAAAGTAGTTGAGCACAACAAGCGCCGGCTGCAATATACTCGGCCTCGGCGGTGGAAAGGGCAACGGAGTTTTGTTTCTTGGAACTCCAAGACACCAAGGACCTTCCAAGGAATTGGCAAGTCCCGGATGTACTCTTCCTATCTACTTTGCAACCGGCATAGTCCGAATCGGCGTAGCCAAGTAGATCGAAAGTGGAGCCCTTAGGATACCACAAACCAAGGTTAGGAGTATGAACCAAGTATCTAAAGATTCTCTTAACGGCCATTAGATGACACTCCTTAGGATTAGCTTGAAACCTTGCACACATGCACACACTAAGCATGATATCGGGCCTAGATGCACAAAGGTAAAGCAAAAATCCAATCATGGAGCGATATACCTTTTGATCGACTCTTTTACCTTCTTCACTTAGATCAAGATGTCCATTAGATGGCATAGGTGTTTTGATGGGCTTGGTATTGTTCATATCAAACTTCTTGAGCATATCATCAGTGTACTTGGTTTGACTTATGAAGGTGCCTTCTTTGAGTTGCTTGATTTGAAATCCAAGAAAGAACTTCAACTCTCCCATCCACCCAAATTTGGTTAGTAGAATCAAATATAATGTCATCGACATATATTTGCACACAAATAAATTATTTCCTTGTTTACAAGTGAAGAGAGTAGGATCGGCTTTGCCTATTTCAAAGCCTTTCTTTAAGAGAAATTCCTTAAGGCATTCATACCATGCTCGTGGGGCTTGCTTAAGCCCATAGAGCGCCTTATGGAGCTTGTAGACGTGGTTGGGGAAATGTGGATCTTCAAAGCCCGGTGGTTGTTCAACATAGACTTCTTCGGAGACTGGGCCATTCAAGAAAGCACTCTTGACATCCATTTGATGTAGCTTGAAGTTGTGATGTGTGGCAAAGGCTAAAAGTATACGAATTGCTGCAAGCCTTGCCACCGGTGCATAAGTCTCTCCAAAGTCCAAACCTTCTACTTGAGTGTAGCCTTTTGCCACCAATCTTGCTTTGTTCTCGGTCACCACGCCATTCTCATCTTGTTTGTTGCGAAAGACCCATTTTGTACCTATCACATTTTGCTTGAGGCGTTCCACCAAGGACCGGACTTCATTCCAAGTGAAGTTGTTGAGTTCTTCTTACATGACCATTACCCAATCAGCATCCTCAAGTGGTTCTTCGACCCTAAGAGGTTCCAACATGGAAACAAACGAGTAATATTCACAAAAATTTGCTAATCTTGAACAAGTTGTTACCCCTCTACGGATGCTTCCAAGAATGTTGTCAACGGGATGATCTCTTTGAACACTTTGACGAACTCTTGGATGTGGGTCGGAGGCTTCTTGTTGAATCAAATCCTCATTTTCTTGACGGCCTTGAGAGTCACCAGCAGAGGATCCGGAGTTTCCGGAGTTTTCTCCGGAGTTTCCGGGAATCCCAGAATCTCCGGGTTTTTCTCCGGATTCTCCGGGGTTCGCAGCGGGAGTTGCACTTGGTGATTCTTCTATGATCTCGCAGTCCTCATCATCTTCTTCTTGAGGCTTGACTTCTCCAATGGCCATCTTCTTTAAAGCCTTTTCAGCTGGTATTTCCTTGCCTACACACAATTCATCAACTTGCTCCACTTGAGAGCCGCTAGATTCATCAAACGTCACGTCACACGTGACATCAACACAGCCGGTGGTTTTGTTGAGGACACGATAGCCGTGAGCGTTTGAGGCATAACCAAGAAAAATACCTTCATCAACTTTAGGTGCAAACTTAGAGCTTTTGGGCTTCTTATTAAGAATGAAGCACTTATAACCAAAAACTCTAAAGTAAGACACGTTAGGCTTTTTACTGGTAAGTAGTTCATAGGCAGTCTTGTGTCGAAGCTTGTGAAGATACAATTGGTTGATAGCATGACAAGCCGTGTTGATTGCTTCCGCCCAAGAACTATCCGAAGTCTTGTACTCATCAAGCATGGTTCTTGCGGCTTCAATGAGAGTTCTATTCTTCCTCTCCACTATCCCATTTTGTTGTGGAGTGTATGGGACGGAGAGCTCATGACCAATGCCTTCTCCATCAAGATACTCTTTAATGTTGGTGTTCTTAAACTCGGTGCCATTATCACTTCTTACTCTCTTGATCTTCACTTCAAACTCATTTTGGGCTCTTGTGGCAAACTTCTTGAATATTTCATGAACCTTGCTCTTGTCTTTCATAAAGAAAACCCAAGTGTACCGAGAGTAGTCATCAACAATGACAAAGCCATACTTGTTCCCCCCAATGCTAACAGAAGCCACGGGACCAAATATATCCATGTGAAGTGGTTCCAATGGCCTTATAGTGGTGAGTACATTCTTGGCGGGGTGAGGAGCACCAACTTGTTTCCCGACTTGACAAGCACTACAAATTCTATTTTTCTCAAAGTGAACGTTTGTTAGTCCTAGGATGTATTCCCCCTTTAGAAGCTTATTGAGATTGTTCATCCCAACGTGAGCTAGCCGGCGATGCCAAACCCAACTCAAGCTAGACTTTGCCAATAAGTATGTATCAAGTTGGGCTTTATCCGATGTGAAATCCACCAAGCCTTCCCTTGAGTTCACCCTTAAAGGCAACGGAGTCGTCGCCCCTTCTAAAGACGGTTATACCCTTATTGGTGAATAAACAATTGTATCCCATCTCACAAAGTTGTGAAACGGACAACAAATTGTAGTCCAAAGATTCAACCAAATAAACATCAAAAATTGAATGATTGATTGAGATAGCGATTTTACCAAGGCCAACAACCGTTCCTCCACCATTGCCTCCAAAGGCAATTCTTTCCGTTGGATTTTCAATCATGTCACAAGAGGTAAACATCTTCTTCTCTCCAGTCATATGATTTGTGCATCCACTATCAATCACCCATTTGGTTCCACCGGAGGAGTATGCCTGCAAAACAAATTATGCTTTTGTTTTAGGTACCCAAGTAGGTTTGGGTCCTAGAGCGTTAGTCACAAGAACCTTGGGCACCCACACATTCCTTTTGACCAATGTTCCTTTTGAGCGGGGTCCCACATACTTGGCAACCACCTTACCCTTGTGGTCCCAAGTCAACACATAATCGGCATAGAAGTTATCTTGTGAGGCATGTGGCTTGGGCTTCTTGTTTGACTTGATTGGAATAGCCTTTGCCTTTGCTTGGGGTGCATGTGTTGTGTCTTGAGTGCCCTTGAACTTGATAGGAGTGTTATACTTGACTTGATTGTCATAGTTCTTGGCACCCAATTGCTTCATGTCGTGCACCACATTCCTTGTTCCCACACCCCGAGTGTGGTGGTTCTTGATGAATGGGATGAGGTCTTTTGTACCTTGCTCTTGCTTACCTAAACCCTTCCCATCCGCAAAGCCAAATTTCTTCATGTAGCTTGACCCAAACCCTTTGGTATGGTTCTCAAACTCACCTCTCTTTGGTTCTTTCCTTTTCTCATCAATGAGGGAGTTTGACAACCTAGCAATTTCTTTCTTCATAGCATTCATCTCGGCAATGTTAGTAGCACAAGCATTTATATCAATTTTATAGCATCGAGAACAACCATTGCTTGTTGAGGCTTTAGAGTTAGAGAGAGCATCATTAGAGGTTGTCATAGCACTATTCTTGAGATTGTCAAGTTGAACTTCAAGTTCTATGTGACTAGTCCTTAAGCTTTCAAAGCTCTTTTGAAGTTCAAGCTTTTCACCCTCAAGTCTATTGCAAGCATCCTTAGCTAGGAAAGATTCCTTAGTTAATTCATCTACTATCAACTCCTCTTTAGCTTGGGATTTCTTGAGGCTAAGAATTTCTAGCTCCTTTTCCTTAAGCAAGTCCTCTTGCACCTTGAAACTCTTCTTTTCAATTACAAGGGCATTCTCAAGGGCAATGGTTTTCTCTCGTTCAAGTCTAAAGAGTTCTTCTTGCACCTCTAGAGTTCCATCTCTATTCTCTATTTCTTTCATTAAAAACATGATTTTCTTAGTTGTCTTTTTACCAAAGTCATTTATCATTTTTTCAAATTCAAGATCACTTTCACTATCATCATCTAGGGGCGGGGTGGGAGTGTCTACCTTAGAGCCCCTAGCCATGAGGCATGTGTGGGTGAAGTCATCTTCATCATCGGTGAGATCTCCAAAGAGTGGTGACTTGTTGATTGGTTCCCCAATAGATATAGTGGCAAGACCCACTTCATCATCGGAGTCGGAGCTATCATCATTTGAGTCCCACTCTTCACCCAAGTGTGCTTCACCAACTTCCTTCTTCTTGTTCTTGTCGTTCTTGTTGGTGTCTCTTCTTCTCACTTTGATGTTGAGGCACTCCGCAATGAAGTGACCCTCCTTGCCACACCCAAAGTATGGCCTCTTGGAAGTCCTCTTGGTCTTGATCTTGTCTTTGTCTTTGTTCTTGTTGAAGAAGTCACTCTTCTTAATCACTTTGTTGAACTTTCTAATGAAGAGAGCCATTTGTTCGGGAGTCATGTTCTCATCACTATCTTCATCACTATCTTCCTTGACCACGGTCTTGGAGGTTGATGAGCTTGACTTCTTCTCCTTGCTAGATGCCTTGAGGGCTACCCCCTTGTTCTTTTCAAGTTGCTCATGCATCTTGGACATCTCTTGTGAGAGCTTTGACTCCTTGACGGTGATAAGATGTTCTTCAATTCTTCCAATCACATCCGCCGGAGTGAACTTGTTGAAGCCTCTCTTCTCTCTTATGAGTGTTAGGAGTTGCACATCCCTAGCCATGTGTGCGGAGAGGATCTTATCAACCACTTCTCTTCTTCCCCATCTTGTGCTTCCAAGGGACTTGATCTTGTTGATGATCTTGTTCAAGCGGTTGTACATGTCTTGTGGAGATTCATCTTCCTTGATGACAAAGCGTTTGAGCTCACTTTCTAAGGCACGAATTCTTTCTTCTCTCACTTGCTTTATTCCTTCATGGTTGATGAACAATGTGTCCCACACTTCCTTGGCGGACTTCAATCCATCCACCTTGTCATACTCTTCGGACGTGAGTGAACTCTTGATGATGCATATGGCTTGATAGTTTCTTTGTATCTCATTGGTTTGATCTTGAGTTAGCGTTGCATCACCACTAGGAAATATAATGCCCATGTTCACAATAGTCCAAAGTGCAGGATTTACCGCCATCAAATACTCCTCCATCGAGTTCTTCCACTTGGAATAGCCGGTTTCATCAAATTGAGGTATCTTCCCAATGTGGCTAGAACCCGATGGATGGTTAAAAGATAAACGAGAGTAATCAAAAGAGGGTCGAGTGTAATCCCTTGATGATGATGGGCGTCGAGCGGAGCGGTTTGATCTTGCATCATCAAACTCTTCATCCTCACTATCGGAGGACTCCGCACCATCTCCATGTGCTTGATGGCTTGTGTTTGCTCCACCGGCACCACCTCCTTGAGGTAGAACCGGAGGTGTACCACCAACATTGTTGGTGATGTCTCCCCCTTCGGGAAGAGGTGGAGCTTGAGCATTTGGATCCGACATCTTCTTGACTCTAAGCGGTTAAGCTTCAAATGCGGAGCACTTGCCTCTGATACCAATTGAAAGGATCAAGATGTCAACTAGAGGGGGGTGAATAGTTGAACCTGAAATTTACAAACTTTTCAAGCAGCTGTTAAATCATGTCCGGAGTTTTCGGATATTTTTCCGGATACTCCGGGAAATCCGGAGAATCCGGGAAAATGTCCGGATTATCCGAGCCTGTGAGAGGGGATTTAAATCGACAGAAATTAAACTTGCTCATACATAGATCTATGAAAATAGGTTATGCAATAGGATGAGACAAGCCTGTTTATCCACCTAGAACCTGCAGAAACCTCAACACGCAGTAGATCGGCACCAAACCCTAGATATGAGCTCAAGAGATATACAAGCATACAACAAGAGCAACAATCACAAAGAGATACAAGGATTTGTTACCGAAGTTCAACTTCACACCTTGAGGTCTACGTCTCCGTTGAGAAACCCACAAAGGGTGGACCTTTACACCTAGGTCACTTTCCTTCCTCTAGCGACCACAAAGATCAAGCTAGAGTTACTTACTCAATTTCGGGGTGATACAAACTTCCTTGGGCAGCCACAAACCTTTGGATGCTCCAAGGCGATGCCTAGCCGGCTAGGAGCTCAAAGCTCCAAGAGTAACAAACACGAAATGTGCCAACCAAGCGAAGAACGAGGTGCTCTAGAGATGGAAAATCAGCTCACTAGCACTCTCCAAGCTCTTGCTCTCAATCCCTCCTTAAATCCCCAACAAATCTCACCAAACCAAGGCCAAGGGGAGTAAAGAGGGTGAGTGAATGAGTTCTGAAGCTTGCAGGTTGAAATGGGCAAGAGAGAGAGGAAGGGGTGGAGAGGGCTTTTATACCTCCTCACACAGAAAAGAGCCGTTACAGCTCTAAGACCCGGAATATCCGGGAAACCCCCGGAAACTCCGGCCTTCCAAGGTCAGCACTCACAAAGTTAACCTCGTGAACGTGTTGGTGCAAAGGTGTCTCTCATAGGTTTTGTTTAGACATCTAGAGTACATTTTCAACTTTTGGAAGATACATTTCATGTCCCTCTTTATAGTACGGCGTTCCTAGGACTCAAATTCAAAATATAAAATAAATAAACCTTCAAAGGAATCATTATGTAGCATCACTTCCTTTTTGCATGTCGATGAATAACACATGATGCCAAAATACAATTTTAATTCCTGCTCATACACTAGACAAATCATTAGCCACTTAAGCGTGTGTTATTAAATCACCAAAACCCACTTAGGGGGCCAAGATACTCTTCAATGACGCTGGCGAGCAACACCTGCGGGTGGTGACAGACTTGGTGCGAGAGCACACCGTGGCTCTACTTCCGAGCTTGCCAGAGCTCCGCCGTGCGCAGCCCTCCCGGTAGCTTGGCGGAGCAGCGTCGCACCTTTGTCCCGTGCAGATCAAGGCGACACGAGCGGTTAAGGCGCGCGCACGGCTCGATTGGTCCAAGCGGCGCTGGATCTGCAAGGCGGCGACGCGCACGGAATCACAGCAGATGACGGTCTCCTTCGCGACGGTGTGAAATCCCTCAACGCGGTAGAGGCGCGACGTCCCTCTCGTGTCGGCGCTCTACCTCTCTGCACGAGTGCTCCCCCTCACGTCCACCCGAAGATACCCCTACCATACCGCCGCCTGGAGCTCTTCCTCCACTGGCCCTGCTGTGCGCGCCTACGCCCCTCTAGCCTCACCGATGCACCCCGTGCACTGCGCAACAGAGAGATGTGAGTGGTGCGCACACGCGGGTGTGGGTGATTTTTTCCCGTGGTGAAAGGATAAGGTTTAAAAGCGGAAGGAAAGAGATAAGGTGAGAGAAACAGCACGTCACCGTCCGGAGCGGTGGACGCGTCGGATGACAGATCCATAGCATTACTGTTTCACTATTCATCAACTATTTATCCCACTCAATTTCACTCATCTACAAGTCGAGAGAAAGCAAGCAACACAACCATCTACATAACCAGCACCGTGCGCCAAAGGCTCGAGGGTTTTCGTTTCCCGACCTTGCCTATCCATAGCATTACTATTTCACTATTCATCAACTATTTATCCCACTCAATTTCACTTATCTACAAGTCGAGAGAAAGCAAGCCACACAACCATCTACATAACCAGCACCGTGCGCCAAAGGCTCGAGGGTTTTCATTTCCCGGCCTTGCCTATCCCTAGCTGCTGGAGTATAGGTGAATTGCCCACCTTTCCCTATAAGATTAAGCTTTTTGGTTGAACTGGTTGGTGCATGCAACTCAATATGGTATCAGAGCCAAAGGTCTCAAGTTCGAATCCTGACGGGCACGTTAATTAAAATAATTACAGAGTATAAGTGAATTGTCCACCTTTCCCTATCAGCTTAAGCTTTTAGGTTGAACTGGTTGGTGCATGCAACTCAATACTAGCGAACATGGTTGAGATAGTCGATCGGCACCGTCATGGTCGCGGCGTTCGCGCTGTTCCCGCTCGTCAGCTCGTGCCTCGCGATGCGCCGCGGCTGCGGCGACTCGTCGGCGGCGGTGTTCGTCGCCGCCTCGACTGTGCTCCTCGCCGCCCTCCTCGCCATGGTGCTCCGGGCGCACGACGCCGGGGCCCGCTCAAGGCCTCTGCGTGGGCGCTGTCCCCCGCTATGACGGGCATGTTCGCCCACCGCGTCGCCGCCATGGCCCAGCCGGCGCCCCCGTTCGTCGTCCTGGTATGGAGCATGGCCGGCGGTACAGTCGTCGGCGGGTTCTACTTCCTCTTCGTCCGCGGCGAAACTGCTGCGCCCCGAGACGAACAACCGTGACATACTCGCACACGTTACGCTGGTTGCATGGTTTTTGCACTTGCACAGCAAGTTGCTGAACAAGGGCAGCGCAAGTTAAATTATTATAAAAGCACGACGCCGTTGCCTGCTAATGATGCGATCATGTGAACAATTATTAATTAGTAATAATGACACAGAACGCAGTAATAATTCCATTAACTACTAACAACATCATCGATCCTACGGGGTATACTGCAAGGCTTACTCTGATGCGGTAGTGCTGACGACGGCGTTAGGCGTACGCACGCAACTACGCAAGCATGGTGTCCGTGTACCTCGCTCGGCGAAGCTATCGGCGAGCGAGCGAGCGAGCAGCAGGTGGTGGCTAATCCGACTCTTGCAGGCCGGCGAGCACGACGGACCCAACGAACAGCCCGGCGGCACCGGCCGCGAGCACGGCGGCGACGACGGCCTGGACGGCGACGAGCGCGACGGAGTCGTCGGGCACGACGACCACCGCGGCGACGGCGGCGACGAGGAGCGGGAGCGAGATGGACGCGAGCACGGAGGGGGACGCGCCGGCGGCCGTCTCGACGAGGCTGAGCAGGCCCAGGTCCTCGGCCTTGGAAAGCAGGCCCAGCTTCTCCAGCGAGGAGAGCGTGACGCCGAGCTCCTCGGCCTTGGACAGCAGCCCGGCCTTCTCCACCGTGCTCAGCACCTTGCGCCGCTCCAGCTTCTTGAACACGTCCACCGACACCTCCTCGCTCCCCTCCGCGAAGAGGCCCGCGCCGAACCACTGCTTCGACCAGTTCTCGTCGTACCGGTTCACCTGCATGCGTTCGAGATCTCAGAACAGAGAGCAAGAGCAACTCGATCGAGCCAGCAACTACCTTCTTCTTGGGCGCCATGGCCGTGACCTTGAAGCTCCGTCGGCTCGAGGATGGCAGGAGGCCAGCAGGCTGGGATAGTCGAGACGATGAGCAGCAGCCGGAGATCGCTGCTGGAATCGCAGCCATTTCGTCTTCCCACTATTCCTCCCTGCTTGCAACGACGCAATTTGCTCCTGTGCCCTGTTTCCCGGCTCTGTTTTCTTTTTCAGACAGCTCTTTGTTTCGCTGTCCGCAGAAATCGAAGAAAATCTGAATGTGACCACTGGCAGAAAGGCTTATCTTTCGTCTGGACCCACGGGCGAATTGAGCAAAACCGAGCCACAAATATGTTCCCTACGGGCCTACACACAGGCCACACAATTGAACAAGCGCAACCACTGTACCACAGGTCCACAGCCAAGCACATGGCCTTTGCCCACACCTCAGAGTTTTACCAATCTTCAAGCTAGTTGTAAAAGCTTCCAAATGTTGACATTTTTCAACAACTTCTCCAGTGTATTCCTCCCGGTTCAAACCGGATGTTGTTCTGAAGGTGACTTTATTAATCAACAACTTCTTTAAAGATATGATAAAAGCTTCATGATAGATGATAATTAAATATTTTGAAACTATGTTTAATGGTAAAACAATAAACATCGATCTTATGTTGTCGAATTTAAACATATTTGACAATAAGAATTTTAAGAATACATATATTATAAATGGAGGGAACACTTGATTTGGCCACTGGTCCGCCACATTGTTGCCTAAGTGACTAACATTGTTAGCCGCTTTTACATGTAAAATGACCACGATTTATTTGACAAAAAATAGCTACATATATCACGTGCAAAAATACAAAATTGTTGGCTCGTTGTAGATTAATGGGTTGAAAAGATATCAAAACTCACTAGGGTTCAAGCCTAGACTACTGAACCATGCAAACCTAACGAGATAGAAATTGGAAAATGTAGTTAAGACTTGCTATGCGTTTTCTTGTCGGGAGCGTATTAGGTGGAAACCAGCCCACCTGTGCAAACTATAGAAACTCTGATCTGAACCACAGGATCCAGATCCGACGCTCACGAACAAAACTCCACTCCTTTTACAAAACACCGCCCGCTAGTCCATAGTATATTTTGCAAAACACCCCCTGCTCAGTGCTCACGCCACCCCTAGGCACTTGCCGCCCCCTGGCCCATGCGCTTCTTTCTTCTCCCGGTTTGCCCCTAGTGCTGCCGCCCCCAGGCCCTAGCGCCGCCCCCCTGGAGTCCCCGCGCGCCGCCGCCTTTGGACTCCCCGCGCGCCTCGATCCACCGGGCTAACAGGGTCGGCAAGCGCGCGTACCAGCTCGCTGCTGGCCACCTCCTGGAGAGGCCGTCCACACCGGATTGGCCGCCAGTGGGGTCTGGCCTGCAATTGCCCCACTGAAGTAGCACATAAGAGAAAGCAAGCAGGAGCTGTATTATGTGTGATCTTGGAAAGGCTCCAATGTCACTTGTGCACTGTATGAAAATGAATAAAGTGTATGTAATTTGTATTCTGTGCAATGCAATTGTGCATGAACAAAATGTGTGCATGAACAAAAGCAGGAGCTGTAATCTGCTGTGGTGCTGTCTGCAGGCAATTGTGCTGCTGTCTGTATCTGTGCATGGCAATTATGCTGCTGTATGTATCTGTGTATGCAAAATGAATTTGAGAAACTGAATGGAAAACAATTCTTTCACCATGAATGGAAAAACTGTATTAATTAACTGTATTAATCACTGTGTGAAATCCTCTGCAGTTATGCAATTGTGCATGAACTATCTTAAGCTGTACATTTGAAATAAATACTTAAGCTCTTGATTTCTTCCTAGAAATCAGATTGTGGGAATAGGAACTGTCTTGAGCTGTACATTTGAAATAAATACTAAAGCTCTTGATTTCTTCCTAGAAATCAGATTGTGGGAATAGGAACTGTCTTGAGCTGTACATTTGAAATAAATACTAAAGCTCTGTGCAGTACAGCTTGCTAATTCCACATTATCATCAAATGAAATTGATAGATTGAAATTGATAGACTGTAAAAAGGAAAAGTTGTACTGATGGGTACATCAGCTGCATAGAGAAGGATGGATCCAGTATTTTTGCCGATTGAGTTGGAAAATATCAAATCAAAACTGTGAGTTATCCTACTACAGAAGGATTTGAGAAATAGATCCTATCCTATTGTGTATAACTTGGGGGCTTGGTGCAGGTCTTGGTGCACGGAATAGGCACAGACATCTGTGTTTTGGACTTTGCAAGTTGAACTCTGGCTGCTCGAAATATTGATCGAGTGCCTCGACTATAAGATGTTGTGATTTATTCAGAGGGGTGTGCTACATATGACCTTCCTGTTGAGGTTGCTACTAATATCAAAGGAGCTCTTTACCATCCACAGGTATCAATCACTGATGTTCATACATTCAAAATCCTCGTCGCTAATACCAGGAATATGAACACTAATGAAATCTTCAGATGACCACATTTGCATTTGCTCACATTGATAAATTTTGTGACAAATTGATACACTGAAATTGATAGATTGAAATCGATAGACTTCACATTGAAAAATTGTGACAAATTGTGGTAGACTGAAACATTGCAAAATTCATAGACTGAAACATTGCAAACAGGTAGACCATTGCTTCACTCGTTTGACAATGAATATAGTAGTTCTGTACTTCTCTCTTCTGCAGAGCTTCAGCTTCATGGCCGCGATGTGGTTCAGCATACAGGTAGCAGGAGGAAGGAAGAGCACGAACAGGAGTTCAGTGGCTCAACCCGGCTTGGTGGGACCTGTAGGAGGCGGCGCCGAGGGACTCAAAGGGCGACGCGCGGGGACTCCAGGAGGCCGCTGCGAGCCCCGTAGATGACGGCGCGCGGGGACTCCAAGGCGGCGGCTGGGGACACCAGGGGGCGGCGGCCGGGGACACCAGGGGCGGCGGTGCTGATGGACACCAAGGGCGGCGACGCTGATGCAATCCAGGGCGGGGAGAAGAAAGAAATGGATGGGGATGACCGGATGAGCTTGGGGAAAACGAATCGCTAGGGAGGGGGGACGAGCGCCTGGCTAGGATGAGGGCTCCGGGGTCTATTTTGCAAAAACGTTTAGATTAGCAAGGGGGTCGGCGGGCGGCTGCCTGCAAATTTCCTCCACCCCTCTCCATAGCCTTTAGATCTAGATCATGTGGTTCAAATCAGAGTTTCTATAGTTTGCACAGGTGGGCTGGTTTCCACCTGATACGCTCCCTTTCTTGTCCTCCTGGTTTTGATGTATTTGTCACAAACTTTTTTAGCTGACCTCAAGCTTAATCAAGCTCTAGCCAACTTTTTTACACGAGGTATTCCGTTGACACATGGATTCTATGGCTTCAGACGAAAGTGAGCTAATTCATGTAGTATATAGCTTTGGGCCTCAGGACTAGAGTTTAGACTCCAAATCTCCCTCCAATCTCCTATACTCAGATCAGAACCTTTAAAATGGCAATGTAGTTATGTAGGCTCGGTGGTGGATTGAGGTGATGAGTCATTGAATCTTGATCACGTGGATCAAAAAGTGGATTGCTAAGGCCTAACTGCCTAAGAGCTGCTTTCAACAAGATACCCGCCGAAAACAAACGAATAGTAGTTCTGAAGAATCGTTTGGTTGTTTCTCTTCGTTTTTTATTGGTTGCCTATCAGGGTAGGGTTGAAGGGGCCCTTAGTAGAGTGGGCCGAAGGCCCGTATCAACTGCCACAGGCCCAAAAGATAACTAGCAGCGTGGCAGATTGGTTTCCTGCAGGTTCAGTTGGCAACTGGTGTCCATCTTGACTTTTTTTTTAACAAACGGTCAAATCTGCCGAAGACCTGCCGAACGCACCCTGCTGTAAATTGTTGGGTATGGTTACAATTCCATCACTCTTCTGCCAAAGAAAGTGGGCAAAATCAAAAATAAGATCTGGATTTGTGTTCTATTCAGGTGTCATATACTCATATTTGCTCTGTGCCCTTGGTGACAGTCACCTCTTCACTTTTTCTTTTCTTTTCTCTTTTGAACTCAAGTGCATGTGAACTACCTGACAGAAATAGGTCTTGCCGGGACGAGCTCTGTAAGAAAGTAGAACAGCTGAAGAAACTGCAATAGTCAGCATCACCTAATTGATCAGCAGCAACTATCTTATCGCCATGTATGTAAAATCCCCTTGGTTTTGGTTGAAAAGCAACTCCATCACCAGCGTTACTGTGAGCGCTGAAGGTTCGCAATTGAGACCACCTAACTCCACAACGGCGCGGTCAGATACATGACAGTGAGATTCCTTTGGTCCATCCCCATGTGGTGGATGTGGATCCGTGGATGCAGATGATAGCCATTTTACTTTTCAGACTAGTTTGGGGTTTAGGGTGCTAGGAATTAGAAGTGTTGAAAGCTGCACAGAGAGTTTTTTACAGTACAAAATGGCTGTTCCGTTGACATTTTTGGATATTTCAGTTCGGATGCAGCATTAGTTGGTCGACCGAATATACATCAAAACTACCGGTGTTCTGCAGTTGGACAGTCAGCATCAAGATTTGTGTAAAAATCAGAGGTAAGTGGAGCAAGGAGGAAAAGGGAGAGGTTCCTGGGAGATTGCCAGGGAAGCCTTCAGATCTTTCTACACTGGAAAGGGACAGTTTGATAGTAACCTTCAGATCTTTAACGGTTTGCTAGTGGAAATTATACTCCAGTACTTATCATGACCTTGCTTGTCGCAAGGAAAATATACCATAGATTGACCGGAAAAAAGATCGCTGTATCATTAGTATTCTCTTAGGATTTCCTAACATCATTTGGAAAGGTAGAAGAAATAGGCCAGTCGCCCCAGTACCATGGTCACAAATGTTGATGTCTAGAAAAACAATGTCATGAATGGAGATGATTATTGCTCTGCATCATTGGTCATCTCAAAAGTCTGATACTGTGTCATCATCATTAGGCTTCCACCTATTTTGGTGCTCTCGAGTAAGAGAGAGTTTTAGCGTGTTCCACTAAGCAAATGGAACTCTAATGTTAAAGGCATCATTCATACTAATTAACAAGTTCCTTTAAGGTACCTCATACTGCTATTAAATAGTGGTATGTAGTATAGGGGTGATTAAGTGATTTAACCATTCATTATTTTGGGTACCTTAGTAACACTTTGTAAGACATATGAGTAAAGTACATGGAAAGTCCTTAAAGTAGTTGTGATGTTAGATCATTGTACTCTCAAAATGCACATCTAACTCTCTAAACTTTGCCTCAGACGTCAAGTCCTTGATAATCTCACAATGCAAATTTGCCACTTAAATTTAGCTTTGGGTATCATTTAGATCCGTAAATTCATCCCACCAATAGAACATGATAAAGCCATTAGTTTTGTTAGCACATTTCCTAACTTGTTTTTATTGCCCATTTAGCTACTACAAATATTAATCTTGCTAAGCCAATGATCTTAGTTTGGTGAGTGCAACTACAAGTTATTCAAATTTGAACAATTTCCCAAGAATAATAGAGCACGACTCTCATGCACACCTAGCAAGCTAAGATGTTGTCTCCAAAGTAAAAGATCGTCAAGCTTTGTGGATTCAGCACCTCAATACTCTCTACATACGCTTGAGCTGAAATTCATTTTATTTGACTATAATTAAATGGTATCGGTATACAAATAAGGTTTCACCAATTTAATTGGGTTGACAATGTTTTTAGAGAGTATATGAACCTAGATGACATACGAAGCTAATTTTAGAGAGTTAGATGTAACCCCGACTAAGCCGGCGAAGAGAATTTTTTAAACCAGCTTAATAAATCCGCTCCAACGACGAATCAAATCCGGGTCTGGGGTCTGCTAGTGCGACCATACTTTAGCCCCGCTAACCAACTAAATTAGAGGAATTTTGGTAGAAAATTAAAAAAAAATACAACAAAGAGATTGAAGTTTTCTGGGGACTACGTGTTTGTACGTTGACAAGGAATTTACCTTGCAGTGCCCGGTTGTGCTGGTGGGTACTGTATTGTGCATTTGTGCAATGCAGCAGCTTGCACTCCTCTTTTCCCCCAAATCTAGGACCCGTTTCTTTTAAGAAAAAGCAACAAGACGCTGAGCTGGAGGCTATTAATGAGTTGCCCGCAGACGGTCACATGCTCTATGGCTCGGTGCTTGGAGAAGGCGTGTCACACTGTGTCGGCACCCGTCATCCAGGGATCCATGAATCCATTCACAGATGATAGATCCACTGTACCACCAAACGGAAACGCACCGCCGGCCGCCATCATTTCCGGCCGGCCGAACATGCCAATGCCACTATGCCTTGCCCGTCTCGAGCGCGCGGTTTGGCCTGGAAAACACTCCAGCGGCCACGTATGGTTGTACACCGGCGGTGCGTAGAGCTACGGCCTACGGTCACGTGCCATGTGCGTGTGATGCTTCTGAGTTTACCAGAATTTTTAATGTTGATTCGAGACTAGATTTAGAACGATTTTTATAGAACCTGGTGTGTGTGTTTCAAACCTAATAATCGCGCGTGTATTTGTGCAAGTTAAATGGAGGATGGTCACTAGACTTACGTAAGTTTTTTTTTTGTTGTAAACAATGTGATATAATTAAAGATGAGCAAGTATTTTCAACAAATTTCGATTTTTTTTAAAAAAAAGAGATGAAACAGACCATTGGTCCGTCCTGCACTTTTAGTCTTTTTAGTCACTATAAGAAGCCAAACACTAGGGATTAAATGGGACTAAAAGCTGTTTAATCCACTAGTCCCAAATGAGAAACTAAATGGGACTAAATGGACACAAAGTCATCACATACCCCCTCATTATTGCCCTATCCCCACCCCTCTACGTGCATTTAATAGGAGCATTTTTACAGTCTGGTCGGTTTATCTCGACTTATTTCCTCTCACATAACATTATTCAATCTACCAGTCGAATACTATTTTTCGCACCAACTGAACAGACTCTACTTTAATGACCTTTAGTCCCTGCATTCAAAATAAGTAGGAACTAAAAATTTAATCTAGGACTAATTTTTAGTTTCGGAATTAAACGAATCCAAAAATGTCCATATGGATCCAAGCAACGCCATGATAATTTGTTATAAAAACAGCGGTTAAGAGCACATGTCGAGAATTATTCCGAGCCTGTTCGGCTGATCGGTTGAATAGTGTTCGGTTGGTAGGTGGAATAGTATTATATAGGAGAAACCTGAAATAAACCGAGCTGAAACAAGCCGAACAGACTCTCCATTTCCAACATGGAGTACATTATATATATATGTGGAATGTTGAATTTGGGCTTGTTTGGCATATGTTCATCTCCAACATACATATTGTATTTTTTTCAAATCACATAGAACAGACGCAAACACTTACATAGACACAAGCACATTCGCTCCTACGAACACACGTACATAACTCTATCATGTGGCACCTCCAAAACACTGAGCCGATAAATTCTAGAAATTGACAAAGTCAGCACTAGCATCTCGCTGTTGACGAGCACAACACCTACCGAATCTGGGAAAATGCGAGCACTAGTGCTAAGTCGAGAACTTGAATCTAATGGAAAAGTTCCTCTAAACTAAAACAATTTAAATATTTGTATTTAGTTTAAAATCTAATCTATAATCAAAAGTATCCATTAAAAGAGTATATTAGTTATGTGAAAGGATACTAATCTTGAGCTTTGTCGTGCTGGGACCTGATTTTGTGCTTGCAAGCCGTTGGTGATCTGGAAGGACATACCAAAAACATTTAACTTGACGTACTATAGTGCTCAATATAGGTATGTCCGGCCGGTGTGTAAACTAATCATTCTGCACGGTTGCATTATTGTTAATTTCTTTTGATATACGATTCTCTCTACTAATGTTTCGTCTGAGGACTCACACCCTAACTACTAAACTACCTTCATCAAATAGCTATACAGGACAAGAAGAAAAATTGCCGCAAGTACCCAGAAGAGCATCTCCAATATAATACCCTACAAAAGACGATATATGCTTATACGCATATGGCGACCCCGGAGAGAGAATACAGTAGGCACACGACAATTGGGTATATATAATCACTCTTAAGTCAGTCTCGCTGTATAGTTTCATTATACAGTTACCTATCGAAAATTAGGTAACTGTGTCACTAAAATTCCGTGGAGATGAAAAAACTCTTATCACATCTTATGAAACTTCATCATTTTCTCTCATCACCTCATTAGCAAAATTTAATACATAATTTTTTTCATTAAACTCCATTAAGACTGATTTTATTCATACTTTGCATTTGCGATAATGGAGATGCCCTAGCCCAATTTCGTGCGTCACCTTCTTGGTGCAATGCCGTCGTTACTCGCCGCACTATCTCGGACTAATAATAATTAATTAATTTGTTCGAAACGTCCTACCGATCGAGATGACGAGAGACGATGGTAACGTCGGACACGGGCGGGACGAGGGTGACACGCCAAGCTATACTCTTGCGCACTCGCGTGTCAGCTTCATCCTTCAAGGCGAATGCACGGCGGCGGTTACGAATTCCGGCGATGACGACGCATTGACGCAGCCGCGCGCTGGAGCTGGCGATTACGTGTTTCCCGTTCGGTTTCGGTGGCTCGTGTTTATCCAAATGGACCAAACCCCTCCGCCAAACAGCCGGTGCGTGCGTGCTACCACGTGCCGTGCCGTGGTAGCGCCACCGTCCTCGCCTTTCGTCTCTGCTCTCGAGTGTGCGAGAGCCTGTGGGGGAAACTGCTAGCGCCACCCGCAGGCTAAACCAAGCTTGTGTCTCACTCACCCGATTCTAGAAGTGCTATTGCGATGCCATAGAGATGTTCTCCGTAGGATATGATTGTTGGTTAGGGAGGTGTGTACTTAAACTAAAGTATATCCAACTTTTTTCCCACACCCCACGAGCATGGACCCATTCTATCTTGGATCCTGAAGGATGTTGTGTGGCCATTTAGCTTGTGGATACTATTCTTTACATGTTTTGTTTCGTTTGGCTGGTCAACCAGCATACATAAATCACAATTCACAAATAGCATGGTTTTGTGCCCGAGGGTTTATACAACTTGGTAAATTCTTACAGCATGATTCTTGTTCCTAGTAACAATTGAGAGTGTCTGTGATTATTGTTTACATCTTTTTTTTTGCAAGCCAACCGACCTAAATAACCACAAAAATATCTAGTGAAGCAACAAAGTAGTAATGTATGTATATTCACTCCATTACGCTGTCAGTATGATAAATTATAGAACATCATAAAAAGCGCAGCTTGGTTGGTGCGCATGGACAACCAACCAACATAGATAATCACCAATTATATGGTGAATCAACAAAGTTATTTGCGTATATCCATCCCAATTGCTCCGCGTGATAAATTAGGACATCATAAAAGTACAGCTTGGTCATCATTCCAAAATATGTGTGCGTTCCGGGTAGAAAAGAAAAACAGTCCTGCAATGGAGCCTTACTACACGCGCAGCTTGATGAATTCCCCTCCCAAGCGGCCCCATTTTCGTTTTAGTACAGTACTAACCATCGTTAATTAAGCTGTTATTAACACATTTACGCGACACATGATGGCGACCGTGTGGACCTAACAATAACAGAGGGCAGCAACAGAAAGAAGAAAAAAAAAGAAGACAAGTGGCGGGGAGTTTCGGTGACAGTGGTGGAAAGCAGCAGCTCTGACCACATTCCTACACCACCACGGCACCACCACTCCGCCCCTGGCCTGCGCTGCGCCTGCACAAGCACAATTTCCTCCCACCTCCGGCCGGACCGGCCCTCCCACTACTTTATTGCGCAAACCGAATCCCAGGCCTTCTCTTTCCCCTTCCTTTCTATCTCTCTCCCACCTTCCTGCTGCTCCTGCCGGCTGCCGCCGCTGGCTGATCCCTCTTTCTCTCTCCTCCCCCAAGTCCCAATTGCCGGCTGTCCTCCTTCTCTCCACCATTGCCACCTACTGCGTCCCCCGGAGAGAGGAGGGAGAGGGGAAAGGAGGGATGGGTTCTTGGGAGCGAGTAAGAATCACATGATGCCATTACCACCGCCTCCCTCTTTTCTTTATCTTGGCATATCCTTCTCCTCCGCCTTTGTAGATCCTTCCCTTTTCAGCGCCGCTTAACTCCACCAGCGGGCCGAGGTTGCTCACCGAGGATCGTTTCTTCGATCGGAGCACTATCTCGTAAAGGTAAGGCAAGCAGCCGCAGCTCACTTGTATTCGGGAACTGGCTTCCCTGTTTTCCTCATGCTGCAGCTGGATTCTTGAGTTTGGATTGACTCTTTTGTCTGCCTGGTTTCAGTTCCAGTTCCACCGGATGTCGATGCAACGAAATCGGTGGTAGTTTTTGTGACCGGTTGAGGAGGAGCAATTTCTTGGCCGCGGCTTTTAGGCGAATTTGGGGGGCAATTTCAGTAAATTTAGTAGGAACCAGGGAGGCCCATCCGGAAATTTTTGTTTCGTTTGCGCGCTCCATGATTAGGAGCTGTGGCTCGATAGTGTCTGCTCTCTGGAATTCTAGTGCAGATTTTTACCAGTTACAGTCAACTTTGATCGGGCCAAGAGAAGGTACCAAATTGGGAGTTCCAGTTTGTGCTGCATCCTGCATTCTCCTGAGGCCATCAGTGGGGAATTGGGGCTCGTTGCTGGCAGATGGGTTGCTCCAACTCCAAAGTGGACAATGAGGAGCCCGTGAGGAGGTGCAAGGACAGGAGACAGCTCATGAAGCAGCTGGTGCGCCGGCGTCCTGAGCTTGCAGCTGCGCACATTGCGTACCTGCACGCCCTCCGCAACACAGGAGCCACTCTCCGAGATTTTGCCGAACTGGAGTTTGCATTGTCACAGCAGCCACCTGAAGGCCTTGCGGCACCTGCATCGCCTCCTCCTCCACCACCACCACCACCACCGCCTCCTCCAGAACCATCAATGACATCCTCAATGCCACCCTCGCCGCGCCCCCCGCCGCCTCTGCCTTTTAGTCCAATAACCACCGTAAGAAAGATGGAGAAGAGGGATAGTGAGCTCCCACCACCATCTCTGGCTTTTAGTCCACCAGGGATAAGAATAAGAAAGGTGGAGAAGAGGGATGATGAGCTCCTCCCACCACCTCTGTCTTTTAGTCCACCTAGAATAAGAACAAGAAAGATGGAGAAGAGGGATGATGAGCTCCATGAGGATGGTTCTATGGATAATGATGATGATGATACTGACAGCTGCTCAACTCCTCTACCCCCACCCCTGCCGCCAGGTGTAGCATGGGAGGAATTGGATCCTTACAACTCCTTGAATTTTCCATCTCCATTTGCTGATAGGAATGATAGAGAAGTGGCCTCACAAGTTACCATGGATGATGATCCTTGGGTGGAGACAAACCTGGAATTTGATGGAGAGGAGGATGAAAGTGTGCTTAACAATGATGATGGCATTGTGAATAGGGTCCAGATGAATCCAGCAAAGAGTAGGGCTCTGGGTGATGACAACTCTTCAATGGTTGGCTGGGTGACAAAGGATTCAGACTCTATGTCGGTGCCTTGGAGGAATCAGAAGTCACTTGTGCAGATTGTTAAGGAGATTGACGAGTACTTTCTGAAAGCAGCAGCAAGTGGGAGCGATGTTGTCGTTCTTTTGGACTCTGCTGGTGGGCGACCGGATGCCTTAGAGATTGAAACAAAGAAAGGTAATATATGTCCATGTACTGTCATTTTATACATATTTCTGAGATGTCAGTCAATAGCTTCTGCCATATGCTCCTTTTCTTTTTGGGTGGCGGCAATACTCTTTTGGACAAGTTCATAAATCATAAAGCAATGTAGTTGATATTAGGTCGATGTAAATGTGTTATGTCCTGAAAAATGAAATTGACAAGAAGATATCTATAGACCTCAACTGTTATACAAATCGAATTGACTTAATGTGACCACACGTCATAGTTTTCTGCTTTTGACATTATTTGTTCATATCAATGTCCCCCTGTTCCCTAAGAATCCAGACTCGGAAAAGGGGATGCATCTTTGTATTGAAGATGCATACAGCAACAACTACATGACTTCAATATATGAGGCTAAGCAAGTTATACTGGACGCTCATCACTTGTCTTCAAATGAAGATCAGCAAAGGAAATCATTTATGCAGAAACTGTCTTAATTTGATGTAGTTTTAAGCTTTATGGGATTAAATGTTCATGTATTCTTTAGGAAAAGACATTCATGCTTATGAATATGTAAGATTAATTTGCTTTAGTAAACCTATGGAGCTTCTGTTCTTCGTACAGTTTGGTTCTCCAAAATATCATTTTGCGTAAATGTATTACATCCATGGAAAGTGACGCTCAATACATTATGCTGTTGTAGTAGGGTGAAAAAGAAAGGACAGAAACATTGTCTTTCTTGATTCAGCCAAACACTGAATAATGTTGTTTATTTTTCCAGTTGCAGGAAAAAATTCAAAATCTGCAAAGGTTTTCTCCACGCTTTCTTGGAGCTGGTCTTTCAAATCTCAGCATGCTAACAGCGAATCCTCAGTTCTGAATTCTAGTGATGCCTCTGGATACGGTTACCATGGCAAAACACTGGAGAAACTATATGATGAGGAGCAAAAACTCTATAAGTTAGTCAAGGTGAACTATTGGACTCCTAGCATTATTTGTAGTTGGTCTATTTTCCACTGAATGTATGGGATGTATTACCCAGTGCAGTCAGTAAAAGGCTGTCTGCGAGACTTTGAGGTGCCACAGTTTATCTGGGAAATTGTTTCTTGCACATCAACTTTTTTCTGTTCTATTAACAAGAGAGCACAACAGCATGATGAAACAAAATGTTTACAGGCTTCTATTTTATTGGTTTACCAAAGATGAACTCTTTGTTGATTTTTACTATCCTTTGTCTTGCAGGATGAAGAATTTGCAAGGCTCCAGTACAAAAGGCACATCTCAATGCTACAAAAGCTGGAATCAGGGGAGCATGATAAGCTACATGCAGAAAGAATTCGGGATGCTATTGAGGAATTGCAAACTCGGATAATTTCATTGGAGGAAGCTGTGAGTTTGGCGTGTTTTTCCATATCAAAGCTCAGAGACGAGGAGTTATATCCTCAGATTATTGAATTATCTGCAGGGTAAGCTCCAGAAGTTAGCTAACTAAAATACTCCTATGGTAAAAAAAAACTGCTATTTTAAAAGAAGCATTCACTTGTACTTATTATTGTATTAACATTAGCTGGTAAGTTATTTATCGGAACTCCCAAATATGGCTTATTAACTTGTATAAGTCATATGTGCTGGGTGTTGTCATGCTGGAGTTTTCATGTAATAGTTTTGACCGGAAGCTATTTTTGTAATTAGTTATTAGTTCCCTTATACATAATGTTACTTGTGTCATGGAAAGTTGATATTCCATGACACAAGTAACATTATGTACGCAGCTCTCCTGCGCGTTCGAGAAAAAAGTCATGGAATGTTGATAGTTGATAAATGCTGGAAACAAGTTATCATTGTAGCTCAGTGTCAATGCCTCAATTGTTATCTTTATGCTGTCCTAGTCCTTATCACAGTACTATTTCGTTCGTGTTATCTAGATAATTCTGAACTTTCTTATTTTGACCTAGGCTTGTGCATATGTGGAGAAACATGTACGAGTGTCATCAGGTCCAGAACAACATTGCTCAGCAAGGTAGTCTTCTATGTAACAGACCTGGGAGTGAGCCAAAGCCAACAAGCGACACTCAATGTCAGGCAACATCTCAGCTGGAAATTGAGGTCTCTGGATGGCACAGTGCCTTCTGTAATCTCATCACATTGCAGCGCGAATACATAAGCAACCTTAACCAATGGATTAAACTCACAGACTGCCTTCCTGATGATGATGGCTTAATGAAAAGCCCATCTGGAATCCGGAGCCTCTCTGAGGAACTCCAGCGTGCTCTTGAGAGGCTACCCGAGAAGGTATAGTAGAACCAAACCAACTTAGTCTTTTCTTTCAGTCGAAATCGAGCTTTCAGGAACCTTTGATTAAGAATATATCTTTTTTTGTCAAAATAAGAAACATATGCATTCTTTTATGTATGGACTGAATTACTAGTATACTCATCTGACATGAACTTATTGCACTTGCCATTTAGCTATTTTCACAAGCTCCTCTGTTTAAACGGCCCTTATTTATTCAAACAGGTAGCAGCTGAAGCAATAAAGACTTTTATGTCAGCCATACACTCTATAGTTGTACAACAGAGTGAAGAGCGCCAACTGAAGAAAAAGTCAGATAACATGGAGAGCAAGTTCCAGACCCAGTTAGAGAAACACAGTGAAAATGCAATGCAAAACTCAGCCCAGCCTCCAAATAAGAATCAATACTCAGTATCAAAGAATGAAATGAAATTGGATGCATTTAGAAAGCAGGTTGAGGAGGAGAAGGCAAGATACCTGATCTCTGTAAAGACAAGCCGAACCATGACTCTGAACAATCTGCAGACAGGCCTTCCGAAGGTGTTCCATGCTCTGATGGGATTCTCAGGAGTGTGCGTGCAGGCATTTGAAGGTATCAGCAGGTGCAGTGAAGTTGCTGTTAGCCACTCCGGAGCGGTTTCGCCAGCCATTTGCGTATGACCCTTGCTTGGATGGCTGTGATTATTCATTGTAAGTAGGCAAAGTACAAACTGGTTCCACGTGAATACCCTTCTTTCCATAACTTCTTTAAATAGTTTTTGGAGATGAATTTTAAGTCAATACAGGCATATTAGTCTTCAATAGATCACAAAGTATGCGTTTGTGAGGAGGTTGTTACTATGAGGTTAGTGGTAGAAATATGAAGTACCATAATCGAATTATGTGGCTGAGATTGTCCAAAGGATTCATGCAGATTTTAACAGCATGTCCTCACAATATGGTGATGCTATGCTACCCACCGCAATATATTTCCTGTGTCTAGAGGCTGTCCCGGATGGCAACCGGAATATAATTTTCTTGTCGTGAATGAATGCATGGGAAGCACTACTCTGCACACAATTCTTTTAAAAAAAATTACCGAATTATTGTTTTTTCATCACATAATAAGTTCTAGATTCTATGAGCATATTCTGAATCTCGATCCCCTGGCCCTGATATGTAAAATGCATAGAGGCTTCTATTCTGAAGTTTTTTTCCCAAGTTATGTAGTGGTTGTTAACATTACTGTGTATATTAATTTTAGACAATTACCAGTTAAAGTTGTTCCTTAAATAAGATGTAAGAAGATAAAATATAGACACCAATGGTTTTTGGTGGATATCAGCTCTGAGTAGTATTGGGCATCTTGCCGTGTTACCCTTCTCCTCCCTCTCCTCTCCTCACCGTCGTTTCTAGATCTCGCCGTCGCCGCCGCCTCTCGCCACCACCAGCCACTCCAGCCTTGCAGCCCATCGCCGCCTCCCATCTCTACCCTCCCCTGGCCCCTTCCCTCCTTGCTCCGGCATCCGTTCTGGAGCGGGTAGGGAAAAGGGCCCCTTTCCCTTTTCCCCTTTTCTTTTTTCGATGTAATAGTCGTCGGAGCCGTGGGAGCTCCCTGGCTGCGCTCTTCCTCGCCGTCGTCGTGGCTGCTGTTGCTCCGCTCGCCGTCGATGGAGATCCGACCAAGGTATGTATAAATAAATCTTCTTCCTTTCCCCGGCGGAACTTTTCCCCCTTCTCTTCTCCTCGCCCCGCTCTCCTCGCCCCCAAGACTACTGCATCTGCTGGTGGAGTTCCATGGTGGCCTGTGATTTGCACGGCGGTGTTCTGAAGGTTAATCCTTGGTGGTTGTTCTGACAAGATTTGTCGTCGAACGCACGTTTTTCCTCCCGCCTGTCTCTTCTGTTGGCCCTGGAGTTACGACGCTATGCGGGTGATGCCTCTCCGATGGTTGTTCCGACGAGATGCGTTCGTTGTTGCTGCCTCTTTCCGCAGATCCGGGTCCCCTTTTGGATTCGCTGGTTGTTCCGATGATTTCATCATCGTCGTCGAACACATCGAATGGCTCTAGGCGTCCTTGGTTCCGCCACTGCTCCGCCTCCGCTCCACTCCGCCGTCCCGCTGTCCAAGCAGCCTCTGTACAGATCCATGGCCGTTCGAGCGCACCTCCATCAGGAGCAAGCCTGATGACTCTGCTTGATGACTCTGCCTTCATCGGGGATTCGACTTCAAGCTTCATCTTTTGCCGACGCCGACGAGAAGACTACATATCCGTCATTCGTCCGGTGTGGATATCCTCGGCAGCTCTGTCGCCCATTCTTCAACCGACGCATGGCGCGGTCCCTCCACCCGGCTGTCCTCGCCTCCGACGACACATCAGCTCAGCGCCGACGAGGTCATCTCCGTCTGCGCCATGGTGGATTCGTTGTAGCTCTGGTCCAAGGACCTTCTTGTAATACGACCTTCTACCTTCTTTGTAGGATCGTTTTGTAATTCGGCTGCTTAATATATATGAAATGGTTTTAGTCAAAAACAATATATATAGACACCAATATAAATCTGGAGATTATAAACTGCAAAATAAATATAAAGACAAGCACAGTGTTTATACTCTATAGCCACCAAAAATCGATACTACTTGCAGGGCAAATGATTTCCCAAGTGAAGCGTGGAAAGTTCGAAGTACACAGTAACATGAACTGAAAACAGGTCATACTAAGTTACTAACATCGCCACATAATCAAGAAAAATCTACAACAAAACATAAATTAATTGTGAACAAAACTATAGCAAGTTACTCAATGGCCTTCATTGCTTAAAGTGAGAATTTCCAGAAAGAAACGCGTGTAGAATTGGCATGCAGTAAAACTTGTTTTCCACAATCTGCTGCTGGAAGCTGGAACCGTCATCTCAATCATAGTGTGTACTTTCAAGATCAGTGTGAGACTGTGAGTGGGAACATGGCAAGGATGGAGATTGGATCTGAGACTTAAAGTGAAAGATTGAATGGACCATCCAATGTGCAGCATTGGTTGTAGCAGTATTTTTGGTTCTAAAAACATTTATACTGCGTGTGCGCCTAATGATTCCAAGCTACCACCATCCTTCGAATTTATTTTCACATGAGTACATGGCATACCAAATGGTCCCGAGATATGATGTGATTTAAGGATCAAAGAAGACCAATTTTGCAATGTGACCAATGTTTGGGGTTTTAAGGAAAAAGCTACGGAATATTTGGTGGATGATAGGCAAAACTGCTTCGAATATTTTATCTATATATGTGCTTGTTTTTTTATGGCCATTTAGTTGATCTGCTAAACTCATCCCAAAAGCATGCTTTCCACTGGTTTGCCTTCGCTTTTGCGATCCAGTCAATTTAACATTTGCACCATGCCGCATGTGATGCCATACCAAGGCTAACTGGTTAAGAAACATGATAATTTAGCTATGCTATATGCATACATGAAAGTGAGGGTTCGATACTAAAATCACTGATGTACTATCTCTCTTGGTTGCGTATGCATACCATATGTCGCTTATATATTGAACAAGAATATGGTTAGAAAATACTCTGTCAATCATGCACCATTATATATGGAAAATAGAGAGGGCCAGAGGGGCACACACAAAACGTCTAGAGGCTAGCCTAGGTCATACTTCATCTATATATTGAATTTATTAAATGTTTATAAGCTCATCTTCTGTAACCTAATTAGCAAAATAACACCGTGTACAAGAGCCACGTCAGGGAGAACTTCCTTTCTGAATAATCTATACTATAAGGAGCGAAGACAATTGAAAACTTTTCTCACCCAAATTAAGCCCGCCTTACCCCTCACGCCGGACCCATCCGTCATATGTTTTTGGAGGTGGATAGGGTGGAAGGACTATGAAGTACAAAAAATCACAATTTGAAGAGCGTTTCTGCCAAAAACAAATTGTTTTTCTCACCCACCTCCGCCTTACCCGCGCATCGTACCCACGACCGTGTTCACTGCTCCCGCCACGTGACCCGTCCGTCCACGAGTTGTCCCCGCGTCCGCCCGTGTGCTGGTTTGGTTGGCCAAAGTAATTGGCTCCATCGTTTGCCGCGCATGGATACATACATACATACAGCTAGCTAGAGATCGTCACGACCCCGGACGACACGTCACGAACTCACTACCCATGTTTCCTCGCCCAAGACGTGGCACCACCGACGCCTTCCGCGGCTTGCACACGTCCTCTGTCCGTGTTGTTCCCTTGCCTCCGCCTACGAACCCACTCATGCAAGCACACATACCTCCCTGCCGTTGCCGTGGCGCCCGAATCCCAATCCTTTCGCGCCCGGCCGGCGTCGGCCTTCACCAGCTTCACCAGTAGCAAGCTTCATCCATCCGCCCAACAATCTTCCTAAGAATCCCACAAAGCACCAACCAGGAAACAGGACTTGTTAAGATCGACGAACCACCACCAGCCGGCGCAGCATGGAGTACGGCTCCGGCCAGCAGGGGCAGCATGGCCATGGCACCACCGGCCGCGTCGACCAGTACGACAATCCGGTCGTCGGCGTCGGGCAAAACACCATAGAGAACTGGAACCGACGCCCGACGGCACTGGGTACGGTACAACCGGAATTGGCGGCATGGGCGGCGGGCAGTTCCAACTGGTGAGGTAGGTCGGAGGGGCACTAGAGACGGCGTCCTGCGTGCACTGCTTCAGTAGCTCCAGCTCCAACTCAGTAACCACTTCTGGCATACTTCCTTGTTTTCTCTGAGTTACTCCCTGCTTAATTGTATGAATTAGTTAAATGTTAACGAGATCCGTTATTCTCAGCTGAGTGTATGTAGTCCGAGGATGACGGCGTGGGAGGCAGGAGGAAGAAGGGCATCAAGGAGAAAATTAAGGAGAAGTTGCCCGGAGGCCACAAGGACGATCAGCACGCATGCCACGGCACTGGCGGCGCTTACTGGCAGCATGCAGGCGGGACACACCGGCATGACCGGCACTAGAAGTCTAGAACTGATGGCGCCTTTGTTATTATTAGTCTTTCTATTCTCATTATATTCAAAGTTGAAAATACTTTGATTTTAGAAAAAGCTAAACATAACTATATTATGTGATGAAAGGAGTATTTTTGAACTTCATATAAAATTTAATTAGTTCTTTCGAGTAGTTGCAAAGCAGAACGACACACTACGGGAAACAGAGGAATTGCCGTGCGCCGCAGATGCACGGCAAAGAAGAGAAAGCGCACGACAAAGGCTTTGCCTGCGTTTTTCTGCGAAACGCACGGCAAAGGCCGCACGACAGAAATTTGCTCGGTAAAGGATGTTTGCCGTGCGCTTTTTATCGCACGCACGACAAAAAAAAGAAGTTAACAGACGAAGACACTAAGTTCACGGCACGGGTCCTGCTTTGTCATGCACCATATTCCAATGCACGGCAAACATCTATACTATAAGGAGCGAAAACAATTAAAAACTTTTCTCACCCAAATCGGGTCCACCGTACCCCTCACGCCGGACCCACCCGTCATATGTTTTTAGGAGTGGATAGGGTGGAAGAACTATGAAAGAACCGAAAAATCGTAATTTGGAAAGCGTTTCTGCCAAAAAGTTAATTCTTTTCTCACCTACGTCCACCTTAACCGGCGGCATACCCACCGACACCACGATCGCATAGTATAGTACTTTTCCAATACGTGTTCCTCGGTCCTTACCTTTCACGATTCCAGAATTTTCTTCCCTTACGGCTTCGCTTTGGGCGTGATTGGTTTTCGTATCTCGGTAGCCTGGCTCGCATCACACATGCAGGCCCGCGTGCTAGCCAGGTTTGCTGTATGCACGCGACCTTTGTTTGCTTGCGTGCATGAAGACAGCGAGGACGGGTGTAGATTTTGATTGGTTGCTCACATTCACGTACTAGCCAACTCGTTTTCTCTCACTGCATTTGTGACCCCGCACACTCCCATGCATCGCGTGAGCCAGGCCCTGGGGAAACGCTTGCTCGCTGCGTTTCTAGCGAGCCTAGCTCTAGCTGCCTTTTTTCACCAATGGAACATACAAGTAACCAATCAATCCTATGCTGCATCTGCGGAGTCTGGACGGAGGACGTGCGACCAACCAAACAGACCCTTTGTTGTCCGTAAAGGTGACCCGCGCGTCGTCTACGCCGTCCGGGAGCTCCGACGCGAGGCGACGGTCGGCAAGCTCGGCCTGCTGTTGGACGCCACACACCATGTTTCCTCCTGGCTCCTCTCGACCGCTTACGTCGATGTGTCGAGCCTCGCATCTGAGATCATCAATGAGGTCAGGCTCGCCGTGGTTGGTCAGCAGCAGGGCACCGCCGCGTCCCTGGAGAAGCTCGTCGCACCGTCACGAGGTTTCTTAATTTCGATCGAGCCGCCAAGGCATACTCTGGCGGCGGCTCGTGGGCCGATCACCTGGACGTCTTCCTACACAGCGGCGCCCGTGCCCTGCTCGTCCAGCTCTACCTCTCCAGTGACGAGGCGTGTCACGACGGAGCCGAGCGCGCCATACGATGCTTCCTGCCCACCGTCAAGGCGTGGACCGCAACCCACGCCGGTGCCGCCGCAGCCCCTGCCGCTCCCCAAGATCCGCATGTTGTCGTATATTCTCGGGTAGTGCGCGTCGAAGTCCATCATGGTCGTGGCAAAGTACTTCTTCCAGGCAGAGCTACTTGCCGCGCACATGGTCCGCCGTCACGGTCCTGAGCGCCGTGACGGCGGCAGAAGGACATGGCATAAGAAGAGTTCACGCCGAGGAAGTCAAGGTAGACGCGTCGAAGAAGCGGACGACGCAAACGTCCTGGTAGACGGTGACGTCCTTCCTGCCGGGACAGTCTCGCCGTGCGTCGGGTAACGCCGCGGCAACGCACTCGCGGCAGGTTGGTGCATCCATGTTGCCGCGGTAGAACGCCAACGCGTCGACCTGCTTATTGGGCACCGCGCTGACGATGCCCACGGCGAAGCCGGCCGGCGTGGCTGAGGCGTTGCCGGGGAGCTGAGTGTACACGTCGAGTACCGGAACGGCTGGGACGCGGTGAGCGGTAGCATGGTCGGCGTGGCTGAGGCGTTGCCGGGGAGCTGAGGCGTTGATGGCAACGGCGGCTGCAACAATATCTATGGTCGATGTAGAAAGGATCGGGCACTTTGCTATGCACTTATGAGTTCCTAACGATCATACCATTTTGCCATGCAGAAACCCATCGCTTGCCATTGCATGGTCATTGTGCAATGAGATCTTTTTTGAACACAACATACACTCCACGTCAGACACAATATATATAGTTTTTTTCCTTAAAAATTGACGAGACGCAAGTTTGCTAACAATAAACCAGTGATGCAATAATGACATTGACGATACAAATGGTAAAAATGGTTATTAGGTTCTTCTTCCTCCGTATACAAATTTTTGCCGTTATTGTTTTTTCATACAGTTTTTATCATTCATCTTATGTTATTCATAAATTATGTATGTAAGTAGCCTCTACTTTGTTTGTGACATACTTTACTATTATATGCATTTCAAATATAGTTGGGCCAAACTTAAGTGAGAAGAAGGGGTCGTCCTAGCTCAGCGGGTCGCCGGAGAAGAGGAGGTACTCGAGCACACTTACAACTCTAGCTAGGGCGGCCACCCACCCCGTCTCCCTAACCCTGCTTAACGTGGCTCCATCTATGAAGGGATTATTTTTGAACTTCAATTGAAATCGATCTAATTAGTTTTTCAAAAAATGTGTGTGCCGCACGTGAAAACATAATGAAGTGTTTTTAAGAACCAAATTCAGAAGATTACAGAGTGGTGTTAATTACTTTGTTGAAATGCAGCTAGGTGATTAAATTTAAACTTTGCTTCAATAGAACTTGTTACATTAGTTCAATAAAAAATGTTTGTTTAATATGTTTCTGGCTATAAAGTCCCTTTTAATACATTTTTCGAAGTACATGTTAAAATGTTTTCTCGTAAATACATACGTGTTGCATGCGCATTTTACTAGTAAATAAATAAAGAACGGGAACATTTAGAAATAAACCAAAGCAAAAACTCTCGCGTAATCATTCAATCGGCGACCTTTGCCTCGGCGAAAGTAACAGCGCCCCAGACCCAGACCAATGACCAATCCAACCCAAATCAAAACTTTACCCAAACGGCGCGGCGGAGGACGGAAACGGAAGCCCGAATAGAAAAGCGTGCTCTTTTTTCATCCTCTCGTGTGTGTGCGTGCGTGCGCCCCCCTTCCCTGCCTCCCCCCACCTCGCGATCCCAATTCGATCCGCTCGCCTGCTCTCCCGATCCGCGCCGCCCTCCCCGGCCGCCCAATTCGGCCGCCGCCGCCCGGATTCGCGCGGGCCCGCCCGCGGTTTCGCGCTCCCCGGCGCCCCAAACCCTAGATCCGCCGCTGCTCATCCCGCCGCCGCCGCCATGTTCTGGCGCATGACTGGCCTCTCCGCGGCCTCGCCCGTGAGTACACCCCTCCTCATCCAATCATCGCTCGCTGCTGCTTCTCTCAGGTTGGGTGCGTGGGTGAGCGGCGCTGTGCCTGAGAGCTGCGGGTGTTGTCGTTTTGTTTGTTTCGGATTGGGTCGGTGGATTGGATTTGGATTCGGCTGTTGGGTTGTGGTGCTCTCGCCGGCTTTGAATAATTGTCACTGGAAGTTCGTGGAGGAGTTATTACTGTACGTGTGCGCTTTGGTTGCAAGGTGTGTGATTTGCGCTGGCGAGTGCATTATTGTGCTGTTCCTGTGGATTTGATGGTCCTTGTGGAGTGGAGTTGAGCGTGTTGCTGAAAGGAGCGATATGTCTCGGTTCCAATTCGGTTATGTTTCATCACAGCTTCGAGATGACTGGATCATTTGTGTGTGTAGTTAACTGCGGTTGCGATGTTTACACTCAGCCTCGTGTCTTGTGTGTGACTGTTTTATGGGCATTTGCTTTAGACAATGTTTGCTAGCATCTTCAGTGACATGAAGGGTTCGGTGCACAGGTAGCTTCTGTAGTCACAGGAAGGGTTTGTATGTTGTGTCTGAAATTCTGAATAGTGTTTAACTGATGCATGGTCTCGTAAATTCGTAATACATGTTCAAGACAAAAAAAACGTTCTGACACTTGTAATCAGTGCTCATTTTATGTCCAAGCAACTTTGTATATTGTTGAATTCCTTTCGTGAAGTGACCAGGAAATTTGGTCTTGTGATCAACACAAAATATATTTATTCTAAATAGTGATTGCAAATAGCTCATACCACAGAGATCCTGCGTCTTTTTTCTCATTTGTTACCAACTTTGCTAACATTAGTTTTATTTTTTCAGGTGGATACAATTCTGGACAAAGAAAATTTTACATTGGAAGAACTTCTTGATGAGGATGAAATTATTCAGGAGTGCAAAGCACTGAATTCACGACTCATAAACTTGTAATTTTCCTATTAATTTATTCCATTAGTTTCAGCGACATGAATGGCATGTTTAAGTTACCATTGCAACTTACCTTTCTTTCCTTTTTCAGTTCTTGTGTGAGAGTTACAGTATTGTAGTGTCACTTGTAATAGTGCAACTGTTGCAGCACTGAATGATTTGCCTGTTAGAGAAAATAATAACAGTACTCAACATAAGAGTACTAATTAGATAATTTTATTTATTTCTGCACTTAAATTCATCTCCACAGTTTAAAATATGGAAAACAAAGGTGCTCACTTGTATGCACATAAAAATAGCTTCGTTTTTGGAACTTGGCACTGTTCTATATATGTTTGCTTTTGTTGACTTCTGCAAAGAACTGGGTTTTGTGTTTGGATGCCTTATTGGGCTTCCTGTCAGCATTACATATACCCAAATAGGACTGCTTTGCCCATATGTAATGCTTGAATTTTTATTTGTAGCTTACGTGACAAGGCCCAGGTGGAACAGTTGCTTCGTTATGTTGTGGAAGAAGTTCCAGAGGACAATGAAAAAAAGCGCTATTTCAAGTATGACATTGATCTTTAATGTTGCTGTGATTTTCTTTATGACATTGATCTTTGATGTTGCTGTGATTTTCTTTAAAACCTGAGCTTTTCACTTACTCAAAATTTCTCTCAACTTCCTTGTAGGTTTCCTTTTATTGCTTGTGAAATATTTACATGTGAAATTGATGTCATTTTGAGGACCCTAGTCGAGGATGAAGAGGTTTACATTCTTGTCATACTTTTGCTCTTTTATAATTTTCTCTTAGAATATTTTTAGCTGTAGATCATGGACATTGGGACTTATGTTGTTTCCCCTTCCCCTTTTTGTGCTGCAGCTAATGGACTTGCTTTTCTCATTTGTGAAACCTGATCATCCACATAGCACACTGTTATCTGGTTATTTCAGTAAGGTAACTTAGTTTGTTTTCATTATTTATGTCCAAACCATCACATAAAGCCTTGTTTAGGTCTCCTGCAGAAGTTTTCATTGTGGTGGTTAGGCTTTATTCTGTATTTGTTTCTGTACTGAGCCTGAACTCAGTTCAATCAATCATGTGTTCTAGGTTGTAATATGCTTGATGCTGCGGAAGACTGCCCCACTTATGAATTATGTTCAGGTACCTCATGTTCTTTTTTTTAGATAATAGATCATTTATTAATTGCATTCGACATACAAAGCATAACATCATATCTTTTGTCCTCATCATTTCTTTCTAATATTTCGTATCTGAAATCTGCTTTAAGCAAAATGTGATACCTTTTCAACATGGTTCTGCTACAGTACAAGCTTGTAGTTTCTGTTCAGCTAAGTGTTTCAGTAGAAGACAACCTTATTTTTGCTAATTATAGGGGCATCCAGAGATAGTTGTCCAGCTTGTTGACCTGATTGGCATCACATCAATAATGGAGGTATGTTTTGTCAAGAATTATTTTCTGATTAATGTACCATTGGGTGCACTTGGTTCATTTTGTCCTTGGAAATTGTCAGGTGCTAATACGACTGATTGGTGCTGATGAGAACATATACTCAAACTACGGTGATACATTGCAGTGGTTAGAAAATACAGATGTCCTTGAAATGATTGCTGATAAGTTTAGCTCGTCGGTAAGTTACAAAAGCAATATTGCCCAGGAACATATTTAGCACATAAGCAATATATACTTATTAATTTGGTATTGTTAGCCACAGCATATTTATTCGTGTGATTTCTTTAGAGGAAATTGCAATCATAAATTCCTGTTTAAGCTTTTTATTGATATGCTCAGAACCACAGAAACTTGTTTGCATTTGAGATATTGATACCTCTATGGCATATATAACAGAGACTAGGTTGTGCAACAAAACAACAGATGAACTACCAGTATAACAGTGCAAAATTGTAATATTGAAATAGATAAAACTATGTGAGCTTAGTGTCGCTTGCGGTTAAATATTGGAAGATTAAATGCTACTTCTGTTCCAAATTGTAGGTCGTTTTGGTATTTCAAGGTCTTGCGTCTAGATACATAATAACAACTATGAATCTAGGTTTTCCAAAACGACCTACTATTTGGAACGGCGGGAGTATTTGATAGTTGGGTGAAACTTAGTCTTGTATGATTTTGAGGAAGTTATATGGAATTTTCCCTTCCCATAAATATCCGTAATGTTCGCTGGTGCTGCAGTTGCATTCCATTTGTTGTATAAAAAATTGTAGGAGTATTTTCTAGCAGAAAAGTTAATGCTATAAATTTTTTCCAAGCAGGATTCTCCTGAAGTGCATGCCAATGCTGCAGAAATTCTATGTGCAGTGACACGATGTGCACCTCCATCTCTTGCTGCAAAGATATGCAGTCCAAGGTATTCCAACTTTATTCTGTGGCTACATGTCAATCCTTATTTAGTTATTCTGGGATTTTTATTTATTTTTTTTGCGAAGGAGTTGGTTCGTATCTTGGGTAGCTTACTGAAAAGGTGGATGCCCTATGCGTTATGAAAGGGTCTCAAATGCAGTTGACTAAGAACACCCCATACAAGTGCATATTTTATTGTTTTGTTTCTCACCATTTTAATTTTTCTTTGTTATGCTCTATGAAATTGCAGTTTTTTCGACTTAGAAGTTGTCACCCCATACAAGTGGATATTTCATTGTTTTGTTTCTCATCATTTTAATTTTTCTTTGTTATGTTCTATGAAATTTCAGTTTTGTTGGAAGGTTGTTCCATCATGCTCTTGAAGAATCAAGACCGAAATCCGTTCTGGTTCATTCGTTGTCTGTATGCATATCTTTGCTGGATCCAAAAAGACTTGCATCAGCTTCCTATCAAGCATTCAGAAGCAACTTAAGCCATGGGGCATTGGTCACTGCCAGTCCAGAGACAGTTGATGGCATGCTTGAGAGCCTAGGTGAGTGTTGGATGTTTCGTCCATATTTATTTGGTTTAGATGATGCTTCATCATTGCTAGGCCCTTGAAAATGACATGCCAGAGATCTTTTATATTCAGCGCTTTCAGTGATTTTATTGGTATGACTGACATAACTTTTTAGGCAACTTGCTGAAGTTATTGGACACTTCTGCTGCTGAAAATGTATTGCCAACGACTTATGGATGTTTACGCCCACCTCTTGGCAAACATCGTCTGAAGGTACAGGATGATGGCCCTTTTACAATTAACCTTGGATATCAGTGACTAATTTTGTTTATTGAGCTATTTGTTTCTCATATGGATAGATTTATATATGCATTAACTCATGTGTTTCTAGGCTTAGTAACCACTAGCCCCATTTATGGGCCGGTGTCGGGTTCAAACCGGCTCAACCCTTGGTTGGAATGGGTTTTCTGGTTGCAGGGTTAAAACTACATCCTTGGAAGTATTACTAACCTCGGGAATGTGAGAGTATGATACGATCACTGTCCATTCACACATATAGAGTCCTCATGAGCCATATGGGCCTACAGCCTATATGGGCCTTGGTATACTTAACAGGAAGCATGCAGGCTATATGGGCCTTGATATACTTGACAGGAAGCAGCTTGTGTTTCAAGTTGTTTGTAACTAACCAATTAAACTCGCCAACCTGTCTTTAACCTTTTAATCGCCACACCATTGGTGCTGCCATTTAGCTCTGGTGAGCAAGGTCACCTGGCCCAGACTAATGATGCTTCCAGGAAAGATCCAGGCTGGACAATCATTTGCATCTACAGATCACTAAGCAAATGTGTATCTCCAGCACAATTATGGCAGTGTCCTTAGGCCTGTGTCCTTAGTCCTGACCAGTTATATGGGTGACAGGACACTGACTTGAAGGCCAATAAAGTACATGGGCATGCATGCATCATTTTTGAGTCCTGAACCTCTGATGGCATCACCCTTCATGATATTTACTGGCTTTCATTTTATCAATTTTATTGTCTTGTTCATTTTCCTGTTCACTGTGGTTATAAGCTGTATTTATTTTGTATCTTTCAGATTGTAGAGTTCATCTCTGTGCTGCTTACAATTGGTAGTGAAACTGCCGAAAAGGAGCTAATAAGGCAATCGGCAGTAAAGCGCTCAATTGATTTGTTCTTTGAGTAAGCATGGATTTATTTTTTTTGTAAAGTTGTTTGTTTTTCTGGTCACAATCCCTTATTTATTGTTGTTGGAACACAGGTACCCATATAATAACTTTTTGCACCACCATGTTGAAAATATAATTATTTCTTGCCTGGAGGGTAAAAGAACTGAACTTGTGGAGCATGTTCTTAATGATTGTGACCTTGTTGGTAAAATTCTTGTTGCGGAAAGACTTTCTTCATTGTCAACAGACTCTAATGGGGTAAGTCACTGATAGGGTGTAAATTCTTTTGCTTTGCTCTAGAGGTAGAATTCCTTTGTCATCTTTCTTTGTAACTTCTCTGCTCAGCCTACCATACCCTCAGAAGAGAAAGCCCCTCCAAGAATTGGGAATGTTGGTCACATGACAAGAATAGCCAATAAGCTTATTCAGTTAGGAAATAGTAACAACACAATCCAGGCACACCTGCAGGTTATTTTCCCTTTGCCATCTAGCAATCTCTAGTTTAAAGGTATTAATGGTTTTCCGCTGACCCTTGTGTGCTGGAACATTTCTCTCCTTTTAATAGGAAAATACTGAGTGGGTTGAATGGCAAACGAATGTGCTGGTCAAACGCAATGAAGTGGAGAATGTTTATCACTGGGCTTGTGGGTATGTTCCATTCCTCATCTTTTCTTTTATATGTATATTATTGATTGCTTTCAATTATCTAAACTTTGCTGCCATGCTTTGTTGAGGCAGGCGACCAACATCATTACATGATCGTGGTAGGGATAGTGATGATGATGACTTCCGAGACAGGGATTATGATGTGGCAGCTCTTGCTAATAATTTGAGTCAAGCATTTCGTTATGGGATATACAGCAACGATGACATTGAAGAAGTATGTTTAACTGAACATATTTTGTTCCCCGGTGCATACATTGTCACCATTAGCAACAGCTTCCTCTCCAGGGTACAGCTAAATATTGACGATACATGTTGGTTTTGTGAATGCAGGCACAAGGATCACTTGAACGAGATGATGAGGTAATACTTAAGGGTGGATTATATCTTATTATTGCTTTCCTGCTCATTTAGTGTTTGTAACATGCAATGTAATAGATGTTACTGCAGCTTCTTGAACATTAAAGTAAATGCAATCAACTTACGCAGGAAGGAGAAATAATACATTGATTGATGTTTCTTTTCTTTGAAATTAATTCTCGATAGTTAGTAGAGTGCAATAAATTTGGATATATTTTTTTTCTTCAGGTAGAATAAGGTTGAGATTCTGGCATCTTAGTGGACTGTATTTTTCATTGTTCTTTCAGGATGTGTATTTTGATGATGAATCAGCAGAGGTGGTAATATCTTCTCTACGTCTGGGAGATGACCAGGACGGGTATTTTTGCTGTCTTGCTATGTTTTGTCACCCTTTGTCTTTACAAAATTGCTGGTAAATTATCTATCCGTGTCTTCTTATAGCAGCTCCCTCTTTACAAATTCAAACTGGTTCACATTCGATGGAGAGAGAGGCATCAATGACCGTATATCTGATTCTGTTCCCTCATCCTCACCCAATTCTGAGGAAATATCCCTGGAGACCGAGGAAGCTGATGATGGTAAAGTCATTGCCACTGATGATGAAATGGAATCTGTGTGCCTTGGAAATGGCAGTACAGAGGAGGCAAAGGATGTAGCAGAGTGTGCCGAACAGCTAAATTGTAGTACGGCGAATGAGCCATCGCAAAATACAGTAGGTTTGGAGCGGCATTCAGATGTTTCAAATGGCAGTACCGAAGTAGGTACAGATGAGGTTGCCTCTGGAGCGGCAGAATCTTCAGCCCCATCAGTTGAGTTAGTGGCAGAGAAAACAGTAGATGAACCATTAATGGTAGAGAGAACAGTAGGTGGTGAACCAGCAGTCTCATCTGATCTGGACAATTCTATCTCTGAAGCTACACCGGGTGCTAATGGAAGTGAGCCTGACCCTGAAGTATCTTCTGAACAAGTGAGCAATGACACTGATGTACAGCAATCAGTAAAGGAAGTTTCTGGTGAGGTGGTTGATGAAACAAATACTGATGCAGTCAAAGCAAGCGACTGAAGTAGCAACATGTTGAATTAGAGCAATTACTTGTGAACTTGGCAGCCTGCATGATTTTTGCTTCATGTCTGCTCAGAAGCCACTGAATAGTCCCA
Source organism: Cenchrus fungigraminus (assembly GCA_036936925.1). NCBI lineage: Eukaryota > Viridiplantae > Streptophyta > Magnoliopsida > Poales > Poaceae > Cenchrus > Cenchrus fungigraminus. The sequence continues at coordinate 38,684,022 of CM072778.1, read as the reverse complement.
AGCAAACTGCTGTACAATAAGCAAGTGTATTGTTCTGCCATCCACGACCACCATTGACTAAGGCACGCTCACCGTGTTGTCTGAAACTGGTCATTATCTTTGAAATTTACCTCCAGTTCATGTGCTCTGGTCTGGTGGCAGTCTTGGTGAAGTGGTATATGATACCTGAAAGAACATTCTTTGGGTGGCAACTGGTTTTGGCTACAGTAGTCTTCTGTTTCTTTAGGTTAACTGTGGAACTGTAATATGATGTCATATTATTTCTAGTCTAGCTATTGTTGTATTCAGACTTCATGTTTCAGTTCACCTTGATCATGTTATTTTTTATAAAGATTCCCGGTCCCTTGTGTTCGATTCTTAAAGACCTAACAACCCAGTCGTTACTATTTAGTAACTTTGCGAGATTTATACTTCATTCCAAAATCCGACTGTCTTAAAATGTGAGGTGATTTAGTTTAACTTTAACAAAAAAAAATCACGAAGAACTGCATGAAATCAGTTATACTAATTTTATCATGAAATATCTTGGTAGTGTAGACATGTCGGCACTCGTAGGATTTTTACAGCATTTTACTCTTTTGATGAGAAAGAAGAAATGGCCAGCAATTCTCTCAGTATTTACAATACAACTTTTCGGACCGGTGCCTTTTTACCGGTTCGGACCGATGGCGATGCGCATGCGGTTGATCGCCATCTTCCTTGTCCTTGGTCAAGCCGAGGTGTCGCTTCCCCAACTCCATCAGGAAGCTGCGCTGGTCCATCTCGCCGCACCGCCGGTGCAGCATTTCCATAGGGTCATCGTCCTCCCGCGGCGGCGATCCGCAGAAGAGCGCCTCGGCGTCCATGCTCACCCCGCCGGTCGCGTCCACGAACCCGACGCTCGGCGCGGCCTCGAGATGGGAGAGGTTCCCCATGACGGTGCCCATCGTCTTCGTCACATGCTGGTCCGTGTTTTCGTTCTTGATCCCCTTGGCCACCGGGTAATGGAGCTTGTAGCCCTGGCTTTTGTAGTAGCTGTCGTAGCAGTGCACCGGTATGGCGTCGTCGATCTCCTTGCCGATGGCTACCGCCGTCTGCGTGTGTCGATCGAAAATTCAAATTCAAAATCGGTGATTTGTACGTTCAAACTAGCTAGTATATAAGAGAATTAAATTTGCTATGTATTCACTTCAATTGGTTTTTGGAAAAGTACGTACCTCGTAGCACCAGCAGGCGGCGACGTGGTTGACGGTGTACCCGCCGCCGCCGAGGAGCAGCAGTGGCAAGTTGTAGCTCCGCATGAAGCTGACGCACTTGGCGTGGCCGGCGATGGACAGGTTCTGTTCGCCGAGCCTGTCGCCGGAGAGCGAGTCGCCGCCGCACTGCATCACGATGGCCTCCGGCTGGAATACCTCCATGACCTTGGCCATGATGGGCCGGAACAGGCCGTAGTACCCCTCGTCGTCCATGCCCTTGTTCAGCGGCACGTTAACGGCGCGGTACTGGCCGTCCCCGACGCCGACGTGCTCCGCGAACCCCTTCTTCTCCGGGAAGAAGCCCGCGGTGCGCTGGTGGAACGACACCGTCATCACGCGGGCGGAGTCGATGAAGGCGGTCTCGACGCCGTCGCCGTGGTGCACGTCGATGTCCACGTACAGCACGCGGCGGAAGCGGCCGAGGAGTTCGCGGATGGCGAGCACGATGTCGTTCACGTAGCAGAAGCCGCTGGCCTTCTCCCGGCACGCGTGGTGCAGGCCGCCGGACCAGTTGATGGCGATCTCGGCCTCGCCGGCGACGAGCGCGCGCGCCGCGGCCAGGGACCCGCCGGCGTAGCGCAGGCAGTAGTCCCAGAGGCCGGCGATGGCGGGGTTGTCGACGTAGCGGCCGTCCTTATCCAACGCGCCGACGTTGAAGCCCTTGGCCGCGCGCGTCATCTCGCCGCCAGCGGCGAAGCCCTCCGGGGTGACGTCGTGCAGGAGCTTGACGTAGTCCCCGTCGTGGAAGGCGGAGATCTCTACGACGGTGGCGGGCCGCGTGCGGAGGCGGGACATGTCGCTGAGCAGGCCGTAGGAGCGGATGAGCGCGTGCGCCATGTCGACGCGGCGGGGCACCATGAAGTGGCCCTCGCCGTAGTCGACGCCGGCGATGCCGCGGTCGTAGTAGTAGCACACGCGCCGCTTCGCGCCATCGGGGCACGACTGCGACGGCAGCGAGTTGCCGCCGGTGTCCATCTCGTCCACGGCCGATGCGAGCGCGAGGGATGCGGACGGACTAGAGAACAGGCGTGGCGTATCGTTTCCGTTCGTGTGCTATGCGGATGCACGCCTTCATGTAGACGAACGAGCGGACATGGTGTCCGTGTCGGACTGCGACAACCAAAATAGCATCGGAATCGACCCGAACTCAGTCCGGATCGCAAGAAGCTGCTGGCAGACGCGTTCTAGGATACCTGCTGGCTGCTGCTTCACAAAAAGATCGAGCGACTTTTAAAAAAAAATAAAAAGGGGCAAATCCTCTTACTGGGTTTGTTAAAAGTCAGCAGCAATAGGCTTGCAGCCTTGCACAGTTGCACTTGGGGCCATTATCGTTGAGGATCATGCTTCCCGATGTGGGTATTGAGGACAGAGGTTCACTAAATCACTATAACATATCTTATGGAAAATTACAGACAAATCCTTGTGGCATGCATTGCTAGGTTACTTGACCGACTTAGTATCCTGAATGATTTTCAGAATTACATTAGAGGTATCAACAAATATATACAATAAGGTCGCAATTACAGTTGCAAATGGTTTCTGCATGGTTAACATCTTTTCAGGGAACCATTAACATCATTTTATACCTGTTTAGAATAGCATAGCGACATATCTTATAATTTTAAATACCAGACAAATAAAACCATGTACTTTCAGTATTTCAACAACCATACCTAAAGGATTTTGAATCCTATGCATACCACAAGCTTCAAGCTTGGCCTTTTCCTCGTTATGCCACTCCGAATGCACCACCATCCAGAAGCAGGAAGGTCAAAGCAAAAGCCCAAATAAGAGGACTGTGCACAGAGAAGTTACGGACATTTTTAGCCGCAAGGACAAAGTAGAGGTAGTTACTTGAAGGGAACTAATCCTCAAGAGTCAAGAAACTGTTTGATATGATCAAACCTGTTGCCAGCTTTAAATGAATCTGTGGATGATAAGAGCTAAATTACTGAAGAAGTGCAGATGAACTGCTGCTAGCTAAACTGAATGCCCGAACTGTGTACGCTGGTAACAAACTACGGTGCAGCAACTGACTGATTATTTCAATTCATCGTCAGAGGTGATTGTTCACTGATCACGGCAAATTGCCATGTTTGTGCAATTTCATGTCAAACTAACAATTGGATCCAAAAAGAAACGGGGGAAAACAGAGAATGTCTCACAACAAAAGATGCTGAGGGTCTTTTTCTGGACTGCAAATGAATCTGTGCGCTCATCAGGTCTTCAAAACATTATCTGCACATTCAGGGTTGCTATGTGAATATTAACTGACAAGCAAAGCAAGTTATCAATAGCAATAGTATTACTCTTACATATCAATAGTATTACTCTTACATTTCTAAGACAGTGCAATGATTTTGATATGATTAAACCGTAAAGATTATTTTTACTACATTGATAATGCAGAGGAAGCATGCCCTCTGTATGAAATGTTTGCCCTAGTGATCTTAAAACAGAATTGAACACTAGATTTCTTCGATTAAACCCAGTAGTCATTAGAAATCTAAAACGTATCCCTGATCCTAGGCTTTGTTCTCAGACATGATGACATCACAGCGCCACCAATTTAAAGAGCTCAATTCCTCGGTTATACCCATCTCACTGCTACTTCATAGTTCATCTGATCCCTTCTCCCCCATTCCACCAGCCATGAATGTATGTTGTTACCTGAAATAACTAAAGTCATATTTCGTACCTGTCATCTAATCGGTCACAGAAGGGGAAAAAGAAGACACACAGTTCACCTTATTAGGATGTGCAATATTTGAAGCTCCACACACATTTCGATAATTCCTGGGCAAGATTTCTTTGGAAGAACTAGTTTAAACTTCAGCTGACATAGAGCCGCGTCATATGCAGCTACAATTCAAAACTGGAATAAGCATAAGCACAAGAACCAGCCCAAAGCCAAAATTTGTAGTAGTCACCAAATTGTAGCTTGAACAAAAGAATAGTTAAGCTTTAGAAGTGCCAAACAACAATATGACAATCTGGACACACTCAGAATCCAGTACAGTTGCTGTATGTTTGGTTGTCACTGGGATTTCCAGATGCGCTCCAAGAGACACCACTGAGAACCGCAGTGCTGGATGTAGGCATGGAATTGCATGGAATTAAATAACCAGTAAGCTGATCAGGACAGGAGTGCATCAAGATACAGAAACAGCATCGCTAGGAATCAGAGCTGAAGGCCTGGCAAGATGCACATTTCATACTTGCCAGCTAACTTTCCGTAAGGTTAGATTGCCAGTAATTTCAGTAAGCATAGGTAAGGAAAGAAAGAGAAGCCTCTACTATGCGGCAGGCATTCAAAACAAAAGAAATAAGCATGTTGGTGTACACGATTCTAAAATAACCAAACCACATTGTAGTATATTTCGGTTAGCATAGTTATGAACTTATCTCTCGAACGTCAAATATTGTAAATGTCAAATAATCATAGAATTGATGTAAAAGATTGCTGCACACCACCACTACAGCATAGCATACAAAAGTAGGCTTATAAAACATAGTCAATATTTCACAATACAAATGACACCCAAATATACTGCAAGGCACCAGACTTCACAAGGCAGTATACTGCAAGGAGAATTTCTCCTGTCCAGACAACAATCCATACAAATATTAGGATACAAGTATGTTAGTATGAGCCTAGAACAGTACCAAAATAACTCCTGCAGAAATGTAATTTACTTCACCACAGAGCAACCAATAAACACACAGAATCAGAGTAAGAACATTGAACAGAGAAGCACTGTTAGTATACAGATCAGGCACCATGGCTGTTCCAGATCTATTATATTGCAGCATATCAATAGCACTAGCACAATTTCACACATCTACTCACTAACCATTCATTTCCATAATTCCATTCAACAGTGCTGATGATAATACTACTGCTACCAGATAAGTTAAACAGGGAGAGCCAGGACTACACACCACCCAACCAAACTAGTACTAGCACAACCAGACACGGAACCTATCTAAGAGGAGGTGAACTTGGTGACGGCCTTGGTGCCCTCGGAGACGGCGTGCTTGGCGAGCTCCCCGGGGAGGACGAGGCGGACGGAGGTCTGGATCTCGCGGGAGGTGATGGTGGGCTTCTTGTTGTAGCGGGCGAGCTTGGCGGCCTCGGCGGCGAGCTTCTCGAAGATGTCGTTGATGAAGGAGTTCATGATGGACATGGCCTTGGAGGAGATGCCGATGTCCGGGTGCACCTGCTTGAGCACCTTGAAGATGTAGATCTTGTAGGTCTCGACGCTCTTCTTGGCCTTCTTCTTGCCCTTCTTGCCCTCGCCGTCCTTGCCGGCGCTGGACTTGCCCGCGGGGAGGCGCTTCTCGGCCTTGGGCTTCTTCCCCGCCGGGGCCTTCTCCGCCTTCTCGGGGGCGGGCTCCTCCTCCGCGGGCTTCTTCGCCGCCGGCTTCTTCTCCGCCTTGGGTGCCATCGGTGCGGTGCTACGGCTGCTTGGGGTCGCGGGGAGGTGGGGTTTGGGGGAAGAAGAGGATGTTTCGATTCGATCCAGTGTGGTGTGGTGAGGAGGAGAGGGGTGCTATCAGTTTATAGGCCAGGAGAGGCGGGCGCTGATTGGTGCAAGGGTAGGAACCACAGATCGATGACGTGGAGGGGTGTGAGGCGTTGGTGCCGCCGCGAGTGGACGGCTTGCGATGGGTTTGCACGCGGATTGCTGACGTGGTCAGGCTGTGGGCGACTGGGCGGGGAGGAGCTGTGCTTCGGCGCGCAGCTGAGGCGGGAACTTGGTTTTGGTTTTGACGCGGGGTCCTATACTGGGATTAGAGCAACTCCAACAGCCTAGCTAAGTTTAGAGTTTTAGAAGCTATGTAAAATTATAAAAAGCTTTCAAAACAGTGAGGAGTCCAACAAACTCTTCAAATCTTGACTCTCTAAAATCAAATTCCTGCCACGTCAGATATTTCTGGAGCTGGTAGACGCCGCAGCTGGTCTGGCACTCTGGTTGCTGCCCCCTGGTCGCTGGTGGCCTGGCCGCTTGACGCCGAATGCGTGGCCGGCGGTCGCCTGGCCGCTGGCAGCCGGTCTTTGAACTCTAGGCCAGCAAACTGCTGAGCCATTGTTTATCGTCAAGATTTGAAGAGATCAGCCCCGTCGTGGACGCCGGCCAGACCGGCGCGCCATTCACCGTCAACATCTCTGAGCCATTGCTCGCTGACGATAAATATGCTGAAGCAAAAGGTACGAGAACAATGCAACTAGAGATCGTGCAGTTCCTCAACCAGAGCGGCGCGTCATTCACCGTCATTCCGTCAACATCTACCGTTCCTGAGCCTATACGGCAGCGACGGCTTCCCGCTCGACTACACCTTCTTCGATTGCACGAGAGCATCCCGTCGTGGACGCCGGCAGCGGCAATACGTACACCAACATGTTCGACGCCAACTTCGACACGCTCGTGCCTCGTGTCGGCGGCTCCGCGCTTGCTGCGGCGGGCGTCGGCGGTCTCCCTGTCAGCGGCGGCAAAGTAGTTGACCGACCGACGGCGACACACACGCCACCGCGGCCTATGCGCAGAAGTTCTACGCGGGCCTGCTGCGGAAGGCGGAAGCTGGTGGCGAACGCCGGCACGCCGCTGCGGCCGATCGACAGTATCGAGCAACCGAAGAGTTGGCCTGATCGATGCGCGGATGCGCGGGAGCTCGAGGGAACCGTGAAAACGGGCGCGCGGGAGGGCCACACACGCGCGGGAAGCCGCGATGGCGAGCTGTGGGGCATCGGTAAAGATAGCTACCGTCTTTCACGGGATGGCGAAGAAGAAAGCGAGGGACGATTTTAGCGGTTCTGTTGGAAGTCTGTTTTAACGCTTCTTTTCTATTTTTACCGATATATAGTCATTTACATAATCTGTTGGAGTTGCTCTTAGGGCTGTCAACTAGTCGAGCTCGAGCGAGCTCATCGCCTCAAGGTTAAGGCATCGAGCCGAGCTCGAGTCGAGTCTCAAAACCATCCAAGCTTAGGCTCAAGCTTGGCTCGTTAAGGTTCGAGCCAATATCGAGTCGAGCTTGCAACGAGTCAACTACGAGTAATTCACAAGTTTAAAGATTTATATCATTTATAAACATAGTTTAGAAAGTCTATGTATTGATTAAATTAGTCTCATTGCATTACTTGTAAGACATTGAGTTTTGCGCAGTACAATTAAGAAAGAAAATTAGAGTATATGTGTGTATACATCTCATAGAGTCATGACTAATCATAGTATATGAGCTTACTCGAGCTTTTCGATTTCGAGCTCGAAAATCTCACGAGCTTTAAGTCAGGCTTGAGCTTGGCTCGTTAAGAAATCGAGCCAATCTCGAATCAAGTTTAAAACGAGCCGAACACGGTCGATTCATGAGCCTCGAGCTTTTTTGACAGCCCTAACTCGCATCCACATGTAATCGCATCCACCTGTGAGGCTGTGACTATGAGGAAGTTTTATTGTTGGTGGTGTACTAGTGTCATGTTTATTGAATCAGGGAAGTAGTAAACATTTGTTGTATTGAAAACATGGGATATTCTCTCAATCAAAAACATTATTCAATTCAAAAGTTTTTCCAAAAACATATTATTGAGAAGGGAAGTACTTGTGCCAGACGTCCGACGTAAAAATTCCTGTCGAACGCTCCGTCACCGCACTGCAACATGAAAAATTAGCATCCGCAACATGAAGAAAAAGCATATGCAACATGGAAAAGTAACTTCTGCAACATGCACACAGAAATACATCTTTGACATTCAATTCTAGGATAAAATTCTCACCTCAACATTGGATCATGTTTCATGCAACATTCATCAATAGTAAAAGGGGAGTGTTCATCAGTCATAACATTCAAAACTCAAAATTGCAACATTTTCGAAAAACAACTGCAACATCAGAAAGTCTTGTCCAACAAAACTAGCTTATAGTGGTATCTCAGTCCGCTTGCCAACCGTCCGTTCTAAACATACCAAATCCCATGTTGCAACACGAAAAAACAATTATCCCAACATTGAAAATTGATTAATGAAACATCAATAAATCGGCATCCTCTCTTCACCTTCCCTTTGACCTCCTTAGCTAGAGTTGGAGCAGGAACCAGCAAGCATGGAAAAAAGACGAGTTCAGCCATGGTCGGCGGACGAGGGAGCAAGAGCACCATGCGCGCATTGCGGCAAGGGCAGAGCAGGATTGCAGTAGCACCACTCTTGCACTGCAGTTGGCGTGGAGCAGAACATGCGTGTGGCTGCCAGTGCGAGAGCAAGAGCAGATCATGTGCGCGGCTGCTGGCGCGAAAGCAAGAGCAACACCTCCTAACTCAATGGATCGCTACCATGGTGGGCTGATTGAGGAAATGAAGCGTTAGAGAGAGGAAAGCAGAAGTAAACAGGGGAGTCATGGAGGTAATGAGTGGATAGAACACATGGTGGAAACTCGTGGAGTATATGATGCCACGTGCGCGTCTGATTTTTCTCCACGTCCGGACGACCGTTGTATAGCATTACCGTATTGAGAATTTTTAGCAGCTAGTAGGACCTTAAAATTAACTATATCCCTTGTCCCATTGCAGAAATTAGCTTAGAGGTGAAAGAGTCGATGGACGAGTTGAGCGCACTATAACTGGTGGTTTTGGCTCCAGCTCCGGAGGAAGTAAGCACTTGGGATTGGGTTGGTTTCCTAAGATTTCGCTCGTTGGTGCACCTATCTTAGGTTGTGGTGTTTGCTTCTGAGGGTTATTGTTTCTCTTCTAGCTTCTCATTGTCTCCTTAGACAATGTTTATGCTCTTTTGTGTGGTCTTTATCCATGTTGTACTTGTCAAATTTCTCTTCTTTTTATTGAAAAGGGTGCTATGCACATCTTTAAAAATAGCTTATAACATCTCCAACAGTTTCCAATATCCCAATTTCCCAATCATTGTTTCTAAGAGTTGTTTTCGCAATTCTCCAATAATTTCATCCCAATCCAACTATCATTTATTTTTGGAAGAATTGGAGTGAGTTATTGGTTTCTCCCAATAACTATTCGGGAAAAGGAAAGGTAAACGAGGTCCCTTGAAGCACTATTTTTTTACGAAGACTCCCAACGTTGTAGTTGGATTACGAAAAGGGAGATTGATGGAGATGCTCTTAGTACATTGCGGCATGCATGTCCCTCAATTATGTACACATTGCAAATTTGCAATCAACCGAGTGCAACAATTTATGTGAACTTGCTTCTTTTTATCCGACCACAACCGCCTTAAAAATATGGGTAGTAGGTCATTTTATCTTCTACTAATTTGTTTGAAAAAACATCATAGCAACATGATTGTTAGGATGGGTGGAGTATTAGGCTATTCTCGGTGGAAGATTTCATCTTACAGCTTCCAAGAGTGACATGTCATCAAAAGAGATTTGAGTTGATAAATGAAACAATACCCTCCCCCAATGCAAAGTTTCATTTCGTGATTTTGTAGGCAGTCCATGCCATTTAATTGTGAGGCATGTGATTTGATATGGTGAGATGAAATGAAACTCTCTATAGCCCCCACTGCAAGTTTCAATAGGCTTCATAGTCTTAAAAACATTGCAAACACGATTTCATCTGACGAAACTCCTCTCTCACACATTTCTTTATTACCTTGTTGCGATATTCAATATGATGAAACATCTATGAAACTCCCACTGGGATTAGCCTTATGTATCATCAAGACTTAAAAATGATGTATATACCTAAGTAGATTACATTTAGTTAAATTAAATGGTGAATAAAAATACATACCGATCCCTAGGATTTGTAATATGTAGCATATGTTAGAGCAACTCCCATAGACCCTCTAAACATGCCTCTATCATGAGTTTAGACGAAAAGTAAAAAAAAAAGACAGCACACTCCAGTAGACCCTCTATCGGTCTCTCTACTATTTTTAGGAGGCCTCCAAATTCCCTCCTCCACCCTCTATTATTCCTGGGGCTCCAGGGATTCCTCTGTCCATGGGGCTATTGCTGAAGTTGGAGGCCTTTATGTGATCATCAAAAAATAGGGAGAACCTATGTTTGATCTTTAGATATTTAGATTTAAAAGTTATTGCTGAAGTTGCTCTTAATCGTCCAAACGCCTCCTATTTTCCTACATACCTAGTTGGGCTAGAAATTATCCGAAGTAAAAAAAGACTAAAGTAGGCTATTATGTTTTCTTAAGAAATATCTAACAGACCTTCCCTTAAGAAATCAAGAATTTTTACATCTAGTAATCACAAAAAAAATTCATAATATGTTTGACAAAATGCTAAATATATGTTTCATATCCAAATCATGGCTGTTATCAATCACACATCCTCGTATCCTTGCTCCACCTCTTCTGCACTGCTTGTCATCTTTTCTTTTTGTTTTTATTTGGTCATCTCTATCAACCTCACCTAAAATGTGAGTTGATACAAGTGCAATGTTTAGCTCTATTTCTTTAATTTCTCATAATCGAGACCCTCTACAAAACAAATAGAATTCCATATCTCTGGATATATTTTTTACAAATGATATCCTAAAATCTTTAATTTATGAACAACTTCTCATTTGTATCATATAACCACATGAAATCACCATGCACGATAACCCTATTGCCCTCTTGAGCTAGTTGCCCAAAACTAATACTACTATTACATAAATTTGGTATAAAATACACCTTGGTGAATAAACATTATTCATTATTCTTGTACTATAGGATGGGGTCCTTTCTCTGGATCTCTATAGCGGATCCATCGATCACCAAATTACACCTAACCACCAATCTCTCATCTAGCTCGCTAAACACAGCCCTCTGCCCTAACATATGGTTGCTACCTCCATTGTTTGTGTATCTCAATCAGTTCGTTGATTGGAGTCAAGTTTTCTTCATTTAGCATCAACAATGTTGGTAGTTAATAGTCCCCCCTTGCACACGTGGGTAGCAAAGTAGGCTCATCATCTTGAACACATGAGAGGTTTGTGAAGAGTATCTTGGCCCCCTAAGTGGGTTTTGGTGAATTAATGACACACGTTTAAGTGGCTAATGATTTATCTAGTGTATGAGCAGGGATTAAAATTATATGGTGGCATCATGTGTTATTCATTGTATATGCAAAAAGGAAGTGATGCTACAAAGGGTTCCTAATGAAGACTTATTTATTTTATATTTTGAATTTGAGTCCTAGGAACACCGTACTATAAAGAGGGACAGGAATGTATCTTCCAAGAGTTGAAGAGGTGCTCTATTTGACATTCAAAACCTATGAGAGACACCTTTGCACCAACACGTCACATGGTTAACTTCTTGGGTGCTGACCTTGGAAGGCCGGACACTCCGGGATTTTTCCCGGAATCTCCGGACTTCCCGGAGTCTCCGGACTTCCCGGAGTCTCCGGACCTAGTCTGGATACTCCGGGTCTTAGAGCTACAACGACTCTTTTTCTGTGTGAGGCCAATTTTGACCTGCAAACATTCAGAACTCATTCTTCCTCCTCTTTACTCCTCTTGGCCTTGGTTTGGTGAGATTTGTTGGGGATTTAAGGAGGGATTGAGAGCAAGAGCTTGGAGAATGCTAGTGAGCTGATTTCCATCTCTAGAGCACCTCGTTCTTCGCTTGGTTGGTAACTTTCGTGTTTGTTACTCTTGGAGCTTTGAGCTGCTAGCCCACTAGGCGTTGCCTTGGAGCATCCAAAGGTTTGTGGCTGTCCAAGGAAGTTTGTATTACCCCGAGATTGAGTAAGTAACTCTAGCTCAATCTTTGTGGTCGCTAGAGGGAGGAAAGTGACCTAGGTGTAAAGGTCCACCCTTTATGGGTTCCTCAACAGAGATGTAGACCTCAAGGTGTGAGGTTGAACTCTGATAACAAATCCCTGTGTCTCCTTTGTGATTGTTGCTCTTGTTGTATGCTTGAAATCTTCTTGAGCTCATTTCTAGGGTTTGCTGCCGATCTACTCCGTGGTGAGGTTCCAACAAGTTCTAAGTGGAGAAACAAGCTTGTCTCACTCCATTGCATAACCTATATCCGTAGATTTACATTTGAGCAAGTTTAATTTCAGTTGATTTGAATCTCCCCTCATAGGCCCGGACAATCCGGACATTTTCCCGGATACTCCGGAAAGCCCGAGTATCCAGAAAAATATCCGGAGACTCCGGACTTTGGACTGACAATTGTTTAAAGTTTGTGATTTTCAATTTTGACTATTCACCCCCCTCTAGTCGACATCTTAATCCTTTCAGTTTGCCTCCTCATCACGGTATGGGTTTTCGACAGTATGCTAGAAAATGCTCATAGATGCCACAATTGGAACACTTCTTCTTGCCTTTTCCCTTTGCACCATGCTTGGTACGAGAGCCATCAACCTAATGTAGGTGAGAAATACTCCAATTGCCACGACCACCTCCAATGTACCCTCACCTCTACCATGGTTATGCAATCATGACACTATTGCTGCCACATCCACTTGAGCTGATGCACCATCACTGCTATGCTTCTTGGTGCGTTCATCATGAGTGAGTAGAAGCTAGAAGGTGGTCCCATCATCAGTACCACACGACAGACACAACTCCTTATCACTCTTAAGTCACCCAATAGCTCTCGGCTTAAGCCCGGTCAACACCCATGTCAACATTTTTACCGATTCAACACGAAATGGCCTTGGTGGCATAGTTGACGAAAGATTCAACTATGTTAGTAAAGTTCAATTGGGCACTATTAGTGGAGTTGATTGCTGCTCAACATACTTAGTTATAACATGTCAAATTTGCATCACGATAGAGAATTGAGGCATTCAATTTGTTAAGTTCGGTATCTATAACTCTTATATAGGAGCTCCCCACTAGGGAGTTCTCTCAACATGCAAGCATGCCACCTCAACAGCCCCACTAAGACCATGACATCCAGTGGTGGGCCCCATTGTTTGAACTAGCTAAAAAATGTTATAACTCAAAAATAAAAAAACCAAATTAAATTCTGATTACACCATTGGATTCCTTTTAATAAATCCTTCAAAACAAGATCTCATATGAATATATTTTGATAAAATGACAAATAGGCCCCATCGATGGTAGTTGGTATAGAGTAAAGTGAAAAATATAAAAAAAGAATGAAAAAAGGAAAAGGAAAAGGAAAAAGAAGAAAGTAAAAGAATAGGAGGGTGATAGTAATATTCTAACTCATAGATTTCTCCTACATACTCGCGACAACGCGCAGGGAATTGAGGAATATAAAGGAATATCAGCGTAGATAGTCCTAGCAGAAACATAACGATCGGATCTTTTTTCATTTGACATCATGAAATATATCCATTTTTATACTAAATAGCTATTCAACACGTGAGTAGGCCCGGCACCACCCCTAAACTACGCTTAAAAAAAGTGTAAGTTATGGTTTCTAAAGTTCCTTTTGGACGCTGACAATCCGTGAAAGGGAAATGTTATTGTAAGAGAAATCGTGCAAACTGCAAATAAAGCTAGGTGAATTTTGGTGAAATACCACCGTGACTTTAGTATGTCATCATGCTAACACACGGTAACACCGATTACTCTAGGGTTTAGGGCCGCAGCAACGCGCATGGTGTTCAAACCTAGATCAAAGAATTACCAACGGCGGCGACGAGGTTGCCGAGGTCGCCGAAATTCTCTCTTATGATCAGATGCGCGAGGTTGCCGAAGTTCTCTCTTACGATCATTACATTTTTCTTAATTCCCGCAGCAACGCGCGGGTGAGATTCCCCTAGTATAAACAATATAAACAACATGATGAGACCAAATTTTCAAAAAACCTTCTATAACATAAGAAAGTTAATATGAGCTACATGTTTATTGTCTGACGTGCAATATATGTCAAACAAACTAAAACTTATTATAACATTATAACACCTAGCCACATAGGCAACCAACACTCAATGTATGTAAAAAATAATAGTAGGATGCTTTTCCTTGTCTGTAAGACTAGGCAATATAAATTATACAAGATCCACCGAAAACTCAAACACAAAATAAAAACATACTACATAAGCACAAGTGCACAACACATGCACACAAACACAAAAGTCAGTCCTTACAATTGCATTCTTGCTTTTGCCATCTCATTACTCTTTAACTTCTTAAACTTTGTAGTTGCGTGATGCCATCTTCTCTTTAAACTATGAGCCAAATCAAACTACGAGTATATTTCACCAAAAGAACTAAAAACTTAATGGTAGATGCTACATGTACTTTTATTTTTTTTTAAAAACCCTAGCGCTTAGCTACAGGGACGGAGCCAAGTTGGATGGGAGGAGGGCTCGTTCCCCTTCCCCTTCTTCCAGCCCCCTTCTTCTTCTTCCTCTCCCTCTTTTTTTCTCTTCTCCCTCCTTCCGTCTTCTTTCAATGGAGACCACATCGCCAGATCCATCCTGCTTAGCTAGCTAACTATATAATTAGGGGTGGGCACTTTGAACCCGGAAGCCAAATCGAACCGAACCGAACCCAAATTACCCGAATTGTCGGCCTATTCGGGTTTCGGGGTTCGGGTTCAGTTTAGATATAATTCGAAATTCGGTTTCGGTTCCTATGGACTATAACGCGAATAGACCGAATAAGCCGAAATTCAATATAATTGTGTATTTTGATTCAAACTATCAATGTTACAACTTTGTGTTTTAAATAATTTTAGTTTTTTATGAACTTGTTAGTTACTTACTTCCGTAGAGTAGTCCTTAAATCCATAAACTTGAAATGAGTTGGGAATTTGAATTTCTACCATAGAGTTTTAAGAGGTGACAAGGATACCTATGAAAATTCGGATAATTCAGTGGACCGAATAGACCGAACTGAAATAATCGATCTATTCGGGTTCGGTTCCTATTATGTATTTTTAAAATTTCGGTCCTCACTTTTCAAAACCCAAAATTTTCAAACACCGAATAGACTGAACCGAAATGACCGAATGCCCACCCCTATATATAATCACCTGAAATATATAAAAATGATAACAAAGTAGATTATGACCACATTTTTATTTTTTTCCTTTCAACGATTGAGCCCAAAATGTGCCGAGCAAATCAGAGTATTCCATTTCATACAAGTATCAAATCAAGCAAAATAAAATCAAATATATTTCTCTCTAAAACTCCAAGACATACCAATCCAAATAAAAAAGCTCTCTCAAAATAAACAACATAACAGAAACCACGAACACACATGGCACGTCTAGTAAAGGAAAACAAAAGCAGAAAAAGAAAAAACACTCTTACCAATTCATCATCACCTTCATCCCTTGGTTTTGCTTGCTTTGCCTTGTCACCTCTAAGTTTTTTGTTGTTGTGTAGTTGTGTTGTGCGGCGCCATCTCCTAAAATTACACACCAAACCATGGAAGCGATTAGGCATCACCACACGCCGATGGAAGTGATGGTGTCGCCTTCAGTGCCCAATAGCACCTCTTGCGCATGGCCTAGCACCACGTCATCTTCCTCCTCCATGGCTGACGAGACCCTACCATACCCACCGACGACCTCTTTCTTCCCCTTCCTTCCACCTCACCGCCACCCCAACTCCAGCGACGCTCTCCTGCCCCGACCTCGTTCTTCCCCTTCCTTCCACCTCACCGCCACCCCAACTCCAGCGACGCTCTCCTGCCCTGACCTAGCCCCGTCACCGCTACCACCGCCAGGGCCCTAAGTCGCCCGACCACCATTCCCACCACCCAGTCTCCCTCCCTCACTCTCCCGACCGATCCCTTCCATATTCGTCGGAGTTAGAGAAGAAAAATGGGGGAGGGGGGAGGATCGTCGAGACCCTAGCCGCCACCGCCGACGTCTTGGTCGGAGTCACCGTCTTCTTCTTCGGTAGCACGTCGGCGGGAGGAAGAGGAAAGCGCTACTATGTGGGTCCCACATCAACAGTCACTGACGGGTGGGGCCGTGCTTGCGCCAAACAAAACTGAGAAAAAAAAAGCAAACTATATCTTTTCCAGCACAGAGATGAAATTATAAGGAAACCATCTACCGGGAAGATAATTTTACTCCCCACCCTGACCTAAAACCCTCACCTTATCTTCTCGACGCCTCCCCCGCCCGGCCTCCCCGCTTCTCCTCGAATCCTACCGCAGCTGTTTTCTTGCTTCCTTGCGTGCTGGCGGAGCAAGAGGCGGCTATGGCCACCACAACTGACGCCGCCGCAGTCGCGCCCGTGGAAGAAGAGAACCCCGCCCCGGCGGCGGCGGAGGCAGCGGCGGCGGCCGCCGCCGAGGAGGAGCCGACCAAGAAAGTCGAGCCGGCCGTGGCCACCGCCACCGACGCCGCCCCGGCCTCGCCGCCCCTGGAGGACGAGAAACCGGCTCCAGCGGCGGGCAAGGAGGAGCCTCGGGAACATTCCGAGTCGGAGGAGATCAAGGCGGGTCGGGGAGAGGAGGAGGAGGTGAGATTGGAGGGGCAAGGTGAGGGGATTGGGGGTCCGGAGGCCGAGAACGGCGAGTCGGAGGGTGCCGGCGGAGGAGGTGACGACGGGAAGGTGGAAGAGGCGGAGGAGGATGGTAAAGGTGTGAGCCAGGGCACGGCGGAGGCCGTTACGGACGACGTTGGCGGAGAAACTGTGGTGGCGCCAGCGCCAGCCGTGGAGTCCAAGTCGGAGACCGGCGAATTGGGGGAGGAGGGTGCTTCTCTTGCTTCCCCTGATGCGCCGGAAGGTGATGAGAAGGGTGGATTGCGGGAGGAGCAGCAGCAGGAGGAAGCAGGTGCTGCTGTGGAGATCAAGTCTGTGGATAAGGTAGCGGATGACGTGCAGTCGTCAGTGGCCGAGGAGGAGAAGCGAGAACCGGAAGCTGACAAAGGAGAGGAGATAGTTTCTGGGGGTGGAGATGATGGTGAATTGGGCGATGAGAAGGAGGTGACCAAACAAGAGGATAAGGTGCCTGTTGCTGAATCTAATGGTGAATTAGCTGACAAGAAGGGAGCCAGTGATGATGTGGTGGCTCTGAGAAGTGAAGAAACCCTGGAAGAATCAACTAACAAGGGTGCCGATGTTGAAGATGAGGCTGCCAACCCTGCGCCAGCCAGTGAGCCGAGTCCAGTGGTAAGTTGAGCGTCCTCAGTCTGGTTTTGTTGCTTACAGCATTGATGCTAGTGGTGATGTAAACAAATTTATATGATGCATCAATACAGATTCTAAATGACGCAAGTGCAGAGGAGCCCGATCCAGCATCTTCAGACAGTGTGATTGAGGATAGCCCTGAGAAAGGGCAAAATGCTGAAGACCAGGCTGCTGCCAGTGAAGCCCCAGAAGAATCAACTAACATGGATGCTGATCTTGAAGATGAGGCTGCCAAGGCTCAGCCATCCAGTGAGACGAGTACAGTGGTAAGTGGGTGTCCTCAATCTGATTTTGTTTCTTATAGTGTTGATGCTAGTGATGATAAACAAATGGCAACAAATTTAAATGGTGCACCAATCCAGGTTGTGAATGCTGGAAGCGCAGAGGAGCCTTCTCCTGCAGGTACAGACATCGTGATTGAGGATAGTCTGGAGAAAGAGCAGAATGCTGAAGAGCAGGCTGCTACCAGTGAAGCTGTGGAAGATGCTGGTGCCGAGAAACTCAAAGAGGTTGAAAATGGTGCTGCTGCTCCAGAGCTAGCCGCAGAAGCAAGCAATGGAAATAATGGTGCTGATGAGACTAAAGGTGCTACTGAGGTTGCTGTTGCTGACCATGAAGAGGAGGCTGGTGACAGTGACATAATTGAGGCAGAGGCTGTGGCAGATGTTGAGGATGGCGTTGGAAATGAGGCGGATGATGATGATGATGATGATGATAGGGCAAACTCTGACACAAGTCCTGCACGTGTTGCTATCTTAGAGAGCTCCGAAGCTGCAAAGCAGATCATGAAGGAGCTTGCAGAAGGATCCTCTAGCGGTCTTGTGTCTGGCTCAAGAGACTTCACTGAAAGCATGGATGGGCAGATTATACTTGATGATTCAGAGGATGATGATGATGACGAAGAAGAAGATGGGGATGAGAAGGGATTTGATTCTGCTGCCCTGGCTGCCCTTCTGAAAGCGGCCACTGGTGGATCATCAGATGGGAATATCACAGTTGCTTCCCAAGATGGTTCTAGAATATTCACCATGGACCGACCTGCTGGTCTTGGTTCATCAGCAGCTTCTCTGAGGCCTACTGCTCCCCGACAACCTGCTAGGTCAAACCTGTTCAGCCCCTCGGAGCTTGCAGTTACTGCCGATCCTACTGAAGAGATGACTGAGGAAGAGAAGAAGTTGCACGACAAAGTTGAGTTGATTCGGGTGAAGTTTCTACGTTTGGTTTACAGGCTGGGAGCTACTCCTGAAGAAACAGTAGCAGCACAAGTTTTGTACCGTTTGAGCCTTGCTGAGGGTATCCGACACGGAAGGCAGACCAACCGAGCTTTCAGCCTTGATAATGCACGGAGGAAGGCCTTACTTCTTGAAGCAGAGGGAAAAGAGGATCTGGACTTCTCATGCAACATACTTGTTCTAGGAAAGATTGGAGTTGGCAAAAGTGCAACTATCAATTCTATTTTTGGTGAAGAGAAGACCAGAACTGATGCCTTTAGCTCAGCGACCACCAATGTGCGGGAAATTGTTGGTGTTGTGGATGGCGTCAAGATTAGAATAATTGATACACCAGGCCTTCGACCCAATGTGATGGATCAAGGATCAAACAGAAAGGTTCTTTCTGCTGTCAAGAAATTTACCAAGAAATGTCCCCCAGATATTGTTCTGTATGTTGATCGTCTGGATAGTCTGAGCCGTGATCTCAATGATTTGCCTCTTCTGAAAACTATTACTGCTGTTCTTGGTTCATCCATATGGTTCAACGCCATTGTTGCGCTCACACATGCTGCCTCTGCTCCTCCTGAAGGCCTCAATGGTGCTCCCATGACATATGAAGTTTTGATGGCTCAGAGATCCCACATCATCCAGCAATCCATCAGGCAGGCTGCAGGAGATATGCGTTTGATGAACCCAGTAGCACTTGTTGAGAACCATCCTTCTTGCAGGAGGAACCGTGAGGGCCAGAAAGTGCTTCCAAATGGCCAAAGCTGGAGGCATCAGATGCTGCTTTTGTGCTACTCCTCAAAGATATTATCAGAAGCTAACTCACTTCTGAAGCTTCAGGACCCTAATCCTGGAAAGCTCTTTGGGTTTCGTTTCCGCTCCCCGCCTCTTCCCTTCCTGTTGTCCTCACTCTTGCAGTCAAGAGCCCACCCCAAACTTTCTGCTGAGCAGGGTGGCAATGAAGGTGATTCTGATATTGAATTGGATGATTATTCTGATGTGGAACAAGATGATGATGAAGAAGAATATGATCAGCTTCCACCCTTCAAGCCCTTGACCAAAGCTCAGCTTTTGAGGCTCACAAAGGAGCAGAAGAATGCATATTTTGATGAGTATGACTACAGGGTCAAGCTTCTCCAGAAGAAACAATGGAAGGATGAGATCCGCAGGTTAAAGGAGATGAAGAAGAGAGGGAAAACTGATATGGATGATGATTATGGGTATGCTAATATCACTGGTGAGAATGATCAGGACCCTCCTCCAGAGAATGTATCAGTTCCCTTACCTGACATGGTGCTGCCTCCTTCATTTGATTGTGATAATCCCACATACCGGTATCGCTTTCTGGAGCCAACTTCAACTGTCCTTGCAAGGCCTGTTTTAGATGCGCATGGGTGGGATCATGACTGTGGTTATGATGGAGTAAGTGTTGAAGAGACACTAGCTATCCTTAGCAGGTTCCCAGCAAATGTAGCAGTTCAGGTCACCAAGGACAAGAAGGAGTTCAGCATCCATTTAGACTCTTCCATTGCAGCAAAGCATGGGGATAATGCCTCATCTCTTGCTGGTTTCGATATTCAGACTGTTGGGCGGCAGCTTGCATATATTCTCCGTGGTGAGACCAAAATCAAGAATATCAAGAAGAACAAGACCACAGGAGGATTCTCAGTAACTTTCCTGGGCGACATTGTGGCAACTGGACTGAAGGTCGAGGACCAGCTCTCCCTTGGGAAGAGGTTGTCACTAGTTGCGAGCACTGGTATGATGAGAGCCCAAGGGGACACTGCATATGGAGCTAACTTGGAGGCACGCCTCAAAGACAAAGACTACCCAATTGGCCAGTCCCTGTCAACCTTGGGTCTTTCTCTGATGAAGTGGCGCCGGGACCTCGCTCTGGGTGCTAACTTGCAGTCACAGTTCTCCATCGGAAGGGGCTCCAAGATGGCGGTTCGACTTGGTCTGAACAACAAGCTGAGTGGGCAGATCACCGTCAGGACAAGCACCTCAGAGCAGGTTCAGATCGCACTTGTGGGTCTCGTGCCGGTTCTAGCTTCCATCTACCGGAGCTTCCGGCCCAGCGAACCGTCATTTGCTTATTAGCCTGTCAGAACTACATATTTGATCACCCTATCATCTCTCATCCTTTCCATATGAACCATATTTCCTGTCATTTCAGTTTACTCTTTCGTAATTGGCAGATTGTTCCTGTCATAATTTTGTCTGAAGAAGGTTGTGAGTTTTGTCTGGAACTATAGCTGAATAATGTCGAGGGATGTATTAATCCTTGTGGTTACCAATCTATTGCAGTGTTGCTATTGCTAAAGGCTCTTCTGTATATTCTGTCAATAGTTCTGCTTTGCTTGTAGTGTTGATGCTGTGATTAATGTTACTAGCTGGCGAGAGCATGCGTGCCTTGCATCTGGCTGCTATGCTTTGGAAGTTTTACCCAGAATTTTTTACTATGCTTGCGATGTGCTTCCTGTTTGGTGGAGTTCTTGTGGTCAGATTCCTGCAGGTAGGAGATGGCAGTGTATGTGCGTGGAGATACTGCTTCCTCCAGTCTCTCTACAACGATGACAGGTATAGAACAGCTGAGCTTTCCATCACCGTCACTTCACCTGGAGTTCAGTATTGCCACGTGAGCTATTCCCTGATCTATGCAATCCGTCCCCGCAGGTAGTTTCTACGGCTGTCCAGTTCACTGGCTAACAACTGCACCATCAACATCTAAACCGTCTACGACGAGTCGACGACCCACCCTGTCCTGCCCACGACCACGAGGCAGCCCGACCCAAGAGTCGTCAGCTAGAAACCAGCCGAGCACCCACCCAAACCCAGCTAGGAAACCCTTTGCGCCCTCTGGATCGGTTCCGTAGTAACAACAGGCGGCGACTCTGGAGGATATCTGCCCTATTCTTGCCGTGCCAATGCATATGCATACGTAAGTACTTCTATAGTTTATATGCTCAGTGCAGGCGTGCGGCCATGATGCCAACTCTTTTTTTAGATTAATGTGGTTCAACAAGGTAGATAAACCTTAAACTAAAACTCTAGTAACTAAAATGAATTTACATTTTGGGTTGTCTGAACAAAAGGGAGAAGGGTATGCTTCTGCACAGAACTGCATTTTGGTGCTTTGTAAAGTTGGCTTCTAGGCTACGGTAAATAAAATTATTGGTTATATGGTGACATTAAATACGCTTCATATAATAGAATCATTTTTTTATTGTATTGGTATCTTATTGAACAAACACAATACTGTAACAGAGCAATGTTTGATTGTCATTAATATTAGTGGGAGTAGAAGCATAAATGAAAATAAGGCACTGGGTGAGGGTGAATATCATGGAGTGAGAAAGCAAAAATTTATGGAAAGGTTCATTCACATCCTGTTTAGAGGTTACATGTAGGATATCTAGATCCATTTGGCACCTTACTTTGGTTGCTTATTGTTGGATGTGGGGCTTTTCTCTCTGTTTTTTTTTTTTGCATTTGGTAGCACCATTAAGTTTTTATCAAACGATATATTACATTACTTTGAATTATGTTAAAACATCTAGAATTTGGTAGCACTCTGCTTTTCATTTTCAGGAGTGTGACCTTTGTAAAACCATGCCATCAAACTTCTAAACCTTTTTTTGCAGTTATCTTACTCATTGGAAAATAAATTCTTTATTGTTGACCGATTCACATGTAAACACTGGTCATTTTTTCGAGATGTGCCATGTTATTTTTCAACATGAGTAAGGGTAAACCATTAATTGTGATGTTGTTTCTTTAAAAGAAAACTATGTCGGATTCATTCTATTAACCTACCTTGGACATGGAATATGCTTTGCTAGGTGACAGCATCGAGACTGTCATAGAGGTAAAGGCGGAAGCCAAACAACCATCAGATGTGTGAGAATCAGTGCCTCAACCAGTAGTTTTGATGAGGATGTTTCACTATATGACAGCACATTTTGTGGAAGGGGTCCTGGGTCCGCTGCTACTAGCTAGTTTGAACTGCAGGTAATTAGAAATTCACCGCAACCCAAATTGGTTTCTACTTACGGTTTTATTTCTGGAAACTCCACATGTAACCCTCGTTATATTCTTCTAGAGAAAGG
This sequence comes from Cenchrus fungigraminus, assembly GCA_036936925.1. Taxonomy (NCBI): domain Eukaryota; kingdom Viridiplantae; phylum Streptophyta; class Magnoliopsida; order Poales; family Poaceae; genus Cenchrus; species Cenchrus fungigraminus. The sequence goes on along the minus strand of CM072778.1, from coordinate 38,661,413 downwards.
AGCACGTCATGTACTCCAAAGCTGAAGAAACAACGATGCAATTGACATGCATTTGTAGGACACGTAAGGCAAGGTGCACTGTGTTAATTTTCGTTAACGAGTACACAGCAATTATATCTTTTTTAGGATTGATAAAAAAATCACAGGATTTTTTCAAACAAAAGGGGAAAACACGAGATAATCTATGCCAAGATAATCAGATCTGGATAATCAGAAAATGACAAGATAATCTAACTGATAAACTCCAATGCTTTTTACTTCAAAAAAACTCCAATGCTTGATTGTAAAGTTATATATATGATGCTGTAGCTAATTGGAAGGTCACACCGCATCTCCAAGTGCTTCTTCTTCATTGATGTACCGGTGAAAATAACCCTTCTTAAAACGGCTATAAAGTGTGCTCTTCTTCACACCAAGTGCATTGGCAAGACCCTGGATGGTTTTGCGCTCTCTCAATGGCACAGTTTTGATTGCTTCCATGTCTATTTCTATTTCTTTGCGACCACAATTTTTAACCAACTTGTTTTTGACACCTTGTATCCCACCATAATCCTGTCCAGTGCGCCACACCCTCTGCACAGCTCTAAGTGGTACATCAAATTTCAGTGCAACAGCCTTGGAAACTCCGTGGTGCAGTACGGGAGGATGTGTCTTCGCTAACAACTCTAGATATATGGCGACCTTCAAGTCATCTGAGTAGTATCTCCGTTTCTTCACGTTTGAACCTTCACAAAGCAAATCAAAATTTATAATGTAAAAAGGACCAATCCAGATGGTGAGATAAATATTATCGCTGTCTACTGTAGTACGTCTGGCAAACATTAACAGAATACAGTATCATTAAAAATAAATGTGTTATTGTACCACAGCCGACAATATGATCAAAGGGTGCTGTATCAAGTAACAAAACGATCCTCGGTAGATAACTCAGGTAACTTTCTGAATTTTTAGGTCAAGTAACATGCAAATATTTTTATACCTTTCTGATTTTTTGCATTAACTAACATGAAAACTGACTTTTGAATTTTTCAGGCCAAGGAAAGCGCAAAAGGAGTTTTGAACTTGCAGCAGGGTCAATTCTAAAAAAAAAAACTTGTAGCAGGGTCAAGAAATGACCTGTCTGCAACCTAAGAGCCGTGATACAAGTATGGAAACTGAGCTTAAACTGAAACATGAGCTACAACTTCTGTACTTGGTAAAACTGCTGGAAAATGAACTAACACTGAAACCATCAATTGTTTAATTAATCTGAAAACAGACAACATCTAAAAAACAAAGAGACGATGTTGATCTGGAATAACATATCACAACCGACAACAATAGTTACTTACCCTGATCTGCAGCAGCATTACCTCCCACTCCATGTCCCACAGGTCCAACAACATCTTGCTCATCTGCGTCATCTGAAAAGCAAAAAGATGCGCTCAATAAGTTCGATCTCTCCGGAAACAAAGAGATGCACAGACAGCTCAAGAAATCCACCTACCTTGCTGGCCGGCAGCACTCTCACCCCCTCCTTCAGAAACTACTCCGTCTCCTGTCTGTTCTTCTGCAGGTTACGTTGTAGGACGCAAAATGAGAAAAAAGTCAGAGCAGGGAGTAAACGTCTAGTTCATGATGCAGTTGGCGATTATTACCTCCATCTCCATCTCCCCGCACCATGTCGAACTCTAGTTCACGCGCAGGAGCATCCCAATCTGGAATGCCGCCACAATCTAAGGGATTGTTTAGGTCCAAAACGGGAGGCGGTTCAAGGTTGAGGTCGAAGGGATGTGCCACCGCCATTGCTGTTGTTTCATCGGGAGACGAGGCGACACATGTAGGTAATGGCGATGCTGGTTCCAACGCGTGAGAAAACGCTTCGTTGCCTGGCCACGATATTGATTGCTGTCTAGAAAGTATTTTTTTTCTACTTCTTAAAAAATGGCCTAAAAAGTTTTGATGGACGAGCTTCCGACGATTTCATGGAAAAGCTCGGTGAGTTTGTGCAAATGGAGTCTGGAAAACGGCATGACGTCTGGTGCAAAAAGAGTCTGGCGCAGCATATGACGGCAAAATAAAAACCAGCGGATTCGTACCTGGAATTTGCAGAACTGGGCGTCTTGGCCGGACAAGAGCTCAAATCACACTAAAATAGTAAAATCATCTAATCCCTTCGTCTCATAGAGATCATGTTTGTTTGGCTGGTGCTGATTTGTTGGGAGAGAAAAATACTGCCGGTTTGTCCTGAGAAAAAACTAATGCTGACTAGTGGCTGATAAGCCAGACGAACAGTGCAAGTGCAATACCAAAGGTCCTCTAGTTTACTTGGTTAGAGAGGGTTGCGGTATGGTCGCAATCAAGGGATGTGGGTTTAATTCATCGTTGGAGCGAAATTTACAAGATTGATTTTTAAAAAAAAACTCTCACCGGTGAAACTGAGGTTCGAGGATTTTCTAAGTCGGTATTTGGTTCCCTTCTCTTAATGAAAACCGTTCTCTCAATAAAAACCGTGAGTTGGTCTTAACATGCAATTCTTTCAGATGGATCAGTGGTAGCGTTAAAACACACGCACGCGTCCTCATTTCATTTTCCAAAATCACAACCAATAATCAAAACTGACCACTCAAGTCCTCATTTGACTTTAATTATACATGGTTTTTTTTTGTGATGTTCTTTTGAAACACCACGATTGCACGTTTCATGAAACAAAAGGAAATTAGCACTATACTAACATCTCCCTGGTATGCAAGGTTCAGCCCAAAATATCAGTTTCTTCCCAGACCGGAGGGTAGTTAGTAAGGGTCTTCTAATCAACTTTGCTAACAGTACAAAAGTGATTTTTCAGTTTCTTGGTTATATTTTTGGGGCCGTATACAGGTCCTGCACCCTCGTTAAATGGCCAGGATTGCCGCTGATTGTTAACAGGAGTATTTGATCATCAAACTATTCAAGAAAAGACACAGTAAACTGCACTTGAGAGGAGACAGAGAAGCCTTCTTAATCTACACAGAATTTACCGATTAACACGATCTGAACCCATCATCCAACTAAAGAAGACCACACGGGATCGGCCTGTTATCCCGCACATTCACACTACAGAGAGCTCAACTTTTCTCCACTGATCCGGCTCCTTTACCCTCAAGATTCTCCATTGCTGAAGCCAGATAGCTGTCGCAGTAACCAGGTGGCTCGTGGATGAAGCACGAGATCACATCGCGCAGGGTCACAACACCGACAACCTCAAGGCCATCATCCACTACATATATGCGGTGGGTTATCCTTGATGCAATGCTGTCGATAACGCTACCAAGGGAAGTGTCAGGGGCACAGGTGGGTGGCGGCTGCACCAGGCAGTTGTTCCCCGAATCAGGAAGAGTGGAGCCTAAAGTCTTCATGAATTCGATGACGGTAAGTTGCCTGTATTGTAAGAATCATTAGGGAAATGAGGAATGCATAGTAACAAAAGATCACAAGATAAGATGGACTTATACCTGAAATTCGAAAATAAGTCAGGTCTAAGCAACAGAAAGCGAATATCCCTTATGCTCACACTGCCAACAAGTTTCCTTTTGAGCCCTTCGACGACTGGTACACCACCAATTTTGTTATCCTTCATGCACTTGAAAGCTTCTAATATTAGATCATCACTCTTCACGGTGATGACCTGAATAAAGCACAAAATTGCAATATCAGCATTTACAAATATCTATTGCATACCAAATACTCAAAGATGTTAACATTGTAATATTTCACAGCATGCAGGTGTAAATTTAATCAGAATATTATAGCCCTGGGGGACTGGCTCTAGCATCAAAAGAGTGGAACTTAATAGAACAATCAATTTAAGGAGACAAACTAACCTCATCAATCGACATAAAAGGAAGTCCCAAGTCTGAAAGAGGAAGTGCAGAAATGTAGTCAAACCAATCCCTTCCTTTACATTCCTGCAGTCCTTTGACAACACTAGTCTGAGTAATAAAGTTCCTGATAACAGGTTTGTCAGGCTCAATCACTGGGACATTTCTCAATCTGTACTTGGAGAGCAAAAGTAGTACAGTAAGCATGGAAGTGTCCAACGTAATGGGGACGAAAGGAGACCAGTGGTATGACTCTACAATTGATCGAACCTGCAATAATGTGAGAGTGATTGAATGAGTACAGACTAGCAGGAATTAAAACAAAATTATCATCATGCAATGTTCATCTAAAGTGAAGGGCCTCAACAGTCAACAAATGGCTGAAGTTTCTTTGCAACAAACCACAGAGTTAAGTTAACTCTATGGTAACAAAAATTCAGTATATCAAATCAGTGAAACATTCACTCCAACTTTACATGGATGGATTCCTAAATTGATTAACTTTGGATAAAACAGATTCACAATTATCCATGAAGCATAAGTGCGTAACAATTCAAGATATATTGGATGCCTTACTGTTGTTGATTTGAAAGGTTCTTGTTCAAGCAAAATTTTGTAGAAATCTTCTCCTAAGTGATCTGCAGCAGCTAAACCATCCTTTGCCACACCCTTTTCAGCAGTTAGCCCACCAGCAACAGCAGCTCCTACTGCAGCTGCAGTCAAGCCAACCACTGCCGCTGGGCCAGTTGCACCCAATGCTGCAACCCCCATTGCACCTACAGCACCCATTCCAACTCCTGCAGCAGTTGCCGATCCAGCAGACAGAGCAACAGAAGCAAGCTCAGCATTTTCTAGTACCCAACGGATGATCGCCGAATAATCAATAACACCAAGATACCGCCCTTGCCAATCAGCTGGGACCACAGGTTCCGGATTCAGCACAGGAGCTGCCCTTATGTTGTTTTCTGAGAGAATCCTCACAGCCTCAAGAACAGAGGTGCCACCATGAATTTCAATCACTGCTCAGAAGAACATTGCAAAATACGGACAGTACAGTAAAAAGGATGGAATATACGAGATATACAACAATTGAGTACATCTGTTTGGCAGAAGTGAGTACCTCGGCCAGCAGGAACCTCAGGGAAGGACGCGACTGGAATCTGAGCGAAGGCAGCGGTCAGTGATTCTTGCAAAGATAGTGGGAGCTTCTTTTTGGATTGGATAGCCTCAAAGTAGGCATCACAGCTTGGGAACTCTGCATTTTCGTTGGATTGATCCATGCCTACAGCAAGTTCAGTCAAACAGATGTCATTTATCAACACATTGTCACCAACTACTGTATTACAGATGCAGAACAAAAAGCATCAGGACAAGGTTTGCCAGCGTATACTCAACTAATGAATATAATTAACTCTCTTTGCAGGAGCTACATCTAAAACAGACAGCCCCCTCAGAAGGATAGGGTGACATTCCTATTATGGCATTACAACGAACACCCAACTGTCATGGTTCGAACCTGAAACCATCTATCAAAAATCACCCCAAACCTCACAAGGCAAAGAATCAAGAAGAAATTGAATCCACTTTCGTACCCATGGAATCACATAGATCGACAGTTAACCACAGTACAACCACCAGAACACATCCGTATCACCTCGGGCTTGGATGAAGGAGTAGCGCCCTCGAGAAGCGCCGCCGCCTCCCAGGCCAGGGAAAAAGGATTAAGACGGAGGACGGACCAGGGCGGGTGTGGTTTTGGCGGATCTGCAACCCCCTGTTCCCGTGGCTCCGTGTGTTCTTGGACGGTGATGGGAATTTGGAAACGGTGGGCGGCGGCAGCTTTCTGTCGTGGTTGCAATCCAGGGGCAGGCAGGGCCGCAGGTGGCGCGGGGACGGATGGGGAGGGAGGAGGGCGAGGAGGCGACACGAGTCTGCGGAACGCGATGGCGAGAGATAGGAACATTTACATTTCTTTTTTTCTATTGGGCCGGGCTTGGTCTATAATCCCAGAATTGGGCTGACCCAACAAATATAAAGCCTACAAACATATAGGCCCTACTCCCTCTGTCCCAAAATAAATGCAAGTCTAGGACCGGACACGCAAACCAATATGTGGTGTAAAATTATCAAATTACCCTTTGTCTTTTGTGGGAAACATCTAGACATCGGCTTGTCTTTTGTACGAGAAGCTTCCGGAAACTATTATCTTTTGTGATTGGTAGGTCAAAGTTGCCTTCTTTGTGGGACAAATTTCAAACTCTAAAATTGCATTTATTCTGGGACGGAGGGAGTACCTGCGTGTCATGAGGTTCTCCGGAAAAAAAGAACTGCGTGTCATGAAATGAATGAAACTTTACATTTGTCTGTTTGACAAAATGAATGAAACTTTACATTTGTCTGTTTGACAAAAACAAATCGGCTGCGCGATTGGGCTTGAAGTCCAATGGTAGGACGGTCCAGTGGGACGCTACCCACCAGGGTTCAAATCCTGGTGCTCGCACCTTTTCCTGGATTTATTCCGGGATTTTCCAGCGTTATGCGTTAAGTGGTAAGCGACGTTCCCGTCGACGACGAGGCGCCAGTGGTGACTTCGAGAATCTCCAGATCTGCCGATGCTCAGTCCTTCGGAGGTGCTCATAGGGGTAGGGTTTGCGTACATGTATTCATAGGGGTGAGTGTGCGTGCGTGTTGTGAGCGTCTGCGTTGTACTGTGTGAATCTCAAAAAAAAAAAAAACAAATCGTCTGCACTCAGTATTTAATCTGGATCTAATTTATAATAATCTATATATAGATGCAACTTAATAAAGATTATTAATTTTATTCCTCTCAACATGTAACTATCAACCTCATCTAGAAACTCATTACATCACAATTCACATATCATGTCATCATCCACTAAAACCATATATTATTTATGACTTCCACAATTTTTTTTGAATAATAGCATCAATGCATGCAATTTATTAGTTTTTGCGAGTATCACGCTATAAAATTCTCACAATAAAAATATTTGGAGGATCAATCATTTAAGGAGTCATCCTCTCTCAACAAAATAAACATGTTTTCATTTATAATGTCATTTGCAAAAGAATTTCAAATTTTAAAAAATATTGTCATGTAATCATCTTAGTGTTTCTACTTTCAAATTTCAAGCAATATTACCATGTGATCACTTTAGTGTTTTTATTTTCAAATTTCACCTTAAATGTCATCTAGTTACGGTAATATCAAGACCCATGCATCTGCACGGGAAACAAAAATCGAATGCTACTACATATGTTGCAATAATTAAACATCCATGTTGCAACTATTATTTTTATATGTTTATTTATAGTGAATGTTGCATCAAACATAAGGTTCATGTTGTAGCGGGAATTTTCTATCCCATAATTGAACGACATATATTTATTTTTTTCAATGTTGCAGCTATATATTTTCAATGTTGCAATGTTGTATTTTGATATTACAAAGGAGCGCCAATTTAATTATTTATTTATTCGTGGCTGTTTGCATCAAATAATTAAAAAAATATAAAGGGGGGCACGTAGAAAATGTAGAACGTGATGTTAGATAATTAAGTAGTATCAGGTAGCTCATATGTGCTCAAATTCTGTGTAGGAATTGCAAATTTGCAAACGAAAATCAGCAAGAAACATAGTAATAATCGTATGTAATGCCCACAGGAAACTCGACATCTTTTGCATCATGCGAGAACAAACCAATTAAAATGTTGTTACAATCTACCCGCAAAAAATGTTGTGTTACAATCAGAGGTATTAATTAGGTGTAAACGAATGAACAAATGAAAATAATGGAACGCGATATAAATCTACAATGTCACAACTTTTTACATCCTCGTTTATTCGTCATCGCACGGGTTAGTAGGGAGGTGCCAAGGTCAACAAGTCGTTGATGTTTCTTCCACCGCACTGCTCACCGACGTAGCTCGCGACGGCGGCCATCACCGCCGCCCGGAACTTGGGGTCGGCGACCGCCTTCTGCATGATGTTGGCCATCGGCACGGCGTTCTGGCTCGGCGCAGCTGCAGCCGGCGCGCCGCTGGACGGATAGTAGCCTCGCGGCGGCAGCACGGCCACGGGCCGCGCCAGCAGCGGCGGCGCGTCCTCGTTGGCGCGCCCCCGATAATCAGCGGCCGTCGTCGCGTCCCGCGGCGCCGACAACGACGACGACGACGACGACGACGCGAGGATGGCGGACGACATGGCGGCGGCGTAGGGCGTGAGCGGGTGGTTGTGGGCGCCGTCGTAGGTGGTGACGAGCACGGACATGTCCTGCGCGCACCGCTGCACCTTCTTCCTGACGGGGCAGTCGGGCGCGCCGGTGCAGCGGTAGTAGGCGCGCGGGCACGGGTTCCCCTTGGCCACCTTCTGCCCGTACTTGCGCCACTGGCACCCGTCGTTCACCGTCGCCGCGCTGCACCGCGCCCTGAACGTGACGCGGTGGCCCGCCGCCGGCGCCGGAGGTGGCAGCAGCGCCTTCTTGCTGTCGCCGTGGATGTCGCTCGCCGACCTCGGACGCTTGGTGCCGGAAACGACGGCGCGGAGCACCACCGGTGGCTCGCCGCTGTCACAGCGCAACCCAAGAGCCAGACCGGCGGTGGCGACGACCTCGTCGTCACCGATGTGCGCTTGCAGCTTCGCTTCGATGCCATCCCCTCCCGTACTCGCGGCCGTCCCGTTCGTTGGCCCCAGGCTAAGCGTGAGGAATGGCCCGGCCGGTTCGTCGACCAAGTTGATCTGTACACATATATGTATGAGATTTTTTTTAGCAAACGGAGCAAATAATGGTGAAGATCATTTTGGGAGGTATAAATCTAATAGATGAACTGGTTGATCTCCTTTATAGAGTTGCAAAAAAGGATCCAAAACAAAAAGGCAAACTGATTAAAATTGCAGAAATGAGAAGATGGTGGCCGTTTTAATCACCTTGTCTGGTCCTCTCATCAGCTCAAGTGTCTTGAACTCCACGAACAAAGCACACTTTTCAATCTTCTCTTGCAATATAATGCCCTTTGCACTTTTTCAGCATATGCAGCCTGCAGGCTCTCTCGTGTCCATATATAGGCTAATCGTGCCGTGTGGTAGTCCTAGTACCTGAAAATGTCAAAGCTGACCTAACTGCATGCTACTCAAATATATATGTAAAAAAAAAAAGATGAGCAAGTGCAAAAACACGGCAAGGTAGCGATGACATGTTAAGCGATTGATTAGTTCGTTAATCTCGGCGGTGGAGACGTGACTGCTTTGGTCATATCGGACTCTGACGCTTTCTCAGCTCTCGATCTCTTCCTGCCCGCCGTACGCTATCTTCCTGCATAGCTTCGTCGTCTGTCGTCTCCCGGCCGCACGCGCGTGCGTGCGTGCTGTGTGCATGGTCTTCGTCAACTCTCGGTCCTGATCCGGCAGCAATTTGGTAACAAATGAAATTCCTCAAATGGCCTATTATTCAAATAAATACGAAATTCTTCAAGTTGGTAACGAAGAATTTTTCTCGTGTACGTCAAGAGTAGAGACTACTAGTTTTCTTGCCAAAAGGCCTGTACGTAGTTGACCAAATCTGGGTTCGCCAGTTTGAAATAGAGTTTCTCACGAGGGGTTTACGTGCAGTAATTCATTTGAGGAAGTCTTGATATAATTTTACAGCGATACAACTCCTAATAGCCGGCCGGCGGCGGCGCCAGACGTGCATCTAGTTAGCAAGCTACTCCGTATATCTGCAGCATTCGCGTGCACTACTGGTCTTTGTTGGCGACCCAACTGCAACAAAGCATTAGAATTCTCGCTTTCCATGCATTGAGCTTTTAACAAGGCGTGCGTTCAGGGTGAAAGAATCACGTGAAAAATGCTTCGATTATTTAGGATGACTCGCAACATGTACACGCTCTGTGTCAATTACAAAATACTCCCTTCGGTTTAGTATTAGAAGTGGTTTGAGTCGAACATTGAGAACATAAATCATGAATAACTTTTAAGTTATTAAGTTTGAAAATAGATTTGTCTTCAAAATTAATTTTATAAAAATATATACATATATAACTTTTCAATAAATATTTTTAGAGAAAAGAGATGTCAAAATTGTGCTTTGGTGACCATATTCTTATCCTAAACGACTTCTAATACTGAACCGACGGGAGTATATAGTAAAAGAGGTGTAATCTAACTTGGCTACGGGAAACTAGTAGTCTTTGGTTCTCAATTATATTCCTCTAAATCCAACAGCTTGGGGATAGCATAGCCATTTCTCCAATGCACTATCTTTAAGGTTGTTTCTTATTGATCTATAAATTAATGGCTGCACGGAATTAAAGCCTTACGATCGATAGATCATATTAAGATCTATATAAATTCAATTCTCATTTTTCTTTTATATAAGAAATGGTGAAGAGCTAGACAAACTGAGCAGGACTAGGGTGAGAATAGGTGATATATTGGTTGTTTTTCGGCAACTCTTTCTTTCATGTAGAGTACACGATGATGCGTACTGCGTACGTACATATGTGGCATGGATGGAGCTTGGAGGAGGCCATCAATATGATACTATATTACTTTTGTAAAACACAATTTAGAGACTGATTCCTCGTTTAAGATTAGTGCAAAATTTTGATTTTGAAACAACTGTGAGGCCTTAATTTTTTGTACGAAGGTGAGAAGCGCGTTAAACTTTGTTTGTTCGCCGTCGTACTGCATGCTCTCTCAGCTCAATAACTAAAAGATACTATCACGCCATCGTGAAACGACTTGGAATCCATGACCGTACAAGAAATCTTTGATTTTTCGCCTCTGAATTTGACTTGTCCGGAGATAAAGAAAATTCCATCAGAGTCGCCACATTTTTCTTTTCACGCGCAAGTAGTAAGCGCTGACGAACATGAAGAGGATAACGTAGCAACACTATATGCTGCCGTCTCTGCACTATAGTATTTCGCTTTTCCCCGTCAAACTAGCCGGTCCAGGTTGAGTTTCCGTCCGTCCGGTTCTTGGCAAGAAATTCTGACTTGTCTCTTGCCGTACGTCAAGATTCAGTGGATTTACCATTCCACATGTACATGACCTTTTACTGTAGATAATCAGTGGTCTATCCTTTCTGCTTCTAGAACAGTTCTACGAGCTTTGCTTGCCAATTGAAGGCTGGATTAATGGTCTTCTGATTTCTAATTCCAAAGGTTCACTAAAGTTCCTTTAGTCTACTTGTTAGGGGGCTGAGGTATGGTCGTAACTAGGAGACCCAGGTTCGATTTCTCATTGGAGCGAATTATGAAACTGGTTTTAAAAAAATCAACATGCAAGCTGTCCGCATCACCATCCAATAAAATCATGAATTTATATCTTCTACCGATTTCACGCAAGCATTGTGTTAGTATTTGCGAGTACCACAAATTTCTAAGTAGTTCTCAAATGAATGTGTTTTCATCTACATTGTTGTTTGAAAAAATCTTCTACCGATCATTGTTGCATCTTCAAATTTTATAGAAACCCCCGCAGCAACGCGCGGGGTTTCACTTAGTTTCATATATATATCTCATATCTTAGTTTTTAACTGCCATTATTCAATTAAAAGAATTGGTACTTTCTGGTACTTTTATTTAGGTACTTTGTACTTTTTGGTACTTTATTTCACCGAATGAACCAAACTCATTAATTTCAAGCACTCTAAAATATGAAATGTAGGTTGTGAGCATCCTATTAGGACCTTTCGCCTTAATTTTGCTAGAGAGGTAAAGATCATGTAGACGTTTTTTCACACGACAACACTAGAGCGTGCGGGTTGTGAACAGACCAAAGAGCAAAGTTGCCGCCAGGACCGGTCATATCGGTTAGGCGCACCAGTCAGACCGGTGTCTTATGGTTTGCCTGAATTGATCGTTCGAGGGGATAACTTTCACATTTACGTGATGGAGGACGGCTAGGTTTACGAGCAAACCAGCAAAGGATAACCAACACACTTATGTGGCGAGGAACGACTAGTTCACAAGCAAACTGACAAAGGTCGTCGAAGCTCTCACCCAGGAGGGACCCCGTCAGGGTGTGACATCGCCGCGTGCCTTAGGTCGTCCAATGAGCCTTATGTCGGGTATACACCCCGGGTACCCATACAAGGAAGGATGAAGACGGACTCCTACTAGAACTTCTCTGTAATCCTATTACCTTGTAACCGATTAGGCACCCGTCCCCTAGACTATATAAAGGAGGGACGGGTACCTAGGAGGATATCTCAACCAACCCAACACCCAAGCGCAGGGCGCCATACATGATACCCCAAACAGGATGTAGGGTCCGCTACTCTGGCGGCCCAAACCTGTATAAATTTGTGTCCCGTGTCTCTGCCTTCACCTTCGAGTTCCAGGTCTGGAGATCCCCACCACAATCATCTACCTCAGGTACCCCTTGTAGGTTTGCCAGGTTAAAACACTGACAGTTAGCGCGTCAGGTAGGGGTGATTGTCATGATCATCAGGCGAATTGGAAGAACCTTCATCAGCAAAATCAACCAACTCGGCGACTCGTCGAGTTCCAATTTGAAGAAGCCGCTGTAGATCAGGCGGAATCTTTCCATACACCTGTCTGCATGCTAGCAGAATTGCTGTGTCCGAGCAGAGCACCAAGATCAAGTGGAAACAAAAAAAAGATGATTTTGTTTTCGTCTCCGACTTCTAGCCGAAATCACCTCGCTGAGTGTCCGAGTTCTACTCCTATACGGAAGCAGGGAAAGATCAATTAAAAATCCCTCAACTTTCATATGCTGGTACGGATAAGGCAACAACCATCTTGGATTACTCGAAGTGCAAAGCCATGTTTTGGAGTTCCACTACACGCACATGTTACACGCACATGTTGTCGCACACGTCGAGCTTCAGGATCTTTGCTCCAAGTACATGGCGGACGTACGCGAGTACTACTACATCAGCTCCTGGCTACATTAACATGAGCACATTCGGCTGCATCGGCTCTACTTCAACTTCGCCGTGCGCCGCGACATCGACTCCCAGGCGCACCGGCTCTACATTAACTACGACGTGCACCGCGACTACTCGTCTCCCGGTCGCACCAGCTCTGCTTCAGCTATGCCGTGCACCGCGACTACTCGTCTCCTGGTCGCACCGGCTCCACTTCAGCTACGCCATGCGCCACAACTACTCATTTCACGGCAACACCGACTCTACCTCGACTACGTCGTGCACCGCGACTACATCATCTCTCGGCTGCATTGCGTCAACTACTCACCTCGACTAGTTTCGGCTAGAAAACTATTCGAGAACGGCTTCCACGCCACCACGGCTTCAACTCTGACTAATCAACTTCATCAACAACCGTCGCGGCTCCATCACGGCTTCGTCAACATTTGTCCATGAATCAAGTCGACTTCAACGGTCGCATCTACAAGTCCACCAAGGTGGCAAAATTTAAGTCATTTATTTCAATGATTATCTTTTCTTTGGTTTGTTTTCCGTGCGCATGACAAACACGCAAATGACTACTCATCTGTGCACGCTTCTACACGGGAACTACCCTCCAGAGCTGCACAAGTCGACGTCAATGGTCGCAATCTCAAGTCCGCTCCGGCGGCACAAGTCGACTACAATGGTCGCAATATAAAGTCCGCTCCTGTGGCAATCTAAAGTCGACTACAACGGTCGCAATCTCAAGTCCGCTCCGGCGGCACAACTCGACTCCGGTCGCATCAACAGTCTGCCTAGGCAGCAAAAGCTAAGTCATTTATTTAAATGATTATCTTTCTTTCCTTGGCTTGTTTTCCTCATCATGCAGGACAACATGCCGACTAGTTACGTGTGTACGTCTCTCGACGGCTACTTGCCAGCAGAGCTGCACTTCGCCAACTATTCCTTAGGCATGATGACCGACTGTCTCAGGCTCTGGAGCACCGAACTAGGCGGCGGTTGCCAGATGTTTTCGTAAACCGAGTACCAGAGGCGCACAATGGCTTCACCCTAAGGAGGCACCACACACTTCACATGGTATCTTCTTTCTGCCACGCAAAACAATCTAAACAACTACTCATTCATGTACGCTCCTCGGCGGGTTTTCACGAGAGCTACACTCTGCCGACTACTCTTGGGGTATATCGGCCAAACCGCCACGGGCTTACAACACTGAATTTCGAGGGCTCCGGCTATGAATTTGGTATACTAAGTTTTGGATGCTCCACCACAAGTTCGGTACATTGCATCACGAGGGCTCTGGCCACGGCTTTGCGTGTACCAAGTTTTGGAGGTCACAATGGCTGTATCCCAAGAAGGCAAACCTCAAAGTCCGCTCCGGCGGCACAAGTCGACTTTAACGGTCGCAACCTCAAGTCCGCTCAGGCGGCACAAGTTGACTTCAACGGTCGCACCTAAGTCCGCTCCGGCGGCACAAGTCGACTTTAACGGTCACAACCTCAAGTCCGCTCAGGCGGCATAAGTCGACTTCAACGGTCACACCTAAAGCCCGTTCTGAGGACCTGTGTGGTTCAAGGACCGGTGGATAGTCGCTTCCTGGTGTGATGAGTGATTGACAACGTGATGTGGACTGACTCTTGGCTAAGTATTGCAGGTGCAGGTTGCGGCTTGACTGGTGTTGGTGCAGGTGAAGAACAAGCGCGAAAGGTCGTGGTCGGTAAGGCCTCCATGTGTGGAGAAGACAAGTAGGCTTGGTTCGAGGGACCCGGTGGCCAGCGGAGTCAAGTGCGGGCCGCATGGTGGCGAGAACAGCGAGACGAAATCGTGGACGGTTTCTTGGTAGAGCCTCAAAACCAAGGTCGAGCCGAGACTTCGTGGGACCCAAGTCATGAGTGGCGATTGGCGGAGGCTACACCGAGTTCGCAGGGTGGGTTCCTTGGTTGATCCACAAAGCCAAGGCCGATGACCGGAGGCAGCAACATCAGGCCGGTCTGACCGGTGGGTCTGACCGGTCTGACCGGTGGGTACCGGTCTGACCGGTGAGGAGCACGGTCTGATCGGTGTGCGACGACGCAGTTCGGAGACTTCGAAGCGGAGGACACGCGTCGGGATCATAAGGCTTGCGTCGAGGCTAAGCAAGTTTGCAGTCGCCGGGCATCCGTCCGATGGTGCGAAGACAAAGATTCCCAAAGTGCCCCTCGGGGGCGTGTATCCTAGTGTTAGGCCTTAGGGGTAGTTTCGTCTTTCGGTTGCCTCCATATAACCCAGGTGGTGAGAGGATGGCAGCCATCTCTTGGAACCCTAGCTGATTTTGTTTTGCTATTTTCCTCTTCCTTTTTTTTCTTTGGAATTTCTATGTCTAGCTTGATAGCTTCATGGTGAGATCTTGAGAGAGGGATGGATGATTGGGAGGCAAGCTAGACCTTGTATGAACCTTCATGGTATGTATAGATGATTCGGCGTGGTTCCTCAAGGCTTGAGTGTGTCTCTCCCGTTTTCCCTTTTTGGTGATTTTCAGAGCCTTTTCTTGGCGATTTTCTTGTGGCAGTTTTGAGACCTTTCTCTTTGGGATTTGGTGGTGGATGTATGCATGAACCCCTTGTGGTTCTTTTTCCTTTGATTCCCCTCCCAAATCCGTGAGCAAAGGGGTTCGATTTTGGGGTTTTCTCCTCTCTAGGGTTAGAGGTGTTCTTGGTGGGATTTCTTCGATTCCTCTTGATTTAGCAAGTTTTGGTGGACCAAATCTTGGCTATGGAGTGCCCATGAGGTGTTCCTACTATTCCCAAAGTCTTGTGCGAAACCGTGGAGCAAATCGGGAGATCGAGATTTGGATTTTGGGGGTTTGACCTGCGGCTCGCTGTTCATCCCGAGCTGCCCAGGCTTGACCGGTTTGACCGGTGCATGTGACCGGTCTGACCGGTGCAAGGCCCTTGTGGGAGTTGTCTCAGGTGAGCTGCCTGATTCCTTTGTCTTTGGGCTGAGGTGTTGCTGGTCAGTTCTTGGCTGATTTCGAGGAGTTTTGCTAGGTTTTGTGAAGGGTTTACTTCTCTTGAAGTTTGGGTTTTCGAGGTGGTTTTTGTTCCAGGGCCTAGAGAAGTCACCGAGGCTTCCTGAAACTTCGCTGTGCACCTGCTGTTTGTCACCGGCCTGACTAGCAGAGTCCACCGGTCTGACCGGTGCCATCGGTCTGACCGGCAGGAGCCATCGGTCTGACCGGCAAGAGCCATCGGTCTGACCGGTGTGGCACAGACAACAGGCTGTGCAGTTTTCCGCTGCGTGTTTGGTGTGAGTGTTTCGGTGGTTGTTGGTTCCTAGGACCAGTAGCACTCCAGTGGCTGCGTGGTCTTGGCCAACTTGGGTAGTTGAGTCGGAGACGTGTTTTGGTTGCCGTGTTCGTCTTGTTGGAGTAGCCATCTCCTTCGAGAAGAATTTTTATCGGCTCCCATTCACTCCCCCCCTCTCTGGTCGCTAGTTCGGTCCTTCACGTTCCAGCGGCACAAGTTGACTTCAATGGTCGCACCTAAGGCCCGCTCCGGCGGCACAAGTCGATTTTAATGATCACAACCTCAAGTCCGCTCCAGCGGCACAAGTCGACTTCAACGGTCGCACCTAAGTCCGCTTCGGCGGCACAAGTCGACTTTAACTGTCGCAACCTAATGCCCGCTCCAGCGGCACAAGTCGACTTCAACGGTCGTAATATCAAAGCCCATTTTGGTGCACAAGCCGACTCCAATCACATCTTATGCCCGCTCTGGCGGCAAAAGTACTCGTTTTCTCTGATTTTTCATTCGATTTTGCCTTCAGGAAGTGCTTTTCATTTTTTGCTTTCAAGTCTGCACCGCGTGGCAATCTAAAGTCAACTACTGTAGTCGTATCTAAAGTCCACTCCACACGGCAATCTAAAGTCGACTTCGGTCGCATATCTAAAGTCCGCTCCGCGCGACACAAAGTTGACTTCGGTCGCATATCTAAAGTCCGCCCCGTGTGACACATAGTCAACTTCAGTTTTCAAGTCGCATTCTAAAGTCTGGTCCGCACGACAATCTAAAGTCGACTTCTTCAGTCGCATCTCAAAGTCCGGTCCACGTGGCATCCAAAGTCGACTTTGGTCGCATATAAAGTCTGCTCTAATGGCATGTCTACTTCTCAAGCTCCATATTACTACTCGAAAGCGTCTGGAGTAGTCTCTGCTACCTTTCAAGCTCAACGACTCGACATCAAATTATTACTCGGATGCAACTTTAGGAAACTTTCGCTCGCTCTCAATCTCAGGGTTCAACTCCAATCACTACTCGACGTGGCTCATACAGCTTACTTGGCACATAATCTCGGGGGCTGACGTTGCAAGAGTACTCGGATGATGGCTTTCACGAACTCTGAAGACCCTTGGATTGATTATCTAATCACTTCAAGGCTTAGGGGCTGCTATACTACACCCATCATTCAAATTTTTCAAGAACAGAAAATGCAGAATCAAGATTGACCCTAAACTAGAGTCCGCGACTCAACCTAAGGCTGGGGGATATTCCATATGGAGTGCGAGTTTGCAATCACACTTCCATATAATATCAACTTCAAGACTAATGAGCTGGACTACCTTCCAGCCTCACTGCAATTCAAGTACTATTGAAGACTTCTCCAAGCAGTACTCGAGGACGCTCAAGAACTACTCGAAGAGGCTTCAAGACTACTCGAACTACTCTCGACTACGAAGTGCTCCAGGGCTTGTCGGGCATAGACCCTGGGTACCCATACAAGGAAGGATGAAGACTGACTCCTACTATAATTCCTCTGTAATCCTACTAGGACTCCTACCTTATAACCGATTAGGCACCCGTCCCATGGACTATATAAAGGAGGGCCGAGTACCTAGGAGGACATCTCAACCAACCCAACACCCAATCGCAGGGCGCCATACATGATACCCCAAACAGGACGTAGGGTCTGCTACTTTGGCGACCCGAACTTGTATAAATCTGTGTCCCGTGTCTCTGCCTTCACCTTCGAGTTCCAGTTCTGGCGATCCCCACCGCAATCATCTACCTCGGGTACCCCCTTGATAGGTTTGCCGGGTTAAAACACCGACACCTTAGGATGCCATCTCTGGTCGTGGGGATCAATGGAAGGACAACAAGGGAGGTTGGAAGAGATTTAGGGTTTAGAGGATAAAAAGTAAATGCATAGTTTGTTTGATTCAATTGTGTTCCCCTGAATCGGTTGTGGCCCTTCGTAAATATAGGGTGGGGAGGTCTTGCCCCAGTATGAGTCGAAGCCTATGCATATCCCGTGTCAAAATACAACTCCTAACTCGGATTAGTCTGGGCAGGCCGGTTAGACCGCTCCTGCAACCTGGTTGACTGGCTGGGTCAGGGTTGACTCTTGACAGGGTCATAACTACCTCATCCGGACTCCTAATTGGACGTTCCACATATGCATTTTGATCGTCTTGACAAGACCTACGCAATGGTGAAGTCCAATTTTCATTTTGAGCACTTTAGTTAGACCGGTCTAACTGTGTGGGGGACATGTTTGATCGGTTTTTACTGCTAAATTGGCTACAGGACCAACAACTAATCAGATTAGTTGGCCTTGTCATATCAGGCAGATCAGCTACTTTTTACTATGATTAGATGATCTATATGTCCATCTTCACTATCCTGTCAAAGGCTCCATCTTGATACACTTGAACTCATGATTTGACCTCATGTTGGTGTCGTTCCAAGTGCTTCTTTGTACCTTTAGTGAAATCACATCCAGAACGTCCAAAATGATCCTCCTATCTTGCACAATGCATATCCAAGACGAACTTGCAAGATATCAAGAATTAGTACTAAATTAGTAATCCTGACGCTGACCTCACATATCTCGGACAATGCCATTTTTGTGTGTCAACAGATCACTTCAACCAGCTAGTACCAAGATAGCGCCGAATCACATATCTGAGTTCACCTTGACGAAGCTCTTATATATGGAGGCGACCAAAATCAATACATGGAGTACTTAGTTTGGAGTACATATGCAAACAGTTATGAAATGTTTACATGCTCTAGTTTTATCCAGAGCATTCAATTTAAAACTAGATCATCCGGTTTTTACAACTAGAGTATCTATTTTCTAGGAGTCAGCAGTTCTAGACATTTTTAGGTTGTTTTCTTTTGCATCTGTTGTATGGGTTAAGGGTACGGTCGTGGTTGATTAAGGGAATATAATCCGATCGAATATATCAAATTAGCTTTATTTTATTATATTTTATCCATTTGCTCTAGTTATGTAACTTTTTATTATTTCCCTCTTTCTATGGCTTGAGAAGACATCCTAGCTAGCTTCCAAGCTTTGTTATACTGGTATGCCCTTGCCTTGACAGATTCCTCCTAGGCAAAAGCATTCATTTCCAGAGTCATCTCCGGTACATCCATGGAATTTCCAAGATATCATAGGCGTTTTGGTTTTGATTTAGCTGCATCACTTGAAAAATTACAGCAGACATTGGCCAAATAATTGGTTCTTTCGTATTTTCATGTAGCAAAAAAGACATCTTCAAGATAGAAGTTTTGTTAAGGTACTCCCAAATGATTGTGGACTGTCTATCTAATGAATTACTTAACCTTTAGAGGACAGTTGAGCTTCCAGAGCTCCTTCCATCTGAAACTTATCTTTGCTTTCGAGCTAGCGCTACTTTCTCCTCTCTGCCTTCGAGGGTAACCTTTCTTTTTTTTTTGAAAGGAGTTTCCTCTGCTTTTATAGAAAGCGATTAAGGGATACACAGTACGCCCCACGGGCCAGCACAGACAAAGCAACAAGGAACACTACAAAACAGCAACCTGACACAGCAAGCTAACAAATTTCAAAAATATCTGTCACGACTGCAGTGCTTGGAGTAAATCCTTCTAGAAAGTTTTGCATCCTAGCCAACACCTTGTCGACGCGCTCCTGGTCAGCTTCCTTCAACAGCAGCCTCCATTTCTGCACAAACACAATGCCGGAGCGGATTATCACCAGCGGATGCGAAGGAAATCGTTTTTCTATAGCCATTTTGTTTCGGGACTTCCGTAGAGCCCAAGCCACCCCTGCAAAGACAAAAAGGCCAAGTTTGTATGATATATTTAGTTTATTGGATAACCAGCCCCCTTGCAAGTCATCCCAAGAGGTAGGAAAATTGCTCTAGCCAAAGGAGTCTCTGACACAACACCAAATAAACTGAGCAATCGGGCAACGAAAAAAGATATGATCTATTGTTTCTTTTCCCCCGCACACACAGCAGTGGATACTCCCTCTCCACTCTCTCTTCTTTAGGGCGGTTGCCGTTTGTAACTTGTCAAAAGAGAGTTGCCACAGAAAGACCTTGATCTTAAGCGGAAGTTTTGTTCTCCAGATGCTTCTTGAATCAGCCACACACACGCCCCCATGCGAGATAAACCGGTAAAGGGATTTAGTGGTGAAGGATTTAGATTTATCCAGAGCCCAATTCACCTCATCAGAAGCAGATGGCTCTAGAGACACTTCCTGCAGTTTTTCAATTAGAGCAGACCTTTGCTCAGCGTCCTCTACAGTTAGAGTCCTTCTAAAGTTAATTTCCCAACCATCCGAGTCATAGTAGTCCTCTACCAGGGCCTCAGGATCCTCACTGAAGTTGTAGAGGGATGGAAACTGGAGTTTTAGAGGTGTATTGCCCAGCCACACATCCTCCCAAAACATAATTTTGTCTCCTTTTTTTTGCATTATAAGTTGCCCCCCACTTAAACACGTGTTTGACCTTATGGAGCCCTTGCCAAAACTGTGAAGTGCCCCGAGTTTTTTACTTGAAGAAGTTGCCCTCAGGCATGTATTTGGCCTGAAGCAACTTGTACCAAGTTTCTTCAGAACCTTTGACAATTTTCCAGATCCACTTCACTAGTAAGCAATCATTCATATTCTTTGTGTTTATAACCCCCAGACCCCCTTGGTCCTTGGGCCTACTAATCACATCCCATTTAGCCATGTGGTACTTGAACTCTTCCCTGGTCCCTTGCCAAAAAAACTTGCTTCTTATGGAATCCATAGCCTCATGGGTCCCTTTCGGGAGAAGGTAAAATCCCATTGTATACATGGGCAGACTTGTCAGACTAGAGTTGGTGATGATTAGTTTTCCTCCCGAGGAAAGATGTTTGCTCTTCCATGGATCAAGCCTTTTCCTCATCTTGTCTGGGATCCCAGTAAAAGCTAAAATCCCTAATCTATTTTCCTAAATAGGGATGCCTAAATATTTCATGGGCCACACCCCCAGATTACAATTGAGCATATTAGCCAAGGTTTCTTTCTGTTGTTGGGGCACCCCAAAGACATAGACTTCGCTTTTGTGGAAGTTAATTTTGAGGCCCGACATCTATTCAAAGCAATAGAGAATCAGTTTGAGGTTTAGAATTGAAGATTCAGATCCGTCTGTCATGATGACGGTATCATCTGCGTATTGAATATGTGAAATCCCCCCCGGGATCAGATTTGGGAGCACCCCCGTAATGTGCTGCTTCTGAACTACCTTATCCAGCAAGCAACTCAGCACATCGGCTGCTAAGTTGAATAATAGAGGGGAGAGGGGGTCTCCTTGTCTTAAACCTTGATAGGTCCTAAAGTAGTTCCCCCTTTCTCCATTCACATTCACACAGACTTCCCCCCTTGAACAGTCTGCATTACCCAAGAGATCCACTTGTCAGGGAAACCTTTCCCTTTCATGACAGTCTCAAGAAAATCCCACCTTACTTTATCATACGCTTTTTCAAAGTCTATTTTCATTATCAGGCCTTTCCCTTTAGTCCTCTTAAGTTCGTGGATGACTTCGTGGAGGACAAGCACCCCCTCCAGAATGTTTCTTCCTTTGATGAAACCTGTTTGATTGCTGCCTATGGCCTCCTTAGCTACAGGAGCCAATCTGTTTGTCAAGACTTTGGTAATTCCCTCGTAATCCACATTTAATAGGCAGATGGGCCGATATTGTTTGATGTTGTTAGCATCTTTCAGTTTTGGCACCAAGGTAATCACCCCATAGTTGAGTCTTTTAATATCCAGCTCTTCCTTATGGAAGTCCAGCATCATAGCCATATAATCTCCCTTGATTAATGGCTAGAAGTTTTTAAAGAAATGAACTCCAAAGCCATTAGGCCCTTGAGCCGAATCAGCCCTCATGCCAAGCAAGGCCTCCTTGACCTCACTCTCTAGGAAGGGTTTAATAAGATTTTCTTTTTCCTCTACCGAGAGCTGATGTCGTCCCGACCAGAAATTACTGTCAATTGTTAAGCCACACTGAGGCTGTGACCCAAAAAGAGCCTTGTAAAAGGTTGTGACATGATCCATTATCTCCTTATGGGATCTGACCTCCCCTTGGTCAGTGTCCAGCGAGATAATGGTTTTTTTCTGTCTCCTCCCATTAGCAAACTGATGAAAAAAATCGGTGTTCGCATCACCTTCTAATATAAACAAGGTATTTCCTCTTTGCTGCCAGTAAATCTCCTCCATCTTGTATACTTGTTCCAACTCAGCTTCTAGGTCATATCGGTGTTTCCATTGTTCAGCCGAGAGGTCCCTCTCCTCAGCCTGGGCATCAATGATCTCTAGTTGTTGTAACAGTTCTGTTTTTACTTTTTTTTGTTCCCCAATTTTCCTTAGATTCCACCCCTTCAGTGCTTGCCTAAGATAACACAGGCTACCATGCCAGTTATCCAAGGAGTAACTGTTTTCAGGCCTTCTTGCCTTACTTTCTTGCCATTTAGTGTTCACCAGTTCACCAAAATCAGGCTCAAGCAGCCATTGTTTTTCAAAATAAAAGTATCTTGGTCCGGGGGCTCCTTGCTCCCTAGAATCCAAAATTATTGGCGAATGGTCCGACCCTACTCTGGTGAGGCTCCATGCCATACAGAGCGGGAACCTGTTCTCCCAATCCGGGGAGATGAAGAACCTATCCAGGTTCACCATGACCGGATTCACCCGTTTGTTAGACCAGGTATACTTCGGGCCAGCTCTAACCACCTCTCTGAGGTGATGATCCCCAATGAAATTATTGAAAAGGTCCATCAGGGAATGATTGTAGTTATCTGAGTTCTTCTCTCCCTCATTTCTAATGAGATTGAAGTCTCCTCCTAGCACTATAAGTAAGCCCCCACGCCTACTGTTGCTACAGATATTATTGAGTTCCTGAATAAAGTCAGGAGAGAAGTCATGTTGCGCAGGGCCATAAACGAGGGTAACCTTTCTCTTTTCTCCTTCAAGACATGATATGCTGACTTCAGAGAAAAGATGCTCTTCTTGTCATAATGCCAAGCTAGTAATTCCTCCATGCCATATTTCACAGGAATAGGCAGAATATGTTGCACATCTCCTCCCAGAAGACAGCTCCCGCCATTGCATCCCAGTCACCAAGAGTTGGATCTAGCAGTTCAGAAACTCTGGTTAGAACCGTTTGACCTCTTGTGGTAATTGGCCATTCGGTATTATTCATGGGTCCAGCTATATATTGATCTGAGTACCATCTCTAACCCGCCAAATCAGACCCTCTGTTAAAGCTTGCAAACCACGTACAATATTCTTTTAAACCTTGCAAACTATGTACAATACTAGCTCATTTCTTTTGCAATGTGAAAAAATGGTAATCCAAATGTTGTATGGTACACGTGACCAACTTGAAACAAAGATGTATGTTAATCATGTGGCCTCATGAGCCTCAAATTTATTTTTTGCATTTGCATCAAAACACAAATTAGAACTATTTTGATGTATTGTGCCCTACTTTCATTTTTGAAAAATAGGGGTGTTTATCACTAAAGCTTAGATTGTACATTTGACCAAGCCCAAGAAACACACAATACCGTCGTTGCAAATCAAAAGAAAATAAATTGCACATACACAAGCAGATCCTGGATCTGTTCCTCCTACGTGCAAGGAAGTGGCCAAGGATGGATTCAGATTGGATACCTTCAGATTTGGATTCGGATGTCACTATTTACCACATTTTAATTCGAATTCGAATTCGAATACGAATCTTATCAAATAGATGCGAGTATGAATCTTATCGGATACGAATACAAAACGGATGGATTTGCTTTATGATGAGTTAAAAAATATGTTACTACTCCTTCCGTTTCATATTACTAGTCATTTTGGCTTTTCTAGATACAATGCTTTTGCTGTGCACCTAGATATATACCTATTTCTAGATACATAACAAAAGGAATGTATTTAGAAAAGTCAAAACGACAAGTAATATGAAACGGAGTTGTTGACGCGAAAATAGGGCGTCACTCCCGCGCGCAGCACACGTGACTCCCTGGTCTGTAGTGAGGCGTGCCAGCCAATTTGACCTGTTGATTGACAATGGAAAATATTAAGAGATTGGCTAGAGAACCGATGGATCTTCAGTAGTACGTGTATCTGCCAATCGGCCGATACAGTGAAATAGGATCGGCAGGCTCGAAAGCAGCCGAAGTGCAAATATGTATAAAAGGATCGTCCGAATCAGCCGATCGTGACCTCAACGCTCAAACAAACATGAGCCGGCTATGATAGTGGAAGCCGATGAGATCTAGATCGAGCTGGATAAGTTGGTGATAAAAGCTAAATCTACAAGAATTGGTACGAAAACTTGCAGATCTAGCTAATATCGATAAATTGTGCATAAAGAACTAGATGAAACCTCAGCGATACGCCCGAAGGTTAAAGCCTAGGATTATTCGGTAAAACGGTACTCACAAGCTTGCCGGAGGTCGATGGATGCAGCCCGACGAACTTGAAGAATGACGTTGAGAAAAAAAGGAAAAAACGCAATGGCGAAGTCGCCGAAAAGTAGATGCTGTAAAAGTAGATGCTGTAAATTGTAAAGGGTTTGCCCGGAGGCGGTTTGTTTGATATTGGTGTGTACAAATTTTCCGACCATGCAGGGTCGCTATTTATGTCCTGAGGACAACCCGACTCCTAGCCGATTACAACATTGTTTACTTGCATCTAAAGAAAATAAAGACTACCAAAAATAAAATGACTCACGTGGGAGTCGAACTCTCCTAAAAACTGACTCTCACCCATAGTCAATCGTTGATTGACCCGCCTCCACCGTGTCTTGCCTTTGGCGTATTTCTCGATTGCCGCTGTTTCCTTCTTCATCAGCCGATCCCTCGGTTTGACCATCGGCCGATCGGGTTGACCTGCTTGTCCGTTGATGGAACGGGTTGGATTGTCTTGACCATTGGTGGGCTTGGTTGACCATTTTATTCGCTCCAATCGACCGATTGCACTGTTTTCCCACCGACACATCTGGCTAATTCTTCTTATCTTCCTTTTGCCTCATTTTTCCAAAAAACGGTGTCAACACATGCCCTCCAGTTACGGAGTAAATATCTTTTGCTCCGAAATTTACTCGAATCCAGTATCTTTCCTTGATTCGAAGACAGCTGAAAAATCCAAATTGAATTTTCCAGTTTTGATGATCAGAACCTCTTTAACTCGCTTGGCCGACGTAATTAGTCTCCATTACTCACGATCTTCTTGTTCTTTGAATGCGAAAGATCGTCTGACGCTTCCTCAGGATTGTTCGTCATGTGACACTGATCCGTCTCTTCTGTTTTTCTCCCCTATAAAACTCATTCTTTTGTCCAGGGGTTCTTCCATGAACTCTCCAGGTCCTTAGTTTTTTATCCGATGGATACATCGGCTCTCTTAGCTTTAGGGATGAGAGATATATTTCTTTTGAAGAACCTTCATGAGATGGTAATTGCCACTGGTCGTTGACAAACTTCGACTTGAAATTACATTTCTCCCCGATGCTGCCAGTAAGCTTGCCGTCTCTGTCTGCAACGTTGGGAAAAAGATATCCTTGATTTATGCTTTACAGTTTGTGGACGTCCTGAAGAAGATTCTCCAATGCTTGTAATATGTGTGGGCCGGCTCCATTTTGGGAAATGTATTCCTTAATCAATCAATCTTCGAAAACCGAACCATTCACGGGTTGCCTGTTTCCTCTTTTACCGGATCTAGTATCTTGGTTTTTGTTTTTTCTGACTCTCCCCATCCTTATCTCTTCCTGATGCTCGGGCTATAAATAGCTGTCCTCATCCTTCGCTGAGAAAACACTCCTCCTCCATCCATGGCTCAAAATATAGATTCTGTAGGCTACAGGCTTTTATTTTTTGCTCTTCTTCCCTTTCTCTGATCTTCTTGATGGCTAGAAGAATTCTTGTGATATAACCTAGGACATGCTCCTCTCCCTAGTCTCCTTTCGTGAAGCCAGGAGGTCCAACAGCTAGAAGAACCCTTGTGACGCGTCTTGGGTGCATCAGCTGATGGAGGAGAGTGTATGTTGTTCCTAGGTGTTTAGGAAGAAGAACAACCCTATGTCTTGTTCGTCGGGGTTTGATGGAGAAGGTCGCAGAATCTGGTGATTCATCTTCGTCAAACTTACGCTTCCTTTTTTGTTTTTCTCTTTCTTTGTTCCCTCCCCGACGATGATGATCCAGAATCATTGTTTGTCCGGTGATGACGAACATAATCGGCTTATCACGAATTTTCCGATCTAGCACTTCAATGTAATCTTCAGATCTGAATTGTAATATCATCATTTGTAATCAGAGATAAGAGAATAAAAAATATATTTTTTGTTCTGAGGGCGATTTGTACATCGGCTATGATCAAAACTGAGTATGTCAATCGGCTATTGGCTACTTTTACATTTTTTGTACTAAAGGCGATTACATTTAGAATCGGCTATAGCTCGAAATCTTAATCGGCCGTCTAGGCTTTCGATATGATAATCGGCTAAGCATTTACCCATATGCTTGGATAGTACTTCTTTAGGTATTTTTCGTTTAATGCTCTAGCGAACTCTTCTCCTTCCAAAGTTTCCAAGATATACGCATTGCCTGGTGCACATCGACTGATACGGTATGGACCTTCCCATGTTGGTGACCATTTTCCATATTTTGGATCTCTAGAGCCGATTGGTAGTATGAGTTTCCAAACCAGATCTCCTTGGGCAAATTCTTTGACCTTGACTTTCTTGTCGTACCATCTGACTATTCTCTTTTTATTTTTCTCGATATTCTCCAAAGCTCTTAGCCGATCATCATCCAGGTCTTCCAACTCTTCTTTCATCATGGCCGAATAATCATCTGCCGATAGTTGATCTTGCAAAGACGTCCTTCTAGATCCAATTTTTAATTCCCAGGGCAATACCGCATCGTGACCATATACTAGTTGATAGGGAGAAACTTTCGTTGCTCCATGACACGCCATCCGGTATGCCCATAATGCTTCATTAAGGATCGTATGCCATCGCCTGGGATTTTCGTCAATCTTGCATTTGATCAACTTGATGATGCTCTTCGCTGCGTCTGCTTGTCCATTTGCTTGAGCATAATAAGGAGACGAATTTAGTAATTTAATCCCTAGAGAGTTTGCATATTCCTCAAATTATCCTGAACTGAATTGATTCCCTTGATCAGTTGTAATAGTTTGGGGTATTCTATGAATTGATCCATTAAGACTTTTCATCAGAGCCGACTACTTGAACCGATTGTAGTCCAAAATCGGACACCTTGAGATATTTAGTATCCCGTGCTTTTCCAGATATGCAGCTTACTCGATCATAGGTCCACCCTTGCGCTTCTGTTGCTGCTACTATCAAGGAAGTTTCTCCTTTGACCATCTCCACTGAATCTCCAATCCATTGGATGATACTGTAAAACCCCGGATTTTCAAAAGAAAACCCGAATCCCTGTACCTTCGCGATAGTCCCTAGATCAGTGGCTATCGTGTACAGAACGTATCACAGATAGTAAAACACAGCCATACATCGCATCACATAAGCATTAGTACATAAATTTATTACACGTCCATTATGGAGTACAACATTACAAGCCTCTTGGCTGAATTAGAGTAAAATTCTACGCAGCGGTAGCTAGCATCTCAGAAGGGTCTCCATCTTTTATTCTTCTCGGCACAGGCATCCTTGAGCGAAGCGACGCATCCCTCAGTCGTACCATCCATCGGCGTTGTTGTCGAAGTCTGACTCGTACCCTGCACACCCAAAGTCTATCCCCAAGGAGCGGGATAGGTTCACGTCACCAACCGTATGCAGCTTTAAGTGGCCTAACTTCCAAAGGGAAGAAAAGAGACAAGGTAGAAGCTCGGGTTTCCTAAGCAGCAGCAGCAGAGTAACAACAAGATATCTCCATCAAGATCCCAACCCAAAGCTCTCAACACAGCTCGAAACCACCTGGCAACCCAGGGCCCCATCTCCACAACCTACCTCCAACTAGGGTCGGTGCGAGAACTTCCTCTCCTCGCACCTCAATGATTGCAACCGGATCCGCGAGGTAGAGGGAGCCACTCTCCTCTCCCCGACTGCAACCACGGCTCACCACACTCTCACTACAGGGGGAAGGTAGAAATCCCAAAACATGAGAACCAACAATCCACTGGGCTCGTCCATGACCGAGGACGCGGCTATAGCTATAGATCGAACAACTCTGCAGAGCGTGTACACCTGTACCCAACCCGGAATGGCACCCGGCCGGTGTACGGCCGACCAAGCCCATCCTACCATGCGAACTCTCGGTAGTTACGGTCCCATCCTGCATCCGGCCCTCAAAACGATCCCCCCCTCGGAAGAGATTGCACCGAAACTGTGAAATGCTCCCGTGTGGCCACACAGGAGTCACTCTGAGAGAAGGTGTTCTCTCCCACCTCTCCCCCACTGATACCATGCTATCCTACTGGCAGGTATGGTTCCGCACTTGCCGAGCTCAACTCGGCCCTAACCCCACGCTCGGCGAGGTGGTGTGTACGTAAAGTCCCGTGAAGCAGTTGGCCCACTCGGTTTTAGACCGGGGCGAGTTCATGTCCTCCAAGCGCAAGTAAAACCCCAACACCTAGGCTCCAAAAACCGTAAAAGTGGGAATGCACTGAGGAGTGCATCCCCGTCCCCGATCCCAGATCGGTTGTTTCGAGCTCACCCCCGCCAAAGTACCCAAAACGCCTTCTCTTGCCGGTTTTTCCCCACACACGCCAAGAACCACTATACCCATCCCAACACATGCATCGCGAAGCTCAACGTATATACACGCTTATAAACATATATAGTAGTAGGACAATCAAGGACAGGGTAATTAAAGTAGGCAGTGCAAGGTTCATCAACATGCATTTAAAGTAAAGCGCTAGCATACTACAATTGCAATGTCTAATAGGCATTCAAAGTCAGTCCGGCGTGAACCTGGGGTCGGGTAGTCCTCAACGGCGTAGTCGTCGGCATAGTCGAACTCCGGGTTCAGCTCCCTGGCTCCAGCTGCTCCTATTAACGCGTAAAAGAAAATAAAGAGTGGTCCTATTGCAATTAACTCCAAACGAACAACAATTAAGAGCCAAAAGAGAGCAAACACTAGCCTAACACGGAGTTCAAGATTTTAGAGAATTTCTGGAAAAGGTTTTGTATTTTTCGGAGTTAAAACAGATTTATTATGATTTTCCAAAGATAAAATAGTTTTCTGGAAATAAAATACGCATACACAATAGCATTAACTTTAAGCTGACTACTGGTTGACTCTAAGGGGCTTAAAGCTAGCTGCAAGGTGACTGTAGGCCGGCTCCAGCGGCACACGTGGCATCCACGTGGGCGGCTTTAAGCCAGCGGCAGCCCACATGGCTGCCTGCGTGGCAGGGCACACGGGATCCCGGTGAGATCCCTTGCGGTGCGGCTCGGTGCGGGCAAGCGTGTGCCAAGGGCTGGGATTGGATGGCTACACGGGATCCAGCGGGAAAGGTTGCGGCCACGCCTACATGTGGGCCTGCGTGTGCACTCAAAACCCCATCGGGTTTAGGGCGCGGTCACCAGGTGTTCGAGGCAATGCTCCAGAGGAGCGGCGGCCGGGAAGAGTTCGCCGGAGGCGAGGTCTCGCGAAAGGTGGCCATCAAGCGGCACAGCGCGACTCAGGATGACATAGGGCTTCACCAGATCAGGAAAAAGCTTGGCCTTTGGCTGAGCTTGGCTCAACGGCGACGAGGTCAGTACGACCCGGCGCGGCGGGCGTCACAAGGTCGGCGACGGCGAGGCTGGGTTGGCCTTTGGGCGGTGCGGTGGCATGCGAGCGTGCGTGGGTGCGAACGCACGTGCGTGCTCGACCATTCAGGTTCGCGGGAGGGCGGACGTGCGCGTGCAAGCGCACGGCTCGCCACGGCGGATTAGACAACGGGCTCGGCGCCACGGCTGGGGTGGCCGGCGCCGGCTAGGAGTCGTGCGTGCGCGTACGAGAACGTGTTCGCGAGCGCAAGGCTGGGCCGGTGCTCACGCACCCAGGCGAAAAAGAACCACCCGGCAGCGAGGACTCGGCGCACGGCGGTCAGAGCGCCAGCGAGGCCTGGCTCCAGGTGGCCAAAAGGGCCACCTTTGGCGGTGCCCGCACAGCGTGTGCGCGTGGGTGCGCGCGTGTGCTCGAGGGCGTCTGTGCGCAAGGGCATGCACGGGTTTCAGAAAGACTGGGCCTTGCCCGGCGGCGGCGCACGCGGGTGTGCACGAGCCGCCAGCAAGCTGGTGCTCGGTGCCAACATGGGAGAACGGCGGAATGAAGCAGCGGGGTGCGCGCGCATTGTAGAAGGCAGCGACACCTGCAAAGACGGCCGGCTCGGCTCGATGGCCGGCTCCCAGGCGACAGCGGGTCGCGTGGCGGCACAACGCAGACAAAGTTCACGGCGGCACACAAGGCCGGCGAGCGCACAAGGCTCGAATGCGTCCATGGCTCGACGGCCATGCGCCACAGAAGGAGGGGCTGGTGGTGCTCACCTAGGGTTGCAAGGATGATGGCGGATTGCGGCGGAGGAGAGGTGTGGCGCCGCGGTGAGCCCGGAGCAGAGGAAGTAGGGGATGGTGATGTGCGCGGCGACGGTCAGGTCCGGCTCCTCCTCACGAACAGCTCCGGCGAAGACGGCGGGCAGCGCTCCCTCGGACGGTCTCCCCGCCTCCTACTCCTCCACTTCTTCCCCTGATGTCACCGGCGGCGGATTTGGGAGAGGAATCCCCGAGCGGCTAGGGTTTGGGTGGATGGCCGCGGCGGTGTTTTATAGGCGAGGTCGGAGGGCACGAACGGCGAGATGCGGCGCGGCGCACATGGCGTGCATCCGGCGGCGCCCGCCATGGCCGCACAGCCCTGCTTTCCGAGGTGGCATCACCGGGATGGAGGCGGAAGGAAGAAAGGGGAAAAAGGGTGAGGACGAGGTGGAGCTGACTAGCGGGTCCCACAGGTCGGCGACTCGGGCGCGGGTAAGGGAGTAGCGGGCCGACTGGGCTGTTTGAAGGATGGGCCGATGGGCTCCCGAGGTGGTCCGGCGGACTTGGGGGTTTGGAGTTACGGCCCAGACAGGGCTGGTGGTCTTTCCTTTATTCTAACTCCTTAAGCCCTATGAATCAAATTTGAATGCAATTCAAATTTGATCCTCAAACAATAAAATCCAAATAAAACCAAATAAGATCCAACTTCTCACACTAGCATTTTATATTACCTAGAATTATTTATTCGACTTAAAACAAATCTAGGATTTAAGGGAAAGGGAAAAGAAGACAATCTTAAATTGTTTCACATGCACTCATGATCAAAGCAAAATTTTTGAAAGCCACATTTTTACATTCAGGAAATTTTCTGGGATGTTACAGATACATTGATGCATTGTAGATGGTATGCAGCAATTGGCATGTATCCAATCTCGGCCCAGCAATAAATTATAAGAACCCCTCCCTTTAATGACAAAGAAGGTGGTTGGAAGGGTCTTACTGCATGTGAGCTCCACACAGATTGCACCTTGGGCTGGAGAAACATTGCCTTCAAAATCCACCAGCATCATGTCTGTTTGAGTTAAGTCTTCATTTGACTTCCCTATCTTGCACAGTAAGGTGTATGGCATCAGATTAACTGCTACTCCTCCATCTACCGGCATCCTGGTGACTAGTTTCCCGTTGACAAAACCTCTGAGGAACAAGGCCTTCAAATGTTGTCTTTTCTCATCTTCTGGTTTCTCAAAGATAGCCGGTGTAGGTTCCAGTGTCAACTGAGCCATCCCTAGTTCTTCATCGGACGCATCCGAATCAATTGGGGCCATAAACTCTTTTGGTAGCAAGACGACCATGTTTATATCAGCTTTCGGCCCATTGTCTTTCTCATTATCGGCTTTTGGCTTAGGATGCCATACTTGAGACTGAACTTTCTTCTTGTCCAGCACACGCCTTTCTTCTTCTTCTTGCTGTTCCAGCTGTCGTAGGCGTTGAACTCTTCTTTTTTGAGATTTGGTCAAACCATCTGGACACCATTGTGGATTAGGCTTCTTGTATGATCGATTTGACCCTTCATCGTCCAGTTGCATGGTGCGTCGCCATTCAGGAGCTCGGCACATGATGTCTTCATCAGGAACCATAGAATCAGCTAAATCTTCCAGCCGATTGTTAGACTTTTCATTGACTCGGCCTCCCAGCCGACCACAAATGTTAGCTTTGCCCCCAGCCGATCATAGACGCTGGCTTTGCCCCCAGCCATTGATGAACTGGGACCCATTGATTACTGAATTCATGGTGATCCCCAGTTATAGGCCTCCTGTCATTGAAGCAAACCCTCTTGGATGAGCTGCCATTGTTGTAGGTCCCATTGCATTCTGGACAATTTTCTGCCGTTGGCAGTTTGAT
Source organism: Cenchrus fungigraminus (assembly GCA_036936925.1). Lineage (NCBI taxonomy): Eukaryota > Viridiplantae > Streptophyta > Magnoliopsida > Poales > Poaceae > Cenchrus > Cenchrus fungigraminus. Next base: position 38,628,982 of record CM072778.1, on the reverse strand, counting down.
TCCTTCCTCCCAACAGTACTTGAAGAACAGACATCTCCAATGTCCTTCATTACGCCATGCCCACTCTTCTCTTCCTTTTGCTTTCTCCTGCCGTTGCTGAAACTTATTAATCAGCATCTGAGATGTGACAGGCCGGCGTGGCTTCATATCTTCTTCTTCAAGCAACAACCCTTTTCCTTTAACATCTGCAGCGGTTGCTTGTACTTTGGGATCAACAACTCCTTTATTTTGAGTCGATTCCGACGTCAGCAATCTGGTACGTGATGTGTCTTTGCTAGACACTTCAACTATATTAGTTGGGAAAGGATGCTGATCAATCTTCATCGGCTTTTCAGCTTTGGTAGGGGTTTCAAATTTAAGTTTCCCTTGCTCAATAGCTAATTGAATCTATTGTCTGAAGATCTTGCAATCATTGGTGTCATGAGACGTCGCGTTATGCCACTTGCAATACTTCATCCTCTTAAGCTCTTCTGCAGATGGTATGGTATGGAACTGAGAGAGCTTAATTTGCCCTTGTTGAAGCAACAGATCAAATATTTTATCGACCTTAGTGATATCAAAGCCGAATCTTTCTGGTTCCTTTTTACCAAAGGGACAAGATACAATCCTTTTGCCTTTGACCCACTCTGCAAGTCCTATAATGTTTTCTTCATCTTCTAAATCAGAGCATTCCACATAAGAAACCTTCTTTTGGAAATTCCTTCTTGGCTCATAAGACTTTGCAGTTTCTTGGCTCATCCGACTTACTAGCTAGCTAAGGCTCTCGAAATCATATGATGCATTGAGGACCGGAGCGTCCGAGGACCGGTGGATGGTCGCTCCCTGGTGTGATGAGTGATTGACAACGTGGTGTGGACTGACTCTTGGCCGAGTATTGCAGGTGCAGGTTGCGGCTTGATTTGCGTTGGTGCAGGTGAAGAGCAGGCGCGAAAGGTCTTAGCCTTGTGGGGCCTCCGAGGAGTGGAGAGACAAGTAGGCTCGGCTTGAGGGACCCGGTGGCCAGCGGGGTCAAGTGCGGGCCGTGTGGTGGCAAGAAAAGCAAGACGAAGTCGTGGACAGGAGCTGGTGCAGGGTGGCAGCTCACAACCGGAGTCTGCACGTGGGGTTTGTGACGGTTCACCACAAAACCGTCGGGTTACTTGGTTGAGCCACAAAACCAAGACCGGAGGCTCGGCGGCCGGAGACGGGATCCGGGCGCGCCGAGAAGCTTCGATGCCGGCGGACACGTGGCGGGATCGCAGGGCTTGCGTCGGGAGGACGCGAACTGCGGCAAAGGCGTGGCCATGCGATGAAGAGGAGTGCGACTTGACCATGTTGCCCCTGAGGGGTGTGTATCTCATTTCAAGTTCTAGGGGTAGCTTAGTCATTTGCCCATCCCAGAAGAACTCCATATATATAGCTCTAGGGTTTCTGGGCAAACCATCCATCTGGACTGCTTCTCATTTCCCTGCTCCATAGGCTTAGATTTTCTTCACCGTTTTGTAGAGAATCTGACCTCCGAGTGTATGGAAGCTTTTCATGGTTGCGTCGATTTCCTTCTCGTGGCTCGAGTGATTTTCGTGTCTCTTTCAGGCTATTTTTGTTGGATTTTCGTGCGCGGCTTGTTCCTCCGATTCTGAGGTGTTTGGGTTCGGATTTTCTTGTGGGGATCATGGATAGATGCCTTGTGCATCTTTGTGCTTGATCTTGACCCCTCAAACTCCGGATTTGGCCTTGGATTTGAGGATTTCGGGTGGAACCCTAGCTTTTTGGTAGAGCTCGGTTGCGTCTCGATTCCCGGCGATTTAGTTGGTTTGAGGTCTTAAGTTTTGGGGCATAGCATCCCCTAGGGACGCTTCACATCTCCCCCAAATCTTGTCTCAATCCATTTAGCCGTTTGGGAGATCCATGGATGGATTGGTGGAGTTGACTTCGCGGTTTTGAGCTCGGGCTGCTCTGTTCGTGGCCGGCGGACTGCCCGCCTGGTGGCCGCGGACTGTCCGCGCGTCCCCTATTCGTCGATTGTTCGTCACGTGTTCTTGTTTTCGTGAGCACGAGTCGTTTCGATCCGTGAAGAGGCAAGGTTTTTGTTGGGTGTTGTTTGCGGACCGTCCGCGTGCAGGTCACGGACCGTCCGCTCAGTTTGGACCGTCCGCGGACCACGCACAGACAGTCTAATTTTCTGAGGTGCGGTACTAGAGGTTATGTTCCATAATACGGACCGTCCGCGCCGATCCTTCGGACAGTCCGCCGACCACTCGCGGACTGTCCGCTCAGACCTTGCAGACTGTCCACCAAGGTTCTGCAGATTGGCTAAGTCCTTTGCCTCTTGAGTTGTGCTTCCGCTTTGAGTTGTGTTTGGACTTGCTCCTAGGGTTGGTAGGTCCGTTGTGACTACGTGACCTTGGCAAGTTCGTGTGGGAACTCTTGGTTGTGGATTTGGGACATAGGCCGAGTTCATCCTTCAGGAAGAATTTTTATCAGCTCCCATTCACTCCCCCCCTCTCTGGTCGCCTAATCGGTCCTTCATGCATATTTCTCCCTCAGAGATCGCAAAAGTCCTTGGAATGCTAACTCAGCCAACTATTTGTCCCCTAGATTTAGACTATAGCACTTATTTCTGACTTCTCTGAACCTCTGAACGAATCAAGCGACAGTTTCATCGTTCCTTTGCTTGAGTCTAGTCAAATCAGTGATCTTCATCTCATGAATACCAGAGAAGAAATAATTGTGGAACTGTTGCTCCAAATCGGCCCATTGATAATGGAGTTGGTCGGAAGTGAAGTGAACCACAAGAATGCTGGCCCTAAGAGAGATGAAGAGAACAACCGTATCCTGAGCGCATCAATATTCCCTGCTTCTCCACATTGTATGATGAACCTGGTGATGTGTTCCATTGTGGATGTATCATCTTGTCCAGATAATTTGGTGAAATCTGGTACCTTGAACCTTGGAGGAAAATGTATCTGATCATAACTAGATGGATACGGTGCCTTTACATATAGACTTGCTGCTTAGGTTTTGTCCCAAAGTGTTTCTGCAGCGTCTCTGTAATCTGGTCAGTCAATTCTTCCTTCAGATGAGATTTTATCTCAGCAGATATCTGTTCTATCGGCCGCACATCGGCCGATGGAGTCTCCGAAGGTTGTTCTTCAATGATTCCTGGTTGAGGATTGGGCATCTCTACTGACGATCTTGCTCCAGGAGGGTTATGCAACTTGGCTGACCAGGCATAGGTGGTGACTGCCCAATCGGCTGTCCAGCCGATGGAGTAGGTTGATGTGAGTTCAACTGGCCCGAGCTAGCCAATTGATTTAGAAGCATTTGCATCGTCTGCACAGGATCTAGTTGTCGTGGCTGTGCTGCTGGTTGCCTTGTCATCCCTTGATTGATTGGTTACTGAGGTGATGATCTCACATGAGTAACCGTATGAGCCGGGGTCATGACAGGTTGCAACGACGTTGCTTGCTATAATGGAGTAGTCTGTATGGGTTGATTTAAGATCGACCGAGGAGCCGATTTTTGAGGTGGAATAGGAGCTTTTCTTTCAATTGGTATAACCATATGTGCGTGAGCAGGACTTATCTTAACTCTTTCAAACCCCTTGATCCTCTGATTGAAATAGACGAACTCCACCCCTTCCCTAGTCATGCGCACAGTCCCTGGAGTACCCCCAAACATAGCCTGATAAGATTCTGGGTAATTAACTTCTAGAATTTCTTCAGGTGGGGGCTCAATGAACTTTGTGATATCAGTCTCGAAGTGATTATGAGGTAAATCCCATCCTGTAAGTCTTCCACTTTGGTCCCTCATTGCAGGAAATTGAGGAGAATTCTGGACCGAAAACGTATGACCTTGAACATTGGACTGTGCTGAATAGGTTTTAACTATTGGCACTGTAACAGCAGGTTCCTTAGATGCATCTCCAACATTCTGACTTTGAATCGGCTGGGAATCTGATGATGTGATAGGAGCAGTCGCATTGACTTGTGGAGATGGAGTAACTCCCACTGTTGGATCATAAATCGACTGAGAAGCCGATTGAACCTTTGGGAACATCAGAGGAGATTGCCCAGGTTGAAAGTATGCAGGGCCCACATATCCTTCTTTTGTCCCCTTTCTGAAAGTTTCAGTCAGACAATTCTGAATAGTATTGGTGAAAACTCCTGACTGATTGATCATAGTCTGTTGCATAGCTTCATTCATCATATCTTGGTGTCCTTTAGGGTTAGCTGAAAAGGTGACATGACGTGGTCCTGGTAGAGGATTTTTCTTGATGACCCCACTTTTGGTCTGACCATATGAAGCCAAGCATAGTTCTTCGTATCGTTTCATCTGTGCTTCGAACTCAGCTTTATCTGCATCCTTCAGTTGATCTCTGGTGATTTGTTGAATATTCTCCTCAGTAACTTCACCGGGCTTCAGGATCTTAGACATTGTTGATTTTTACTTCGGGTCCCACTGAGCGTGCCAAAAGTGTGTTGACGCGAAAATAGGACGTCACTCCCGCGCAGCACACGTGACTCCCCGGTCTGTAGCGAGGCGTGATAGCCAATCTGACCTGTTGATTGACAATGGAAAATATTAAGAGATCGGCTAGAGAACCGATGGATCTTCAGTAGTATGTGTATCTGCCGAGGTGCAAATATGTATAAAGGGATCGACCGAATCAGCCGATCGTGACGTCAGCGCTCGAACAAACCTGAGCCGGCTATGATAGTGGAAGCCGACAAGATCTAGATCGAGCTGGATAAGTTGGTGATAAAAGCTAAAACTACAAGAATTGGTACAAAAACTTTCAGATCTAGCTAATATCGATAAATTGTGAATAAAGAACTAGACGAAACCTCAGCGATGCGCCTGGAGGTTAAAGGCTAGGATTATTCGGTAAAACGGTACTCACAAGCTTGCCGGAGGTTGATCGATGCAGCCTGACGAACTTGAAGAACGACGTTGAGAAAGGAAAAAAACGCAATGCCGAAGTCGCCGAAAAGTAGATGTTGTAAATTGTAAAGGGTTTGCCTGGAGGCGGTTTGTTTGATATTGGTGTGTACAAATTTTCCGACCACGTAGGGTCGCTATTTATGTCCTGAGGACAACCCGACTCCTAGCCGATTACGACATTGTTTACTTGCATCTAAAGAAAATAAAGACTACCAAAAATAAAATGACTCACGTGGGAGTTGAACTCTCCTAAAAACCGACTCTCACCTCCACCGTGTCTTGCCTTTGACGTATTTCTCGATTGCCGTCGTTTCCTTCTTCATCGGCCGATCCCTCGGTTTGACCATCGGCCGATCGGGTCGACCCGCTTGTCCGTTGATGGACCGGATTGGATTGTCTTGACCATTGGTGGGCTTGGTTGACCATCTTACTCGCTCCAATCGGCCGATTGCACTGTTTTCCCACCGGCATGTCTTGCTAATTCTTCTTATCTTCCTTTTGACTCGTTTTTCCAAAAAACGGCGTCAACAAGAGTGAGTACTAGTGAGTAAATATAATTTAGTCATTAGAAAAATAATATAATGCATTTGGAATTAACACGAACAAACATATTAAAATCAACTAAAATTTGTTATTGTACATCACTGGTAATATTAGACTAATATAATTATTTATTAGATATTTTTAAATAGTTTAGATGATGTACATCATTTTTAGGTAACAATATTAAATGAACATAATTTTGTAATTATTAATTAGTCATGAAAATAAAATTTAGATGACTTTTCACTACTTTATTCTACACAGATAATGATAGTGTCAAATAGTGTCGGATAGTCCACATTTTAGTCGAATACGAATATGGAACTAGATAGAGAAAATATGGAAAATCGAATACGATACATCCATTTAATATGCTAATTAAAAATGAATTGAAGGACCGAACTGGCGACCAGAGAGGGGGGGGGGGAGAGTGAATGGGAGCCGATAAAAATTCTTCTCGAAGGAGATGACTACTCCAACAAGAGGAACACGACAACCAAATCACGTCTCCGACTCAACTACCCAAGTTGGCCAAGACCACGTAACCACTGGAGTGCTACTAGTCCTAGGAACCAACAACCACCGAAACCTACTCGAGAACGCAGCAGAACAAACAACTCGAGCAGCTACTGACCACACCGGTGAGACCGGTCACCTGCACCGGTCAGACCGGTCCTGCCCAGGTCTTCCGGACTGAGCTGCCGGAACACCCGAACTCCACCAGAGACACACCGGGTCACCCTGGACCCTGAGCCGGATCACCCGAGCAAAACTTGAAGTTTTCTACAGAAAGCTCCTACACCGGTCAGGCCGGTGTAGCTCGCCGGTCAAACCGGTCTAAGCCAGGAAACCCCAAATTCACGAAACCGACCTCCCGAGCTCCAAATCAGACCAAACTCGAAACAGCAGCAAGCCTAGACACTGGGGAACTCACCAAGATGTTCACCCGAGCAAAAACCCAACTGGGGTCTGCACCGGTCAGACCGGTGAGAGGCACCAGTTAGACCGGTCACGCCCTGGGCTCTCGGGATGAACAGCAACCCGCGGGTCAACTCCTCCAAATCCAAATCCCGATCTCCCGATTCGCTCCACGGATTCGCACAAGACTTTGGGGATAGTAGGAGTACCTCATGGGCATTCCATAGCCACGATTTGGTCCACCAAAACTTGCTAAATCAAGAGGAATCGAAGAAATCCCACCAAGAACGCCTCTAACCCTAGAGAGGAGAAAACCCCAAAATCGAGCCCCTTTACTCACGGATTTGGGAGGGGAATCCAAGGGAAAAGAACCATGAAGGGTTCATGCATACATCCCCACCAAATCTCAAAGAGAAAGGTCTCAAAACCGCCACAAGAGAATCGCCAAGAAAGGGCTCCGAAAATCACCAAAAGGGGAAAACGAGAGAGACACAATCAAGCCTTGAGGAACCATGCCGAATCATCTATACATACCATGAAGCTTCATACAAGGTCTAGCTTGCCTCCCGATCATCCATCCCTCTCTCAAGATCTCACCATGAAGCTCTCAAGCTAGTCCTAGAAATTCCAAAGGAAAAAGAAAGAGGAAAATAGCAAAACAAAATGAGCTAGGGTTCCAAGAGATGGCTGCCATCCTCTCACCACTTGGGTTATATGGAGGCAACCGAAAGACGAAACTACCCCTAAGGCCTAACACTAGGATACACGCCCCCGAAGGGCACTTTGGGAATCTTCGTCGTCGCACCATCGGACGGATGCCCGGCGACCGCACCTCGCATAGCCTCGACGCAAGCCATGCGATCCCGACGCGTGTCCTCCGCCTCGAAGTCTTCGGACTGCGTCGTCGCACACCGGTCAGACCGGTACCCACCGGTCAGACCGGTCAGACCCACCGGTCAGACCGGCCTGATGCTGCTACCTTCGGTCTTCGGCCTTGGCTTTGTGGATCAACCAAGGAACCTAGTGGTTTTCTGGTGAACCACTGGAAACCCCACGAACTCGGTGTAGCCTCCGCCAATCATCACTCATGACTCGGCTCCCACGAAGTCCCGGCTCGACCTTGGTTTTGAGGCTCTACCAAGAAACCATTCATGACTTCGTCTTGCTGTTCTTGCCACCATGCGGCCCGCACTTGACTCTGCTGGCCACCAGGTCCCTCGAACCAAGCCTACTTGTCTTCTCCACACATGGAGGCCTCACCGGCCACGACCTTTCGCGCTTGTTCTTCACCTGCACCAACACCAGTCAAGCCGCAACCTGCACCTGCAATACTTAGCCAAGAGTCAGTCCACACCACGTTGTCAATCACTCATCACACCAGGAAGCGACCATTCACCGGTCCTCGAACCACATAGGTCCTCAAAAATGAATATGAATACGGATATCAATATTGGTGTTTTTATCGAATACAAATTCAGATAATTCGGATATCCAAACATCTAAATGCATACTTAGAAGTGACCTTGAACAAGATACAGCCGATCGTTTCTCTGTATTTTTCAATTACCATTTTAATTGTTTTGTATTTGAAGCCTTACCTCTTACGAGGGAATGAGAGTACCTTAACATTGCCAAAAACGATCCCAGTCAACGTGCTAGAAGGGGGAATGATCTATATAACGTTATCCACTTCTCGATCTAACTTTTCAAATTGTGGTTAAATATTTTGAGAAGAGGGATATGGTAGATCAAATCTTTGCTACTTGGCAGAGAGCTATAGGAAATACTCCCTCCGCCCCAAATTGTATATCATTTGGAATTTCTAGTTTCACAGATTTTATTATCTATATAGACGTAGTGTATATCTAGATCAATAGCCAAAGCTGTAAAAACCTAGAAATTCTAAAAAGACCTGCAATTTGGGTTAGGGGAAGTAGTAGATTAATAGAAAAGCCACTTAATTTCTTGCTGACGCCAAATCAATTTTTGGTCCTAGCGAAAATAAGCAAACTGTTGATCTTGTTGACCAAAATCTAATTAAGCTATCAAAAGCCAAATATGTTGAAAGCAAATATATAGCGCTTAGTAAATAATGCATTCTTATGCACCTTTCACACAAAAAGTTTTTATAAATGTGAATATTTCACATGTTAACAACCTATAAAAATGTGGGATGCCACATTATTTAATCTTGATGTAGACAAGCAAAACACCGGACAGAAATCAATCGTGTGATGTTCTATCACTACCATGTGAGAGGGAGTATAAATATATTACCACATAAATATATTATCACTCTCGAATTGAAATGTTGTAGATATCCAACTGACATATTAGAACCAAAACAAATTGTTTTACTACAAAGGTAGCATAAGATGAACTGGAGTTATCTGAAATGACCAATCTACAGTTACAACAAAATAAGAACAAGTAAAATAAACCCAAATAAGAACTTTGCTGCAGGCCCTAAGCTCTCTCTGCTTCTTATCTCAGACATGAACCCAAACAGAAAGTTATGAGCCTAGCTTGTCAAGAACCTCATCGCCGAATCTTTGCGCGTATATATTCAACATCCATTTCAATGGTGCAGGGCACTTTATTGAGCCAAGCATATTGTCCATCTCCACCTGCTACTTCGCTACCTACAGGTACAACAACCATCATTAACTAAACAAACTATTTTAAAATTTTCAATGACTGTAAATGGACCAAAATAAATCACAACCACATGTTGCTATGGAAGCATGGTGTGACGCACCGAAGTAGGAGCAATCCCTTCCTTCTTCTAGGCAGTAGGGAGGACCCATAACGTCGAGTACCGCGCAAGGCGACACCGCGTCGAAACAGTGCAGGTTTCCCCCATCCTCTGGGTACAACACCACAGTCTTGGATGTAGCACCAAAGACAGCATCAGTGTTCAGCTTGGCCAGACGAGCACCTGTAGTTCAGTGTGGAGCATGTTATAGTATATGAGTAGCTATATATGGTCAGCAAGGTTTTGTGGAGATAGTTATATACTAACCATTTGGCATTCTGGTGACCTCATTGCTAGCAGTAGGAGCCCTGACCCAATCATATGACCTTATGTGCAAGGAACCAAACAGGATCTTGCTAAACACGGTCATCCCAGGGTGGTCATGGAGTGGGATCATGGCAGACTGCGGGAAGCAGAAGACACCGATCTGTGGAATATTTATCATGTGAATCTGTTCAAATTCAACGGAGTAAAGGTCGCCAAATTTCGAAAGATCGAATCATGAGAGAAAGCAAATAACTTACTGAGAGCGTGAGAGAATTAGCGATGTGCAGATATGTGACTTTGGGATGGCCTTGGGAATTTGCAGTAAAGTACTTCATGGTTGCATGGAGGCCAATATCCTGTAGCGTCATGTTATCTGCATGCACAAGTATAAACTTGTAGGTTGTGGAAATGGATGGACTACATGATATCAAATCAAATATTGTGCAAGTATGCAACTTCAAAAATCTACAATAAGATTGTGATTATAGTAAACTCCGTGAGTTGTGAAACGAGTGATATATCATGAAAAAAATCGAAAATGGTAGACATTTTTTGGTCTTAATACAATGGACACAATGGATGTGAGTGTGTTCCATGCACAAGTGTTGTTCACACATAAAGTTATACGGATTGATGAATACACCCAATGGCAACATGCCATAAGAAAAGAAACTATAGGTGCAGAAACCATCTGTCTATGTTTAGGAGAAACCAACATAAATAAATGATTTGTACTCTTTCAATGCATAGCTTCCTTCTAGACCTTGACCACACACGAGAAATGCCTAGCTAGGACTAATAACATCATTTTTTTTGGAAAGACAAAAATCAATTAAGATGTGTGACATACCGAGGAACCCATTAAGACGTGCCACGTCACATGGTAATGGCACAAAGCCTGGGGTGGCCGCCGCAAAGACATCCCTAGATATGTCATATATCTTTTGGATTGTTCTTGTTGTTGCCTTTGTTGGTGTTGGTATCATGCTAGAGGACACAAATGAGTTCTTTTGACGGCGCGATCTCCTGTTTGACGATGACGTAGACTTGCCTACCACCTTACTCCCTTGTAGCGGCATCTCTCTAGAAGCTCGAATTTCAACCTAAATAAGAAAATAAAATATGTATTAATAATGGAATGTTTTGACTAAAAAATAAAGGAATGCAAATACATGCAAGATTGTATTGGAACACACAAAACTACTTAGCGAGGAGGGTGACACATTTGGTTCTACGGGATACTAGGCTGATCACCTTGTTTTGCTGAATAACATTAACTTTGGCAAGGGATTAAAATATGCACATAGATCACAAAATAGAGTGGAGTAAGGAAACTACCTCAAAGGAAGGTAGAACTTTAGCAGCCGTCGAATCTGGAATGGATGTCTCAGACTGATTGCTACAGTAACTACGGAACAGCAAAGGAAGACATACAAAAGTCAGTGAACAGTAAAGTAAGACATATACAAGGCAGTAAACAGTACGTACGCGTATTGCAGCGGCAGGCCTACAGTGGAACTGTAGCACCTGCAGTTCACTGTGCGTCTTTGAGGTAAAGAGGACTACTGCAGAGGAACCGGTTCCATTGAATGGGGTGGATGCAAATAAAAGAAACCGGGCAGAGGTATATATACAGAGCTATGTGCCCTTCTGGGCGGCAAGTCAAACTATATTTTTTAGCGCACCACTCTACCTATATCGTAATGATATGTTATCTTTGAAGTCGAAAAGGTACAACTCACTCGGGCTTGTCTTTCTTTTCTTTATTCCATTAATGTGTCCATTTACTGGCACGACATCCGGACCCTTATCTTTTTCCTTGTAGCAGGAGATCACTACGGGGAAACGGCAAGAATCCCCGTGAGCCAAGTCGCGGCGCTACGCGGCCAGTACAGAGCTATGTGCCCTTTTGGGCGGCAATTCAAACCGTATCTTTTAGCGCGCAGCTCTATCTTTATCGTAATGATATGTTATCTTTGAGGTTGAAAAGTTACATGCTTGTTTTTATTTAATTTATTCCATTAATGTCTCCATTCACCAGCAGCCGGTACAGAGCTATGTGCCCTTCTAGCGGTAATTCAAACCGTATCTTTTAGCGCACCGCACTATCTATATCGTAATGATATGTTATCTTTGAAGTCGACAAGGTACATGCTTGTTTTTATTTTCTTTATTTCATTGATGTGTCCATTCACGGGCACGACATCCGGACCCTCTTATCTATATCGTAATGATATGTTAATTTGAAGTCGAAAAGGTACAAACTTGTTTTTATTTTCCTTATTCCATTAATGTGTTCATTCACTGGCACGACATCCAGACCCTTATCTTTTTTCTCTTAGAACCAAGAGTCGCGGCACTACATGGCTGGCAGGGTTCGAATCCGCGACCTTCTCCCTCACACGTAGCCTCCTTTACCACTACACTGCTCAGTTATATGCATCCATATCCCGTTTTTATTCTCCTGATATTATACTATACCGAGTGTAAATTGCTTCTTTGAGCCTCTAAACGTATTCAAATTAAAAAGTTGTAAACTATAAAGTTTCATAACTTTCTGAGATCTATAACTTTCATTTATGGAGTTTCTCCATTTGAGTTCGTTTACCAAATTTGAATTTCAAATGTGAGAGATTCAAAAATAGTTTTTCGTTGACAATAAGATTTCAAATAAAAAGTTATAAACTACAAAGTTTCATAATTTCTCAAGATCTATAACTTTTATTTTGAATGTTTCTCCATTTGAGGTCATTTGAAAAATTCAAATTTTCAAATTTTAAAAATTCAGACGTACTTTTCGTTGACAAAAGTAATTCAAATTAAAAAGGGCTCAACTACAAAGTTGTATAACTTCTGAAGATCTACAACTTTTATTTTGATCTTTTGTTGATTTGAAATAGTGGTAGTAACATTCTTCACAAATCTTATATATCTCTCATATAGTTTCATGAAACTATATAAGAGATATAAATTTTGTGAACAAAAATGCTAAGACTTTGTCAAATGAATAAATGACCCAAATAAAAGTTGTACGTTTTGAGAAGTTATGAAACTTTCTAGTTGAAAGTTTTTTAATTTGAATTGATATACTGTTTCAAAATGTGATTTGAATTTCTCTTTGCTGAGTGTTTTTGCAAATACTCATGACAAACTTCGATTTTCCCGTCGGCCAAAAAAGGCTCCTTTGCTGAGAGCCGCTCTCGGCATACACCCCTTTGCTGTGAGCCCGACTTTTTGCCACGAGTTTTCTCATGGCCGTCGGCAAAATGGGATTTTGCTGTGAGTTCGACAAAAAGCTCACGGCAAAAAGCTTGGCTCACTGCAAACTCCAATTTTCCTGTGGCGGATGTACGCATTGCCAAAATGATTAATAAGACACAACACCACCCAGGCACAATAATCAAGCATGGGGTGATTAGACACAGGGTGACTATAATTATGGAAGAAATTTTACAAACTCACTGTGACCGCGGGTCATGACGGGACAGAGCATGCAGGCTTAGAGAGAGGGTAGTTGCATGCACAACAAGAGAGTAATGATTGCTTACGGGTTGTGTGACGCAAAGGTTTTCGAAATTTAAAAAATTATAACTTTCATACGAATCATCAAATTTAAATTTCTATCGCACCATTAAATTTCTGACAATGAAAGCTTCATAACAATGTCACACTTGACTATATTTTGATGAACCTTTTTATTCATATTTTTAATTAAGATTGCATATTCTATGTGATATAATTATGGAAGAAATTTTACAAACTCACATGACAAAATATTTATACATATAGAACAAATTATATGAATTAACAGAAAAATATATAGGACAAAACAGCGATATGTACGAAACAAATTAGTTACTAAACATTATTTTTTTCATTTTCTCTCCTTTGATTTTGTTTCGTAGTTATTTCGTCTCTTTGTTTTATTTTTCTTTCTTATATTTTATATATTTATTTTAAATCATTCTCCTTTCCCTTTTTATTTTATCTTTTAATTTCTTATCTCTTCTTATTTTTCTTAGTGTATACTATCTTCTTCATGATTTTCAAAATATTTATTTTTTCAATTGAATTATTCACATATTTCTTCAACTGTTTTTATTTTGTAATTATTTTATTTTATTTTCTTGGGTGTACCTTTTTCATATATTTATATAACTTGTTCCATTAGTATAACATTTAAGTTCGAATAATTTGTTTTAGGTGTAGCTACTTTAAAAAAATTCTTCTAACGTGATGTTCATACTCTACTATTTATCTTAGATAATCAAATTTGTTCGAACTTTGTATATGTTTCTTCGTCATCAGTACATATTTGTTCCCTCTTTGTGAATATTTGTTCCTCTTTGCGATGATTTTGTTCCCTCTCAATGAATATTTATTCTCCTTCTATAATTATTTATTCCTCCTCACAAAATATTTGTTTCCCCTCTATGAAGATTTGTTCCCTTCTCCTTCAGTGAATATTTGTTCCCTCTTAGTGAATATTTATTCCCTATCAGTAAATATTTGTTCTGTCTATGTAAATTTTTGTTCAACTTATGTAAATATTCATTTATCTGCAAATAATAATAATATTTTTAGTTAAACATGTTTTTAATTTTTATCTAAACATAATTAAGTGTGATTTTGATTCTAAAATATTGTCAAAAGAAACAAAGTCATGCAATCAGAATCCAATTTAGATGCTTCTTTTATTATTTTATAATTTAAAACTGCATGCATGCAAGTATTCGAATTTGTTCGGTCATTTAGTATATTTTGTTCGTTCTGTATGATTATTTTGTGCTTTTAGTTTGTAGAATTTATTTTTAAAAATAAAATATTTTTTGTCAAAATATAGTCAAGTGTGTTGTGAAACTTTTATTGTTAGAAACTCAATGGTGCAATCAAAATTTAATTTTGAGATTCGATTAGATTTATAGGTTTTTTACTTTCCAAATGGATTTTGCATGTGGATGACGTTAGCGGATTTGACTTTACTTTCATGCATGCACGAGCACATCCATATTATCCGGTCTATTTGCTCTTCCCGTGATTACTGTTATTATTTCTTAACGTCATCACTAATGGCGCCTTGTTAGCATGAACGCAAGACTCACCTGGGTACACCTATGTGTTATGAAAGAATCCGCAAGCACACGGATATACGCTGTAGCACTTCACCTAAGCAGTATTCCAAAGGGTATCAAATCCAAGGTCGGGAGAGACCTAGCTCTAGGCCTAGCTGTGGTCTAAGGACATCACTCTATAGGATAAGATTTGGGTAGAGAGGATCCAGCAGGTAGAAACAGAGTTTTAGAACGACTTCTCTGGTAAGATCACTCACTTCGGGCACCGATCCCGCCTGGCTCTAATAGTTGGTTCTGGTATGTGTGAAGGACCGATTAGGCGACCAGAGAGGGGGGAGTGAATGGGAGCCGATAAAAATTCTTCCCGAAGGATGAACTCGGCCTATGCCCCAAATTCACAACCAAGGATTCCCACACGAGCTTGCCAAGGTCGCGTAGTCACAACAGACATACCAATCCTAGGAACAAGTCTCAAACAAACCCCAAGCGAAAGCGCAACTCAAGAAGCAAAGGACTTAGGCAATCTGCGAAGCCCCGGGCGGACTGTCCGCGAGGAGGGCGCAGACTGTCCACGGGTAGGGGGCAGACCGTCCGAAATTGCTACCCGAACCTCCAGTAGTGCACCGAGAAAAACGGACCGTCCGTGATGGACCCGCGGACCGTCCACCTCGTCACGGACCGTCCGGCACTCTAGTACGGACCGTCCGCAAACTTCATGCACCAAAAATCCACTGACAAAATGGATCGAAAGAAAGACGCTCAAGAACTCGCACGAACACGAAGAACAACCGGGCTACCTGGTGGACGGTCCGCGGTGACCTTGCGGACGGTCCACCAGGTGCGAATCAGCACAACCGAGAAACCCGAGAAACAACCTCAAACTTCCGATCGATGGATCTCCCAAACCACTTGGAGTCTTGAGACGAAATTTTGGGGGAGATGATGAGCACCCTAAAGGGAAGATATGCCCCAAAAATTTCGGCCTCTAACTCCCTACAACTCCCGGAATCGCAAATCTCGTGCCTCTACCTCAAGAACACGAAGAACTCAAAAACCACCAAAATCGAAGGCCTTCCTACGGGATTTGAGGGGCAAGATCACCAAGAAAAGAGGCACACCAACCTCATGTGTGATTCCCAAAACAAATCCCGCAAAGAAACACCTCCAAAAGCTTCTCACGAAAATCCAAAGAAAGAGCTACGAAAATCACCAAAAAGGGAAAACAGGAGAGACAACAAATAGACTTGAGGAATCACGCCGAATCTTCTATACATGCCAAGAAAGATTCACACAAGGTCTAGCTTGCCTCCCGATCATCCATCCCTCTCTAAAGATCTCACCATGAAGCTCTCAAGCTAGTCCTATGGAAAATCCTAAGGAAAATAGGAATAGAAAATGAGAAAGCAAATGAGCTAGGGTTCCAAGAGATGGCTGCCATCCTCTCTCCTCTAAGTTTATATGGAGGCAACCAAAAGACGAAACTACCCCTATTACATAATACTAGGATACACGCCCCCGAAGGGCACTTTGGGAATTCTCGTCGTAGCACCATCGGACGGATGCCCGGCAACCGCACCTTGCTTAGCCTCGACGCAAGCCTTGCGATCCCGACGCGTGTCCTCCGCTTCGAAGTCTCTCGGCGCGCCCGGATCCCGTCTCTGCCCGCCGAGCCTCCGGTCTTGGCTTTGTGTCTCAACCAAGGAACCCCGACGGTTTTGTGGTGAACCGCCGCAAACCCCGCGGACTCGGTGCAGCCTCCACGCCAATCCCACTCATGACTTGGCCGCCACGTCGTCCCGGCTCGACCTTGGTTTTGAGGCTCAACCAAGAAACCGTACCAGACTTTGTCTTGCTTTTCTTGCCACCATGCGGCCCGCACTTGATCCCGTTCGGCCACCGGGTCCATCGAGCCGAGCCTACTTGTCTCTCCACTCCTCGGAGGCCACACAGGCTAAGACCTTTCGCGCCTGCTCTTCGCCTGCACCAACCCAAATCAAGCCGCAACCTACAACTGCAATACTCAGCCAAGAGTCAGTCCACACCACGTTGTCAATCACTCATCACACCAAGGAGCGACCATCCACCGGTCCTCGGACGCTCCGGTCCTCAATGTGGCTCTACGCCGTATCTGAATGCGGAGGAGTACAAAGGGTCCAACGGCTGTCACTACCGCGACCTACCTCTATCTAAACGTGGGATACGGGGCAAACGAAGGATAACCCATAGTTTGGACACCACGTCCATTCCACCGACTCCTACTATAGCAAACTACGTCTAGTACTCCTGTAGCCCAGCTATAGCACTCCATATAAATACAAAGCGACGAACCCGTGAGGGAGAAGACAGAACTAGCTCAAATAAACTCTACCACTGGCAAGGATCATAGATGCAACTTTGATCTAATTAAGAAATGTAGTACTCTCACTATGCTCTAATAGACAAGCAACAACATGAACTGAATGCAAACTTATGAACCTGATCAACTAGATCATAAGGGCTGCGTTGGAAGAACACAAGCCTCTAAATGATGAACAAGCAAAGAACATAAGAACACAAACAACAATGCAAGAATATCACTTTAGTCTAAATGGAGAATATGGAAATACTCACTTTATTCTAGATGAAGAACATCAACATCCATAGAGGTTCGTTCTTGAGGAAACTTGCCAAAGATCATGGCAAGGCCCCAAGAATCCCCCTCACTCTCCTCCTAAATCTCTAAAAGCACTAGCAAGCCAGCACTAATCCTATGTTATAAAGCTCTCCTCTCCTAAAGAGAGAAGCCAAAGGCTAAAATGAAGAATGAGGAGAAGAAGTGTGTGTCGCTAAAATGAGATGTGCATCTTCTATTTACAGGCCAAGTGGTTCACTGAAGATCACCGAAAGCACCCCGGGAACCGAGCCTTGGACCAATGAGAGATCACCACGTGTAAGGCCAGGATGAACCGACTCTAAGGCGGTTCGGCCAAACCCACACACTATAAGAAAATCGTTGACTAGTGACGCAACCACATTTAAGCGTCATTGATTTATGACGTTCCTGGCTGATCTCGTCATAATATTTCACTTCCGAGCAAATTTAGTGACAAAATTTTTTTTCGTCATTACGGTTGGTACTGTAGCCGGGCATTCCCTGTTCCATGCTGTTTTGTGACGCCATAAGCTCTGAAAAAATGTCATAAACCAACATCGGTCCCACATGTAAGCATTATTTTAAAAACCGAGTGTTCCAAGTCGTCATATAATTCAGTAGGGTCCCACATGTAACCAATCTTTCGAAATTAGAGTGTTCCAAGTCGTCATAAAATTTTCCATGGTCCCACATGTAAGCATTTTCGCCAGGTCAGCGGAGGCCAGGTCACGAAATGTTGCAAAAACAACTTGCCATTGCAAGGGTTCGAACTAGAGACCTATAGGAACAAGACTGCGTTGCTTACCACTGCACCACTTCTTGGTTGTGTTATGCTAACAGGAAACACTTTCCTTATGGTTGTCTCAGGTGAATCTTTAATATAAATCAGTAATTCGCAGGCGAAACGCTTCACTGCCTTCGCAAAGACTCTCGAATTTTACTACGCGCAGATCTGCAACGGCTCGTGGTACGAATGACGGATTCTAGAGGTGATGAGAGGGTGGTTTATGCGGCACCTCCCGGCTACGAGTTCATGAAACAGGACCACAAGGTCAGTCCTCTGGTTTGAGCCACTATATTTCCCCCTATCGACCTAGGGATGGGGATTTCTAGATTTGGGGATCTAGAGGATTGATGACCATATACAATAGATTCAGATTTCAGCGTACACTCAAATTTGAATTGCAATTGGTGTTAGAAGTTGATCAGCTATAGATAATCGGTGTTAGATTCAATTAGTTTTCGATTTGCATCATTTTATGAATTGATAGGTTCTTGTATTTTACTAGCGTCTGGTGGTGGCTCGGTCCACTGATTTTGTTACATCGGAGCCTCCTGATGCTGAGCTTATCGTTGTGGATCCTTATAACAAGTGCCAGCATGGGTATGCTCTCCTTGTCATGGAAAGCTTCACCGCCCTTGGGTGCCGGTATGGAACCTGTGGTTAGGTAAACAATAACTTGTTTAAATTTCAATAGACTTATAGTACTTGTACTCTTGATATTAGTGTTTGTGAGACATGGGTACCCCTGGGTCCCCACCGACCAGGCTCACGGCCGTCCCCGACAAGTGGGTCTGGCCCACCAGAAGACCCGCCGACCTGTCAGTGGGCCTGTCCGACCTAACACGTGGGCCCGAAGACGAGAAGACAGCTTGGCAAGCAAGACAAGGAAGTTCAGACGGATTAAGACAGCTCGGATAAGCTTTCCATGTTGTAACTGACTAGAGATAGGTTTCCCTGTTGTAACCGACTTGGACTCCGGTCCATCGACCTTGTCCGTCGCCCAATATAAGGCGGGCAAGGGCGCCCTCCTAGGGACAGACCTCCACCTCCACGTTCGCCACGATCAGATCAATACAATCAAGAACTGGACGTAGGGTTTTACTCTCCGGAGGCCCGAACCAGTATAAAATTGCCTTGTCCCTTGTGTCTCGCCGTGATTTCCGTGTGCTATGTTAGCATAACCATCACGTTCTTAGCTCCCGATCTCCCTGCCGAACAAATAAACCATCGGGATTAACCCCCTGTGGACTGTTCAGATCTAAACCTCTGACAGTTGGCGCGCTAGGTAGGGGTAGATCGCGAGCTCTTCGTGCAGCGCGATGGCAGTTCGCTCCGGCGATCATCTTCGGCGACGACATGAAGGATATCTCCGCAGTGACCTGCTCGCCGCCACCCTCCGATCTAATCGCGAGGACGATGTCTTCGTTCCACGGACGGCGCGCCATAAATTTTCTCGCGTCCACCCACCCACCCGACAATCTACGGTGGCGTTCTCAATGTCTGGCCGCATCTGTGTGCGCCCAGTAAGAATACATCTGCAGCGAGAATGAAGGTCGCCGGCAGGCCTTGCGTTTGCGCATGTCGAGTCCGTGTCCACCACATGCACACGATCCCGCGAGTTCAGCTACATGGACGTAAACAGGGGAGTAATCATTGCGTTCTTTCCTTTTTCCTTTTAAATAATTCTATTCCGATTGGCTATTCCAAAGGTAACAGCAAACTAATATGGTCTTCCGTATTTTGTTTCCTAAATATAATTACGAGGATCCGACAAGAAGTTGCAAGTAGACGGAGCGCCGCTACCGCGCGTTGTCCGTCACCACGGCAGCACCCCGGCGTACGCATCGTGGAGGACCAGCTCCGCCACCTGCTGACGTCCTCGACATCAACCCCACGACAGCTACAACAACTCCAGGTTGCGTCGCCGACCACAAACGGTCCTTCACCGACCTTCTTGGCATCTCGAGGTCAGCACGGCTTCAGCTCACGTCCCCGACGCATCGCCGACCTCTGTGCTGCCTCGACAGCTCGGCGACATCAACGATCTTCCACTTCGGCAAAGCTAAGTGTTATTTTCAATTTAATATTTTTACAGCTTTATGTTTCGTCGATCGTCTCGGATTCTCTGTGTTTCCGTGACCTTCGCCAACCTGCTCTACATATTTTCCTGCTCTTCCGATCCCTCCCCCTCGACATGCTCGGGGGCTTGGCAATGCCAACACGAAGGTCGCCAGACCTGAGGGTTCAAATTTCTTATCTTGTGCTATGTTCCCCTCCCCCTCGACATGCTCGGGGGCTTGGCCATGCCAATCTAAGGGTCGCCAGACCTGTGGGGTCCTGCTTCTCCTATGTGTGTTCTTCCTTTAACTGCTTGACTCTCGTTATGAGCATTCAATGTTGTGTGGTTGTAAAACCTGGGTCCTAGGCCCCTCCCCGTGCGTCGGCTACATTTAAGGCTCCCTGCTGATCATTGTAGAGGGGTGAAACACTTTGCAGCTTCAGAGCTTTCGAGTCCGCATAATGCGTGTTTGGCACGATAAGTGGAATGCCCTTTTCAAAACGAAACATAGCACAAGAATGTTCAGCTCCGGCTAACATTATTCAACATCTACTTGTTTAGCTCAGGCTAAGTTTTTATCATATTTATATTCGACAGATTGATACACCGACCTGGTGTTTATTTTATTTTACATGACCAGCTTTTTGCTCCGTCGTCGCCGGCTTTAGGTCGTTAGACCTCCTTGCAGCTTCGGCGTCGTGCTCGTCAGGTCGCTAGACCTTCCTCTGGCTTCGTCGTCGCCTTCGTCAGGTCATCAGACCTTCCTCCGGCTTTGTCGTCACCCTCGTTAGGTCGCTAGACCTCTATGCAGCTCTTGCGTCATCTTCGGTGGATTTCTCGGTGTCTCCGGTGTCGCCAGCGTTAGGTCGCTAGACCTCCCTCCGGCTCCGTCGTCATCATCGTCAGGTCGCTAGACCTCCCTTCAGCTCCATCGTCGTCAGCGTTAGGTCGCTAGACCTCCCTCTAGCTCCATCGTCATCATCGTCAGGTCGCTAGACCTCCCTTTAGCTCCATCGTCGTCGGTGTCAGGTCGCTAGCGGTTCCGTCGTCGCCTTCGTCAGGCCATCAGACCTTCCTCCGGCTTTGTCGCCGGCTTCAGGTTACTAGACCTCTTTGCGGCTTCGTCGTCACCTTCGCCAGTTCGGAAGACCTCCTCAGCGACTTCGTTCTTCTAGCTCCAAGCTCCTACAATTTTGCATCCTACGTTCTGGTGGACGGCTGCATGCCCACAGCATGGCTGGAATTCTACTCTGCGGCTTCATAGCTCAGCAATGCTCGGTGCTTGCCCCCAAGCCCATAGTGCTATTTATAGCGAGAGCCAAGACTCGGTTATGGCCGGATGAGCTCCGACACTGGACGAAGTTGTCGTTTTCTGGGTGGCAAGAGAATCTCCGACCACTGTTGACCCATGACCCAGCAGTCTACGGAGAAGATAAGCCTGACTCTGCGTCAGAGGGCCCGGCGCCTTACTACATCTACGGACGACGACAACGATTAAACGCACCCTTTATGGCTCTGCGTCTTCACTGCACCCGCTAGGCTCTGCGTCCTGGTGCACCCGCTATGGCTCTGCATGTAAACGGACCTATTCCAATTAGCCTATATTTCTGTTCCCTGAGCAGAATGGTCGTAGGTTCGATTGAAGACCTTCCGAGACAGGCGTGCCTCGCTGCTCTGCTAGATCCGACTGGGCGCCTGGAGTCCAAAAGCTTCACGTCTACGATTTCGTCGGGCCCCCGTGGTCGGTGTGCCTATTGCTGAGGTCGTCAATACCTCGGTACTGTGGTCCGCTGGATGGCCGGCAGCTATGTTGGTCGTCTGGACACCAAAACGACCTCCTTGAGGTCGGCGTGCCTTATTACCTAGGTCTCGCAATACCTCGGTACGTCTACGGCTCTGCCAACCTAGTTGGGCGCCCTGAATGCGTGACCTTCCTGAGGTCGGTGTGCTCTCATAGCTCTGCCAGCCTGCTCTGGACACCCACGATTTTTACGTCGGGAATGAAGGCCTCCCTGTGGGGTGCGCGCCTAATGGCCCTGCCAAGTATCTCCGGGTGCTTGGACGCTTCTTGATTTGAGACCTTCTTGAGGTCGGCATGCCTCGGGTGGCTCTACCAGACTCTTTGTAGCTATGCAAGATATCTGGGTGTCTCTACACTCCATTCGTTCAAGATCCATATATTATCATAGCTTCATCGTCGATGGTTCTAGACATCATAACTTCAGCTTCGACCATTATTGGCAACCTCTTCATACGACGCGTGTTTCAAGATCCTGCTGGGTATCCTCGGATACTGGACATTGTTGATTTGAGGCCTCTTTGAGGTCGGCACGCCTGCAAGGCCTCCTGGAGGTCGGCCCTGCCAGACTCCTTGCAGCTATGCTAGGAGATCTGGGTGTCTCTACACTTCGTTACGACCAAGATCATGACTCAGTTTTTCTTCTCTTTTTTGAGCATCAAACCAGCCATGCTGCCTGCTTCAATGCTCGGGGACTACTCTACGAGAGCGTCTTCGACGCCCTCTTGTTTTCTTCGTCGTACCGACCTGTTGGGAAACCTGTTTCTCATCACGTTGTTACTCGACCTACTTTTTCTTCCTTCTTTTTTGGATCATCATACCGGCCATCCTGCCCGCCACGATGCTCGGATACTACTCTATGAGTGCATCCTTGATGCCCTCTGAATTTTTTCTTCGTCGTTTCGATCTATTGGAAGTCAGCTTCCTATAGGTCGTCACTCGACCTCTTTACATTCGGCAATGCTAAAACAGGTCGGCTGCTAAGCTGATTTGTTCCTTTTTTCTTTTGGACCGACGTGTATGCTATTCGACCTGTCGATAGCTCTACGACTTCATCATGACCCCCTCGAGGTCGCTGCACCTACACATCGCTCGGGGGCTTGTGAGACATGGGTACCCCTGGGTCCCCACCGACCAGGCTCACGGGCGTCCCCGACAAGTGGGTCCGGCCCACCAGAAGACCCGCCGACCTGTCAGTGGGCCTGTCCGACCTAACACGGGGGCCCGAAGACGAGAAGACAGCTTGGCATGCAAGACAAGGAAGTCCAGACGGATTAAGGCAGCTCGGATAAGCTTTCCATGTTGTAACTGACTAGAGATAAGTTTCCCTGTTGTAACCGACTTGGACTCCGGTCCATCGACCTTGTCCGTCGCCCAATATAAGGCGGGCAAGGGCGCCCTCCTAGGGACAGACCTCCACCTCCACCTTCGCCACGATCAAATCAATACAATCAAGAATTGGACGTAGGGTTTTACTCTCCGGAGGCCCGAACCAGTATAAAATCGCCTTGTCCCTTGTGTCTCGCCGTGATTTCCGTGTGCTATGTTAGCATAACCATTACGTTCTTAGCTCCCGATCTCCCCGCCGAACAAATAAACCACCGGGATTAACCCCCCTGTGGACAGTTCAGATCTAAACCTCTGACAGTGTTGAAAATGGACAATTTTATGAACATATATGTATTTGGTGTCCGCAGCCTCAAGGAAAACAATGTGAGACGTTTGTTTGGATTTATCCTGAATGGGATGGTAGGACTAAAGCTGTTCTGAATAAGCTAACACGCAGGATAGCAAAAGCTGAAGAGGAAGCAAGGTCATGGAAAGAAGAATGCAGAAAGGATAACATGAAGCTTGGAGATACTGAAAATTGATGCTTGAAGATACTATCACTGAGCTTCAGAAGAGGAAGAAGGGTAAGCCAACACAGCAAGAACTTGTCCAAGTGTTCATGGAATGGAATCGAACAATAGGTAGTTACGATTATTGGAACAGTTTTTAATGATGAATAACCATGTCATGCCATCTTATGAAAGTTGTTGTTGATGTTTTCTTCAGATCACGTGAACGACCCTCAGAATTTATCGATTTAACTGAAGCTTGAAGCCGAGCTGCAGATGGTGAATGGACAGCTGCAGGAAGCCAGACATAATTGTTGACGCGAAAATAGGACGTCACCTCCGCGTGCAGCACACGTGACTCCCCGGTCTGTTGCGAGACGTGCCAGCCAATCTGACATGTTGATTGACAATGGAAAATCGGCTAGGGAGGATATGTCTTTAATAGAACCGTAATAGCTAGGTAGCCGATACGGGGCAGAACAGATCGGCTAGATCAGCCGATATGATGACGTAGGCAGAACGTAAGCTACCAGAGATAACTTAAACAGAGCTACGTGAGCAACACTTGAAACAGATCTAGCCGGCTATTAATGATTAGAAGATAGTAGTAATAATGCGATGTAAGTCGACATGAAGCAGTCTCAAGCTGGATAATTGGTGATAAAAACTAGAATAACAAGAATTGAGGTAAAACTTGCTAATCTAGCTAATATCGATAATTTGGTGAATAAACCTAGACGAAACCACAGCGATGCGCCCGGTGGTTAAAGCCTAGAGATTACTCGGTAAAGCGGAACTCACCAGCAAGCCGGAGATCGAAGCGATGCAGCCCGACGAGTTTGCGAAAACTCGTAAAAAGGAAAAGGTACGAAGGCGAAGTCGCCGAAAAGTAGATGCGGTAAAGTAGATGCAGTAAAGTAGATGCAATAATTGGTAAAGCGGTGCCCGGAGGCGGTTTTGATATTGATCGTGTGATGATCCTATTACAATAGCCGGGACTTATATTTATACCCTGGGCTCCTCTAGACTCCTGCAGCCGGAAGGGCTCAAAACTTCCTAATTAAAGACTCCTGACGGGTTACATAACCAACTGACACAAACTCCCCTAATTTAATGTCTAAACTATAGGAAACACTAAGATATATGGACTCTATTTCCCCTTACGTAGAATCCTTCATAATAAAGCTTTCTCCAACTTGTCCGTTAAGAGAGCAGGGTGTATGCGTGATCAACATGGATTCCTCAGGTGTCTTCCTTTGTTTCGTTCGGCTCCAATCTTCTTGCATGTCCTTTCTTTATTATTTCTTCTTTGCCAGCTCGCCAATTGCCCAGCTTGCTAATTAACTTTGCTGCTCTCGTTACTACCAGCCGATTTCGTCTGCTGGCTGATTTCCTGAAGTCCATGCTCCTGCCGATCCTTCCTCGCTTTCCCATGCTATCTGCCAATTTTTCCTTAACCCCCTGCCGATCACCTGGACGATATTTTATTATTCTTTGCTGTCTCCACGCATGGGTCTTTTTCCCTTCACATCAGCCTTGCTTTCTTTAATCGCCTTGCATGCTAATAACTCTCCAACGTTCGCACGCGTGCTACGTATACAAGCTTGCAAAATCATGTGTTCTTTCCCCGATTACGTCACTTCTGTAGTACCTCGGTCAGGCAACCATGTGCGCATGCTTGCAAAATCACTCGGCTCTCCCCTGTTGCGGTGACCATCTGCGCTAGTAGCCGATCAGCTCTTATACTGTTCTTTTGTCGATTATGTGGCTCCTTCACTCTTATAACTAGGTTTTTCATGCACGCCACTTTCTAGTTCTTCTGGTCGATCTCGCTGACACTGTCAATCCCGCTCGACAACGTGACATTAGGATTTTTCCAAAATTCGGTGTCAACAATAATATTAGGGAGCTATATACGCGGAGAATTGCCAATCTATTGATGTCTTAAGAAACATGTTTCTACCTCATCATCTTATGATGTTTGCTATTTGGTGGTGTAAACTTTGTGGTGATGAGTTGCTTTGAGATGCCATCTTATTATGCCAATTTGCTTTGAGCACTCTCACCATTCTGAATTAATTTTGTTGATGTTTTGCTGGAAGGACCTTCCTGAATAACGATCGCGAAACTGCTTATTTTCTACTGTCGTTCTAAGTCATCATAAAATGGAGGTCCCACATGCAAGCATTTTCGCTAGGTCACGAAATGTTGCAAAAAACAATTATTGCAAGGGTTCGAACTAAAGACCTACAGGAATAAGATCATGTTTTTTACCACTGCACCACTTCTTGGTTCTGTCATTTTAACAGGAAACACTTTTCTTATGGTTGTGTAAGGTGAATTTTTAATATAAATCAGTAATTCGCAGACGAAACGCTTCACTGCCTTCGCAAAGACTCTCGACTTTTGCTACGCGCAGATCTGCAACGGCTCGTGGCAGGAATGGCGGATCCTAGAGGCGACGGGAAGACGGTTCCGCCGCCACCTTCCAGCTACAAGAAGCTGAAATGGCTCGACAAGGTCAGTTCTCTGGTTTGAGCCACTATATTTCCCCCCTATCGTCCTAGGGATTTCTAGATTTGGGGATCTAATGGATTGATGAGCATATACACTAGAATCAGATTTCATCGTACCATCATATTTACACTTTGTTTGGTGTTACAATTCATAGGTGTTAGATTCAGTTAATTTTCAGTTTGCATCGTTTGATGGATTGATAGGTTCTTGTATTTACAGCTTGTAGAGTTGTTTGAAGCCACTAAAGTTGGGCTGCAGGAGGTAGACCTGTAAGAACAACAAGGTAGAGAACTCGTGGCGCAGCAAGAGGCTGTAAAATATAAGGAGCTGTGTCAGGAAATTTTAAATACAACTATGCAAAAGATGAGGAAATTCAAGAAGATGGCTGACCAATTGTTACATGAACAATTGCAACAGACCAACAAATACAAGGAGATGTGTGCCCATATGTTACGCCAGGACAATGCCTTGTTGAAAAAAATAGGTGAGATTCTTGACCAAGAAGACCTGGTACTGGACTGGAAGGCAAAACCTGAAGAGGAGGCAAGGTCATGGAAGGAAGAATGCGCAAAGGCTAACATCAAGCTTAAAGAAACTACCACTGAGCTGGAAAACATGAAGGGAAAGTTGAAACATGCCATCGATGCGATGGAAGTGTATAAGCAATTTGTTGAGCAGCTAGTTATCAAGATCGAGAAGGAGAAGCAATCAATACAACATAGTGTTATCCAGATGGAGAAGGAGAAGCAATAGATATTACGCGAGAAAGATAAAAATATGTAGTGCTTGATTATTATGAAACTTGTTCCTAGTTGATGTTTAATTACTGGTTGTTCCTCCTGATCATAATACGTAGTGTTATGAAACTTGTTGGTGCTTATGTTTTCTTTAGGTCAGCCAAGAGAAAAAGGGATCAACAATGGGAAGGGTCCTTAGAAGCTAACATGAAGCTTGAAGCTACTGCCGCTGAGCTGCAGAAGGTGAAGGGACAGCTGCAGGATGGAGCTATTGAAGGACCGATTAGGCAACCAGGGAGGGAGGGGGGAGTGAATGGGAGCCGATAAAAATTCTTCCCGAAGGACGAACTCGGCCTATGCCCCAAATTCACAACCGAGGATTCCCACACGAGTTTGCCAAGGTCACGTAGTCACAACGGACCTACCAACCCTAGGAACAAACCCCAACTCAAAGCAACACGGAAGCGCAACTCAAGAAGCAAAGGACTTAGGCAATCTGTGGTGCTTGGGGCGGACGGTCCGAGGTGACCAGGCGGACGGTCCGCGGGGGCCGGGCGGACGGTCCGTAGGGTCACGGCGGACGGTCCGCAAAAGCAACCCGAACAACCAGTATGCACCGGCGAAAAACGGACTGTCCGTACCCTACCCGCGGACGGTCCGTGGGTAACTTGTACCGCGCGGACTGTCCGCGACAAGCGGGCGGACTGTCCGCAAACTCCTTGCAAACAAAAGCGACTTTCACGACAGATCGAACCACAAACACGCACGAACAAGCGACGAACTGGACGAACAGCTGTCCTCGTGGACTGTCCGCGCCTACCAGGCGGACTGTCCGCCAGGTGCGGACAGAGCATCTCGAGCCTGAGTTGCTCAAGGTCAACTCCTCCTTCCCTTTGCCCAATCTCCCGAATCAACCAAGGGATTGCTACCAAATCATAAGTGAGGATGAAGCGTCTCTAGGAGATGCTATGCCTACAAATTTGTAACCTAAAGCCCACTAAATCGAGAAGAATCGAGATTCTACCGAGCTCACACAAAGAGCTAGGGTTCCAACCGAAATCCTTCAATCGAATGTCAAATCCGGAGATTGAGGGGTCATGATCAAGCACAAAGATGATGATCCCCACCAACAAATCCGAACCCAAACACCTCAGAATCGAAGGAACAAGCCGCGCACGAAAATCCAACGAAAATAGCTCGAAAAAGACACGAAAATCACACGAGCTACAAGAAGGAAATCAACACAACCATGAATGCTTCCATACACTCGGAGGACAGATTCTCTACAAAACGGTGAAGAAAATCTACGCCTATGGAGCAAGGAAATGAGAAGCAGTCCGGAAGGATAGTTTGCCCAGAAACCCTAGAGCTAATATATATGAGTCCCTCTGGGTTGGGCAAATGACCAAGCTACCCCTAGCACTTAAGTTGAGATACAAACCCCTCAGGGGAAATATGTCATGTAGCACTCCTCTTCATCGCACGGTCACGCCTTTGCCGCAGTCCGCGTCCTCCCGACGCAAGCCCTACGATCCCGCCATGTGTCTGCCGGCATCGAAGCTTCTCCGCGCGCCCGAATCCTGTCTCCGCCCGCCGAGTCTCCAGTCTTGGTTTTGTGGCTCAACCAAGTAACCCGACGGTTTTGTGGTGAACCACCGCAAACCCCACGTGCAGACTCCGGTCGTGAGCCACTACCCTGCACCGGCTCCTGTCCACGACTTCGTCTTGCTTTTCTTGCCACCATGCGGCCCGCACTTGACCCTGCTGGCCACCGGGTCCCTCGAGCCAGGCCTACTTGTCTCTCCACCCCTCGGAGGCCCCGCAAGGCATAGACCTTTCGCGCCCTCTCTTCACCTGCACCAATGCAATTCAAGCCGCAAGCTGCACCTGCAATACTCGGCCAAGAGTCAGTCCACACCACGTTGTCAATCACTCATCACAGCCAGGAGCGACCATCCACCGGTCCTCGGACGCTCCGGTCCTCAATCTCCCCCTTGATGAGTGCATTGACAACATACACAAGTAACCAATTCAGAGAAAAGAGAAAAAGAAAAGAAACGACTGAAAAACTCAAACAAGTGATCAAAGGCCAAACAAAAGCCAACGCAAGATCACTTGAGTGAGAAAATCTCGGTCCCCTAAGGTAAGGGCAACGGCTCGACACAACCAAGATAAAATGCTCCAAAGTGACGACTCCTCAAGATGAGGCAAAAGGGCTTGACACCATCGGCAAAAGAGCACAACTAAAATTCAGGCGAACAAGAGCTCCCAAATGCACGAGTGCAACCCCTGAACAAATGCATTTCTCCCAATTTTTCTCCCCTCGTTGCAAAGCTCCCCCTGGGAACATGAATTGGGTACTTTCCTCCCCCTTGTTGGTAATGCATGAATCAAGTCTACAAATGCAAGCATGTGCTTCTTAAACATACAAAGAGCACTACAACATGCTAAAAAGAGACATAGACAAGTAAGATAGCCACACATTGAGTACAAGCATCGCCAACAAGATAGATAGGGACATACGAGCATGTGACATAGCCATGATCAAAAGAAAGCATATTTCACAAAAAAATTTCCCTCTCATGAGCATAGGACCTACACATGGGCAAAATGAGCACAAACAACATATAGCCCACAAACTTCATGCAAGGTCACAAATTCTCATCACAAGATCATCACAAACACCTACAAGCTATCTCATGTCATGTCAAAGCCACCGAGCCATGTGTCCACTTCTAGATATGAGACTTCTCATTGGTGAACATCATGCAACGGTTTAGCACCCAAGATAAGGAATTTAAAGCATTTATGACATGGAAGCATATTTTTCAAGCATAGGCATCTCACATACCAAATTCATGATTTACAAATTAAGCATGGTACATGAAGTGCTTTTACGGCAAAAAGAAGCTTAGGCTTCTCCACAAGGTAGCATGTTGGCTAAACATTCATGATGATAAATGGATCTTTGACCCCAAATGAAAAGAACATGGTTCCAAGTACAAATTAAGCAAGATATAGCCATAAGCACCCAGTTTGAACATGAGAGGCATTCTACTCACAAGAGAGGATCATATAGCATTTTTACAAAAGAAAACCATTCACAAGCATATACATCCCAAAACTACCAAGAGCACAGCTATACATCTCATGAGCATCACTAGCAAAGTCATAGCCTCATATCCAGCATATCATGGTGATCAATGCATATGAGAGAAGCACATCTCTAAGGCATATGATACAAATGCAGTCTATGATACAAAGATGCAAGTATGCAAACATGATATGATACATAAAAGGGAATACAACATGCATATGTACATCAACCCTCCCAACCGAAGCTCAAAAAGGAAAAACGACTCCAAGCTCTCCTCGCAAACGTGCAAATGTAGCTTGGTCCAAAGGCTTGGTTAGGATATCGGCAAGCTGCTTTTCGGTTGGCACATGGATGAGATCTATGTTTCCCTTCTCAAATTGTCTCTCAGGAAGTGGTACCTCACTTCTATATGTTTGGTTCTGGAGTGAAGCACGGGGTTTTTGGCAACACTGATGGCACTCGTGCTATCACACATGAGAGGTACATGGAAACACTCCTCACCAAAGTCACTCAGCGTGTATGTGATCCAATGCAGCTGTGAGCAACAACTAGCGGCAGCAACATACTCAGCTTCTATGGTAGACTGGTCTACACTAGATTGTTTGCGAGAAGACCACGAAACAAGCGAAGAACCCAAAAACTGGCACGTCCCAGAAGTCGACTTCCTATCGACTCGACACCCCGCAAAATCGGCATCCGAAAAACCAAGAAGCGAAAGGGAAGAGGACGCCGAGTACCAAAGACCAAGCTCAGGAGTGTATCGAAGATACCTGAAGATCCGCTTGACGGCCTGCCGATGTGAAGTCCTCGGCGACGCCTGAAAACGAGCGCACAGACACACAGAAAACTGGATGTCCGGCCTCGTCGCCGTCAAGTACAAGAGGGAGCCGATCATGCTCCGGTACTCCTTCTGGTCCACAGGCTCTCCGTGCCCGTCTGCGCGTCGAGCGCTGTAGTCGTACTCATCGGTGTCGACAGGGGCTTCGAGTCGTCCATCTTGAACTTCTTGAGGATGTCCTTCGTGTACTTGGCTTGATGCACAAAGGTTCCTTCCTTCGCCTGCTTGATCTGAAGCCCGAGAAAGAACTGCAATTCTCCCATCATAGACATCTCGAATTCTTTGATCATGTCCTTTGCAAACCTCGCAACCAAAGAGTGAGACGAACCGCCAAAGACAATATCGTCCACGTACACCTGAACAATTAGGATATCATCACCCTGCCTGAGGAGAACAAGAGTCTTATCAACCTTGCCCATCTCAAACCCCTTGCTGAACAAGAACCCCCTCAATCTGCCATACCATGCCCTGGGAGCTTGTTTTAGCCCATACAAGGCCTTCCTCGGCTTGTACACTCGGTGGGGAAACTCAACACTCTCAAACCCAGGTGGTTGCCTCACATAAACTTCCTCCTCAAAAAACCCATTCAGGAAGGCACTCTTCACATCCATTTGGTACAACCGGAATCCTTTAGTCACAGAAAAGGCTAGAAGAATCCTGATTGCCTCCAAATGGGCTATAGGAGCAAATGTCTCCTCATAGTCTATCCCCTCCTTCTGGCTATAACCCTGAGCAACCAACCTCGACTTGTTCCTCACCACCTCACCATTCTCACCCTATTTGTTTTTCCACACCCATTTTGTCCCAATAGGTTTGCAGTTTGGTGGTGGCTCCACTAACTCCCACACCTGGTTTCTCTCAAAATTCTCTAACTCCTCATGCATGGCATTCACCCAATTCGGATCAGATAGCGCGTGTCCAATGTCTTTCGGCTCAAAGGTAGCAACAAAAGCTGAATGAGCAAAGTGAGAAGCATTTCTGGACCTAGACCGTGTCGTACGCTCATTGATGTCACCGATGATTCTTGAGGGCGGATGATCAACTTGAACACGCCTTGGTGCCTCACGCCTGGAGACAACCTCCTCCTCAACAGCTGCTTCCACTTGATCTTGCTGGATCGTAGGCAGTGTAGGGGATGGGCCATCCTGCACTGTAGTCGTCGTAGTGGATGTAGAGGGTACATGCGTGGCTGGAGTTTCACCATCATCACCATCATCCTCTCCAGCATCATCCTCGTCATCCTCAAAGATCTTCTTGCCAACTTCATCATCACCTGCACACTCAAAGACAGACAAATTGCATGGCTGGGTCTTGTCGAAGGTAACCTTGCAAGTTTCCATGACTAGGTTAGTATCAAGATTGAGCACACGGAATGCTCGAGAATGACTAGCATAACCCAAGAAAATCCCATCGGAGGACCTCGACTGAAACTTATCAAGCCTACCCTTCTTGAGAATAAAGCACCGACAACCAAAAGCCCTGAAATGGTTCACTCTAGGTGCTCGACCGTGCATGAGCTCATAGCACGTCTTGTTCAAGAAGGCCCTGAGAAAAATCCGGTTCCCAACATGGCAAGCGGTATTCACTGCTTCCGCCCAATATCTCCTCGGAGTCCTATGCTCGTCGAGCATCGTCCGAGCCATCTCACAAAGGGAACGATTTTTCCTCTCAACCACACCATTCTAACAAGCCACATAGGGAGAAGAAACTGATGTTCGAGACCCAAATCACGACAAAAGGTTTCAAAACGAGAGTTTTTAAATTCACTGCCATTGTCGCTACGAATAGCTCGAACAGCATCTCCATTCCTCTCATTTTCAACCTCAAGATTAGATCCTGGACAAAACCAAATGTCTCTCCCTTGTCAGCCAAAAAGAAGACCCAAGCATAGTGAGAATAGTCGTCCACGATCACAAGGACATACCATTTCGCACCCGCCGAGCACACATGAGCTGGACCAACCAAGTCCATATGGAATAGCTCACATGGCCTCTCTGTCATAATGGATGTCAGAGGCGGCGACCATTTTGCCATGCCTACACGGAGCACATACCAAATCCTTTTGGTATTTCAACTTTGGCAATCCTCGGACCAAACCTAGCCCACTCAAGCGTGACAACAAGTCAAAACTCAAGTGACCTAGTCTCCTATGCCATTTCCAAAGCTCCGCCGAAACACCAGCAACCAAACAACGAGAAGAGCCGACACACTGAGAAAAATCAGCTCTGAAAATTTGACCCTCGGGGACGATTGTGCACACAAGATCACCTCGAGAATCCAAAACACGAGAACAACCCATTTTGAAACGGACTTCAAAACCCTCATCAAGAAGCTGGGAAACTGAAAGAAGATTGTAACCCAAAGACTTGACAAGAGAGACACGCCGAAGAGTCACAGACTCACTCACCTTCACCGTGCCCACTGAAAGTACTCTACCTTTCCCATTGTCCCCAAAAGTGATGTACTCTTTGGTCATCACCGGGGTGAGGCTGGAGAACCACCTTCGATCTCCGGTCATGTGTCGAGAGCAACCGGAGTCGATCAGCCAAAAGCCCTCCATGCCTCCCACCTGCAAAATAAAAAATGAGAGCGAGAGTGAGCAAACGACTCAGCACTGGGGTTAGTACAAAACGAATCAAACCAGTGCCGTGCCATTTGCTCAAAAGTGGGGTTAGCAAAATCCATCCTTTCTCTCCTAGGTGGAACCCCCACACTTCCCCTTGGAGGACTACACGTACCATGAAGGGGAGACCGTGGCCCGTAGCTCCTCTGGGACCTAAAACTGTGATCGTTCCCCCCATACTCGTATTGGCCACGAGCGAAGGAACGTCTAGCAAACTCACCACGCCCAAACCCAACACGCCTACCACCTTCTCTATGTGGTGTCTCACCTCGAGGCACAAACTCACGCCTCTCTCTAGGTTAAATGGTACGCACCATACCCTCGCCCCTTGGCACCATCCTAGGCTCAGGCACACCACGAGAAGGGCGGTACCTGTCCTTGTTTGCCATCTCCCTAGCAAACTTCTCCTCACGCTTCCTCCTGAAGCAAAACTCCGCTAGGTGCCCATCCCTCCCACAATGCTCACAATGGAAGGGTTTTGGTTTTGGCTTTGATTTTGGGCTCTCTTTGGGTTGTGGCTTCTCCTCACTCGATTTCTCTTCCTTCTTCCCAAAGAACTCATTCCCCAAGTCACTCTTGAACTTGATGGGTTTCTGGAAGTTATCGGTATGTGGAGGAAACATGGGTGGAGCTGGGGTTGTGTCTAGTCGGTTCCTAAGAGGATTTGGCTTAGGAGCATAGGCATTTTTGTGGTGGGTTTTTGGTGGCTCTGGGATATCTCCGATCTTCCCCTCATTCTCACCACTTCCCTCACCAACCTTGTCTACCCCAAGCGCTTGCCCATCATAGCGCTTGTATGCCTCAATCATCATTCTGAGCTGAGGCTCATGACCAGACAACCAACCCATCATCTTCCTCAACTCATCATTCTCATCTTGCAAACGATCCACATAGTGTGCAAACTCCAAATTCTTTACAACATTCACTTCACAAGTAGAGCATGATGTAGGAATAGGAGCTTTCAAAGCAACTTCTAGAGATCTAGCATAAGCAACCGATTCATCTAGTTTCTCATGCAAAACAGGACAAGAAGTGCAAGCACCAAGCAAGGAGGACCTAGATTTTATCTCATCTAGCTCAACCCTAAGCACATCTAGTTCCTCAACATTGGAGGCATACTTTTCCTTAAGCACAATCAAATCATCAAAGAAAACAGAACAATCAGTGCATTCAGGTTCATTGGTCACAACGGGAGCAGACTTCAGAGAATCTATTTGAGCCCTAGCATCAACAAGCAAAGACTCTAGCTCTACCACCTTCTCCTTAGCCTCTCCAAGTAAAGACCTATACTCCCTCTTCTCCTTGTTGGTCTTTCTAAGCACATCATCACGGTTGTCAAGTAATTCATTCAAGCTAGCATTCTCCGCTACCAAGAAGGATGGATCATTGTTTACCTCTTCCTCGGAGTCCGAGTCCGAGTCATCCTTGTTGCTCTTCTTGCTTGCGGAGCTATGTGCCATGCCGCAAAAACCTTGGGCGGCGAAGCACAGGCCGTTGATGTTCTTGCTTGACCTCTTGCCCTTGTGCCTATTCTCATCTTCATCACTTGAGCTCGATGAAGAGTAGTAGGAGCTTGGGTCGATGTCGCTTGCTCTGGCAACCATCGCCCGCTCCTTCTTCTTGTGACCGCCACTCCTCCTCGGCCTCCGCTCGGACTTGTTCTTGCCCTTGTGGTCATCCCTCGAGCGGTGCTTGTGGTCGGTCCTCGGACGGTGCTTGTGCTCGGGCTTGACCTCCATGGCTTCCGGGCACTCAGCGATGAAGTGCCCGTGCTTCCCGCACCGGTAGCACATGCCCGAGCTCCTCCGAGCGTTCTTCCGGTTCGTGTACATGCGCTCGAACCGCCTGCTTAGCAACGCAAGATCCTCCTCGCTCAGCACCTCGAACTCCTCATCTGGCATGGACACAAGACAAGATAAAGAAAAATGTCTCGAAGACATGTTAGCGTTAGTCCTCGGTCCAGAGACGAGAGCCAGACTATGAGGGTCAGTCGAGTTCTTGATCTTTGCACGTACCCCACGGTCCACCTCGAACGACTTGAGCTTGGAGAACAGCTCGTCCAACGTGAGGGTCTCATACTTCTCCGACTCAAGAATGACCTCGACCTTCTCACTCCACATGGTACGATCCAGAGAGTGCAGGAGCTTGATAGCCCTGTCATGATCATCGTACGGGAGCGCAGCCACATTAGCCCTCATGTTGTTCACAATCACAGTGAACCGCTGGAACATGGCATCTATGGACTCACCGGGGAGATGAGTGAAGTTCTCGTATTCTCTCCGGTAGGTCGCAAATAGCCGAGCCTGAACCTGAGCGTTCCCAGCGTGAGCATTCTTCAGCTGCTCCCAAATCCTGCACGCCAAGTCCTCTGTCTGAACCCGATCGAATTCAGATTGACACAGAGCACGGTACAGGTAGTCGACCGCCTTGTTGTTGGCGTCGAACATGTCCCTCGATCCTGGAGCAAGGAAGTTCACAGGCTAAACATAAGTTGTGTTCACCGTGACATCCCAAAGGATCTGACCTTTGCCGCGGAGGAAAGCAGCCATCCGCCTCTGCCACATCTGGTAGTTCTTACCATCAAAGTGTGGAGGACCCGAACCCCGTTCCTGGTACGCCATTTTTGGATCTTAGACTGGTTAGAATCACGAAGATCCGTAACCGGCTCTGATACCAATTGAAGGACCGATTAGGCGACCAGAGAGGGGGGGGGGAGTGAATGGGAGCTGATAAAAATTCTTCCCGAAGGACGAACTCGGCCTATGCCCCAAATTCACAACCGAGGATTCCCACATGAGTTTGCCAAGGTCACGTAGTCACAACGGACCTACCAACCCTAGGAACAAACCCCAACTCAAAGCAACACGGAAGCGCAACTCAAGAAGCAAAGGACTTAGGCAATCTGCGATGCCTGGGGCGGACGGTCCGAGGTGACCAGGCGGACGGTCCGCGGGGGCCGGGCGGACGGTCCGCGGGGGCCGGGCGGACGGTCCGTAGGGTCACGGCGGACGGTCCGCAAAAGCAACCCGAACAACCAGTATGCACCGGCGAAAAATGGACTGTCCGTACCCTACCCGCGGATGGTCCGTGGGTAACTTGTACCGCGCGGACTGTCCGCGACAAGCGGGCGGACTGTCCGCAAACTCCTTGCAAACAAAAGCAACTTTCATGACATATCGAACCACAAACACACACGAACAAGTGATGAACTAGACGAACAGCTAGCCTCGCGGACTGTCCGCGCCTATGAGGCGGACTTTTCGCCAGGTGCGGACAGAGCAGCTCGAGCCCGAGTTGCTCAAGGTCAACTCCTCCTTCCCTTTGCCCGATCTCCCGAATCCACCAAGGGATTGCTACCAAATCATAGGTGAGGATGAAGCGTCTCTAGGAGATGCTATGCCTACGAATTTGTAGCCTAAAGCCCACTGAATCGAGAGGAATCGAGATTCTACCGAGCTCACACAAAGAGCTAGGGTTCCAACCGAAATCCTTCAATCGGAGGTCAAATCCGGAGATTGAGGGGTCATGATCAAGCACAAGGATGCACAAGACATATATCCATGATCCCCACCAACAAATCTGAACCCAAACACCTTAGAATCGAAGGAACAATCTGCGCACGAAAATCCAACGAAAATAGCTCAAAAAAGACACGAAAATCACACGAGCTACAAGAAGGAAATCAACGCAACCATGAATGCTTCCATACACTCGGAGGACAGATTCTCTACAAAATGGTGAAGAAAATCTATGCCTATGGAGCAAGGAAATGAGAAGCAGTTCGGAAGGATAGTTTGCCCAGAAACACTAGGCTAATATATATGAGTCCCTTTGGGTTGGGCAAATGACCAAGCTACCCCTAGCACTTAAGTTGAGATACAAACCCCTTAGGGGCAAATAGGTCATGTAGCACTCCTCTTCATCGCACGGCCACGCCTTTGCCGCAGTCCGCGTCCTCCCGACGCAAGCCCTGCGATCCCGCCACGTGTCCGCCGGCATCGAAGCTTCTCGACGCGCCCGGATCCCGTCTCCGCCCGCCGAGTCTCCGGTCTTGGTTTTGTGGCTCAACCAAGTAACCCGACGGTTTTGTGGTGAACCGCCGCAAACCCCCCGTGCAGACTCCGGTCGTGAGCCGCTACCCTGCACCGGCTCCTGTCCACGACTTCGTCTTGCTTTTCTTGCCACCATGCGGCCCGCACTTGACCCCGCTGGCCTCCGGGTCCCTCGATCCAGGCCTACTTGTCTCTCCACTCCTTGGAGGCCCCTTAAGGCATAGACCTTTCGCGCCCGCTCTTCACCTGCACCAACGCAAATCAAGCCGCAACCTGCACCTGCAATACTCGGCCAAGAGTCAGTCCATACCATGTTGTCAATCACTCATCACAGCCAGGAGCAACCATCCATCGGTCCTCGGACGCTCCGATCCTCAGCTATGGATGGAGAATCAACGCCTACATATGTAAATTGATGATCAGTTCTTATCATTATGATTACAAATGGGTCTTTATGATTATTGTGAAAATTGTAATGATGATCATCCTATGATGTTTGCTACTTGGTGTTGTAACTTGTTGCTACTTGGTGTTGTAACTTGTTTCTACTTGGTGTTGTAACTTGTTGCTACTTGGTGTTGTGAACTTTGTGGTCATGAGTTGAGAAACTGGATGCTACCTGATCATAATATGATGTTTGCTGCTCGGTGGACGACAAAGGTCCGATTTGTTGATGTTTTTCTAGAAGGACCTTCCTGAGGAACGATCGCGAAACTGCTTCCTATTGTCACGAAATGTTGCAAAACAACTTGCCATTGGGTTCGAACTAGAGACCTATAGGAACAAGACTGCGCTATTTACCACTGCACCACTTCTGGTTGTGTCAATTTAATGGAAACACTTATGGGTGGGCCAGATGAGTCTTTAATATAAAATCAGTAACTCGCACGCGAAACGCTTCACTGCCTTAGCCACTCTCGACTTTTGCTACACGCAGATCTGCAATGACTCATGGTAGGAATGGCGGATCCTAGCAGCGATGGGAAGATGGTTGCGCCGCCACCACCTGGCTACGAGAGGCTGAAACAGCCCGACAAGGTCACTTCTCAGGTTTGAGCCACTATATTTTCCCCTATCATCCTAGGGATTTCTAGATTTGGTGATCTAACGGATTGATGAGCACATAGAATAGATTCAGATTTCATCGTACCCTCATTTTTGCACTACGATTGGTGTTACAAGTTGATAGGCTATAGACAATTCATAGGTGTTAGGTTCAGTTAGTTTTCAGTTTGCATCGTTTGATGGATTGATAGGTTCTTGTATTTTACTAGCTTCAGGAGGTGCTTGAAGCCACTAAAGCTGAGCTGCAGGAGGTGAAGAGAGACCTGTAAGAACAACAAGGCAGAGAACTCATGGCGCAGCAAGAGGCTGTAAATTACTAGCACCTGTATGAGCAATCATTACAGGACAACATTGCCTAGATGGAAGAGCTGGCTAAATTCAAGGAGATGTCTGACCAATTGTTACATGAACAATTGCAAGAGACAACCAAATACAAGGGAAAGTTGGAACATGCTATTGTGAGACATGGGTACCCCTAGGTCCCTACCGACTAGGCTCACGACCGTCCCCGACAAGTGGGTCCGGCCTACTAGAAGACCAGCCGACCTGATAGTGGGCCCAACCGACCTAGTTGGCGGCCCACACGACCTCCTGAAGACCTTCCAGAAGATTCCCTAGACGATCTTATCCAGAACGACTTCAAGACTTGGCGTGCAAGACAAGACATCGGTGGATTCTGACCAAGCAGATCGACGGATATGGCAAGTGTTGTAATCAACTAGACTTAGGTCTCCTGGTCGTAACCGACCAGGAGTCTGGGCACCGACCATGTCCGCTGGCCAATATAAGGCGGGCAGGGCGACCCCTTGTAACAATACGCAATCCTCAAGCAATCTACACCAACAACTGGACGTAGGGTTTTACTCTCCGGAGGCCCGAACCAGTATAAACTCGCTGTGTTCTCTTTGTTCTGTGTGCTCGTGCGCAACCTTCGAGTTCTTAGCCCTAGATTCCACCCCGCCGAACAAATCAACCACCAGGGCTTACCCCACTGTGGGCTGTCTAGATCTAAACCTCTGACAGTTGGCACGCCAGGTAGGGGGGAATCCAGGGTTCTTCGTGCAACTCGATGGCTTCTTCAAGCGACGTCATCTTCCCCGAGAGCATGGCGGACTTCCTCGCCAATCCCGTCGACATCTGCTTCGACTCTATGCCGGCGGAGTCCACCGTTCCAGCCGCATGCCACATCATCAAAAGCGCTGCGGTCACCTCCAACCAGCAGGTCGGGACCGATCTGCTGGAGGAAACCCACCCACCCACTCCTCGCGACCTGATCGCAGGACCGGCGCGATGAACGCCGCGACGACCGGCGTGATGATCGCCGCCGCCATGACGACCACAACAACAACAACAACAGTCGTAAGGAGCCTTCTCCACAACCACCGCCAAAAGGGGGCAATCCCAATGGCGCATTCCAGAACGCCAACCGACAGATCAACTTCATCGTCGGTGGCCGTCAAGCAGCCAAGAGCAACAGACAACAGCGATCAAATGCAAGGGAGATCGGCCAAGTCAACACAGAAACTCCACAACCTCTGCGTTGGTCGGAGTACCCCATCACTTTCTCCAGGAAAGACCATTGGGTGCACATACCAGACCCCGGGACCTACCCGCTGGTCGTCAACCCCATAGTGGATGGTGCGTTCCTGCCTAAGACCCTCATCAAGGGGGGCAGCAGTCTGAACATCATCCTCACAGAAACACTGAGAAAGATGGACTTCGACTTCTCCAAGATGACCGCCTACGACGAACCCTTCTACGGGTTCGTGCCCGGCAAGGCTGCATACCCCATAGGTCGTGTATGCCTGCCGGTCACCTTCGGCACAAAGGACAACTTCCGCACATAGTACCTGACGTTCGAGGTCGCGGACTTCCGCTCTTCCTACCATGCCATCCTTGGTAGACCCATGTTGGCCAAGTTCATGTCCATACCCCATCACACCTACCTCATCATGAAAGCGAGAGTGACACCATCGACCTCTCCAAGGTTTCTGCGTGCAAAGCTGCCACTACGGTCATGGTCGCTCAGGCTGCCAAAATCGACCAAACTACTCTGGAGGTGCCAGAACAGAAGCGTACAGCCACCGCCTTGGACCCAAGTCCTGCTGTGAAGAAAGTTTGCCTCGGCCAACCGATGCATCCAAGGAAGTCACCATCGGAGCTGACCTTGACTCCAAATAGGAACTCATGCTCACCAGTTTCCTCCGGGACAACACTGACATCTTCGCATGGAGCTCGTCTGACATGCCCGGTGTCCCCAGGGAGCTGGCTGAGCATGCCCTCGAAGTAAGCAAGACCGCACGACCTATCAAGCAAAAGCTCCGGCGATTTGCAAAAGATAGAAAGCAAGCTATAGAAGTAGAAGTCTGTAAGCTCTTAGCTGCAGGATTCATCCGTGAATGTAAACACCCGGTTTGGCTTGCAAACCCGGTCCTTGTACCCAAAAAGACTGGAGGATTAAGGATGTGTATCGACTGCACTGACCTCAACAAGCGCTGCCTGAAAGATCCCTTCCCTCTTCCTCGCATCGACTAGGTCGTGGACTCCACGGCTGGCAGCGTCCTATTGTGCTTCCTCGACTGCTATTCAGGGTATCACCAGATAGCCTTGAATCCCGACGACCAAGACAAGACGGCGTTCATAACGCCCAATGGCATCTACTGCTACAAGGTCATGACCTTTGGCCTGAAAAACGCTGGCGCGATGTACCAGAAAGCGATACAGAAGTGCCTGAAGTTTCAGATTGGAAAAAACATAGAAGCTTACGTCGACGCCGTGGTCGTCAAGACCACCGAGCAAGATCAGGTTATCACCGACCTCACCGAGACCTTCTCCAATCTACGCACCTACCAGTGGAAGCTCAACCCGACCAAGTGCGTCTTCGGTGTCCCCTCCGGATTGCTTCTGGGCTTCATGGTGGGGCACCGAGGCATTGAAGCTAACCCCGTCAAGGTCGACGCAATACGCAACATGGCCAAGCCATCTTGCAAGAAAGACGTCATGAAACTCACAGGCATGATGGCGGCTCTAGGTCGTTTCATCAGTAAGCTCGGCGAAAAAGGTCTACCCTTCTTCAAGCTATTGAAGAAAGCAGATAAGTTCGTATGGGATGAAGAAGCACAGAAGGCTTTCGAGGCTCTCAAAGATTCCTTGACCACGCCTCCAATTATGACACCACCCATACCAGGGGAAACGCTTCTCCTCTACATCTCCGCCACCACTAATGTGGTCAGCACGGTTCTCGTCGCAGAACGAGAAGAAGAAGGGCAGGTCTATCCTGTTCAACGACCTGTGTATTACGTGAGCGAGGTCCTCGCTGACGCTAAGACATGTTATTCACAGCCTCAGAAGTTGCTCTACGCACTCCTAATCACGTCGAGAAAGCTTCGCCACTACTTCCAAGCCCACAAGATCACGGTACCATCATCATTCCCTCTAGGAGAGATCATTCGCAACCGCGACGCTAACGGTCGCATCGTCAAGTGGTCGGTGGAGCTTGGAGAGTTCGACATCGAGTTCTGCCCTCGGCAGGCGATCAAGTCGCAGATCCTAGCTGACTTCGTGTCAGGGTGGACAGAGATTCAGATGCCCCCTCCCAAGGAGAGGCCTGAACACTGGATAATGTACTTCGACAGTGCCCTTAACCTCGAAGGTGCAGGAGCAGGAGTGCTATTCATCTCTCCTCAGGGAGAGCAGCTCAAGTACGTTCTGCAGATACACTACAAGGCCTCCAATAATGGAGTAGAATACGAAGCTCTAATTCATGGGCTCCGTATAGCAGTGTCCCTTGGCATCAAGTGATTACTGGCATACGGCGACTCCAAGGTCGTCATTGAGCAAGTCAACAAGGAGTGAGATTATGTCAAAGACACAATGGATGCTTACTGTGCTGAGATCCGCAAGCTCGAAGGCCACTTCAAGGGAATCGAGTTTCAGCATGTACCACGCAACAATAACGTGGCTGCTGACGTGCTATCCAAACTTGGCTCTAGGCAAGCTCTAGTTCCGGCGGGTGTGTTCGTCCAAGACCTACGCAAGCCGTCGATCAAGCTGTCGGATCCAGATGACCCGGACCAAGCACAGCCCGACCTAACTCCAGCACCTCCCCGTGACGTGCTGATGACAGAAAAAGAGGACGATTAGTGCGAGCCTTTCTTAGCCTTCTTACTCGACCAGTGAGTCCCAGAAGACAAGGCTGAACGAGAGCGCATTACGTGGTGTAGTGCTAACTACGTCGTGATTGGCAACGACCTCTACAGGAAAGCCGCCTCTACTGGCGTCTTAATGAAGTGCATCTTGCGATCAGAAGGTCTCCAGCTCCTGGCTGAGATTCACTGCGGTGAGTGTGGCTGCCATGCAACATCCGCCAACCTGGTCAGCAAAGCTTACCGATCTGGCTTCTACTGGCCCACGGCCATGTCTGACGCCAAAGACCTCGTCAAGAGGTGCAAGGGATGTCAGTTCTTTGCCAAACAGCAGCATCTGCCAGCTCAGATCTTGCGCACGATTCCCCCATCATGGCCCTTCGCCATGTGGGGTCTCGACTCCATAGGGCCATTCAGAACCGCCCTTGGCGGCTACAAGCACATCATTGTGGCCGTCGACAAATTCACCAAGTGGATTGAAGTCCGACCTGTCGCCAAAGTCACGTCGGAGGAAGCGGCGAAATTCATACAAGACATAACACACCGCTTCAGTGTGCACAATAGAATCATCACCGACCTTGGGCCAGCCTTCACAGGGTCTGCCTTCTGGGATTTTTGCCAGGAGAACATGATTGATGTATACTACTCCTCGGTCGCCCACCCACGGTGCAACGGCCAGGTCGAACGTGCCAATGGCATGGTCCTTCAGGCTCTCAAAGACCGCATCTTTGATGACGCTTCAAAATTATGCCACCCGGTGGTTAGCTGAGCTACCACACGTAATCTGGGGTCTGAGGACCCAAGTCAGCTCTGCCACGGGCTTCTCGCCTTTCTTCTTGGTCTACGGCTCAGAAGCCATCCTACCTACCGACGTCACCTTCGGAGCTTCACGCATAAAGTTCTACGAGGAGGGAGAAGCTGAGCAGACCCATCGCGTCGACCTTGACAGCCTCGAAGAACAAAGAGTGGCGGCCGTTATGAGGCAAACGCGCCACGACCAGCAACTCCGTCGATATCATGATCGCAACATAAAAGAGACCTCTTTCAACGTTGGCGACCTAGTTCTGCGACGTATACAGAAGACCGATGGCATGCACAAGTTGTCCACCCCTTGGGAAGGACCTTTCATCGTCACTGAAGTCATCAGCCTGTTTACATATCGCCTCCAGTGGGGCGACGAGCAAGGTGTGCGTAACCCATGGAACGTGGAGCACTTACGACGATTCTATCCGTAGAATAGTTTTTATTACAGCTATGTATTCTTCGTCTTTGTATTTTCAGTTCAATAAATATTAATTAAAGCAGTCATCTGCTGTGTCTCAAGATCTACCTTCTTTTTCCTTCACG
The DNA here is from genome assembly GCA_036936925.1 of Cenchrus fungigraminus. Classification (NCBI taxonomy): domain Eukaryota; kingdom Viridiplantae; phylum Streptophyta; class Magnoliopsida; order Poales; family Poaceae; genus Cenchrus; species Cenchrus fungigraminus. The sequence goes on along the minus strand of CM072778.1, from coordinate 38,584,972 downwards.
TCATGCACCCTCCCCCTCGACATGCTCGGGGGCTTGGCAAAAGCCAATACAGGGGTTGAAAGACCTGAGGGTGAAGTTTCCTGCTCCTCCCCCTCGACATGCTCGGGGGCTTGGCACAAGCCAATGCAAGGGTCGCTCGACCTGAGGACGTCGTTCCTCTTGACTACTTACTTTGTGTTAATGCGAACCTACTTGGTCGTGTGGTTGCAAAACCTGAGTCCCAGACTCCTTCCCGCGCGCCAATTGCATGTAAGTCTCCCTGCTGAGCCATGATGATTGGTAAGCCAGCCTCTCCGTGAGTAGTGGTTAGCGGGGTATGATAAAGACACATCACTTCAGGGCTACCAAGTTCGCGCAAACATAAATTAAGTACGTCATGCAGGCCAAAAGAAGATTATCAAGTGTTATTTTACATGACTGGAGGAAGGAGGGGGTACAGCTCTAAGACTATGACTACTCTTCACCGTCGTCGCCATCGTAATCAATGGCATCCATTATCGCCATGGCGGCCTCCCGAACTTCCTCCTCTACGGCCTTAAGGTCCTTCGTTGCGTTCGGGCCTTCTCCGACCATGACCATGTCAACGTTGGGGTGATGAGACTTCACACACCAGCGACTCCGTAGACGCTGTCAAGCTCGTCGCCTTCAACAGGTCGACCAACTTCTCCGGTGCAGCCAGAAGCCGATCAATAGCCGACTTGGGCTCCTCCCCGACGACCTGCGTCTCCACCATGTCCATCACAAAGTGGGCAGCGTTCTTCAGGTCGTTCAGCTCCACCTCTTACCCTGCAATGATCACCTGGTCATTCCGCAACACCTTCAAAGCTACCTCGAGACTGACCTCAAGGTCCTTTCGAGCTTGCTTCTCATAAGCCAGCTTCTGGGACACGGCGTACTCACTATCTATGGTGCCCTTCATCAGCTGCTTCAGCTCTTCAGCGCCGGCCTCGGTCTCCCGCAGGTTCACCTCCAAGCTTCGGACCTTCTCCTTAGTATTCTTTAGCTCATTCTTGAGGTCATCCTCTCACCGGTGAAAATCTGCGATAAAAGGGTCATAAGAAACAACTCCCAAATGTACAAGACTAATATAACTGCGATGGATGGAGTAGAGAAGCAGTTGGTCTTACCAGCGCTCACAGTATTCAACAACGCATCGGCCTCCTGATTTTTGCGCTTTTCTTCAGCTAGCTCATCTTTGAGCTTCTTCTTGTCAGCCGCTGCCACCTCACGGACCTGCTTGAGCTCTTGCTCGAGCTCCCCCACCCGCAGCTGCATAGCCGCGGCATCTTTGATCTGGTCGGCCCTGCCCTTGGCATGGTTGGCCAGTGACTGCTTCACAACAACAGAAGACAGGTCGTCAGCCACATTCACAACATAAGTCGTTTATTTAACTCAAAGAACAGTTGCTCACCGTAAGAGCTTGATTGAGCGTCAAGATCGACCGGCGGACGTCCTTCATATCCTCATCATCCTCGAAGATATCTCCCTCCCAGGGAGTGCCGGTCCAGTCGATGTCCTCTCGCCTCAAACTTGGCCCCATCGACGTTGAACCCGGTGCCTGCACACCGGTTGTTTCTGGGTTCTCCTGTGGCGGCTCGATCTGAATCGGGTCCACAGTAGAGCCCTGAGCTGATGTGCTGGGCACCGAGTTGATGGGGTCCACCTCAATAACAGGCGGAGGAGCCGACGTCCCCACGTCGCCAACCGAGCCTTGAGTCCCGACCTTAAGCTCAGACGACCTTGTCCGCGAGGGTGAATCTTGAGCACCCAAGGCGCTCTGTGGCTGGGCGTCTGACCTGCAGAAATTTTCGTCAACATCATAGAAGAGCTAACAACAGCTAGCAACGAACCAACTTTAGTACTGAGACCTTACCTCACGGTAACCGGCACACGCAGCTTCGGCCTCAGGGGCCGAACTCGTATCTTCACAGTCATCTTGGCATGTGTACCAGCGGCAGCCCGCTGTGCCTCCCTCATACGGCGGAGGTCTTCTTCCGTCACCTGTTGCTCCAGCTCCCATTGCCTCTTGGCCGCGGGACTCAGCGACCTCCTTGCCGAACGTTCCTCAACAACCGGCGGATCGTCGGTAGCTTCGTCTTCATCCTCCTCGATCTCCTTGGTCGCTGGGGTGGGGATCGTCGGAGTGGGGATCATCGGAGGAGGGCTTTTCTTCCTCTTCCTCTTCTTCTTGTCAGCCTCGAGCTTGGCAGTCTTGGCCGCCTCGGCCTTGGCAGCGGCTGTTGTGGTCGACTACTTCGCTGCTGCCGCCCTCGTCTTGCGCTCGAGCTTTGTGGCACTGCTCGCCTCGGGACGGCTCGCTGCACCACCACCGACCTCTTGGTCGCTGTCTTCATCAGCTCCAACCGATGAATTTGATTGATAATTCTCCAGCAGCACAGCTGCTGGAGGCTGGTACTCTTCCGACCTCAACTTCCGACGTGGCTCCTCGCCCTTCGGTAAGGGCGCAGGGCACCAGAACTGCATCTCCCGGGCCTGCAACAAACAAGCGATAAGAAATAAGATTGAAGCAAGCAACTAAGTAAGCTAAAACGACCTGGTACTCTCAGGACTTACAGCGTCAGCTGGTCGAGTCAGGGAGTGTGCCTTCGGGCACTTCCTGTTCTGGATGCGCCCGGTGTAGATCTGCGTAACCCTAGCCGCCATCTCCTCCTGGGAGACCTTGCGGTTGACATCATGAGTGGGGTCTGACTGCCCCCAATACTAGTACGCTGGGTGCACCCGGTCCTTGATCGGCTGGATCAGGCGGCGACAGAATGACTCACCACCGAGCCCCCTGTCAGACCTTTCTTCTTGAGGTCTCTCACCAGGGTCAGCAACTCCTTGACGTCGTCCATCTCGCGAGAGGTGAGCGGCAGGTCCCACTCCGGTATCTTCTCGGGCTTGTGCCCGGTTCGCTTTGGGAGCGCCGGCCGCTGGTCGGCGATGTAAAACCACTCCGACCTCTACCCGGCAGTGTTGTCTGGCAGATCCATATCTATCCATTTTGCCTTGAGACCTGATCTCAAGCAGAACATTACTGCCCCCACAACATCGGTGCGCTTGCCGGTGGTCGTGACGTTGAAGAGATATTGCCAGAGGAAAAAGTGGGGCGGTATCCCCAGATACGCCTCACAAAAATATATGAACGACGACACCACAGTAATGGAGTTGGGGATGAGGTGTACCAGCTCCAGCTTGTAGCAGTACAGAAGCCCCCTGAAGAAGTCGCTGGCGGGCACGTTGAACCCGTTCTCAAAGAAGGACGCGAAGACGACTTGCTCCTTGTCGTCATCCGTCGGGAATGCTTCGCCGGTCGGCACCTTCCATTCCACCTCCGCCTTGGACCTCAGGAGCCCGCGATCCACCAGCGCCTGAATCTTCTCCTCGGTCATCACCGAGGGCTCCCAAACCGTCTACGGATCCGGGATTTGGGAAGCAGCGGCCGCCATTTCTTGAGGACGAGAAGATTTGGATCTAAAGTTAACTAGGGTTTTTATGCGCATGCAGAGCGGCGCGGCGCGTGGATGGTGGAGCTAGCGCGCGGTCTGCTACAGACGGCAGCGGCGGGCTAGAGGTTCACGAGTGGCGGATGAATGTGCGGGCGCGACGGCGAAGGCGAGAAGATTCCGGCGGAGGCGGCGAGAGGAAGAAGAAGATGGAAAGGGACGGTCAACACCGGTCACCGCTGCTCTATTTATAAGGGCCCCACCACGGGTGCCCGTTGCGGATCTGCCGTCGTAACGAGCTCGCCGCAACGGCTATGAGCTGCTAATTTCGCGAGACGATCTCGCCGGATTTCACGCCAACAGCTATATGCCCAATGAATAGATTAGCGACCTATACCCCGAGTTTAGGTCGTGAAACATCTCAAAACTATCAGGTCGTCCTGATAGGACATTTGATCTCCATGAGGTTGATAAGCCCCCAAATTGCGTCACTTCAGTTCTTTGATGAATAATTTCGTCAAATCGACCATTACATGACAGAAGAGAGCGAATATTACACGGGAACTACGAAGGTACACAAGTCGCCTGCGACCTCATTGGATCCAGAACCCGTGACAAAATACAAACATATTTGAAGACCTAGTTTACTTAGAGCAATCCTTGAGGTGTTCCCTGCTATAGCAGAGCACATCGCAAGAATTCTCCTAGCTCCAGGACCTCGATGGTGGCCTTACGGTGAACAACTGCACGACGCTGCACATAGCAGGTCACACTTTGTGCCTGACTATGGAATGCAGATACGAGCTTGCTCTTCGGCGCGGACCGCAAGCCCTCGACAAGCATCTCATGCTTACCAAGAACCTGCAACGTCACCTCGGGCCTCTACAGCATCACCTCCAAACTCTCCATGACTCTTCACTGAGGCACAGTACAAAGAGTGGGGGTGACACCTCTACCTCGCAAGAGTTCTTCTAGCTCCAAGCTTCTATAAACTTTGCATCCTATGCTCTGGTGGACGGACACATGCCCATGGCATGGCCAAATTTCTACTCTGCGGCTTCATAGCTCAACAATGCTCGGTGCTTGCCTCCTTGAGCCTTATGGTGCTATTTATAGCCCAAGCCAGGCCTTGAGTGGACGGTGAAGTGGACACACTGTTACCACATAGTCCAGAGGTCCTGTAGACATGTGCATGATTAAAGACGATGTCCTTTTCCCTGCCTCACGATGCCTTTGTCGCTAGTGCATCAATGATGCCCGATGCTGCTACGGCGTCACATGGCTACAGTACACTTCTTGGTCAGTGGGCGGTTTGTCATTTTCTGTGTGGCAAGAGAATCTCCGACCACTGTTGACCCGTGACCCTACAGTCTACGGAAAAAGACAAACCTGACTCTGCGTCAGAGGGCCCTGCGCCTCGTAACATCTACGGATAACGACGACAATTAAACGCACCCTTTACGGCTCTGCGTCTTCATTGCACCCGCTAGGCTCTGCGTCCTGGTGCACCCGCTATGGCTCTGCACGTAAACGGACCTATTCCAATTAGCCTATATTTTTGTTCCCTGAGCAAAATGGTCGTAGGTTCGATTGAAGACCTTCCGGGGTAGGTGTGCCTCACTACTCTGCCAGATCCGTCTGGGCACCTGGAGACCAGAATCCTCACGTCTACAATTTCGTCGGGCCCCCGTGGTCGGTGTGCCTATATTAAGGTCGTTAGTACACCTTGGCTCTGCTTGATGGCTGGCAGCTATGTTGGTCGTCTGGACACCAAAACGACCTCCTCGAGGTCGGCGTGCCTTAATACCTAGGTCTTGCAATACCTCGGTATGTCTACAGCCCTGCCAACCTAGTTATGTGCCCTGTATGCGTGGCCTTCCTGAGGTCGGTGTGCTTTGTATAGCTCTGCCAGCCTGCTCTGGACACCCAGAATTTTACGTCAGGAATGAAGGCCTCCCTGAGGAGTACGTGCCCAATGGCCCTGCCAAATATCTCCGAGTGCTTGGGCGCTTTTTGACTTGAGATCTCCTTGAGGTCGGCATGCCTCGGGTGGCTCTGCCAGACTCTTTGTAGCTATGCAGGATATCTAGGTGTCTCTACACTCCATTCGTTCAAGGATCTACATAGGCTCATAGCTTCATCATCAACGATTCTGGACTTCATAATTATAGCTACGACAACTCTGACGACCTCTTCGCGCGACGCACCTTTCAAGATCATGCTGGGTATCCTCGGATACTGGACATTGTTAGTTTGAGGCCTCTTTGAGGTCGGCACCCCTACAAGGCCTCCTCGAGGTCAGCCCTGCCAGACTCCTTGCAGGTATGCTTGGAGATCTGGGTGTCTCTATACTTCATTTGATCAAAACCATGACTCAGTTTTCTTCTCTTTTTTGAGCATCAAACCAGCCATGCTGCCTACTTCAATGCTCGGGGACTGCTCTACGAGAGCGTCTTCGACGCCCTCTTGAATTTTTCGTCATACCGACCTGTTGGGAAACCTGTTTCTCATCACGTCGTTACTCGACCTATTCTTTCTTCTTTTTTGGATCATCATACCGGCCATCCTGCCCGCCACGATACTCGGATAGTACTCTATGAGTGCATCCTTGATGCCCTCTGGATTTTTTCATCGTCATTTCGATCTATTGGAAGTCTGCTTCCTATAGGTCGTCACTCGACCTCTCTTCGCTCGGCAAAAATTACAAACAGGTCGGCTGCTAAGCTGATTTGTTCTTTTGGACCGACATGCACGCTATTCGACCTGTCGATAGCTCTATGACTTTGTCATAACCTTCTAAGGTCGTTGCGCCTACACATCGCTCGGGGGCTTGTGAGACATGGGTACCCCTGGGTCCCTACCGACCAGGCTCACGGCCGTCCCCGACAAGTGGGTCCGGCCTACTAGAAGACCAGCCGACCTGACAGTGGGCCCAATCGACCTAGTTGGCGCCCCACACGACCTCCTGAAGACCTTCCAGAAGATTCCCTAGACGACCTTATCCAGAACGACTTCAAGACTTGGCGTGCAACACAAGACATTAGTGGATTCTGACCAAGCAGATCGACGGATATGGCAAGTGTTGTAATCAACTAGACTTAGGTCTCCTGGTCGTAACCGACCAGGAGTCTGGGCACCGACCTTGTCCGCTGGCCAATATAAGGCGGGCAGGGCGACCCCTTGTAACAATATGCAATCTACACCAACAACTGGACGTAGGGTTTCTCCGGAGGCCCGAATCAGTATAAACTCACCGTGTTCTCTATGTTCTGAGTGCTCATGCGCAACCTTCGAGTTCTTAGCCCTAGATTCCACCCCGCCGAACAAATAAACCACCGGGGTTAACCCCCCTGTGGGCTGTCTAGATCTAAACCTCTGACAGCTATCCATGCGATGGCGGTGTATAAGCAATCAATTGATCAGGTAATTAACGAGATGGAGAAGTACAAGCAATGGATACAACAGAGTATTGTCCAGACGAAGAAGGAGAAGCAACGGATACTGCGCGAGAAGGATAAAAATAGGTAGTGCTTGATTATTATGAAACTTGTTCCTTGTTGATGTTTAATTACTAGTTATTGCTCTTGTGCACTTCATATTGCTGAACGGCCATGACACATAGTGTTATGAAACTTGTTACTACTTGTGTTTTCTTTAGGTCAGGCAAGCGAAAAGGGATCAACAATGGGACGGATCCTCAGAAGCTAACATAAAGCTTGAAGCTACTGCCACTGAGCTGCAGAAGGTGAAGGGACAACTGCAGGATGGAGCTATGGAAGAAGAATCAATGTCTATAGATGGAAATTGATGATTAGTTCTTATCGTTCTGATTACAAATGGGTGGTTATGATTATTGTGAAAATTGTAATGATGATCATCGTATGATGTTTGCTTCTTGCTGTTGTGAACTTTGTGGTCGTGAGTTGAGAAACTTGATGCTACATGATCATAATATGATGTTTGCTGCTCCGTGGACGACAAAGTTCCGGTCTGTTGATATTTTGCTGGAAGGACCTTCCTGAGGAACGATCGCGAAACTGCTTGTTTCCTACTGTGGTTCCAACTCGTCACAAAACACAAGTCAGTCTGATAAAAAAACGGAGGAAATTTAAAAGGATTCAATGTCAATAGCAGGGGTCGAACCCGCGACGTTTGATCCTGAAAAGGGTACACAAAACCACGGAGACATAATGAAATTTGTGTATTTCCAAACTAAGTAGTTCTAGTATACCAAGTCCGGCAACGGCTATATCAACCGCGTACCCTGCAAGGGGCTTGCCAGCATGCTCCTGTGGGTCGTTGTGGCAAATATCTAGCCTAGAGGCGTTGGTGCGCAGATCTACAACCCGCGGCGGGAATGGCGGATCCTCGCATCGAAGGGAGGAGAGTGAGCTACGGTCAGGTTAGTACCCTGTTTTGTGCCTCTGCTTTCCATTTTCATCAGAGGGAAGTGATATTTGGAATTGGGGATTTCGGTTGAAGCACGATTGTTGTTGCAATTGATAGGCTTTAGTTTACAAAGTGCAAAACTAAGGATTGATTTCAAGTTGCAATGAGTTTTTTGAAGCATCCGTGTACTCCAGTATCTTCTTCCATTGGTAGTTACTGCTCGGAGACATCTTCCTACAATAGTAGCCATTAGCATCCTAAAGACAAGTGCAAACACGGGTTGAGAGCTGTGGTGAAGTATGCTTGGACCTTTCTCAACCCTGGCCGCCGGTTTGCTGGCTGCCCAAAGGTAATGGCTAGTTGGCTACCTGCTTATGTGGTTCCTGTGGTCAACAGCGATTGTTAATGGGGCGTTTAATTTGCAGGAAGAAAAAGGTCAATGCGATTACTTCTGCTGGATTGATCCAAAATGGGTGAAAGGTCGTATGCTGTTATGGTGAAGCTGTTGACGGTCGATTTTGGTACACCTAGCTATGAGTTTACCGTCAACATTTGCACATATTTGATATTCTAACTAATGGTACTAACCCCCCGGAGGTAGCAAGTTCACTCTTGCATGCCGATTTTGGAGTTTGTTGTTTATGTAGGAAACTAGCGCTTAAAGGGAGACTTGGGGGATAAGTTCATCAAGCACTTCAAGAGAAGATCATGAAGCCCGGCACAAGTCAAGATACATCATGAACATGACTCCAAATGTCCCAGGGACCGAAGCATGAAGCCATAAAACTCCAGGGACCTGAACAGAAGATGCTGAAGCTTGCGTGACAAGGAGCTCTATCTAAACCGTGGAGAAGACGACGTCAAGGGCCCACATGCAGAAGGAAGCAAGTCAACAATTGACCGAGAAGCATCGGGGAGCAAGACGGGGCCGAACCGGGCCAAAACGGGCCTGGGCCGGTCGGCCCAAGCCAGCTGGCCTGGCCTGTTCCGGGCCCGGTTCGCGACCCCCTTTGACCTAGATGCTCCTCTATAAATTGCCTCTGCCTCCGCCGGCCGCCACATCCATCCATTCATCAGAGAGTCGCCAACACGAAGGAGAAGCATCAGGAGAAAGCCGACGGCCGCCGCGAGTCCTCAACGTTGCCTAGGAGATGGCTTAGGCTAGACCCTAGCCGCCATGGTTGGCCCTGCGTGGTGAAGCCATGGTGGAGTTCCGGAGCCATGCCTTGGATTCATCAAGGCACATGTACTTTTGACGGTGATATCAATCTAATCTTGTCTCTACTTTTGGTCTACTTTGATGCATACCTTCTCTCATTCATGTGTGTAGCTAGGATATGACCTTAGTAGGAATAAATCTAATCTATGTCTTGCGGATACATCGAAGTGGTGCACGGACTTACGAGTAGTCGTTCGGTGTTGATTACCTTGCGTAGTGACAGTATGATATAGGGAAAGCACCGAACAAACGTGCAATGGATATCTCCTTATCATGGTATGAGCTTTAGGTTAGTTTATCACCTTGGCCGGAACGGCAACAAGAAGACGATAGGCTAGGGTTACCTTTGGATGTTTACCTTAATGGCTAGGTGGATGAGATCCATACATCCCTTCGTGTTTGTATGTTACCTTTATGCAGTCAACGCTTCATGATAGGTTAGATCATTAGATTAGATGGATAGCCTTAGGAGTTTGCTTCCGATCCTTGGATTGACAAATCTAGGGAGGACCCTCCTTGGTGAAAAAGGCACCAAGTCACCCGTACGCTTGCGGTGAACTTGAGCACGGTTTTGCACCATCAACAAGCCCCTTTTTCTGGCACCGTTGCCGGGGATCGGCAACTCGAACCTCTAGGGCGATCTATCTATCTATCTGTACTAACCTTAATTTTATTATTGCATATACCTTGTGTTTCTTGTTTGTGTCCTTGAATGTAGGTAAAACCCTAGACACAAAGCGATCGAGAAGTTTTCGACATTCGGACTTCGACAAGTCCAACCTCGCTCAACCAAGTTGATAGCTACGCAAAGAATTTCTCTTTAGTGGTAGGTGCTAACTTTGGTTAGTGGCCCAACATCCGCTATTGAGCCCCCACCCGAAGCAAACGAAGATGAACAAGGTATGCCTATGTGTCGATTATGTTTTTAGACTAATGTCTTTTGGAGGATTGTTTGTTCAAGCTATAGGTTTCGGAAACGACCATGTCAAGCACGATGGAGAAGGATTCCATTACCATCATGCTCATGCAGCGATGGTAATGACTTTTGAAGCCAAGGGATGTGTGACATGGTGCCCTAAAGGACTTGAAGATAAAGACCACACGTACATCTCCGGATCGATGGACGAAAGGATAATGATGTCATCAAGATGTTTGCATGAGCCTTGGCAGAAAGCATTAGATATATTTGGATTTTCAGAGGCCCCATGAAGTCTACGTTCCAACGAATCAAGCGGCAAGGCACTCGGAGGTTCCTACAAGCGGATATGGCCGAATCACCGAAGGTTGCACGTGCTGAAATTCTGGACAGCAAGCAGTGCTGAAGTGAAACAGCCATAGCTCCCTCATTCGGACTCCGATTAAGGCGAATGAGTACCCGTTGGAAAGGTAATTTTATAAATTTTTCAATAGAACTATAATTTGGTATATGTTCTGTTCTGGATGCAGGGGTAAATCCACAAAGAAGAGTCAGCAACAAGGCGATGATGACAAGATAGAGGAGATGGACATGGTGTCAATAAAGAGAAGATGGGGCAACGGTTCCACAACACGTACATGATGAAATTCAGAAGCTAAGGACTGAAACAAACCCTCCGGAGCATGGATGAATGAAGACACAAGAGGCACCACTCAACACTTGATGATGTTGGAAGCGAACCGCTACCGATTTCATAAGGCAACATCAAGCTGCATGGCTACTTTGGATTCTCGCACAAAGAACCATGGCTTCACAACAATAAAAAGGTACGTGAGAAAGTCGAGCTCTATGACTTTAAACGAAGCGCTTTGCGGGAGGCAACCCGATCTTTTTATATATCTATATAAACTATGACAAGTCTACATTGTGTTCTTTATTTGAAAACTTCAAGTAACATTGTACCATTGCTCTAGTAAATGTCACAACCACATCTTGTATGCTTTAAATAGATATTGAGTGAGCACTATGCTACTTGATTTTGGAAAACTTGTAGACCCCTTATTTTTGTGTGCTTATTAGTGTTTAGAGTCTTTTTATTTGTTTCTTTTTAGAGAGAAATATGAAGTATGATCCCTTTTGATTCTAAACTTGTGACTAGTTAACTTAGGCTAACTTTTGCTTTTGGTTTAGATCACCACCATATCATGTCATACCTTTTTGTTCATTCATATCATGTTGCACTTCATTCCACTTTGTTCTCCACCCTTGCGTTGTGTTGCATGTTGCATCTCATTTTTATAACCCTTTTTGTGAAAAAAACATCTTTGCCTAAACCTTCCTATCAAACCACACCTAGCACCCAAGCCAACAAAGGGAGGAATCGACTTGTGTCAAGTCGACCAAGTCTATCTCTATCCTTTTTTCTAATTAATTTTGACTAGCCTCATCCTAAACCCTTAGGAAAAACCCCTCATATCTTTAGTAATCCTAAAACCATAGGTTTGCTTTGTATCCAAAAATCTAACCCTTGTTTTCTTTTCTTATCTTCCAAAACCACCTTAGATAGAATTTCTTCACCCGACTTATCTTTTCAAAATTCTTATCTTAAGCCGAAAACATAGGATACCCATAAGCCTTACCTTAAAACCTTGTTAGCATGTTTGATTAGGTCTTTTGATAAAACTTTTGTTGACAAGACTCTACCTCTCATAAAGTGACTTGCTTGTCATTTTTAAGGAACAACATCGAAAGCCTTTTTCAAACATTGCTGACCCTTTTTTACTAACTCCTTTTCATTTGCACTTTGCATCGACCCCCTTTGTTCTATCATGCATATGTTAGCTTGGCTTCTTCGCAAAACTTTTTGATGAAAGCTTTATTTCCATGATAATGCTTCGCGAGGCATTTTATTTTGTAATCTTGTGTAAACGTGGTGTTTAGACTTGATTGCGGACAATCATCATTTGAGTTTTCAAAGTCTTGTTAAATTATATTGCATTGGTTGGTTTATAAACTTCACAATGCGCCCTACCTCTCTTACACTATAAAGAATTGTTAATCTTGGGATAAACATGGTGTTTTGACCTTGGTTAATAAATCTTTATGGCAGTGGAGAAGTTTGGCAACCACTTTGTAAGCATGGAGCTTAGAATTTGGTGTAAACATTGTTTTGTTTATATCCCTTCCTTTCATTTGCATTTTCACCTACACGCACGTACACTCATTAGGTTCTTGCTTTTCTCTTTACTAGGTGAGCTATGCCACAAGTTAAGATCTTAGGGATGTATTTGGTTTGTTGGCAATTGTTTCTACTCCCGACCATCACCCCGGGGGTAGAATGTGCATTTGATTTGTTTTGCAGGCATGACGAAGTGCTCCCATGAGTTCTTGACCGATTGCAATCAAGGTCATTAGTCATCTACAAGGCTTGAGAGGGAAGTCGCTGTTTCCATCAAGATTTGAGCACATGTTCAGAGACGTACAATGGAAGAAAAGTTAATATTCAGAAGCTCCTTCAAATCTCATTTCCAACGCATCAAGAATCATCAATTTTGAAGACCCGTACAAGGAGATATGGCAGAAACATTGAGCGCTGCGCAGTCTGAAATCAGCCTTGGACAGATTGCATCGCCGGAGTAAAATAGGCACAACTCTCTTGTTCGGAACCCGTTTCATGCGTATGATGGCTCGTTGGAAAGATAATTTCGTGAAATTCAACTTGGAGGGGTGTTTCAGTACATGTTCTGTTCTGAAAGTAAAAGAAAAACTGTGGAAGATGAGGCAGCGACAAGGACGGGATGGAAGTCGGTGATGACGATATGATGAAGGATTGGAACCATGGCTTGATGATGATAAGAAGAAGTTGAAGGACAACTGAGAAACAAAGGCAAGGAAGTGAAGATTATTCTCAAACACATGGCAATAGGTGATTACGAGCGATTCAAGTTCTTCCACACTTAGCAACATGCTAAGCATGGGGGAGGATTTGAAGGACGGAAGGGAAAAAGGCCACATGGAGTTTAAGGATCACCTTCACCACAAGATGCTCTTCATTATTTTTCCATGCTAAGAACAATGCTTAAGCATGGGGGAGGCCATGCTGCACTTCATTACGCGCATCAAAAAGCACGGTAAGTTGCCCTTAACTTTATCTTTGTTCATCACCTTCTAAATGCTTGCACATATATGCTTTCAACCATAAACAACCTTTATATTTATCTCTCGATCAATAACATGGCTACTAGGAGGAAAACCTAGGTTTGTTAGTTTTATTTTTCAATAAATTAATCACCATCTCTTTTAAGCTTACCACGATGATATATTTTGTATGCCTTGCTTATGGAAAAGTGATGAAAGTTGCCGCTTTGTTTTACTTGCATGATGTTTTATATGACATGACTTTTTGCTCTCTGTTAAAAGGAAATTAAATTGACTTAATACCGGCTCTTTCATTTGTGGAGGTTAAATGACTAATTTCTAAGACCCACATACTTCATATTGCTCTTTGATTTAAGTTTACCGATGACCTATGCCTTGTACTTGTTTTATTTAAAATTATTATGCTATCTACATTTGTGAATCTCTTGCAAGGCTCTACCTACCAAAGCCTATAGACATACAAGTACCTTCATGATATAACCTTTTAGTTTGCAAACTTATATCTTGATGAGTTGGATTAGGATTGATTTCTGTGGTACGAGACTAAGAAGCTGGTCATCCCTTTGCGTATCTTTTTCATGCTAGCCATTTTTGTCCATGCATTGTGAGTTTCTACATTGGAAATTTCACAAACTTCGCTGGGCATCCACCCTAAACCCAAAACATCTTTTTGTGATTACCTCCTTGACCACAACCCAAATTGAGTATGGATGATCTTTCGACGAATTTTCTGAAGATTTTCTGGCAAGATTTCAAGACATATAACATATGGAGGGACTCATCAATGCAACTAAATTATGCGGAGTTTCGACATGGAGGATGCCCTTGAAGATTTCAAAAGATTTATAGAGGAACACAAGGATTTTGTACTTCTCTAGCAGCCATAGGTCCCCTCACTTCTATGCTCGAGGACGAGCAATCATTTAAGCATGAGGGAGGACTGCTATAGCAAGTACTATGTTGCTTAAAAGTTCGGAGGAGCATAAAAAATGATGAATGAAAAAAAGAGAAAAACACTGCTATAGCAAGTACTATGTTGCTTAAAAGTTCGGAGGAGCATAAAAAAATGATGAATGAAAAAAAGAGAAGAAAAAAATGAATGAAGAAAAAAAGGAAAAAAGAAGAAGAAAGAAAGAAAAAAATAAGAAAAGAAAAAACAAAAAAAATAAAAAAATAAAAATGCTCCTCGGTTCTTTTTAGCTTCATTTAAATCTTAGAGAGCTTTGAAGACAAGTCCATACTCAATCTTTTCCAACCATGTGCAATCCGATAACGAGAACTTCATTTGTGTCTCGGGATCAACAATTTGCCACTTGCACATGTCCACCTTTCTAAATGTGTGTGTTCCATATCTCTCTCTTTCCAACATTTATTTTCCATGGCCTTTTTGACTAGTCTCGGTAATTCCAATAGATCTCTCTCTTAGTTTGACAATATTTCAAGTATAATGTTTTGCTAGGATTGTTTTTACCTACCAAGCTCCACATAAGCTTTCCACTTTCATATAAGAATAGAATAGGTTGAGATTAATCTAGTGTAGGCTTGAGTGACTTGACGAGATGAGTGTTTCCATGAGCTTTTGCAAGAGAACCTCACTTATGTTAGATGTGCAACTTTTCGAAAACCCTTCACGATGCAACAAGGTAAAGGTTTGAAGTTTGCTTAAGTTTGAGAGCACTATATTTGTTTTATTGTGGCATGTTCTTTAATGATAGTCTATCTTCCATAATGAAGTAGCTGGTCAAAACTTGAACATTAAAATGCTAAATACTTGAGAGAGCAATATGTCTTGTTGTGTATAACTAAGTGCAGGGAAGACATTGAAGGGCAACGCTGATTTCCATATTAAGCAAAGATCTTGGACTTGCTCGAGGACGAGCAAGGTTTAAGCATGGGGGTATGTTGATGGTCGATTTTGGTACACCTAGCTATGAGTTTACCGTCAACATTTGCACATATTTGATATTCTAACTAATGGTACTAACCCCCCGAAGGTATCAAGTTCACTCTTGCATGCCAATTTTGGAGTTTGTTGTTTATGTAGGAAACTAGCGCTTAAAGGGAGACTTTCGGGATAAGTTCATCAAGCACTTCAAGAGAAGATCATGAAGCCCGGCACAAGTCAAGATACATCATGAACATGACTCCAAATGGCCCAGGGACCGAAGCATGAAGCCGTAAAACTCCAGGGACCTGAACAGAAGATGCTGAAGCTTGCGCGGCAAGGAGCTCTATCTAAACCGTGGAGAAGACGACGTCAAGGGCCCACATGCAGAAGGGTGCAAGTCAACAATTGACCGAGAAGCATCGGGGAGCAAGACGGGGCCGAACCGGGCCGAAATGGGCCTGGTCCGGTCAGCCCAGGCCGGCCGGCCTGGCCTGTTCCGGGCCCGGTTCGCGACCCCCTTTGACCTAGATGCTCCTCTATAAATTGCCTCTGCCTCCGCAGGCCGCCACATCCGTCCATTCATCAGAGAGCCGCCAACACGAAGGAGAAGCACCGGGAGGAAGCCGACGGCCACCGCGAGTCCTCGATGTTGCCTAGGAGATGGCTTAGGCTAGACCCTAGCCGCCATGGTTGGCCCTGCGTGGTGAAGCCATGGTGGAGTTCCGGAGCCATGCCTTGGATTCATCAAGGCACATGTACTTTTGACGGTGATATCAATCTAATCTTGTCTCTACTTTTGGTCTACTTTGATGCATACCTTCTCTCATTCATGTGTGTAGCTAGCATATGACCTTAGTAGGAATAGATCTAATCTATGTCTTGCGGATACATCGAAGTGGTGCACGGACTTACGAGTAGTCGTTCGGTGTTGATTACCTTGCGTAGTGACAGTACGATATAGGGAAAGCACCGAACGAACGTGCAATGGATATCTCCTTATCATGGTATGAGCTTTAGGTTAGTTTATCACCTTTGCCGGAACGGCAACAAGAAGACGATAGGCTAGGGTTACCTTTGGATGTTTACCTTAATGGCTAGGTGGATGAGATCCATACATCCCTTCGTGTTTGTATGTTACTTTTATGCAGTCAACGCTTCATGATAGGTTAGATCATTAGATTAGATGGATAGCCTTAGGAGTTTGCTTCCGATCCTTGGATTGACAAATCTAGGGAGGACCCTCCTTGGTGAAAAAGGCACCAAGTCACCCGTACGCTTTTGGTGAACTTGAGCACGGTTTTGCACCGTCAACAGAAGCTCCTGAAGAAGAAAGCGAAAGCTGAAGAGGATGCAAAGCAGTGGGAGGGAGAATTGGGAAAAGCTAACTGTGAGATTAGAGATATTAGGAATGAGCTCAAAATAGCACGACAAAAACTTCAGAAGTCTACCGCCGAGCTGAAGTCAATTGAGAATTATAGGCGCAATGTCAAACTCGCACATGTGCTACTTGCTTTATTTGTTGTATTGGCGGGAATGGCGGGATTGATGCTCGGTGGCAAGGCTAATTAGATGTGTCGATCACGTATTCTGCAAGTGCCACTTTAGTATTGTGAACAATGTGTCGATCATGTATTCTGAACATTGTGCCCTAAGCATCTTTGCATTGTACTGATGATGTATTGCCAAAATCGACCAAGAAATGCGCGGCAGTTAGTATCCACCATATTGTACTGACCATTTAGTCCGACCTGTTCACATTTCCAAGAACGTAATTTCCGTTAGGTTCACCAACAGTCATAATGAATTATTATTGTTATCCCGAAATCAATGGAGCAGCAGCGATAGTTGTTTTGGGTGGCGAAGGAGCGGTGAATTTAATGTAAATGCGGAGAAAGGAATGGTGGATTTGTTGTAAATGGGGCATTGATCGACTTCTTTCGCCTGGGGTAGAGAGAACATTTTTGCAATTGCATCTCCTCCTCTTGGAAGGAAGATCCGTGAGAGTACAATGCTCTCTTCCAAGTCTTTGTTTCAATTTGAATGTGCATTTGACCTGGCACTCTAATGTTTGATCAAACTATTTTCAGGATGTCGGTAGGTCAGTAATCATGTCGTCGAGGCGGTTGCCATTATCACTGGTGGTGCTCCCTACCGAGGTGAATATTGACATCGCCGGCCACCTCACTGCGACCTTGGAGCGGGCCATGGACGACCTTCGCAGCCTATGGGCGACCTGCCGGGAGATGCGTCGTGTGTGCAAGAACGCGGCCGTTGGTCGGCGCGTTGCGCTAGAGCGATTTGCCGTTGAGCTGCAGTGGAATGACCGCAAGGGCTACGATGCCCTCCTCGATTGCCTGACTCGCATAAGAAACCCGAAGGCATGTTTCCTCTCCGGGATGGACATCCTGTTCGGGGGAAACTACAGCTCCTGATCATCCATCGCCAAGCTCGAGGAGGCCGCCCAGGCCGAGCACAATGTGGCAGACAGGTCCAGGGCGAGGAAGAATCGGCGGCCACGACATCGTTGATGATGTGGATGAACAAGGGTTTCTTGCGGTGCCGTGAGGCAGCCTCAGAGGTGATCTGGTGAGTGACGTGGTGCCGACGTGCAACGCTGGCGCCGCCAGTGGTGCGCGGCAATCATCAGTGCGCAGGCCGCCTGTGCTTCAAGATGAGCTGGGAAGAATGGTCACATTTTTGTAACGAAGAATGTAGAATCACTACAAGAAAATCATTGACTAGTGACGCAACCACATTTGAGCGTCATTGATTTATGACGTTCCTGGCTGATCTCGTCATAATATTTCACTTCCGAGCAAATTTAGTGACAAAATTTTTTTTCGTCATTACGGTTGGTACTGTAGCCGGGTGTTCCCTGTTCCATGCTGTTTTGTGACACCATAAGCTCTGAAAAATGTCATAAACCAACATCAGTCCCACATGTAAGCATTATTTTAAAAACAAAGTATTTCAAGTCGTCATAAAATTCAGTAGGGTCCCACATGTAAGCATTTTTTCGAAAATAGAGTGTTCCAAGTCATCATAAAATTTTCCAGGGTCCCACATGTAAGCATTTTCGCCATGTCAGTGGCGTCATAAACCAACTTTGGTTCCACATGTAAGCATTATTTTAAAATAGAGTGTTTCAAGTCGTCATAAAATTCAGTTGGGTCCCACATGTAAGCATTTTTTCGAAAATAGAGTGTTCCAAGTTGTCATAAATTGTTCCAGGGTCCCACGTGTAAGCATAGGTCACGAAATGTTGCAAAAATAATTTGCCATGGCATGGGTTCGAACCAGGGACCTGAAGGAACAAGGTTGTGTTGTTTACCACTGCACCACTTGTTGGTTGTGATAAGTATATGAGAAACTCTACTAATAGTTCATGTGAATTCTTTACCGTGACCCGGTCCCTCATGTAAGTTTCAGTTGAGTCAATAATTACGTATCGAATGGCTGGTGAGACACTTCACTCAGACTTCGCAAAGACTTTTGACTTCCGCTACACAGATCTACAATAGTTCGTGGTAGGAATGGCGGATCCTAGTGGTGAGGGGAAGATGGTTGCGCCGCCACATCCCAGCAACAAGAGGATGAGACAGCAAGACGAGGTTGGTCCTCTTGTTTGAGCCGCTATATTTCCCCCTATCTTACTAGGGTTGGGGATATCTAGATTTGGGATCTGGAGGATTGATGAGCATATTTGGTAGATTTAGATTTCATTATCGTACCTTTAGATTTGCACTTCGATAGGTGTTAGAAGTTGATAGGTTATAGATAATTCATGTTAGATTCAGTTAGTTTTCAATTTGCATAGTCTTACAGTAGATTTTGTATTTTAGTAGCTTCTAGATGTGCTTCAAGCCACTCGTTTTATGGATTTTTGTCGAGGTGCACAATTGATAGGATTGATAGGTCCATCGTTTTATGAATTGGTAGATTGAAGATACTATTTCGGAGTTGCAGACCGTTGAAGGGACATCTGGATTCTGCCACGATTGTTAGCGTTTGCACAATTCACAGGTGTTAGATTGAGTTAGTTTCCAATTTGCATCGTTTGATGGATCGATAGGTTCATTTAGGACAACCATGCCCTTGCTGAGTTTATGTAGGTAGCAAACAACCAGGTTTTGTGGCTTGTGGTGGTTGTTTTACAGTACTCATACAATTGAGTTCAAGGGATTCAGGTTTTTTTATAGACTGAGATGAGTTTATTCTTCAGATCGAGATGAGTTTTCTCCAAGGATGAGTTTATTTCTACAAGAACATCTTAATGTTATTTTAGAAGATCTGGATGCCTCATCTCGGGGGAGAACTCTCTTAGGATCTCCAAAGATATCAAAAACATGATAGAACAACTAGCTGACAGAGAGAAACAGCTTCAGTACACACCTAAGAACAAGAAAACTTAGGGCAGAGCTTATTCTTCTTACCATAGACATTGGAATAAAAGCGTCAATAAATGGGTAGGACATTGAGTTTGTTTGGTCTGTCTTTTCTTTTAAATGTTCAAGAAGTTCGTTGTCAGTTGGACTGAAATGGGTACCCTTGCCTATTAGTACCCGTTTCAGTCCAACTGACAATGAACTTCTTGAACATTTATAAGAATAGACTGACCAAACAAACTCAATGTCCTACCCATTCATTGATGCATTTATTCCAATGTCTATGGTAACTAGAATGAGCTTTGCCCTCAGTTTTCTTGTTCTTAGGTGCGTACTGAAGCTCTTTCTCTTTTTTTGCTAATTGTTCTATGATGTTTTCAATCTCTTTGGACATCCTAGAGAGTCCTTACCCTGGGACGAGACATCCAGGTCTTCTGAAAGAACTTCAAGAAATGCAAGAGAGGCCCGCAAGACCAAAAATTTACGGTAGGAGATGCAGCAGGTGAATGAACAGCTGCAGGAGGCCAAACATGAGATGGAGTTATGATTATGAATGAGTAGTGATGATTATTGTGAAACTTGTATCATGATTGTGTTTTGGTGTTGGCTACCGGATCATCGTATGTTGTTTGCTACTTGTTTGTATCATGATTGTATTTTGGTGTTGGCTACCGGATCATCGTATGATGTTTGCTACTTGTTGGTGGACTGGTGGTGTGAACTTTGTGGTGATGAGTTGCTATGAGATGTCATCTTATTATGACGATTTGATTTAATCTATTCCAAATTGATTTGAGCATACTCACCATTCGGAATTCATACGCATTGCAATGGAGGTCATTAAGAATTGCAATTAAGGACTAGCACCGGGCGTTAACCGACGAACTTGTTTGGGTCACTGGCGTTTGGGTCCATGATCCAAACTCATTCGTTTCGAGCATAGTCACCATTCGGAATTCATACGCGTTGCAATGGAGGTAGAGGAAGAACAATGGAGGTATGGTGATAATAGATAGAGAAGGGGGAAGTTATGATTGAGGAAACTCTGGCCTGTTGATGTTTCGCAAGGAGGACCTTTCTAGTAGTAAAAAGGAGGAAAAGCTAAGATGTTGTTTGTTTGGATTGATCCTAAACCGGATGGTCCATCCTTTTGATGGTTTGCAGGAAGGACCTTCCTGAGAAACAATTGTGTAACTTCTTGTTTCCAAGTGTCGACTATTCCACGTGGCCGGCCGCCGCACACCCGGAAACTGGACATGTTTGCCCCAACAACAGCATGGAGCGGTTCTGGTAAGTTGGCAGGAGAAAAGCGCGTGCGACAGCCAAAAAAAAGTTTTCCACAGACAAGTGTATATATCTCATTTGTCTCGACGACGAGGCGTACACTACTGCAACTCTGCAAGAGACTCGCCGGCACCATGCTCCTTTTCCTTGTGGCAAAGACTAGAGCTAGCGTCGGTGCTTAGATCTGCTGTTGCCCGTGGCGGGAATGGAGAATCGTAGCGGCCCTAGCGGCGAATGGAGAAGCAGGACTCGCTCCGGTCAGGTTAGTCCTCTGTTTAGCCATGCTACTTTGATCTGTCATACTAGTTAAGGGGAATCCTAGATTTGGGGATCTGGGTTAACAGACTATATTCATGTATTTTAAAGGTGTTTGGAGTAGACGCCGAAAGCTCCAGATTGCCGATGCCTGGTCCTCGTGAAGTTATCGTTATAGATCCTAATGAAAATGAGTGCAAGGATGGGTCGCCTGTGCATCTGAGGTATGACTGGACAGGCGCCAACCCTGGGCGTCGATATGTATGCTGCTGCGAGGTAAACGATAACATGTATCACTTCTAATAAATGTTGCTTCTGCGTTTGATGTTAGTGTGGTCAATTGCTAATTATATGAACGAAATCAGTGACTGCAGACTGATGGCATGAAGTGCGCATCATTTAGGTGGATAGATCCTGAATGGGATATTAGGACTCTAAAAGTTCTAGAGAAACTGATGGAAATGAAGGGAAAAGAGAAGAGGAAGCAAGGTCGTGGAAAGAAGCATGTACAACTGCTAAGGAGGAGGCCAATGTCAAAGCAGTTGAGCTGCAGATGATAACGCGATACTACGTGGAGGTAACCCATAACCTGTTTGAGACGAGAAAGAAAATGAGAAATGATGCTCTGTTGTCTCCTACAGAAAAGGGTGAAGCCAACAGGTACCTAAAAGCTGAAAGCGAGGCAAGGATGTGGAAGGAAGAATGTGCAAAGGCTAACAGGGAGATTCAAGAGACTGCCGCTGAGCTGCAGATGGTCAAGCAGCTCTTGGATCCTGCAACACTTATGGTGAAGAAGGTGAGGTAATTACTGAGACATGCCTCATATAAGAGGACACTCAACAAGGACAACAATGAGGCATAATGTGATTCGTGGTGTTATTGCTAGGTAGACAGTTTAGAGGTGCTAATCATGCTTGCATTTTGGTATTTGCTACTTTTTGGTGGTGTGAACTTTGTGGTGATGAGTAGCTGTGAGATGCCATCTTATGATGTTTGATACTTGTCCCCTCTGTTGATGTTTTGCGGGACGGACCTTCCTAATTTTTGAATGCGTAACTGCTTGTTCCCTACAATGATTGTGGTAGAAACTCATACATATGAGCGGAATAATTGACGAAGGATGATAATATAGATATTTGTACATTGAATTGCATTACAGGTGGTACACAATTGAAGTTCCTCATTATGGATAGCTAGGCAACAGCCATGTTCCTCACGACCAAATCCAGTCCCCACGAACCTGCTTAATGCGGATGGCCCGAGTAGTGTTGACGCCTGGAACAATACCTATTCCCTAATCATAGATCCAGTACTCATTCTTTTCATCGTGATGATAAGTTCGTAGGAAGTAAATGTGATTTGCCCTCAGGTCAGCCAAACCAGAAATGGCATGTTCTTCTGTAACAATGCACTTGCCAGGACCAAACAAGATGATCTTATTCCGGAACTCAGGAGCTCTCTCCCAGGGAATAGGCTGACAAATGTCCCTGATGAATGAATGCAAAGTTAATTCTACCACTTCAGCTTCTTTCTCCTCCAGAACAACAAAGAACAATCGGTCTTCACCTTCGAGTAGAGAAGAGTTGCCCATGCCAATAACCCATGACAACCGAAGTCCAACAGGATGGGGAGGTGCTGGAAGATCTTGCCCCAAGTAGATCCGCATGTATATCAGCGACGGATGCGAATGTCACTGCTCCAGATTCACTGATAAATTCAGATTTCAGAATCCAAGGGTCAAACGTGCGTGCCTCACCTGAACGAGCGCAGTTCCAACCCTTGCAGACAGCTTTGAACATGATGAAATCTCTTGCATCACTATTGGCGATGCTCACAATAATGTCAGGAATAAGATTTGCCCAGGGACGAGGCATCATTGACAGGATAGCCAAAGAATAAGGTTGTGGTAGAACAATGGAGGAGTTACAGCTCCAACAAAGACAAATGAGTGAAAAAGGTAGTCCAGAAGGTCTGGTATACTGATGTATTGCTAAAAGGACCTTATGGACTACTATTATTTCTTCCGGTTCGTTAACATTCTGCTGAACGGTCTTTCCCCCTTCCTCAGAACGTACTCCCTCCATCCACAAAAGAATGCAATTCTCACTTCCCGATAAGTTTATATGAAGATATAAGTGTTAACACAATTTACTGTAAATTTGGTTAAAATTGAATTAGTTTGACCAGAACGGATCCCACAACTACTCTAATCTTTTCGGGAGCAGTTTTGTAACAGACCAGGGTTTAGGAGGTGTGAAAATTTCGAAAAATTTCAAACATTTTGTTTGTTAATCAGTGCTACCCAATTTGAATCCCAAGTGCTAGCCATCCCTCTTAAATTCTCCACAAATAAGACCAAATATAAAAATATAAATTCAAACTATGGTAAAATAAGTGAGTTGGATTTTTCTTGGATTTTATTTGGATTTAATTGAGTTCTGTTTGAATTTGAAAATATTCAAATTCAAACAATAGTTCAAACCAATTTTCAAATCTAATTTCAAATCCTAACAAACTAACCTGGGCCTGCTGTTCGCTGTGGAAGTTCTGTTGTGCCCCCTCAACTCTTGACCCAAAACCCCCTAACGATTCTAACCTATCTACCGGCCCAACACCGCTGCGGCCCAGCAGCCCGCCGCACCTCTCCTTCTTTCTCTCGCTGACCGGCAGGTCCCACCTGTCATCCCCTCCTTTCTCTTCTTCACCTCACCTTTTTCCTTTGCCGCGCCACCGTACGCGCGCCCGGCCGCGCCTGCACGCGCCTGATGGGATGGCCGCACTGCCCGACCGGCCCGCATACCGAGCCACCTCGCGCGCGCGCTCGCCTGGGGAAGCCCCCAAGGGGAAAAGACCCCTTTACCCCTCGCGGCCACGCCCAAAGGTGCGCCGCCGACCACAGGGTAGCGGCCACGTCGGCACTCACGCCCGGGCGTCCAATCCGCTAGCGCCGCTGCATGTTTGCCCCTGTGCCACCTTGACCGAGCGCCTACACCCCAGACCGAGACCCCAGCCGGGGCACCCACCTACCGCATTGGGGTTTTCCCCATGCTCTGTTGCCACCGCCAAGAAGGAAGAAGGGGAAGGGAGAAGGAAGAAGGGGAAGGCGAGGCGCCGTGCTGCGCCGCGCCGAGGGAAGCTGGGGGCCGCCGTGACCGGAGCCGGAGCAGCCAAGACCAGAGCCGCCCGTGCCGAGGGGGAGGCCGTTTGCGTTCAAGGAGCCAGAGCAGAGGAGAGCACCGACACCGGGAACGACTACGTCGCCGCCGTGTACCCCTACGCCGAGCCTGTGACGACTGCACCGCCGACCCAACGTGAGCAAACCACAGCCTTTCTTCTCTTCTCTCCCTCCTTGGTCTCTTTCCTATGATGCGGGAGCGCACCCCAGCGTTGCGCCGGCGGCGTCGAGACGCACCGCCCTGATTCTTGCCTGTGTGCTGGCCTTCGAGCCGCAGAATTACCGCCTCGCGACGGAGTGTAGCTCCTGGGCGAATCATGCCCTTGTGCTCGTCATCGCCGTGCGATGAAACGCTTGAACCGTGAGCCGGCCGTCGTGCCGTGGAACTTTTGCAGGGGGCCCCGTGTGCCGCCGCGCCGCCGTGCTGCACCTCAGGCTACCAGATGGTTGCGCCGGGCTGGCGTGTCGCGTGCCGCGTGCGTGCGAGCAAGGCAAAGGGCCACGCACCCCAGCGCGCGGCCAAGGCTCGGCCTTTGGCCAGCCGCGCCATGCCCCGTGCCGTGCGCCGCCGCACCCGAGCGCCACGCCCCGCCACGCTGCACGTCGGCCGTAGAGGCCCAAAGAAGGGACCTTGGCCGCTTGTGCTAGCCGGCCGTGGCACGGAAACCCTACCCCGGGGGTCGCTTGGCTGCCAGGTGAGCTGAACCGCCGCCGGACCATGCGACGCCGCCGCGGAATGCCACTGGCATTCCGTCGAGCACTTGGTGCGCGTCGACACGAGGGCGGGGTGGCCACCGAACCCCAGAACTGACCAGGGAGCATGTGCGCACCTGGGAGAGTTCAGGGGCCGATCCTAGACTTTCTTACACAGGGACTCTAATAGGCCGCCATGTGGGCTTTGGCCCATCAAAGCCCAGCAGAGCCCGCTGCCGACCCTGGCGCACTGGACAGATGAGTTCAAGGACGTTTCCTGGACTTTGGTCTCATGGCCAACTGGGCCAAGTCCAATGGGCCCTTAAGGCCCACTAACACTTTCGGCCCACTAACGGCCCACTAACCGAGAGTTGTTGACGTCATGTTGACGTCAGCGGCATTTTTAATAAAAACCCTTTTCTGTTTTAAAATGATTTCAGAAATGATTTTGTAAATGTTTTATCCTTTGGAAAATCATAACTAAATGTAGGAAGCTCAGAAAAATATGAAACCAACTTCTATAATTTCGTAATTTCGAAACCTTGCTGTTTGTAGCTAGATTGAGTTCTTTTGGGTTTTCTAAAAAGAGGTTTCTATTTGGAGTTATTGCCTAGATGTGTACCGCTTTCTTACGCGCGTGACGAACCTCGTGCCTACAGGCCCGAGCTTCAACCAGGAGGACGCGGAGGACCCGGAGTACGTCGTCCCGGACAGCGAGTACTACAACGACAATGCAGGTGTCATGTCACTCCCAACCATGTAGAACCCATGTTGATAATAGATGCTAGTGCTTCACTTTTATGAATGAATTGATTGGATGGATTGCATAGCCAATTGATTAGCCACGCCTTGATATTTGATATAACCTGTTCCCTTGCTTTGCCTACCTCGGGACTAGCTACAGACCCCCAGCTAGTCCCATATACTTACTATCCATACTTTTGTTGCTTGATTATGGATGGTATTCTGGACTTGGACTGAGATGTGGGAGATCTTGGTGTGTTCTAGCGTGAGTACTGGGTGTGTTCTCCCTTGACGTGTTTCTGGCGGGAGCGAGCCATTCAGTTACTTGTGAACGCCTACCTCGGGGAGATGTGATCTGGCCTCTCGCCCGAGCGGCGTGTCGGACGTGATGGAGATGGGGAGTGCTCGCTCTCGGCCCTTAAGGACTGAGTCGGTTTACCACCAGATGCAGTACTTACCTTCATACAATCCACCCGCTCTGTTATGGGCGGGGGACGGGGTGAGACTCGTAGTGGATAGCATTCCTCCTATAGGCAGATCGGTGTGATCGTGCTAGGAGACGTCATTCCTCCTTAGAAGACTTCGCCCCGGCGAGGCCGGGGAAGGGTTCCACAGCTCCGAGGGACCCCTCGCCGGCAGTACGAGCTCTACGAGAGGGGTTGCGCTAGATTCAGAGAGGCAGGGGAGCGCTATCCACTTACTAGGACTCCAGCCGTATGGTAGGGTTTGGAACCGGTGACGGCCGGTTTCGGCCCTATCCGGGCGGGTACAGTTGTACAACCTCTGCAGAGTGTTCAAATCTATAGCTATAGTCAGTGTCCACTTGTTATGGACAGTACTGCTATCTACCACTACTTCTGACTAGACTCTTTTTCTTGTGCTTGTTCTCTTCCCCGAGTGTGTGAGCCCGACCCGAGGCCGTTGAGATGTGGGGATAGGAGCAGGTGGGCCCCACATCACAGATGAGAGTTAGGAGCTGGATCGTGGTTGTGATTCAGTGTTTTTGTGTGATATCCTTGTTGCAGGGTGTGGACCCCCAGAGGTGTGGACCTCGGAGGCGTGAGCCTCCCTGAGGTGTTGACCTCACTGCATTTTCTGCTTACCTTGAATGTTGCTTCGCTGCTTTGCTTAAGCCTTCTACAGCTAAAGTAGGTTTAAATCCTGCATAGTAGTTATATACACCGCTTTTGCTCTTTGTTGGGAAGCTGACATGACCTACCCGCTTATCGGGTAGATCCTGGAGTCTCTGATACAGAGCCGGATTACGACTTTGAGAACGACGGATGGGATGAGTAGGGCACCTTCTACGCTCGAGATGCTTGAGGAGTTGGAGTCTTCCCCGCTTTCATGAAGCCGCAGCGAGATGATTTCTTTCTGTTTGATTCAGTCCTGATGGACTTGTACCCGGCATGTGCCGAAGAGATGTACTCTGATTAATGTAATAAATAAATGTTGTACTCTATTTTCTTTCTTGTTTTGGATGGATTTTGGTATTGCTAAGACAGGGATTGCACGTGGTAGCCTTCCTGGGACTACCACGGAGGTGCAGAGAGTCGGGTTTCCGTTCGCGGAAATTCGGTTCGTTTCAAGTTTTTTGAATAATGGCTGAATGGGTTCCTCTGGCCATAAATATCCCCCTTCCTCCCAGCGCCCTCTTCTCCTCTCCCCACTCTTGCAACCAACAAAAAACTCCATTCTCGCACAGCGCCCTCTTCCTCTCCCAACTCTTGCAACCAACAAAAAACCCCATCCTCACATAACGCTCCCTTCCTCTCCCCATGGAGCCATTGTCTCCTAGAGGTGTGGTGCAAGCCACATCCTCCTCCTCTTCTGATGAAAGGGAGGATCTCCAGTGGTCTGATGAAGAGGAGGCAGAGCGGAGGCCCATTCAGGTTGTGGTTGACACATCCTCTGATGATTTGGACTTTGTGGAACAAAATGAAATTCAAGATCATGTGCCTCTGAAACATCGCACCCCTCGCAAGTCAGCAAGAGGTGCCAGGGGTCAGGGGCGCGGAAGCGCCGCCACTCGCCGGGGAACTATCATCTCCAAGCGCCATCATCCTCTCTCATCCTCATCAGTCGGCGACAGTCGATCTCTGCCATCCTCGCCGAGCAGAGGCCATCATCGACCGGCCGTCATCATCCGCTATGGAGCGGCGCCAAGGCCGTGCTCGACCGGCCGCCATGGAGCGGCGACATCATCCTCTGGCGGCAGCATTGGAGGGACGGCCTCATCCGCGGGCGGCATCCTGGGAGGTCCGCCACCATCTTCCACGGGCGGCAGCAACAGAGCGACATCCTCGTCCGTGAGCAGCTGCAACAAGGCGCCGGGTGCACCATCGACAAAGAAGCGGCACCTTGATTAGTGGATTAGTGGTAACTGCTACTAGTAGAAGTAGGAGTAGAAGAAGCAGAACGAAGATTCGCCTTCTGTTAATCTTGTCTGATTGAATACTACTACTACTACTACTACTACTGTTTTTTCCTTGTAAGATGTTGGTTTCTCATTGCGTAGTAGTGACAGTTTAATCCGGTCCGACTGAAAACTACAAACCGGACTTTCGTCTGTGTTCATTCGGTATTTAAGAAATCAATGGAATGGACTTTCCGTATACAACGAATTTATACCGAGGGAGTACACACACATTACCATTTTTATAAGAAACAACACAATCCAAATACAAACGACACAAATGCATGCATACGCATTGATTACACATGAGGATGGATCGATCCACCATAGTTCGAACTACAACGACATACTCTGAATGACTGTTGACGGCTGTTAAGTGCCTACTTTAGCCGTCAATTTACTCATGAATGAAGGAGCAAGAGGCATTTCTAACACGCATTTCGGTTAAGAATAATGTAGTTCCACTTGTCCTTGGAGATTATGTGATTGCAGGAAAATAAGCTTAAAAGAAGTGGCAAACTCACCTTCTATGATTCATGCCATGTCACCTCAAGGAGTGGCTACCACCTAAGGTGCCATGCATGCAAGCTAAGCCACCTCAGGTGCCACGCATGCATGCCATGTCACCAATCCAAGGGAGGCAAGCCCCGACGAATCAGAGCGTGTGTTGGTATTTCTTAACCTCGATGCTAAGTTACGGGTTCCTAGCAACGATGCCAGAAATATCCAAATGGTAATCCTAACGATTACAAGAGTCCGCAAGCGCACGAAAGTACCATTGTAGCATTTCCCCAAAGGAGTATTCCAAAGGGTATCGAATCTAAGGAAGGCTGGACGGATTGACTAGTCAACACTATTGCAAGGAGTATAAATCATAGACGGGGACAAACCAGATACTCAAATGCAGGGGTAAGATATGATAGATATGATAGTAGTGTGAACACACAAACACACTCTCTCTAAAGGTCCAAGGCTTAGGAGGCAACATACGAGTTAGTTCTTGGTTCTACGGTACTAAACATACGAAGTTAGTCAGACAAGTTAGTCACACACTAGCATCGCATGATGCTAGCTCAAGCACCCAGGTACAAACGGGGAGCTAACCTCCCACGTCGCTTACGCACGACTCCGGTTGTTAGACTTTAGACTCCTACAGCGTATCCGAACGTGGGGGATTCCAGAAGGGTCCAACGGCTGTCACCACCGCGGCCTACCCCAAGCCAAACCGTGGGATACACTCGTAAGCAACGTAGCTACACAACCCAAGCACCACACTTACGTTGTTAGCAGGACCCTGACCGGCCTGGGCTATTGTGACCCAGGTCAGAGCCGCCAGGTAAACCAGCCAATTACACCGAGCACCATAGCTTGAGCATGAACTTCATACAACACGAATATGGGATCTAACTAGATCAAACTAGGCTAAGCACACAAACGGATTCGTGCTTTCCTATGTCTATTCAACAAGATCAAAGGGTCGTGTTCGTGATGAACACGTACCTCTAACTTATGAACAAACACCGAAAACATGTATAAGTCACTCGTCAACTGGATCGAAAGGTCTTGTTCATCAAGAACAGGAGCCTCTAAATGATGAACGAGCGAAGAACACATGAACAAATCACCCATGTGCGCAAGCACAACTTTATATGAAATAGCTGAATAACTGAAGTAGATCAAAGTCATACAATAAAATAAAGATACAAGAGGACTCATACCTAGATCCCAAAGTAGACTTGGAACCTGAAGTAGAACTACTCTAGCCTACCTCCTAGCCTTAGAAACCAAAAGTGAGAGAGGAGGAGTAAGATGTGTTGGTTAGAAATGAGCCCCCTCCCCTTCTATTTATAGGCCAGAGCACCGGCGCAAGATGGAGTGAAACACCCTGGGGATGGCCTCTAGGACCAATGGACAAGTGCCATGTGGAAGCCCAGGATCAACCGACCCAAGGTCGGTTCGGCCGATCCTAGGGTCGGCCGATCCCAGGTGGGCCCCACTCGGGGTGTGCTTCCTCGGGGTGGCTGTCCTGTGGGCCCTTAAGTCGGTCCCCGGTGTACACGTGTTCTTGAGGCGGTTTAAGTGCTCTGGTGGGCCCATGGATCCATGTGAAGTCCATGTGTCACAATCTGATTCGTCGGGGCTTGCCTCTCTTGGATTGGTGACATGGCATGCATGCTTGGCACCTGAGGTGGCTTGGCTTGCATGCATGGCACCTGAGGTGGCAGCCATTCCTTGAGGTGACGTGGCATGAATCATAGAAGGTGAGTTTGCCACTTCTTTTGTGCTTATTTTCCTGCAATCACATAATCTCCAAGGACAAGTGGAACTACATTATTCTTAACTAAAATGCGTGTAAGAAATGCCTCTTGCTCCTTTATTCATGAGTAAATTGATGGCTAAAGTAAGCACTTAACAGCCGTCAACAACTCCCCCAAGCTAGCCACTTGCTCGTCCCGAGCAAGACACTTAGGACTTAGGTTGGTCGATCAGGAGTTGCTACGATGTTGTATCCCTAGTTTATGACGGGCATACGACTAGGTACTCTATCAAGAATTGAATGAGTTGGCATCGATCTTACCTTACGCTTGATTGCTATGGAGCTTGTAGCTTCACCTGCCTTGAGCAGTTAAAAGATAGAACGGTTGTATAGGATATACTAATCACGAGCACCTTGATCAGTCGTTAATCCAGAGGTTTTGCAAATTTTCGCAAAGAAATCAAAGTTCCTTGAATGATACTCTCGGATCGCTCAGTGTGTATGGTTCCTCACCAAGGCATTGATTTGCCTTCTTTCTCCACCTACTTCTAATAAGCTGATATGTGGGGTTGTAGGTAGGGGAAAACATGTGGCATGCCTGTTTCTCATGTATTATCGAGTCGAAAACCGGATCCTTGGGAGTAACAAGTCATACAGCCTGATCAAGATGTGCATGTGTGTATATGGTGGATGGATGAAGAACTCCTTTCTGTATATGATTCTCTCCTCTCCTTTTTAGATTTTTGAGACTTGGGCTATGTCTCTTTATTCTTTTTTCTTTCTTTTTTTTTCTTTCATGCTCTAGAGCATGTGCTTTTTTTTATATAGCCCACAGTCTCTGCTGAATATTTTAGGAGAGAGAGTAATCATGGAACAATGCGCGGAGCTTTATTAGTGGAATGGATGGGGAATGGATGAAATGATGGGTGCCAACTTCCGGTGTAGAAGTTAAGCAAATAGTGGCTGTGTATGTGATCTTGATCATGGGAGCATGACAAGTTCCTCGCCGAGGGTCACAACAATTCGACAAGACTCAATGAAGAAAACAAGCAGCATATGTGGAGGCTAACAAAAGCTAGGATCTACATATGGCTTTGGATAGGAATTTCTCATCATTGAGAAACTTATCATTTTATTATTTTTCAAAAGAAGACTCCGGATATCAAACATCACTTAGCACAGGCTCGTAGCAACCCTATTATACCGTATCATACCTCACAACAACCTAGGCAAAGGTCATGCTTTTTGCTACCCACAAGTTTCAAGCTAAAGTTTGATCGTACAAGCCAACAAACTCAAAACTAAGATAGGATACTAAGCTGTAGCAAGGCATACAAGAGGAATAAACAGAGCAACTATTCATCATTTCGACCATAAAGGGACATAAAGCATTCTTACCGCGCATATGAAGGCAAATTAATTTAAGAAAGCAAATAAATATTTTTGGTCTTTTTTTTGCAGATTTTATGTGTTTTTAGCATATGAGATTCTGAAATGAAAGATACAAGTTACCTCAGAGTGGGGGTCCTCCCCCAAGCTAGCTTCAGGCTCACTACTGTGGAGGAGGGAATCCCATCCACCGGTAGTAGGCCCTCTGCTCCTCCAGCTGCTGCTGCTGTGCCAGCTTGATGGCGTGCACAAGGTCCAAACTCAAGGGGGTGTCCGGACGGACTCCAATGAGCTTGAATCTTAGTGCAAGCAAACAGATGGAGCAAGAGTAGCTTGTTTCTACTAGGTGTTAGAATCTTTTTATTTGAGGGAAACGTCTTACCATTCTTACCTGTCGGCGCAGAGCTCTTTTATTCAAATCTTCTAGAGCCCCCGACTACCTTCCCTTTTACTTACCTTGGTGGAAGGTCTGCCTTTGAGGATGAAAGAGTCAGCCCCCCGCCCACTCTTCTCCACACCTTCTTGATGTTCTGTTGCTGCTTAAGTGTGGGGTACTGCTTCTTGGATGGGGACTCAGATTCCGGCTTTTGTCTTCGAGAATCCTTCATGGGAGTAATGAAGTTGTCTCCTTGTGACTGGATAGGTTCAACATTTCGGGCAAGGGTATCCATCCTTGGTATGTCCTCGACCATTGAGCATTGTTCCTTTCGCGGACGGAATTCAAACCTTTCCTCCCAGCCATTAATGTGGAGTCGGATTACTCCGGTGCCAACATCAATTTATGCATCGGCCGTGCTCAGAAATGGACGCCCCAGAATGAGAGGTATTTCATCACCAATGTCCATGTCGAGTACCACAAAGTCCACTGGGATGAAACAATCTCGCACCTTCACCGGGATGTCCTCGGCTATCCCTGCTGGGTACCGTACTGATGAATCGGCCAGTTGCAGCCGCAGGATGGTTGGGGACAATTCCGTATAATTGAGTTGGTCGAAGACTATCTTTGGCATGACGCTAACACTGGAGCCCAGATCACAGAGGGCATGATCAAATCTCTGCGTCCCAATCGTGCATGTGATCGTAGGGCACCCTGGATCCTTTTTCTTTTCTGGAAGGTGATTGAGTATAGCCGCGCTACACTCCTCCGTAAGCTTTACCACCTCCGACGTGGGTAGAGCCTGTTTCTTGGTAAGGATATCCTTGAGATATCATGCGTATGTGGGCACACGTATAGCCTCAAGGAGGGGAACATTGATGTGGACCTTCTGAATCATATCCACGAAGCGAGCGAATTGCTCATCCACTGTCACCTTCCTATTTCGCTGAGGGTATGGCAGTATATTTGTATCAATAAACTCAGGCCTGTCTGCCTTCTCCTCTGGTACCCTTGCCTGTGAGGGTTCTGTCATGCCTAGCGACTCGTTGTCGCGATCTTCGCCCTCTTTCGGGGTTTTCTTGGGTCCTGCATGGTGAGGATAGGGCGGGTCACGAGTGGTCTTACCCCCTCTCGTGACTACCGCCTTAGCATTCTCGACTGGAGGAACCAAAGCGATCAAACGAGCTAACCGGTCTTCTATCATTTTATTAAAGCTCACTTGATCCTTAAGAGCAGAAGAAAGGCTATCGATTTTAACGTTGAGGCTTTATAAAGCCTTATCATAGGCAGCCGTTTTCTTGTTAAAGCCTTCATTAATCTTAGCTTGCCCGAAAACCAGATCTTTCAGGGAAGGTTGGTTGGGATTGTAAGTATTACCTTGATTACCCCCCTGATAGTAAGGGTGTGATTTATTCCACGTTTGACCTCCTTGTGGACGATAACCATTGTTGTTGCCGTTCATGTACATCACATCCTCCTCGGTAGCGGGGCAGTAATTCCCCGAATGCCCAGTATCACCACAGATTTCGCAGGTCATGTGAGCATCCATAGCTTGAGTAGTGATGGCCATGGCAGCCTTCTCGCTAGTCAGAGCATCCATTCTCTTCATGAGTAGGTCCATCTTGGCGTGCAACATATCCACTTCCTTGACGGTATGTGTACCCCTCTGACGTGGCTGGAGTCGATCATCACTCCACCCTTGGTTGGAGACCATCTTCTCGATAAGTTTGTTTGCTTCGGCGATAGTGAGAGAGAAGAAAGTCCCTCCAGCAGCAGCATCAATATGGCCTCGGGCTGTCGGAGTCAGCCCATTATAGAAACTCTGAAGAATAAGCCAGTTGCCCATCCCATGATGGGGACAAGCCAGGATGGACTCCTGTAGCCTCTCCCAAGTCTCTGGAATGGTTTCATTTGCCGCTTGTTGAACGCTTGAAATTCTTCCCCGGAGAGCATTGGTCCTGCCTAACGGAAAGAACTTTGCGAGGAACGCTGCTGAGCATTTTGCCCAGGTGTCAATATCTGCACGGTTCGCGTAGAACCACTGCTTCGCCTTTCCCAGGAGTGAGAATGGAAACAGCCGCAGATGAATGGCATCTTCCTCCACTCCTCGTATAGTGAAGGTACTGCACAGCTCCAAGAACTGTTGCAAGTGGGTGCTCGCGTCTTCATTAGGCTTGCCACAAAATGGGCTACCCTGTACCATCGTAATGAGGCCAGTCTTGATCTCGAAGTTTCCATTCCCGGTGTTGATCTCGGGGCCAGTAGGCACCTGATCAGCAGAGGGAGCAGAATATTCGCGAAGAGTCTTCTCCTGATTGGCCATAGGAGTTGATGTAGATGGTACAAAGGAAGCTGGATCGACTTCCGTGCGTACACACTGGGGAGAACCGAAATGAGTTCTAGCTCTCCTTACGAGTGACTCAGGATCTACAGTGAAATTCGGTGGTAAGTCGAAACCAGTCATACACTACATGTCTTCATCATCGATAGACAAAGAAGACATTCAAAGTTAGCCTGCATTGAGAACTGTTTTATTCCTATCATGATTATAAACATTGCAAACTGCTGACAAGTTATCCTTTAGCCTTCCCCGGCAACGGCGCCAGAAATGCTTGTTGGTATTTCTTGACCTCGATGCTAAGTTACGGGTTCCTAGCAACGATGCCAGAAATATCCAAATGGTAATCCTAACGATTACAAGAGTCCACAAGCACACGGAAGTACCATTGTAGCATTTCCCCAAAGGAGTATTCCAAAGGGTATCGAATACAAGGAAGGCTGGACGGATTAACTAGTCAACACTATTGCAAGGAGTATAAATCATAGACGGGGACAAACCAGATACTCAAATGCAGGGGGTAAGATATGATAGATATGATAGTAGTGTGAACACACAAACACACTCTCTCTAAAGGTCCTAGGCTTAGGAAACAACATACGAGTTAGTTCTAGGTTCTACGGTACTAAACATACGAAGTTAGTCAGACAAGTTAGTCACACACTAGCATCGCATGATGCTGGCTCAAGCACCCAGGTACAAACGGGGAGCTAACCTCTCGCGTCGCTTACACACGACTCCGGTTGTTAGACTTTAGACTCCTACAGCGTATCCGAACGTGGGGGATTCCAGAAGGGTCCAATGGCTGTCACCACCATGTCCTACCCCAAGACAAACCGTGAGATACACTCGTAAGCAACGTAGCTACGCAACCCAAGCACCACGCTTACGTTGTTAGCAGGACCCTGACCGGCCTGGGCTATTGTGACCCAGGCCAGAGCCGCCAGGTAAACCGGCCAATTACACCGAGCACCATAGCTTGAGCACGAACTTCATACAACACGAACATAGGATCTAACTAGATCAAACTAGGCTAAGCACACAAACGGATTCGTGCTTTCCTATGTCTATTCAACAAGATCAAAGGGTCATGTTCGTGATGAACACGAGCCTCTAACTTATGAACAAACACCAAAAACATGTATAAGTCACTCGTCAACTGGATCGAAAGGTCTTTTCATCAAGAATAGGAGCCTCTAAATGATGAACGAGCAAAGAACACATGAACAAATCACCCATGTGCGCAAGCACAACTTTATATGAAATAGCTGAATAACTGAAGTAGATCAAAGTCATACAATAAAATAAAGATACTAGAGGACTCATACCTAGATCCCAAAGTAGACTTGGAACCTGAAGTAGAACTACTCTAGCCTACCTCCTAGCCTTAGAAAACAAAAGTGAGAGAGGAGGAGTAAGATGTGTTGGTTAGAAATGAGCCCCCTCCCCTTCTATTTATAGGCCAGAGCACCGGCGCAAGATGGAGTGAAACACCCCGGGGATGGCCTCTAGGACCAATGGACAAGCGCCACATGGAAGCCCAGGATCAACCGACCCAAGGTCGGTTCGGCCGATCCTAGGTTCGGCCGATCCCAGGTGGGCCCCACTCGGGGTGTGCTTCCTCGGGGTGGCTGTCCTGTGGGCCCTTAAGTCGCTCCCCGGTGTACACGTGTTCTTGAGGCGGTTTAAGCGCTCTGGTGGGCCCATGGATCCATGTGAAGTCCATGTGTCACGCTCTGATTCGTCGGGGCTTGCCTCTCTTGGATTGGTGACATGGCATGCATGCTTGGCACCTGAGGTGGCTTGGCTTGCATGCATGGCACCTGAGGTGGCAGCCATTCCTTGAGGTGACATGGCATGAATCATAGAAGGTGAGTTTTCCACTTCTTTTGTGCTTATTTTCCTGCAATCACATAATCTCCAAGGACAAGTGGAACTACATTATTCTTAACTAAAATGCGTGTAAGAAATGCCTCTTGCTCCTTTATTCATGAGTAAACTGACGGCTAAAGTAAGCACTTAACAGCCGTCAACAGCGTGACACGTGGACTTCACATGGATCCATGGACCCACCAGAGCGCCTAAACCGCCTCAAGGACATGTGTACACTGGGGACCGACTTAAGGGCCCACAGGACAGCCACCCCAAGGAAGCACACCCCGAGTGGGGCCCACCTGGGGTCGGCCGACCCTAGGATCGGCCAAACCAACCTTGGGTCGGTTGATCCAGGGCCTCCACGTGGTGCTTGTCCATTGGTCCTAGAGGCCATCCCCGGGGTGTTTCACTCCTTCTTGCGCCAGTGCTCTGGCCTATAAATAGAAGGGGAGGGGGGCTCATTTCTAACCAACACACCTTACTCCTCCTCTCTCACTTTTGGTTTCTAAGGCTAGGAGGTAGGCTAGAGTAGTTCTACTTGATGTTCCAAGTCTATTTTGGGATCTAGGTATGAGTCCTCTTGTATCTTTATTTTGTTGTATGACTTTGATCTACTTCAGTTATTCAGCTATTTCATGCTTACAATCACAACCAACCTTCCCTGAAAGATCTGGTTTTTGGGCAAGCTAAGATCAATGATGGTTTTAACAAGAAAATAGCTGCCTATGATAAGGCTCTGGAAAGCCTTAATGTTAAAATTGATAACCTTTCTTCTGCTCTTAAGAACCAGCTAAGCTTTAACAAAATGATAGAAACCCAGTTGGCTCAGTTAGCTGATTTGGTTCCCTCTGCTGAAGACGGGAAGATTCCGGGGCAACCCGTGTCTTCTTGTGAGAATGTTTGTGCAGTGTCCACCAGATGGGGTATGCCATCTGGGAGGGCACGAGCTGCTGACTATGCAGGGAGACCCATACAGCAGGTTCTTGATCCATGGGAATCTTCAGCAATTGTGCACACGAAAGACCCTGGTTATCCGGCTATCACTTGCACTATATACTACCAGAAAATTAGGAATGCCCTCTGTGATCTTGGCGCGAGTGTCAACCTCATGTCCAAAGCTATGTTCGAAAGATTGGGATATCCTGCTCTTACCCCAACCTCGAGGACAGTTCAACTTGCTGATGCATCGATCTAATATCCGGAGGGAATTGTGGAGAGTCTACTGGTATTTGTCCAAGGTTCTTGCATCTTCGCGGATTTCATGGTCCTTGATATGCAAGATGATGCGAAAATGCCACTCATTCTTGGGAGGCCGTTCCTAAGTGATGCTCGGGCATGGATCAATGTGGAAAATGGGACCATCCGTTTCCGCATTGGGAAGAAGAACTTGATGTTCCGATTTCGACCAACAGAAGAGCAATGCTATTCAGTGCAAGGAAATGATGAGCAAACCTGGGGGTGGACGGAGCCACAACCCCAGCTCACACAACCTCTGACCACACCAAGAAAATCAAGGAAGGCACGGAAGGTGTGGCGGCAGGTACAGAGATCGCACCCCTCTACTTCTCGGGAGTGGGGTGACGAGTGGAATTAATCACCGAGAAAAGTCCCGCTCTCGGACTTAAAAAGATGAGTCCTTTCACCACAAGGTAAAATTGGTAGTTATCTCATATTTTCCCTTTTCAAATTTTTATTTAATTTTTCCCAATGCATATTTAAATTTTCCATTCTTGCATGCTAGAATTTTTCTAGCCAAAATTCCCTTTTTCAATAAAAATTCTGAAAATAAAATTTTGAATTGGAAAATCCCTAAAAATTCATTTGAGCAAGTTTTCGGGCAAATTTGGACCAGGACACCTAGGCAGGCCCTCATGTGACCGTTAGAGAGCCGTTGCAAAAAAGCTGGAGGCGGGCGGACCCGAGGTGGGTTCGGCCGACCCCACAGGTCGGCCGACCCAGCCTAACGGCTAGCCTGTCCCTCCTTCGTCCAACGGCTCCTAGCCGTTACACACGGCCCATGTCTCGGTGCCCGGCTTCATTGCCTATAAATACCAGGGGGTTTGAGGGGTGTCTTCACCAATTTCAACACTCTCTCCCTCTCTTGTTCTTGCTCTCTGGTTTTTGTGGATTTTTCGCTCGAGATTGAGGTGCCAAGTATTCTCTCTAAGTGCTGCTGAAGTATTGATTATTGGTGGAGCAAACTCGGTAAGAATTTCATTCAGTTTCGCTAACCCATCACCGAGTTGCTCGTGTTGTCCGATCGTTGTGCAAGATGAGTTGGGCCTCCGGCGCATTTCGGAAGTTGACTTGCTCACGCCGTTCACGCGACGGGGGGAACTCGTCTCGTCATTCCGAAGCTGCACCAAGCCCAATGTCGACCGACCGTGAAGAGGAAGGAGAAGAAGAGCTACCCACACCACAAGTCGAGGAAGTGTACGCCGTCGACACCGCCTTCATCGACTTGAGGAGTGATCGCGAGAGACAAGCCTATGATCTCATCAAGGACCGAGTCTTCGCCAACACCAAGGAGTTCAATCCGGACCTTCTCGAGAAAACAGGTATGGACTCTGAGTTCGATTCCATTTGGCAAGCTCTATGATGGGAGGATTTTGTCCCAGTTCAGGAGGTTGGTTCTAGACCTACCACCATCCAGTTTCTCTGTACTCTTCAAGAGGATGCATCTGGTATTTCATGGAGTTCCGTATCGAGTTTCATGGAAAGATCTTAGTCGCACCCTCGGTTTTCATCGCCGTTGCGCTATTTCTCTTGAGCAAGCTTGCGCTGGTTTTAATTGTGAGAGTTTTTGGAAAGAAATCTTTGGTCGTCCTGTTCGCGGCAAGTTGACACCTCGGTGAAACGATATCTTGCATCCCACTCTCCGACTGTGGCATAAGTGGCTCGCCATCACTCTCTTTCCAAGGGATGATGTACGAACCGTGTGCACTGACGAGATGATGATTTTATATGCCGCGGTCAGACGGATCAAGATCTCCCCTGTGCAAGCTATGATTCGGCAGTGGTTAACAAATTTCAAGATGATGAGTTCTATTGAGTGTACGTCTCTGATTTCTCGCATCGTCACGAATCTTGGGATTACGCAAGGGCCCAACGTGCCCTCCATTGCTAATCCCCAGACTCAGATTGACGAGGCTTATTTGACTCAGGGGCATATTCTTAAGAAGGGTCCGGATGATTCTTTGGTTTTCTTTTACCCGGGCCATACCAACCAGATCCAGTTACCTAACCCGGATTTTAGGTTGTACGGCCAGGGGCCACTACCGTTCCTCTCGAGGAACCTCGTCATTCTAGTGTCTCTGGTGATAGGGTAACTAGGAGTGCATCGAGGAGAGCAGCCGGAGCACACCAGCCGCCACCACAGCCGTCTCCGCAGCTGTCGCCTCAGCTACAGCCCCAGCCTACCACACCTCCATCTGGTACATGGACCTCTACCGAGTACATGCCTGGGGTTACTCCCGGGTATGTTCCCGGTTGGGACCAGCCCATGTACCAGCTGGGTGCGAGTAGCTCGGCTTGGGCTAGCGCAGGCAGTGGTGAGTGGGCCGCCCCTGCTGGTACTGCCTATGGAGATGCGACATCTTCGTCGTCCGTATTGCGTTCGTCATCTCATGGGGCCACCCTCACTCAGCATATGAGCGAGCTCAACACCCGAGTCGGCAACATGGAGGAGACTGTGCACCAGCACGTCGAGTCCACCCGGGACTGGCAGCGGATGTCTGGCGAGAGACTTCACACCATCGAGCTGGCACAGCAGCAGCAACTGGAGGAGCAGAGGGCCTACTACCGGTGGATGGGATTTCCCCCTCCACAGTAGTGAGCCTGAAGCTAGCTTGGGGGAGGACCCCCACTCTGAGGGAACTTGTATCCTTATTTTCAGAATCTCATATGCTAAAAACACATAAAAATCTAAAAAATTAAAAAGACCAAAAATATTTACTTGCTTTCTTAAATTAGTTTGCTTTGATATGCGCGGTAAGAATGCTTTCTGTCCTTCATGGTCGAAATGATGAATAGTTGCTCTGTTTATTCCTTTTGTATGCCTTGCTTACAGCTTAGTATCCTATCTTAGTTTTGAGTTTGTTGGCTTGTATGATCAAACCTTAGCTTGAAACTTGTGGGTAGCAAAAAGCATGACCTTTGCCTAGGTTGTTGTGAGGTATGATATGGTATAATAGGGTTGCTATGAGCCTGTGCTGAGTGATGTTGATATCCGGAGTTTTCTTTTGAAAAACAATAAAATGATAAGTTCCTCAATGATGAGAAATTCCTATCCAAAGCCATATGTAGATCCTAGCTGTTGTTAGCCTCCACATATGCTGCTTGTTTTCTTCATTGAGTCTTGTCGAATTGTTGTGACCCTCGGCGAGAAACTTGTCATGCTCCCATGATCAAGATCACGTACACAGCCACTATTTGCTAAACTTCTACACCGGAAGTTGGCACCCATCATTTCATCCACCCCCCAAATAAAGCTCCGCGCATTGCTTCATGATTACTCTCTCTCCAAAAATATTCAGCAAGGACTATGGGCTATGCGAAAAAAAGAGAGAAAGAATAAAGAGGCATAGCCCAAGTCTCAAAAATCTCAAAAGGAAAGGAGAGAATCATATATAAAAAAAGAGTTCTTTATGCATCCACCATATACACACACATGCACATCTTGATCAGGCTGTATGACTAGTTGCTCCCAGGGATCCGCTTTCCGACTCGACAATACATGAGAAGCAAGTATGCCACATGTTTTCCCTACCTACAGCCCCACATATCAGCTTATTAGAAGTAGGTGGAGAAAGAAGGCAACTTAATGCCTTGGTGAGGAATCATACACACTGAGCGATCCGAGAGTATCATTCGAGGAACTTTGATTTCTTTATAAAAATTAGCAAAACCTCCGGATTGACAACTGATCAAGGTACTTGTGATTAGTAATTTCTATACAACCGTTCTATCTTTCAACCGCCCATGGCAGGTGAAGCTACAAGCCCCATAGCAATCAAGCGTAAGGTAAGATCAATGCCAACTCATTCAATCCTCGATAGAGTACCTAGTCGTATGCTTGTCATAAACTAGGAATACAACATCGTAGCAACTCCTGATCGACCAACCTAAGTCCTAAGTATCTTGCTCGGGACGAGCAAGAGGCTAGCTTGGGGGAGTTGTTGACGGCTGTTAAGTGCCCACTTTAGCCGTCAATTTACTCATGAATGAAGGAGCAAGAGGCATTTCTTACACGCATTTCAGTTAAGAATAATGTAGTTCCACTTGTCCTTGGAGATTATGTGATTGCAGGAAAATAAGCTTAAAAGAAGTGGCAAACTCACCTTCTATGATTCATGCCACATCACCTCAAGGAGTGGCTGCCACCTAAGGTGCCATGCATGCAAGCTAAGCCACCTCAGGTGCCACGCATGCATGCCATGTCACCAATCCAAGGGAGGCAAGCCCCGACGAATCAGAGCGTGACACGTGGACTTCACATGGATCCATGGACCCACCAAAGCGTCTAAACCGCCTCAAGGACACGTGTACACCGGGGACCGACTTAAGGGCCCACAGGACAGCCACCCCGAGGAAGCACACCCCGAGTGGGGCCCACCTGGGGTCGGCTGACCCATGGATCGGCCGAACCGACCTTGGGTCAGTTGATCTAGGGCCTCCACTAGTGCTTGTCCATTGGTCCTAGAGGCCATCCCCGGGGTGTTTCACTCCTTCTTGCGCCGGTGCTCTGGCCTATAAATAGAAGGGGAGGGGGCACATTTCTAACCAACACACCTTACTCCTCTCTCACTTTTGGTTTCTAAGGCTAGGAGGTAGGCTAGAGTAGTTCTACTTCAGGTTCCAAGTCTACTTTGGGATCTAGGTATGAGTCCTCTTGTATCTTTATTTTGTTGTATGACTTTGATCTACTTCAGTTATTCAGCTATTTCATATAAAGTTGTGCTTGTATACATGGGTGATTTGTTCATGCATTCTTCGCTCGTTCATCATTTAGAGGCTCCTGTTCTTGATGAACAAGGCCTTTCGATCCAGTTGACGAGTGACTTATACATGTTTTCGGTGTTTGTTCATAAGTTAGAGGCTCGTGTTCATCACGAACACGACCCTTTGATCTTGTTGAATAGACATAGGAAAGCACAAATCCGTTTGTGTACTTAGCCTAGTTTGATCTAGTTAGTTCCCATGTTCGTGTTGTATGAAGTTCGTGCTCAAGCTACGGTACTCGGTGTAATTGGCCGGTTTATCTGGCGGCTCTGACCTGGGTCACAATAGCCCGGGCAGGTTCGGGTCCTGCTAACAACGTAAGCGTGGTGCTTGGGTTGCGTAGCTACGTTGCTTATGAGTGTATCCCACGGTTTGTCTTGGGTTAGGCCGCGGTGGTGACAGCTGTTGGACCCTTCTGGAATCCCCCACGTTCGGATATGCTGTAGGAGTCTAAAGTCTAACAATCGGAGTCGTGCGTAAGCGACGCAGGAGGTTAGCTCCCCGTTTGTACCTGGGTGCTTGAGCCAGCGATCATGCGATGCTAGTGTGTGTCTAACTCGTCTGACTAACTTTGCATGTTTAGTACCTTAGAACCTAGAACTAACTCGTATGTTGCCTCCTAAGCCTAGGACCTTTAGAGAGAGTGTGTTTGTGTGTTCACACTACTATCTTATCTATCATATCTCACCCCTGTACTTGAGTGCTGGTTCGTTCCCGTCTATGATTTATACTCCTTGCAATAGAGTTGAACTTGTTAATCCGCCTAGCCTTCCTTGGATTCGATACCCTTTGGAATACTCCTTTGGGGAAATGCTACAATGGTACTTCCGCGCTTGCAGACTCTTGTAATGGTTAGGATTACCATCTGGTTATTTCTGGCATTGTTGCTAGGAACCCATAACTTAGCATCGAGGTTAAGAAATACCAACAACGGCATACTACTAGCATCTACCATCACGGCTCATACTACTACCATCACCACATACTACTAGCATCTACCATCACGGCTCATACTACTACCATCACGGGCTCATGGAAATCCAGCCGCTGCATGGAGTGCAGCAAAATGTGGCTCCTGGATCAGATACTCCTCCAAAGCGCGATGCCTCGCCCTTGTATCCCGAATCCAGGTAGGCGAAACAGCGATGTTATGCGCGTGTAACAGCAGGTCACGAATGGTCCATTGCCTGTGACCCCTGTGGCAAAAAGGGCACACCCACATTCCTTTATGATAAACACGGGCGGGCCCGCCTTGCTGAAGCCAAAGCAACACAGACTATTTCAGGTCATGCGATTCATCTTATTCAATGAGCACTGGCCGCGGGGGTGACATTTCAATGGGCAACAGCAGAGGTGGCGGCCTGGGCCGTGGGCGAAAAGGTGGTGCCATGAGGTTCAGCTGATCCTGAGCTGCCGTTGCCAGTGGCTGAACTGGAGGTGGCATCACCCCCGGGTGTTGCTGAGGTGCCGATGCTAGCGGAAGTGGAGGTGCCATTGGGGCCGGGTGCTGCTGAGGTGCCGATACCAGCGGAAGTGGAGGTGCCATTTGGACCGGGTGCTGCTGCGGTGCCGATGGCAGTGGCTGAACTGGGTGGCGGTGAGGTGCTATTGCGCCCGACAGCTCCCCCTTCCCCGACTCCTCCAAGTTCCATGCTCCGTCCCTTCCTTGCCCGGCCATTCCCCACGTACTGCATACACAAACGAAGAACAAACCCTACATAAGCTAACAATGTGACCATCTCGATACCATGCATACATAAAGTAAACAAGATTAACCAACAAAATGATCTCACCCCTGTATCCCACTAAAGTAGAGAAATGCAAGACGGGGAACCGATGAGTGTTGGCCTTGCCTTTCAAGAACGCTGTGCTGCACTCGCCTATTTATCGAGGACTACAGCAGTCACATGAGCTCGGTGTAGCATTGCTAAAGTTACTATGGAAAACGTGAGATGCTCGGAATATAGTCAGGCCTACGCGTGATAGGAATCTATTTAGGTCAGAATCTTCAGTGGCGTGCATCGATTACATGTGTGGACGATGGGTATCACGGGATGAGCCCGACGTG
The DNA here is from genome assembly GCA_036936925.1 of Cenchrus fungigraminus. Classification (NCBI taxonomy): domain Eukaryota; kingdom Viridiplantae; phylum Streptophyta; class Magnoliopsida; order Poales; family Poaceae; genus Cenchrus; species Cenchrus fungigraminus. Next base: position 38,540,700 of record CM072778.1, on the reverse strand, counting down.
TCTAGGTATGTGTTTACTTCTGGACTTTCCTCTCTAGAGCACAAGAAAGTCCTGCGGACAAATCACGCCACATTAGCTGCATCTAATGGCCGTCTCACTGCATCAGCTCATGCCGCATCAACAACGAGACAACTCTCTACCGTTTATTTATGTAATGGTTTAGGTGTCAACTGCATCTGGAGAACAAGATTGGGTGCTGTAATCAGATGGACCAGATGGTCCTTGTGTTGCAGCACGCAGGGTGTGGGATGACTTGACAAGTCCTCCTCGATTAGGTACGCTGCGTTAGTCATGACTGTAAAGGTCTACGAATGGTCTGCATTCGCACTTGATGATTCCCACAGGCCTTGGAGACTGAGAAACGTGATGAACATGTTGACGCTACAAGACCAAAACGGAATAAGCTAGAATTGGAATAGCAATATATGTTTTTTATTTGTGTGTGTGTGTGGGTGTAATATTAACATGCATATAAGCACAGAAGGGCATCTTGAATGGGCGTTTGGGAACGACACGCTCTCACAAGTTGATCCACGTGTCGATCATTGAGAATTGCAGTTAAGCACTGGCACCGGGCGTTAACCGACGAACTTGTGTGCACACCCCCTCTGAACGGACATGTCGATCATTGTGAATCGCACTTAAGGACTAGAACCAGGAAGTTCATGACCCGAACATGGCCACACCCTCACTGAAGGGACGCGTCCATTCGGGTGGTAACTGATGTCCACGAACGGACGTTTCAGAACGACACATTCACTCCCACTATAATAAGAGACAGTTTAGGCATTTGTGTTAATGGCTTTAGACGCTAAAATGATTCCTTCCATGCAAGTCGACTTCTCAGTCTCAAGCCAGGAAGCGACAGCAGAAGGAACCGCGGGCAACCTCAAGGAATCCGGTACGTTCATGGTGGGAGGCCGTCAATATAATGGAAGCTACGTTGCTATCCTACAGGTATGAATGATCATCAGTGGATGGATGTTCCAGACGACATTGTCGTCGTCCTCGTTCCTCTGCACGAATCCCAAATGGTACGTGTCTCGTTGCTGCTATGAATACACACACTCACACATGGTGATACGGTCGCATTATGTTATTGTTTGCCAAGCCTGTGACTGCTTCCACGTAGGTGCGAGTATTGTTGCGTGTGATGGCTGGAGACCCAAATGATGAAGATGATACGTTTCGAGTTCAAGCTACAAAAGAAGTTTGGTTCATGAATCAGGATCTACAAGAAAGAGGATTTGAATGTCTGGTGGAGCATCATGATATTGAGCACGTGACATCCAGTGAAGATCGCATACACATATCATGTGTTGTTGCAGTACTGGAGGACGGTTGCATTGAAGTTCCTCCTCCATCAGTGCAAAGAAGCATATGCGAAAGCGTTACAGCCCAAGCCCCTGTGGAAGTTGTGTTCCACGTAGGTGCAGAATGCCGGGTGATACGAGCGATACGTGCTGTTGTGGCGAAAGTATCTTGTGTGATGGAGGCAATGCTCTACGGCCCAGGAGTGGAGTCTAGCTCTGAAACTATTACAATTATTGACACACACCCTGATGGCTTCTCGGTCCTGATCAAATATGCTAGTGAAGGATCACTCCCGGAGGAGGCTGATTTATGGGACACTCCTGCCAATGCCTGGCCTTATTTACTCTCGGTCGCCGACATGTACCAAGTCGAAAGGTTGAAGCTGCACTGTGCGTCAAAGATGTGGGACATGGCAAGCGAGGAAATTGTGACTAACTGCACACTTGATGATGGGAAATTCAGGCTAACTGCACACAATTGCAGGACAAGTGCATGTCTCTCTTAGAGTGAATCTTTCCTCACGGTATACTCACATATGATTGGGCGGTTGTATGCACTGATCATCCCGAATTTATGCACAATCTCCGTAGAAGATTACCTAAAGGGTTGTACCAGGGTCCCCTGTAGTTTTAATGTTTTATTTAAGTGTTTTTAGTCATGTAATAAATAGTTGAAACGGTACGTTATTTTGTTGCAGTAAGTACATTTGTAATGCAAAAATCGGATCATCCATCTAACATGAATATGAAGTAGAGTATAGTCCTGTGTGTGTTTGTACATTCCATGATCCATGGTGGCACGGACAACACAGTCAACAACTTGCCTCTCTGCGTAAGGTCACTAACGTTTGGGTCCGACACCCAAGCGGTCTTTCGTTTGGGTCACTGAAGTTTGGGTCCATGATCCAAAGTCTTTCGTTTCCCGCTCTGGACCACAAAGGTGGGACTTGAAATTTTGAATTCCCTGCTCCTCCTTTTGGTCCTCCTCATTTGTATATAAAACAAAGAGGGAAACCAGGTCTCCCAATTCCCTCCTGGTAATTTTCCAAAATCAGGGGATCTTCTCGACCGCCGAAGAGACCTAGTTCTGCGGCGGAAGCAGCAACGGCGGCCTAGCTACCGACGACGACTTCCTCTTCTACGAGCGGCGGCCTTCCTCTTCTACGAGCGGCGGCCTTCCTCGGCAACGTCCTTGAAGCTGCAAGATGGTTCAAACTCGTTGCTCCGTCGGCTCCCCCGAGGCTCACCCTGGTAGCCGCAAATCTGCAACAGTTGCGCAGAACATCGCTAATGATCTCAACCCTTATCTCTTGTTCTTGAACTTGTTTCAGCGGGCCAAAGGGTCAACATCTGTAGTCACTCCTGTTCAGACCTGCTCCAAGGTAACAATCTCAACACCTTCTTTGTTTCCGATTGCGAATGATCTCAACCCTTACCTCTTGTTCATGTACTTGTTTCAGTGGGCAAAAGGGTCAACATCTGAAGTCGCTCCTGTTCAGACCTGCTCCAAGGTAACAAACTTAACACCTTCTTTGTTTCCGATTGCGAATGATCTCAACCCTTACCTCTTGTTCTTGTACTTGTTTCAGCGGGCCAAAGGGTCAACATCTGAAGTCGCTCATGTTCAGACCTGCTCTAAGGTAACAAACTTAACACCTTTGTTCCTTAGTTCGAATCAATTACAAGGTCCTAATCTGACTTGGGATCCACTGTTGCTAGATGGAAGCTACCAAGTCAATGATGCTTCTTCCCGAACAAATTAAAACAGAGGCAGCCGAGTACTATAGAATGGGTACCAAATCCTTATGTAGTAGTGTCGATGAAGAGCGAGTTGACGCTCCCAATCAGGATGGGGTACAACTTTGACAACGGTTTGTTGCTCACCAGAAAGAGTTATGTAGCTTGAAGAAGAAGACCGAAGAATTAGAATCAACTCTGAAAATGCAGTCTGCTGAGATTAAGAGGTTGCAGAAGCTAACTGAAGACAGTGAGGACCTCCTTCGTCTACTGCTTAGTAGTAAAAGATGAAGAGGTTAAGATCAGTAGATCAAATCTCCACTTTCTCTTGTGATTATGAACTGGATTTAGCTTTGTTAATCAATGTTCCTTGTGATACTATTATCTTGTAATAGTTTGTGATATGTGATGAACAATATGGTCGTGCTCAATAGTAAACAACAGTTTGTTTTATTGGATAAAGAAATATGTGCTGATTACTATTTTGCCAACCAGATCGAAATTATTCAAAAAAGGATCAGAATTGAAATGAAATTCCATTAATACTGATGCATGATTAGTTAATTTTATATTGTCCTTCAGTGGGCTTAGCCCACTTTTAATTGGGCCAAAAGTCAATTTTTTTCAAATTAATGTGACACAGAAGGCCGCAACAATGTGCGCACCTGTTGGACTCGACCCAACCAAAATGGGCCCACCCTAATCAAATTTCATCTAAAAAGCTACAATTGGGCCCAACAAAATCTTTTTTGGGCTATATGAACAACACCAGCCTACAGGAACAGTTTTGGGCTCAACCCAGCTACAAACGGGCCAAATTCGTTTTATGACGCATACGATTTGTCACAATTGGCATGCCACATCGGATGCCACATCATATTCTATCCAGCGTGGCAAAGCTGCAGGAACGAAGTTATGATGCATTGTATAGACGATTTTCCACGCGTCATTAAACTCATGACGCCGCGAAATAAGGTCTCGTCATTAATCGTGGTTTGTGACGCTCGATTAATGACGGAGCGTTTTTGTAACAACCGGCGTCATTAATCGCGGTTTATGACGAGAAACGACTTTTTTTGCGTCACTAGTCGGCGTTTTTCTTGTAGTGAATTCACGCCGAATGTGATCTGTTCTTTAGCAAAATAATTGGATATCTGCATCCAAACAAATTAAACCTTGACATGAGAGAGTGATTTTGGATATCTTTTGTTTCTAGATCAATCCCCTGATATCTGCTCTGTTTCTATCTCTCTTCCTTGGTTCCTGACTTCCCGTGTAGCAATATTTACTCGCACAAGCATTGACGTGATGGAAACCAACTTCTGGTCTTCCCCCATTTATTTACCACGGCTGGTAGTTGGAATAGTTCATCGCAATTTGGAGAGGTGGAAAATCAATATTGGACAATTTAAAAACAAATAATCTGATCCAATTTTCACTTTCTCAGAAACTACGAAATCCATAATCAGGTTTGCCCAATTCAAAACAAGCAACGTTTTGCCAGGAAAGGAATGAAAATTTTTGTCCAGTCTGTTAATGTTTTGTAAACCCAAACAGCCGGTCCTACCCGGGTTGTATTGCCTATCTCATTGCATGCTTTCATTTTGTTGTTACCAAGCATGACTCGTCAAAAAGGAAAAATGAAGCCGTGGTTCAAACTCGAAGTCAACTTGCTTGTCTTCACGATTCTTCCCTACTAACCAAGTCTTGGAAAAACAAATCTTTGCTAGATTGGGTAGTGTACACTAGATAGAGTAGACACGGTCTTACTGAAAGCGAATTTGTTGCCCATCGCTTCAATTTGTTTTACCTAAGCCACGGCTTCACGTTCGAATTGTGCACGTTTTTGGCTCTCCCTAAGAAGGATAACATCATAGCTCACCTTGTCCAAATTTAAAACAAGCATCTTTTTCCATCAAATGATTAAAAATATTTCTCTGATCTACTCATGGTTCGTAAACCTAAACATCCGACCTCCTTTCGTGCCCTTCTTCTATTGCCTATCTCATAGCAAATGCTTTAGTCCGGTCTGATAATGTTTCGTATACCAGAATAACTGGTCTCGTGGCAACTTTCGATCTCATCATGTTCAAGTGAATTAAGTTTGCTCCAAGTTCAACGAGATTGCAAGTTACGTGCCTAGGCCATTTGCCTAACACGATCCCCGATGAGACCCTGCGCCTTTCCCTTGGAAAATGAGATCTATTAATATATACTAGAAAACACTTTTGCATCTCCTCCTCAACGCAAGAAAAGCCCATCAGCATCTCCTCCTCTCGACACAAGAAGACCCCATCAGCATCGCCTCCTATCGGCGTAAGTACTATCGTCCTCTCTCCCAATTCGATCGATTTCTTTCTTCTTTCGACCTTTTTCGCCTCTTTGAGCAAACTAATTTCTATGTGCATTTCAGAGCATCTCCCCCAATGGCCGGCGACAATCATCACGTGCCTCCTGTGGGGCTCGCTCTCCTATCATCCCCAACAGCTAAAGCTCCGGCGGGGCTGAGATGCGGCGACTGCGGCAGGACAGAAATGCCACAATCGATGGCCGGGCCGATGGCACCCGACACGCTCTGTGCCGATTGCGGCCTTCATCGCTGGCATGCCGGGTAGCGGTGGAACAGGCGTTCTCACCGGAGCAATCAAACCATGATTCCCGTCTCACCGTCGCCACCAGAAGCTGGCGTGCAGTGGGTGGGGTGCCCGAGAGGTCGAGCTGGTCGCACGTGGCAGCCGTGGCCCTCCACTCCGCCATTGATGTCAAGTGCACCCGCTGCGTCGACTATCCTGGAGAGCTCAGCCGCTTGGCCATTGATGTCAAGTGCACCTGCCGCTTCGACTATCCCGGAGAGCTCAGGCGCACGGCCGTACCCGTCGCCACCAGAAGTTGGCATGCAGTGGGTGGAGTGCCCGAGAGGCCGGGCTGGCCGCACATGGTTCTCGTGGCTGTCCACTCCACTACTGATGTCAAGTGCCCCCGCCGCGCCGACTGTCCCGGAGAGCTCAGGTGCACGACCGTTGTCGTCCCTGCTCGACAGGTCGGCGGCGTTGCCAGCTGCTCGGCCATTGATGTCAAGTGTGCCCGCCGCGCCGACTGTCCCGGAGAGCTCAGGGACACGGCCGTTCCCGTCCCTGCTCGAAAGGCCGGCGGTGTTTCCAGCCGCTCAGCCACCGATGTTGGATCCGTTCCTGCTCGACGGCGAGGCGGCGCCTTTGATCCTTGACGACCCAGACCAGATGAAAAGATAATTGCCAACACTAACAAGTGTCACTTTGTTGTAATGCTAATTAGTAGTTTTTGATTAAGTTTGCTCCCTCCATATTTGATTATGCTGATTGTATGATCAGAGAACTTTGGTTCCTCCTACGGAGTACTTTGGATGGATGTTCGTTCGAAAAATGTGAACCTATTTTGCCAACAAATAATTTAGTCCGATCTTGTCACTTTTTCTTAACAATAACATCCGCCCGTTGCCATCCTCGTGCCACAATTTCCCATGGAAGGTGGTTGCCATCATCAAGAGATCACATACATGTTGGTCATACGGCGTGGGGACCCGCACATCAGCCCCTCAACGGTGGAAGATGAATGGAAGCCACTCAAGAGTCAAGACTCAAGAGGCGCCCGTTGCTTACCTTCTCACCGAAGTGGCACAACTTCCCAGGCATGGCGAGTAACTCCACATAAATCACCATTCCTACCCCCCACCATCGACGTTCTCGCCAGTTCCGAACCACTCTACCACTTCCCAAACACTCGCACCTCACTCCTACTGCCTGGCCGACGCAATGAAGCGATCAGGCTCCCCGTCACGCCGGCTATCCCCCACCGGCTCCCTGTCGCGCCGGCTCTCACCCTCGCCAACCGATCCTTCGGCGCCACATCCTCTTCGCGCGCCCATGACTGGGTGCAGCCGCGCGACTGCTAGCACTTTGCCTGCATGTTCACGGAGGCGTTGCAGGGCCACATTCATGGCACGCCGCCGCTGCGCTCCGACGCCGCCAACGTCGACCCGACGTCGCTCGTCGGCGGTTTCCCAAGAGCCGGTGGTGGCTCGCCGGCGGATTCCTAGCCTCCTCCACTGTCACCGCCGCCGCCCTCCGACGACGCCAACATCGACCTGCCGTCGATCACCGACGCTTTTCTAGGAGCACGTGGTTGCTCGCCGGCGGATATCCAGCCTCCTTCACCGTCGCCGCCTCAGAAGCTTACGTTTACGGTACCCTTCCTGCTGGTGAGTTTGACTCCGACTCCGACTCCCAAGCTGACACAGACTCGTCTGAGGACCGTCTCCACGGCTACATCCCTCCAGTCCCTCAGGGCGATGCTTTGCGTGTCTTCCGGCGCTTCAACGGCACGTACGGGTGCCTTGTCTGCCCCAACCTTATGCACCGGTGGCGCAAGCTGAATGAGGTCAAGGATCATGTCCGTGGGATGGCCAAGTCTGCACCCCTGAGGCAGAACTAGAAGAAGAAGTGGAGCCGCCACCGTGTTGTGGCCAGGAACGAGGGATGGATGGAGTAGATGGAGTAAGCGAGCCGCGTCGGTGGAAGATCTATGCTGTTATGTTATCTATGATGTTAATTAGTATCTTTATATTTCGTTGAAACATTGTCTTATGTATGTGAACTTTGTGATGTTATGTTATCATTGATGTTAATTAGTATCATTAGAATTCATTGGAACATTGTCTTATGTATGTGGACATTGTGATGTTTAATTAGTAACTTTCGAATGGACTATGTTTCCTACTTTGGATGGATGTTCGTTCGAATAATGCGATCGTATTTTCCAAATAACAAATCAACGAACCATTTAGTCCGGTCCGGTCACTTTTGCAAATCAGTAAGATCCAACCGTTGTCATCCTATTTAGCCCACAAAATCAACACTAAATTTAGTCTGGTCTGTTCACCTTTTCTTATCAGTAACATCCGGCCGTAGCCTTCCTCGACAGGCCAAGGCGCTTGTTGCCTAATTTCCCATGGAAGCTTGCCACAACGCCCCATGGAAGGCGGTTCCCATCATCAAGAGGTTAGGGACGTGTGGGTATACTGAGATGGTACCCACACGTCAGCCACTCAAAGCTTGAAGATGAATAGCAGCCACTCGATCTAGAGGCCCGTTGCTTAGCTTGTCACATAAGCTTGCACAACTTCACATGGAAGCTGGCCATTGTATTCCTACCACCATCGGCGTCCTCGCCAGTTCTGAACCACTCTACCCATAGTTCTGTTCCTAAACACTCGCATTTCAGTCCTACTGCATGTCCAACTCAATGAAGCAATCAGTCTCCCCCAGACACAGAGAGCTCAGGCGCATGGCCGTACCTGCCCCTGCTCGTCGGTCCGACGGTGTTGCCAGCCTCTCGCCCACCGCCTCCTCAGGAGCCAAATCCGGGTCCTGGCTGTCACCGCACGGCCTCCACTTCATCCTCTCCTACTTAGAGTGGCAAGGGCGTCAATTCCATGGCACGGAGGCGCCCCGCTGCGACGCCACCAACGTCGACCCACCAATAACCGGAGCCGCTTGTACGTCGCCGGTGGATTCTCAGCCTCCTCCACCACTTGCAGAGTTGGACTCCGACTCCAATTCCGACTCCAACTCCGACACCCAAACTGACATAGACCATCTTAAGACCTTTGCTCTGCGCGTGTTCCGGCGCACTACCAACTCCTACGGGTGCCGTGTCTGCCCCAACCGTATGCACCGTTGGAGGAACCTGAATGAGATCAAGATCCACATCCTTGGGATGGCCAGGTCTGAGGCCCTGAGGGAGGACAACATGAAGAAGTGGAGCCGCCACCGCGTCCTGGCCAGAAACGAGGGATGGATGTAGATGGAGTGAGCGAGCCACGCCAGTGGAAGACCAATACCGATATGTTTTCTGTGATGTTAATTAGTATCTTTAGATTTTGTGGGAACATTGTCTTATGTATGTAAACATCGTGATGTTAATTAGTAACTTTACATTTCCATGAAACATGGTCTCAGATTTGTCTGACCTGTTTGTGTTTCGTAGACAAGAACATCCGCTCTTATTTCCTAGCATGCCACGTGAACAAGGTAAAAAACTATGGATGAAACTCTGGGTCTACTTGGTTGTCTTGACCATGTCTTGTTCCCATGTAGTGTACACTTGGCAGAGTAGCCATGGTTTTACTTCAAACCAATTTGTTGTGTTACTTCATATCCAATGATAGTGTACCATACCCCTCACTTCAACACGCTCTAGCTAAGCCACAGATATGTAAGGAGTAGTTAGAATAATTCACGTATCTGGAGAGGTTGAAGATCAATATTGGACGATTAATAAGAAATAGCAATGTGATCGTTGCTCACCTTGACCAAATTCAAAACAAGCATCTGGTTATTGCCAAACATCCGAAATGCTAATGCATCCCAAACCCAAACCATGTTTGTTATTTTGGTTATCGTTTGTTTGTTGATCAATCCCCTTGTTTGAAGTTGTTTCTGCTTTGTTTCCGTGACCATCTCTCTTCCTTGTCTCCCTATAAATGTTATCCTATTTTATCGCTCTCATAATCGTAGATCACTTTTGCCCAAAATCAAAACAAGCATCTTTTACAAGACCGGAAATATTTGTCCTTTCTATATATTTTTCCTGGACCGAAACATTCGGTCTGTCAATGCATCCCAAACCCAAACATCCGTTTAATGGCAGTAAACAGTTCATCTCTGCATGTTGAAGTGCTTGTAAATATACTAGCTCCAAATTCACTATGATTACAAATTTACATAGTTCTTTTCTTTGCAAAAGACCGTTACATTATTAGAGATTGAGGCACCTCCTTGCATTAGCGTGATACAACTCCCGAAGAGATACCCCGACTTTCCCTGAAACTAAGATCTATTTATATACCGGACTCTCCCAACTCCCTCCATGGCCTTGTCTGAAACTCTCTTCCTCCAGAGAACCACAACCACCATGCCTTCTTCTCCAATTCGACTTCCCGCCTCCCCGTTCCCTTCCAACCCCTCCTCCATCGGGACACCGCCCGACTCCCGCCAACCAAGCACATGCGAGCCATCTGAGCCCTCCTTGAGTGAATATGATGTAGAAGACATGGAAAGGCAGGAGAGCGAGGACAGCGAGGACGAGTACAACTACATGGAAGAGGAAGAGGAAGAGGAAGAGGTGGAGACGTGGGTGGCCATTGAGAAGAAGCGATTGGCGGCCAAGAAGAGGAAGCGGGTGGAGGCCAAGAACAGGAATCATCATACAGAGGCATTTGTGAGGCAGCTTTTGAAGGATGACAAGGCCGGTAAGCTTGATTCGTTCAAGGACATTCCGTTGGTGAAGAAGAAGAAGGGTGGTGGAGGAGGAGGAGGTGGACTCGAAGATGACCAAGAAGAAGATGGTCGTCGGCGCTGGTCCTTCAAATGCCGGCCCCGCCAATCCCGGTCCCGTGGCTCCCCCAGCCATTGAAGCTCTCTCCACGCCAGAGTCATCGGGGAACTCCTCGGAGGGGTCATCTTAGATTACTCGGATTTGGGTTTTCTTTTTCATGTCCATATAGGTGGTCTTGTGGATGGAAAGATCAATGGTATATTTTCTTTTGGATGAAAAAGATCGATCCCCTGTCTTCCTGCTCTGTGAATCTTGTAGTGGTAGGAAAATCCTCTGTATCCTCTGTTATCCATGAAGAACATTGGTGTTCTTCTTTTCCATGATCACCTTCCTAGCTTCAGTGAATTTCCCTGGTCATGATGCGTTGTCATAGTCTGAGATGTAATGTCTTGTCATGTGATATTTTATTCTTATCCCACCACACCGCATTGCAGATACACACGTAAATGATGACCGATTTTACAAATTTACCGTTTGACTAAATTCACCGTTTGACTAAATTCACCGTTTTGCCAAGAATATATAGAACGTAAATGATGGTCACCTTGCCCAAATTATTCAACTTAAATGTGCACATACATGATACATCCCCATAAACCTACACTCTTACAGTAGCACTGGCACAGGCGCGCACAAACACACACCCAGCAACGAAACCTTCGGACTTGGCAACGAGGAAGACAACAGACACGGTCATGGAGATGGATACGGCACACGCCTATCCTGCTATACCTAATGCACGATGGAATGTAGCATAACGTGGATCCGTGCAGAGATATTCCTCCAATGCACGATGCCTACCCCTCGACTTCATGGTACGTCCTGAGCGACCAAAGCGAGAAGCATGCTGTAGGATGTCACGAAAACCCCACTGCCGGTGAGCAAGATTGCAGTAAGGGCACACACAACGACCATGGCGAAGCACACGCGTGTAACCCTGCTCCTGCAGCCAAGCCAAAGCATCTTTCTTCATCTCCTCCGTTTCTTCCTCGTCCGCTTCGTCCATGTCGTACAGATCATATGGATCCATGTATCCTGGCCGCTGCAGAGGAGGCACAGCATGGAAGTTGGCGGTTCCTCCGTTCGCATCAGAAGCCATCCTCCTACACACTCGCCAACAATGTAAACATGATAAGCACTGACCAAAAACAATGTTTGTAACCTGTAAAAACATGACGCGGAAGCTAAGAGCTCACCTCTTTTCATAGCGCGCAGAAGCAAATAGAGAGGTCTGCTAGCACAATGCGTGGAGGATGAAGAGGCAATGAGCAAAGGCCTTGGGGGCACGCCTATTTATCAAACCATGACCGATCATAAGGCAGCGTGCACCTCGTGGCAGAGCATGCCTCACGGGATTACAGTAGCCTTGAAAATACGTGGGATGCTCAGAATACGAAGGCCTACACTGCTCAGGAATCCTATCACAAGTATAGAGCAGAATATGCAGGCTTTTTCCCTGGTAGGCATGCGAAATATTTGGTGGGTACACGAGTGTGCTTTGGTCCGGATAAGAATGCAGAAGGAAGATCCTTATATCCGTATGACTTAAAAAATAGACGTGTAGGTATTGTAGTGGGAGAAGCAGCTGTTAGGCTTTGTGATCTTCCACTGGAAATGCACCCAGCTTCATTGAAGTGTGGGTCTCTTCCAGATATCAGTCTCCCACCTATATTGTACGCCACCGGAATCCGACCCAAACTTGCTAACAATATGGGGCCGCGATTGCACGGCCTCACTTGTCAGTGGCCCCGAAGCAAGTGCAGCTTACCAAATTTTCATTTCGTGGTCAGGAAGTCGAAAGCGGGATTTTCAAATTCTGTATTCCCTCTCTGCCCCAAAAATAAGAAATACTCTACTCCATTGCTACCGCGTTGCGCAACTAAACTCCCACCTTCCATTTCCAAAATGCATCACTCTGCTCAGCTAGATCTGCAGTAGCGGTCCGACCTCGCCGTCGCCGGTGGAGGGGGAGAGGTATCTCAGCGAGATGGTGGGTGGCAGATATCGGTGTTCTGCTTGCATCTGCTGTGCTGGCCAAGCTGAGCAGTTGAGCGAGGATACGGCGCAAGCACTGGCTCCCGATGCCCCCTCAATCCATGGGCCCCTGAATCTTGGAGCTTCACAAGTGAGAATCTCATTTCCTTTTCTTTCTAGTCCCCTAGTAGTATTTTCGTTGGCTTAGAAAGTAAATTACTTCATGTATTGTGTTAGTTCTGAGATTCTTCTCTTAACTTTGCCGCTCTAGATCCAGTCACTAATTTGTAACAAAAGTTAATTGATGAGCCATGCGTTGAAAGTAAATTATATTGCTTTGTGTATTGTGTTAGATTTGAGATTCTTCTCTTACCTTGGCCGCTCTAGATGCAGTTACTGATTTGTAACACAACTTAATAGATGAGCCATGCTTAGAAATTAATTTACTTTGTTTATTGTGTTAGATTTTAGATCCTTCTCTTTACCTTGACCGCTCTAGATCCAGTTCCTGGTTTGTAACTTATTGTGCACGGCCTAGCATCCCACTCCTGCATTGCTGAGATTTGAAGGACCGAACTGGCGACCAGAGAGGGGGGAGTGAATGGGAGCCGATAAAAATTCTTCTCGAAGGAGATGGGAACTCCAACAAGACGAACACGGCTTCCAAAACACGTCTCCGACTCAACTACCCAAGTTGGCCAAGACCACGTAGCCACTGGAGTGCTACTGGTCCTAGGAACCAACAACCACCTACACCTACTCGAGAACGCAGCAGAACAAGCAACTCGAGCACCACTGGACTGCACCGGTCAGACCGGTGAGCAGCACCGGTCAGACTGGTCCTGCTGGAGCAACCTGGCAAAACCTAAGAACTTCCACAGAAGGCCCCTACACCGGTCAGGCCGGTGTAGCTCGCCGGTCAGACCGGTCCAAGTCAGGAAATCCCAAATCCACCAAATAGACCTACCGAGCTCCAAAACTGACCAAACTCGAAACAGCAGCAACACGAGACAACAGGGAACTCACCAAGACGTTCACCCGAGGCAAATTCCACAAAGCCTCTGCACCGGTCAGACCGGTAATGGGCACCGGTCAGACCGGTCAGGCTAGGCAGCTCGGGATGAACAGCGCCCGCGGGTCAACACACCCAAATCCAACTCTCGATCTCCCGAATCGCTCCACGGGGTTACACAAGACTTTGGGGATAGTAGGAACACCTCATGGGCACTCCATAGCCAAGATTTGGTCCACCAAAACTTGCTAAACCAAGAGGAATCGAAGAAATCCCACCAAGAACGCCTCTAACCCTAGAGAGGAGAAAACCCCAAAATCGAGCCCCTTTGCTCACGGATTTGGGAGAGGAATCAAAGGGAAAAGAACCACGAAGGGTTCAAGCATACATCCCCCACCAAATCCCAAAGAGAAAGGCCTCGAATCCGCCACAAGAAAAACGCCAAGAAAGGGCTCCGAAATTCACCAAAAAGGAGAAACGGGAAAGACACATCCAAGCCTTGAGGAACCACGCCGAATCATCTATACATACCAAAGAGGTTCATACAAGGTCTAGCTTGCTGCCCGATCATCCTTCCCTCTCACAAGATCTCACCATGAAGCTCTCAAGCTAGTCCTGGAAATTCCAAAGGAAAATGGAAGGGGAAAATAGCAAAACAAAATGAGCTAGGGTTCCAAGAGATGGCTGCCATCCTCTCACCACTTGGGTTATATGGAGGCAACCGAAAGACGAAACTATCCCTAAGGCCTAACACTAGGATACACACCCCCGAGGGCACTTGGGGAAACTTTGTCGTCGCACCATCGGACGGATGCCCAGCGACCGCAACCTTGCTTAGCCTCGATGCAAGCCTTGCGATCCCGACGCGTGTCCTCCACTTTGAAGTCTCCGGACTGCGTCGTCGCACACCGGTCAGATCGGTGCTCCTCACCGGTCAGACCGGTACCCACCGGTCGGACCGGTCCGATGCTGCTGCACCTCCGTCTTCGGTCTTGGCTTTGTGGATCAACCATGGAACCCAATGGTTTTCTGGTGAACCACCGGAAACCCCGCGAACTCGGTGTTGCCTCAGCCAATCTCCACTCATGACTCGGCTCCCACGTAGTCCCGGCTCGACCTTGGTTTTGAGGCTCAACCAAGAAACCGTCCACGACTTCATCTCGCCGTTCTTGCCACCATGCGGCCCGCACTTGACTCCGCTGGCCACCGGGTCCCTCGAACCAAGCCTACTTGTCTTCTCCACACCTGGAGGCCTCACCGGCAATGACCTTTCGTGCTTGTTCTTCACCTGCACCAACACCAGTCAAGTCGCATCCTGCACCTACAATACTTAGCCAAGAATCAGTCTACACCACGTTGTCAATCACTCATCACACCAGGAAGCGACCTACAACCGGTCCTCGAACCACACAGGCTCTCAATCTCCCCCTTGATGAGTGCATTTACAACACACACGTTTTGGTAACCAAAGAGAAAAGGAAAAGAAAAGAAACGACTAAAAGAAACTCCAACAAAGGATCGAAAGATAAAGAAAAGGCAAAGAGCAAGATCACTTGAAGAGGACATGTCTCGGACCCCTTAGGCAAGGGCAACGGCTCGACACATCCGAGACAAAACCATGCTCAAGCAAAGAGCACAAACCACCAAATCCAAAGCTCGACAACCACAAAGAGCTCCCCCTGCACTGAAGCTCCCCCTGAACTAATGCAACTCCCCCTGGACGAATGCATGCAAACCACATCGCAAAACAGAGTAGCTGCTTTAGCCTTGCTCTGACCGGTCAGACCGGTCCACCTCACCGGTCAGACCGGTGGACAAGATCGTCCAGCACCTAACAATCACACCGGTCAGACCGGTGCATTCCACCAGCCAGGCTGATGGCCACCTGGGAAAACTGGGAACTGCACGAGCTCAAAACAAGCTCGAAACCACTTGGAAACCTTCTAAATGCATGCAGCAAGCCAAAACATGCTCAAACTTCTCCCCCTTGTTGACAATGCATGAATCAAGCCAAAAATGCGAAAAATTCAACCTAGAGCTTCTCAAATAGACAAAATTCAACATAGGATGCTACACATGTCCAAATGAGCAAGTTAGATACTCTATAGCTTCGTAATGACATTAACTACAAGATCACCAAGTTTCACAACCATTGCGCGAAGCTAAGATAGAATTGAGCAATTTTGCGAAAAAACACCCTCTCATGAGCAAAGTCCTAAACATGAGCAAAACATGTCAAAATGGCAAAGCCACACAAACTTCATGCTATGACAACCATTCCAATCATAAGACCATCATAAACACCCACTAGCACCTCATGTCATGTCAAAGCCACCGAGCCATGTGCCTACTTCTATATATGAGACTTCTCATTGGTAGGCATCATGCAACGGTTTAGCACCCAATGCAAATTAAATTTACCACATATGACATGGGAGCACATTTTCCAAGCAATTTACATTTCATTTTCAGATTCATATTCGGTACATGAAATGTCTTTGCGACAAAAAGGAACTTATGCCCCTCCACAAGATGAAGCATGGGGGCTAAACATTCATGATGGCAAATGAGCCTTTGGCCCCATATGATCAAAATAAGCTATCCAACCACAAATTAAGCATAGCCAAGCCACTAAAATATGTCAAGATCGTATAAAGGCATTTACTCACAAGAGAGCATATATGTGACATTTTTCAAAAACATAGCCATCAACCATGGATATAAATCAAGATCATCAAGAGCTAAGCCAAACTAACCATAGCTTACCAAACTAGCTCACAAGGACATATATATCATACCATGGTGAACAATGTATATAGGAGAAGCTTTTCCTACACAATGCATATGATACAAAATGCATGCAACCTAAGATACAAAGATGCCTATACATCATGTTACATATGCCATGCCAAATGCAAGAAATGCACAAAGGAAAGCTATACATATGCTACAGAGGAGCTCCCACACACCAACTCAAGAAATCAAACAAACACCAAGCTCCCCCCCGCAAACGAGTGAAAGTTGCTTGATCTAGGGGTTTAGTGAAAATATCGGCTAGCTGGTCATGTGTGGGTATATGGATCAAAGAGATTTTTCCTTTCTCTACGTTGTCTCTCAGGAAATGATACCTCACTTCTATGTGCTTGGTTTTGGAGTGAAGCACTAGGTTCTTTGTGACACTTATGGCACTGGTGCTGTCACATTGAAGTGGGACATGGGTATATTCCTCACCAAAGTCACTCATGGTGTATGTGGTCCAAAGGAGCTGAGAGCAACAACTAGCTGCGGCCACATACTCTGCCTCGGTAGTGGATTGAGCAACACTCGATTGTTTGCGGGAAGACCAAGACACCAAAGAAGAACCCAAGAACTGGCAAGTCCCAGAAGTGGACTTCCTATCCAACCGACACCCGACAAAATCTGCGTCTGAAAATTCATGAAGAGCCAAAGAAGAAGACGCGGAGTACCAAAGGCCGAAGTTGGGAGTATGTCGCAAATACCTGAATATGCGCTTGACTGCTTGCTGATGTGAAGTCCTTGGAGACGCTTGAAAACAAGCGCACAGACATACCGAGAATTGGATGTCCGGCCTCGTCGCCGTCAAGTAGAGGAGTGACCCGATCATGCTCCGGTACTCCTTCTGGTCCACGTGCTCACCTTCCTCGTCCGCATCAAGGGCTATAGTCGTGCTCATAGGCGTCGCCATGGCCTTGGAATCCTCCATCTTGAACTTCCTCACAATGTCCTTGGTGTACTTGGCTTGGTGCACGAATGTTCCTTCCTTGGATTGTTTGATCTGGAGGCCGAGGAAGAACTGCAACTCACCCATCATGCTCATCTCAAATTCCCTGCTCATTTCTTCTGCAAACCTTGCAACCAAAGAGTTAGACGAGCCACCAAAGACAATATCATCCACGTATACCTGCACAATCAGGATATCTTTGCCCTGCCTGAGGAGAAACAAGGTCTGATCGACCTTCCCCATCTCAAAACCTCTCTCAAACAGGAACCCCCTCAACCTACCATACCAAGCTCTAGGCGCTTGCTTCAACCCATACAGCGCCTTCCTCAACTTGTACACCCGGTGGGGGTACTTCTCACTCTCAAACCCCGGTGGTTGCCTCACATACACTTCTTCCTCCAACACACCGTTCAGGAAAGCACTCTTCACATCCATTTGGTGCAATTTGAACCCTTTAGCCACGGAAAAGGCTAAAAGGATCCTAATCGCCTCCAAATGAGCTACGGGAGCAAAGGTCTCCTCGTAGTCGATCCCCTCTTTCTGACTATACCCTTGCGCCACCAACCTCGACTTGTTTCTCACCACCTCTCCTTTTTCTCCCTCTTTGTTCTTCCACACCCATTTTGTCCCAATCGGCTTACACCCCGGAGGAGGGTCAACCAACTCCCAAACTTGGTTCCTCTCAAAATTTTCCAACTCCTCATGCATCGAATTGACCCAATTATGATCAGATAGCGCATGTCCAATGTCTTTGGGCTCAAAGGTAGCAACAAAAGCAGCATGAGCAAAGTGAGAATTGTTTCGAACCCTTGACCGTGTAGTACGTTCATTGATGTCGCCGATGATCCTCGAAGCTGGGTGATCCACTTGCACTCGCCGGGGAGGTTCTCGCCTTGATGCTACCTCCCCCTCAACGGCAGCTTCGCCTTGATCTGGGTTTGTCATTGTAGGTGTGGGAGAGGGCCCGTTCTCGATCGTAGTCAAGGTAGTAGGTACATGCTCAGCTGCGGGCACCACACCGCCATCTTCATCATCTCCATGTTCATGCTCCTCCTCCTGAAAGATCTCCTCGCCAAGTTCATCGTCATCTGCACACTCAAAAACAAGCTGACTACGTGGCTGTGTCTTGTCGAAGGTTACCTCACAAGTCTCCATGATTTGGTTAGTTTCAAGATTGAGCACACGAAATGCTCTAGAATGAGATGCGTAACCAAAGAAAATGCCATCGACAGACCTTGCCTCGAACTTGTCCAACTTCTTCCCTTTCTTAAGAATGAAGCATTTACAACCAAAGACATGGAAGTGACTCACCTTGGGTGTGCGACCGTGCATCAACTCGTAGCAGGTTTTCTTCTTATGGACCCTGAGATAGATCCTGTTGGACACGTAGCATGTGGTATTGACCGCCTCAGCCCAGAACCTTCTTGGAGTCCTATGCTTGTCGAGCATCGTCCAAGCCATCTCGCACAAGGTTCTATTTTTCCTTTCCACCACGCCATTCTGGGGGGGCATATACAGACTCGAAAACTAGTGTTCAAGACCCAAGTCATGGCAAAAGGTTTCGAAGCGAGAGTTTTTGAATTCCGAGCCATTGTCACTGCGGATCGCTCGTATAGCATCTCCGTGCCTCTCGTTCCTCAACCTCAAGACAAGATCTCGAACAAAACCAAACGTCTACCCTTTCTCTTCCAGAAAGAAAACCCACGCATACCGAGAGTAGTCGTCCACCACAACTAGGACATACCACTTCCCACCCACAGATCACACACGAGCTGGGCCAACAAGGTCCATATGGAGCAGCTCGCATGGACGCTCAGTCATCACATCGGTGAGGGGCGGGTGAGAAGAGGCTACCATCTTGGCATGCCTACACGGCGCACAAACCAACTCTTTCTCAAACCTCAATCGTGGCAATCCTCGGACCAAATTGAGTTTACTCAAGCGAGACAAAAGGTCAAAGCTCAAGTGACCCAACTTCCTATGCCACTTCCACAACTCACTCGAAGAACTAGCCAAAAAGCAACAAGCCACACCAGAAGACTGAGAGAAATCAGCTCGGAACACCTGACCCTCGGGAACGACCATGCAAACTAGGTCCCCTCAAGAATCCAAAATCCGAGAACCATCAGGCCGAAACAACACCTCAAAACCCTCATCCAACAACTGGGACACAGAAAGCAAATTGAACCCCAGCGATTGAACAAGAGCAACACACTTGAGAGTGACCTTGTCACTTACCTTGATCTCACTTCTGAAAGCACACGCACTCGCCCATTGTCCCCAAAGGTGATGTATGTCTTGGACATCACCGGGACGAGACTTGAGAACCACCCCTTGTCTCTGGTCATATGCCTCGAGCAACCGGAGTCAATCAGCCAAACGTTCCTCAAGTCTCCCACCTGAAATTCAAAAGCGCGCACGTGAGTGAACAAATGACTCAGCACTGGGGTTAGTACGAAAAGAGTAAAACTAGTGCCGAGCCATTTGCTCCAAAGTGGGGTTAGCACAAACCATATCGTCACGCCTATCAAAGCTACCACCACGAAAACCACCACGATAACCACCACTAGGGAACCACCCCTGTCTAGCTGGAGGAGGACGAAAACCACGAAAGGAAGATTGTGGACCGTTCCTCCTCTCCATCTCAAAGCTACGACTCCTCCCACCCTCGTATTGAGCACGAGGTGGAGAACGTCTAGCAAACTGACCACCTGCAAACTCTCCATGCCAACCACTAGAACCACAACCACCAGAACCGAACCGAGCATCCGCACGAGCACGGAAACCGAACTGCTGTCTGCCCAGACCAGCACCGGTCTGACCGGTGGAGTGCACCGGTCTGACCGGTGGTGCTCGGCTAGCAGCACCACCTGCCACCTTTCGATCTCCCCTAGTCGGAACCGTTCTCACAATCGCCTTGGCCCTGGGCATTTGCATACGAGGCTCAAGTACACCATTGGAAGGGTGGTACTTCTCCTTGTTAGCCCACTCCTTTGCCATTCTCTCCTCACGCTTCCTCTTGAAGCAAAACTCACCCTTGTGACCATCTCTCCCACAATAGTCACAATGAAACCGTATGGGCTTAGGCTTAGGCTTGGGTTGGGGCTGCTCACTTGGTTTTGTCCTCACTCAGCTTCTCACTCTTTTTCCCAACGAACTCATTCCCCAAGTCACTCTTGAACTTGATAGGTTTTTGGAAATCATTTGTGGAGTGAGGGAATATGGGAGGATCTGGGGTTGTGTCAAGTTTGTTTTTCAGTGGGTTGGGCTTAGGAGCATAGGCATTTTTGTGGAAGGTTTTTGGTGGAGCTTGGATATCACCAATCTTCTCTCCTCCCTCACCGCTACACTCTCCAACCTTCTCCGAACCAAACGCTTGCCCATCATAGCGCTTGTATGCCTCTATCATCATCCTAAGCTGAGGTTCATGCCCCGACAACCAACCCATCATTTTTCTCAAGTCATCGTTCTCATCCTGCAAGCGATCCACATAATGTGCAAGTTTCAGATTCTTCAAAGCATGCAATTCACAAGTAGAGCAAGAAGTAGGAACAGGTTCTTTCAACTTAGCCTCAAGGGAAACAGTGTAAGCATGCATCTCATCAATCTTTCCATGCAAAACAGGGCAAGAAGTGCAAGCACCTAGCAAAGCAGGTCTAGACTTAAGCTCAGCCACTTCAATCCTAAGCACATCTAGTTCCTCACAAGCAGAGGCATGCTTATCCTTAAGGCTAGTGAGATCAGCTAGGTACGCAGAGCAATCACAACAATCAATCTCATCAGAAACCACAGGTGAAGCCTTAAGCGAATCAATCTGAAGCTTAGCATCAAGGTTCTGGGTTTCTAGCTCAGCTACTCGGTTCCTAGCATCTTCTAGTGAGGCCCTAAGCTCCTTTCTCATCTTCTTGGCCTCTCTAAGCATGTCATCACGATTATCAAGCAACTTGCCAAGACGCTCATTCTCCTCACGCAAGAAGGGAAGCTCGTCACGTACCTCATCCTCGGAGTCGGAGTCCGAGTCGCTCTGGTGACTCTTCTTGCTGCCGGAGCTACGAGCCATGCCGCAGAAGCCATCTCTCGCGTAGCAGCTCAGCCCGCTCAACTTCTTGGATGACTTCTTGTTCTTGCGCCGATCACCTTCATCTTCACTGCTACTCGAGCTCGAGGAAGAGTAGGCGGAGCTGGAGTCGGCGTCGCTCGCTCCGACCATCGCTCGGGCCTTCCTGCCGTGTCCTTCTTCCTCGATCGTCGCTCGTCCTTATGCTTGTTCTTGTGCTTGTGATCGCGCCTTGATCGGTACTTGTCGTCCTTGTTCGACTGGTGGTTGTAGCCGTCCTTGTAGCCGTCCTTGTTCTCCATCTTCTCCGGATAGTCGGCGACGAAGTGTCCTGGCTTGCCGCACTGAAAGCATGTCCGTGGATTCTTCCTTGTGTTCACCCGGTTCTCGTGTAGCCTCTCGAACCGCCTGGTCAGCAATGCCAGCTCGTCCTCTCCAAGCTCGTCGAACTCCTCATCTGGCAAAGTCATCAAAGAAGACAGAGAGTATATCCTGGAGGATGCGTTAGCGTTAGACTTAGCACCTTTGCCACCGATGAGAGCAAGACTATGAGAGTCAGTCGGGCTCTCAAGACGGGCAGTCATACCATGATCCAACTCAGCTGACTTGAGCTTGGAAAACAACTCGTTCACGGTCAAGGTGTCATACTTCTCGGACTCAAGAATAGCCTCGACCGTTCTGTCCCATATGGTGCAATCCAATGAGTGCAAGAGCTTCATGGCTCTATCATGATCATCGTATGGGAGCACGACCACATTGGCTCTCATGTTGTTCACCACGACCGTAAACCGCTGGAAAAGGGCATCGACGGACTCGCCGGGGAGATAGTGAAGTTCTCATACTCTCTCCGGTAAGTCGCGTACATCCGAGCCTGAACCTGAGCATTCCCAGCATGAGCATCCTTCAACTGCTCCCAAATCCTACAAGCCAAGTCCTTTGTGTGAACCCGATCGAGTTCAGACTGACACAGAGCACGAAACAAGTAGTCGACCGCCTTGTTGTTGGCGTCGAACATATCCCTCGATCCTGGAGCAAGGAAGTCAATCGGATGAACATAAGTTGTGTTCAACGTAACGTCCCAAAGGATTTGACCCTTTCCACGGAGGAACGCAGCCATCCGTCTCTGCCACATCTGGTAGTTCTTCCCATCGAAGTGCGGAGGACCCGATCGCCGTTCCTGGTACGCCATCTTTGGATCTTAGACTGGTTAGAGTCCCGAAAGACCCGAACCGGCTCTGATACCAATTGAAGGACCAAACTGGCGACCAGAGAGGGGGGAGTGAATGGGAGCTGATAAAAATTCTTCTCGAAGGAGATGGGAACTCCAACAAGACGAACACGGCTTCCAAAACACGTCTCTAACTCAACTACCCAAGTTGGCCAAGACCACGTATCCACTGGAGTGCTACTAGTCCTAGGAACAAACAATCACCTACACCTACTCAAGAACGCAGCGGAACAAGCAACTCGAGCACCACTGGACTGCACCGGTCAGACCGGTGAGCAGCACCGGTCAGACCGGTCCCTGCTGGCGCAACCTGCCAAAACCTGAGAACTTCCATAGAAGGCCCCTACACCAGTCAGGCCGGTGTAGCTCGCCGGTCAGACCGGTCCAGGCCAGGAAATCCCAAATCCACCAAACAGACCTACCGAGCTCCAAAACACCAAACTCGAAACAGCAGCAACACGAGACAACAGGGAACTCACCAAGACGTTCACCCGAGGCAAATTCCACAAAGCCTCTGTACTGGTCAGACCGGTGATGGGCATCGGTCAGACCGGTCAGGCTAGGCAGCTCGGGATGAACAGCGCCCGCGGGTCAACACCCCCAAATCCAACTCCCGATCTCCCGAATCACTCCACGGATTTGCACAAGACTTTGGGGATAGTAGGAACACCCCATGGGCACTCCATAGCCAAGATTTGGTCCACCAAAACTTGCTAAACCGAGAGGAATCGAAGAAATCCCACCAAGAACGCCTCTAACCCTAGAGAGGAGAAAACCCCAAAATCGAGCCCCTTTGCTCACGGATTTGGGAGAGGAATCAAAGGGAAAAGAACCACGAAGGGTTCAAGCATACATCCCCCACCAAATCCCAAAGAGAAAGGCCTCGAATCCGCCACAAGAAAAACGCCAAGAAAGGGCTCCGAAATTCACCAAAAAGGAGAAACAGGAAAGACACATCCAAGCCTTGAGGAACCACGCCGAATCATCTATACATACCAAAGAGGTTCATACAAGTTCTAGCTTGCCGCCCGATCATCCTTCCCTCTCACAAGATCTCACCATGAAGCTCTCAAGCTAGTCCTAGAAATTCCAAAGGAAAATGGAAGGGGAAAATAGCAAAACAAAATGAGCTAGGGTTCCAAGAGATGGCTGCCATCCTCTCACCACTTGGGTTATATGGAGGCAACCGAAAGACGAAACTACCCCTAAGGCCTAACACTAGGATACACGCCCCCGAGGGGCACTTTGGGAAACTTTGTCGTCGCACCATCGGACGGATGCCCAGCGACCGCAACCTTGCTTAGCCTCGACGCAAGCCTTGCGATCCCGATGCGTGTCCTCCGCTTCGAAGTCTCCGGACTGCGTCGTCGCACACTGGTCAGACCGGTGCTCCTCACCGGTCAGACCGGTACCCACCGGTCAGACCGGTCTGATGCTGCTGCACCTCCGTCTTCGGTCTTCGGTCTTGGCTTTGTGGATCAACCAAGGAACCTAGTGGTTTTCTGGTGAACCACCGGAAACCCTGCGAACTCGGTGTAGCCTCCACCAATCTCCACTCATGACTCGGCTCCCACGTAGTCCCGGCTCGACCTTGGTTTTGAGGCTCAACCAAGAAATCGTCCACGACTTCATCTCGCCGTTCTTGCCACCATGCGGCCCGCACTTGACTCCGCTGGCCACCGGGTCCCTCGAACCAAGGCTACTTGTCTTCTCCACACCTGGAGGCCTCACCGGCAACGACCTTTCGCGCTTGTTCTTCACCTGCACCAACACCAGTCAAGCTGCAACCTGCACCTGCAATACTTAGCCAAGAATCAGTCCACACCACGTTGTCAATCACTCATCACACCAGGAAGCGACCTACCACCGGTCCTCGAACCACACAGGCTCTCAAGATTCAATCACATGTCGTGGTATGTAACAAAACACATGATTATCCTGCTACTTTATTCTTAGGATTATTCTTAAGTTTATTTGCTTGCTTCGTTTAAGGTTCAAGTTTGACTTCTTTCATTTTTAGGCTCAAATATTGAGGACAATCCTTGCGGTTCAAATATCAAATTCTTGTCCCTCCAATGTGAAGTCAAAGCCATTCATTGATTACATGCCTCGAGATTATCCAACTTTCGCTACATGCTCAAGACCTGAAGTTTCGTTGGGAGGGCTAGATGCAGCTGCTGACCTTGGTGAAATCTTTGTTGAACAGGACCAAGTTTTGACAAACTTGAAGATCAAGGCACAAGCATTAGATGTAGCGATGAAAGTACAGACTAATGAGATTGAGAGGTTGAAGAAACAAGTAGAAACTACGAAGACCCTCCTTCATCAACTGCTAAGCTCGCGCCTTGGGTAAGGCCACTGTGTTTCTTAGTCTTCTGCTTATGCCCTCCCAGCTAGTTGTGCTGGTTTGTGAGTACTGAGCTTTGTTATCTTAGTGGGTTATATTTCAAGACTAGCTTTATTTGTGAGCAGGGACATATCATGTGTATTGGTTTGTGAGCTCCTATTGACAATCTGCTTGTGGTTGTTCTATGTTCATTGCTAATAATGTGTCATGTGTGATCCGAAACATATATTTGTATCAGTGGTATGGAAATATTATCTGTGATGTCAATTACTGAATTGATTAGCATGTAATATGAGATTGAATTATATTTAATTAAGCGCTACCTGGAGTGCAGCCCAAAATAATAGAGAAAAAATAATGTGGGTTTGCCCCCTCAGCCCATTATTTTTTTACGAATTCAAAAATGATTTATTAATAAAATGGGTCGTATAAAAAATGACGTCAGTGATTGGTGGGCTGGGTCCAATATCAGTTGGGCCATAATCATTTTATGACGTCATCGAATATTGGACTCGATCCAACCAGTACTGGACCCAAAACAAATTAATGACGAATGCAATTATTGGGCTCGGTCATACTAAAACCGGGCCTAAAACATTCTATAACGACCTCGATTATTGGGTTGGTCCAACCAGAATTAGGCCTAAAAGTATCTATGACGACAACAATTATTGGGCTCCATCCAACCAGAATAAGGCCAAGAACAATCTATGACGACAACAATATTGGGCTCCATCCAACCTTAACAAGGTTTGATACAATCTATGACGACCACATTTATTGGGCTCATTCCAACCTTAATAAGACCTAAAACAAATTTATGACAACCAAAACATTGGGCTCAGCTTAACATTAAGTGGGCCAAATTCAATCTATGACGACAAGGAATTTGGGGCTTGGCCCAACAAAATATGGGCTGAATTCACTTAATGACGAAACGGTTTGTCGCAAAACGCCGTGCCATGTCAGATTTTGGTCCGACGTGGCATGTAGCTTATGACGCCTTAGTGTTACGAATTTATATGCATCATTAAACTCATGACGCCGCAAAATAAGGTCTCGTCATTAATCGCGGTTTGTGACGCTCGATTAATGACGAAGCATTTTTGTAACAACCAGTGTCATTAATCGCGGTTTATGACGAGAAACGACCTTTTTTGCGTCACTAGTCGGCGTTTTTCTTGTAGTGACAGTTCGGCCGACCCCTTGTGGGCCTAGCTGGCTTCCATCTTTTGCTGAGTGACTTCCATGTGGGCTCTTGGTTACATTCATGGTGTGTGTAGAATTTTAAGTCTCTTAGCTTCCCGAGTGGGCCCATGGATCCTTGTGATAGCCACGTGGCACATTCTGATTCGCTGGATCTTGCCTCCATTGGATTGATGACATGGATTGTACATGTAGGATCTGGTGTGGCAACACCTCGTCAGCTGAGGTGGCGAGGCATGGTCCAAATATGTGTGCTTTCCCTCCATTTCTTGTGTTAAATGCCTGCATTCAAATATTCATCAATGCTCGTGGAAATTGTCAGTATAAGCTCATATTCTAGTGTTGATGATCACATTTCATGCAGGAGTTGATGGCCTAAAACAGGTACTTAACAGACGTCAACAATTACTAGGCGACAGATGCAGATTTGTCACCTTGATGATATATAACCGCACTCGATTAAATAGGGCCCGACACAATATGTGAAGGAAGGGTGGTTGTGCTGGCTAGTACATGGGCTTAGGCACGACATGCCGGAGATTTGACCTTGTCGTGCCAACTCAATCGACCCATCTAGTTCGGCAAGCTCTAGCACTACAATACCAATCCTTGTTGTGCCATCATGGCCACCAACTCATCCCAAGAAGGGCAAACTATAGTGCTTTCTTGATCAGGCTACTAATGCTAGCAAGGAAGCCTGAACCTAGCCCAAAAAATTGGCTGGACAATTCTCATGGGATGGTTGTAGGGGGAAAATGTTTGGATCAAAATGAATCAAGCTTTTTTTCGGGTCGGCACAAAAGAGGCTCAGTTCTAGTGGGATGGTTGTTGTACATACATCTATTGGCCCACCAAAAGGTTTGAATTGTCCCAAGTATGGGATTCGGCATGGAGACAAGCCTAACATGAAGACCATGGTGTAGGGTGGCGTTGTCTACATGGAATACTAAGAACTAATTGAGGATGAGGAAAGCACTCATTTTAAAAAGGGTAGGACTTCTCTAATCGCATATTACATATTATTCATATCTGACTAGTATACTTGTAAATAATGGACCTATAACCCTGCCCTTGTGTATACTTGCAATTCGATACAACCAATGCAATACAACACACAAGATGTAGGTTTCTATCGTATTTAGCGATCCAAACCTGTTTAAATCATGTGCCAACATTTATTTTCGAGTTCCTCATCTCAGCAACCCATACCAACCAATCCACTACCTTAGGGATACCCTTGGTTGGTTACTAAGTCTAAACACCGATGACTAGTGTGCTAAAGAAGGGTTCTCATCAAGAATTCACTGGCAAACTAAATTTCACAATTCATCACTGTCGGTGTTTGTACCCGGCAACCTACCAAGGGGGTTACCCGAGGTAGAGAGTTGTGGTGGGGCTCTCTGAGATCAAGAACTCGAAGGTGAGACACGAGAAAATGTGCGTAATACCCTACGTCTTGTATGTTGTGTAGCTCTTGATTGATTGTGTAAGATTCAGGTGTTGTTTGGGGGGAGGGGGGTCCCTGCCTCGCCTTATATAGAGCAGGAGGTAGGGTTACAAGTCAGTTTAGGGGATACAGTACTAGTCGAGTACGACTAGGAGAAGCCTATGGCGGTGTACATGATAAGCTTTCCTAATGTAGTACTAGTCCCGAGTTGTCTTGTAGTCC
Organism: Cenchrus fungigraminus; assembly: GCA_036936925.1. Lineage (NCBI taxonomy): Eukaryota > Viridiplantae > Streptophyta > Magnoliopsida > Poales > Poaceae > Cenchrus > Cenchrus fungigraminus. Next base: position 38,513,041 of record CM072778.1, on the reverse strand, counting down.
ACACCGTCTTGCACCATGGCCCCCAAGCCAGAGTAGTCCCAGTAGCCAGTCTTGTGTACGGGCATGGTCCATCTCGATGGTGGACCCAGGGATGTCCGTACGACAAGGCCCTGAGTACTTTGTAGTCGAGTGCGATGTGCTCGAGTAGTCTTGAAGGCTTTTGCGAATAGTTCCCAAGCGTCCCTGACCACTACAAGCCGGAGGTCTTCAATAGTACTTGAACCATCACGAGGCTGGAAGGTGCTTAAGCAAGTCTTGAGTAGTCTTGAAGTCTTCTCGAGTAGTTCCCAATCGTCCCCAAGTTCTTCTCTCGAAGGTCTTCAATAGTACTCGTGTAGTTGAAAAACCATATGGAAAATGCGATTGCAAAATCACATTCCATATGGAATGTAGCCCCCGAGCTTAGGTCGAATCCCAGATTCAAGTTGAGGGTCAATCTGTAGTTTCGCCAATCTTATCCCAAAAAATCCAGAGAAAAAAACCGCAGGACACATGGCATGGAGCCCCCGAGCCTTGAGTCAAGTAGTTCTCTCGAATTGAAGAGTCAACTGACTGTAGAGCGTGTCCATATTTTGATATCTTGAACTTGTAAAAATCTTCTCAATCCAAAATCTGTAGCGGAGCCCCCGAGATAGGGCGTATCTTGTCTTGGAAGGTGAAGAGTTCACCTGCACTGAAAGGTCATCGAGTGGTTATAAATAATGGGTGAGACCCCTTACGGTTTTTCATTCGCCTCTATCGATTGATTTGCAATTACGAAATAGATCTAGATCTCCATTTGCCACAGCCACTGCCGCCGTCGTAGAGTGCGACCGCACCGCTGCTGCTTTCCATCCTCATAGCCCCCGAGCGAATGCGAGTGAAGACGCTTGTGACATCAAGGATGAAGACCACACCAACCATTGCGCAGTTGGAGAAGAAGAAGGCCAGTAAGAAGAAAGATATCCCTCAGCTATCGTTGCCGCCCAAGTACACGAAGACGAATCCAACAATGACACCGAACCAAGCCAGTGCATGGAAGAATTCCAGACTGAAGTATGAGGGCATCAAGGCGCTAGTTGATGATGGCTACCTCAGGGAGAAGAGTGTGGACATGTGGAACACAGCCGTCGGTGATCCATGGCCACTGGAGAAGAACCCGGAGGAAATCCTGATGTTTGCGCTGTTCTATGAGTGCGGATTGTCCCTCCCGACGTCAGACTTCTTCCGCGGACTGCTCGAGTTCTACCACATCAAGCACATGCATCTGAACCCTAACGGTATATTCCACACCTCGATCTTCTTCCACTTTTGCGAGGCTTTCATGGGCATCAAACCCCATTGGGCGCTGTTCTGGAAGATCTTCCGGGTGAAGCCGCAACCCAACTCTAATTTTCCTAGAGTAGTCGGTGGAGCTGGCATCCAGATGCAGGAGAAGGCGAGCGAAATTTACTTCAACTATAAGCTCACTGACTCCAACCAGGATTGGAAGTACAAGTGGTTCTACATGAACAACCACTTGCATGATCTGCGGAAGCCGAGCATGTTCGCCCCGAAGCACGATGATTGCTGGAAAGATGAGCCATAGATGAAGGAGTGTCTGCATATACCTCAACTGCTCAAGAAAATCACAGATCTCAAGGAGCAGAGGTTGACAGCAGAGCGCGTCACCTTCAACTTCATGAAGTGGCGCATCCGTACATTGATGAAGAGGGACCACCTCGGGTACGAGTACACCGGGGCGGATGACAACTCGAGGATGTAGGCCGAATAGATCAGCAAAGATCTAATCATGGAGCAGCTCGACAAGATCTTCAAAGACTTGAAACCAGGAGTCCCGGCTGATGTGAGGGAGTACAGCACTGACAGGCCACCGAAGCATGTAAGTGTTCTATAAAAAGGATATGTATCATTTGTTGCGAGCAAGGGCGTCATCATTTGGCATTATTCTATTGCTAATAACAAATTTGTCAGCTCTCTCTACTACTAGTTGCTAATTGTTTCCAAGGGAGAAAAACTAAGGAAGAAAACTAACTGGTAGCAACGTGTGGTAATTGAAGCCTGATTAAATCATTCATATCAGGCCAACACACCAGACACCAGGTGCCATGAGTCGGCGCCCCATCAGGCCTCAAGTCCACTGAAGCCAACAACAACAAGGCCCTGGGCCTAACTCAACCCAAAAGACTAGCCTGATGGGTGACGACTGCCCCCACCTATATGTTGCGCTCCCCCACCATCAATTCCCGATGTGGGACTAAACCCAACAATCTCCCCCGTCACACATTGGGTCCAACTCTTCCATCACAACCATCTGTGTGATCTCCCGAAGACGTTATCCAGGCCCCGAGTGCAACTCTCCAGTCACAACCATCCGTGTGACCCTCCGGAGATGATCACGGGCTGCCCCGTCACCATGTGACCCCGGAGATGTTTTCCCAGGTTTTTCCGACCTTCGGATCTGATACCATTTGTTAGAGTGGCGCAGCGGAATCCGATCCGGCCCTTTATACCAATGAGCCAGTGCCCCACTAGGCCTAAGGTCCACCAGAGCCCACAACAACAAGGCCCTAGGCCTAACTCAACCCAAAAGACTAGCCTTATGGGTGAGGACTGCCCCCACCTATATGTTGCGCTCCCCCACCATCAATTCCCGATGTGGGACTGTTGATGGTTGAAACATGTAACAACCTTCGATCCGCAAGCGTACGGACCTACACCATTTTCACCACGGGGTGACCCCCAAGGTTCTAGTCAATCCGCGGAGCAAGCGGATTGCTAGCGCTTAACCAAGCACTAATCTAGTTGATGGGAAAGCCTTGAAAGAGAGGTTACTCTAAGGTAAAAGCAATCTAACCTAAGTTAATCTAAGATTCAATCTAAGGTTAAACTAGATGGCAAAAGGTGGATACAAGAGAGAGGTTAAGGTAGATAAGTGTTCCCTCCCTAGGGTTTAGGATATCATGAACATGCATTTACTACATGAAAAGGGTGTTGCCTACACTAGCTTCATGGTGGTTATGCAACCGCTAAGCCTTTTCCCTAAATCGTACTGTCACTACGCAAGGTAATCAACCACTTTCACGTTTAACCGCATCTATACCTAAGCATCCATAGGGTTAAGCTAATCACCACGATTACCATAAACCCTACTAAGACCACATGTTGTACACACATATGTAAATAAAGCATTCGCAAAGACATAGACAATTAAGCATCGAAAGGCATAGGGTTCATGTAGCGATCACATAACATGTATCCATCTAACCCTAGGGATGAATGGAGACATTAGCCCATCATCTTACAAGGATTGAAGCACTCCGGAGAACGTCGTCGATGAAGATGGCAGCGATGAAGCTTGGGAACACCCCTAGGCCAGCGGCTTGGAGTCTTCCTCTTGCTTCCTTCCATCCGCCGGTGTTGATCCTTGCGATGAGCTCATCCAACTCTCTCCCTCATCTTGCGGCGGCGGGTTTTTGGTGAATGGGCGTCGGTAGAATGATTGGATGCGGCAGCCGTCGGAGGAGGAAGCTACTAATAGACCGAGGAGCGACTAGGTCAAAGGGCGGGCCGAACCGCCACAAAAATGCCCTGGGCCAATCCGACCAGGCCGGCCGGCCTGGGCCTTTTCTGGGCCGGTTCGGGCCCGTCCTTCTCCCCGCGGCTCATCTTGGCATTTTGGACTTAGCCCCCTTCATTTGTGTCATTTTGAGGTCGTCATCCCCGCGATCAAGTTAGAAGGGGCCTTCTCTCATGAAGTCCGAACTTTACGTCTTAGTCCTCGGTGATGATCCGTCGTAGAACCTTGGTCCTTGCCACCTTTGGAAGTGATTTCGCCTTGCACTTGAACACGAATGGAACTCCTCATTTTCTCCTTTGAACTTGTTGTGACTCCGTCCCTTTTGTCCATGTTTTCCTGCAAAAACACAACACTTCCAAATGCACATACGAAGTTGAACTTGTTATATCATTAGTGTGCCTAGTGGCAGGTTAGTTACATAATCGAGCTCAAACCAAAGTGTAACGAATATGTTTGGAGCACCAAAATTCACCGTCAACATCTCCCCCATGCTTAAACCTTGCTCGTCCTTGAGTAAGTGATCCTTGCTTAAAAGGGAAATCGGCGTTGCCTTCCAATGTTGTCCCTGCACTTAGTCATTCATGACGAGGCAAATTGCTCTCTCTTAAGAATTTATTTTTAAAGTTCAAGTTGTGACCGACTTCTTTTTCATTATGGAAGATAGACTAACAATAAAGAACAAGCCACATTTAATAAACACGATGCTCTCAAACTTAAGTGAACTTCAAACCATTACCTTGTTCCATGGAAGAATTTTCAAAAAGATGCATATCCAACATAAGTGAAAATCTCATGCAAAAGCTCACGGAAACACTCATCTCATCAAGTCACTCAAGCCTATACTAGATTATTTTCAACCTATTCTACTCATATGTGATAGTGGAAGGCTTATGCGGAGCTTGGTAGGTTAAAAACAATCCTAGCAAAACATACATCTGAAATATTGTCAAATTAAGAGAGAGATCTACTGAAATTACCGAGGCTCGTCAAAAAGGCCATGGAAAATAAATCTTGGAAAGAGAGAGGGATGAAACACACACATTTAGATAGGTGGACATGTGCAAGTGGAAAATGGATGATCCCGAGGCATGAGTGAAGTCCTCGTTATCGGATTGCACATGGTTGGAAGATTTGAGTATGGATTTGTCATCAAGGCACTTGAGAACTTATGAAGCAAAAAAGAACCGAGGAGCAACTTATATTTTTTTTACTTTTATTTTATTTCCTTCTTATTTTTCTCTCTTTCTTTTTTTTCTTCTTCCTTTTTCCCTTACTTTTCTTTTCTTCTCATCATAATTTTTTTTCATTTTTCATTTTTTTTCTTTTGCTCCTCAGAACTTTTGCAACATAACACTTACATAGCATTTGTCAGAGATGATGTGATGACTCCTCCCCCATGCTTGAACGATGCTCGTCCTCGAGCATAAAAGAGGGGGGAAATGACTGCTAAAGTAAGCATAAATTCCATAATCTTGCGAAATATCTGAGTCCCCATCGAGAATTTTACTCCATACTCAAATTGGGTTGTGGACAAGGAGGTGATCACAAAAAGATGTTTTTGGTTTAGGTTGGATGCCCAGCGAGGTTTGTCAAATTTTCGATATGCAAACCCACAATGCATGGACAAAGAGGCTAGCATGAAAAGTTACACAAAGGAATGACCAGCTTCTTAGTCTCGAACCATAGAAATCAATCCTAATCCAACTCATCAAAACATATGTTTGCAATCTACGGGTTTTGTTATCATAGAACATATATGTATATGGCTTTGGTAGGTAGAACTTTGCAAGAGCATCACAAATATGTAGATAGCATAAAAGTTAAGTTTTCAATAAAAACAACAAGTTATCCGGCTATCCATAAACTTAAATCAAAGAGCAAAGATATGTATGTGGGTCTAGAGCATAGTCATTTCACCTCCACAAATAAAAGTGCTGGTATTTAAATTAATTTCAGATCATGTTATAGAGAGCAATTAGCCAAGACATGTATAACTTCATGTAGGTAAAACAAAGCGGCAACTTTCATCATTTTTCCATAAGCATAGGCAATATGAAACATCGAGGTGAATACATGGTCATGCCTATTCATTAAAAATAAAAAGAAATCTAGGTTATCCTCCTAGTAGCCATGTTATTGTTGGAAGAGAAAAACAAAATGTTGCACCTAAGGTTGAAGGCATACTTACAAGCATTTATGTTCGGAAAAGAGAAGGTCCATGGAGGTGTTACCATCTTTTGTAGTTCTTCGTTGCCTTCTTCCGACATCTCCATGTATCGATGTGGCTTTTCTTTTGTCTTGATTTTCCAATGCTCCTAAACTTCTGAATTTGATCATATATGCTTAATGGAGCCAATGGTCGCCCTTCTCTTCAATGTTGTCATCACCATCTCCTCTTTCTTGTTCTCATCATCTCCTTGCTACCTCTTTCTCATGGATTTCCCCCCTGTACAGAATAGAACATATATCGAAATACAGATCTACTTAAAAGTTTATGAAATTATCTTTCCAACGTGTGGTCATTCATCGAAAACGGAGTTCAAACAAGGGAGCTATGTCCGTTTTACTCCAGCGCTGCGTGCTGTCCAAAACTGATTTCAGGACGTGTTGCACTCGGTGATTCGGTCATAACAGCTTGTAGGAACCTCCGATTGTCTTGATTCTTGATTTGTTGGAATCGTAACTTCATGGGGCTTCTAAATATCCAAAAGTATTCAGTGTTTTTCCTTCGAGACCACGCAAAAATTTGAGGAGATCAATAGCTTCTTGTGCATTGATCTGGAGATGTTAATGATCTTGATCATTCTATCTTCTAGAGCGTCATGTTGCACTTCTGTGTTGAAGATTCAGGGTCTCCCCCATGCTTAGCATTTTGCTAGGCATGGAAGAAGAAGACAAAACATTTTTATCTTAGTCACCCTTCAATTTCCTTGTATTGAGAGTCTTTATCTTGCCTGCAAGACATTTTAAGCGCATATTCTACCTCCAAGGTGACGGTTGGGAGCAGATAGAATTACCAACAATCCAACAATGTTTCCTATGACTCTTAACTTGTGGCATAATTAGTCCTATGAGAAATAAAAACCTAATGAGTGTACGTGGTGCAAGGTGTGTATGCACATGATAGGAAAGTATATAAACAAAGACAATGTTTTCACCTAGTTCTAAACACCGGTTTACAACTAGGTTGCCGAATTTCTCCATAGCCATAAAAGTTGATATATCTAGGGTTAAATCACCATGTCTATCCCTAGATCAATAACTCTTATAGCACAAGAAAAACTAAGCGCATTGCAAAGCTTATAAACTAACCAATGCAACATGAAAACATATGAAAAGCTAGCAAGGTTTATCGAACTTAATGATGATGGTCCGCAATCATGTTTAAACACCACGTTCACACAAGATCGCAAAAGGGAAATACTCATATGGCCTTATGAAGCATTAACATGGAAAATGAAGCATACATCATTAAGTATATAAATCAACCAAGCTCACTAAATACAAAACATGTATATGCAAAGAGACAAACACGTCGATGACAAAACGAATGCATGCAAATAGATAAATATGAGAATGAACATGACGGGGGTTCTAAAAATAAAATGAAACTTAGATTAATTAGCCACAAGTTAATCATCATAGGGTGGTGTCATTTATTGTCTATAAGGAAGAAATAAAAACACAAAGAATCGGGTTGTCTCCCGAAAAGCGCTTCATTTAAAGTCATAGAGCTCGACTTTCTCACATACCTTCTTCTCGCCGCATAGCCATGGCCCTTCATGCAAGAAGAAAAGGTGCCAATGCAGCTTTAGTTCACTTCTCATGTTGTACTTGATCACTTATAGAAGACTTGCCCAAGGTATCTGACATCATCGCTTTCTCCTTCTTTGTCACCCTTCGGTGCTGCCTTCACTCCACGAATTTTTCTTTAATGTCCAGAACATAAAGTATACCCAAGCTCTACTCCATTGCACAGTGCACAAAATTTCCTTTCCAACAAGTCCTTATTTGCCCAAATCGGACTCCGAACAAGAGAGTTACATCCGTTTCACCTCAGCGATGAAATCTGTCCTGAAATTTCAGAACGCGCAACGCTCAATGTTTTGTCCATAACTCCTTGCACAGGTCTTTAAATTCATTGGTTCTTGATGAGTTGGAATGGAAACTTGATGGAGCTTCTAAAATCTCATTTTATTCATTTGTACACCTCTGAACAAGATCTAAAATTGATGAAGACAGCAGCATCCATCGCGGGATTTGGAGAGGTTGATGATTTATCTTGCAACTCTTTAGGCATGACTTCTATTTTCATTATTCAAGTCTTTATCTACATGGTTAGTGAAAATCGGGCATTCTCCCGACATGTGCTTCTTTAAGGTCATTAGCTTGACCAAGCACAAAGCATGATCGAGATTTACAAAACTTATTGTAAACATATGCGTCTATAATTAACATCACAAGCAAATTGTAGCAACATATCAAGGTGTAATTAAAAGAAGCATATGTTTCATGCAAAGCACTTAGTTCATCATTAGGCAAAGGTTCTTTAGGTATAGAATTAAATGGTTCAAACATAAACATTTCCTCATCATCATTCTCAAGAAAATTTAGCCTATCAACATGATCATTATTGTCACAAGGCATAATTTAAACTATCATTTATTCTATTGGTTGAGCATGAGTATTTGAATTTATCATCATCAATACCAATAATATCTTGAGATTTCAGCACGTACCTTGGCCTTAGAGCTTTTTCAACAAGAGTGATATTTGGTTCATCTAGCGGTGTTGAAAGCGAACCAATCTCAACGAGTGAAGGTGTCTCTTTGTTACCTTTTTGCATCCCCTCCATCTCATCATGTGGAACGTGTAATCAATCAACTACATTTGCATTTATGTCTTCTTTGAAGTCTTCATTGTCATCCCAATCTTTATCTTCAAAGTCTCGAATGTAGCTTTCTTTATCTTCCATGTACCACATGTCGTCAAGATTGCTCATCGTTGATTCACTCTTTTCTCCATCATTGAGCACTTCCATGTCTTGATTTGCTAGTGTGTAGGCTTCAATAGCACACAAGCTATAATCTTGTGGAGAGGGATCATGTTGGTGTGTTTGCCTTGCGCCATCTCCTTCCCACTCATCTTCTAGCTTGAATCCTATCTTCTCCCATTTATCCTTCGAGTCACTAGGCTCGTCACGGTTGTACTTTTCTCTTTCTTCATCATAAATCTTTGAGTTGTCAAGTCGGTCGATCCATCCTTCATCTTCTTCTTCTCTTTCTTCTTCAAATATCTTTTGGATCGACTCTCCACTCATCTCTTGATCAAATATGTCTTCAACTCTTTTAGCGACGTGTCGGTGTTCCTCCTTCCTTCGGTAGTTGATTAGGGGGCAAAATCAACTTGAATCCAATTGGATTGATTGTACTCCACCAATGGTCTAGCATTCCCCATACTTCGGCCTACATTCATATTAGTTTTAACATTTTTAATATCCGAAAAGACTTCTCTTACCTTGGGAAGTGGATCTTCAATTTCTTGTATGGTCAGTTCATCTTCCTTGACCTCCGGTTCATCTTTTTCAGAAAATTCAGCAAGCACCTTGGGCTTGCTTTTGTCTTTTGCTCCTCCCGACAACATCTTTGCTAATCTCTTTGCGTTCTTTTTCCATTACTTATCCTTTGTAAGATTTGTGTGGCTTCACTAATTGTTTTACCCATTAAATCACCGCCTGCACACACACTTACAAAACTAGCAGAGTTAGGGGTTAGTGAAAAATAAAAGGTGTGCAACATCAAGTCATCGGAAAATCCCAAGTTCGGGCCTTGCTCAAGTAGTTCATTAAAACGGTCCCAAGCTTCATCAATTCCTTCGTCTTCTCCTTGCTTGAAACTGAGCACTTGCCTCCTTAAGTCTTGGACCTTTCTTATGGGAAGGAACTTTGAAAGAAATTTCTTCACGAGCTCATCCCAACTTCCTTTTGCTTCAACGGACGCAAGTGTGTACCATCTTCGCGCTTCATCTTCGAGAGGGAACGGAAAAAGATTCCACTTGAACCAAGCGGCCGGAATTCCTTGTTGCACCGTGTTGGATATCATCACAAATTCCTTAATGTGTCTATATGGGTTGTCATCCTCCAATCCTCTGAATGGGTTTGTCGCCACTAACTTGATGATTCTAGACTTCACTTCGTAGTGGGTTGTAGCAAGCGTCAAATCTGATTTTTGCATCTCAATGTCCTCCATTGACGGCATTGCTAGCTCCCTTAGCGACATCTCTTCGTCTTCCAATGGTGAGGTGAACAAATCCATCTAGGCACAAGAAAATAGAAAGAAAAACAAAAAAGAATTTTTTTTCTAGAAAATAAGGGTTAGATGTTAGTAATCAACAAAATTAATACTAGATTAAACGTAGCAAACTGGCTTGCTCCCCGGCAACGGCGCCAGAAAAAGGGGCTTGTTGATGGTTGAAACACGTAACAACTTTTGATCCGCAAGTGTACGAACCTACACCTTTTTCACCACGGGGTGACCCCCAAGGTTCTTGTCAATCCACGGAGCAAGGGGATTGCTAGCGCTTAACCAAGCACTAATCTAGTTGATTGGAAAGCCTTGAAAGAGAGTTACTCTAAGGTAAAAGCAATCTAACCTAAGTTAATCTAAGATTGAATCTAAGGTTAAACTAGATGGCAAAAGGTGGATACAAGAGAGAGGTTAAGGTAGATAAGCGTTCCCTCCCTAGGGTTTAGGATCTCATGAATATGCATCTACTACATGAAAAGGGTGTTGCCTACACTAGCTTCATGGCGGTTATGCGGCCGCTAAGCCTTTTCCCTAAATCGTACTATCACTATGCAAGGTAATCAACCACTTTCACGTATAACTGCATCTATACCTAAGTATCCATAGGGTTAAGCTAATCACCACGATTACCATAAACCCTACTAAGACCACATGTTGTACACACATATGTAAATAAAGCATTCGCAAAGACATATACCATTAAGCATCGAAAGGCATAGGGTTCATGTAGCGATCACATAACATGTATCCATCTAACCCTAGGGATGAACGGAGACATTACCCCATCATCTTACAAGGATTGAAGCACATAGGGGTGATGGAGACTCCGGAGAACGTCGTTGATGAAGATGGCGGTGATGAAGCTTGGGAACACCCCTACCGAGTACATGCCTGGGGTCACTCCCGGATATGTTCCCGGTTGGGACCAGCCCATGTACCAGCAGGGTGCGAGTAGCTCGGCCTGGGCTAGCGCAGGCAGTGGCCAGTGGGCCGTCCCTGGTGGTACTGCCTACAGAGATGCGACGTCTTCGTCGTCCGGGTTGCGCTCGTCATCTCGTGGGGCCACCCTCACTCAGCTGATGAGCAAGCTCAACATCCAAGTGGGCGACATGGAGGAGACCGTGCACCAGCATGTCGAGTCCACCCGGGACTGGCAGCGGATGTCTAGCGAAAGACTTCACGCCATCGAGCTGGCACAGCAGCAGCAGCTGGAGGAGCAGAGGGCCTACTACCGGTGGATGGGATTTCCCCCTCCACAGTAGTGAGCCTGAAGCTAGCTTGGGGGAGGACCCCCACTCTGAGGTAACTTGTATCTTTATTTTTAGAATCTCATATGCTAAAAAAATCTGCAAAATTAAAAAGACCAAAAATATTTATTTGCTTTCTTAAATTAGTTTGATATCCGGAATTTTCTTTTGAAAAATGATAAAATGATAAGTTCCTCGATGTTGAGAAATTCCTATCCAAAGCCATATGTAGATCCTAGCTGTTGTTAGCCTCCACATATGCTACTTATTTTCTTCATTGAGTCTTGTCGAATTGTTGTGACCCTTGGCGAGAAACTTGTCATGCTCCCAAGATCAAGATCACGTACACAGCCACTATATGCTAAACTTCTACACCGGAAGTTAGCACCCATCATTTCATCCATCCCCATCCTTTTCACAAATAAAGCTCCGTGCATTGTTCTATGATAACTCTCTCTCCAAAAATATTCAGCAAGGACTATGGGCTATGCGAAAAAAAAGCAGCACATGCTCAAGAGCATGAAAAGAAAAAAAGAGAGAGAAGAGAAAGAATAAAGAGACATAGCTCAAGTCTCAAAAATTTCAAAGGGGAAGAGAGAATCATATGCAAAAAGGAGTTCATCATCCATCCACCATATACACACACATGCACATCTTGATCAGGTTGTATGACTTGTTGCTCCCAAGGATCCTATTTTCGACTCGACAACATATGAGAAAACAGGTATGCCACATGTTTTCCCTACCTACAACTCCACATATCAGCTTATTAGGAGTAGGTGGAGAAAGAAGGCAATTTAATGCCTTGGTGAGGAATCATACACACTGAGCGATCTGAGAGTATCATTCGAGGAACTTTGATTTCTTTATAAAAATTAGCAAAACCTCCGAATTGACGACTGATCAAGGCACTTGTGATTAGTAATTTCTATACAACCGTTCTATCTTTCAACCACCCAAGGCAGGTGAAGCTACAAGCCCCATAGCAATCAAGCGTAAGGTAACATCAATGCCAACTCATTCAATCCTTGATAGAGTACCTAGTCGTATGCTTGTCATAAACTAGGAATACAACATCGTAGCAACTCCTGATCGACCAACCTAAGTCTTAAGTATCTTGCTCGAGACGAGCAAGAGGCTAGCTTGGGGGAGTTGTTGACGGCTATTAAGTGCTTACTTTAGCCATCAATTTACTAATGAATAAAGGAGCAAGAGGCATTTCTTACACGCATTTTAGTTAAGAATAATGTAGTTCCACTTGTCCTTGGAGATTATGTGATTGCAGGAATATAAGCATGAAAGAAGTGGCAAACTCACCTATGATTCATGCCACGTCACCTCAAGGAGTGGCTGCCACCTTGTTGACAGTGTACACCAAACATGTTCATTACACTTTGGTTTGCACTTGATTATGAAACTAACCCGCCACTAGGCACACTAATGATATAACAAGTTCATCTTTGTATGTGCATTTGGAAGTGTTATGTTTTTGCAGGAAAACATAGACATAAAGGACGGAGTCACAACAAGTTCAAAGGAGCAATTGAGGAGTCCCGTTCGTGTTTGAGAGCATGATGAAATCACTCCCAAAGGTGGCAAGGACCGAAGTGTTACAAAGGAACATCCCCGAGGATTGAAGTGTAAAAGACCGGACTTCATGCGAGAAGACCCTCCATCTTGGACGCGAGGATGACATCGTCAAAATGGTGCAATTGGAGGAGGCAAAGTGCAAAATGTCAAGAGGAACCACGTGTGCGAAGGGGCGACCGAACCGGGCCGAAATGGGCCTGGGCCGGTCGGCCTAGGCCGGCCAGCCCAGCCTGTTTCGACGTCGGTTCGGCCCCCCATTTCTTGAGCCTGAAGATGACGCAACCCTAAGTACGTGGAGGCACCGCCATTCACAGAGAGAGAGAGAGCCATTTGCCGGAGAGGCCGTCCACAAGCTAGAGAGGGAGAAGAGGAGGGAGATCATTCGCAAGGAGGATCGCTCTACTTGAAGGAAGAAACCACAAGTGGAGGAGGACGTTGAGGCCCTGCCAAGACACCCCCGGAGGAGAAGGAAGACACCGTCGGAAGCGTCACCATGATCAACGGTGCTATGCCTAGCACCTTGATGGGGTAATCTTCTCATTTGTCCATGGGTTGTAATCGATCTTGAGATGTAATCGCAACTTTGTATGGTTTCTATCTATCATCTAGTGTTGAAGATGCTTTCTTGTTTAAGGTTAGCTACCATGCCGTGTAGGGGGTATAGATCTCACTTCTCCCTTGGAACCATTCAATACGCCGTGTCCATCATAGGTCTAGTCACGAATACCTCCGCGTAGTGACAGTACGGGGGGAGGGAAAGGGCGAAACCGTGGTCATAACCCCCGATAGATTAGATCGGTTTTCATATCTTAAGCGATTGCATGTTCAAGTATCGTAGACCCTTGGGCAAGTGTCTTTTTCATATCTTGTGAGTTTGATCCTTCTCTCTAGTGTAGCGTAATAGTTCTCTAGATTAACCGTAGATTAGGGTTTGGTTAAGTTAGTTAGTAGTGCTAGATCAAACGCTTGTAATCCCCTTGCTCCGCGGATTGATAAGAACCTAGGGAATCCCCGTGGTGAAAAAGGTGTAAGTCCGTACGCTTGCGGATCGTAGGTGGATACGAGTTTTATCCGTCAACAAGCCCCTTTTTCTGGCGCCGTTGTCGGGGAGCAAGCCAGTTTACATCGTTTGGTTTTGCATCTAATTTTGTTTTAGTTTTTGTTTATCGTTTATTGCTAACACCTAACCCCTATTACCTAGAAAACCACTTTGTTTTGTTTTTGTTTTTATCTTGTTGTCTAGATGGCGTTCGTCAACCACCCCATGGAAGAATCGGAGAAATCACTAAGGGATTACGCTAGTCCTCGATGTGAAGACATAAAGGTACAAGAGTCGGATTCAAAGCTCGAAGTGACCAAGTATGAAATCAAATCTAGGATCATCGAGATGGCGGCGGCAACCCCATTTGAAGGGATGGACACAGAGAACCCATATAGACACATAAGGCATTTCACGACGCTATGCAACACGGTGCGTCAAGAAGGAGTTCCTGACGAATGGTTCAAGTGGAACCTCTTTCCCTACTCACTTGCCGGCGAAGCAAAGACGTGGTACTCGTTTGCGTCCTTTGAAGTTGAAGGCAATTGGAACAAGTTGACGAAGAAATTTTGCAAGAAGTTTTTTCCAATAAGCAAGGTTCAACATCTAAAGAGGCAAGTGATCACCTTCACGCAAGGAGAAGAGGAAGGGATAGACCAAGCTTGGAATAGATTTAATGAGTTGATTGAACAAGGACCAAGACTCGGCTTCTTCGGTGACGTACTCTTGCATACATTTTTCTTTTCCCTAACCCCTAGTTGCATGAAATATGTTCAAATGTGTGCAGGTGGGGATCTCATGGAGAAAACACTCACGGAAGCCGCTCAGCTTTTACAAAAGATTAGCAAAGCGGCGGCCATGCGAAGAGATTGGGAACGAGACTTTCGGGAGAGTCAGAACACAATTCAAGGATGAAGACATGTGCTGAAATTTCTAAAGAGGCAACCCCGGAAGACAAGAAAGAGGAGCCAATCTTGGAAAAGCTTTAAGAAGTACACACCAAGACCAGAACTACCCCAAGCGTTGACTTCGCCAAGTCAAATGAAACAAACAAGAGGAGTATGTCAAGCGCAAAGCCATTAAGGGAGTTCGAGCAAATGGATTGGATTCCAATTGATTACGGAGAAGTATTCGACAAGAGAAGACCATTCCCTAACCAAAAGGGGATGGCGAGAGCATTGGAAGCGGATTTCCCACCGGAAAAGCAAGCGGAGAACTCGTACGATCTCGAAACCACCGGTGAGATCTTTCGAAAGCTCTTTAGTGATGATGAAGTGGATCCGGATCACATAGCCGAGGTGAAGAGAATCATGGGAATCAAGCCCGAAGCATCGCCATATGCTCGCCTCGCCGAAGTTTATGCAATAGGATCCAACCAAGAGGAGAAGATGACACCACACTTGAGTTGCGAGATCAACGGAGTTCAATGCAAAGCTTTATGCGACATCGGGGCCCAAGTAAGTGTCCTATCCTTCAAAATTTACTATAAAGTTCAAGACCACAACCTAGACTTAGCTCCAACTTCAACAAAGTTAATTATGGGAGATGGTAGGACTATTAGACCTCTAGGTATTACTCGCAACATTAATGTAATCATCTCTGGAAAGTGCATACCAACAGATTTCTTTGTTATAGATGCTTACCATAGTAATCATGATCACATAATCCTAGGTAGGCCTTTTCTTAAGTTGGTTGATGCCGTGTTGGATGCTGGAGAAGGCAAAGTAACAATAAATCTTAATGGAGATAAGTACACATATAATTTTCTTCGCGCTATTAGTCATTCTTCACCCTTTCCTCCCGAAGATGAAGAAGTAGAAGAGGTAGGTAATCTTTGTTTTGTTGAAACCCTTAGAGACCCGCTGCAAAGAGCGATGGAGAATCAATCTAATGATCAACAAGACGAGGAACTAAAGGAGGCAACGAAGGGTTTAGAACCACAAGATGGAAGCGTGGAGGAAGAAAAATTCGAAGACATAGGAGACACTAAACCTGAAGAGCCACAAGTGCCCGAGGTGGATCTCAAACCTTCGCCCAAAGGATTAAAGTACGAATTTTTGGGCCCGGACAAGACTTATCCAGTCATCGTGAGCGACGAGTTGAGTCCCGAAGAAAATGAGAAGTTGCTGAATTTATTGAAAAAGCATAGGAAGGTGATTGGATATTCAATCAATGATCTCAAAGGACTTAGCCCAGCCTTTTGCACTCATCGTATACCTATGGAAGACCAATGTAAGCCCGTAGTGGACCATCAAAGGAGGCTAACCCATGCCATGCGAGAGGTAGTAAAGAAGGAGGTCATCAAGCTACTTGATGCCGGAATCATCTACCCGGTACCGCATAGCGAGTGGGTGAGCCCGGTACATTGCGTGCCGAAGAAAGGAGGTTTAACCGTGGTGAAGAATGAGAAGAATGAGTTAATACCGCAAAGAACCGTGACCGGATGGCGGATGTGTATCGATTATCGAAAGCTAAACAAAGCAACGAAGAAAGATCATTTTCCCCTACCATTCATTGACGAGATGCTCGAGAGATTAGCAAACCACGCTTATTTTTGCTTTCTCGATGGGTACTCGGGGTTCATGCAAATTCCCATTCACCCGAATGATCAACACAAGACAACGTTTACTTGCCCTTATGGAACGTTTGCATATAGAAGGATGCCCTTCGGTTTATGCAACGCTCCGGCCTCTTTTCAACGTTGCATGATGGCAGTGTTCTCAGAATTCATCGAAGAAATTGTCAAGGTGTTCATGGATGATTTTTCCGTTTATGGGAAAACATTCGTGGATTGCTTGGCAAACTTAGATAAGGTTCTCACGGGGTGTGCGGAGGTAGACTTAGTGCTAAATTGGGAAAAGTGCCACTTCATGGTGAAGCAAGGCATAGTGCTCGGACATGTTATATCCGAGAGAGGAATTGAAGTGGACAAAGCTAAAGTGGAGACGGTTGAGCAACTCCCACCTCCAACAGATGTTAAGTCCTTGAGGAGCTTTCCAGGCCATGCCGGATTATATAGAAGATTTATTAAGGACTTCTCAAAGATCACTAAGCCTTTAACACAACTTCTTCAAAAGGATGTGGCTTTTGACTTTGACGAGAAGTGCTTAGCGGCATTCCGGACCTTGAAAAATGCCTTAGTGAGTGCTCCCATCATTCAACCTCCGGATTGGAGTCAACCTTTCGAGATCATGTGCGATGCAAGTGACTACACCGTAGGAGCGGTTTTAGGTCAAAGAAAGGAAGGCCGAGTTCATGCCGTATACTACGCTAGTAAAACTCTTAGTGAGGCACAATTAAATTATGCCACTATGAAAAAGGAGTTGCTAGCGGTGGTGTTTGCCTTTGAAAAATTCAGATCTTACATCGTGAACTCGAAGGTCATTGTTTACACCGATCACGCGGCCATCAAGTATCTTTTGGCTAAGAAGGATGCTAAACCGAGGTTGATTCGTTGGATCCTTCTTCTCCAAGAGTTCGATGTGGAAATTCGTGACAAAAAGGGGGTGGAAAATGTTGTGGCCGATCATTTGTCTAGGATGAACCGTGGACAAGATGATAAAGAGCCCATAGAGGATAAGATGAGAGATGACCACCTCTACCGAATACTCGACAAAGATACTTGGATGATCGATATCATTCGAGCAATTCGGAGAATGCCTCTTGATCACTTAGATAAAAACA
Organism: Cenchrus fungigraminus; assembly: GCA_036936925.1. Lineage (NCBI taxonomy): Eukaryota > Viridiplantae > Streptophyta > Magnoliopsida > Poales > Poaceae > Cenchrus > Cenchrus fungigraminus. Next base: position 38,495,617 of record CM072778.1, on the reverse strand, counting down.
CTCAAAGGAGGATAGTCTCCGAAAGCTGGAAATATTTTTGGGATTCACCTTATCTCTTCAAACTTGGGAATGATGGAGTTATGAGAAGATGTGTACCAAGAGAAGAGAGGCAAGAGATTTTGAGAAAGTGTCACTCGGCGGAGTACGGTGGACACTATAGCCACTTTCGGACCCAAGCAAAAGTGTGGTCCAGCGGATTCTTTTGGCCGGATGCATGAAGATACTAAAAGATATGTTGCGTCATGCCCCGAATGCCAAAGAACCGGAAACATTTCTCAAAGGAATGCCATGCCCTTGAAATATAATCTACAAATTGATTTATTCGATGTTTGGGGAATTGACTTCATGGGGCCCTTCAAAAACTCACATGGATTTGAGCACATCCTAGTCATGGTTAATTATGTGTCCAAGTGGGTAGAGGCCATGCCATGTCGTAAAGCTTCCACGGAAGAATCCATGGCAATGATCAAGAGTGTGATTTTCCCTTGCTTCGGTACTCCGAGAATTTTGATAAGCGATAGAGGAACTCACTTCACCGGGAAGAACTTTAAGAAGTGCTTGTCCAAGTTAGGGATTGAACATAGAGTCTCTACGGCTTATCATCCATAAACCAACGGACAAGCGGAAACATCAAATAGGCAACTAAAGAGCATCCTCAACAAAACTATAGAGAAGGGAGGCAAAGATTGGTCAAAGAAGTTGGATGGAGCTTTGTGGGCATATCGAACGGCGTTCAAGACACCGATAGGTATGTGTGACGCCCCAGGTTTTTAATTAGCACTATTAGTGCTAATGACCGAGTCGAACATGTTGACTCTAGTCAAACCTTAGTCAACCTGGGTCATCACCCCGAAAACCTAGTCAACAATCACTAATGACCCTCTTAATCAAGTCAACACACACTTGTGGTCAAACCTTGGTCAAAGATGTGGTCAAACCCTAGTCAAACCCCAATGTCTTTGAACCTCCTCTGGAACTTTTGCCGCGTTCTCCAAATTTCACCTAAACACTTCAAATTCTCCCAATATAAAAGTTGTCCAGTTTTTCGAGGGACACAACTTTCATGTTGGGTGGCATTTGCAAATTGAAGTGGAAATTGGTGAAAAAGCTCGGTCAACGCCTCCAGTTACTATTTACCGGTGCCATGAAAAGTCTCAACTTGGCGAGTTGTTTCTGCAAAATCCGTTGATCAAAACATAGGCCAGCCTTTGTAAAAGTTGTAGAGGGATCTTTGATCTACAACTTTGCTATTTACCACTTAGTGCACTTCAGTTCGAAATTCGGGAGAAAATCGTGGTCGAAAGGACCTAAACCGAATTGAACAGACGCCGAGCCGCGCTCCCGCGCTCCAGAGCGCGCCCGCGCGCGCCGCGCCACGTCGGCCGCCGCCGTACGCGCACGCCGAGGCAGGCCCGCGACCGCCGGTCCGTGCGCCGTGCCTCGAGCTCGTGGGCGTGACGTAGATGGACCCAGGCCGGCCCACGCGGAGCTCCCTCACGCGCCAGCCGACCGCACCGCTTTCCCCACCGGACCGCCCCCTACCGCGCGCGCCTGCTGAGGCCAGGCCGCCGTACCCGCGACTTAATAGCCGGGGTATCCTTCGCGGCGAAGGCAAGGCCTCCCTCTCCCACTCACTTGCCTATATAAGGAGCCGCCGCCCTTCTCCTCGCGCGTGAGCCCCGCCGCCGCACGCCATTAGAGCGCCGCCGCCGAGCTCCAGCCTCCGCGCTTTTCCGTCGCCGGCCAACACCTCCAGCACCTCCCCTAAGGTCCGCTGGAAGTCACACCGCCACACATTGCCCGACTTGGCCCCGCGTCTCGCCGGAGTACTGCCCGCAGCCGCCGTCGCCGCCTTGCGCCGCCGAGCGAGCTCGCCGGCGACTCCCCCGCCCCAACTCCGGTCACCAGCGAGCCCGAGGTGAGCACCTGGTCGAGTTCCCCCACTCCCCCGGCCGAGAGCGCCGCCGGCCTCGCCGGAATCCGGCAAGCCGCGCCGCCGGTGGCCCCGAGGACCCAATTGCTTGGCTTTCAATCTTTCTAAGGGCTTGAGTGTGAACCAAGGGCATATTTGTGAAGAATCATAGGTTTCCAGGGACCCCGGTGAAAACTGAATCTGCAATAGTGTAGCAATTTTGGCTGAATCTTGTAAAATTCATAGAAAATTGTAGAAACAACAGAAAAATGCAAACTCAATTTTTTTGGATTCCTTGTGAAAAACACTACAACTTTTCTAAAGCTTGACCCTACTTTTGAGTGATAGTTTTTGCATGAAAAATAGAAAACTGTTAAACCTAGATCTGTTGTAGCTCAAAATCTGCAAGTGCTCTGCTGCTGAATTTTGGATATGTTGTGTGTTATACCATGCCTAGATTCTGTACCACAAATTGCACAAAGTTACTATGTAGATCTTTTATTATGATTTATTTTATATTTATGCTGAATCTGTCTAAATGATTTTTGTAGCTAAAAATAATTAGATTTTTGTGCTCAACTTCTGCATGTGATCTTTTTATGCCTAACGGCACCTCTTGTGAATTAATCACAGTTTTATATCTGCCAGAAATATTTATTCTTGAAATATGCTTAATTTTCAATGTAATTGCATAACCCAAGATCTAGAGTAGCTCTAAGTGTTTTTGTTGCATGCGTAACTTAGATTTTGACCAGAGGCCATGTGTGAGAAAGTTGGGATCCATTTGATGCTTATTTATTTTTGTATGCCTTTATCTTGTTTTGGTAGCGAGCTTTTGTTATTTTCGGTATATTTAATTTCCTAGCTCTCCTAAGTGTGCATGTGTGTTCAGTGGCCTTATTTTGGTTTATAGTGCTTCTTAAACACTTCTACTAAATTTTATGAATTTATTTTATGAATAAAAGCAATGGTAGCCTTTTTAAGCTTAATATTAAGTTAAATTGGAAAAATCACCACATCCACACCAAATGGCTTTATGAATATGATGTTAATCTTGCTAAAAAGCTAAGTGTCACCACCCTTGCTGCTTGTGAAATTTTAATTTATTTATTTACATAAATGTGTACACAGTCACTGTCAAAAAGAATAATTAATAAAGAACAACATATTGTTCCTTTTTGGAAGAGTATGCTGAATATGTTTATTTAGGTGAATGTGGTCAACCATGCACCCCATGGTTGTCATATGTTGTTTGTAATTAATTAAATTAAAACCGTCAAGTAAATCTTGCATTTGCATCCTCGTGTAGATCTTCCCGACGGTAGATATACGATCGTGCCGGAAGGAGGAGACGAAGGTGCTGACGGCGAGCTGCAGTACGTGGACGTAGCTCAAGGCCTGGACCAAAGTCCAGAAGGGCCCAAGGCCAACCTTGCCAGCGAAGGCAAGCCCCGGATCATTAACCCTTCTTTTAAAATTATGCAATTATGTTTGATATGATTGTGCATTTACGTTTCAGGAATTGAATTGAAACCCTAGTTGCATGATCCCTAGGTACCTATGTTCTTTTACTAGTATGCTAGGTCGATATCTGCTATGCTATAGGACCGGTACAAGTCGAGTGATGTTCGTCACTCGCGAGAATAGGTTCTTATGTTGGAATCATAAGATCTTGATAAATGGATTACTCATGTGGTAAGAGCATGGGATTGGGCTCCGGTCCAGTGGCTTTCGTGGGCTAAGCTTTTGAACGTACTAAGCACTTGTCGGGAATGGGACCGGTAAGCCTAGTACCTTAAAGAGACGGTGCGGGAACTTACCCTTGCTAATCTTGAGTAATCACCTACCCGGCTAGCTACTGGGGGAGGGGGGTACATGTGTGAAGCTGGGTGCCTTGCGGGGTACGCCAGATAGCCTTGTACCCAGGACTGTGAGCTTTGATCCCAAGCCGAGGATTTTTGGGAACCGCCTGGTGGTTGTCCATGTGAGGGCACCTTACCGTGTGTTTAGGTTTACCTTGCAAGGTTATAAATCAATCGATTGTCGGCCTCTCACCGTTATCTGAGACTGCTTAATCAACTGGCCATGATATCCCTCATTGATGGAACTTGGTGAATATTACTGCTTGAATTAATTGTATTGTACAATTCTTGATTGAATTAGTTGGCACACCTAGAAATGGTAATTAACTAGAATTTGAGCTAAAATATTGAAAGTAAGGACATACTCTTTGTTGCTTTTCAGCAAAAGAACTCCACCGGCCAAAAAGCCTCTCATGTCTAGAGTTTGGTGATGTAGTTATCACCCGCTGGTTAAGTCTTGCTGAGTATTAGTATACTCAGCCTTGCTTTAAAAATGTTGTTGCAGGTGTTGTTTGACCTGGTGAGATTCCACCCGGCTGAGAGCTGGAGTAGGTGGATGAAGTCGAGTGATGGCATTACGGACGGCCTCCTGTGATGTTGATCGTTTCGCTAGTTTTTTTTATTCCGCTGTTTTCGAACTCTAAACCTTTACTTATCATGTCGTGAACAATGGTTTGTAATAATTAAACCCTTAGGGGTAAATTTTGGATTTAAATTGTGTTTGTACTCTGGACTCGCCTTCGTGTGAGTTTTAATGCATATGTTCGTTCCTCTGTGTGAAATACAAGTGATTTACCGGGCATTAACCCGGCAACTAACGACGGGGTGATACTTTACTGTCGCTTAATGGCCAAAGTGGATTGGTTTAGGTGATAGTACGGTATTTTCCTGGGCGGGTTGTCACAGCTGGTATCAGAGTGATTATATGCACCAGAGTTTAATTAACAACCTTAATCACTGGTTTTTTAATAAAATTTGCCAAGATTGTTTGGACTTGCAAAATTCGTTGGTCCGTTAAGGATGGATTTAGACCGAGAGGCCCTAGAGGGATTTTTTGGGTTCTTTTAGGTGGCTTACAAATCTATGGTTTATTTTGCTAACTTCCAGCACATTTTATTCTTGTCAGAACTTACTTTCTGTACAACCATACTAGTTCATCACGTTTTGCCATACCTGGTGGTACCACAGGAAAGTCCTGTGAGGGATGGATGGGACCTATTCTAATGGGAACCCACTGTCGCGTCTGTGTCTCGCCACGTTTTGCCATACGTGGACGTTCCGCATTGTGAATATGCGAGGCAAGGATGCACTCCATTCAAAAGGAGAGTGTCTGAGGTTGGACGCTGTCCATGCAGCGGCTTGATGCATGGATACCGTTTCTATAGTGAACGGTAATGTATGTGGACGCTTTCGTGAGTGCTGGCACGAAAGGTTCGATGTGTTCTGTGATCTTCTGCAGGTACACTAACCACGTTTCGCAAGTCGCTAAGTGAGTATCGATTAGCCCTCGACTAGTTATTATAGGGAGAAACGTGTATGCGCCTTGCCACCGGTACTAACTTCGATTTTGGCTTGATTGCCTTGTGAGGACGAATAGGACGTCTTGCATCATGTTAAAATCGTGAAAACTTAAAACTAAACCCACACCTGTTTTATGTGCTTTCTAAGGTGAAATCTTGCTAGTGTGCTTTCTCTTTGCATAGCCTCTCGTGTGCAGATGTGTTGCTGTCCAAAAATCTGATAGGGCTGTTTGCGTAGATTTGTGCACCCTGTTCAAGAATCTTTTTGACCAGATGATCTCTACCAAAGTTGCTCCATATCTGATCTAGTTTCTGCTCGCAAAAATTCACGGTCATAGCTTTTGTATGTCTCAAGTTATGCTCAGTTTAGTGAACCCCTGTCCTGCTGTTTTTCCAGGAACCGAATCTGAAACCTTGTTTTGTTGAGCACCTTCCTAACCTTTCTAGATCAATCTTGGTTTACCCAAAACTGTGCCTCATAACCGTGTTGAGCGTCTACAAAAATTTGGGAATTTTTGGGGCTCTGGTTTTTAAGTTATGAATTTTTGTTCACAACTGCCAGAACTTTGCCAAGTTGTATGTTCATACCAATGGCTACCCCATTTCTTAACCACGTACTCTTTTTATCGTGGATCGAGTTTATCCTTGTACACTCACATCTGTCTGGTTCTCACTTTTGTCGTTATGTCCAGATGGACCACCTTGGATCTGCGTCGGCTGATGTGGAAGCATGGACTCTCGTGAACTGTCTCGAGGAGGGTGGATTCCCTGCGCTCTTGTGGGACACCCTGAAGGACTTTGGGTACACCGCTTATCCAGAGTACTCGACACGTGAGGTCATGACCACAGGCCAGCTCCTTCGTTGTGAGGTGAAGGTGAAGATTCCCATGTGCCCGACGAACCCTGCTTGGGAAGAGTGGGAGAGTAAGGCACAAGGATTGAACCTGGCTGACACAGTGCAGAAGGCTGCTCTGGAAGTGCTCACAACTTTTTGTGGGAAGCACCCTGACTCGGTGGCTGGCACTGCAGCCAAAGTGATTCCTTTACCTGAGCGATGCACTGGACCATGGGTCGAATGCGAAGCTTTTCTCTCAGCTCAGGGCAACTCTCACTATAGTCCTGATCTTGTCACCTCAGTTCGTTTTTCCGAAGCCATGTTTGACACCTACCGACTGATGGTGGGAGAAAGTGCATTCTATAGACGTCAAATCTATAGGCAACGAGTTAAAGAAGTGGAGAATACCGCTCAAGCATTGAAGGAAGCCCGAGCAATGATAGCCACTCTCAAGAAGGGAAGACGCAAGGATAAGGCAAAGATACGAGAATTGAGTGAAGTTATTCATGAGCAGAATTTCATGTTGCAGCATAATGACCAATATATGCTCGAACTAGAGAATCAGCTAGAAGCGATAGCAGCTCCACCTCCGGAACCTGTCATTCCCGGACCAGAAGAAGAAGAAGATGCTGAGGACATTCAAGGAGAATCTGGAGTAGAGTCTGGACCTGCTTCACCGTAACTTTCTTCGGCATGGAAGACTCAACCAGTAGGAAGTAAACCTAAGGCTAGTTTGTCATCTAGTTGGAAGTTGGTATGCTTGTAATAAAGTAATGAGTTGTACGAGGGTAGTAGTAGTAAGGAACCCCTAGTGTGTGCAGCCGCTTTTGGTTGGTTTTTGTGGTAGGCTGAACTAGGAGCTTTCTCTGTGCGGCTAGGCTGCATTGTAACCCCCAGGTGTTGTTGGTGATCATGAAACCTTTCATCAATGTAATGCTATGGCTGAACACCCTCGGTTGTGGTGTGTTGAATGTTGATTTTTCGCTAGTTGTGACCAGCTATGAGTTCCATGATGAGTACCAAGCTTGTCTAGAATTTTATGATGATCATGTTCACAAATTTCAGCATTTTTGCACATCCCTACTGGGAGTTATGAAATTGTCAGTGAAACTTTGCTCGCTGTCCCAATCAGCTAGCCAAACCTCGGTGATGGAACGTTTCAGGTGTGTTGCCCTTGGAGTTTGCCTCGGAGTTGAATACCAACTTGGAGCTTATGAAATTCTACACCTACTAACCAAAAATGAGAATTTTTCGGTACATGAGCATATATTTATGAATTTTATGCTTATGACTGCCGTGCTGTCCGGTTTTGCAAAACTTACCATTAATGAGTTTTCATCGTGCACATTCTACTTGTTAATTTTACGAGCAAGCTTATGAATGTGTGTTTAATGAAAACTCAACTTTTCAGATGGTCGGACCGACACGCAGTACTCCCAATGGTTTTGGTGCCTCAGGTAGTGGTGACCTATCACCGCCACCGCCCATGATACCGACAGAGGTATTCATGGCAACTCAAACCGAAGTGTTGTGCCAGATCCTGCAGACGCAGCAGCAGATGGCTCAACAATTACAACAGATGCAACCGATGCAACAAAAACCTCCCCATGGTGCCAATCCAGATGGACCAAGATTGGTCACTAAGACCATGAACTCCACCCGAAAAGATCCAGAGAAACCTCGATCCTTTGAGCCTTGCTCACCAGGAGTACCTACCCAGACTGATATAGATACCATCGTCGGTGCAATCCATATGTTGGAAGAACAAAATTCAGTGCTAAGTCAGATAGTGTACAATATCATCCAAGGTCGTTATCAAGGACTATCTCAAACTAGTTTGGCAGACAGTCTCTCTCAGTCATTATCTACATCTATGGTTGAGCAGGCCCGCTTATTCAATCTGTTGGTGGATCATATAGATCAGGGTCAACTCAATACCTCTGACTCTCTACTACCACCATCGAAACTACCAATGGACCTTAGTGAGGAAGAGAGAAAAAGTCGGAGCAACAAGCGAGTATTCTCCGAGATGGATTTAAGTGAGTGGGGAATTACCTATAAGGAAATTCGTCCACGTGAGGGCGAACGGAGTTACGACATCGGCAAGATCGACCAACTCATCGAAAATGAAACTCGCTCTCAAGCTGAGATATTAGAAGAACGAATGAGGAAGAGCCTTTACCCGTATCATCAACGTTGTTTTAAATGTGGAGAGAGAAGTCATATCCTTCAATCCTGCCCTTCAAGTGCTTGGAGTGACCCGAGGGACTGGAACATTTTGTCCCGTCGAGGAAAACGAATTGGGCTCAGTAAGGACTTCCTAAAGTCTAGAGACTCACTTCAACAGTTGATGGATCAGCTTGCCCATGGTGGTCCTCAGCCCCCGAGGAATCAACAGGCACAGCAACAAGCTTCCAAGCCCAAAGAACTTCCACCCCGCCTTTGCTATAATTGTAGACAAGCCGGGCATTACGCAAATAAGTGCCTGAACCCTAAGCAGCACAACCCCCAGCAGCAGAATCAGAACCCCGGAGCAGCTAAAGGCAATCACGGCAAGAAGCCGATCTCTCAAGAGGAGCAAGGCCAGCTTAATTTCATGGGTAACATCTCTATCTGAGCACACCATCCTACGTTCGTCTTTTACTTTCGAATCTCGAGATGAGAATCTTTTTAAGGGGGGTAGGCTGTGACGCCCCAGGTTTTTAATTAGCACCATTAGTGCTAATGACCGAGTCAAACACGTTGACTCTAGTCAAACCTTGGTCAACCTGGGTCATCACCCCGAAAACCTAGTCAACAATCACTAATGACCCTCTTAATCAAGTCAACACACACTTGTGGTCAAACCTTGGTCAAAGATGTGGTCAAACCCTAGTCAAACCCCAATGTCTTTGAACCTCCTCTGGAACTTTTGCCGCGTTCTCCAAATTTCACCTAAACACTTCAAATTCTCCCAATATAAAAGTTGTCCAGTTTTTCGAGGGACACAACTTTCATGTTGGGTGGCATTTGCAAATTGAAGTGGAAATTGGTGAAAAAGCTCGGTCAACACCTCCGGTTACTATTTACCGGCGCCATGAAAAGTCTCAACTTGGCGAGCTGTTTCTGCAAAATCCGTTGATCAAAACATAGGCCAGCCTTTGTAAAAGTTGTAGAGGGATCTTTGATCTACAACTTTGCTATTTACCACTTAGTGCACTTCAGTTCGAAATTCGGGAGAAAATCGTGGTCGAAAGGACCTAAACCGAATTGAACAGACGCCGAGCCGCGCTCCCGCGCTCCAGAGCGCGCCCGCGCGCGCCGCGCCACGTCGGCCGCCGCCGTATGCCGCCGTACGCGCACGCCGAGGCGGGCCCGCGACCGCCGGTCCGTGCGCCGTGCCTCGAGCTCGTGGGCGTGACGTAGATGGACCCAGGCCGGCCCACACGAAGCTTCCTCACGCGCCAGCCGACCGCACCGCTTTCCCCGCCGGACCGCCCCCTGCCACGCGCGCCTGCCGAGGTTAGGCCGCCGTACCCGCGGCTTAATCGCCGGGGTATCCTTCGCGGCGAAGGCAAGGCCTCCCTCTCCCACTCGCTTGCCTATATAAGGAGCCGCCGCCCTTCTCCTCGCGCGTGAGCCCCGCCGCCGCACGCCATTAGAGCGCCGCCGCCGAGCTCCAGCCTCCGCGCTTTTCCGTCGCCGGCCAACACCTCCAGCACCTCCCCTAAGGTCCGCTGGAAGTCACACCGCCACACATTGCCCGACTTGGCCCCGCGTCTCGCCGGAGTACTGCCCGCAGCCGCCGTCGCCGCCTTGTGCCACCGAGCGAGCTCGCCGGTGACTCCCCCGCCCCAACTCCGGTCACCAGCGAGCCCGAGGTGAGCACCTGGTCGAGTTCCCCCACTCCCCCGGCCGAGAGCGCCGCCGGCCTCGCCGGAATCCGGCAAGCCGCGCCGCCGGTGGCCCCGAGGACCCAATTGCTTGGCTTTCAATCTTTCTAAGGGCTTGAGTGCGAACCAAGGGCATATTTGTGAAGAATCATAGGTTTCCAGGGACCCCGGTGAAAACTGAATCTGCAATAGTGTAGCAGTTTTGGCTGAATCTTGTAAAATTCATAGAAACTTGTACACAAATCAGAAAAAACCAAACTCAATTTTTTTGTATTCGTTGTGAAACACCCTACAACTTTTGTAAAGCTTGACCCTACTTTTGAGTGATAGTTTTTGAATGAAAAATAGAAAACTGTTAAACCTAGATCTGTTGTAGCTCAAAGTTTACAAGAGCTATGTAGCTGAATTTTGGATATGTTGTGTGTCATGTCATTCCTAGATTCTGTACAAAAAATGGCACAAAGTTACTGGGTACATCTTTTATTATGATTTATGTTGTATTTATGCTGAATCTGTCTAAATGATTTGTGTAGCTAAAACTAATTAGATTTTTGTGCTCAAATTCTGCATGTGATCTTTGTATGACTAAATTCACCTCTGGTGAATTAATCATAATTTTATATCTTTCAGAAATATTTATTCTTGAAATATGCTTGATTTTCAATGTAATTGCATAACCCAAGATCTAGAGTAGCTCTAAGTGTTTTTGTTGCATGCCTAGCTTAGATTTGGACCATAGGCCCTGTGTCAGAAAGTTGGGATCCATTTGATGCTTATTTATTTTTGTATGCCTTTACCTTGTTTTGGTAGCTAGCTTTTGTTATTTTCGGTATATTTAATTTCCTAGCTCTCCTAAGTGTGCATGTGTGTTCAGTGGCCTTATTTTGGTTTATAGTGCTTCTTAAACACTTCCACTAAATTTTATGAATTTATTTTATGAATAAAAGCAATGGTAGCCTTTTTAAGCTTAATATTAAGTTAAATTGGAAAAATCACCACATCCACACCAAATGGCTTTATGAATATGATGTTAATCTTGCTAAAAAGCTAAGTGTCACCACCCTTGCTGCTTGTGAAATTTTAATTAATTTATTTACATAAATGTGTACACAGTCACTGTCAAAAAGAATAATTAATAAAGAACAACATATTGTTCCTTTTTGGAAGAGTATGCTAAATATGTTTATTTAGGTGAATGTGGTCAACCATGCACCCCATGGTTGTCATATGTTGTTTGTAATTAATTAAATTAAAACCGTCAAGTAAATCTTGCATTAGCATCCTCGTGTAGATCTTCCCCACGGTAGCTAGCTTGATTTGTCATATGTTGTATGCTGAATGGGCTAGCAACTAAAAAATAGTGGGGCACGCGAAAAACCGGACCGAACCGGCCCGCGAATCAGGGCAGGCCGGCTGGCCCGGTCCGATCGGCCCAGGGGGCCTGGTGGCGGTTCGCCCCCGGTTTCCTCTGGGACGCGCGTCTTCGACTTCCTTGTTTGGTCAAAGAATTTTAGGGAAGTCAAGAAAAGGATAAAATGGATTCTAGGGCATTCCTTCCCGGACTATTTAAAGGGACGAGGTTGGAGCTCGGGAATCCATCCCAATTCGCATCCTTTTGCACCCAAGCAGCAGCCATGACGTCCCCAAGGAGCGTAGAGATCAAGCTAGGTGCCGAGAAGCCTTTGAAGCTAGAGGAGGCGAAGCGATGCAAGCTCAAGCCATCAATGGAGATCAAGAGGACCGCCCGCATCCTCCCGTCTCGTCAAGGAGGGCGTGTCCCGACCGGGCCAATCACATCTCGCCACCACGTCAAGGAGGAGAGGGTCTCTACTCCCGTCCGTAGATCGGAGCGAATCCGAGGCATGAAGAGGAAAGACTACAAGGAGGTGTCGCCCGAGCCAAAAGATTACGGGGGGAGTGACTACTCCGACGACCGCAGCCCGAGATCGTGGGCGGCCGCCGGAAGGGACGACAACGACCTCTTCTATTGGGAAGAGGTGCCCAAAGAGAACACTCCCGAAGGTCCTAACGGTGGCGGAAATCCCGACGACGGCGGCGACGGCGACAATGGCGACGACCCTGGTGATGTCGACCCTTTCGGGATGCATCCGTTATGTTGTGCGGCTTGCCGTCACTCCATCTCGGATCTCTACGCATCGGTCGAGGAGTGTTTCCAGGCTATGGAGGCGATGAGGCAACGTATGGAGGACTTGGAACGAGTGGTCGAGGACGACTACAAATTCCTCAATCGGAACGTGCGGAAGTTGTTTGGAATGGTGGGCAACATGAAGAACAAGTGGTGCAAGAGCTGTGGAAAGTTCCACTAGGAAGTAGGGTTTCCCCCCCCCTTAGGTTTTTTTGTAAGATACGACGAGGATGTCGTATGGTTTTAGCGTGGGGGAGAGCTAGCTAGCTAGATCCTTTTACTTTAGTAAGTTTAGTTCGGTTGGGTTCAGATTTTGCGAGAGTTTGAGAGTCTTAAAATTTTTAGGTGTGCTTTTTAATTTTTCAAAGTTTAAAGTGTGTTAAATTTAGTGTTCGAGTCAAGAAAATCAAATAAAAAGTGTCCCTTAAATTTTTGTCTCTTGCAATGCTTTTCTTTCTTTACTTGTATGTTTGTCTTTAGTTTTTGATATATAAACATGAGCGATTGGTTTGAAACGTTTACCGTGGTGCTTAGTGGAGTTTTTACCTTTAAAAGTACCTGCATTATGCTTTGACCTAGAACTTCGTTTTGGTTGTGCTAAGTTTGATGCTAAAATTGGAGGAATTTAATTCTGAAAATTATATGAAAAACCCTTGTAATAAAGGTTAGCGAATTCTCTTTTTCCAAGTTGAGAGACTAAGAAAAATCCTATACAAAGCCAATTTAATATTCGCTCCACCATAAGTGCGGTTAGCATAATGAGTTGGGCTAGGATCCTTCTCTCTTGGAAGTTTTAATTTCGAGCAATGATCATGTCCTTGTATATATCTTTTATTGCTAGCCTCGTCATGCATTCGGTAATGAGACTCTCACATCGAAAGTCCCGTACATCGCCGAATTCCATACCCAAACCATAATATCTCTTTTGTGCATCGTATTCCTTGAACACAACCTATGTTCGAAGTTTCGTCTCGTCTCTAGCATGGTTTTCATTTTAAATTCAGATTGTGTTTATGCAAGAAGAGATGAGTAAAAAGCTTTGAAAGAGAGGTAAAGATGTCAAGAGAGAGAGAGAGAAGTAAAATATATATATATATATGCATGGAAAAGAAAAAAAGAGAAGAGAAGAAAAGAAAAGAAAAAGAAAGAAAGAAAGAAAGAAAGAGGAAAGGCAAGAAAGATATGAAGAGGGATGAATCAAGTGAAGGTTAAATAAAGTGTAAGGAAGGATGTCGCGTTGTTGTTGAGAGACGAAACTTCCATTCTTTTTCCAACCATGTGCAATCCGACAACGAGGACGTCATCGGTGCCTCGTAGTCTTGTTTTCTTTTTGCTCTTGCACATGTCTACCATTCTATATCTTCTTATCCTTGACATCCCCACATCATGGTTTAATTCTCATGATCATTGGCTTTGAAAGTAAACAACCACTAGAGGAAGTTCTTAGCTTGACAATACTTGTGTTGACCACACAAGCCATACCTATAGCTCCACTTTACATAATATATGAGAGACTTATGGGAGGCAAGAGTTTATGAATTGTTTAGGATAGCCACTTCATATGAGCGACATGTGAGAACTTGGAGAAAGGTTTTTGTCTAATACTTGTTGCAGGAATTTTATTTTTGAAAAATCATGAAAACCCTCCGATGGAAGCAAAGAAGTAAGCATGGCTGGAATTGAGGACCTCGAGTGAAAGGTATGAGTTGTAGGGTAAATCTCGATTTGGTAAAAATTCTAAACGCCCATGTTTATGTATGATGATCATTGCTTTATGTTTACTATATTAAAGATAAAGGATTGACTAACTTGTGAAGGAAGAATTAGCGGAGCACGATTTCAACACCTTGGACAAAAGTTCTTTTACGAGTACTTGCTCGAGGACGAGCAAGATCTAAGCGTGGGGGAGATGTTGACGGTGTATTTTGGAACACCAAACATGTTCATTACACTTTGGTTTGGACTTGATTATGAAACTAACCCGCCACTAGGCACACTAATGGTATAACAAGTTCATCTTTGTATGTGCATTTGGAAGTGTTATGTTTTTGCAGGAAAACATGGACATAAAGGACGGAGTCACAACAAGTTCAAAGGAGCAATTGAAGAGTCTCGTTCGTGTTCGAGAGCATGATGAAATCACTCCCAAAGGTGGCAAGGACCGAAGTGTTACAAAGGAACATCCCCGAGGATTGAAGTGTAAAAGACCGGACTTCATGCGAGAAGACCCTCCATCTTGGACGCGAGGATGACATCATCAAAATGGTGCAATTGGAGGGCAAAGTGCAAAATGTCAAGAGGACCCACGTGTGCGAAGGGGCGACCGAACCGGGCCGAAATGGGCCTGGCCCAGCCTGTTTCGACGTCGGTTCGGCCCCCCATTTCTTGAGCTTGAAGATGACACAACCCTAAGTACGTGGAGGCGCCGCCATTCGCAGAGAGAGAGCCATTCGCCCGAGAGGCCGTCCACAAGCTAGAGAGGGAGAAGAGGAGGGAGATCATTCGCAAGGAGGATCGCTCTACTCGAAGGAAGCAACCACAAGTGGAGGAGGACGTCGAGGCCCTGCCAAGACACCCCCGGAGGAGAAGGAAGACACCGTCGGAAGCGTCACCATGATCAACGGTGCTATGCCTAGCACCTTGATGGGGTAATCTTCTCATTTGTCCATGGGTTGTAATCGATCTTGAGATGTAATCGCAACTTTGTATGGTTTCTATCTATCATCTAGTGTTGAAGATGCTTTCTTGTTTAAGGTTAGCTACCATGCCGTGTAGGGAGTATAGATCTCACTTCTCCCTTGGAACCATTCAATACGCCGTGTCCATCATAGGTCTAGTCACGAATACCTCCGCGTAGTGACAGTACGGGGGGAGGGAAAGGGCGAAACTGTGGTCATAACCCCCGATAGATTAGATCGGTTTTCATATCCCAGGAGGTTGCATGTTCAAGTATCGTAGACCCTTGGGCAAGTGTCTTTTACATATCTTGTGAGTTTGATCATTCTCTCTAGTGTAGCGTAGTAGTTCTCTAGATTAACCGTAGCTTAGGGTTTGGTTAAGTTAGTTAGTAGTGCTAGATCAAACGCTTGTAATCCCCTTGCTCCGCGGATTGATAAGAACCTAGGGAATCCCCGTGGTGAAAAAGGTGTAGGTCCGTACGCTTGCGGATCGTAGGTGGATACGAGTTTTATCCGTCAACACACCTCAGGTGCCATGCATGCAAGCTAAGCCACCTCAGGTGCCACGCATGCATGCCATGTCACCAATCCAAGGGAGGCAAGCCCCGACGAATCAGAGTGTGATGCGTGGACTTCACATGGATCCATGGGCCCACCAGAGCGCCTAAACCGCCTCAAGAACACGTGTACACCGGGGACCGACTTAAGGGCCCACAGGACAGCCACCCCGAGGAAGCACACCCTGAGTGGGGCCCACCTGGGGTCGGCCGACCCTTGGATCGGCTGAACCGGCCTTGGGTCGGCTGATCCTGGGCTTCCACGTGGCGCTTGTCCATTGGTCCTAGAGGCCATCCCCAGGGTGTTTCACTCCTTCCTGCGCTGGTGCTCTGGCCTATAAATAGAAGGGGAGGGGGTTCATTTCTTACCAACACACCTTACTCCTCCTCTCTCACTTTTGGTTTCTAAGGCTAGGAGGTAGGCTAGAGTAGTTCTACTTCAGGTTCCAAGTCTACTTTGGGATCTAGGTATGAGTCCTCTTGTATGTTTATTTTATTGTATGACTTTGATCTACTTTAGTTATTCAGCTATTTCATATAAAGTTGTGCTTGTATACATGGGTGATTTGTTCATGTGTTCTTCGCTCGTTCATCATTTAGAGGCTCATGTTCTTGATAAACAAGGCCTTTAGATCCAGTTGACGAGTGACTTATACATGTTTTCGGTGTTTGTTCATAAGTTAGAGGCTCGTGTTCATCGCGAACACGACCCTTTGATCTTATTGAATAGACATAGGAAAGCACAAATCCGTTTGTGTGCTTAGCCTAGTTTGATCTAGTTAGATCCCATGTTTGTGTTGCATGAAGTTCGTGCTCAAGCTACGGTACTCGGTGTAATTGGCCGGTTTATCTGGCGGCTCTGACCTGGGTCACAATAGCCCGGGCCGGGCAGGGTCCTGCTAACAACGTAAGCGTGGTGCTTGGGTTGCGTAGCTACGTTGCTTATGTGTGTATCCCACGGTTTGTCTTGGGGTAGGCCGCGGTGGTGACAGCTGTTGGACCCTTCTGGAATCCCCCACGTTCAGATACACTGTAGGAGTCTAAAGTCTAACAACCGGAGTCGTGCGTAAGCGACGCGGGAGGTTATCTCCCCGTTTGTACCTGGGTGCTTGAGCCAGCAATCATGCCATGATAGTGAGCGTCTAACTCGTCCGACTAACTTTGTATGCTTAGCACCTTAGAACCTAGAACTAACTCGTATGTTGCCTCCTAAGCCTAGGACCTTTAGAGAGTGTGTGTTTGTGTATTCACACTACTATCTTATACATCATATCTCACCCCTGTACTTGAGTGTCTGGTTCGTTCCCGTCTATGATTTATACTCCTTGCAATAGTGTTGAACTTGTTAATCCGCCCAGCCTTCCTTGGATTCGATACCCTTTGGAATACTCCTTTGGGAAAATGCTACAATGGTACTTCCGTGCACTTGTGGACTCTTGTAATCGTTAGGATTACCATCTGGTTATTTCTGGCATCGTTGCTAGGAACCCATAACTTAGCATCGAGGTTAAGAAATACCAACAGCCGGTTCGGGCCCGTCCTTCTCCCCGCAGCTCATCTTGGCATTTTGGACTTAGCCCCCTTCATTTGTGTCATTTTGAGGTCGTCATCCTCGCGATCAAGTTAGGGGGACTTCTCGCATGAAGTCCGGACTTTACGGCTTAGTCCTCGGTGATGATCCGTCGTAGCACCTTGGTCCTTGCCACCTTTTGGAAGTGATTTCGCCTTGCACTCGAACACGAACGGAACTCCTCATTTGCTCCTTTGAACTTGTTGTGACTCCGTCCCTTTTGTCCATGTTTTCCTGCAAAAACACAACACTTCCAAATGCACATATGAAGTTAAACTTGTTATATCATTAGTGTTCCTAGTGGCGGGTTAGTTACATAATCGAGCTCAAACCAAAGTGTAATGAATATGTTTGGAGCACCAAAATTCACCGTCAACAGGGACTAAACCCAACAAAGGGTATGTGTGTGCTCGTGCTGGCTGGTATATGCATGAGGTACCTGCGACCTTTTGATTGGCTAGGGACAAACCCATGTAGAGGTGAGTGAGGAAAAACACATGCTCTCTCTCTCTCTCTCTCTCTCTCTCTCTCTGTCGTTGTAGTAACTAGTAAAATTCCACCATATTAAGCTTTGTCAATTAAGTTGGTCTTTAGGTTATGCCCTCACTCAATATTTTTTCTAGGTCCGCCCCCGATTGGCTTGATCAATGACGATGCCTGTCTGAATTGCAGCTGAAACAACCATCAGCATTGCTGGCAACGTAGGGTGCGAATATGCATCACCATCAAGGCCCACAAAACCCGTGTCTTATCTTCCTTCCCCCTCTCCTCGCGAGCCCATCCCACTGCTTCTTCCTCCTCACACCGCCGCTCTCCTACTTCCTTCGGCCGTGCCACTCACCCCCGCGCCACCCTCCTCCCGTGTATCTAGCGACTCCTATCTCCAGTGACCTTCCCCCCACATGCTAACCCATGCATGCCAGCCACCTCCCTCTTCTGTGCTCACCCCATGCCGCCCTCCTCCCATGTCTCCGGCGGCTCCTGTCGCTGGATTAAGCGACCACTGCCCTCACGTGTTAATCCGTTGAGCTCTCATCGAAGAGAGCTCACCTTCCACCCCCATCGTGGTGATCCCCGTCTGGTCCATATCCCACTGGTTGTCAAGCCGCTAGCCTCGGCCGTCGGCGTCCCCACAACTGACCATCCCGCCCGCAACCTGCCTCCACCGCATGGCTTCCCTCCGCCCCCTCCACACATTCTAAGGCCGGAGGCCATTGCTTATCCTGACAACCCCAGATCCCAAACCCTAACCCTATCGACGACGAGCACCCACCTCCAGCAACCCAGAACCCGATGCCCTAAACCCTAACCTCGACGGGGAAGCAAGAAGGCAGCACAATAAGCAGTGGTGGCATCGACGCGGTGCAAGCAGCAGGAATGTGAAGGATAGGAAGAAGATGTGTATGATAGTGGATCCCACAGCTGCGATGATATGTTTTTTTGTCGCTTTAGTGGCATATAGTCGTAGCGGGCAACGTAACCCATGACATAGTTCTATCCATGAAAACATGTGGCATGCATGCATGTACAAGTTAAATATCTACGGGCAGGGCCGACATCGAGTACCACGCAAGGCGACATTGCATTGAAACAGTGCAGGTTTCCCCATCCTCTGTGTACAACACCATAGTCTTTGATGTGGCATGAACAACTTCTCTCTTTCTTTCTGGCAAGTGGCACATCCTCACTCTAAGCAATTTCTGAAATGAACCCATCAAGTTCAAGTCATAGTCCAGAGAGTCGAGCAACTCGCCCCCACATCGCTCGAGCCGGGCAACACGGGAGGCCGCTGCTCCTCCCCACCGCCAGGCCCACCTTCACCGCTCCCTTCCTCCGCCACCGACGGAGCCGCGAGCCGAAAGCCCGGCGAATGGCAAAGAGCGGCAGCGGGGCATGCTCCGTTTGGTCCCAACCCTAGAAAGCCTTGGTTCTCTTCTCCAAGGTTGTGTTTTTTCGTGGCCGGCTATTGTTGCTCCGTCGCTGGCGAGGTGCGCCCCCGGTCATTACGCATCGGATCCGGTCTTATATGGCGCGGATCTGCACGTTCCTGGTATGGAGGCGGCTCCCAACTGCCCGCGGCTGCACGTCGCGGGATGAGCTCCGTGGAGTGTGCCGCCCCCTCTGGAGTAGCCGCGAAGCCCAACGTGCAACAAGGGGGACGGCGGCGGGGCCTACTCCGTGTGCCCAACCCTAGGTCGCCATGGTCATCTTCCCGAAGGGTCGTGGTTCTTCGTGGCTGGTTGCTGCTCCTCCGTCGCCAGTGATGCTCGCTCTCGGCCGTCACGCATCTCGCGTCGGCTCTAGCCTTCTATGACGCGGATCTACACGCTCCTAGTTGTTGGCAGCCTCTCGACCTACGACAGCCCATGGTTACGGCATGGTCGGACCCTGTGGAGCGGCGACATGTGGTCAGGCTCCTGATCGTGTGGTCGCCCGTGCGGTGGTGGTGCAAGTCCGGCTGCCCGGCGGCTGTGGTTCTAGCGATGCGGGTTAGCCTCCTAGCGCGCTCTACCTAACCACTATCGGATCTACAGCCTCATGGTCGATGTTGGGCCGACGACCCGTCTGCATCTTTGAAGCTGCATCTTTCGTGTCTGGTCTTCGCCTTGCAATATAATGGTCGGGATGTCGTCGGCTCCTTCAGATTGATGCCTTTCCAGCAGGTCTCATCCCGATCGTGCTCGCTGGCCTTCCTTGACGCTCGTGCCCCTTCTCGACATGTTTGGTGGTCGGTGTCCTCATGTGTTCTTGCTGCCTCCTTCCCTAACTCTCCCCTCCAACTCCTGTAAGGCTGGTTGTTGCACTCATAAGATCATGTCTCTCCAGTCGTCTTCTTCGTTGCTAGAGATGGGAGGACGGGTCTTCGTCTTCCCCATGGTGCTTCGGGTTGTCACCCCGTCGTCATTTTTTTCGAGGAAGCGGAAGGGCTTTGGTGGTCGCATGGTCATGCCTTGGTCGGTTCTTTGGGTCGCATTGGCGGCTACTTTCATTGTGCTTGCAAATGTTCATCATCGTCATCACCATGGATTACATGTTGCCTTCCCATCGATTTGTCCTTAATTCAAGCCTCGGTGGATTATGCATGGAGCTACTTTTGGAGGCATTTGGCGAAAGCCTAACCATGACAACGGCTGTGTTCTTGGACGTAGTTCACGTTGCTGGGGGCGTTGTTGCAGCCAACAAAACTACATTTTCCTGCCAGGTGAAGACTTGGTCTGCTCCTCGGAGTAAGACGGACGTTGACGACATTGGCGTCGTTCCCTTCTTGAAGGCATAGTCTTATAGGAGTTCCTCACTCTACCTCCGTTTTGGTACCTGATTGTGAGGCAGTCGATGATGTGCATGTGTTCAGGGCATTCTTCTTCCTTGCAAGCTTCAATCTTTTTAGGTCGTGGTTTTCTTCCTTGTGGGCTTCAGTCATTTTAGGTCGTGGTTTGTACGTCTGTGGTGGGATGCTTCTGTTTCCCCTTTTTGTGGTCGAGTTTGTGTTGTTTGTCGCCACTCATGGCTCTTGTTTTTTTTTTGCTCTCTGGGGTTTCTCCTGAAGTTGTGTAGTTGCAATTCTCCTCTTCTTAATGAGAAACGTGCTATGCACATCTTAAAAAAATTGATGTGGCATCAAAGACAGCATTAGTACATGTTCAGCTTGGCCAGATGCACCTGTGTGTTTTTGTGTGGACATAGTTAGATACTGATGATCATTTGGCATCTTGGTGACCTTGTCCCTAATAGAAGAAGTCATGACCCCATCATATGACTTTATATGGAACCAAGCATGATCTTGCTGAATATGCACTACTATAGAATCAGGTATTTGTCCCTGGCTCAAAAACACATTTGTACCGGATATTTTTGCACCCGATAAAAATGAGGTCATTTGTACCGGGTGGGAAGAATAGGCCCCCGAGATGTCCCGTGAGACCACATTTGTACCAGATGGAGGCTTGTCCCGGTATAAATGTGCCTGTATTTGTACTAGGGCATACCCCCACCCGATACAAATGTGTCATCCTTACATTTGTACCGGGTGAAGAGAAAACCCGGTACAAATGTGGAGCAATCTGTACCGGGGCTTAACTTCCCCCGGTAAAAATATGTGGTGCCTTCACGCGCTCCGTCCCCTCCTTTATTCTCCATCGTACCCTCTCTGCTCCCTCATCACCACGCGGCCTCCCCCTCTCCACACTTAGAAAATATCACCAAGTCCTCACCACGCGGCCTCCCTCATCCATTCATCTACATTCTCTCCCTCTCCTATCTCTCTCTTCCTCCTTCAATTCTAACTCCATTTTCTCTGGATCCAAGCGGCATGGCAGCGGCCTCCCAGCGCGAGCCAAGGCCGGCGGGGGCGCTCCGCCGCCTCCCGACGTGGAGGCAAGGCCGGCGGCGACACTCCGTCTCCCGACGCGAGCCAAGGCCAACGGGGGCGTCCGCCTCCCGCCTCTCCGCCTCCTGGTGCGGAGCAATTTGTGCGCGAGAGAGGCGCGGTGCAGGGGCGGGCCGGCCGGGATGCGGGTCGCCGGCGCGGAGGCACCAGGCGGGCGGGGCCGGCATGATGTGGTTGTTGTTCTTGCGATTTGATCTGTGATTTGGTTTCCTGTGAATTGATAGATCTGTGATGTTGTTTCCTGTGAATCGATCTATGATGTGTGCTTCTCGTGAGATTGTAAATGTTGTAAACGTGAAATTTGTGGTTGAATCTATGATTCATGGATGTGAATATAGTTCGTGGATGTGAATATGAATATGTGGAAAAGGAAGAAAAAAGAAAACAACAGAAAAGAAAAAAAAGAAGGGGAGACAGAGACGAACGGGGGGGGGGGGACGGAGACGAACGGTGGGAGTCATTTGTACCGGGTATCCTACCCGGTATAAATGTGGCCAACACATTTGTACTGATGGCTTTGTACCGGGTGGATACCCGGTACAAATGAGGGTTACCACCCGGTACAAATGCCTGTTTTTCCAGTAGTGATGGTCATTCTGGGTGATCATGGGATCACAACACATTGCGAAAAACAGAAGACACCGATCAACCTGTGGAATATTTTATTATGTGAATATGGTCAAATTCAATTGGAGTAAAGGTTGCAAAATTTTGTAAGATCCAATCAAGAAAAAAGCAAATAATTACTAAGAGCCTGGGAGAATTAGCGATGTGCAGATATGTGATTTTGTGATGGCCTTGAAAATTTACTGTAAAGTACGGAGTACTTCATGGTTGCATGGAGGCCCATATCCTGTAGTGTGAGGTTATCTGCATGATACCAAATCACACCTACTGCAAGTGTGCAACTTCCAAAATCTACAATGAGATTGTGATGATAGTAAACTTTGTACATTCTGACATGAATGATATACCATGAATAAATCAAGAAAACGGTATGCATTGGTCTTAATATAATGGACACAATGGATGTGAGTGTGTTCCATGCACAAGTGCAATTCACATGTATAGATTGATGAATGCACCCAATGACAACAAGCCATAAGAAAAGAAACTATAGGTGCAGAAACCATCTGTTTGTGTTCATTAGGAGAACAAAACCAACGTAAATAAATGATTTGTACTCTTTCTATGCATACCATTATGTATACCCTACTTTCCTTCCTCATAAACCTTTACCAAACACAAGAAATGCCTAGTTGGAATAAATAACATCATTTGCGGAAAGGAACAAAATCAATGTGCAATGACATATCCCACTTTCCTTTCCTTCCTTCTAGACCTTGACCACACACAAGAAATCAATGTACACACATAAAGTTGTAGGGATTGATGAATGCACCTGACAACATATGCCATAATAAAAGAAACCATAAAGTTTAGGAAAACAAAACCAACATAAATGACCATACTCTACTTTCTATTAATACCATTATGAATACCCCACTTTCCTTCCACCAAAATCTTTACTCACACGAGAAATGCCTAGTTGTGAATAATAACATCATTTGTGAAAGGAACAGAATCAATGTGCGGCATACCCCCACTTTCCTTTCCTGCCTCCTAGACCTTTACCACACACAAGAAATGCCTAGCTATGACTAATAACATCATTTTTTGGAAAGGAACAAAATCAATGTGTGACACACCAAGGAACCCATTGGGATGCGCCACGTCACATAGCAATGGCGTATAGGTTAATTTGATGGTGCAATGTCCCGTTTGATGATGAAGATGGTACCGAGGACGTGGATTTGCCATCTAGCTTCCTCCCTTGTAGTACCATAGCTGTAGCTGCTTGAATTTAACCATAAAATGAATATCTAATATGTACTAACAATGGAATGTTTTTTTCAAAAAAAACAAAGCAATGCATATATGCAAGGTTGTATGGAACTCACAAAACATCGTAGGGATCAGAGAATGATGCCACGTTGGTTCTCAAATACTAGGCTCACCTTGTCTTGTTGAATGACCCTAACCTTGTCAGAGATGGCAAGAAAGAGGATGGTCGTGTGCTGAAAAGCTCAAATGCTTTGTCACCGAAGCAGCCAAGCAAACAAAGCACCTTGATTCTTCTTGGTGGTCAGGAGACACTAGGGCAAGTAGCAAGGATCAAAATATGCCCAAAGATCACACAATATAGTATAAGGAAAGTTGAGTGGGATGGACACAAATAAGAGAGATTGAGGTAGATGTATGTAACGAAAGTTGAGTGGGCTAGACACAAATAAAGTTACTATATTATTTTTAATGTTGAAAAAGTACCTCTTGCTCATTTTTCTTATATTTATTCGACTAACCACGTCTGGTGATGAGTCTTTTGTGATTTGGAACAAACTAAAAAGAGAGACCCTGGAGATCGAATCAAGGATCAGGCAGACCAGGAGAGTTAGGAGACAAGGAGTCGCCGTTTCGGTGGAAAGATGTGGAGAGAAATCAACATTTGCTTCTCTCAAATAGGAGGCTCACCTTGTCTTGCTGAATGACATTAACCTTGGTAGAGATAGCAAGAAAGAGAATTCAGTGTAAAACATACATCTCGGATACCTGCAAGCTAGGAAGGAAGAAAGCAGACTCTTACTAGAATTCGTCTATGCTCCTACTAGGACTCATACCGTTTAATCCTACTAGAACTCTTACCTCATAACTGACTAGTAATCCACCCCCTAGATTACATAAAGGAGGGTCGGGGTACCTAGATAGGTAGACAACACTTGAGGAGATCCTCATACCTCAACACCCAAGCGTAGGACACAATATACACACTCCAAACATGACATAGGGTATTTCTCTCTGGAGGTCTGAACCTGTATAAATTGGTGTCTCGTGTCCTCGCTTTAACCTTTGAGTTCTAGGTCTCACGATCGCCCATGGACCCACCGCACAAATCACTACCTCGAGTAGGCTGTCAAACATAAAAAGCCAACATTTAGCCCACTTGCATTGGCTGTGTGCAGAAAAGCTTCAATGCTTCATCACCAAAGCATGCAAGCAAACAGAGCACCTTGATTCTTTATGGTGGTTAGGAGACACTAGGCCTAGTAGAAAGGGATCAAATTATGCCAAGAGCTCACACAATAGTGTAAGGAAAGTTGAGTGGGCTGGACGTAAATAAGAGAGACTGGGGTAGGGGTATGTAAGGGAAGTTGAGTGCGCTAGACGCAAATAAGAGAGACTGGGGTAAGGGTATGTATAAAGGAACTCTATGCCCTTCTTGGAGGCAATGGATAGTGAAATCGTGTTGTTAAGCACCACTCTATCTATATCTTAAAGATATATATTTTTCTTACACTCAAAAGGTACAATCAACTCCCTCTCATTTTTCATTTCTTAGGTCCGGTCCTAAGATCGGTCAGGACCAGAACTAAAAAGAGAGTCCCCGGAAATCAGATTATTAGGCATCAGCGGACGAGGAGATTTAAGAAGAGTAGTCGATGTTTTGATAGAGAGATGTGGAGAGCAATCAATATTCGGTTCTCTCAAATACTAGGCTCACTTTGTCTTGCTAAATGACATTAACTTTTGTAGTGATAGAAAGAAAGTGGATTTATCTTACTTGATCATGTGCAGAAAAGCTCAAATGCTTCGTCACCGAAGCAGCCATGCAAGCAAAGCATTGATTGTTCATGGTGGTCAGAAGACACTACATCTAGTAACAAGGGATCAAAATATACCTAAAAATCACACGATAGAGTGTAAGGACAGCTGAGTGGGTTGGACACAAATAAGAGAGACCTTGGTAGGGGTATGATAAGAAAGTTGAGTGGAATGGACACAAATAAGAGAGACTGGGATAGAGGTATATATAACAGAACTCTATGCCCTTCTTGGTGGCAATAGACAGTGGAACCGTGTTGTTAAGCGCCACTCTATCTATATCTTAAAGTATATTATTTTTATGTTGAAAAAGTACAACATACTCTCGCTCAACTCTGTTTTCTTTAATCTACTATATCAAATCCGGTCATGAGACTTTTGTGGTCTGGAGCAAAATAAAAAAAAGTGGATGGGGAGATAGGAGATGAGGAGTTGCCACTTCGGTGGAGAGATGTGGAGAGCAATCGACATTTTGTTCCAATACAAGGCTCAACTTGTCTTGCTGAATTATTGGTAGATATGGCAAGAAAGAGGATTTAGCTTACTTGGCCGTGTGTGAAAAGGTTCAAATGCTACATCACCAAAGCAGCCAAACAAACAAATTAAAGCACCTTGGTTAATTATTGTCGGTGGTCAGGAGACACTAGAGCTAATAGCAAAGGATAAAAAGCCAAGAGATCACACAATAGAGTGTATGAAAAGTTGAGTGGACTGGACAAAAATAAGAGGACTGGGGTAGGGGTACATATAACGGAACTCTATGCTCTTCTTGCCGACAATAAATAGTGAATTTGTATTGTTAAGCGTCACTCCTTCTACATCTTAAAGATATTTTATGTTGAGTAGGATATCGATGGACACAAATAAGACGGACTGGGATAGAGGTATATATAACGGAACTCTATGCCCTTCTTGGCGGCAATAGATAGTGAAACAATGTTGTCAAGTGACACTATCAATATCTTAATGATATTATTTTTTATGCTGAAAAAATACAAACTACTCTCGCTCATTTTTGTTTTCTTTATTCTACTAATCAGGTCTGGTCTCATATGAGTTTTGTGGTCCGGAGCAAAACTAAAAAGGCAGACGAGGAGATAGGAAATGAGGAGTTGTCGTTTCGGTGAGAGAAATTGACATTTGGTTCCAATGCTAGGCTCACCTTGTCTTGATGAATAACGTTAACATTGGCAGAGAGGGCAAGAAAGAGGATTTATCTCACTTGACCGTGTACATGTGGAAAAGCTCAAATGCTACAGCACTGAAGCAGCCAAGCAAACAAAGCACCTTAATTCTTGTTGGTGGTCAGGAGGCACTAGAGATAGTAGCATGGGATCAAAATATGCCCAGAAATCACACAATAGAGTGTAAGGAAAGTGGAGTGGGTTGGACGCAAATAAGAGAGACTAGGGTACGGGTATGTAAGGAAAGGTGAGTAGGCAGGACACAAATAAGAGAGACTGGGGTAGAGGTGTACATAATGAAACTCTATGCCCTCTTGGCGGTAATAGATAGTGAAACTATGTTGTTAAGCGCCACTCTATCTATATCGGCAATGTATCCTATGGAAACCAACTACATGTGCAAACTATGAAAACTTCCATCACAGCCATTGGATCTCCATCCGAGGGCTAGGTAGAGGTGGCAAATTTTAGCACTCAAACCCTCCCACCATTAACTTTGCTAATCACAATTTTCCTAAAACCCCCCCTCCAAACGCCACAGGACGGAGGGACCACACGACATCGATCTGTTACTCCGAGACGCGACCCTGGCATCCTCCTCGCGCTGCCTGGACTGCGATGCCCTCCTCGCCGTGCCGCCACCCCCCACCCCCCCCCCCCCCCCCCGTTGCTGATGTCGGCCATGGATTGCAGCCACATTGCGGCCACGAACACCAGCCACCGGTTCATGGAGAAGGCACGCACCCCATCCCTGCGCCTCCCCATCGCGGCAAAGGGGCTGATGGAGGTGCGGCGAAAGGGCGGCGGCGTGAGGAGGACGCCAGGGTCGCGACTCGGAGTAACGGAGTGACATCGTGTGGTCCCTCCGTCCTGTTGCGTTTGGAGGGGTTTTTTAGGAAAATTGTGATTAGCAAAGCTAACAGTGGAAGGGTTTAAGTGCTAAAATTTCCCACCTGCAGCGGCTGTGATGGAAGTTTTCGTAGTTTGCACATGAAATTGGTTTCCATAGGATACATTTTCATATATATCTTAAAGATATATTATTTAGTAAGTTCAAAACGTACAACCTACTCTTGCTCATTTTTATTTCTTTATTCTACTAATAAGGTCCGGTCCTAAGATTGGTCTGGAGCAGAACTAAGAAAAAAAAGAGGCATCAGAGATCGGATTAGGCATCATGCAGACTAGGAATCGACGTTTCGGTGGAGAGATGTGGAGAGCAATTGACATTCGGTTCTCTCAAATACTAGGCTCACCTTTGTCTTCCTAAATGACATTAACCTTGGCAGAGATGGAAAGAATTATCTCACTTGGTCGTGTGCAGAAAAGCTCAAATGCTTAGTCACCGATGCAGCCAAGCAAACAAAACACCTTGATTCTTCTCAGGAGACACTAGGCTAGTAGCAAGGGATCAAAACATGCCCAAAGATCACACAATCGAGTGTAAGAAAAGTTGAGTGGACTGGACGCAAATAAGAGAGACTCGGATAGAGGGATGTATACATAACACAATTCTTTGCCCTTGTTGACGGCAATAGTTAGTGGAACTGTGTAGGTAAGCGTCACACTATCTATATCTTAAAGATATATTATTTATTATGTTGAAAAAGTACAACCTGCTCTAGCTCATTTTTCTTTTCTTTATTCTACTAGTCAGATCTGGTCCTGAGACTTTTATGGTCTTGAGCAAAACAAAAAAGGTGGACAAAAGGAGATAGGATATGAGGAGTTGCTGTTTAGGTGGAGAGATGTGGATAGAAATCGACATTTGGTTCCAATACTAGGCTCACCTTGTCTTGCTGAATAACATTAACCTTGGTTGAGATGGCAAGAAAGAGGATTTGACTCACTTGGTCGTGTGCGAAAAAGCTCAATTGCTACATTACCAAAGCAGCCAAGCAAACAAAGCACCTTGATTCTTGTCGGTGGTCAGGAGACACTAGAGCTAGTAGCAAGGGATCAAAATATGCTCGTAGAACAAACAATAGAGTGTGAGCCAAGTTGAGTGGGTTGGACGCAAATAAGAGAGACTAGGGTAAGGCCGTAGAGGTATATAAGGAAAGTTGAGTGAGCTGGACGCAAATAAGAATGACTAAAGTAGAGGTACATGTAACATAACTCTATGCCCTTCTTGACGGTAATAGGTAGTGAAATCGTGTTGTTAAGTGCCACTCTACCTATATCTGAAAAATATATTATTTTTATGTTGAAAAGGTACAACCTACTCTCGCTCATTAGGCACGCATGTTGGAGTGCCAACTTAGTTGGACCATTCTTTTTTTGGGGACAATTTTTTGTGGAGATAGATATATTGACCATCTGGCATGCCCGTGACCTCGTCGCTAGCAGAAGAAGCCATGCCCGATTCATATGACTTTATGAGCATGGAAGCAAGAAGGATCTTGCTGAACACGGTCATCCCAGAGTGGTCATAGAGTGGGATCACGACAGATTGCAGATTACATTAGACACCAATCTGTGAAATATTTTACACATCATATCAAATCACATTCAGTGCTGCAGTGCAAGTGTGTGCGTGCGACTTCCAAACTCTACAATAAGGTTGTGTGATGGTAGTAAACTCTATACATTCCGAAATGATTGATACATCAAGATAAATCAAGAAAAGGTATGCATTTCTTAGTACCATAGACACAATGGATGTGAGTGTGTTCCATGCACAAGTGCCATTCACACAAAAAGCTGTACGGATTGATGAATGCATCCAACGACACTGCCATAAAAAAGAGAAACTATATATAAGTGCACAAACCATCTCTCTTGGTTTAGGAGAACAAAATCAACATAAATAAATGACACACACCCCTCCTCACGTTGTGTCTTTGTAATTCTCTCTTTTTAATGAAATATGTGTTATACACATCTTTAAAAAAAGTCCGTGGGGTCCTCCACACGCCAGGGTCGTTCCAGCCGGCGCCTAGAGGCCGCCGCACTTCACCCGGTGTTCATCGAATGGAAGAAGCTCCTGAGCGTTCTGGACTGACTCATCACAGTCCATGGCTCTAGCGAGAAGACCTAGCGTTAGGCCATGCATAGGGAGTAGGACTGCAAGGAACCAAACACACCTCACGCCTCCTCGTCCACGTTGATATTACTCCTTGCACCAAAAGGACATAACAGCTCGCTTTTCACAGCGACTGCTAACAGAGAACCAAAGGTTCATTTCGTACACATTAGCCCTGCTGTGCCTCCGTTGCCGTGCAGCACCTGGGCATGTCGTCTTGCCTTGCCTGGCGTATGACCCTTCCTCGCGGAGGAGCATAATCAACGAGCCCGCGGAAGAACATCTTGTTTCTGGAAATTATATGTTGTGCTCTAATAAAATTTTATTTTGTGAAACTCACTCAAATATACGTAAGCACATTCACCCGTATAGTTACATGCATGCTTTCAAAAAGGTGTTCAAAACAGTTCCAAATCAGAAAACAGTCAAAAACAACAAAGACATATGGCCACTGGATTATCACAAGTTCTTCGCACATTATTATTTTTCCACACATCAAGAAGTTGCAATATTTCAATGAGCAGAAGGGGCGAGTGCCTTTTGGTAGCAGCAGACTCGTTCGCATTCGTACAGTGACTTAAAACATGTCTCCATCATTCCACAACAGAAGCTCCCGGGTTCCAGTTCGTCGCAGGCTCCGGAGCATAACATGATCTTGTTGCTATCCACCTGCAGATCAACGGTTTGACCTGAATTCATACGAAGAGGCCATCAATTAAACTCAGTTTAAGAATTATCAGAACCCAATGCGATAATGGATTATTCAAGAATGGAATTCACCCGTTTGTTTACAATAATGTACTTACAGTTTGATGAAGTAAACATGAAACACCCGAGGATGAGCATCGAAACCATATGGCCACCTTGTTTATCTCCATCGTTTGCGCTTTCTTGTATTATTGGGTAAGTATTATGTAACAGAGATCGTAGGTGGACTATATAGAGGAGCATGACCATATACTTTTTAGTAGGAACGATCGAATTGATTGCCAGTTGCCAGCTTATTTTTCAATATTGAATAATTTCCATAATTTTAGATTGAGGCTGTTTTGGATTTATTAAATTCATAGATGATGTTACGCATTTATATAAATATACTAGATGCATAATAATAATATCTGTGAATCTACACTACTAGAGAATCGCACATATATCCCAGGCGTGTTTTTTGATTTGTACCGGGTATTTTTCCCCCGGTACAAATGAGGGCATTTGTACCGAGTGGGGAGGAGGAGGCCCCGACGCGCCCCCAGAGGGCCCATTTGTACCAGGTGAGAGCTAGCCCCGGTATAAATGGCTCATCATTTGTACCGGGTCATCTTTCCACCTGGTACAAATAACCCAAACACCTATTTGTACCGGGTGAAGAGAAGCCCCGGTACAAATGTGGAGCCATTTGTACCGGGGCTAGCTACCCCCGGTACAAACGCACAGTGCCGTCAGGCTCCGTCCACGGCCACCGTCCACCCTTATCTGTCTGGACTCTGGAGCATTCTTCTCTCTCCCTCACCGTTCATTATATTCTATCTCTCCTTCACCCTCACCTCTATCTTCCTTTCTTATCTCTTCTTCCTCTTCCTTGCATTGTGTTATGACCCGACGCGGAGCAGAGAGGGAGGGCCGGCGCGGGAGCCAGCACGGGCGCGCGGCGAGGGCACGGGCGCCAGCGCGTGGTCTCCCAGGCTTGGGGCGCGGCGGCGCGGAGCCTGCCGCCAGCGGAAGGAGGGGCGGCATGGCGCGGCACCCAGGGCCAAGCCTAGGGTGCGGCGGCGCGGAGCCGGCCGCCGGCGTAAGGAGGGCCCCGGCGCGCGGCGGGAGGTCAGCCGCGGCTGGAAGGCGGCCTCTGGGAGCCGCGGCCTCGGCGCTAGGGCAGCCGGCGCGCGGGTCCCCATGGCGGCGGCGTGACGGACGGCACAGGGAGGGTTCCTGTGAATCGATTTGTGATGCGGATTTCCCTGTGAATTGATTTGTGATGTGGTTTCTTCCTGTGAATCGATTTGTGATTGTGAACTTGTGTGAATGTGTGATTGTGAAGACATCAATCGAGAATATATGTGTGATTTGTGTTTTGTGGATATGCGATTCTCGATTGAGAATATATATTTGTGATTGTGTTCTGCGGATTTGTGATTGTGAAGATGAGATGAGATGGAAAAGAATGGGAAAAAAGAAAATAAAACAAAAATGAAAGAAAAACAGTGACAGGAAGGAGGGGCGACGGACGCTAACGGAGGGGCAGGGGGCGGATGGACGCTGACGGGAGAAGCACATTTGTACCGGGTATCTCACCCGGTACAAATGCTCCACCATATTTGTACCGGATGCTTTGTACCGGTTCAATACCCGGTACAAATGAGGGTTATGAACCGGTACAAATGCCTGTTTTTCCAGTAGTGCTAGAAAAATCAAAACGATCTATCATCATGAGCATCATTAATTACAAATTAATTAATAACTGAAACTTACCGCCCTACTGGCGAGAAAAAGCTAATAAGGGAAAAAAACTAACTTGTAGTTACGTGTGTGTAAGTTGAAGCCCGATTAACCATTCATACCATATGCAACCACACCCAACACACCAGACAGCATGTGCCTAGGAGTCTCTTGCACTTTTGTCATTTTGTGTGCGTCCCGTCGTCATCACAGTGGGAGTATGCGTGTGCTCGTGCTGGCTGGTATACGCATGAGGTACCAGCAACCTTTTGATTGACTTGATCGACAACGATGTCCTGATGTTCGTCTGAACTGCAGCTGAAACAACGATTTTTTTATTAAATTGTGCATGCACATTTTTCATTAAGAGAGAGCACAAAGTTACACGACGCAACTTTGGGAGAAACCCCAAATTGCAAAGTTACAAGAGTCTCGATCAACAAAGAAAAACAATACAACAACAGAAATGAAGAGAAAACCACCTCACCACCACCACACTACCTAAGACGACATATGCCTGTACGAAGAGGGACACCAAGGATACACAAGTCACCGCTTGCCTAGCTATCAAACTGAAAACGACAGATGCAGAGTGACAAGGTCTCGCAAGACGACGCCCTCAAGAAGGAAGTGATGACAATGCCACCATCGTCCGTCCGCCCACGACGGAGCAGACCTAGCCTTCATGAAGGACCAGATTGGGCGACCAGAGAGGGGGGATTGAATGGGAGCCGATAAAAATTCTTCTCGAAATAGATAGCTTCTCTAGCAAAATGAACACAGTCGAATCCCAAAATCACTTCCGCCTCAAACTCCTCAAGTTTGCAAAGACCACGTAGCCATTGAAGTGCTACTGATCCAAGGAACAAATCACTTCCCACCAAAGCAACCACACACAAACCACAGCGGAAAACAGCACAGCTTGCTGCCAGACCGACACCGGTCAGACCGCCAGCACCGCAGACTGGTTCTCTGCACCGGTCAGACCGGTTGCTGCAGCAGTTGCACAACAACCATTCCAGAATGCCTCAAGGATGAATTAGGCCATGGAATAAAACCACTTCAAAACTCTAGAACTGAGGGACACAAGAAGCTCCACAAACACTAGCACTCCAACTTGAATCTTGGCAAGAGCTGACCCTGGGCAACTCAGGACGAAAACCCACACAACCAAACTTTCACCCGAGGCAAAACCAATAGGGCCTGGCACCGGTCAGACCAATATGGAGCGCCAGTCAGACCGGTCAGGTCTGAGCAGCTCGGGATGAACTCCACATGCGGGTCAACTCCAAGAATTAAATCCACCGATCTCCCGATTCGCTCCACAGATTCAAGAGAAACTTTGGAGAAGGTTGGAACACCTCATGCATGGGTGAACTCTAGCTCGAATCTCAGCCCCAAAACTCTCTAGAAAAGTGGGAATCGCAAATCTTGGACCTCTACCTCAAGAACACCAAGAACCCGAAAACCACCAAAATCGAAGGACTTCCCACGGGATTTCAGGGGCAAGATCACTAAGAAAAGAGGCACACCAACCTCATGTGTGATACCCAACAAAAATACCGCAAAGAAACGCCTCCAAAACCTTCCCACGAAAATCCACCAAAAAGACTCTGAAAATCACTGAAAAAGAAATACAGGATCCACAAGAAAATCACAAGGGGGCACAAGGATGAACTCCAAACCTTGAGGAAAGGTTCTTTACAAAGAGGCTAGCAACCTCCCATCATCCTACCCACTTGAAGATTTGCCTTGAAGCACTTGCTGGCCCTAGGAAGAAGGAAGAGGAAAGGGGAAAAACAAAGGAGCAAATGAATTAGGGTTCCAAGAGAAGGTTGCCATCCATCCCTCAACTAGTTTATATGGAGGTCGCCAAAAGACTAAAATACCCCTATTACATAATAGTAAGATACACGCCCCCGAAGGGCACTTTGGGAATCTTCATCGAATATCCATCAGACGGATGCACATCGACCGCAAGCCCGCTTCACCTCCACGCAAGCCTTGCGATCATGTCGCATGTCTTCCACTTCGAAGCTTTCGGACGCCCACGGCTCACACTGGTCAGACCAGTGATCCCCACCGGTCAGATCAGCCACCAGTCAGACCGGCCACGTCCACCGGTCAGACCGGCCATGTCCACCGGTCAGACCAGCCCAGTGCAGTCTACTGCGCTCCGGACCCTCGGTCTTGGCTTTGTGGGTCAACCAAGGAACCCAGTGATTTTGTGGTGAACCACTACAAACCCCGCGGATTTGGTGCAACCTCCCTGTCAATCCCACTCATGACTTGGTCGCCATGGTCATCCCGGCTCGATCTTGGCTTTGTGTCTCAACCAAGGAACCGTCCTCAACTTTGTCTTGCTCTTCTTGCCACCATGCAGTCCGCACTTGATCCCGTCGCCCACCGGGTCCCTCGATTCAAGCCTACTTGTCTCTCCACACCTTGGAGGCCACACTACAGGCATATTCCTTCCGTGCTTGTTCTTCACCTACACCAACGCAAATCAAGTCGCAACCTGCACCTGCAATACTAGGCTAAGAGTCTATCCACACAACATTGTCAATCACTCATCACAAAGGAGCGACCATCTGCTGGTCCTCGGATGCATACAAGTCCTCACTTCACCTGGCAAACCAAGAAGGGATTTGGAGGCCGCAACAACGCTCCCAACAAGGTGAGTTACGGAAGAGAGTGCAACCTTTGTTGGCACTAGCAACCGATAGGCAAAGCTTTCACCGGAGGCCTCCAAAGCCCAATCGTCAAAGTGATGAGAGCCAAAGTGATGGAAATTGAAGCAGGAACCCCTGGCGATGACAATGAGGAACATCTGCAAGACCATCAAGAAGAAGGTACCAAGACAACTGGAAAGGTGTGCGGAGGAGAGCGGAGACTGCGTCTGCCAACAAGGCCCTTGCGAGAGGAGCAGGACGCCCGAGGCCACCACACCAAGGACAGGCGAATGGGCACCAACCGTGCACCTGACCGAGTACATTGAGCGGAGCGAGAAGAGTATCGAAGGAGAAGAGCATCAAGCGGCACCCAAGGAGGAGGAGAACGCTAACTACCAGCAATCCTGAGATGATGAAGAAAGGGCACATCCCAAAGCAATGACATTCGTCATGGAGCGGCAGCTACCCGGATCACCATGGGGAGAACGAAGACCCATCCTCCTATCCCCGCCAGCGAAGTAGACGGGCGGAGGAGGCATGACTCCACAAGTCATGACAAACCAAGAACGAGCAACCCACCACTACAGGGAAACAAGAAGGGGAGGGGAAAAGGAGCGACCTTGAACCACAGGATCATGGATCAGGTGCCAGGAAAGGGAGGCCATCGAGAGCCAAACCCCAAGACACTGGTGGTCAACCAACACTGGGAGCGCAGGCGGCAACACCAACATGAGGCAGCACAGCCAGTGGCCCACCCGAGACGGAGGTAGGGGAGGCGGCACCCGGCCCCGGAGACGCAGCATGTCGGCACCAAAGGCGAGGACCCCAGCCATCATGGAGGGCAGGTCAGGCGCTCTTGAGCTGCTCGTCGGCGTCCGCCGACTCGCCGCTGACGAGTCACTCTCGCCGGGGCAGGCAGCAACGGTGGCGGCATTAGCCGTAGATGACGGACTTGGCGCCGACCCATGAGCACCGGAAGCATGGGGAGCAACCCCAACCCCGTCGGCGTAGCCTACCAGCAGCAGAGACGGGGGTGGCCCCGAACCCACTAGATCTAGGGTTTCCGAGTTCAGAGGGGAAAGTCGGCAGGGAGGTCGGAGAGGGGTGGAGAGGGCCGCTGATGCAGGCTGGGCGCGGGGGAGAGAGGCAGCAGATGATCGTGGGAGGTGACCTCGGTGTGGTGTGGTGAGGGGAGAATAGAGTGAGGGAGGGGGAAAGGAGGAGAGGGTGTGCGCGGCTGCCACTGCCGCCGGCCAGCTCGAGCGGGCCTTGGGCGGCGGGGTTGGAGCCTTCGAGTCGCCCTCTTGCGAGAGCGACACGGTGTTGCCGGCAACGTAACCCATGACATGGTTCTACATATCCATGGAAACATGGGGCATGCATGTACATGTTAAATATCCACGGGCAGGTCCGACATCTTGTATCACGCAAGGCGACGTTGCATTGAAACAGTGTAGGTTTCCCTGGCCATCATCTCTGTACAAAAAGTTTTTGATGTGGCATCAAAGACAGCATACAGAGACTTTAATGTGGCATCAAAGACAACATCAGTGTTCAGCTTGGCCAGATGAGGACCTGTGTGTTTTTAGTTCAGAGAGGAGCATGATAGTATATGACTAGCTATACATGGTCAACAAGGTTTTGTGACAGTTAGATACTGAGCATTTGGTATGCTGGTGTGACCTCCCTAATAGAAGAAGCCATGATCCCATCATATGACTTCATGTGCATGGAACCAAGCAAGATCTTGCTGAATACGGTCACCCTAGGGTGGTCATGGAGTGGGATCATGACACATTGCGAAAAACAAAAGACACCGAAAAATCTGTGGAATATTTTATTATGTGAGAATCCATTCCAATTCAATTGGAGTGAAGGTTGAAAGTTTCGTAAGATCCAGTCAAAGAAAAAATGCAAATAACTTACTGAAAGTGCATCTAGGCCCTAAGTGGATTTTTGTGAATTGAGTGACAAAGTGATTAAAGAACTTATGTGTTTGCTTTAGATTGTGAGCAGCTTTCTATTTGTAATATTCATGTTGTAATATGGTTTCATATGGATGAATGGATATTTATGGCTCACATCATAGATAGCAAAAATTGTGTGTGAACCCATGGTGCAAAAGATGAATATCAAGTGTAAAGTGAAGAGAATTGTTGGAGATATATTTCAAGGAAGATGTGAAGCCTTCAACACACATGCCAACTTGATGGGAACAAAAAGGGTTCACTAAAACTAAAGTGAGCAAAAGAAAGATCCCACGTTTCTCATGTTTACAAATGAGAAGCTTAAAGGAAGACAAGTTGGAAGCGCAATTCAAAATTAAATACAAGGCTTTCGACACATAAGAGGAGCTTATCATATATGAAAGGGATTATATTAAAAGTTTTTCATTAGAGATTTGTGCAAGGGTTCATATGGTTATCATACAAGGACATAAGGTTATTTCTAAATGTGATGGTCTTATACTTGGAAGCTTGCACGCATATCCATTGTCAACCTAGAACAAACATTTGAAGTGATCAAATGAATTATAAACTTGATGAAGCAAAGCCGAACTCAACGTGGATTGGGTAAGTGGTGAAGAGAGCAACCGAGATGACTAGAGCGAGGAACTAAGCAATCTATGGTTCAAGCTAGGCTACCATTGGTGTTTTGCTAAGGTGAAGTAACTAGTGTTCGTGGGGTCTCGAAGTATCATATCCAAGCCTTAACCAAGGGGAGCAATGCAACTCTTGAGTGGGGTATTTATACCCCACGCCCTCTTCAGTTGTTGGTTGCTGTTCTTGGTGAACTTGCTGAGCTTCTAAGCCATTCTTTGCAAGCCAAATGCCTTTGTGGCTCTCCCAAACCTCTCTTTGTGAGATTTCTGGATTCAAGCCATATTCTTGAGTTGGGTTGAGATTGTGAGATTGTGTGAGACTTTGTGAGCTGAGCAAGAGCACTCCCATAACTTGAGCACTTCGATGTCATGTCTACAAGCATTGAAGCATTTGTTACTCTTGGAGGTTTGGCTCCTAGACGGCTAGGTGTCGTCGGCTAGCTCCCAAGGTGTGGTGAGCAGCGACAAGTTTGTGAGGGCTGCGATCTTGCCTCTTCGTGAAAAAGATCCCCTTAGTGGAAAGGAGGAAAGTGGTTGAAAGAGACCTGGCTTGTTGTGGGAGAGAGTTAGTTGGAAACTCGGATCCATTACAAGCTCCTCAATGGAGACGTAGCCTTTCCTGAGTGGGAGGTGAACTTCGGGAAACAAATTCTCACGTCTCCTTCGTGGTTTGCCTCACTAGTGGTTTTCTAGCATATTACTATTTGCTTCCGCTTCGATCTACTTGGGTGTGCTTATCTTTGTGTGCAGGGATCATTACCCTGCTTGTGTTCATCCACTCAAGACATCATACAAGTTCGGTCCGTGCTAGAAGTCAAGAGGAGATTAAGTTGCATTTCGGGTGTTCTCTGTGCTACACCGGTCTGACTGGTGTCGGTGACAGGTCTGACCAGTGCCCTCTGCACAGTGTAGCCAGCACCGGTTTGACCGGTGGCCATCACCAGTGTGACCGGTGGTGCCTGGCAGCTCAAGGTTCGGGGAAGAAAAATTTAAGTTGGTCGTCATGCGTATTCACCCCCCCCCCTCTAGGTGACATCAAGGTCCTTTCACTTACTGAGAGTGTGGGAAAATTAACGGTGTACAGATATATGATTATGTGATGGTCTTCGGAATTTACTATAAGTACTTCATGGTTGCACGGAGGCCAATATCATGTAGCGTGAGGTTATATGCATGCACAAGTATAAACTTGTAAGTTGTAAAAATGGATGGACTACATAATGACACCAAATCACATCTACTGCAAGTGTGCAACTTCCAAAATCGACAATGAGATTGTGATGATAGTAAACTCCGTGCATTCTGAAATGAATGATATACCATGAATAAATTAAGAAAATGGTATGCATTGGTCTTAATAAAATGGACACAATGGATGTGAGTGTGTTCCATGCACAAGTGCAGTTCACACATAAAGTTGTACGTTGGGATTGATGAATGCACCCACGCACGGACAACGCATGCCATAATAAAAGAAACTATAGGTGCAGAAACCATTTGCACCAGTTTAGCAGAACAAAACCAACATACATGATCGTACTCTTCTTTTTATCAATACCATTATGTATACCCCACTTTCCTTCCACCTAAATCTTTACGCCAAAAGAAATGCCTAGTTATGACTAATAACATCATTTGTGGAAGGAACAAAATCAACAATGTGTGGCATACCCCCACTTTTCTTTCCTACCTCGTAGACCTTGACCACACACAAGAAATGCCTAGCTAGGACTAATAACATCATTTTTTGGAAGGAACAAAATCAATGTGCGACATATCGAGGAACTCATTGGGACATGCCACGTCACATGGCAATGGCACAAATCATGGGTTGGCTGCCACAAAGACATCTGTAGAGATGTCATAGATCATATGGGTTGTTCTTGTTGTTGCCTTTGTTGTTGATGATGTCACGCTAGAGGACAGATATGTTTATTCGACGGTATGATGTCCTGTTTGATGATGAAGATGGTATCAAGAACATGGACTTGCCAACCAGCTTAGTTCATTGTAGTACCATATCTGTAGCCGCTTGAATTTAACCATAAAATAAAGAGCATATAATATGTACTAATAATGGAATGTTTTTGCCCAAAAAAAATACAATGCCAATATATGTCGGGTTGTATGGAACTCCTTAAAAATCTTAGGGAGAACAGTGCCACGTTCGGTTCTCTCAAATACTAGGCTCACCTTGCATTGTTGAATGTCGTTAACCTTGGCAGAGATGGCGAGGATTTAGCTCACTTGGTCGTGTGCAGAAAAGCTCAAATGCTTCATCGCTGAAACAGCCAAGCAAACAAAGCACCTTGATTCTTCTCGATGGTCAGGAGACACTAGGGCTACTAGAAAGGATCAAAATATACCTAGAGATGACACAATAGAGTGTAAGGAAAGTTGAGTGGGTTGGACACAAATAAGAGAGACTGAGGTAGGGGTATGTAAGGAAAGTTGAGTGGGCTAGACACAAACAAGAGAAACTGTGATAGGGGTATATATAATGGAACTCTATGCCCTTCTTGGCAGCAATAGATAGTGAAACCGTGTTGTTAAGCACCGCTCTAT
This sequence comes from Cenchrus fungigraminus, assembly GCA_036936925.1. Lineage (NCBI taxonomy): Eukaryota > Viridiplantae > Streptophyta > Magnoliopsida > Poales > Poaceae > Cenchrus > Cenchrus fungigraminus. The sequence continues at coordinate 38,456,137 of CM072778.1, read as the reverse complement.
CTATATCTTAGAGATATATTATATTTAACGTTGAAAAGGTACACCTACTCTCGCTCATTTCTTTTTTCTTTATACCACTAATCATGTCCGGTCCTGAGATTGGTCTGGAGCAGAACTAAAAAGAGATGCTCCGGAGATCGGATTAGGTGGCATAGGGTGGACGAGCCGATTGGAGACGAGGAGTCGACGTTTCGGTGGAGAGATGTGGAAAGCAATGGAGATTTGGTTCTCTCAAATAGTAGGCTAGCTCACCTTGTCTTACAGAATTACGTTAACCTTGGCAGAGATAGAAAGAAAGAGAATTTAGCCCACTTGGTCATGTGCAAAAAAGCTCAAATGCTTCACCACCAATAAGGCAAGCAAACAAAGCACCTTGAGTCTTGTTGGTGGTCAGAAGACAATTGGGCTAGTAGAAGGGATCAAATATGACCAGAGATCACACAATAGAGTGTAAAGAAAGTTGAGTAGGCTGGATGCAAATAAGAGAGATGGGGTAGGGTATGTAAGGAAAGTTGAGTGGGCTGGACGTAAATAAGAGAGATTGGGGTAGGGGTATATGTGTAAGAAACTATACGCCTTTCTTGGCGACAAATAGATAGTGAAACAGTGTTGTTAAGCACCACTCTATTTATATCTGAAAGTATATTATTTTTTACATTCAAAAGGTACAACCTACTCTCGCTCATCAAGGACGGCATGTTGGAGACTTGACCTTGTCGTGCCAACTTAGGTTGGCCCACCCAGTTCGGCCTCAAGCACCACAATCCCACTCCCAGGGTCACTGTAGTGCTTTCTTGATCAAGCATGCTTGTTAGTATATGACTAGCTATGGTTTGCAATTTTTCATCGAGCAAGTTAGTACTTTTTTTGTGACGAGCATGTTAGTACATGACAAACCATAATCTTAGATGTGGCATGAAGGACAGCGTCAGTGTTCAGCTTGGCCATACGCACACCTGTGTTTTCAGTTCAAAGAGGATCATGTTAGTACGTATATGACTAGCTATGGTCAGCATTTTTTGTGGAGATAGATATATTGACCATCTGGCGTGCTCGTGACCTCGTCGCTAGCAGAAGAAGCCATGTTCCATTAATATGACTTTACGTGCATGGAAGCAAGCAGGATCTTGCTGAACACGGTCTCCTGGGTAGTCATAGAGCGGGATCACGGCAGATTGCAGAAAACATTAGACACCAACCTTTGAAATATTTTACTATATGGAAGAATTAGTGGTGTGCATATATATGACTTTAGGATGGTCTTGGAGATTTGCTGTAAAGTACTTCATGGTTGCATGGAGGCCAAGATATATCATGTATATGTAGCATCAGGGCTATCCGCATGCACAAATATAAACTTGTAAACTGTGGAAATTGATGGACTACATCATGATCATACCAAATTACATCCAGTTCAAGTGTGCGACTTCCAAACTCCAAACTGTACAATGAGGTTGTGTGATGGTAGTAAACTTTGTACATTCCAAAATGATTGATACATCGAGAAAAGTCAACAAAAGGTATGCATTTCTTAATATCATGGACGCAATGGATGTGAGTGTGTTCCATGCACAAGTGTAGTTCACACAAAAAGCTATACTGGTTGATGAATGCATCAAGGACACCATGCCATAAGACAAACTATAAGTGCACAAACCATCTCTCTTGGTTTAGGAGAACAAAATCAGCATAAATAAATGACACATACCCTTTCTACTCATGCCATTGTGTATACCACACTTTAATTTCCTTCCTCCTAGATCTTGATTGCTTGCACATTACAAGAAATGCCTAGTTGGGACTATAACAACACTTGTGGAAATGAATGAAATCAAGATGCGACATATATATCCCACTTTCCTTCACTTCCTTCCTCCTAGAAATTGACTGCACTAAGAAATTCATAGCTATGACTAATCAGATCGTATGTGGAAAGGAAAAAAAATCAATGTGTGGCATACCAAGGAACCCAGTGAGGCATGCCACGCCACATGACAATGGCACAAAGCTTGGAAATGGCACAAAGCTTGGGGTGGCCGTCACAAAAGGCATGCCTAGGTTGTTCTTGTTGTTGACTTGTTGGTGGTGTTGATGTCATGCTAGAGGACACAAATGGGTTGATTTGACGGTTCAATAATCTCATGTTTGACGATGAAGATGCTACTGAGGGTGCAGACTTGCTAGCAACCTTCCTCCCTTGTAGGGTCATCTATGTAGCAGCTTGAATTCAACGTAAAAAGAACACATAATATGTATTAATAAATAACTGTTGCCACTATCATGAAACATTGTATTAGAATTTACAAAACTACTTAGGGAGAATGGTGTCACGTTTGGTCTTCTCGGTACTAGGCTCACCTTGTCTTGTTGAACAATGCTAGCCTTGTCCCGCAGGGAGATGGAGGGGCGCCAGGAGCATGGAGAGGGACGGACGGGCGTGATTGAGAAGACGAAGCCGGCGAACTCTGGCAGCAGGCACACCATGGTCCACTGCGGTCTTGACGTCGAACACCCAGAGCGTGTGTCTCCCGCCTCCGCTCTCGCCGTCGAGTACCCTGATGACCACCCCCTTCTCACCACCGCTGCAAACGCACACGGCACGCGAGGTACCGACCTTGAGCCCCGGCGGGTACGGCCCGACCTCGGTCCACCCATGACGGGTTCCCATCCACTCCCATCATGGCGTGCGCAGTCGGCGTCGTCCCGCCTGGGCACGAGGCTGGCGCCCACAGAGGAGGAGATGCCAGTCCCCGCCGACGTGCGCAGACGGTGCCCGTTCAGCCTGTGCATGAGGCCGACACCCGTCCGTCCGAGTGTGCGAGGCCGACGAATGGCTGAAGTAGCACTACCACGCGGGGAGCTGGCTGGGTGCCGTCCGAGATCAGCTCAGTGGCGACGTGCAATTGGATTGGAGAGATGGCGGTGCCTTGGCTTGGTCGAGGAAGAGAATCGACGGCGACGGCCCGATTTGCTTGGTTCGAGGAAGCAGTTTTCCCACCCACTTACACACAGGGTCCACAATGGCAAACATCACAACTAACAGCTAAAATTAACACAATGGCAAAGGAGCGACCGTAAAATGGGTGCGGCTATACGTCGTCGTAGTGACAGAAAAAGCACGGGTGAAACGGATGGGTGAAAACTGAAAACAGACCATGAGTGCGGGTCGCGTGGGCTGTGAACGAAACATGTGCATCCATGCAAAAGCAGAGAAGGTGGCTGGGCTGATGTCATCCACATATCAAAATATAAAAAAATGTTAAATCATAAATCAAGCATCAAAATTAAATTCTGATTGCACTATTGGATTAATTCTGACAATAAAAACTTCGAAACATGATCCCACTTGACAATGTTTTGAGAATTTTTATAGCGTATTTTTTAATTAAGATTGTATATTTTGTGCAATATATAACCGAAGAATAAATCCTACAAACTATCGAAACAAAAAATGTATGTATGAACAAAATATATGAACTAACGGAACATGTATACCTGTGGAACAAATTCTATAAACTACCGGAAAAAAAAATTGTGTGTACGAACAACTTATATGAACTGACGGAACAAATATTTTTCGGTGTTGCATATACATGTGAAAAAAATTCACTAAGAGGAAACAAATATTCATTGAAGAGGAACAAATTTTTATTGAGGCGGAACAAGTATTCACTGAGGGGGGAAATATTTACAGAGGTGGAACAAATATTCACTGAAAGGGAAACAAATATTTATTGAAGGGGAACATACATTCATTGAGCGAGAACAAATTTTCGATAATGTGGAACAAATATTCACTGAGAGCACCACATAAGATTAGTAGAGTTTGTTATGGAATAGAAATTCACTTTACCAAATATTATCTAATAGAGAGATATTAAACCTGAAGATTTATTTTCAACCTTTATGCATGAAAAAATAATCATCTTTTCTTTGAGTGTCATTGTGCTAGAACCAATCGTGTGTGTGTGATGAGACAGACGCTAGGTGATGTTGATGCGCAAATGGTTAGTGACTACTAGTAAGTGACCATGGTTCGATGGTTAGTGACTACTAGTAAGTGACCATGGATCAATGGCTGACAAAAAATGACCAGTAATCTAGACACTCAAAGGTTTCTGCTGCTGAGTTCTTGCAATTAACTTAGACATGCATTCAAAGGTCTCTAATACCTATAAGAGATGTGCTCCTTCTCTGTCTTCTGCACACTAACAACATCTGCACCAGAGGTCACCGTTGTTTTACTGCCTTCTGTTGTGTTAGCAAATAATGCGAAAACAAGATAGAACACGAGACACGATTTTTACGTGGAAAACCCTTGCGGGAAAAACCACGGGCGTCAATCGGCGATCTTCACTATGATGAGAGAGTTACAACGCAGGGAATACAATTAGCCCTCTTGCTCTTCCCGTGCGGCTTACAAGATGTATATATGGTGGACTAAACTGACTGCAGTCAAATACGGAAACAAATCCGCTAAACACATAACCCGAACCGTGGGCCCTCCAGGCGTCCCCACAAGACTCACGTTAAGAATTCGGATCATATCCAACAAACTCCACCTTGAGACGAATTCCATCTTGCAGCGAATGAAGTATCATCAATGAACTCACTTCAATAATAAATAATCACCGGCGCCAAAAGTCACTAGGACTTAAACTTTAATCCCAACCAAGCTTGAGCATAGCTCAAACTTAGCTGTAGGAACAGGCTTAGTCATCATATCAGCGGGATTGTCACGGGTATGAATCTTGCGTACTTTAATAACACCACCTCGAGCAATAACATCTCGAATAAAATGATACCTGATGTCAATGTGCTTTGTTCTCTCATGAAACATCTGATCTTTAGTAAGGCAAATAGCACTTTGACTATCACAATGTATAGTAACACAAGAAGAAATCCTGCAGAGTTCAGAGTATAAACCTCTCAACCAAATAGCTTCTTTAGCAGATTCAGAAACAACCATATATTCAGCCTCAGTAGTGGACAAAGCAACAGTAGCCTGTAAACGTGCTTTCCAACTCACAGCACAACCACCAATGGTGAAAACATAACCTGTGAGAGACCTCCTAGTATCCAAATCACCAGCATAATCAGAATCAACATAACCAACAAATTCACGTGTAGATTTCCCAAACCGCAAACAAGCATTAGAAGTACCACGCAGATATCTGAAAATCCACTGAACTGCATTCCAATGCTCTTTGCCAGGATTAGCCATGTATCTACTGACAACACTCATTGCATGAGCTAAATCAGGACGAGAACAGACCATGGCATACATAAGTGAACCAACAGCACTTGAATATGGAACTCTAGACATGTACTTAATATCTTCATCTGAAGCTGGACATAAATCTAAGGACAATTTAAAATGTGGAGCTAACGGAGTACTCACTGGTTTTGCATCTTGCATATTAAAACGACGAAGAACCTTCTCAATATAACCTCGCTGACTGAGGTATAACATACCAGATTTTCTATCTCTGATAATTTCCACACCAAGAATTTTCTTGGCTGCACCAAGATCCTTCATCTCAAATTCTAAATTCAGTTGTGCCTTCAGCTTAACTATTTCTGATTTATCTTTTGCAGCAATCAGCATATCATCAACATAAAGAAGCAAATAAATAGCTGAACCATTAACTGTCTTCAAATAGACACAGCTATCATAATCATACCGCTTAAAACCATGAGAGATCATAAAGGAGTCAAATCTCCTATACCATTGCCTAGGAGATTGTTTCAAGCCGTAAAGAGATTTCTTCAATCTACAAACGAGGTTTTCTTTTCCAGGAACAACAAAACCTTCAGGTTGGTCCATATAAATGACTTCTTCTAACTCCCCATGCAAGAAAGCAGTTTTGACATCTAACTGCTCCAACTCATAATCATGCATAGCAACAATACTCAACAAAGTACGAATGGAACTATGCTTCACAACTGGGGAAAAAACATCATTAAAGTCAATACCTGGAATCTGGCTATAGCCTTTAGCAACCAACCTTGCTTTATACCTTTCTTCCTTTCTCTTGAAAATCCATTTGCAACGAACGGTCTTTTTACCCTTGGGCAATTGCACTAAATCCCAAGTACCATTCTTTTCAAGAGACTCCATCTCATCATGCATAGCGGTCATCCAATTGTTTCCATCAGCAGAAATAATAGCCTCAGAATAATTAGAAGGTTCCGCACCTTCAATCTCTTCTGCAACACTTAAAGCATAAGCAACATTGCATTCTTCAATCAACCTTTTCCTTGGCTTAGGACCCCGTCTGGGCCTATCAGTAGCAATATACTGTTGTGGAGGCTGCACAACTAGAGAAGAATGCTCAACAATAGATGGATCATCAACAATTGGCGAATCATCAGTAGTAGGTGCATCTTGGACAGCAACATTATCATTATCTGGTGTACTATCAACATCAATAAAATGCTCCACCTGCACACTTGAAGTTTGCTGAACAGGAGCACTAGTAGAAGGGTTGTCAGGTAACATAGCAGATTCATTAAAGATAACATTCCTGCTAATCACAACCTTTCGAGTTTGTGGATTCCACAATTTATAGCCTTTGACACCAGATTGATAACTAAGAAAGATGCACTTAACAGCTCTAGGCTCTAATTTACCATTATCAACATGAGCATAAGCAGTACAACCAAAAACTCTCAATTGCGAATAATCAGCTGGAGAACCAGACCATACCTCAATTGGAGTTTTCTTATCAATAGCAATATTGGGTGAACGATTAATCAAATAGCAAGCAGTGGAAGCAGCTTCAGCCCAAAAACACCTATTCAAACCAGAATTAGACAACATGCAACGGGCCTTAGAGATGATAGTCCTGTTCATACGCTCAGCTACACCATTCTGTTGGGGTGTATAAGGAACAGTGTAGTGCCTAACAATGCCCTCAGATTTGCAATATGACTTAAATTCGTGAGAACAGAATTCCATCCCATTATCAGTACGAAGCTTTTTAACCTTCTTTTCAGTTTGGTTTTCAACCATAGTCTTCCACTCTTTAAATGCTGAAAATGCTTCTGATTTATCTTTCAAGAAATATGGCCATACCTTTCTAGAATAATCATCAATTATGGTCAACATATAACGAGCACCACCAAGAGAAGGCTTGCGAGATGGTCCCCATAAATCAGAATGCACATAATCAAGAATACCTTTACTTGAATGAGTACCGGTATTAAACTTCACCCTCTTGTGTTTGCCAGACACACAATGCTCACAGAAATCCAACTTGCTGATGCTTTGCCCATCGAGAAGTCCTCTCTTACTTAGCACTGCAAGGCCAAGCTCACTCATATGCCCAAGACGCATATGCCAAAGATTTGTAGCATCAGAAGTAGATAATGATTTAGAAATTACAGCAGCATCACCTGTAATTGTAGTACCACGAAGACGGTACAAATTTGCAGATTTTAAATCACCTCTCATAACAATAAGAGAACCTTTTGACACTTTTAAAACTCCATCTCCACCGGAGTACTTGTACCCTTTGCCATCAAGAGTACTCAAAGAAATAAGATTCTTGCTCATATCTGGAATATGTCTAACATCTGTCAAAGTTCTGATAATACCATCATGCATCTTAATTTGGACAGATCCAATGCCAATAATTTGATGTGAGCTATCATCACCCATTCTAACAGAACCAGCTTGGACAGAATCATAAGTGATGAACCAATCTCTATTAATGCATATATGAAAGGATGCAGCAGAATCAAGAATCCATTCATCACCATTATTTGCACATCCAGCAAAAGCAACAAGAACCTCAGAACGATCTGAACTATCAGTAGTAGCAACAGAAGCATTACCTTCATCAGAATTACCTTTCGGTCTATAAGTGCCAGTTCTCTTTTCCTTGTTCTTCAATTTATAACACTCAGAAATAAAATGAGTATCCTTTTTGCAGTACCAGCAGAATTTTTCAACCTTGCCTCTAGACTTTGAACGACCTCTATAGCCATTCGAGCTCTTGCCTCTATAACCATCATTTGATTTATTTTGTGTCCTGCCACGAACAGACAATGCTTCTCCATTGGAAGCGGAACCTTCAGAAGACACCATTTGTTTCATCTTCTCCTTAGCTTGCAAAGCTTCATAAACCTCATTCACCGTTAGAGTATCACGACTATACAATATAGTGTCTCTGAAGTTTGCAAAAGAACTAGGCAGTGAGCACAAAAGAATAAGACCCAAGTCCTCATCCTCATATTTTACCTCCATAGACTATAGGTCAGCGACGATCTCCTTAAAGACCGAAAGATGGGTAGACACAGAGCCACCTTCTTGCAACTTGTGCGTATATAACTTCATCTTCATATGCATCTTGCTTGTCAAATCTTTTGACATGCAAATTGACTCCAACTTGAGCCATAAAGCAGCAGCGGTTTTCTCCTGCAAAACCTCTTGCAAAATATTGTTTGAAAGATGAAGATGAATATGAGACAAGGATTTACGATCTTTCTTTTTCTCATCATCGGACCAAGTTTTTGAATCCTTGTTCCCGAATTTATCAAGCGCATCATCCAAATCAGCCTGCGCTAAAACAGCTCGCATCTTAACTTGCCACAAGGCGAACCTTGTATCTCGATCAAGTAGTGGAATATCATACTTCATAGTAGCCATTAGGAAGAAATAACCAAGAGAAAATAATCTGCAGTAAATAATCTAGGTATGCAACTGTGTAACCCTAGCAATAACCTGCAGCCTTGTGTACAACTCTGTGTACGTTCAGCAGAAGACTAAAGGAACCTCCTGGTAGCTTCCTGTGTGTGACCGTAGCAAAACTCCACGAAACTGATTTTCACCAAGTAAAAAGGCGAACCAGCAGATCGATGCTCTCCTTCGAATTTCGTGCAGCAACAGGGGTAGATATTCTCCACCGCTTCGAATCTGCGCAATACAGTGCAGCAGGGACAGCAGCACGCAGAGGACGACCGGATGCAGGCTTTTAGATCACAGCTCGATCGACTCCGACTCGAGCTTGAAACTCCACGGCGACTTGATGATTCTCCGATGCCGACTCCGCCTCGTCTCGCGAGGCAGCAACACGCCGACGCAAGAAGCGACGCGACGGCGGCGGCGGCGCAGGGACTTGAACCCTAATTTTTTTTTCAATCGAACCTCGTACCAAGCTCTGTTACTACTTGTTAGCAAATAATATGAAAACAAGATCGAACACGAGACACGATTTTTACGTGAAAAACCCTTGCGGGAAAAACCACGGGCGCCAATCGGCGATCTTCACTATGATGAGAGAGTTACAACGCAGGGAATACAATGAGCCCTCTTGCTCTTCCCGTGCGGCTTACAAGATGTATATATGGTGGACTAAACTGACTGCAGTCAAATACGGAAACAAATCCGCTAAACACATAACCCGAACCGTGAGCCCTCCAGGCGTCCCCACAAGACTCACGTTAAGAATTCGGATCATATCCAACATGTTGTCCCCGTTCCACATAACACACTTAAGAGCAGGTCTCCGCAGCAATGGCGGATCCAGGACCAAAGTCCTGGGGGCTGATATTCTTCTTCTTCCTTCTCTTTGCCTTCTTCTCCCTCATTTTTTCCCTTCCTCCTCTTCACTATGGATGAAATTTGCAGGGGGAGGCTTCCATGGTGGCCCGCTACTACTTCCTTTATGTGCAACTTCACAGCGATCATATCATCTGCACAACATGAACCTTTAATCTAGTTCATCAAACAAGCTTCGTACGTCGAGTAACAGTGCAACTGGTGTATCTGGCACCCAGGAGGCACCCGATTCCGTTTCATGGTATTCTCTCATGAACTTCATAGTACATAACATGTATTTTTAAGTATCCAACTTATGCTTTATGGTTGCTAGTATAAGCCTCTTTTAAGATCATATAATATATCGTGTATTTTTATATGTTATGGATTAAATGAACCATAAATGCCTGTAATTCAAACATATTTGGGCGCGTGGGTGGGTGTGTGACTATGGGAGGCACTGAAGACGGTACCAGCAGTGTTTAGTACTCCCTCCGTTCCAAAATATAAGTATTCTTCGATTTCCGTGACACACGTTCGACCATTCATTTTATTCAAAAAATTTATGAAAATATTATAAATTTTTTAAATAAGACGAATGATCAAACGTGATCAGCAAAATTCAACAAATGTTTATATTCTGGAACGGAGGTAGTAGTATTCAGTTAGACCTATATGTTTAGTTTAGAGGGGAGCATATGTCACGTGGTGATTGGTTAGCCACGTAAACCCCGGCCAGGCTCCCTGTGTGCACGCAGTGCTTGATTGGATGGCTGGGTAGGCGGCCAGGCCTAGCTCCCCGTGTGCTACATGCTAGGCCATCTTGCAGGTAATGTCAGAACCGGTCGTTTCTGACGAGCCAGTCATTAATTAGTATATACGAAATAATATTGATATATTTTAAATTATATTAACAGTTACAAAGGTAAAGTAAAATTATTAAAACACAACTTCGTAAGCTAAATATTATAAAATCACTTGTTTTTTCTAATTTTTATCTCATGTGGCATGACACATACAGTTAACCAAACACGAGAATTTGCATGCACTTAGCTTGTCTTAGATACAAGCCATGCTAGGATCACGAAGGTAACCAATCAACCTCTAGCATCTTGCTAGATATGTGTGACAGAACCACCCAAATTAATTCTCAATTAACGAATAAACCATCCACTTGACTATTATGTATTAAAAAGGTGTTAACATGTCGAATCTGTCGGGTCAAGCCTGGTGAATCACTACCAACACAGGATCGAGACAAGTGTACATCAAAACTCACATGAAGGCGAGTCCAGAGATTACATCCAGTCATAATTTATTACAAACCATCCCAAAAGGAGTTTTTTATTACAAACCGAGTTCTTGCATAAAAGTAAATTGTTCAGAATTCAAAAAACAGCGGAAATAAAATACTAAACGACAGACGTGACATTATGAGAGGAGCATAAGCCTGAGGTACATGCCGAGAGCAAGATATTGAACAGCAGTCACTGTGGATTCACATACGATGCTTTTGAGGTACTAAGACTATCTCCAGCAGGTGCTGGATCACCCCCGCATCCTCAAAATGAGGAAGCAAGGAGCACTGTACCAGCTCCAGTAGGTACCGCAGCAGCTACAGCAGAATGTGGTGCCCCTCCCCCCTCGCGCGTCCCCATTCCTGGGGAATCTCTCTCCTTTCCCCCCCAACGGCCCAACCAACTACCGGCTCTGCTCCGCCTACACCACCCCGCCTCCTCCCTCCCTCCTATATCCCTTGCGCCCGAGCACCTCTGCCCGGCGGCACACCACTCCAAATCCCGACACGACGTTCTACTCCCGACCAGATCCGGCCGCTGTCCACCCTCTCCTTCCTCTCCCGCGAGCGGATCGAGCGCAGGCGCCCCCCTTTCCCGTGGATCGAGCGCAGGCTCCCCCCTTTCCCGCGGATCGAGCAGATCGAGCGCAGGCACCCGTGCTCCCTCCCTCCTCGCGCTACTCCACCCGCATCACCCCCACCGGCGAGGAGGATCTCCACCTTCAGGGATCCCGAGAGCGGCGACCTCTCTCCCAAGTCCGCGCTAGCGCAGATCCGACCCACCGGCCGTCTCCTCCACCTTCAGGGCTCCGGGGAGCGGCGGCCTCTCACCTCACGTCGCATCGCCTTGCCTGCGGCCAGATCGAGGCCGCGCGTGGACGACCTAGCCGGCGGCCTCTCCTCTCGCACCGACCGGTGATGAGGCTCTACCGCCGAGCGACCTAGGGCCTGCATCTGCGCGAGCAGATGTGGCGGGGGCCAGGGTTATTTTATGCGACCGAAACCGCAATTTATACCGCGGTAACCGCTCAAACCGCCGCGGCACGGTTTCGGTTTGGAGCGGTTTGAACCGCTAGGATTTTGAAATGTTCAAATTAAAAAAAAAAGAAAAATTCCCCAAAAAATCCTAATAAATCCTTCAAGTTGCGACGATGCTAATGGTGTCAAATTTGTTCAAAAATTCTTTCATTTAGCATTTGTTTCGATAATTAGAAGTTAAATCAGAAAAAGAAAAAGAAAAAAAATCGGCCGGCCCATTATGGCCCACGTCGGCCCAACGCTTGTGTAGGTCAAAATATCTGCAGAGGCACCCCGTTGGCAGCCCTATCCGCTTCTCTCAAACCTCCTCTCTCCCGTCCACAGGCACGCCGCGCCCGTCCGCAGCCGAGCGCTCGCCGCCGCCACGGAACCGCTCACCAGGAGCGGTTTACCGCTCGGTTTGAACGACTTACCGCGAGGCCGCTGGATTTCTTTCAAGCCGGAGACCTTTTTTCATTGGAACGGTTTTAATGCAATCCGTAGCGGTTTTAATCCAAACCGGTGCGGTATAAATTATTTATACCGCGGTAAGCCGCGGGAAACCGTTTGCATTGTCCATTTTCATTTGGAATTTGAATTCGAGCGGTACCGAGCGGTAAACCGCTTAAACCGCTGGGTAAACCGCTACCGTTAGCGAGCGGTTTATTTAAACCGGTTGGTAAAAAAACCCCTGGTGGGGGCCGGCGAGTCGCTGCCGGAGGCGGAAGGCGTCAGCACGAGCAGATGCGGCGGGGGCCCCACTGCCAGAGGCGGAAGGCGTGCGGCAGCTCGACAGCGTGGCTCGGCGGTGCTCACCGGTGTCGCCCGCGGCCCCCTCTCTCTCTCTGTCTCCCTCCTCGCGATCGCGGGAAACAACCGCCACGGGTGGATGCGTGAGGGATGCGCCAAGCTGCTGGAGAACCCACTCTTTTTTAGGGCATTTTCCTTCTCTCTCATTCTCTCAAAACATGATTTTGTAGATGGGACCTGGTTCTTTGCTAGAGACAGTCTAAACTGAAGTGATTTTTTAATTTCCCTAACACAGGAGTAGAAGAAGTTGTGCACCCTCTAATGACACAGGTGATGCGACTGATGCTGCACCTGAAGTGACTCTACAGTAGCTTCGATCGGACCGCGGTGCCCAACAAGGTGAACCAAAAATGAGTCAATGCGAGGAGGAATATGTACTCATCCGCACTATCTCGGTCGTAATGTGTCCTCCCGCAATGTGTCCTCCAGCAGCAGTGGCATTACGAGCGTAGACGAGCCGCGAGCTCCTTAGGCCGCGCTCATCTACAACTGAGCACTGCAAGAACTACTTCATGCATCAATACCAAATCAATAACTGCGGGCCAATTTCGGGTACTGGCCGACCAAATGACCGTGGCGACCATGCTTTTTGTGTGTTCAATGAGCAATCGTTCCAGCCGCCAAAATCAATCAAAGTTGGCACGACACCACTAGACTAAATAGACCAATTTGAATTTTTTTAGAAAATAGATCTATCTGCTTTTATTGAAAGCAAATAAGGGTCTTGTTTACAACTAGTTCATCAACCAGGCCCCCCCACGGCCATAGAACGCCACCAAAACACACCCGCCCTATTACAGCTTAAATGGACAGTGGATCTCAGGGCAGGATGTTCAAAAGAGCAACCTGACCACTGACAAACAGCTAGCAGGGACTAAATCATAATAATCACAGGCGTCGCTGCTTCATTTAGCATGTAGTCCTTCAAGAAACCTTGGATCCTACCCAGTGCCTCGGCGATCATCTCCTGGTCAGAGTCCTTCGATAGTGGGGCTCGTTTCTACACAAAAACCACACTGGATCGAATTACATCCACTGGACTTGATGGAAACCTCTTCTCGATCGCTATGTTGTTCTTGGTTTTCCACAATGCCCAAGCCAGCCCTGCAAAAACAAATAAGCCAATTTTATAGGGCACCTTTAGTTTTTGGGACAACCAACCCCCCTTAGGTCATCCCAAGAGGTAGGGAATCTATCCCGACCAAAAATATCTCTAATGCAACACCATGTGAATTGAGCTAGAGAGCATCGGAAGAAAATGTGACTAGTGTCTTCTTCTTTCCCACATAGGTAGCACTAAGTACTACCCTTCTGGGCCCTCCTTTTCAGCTTTGTTGCCGTTTGTAGCTTATTATTTGACAATTCCCACAGAAAGACTTTAGTTTTTAAAGAGAGTTTAGTCTTCCATATGGTTTTTGCATTGGTCACACCCACACCCTTGTGGGTGGTGAACCTATACAGAGATTTAGTTGTGAAATTCTTAGACTTTTCTAAGGACCAAACCACGTCATCTCTGTTGGCAGGGTCAAGTACCACTTCCTGTAGCTTTTCTAACAGGGCATTCCTTTGCTCCACCTCGCCTACAGTAAGTGTTCTCCCGAGCTCAATCTCCCAGTCATCTGTGTTAAAATAATCTGCTGCTAGAGCCTCTGGGTCATAACATAACTTGTACAAGTCTGGGAACTGAGTTTTTAAGGGAGTGCTGCCCAACCAGACGTCCTCCCAGGAGAGAGTCTGATCCCCACTCTTCAGTTTATACTCAGCCCCCCACTTGTAAAGATGCTTCACTTTATGCAAACCTTGCCAAAACTGAGGGGTTCCACGACTCTTAGAATTGACGAAATTGTCATCTGGCATGTATTTGGCTCGGAGAAGTTTGTACCAGGTTTTGTTAGAGCCTTTAACAATTTTCCAAATCCATTTAACCAGCAGGCATTCGTTCATGATATGTGTGTTAATAATCCCAAGGCCCCCTTGGTCCTTAGGTCTGTTGATCGTATCCAATTTGGCCATGTGGTACTTAAATTCTTCCTTGGCTCCTTGCCAAAAAAAACTTGCCCCTGATTGAATCCATACCCTCATGGACCCTTTTTGGGAGCAAGTAAAAGCCCATTGTGTACATTTGCAAGCTAGTCAGGCAGGAGTTAGTCAAAATTAGTTTGCCCCCTGAAGAAAGGTGTTTACCCCTTCCATGGATCTAACCTTTTCCTCATTTTGTCTTTTATACTAGAGAAAGCATTGATCCCCAGTCTTTGCTCTGAAATGGGAATTCCTAAGTATTTCATGGGCCAACCTCCCAATTTATAGTTAAGCATACTTGCTATTCTTACCTTCTCCTGCTGGGGCACCCCAAACACATAGACCTCACTTTTATGGTAATTAATTTTTAGTCATGGCCTCCGTTCAAAAGAATACGGAATTAATTTCAGATTCAAGATCGAGGTGTCTGACCCATCTGTCATGATAACTGTATCGCCAGCACATTTGATGTGATATCCCCCTGTGATCAGATTGGAGAGGGCACTCGTAATGTATTGTTTCTAGATAGCCTTGTCCAGCAAACTGCTCAGCACATCTGCTACTAGATTAAACAGTAGCGGACATAGGGGGTCTCCCTACCGTAGCCCTTGATAAGTTTTAAAATATTTACCCCTCTCTCCATTGACGTTTACACAAACCTTTCCACCTCTGACTGTTTGCATCACCCATGATATCCATTCTTGAGGGAATCCTTTCCCTGTCATCACCGTTTCTAAGAAATCCCATCTTACTTTATCATAAGCTTTTTCAAAATCAATTTTTAGGATAACCCCTCTCCCTCTGGATTTCTTGAGTTCATGTATCACCTCATGAAGAGTCAAAACTCCTTCTAAGATATTTCTCCCCTTAATGAACCCTGTCTGGTTATCTCTTATGACTTCCTTAGCCATAGGAGAAAACCTATTGGTCAAGATCTTGGTTATGCCCTTAAAGTCTACTTTCAAGAACGAATGGGACAGTATTGTTTGATATTATTGGCTTCCTTTAGCTTCGGGACTAGAGTGATAACCCCATAATTCAACCTTTTAGTGTCTCAAACCCCTTTGTGGAAGTCTTGCACCATTGTTATATAATCTCCCTTGATTATAGACCAAAAGGCTTTTAAAAATGCACACTAAATCCATTTGGCCCAGGTGCAGAGCCTGCTTTCATGTCGAAGATCATCTGCTTTACCTCTGTTTCCTGGAATGGTCTGATAATCGTCTTCCTTTCCTCTTCTGAGAGGATGTGTCTATCATCCCAAAAGTTATCTTCCAACTTCAAGTTACAATCCCCGCCTGACCCAAAAAGGGATTTGTAAAACTCAGTCACATGGCTCATTATCCCCCCTAGGTAGTCACCACCCCTTGGTTTGTATCTAGTGAAATAATGGCTTTCTTCCTTCGCCTCACATTGGCATATAAGTGGAAGAATTTTGAATTGGTGTCACCTTCTAGAACCCATCTAGCATTCCCTCTATTTCCAATATATCTCTCTTCCATGTTGTAGATAGATTCAAGTTTCACTTCTATTACATATCTACTTTGTCATTGCTCTGCCGACAGGTCCATCCTATCAGCCTAGGAGTCAATAACAGATAATTGTTGTAAAAGTTCTTTCTTTTCTTTCTTCTGTTCACCTATTTTCTGCAGGTTCCACCCTTTTAGAGTCTGTCGAAGATAACATAGGCCCTCATGCTAGTTATTGAGAGAGTAGCTATTTGGTGGCCTCCTTGTCACACTTTCCTCCCATTTTTCTTCACTAAACCCCATAAATCTGATTGTAATAGCCATTGCTTTTCAAAGAAAAAGTATCTAGGGCGGGGAGCCCCTTGCTCCCCAGAGTCCAGAATAATAGGTGAGTGATCTGACCCTACTCTGGTTAGGCTCCATGCTACGCAGAGGGGGAATCTTTCCTCCCATTCAGAAGAAATAAAGAATCTATCCAGGGTTACCAGAACCGGCATGATTTATTTGTTCCAAGTATATTTTGGGCCAACCCTACTCACTTCTCTTAGATGATGATCACCAATGAAGTTATTTAAGCAGCCCATCATGGCATGGTTGAAATTTTCAGTGTTTTTCTATCCTTCATTTCTAATTAGGTTGAAGTCACCTCCCATCACTATGGGCAGCCTCCCTTAGTTGTAGATGTCATCTAGCTCTAGGATAAAATCAGCATACAAGTCATGCTGAGCTGGACCATAAACTGTCACTAAATTCCATCTAAAGTTAGTTAGTCTGTTGCAAACAGTAATCTGAATAGAAAAATCCTTCGTAACATGATCTTCCGGTTCTAGAGGATCAGTCTTGACCCCCACCAGAATACCTCTCGACTTCCCTTTGGCTGGTAGCCAAACCCAAGAGAAATCATAACCGCCTACTAGCTCTGACAGCTCTTTATCAGAGAATTCAGTCTTGATTGTTTCCTGTATACCAACAAGATCAATTTGTTCTTGAATGATATGCTCCCTAACTTGTCTACGCCTAGCTGCCTTCCCAAGCCCCCTCACATTCCACATCATTATCCTCATTTTGTTAATTATTTAAGGATGTTGTACCTCCATTGTCATCCCTTGACAGTGAAGAAACAGGTGCACTATTTTGCTCACCACTTCTGACATCTCTGTTGGCATCGCATTAGATATAACCTCCATGGTTAGATCTGCCAACTCTCCCTCGCCTTGAGGGGCTGTTTTCTTTTTCAGAATTTCTAAAAACACATTATAATTTGCTTTGGCTAAATCATCTCGAATTAATTCTTCTGCTCTATCAATCTAGGCATCTATATCATCACAGGAAACATCTAAATCTAAAACCACTTTACGCAAATGCTCAACAGGGGTTTCATTTAAAATGGTAAAGGAGTTAGAACAGGTACATTTTTGTATGTCGTTCCTTTCCTTAGCTCTTGCCATTGCTTTAACTGCAATAGGCACGCCATCCCTAGCCACACTTGAACTAGCTCTGGTCGCCACCGCTTAATTTGTTCTTTTCTTTGCCGTCCTTTTTTTCTTCTTCTTGGCTGATGGTTCCACCCACCCTTGGGTGTCATCATCCTCCGACGGTGCAGCCATTTCATCCATAAACATGTCTTCCATTAAGGCCTCTTTCTGAGTTAGTTGTGATCCTCCCGCTATAGGTTCTGTTTCCATCAACGTCGGCCATTTAGCAGCTAGTAGGTTCTGTCTAGGCACTGACTTGTGAACTATCTCACTATTTTCCGAGTTTTGTTCTGTGCTATTTCCACATTCCTTCCTTTTGGCAGTCATCTCAAGAGGTTCATGTACCTCTCTTACACACTCCTCCTAGCCAAAGCCCCCTTCTACAGAGATGTTCACAACGCCATACTTTGGATGAAAAGCTGCCAATGGTGTTGTGTGTTCCTGCCTTTTGTCATCATCTTTAGGGGACCCATCTTTCACTATGTCCTCCATGCTATCATCTTGAGACTACCCCTGGTTAGGTTCCTGCTCAGAGTCATTTTGATTGTCATTATTGTTCGGCTCTTGCCCAGCACTTTTGTCACGGTTGTTATCTCTGTCTTTGTCTTTGTTCTTGTCTTTTTTTCTGTTTGTCATTTCTCCTCCCCGGCCCCCCTGGCCCGCCCCCCTTGCCTTGGTTCCTCACATGAAATCCTTCAGCTTCAAAGCGAATATCATATCCCACTCCATTGAAGAATATTTCCACAAACCCTCTCAGCTTGGAAGGATCTCTACAATTGATTCTCACCCTAGCTGGTTCATCTTGGAGCAAGCTGAACTCATCTACCTTGATAGGCTCACCCACCAGAGAAGCAATTTCTTTCACTACATCCTCTTCATTTGCAAAACCTGGGATTCCATCAATTTTTCACCCATGCTGACTGAAGAACAGAAGTAGTTGGATCCACATTGGTCTTGATTATCTTTATTTTTATCCCATACAACGCCAGCTGATTTTTTGTCATCTTAGAGAGGGTGTCAATTGAGCCCTAGTCTGGAAAAAGCAACCATGTATTCTTTGCTCATTATCTGTTTTATTTGAAAATCACAATCTTCCCTGACTAAATTCTTAAGTTCTTCAACTAACTTTTCTTTTGTGGCTTCTCCTTCCTGTACTACAATCAACCCACTGAATTTGTTCGAAGCCCCCTTCTCTAGAATTTCGAAAGAGTAGTATGTCGAATCCGAACATCTTCATCTTTCTAGTCAAACGACCACCACGCTCAGCTGTCATATGTTCAGATTTCTTACACTTATAGCACACAAGATCATTCGAACACTCTAACTGATGATGACCAATTTTCCCACAACGAAAACACTTAGCAGGTTTAGAAGCTTTAGCCATACCTTTGCCAGGGTTGGTTCTTGGCACTTTTCCTTGCGGTGGCTCCCTCCTCTGATCGTGTTGAGCCCGTTCTTGATTCACCCCCCCTTGGGCTCTCTGCTCTTCTTGAAATCTAGGTTTGTAGGCACCCCAGCCTCCTCCCCCTCTAAACTGTTGTCGCGCGCTCCGACCCTCTCCCCGTCAGCTCATGGAAACGAGGTTCCCGTCCACCTCGCCACTCTACCTCGCGTCCATGACGAAAGCCTTCCTCACGCCCCTAACTAAATCCTTCCTCATGCCGACTCCCCTCCCCTCAGTGGAGTTTGGCTCTAAGGTCTTGCTCTCTCTGCAGATCTACACCGAGGAGGTCATCCTCGTCCATCCAATCTTCCGGCTTCGGCTGCATTTTCCCCAGGTGTTGTTGTGGTGGTGCTCTCGGCTATGTTACACGGATAATCCAAGGGGTGACGTATCTGTATCCGATTCTCGTCGGATACACGGATCCGGATACTCAGATACACCATTTTAGTGGGTTTTCTTTTGACAAAGTGTGTATCTGCGTATCTGATACATATTGTACGGATACCCGTACTCGTGTAACATAGGCTCTCGCCATTGCCCTCTCTCTCACTGCTTCAGCAAAGGTCTTATGGAGTGGTGGGGCCGCTGACACCCTGCGCACACACCTTGATAGATGACCAAAGCAGCGGATTTCCTCACGCCGGGCCGGAAACCCTAGGTCCAAGTCAGTGGCCGCTTTGGAATTCCAGAACCAGGCCGGCCCACTGGGCCGCCAAGAGTGTGTGTATTTCGTGATGCGTTGGCCCAACACTATATCCTAGCCCAGAGCAAGCATCTTCTTTCCCTCGCCTCACAGGTCTCCTCTGGCACCCCCACCTGTTGTTCATGTCAGACTGGCGTCTGGATCGTAGGGAAGAACTGACCCATGGTTGATTCTAATTGATCCACTGCCAGTGCCAATTTGTCAAATTCCGACTATTGCCTCGTATTGAATAGATGGTTCTTAATTTCTCGTGCCATCTATCCGTGCTCCACTTTACGGCTCCATGCCTCTGCTTGCGACGAAGGCTGGTAAGGAGAGCCTCCCACACTGGATGCAAGTTGCCTTCCGTCAGGCATCTCATCCATCCCAATTTTCTTCCACTCGGAAGGAGGGGTTTGTGAAACAAGCTCCTCCGGAGTTCTCAAGCCCTTCCTTACTGCTTGACTCTACCCCCACCACACCTTGAGGTGGGAGCATCGGCGCTCCCTGCGCCCCTGATTTCCCCACCATCCATGGCGCTCCACTAGCTGACGAATTCGCAAAAGGGATCAGCATCCCCACCGAGCAAACACGCACGCAAATTGGTTGGAAGTGAAAACACAAAAAAAAAAGGAAGTCAAGGTGTTCTTTTATGAGTAGTGGATAGAGAGAGAAACTCCGGCGATCGCCGGATCCAGCCGGACGTTCCCAGCGAAAAGTAGGAGCTAATCGGGCGTTCATCGCCCACTTTTCTCCGGGAAGGAATTCATCACGCAGACCAATTTGATTCTAAAAAAAGACCAATTTGAAAACCAAATCCACAAAATTCCAATTTGAGGAAAGATTGATGCCTAGAGAGGGGGCACCTTGGTGTTTGGGCCTATGTCAATAGGAGTACAAGGTGGGCCGTGATGTCAGACGAGAAATCGGCAGTGATGCAACAAAAGTTGCCGGCCGCACGCACCCGCATAAAGAACCATATAACTAGTGAACAGCATACAAACATATCAAAGTTGGTTCACAGAAACGAACACAAGATTGAAAGCAAACTGCACATTGCCAGTGAAAGTCTGTCCCAAAATACACAAGATTTCACTTATTCTAAAGAATAGACAGGATTTTATTCGGTGTACCAGATAATGACCACGCCTTTATTTGACTACAAAACAAATAATACATTGACTCCAGGTCTAGACTCCTGCCGCATCCATCAAACGAAGAGGGAATGGGCATAATAATAAGTCCCAGGTTTATAATGGGTGCAAGTTGATTGTGCCATCATCAAAATAGGCATTTTGTACAACATATGCAGTGCCGTGTGGGTGCTCAGAAGATGAACACAACACTGTCATGGACCCTGGTCTTCTGGTTCTGAGCGACACATTCAGATATCCACATCAGGTTCCTTATCTCCTGCTCGCGTAGCCTGATGTAAGCGAAGAAGACACCGTAGTGGAACTGCAAGGCAAGAAAAGATTTATTAAAAGATAGCACCACGAATGAGCTGATAGCTGCGAGAATAGCTCCAAATTTCCAGGAGCAAGTCTGTAATAACAGAATGAAGCAACTCAAACATATCAGAAGCGGAAAATATACCTGCTGCTCAAAGGACAAGCATAGCCTCCGCACTTCCTCCTCATAGAAGGCCTTATCCAACATCTGGCTTTCTCCATATGAAATCCTGGAAAAAATAGACTGGTATGGTGGATACTTCTCCATTGCACCACGCACCTGCATGATTAACAAGCACAAAAAAAAGTGTTATTACAATCGAATTAACAGAGCAAACCCATGCCAAGTTTACTGCAGAAGCATTCCATCTTGAAAGACAACAGGTTTTCAGAGAGAAAAGACCTACATGTTGCTGTTGAGATTTTTAAATAAAAAATCAAGAGGCCCGTGCAAAGGTGTGCAATTTTTCATAAAGCAATGTATATATGTTATTAACAAATTATATCATAAGGAATTTGGATCCCAATTGCTTCTTATCTAAACAGACCCTAGAAAGACAGTCCACAGTAGCAAAATACCATTAACACTAAGAAGATATTCATACCATGACACCAAAGAAGAAAAACAAAATCCTTAACTTTGATGACTGATTAATATTGTATTAGTATATGTTCGTTAAACTGATGAATCCTGACACAAAAAAACAATACATAGGTACTCTGGCATATGATGATCAAACTCATATGGCACTGTTCCAAAAAAAAAAAAAACTCATAGCACTTCTCAATAGAATCTGCGCAACACTAGTGCATATTTTCATCTAAGCATATAAAGCAAATCCAACAAGAACCACATTATATTAGCATCATTGATGCGTCGGACTAACCAACAAGCCCATGCCACTGAGGCACTGACATAGACTAGTCACAAAAGCAAGTTTGAGATATGACAGTTCCATGGAACACCATTGTTTTTCCATTTTCAAGAAGAAACCTTAGCCTAGAACATTTTGTTTCAACAAGCTACAGAGTCGTTTAGTATCACTGTTTTTTTCACTTAAACTCACCTTCTTAACTAATAAACACTGATAAGAACACAATATAAATTGCTTATGGATTAAAGTAATTCAGACTATAGCAAGAAGTGCTTTAACAAAGTAAAAAAATAATAAAGCATGATTAGAGGTAAACCTGGTCAACATCTTCACAGACAGCCAGTTCCTCATGACCATATGGATACCTGGGGGGCATCAAAATATCATGAACACGTGAAAAATGCACATTATACTGACAAGAAATACCATTAGTGTTGCTTTCAAAGAAACGTACAGTAGACCAAAGTTGGAGTACAGCTTCCTGCGGTCATCTCTTGTCAACTCAGTCCCAATACTGAAACAAAAAACATAGAAATCAGGACTCTGCATTAAGGCAACTGTGCATGAAAAAACTGAAAGTTGCAAATTTAGAAATGCAAAACTCAGCACTGTACCTGTTTATTGTAATGTTAACAGCTCTTCTGTCGGCTTCAAATGAAAGGAGATCACACATGATCTCAGCTGTAGCACCACCTAGTTTCTATACAAAAAACAATAATAATATTAATTAATAAAAAGAAACAAAGAAAATTATTAAGAATATCGAGTAAACATCATCAAAATCACCATATTTAAGTACTGTACCTGGCAAAACTTAAAAAAATCCTCAAGATATGCTTTGTACAGAGTGTTCCTCATAATCTCAATATTCATGTCATCCAGATCCTAGAAAATATACCAAGGCATCATTAGCTGTTATGAGAAAAAAAAATAGAGAACGAAGATGCATTTATATTTGTTGGAGCAAAAACGATCAGCTGCAGTTTTTACCTCAGATGTAATGCACTCTGAGAAGTAAGGAGCCAAGGGTGTATCAACGAGAACCAATCTATAAAGCTCACGCATGTTTTGAGCAACAGCAAGTGATGCAATGCTATTGATCAAGACAGCGAAACAATTAGCATTCTGAGTTTTGTCACATCTCTTCAATAAGAAAAAGGGACAGAAACAACAATAATACCTGTCAAACATGCCCAGTGGGTGGCATTTCTCCAACAGTTCATTAACATCTCTCTCGTGCAATGTCCCAGTTACAATAAGGACAACATTATCAATCATATGCCCATACCTGTGAAAAACATTATACTGTCAGAATCAAACTACTGCACTAGAGCAGGAAATGTAAACAAGTGTAGAGGGAAATTATATAAAGGAAGCACCCAAACAGTACTTGGACACTTACGTTATATACTGCAAGAATGTAGATAGTGGTTCAGTCGCCTGGCACAGCATGTGTTTGTACTCATCAACCAGTTTAAGAGTGCACTTTTCCACAATTGTTGTTGTGTGCAGGGGAGAAGGCTCTGCAGTTTACCAGAAATAAGTTTCCTGTACAGTTGTATATCACAAAAATGCATTGAACAATCATATGCTGCAAAACATTATTTGAACACAATTGCCAATGCAAAGTTGGTTCCACACCAAGACTCTGTTGATTAGGCAGGAATCCTGCCATTATTGTTGAAAGAAAATGTATTGGGTGCAGCATATTTTAGCCTAGTACAGCAATCAAAATTTATGCATGACATAACCATGGTCGGGACAAGATGAGCCCTATGTTAACCTTATAGTGTGACAGACAGAAAAACTGAAAGGATAGACCCCCCCCCCCCCCCAAAGCAGGTACATACCACATTCTCTCTGCACAGATAATGGAGCCCACTACTAGGAAGGGACGAAAATGTAATGTGCAAAACCTATAAAATGATATCAACTAAATTCCAGCGAGTGTATATTGACAGGTAAAACATGATGACTGAACAGGTGCTGATTCAATTGGCCCACAACACAGGATTCTAGAAAACAAACCCTCGCAGTGCCTGATCCAACTAAAAGAATTCTTTAAGCAGGTTACAGGCATCACAGCAGGACTAAGCTAACCTGCAGGACTTTGTTTGAACTTCATATGCTGACATGAATACAGTACAGAATGAGGGCTTGAGTATGGTGTAGCTAACTGGACTACACGATCGACCAATTAATGGTCGCGCCATACAGGACCACTAGTGTGCTTACGTGACTAGTAGTCGAAAATTCAGATGACTAGCAAGCGATCTGCACTCACGAGTTTCGAGATCCGCGAACGAAGGGGAAAAGGACACAACAATGCGCGGAATTATCCCTGCTAGTAGGGCTAGCCCCAAATTCCCCAAACGGGATCCCAATTCGCGCAGGCCAGATCATGAATCGCGGCGCCCTAACATTATCAGCGCCGATTCGGATTGGAAAGCGAGCACACGAGCACGGCAGCTCCCAAGAGCCCACCCAATCCGAAGCCAAGGGAGGCCGGCCGGAGGAGGAGGATCTCACCGTTCTGGAGGTAGGGCCCGTACTCGGTGGCGGTGAGGTGCATCTTGATGTCGTCGAGGGTCTCGCACTGGCAAAGGTTGTTGTAGTCGGCGGCGGTGAGGAGGCCCGAGCGGTTCCCCCGCACAATGGCCTCCAGGAACCCGTCGTGGATGTTGAACGACAGCATCTCCCACCCGTACATCTTCACCGCCGCCGCCGGAGACGAGACCTCGGTGGGGGTGGCGGTGGCGCGCCGCGGGCGGTGGCGGGATCGGGGGGGAGGTCGTCGCAGATGAGATCCGGGAGGTGGGGTCGCGGTCGCGGTCGCGGCGCGGGTGTGGTGGAAGAGTTTTTATTAGAAGGGACTCGTTGCCGCTGCAGCTTGTGAGATCCAGGCGTGGCACGTCGGCCGCGTCTCCTCCGTCTCAGTCTCGCCTTCACAGTTCGTTTCGGGGCTGATCTGGGTTGATCTGATGGCGCACCATGGCATGAAATATTACTTTACTGCCCCAAAGTTTTCACTTTTTACCAAGTGGCCAGGGTCTGTTTAATTCGGCAAACTGCGTATATGAACAGTTGAAATAGAAAAAAGTTGTTGTATTAAACCGCGTGCTGTAAAAGAAGATAGGACTCGATGTGATGGATAAATAGAGAAAAATTAGATGAATTTGTCGAACTAAACAGGCAAGCTTTTTCACAAGGAGTCGTGGGTAGAGGAACTGTTATTTTCTTCACAACACATGGAACCATTATTATGACAAAAATCATGTAACACAGCAAAGTCATAGTCGTTAGTTCGGTAATTTGCCATGCCGAGCTTTAATATATTTACTGAATTGCCAAAGCGAATGTTCGTTCTATCCCGCTGTTACTCTAATCATTTATTTGTTTGGTTCATTTACACAACCAGACTAATCTCTACTTGCTTCTCTTTCTCATCCTTTGACCGACAACAAAGTACTACTCTTCTTTAGCACTAACAGTTCACCGTGCTTATTGATCATGGTTATGAATTATGATATTAGCCACGCCATCGTAGCACACCGCTAATGGACCAGAATGTTACAAATTAACTATCTACTCCCTCCTATTCGTTTTATTTGACATTTTCGACAGTTTGCAGAAATTAAGAATCGCGTGCATTCACCCTTCTGACTTGCTTCTTATCTGCCGCTGGGACGAGATTAATGCTAAGTGGAGTACCTGGCTGTCACCAAGTGCAAAAGTGGCAGTTTTTTTCATTCATTCTTAGTCATTTTGTTTTGATCTGCCGGCGACAATAAAAAAATATGGAGGAAGTATTCAGAGTAACATTTGAGTTTAAAATTGCATGATATTTAATTGTATTGTAGATACTTCAAATGTCATGCAATTTTAGTTCATCCAAGCCAAACTATCTTACATTTCACTAAGTGCATAGAGAAAGATGCAGCCATGATAGCATATGTTTGAATGCTTGAGTCCGATGTTTGCAGTTTTCAACTTGTAATTGATAATTCTTCCGGTGGCCCAAACTATAATATTATCAGTAAGCTGGCATTTAGGCAAATTGATTGCTCACAATTTGCAACGTCATGCAATTACATTCAGAACATGTGTGCAGGGTATTGTATCTCATCTGCTTGTCAAGGTGCCATTGATTCCAGCTCTGTTGTCTGTCTTGTCCAGAGTGAAAATACCGCGTGTATGAGCGGCCGTGGAGTCTATTTGAGTTCTGTGATTGATCGCATGTAGTTGTGGGGGCCATAGTGCATGTGGTCAGATTCCCCTGGTCAACTAATCCAAATCTTGAAACAAAAATCCAAAATCAAATCAAATCTTGAAAAAAACCAAAAAAAAAGAAATCTTGAAACAAGAAATCAAAATCCAAATGTTGAGAGCCAAAACAAAAACAAATCAAATCTTAAAAAAAAGAATCAATATCTTGAAATAAAGATACATTTGACCAAATGTGATGGGCACCCGCATGCACCATGGAGCCCACGGCTGCATGCAACCAATCACGAAGCCGCAAAATAGACTCTGCGGCCGCTCATACACACGACAATACATTTTTGATGTCTTATCCTTTTGTTCAACACTTGTCTAGAAGATCAGAACATGGCCTTCATTGAGAAAATAGCGCTATTTTCTGTTCCATTGATGATTACTTCGGTGTTGATGGATATATCAACGGGGGGTCGGGCTTCATTTATTTATACTTGTTATAAAACTAGTAATTTTCTCAAGTTATGTAGTGTATAATATATGTTGTTCTATTTTGCACATGACATCTCTTATTGATGGTCTTCGTTTTCTTGTAGGCAGGGGAATTCTTGGTGTAGATGTTGGGGCTTAATACAAATTAAGAACAATGCATGAGCTGATTGTCCAATTGGATATGCATAAATGCTACTTTGGTTGCATAGGTGATGCAAAATTATCTCATGACTAGGTGATACCCCGCGCATTGCTGCGGAAATTTTTTAAGGTGAAATGTGAAAGTAGAAACACCAAAGTGATTACATGACAACATTCATTTGTAAACAATATTATATATGAAAGCATACTATTTTGTTGAGAGTGAAACCATTCTTAAATGATTGATCTTACATGTATTTCTACTGTGAGAATTTTGTGGTGAATTGTTGTAATGAACGAAGTTTTCAACTTGGCAATCACATTTATATTTAAAAAACCATCGTTATCTGTGTATTGAGACTGAGGATTCGTATTGTGTTTTACTCCTAACTCCTAAACATGTTCTGTACAAGTGTGAAATATAATGCGCCATATCAAAATCTCTTTGATGAAGAATCCTTTGTGCAGTTATGAAGATATTCTTTCAAAAGCCATGTTATAGAATAAGTAAACTTTGTACCAGCGGAATGAGGTTCCAAACACCTTTCTAGAAAAAAGAATGGTATTTTCCTACCCTGCGTGTAACAAGTGATTTCCTCAAAGATTGATGTCAATAGCTTTTTTTAGAACGGATTGCTATCACTTTATTTTGGATATCCTTTCTTCCAAATATATGGATGAGAAAATTACGCTCTGGCATTTGTAACAATTCAAAAAAAATGAAGAAAAAGTTGGTGATGGAATCTTCGTTCCTTCCTTGGTGAGAGCTCATCATGCTCCTTTATAAAATCTCATGATGCCAAGCTGGAGACCCGACTTCAGTGTAGCACCAGCTACCTTGTCTGGACAAACATTTTTCATTGGAGAAACTGACCTTTCAACACAAAACGCTTATGATATGTTCAATTCGTTGAAAACCGACCTTCGAAAAGGGAAAAAGGAATCACGGGAAGTTTGGATCATGCGGACACACAAATGTAGCACTGTGTGTCTAATCAACCACGTATGTATAAAGGATTTCGACGATAAAGTGATGTTCCGATACTTCTAATCTGGGGATTGAAATGCTTCTTAGGCGTTGAAATATCAAGTAACCTCTTTTTGTTGAGATATAGGATGACCTGAAAGGTGTGTCGACTAGAAATTCTGGGCAAAAAGATCATTTTGTTGCATTCCTTATTGGCTCTGAATGTTGGACAGGTTAAAAGCCGTCCTTGAAAATCATACCAAGAGAATGGGCTAAACAAACTAATTGCTATTTTCGTTATGTTGACGAGACATGAGTGCTTGACTGTATCCGGTTCTCTTACTATTTTGTTTTGCAGAGTTTTGTAATACTACTTTTGCTTTCAGAATCTTTTTGGTGCTACTCTGCACAAATAATGAAAAGAACAACCTTGTGCTATGGAAAATTAGATGGCACTGAACTTTATGCACCAGTGCATTGACCAGATCAGCTAAATTCGTAATATCATACAGGTCAATTCCATGCATAGTATGAAGCGATTTTGTAACCTGGTAAATTTCACCCATTTAGGTTCATCCCACCCTCTCTTTTTTTACCCTGTCCACGAGCATAAACTAAAATCTCTCCATATTTGTAGACGATGAACCAAAGATCTGCCCTGTCCTATTAATTCACATGCCCAAAAAGAGCCCATTGATAAAGTAACTAGCAAAACACTCCAAAAATAGTTCATACAATTATTTGGTTCATATGACAATAA
Source organism: Cenchrus fungigraminus (assembly GCA_036936925.1). NCBI lineage: Eukaryota > Viridiplantae > Streptophyta > Magnoliopsida > Poales > Poaceae > Cenchrus > Cenchrus fungigraminus. The sequence continues at coordinate 38,427,479 of CM072778.1, read as the reverse complement.
AACTAATGCCCACACATAGTTCATGCAAGAACATATTAAGTAACTCAACCAGAGCCTGCACCAAATCGCCGTGCGAAGATCTCATCCTGCAAGCTCAGAAAGTATTTCTGTTGTAGCTCAGTCATACCACTGATGTCCATACTCATCACTGTACAGTCTCGACTCAGTTTTCTTAACTCAAGATCTTTTTCCTTTAGTTCAATCTTTCTCCTCTCCAGTTCCATTATCTGATCATGGCGCTCTTTCTTTCTATTCTCTTTGAACATTTCAAACTCTTTCTTTCTTTCCCACATTTTTTCCAGAGTTTCCACATAATGGGCCTTTGCAGTGAGACCTTCCTCTTCATCATCAAATTCAGCATGGCTTTCATCGCTTTCAGGAGTAGAAGAACCTGGACTTGCAGCGGCACTTGTCCTCTGTCTTTTGTGATTGAAATTCTTGGTTCCACTCTTCTGCGCCGCGGACACCATAACATCTAAAAGTGTCAGGTCCTCCTCGACTTGTGTACTTTCAGATTGACTTTCCTCCGAATCGCTCTCTAGGCCACGCTCACTAACCGAGTCCAGAAAACTACCCATTGGACTACCCATCAGAACAACCTACATTGAGAAAAAAAAGAACAAGTATCATGACCAAACGGATTACCGATTCTCAGTAGCATCACTTCTAGTTACTATAACAGAAACAAAATTGTATTGCTGCATCAATTCCTAGCTTAACCAAACAAAATCATTGCATCTGCTCCTATCTTAACCAAACATCTGTTCCTAGTTTAACGATGTAGAATCGTTTAATTGAATCTATCCCCAAGCTTAACAAATAGGAGTAAATCCAAAACCTCCCCCCATCCAATGCCGTCTCCCCTGCATCTGCCATCTTTGGCCGCTCTCTGCCTGACAGGCCACCTCCTTTCCCTCGGTGATCTCTACCTGCCCGGCCGCCTCCCTCCCTCTTCCCTCTCGGCCTCGCTACCCAATTAGCCTCCCTCCCGATCGCCTCCTCCCAATGGCCCCCTTCCTTCACAACCGCTCGGAGGCGTCGCGGCGCGGTCGGGGGCGATTGGAGGCGCGGCGCAGCGTGGTCCGTGGCGGCGCGGCCGGACGGCAAACCCCCGCAGCACCTGTCCCCTCCGAATCCCGCAGCAAAAATCGTAATCCCAAATCGTAGGGGGGGGGGGGGGCAGCGGCGTACCTGGTGGCCGCGGCGGAAGGAGATCTCCGGGGTCCGACTCGAGCGGCGCAGCGTTTGCGATTTTGCAAAACCTAGCGAGTTGCAGAGTCAAGATATGCGAGGGAGGGGTGGGGAGCGGATAGGGAGCGCCCGGGAATAGCGAGGGCGCGGGAGCGCCCGCGGCGTTTGCGCGGTTTCGCTACTATTTGGATCGGTTGGCGCGCTCTCGCTACTTTTTGGGAGGCCCTTGGAGTAGCAGGAGGCCAGAAGCAGTTTCAGAAACGAGCTTCCCATCCGACGATATCCTGTCCTGTGAACTGTGATGGATTATACGACCTGATCAGAGAATAGCGATCACCACCATCCAGATCGACCATTGCCGAATGCGAGGGCGCGCACGATCTCGATCTGACTTTGAAGCAGCTCTTTTCTGAAATTCTGAACTCAAATCGATTCCTTCAGTATTGAGATGAGCTGAAGCGGAGCTGAACAAATGCAGAAATTGTCATGAAAACTATACTGCTATCTCTATGTTTCCTTTAGAATGCACTATCTATATATGCTTATGAATACAGCAATATCAATTTCTATCCTCTTCGGTCCGTCCGATACATCACTTCTGCACCAATTATTACTCAGCAAAATGGCTCCTGCGAGTCAGAGCAACCTGTCGGAGAGGCTGGGCAGCCGGCGGAAGAAGTTGACGGCCGGCGGCGGCATGGGGTCCCGGAACATCGGGTGGCGGAGGTAGTAGAACCCGCTGGCCACGGCCACCATCTTGGGCGGCATGGCGTAGAGCGCGACGGCCACGGCGAGGCAGACACCCACGAAGATCCGGCTGGCGCGCGGGTCCCTCCAGCTCACCAGCGCCTGCAGCCGCTCCCCCTGCGCCGCCACGTCGCCCATGACGCGCTGCACGCGCCCCGCCAGCGTCCGCAGCCGCTCGTACCGGAGCCGGAGCACGTCCGGCGGCGGCACCGGGTCGAACTCCTCCTCCAGCTCGTCGCCGTCCACCGTGTCCGCCTGCGACAGCCGCGCATCCATCCCGGCGGGGCCGCGCGGCCGGAACCGGTAGTACCAGATGCCGATCATGAACACGTACAGCGACGCCGTGGGGACCACCAGCTCCGGGTACCACACGAGCACCAGGTAGAGCGCGTGGACGAGCACGGTGGTGGACGGGTTGCGCCACCGCTTCACGCCGTCGAGCCACCGCGCCAGCCCGACGGCCCAGGCCAGCACACCCATGATGCGGAACCAATTGGCCTTGGCGCGCCGCACGCTCCACGTGTGCGCGTCCGCATCCAGCATGTACTTGACGACCTCCGGCCCCAGCGGCGGCTCCGACCGCGCCAGCCACGTCGCCACCGTGCGCACGGCGGCGCCGCGGAGAGCCTCCTGCTGCGCGACGCCGATCGGCCGCAGGTAGTGCATGCGCGGCAGCAGCGGCGACGTGTACGTTGCCCAGGTGTCCGGCAGCGCCGCCGGCGACGAGAGCCGCACGGCGAGCTGCACCTCGCCCATCTTCTTCAGCCCCGACCGCAGCAGCACCAGCAGCGGGTACGACGCCGTGTAGGCGCGGTTGCTCTCCAGCGTCGACACGCGCACCCGCACCTTACCGACGCGGTAGTCCTGCCGGTCGTCTCCGGCACCGGCGAACATGCGCCAGTTGTCGAACACGGCCACCGTCAGCACCGTGCAGGGGTCGTACACCTGCCACGTGTACTGCTCGTTCCACCGCGGGTTGAGGCTGTCGGTCACGGTGCGCGTGCGCACCCACTTCTTGCCGTACTTGGCCACACAGTAGGCGTCCGTGGACCCCTTGGCGCCGCCTTTCGTCTTCATTGGCAGCAGGCCGCACGCGCCGATGATGCCCAGTTCAAGCACGCCCACCGGCGGTTTCCACAGCTGCTTTGCCGTCGGCCGGTAGTCGCTGCACACGTGCGCCGCCTCGTCAAGCACGTGGTACCCGCCTTCCAGGCACAGCCGGAGGTGCAGCCGCCCGGAGTAGAAGCCCCCCGGCGGGCCGCCTCCGCCGCCATCGCTGCCGCCTTCCAGGTTGACCCATCTCGAAGCCACGATCTGCCGCTCGTCCAGGCGCTGCTCGATGGAGGCCACCGGGATGGTTGCGTGGCCCAGCAGCGCGGGTTCCTTGATCATGGACCGGTCCTCGACGAGCACGACGAGGGTGTCGTCCAGCGGCTCGGACGCGACGAACATGAGGTCCTCTGACCACGCGAACGCGGAGCCAGTGCTGCTCGCCACTGACCGCCGCGTCCGCGCCGACTGGAAGCCGAGCTGCAATTTTACACGCACGTCGAACGGGAGCCCTGGCGGCGGCGCCGGCACGCGCAGGTCCTGCGCCTCGATCACCGACGCGCGCAGGTACCAGAGCTTGGGCGACTGGTACACCTTGGACCGCGTGTACGCGGCGTACGGCGCGTCCGTGTTCCACGCCTCCGGGAACGCATCGTCGGCCTGCGTGCCGATCCACACCGCCACCATAATGTCCCCCGTCACCATGCCCGGCTCGCCGCCCTCGAGCCGGTACCACTGCGGCGCCAGCGGGCCGTCGGGCTGGTCGCGGACAGGCACGTCGGAGAGGTCGAAGCACACACCGCCGAGGAAGGCCTCGGCGGGGGAGGGCGCCCCGCCGTCCCACACGGAGATCTCCAGCGTCGGCTCCGGCCTCGCGTGGCTGATGGCGAACACCTGGTTCCACTCGGGGTTCCCGGTGCCGGAGACGTCGCGGCCGAGCCGCGACCGGAGCGAGTGCGGGCCGGCCTGGACCTTGACGTAGGGGCCCTCGCAGGCGCGGATGCCGCGCACCCGCACCACGCGCACGAACAGGTAGCGCATCGGCTCCACCAGGTCGTACGACGCCGACTGCACCGGCTCCACGGACTCGCCGGCGGACGCGAACCGCCCGGGGATGATGCGGGGCGAGGAGGCGTGGTAGTCCGGGTAGCGCACGACGCGGACGCGCTCCGTGCTCGACGCCATCCGCGTCTTGCGCACCTCGGGAGGGTACGGGTCGCCGCCCTCCGGCTGCGGTACGGGCTCCGGCTCCGGCGGCGGCTCCGGTGGCGGCGGCGTCATTGGCCCGTGCGGGCCGTGCATCATGGGGCCGCCATGGGGGCCGTGAGGCCCGTGCATTGGCGGCGGCATCATCATTGGACCGTGGGGGCCGTGCGGGCCGTACATCGGCGGCATCATCATCGGTGGCGGTGGGTGCATGGGCGCTTCTTCCACGTTAATGATCGGAGGCTGCCCCGCCAGCTGCTGCACCTCGACGGCGGCCTCGGTCGGCGCGGGCATCTCATGGAGCTCCCTGGGCGCTTCCGGCGGGACCTCCGGCGGCGGCGCGTTGTCGGCCTGCTCCGGCGGCTTGTCCTCCGGGGGCGGTGGTGGCGGCGGCCCTTCCGCCGGCTCGTCGTAGTAGTAAATCTTGAGCCCGACCTCGCCTCGGATCCAACTGAGCAGGCTGCGCTTCTCGAGCGGGAAGTAGACGATGCCCTCCTCTCCGCGGCGCGAGAACTGGGAGCCGTAGATGCGGACGCGGCCGAGGAAGTGGTTCTTGCCGCCGCCGGAGGGGTTGAAGCGGCGGTCGTGGTAGAGCGCGACGTCGAGCGCCTCGGCGTGCATGTTGGCCGGGTCGTGCACGGCGAACTCGAGGCGCTCGTGCCACTGCGGGTTGAGGTCCCGCGGCACGGCCCGCGTGCGCTTCCGCTGGCCGTCGAAGTCCACGACGGCGAAGGCGCTGGACGTGCCGAGCCCGTCCTTGGGCACGAGGTCCCGCGCGTCCACCACCTCGACGGCCAGCCTCCGCATCATCGGCGGCGGCCCCGGGGGCGGCGGGCCACCGCCACCACCGGCCGCCATGGGCGGAGCAGAGGAAGCAGGGGAAGGTGGAGACGTCGGTGCGGAGGGGGGCAAAAAAGAAATGGGCGAGAAGGCGACGGCGAAGGGAATACGGTTCCTTATGATCGATCGGCGTGGGGGTGGGGGTGGTGGACCGCTCGAGTGGTTGCTTTTGCTTTTGGCCTGGGGGAGGTAGTGTGCTTTGGAGAGATGAGAGAATCTGTGCTAGAGTGTGAGAGAGCCGCGGAGGAAGAAGAAGTTGGTGTCTTTCTTGACGTGGAAGCTCTCACCTTTGGGCGCGCAGAATCTGATCTGCTCTTCGCCCTCTTTTTGAATGTGCACTGATGCGGTGGTGCCGGCGCGGCGTTCGTTGGCGCCTTCCTCCTGCCCTTTTTCTCGCGTTCCCAAGGACTTCGTGCATCGTGGCTAAAAGAGGCTTCCATTCCAAATGTGCTCTGTTCTGTGGTCGGCTGCAGCAGCCTAGCTGCCCCATAGTTACTGTACATATCAAATCAGTTGGATATTTTTTTTTTGCCACCATTAGATCTATGCATTACCGCTTTCAACATTATTCAAACCTGTTGTATAAAAACCTCGTACCTAATCCTGGCCATACTTCTTCAAGCCACAAGTACATACAATGCCTCCCTACTCGACTCCCTCACTCTTTCTATGCTTGATAATTTTTTTCTGCTTGACCATTGTCACTTATACCTTCTACCTTGTAGGATTTGTGTCGAATTATCCTTGACAACATCTTTCATGGGTATCATCTTTGCACTTGCACTTGCCCATATCACCACACCGTCCTCCTCCAAGCAATGCTACCTGCTAGGTGGTGTTAGAATTGCCATGGGTGAGACCACATTTCACCAACTAAACAACCCTTTTGTAATAAGAATACAAATTTCCTCGGACGAGGGATTAGTACAATAAATTATTTTTTAGCAGAAAAACATGAGGCATTTCTTCGAGCCACAGTAAGTTAACGTCACAATCCTGCATTCCTACTCCCGCTTCACCATTTCTACGCTTGCAGCCTAAAAAGATTGTTTTTCCGCCTTTCGGCCATTTTAGAACTTGGGTTTCTATCCCTCTAGTTTTTTCAACAGGTAATGTTTCTCATACGAGCCAAACTAATAAGACGACGCCTAGGCGACAAGATGTACCTAAGATGCCACAGGGCATCTATCATACCACTGATACACAGGTGAGGGCAACAGGTATATATGGTGTGTTGATGGCCATAGGTCGAGGCAAATCTCGATGCTCATACGGTCATACCACGCTGTTTGATGGCAACGGGCCAACGGCTGCTGGTGGAAAGGGAGGACGGAATCGATTCCGCTGCTGTCAGAATTCCCATTGGGGTTAACATGCATTCAGCCTTGTTTGGTTGAGTGGAAAAACTTGTAAAAAATGTCACATGATTTTACCGATGCGAGTTAGAAAAATTAAATATGATATAATTATAAAATTAATTACACATATGGACTGGAAATCACGACACGAATCTACTAAATCTAATCAAACTATCAGTAAAAGGTGTTTACTGTAACATCACATTGTCTAATCATGATCTAATTAGGTTCAATAGATTTTTCCTGCGAATTTACTCAGAGTTATAAATTTGTCATTAATCAGCTGCTGACTGACGTGGCAATGTGACATGTCAGCATGAACACGCGCGTGCAAATCTGGCCTTGGTGGCACTCACAGATTATAAGCCCTGCATTTTGTATGACTTCTTTGTTCAAGGAATATATGCAGTCAATCAATATACAATTTCGTTTTCCATGAATCCATTCTCGTGGCGCCTTATTAGCTCTACTCAATTCGTGGCGGACAGTAGCCTGTGGGCGAGGAACGCGCCGAGCGCGAACCCGGCAACGGCCGCGGCGACCATCTGCCCCTTGCCGCCGAGCGCCTCCGCCCACGTCATCCCCTCCGCCTCCGCCGCCGCGCACACCTCCCGGGCCTCGGCCAGCCTCGCCACCACCATGTCCGTGCCGCTCGCCGGCTGCTTGGGCACGGTGAGCGACAGCACGGTGCCGTCGAAGCGCCCGGCCACCGCCTCGAGGTTGGCCGTCTGCGGCAGCTGGAACGCCTTGTGGAACCGCACGTACCCGGCGGGACGCTCGCCGCGCACCGTCAGCCGCCCGCCGGAGTCCACCTGCACCTTGAAGTCCTCCTTCTTGAACCCTGCATCATTCAAGCCACATCTCTCATGAGAAATGCATATTATTTTTTCCCTTGAAGAAATGAGACTAGAAATTTACCTGGGAGGTTGAGGCGGATGATGTAGTTGTTGGCGCCGTCGAGCCACTCGAGCTTGGGGTCGATGTCGGCGATGGCCTCAAGCGCCGCCTCGCCGCACTTGGCTGCTCGCTGCGACTGCTTGCCTCTCGCCATGAGATCAGAACGGCCGGTAGATTGGCAAGCGTGGTTGCGTTTGCGCTTGATCGATCTGATCCTTCAGCCGGCGATCGATGCGATGGACGGTGACGACCGAGTTGCTGCAAGCTTTGCCAAGCTTGGTTAGCGCTTATATACGTAGCGCTACGGTGCCAGCGGTTTTTGTTTTGTGTGCTTTGTTGGTTATCCCAAGCTTTTCTTCAAGGTCGCAGCGGGAAATCGAGTTTGTCGTCGACGTCTGGGCAAAGGCTAGGGATCCCTAGCAGCCGGTGCCTTTGCTTTCGGCACCCATGCGGCACGGCACCTCAAGCCCTCGTCTCAAGAAAACACAAGGAAGTACGTGCGTATCACTCGTTACCAAGGCAGATATTGCTGACAAGCAAGAGGGCCGTACGTCTCAAGAAAACACAATCCCTTATGTTGCATATCCCTACTGTTTTCCAAAGTCAAACTATTCTAAGTCCAACCAAGTTTACTGAAGAGTATACATAGGCCTGACAATGGGCCGAGTGCACTCGAGGGCCAAATGGGCACCCGAGCTTATGGGCTGTTTTGTGCGGGCCTTGTATGGGCTCTCCACAATGAATGAGCAAATCGAATTGGGCTATCTGTTAAACGGATCAAATAATGGGCACGATCCTTATTTAGCTCGTGGGCTGTGGAAAAGACCAGCCCGTGGATTACGAAGAAAGGGCCAGCTCGTGCAATGTCTGTCCACCAGCGGCTCCAGCCTCCACCGTCGCTTGGGTTCTTCCGCCGCACCAAGATCCGGAGGTGAGGGCGCGGCGGCGGCGCTCGCACCAAGATCCGCCGCCCTCCGCCGTCAATTTAGCGGGCGACGAGCAGATCGGCGTGGGAGTGCAGCCCTCGTCTCTAGGGCTGGGACCAGGAGGGAGCACTGCGCCATCGCCGCCCGCCAAGAAATTACCACGCCATCGAGTCCGACAGCGGCGGCGCTACCTACCCCTCCCCCTCACCGTCGTTGTGGCCGCGTCTGCCTCCTCAAGTTACCATAGCCGAGCTGGCCATCGCTGAATTAGAAAATCCCCCCCCCCCCCCCGCCCCCTTGAAAAATACTAACAAGCAATTGAATGTCGATTAGGAGAAGCGTCACCATGCCATCTCCCACAGCACAGTCCAAAAACTAGGACATCTAAGCAGATCTGGGTAATTGAATTAGAAAATTCTAGTTTCAATGAACCATATCAATGAATAACTCAATGCTGTAGGAAGCTACTGTAAGCAGCATTTGCCCTGTCTTGTACCAGTTGGTTTTGTCAAAATTTGCATATATGGAACTGATCTGGTTACAGGCATATGTAATGTTTAGAGCACTGCTTTAATGCATTTCTGTCTTCTTCATGTGCATTTCATTTTTTTTGTGCATACCTGAACATGACCCTCCCGGGGGCTCTGATTCAATAGTGTGCATACCTGAACATAACATGAATGCCATATGTTGCTGCATACATTTCGATCTGTTCATATTCATCCTTTCTGTAACATTTGGATGCTGCTGCCCTTTCATTCAGCATTGCTTTGAATTCAGTACTGCTTTCATTCACCAATCACCATATATGATCTCTTTTAATTGATCTGTTATTAATTATGTGGCAGGAACCAGTCCAGTTTCAATTGAAGTTTAGTACCTGAGCAAAAGTTGTTGATATGGAAGGTGCTAGTTCAGTTCCGGAACTTGCGGCAGATAGTCGTGATGCCATGCCAACCGATCAATCGAGCCGTTCATCGAAGAAAAGGGCCAAAGTGTGGGAATTTGTTGACACAGAAGTGGTAAATGGAATAGACAAGGCAATCTGCAAATTTTGTAGGGCTCACTTATCTTCACAAGCTGGGAAAGGGACCACTCATCTAAATAGGCATATTGCATTCCATTGCCATGCTATTCCACAGGAAGACAGAGATAGGTTCTTAGCAACATTGAAGGGAAAGTCCGGTGATGGGGACTAAGTTGTCTTTGACCCAATTGTCTTTAGAGGTCTTATAGCCAAATACTTCATTAGCGCAGAGTTTGCCTTTCGGAAAGCTGATGATCCCTGCTGGAAGGAAATGATAAATTATTGCCAACCTTCATTCAAGGCAGTTGGTCAGCAGAGTGTGCGCGGTGATTGCCTTCTGCTGTATGAAGAGGAGAAGCTGATGTTGGGTGACCAGTTCACAAAGTTGAAGTCCCATGTTAGTTTGACTGCTGATCTTTGGTCTTCTAACCAAAATTTGGGCTATCTTGGTGTCACAGCCCATTTCATCAATGAAGAGTTTGAGTTGCAAAAGAAGATCATCGCGTTCAAGCAAATATCTTTCCCTCACACATCATATGCTATTCAAGATGGCATTACTTCGTGCTTGATGGAGTGGGAATTAGTTGATCACTTGTTTACCCTTACTTTGGACAATGCAAGCGTGAACAACAAGGCAACTAGAAATATGAAGGTTGCTTTAGGTGATGAAATGTTCTTCAGAGGTGAGCATCTTCATGTAAGATGTGCTGCACACGTGCTAAACATAATGGTCCAGGCTGGTCTAAAGTTCATCCCACATGCAATTGGGAGTGTAAGGGATATCATAAAAGTTATCACATCGTCACCATCTCGTATGCAGACCTTCAATAGCATTGTTCAATCATTAGGACTCAAAAGTAAGTCTGGGCTGGTCCTTGATGTACCGCATCGTTGGAATGCCACATACGACATGCTGCATGAAGCACTAAAGTATAAGGCAGCTCTGAATAGATTTGCAGAGGAGCAACATTATCAAGCACCTAGTGAAGAAGAGTGGGATAAGGCTGAAGCTCTGCATGGTTTTTTGCAAGAATTCAGTGAGGCAACCAAGGCTTTTTCTGCAGATAGACATCCTACAGCTCACCTATTCTTGAAGATGATATTGGCCATTCGAGATGTGCTACTTGATGAAACATGGAACTCAAATGAACTCCTAAATGCATTGGCTGAAACTATGTATATCAAATTCGAGAAGTATTGGTCCAAGCCCAACATTGTGTTTCTCATTGCGGCTATTTTGGATCCATCTTTGAAAACAAATATCATCAAATTCTACTTCCATACAATTGGTGAAGACATTAATGAGAAGATGATAGAGTTGAAACGATACTTAAAGAGGTATTACTTGGAGTATGAAAAGATCGTGAGGAGCAGCAATTGTTCTATATCTTTTCCAGGTAATGAGCAGACCACAAGCGAGCTTACTGAGAGTGGTACAAGTTCTATGGGATCAGTTTGTGGTAAAAGACGGGTAGAGTATGCTTTTGCTCAGTTTTCCTCTCAAACATTTATAAAGATATGAAACATGTGTTTGGATTCAAGAATCATGCATGGAACATCACGAAATCAGGAAAAAGATAAGCATTGTGAAAGTAACATCATTGGCATGAAGCCATATATGCGGTCACACTTTCTTTTCAGTCAAAGAAGAATTATATTATATATCAAAGTTTACTACATCATCAAGTTACAAACACCTTTTCTAAAGTACTCACGCTCTAAGCAGCTCCGAGCCTCAATTCCAAACTCATGTAAAAAAATAAATAGAAGGCCGCTATGCATGCACTCAGCAAACAGGCTGAGAACAAGTGCCTAAAAATGACGACCAACATCCCTGTAGGCTGAACGAACACAATCATCTTCTTCTTTCTTGCGTCTTTCTTCTTGCTCTTTCCGCAACCAATAGACTGATCAGCATCAGGTCGAGGGACAAATTCATTCTCACAAGACTTTCACTGTGGTTGGATTTGACCACGACAAAACGAAGAAGTAGCTGGAGAAATTTATTCCACGACAACGACACCATCCCCGCCTCAATGTAGCCATCAAGAAACCTAATTCTCCATGTTGTCGCTCCAAAAAAGTTGCTGACGCCGTAGATGTCATCACCTCCTTCATCGAAGCTGCCATCAAGAGACACAATCCACCTTATCTCTTCACCGCTGCCGAAAAGAAGAGGGAGGAAACCAATTTCATATACACCACGAAACGCGACATGAAGAAACTCAAACCTTAATATAATCTTGATGACTATTAAGTGAGATGGATCCCCTACCTCCTCCGACCTCCGATGAGATGCCAGAAGTGGGGAGGAGGAGGACCAAACAACAACTGATCCGCAGAGTGCCGACGCCGACGGCAGCACAGCGCGCCGCCCGTGTCGCCCTCTGGCGACGCGGGGGCGAGAAGCAGCGACGATTGCTCTTTTTTTCTGAGCTTGGGGATATGCGGTCGTATACCAAATTCCTTATCGCACGCGCGCCGCTACATGTTAGCAGCGAACGCCCTCCCTCACGTGAGCCTTATCTGCTCGGGGGTCTTCTTCATCCTTGTTGTCGTCGTTGGGGAAGAGAAGGGCGGGGGCGGCCATGACGGGTGGTGGGCAGAACGGACGGCGGCGGAGGCCGGTGGCGGTGGGGATAGAGGGGGATGGTTAGGGATTTGGGTTTTTGAGGGTTCGGGGGAGGGGGCTCCATGGCCGGCGGCCTTAGATAGATGGCCGGGGGTGGTGGCCAGTCCGGCGGAGGTGGTGGATTGTGGGCGGTGATGGCGCCGCCGGCCGGGTGGTGGTGGACATCCGGTGGGAAGGGATGGTGGAGGGGGTGAGGAAGAGATTGGTTAGGAAGGGTGGGGTCGAGGGGTGGCGGTGGAAGGTGGGCGGTGCGGCACGACGGCGACGTCGCCGCCGTCCGTGGGCCGGTGGTCGAGTTCCGGCGGCGGCGGGGTGGCCCGAGCAAGTTGATTGAAGAAAATGAAAGAATGAAGAAGATGAAAGAAGGAAGATGAACAGTGAAGAAGGAAAGAAATGAAGAGATAAGGAAGGGGTGGGGGGCCACCGTTCGCTTGGGGTGAACACGCGCCCAATAGCAGTTCCGGTCATATACTCAGAACAAAGTACATGACAAACCGACATAAGCTGATGCGCTCGGAAGAAGTAGCCAAATAGACAGGTTCGTCAACTGTCCAAGCAGGGTTAAGAAACCCGTCAGAAACCGGCCGGACCGGTCTTACCGAGCCGTTCGGTTTTTAAAAACCGGCGGTAACCGGGCTAACCGACCCTAGCAAACCGAGCCTCTCGGCTAACCGCGCGGTTCGTCCGTTTACCGGACCGGTTTTTTTCGGTTTCTAAAACCGGCCGGTTCGCGGTAAAAAAAACCTGTGTCCAAGACACCATGCAGAGCAACACCTACACAGACTCGCGTGCATGGTTTTCGGCTTTTCGCTATTAGAGCAACTCCAAAAGAATGTGAATCTCACCCCTAAAACTTGTTTTGGGAGAAAAAGTGAAAAAAATGCACTCCAACAGACTGCGTAAATCTTCCCAATCTATTCGGGATCTGAATCCCGTCCTTCTCGACGCGCATACTTTCCGGCGGGGCGCCTCTGCAGTCGACTGCAGAGTGCAGCTGCGGCTGCGGGGTGGGCCTGCGGCCGCTACAGTGACATCAGGGCCCAGGTGCAGCGGCAGCTGCACTCTGCAGTCGACTGCAGAGTGCAGCTGCGGCTGCGGGGTGGGCCTGCGGCCGCTACAGTGACACCAGGGTCCAGGTGCAGCGGCAGCTGCACTCTGCAGTCGACTGCAGAGGATCTCGTTCCCATACTTTCGCGTCTCCCCGGCGCCCCAATCACCCCCGTGACCCCATGCTTCTTTCCCGCGCGCCTCTGGCTGCTTCCCGCGTGATTTTTCTCGCGTGCCAGAGTCGCACGTGGGTGGCGGAGGGCTGAACTCCGGGCAATCCGATCCCCTTGTCCTTCCCTGAGCTCTGGCGGAGGTGGATCAGCAAAGAGGTACGTACATGGGGTGACCTCGAGGAGGCGGCACATCCCGTAGGCTCCAGAGTCACGTTTTGCTCCTCGTCCACCGCAGCCCGTGGGGAGACGTCCTGCAGGTGGGGGGCGGCTGTTGATGGTTCTGATGCTTGGTGATTTTGGAGAGGGAGCAGCTTGTGTGATGTTGGGATTTGCCGCTGCTGATTGGAGGTGGAAATCAGAGGGAGTTGCATGATGCGGTGGAGGTATGAATGGCGTGAGATGTTGCTGCTTCTAGCATGGTGGGGACTGAGAAAAGCAGAGCAGGTGGAAGATACTGCATATGGTGTGCTCGTGCTAGTGCTTGGCTGGCTGCTTGCTGCGTTGTTGTGTCTATTGGTGTCAAGGTGAACTATGGTGTGCTCGTGCTAGTGCTTGGCTGGCTGCTTGCTGCGTTGTTGTGTCTATTGGTGTCAAGGTGAAGGGTAAGAGAATCAATGATGGTTTATTAGGCTGACGTAGTATGTTTTGAAATATTGGGGAAGTGATTATTAGGAATCTGCTGTAGAATAGCAAAGATTTTGGGAAAAAATTTTAGAAACACCCCAATAATTAGTTTTTGGGGAGATTTTTTTGGCGGTCTCTTGGAGTTGCTCTTATGCATGCGTCTTTGGCAATTGACACAGTGCGCGTCATCCCTTTTATTGTTTTTTAATAGAAAAAGCCCATTCCTCACTGAGTGGAGAATTCTGCTGCTGCACAATTTTTTTTTTGCGAATTACACAATACATCGGAGACACTCACAACGCACGCACACTCATCCCTATGAATACACGCACGCAAACCCTACCCTTAGGAGCATCTTCGAATACTGTGCCGGTAAATCCTCAAGATTGACGAAGTCACCACAGGCGCCTCGCTGTCGACGGGAACGTCGCCTACCACTGAAAGCATAAACGCCATTAAATCCTGAGAAATTCGCTCTCACGGAGAGTCGAACCTAGGACCTGAGGTGCTACCGGTGCTCTTATAACCACTAGGCTACAGCCCTTTCGCCTGCTGCTGCACAATTGGATTTACGGAGTAGTTACTAGTTTTTGATGGTGTCCGCTGATCAACTCCGTTCACACACGTTTCAAAAAAAAAAAACCCCCCGTTCACACACCGATCTGCCGCTCCGTTGGCGCTGGGCCGCCGCAGAGGCACAGCTCCGTACTCGCTCCTCGCCCTGACGCCTTTGCTACGCACAGGTTCCCATTGGAAAACGTTTTCAGTCATTCAGTGTAGCTAGGCTCGTGCTTTAGTTGATGGTCAATCAGCACTCAGCAGTATATGTACATGTCACGATTACAATTGTACGTATGTACAGTACGTCTATACAACGATGGCATGTACACTACATTTTATCTCTGTATATACATATACATACGTGGCGGCGTTGTCAATCGTGTTCGGTGTTCACAGAGCACGCACACGAAGAAGGCCGAACGAGATCCTCTGCGAACGAATGTTTGGTTAGCCGACGCGCTTGATCTACTACTCTTCGTCGCTTGATCGTTTTGATCTCGATCAACTCCTGCAGAAGAGCTTGTGGGAGACGAAGACGCCGATCGTGAAGGCGGCCACGGCCGTGGCGATCACCTCCTTCTTCTTGCTGACGGCGTCCGCCAGCTTGAGCCCCTCCTCCACGGCGCGGTCCTTCCAGTGCTCGCACTGTCTCTCCCGCTCCGCCTTGGCCTTGGCCTCCGCCACCCTCGCCCGCGCCGCCTCGATCCTGCGCGCAGCCTCCCGGGCGACCTTCTCCCTGTGCTCGGCCCACGCCGTCTCGTCCTGCTGCTGGTCGTCTCGATGGTCTCCTGGCGTCGCCTTCTTCTCGGTCGCCTGCGGCGGCGGCGGCGGCGCCACGGACTTCGCCTTCTCGTGTTCCTCTTTCACCTTCTCGGGCGCCGTCTTCTTGTCCTCCTGATGAGCAGCAGCGGCTGGCTTACCACCACCGTCGGCGACTCGCGCCTCCTCCTTGGCCTGCGCCGTCGGTGGAGGAGGAGGCAGCGGCGCCGCGGCGGCGGGCTGTTGCTGTTGCTCCTGCTGCAGCTTGGGCACTTTGAGCGAGAGCACGGTGCCGTCGAAGCGGCCGGAGACGGCGTCGAGGTTGGCCGTGTTGGGAAGCTGGAACGCCTTGTGGAGCCGCAACGCCTTGTTGCCCTCGCCGACGGCGCCGGGCGAGGGCTTGCGGTGGCCGATGACGGTGAGCCGGCCCTCGCCGTCCACGTGCACCCGGAAATCCTCCTTCTTGAAGTCTTTGTAATCGATGCAAATTGAAACCAAGACCAAGAAGATACATATGCAAAGTAGCAGAGTTAGCACAGTTTTGAAGTTTGGACACATGTGCAGGCGTGTCCGTCAGCTGCCGCCGAGAAGATACTGGCACGTTTGCGCCGCGCACCTGGGAGGTTTAGGCGGAGGAGGTAGCTGTCGCCGTCGTCGAGCCACTCGTAGACGGGGTCCACGTTATCGGCCGCCGCCGGTGCTTGCTTGGTCGCCGCCATTGCCGGTGGCCTCCTCTTGCAGTTGCAGGCACGTCGATCGCGTTGAACTTGCCGGTAGCTAAGTTTTGTGGGCCGTGGGCGTGACGATGAGCCGAAGCAGTTAGTATGTGCCTCATATACCCGAGAGAGAGGGGATGGGGTGAGCAATGGCTACAGAGGCAGAGTCTCGTCGCCGCTCACGCATTCCAAGCTTTTTCCTGAGGGCACGAAAAGTTTTAGCTTCCCAGATGTTTTTGGGGATAGGGATCTCCGCTCGCCTCTCCGTGGATCGACATGTATCTGCGCCGCGTTGCCTTTCGGCGCGCGGCACGGCAGCTCAGCTAACTGCTTCACTACAACGTTATCGCCGTGCCGTACGCCAGGTGCTCCGTTTCAAACGGGGCATGCATTTTTGTTGAGTAGATTGTTCTCGATTTCAAACGGGATAATAAGAAAGGAGAATTAAACCATTGATTTCATGTCTAATCATTCTTCTCGAGGAGTCAAACATTTTTAAATTTGATTAAAATATGAAAAATAGCATCAAGATTTATATATCTAAAGAAATTTATTGGAAAAGTATATTCAATACTCAATCCAATGATATTTATTATATGTCATAAATACTAGTATATTTTGTATAAATTTTGGTTAACCTTTAAAAGTTTGACTCCTCAAAAAACGAGATGTGTACTTATTTTGGGATGGAGGGAATACTAGTTTGGTAGATCAGAAAAAACAACAAACGAATATGTTACTACCCTCAAATCAATTCATTTCGTCCTTGATTTGCTTATGTTACTAAAATAGTGTTGAATAAAAAACAAGGTACGTGGTAACTTTTTCCCTCTTGTACTATTTGATTTTTAAGTTAAATCTTAGTAGTTTAACTATCTGTTAGAGCCGATCTCAAAAAAAAGTTATCAATTAGCGCCTACTTCCTCCGTCCCAAATTACTATTCATTTTAGTTTTTTTATACATAGCTCTTGTTATACACCTAGATATATGTTATTTCTACATACATAGCAAAAGCTATGTACCTAAGAAAGTAAAAAAAAAAAGTAAGTCCGGAGGGAGGGAGTATTTAGAAAAATGCTCCAAGAATTTTATAGATTTATATGTACATCATCATATCTCAGTGTTTCAATATATCATATGATCCCAATATACTCCTTGAAGCATCCTTCCAATGTTTGCAGGGAGCAGATTTTTGTTCTTATAAGCAAGGGCTCAACATTCCTTTCTATCTACCGACAATAAAGCTTGGGAATATAATTACATCATTATCCGCAGACATCCAAGCACATGAATGGCATCAGGAGATCAACAAATTAAATGAACATATAAATGAATGCTAAGTAATCACCATCACATCTGACAAGCTTAAGCTTAACAATCCGTCACAATCACCAGAAATTATTAACAGAAGGGGCTAAGAATAAAAACATAAGGTCAAACCTCCTAATATTTGCCTATGGAACAGATCATGGGGGGAAAAGAATATAATTCAAGATCAAAATGATGCCACGAAGATGACTTCGGGCCATGTTTTCCCATGTTATTCCAATCCATTGAAACTGAAAAGAAAATACCTGAAGCCCAAAACATCTGGTGTTTCAGTGCTTGAGCACCACAGACAAACCAACTTTCGTGCTCTTCTCAATTGCCTTGGTGTCAACCTCACCAGAGATGGTGATGAATGACTTGGGGCGCCACTCATGCTGGACAAGGGCACTGGCCATGCCATAGTTGTTGAAGCGTGCCTTCACTGTGGTGTGAGGATCCAAAGAATGCTGAGTACCAAAGATCAGGGTGCTCTCATTTCTAGAGAAGCTGTGTGACAGCTCAGCTCCGACAGCAGTGCCTGAATGATGCTTTACCAAGTGGTAGTAGGATGCAACCATGGTATCCCCATGGTTATTCCTGATGAAGAGTTTCATGATTATTCACCACAGTAAAATTGAAGACATGGTAAAACTAATGTTCACTAAGTACAGTGAATCAATTAGCATATAGTGGCTGACCAAAGAAATGATACTCACAAATGGAGGGAAGCAATGAGATCTGGATTGGTAAGGCTCAGGGCCGCATTGTACTTGGTGAAATTGCTAGTCGCCGTATCAAATGAAACATCAACACCAACTGAGAGGTCTTTGCTTCCAAAGACACCAGAAAGGTTAACCATAGGGTTGGAATTAAGCCCAACGCTTGCGTTCACACCAGCATATTGATGTAAGTACTGGAGTTCAAGCTGATAAGACAGACAAAAGGAGGATTAAGTAATTTAGCTTACTGGACAACATGTTGGATGAGAACAGTTTAGCAATATCAATTGACTTGATACCTTCCCTGATCTCTGGTCTGGAACAACCAAGCTGAGAATCGATTTGAGCCCTGGAGTTCCGAACTCATCCACAGTGATTGTTGTCAAAAGCTGGAAGATACAAAATACAACTCTCAGAAAATATTGTAAATTCAGAATGAGGCATTAAACACAGTTCAATAAATAACATCAAAATGGCTCCTGTAAAAAAGGGAGAAGCATAACACCGCAGCTTACATCTGACTCTGAGTTTGCTTTGACATCAACAGTCAACTTCTTGTTCTTAATCTGGGTGTGAAGCTCGCCAAAAAGGGACTCATTTTTCCTTGTTCCTGCTGCTGTGATTGCCTGTATGTCAAATCAAGATCATCATCACAGAGTTAAAACTTACAACTACAAGTACTGTATGAAAAATACACCGATCAAATAATGTAAACTGATTCTCTATTGATTAACAGTCCCTAGCTCATACGCATTACTAAAGCATTGTTGCATGATAGAAAGAAAAAAGATGCATGATACGATTATTACATAAAAATATTGGGGAGGGGAGGGAAATGGTGGTTTGTCAATCGCAGAACCGCAGTAATTGCGGGACTCGAGATCCTGCACATGACCATCTAATCTAGAAAACAGATCGCAAGCATGAGACCCGGCACACATCGTAGGCAACGGTAAGCAGTGATAAGTAGCGGGACAACTCTGCGCAGAGAACCAACAAGAGCACCGATTCCATCGGCCAATCGGAAATGGGCATGAAGTTCCCAATCAATTTGTGCAGTCCGAATGGAATCGGGCAACGATACACTCCACTAAGCGCTACACCGCGAAATCGCGGGATCGTTGCGGGGAGACGCGTCCAGCAGAGAAGAGGGTGGCTGATTGGAATTTAGGAGTGAGGGGGAGAGCACTCACGACGCCATGGGGGGAGCAGGTGGTGACGGAGAACTTCTGGTGCGTGTTGTAGTCCTTGTACAGCAGATCTGCGGGGGCAAAGTGAAACCACACGCGTCAGGTTAGGATCAGGCGGGTTCTCGAGCAGCGAAGAACACGGACACCAGTAATACAGAATCGGGGGCAGAGGAGGTGGAGGGGGAGAGTAGGCGTGCAGGAACCTCTCGTCTTCTTGCCGATGTCGGTGTAGAGGCCGGGTGCCATGGCGGCGGCGGCGGGAAGGGGTGGTACGGAATGGAGCCGCTGCGGATCTTGCTTCTGTTTTCTGATTTCCCTTGGGTTTTGATTTATTTTCTTTCTGTTCTTTTTCCCCCCTCGCTCGGGTCGCGTCGTGCTTCGTGGGGAGCAAACAGCAGAGACGGGCAGCTGGGCCAGGCTGCCTATGGGACCCACATCGAGGTCACTGGTGCTCTCTGGGGCTTCGCTCGCACGTGGATCACAGATAGACTCTGGAGTTGCGGCGACCACGGGCTTTTGTTGGGCCTAAAAACGGTGCAGGCCGGCCAGAAATTTTCTTACCCGACGGATGTCTGATGGAATTTTGATTTTTTTTAACGAACGGGTACGAAAGTGTGCCTATTTCATTGATAAAGAAGATAGTACAGAAAGGCGGCGAAGCCGCTACACAAAAACAAGGGGTCTACTCTCGCGATACAAGGAGCGCCAGCTCTTTTGCCCCGGCTATAATCCAGGATGACGTCTCAGATCTGAGTTTTGCCATGAGCGCAGCTGTGGAGGACTCACGTCTATCGAAGGTTCGAGCGTTCCGCTCTTTCCAGACCTCCCAGATGATGAGGAGGATAAGACTTCGCATTGCTCGCCTCGACGTGTCTGGCACAGTGGTGATCATAGTCCACCATTGCATGGTGTCATTGGTCAGTCTCCAATTTGCCGGATCCAAGTCCGGGTGCGCTGTCCAAGCTTCCACCAGCCCCCATATTCGCTTTGTGTATCTACACTCTGCCAGTAGATGGTGGGCCGATTCCCTATGTCGTCGGCAAAGGACGCAGTAATCGTTGTGCGGCCATCCGCGTGAGGCAAGTCTGTCTGCCGACCAAACTCGATTATGAGTGATGAGCCACGCGAAAAATTTGCACTTGGGCGGTGCCCAGGATTTCCAAATGGAGCTTATCGAAGGGGTTGTGGTGGAACCGAGGAATTGTGCCTTGTAGTCTGAAGCGGTCGAATACTCTCCTGAGGTGGTCAGCTTCCACCTGATCGAGTCCTCCCTTTGCGGTTGTAGCCCCGTTGATTGAACCAAGGTTCAAAGTAGCACGAAAGAGCGAGGTGATCGCTGATTATGCGGCCGTTGATGTCTAGGTCGCGGATCCCGTTGCCATTGTTGAGTGCGTCATGTACGGACCTTTTCTTTTTTCTTCAAAGTTCGAAAAGGCTTGGCGCAATATCCTTCGGTCTCCAGTCGTGTAGCCAGCCAGAATCCCAAAAACTAGCCCTCTTCCTGTCCCCTATGGTGATCGTGGTGCACGCAGCGAATAACAATTTGTCCTCATCGTCGCAAGGTGTTTCAGTGCCAACCCAGGGTTTGTCGGTGGATACCCATTGGTACCAAAACCATATGAGGCGCAGAGCCCTTGCAAATTTAACTAAGTTAGGAATTCCCAATCCCCCGCTTTCCTTCGGTAAGCAGTAACGCACCGAATTCACTTTGCACTTTCCTCCTGTTAACTGCTTGTCACCCGCCCACAGGAACCGTCTCCTAAACTTATCCAGCTCCTCTAGCATCTCCTTGTTAGGTCTGACCGCCATGAGAAAATAGACCAGTTGGGAGGAAAGGACGGATTTAGTTAGGCTTACTCGTCTAGCTTGTGTCAGGTTTCATCCCGCCCATACTGAGAGTTTACCCGTCGCTTTATCCAAGAGTGGCTGGAAGTCCACCTTTTTTAGCCGCCTTACAGATAATGGGAGGCCCAGATATCGCAGCAGGAAGGACGTCCTTGTCACTGGCAGGTTTGAGAGCAGACTGTCGAGGTCGATGTTCTGGCAGCTTATCAGAACTAGTTGTGTTTTTTGCAGGTTCGTGCTCAGGCCAGATGCTTCCCCAAAATTTCGTAGAATATGAGCCATATTTGTGATGTCTTTGTGGGTTGGTTTAATGAAGATCGCAACATCATCAACATAAAGTGATGCCCTAAATCTGGCCACCTTACTACCGAGTTTGGAAAGAAGGTTCCAAGCGGTCGCTTGTTCAATTAGATGTTGCAGAGGGTCAACGGCTAGGACGAAAAGTAAGGGAGACAAGGGATCTCCTTGTCTGAGCCCTCTACCGTGCTGAATCAGCGGAAGCGGGGTACCATTGAGGAGCACCCTTGAAGTTGAGGTGGAGTGATGAGGACATCCCAGGGCACGATTTGGCCAGGCGCACAACAGTGTAGGCGGCAGCCGTGGAGCACGGTTTGGCCAGGCGCACGACAGTGTAGGCGGCAGTCGTGTCCAACGGGAGTATGGATTAGCCAGGCGCAGAACAGTGCAGGCGCACGACGGTGTAGGCGGCCCATGGGCTAGGCGCAGAACAGTGTAGGCGCACGACGGTGTAGGCGGCGAAGCCGTGCACGTCTAAATTATCCCACCTTGCTTAGCTTGGGAGGACCAAGCCACCTTAAAAGGGAGAGCCACCCTTCCCCTATTGGACTAGTCTTTTGGGGCGATTGGGCCTTTTCCCGAGAGGTGTGCTGGGCCGGACTCATCAGGGAGAGGATGGCCGTGATCCAGTCGCACCATCTCGGCGTGAAACCCCTGTGCTGCATAAGGGAGATCAAATAGTCCCACCTTACTGAGTCAAAGGCTTTAGAGATGTCCAGCTTCAGCAAGAGGGCCGACGTTTTATTACGGTGGAAGCGGCGGGCGATGTTGCGCACGTATAGGAAATTGTCATGTATGGTTCTCCCTTTTATGAAAGCACTCTGACAAGGCGAGATGAGGGAATTCATGTGCGGAGCAAGCCGAAGAGTGAGGGCCTTGGTTATGATCTTCATTATCGCGTGGATGAGGCTAATAGGGCGGTAGTCGGCAACCCCTTCCGCCCCTTCTTTCTTCGGGATGAGAGCGATATTTGCCTTGTTGACGAGGTTTAGGTCATTGCAGCGTAATCCATGTAGGGAGTTGATCACCGCCATAACATCACTTTTGATGATAGGCCAACACTTCTTGAAGAAAATGCCGGTATAGCCATCGGGTCTCGGCGCCCAGTCGGAAGGAAGCTGCGATATGGCGTAGGCAATTTCTGCCTTGTCAAAAGTTCTATCAAGGTGGTCTGGCTTTCTTCATGGAAGCAGCTATGATAGCAGCTTGGGAGCTCTGGAAAATTAGAAATGATCACATCTTCAACAGACATCAGCCAAGCCAGGAAAGATGGTTCCAAAACTTCAAAAACCAATACTTCTCTCAATCTCTTAGATTTAGCTCTGACCTGCGGTCAGCTTTTTGCTTTTGGTTAGATGCTTTCAGTTAAACCAATGTAAGAACTTCTATTCTTGTTCCTTAATTTTATAAAATGAGTTTTGGGGCTGTGGGGATCTCCCCCACAGTTTGTGCTAAAAAAAAGGTGAGAGAGGTCCACCCTAGGAAGGTCAATGTTGTCCCAACTAATCTCACAAGTGCATTGATTTGGAGAGCTCATAAAGGTAGCGAAGTGCTGTTGGATGACTTCCTGCTTGTCCTGATGTGAGACAGCCCACCCCGCATTCGTCCGTAGATGCTGAATGAAGTTCTTTCGCATGCGTGCGTTTGCCTTGAGGTGGAAGAATTTGGTGTTGGCGTCCCCCTCACGTAGGTTATTGATGCGCGCGCATTGACGTTTCCGTGCTCTCTCTATAACCGCCCAACCCAGGATGTGCTTTTTGAGTTTTGCTCTGATGGAGAACTCTGCATCTGACAAAGGTCTAGCATCCTATGCCATGTCGAGATATTGAATGACCACTTGCGACATGTGAAACTTAAGTTTGGCATCGGAGATTAGCGAAGCACTCCATTTTCTCAGTGATTTGGCCGTGATGTGCAGCTTGTGGCCCAGTCAGTGAAATGGCTCAGTGTGGTGCGTCGGGAGGTTCCAGGCATGTTGCACGGTTTCCTGGAAACGAGGGAGCCTTGTCCAGAAGTTTTCGAATTTGAAGGGGCGCGGTCGGCGTGGTCCTGACAGCTGGGCAAGGATTAGAGGACAGTGGTCAGAGTGCGATGAAGATAGAGCATGCAGGGTGTGCTCGTCGAAGGTGATGTTCCAAGCGTAGTTGTCGTTGCAGAAAAAACAATCGATGCGAGAGAGGGTCGGCTGGCGTCTCTCGCTACTCCAGGTGAATTTGCGATTCTGCAGATGTATCTCTTTAAGGCCGCAGAAGGTCAAAGCAGAGCGGAAGCAACGCATAAGCTGTAGGTTCAGTCTCCTATTATTCTTATCCTTGGCTTTGTAAATGAGGTTGAAATCCCAGTCAATTAGCCATTTGGAATTGTCGTTCGGTCGTAGGGCTCGCAAGTGACTTAAGAAGGCCGCTTTATGCTCTCTTCTCGAAGGCCCGTAGACCGTGGTCAGCCTGAATTCTGACCCGCAAAGCTTCACTGTTGTGCTCGCAGTGATAGATAAACTGCAAATTTGGATGTTGCTTAGGCTAATGAAGTTGTCATCCCATAAAATGAGGATGCCTCCCCTGGTGCCTTGCGCTGGTTTGAAGGTGAAGCTATTCAGGCGGTAACCCCCTAAGAAGGATGCCAGAGGCGCATCGATGTGGCTCAGCTTGGTCTCTTGGATGCACACAATATGATAGGAGGTGGCTTTAAGAGTCTCATGGACTACCATGCATCTCGCTGCAGCGTTAAGACCTCGGACATTCCAACTAATAAGATTGAATTCACCCGCTTGCATGATGAAATCGTAGAGCGCCGTGAGCCAAAAGAGGTAGCAAGCAAATAGCCCAAAGGTCGTAGCCAGCAAGGCGGAAACGAAGTGCAGCCCGAAGGTCGAAGCCAGCAGGGCAGAGTTGAAGTTGCGGACAAGTAGCGGTGGAATTGCGCCTCTACTTGGACGGCATCCCAGACCACGCGTGGTCGCCGGACATCGTCGAGCGGGTCATCGGCTCCCGTTGCGTGCTTAAGAGCATCAGGACGGACCTCGTCCAGCCCACCGACACACGACACATCGACCTGTGGGCTTGGACGACGGACCCAAGCAAGATCCCGAAGCGGGTTTGGCTCATCTTCACCCACGGGTCGAGCGACAGCTCCTCCTACTCGGTCTCCACGACGAGGCCGGCCCCGTGGGACCAGGGCGTGCGATACCCTATCTACCTCTATCTGGGCGTTCTGGAGGACTACACGGCGGCGGAGAATGACCTCGAGCGTGCGCTCAACGATCCTGCCTTCACGTCGGTGCGTCAGCTTTATGTCTGGCACTACGGTGTGCCGGATGGTGCGCCGGCCGGAACGCGCTCCACATTCCCTGCCCGGCTCCCCCTCCTGCTGAGGGAGCACAACGACGGCGTCGAGCATGGACGGGACGGTGCCGCTCGGGACCGCGCCCGCAACGCCAGGGGCCAGGACGTTCGTGTCCTGGACGCGCATGACCGCGGCGAGAGTCGCCGTGATGAACGCGGCCGCGAGCTCAAAGGCCGCGACTCCCGTGGCCGACAAGGAAGATGCGACGATGACGAGCGGCGCGGTCATGCGGAACACCGCAGGGGGGGCTCCTGAAACAACAAGGCGTTCCAGTGGCCGCACCGTCGCGGCGATGACGATGACAGTGACGGCGGAGACTACGACCATCCGGGCCGCGGACGAGGCTTCCTTAACAACATCTACAACTGCCACGACCACGACGTCATCCAAAGGGAGTGCACACGATCCCCAAAACGCTAGGAGAGCGAGTTCAGGGGTGGGCAGCGCTCGGCGTGTCGCTCCCCCAGCACTTCTGCTACCTCGGCTATGTTGATGTCTCGGGAGGGCCTCACCTTCTCCTCGTTGCCGAACGTCGACACGACCCAGGACTTCATGGCTGGGCAGCTACAGGCCCTCTTCTATGCTCAAGCTTTGGCACTTAAGCTCAACCTGCAAGCATTGGCTTCCCAACAGGTATGCAGTGACGTTGTCAATTTCGTGTCTCCTATATCACCTGGACAACAGCTGCAGCGGGAGTTCGAGACGCTCGACGCGTCGGAGCTAGTCACCAATGGCACCTTGGCGGCTCTCACTGGGCACGTCGAAACCCTGCGCCATCGCGAAGGGAATCGAGCCAGGTCCGTACACGCCGACGCTACCTTGACGCTGGTGCCTCTCCAACAAGCCTTCGTCAGGCTGCATGATGCCCTGTATGGCACCATGGCCGCGCGCAACATCAATGCTGCACCCTCCATCCATGACGTCGAGGCCGCCCTCGACAAAATGCAGCTGCACACGCAGCAACTCGACACGCAGCGCACCATCAGCATCGACAGCCAGCCGGCGACTATGCTGCCGGCACCCGCGGCGGCCGAACCGGCACCGGCATCCGCGACGGAACTGCTGGCGCCTGTGGTGCTCACCCCTATGCCTGCGCCAACAGCTCCAAGCGTCGACGACCTCTTCACCAAGCTGGCCCTGCCTCTCCTACAGCAGCAGCCGGAACGCCGCCAGCGGGCTAGGAAGACCTTCGACATGTCCAAGGTTCGCCGGAGTGCTCGGCTGGCTAAGAAGCCGGCGGTCCCGGTCATGGAGTGCGCCCAGCGCAATCTCTAGCGCAAGCTGGGGGGTCACCAACGACGAGATGCGGCCGATCGAGGAGATACTACAGGACTTCATCAACTCCCCACCAGTTCCCGCTGCCGGAACACGTCATCATGGCCATGACTTCTTTGTTCGACCTGGAAGACGAGGGAGCCGACTTGGTGAACGAGGCTCTCCTCCAGTATGCTGGACAGTCCATTGCAGATGTCCAGAATGAGCTCCATGCAGTCTAAGAATGACGCCACACCCAGGTTGCCATCCTCACCAGAGACATGTTCCTTCAATGTTTAGCTTAACTTTCAAGTACTGCACTTCGAATGTTCTCCCCCGTCCTGCTGGCTGCGACCTTTGATATTTTTAAGGAAAGCTACTTCCTTCTCCGGGTGTCCCTTCTCTCTTTCTAAATTAAAATTATCGCATTTTGTGCGCAAACTAATCGAAAGCTTCATATGTTTTAATGCTGTATTAAATTCATCACGTAGGATTTCAGTTGTGGACGTTTTTCGCACAAACGATTTTGAATTCTATGATGAACATTAAAAAAAGTGGCCTGCGGGGAGCAAGACCACCCCACGGTATTGTATTAAGAAGACTTTCTTAATTGGTTTTCATGGTCCCTGGCGCCTAGGGCGACTCAGGGTTGGTTCCGTTTTGGTGCTCTAGATCTCCTCTCCCTCACGCCTGATCGGATTATACTCATGATCCGATTTAGAGTCCACGTCCCATCCATCGTCTGTGTCCAAGTTAAGATCTCCGTTTCGGAGCCAAGCCAAAATTTGCTGGCCTAGTCCTCGGTGATCGCTGGAAACCCTAGTTCCTTTCTGCCTTCAAGCAACCCTGGCGGAGATGGAATCGGTAGAGGAGATGATGAAGGGGATGAACTTGTCGGCGGCGGAGAGCAAGGGCATCAAGGTGCTGGGGGCTGGATCCTCAAGGGCGACGGGGAATCTTGTGCAGGCGGTGGGGAAGGTTTTTGCCGAGAGGCTGGTGAATGCGGAAGGGCTTGGCCAAGCCCTAGGGAGAATCTGGTGCCCAATCAAAGGAGTGAGTTGTAAAGACCTTGGTGAGAATCAATTTTTGTTCACCTTTCATCAGGTATCGGGGAAAAGGAGGGCGTTGGAGGATGGTCCATGGATGTTTGGCAAGGATTTGGTGGTTATGGTTGATTTTGATGAGTCCAAAACCCTAGAGTAACTGGTCTTTGCCTTTATCCCAATATGGGTGTGGGTGTCCAAACTTCCTTTCGGGATGATGAATAAAGCAGCGGGAGAAGCGATTGGTGGAGAGATGGGCGAATTCATGGAGATGGATAAAGAAGAAGATGGATCTGCAGTGGGGAGATTTCTGAGACTTAAGATCCGACTGGATATACGAAAACCACTGTTGAGAGGAGTAACAGTTCTGGTAGAAGGAAAGGATGGCAAAGCTAGGCCTTTATGGTGTCCGGTGGTGTATGAATTTTTGCCAGATTTCTGCTATACGTGCGGGCTGATAGGACACATAGACAAAGTTTGTGAGAAGAAGCTTGGGAAAGGGGAAGTACAACAATTCAGCAAGGCCTTGCGCCTTATCCCTGAGATGAGGAAGATAGAGGAAGGGAGGGGAGATCGTTCTTTCTGGAGATCAAGTGGCAGTGGGAGTAGGGGGAGCTGGGGATCGGGAGGTAGACCTCGGCTGCAAGGTTCAGGAAGTGATGCGCCATCTTGGAGGAAACCGGAGGAGATGGAGGGCAAGAAGGCGAAGGGACCTGGAGAGGAGGAGGAAGTCACAAGCCCAGAAAAGAGAGTTGGAAAGGCAGTGGGTGTTGGTGAGTCGGCGAAGAAACAATTGTTTTTAGAGAGGAAGTCTAATGCAGAGGAGAAAGGGGATCATGCCTCCGACCCGGTCGACGTGAACAGTGGCATGCAGATCATGCATGTCGATCAAACCAATGCTGAAGAGGGAGGGAAAAATAAAAAGGAGATGAAGGAGGTAACTAGGAGGAAGGGGACTTACAAAAAGATTACTAGGGCTGAAGGGGCGAAATCAAATGCAAAAGAAGATCAGGAGCTAACCAAAAAGAGGGTTTGGACGGGGGAGCTTATGGAAGATGGGGAAGGTGTTGATGGGATGGGAGAGAACTCTACGGAGGTGGCAGCAAATAAACGTGCAAAGAAAGCGGGACTAGCGGACCAGTCCTGCAAGTCCCAATGAAGATAGTGGCGTGGAACTGCTGGGGGTTGGGCAATCGCCCGGCAGTTCGAGGGCTTCTGGAACTCCAGAAGGCCGAGGGAGCAGACATCCTGTTCCTGTCAAAAAGAAAGTTGGATAAGTGAAGATTGGAGAAATTTCAGTGGATGCTGGGTCTAACAAATATGTTAGTCCAGAAAGGGGATGGAAAGGGGGGATTGCAGTGTTTTGGCGGAGGGGGATTGATGTATCATTGCGGGGTATGTCACAATATTACATCGGTGTGGATGTAAAGGGGGAGGATGGATTCCTTTGGAGATTCATGGGGGTGTATGGTGAGTCACAAAGTGATTTAAAGCATCGTACATGGCAACAGATCAGGAGCTTACATGTGAACCCAGTCCAACTGTGGTTATGCGCTGGCGATTTTAATGAGATTTTGTTCTCACATGAGAAGGAGGGGGTAGACAGAGAAGCCAGCTATGCATGGATCGGTTTAGGGAGACTCTGGAGCACTGTCAGTTAAAAGACATGGGATATGAAGGTGACACATTCACATGGAGAAATCACAACCATGTCGCTGAAAACTATATACGAGAGAGGTTGGACAGGGCAGTGGCGAATCAGCAATGGAGGGCACATTTGCCTGCTGCAAGGGTAATAAATGGAGATCCGCGTCACTCTGATCATCGCCCCTTAATAATTACCACAGAGAAAGAGATAAGAGGAAGGGGTCGACCAGGGGCAAGGGGCTTCAAATTTGAGGCTAGTTGGTTGGAGGAGGAGAAGTGTGCAGAAGTGGTGGAGGATGCTTGGAAGGAAGCGATGCAACAACCAAATATCTCCACTCACAATGCCATTAAAGTAGTTGCAGCAAGCTTGTCAAATTGGAGCCACCATGTGCTCGGAGATTTGGAGAAAAAAGTAAAAAAAATTAAAAAGGAGTTAGAGGAGTGCAGAAGGGCGGTAATAGGCAGGGTGCAAGTAGCAAGGGAGGAGATAATGAGATACAAGCTGGAGAGATTAGAAGAACAGGTTGATATATACTGGAAGCAATGGGCACATGTGAATTGGCTGCAAAAAGGAGATCGAAACACATCGTTTTTTCATGCGGCCTGTAGGGAGAGGAGAAAAAAGAATCGGATTGAGAAAATGAAAAGGGAGGATGGAGTATGGCTGGAGAGGGAGGAGGAGAAGAGGACCCATATTGCTGACTACTTTTCTTTGCTTTTCAGGTCGAATGGAGGCCATACCTCACAGCAACTTTTGAATGCTGTCGATAGAAGAGTCTCTCCTGAGATGAATGAGAACCTAGTAAAGGAGTTCATGGCCGAGGAAGTGAAAGCGGCACTAGACTCTATAGGGGATCTGAAAGCACCGGGGTCGGATGGCATGCCCTCAGTTTTTTACAAGAAGTTCTGGGGAACAGTCGGTGACGGGGTACTCCAGGAGGTTTTGGAAGTGCTAAAAGGAGGGCCAATGCCGGAGGAGTGGAATGAAACAACGATAGTGCTAATACCAAAAGTGCCAAAGCCGGTTCAGGTAAAAGACCTTCGGCCAATCAGTTTATGTAATGTGCTTTACAAAATTGTGGCAAAAGTGTTAGCAAATCGATTAAAACATATACTGCCAGAAGTTATTTCCCCTGTCCAGAGTGCTTTTGTCCCAGGGCGTCTGATCTCTGATAACATTCTGGTTGCTTATGAGACATCCCACTATATGAGAGGGAGAAGGAAGGGAAACAGAGGCTATGCAGCAGTGAAACTAGATATGAGTAAAGCCTATGATAGGGTGGAGTGGCATTTTTTGGAGGACATGATGCTGAAAATGGGGTTTTGCCGCAGATGGATAGAGCTGATTATGAAATGTGTCTCCTCAGTGAAATATAGAATTCGTGTGAATGATGAGCTATCAGATGAAGTTAGACCTGAAAGGGGACTGCGTCAAGGAGATCCTTTGTCCCCTTATCTTTTTCTCAAATGTGCAGAAGGTTTTTCAGCCCTAGTGCACCAAGCTGAAAGGGAAGGAAGCTTACACGAAATAAAAGTTTGCCCTGGAGCTCCAAGTGTTTCCCACCTGCTATTTGTCGACGACTCCCTGATCTTATGTCGAGCAAACGAGGGGGATGCACAGAAGTTACAAGATATTCTAAATCTATATGAGGAGTGTTCGGGACAAATGATAAACAAGGAGAAATCAGCTATAATGTTCACCCCAAACACTGGAGAAGCTGATCGAGTGAAGGTAATGCAAACCTTACAGATTCAGAAGACGACCATGAATGACAAATACCTGGGGATGCCGATCCATGTCGGCCAATGCAGAACTAAGGCGTTTGCATATCTAAAAGAAAGGGTTTGGAATAGAATACAGGGCTGGAAAGAGAAAACACTCTCATGGGTAGGAAAAGAGGTGCTTATAAAGGCAGTTGCACAAGCAATCCCCACCTTTGTTATGGGCTGTTTTGATCTAACAAAAGACATGTGTGATCAGATAAGCACAGTGATAGCAAGATACTGGTGGAGTAATCAAGACAAAGACAACAAAATCCATTGGATAAGTTGGGAGAAACTGATCTTGCCAAAGGAGGAGGGTGGACTGGGCTTTAGGGATATTTACTCCTTTAACTTGGCAATGCTAGCGAAGCAAGGTTGGCGATTGATACATAATCAGGATTCATTGTGTGCCCAGATCCTTAAAGCTAAATATTTCCGAGAAGGAGATGTATTAAGAGCCTCACCATGCAGAAATATGTCATATACGTGGAGAAGCATCCTAAAAGGAATTGAGATTTTGAAAGAAGGAATTGTGTGGAGAATAGGTGACGGAAATAAGGTGGATATCTGGAATGACCCTTGGCTTCCGAGGGAAACAACCAGAAGGCCAGTTACACTGAGAGGCCATACAATCATCTCAAAAGTGGCAGAGCTGATAAACCCAATAACCAGCAGCTGGGATGAAGAACTGGTGAGACAACTATTTGTACCGCAGGATGTCGACCTGATTCTGGCTACCTCGGTTCACCCTGAGGTAGAAGACATGGTGGCGTGGCATTATGATAAAAGGGGGACCTTCTCTGTACGATCTGCTTATAAGGTGCACCGGAGTCAAATACAGAGGAGCAGCGTAAGGAGTGGGGCCTCGTCAGAGGATGGAGGAGCACTACAGAAAGCACAATGGAAGCAAATCTGGGGTTTAAAATGCCCGGGTAAGGTGAAACAGTTCCTTTGGCGATATTCTCACAATAGCCTTGCTGTCAAGAGAAACCTAGAGAGGCGAGGGATAGAGGTCGACATACGTTGCGTGATGTGCAGTAGACATATCGAAGATGGAGGCCACCTCTTTTGCAACTGTAAGGTAATGAAAGCTTTATGGAGTGAACTGGCTCTGGAAGAGTATCGCAGCACTTTGGCAGAAATGTCTTCAGCAAAAGATACGTTGACATACATCCTGAAGCTGGAAGAGGCGGTTCAGCTAAGAGTTGAGCTAGCACTTTGGCTTTGGTGGCAGGAACACAATGCAGTTCGCGAAGGGGGACACCGGAGATCAGTAAGCGACCTGGCCTTCTGTGACAACCCGCCCGAGAAAATACCGTACTATCGCCTGAACCAATCCACTTTGGTCACTTTGGTCATTAAGCAATAATAAAGTATCATCCCGTCGTCAGTTGTCGGGTCAAGCCCGGTGAAATCACTTACATAGCAACAAAAGATCGATTGCAGAATTTCATGGGACACATTTCATCTTCAGAGTGGCATTTCAAATTTGAAGAGGAAATGGTTCAAAAATTCAAGCCAAACTCATTTTCACTATTCACCCGAGCCATGAAAGACAGCAACTTTGTCAGCAGTTCATGCCCAAACAGTTGATCAAAACATAGGTCGACCTGTACAAAAATTGTTCTCCTATAGCTCCTCTACAACTTTGCTTTTTGGCGAATTTGGACTTGCATTCAAAAAAATGGAGATTCACTTCGTGGAAGTAGGGCAAATGGAATTTCAAACCGGCGCCTGGCGCTCTGGACCGCGCCCACGCGCCCGCGCGCCACGCGGCAGCCGGCGTACGCCGCCGAGCCTTGGCGTCCGGACCCCCCCCCCCCCGCCGGTCCGCTGCCTCCCGAGGCACATCCTCATCATTTGCGCGCGCCGCCCGAGCAAATCTCCCTGGTGGCGCGTTCCTCCGCGCGTGGCACGCCCGCCAGCGCCGTGGCCGGGTCCCCTGCCGCGCCGCCCGCCGGCAACTCGCCTGCGCAGGCTCCTGCCGCGCCGGGCCCCCTCCTCTCCTCCTTTTCCTTCGAGGCGAAGCCTCAACGCTCCCCTACCTCGGTCGTCGCCTATAAAAGCCAGCCCTTTCCTCCCCGCGCGCGTGCACGTCTCCGCCGACCGCCATGGCCGCCGCCGCCGCGAGCTCGACCTTCCTCTAGCTCCCGTCGCCGGCCGACCCCTCCAACCTCTCCCTTAGGACACTACCGAGCCTCCCGAGCCGCTTGTTGACCTGATCCGTGCCTCGTCTCACCGGAATTCGAGTGGCCACGGGCGCGCCGTCGCGACCTCGCCGCCGCCGCTCGCCGGAGGCACCTCCGGCCACGCCACCACCACCAATCGAATCACGGTGAGCCCAATTGCGCGTCCGTGTCATTTGTTGCCCTGTCCGGCCGCCGTTCGCCACCGGTGAGCTCACCCCCGCCGCCGAGGACACGGTTGTAAATTCCAAGGGCATATTTGTAAACTAGGGACCTCCCTGCAATGCTCTTTATCTTAGTTTCCTTACAACTAGGTCCAGCACCTTAGAAAAATCGTAGAAACTCGTAGAAAAATTAGAAAAATGCAAACCTAATTTTGGTGGTTTTCTTGTGACTAGATCTACAGCTTCTACAAAGCATACCCATACTTTTGACAGCTAGATTTTGAATGAAAATTCAAACTCAGTTTGACACACTTTTGCTGTAGTTCAAAATCTATATAAGCTATGGTGCTGAATTTTGGATATATTGCTAGATATGTCATGGGTAGGCTCTGGACCAAAAATTGAACAAAGTTATTGAGCAGATATTTTAATATGATTTATTTTGCATTTATGCTATTTCTGCCTTAATGATTTTTGTAGCTAAATTCAAATAAATTTTTGTGCTGAACTTCTGGCTATGATCTGGAAATGTCTAGATTCATCTTTCCTGAATTTATCATGATTTTATATCTGTCAGAAGTATTTATTCTTGTTCTATGCTTAGATTTATATTTAAATGCCTAGTTCAAAATTTAAAATAGCTCTAGATGTATTTGTTGTTTTCCTAGACTTGTTTTAAGTCAGAGATGATGGGGGAGAGAGTTTGGCTCCAGAAGTGAATTATGTATTTTTATATGCATTTCCCATATTTGTGGTAGCTAGAAATTATCATTTTTGGGATAATTAATTTATAGCTCCTTTAAATGTGAAACCTTGCTCAGTAGCTTTTTTAGGTATATAGAGCCTCATATGCTTCACCCACTGTTTTTATGAATTATTTTTGTGGTTAAAAGCTTTGGAATCAAATAAGCGTCATAATAAGTTTAAATGGGAAAAATCACCCTTGCCTCACTTAATGACCTTATGAATGTGTTGGGTAGCATGTTTAGAAGCTGAGAACCACCCCGGCTGTTTTGTGAATTTAAATTGTTTTATTTGTTTAAATGTGTACACAATCACCATCAAAAGGAATAAATAGTAAAGCACCACATGACTTTCATTTAATAGAAAGAAAATACTAAATATATGTTTGTCAAGGTGAATATGGCCAATCATACACCCCATGTTTGTATGTGTGCATAGCTTTTCGTTTAATTAATTTCACCGCAATAAATGTGCATATGCATCCCGTGTAGAACTTCCCGACGGTAACTACTCGCTCGTGCCGGAAGCTGAGGAAGGAGGATCTGACGCGGAGCTGCACTTAGTGGAGGTGAACCAGGACACCGAGGAGCCCCAGGCTAGCGTTGCTGATGAAGGCAAGCACCGGAGCATTAACCTAAGTATTTTTGGAAATTATGCAACTATCTATGAATGTCTGTGCATTTATGTTCAGGAGTTGAAATGAAACCCTAGATGCATGATCCCTAGGTACCTATGTCCTTTACTAGTATACTAGGTCGATAGCTGCTATGCTATAGGACCGGTACAAGTCGAGTGATGTGCGTCACTCGCGAGAATAGACTCTTATGTTGGAATCATAAGATCTTTATAAATGGATTGCTCATGTGGTAAGAGCATGGGATTTGGGCTCCGGTCCAATGGCTTTCGTGGGTTAAGTATTTGAACGTACTAAGCACTTGTCGGGAATAGGACCGGTAAGCCTAGTACTTTAATGAGATGGTGATGGATCTTACTATTACTCATCTTGAGATGCGTCTCACGGCTAGCTACCAGTGGTTCATGTGTGATTTTGGGCGCTAGTGTGAGGCGTGCCAGATAGCCTTATACCAAAGACTGTAAGATTCGATCCTGAGCCGAAGTGTTTTGGGAACCGCCTGGTTGGTGAACTCTTTGTGAGGTCACTCTTCCGTGTGTTTAGGTCCACCTTGCAAGGTTATAAATCAATCGGTTGTCGGCCTCTCACCGTTATCTGAGACTACTTATCCAACTGGCCATGATATCCCTTATGATGGAATATTGTCAACATTGATGTTTGATTAATTGTATTGCACAACTTATGCTTGCAATAGCTTGCTCATTTAGAAAAGAATAATCAACTAGAACCTGAGCTAAAATATTGAAAG
Organism: Cenchrus fungigraminus; assembly: GCA_036936925.1. Lineage (NCBI taxonomy): Eukaryota > Viridiplantae > Streptophyta > Magnoliopsida > Poales > Poaceae > Cenchrus > Cenchrus fungigraminus. Next base: position 38,392,839 of record CM072778.1, on the reverse strand, counting down.
TAAGGACATACTCTTTGTTGCTTTTCAGCAAAATAACCCACCGGCCAAAAGGCCTCTCATGTCTAGAGTGTGGTGATGTAGTTGTCACCCGACGGGTAAGACTTATTGAGTATTAGTATACTCAGCCTTGCTATAATTTTGTTGATTTCAGGTAATGCTTTTAGTGATGTGTGGCTTGGAGAGATTCCACCCGGCTGGGAGCTGGAATTGGTGGATGACGACGAGTGAAGGCACCATGGATGGCCTCCTGTGATGCTTATCGTACCGCTTAGTTAAATTTTCGCTGTTTTCGAACTTTGAACCTCTTTTATCATGTCAAGTACTTCGGTTTGTAATAATTAAACTCTTCATGGCAGATTTGGATTTAATCTATGTATTGTACTCTGGACTCGCCTTCGTGTGAGTTTTAATGCATATTGTCGGTCCTTTGTTGCTATGTAAGTGATTTCACCGGGCTTGACCCGGCAACTGACGACGGAATGATACTTTATTATTGCTTAATGACCAAAGTGGATTGGTTTAGGCGATAGTACGGTATTTTCTCGGGCGGGTTGTCACACCTTCGTGGTGCATAAATGTTTGTAGAACTTATAGAAGTGCACAACAAAATGGAGGGAACCCCGTCACCAGACCCAAGTGCTGGAACAAGCCGCCGAGAGACTGGGTGAAAATAAATTCAGATGGAGCTTTTTCAGCAATTCATGGCGAAGGGGGCTGGGGATTTGTAATCAGAGATGACTCGGCAGAAGTCATTGCAGCTGGCGCAGGATGTCTGAAACATATTCGAGACGCACTCCAAGCTGAAGCCTATGCATGCACTCAGGGGATCAGGGCCGCTATAGAAAGGGGAATGATGAAGGTGATCCTGGAGACGGACTCATTGATCCTGAAGCAAGCGCTTTCCAGTGATTCGTACAGATTTGCAGAGATAGGAGGAATGGTGCTCGAACTGAAGAATCTGATCACCGGAGGTTTTAACAATTTCCTGTGTAACTATGTTTCTAGAAATTGTAATAAAGTAGCTCATGCCCTAGCGGCAAAGGGGAGTATGCTCCCTCAGGGTGATGGCTCCCGTTAGGAGGGCACACCTCAGTGTGTCGATGTACTTGTGGCCAGCGATGCTGCTGAGCCGTTAAGTTAATGGAATTCCTTTCCATGCAAAAAAAGAAGACTTTCTCACACGAATCGTGAAAATCTCCGAACCCCTACCTCACTCATACACAGCGGCGTCGCAGCACACGTGAGATAAGGCTGGCCTTAGACCTGTGCTTCGGCGTGGAACAGACAAGGAGATTTTTTTACACAAAAACTCGGCCTGCGGGGAGTAAGACCACCCCCACGGTATTGTATTAAGAAGAAGACCTTCTCACACAGGTTGAGAAAATCTCCGAACCCCTGCCCCACCCATACACAGCGGCACCGCAGCACACGTGAGATAAGGCTGGCCTTAGACCTGTGCTTTGGCGTGGGACAGACGAGGAGATTTTTTTACAATAGCAGACTACTGGGAGAGCCATCCAGCCGCTCAACCACCGCACATATGTGCGTCTGCTGGGGAAATAAATTCCCCCGGTAGGACACGCAGGTGCAATTCTTGGGAATTGAACCTGGGTGGGCAGCCCCACCACCGTGGAGGCTTGCCATCCGAGCTACGCTCGGCTCCTTTTTTACAAAAAAACTCGGCCTGCGGGGAGTAAGACCACCCCCACGGTATTGTATTAAGAAGAAGACCTTCTCACACAGGTTGAGAAAATCTCCGAAACCCTGCCCCACCCATACACAGCGGCACCGCAGCACACGTGAGATAAGGCTGGCCTTAGACTTGTGCTTTGGCGTGGGACAGACGAGGAGATTTTTTTACAATAGCAGACTACTGGGAGAGCCATCCGGCCGCTCAACCACCGCACACATGTGCGTCTGCTGGGGAAATAAATTCCCCCGGTAGGACACGCAGGTGCAATTCTTGGGAATTGAACCTGGGTGGGCAGCCCCACCACCGTGGAGGCTTGCCATCCGAGCTACGCTCGGCTCCTTTTTTACAAAAAAACTCGGCCTGCGGGGAGTAAGACCACCCCCACGGTATTGTATTAAGAAGAAGACCTTCTCACACAGGTTGAGAAAATCAAAGAGATTTTTTTACAACAGCAGACTACTGAGAAGGCCATCCGGCCGCTCAACCACCGCACATATGTGCGTTTGCTGGGGAAATAAATTCCCCCGGTAGGGCACGTAGGTGCAATTTCTGGGAATTGAACCTAGGTGGATAGCCCCACCACTGTGGAGGCTTTGCCATCCGTGCACACCTGTTGCTCAACAAAAAGGTAGCAAGAAGAAATCAACAATCTAAAGCATACAGATGGTCGCATCTCCGATACATACTGATATACACGTAGTACAAGAACATACAAAGGGTGGACAGGCACGGCGGGCTGGTGATGGTGGGCGCAGCGGTGGACGATCACCTGGCTAGCGGGCCGCCGGGGGTGTGCGTGGCGGCCTGGAGCACGCCGTCGCGCACCTGCGCGGCGACGTCGTGCACGGCGGCGGGGCCGTGAGGGATGAACACGGTGGCGGCGCGCGACGTGGCACCGATGTCCCTGATGGTGTCGAAGTATTGCGTGGCGAGGACCATGTCCATGACGGCCTTCTCGTCGGGCACGAAGCGGCGGAGCCCCTCGACGATGGCCTGCCGCTGGCGCGCGACGCCGACGCCCGCCAGGTACTTGGACTCGGCCTCCCCCTCGGCGCGCTTCACCTGCTGGACCTTCTCGGCCTCGGCGCGCTCCGCCGCCGCCACGCGCAGCCGCGCCGCCGCGTTGATGTCGTTCATGGCGCGCTTCACCACCTCGTCGGGCTCGATGTCCACGATGAGCGTCTGCACGATCTCGTAGCCGTACGTGTCCATGGCCTTGGCCAGCTCATCCTCCACCGCCCGTGCCACCTCGTTCTTCTGCTCGAACACCTGGTCCAGGTTCATGTTCGGCACGCTCGCCCGGATCACTGACACCATTTCATTGCTCTTATACCTGAGATCGCAAGAACTGAAGGAAATCTTAATTTGCTCAATTGAAGATAGTTACTGACCGTCGAAGACGTAGGATTGGATCTGCTCCCTAGCGTTGCTGAGGCGGTAGAAGGCGTCGTAGGCCCTGTCGGCGAGGGCGCGGTACTGCACGGAGGCGACGACGGTGACGAAGACGTTGTCCTTGGTCTTGGTCTCGCAGCGGACGTCGAGCTGCTGGACGCGGAGGGAGAGGTAGCCGGCGACCCTCCGGCCGACGCACCAGGGCATGAAGTGGCACCCCGGGTCCAGCACCATGTCGTAGCGCCCGCACGTCTCCTCCATGGCCACCGTCGACTGCTCCACGCACACGCAGCACAGCAGCTGCGGCAGGTCCGCCGACGACGAGTGTTGTCTGATCGACGGCGACGATCCCGCGCCCATCTCAGGTTATTGATTGATGCTCGACGGGACGGAAGAACAATGTATTTATGAATTGGTTCCTGATGGTCAGCTGATCGATCGAGGGTCCAGGACCTGTTGTGTGTCTGTCGAGCTCAGCGAAGCGAAGACTTGACTACCTGCTGAGAATTGAGATGAAGGACAAGCAAGCAAGTGCACTAAAAAAATGGCCATGTACTAGATGATAACTTCTTCGCAAAAAATAAAAAATAAAAAATAAAATAAATGATGATAACTGCCCTGTGTAGGCTGCAACACTGAGCTGGCACCTAGATAGTCTCCAGTCTCAACTCTAGTGCAGATTTTTCTGAACTTGAGTTCAGTTTGTGGCTTTGTGCTTAGAATTTCGAAAAGCAAGTGATATGATATGATTGATTGTCTTCAGACTTATCCGACTAATCAACAGGTTCAAGTTAGACGAAGCAGCACCAACACACAGGACGGTTTTGCGGCAGGCAGTGTCAAAGTCGTCTACCCTCTCGAGACGCCAGCACCTCAGCGGCTCGGTCGCCGTCGCCATCCGGCGATAACCGGGCACAGCGTTTCATCGTCAGAGTTGAATCAGACAGCAGTGACCAGCAAATTCGCCATCCCGTGAACACGTCTCATTCGTCCTCTGACGGTGACACATGGGAATGTGACAATGTTAAGTTTATATTTCATTTTTTGATGTTACCAGAATTTGCGAGTTTTCTCAATTTCCTAACATTGCCATGATCATTTTATCTATTTTATGAGCTGAAAGTTAGTACTCAATCCGTTTCAAATTATAAATTATTTTGATTTTTCTAAATTCATAGATGATGTTTGTGTACAACTAAATATGGTTTATGTCTAAATTAAAGTACCAACTACATAACATATATATATATGGAAATGATCTAGCATAGAACATAGCTGAATTAGTTGCCGCACACATACTTTCATTTTGGGCTTGGCCTTTCGATTCCTACATCTTCCCGTCAGTGGTCGTCGTCCTGCACCCCTGCTTGTGCTTATTGTGTATTGTGTATCCAACACTAGTTGAATGGCCCCGCAAAGCACTGGAATATTAATTGTGTTGGAGCTTAATGTCACATAGTGTTTGGATCGGTTAGCCGGCTTGTACAAATCTCCACTCTATCAATTTCTACTTTATCAATGAAATACACTTTCTTGGCAGCCAATGGCATCCATGCTCGGCGCAGATGCCGCCGAGCTTCTCACACGTATCGAACCACGCCGCCATCTGATCCTTGCTACGGCCGCTGACAAGGAAGACGACATTCTTGGGGTGGGTGCACAGCTAGTCGAGGAGGCGAAGCACCATCTTTGTTGTGTCCTGCATCTCGGGCACCATGGTCCTGTCGTAATCCAGTAGGATCAGCCTGCATGCATGCCCAATGAAGGAATACCCTTGGTATATAAGGAGCAGGTCGCTTGTGGTTGTGGGGTCTGTGTGCACCATTACACATTTAGCAAAATCAACTTTTTTAAGAAAATAGAACCATTTCCGCTACCAATCTACCATTGCAGACAATTAATCTTTTACGGCAAGTTCAGGTTTAAAACTGATCTAACATATCACACACCATTACTATTGTGTGTTGTGTATGCAACACTAGTTGAGAATGGGGGCACACAAGCACCTGAACATTAACCTTGCTGAACCTAGCTTAATGTCAGATAGTGACTAGACCGGTTAACCAGTTTGCACACATCTCCACTTTATCGATGAAATAGACACTTTCTTGGACAGTCAATGGCGTCCATGCTCCGCAGATGCTGAGCTTCTTTCAGGGATGGAACCACGATGCCAAATTGCCAACTAATCCTTGCCACGACTACTGACGAGGAAGACGACGTTCTTGGGGTCGGCACACAGCATGTTGAGGAGGCGAAGCACCCTCTTCCTCGCGTTCTGCAACTTGGGCACCATGGCCCATCATAGTCCAGCAGGATAAGCCTATGCGCATGTCCAATGAAGGCACACCGGGTACACAAGGAGCACGTTGATCGTGGTTGTGGGGTCTGTGTGCGGCATGGACATTTAGCGAAATCAACTTTCTGTTCAAAAAATATAATCAATTCTGAACTCTGCCACTGCACATAGTTAATCTTTTACGACAAATTCAGCTTTAAGTTGATCTAACATATCACACACCATTACTATTGTGTGTTGTGTATTCAACACTAGTTGAATGGGGGCACACAAACAACAAAACATTAACTTTGCTGGAGCTAGCTTAATGTCATATAGTGTTTGGACCGGTTAACCGGTTTCCACACATCTCTACTTTATAAATGATATAGAAACTTCCTTGACGGTGCATGGTGTCCATGCTCCGTAGATGCTGAGCTTCTTGCGGGGATCAAACCATGCCACGACCGCTGACGAGGAACACGATGTTCTTGGGGTCAGCACACAACTGGTCGAGGAGGCGGAGCACCCTCTTCCTCGCGTTCTGCAACTTAGGCACCATGGTCGTGATGTAGTCCAACAGGATCAGCCTGCGCGCGTGCACGATGAAGGCACACCTAGGTACACAAGGGGCACATCGATTGTGGTTGTGAGCTCTGTGTGCGGCATGCACATTTAGGAAAATCAACTTTTTTTAAGAAAATATAATCATTTCTGACATGTGCCATTGCACACAATTAATCTTTTATGTCAAGTTCAGCTTTAGAGTTGATCTAACATATCACACATCATTATTATTTTGTTTTGTGTATCCAACACTAGTCGAATGGGGGACACGAGCACATGAACATTAACCTTGCTGGAGCTAGCTTAATGTCATATAGTGTTTGGACAGGTTAATCGGTTTTCACACATCTCTACTTTATCAATAAAATAGACAGTTTCTTGGACTAGTCATGATGTCCATGCTCCGCACATATGCCAAGCTTCTCGCAGGGAGCAAACCACGCTGCCTGCTGATCCTTGCCATGGCCGCCGACGATGAAGACGAGGTTCTTGGGGTCGGCGCACAGCTGGTCGAGGAAGTGGAGCACCCTCTTCCTCGCGTCTTACAGCCCAGGTACCATGGTACCGTTGTAGTCTAGTAGGATCAGCGTGTGCGCGTGCCCGATGAAGGCACACACTTGGGTACACAAGGAGCACATCGGTTGTGGTTGTGGAGTCTGTTTGAAATCAATTTTTTTAAGAAAATACAATCATTTCCGACCTCTGCCATTGCACACAATTAATCTTTTATGGCAAGTTCAGTTTTAAAGATGATCAAACATATCACACACCATTACTATTGTGTATTGTGTATCCAACACTAGTTGAATGGGAGCACACAAGCACCGGAACATTAACCTTGCTAGAGCTAGCTTAATGTCATATAGTGACTGGACCGATTAACCGGTCTACACACATCTCCATTTTGTCAATGAAATAGGCACTTCCTTGGACAGTCCATGTTGTTCCGCAGATGTTGAGTTTCCTGTAGGGGTCGAACCACGACGCCAACTGATCCTTGCCATGACCGCTGACGAGGAAGCTGATGTTCTTGGGGTCGGCGCACAGCTGGCCGAGGAGGCGGAGCACCCTCTTCCTCGCGTCCTTCAACTTGTGCACCATGTCCCATCATAGTCCAGCAAGATCAGCCTGCACGCATGCCCAATGAAGGCACACTCGGGTGCACAAGGAGCACGTCGATTGTGGTTGTGGGCTCTATGTACGACATGCACATTTAGCAAATCAACTTTTTTAAGAAAATAGAATCATTTCTGACCTGTGCTCCGCAGATGCCGAGCTTCTTGTAGGGATCGAACCACGATGCCAATTGATCCTTGCCACGATCACTGACGAGGAAGACGACGTTCTTAGGGTCAGCGCACAACTGGTCGAGGAGGCAGAGCACCCTCTTCCTCGCGTCCTGCGATTCGGGCACCATGGTATCATCATAGTCCGTGCGCATGCCCGATGAAGGCACACCATTGGGTACTCAAGGAGCATGTCACTTGTGGGTGTGGGATCTCTATGCGGCATGCACATTTAGCGAAATCAATTTTTTTAAGAAAATATAATCATCTCCGACCTATGTCATTTCACACAATTAATCTTTTAGGGCAAGTTCAGCTTTAAAGCCAATCTAACATATCACACACCACTACTATTGTGTGTTGTGTATCCAACACTAGTTGAATGGGGGCACTGAAGCACCAGAACATTAACCTTGATGGAGCTAGCTTAATGTTTGGATCGGTTAACCAGTTTCCACACAGCTCTACTTTATCAATGAAATAGACACTTCCTTGGACAGCTCATGGCGTCCATGCTCTGCGCAAATGTTGAGCTTCTCGTGGGGATCGAACCATGCCGCTAGCTAATCCTTGCCACGTCCGCTGACGAGAAAGACGACGTTCTTGGGGTCGGCGCATAGCTGGTCAAGGAGGTGGAGCACCCTCTTCCTCGTGTCCTGCAGCTTGGGCACCATGGTCCTGTCGTAGTCCTGCAGGATTAGCCTGTGTGTGTACATGATGAAGGCACTCCCTTGGGTACACAAGGAGCACGTCATTTGTGGTTGTGGGGTCTGTGTGTGGCATGCACATGCAGTGAAATAAACTTTTTTTTAAGAAAATATAATCATTTCTTAACTTTTGTCATTGCACACGGTTAATCTTTTATGGTAAGATTAGCTTTAAAGCCGATCTAACATATCACACACCACTACTATTGTGTATTGTGTATCCAACACTAGTTGAATGGGGGCACACAAGCACCAGAACATTAACCTTGCTGGAGCTAGCTTAATGTCATATAGTGTTTGGATCGGTTAACCGGTTCTCACACATTTCTAGTTTATCAATGAAATAAGCACTTCCTTGGACAACTCATGGTGTCCATGCTCTGCGCAAATGTCGAGCTTCTCGCGGGGATCAAACCACGCCGCCAGTTGATCCTTGCCACATCCTCTAATGAGGAAGACGACGTTCTTGGGGCCGGCGCACATCTGGTCAAGGAGGTGGAGCACCCTCTTCCTCGTGTCCTGCAGCTTGGGCACCATGGTCCTGACGTAGTCCTGCGGGATTAGCCTACGCGTGTACCCAATGAAGGCACTCTCTTGGGTACACAAGGAGCACGTCACTTGTAGTTGTGGGGTCTGTGTGTGTCATGCACATGTAGTGAAATCAACTTTGTTTTAAGAAAATATAATCATTTCTGACCTTTGTCATTGCACACAGTTAATCTTTTACGGTAATATAAGCTTTAAAGCCGATCTAACATATCACACACCATTACTATTGTGTGTTGTGTATCCAACACTAGTTGAAGGGGGCCGGGGCACACAAGCACCAGAACATTAACCTTGCTGGAGCTAGCTTAATGTCATATAGTGTTTGGACTGGTTAACCGGTTTCCACACATCTCTACTTTATTAATGAAATATGCACTTCCTCGGACAGCTCATGGCGTCCATGCTCCATGCAGATGTCGAGCTTCTCGTAGGGATCGAACCACGCCGCCAGCTGATCCTTACCACGACCGCGAGGAAGACACCATTCTTGGGGTCGGCGCACAGCTGGTTAAGGAGGTGGAGCACCCTCTTCCTTGTGTCCTACAGCTTAGGTACCATGGTCTCGTCGTAGTCTTGCAGGATCAACCTGCGTGTGTGCCTGGTGAACGCACACCCTTGGGTACACAAGGACTATGTCGCTTGTGGTTGTGGGGTCTAGGTGTGGCATGCACATTTAGTGAAAACTTTTTATTAAGAAATTATAATCATTTCTGACCTCTGTCATTTCACACAGTTAATCTTTTATGACAAGTTCGGCTTTAAAACCAATCTAACATATCACACACCATTACTATTGTGTGTTGTGCATCTAACACTAGTTGAATGAGGGCACACATGCTCCCCAACATTAACCCTGTGGACCTATTTTAATGTCATATATAGTGTTTGGATCGGTTAACCGGTGTTGTGCTAAGACGAAGCCTAACACGAACAATATCAAAATGACTCGGATTGAAGACACGAAAGGTGGTAAACGAAAGCTTAAACAATGTAATTCTCAAAAAGTCCATCCCGTTTACAAGTGTCGGTCGGCATCCTTTTATAGGGAGACGAGCGGACTTTTACATTCCGAAATTGCCCTAGTGTGAAAAGAATAATTCTAGAATATTCCAAGCCTCCATCGTAAAATTATCTTCATCCCGTGATTTGTGCCGCCGAACGCGCCGCAATTCCCGGGAAAACACGTGATTTTGTCGGCTCTCCTTCGACCACGGAGAACTTTCCGTTGCCAACCTTTGGCATTGCAATCCGAAAGCTGAGAAAACAAACGATAATTTGAACTAGATAATTATTGCTCAAATATCGAAACCCACAACTATAATTCCAAAATATGCACAATTGACCTCGGGGGTTTCGGTCCATGAAAATACTAACACGAAAGGGCACAACACTAACATTGAGCTCGGGTACATTTTAATTAGTAAAGCGAAAGCTACTCCCCCAATTCAAAATGGATTGATGATCGAGACCCCTCATGTGAATCCTTTCCATTAGAGAATAAGGCTTTGGAGTTTCGATTGTGGAGTTTGGATATATATGAAAACAACGAAGGAGGATAAGTGTGAGACATGGGTACCCCTGGGTCCCTACCGACCAGGCTCACGGCCGTCCCTGACAAGTAGGTCCGGCCTACCAGAAGACCCGCCGACCTAGTTGGCAGCCCACACGACCTCCTGAAGACCTTCCAGAAGATTCGCCCGACGACCTAATTCGACACGACCTCAAGACTTGGCGTACAAGACAAGACATCGGTGGATTTCGACCAAAGCAGATCGACGGATATGGCAAGAGATGTATTCACCTAGATTTAGGTCTCCTGGTCGTAACCGACCTGGAGTCTGGGAACCGACCTCATCCGCTGGCCAATATAAGGCGGACGAGGTGACCCTTGTACCAATACGCAATCCTCAAGTAATCTACACCAACAACTGGACGTAGGGTTTTACTCTCCGGAGGCCCGAACCAGTATAAACTCGCCGTGTTCTCTGTGTTCCGTGTGCTCTTGCATAACCTTCGAGTTCTTAGCCTTAGATTCCACCCTGCCGAACAACTAAACCACAGGGATTAACACCCCCGTGGGCTGTCCAGATCTCACCATCTGACAGTTGGCGCGCCAGGTAGGGGGGAATCAAGTTTCTTCGTGCAACTCGATGGCTTCGGCCAACGACGTCATCTTCCCGGAGAGCATGGCGGACATCCTCGCCAATCCCGTCGACATCTGCTTCGGCTCCATGCCGGCGAAACCCACCACTCCAGCCGCCTGCCTCGTCATCGAGAGCAACGCGGTCACCTCCGACCAACAGATCAGGACAGATCTGTTGACGGAACCCCACCCACCCACTCCTAGCGACCTGATCGCGGGGATCGATCGTGTTGAAGGCATGCTCTCCGACACGATCAAAATCTGCGAACGCGTCAAACGCCCTCGCAGGACCTCATCATCATCCAGCATGCCTCTTGGCTTGCGGAACGCAGCTCACACAGCATCCTGCTACATGAAACGCAAGATCCAGATCGAATCTGGACCCAAGATACCAGATCGTGGAAACTGCAGGAGTCACCTCGACGAACCCTGCCCTATCCACGAGAATCCCAAAGACACAACTCGCCAGTGCCGTGTCCTCAAGAAGCTTCGACGACCTCTTACTGTGGCCCATCGCCGCCAGATCAACTGAGAGCCATCCCCGGATTCCTCGCGTTCCAGATCGCCCGCACGACCATCTCCCCGAACTATCCGGGAGAAGTGTTCGAGACTCCAGATCGCGAGGTCTTGGTTGTCTCTGCGGATGTACCTCCTCAAGTTGGCGAGACGGACGAGCAACGTATCGAACGAGAAAACGCCAACGCTGCACGAGCTGCACGTCGTCAACAAGAAGTCGAAGCAGCCGCAGCTAATGTGGGACAAGGCGTCGGCGACCAACCCGGAGGCAACGTCGTCAACAACGGAGCGCAAGCACCCGCGGCTCCAGTAGCTCCTCAACAACACAACGAGTCTCGACGGAACCGCCTACGTGCCAGAGATCTCCTCAGGGACTTTGAGCAAGATGGCCACGAAGTCTACAATTCTCCTCAAGCAAACCTGGGCGCCGCTCTCGCTGCACTAGGTCAGCTTGAGGATACTCCGGCAATACGACGTCTTCAAGCCCACATCCGCGTCGCCACCGCTCAGGTCGAAGAACGGGGCCCAGGGTACAGCAGATCGGCTGCAAGCTCCTACTCCAGGAGTAGGTAGAAGAAAATCCAAAAGATACAAATACCGATATTGACGAGCGAGGATGCGATCGTGAAACATTCTCGGATAAATACTCACGGGTTTGAAAATTATGTCTTGCGTTAGAACAGGATTATTACGGAATTGATTTCGGATCCTCAACAACCGGTTTGCACACATCTCTACTTTATCAATGAAATATGCACTTCCTTGGACAGCTCATGGTGTCCATGCTCCATGCAGATGCCGAGCTTCTCGCAAGGATCGAACCACGATGCCAGCTGATCCTTGCCACAACCACTGACGAGGAAGACAGTTGTCGGTGTCAAGAGAACGGGGGTCTCCCGAGAAGACGACTTGTGGAGGCACTTGATTACACAAAGAGGGGTGGGCCTTGGAATAAGCCTCCCTGGCTCCAGGACGCCCGACGTACCTCCCGGGACGGTACCACTACAGGGTCTCGGGAAGGTAGAATCCACCGAGGAGTGTAAAAGGCTAACTCTTCCTTCGTGCTGAAGGAAGATCCTGATGACTTGCAAGGCAAGGGACAGTAAATGGCCTCTGTCTGCGTACTGCGGACAAGATATGTCATGATGGGAGGTGCATGCATGCACCTCTCTCCATCTCTCTCCACCCACTTGCTCTCCTCACCCAACATGAGACCATGTGACTTTGCATGCATGTCTGTATGCAAAGTATCATGAGGTGGCCACCACTCTTGCAGGTGGCGGCATGTGGGCACCCTACAACCGTCCTATCAACTGTAGGGGTGAGGCTTCTTTATTTTTGTTGCCCGGTGTGAGATCCCTCTTGGTCGATAAATAAGAGACATGGGTACCCATGGGTTCCCACCGACCAGGGTCTCAGCCGTCCCCGACAGGCGGGCCCGACCTACCAGAAGACCCGCCGACCTGTTAGTGGGCCATGCCCGACCTGACATGTGGGCCCAAGGACATGAAGACAGCTTGGAGTACAAGACAAGACAGACCAGCTCGGATAAGCTTTCCCTGTTGTAACCGACTAGGATAGATGAAAACCAACTTGTAGCCTAAGGTCGTCGGCCAATATAAGGCGGGCTGGGGTGCCCTCCTCGGGGGCAGGTGACTCTCGCATAATTCCACTACCAAACTGGACGTAGGGTTTTACTCTCCGGAGGCCCGAACCAGTATAAATCGCCGCGTCCCTCGTGTCTCGCCAGGATTTCCGTGCTCGTCCTACGTGCAACCATCTACACTCTTAGTTCCCTGATCCCTCCATTAACCTACAACCGCTTGGGTCGCCCTCTTGCGGATCTGTCTAGGTCTCAACCCCTGACAGTTGGCGTGCCAGGTAGGGATGATCAGGAGCTCATTGTGCAGCGCGATGGCATCTCTCTCCGACGATTGTATCTTGTGAGACGGCGGCGCGCCAAAATTTTTTGCGACCCACCCACCCGCGACCTACTCCGATGATCTAATCACCGGCGTGCACCTGCTGTCAAGAAAAGGCCTCACGGTGGCCAGCAAATCCATCTACTATACGCGTGAATAGGGAAGTATATTAATTGCTTTTCTATTATTATCTCTCTCTTTTCTAGGTTGTTTTCAGATCGATTTGATCTGCTACTTGCCAATTTTGTTTTTTTGTTTTCACGAACGTCAACTCTTCATCCTGCGGCAACGTGATCTGTGTCACGGCCGGGCTCCCTAGGTGTTGACGCGTCCAGCAATCGAGTTCGGCTTCAGGCGCCGTTGTCACGCGACTGCCGCAGTCATCGCCAATGCGTTTTTGTGTCCGACCTGCATGAGGCACAATGATTGCCGGCGTTGTTGGCAGACTCCACGTGTGTCACGTATTGCCAGCAAAACCAATCTACAAGCTCGCACGCATACGGGGAAGCTTTTCCTTTTTATTATTATTTTTTTCTTTCTTATCTTCTTTCAATCCGATCTCAACTGCTCTTGCGTTGGGATTGGTCGGCAAATTTATTCTAATCTGCTATTTTTCTCTACGTGATGCATGCAAGGTCTCCCGTGTGGCACCTTGCCATATATCGAGCACCCGACGACAGATCGTGGACCAGCATGCAGACGTCTCGATCGGCGATGAGTGCTAGGACTCGGCTCCGGCCAATGCACCGTTCACGACCTCGACATCAGCTATCTCGACAAGTCGGCACGGCCCAAGTCCAGCTCGCGTCGCTGACCCTCCAACGGTGCATCGCCGAACTCGTCGACGTTCCGATCTCGGCACACTCGGTGCAGCTTTGGCTCTTCCGACCTTCAGCAATCAAGATCGATCTAATGTGCATGTCGTACTCCACAAGGAGTTGGATTAGTCTACAATGGCGCAGGAACACACCAAGCGTGCGGCCGGCAGCAGAATCCCAGACCTCTGCATGTCCGCATGCAGCCCAACAAATTCTTCTACGTAAAAACAGGAAAGTCATCATTGCGTTCTTTTTTCTTTAATCTATTATATTCCGATCTACTATGTCCCTAGCACATACTAACTAATACGAGATTTCGTATTTGCTAAAAAAAATTACTACTACAAGTCTACAAGGACTGGGTGAGTTACGGATGGTCTCCTGGTCTTGCACAAAGCACCACTCGGCCGGCGCCGTGCGCCGTCCGTCACCTCGACAGTGTGTATTCGGTGTCACGGCTGCCGTGGCACGCATCTACGTCGATTTGCTGGCCTGCTACACCAACAGTTTCGCGCGACCCAGCAAAATCGATCTACAGCAAAGCGACCATCCGCCGGCCTCACGGGCAAATGCATCTACTACACGGCCGTCACAACTGATGCGTCGCATCACTGCTCCTGTAGTAGTACTGACCCATCCGGAGTTCGTCATCAATCACTTACCTCCTGTAGTCAGCTTCTTGAGCTCGGCGCTGACGGCCATGTCCCGGTCGCCACCACGATGATCTCCTCGGCTCCACGCACAAGCTAAGTGTTATTTTCAATTAAATATTTTACAGCTTTCGTATATTCTTATGACGATCATCTCGTCTCCGCGACCTTCGCCGACCTACTTTACATATTTTTTTCCTGCTTTATTTTCCTTCCTCTTCGACACGCTCGGGGGCTTGGCGTAGCCGACCTCGATACGCTCGGGGGCTTGACTTTGCCAATCTAAGGGTCGTCAGATCTGAGGGATTTTGAATTTAATTCTGTGTGTTCTTCCTTTACATGTTTTTTTACTCGCTATGCGCATTCGTAATTGTGTGGTTGCAAGACCTTGAGTCTCTGACTCCCCCCCGCGCGCCGGCTACACCTAAGCCTCCATGCTGAGCCGTGTAGTCGATGGCTCTGAGCCTTGCTATATCTACGGACGACGACGATCAAACGCATCCTTTACGGCTCTGCGTCTTCATTGCACCCGCTAGGGTCTGCGTCCTGATGCACCTGCTATGGCTCTACATGTAAACAGACATATTCCAATCAGCCTATATTTCTGCTTCCCGAGCAGAATGGTCGTAGGTTCGATTGAAGACCCTCCGGGGTAGGCGTGCCTCGCTGCTCTACCAGATCCGTCTGGGCGCCTGGAGTCTAGTCTATGATTTCGTCGGGCCCCCGAGGTCGGTGTGCCTGTTACTTAGGTCATCAATACCTTAGTACCATGGCTCCGCTGGATGATTGGCAGCTATGCTGGTCATCTGGGCACCAAAATGGCTTTTTTGAGGTCGGCGTGCTATTATAGCCCTGCCAGTCTGTTCTGGACGCCCCCCTTGCTTTAGCATGAAGGCCTCCCTGTGGGGTGCGCGCCTAATGGCCCTGCCAAGCATCTCCGGGTGCTTGGGCGCTGCTAACTTGAGACCTTCCTGAGGTCGGCATGCCTTGGGTGGCTCTGCCAGACTCTTTGCATCCGTGCAGGATATCTGGGTGTCTCTACACTCTGTTTATTCAAGACCAACACTTCCCGCGACTCCGTCGTCGCCGACTCAAGGTCCTGAGACCTTCCCGCGACCCCGTCGTCGCTGACTCAAGGTCCTGAGACCTTCTCGCGACTCTGTCGTCGCCTACTCAAGGTCCTGAGACCTTCCCGCGACTCCGTCGTCACCTACTCAAGGTCCTGAGACCTTCCCGCGGCTCCGTCGTCGCCTACTCAAGGTCCTGAGACCTTCCCGCGACTCCGTCGTCACCCTCATCAGGTCCTGAGACCTTCCCGCGACTCCGTCATCACCCTCATCAGGTCTACAGACCTTCCCGCGACTCCATCGTCGCCTACTCAAGGTCTCGAGACCTTCCCGTGACTCCGTTGTCACCTACTCAAGGTCATGAGACCTTCCTGCGGCTCCATCGTCACCTACTCAAGGTCATGAGACCTTCCCACGGCTCTCTCGTCGCCCTCTCGAGGTCGCTATACCTCCCGACATCTCCGTCGTCGACCACTTCAGGTCGCCAGGCCTCCCGGCGTCTCCGTCGTCGTCCACTTCAGGCCTGTGACCGTACAGCGAGCCGGCGACTCAAGTCATGGCAGTTTTGGCGTCTGGCGTCTTCCTCAAGATTTCACGCTCTTTGCCCTATCCGCCCAGTTCGTCAGAGCATCATGATGGCTGCAGAAGGCCGTAGGTTCTCTATTTCTTCTTTTTCGGAGCATCAAACCGGTCATTCTGGTCGCTTTACTGCTCGGGGGCTACTACACGAGTGCGTCTTACGACGCCCTCTTCTTCTACGTCGCATCGACCTACTAGAAGAATGCTTCCACTACTCCTCTGCTCGACCTACCTATGGTTGGTGTTGCGACCTTTCTGAAGGTCGCGGAAGCTCCTTTGTGTTACCTGATCCAGGTTAGGTCGGCGGTTCTTCAAGATTGACATCTCGTCTTTACTTCGACCTCCTGGACCTACACTCCAGAAGCTCGATGTTCGACATCGTACGCACATTGGAGAGGTTTTTCTTTTTTTGGATCCCCGTGCACCCTACGTGACCTCAGCGGTGCCATGCCTTCGCTTCGCTTCGATATGACCTCGTCTCGGCCGCTACGCCTACACGTCGATCGGGGGCTTGAGAGACATGGGTACCCATGGGTCCCCACCGACCAGGGTCTCAGCCGTCCCTGACAGGCGGGCCCGACCTACCAGAAGACCCGCCAACCTGTCAGTGGGCCATGCCCGACCTGACATGTGGGCCCAAGGACATGAAGACAGCTTGGAGTACAAGACAAGACAGACCAGCTCGGATAAGCTTTCCCTGTTGTAACCGACTAGGATAGATGGAAACCAACTTGTAGCCAAGGTCGTCGGCCAATATAACGCGGCCTGGGGCGCCCTCCTCGGGGGCAGGTGACTCTCGCATAATTCCACCACCAAACTAGACGTAGGGTTTTACTCTCCGGAGGCCCGAACCAGTATAAATCACCGTGTCCCTCATGTCTCGCCAGGATTTCCGTGCTCATCCTACGTGCAACCATCTACGCTCTTAGTTCCCTGATCTCTCCATTAACCTACAACCTCTTGGGTCGCCCCCTTACGGATCTGTCTAGGTCTCAACCCCTAACAATAAAAGAGGAGTCCTGGGGCAGAGCGAGGGGGCTTCTTCCTCCCCAATTTTCCTAGAGCTCCAAAAGAGAGCATTCCTCATGTATTCAATTCATGCTCTACAACAAAAATAGACACAAAATCAGGACATAAGGCTATTATCCTCCGGGAAGCCCGAACCTGAGTAAATCTCTTTGTGCTCACCATGTGCAGTTCGAGGAGAACAATGTGGTTAGCCCCTGGTCGGATCTCAAAAAGGGGGGCCTCTCGGACCCTGCTCGAGATGTAAAACCACCATCAACGGTGTTCTTGGGATCGGTGCACAGTTGGCCAAGGAGGCAGAGCACCCTCTTCCTCGTGTCCTGCAGCTTGGGCACCATGGTCCTGCGTTGTCCTGCGGGATCAACCTGCGTGTGTCGATGAAGGCACACCCTTGGGTACAGAAGGAGCACGTCGCTTGTGGTTGTGGGGTCTGTGTGCGACACACACATTTAGCGAAATCAACTTTTTTAAAAGAAAATATAATCATTTCCGACCTCTGCCATTGCACATAGTTATAATCTTTTACGGAAGTTCAGCTTTAAAGCTAATCTAACATATCATGCACCATTACTATTGTGTGTTGTGTATCCACCACTAATTTAATGAGTGCACACAAGCACCAGACCATTAACTTTGCTGGAGCTATCTTAATGTCATATAATGTTTGCATGTTTGGACTGGTTAACCGGTTTGCACACATCTACTTTATCAATGAAATATGCACTTTCTTGGACAGTCCATGGCGTCCATGCTCCGCACAGATGCCGAGTTTCTCACAGGGATCAAACCACGCCGCCAACTGATCCATGCCACGACCACTGACGAGGAAGATGACGCTCTTGGAGTCGACGCACAGCTGGTCAAGGAGATGGAGCACCCTCTTTCGAGCGTCCTGGAGGTTGGGCTCCATGGTCCCGTCCTAGTCCGGCAATATCAGCTTGCGCGCGTGCCAAACAAAGGCACAGGCTTGGGTACACAAGGAGTATGTCGCTTGTGGTTGTAGAGGTTTGTGTGCGACATGCACATTTCGCCGAATCAACTTTTTTCTAGAAAATGAAATCATTTCCGGCCAATCACAATCTTTTACAGCAAATTCATTTACAGAAAATTCAGTTTTAAAGTCGATCAAACAAATGTAACGATTAGCCAAATCAACTGAGTAAACAAAAAGACCAGCCTGCGCGGCGACGCGGTACGACGGCCGGACGTGTGACACCGTGAGCGCCTGAAATCTCGGCCGGACCGAGCCCGAGCCCGAACCCGACGATTTTAGCTTGACTTCACCTGTCACTCTGCCCTGCCCTGGTGTCGTCCCAACCGCGCATTTCTAGCTCAGCAACCAGTCACAGTGGATCACTGCTAGCTCCTGGCGAGTGTAGGGAGCACACATGGCGTTGCATAAGCATCAGACCACAGCAATGAGAGCATCAACCAAACGAACCGTAAATGTCAACTAATTGAAGCCATAAACCATGCATGATTACGATCTGGTAAATGCGTACCGCCACCTGAAAGCGAGCTCTTGTCACCTCCATCAATGGCACATGCACGAGCAGATGAGCTGCTGCCATCAAGCACGCATTATGGAACTATGATGACGACGACCGCCGCCGCCGATCATCTTTCATGCGTTGCCTCCTTTCTGCCTTTTTCTCCACAGGGCAATCAATTGCAAAGCGACCGACAGTTTGAATAAACATATCAGAGAGCTTATGCATCTGCTGCCTGAGCATTGTTTGGGACACGACCAAAACCCTGTTTGGGTCAAGGTGTCAAGAGTTTTTGTAAACATAGGATAGCTAAAATCTATAACAAGAAAAAAAATCACACCGCATATGATCTGCGGAAATTCATATCATCGTCGCCCATTCATCCAAGGCTTAGGGAGCTGAGATGCCATGAACGTGCAGCACGGCAGGTCCCGTAGATCCACCAGCTCCGGATGGAAAGCAAGGTCTTGAAATCGATCACTGCCGCTTGCCATCAAGCCTTGGGGACTGGCGGTACGGGGAAGCATGCGGGCCATACGAGAGGCTCCTCAGTGGCTGCTGCCCGTTCCGTGCAAAGGTGCTCTGCGCCTTCATGCTTTGGCTGCCATGTGGGCTGGCAAGAGCTCTTGTGCGCCCCTCATGTTGCATGGACTGGAAGAAGTAGGAAGAGCTGGCCATGTCCTTGAGGTTCTGGAGCGGCTTCAGGACCTCCACCACTTGGCTCATCAGGGGCCTGGCCTTGGGATCTCGGTTGAGGCAGGCGTGTGCCAGCTGAGCCGTCTTCTGAGCGCCTTTTACCGAGAAGTTCCCGTCCAAACGGGGATCTACAAGCTTGTAGAACCGGCGTCTTTCCCCGAGGTAGGGGCGTGCCCATTCGACTAGGTTGTGTTCCCCGTTTGGTCTGTTCTTGTCCATTGACCTTCTGCCGGTCATCATCTCTAGTAGCACCACACCAAAGCTATATACGTCACTCTTTGATGTTAGGTGACCTGAACAAGAAACGAACTTATAAGAAGTGGGAAATACAAAGAAAACTTATAGGCACCTAAACAATAGAATCTAGCCTACCTAGCAGCTCAAAATAAAAAAGGAACAGCTTCAGTCTAGCGCAAACATATGTGCTTGTGTGCTTGTGTGTCACACACAAAATTTCAGTGTGTCACACACACAACTTCAGTGTGCTGGATGCACCCAAAGCTTACAACACATACAGACACACACAACTTCAGCCTACCATGCATGCTTGCCTTTGTGTGCCATACGCAACTTGAGTGTACCACAGTTTGTGTGTGCCTAGAATGCATTCAAGAGTACAACACATACAGACACACACAGCTTCAGTATACAATTCACACATGCTTGCATTGTGTGCCATACACAACTTCAGTCTACCACACTTGCCTGTGTGTGCTATACACAACTTCTGTCCACCTTGCACACAAAGCACATACAAAAGCACATGCGGATGAGTGTTCAGGTTTCCTGAAGCTTTATGTGTACGTGTGTGCTCACATGTCTGTGTTGTGTGTCACGGGCATTGCTATGGTACTCCCAAATGACTATGGACCGTCCATTCTACTGACATACAGGTAGTTACAACGAACTATTACCTCCTAGGAGGTAATATAGTAAATCATATAATTTTAATTTAAGTATATGAAAAAATTGTCCAGTCAAGCGGGAGGCTAGGACGTGGGAGACGTGGGAAACCACTACTCTGGGATGACGTGACATGTCAGTTTGTTCGAGTTGAGTTGTTATGTTAATTTTGATATGTCGAGATGCTTTGAGAAGTTGTGTAACAATTTCTTTTCTTACATGACATGGGTGAGTTGTGACCATTTTTAACACTACTGTAACATATTTTCTTCTAGTGTCTGACATGTTGGTGCAAGAAAAAAAATCTGCAGAATCCTATCATTCCTAAGTCATATAGTTGGGATCCAATTTTCGTAACGTGACACGTGACAATATGGTTAAAGATGTACAAAGTTATGAAGCAAGTGAGCCAAAATAAAGTTTGCAGATCATAGTTACGGATGCCATAAACTCAACATTATTTCTTTATACTCATCAAAAAGTAAATCTCCAAGAAATGTGCACGTCCTGTTGCCGGTTGCAGCCGAAAGAAACTCCATGGATATATGCACACACAGTACGCGCTTAGTGCCTTTTTTCCCTAAAATTAATTGTTTTCTCTCTTAAAATTTAATTGCTGATTTGTTTGAAGTCTTACCTCTTAGGAGGTAAATGGAGTACCTTAGCAAAGCCCGTGTGTCACACACACTTCAGACCTACGGACTATAATGCATTAAAGCTTTTGACAAATATATAGGGTGGGCTGACATGTTTACAGAACACCCGGTAAGGACAACTGCATGAAAAAATTTACTGCAACTTTGAAGGGCGTGCCTGGCGCAGTGGTAAGACTTCCACTTGTGGCCTGGCAGCCCCGGGTTCGAACCAGCCTCCTTGCACTGCAAGGGAAAGGCTGCTAGAAAAAACACCCGTGTGGCCCTTCCCCAGACCCCACCTCGCGTGGGAGCAATTTGCACTGGGTACGCCCTTTTGAAGATAAATTAATCAATATCACAATTGATCAACTCACCAGTCATTACATATTCAGGCGCAGCATATCCATACGTTCCCATGACTCTAGTTGACACATGAGTTTTATCACCTTCAGGACCATCTTTAGCAAGTCCAAAATCAGAGAGTTTCGCGTTATAGTCCTGGAAGAATATGTTTAAGAATAGGCAAAAGCAAATGTATGAACGAATATAGCCAACATTTCAATGTAACTGCTTACCGCATCTAAAAGAATATTGGATGTTTTGAAATCCCGATATATTACTGGTCTTTCAGCTTCTTCATGAAGAAAAGCAAGGCCTTTGGCAGCACCAAGAGCAATTTTCATTCTAATGGCCCATGGGAGAGGCAATGACTCTGTTCAGTACAAAATTACACAAAAGAAATGTTATAAATGGGTATACAATGGTTCAAGACAGAATTACGACAAAAAGGGGGCTGTGCCACTTGTGTTGACCAAAACCAAAGTGCCCATGACACATGTGTTAACCAAAACAAAAGTGCTCGTGCCACGTGTGTTAAAGTAATGCAATATCGCTATCGCCACAACAAAAACAGGAATGCTAGCATGGTTTAACCAAAGAAAGGAGTCAAGGACAAATAGATAACAGTAGCAAATATGTACCTAAACAAAGCTAATAAAGGTCAGATTAGAAGATACTTACTTCTAAAAAGATGATTCTCCAAACTTCCACGGGGCATAAATTCATATACGAGCAACCTCTGGTCATCTTCAATGCAGTAACCGACCAATTTCACTAGGTGCGGATGCTGAAGGTTTCCTAGAAAATCAACTTCTGCCTGTGAATGGACAATGATAATTTGCTTAATAATGCAATAGCAAACAGCTGAACAAAATTTAATTAGACACCGTATACCAAGGAAAGACAAAACGTACCACCCACTCTTTATGCCCCTGCAGCCCATCATGGTTGAGTGTCTTGACAGCAACAGTCAATCCAGTGCCTGGCTTAACAGGAGCAGTTCCATTCTCCTCAATCCACCCTTTAAAGACGCAGCCAAAACCTCCCTCGCCAAGAAGACTCTCAGGTCGGAAGTTTCTCGTGGCACACTTCAGTTCACTAAAAGTAAATCTACGCAGTTGGAAAGCTAGTTTAAGCTCCTCTCCAACTATGGAAGAAGGTGAGATACTTCCGGTGTTACTGGTTGTTGTGGAACAAGAGGCTGGTGGGGCTAATTGATCTTGGCAGTCTTTGCAGCCATCAATGGCTGGTTTGCCTGCACACGTAGATATAGTATCCGTTAGGTGATAGACATAAACCCTTGACATAATTTAGATAATTACGAATAAGACCACAGTTGCTCTGGAAACTTTACCAAACTAAATCTCATAATCCTGAGGATTTGGATACAAATCACCAGGTCCAAGGTCCAAAACTCCAAATGTACCTCAAATAGTAATCGGCACCAAAAATGAACATCTAAATTTTTCATCAACAAACAACTAATCCAGAAACCCCATGCACAATTCAAGAGTAAGATTCTCCATTCCAGTTTTGCACGGACACCATGGCATGGTTAGGTTTTCTATCCTCAGCTTGAACTTGATTGATCTCATATGCATAGCTATCAACATTGCTTGCTGAAGAGTGAAGAATAATTTAATGTTGTAACATCTGATATTTTTGAAGTAGTCTAATATAAACTATTTGATGTGCCCCAGTACTAACTTCTAAAGTTATGGCCCAACGAACCAACGAGAGCACCTGATACTTTAGTTTCCCATCAATCACCAAGGTATCCCACTTGAGATTTTAACATGCCACTGCCGTCAAAGGTATTCCTTTGTCTGCATTCCAAATGTGCTCAACTGTAAGGGAAACCTCCTGTCAGAAAAGGGTTTCTGTCTTTTGGTTACATTTATGGCCAAACAAGTGCCCACAAACACAGCCAATTGTGTACACATCTACAAATAGACGAACCAAAAGAGGACAGATGCTACATAGGAGTAACACAAGTTGAGCATTCCGCGCGCTCCCACCAACATCAACCCAGCTTGTAGCAACCGAACCACCACCCCACCACCCTGCATTTTACCCAATCAAACACAAGGCCTGCTCCCACAGGAGCCACACCTTCCTATCGACCCATGCCCATCAATGGCAGCACACCAGCTCATAGACAAGAGCACGCAGCAGGGGAGCACATATCACATCATCTTATCCACCGAGGTGCAAAAGCAAAACAGAACCATATTATCCGGGCAAACCCACCAGACACCAACCACTCTGTCCAGCTCTCAGCTTCGCACGGTTAAGTTGTACCACCCACCAGAGACATTAGTGCACACCAACACACATCCGATTCCAGTCATGCAATCCGCCCATAGTGCCATCGACATAAACTCAACCCAGAAAGAAATTGGCAAGAACAATCCATGCTTCCACCATTTCTCTCTGAACTCGGAAGCGCTCGTGCACAATTCCGTGGCCGCCACCGTGCACACAGGCAGGCAGGCAAGCAAGCATGCTGCGGCGGCTTGCGCGAGCGACCGAACGAGAGCAGCACGAAGCAAGAAAGCTGAGCGACCGAGCGAGCACGGTGAAGCTGAGAGGGAAACAAGAGCATTTCTTACCCCCGCCGCCGCCGCTGGTGGAGGAGTCGACCTTGGCGCGCGACGACATGCAGCCGCGGAGGCGCGGGAAGCGGATCCAGCACCCGGTCACCGGCGCCGCGTCCTCCGCCACCACCGCCACCGCCCTAGCCTTAGCCTTAGCCTTCCCCGTCCCGTTCCGCTTCCCGTCCTTCTCCCCGCGCCGCTTCCCCTCCTGCTGCCTCCTCCCCATCTCCTCACTGGCTCACTCCCGACCGAACCAAACACGCACCCGCAGGCTGCAGCTTCACCCCACTCCGAGTCCAGAGATAGACCCTCTCTCGTCAGCGCGGCGGAATGGGAAGCCGCCGCCCGCAGCCCCTGGCGGCGAGCGCGTGAGCGGGCATTGCGCGGCGCGGGGCGGGGACGGAATGGAAGTGGAAGCAAGCGAGTCGAGTGTGAAAGGGGTTGCCGGTCGGGGGCAGAGCGGGCAATGGAAAAGAGGGGAGGATTCGGGCAGGCCGGGCAGGGGCGTGGGAATTTGGCAGGGAAACGGGACGGGAGTAGATTGCGACTGCGCGGCCGTTTCGTTTTGGCGTTTTTCAGAACGGACCCCAAACGACTAGGGTCCAGCTCCGGATCATATTTGATAAAATATTGCCGCCATTTTTGCGAAGACACAGTTCAAGGTGGAAGGCACAAAGAGTATGAATGCTCGAAGTTGTGCTTCCTTTTACCGCCATTATGAACCTCTTACATGAGAGATGTGAGAAATGTGATGCACAAATTTTCCGTCTTGTTCGTCTTATCAACCACCGGTCATCAGTATTTTTCTCTTACACCCAATAAACACCAGTCACCAACTACCAACCAGTCAGCAATATATTTTTTTCACATTAAATTAGCACCAGCCACCAACTAGTAGCCACGTGAACAGATTTGAAAGGATTTTGCACGCAAGGGTACGAGATTGAGACGGTTTAGACTACGGATTCCGTTTGGTGTAAAAGTTGAGGATGTATGAAGACTTGAAGAGGCACATGATTCTTCACTCAGTAAGTGCTTTTTGATTTTCTTTTCATTCCTTTATTATGAATTTTTTTGCCTAACATGGAAGCATTTATATGAGAGGACGAGATTGTACATGTAGTGCGAGATTGTACATGTAGTGTGTCGACATTATCCAAATATAGAGGTGTTGATGTATTGCATCTTCAAGCCGTAATGCAACATACTCCCATGATCCTTTCAGATGTTAGTTGTGTTACTCCCATACAGTCCTACTTTTGGCTTGTTGCGCAGTATTTTGCTCTCACAATGAATCTGCCGTATAACTTCTCGCGCAGTACTTTCCTCTCACAACAAATCTGCCGACTTATGTATTTAAGACCTGCCGAACACTCTCTGTCTCGCTCAATCTCAGGATAGAAAATTGAAATATATCGAGGTGCTAAGGTCTCTTTTGCAACTTGAGAGCATATCCAGTGTGCCACGGCATTTTGGTGCTCGCGTGCACTCGGGCAGATGCAAATCGTCAAATGCATCGTGGGACGCACCAGATGCACCCAGCGGTGGAGTTGATGTTGGACCACGAGCAGAATTAAGTGCAAGGACTAAATGAAAAGGTGTTTTGCCACCGCTAGGTGCATCCAGTGTGTCTGCGATGCATCCGACGGCTTGCATCCGCCGGATACATGGGAGCGCATGCAACTTAGGCCAGTCTCAGTGTAAATTTCATTGCACAATGACCTAGATTGAAAAACTAGGCAACTGTACTAGTAGAGTTCCACGGTGGTTAACCTCTCCTCCACATCTCATAACTCCATCATCCTTTCTCATCGTCACATCGGTAAAATTTAATGTATGAAACTCTCTCGTATAACTCTACTGACACTAGCTTTACACGGAGCTCATCCGCAGCATGATTCGGCCCCCGATCCACTGTCCTGAGTCTTGACTCGCATCCAACGGATGCGACCGCGTCCACGCCGGACTTCCCCTGCGTCCGTCGGACAAGTACCCGCGCTGCCCGTTCACGCTCGCGCCGCTATGCAATCGGCGTCATATCCACCGACACGCGGGGCCATAGATGCTGGGGCCCACGTGGCGTTCGCGTGCCTGCCTTCCGCGTGGGGCCCCAGCGGCTGAGTACGTGCAGGTAGCCGTAGCAAAAGTGGTGTGAGCAGAAAAAGGAAAAACTGTGCGGCTAGTGGCTACTGCTACTGGTCCTTGTCTGAAAAGGAGCACTTGGACGTTGGACCTTGAAGCAGTCAAAGCGGAGGCTTTTCTGCTTCTTGTGTTCTGGGTTTGGATAGGGGGTCTGCTAGGTTTGAGTTAGGCACCGGTGGTTAGTTGCTGCCTAATTTTGTGACTTGAGTGCTCATGCTTTGTTGCCAATGAAAAAAATTGAGAGGTGCTGAAAAGCTTGGAATGCAAGATCACGGTGTATGTGCATTCTTTCTGAGTCTAACCGTCGAATCTAAGGGCATGTTTGGTTCCCATAAGTAGGGTGACTTAAAGTGTAAAAAATGCAAAATAAGTCACCTGTAAAACCAAACAGTCATGACTTAAAGTGGTGTGACTTATAAGTCCCATAAGTAGCTCCACCCCTACTTAAAGTGACTTATTTCCACTTTTTCCCTCTAGTACCCTGTGTGGAGCCCACTGACTTATAAGTCGCTGCAACCAAACATGACTGACTTAAAGTGGTCTGACTTATAAGTCAGGTGACTTATAAGTCATCCTACTTATGAGAACCAAACAGGGCCTAAGGTACCATGATGCATAGCTTACGCGTTACAACTTTACTACAAGTTCAGTGTTTTTAGATCTCACATCTCACAGCGGTGACATGGCATCTAAAGCACTTACAAATTCATCCTTTTTAGCTTTTTAAAAGAAAAACTCTTTTTTCTAAGGCTAAAGTAACTAATGGTTGCATAAGCAATGATGCTCCTTATATTGTAATATAAGGATTTCCTGATGCAAATTTTATAGTGGCCACGACAAAGTGTCTTGTTTCGTTTTTAAAGATTTCTATAGATACCGCAGAACACCGAGGTTGAAATAACTAATATATAGTAGTATATAAAGAATGGCACAAGTACCTTCAGCGCTCTCCTTCGTCTGAACGAGGTTACGAACGTCGAGCTGAGCGGCTGACTTTCGGGGGAAAAAGTACGGACCTTGCAAGCTCTTGTCGTGTGTCGTGTGTGGCTTATCTCACTAAACAATTTGCTCGTCGCAGAGCGTTAGAATGGTCAACAAATGGTCTGATTTTCTTATCTGTTCATTTCGAGATTGTCAATGGCGGGCAGCAAAGTTAGGTAACCGAATAATGCATTGGGGTGGACTTTCGCGTGCAGGCAGAGAATCTATGAGCCATGGAATTATGCAAAGAAGAAAATATTAAATCTTAAAAAGGTTTTTAATTTTGAAAAGGAAAAAAATGTTTAAGTACAGACGTAGCCATTTGCGCTCAACAATCTACATCAAATGTTTGCGGAAGGGCACCTGTCTTACATGTTGGAAGAGGCTGTTTAGTTCCTCAAATTTGCACGAATAAATAGTATATTGAAATGTAAAGTTGTGCAAAAGATGTGTATTGAGATGCATACTGAGAGAGAAGATGTGACTCGATATGATATATGATAAGTGATGAATAGTTAATGTAGATTCACAGTGATAGAGCAAAAGCGATTCGCTGCCTATCGAGTCGGACAAATACATTCTACACTTTTTTTAGATTAAGGAATAAACCCGGTCTCAACAGCCGACGCCGACTGTCTACAACCAAAGACATCCCTAAGATGTGGACAGTACACAGACTCCACACGCCTAGAACAATGTATATCCTGCCATCTAATAGCAAGATACACACTAATTCCTACACTACTACGTATATATATGTAGTAGTATTATAAAAAACGGAATCGGATACGCTGTACGTATGCATGCAGGTATTAGGTGCCGGTGCGGATCGGTCAGGTGATTCGAGTTCGACGACGTACATACGTGCACCAACCTGACCGACCAATCTCGCGCGCCGCGCCGCCGCCTGGCAACGACGAGTCCTCCTCCGGCTCTGCCATCGCCGGCGTGGCGAGATGGGCGAGCGCAAGGTGTTAAACAAGTACGGGGGATCCTATCTCCCTTCCGGAAGATAGATAAGGAAGCGAACTATAGCCCACTAAGGCCCATCAACATCTTCTTCCTCCTCTCGCGGCTTCCTCGGCGGTCCACCACCCCCGCCGCCTCCGTCACCAGCCCCGGCCGGCGGCTCCCCGCATCCGCGTTGCCCGCTCACCACCCACCCCGCCCTCCAGCCCGCCCTTCCTAACCCGGCGCGCCTCGATGCCCCCCGCCGCCGGTCACCGGCCCACCGCCGGTCCGACCCCACCCGGCCGGCGGCGCTACCGCGCCGCCTCGCCTCCGCCGCCGGTCCTCCGGCTCCCCCCACCTCCCCCTTCTAGGTCCGCCGGCCATGGAGGCCCCGAACCCCCGAACACGAACCCCGAAACCCTAACCCTAAGGTCTGCCGCCTCCACCACCACCCCGGCCGGCGGCGACCTCGCCGCCGGCCGCTCCCCCCACCTCCCACCCCTCCGGCGCGAGGACTTCCTACGGCCGCGGCGCGACGGCATTCCTGAGCGGCTGCATCGGGAGAGAGACGAAGGAAGAAGACGCACATCGTGTGGTCCTTGGTGCCCGCACGAATCTTAAAGAAGTGGAAGTTGATTTGCATACTACCTTCCGGAAGATATATAGGATTCACGAACAAGTACTACCCGATCGACTTCGACCCGTCCAAGATCCCATGGCGGCGGCGGCACAAGAACGAGCAGATCAACGTGCGCATGATGCTTCCCATGAGCATCCAGTGCGCCACCTGCGGAACGTACATCTACAAGGGCACCAAGTTCAACTCCAGAAAGGAGGATGCCGTCGGAGAGGTAGGCAAACTCATCCAGACCTAGTTGTGTTTTTACGTTTACGTTTTAGTTTTCTAAATGCAACGCATAGATATGACCCCATATTTAAGTGCATAATAAAATCTAGTAATGTATTATGCATCTAAAAAAATCTAAACAATCTACATTTTTTAACGGATGGATGATGAAGTAGTAAAGTACTGGTAATTTTCAATCGATTGGAATAGAAAACAAAGGGTATTTCTCTATTGCATGCTGCGCTGGTGGTGTTTGGTTTCCATATGTATATATATATATATACACACTTGGGTGTTTTGGTTTGTTTGTGACTTGTACGGCCCACCGACCCGAACCGAACCGCCAAGCGGCCCATATCATCCCCGGGGACACCAAAATAGCCGAGCCCAACGCGCGCTTCCGTTAGCACCGACCCAAACCGCCGATCCCACATCGTGTTCCCCACCCGACGGCGGCTCGCCGGCTGCTTCCCCGGTCGTCGTCTTCCCCACGCGCCGCCCTCCCCCTCCCCTCCCCTCTCC
The DNA here is from genome assembly GCA_036936925.1 of Cenchrus fungigraminus. Taxonomy (NCBI): domain Eukaryota; kingdom Viridiplantae; phylum Streptophyta; class Magnoliopsida; order Poales; family Poaceae; genus Cenchrus; species Cenchrus fungigraminus. Next base: position 38,363,543 of record CM072778.1, on the reverse strand, counting down.
ATCCTCGGTGCGGAGGCGGCGTTGGGAAGTTAGGGTCGCGGCGAGATGGGTGAGCGTAAGGTGCTCAACAAGTATTACCCGCCGGACTTCGACCCGTCGAAGATCCCGCGGCGGCGGCAGCCCAAGAACCAGCAGATGAACGTGCGCATGATGCTTCCCATGAGCATCCAATGCGCCACCTGTGGGACATACATCTACAAGGGCACCAAGTTCAACTCCAGAAAGGAGGATGTCGTCGGAGAGGTAGGCGCAGCTTACCCAGACCTAGTTTTTTTTTTTTGGTCATTACCTAGTTTCAGGCACAAACAGTCGCTAATCGGAATCGCTCTGTGCTCTTGTTGGTGCTTTCGTTAGGCGTAGATTTTTGGACCCCACGCCCACACTAATTGTTACGACTAAGGACCAGGGCACCAGTCACCAATGCTAACATTTGTTTCCCTTGGGTGATAGTCTGATAGACCTCTGTGGCTCATAGTTTCATGCTGTCTGGTAATCAAATGTTTTGCCGCTCACCATATCCACATCATTTCTTTAATAAAGTCTTTGTGGTAGTTATTGATCCGCTGTATGCTTTGTTAATCTTGTCTTGCCACCTATACAATCTAGTTGTACAGGAGACAAAATGGCTTCCTAAACGCTAGGCATAATTGAGGAATTTATGGCAAGAAATTTGGTTTTGGTAATATGGATGATTAAATCACAGGAACAGGGTACTTAGTACTGTACATACTTGGGTTACAGACTACCACTATTAGAGTGATTCGGGTGCATCTTACTGCTGGCTAGATACCATTGCTTGCTCCAGCAGTACAAGCAAGTAGAACATAGTATGTACTGAGTGCCAGTAATACACTTCGCAGCTTCACAAAATTTATTGCTATGAGCTATTTGAAGCAGCATATGTTCTAAAGCTATTTGAAGCAGCATATGTTCTAACTCCAAACTATGGCAGAAAGAAAAGGGTAGGATTGGTAGCAGTAGTGCAGTACTGTGAAGATATAACTTAAATTTTGTGATCCTACTTGTATAAATTGCTCTAGGAAATTACAAGAGAAGTTGGAAAATAGATTATCTTGTCCTACAGTATGGATCCTTCTTTGTTTTTCTTGAACACGCAGGAGAGCTTATTATTATATTAAGAAGAAGAAAGGGTTTGGAAACCCATACAACACCACAACACTCACATCACACACATGCACTACTCGCCTTTTATACAACAAAAAACTTGCCCTCGACCAGATGAGAATAAACACAGTATAGATCCTTCTGCTTGTACTATTCACAGACATCACAGTGTACATGCTTACGTGAAGTCTGAATTTAGAAATATCAAAAGCTGGCATCCATTTCAAACTCCACAGAGCGGGAGATTCTACTGTCATGGCATTAACCTATCTTGTTGCATATAGACTGCAGTTCTTCTTTGTGTTTAGTGCATTGTTCTCTTCATTAGCTAAGCATAATAGCATTTACATAGGCATCTTTGTGCTTTTGAATTTACATAGGCATCTTTGGCCTAATATTTTATTTGGTTCTCTGTCTTGGAACTGCAGAAGTTCATGTCCGTATCAACTAGTGTGCATTTTGGCTACAGGTTGTATGCTAACTCATTCTAATGTTGTTCCTCTCATTTGGGCGCAGAAATACTTGGGAATACAAATATTTAGGTTTTACTTCAAGTGCCCTAGGTGCTCTGCTGAGATCACTTTCAAAACAGACCCTCAGAATTCTGACTACACAGTGGAGTCAGGGGCTAGTCGAAATTTTGAACCTTGGCGTGAAAAGGATGAGGTAAATGATTTTGTGGCATATTCTAAGGCCAAATTCTATGTTTCAAGCAGTATGATATTTAATTTGGTCACCGTGATTCATATCCTTTTGTTCAGGCAGCAGACAAAGAAAAGAGGAAGCGAGATGCTGAGGAGATGGGTGATGCAATGAAAGCATTAGAGAATAGAGCAATGGATTCAAAGCAGGATATGGACATACTTGCTGCTTTAGAAGAGATGCGCTCCATGAAGGTTGGATCTAGTTCTAGGCCAATAGCTGTTGTGTAGGAGGGCTTATTTCATGAGATTTGCTGATTGCTGATACTGTTTTCTTGTGCTGTCTACAGTCTAGACATGCTGGCGTCTCTGTTGACCAGATGCTTGAAATTTTGAGGCGTTCAGCTCATGAGAAGGTAAGACCTTAGAGACATTGTTTGCTTTATCATTTTGGTTATTTCATCTTTTGGTTATTTAGAACTACTTGGTATGGTCAATGCCATTTTCCTTCGTTATTCACTCTCGTAACATTTTTGTATTCTTTGTTGAAATGACAGGAGGAAAAAGCAATTGCGGAACTTGACGAAGAAGATGAACAACTTATCAAGTCAATCACTTTTCATGTAATCCTCTATCTCTGTATCACAATGCCCATTAATGCCTTCTTGCATAACTTGTGCATGGAGGGTGTTATCTTCTGAAACTACAGTTTTTAAAGTGTTTTATATGATAACATCGCCTTTTAACTTATGATCGTATTGCTAAATGTAGAACTCTGGATTCTATGTTAAAAGGATAGAAGATGATGACGACGACGATGATGATGACGATTTGGTCCCAGGCCAATCGAGTAGAACAGGAAAGGTATTCATTGTGTTTCCTTTTTTCCGTTGCTATTTTGTTTTGTGGTTCAGTATCCCACTCATCAACTAGAGTAATTCCATTTCCTGAAAGTATATGTCATGTACCATTAATTTATACTTAATTACTTGTAACCCAAAGTGTCATTTTATCACTTCCTTTGTGGCTATATATTTTATGTTTTAATAAATTGTGTAGTACCCTTCTTGCAGCTTTAGATATTTTTTTGACATATTAGCAGATAATCATGTTAAATTTTAAACCCAAGACAGTGTTCTATGTAGGGTTTCTAGAATATCTGGTTTGCTATAGGTTGATAAGGAAACTGTTGGACCTAAAAATGGGAAGATCCTTTGAAGACAGATGCAATGATAAGAGAAAATTTGTTGTTGAGCAATGCACCATATGCGAATTGTAGCCAATTGGCATACAAGTAAATTGATGGTGCTGTGGAGTAGCATATTAGTGTATGCTTCATTGAAAAATATTAAGCACTTCAGTTATCAAGATTGTGTGAGTCACTTTTGTGTCTCGCCATAAATGTTTTTTATATGTTTTTCGAATGAAATCTCTTGTATTTGTTTGCTTGGTTGGCTAATATTACAATTTTTAATTTTCTTTTGCAGATGGATTGCTCTTCTGAATCAGTGACAAAGCCAACAGATGTTTTAAGCAAAGCTAGTGTATCGGAGGGTGCCAAAAAAGAAGGTATGCACAAGGCAGATTTATTGTTAATAGTTTCTATATAGTTGTACCAGTCTACATGAGGCGTATAGAGTCCCGAATTTGAAGATTTTTGTTCAGTCTTCTTATTGAATGGATAATTGAAACTAGGATACTTCTATTAATTACTCTTGCACCTGACCTCACTAATATATTGTCCTGACAAATTACGACTAACATGAGAGCTTTTTGTAAAGGATTCTAAAGTTTTTTTCTGGAGAACTGTGACATGTCTTACCATTTTAGATATCTAACCTGTAGTGTCATATTGTGAACTTCGGCAATTGTTTTGGCCATGACAACCATCATTCCAAATTTGTTAATGGAAAACCTGCTTATTTTGCATTTCATGGCAAATTTACCTTCGTTGTTTTCTCCTTTACCTTAGTTTTGATTTTTGAAAACAAATGACATTCTTGCTCGCCACTTTTAGCTTTGCAAAATATGTTTATGTGATAACTTACCATTGTGCATGCATTGCAGGAAGCAAGAGCTGGATGCCCAAATTTATAGTAAAACCAAAATCTACTGGTGTAGATCCCAAGAGGCAGAAGAATGAATCAACGTCTGTCCAAGACAGTGGCAAAGAACCAGTAGGAGATCAAAAGACTGAACCTGCAATGCAAACCAATGTTCTCCAGTCCCTTTGCCAGGACTACGATAGCGATGATAGTGAGTGAGGACAGCCATTGAAGCCACAACAGGTTGTCAAAACTGTAACCATATTACGCTAGTTGACATGTAGTTCTCTTGTGCCATCATTGTATAGCTTATGTAAGTCACAAATCTGGCAGTCAATGGCTCACCTGCCTCAAGTTTCGAATGTTACAAATCTGGAGTGTCCAGATAGAGATGTGTTGTTATTGGACATCCAAAAACATTACAGTATTTGTAAACTTGATAGTTGCAAAAAGTTTAAAATTAACTCAGGAGTTCGTTGGCCGATCCCTTTTTTTTATCAACTTGTTTCCTGTTGCCGCAGCATGCAAATTATGGATGGAAATGGCTTGTTTGGAAAAATGCTAAAAGCTGATAACTGTCGGGCATGGTTGCCACCTGCCAATCTACAGAAACCGTTTCGGCAACTCACCCCCACTGAAATGGTTGAACGCTGAAGGCAAGGACTGTGTTACAACTGTGATGAAATATATGTGCGAGGACATAAGTGCCCACGTCTGTTTTACTTGGAAGTTTTAGATTTTAATGACTCTGATATCCTATTGCTGGACAGTGAACAAGACAAAGATGGTCATCTTCCATTGATCTCTTTCCAGGCCATCACGGGTATTCATCACGAAGACACTATGACCCTTCACATTACCATTGGGAATCAAGAGTTGACAGCCCTTCTTGATTCGGGATCAACACACAATTTCATTAGTAGTTCAGCAGCCCAGCATCTTGGCCTCCACTTGCAGAATAGTCATGGCGCTACTGTCATCGTTGCCAATGGAGCTCGTGTTTCTTGCCAAGGATTGGCATGGGATCTTGCAATTTGCATTGGGCAGGAATGTTTTTCTCTGGATTCTTACACTATCCCACTTGATTGCTATGACATGATTCTGGGAATATCCTTCTTGAAGCCTCTAGGTCCTATCTTATGGGATTTTGATGACCTCTGTACGGCCTTTTGGCATCGTGGCCGTCCAGTGTCGTGGAAAGGCATTGGTTCCGCTTGATGGGGCATTCCATCAACCCACAGAATTTACTCCATCAACCAGTCCGACTCACCACTGCTAGCCAACTTCTCCTTTGGACTCTTGACCTCCCAGACAAAATTCCAATATTTGTTCCATTCCGTGCTCCAACAGTTTCGTCGCAACTGTGTGCTTCAGCATAACCTGGCCTCCCACGGCTCCCCTCTGCTAGCACAAGGCATCACCGCAACAAGTTTACCTCCATGTTCAGCACCATATAATTCTCCAGAAACAGCAAGAAACCTGGAACTTTTTTAGAAGGAACATGTATTGATCTCAACGCATTACACCGGTTCGGTTACAAACGGATCCGAAAGAAAAGGAAAATTACAAAGAAGTTTAAAACTCCTGTTCATCTTTCTCGAAGACTCCAGCGATCTGTTCGTCGCCGCCGTCGAAACCGCTTCCAAATCGTCGCTGGGCACCAGAGCCAAACTCCACAAAGTGGAGGCCGCAGAGGAGGGCTTACTGCTAGGCGAATCAGCCGAATACGTTGCCTCCCAGGCGCATCGGTCAACTCCGGTACCCACGACGCATCCTTCGTTTCCATCGCCGGCAACCCGAGTAATGCTCAGATTTCCTTCAAAGATCATCTTCCTTGAGATTAACAGGGTCAGCAACATCATCACCTGAAGAAGACGACGATGCGCCGGCTCTCGACTCCTGGACAGGTCTCCCCAGCCTCTCCGTTGACGTCGGAGTAGATCGCCATCGGAGATCGGAAGAAGCTGGGAGAAATTATTCCTCTGCAGCGCCGTCACTTCCGCATCGCCGGCACCGCCAAGAAAACCAAGCCGCATAGGAGCCACGCTCCTCCGGCAAAACCTAACTCCACCGCCGAGCATCGGCGGCGAGCAAACCCTATACCTAGTTGGACTCGACTAAGACCCTACGAAGACAGTAGATCTGTTGAAGAGACGGACCCCCGCTCCTCCACCACCGGCGGCGAGGCCTGAGGCGAGGGAACGGGGGACGCAAACGGCGGCGGCGGCGGAGTCGCCCTCGGGCGGACAGGGAACCTTTGTGTTGCCTACTCTGTACTCGACGTCCAGACTGTCAAACACACATTTCCACCTCCTGTTGTCGAAGAATTATTAGATGTGTGTGTTTTTTAAGACGTGCATAGCACATTTTTCATTAAGAAGAAAGAAGTTTGGAACAAGTTACAACAGATGAGTCTGAACCCAAGGCCCGAACAAAGACAAAACAGCAAAAAAAAGCGACAAGCTAAGGCGCCACAACCCGACGACGAAAGCCCAACAGGGCGGCTATCGACACAAAGCCTGCTCTAGCCCAGAGACGCGCGTCCTCCAAAATGGCCCCGGCGAGGGCCACCGGCTGCAAGGCCGCCCGCTCGTGGACGCGACGGTTCCTCTCTTTCCAAAGCAACCAGACGACCAACCAGACCAGGGTATCGAAACCTTTACGGGAGGGCTTGGCGACCGCCTTCCGCGCCCGCAACCACCAGACCGCGACCGGCTCCTCCCGCGAGGGAGCCACCGTGCCGAAGAACCGAAGCACGCGGAACCAAGTTTCTCGATTGTGGACACAACCAAGGAGAAGGTGATCCAAAGTCTTGACCTCCTGTGCACAGAGAGCGCAGACGTCTCTGTCACTCAACCCATGACGTCGAAGCCTATCGGACGTCCAACAGCGACCATGCAAGACAAGCCAACCGAAGAAGCGCACCCTACCAGGCGCCTGAGTCTTCCAGAGGTGCGAGGCTCCGAGGAGAGGCAACGTACCGAAGAAAAGCGCTCGGTAGGCTGATGCCGAGAAGATTTCGCCCGAGGCTGTCCACTTCCAGATGAAGCGATCCGGGGTCTCAGTGAGAGCAACGTCTAGCAGCAGATCCCATATGCTGATGTATTGGGCGATCACCTGAACCGTCATGGCTCCGATGATGTCCCGCACCCATGCCTGGTCCAAGATAGCATCCCTAACAGTGCGAGAACGACGAACCCTCTGAGGCACCGCCCCCCAAAGGTTGGGGGCAATGGAACAGATAGAGGCACCCTGAATCCAATTGTCCGACCAGAATAGGGCTCTCCTCCCATCCCTGACCACGACCGAGACGGAAGCCTCGAAAAAACTTTCTGCTTGTGCCTCGTTTTCAAACTTGAAGTCGGACCAAGTTCTCTGCGGGTCTGTTCTCGCAAACCAGAGCCAGCGCATTCGGAGCGCCATACCCATCAGCTGAAGGTTGGGAATGCCGAGGCCTCCCAACTCCTTGGGGGCAGCACGTGTTAACCTACGCTACCGCACACTTTCCGCCAGAAGCGACCTCCGTCCCGCTCCAGAGGAAACCTCTAATCAGGGTAGTGATGGTCTTCACCGCACAGGGCGCGACCTTGAGTGCCATGGAGATATGCACCGGGATGGCGCAAAGGGTAGATTGCACAAGGACTAGCCTACCGCTTCTGTTGAGCAACCTCCCTTTCCAAGCTAGGATCCGGTTAGCAACCTTGTCGGCCAGCGGCTACGTTGCCGCCCTCGGCTGTCTCCCCGGCGAGAGGGGTACCCCTAAGTATGTGCATGGGAAATAAGCGACCGCACAATCCAGTAACATTATTAGATATGTTTGTCATGCCCTTTGACCTCTCTCCTAGACCACAAACATTCCAACATTTGATGACCCCAATGCTTCAACACTGCCTTCGCACTCACATGGTGACGAGCTTGCTCCACGACTGGGATGTTTCCTGTAAACATGCTCCAACCTTTACGTAGCGCGTCACCTGCCCTGGAACCAGAATTAACTCCACTTCCCCGTGGTCGGCTACAAGCACCGGAACGTGCCCTACGTTCACAACTCTGGGTGCGTTTGGTAGAGCTGTGGCTGCGGCTGTGGCAGCTCCGGCTGCGGCTGTGGCAGCTCCGACTGTGGCTGTGCCGGTGGAGCAGATTCTCAGGTGAATCTGAAACTATTTTAGAAAAACGTTTGGCAAAACAGCTTCTCCTGACTGTGTAAGGTGGATAAAAGGGTGAAATGCCCATAATACCCTTCCCTTTTCTTTTTTCTCTTCACTTTTATTTTTCGTTTTTGTTTTCCTATTCAACTTTTTTTCCTTTTATTTCCTTTTCTTCCATCCTTATCTACTCTCCACCTTATCCTTCCGTCACCACTCACCAGTCACCACCACCTCGGCATCGCATCGCCCGCCGGCCGGCCCTCCTCCGCTCCCGCCGACCGGCCCCCTCTGCGCCCGCCGGCCGGCCCTCCTCCGCTCCCGCCGACGGGCCCAATCCGCGCCCGCCGGCCGGCCTCCTCCGCTCCGCCCGCCGGCCGGCCTCCTCCGCGCCCGCCCACCGGCTGGGCTCCACCGCCCAGCTCCCCCTGAAAGGACCTTGATGTCGCCTAGAGGGGGGGTGAATAGGCGTGACGGCCAAATTAAATTCTTCTTCCCCGATCACTTGAGCTGACAGTGTTCCACCGGTCAGACCGGTGGTGATGACCGGTCAGACCGGTCAAGCACTGGACTTCACAGGAGGCACCGGTCAGACCGGTGCACCTCACCGGTCAGACCTGTGTAGCACAGAGCACCTGCAAAAACAACTTCAAGCACCTCTTGACTTCTAGCACGAACCAAACTTGGTGAGTGGCCTTTGTAGATGATCACAAGCAAGGTAATGAGCCCTGCACACACAAGTAGCACACCCAAGTAGATCGAAGCGGAAGCAAAACAGATATGCTAGAAAAACAACTTAGAGAGTCAAACCACACGAGGAAGCAAGGATTTGTTTCCCGAAGTTCACCACCCACTAAGGAATGGCTACGTCTCCGTTGAGGAGCTTGTAAGGGACAATTCCCACAACAAGCCGGGTCTCTTTCAACCACTTTCCTCCTTTCCACTAAGGGGATCTTTTCCACGAAGAGGCAAGATCGCAGCCCTTACAAACTTCCCGCTGCTCACCACAACGTTGGGAGCTAGCCGGCGACGCCTAGCCGTCTAGGAGGCAAACCTCCAAGAGTAACAAACGCTTCAAAGCTTGTAGACGCGAAACCAAAGTGCTCAAGCTATGGAAATGCTCTTGTTAGCTCACAAGGTCACTCTTGAGCTCACTCTCTCAACCCAACACCAAGGATATGGCTTGAATCCACAAATCTCACAAAGAGAGGGTTGGGGAGAGCCACTAAGGCTTAGAGCTTGTTGGGAAAGGCTTGAGACCTCAGCAATGTCACTAGAAACAGCAAGCATCAACTGAAGAAAGCTTAGGGTATTTATACCCCTCAAAGGAGAAAACTAGCCGTTGGTCCTCGGGCGGCACCGGTCAGACCGGTGCCCCACACCGGTCAGACCGGTGTTCGAAAAACTAGCCGTTGGGGCTAGCGGCACCGGTCAGACCGGTGCCCCTGACCGGTCAGACCGGTCAGGCCCGAGACACCCCCAAAACCCTTTCTGTGACACTAACACTTCACCAAAGAGATGAAGTGGCTCAGGTTAGGTTAGGAGGGTTTGTTAGCACACTCTAAGGCTAGATCTCACTTAGGTCAACTAATGAGCACTTTGACTTGGTCAACTCGCTAAGTTGCATCCCTCTTGATAGTACGACATACCTATACTCAAGAATAACTAAGAACACTTTGTTGATCTCTTGAGCTTGGATATCTTCAATCTTGCCATACTTGATCAATATTCACTTGAGGGCTTTCAACATAGCCTTTGACTTGAGCACGTCCATACTTGAGCTAATGACTTATGATCTTTCCATCTAGCATAGGAATGCACACTTGAATCCATAAGTCACTCCATATTGCCAATCTTAACATGGTGATGACTTGCATTGCTTCCCTCAGTTAAGGTTTGGATATGATACTTGGAGATCCCACGGATGCTGGAACTTCACCTTAGCAAAACACGAAATGGCGGCTTAGCTACGGCCCCAAAGATTGCTTAGTCCCTCACCCTAGACATCTCGGTTGATCTCTTCATCACTTATCCAGTCCACTTTTGAGTTCCACTTGCTTCATACACAATTAACCTTCATTTGAAAACCCGCTTCAAATGCTTGATCTTGATTGACAATGAATGTGCAAGCTTCCAAATTAGAACCATAATGTGTACACTCATCCTTGTGTCCTCTTTCAATAAACACATGAAGCCTTGCACTTGACTTAGAGAATTACCATCTTCTCTTTTATGATCCTTGTAAATTTAATCAAGCTATGTCTTCATATGGGAGACCATGAATTGACCTTCTCAAATTATCCTAATATTTATCTTCTTTTATTGCTTGATACTTGTCACTTATGCATTAGGATCATCCATATATTTGTCTTCTCCAATGTGAACCATATAATATTCATCCATAAATAAATACTTCAATAATTGCTCATGAATATATAAATAAAACCTGCTCACAATCTTAGACAAATACATTAGTCCTTTAATCGCCTTGTCATTCAATTCACCAAAATCCACTTAGGGGCCTAGATGCACTTTCAATCTCCCCCTTTTTGGTGATTGATGACAACTTGATTAAAACTTACAAATAAAACATTAAAGCGCATTTTAGATTCTTAGATATAGCTAGAGCTCCCCCTTAATTTGTGCTTAGAGTTGAATTTCAAAAATTTGGCCTTAAATGCCAATTGCACAAATTTGGGAGAAAGCACGTGTGAGCTCCCCCTATATCTTAGAATCAGTGGAGTACAACATGTGTGAGCGATAAAATAAAAACCGTGATGCGTATGACAAGATATGCACAAAGCAAAGAACAAGAGTACTGACTAGGCAGCACCGGTCAGACCGGTTCCCCCGACCGGTCAGACCGGTCAGGTCCAGCCAGCACGCCTGACTAGGCGGCACCGGTCAGACCGGTGCCCCTGACCGGTCAGACCGGTCAGGTCCAGCCAGAGCACAAAGTAAAAGGTGTGCATGCTATTTGGTCCAAGGTGATCAGGCCGGGGTTGCAAGCCAGCTTAGATCACTTTGCTCCATTTAGCCAACACAAACAATACATCATTCAATACATGCATCACAATCTAGCAATAAAGTCGCTTAATTATTACAATAAAGGTTCAAACACACAGTAGCACTCACACAAATGTTCTCAAGTCCAGAAAGATAAGATTCTAAATTATTACACAGCTGCTCTCAACAGCCAGCCAGCACCGGTCAGACCGGTGCCCTGCACCGGTCAGACCGGTGCAACACAGACAGCAACTCTGATTTTAAGTCTTTAATCCAAATCTTCTCCCCCTTTGTCATCAAGCATCCAAGAAGGGCCTGGAGAAGAAGTAGCCATCGATCACTGTCCCTGAGATCCGTCTCCTGGTTGAGAGCTCCCTCCTATTTGAGAAGTGTCAAAAATCCAATGCATAGGAGAGTTTAGGTATATGGAATCAGAGATAGTGATTTCAGAGGGATGAGCTATAGGGGCACTGTCTTTACCATAGTAATATGGATTATATCCAAAGATCTCGGCAGAGAAGCGAGCGCCCCAATCTTGTCCTTGCTCGGAAGGTGGAGGAGGTGGAGGAGCTTGTTCTTGTTCCATGGAGTGAGAAGAACCAGGTACATCCGGGTGAGGGGTTACAAACGGTGGAGGTGGAGGTGGAGCCGATGATGACGACCCTTGTTCTTGCCCGGACTCAAAAAACATAGGTCCATATTGATTAAGCATGTCGGAGTTGACCCAACCTCTCATCCTATCCTCGAAGGAAGGTATCTCAACCTGTGGAGACTCAGGAGAGGGAGGAGAGCGGGGTGGTTCAAACCCTTGAGCGTTGTGCATCAACTTCATCGTGTCCCTCATTTGCTTGTTTGCCCTCCTAGACCTTTGTTGCTCCACCTGGATGTCATGCTGACTCCTACACATGCCAAAAATGAAATTGAGGAACTTCCTCAATGGAGAAGAGGACCTGCGGGGCCTGTGCTGCTCCCAGCCTCCCCACCGGTCAGACCGGTGCTCAGCACCGGTCAGACCGGTGACGGCCTGAGGGCCTGACTGTGGCTGATCTGACTGAGTAGTGCCCTCTTCTGTGATTCCTTCCCCATGGCCAGGTGCTTGCTCTGCTCTAGGAGATGGAAGCCTTGGACTCTTGCTAGGATTGAGCTTCAACGGCTTGTGTGTCACATTTTTGGGAAACTCCGTCTTTGCAACCTTTTCAATCATATACATGATATAGGGACTGTAGCTGCAAATCTTTTTGGGGTCCTCTGATAGGTGCTTGATTTCTTGCCAAATGAAATCCCCAACACTAAATTCCGGAGCTCCCGGCCTTAAAGCAACCATCAAGTTTTTCTGAAATTTTGTGATCTCAGAGGGATTCCCATCTCTCGGTGTAATAGACACCCTAAGGAGTCTATTAAGTGCAGCATAATAGGTATAGAGATTCTTCACCTTTCCATAATAAGCATGGTCACCTCTCGGGTACATAAGGTGCAAGGCACTTTTGTCAAGCTCCCCCTCATCATGGAGCTGCCTTAAGTCCTTGTCTCCCGCCATAATTCCAAAGCACCTCAAGAACCTGGGGAAAGTGATGGAATACCTCTGGGCATTGGTCATCCAAATCATAGCCCTCTCAGTACCAATGTGTCCAAAGTGCACGGTGGCATAAAACTGGGCTATTATCTCCTTATTCCAATCTTGTCGGAAACCCATAAGTTCCTTGACCCTTTGCCTCTCACAGTTGCTTATGACTTCATTAAAAATGGGGTCATTCTTCCTAGCCATATGCCCCCAATCCACATATTGTGCCTTATGAGTGATTTTGGGCTTTTTGATGATCACCGTAGCATAATAATCTTGCTGAAACTTAGCCCAAAACCTTGGATCAGATGCGGTCCTTGCCTCCTCATAAGGGTTCTTATCCCTCAACTTCTTTAGGGCTTTAGTCATGCCCGAACCATGGTACTTTACTGGCCTGTCAGGATAGATATAGGTGGGTGGCATGATTTTCAATCTACCCTGGTCATCATCATCCTCATCCATGGCATCCACATCATCTTCTTCTTCCTCATCCTCCTCATCCTCATCCATTACCTCGTCGGAGTCATCATCATCAGACCCAGCCTCCTGATGCCTCTTCAGCTCAAATTGTCCCTGAAAGGTCTCATCCTCAACATTGTCATCACTGCTAGTACCGGTGTCACCTCCAAGGTCAGGTGCCTCTGCACTCTCTCGAGCTGAACGACGTCTCAACCTTTTGCCGCTGACATTTATGGTGCTGCCCCCTTCCCCAAAGTCACCGGGGGCAGTCCCTCTGCGAGCATGCACCTCTTCTCTTCTCTTCTTAGCACCCTCCTTTTCCCTAACCATGACTGCTGTCCTGAGTCACAAAAGGATGACAAGAGTGTATTAGACTCTAGGAACCAGATTGAATCGATATAGAAGGATATTCTTGAAAGTACAGACCAATTGGGTCTGCTCTGGGCCACACCGGTCAGACCGGTGATGGGCACCGGTCAGACCGGTGCCACCCAGAACAGAGCCAATTGCCCCAACATCCAATCTGAGCAGCTATGACTCTAAGATTTGGTCTAGATAGACATGAGACAACCTAATACAGATAAGTGTTGAAAAGCATGAAGAAAACAAAATTTGGGACTGGACACGCGCCACCGGTCAGACCGGTGACGGCCACCGGTCAGACCGGTGAAGGCCGTCCGACCCCAAATCTTGGGTTCTCACAATGTGTCCAACGAAACTTTATGGATCTATAGGTATGTCTTCTAGGGGTTCTCAGGAGATGATATACCAAAGGAAATTCAAATCTTTGCACGGAGTAAAGAGATCGGGCAAAATGAAGATTTGAATACCTTTGGAGAGAAGAACTTGAATGGAATCCAAAGAACTCGAAGGGGGAACTGAAGAGGGGCCTTGGGAGATCCTTTTGCTTCCAAACTTGTGGTCTTTCCTTGGTTGAATCCTCAAATCTCCATGGGAGAAAGGAGAGGTGAGAGGAGGGAAGGAAGATGGTCTTCACGGTTTGGAGGAGGTGAGTGCTGGTGAATAATGGAGGAGAGAGAGAAGGAAGGGGGTAAAGGATAGATTCTTTTTACTGTGGGCCCACGGGTTGAAGTCGGGCGTCACCGGTCAGACCGGTGCGAGCCACCGGTCAGACCGGTGACTACACTTGGTCGAGCCAGTGAGCCTTTAGCGGTAGTTCCGACCCGTGCTCAGTAATACCGAAGATTTTGATAATTTCAACAGAGAATCCATTTCGGTAGAACCGACGTAGCCTCGGAAGTTCCGATCCTTCTTTCCCATTTTGCGAAAATTCCTCTGAAAACTTCTTCTGGTATTTTATAAGACACTTTGCATCCACTTAGGTCTCAGAAGAAGGAAGATGTGACTTCAGGGGTACGCCGGTCAGACCGGTGGTGGGCACCGGTCAGACCGGTGCTCCCCTGAGAAAAAGACTTCAGGCCAAAAAGAGAGATTTTGATCCTAATTCTTTCAGAAGTTTTGGATAAGAGATAAAGAGTTGATATTGATCCAAAATTCATCAAGTCTTGAAAGAATGAAGGATAATCCAATTTATTTTGATAATTCTTGATTCTTCCAAGAGAGAGAGATAAAGATGGATTTAATGGACTTGAGAAAATCTCCTTAATTGTGACTAGCCATCAATCAAGCAAGGGGAACCATAGTCACTACTATGTTGGTTGGGTCACAAAGACCAATAATTGAATATTTTACAAAAAGAGCACACTTCCTACACATACTAGTTGATTTTTCGAAAAGTCTATCCTATGTCACAAAGTGCATGCATCCACTTCAAATGAATGGCTTTTCAAGAATATTTGACTCATACCTTCAACCTCGAGACACAAAGACGAGAGAAAGCAAAGGTATCAACCAAATATCTAGAGAGGCACACAAAAATTCACTTGAAGCAATTGCATGCTAAGGATGGCACACTAGCATGGTATTATGGCCTAGATGCATTACGGTATTCAATGAGGTTCATGGAAACATACCTTTGCCTTAAGACCATTTCATTTGTGCATATATTTGAATTTTGAATGGTGCTAGCTCTTACTTATCTTTAGGGAGTTATACTTATCAAGAGCTCGCTTAGGGATGCACAAAAGAGTAAGACTACAAGATCACTTTGATGCCAAATCACCCTTTTTCTTGAAAGTTGGGTCAATCCTGGGTCACCCGGCCATAGGGGTCGGGTCACCCTGCAGCACACAGAGGCATACCGGGTCACCCGAGCACAGGTGCCGGGTCACCCGCCCAACAGCCTCACTGAGCCGGCACCGGTCAGACCGGTGCTTGTCACCGGTCAGACCGGTGACCCCCAGTGGTCACTTCTTTGGTGATTTTCAATTTCTTGTCCCTTGATTGAGTGAACATATCACTAATTTGAAACCTGTAACAGAGACAAGGCAATGCTCTTCTAGAGAGCCATTAAAAGCATCGAATGGCATGAGAGTATAATTTCATAAAGATGTCAAAGTCACTACCTCATGTTTCACTTGTCCAAGATAAGTGTCACATGAGTGTTCAGGAAGAACTAAGAGTGACTAAGACTCAACAAGGAGCACTAGTTACCGAGATGTCATTGAACTCAAGATTTAAATGAATTTGCTCTTCACATGGCCAATTGATCAAACGTGATTTCCATGCCTTCTAACCATGTGTTCAATGCATCTTTTTCAACCTGCAAGCTCAGCAAGCATTTCTTGGTACCCAACGCTTGTTGGGTCCTATGGGGTTAGCCACAAGATGCTTAGGAACCCAAATAGCTCTCATGCTATATTGAGGTGAACTAATCTCCCTCATAGCACAAGTTCCATTCTTATCGTTCCTAAGCTTATGAAAATCATAATGGACTAGATTTGATTTAGGAATATTACCATTTGGACAATCTTTGCCCATGTGACCCTTTTGACGGCATTCATAGCAAATGCGACTTTTGTTCTTGTTGGTCACACCATTCCTTATAGTTTCTTGTCCATGCTTGCTTCTGAGCCTTGTACTTAGAGAAGAAGTCTTCCTCGCCTTGTTTGCTTGAGGTGGGGCTGCCCTGGCCGGCACCGGTCTGGCCGGTGGCATGCACCGGTCTGACCGGTCACGGTCAGTGCCACTGCCCATCTTCACACTTGGGCACGAGTCGGCAAAGTGACCTTTCTCTCTGCACTTGTAGCACACTCTCCATTTGTTTGAGCTTCTAGGCTTTCTAGAGAGCGATTCTTGTGCCTTGTGCTTGGTTGGACGAGGTTGGGACTTGACTTGCCCAACCTTGCTCTTTTCTTGAATTTTGTGCTTGTGAGTCCTTGTATGTTGTTGAGGGGTTGAGCTAGTGACGATTGATCCCTTCTCAAGCTTCTTCACCATGTCTTCACGGTTATCTTGAGAAGGTTGCACTTTGCTCTTCTCCTTCAACACATACAAGTCTTTTTGAAGCTTTTCAACCTCTTGCTTGAGTTCATCATTTTCTTTAGCAATGAGGTCATCACAAGATTCTACAAGTACATGCTCAATGCTAGATTGGCTTGCTTGAGACAAATAATCATTAGCGCAAGGTAAATTAATTTGAACTTGTGAGCATGTGCATGTGTGAGATAGAGATTGCATAGATTTTACCGATGAAAGCACAACCTCATGGGCTATCTCTAGTGTTGCATAAGAATCGACAAGCTTCTCATAGGAGCACTCAAGTCCCTTGTGATCGGCTTGTAGAGCCATATGCTCACTAGTGAGTTTCGCTAGTTGGGCTTCTAGCTCATCATTGGCTTCTTCTTCTACTTTAGTTCTATATGAAAAAGATTTGATATCATGATCATATTTGTTAGCCAATGATTCATACTTACAAACCAATGATGCAAGCTCGGATTTGAGAAGTTCAAGTTCTCTTGTCGGAGAGCTTGATTCTTCAATCTTCTGGCCCTTAGCTCCCTTGGCCTGCCTCTTCTTCTTGCTCTTCTTTTCCTTCTTGGCCATCAAGCTAGTTGGTGTGCCTCTGTCGGCACCGGTCTGACCGGTGTGTGTCACCGGTCTGACCGGTCCCTGCAGAGGGACAGCGTCATCGCTTCTTTGATCTTCTTCTTGCTTGAGGGTTGATGCTTGATGATCAGTGGATGTTGTAGAGGCTGTGGAACATATCTCCACTGGTTCTTCTTCATCATCACTCTCAATTTCATCCCATTTGGTGTGAACTATCTCAAATAGCAATTCCCAAATGAGATGAGCATCTTCGCTAATCTTTTTGCTCTTTAGAATAAGATGCTTTAGCTCTCTACATACACAATTACACAAAAGGTTAGTAATAACGACATTGAGTCGCTTCTTCTCCAATTCCTTAGGAGAGACACAAGTCCCATCCTCCGGAAGGATACTCGCAACCATAATACCCTCAGCGGTAGGACCCAAAACCTTAAGTGCAATGAGAACATTGGAGCACCAAGAAGAGTAGTTTGAGCCATCTAGAGCTAGAGGCTCAAACGGTACCACACAAGTTGTCGACATCGAAGAACTCCAAGCGGTTAAGCTCGAATCGGAGCACCAAGCTCTGATACCAATTGAAAGGACCTTGATGTCGCCTAGAGGGGGGGTGAATAGGCGTGACGGTCAAATTAAATTCTTCTTCCCCGATCACTTGAGCTGACAGTGTTCCACGGGTCAGACCGGTGGTGATGACCGGTCAGACCGGTCAAGCACTGGACTTCACAGGAGGCACCGGTCAGACCGGTGCACCTCACCGGTCAGACCTGTGTAGCACAGAGCACCTGCAAAAACAACTTCAAGCACCTCTTGACTTCTAGCACGAACCAAACTTGGTGAGTGGCCTTTGTAGATGATCACAAGCAAGGTAATGAGCCCTGCACACACAAGTAGCACACCCAAGTAGATCGAAGCGGAAGCAAAACAGATATGCTAGAAAAACAACTTAGAGAGTCAAACCACACGAGGAAGCAAGGATTTGTTTCCCGAAGTTCACCACCCACTAAGGAATGGCTACGTCTCCGTTGAGGAGCTTGTAAGGGACAATTCCCACAACAAGCCGGGTCTCTTTCAACCACTTTCCTCCTTTCCACTAAGGGGATCTTTTCCACGAAGAGGCAAGATCGCAGCCCTTACAAACTTCCCGCTGCTCACCACAACGTTGGGAGCTAGCCGGCGACGCCTAGCCGTCTAGGAGGCAAACCTCCAAGAGTAACAAACGCTTCAAAGCTTGTAGACGCGAAACCAAAGTGCTCAAGCTATGGAAATGCTCTTGTTAGCTCACAAGGTCACTCTTGAGCTCACTCTCTCAACCCAACACCAAGGATATGGCTTGAATCCACAAATCTCACAAAGAGAGGGTTGGGGAGAGCCACTAAGGCTTAGAGCTTGTTGGGAAAGGCTTGAGACCTCAGCAATGTCACTAGAAACAGCAAGCATCAACTGAAGAAAGCTTAGGGTATTTATACCCCTCAAAGGAGAAAACTAGCCGTTGGTCCTCGGGCGGCACCGGTCAGACCGGTGAACTAGCCGTTGGGGCTAGCGGCACCGGTCAGACCGGTGCCCCTGACCGGTCAGACCGGTCAGGCCCGAGACACCCCCAAAACCCTTTCTGTGACACTAACACTTCACCAAAGAGATGAAGTGGCTCAGGTTAGGTTAGGAGGGTTTGTTAGCACACTCTAAGGCTAGATCTCACTTAGGTCAACTAATGAGCACTTTGACTTGGTCAACTCGCTAAGTTGCATCCCTCTTGATAGTACGACATACCTATACTCAAGAATAACTAAGAACACTTTGTTGATCTCTTGAGCTTGGATATCTTCAATCTTGCCATACTTGATCAATATTCACTTGAGGGCTTTCAACATAGCCTTTGACTTGAGCACGTCCATACTTGAGCTAATGACTTATGATCTTTCCATCTAGCATAGGAATGCACACTTGAATCCATAAGTCACTCCATATTGCCAATCTTAACATGGTGATGACTTGCATTGCTTCCCTCAGTTAAGGTTTGGATATGATACTTGGAGATCCCACGGATGCTGGAACTTCACCTTAGCAAAACACGAAATGGCGGCTTAGCTACGGCCCCAAAGATTGCTTAGTCCCTCACCCTAGACATCTCGGTTGATCTCTTCATCACTTATCCAGTCCACTTTTGAGTTCCACTTGCTTCATACACAATTAACCTTCATTTGAAAACCCGCTTCAAATGCTTGATCTTGATTGACAATGAATGTGCAAGCTTCCAAATTAGAACCATAATGTGTACACTCATCCTTGTGTCCTCTTTCAATAAACACATGAAGCCTTGCACTTGACTTAGAGAATTACCATCTTCTCTTTTATGATCCTTGTAAATTTAATCAAGCTATGTCTTCATATGGGAGACCATGAATTGACCTTCTCAAATTATCCTAATATTTATCTTCTTTTATTGCTTGATACTTGTCACTTATGCATTAGGATCATCCATATATTTGTCTTCTCCAATGTGAACCATATAATATTCATCCATAAATAAATACTTCAATAATTGCTCATGAATATATAAATAAAACCTGCTCACAATCTTAGACAAATACATTAGTCCTTTAATCGCCTTGTCATTCAATTCACCAAAATCCACTTAGGGGCCTAGATGCACTTTCACCCCCGTCGGCGGGCTGCGGCCACGCCGCCTGGCTCCACCGCGCCTCCTCCACCTCTCAGCTCCACCGTGCCTGGATCGACAGCGCCGGCCACCTCCAGCTCCCCCGTCGGTGGGCTCCGGCCGCGCCGCCTGGCTCCTCCGTCTCGCCCGCAGTGCGCCGTGGGCCCCTCCCCCAAGGGCAAACGGCGGAAAAGGCATGGCGGAGCTGCAGAGGGAGTGGGGGGAGCGGCAATTTTCCGCTCCCTCCCGCGGGTTTAGCTCCAGTCAGCCCATGGACAGACATGTCCGAAGCTGAAGCAACATGGGAACAGTTGAAGCGTTCAAAGCAACTCATCACGCGTTTATGCTCGAGGACAAGCTGTTTCCCGAGGGAGGGAGAGATGTTATGACCGGAAGAGTGTATGAGAGAAGGAGGACTCGTGGCTAAGAAGAAGAAGCGCCAACCTAGGAAGCTCCACGCACTGGACGCGCCCACGTCGTAGCAGTTCCTTTTATTTGAATCTGTTCTGTGTGTAATCAGTTGTAAACAAGTACCCTATAGCTATGGTACTCTAAGGTAATGGAAGTATGCTTGGAGAACAGTTGAATCTCCTAGCGTCTTTGTGCGCTAGCCTGTTCCCATGTTCCTTCCTCGCTGCTCAAGCCCGACGCCGTCCTGATGGCCGGCGTCACGTGGTCGCCGCCGCCGGGAGCCGAGTCCCCGTCCACCAGTAGCCCACGAATACAACCTGCGTAGATCAGGTGGCAACAGGGGGCGGGGAAGGGGTATGTCAAGTTAGGCCTTGTTTAGTTGGTTGAAAAATTTATCTTTTTAACTGCTGGAACTCCTGTAGCACACTGTAGCACGTTTCGTTTGTTTGTGGTAAATATTATCCTACCATGGCCTAACTAAGCTCAAAAGATTCGTGTCGCAAAGGACATCCAAACTGTGTAATTAGTTATTTTTTTACCTATATTTAATACTCCGAACATATGTCTTTTTACGTATTTAATGTGATGTGATGGAGAGAAAGTGGAGAAAAGATTAAAAATTTTAGCCAACTAAACAAGGCCTTAGCATCACCACTTCCGTACAGCGTGGAGCGTGGACATGTCACTGCCCTAGGTGTGTTGCCACCGCGTCACTACTGAGTCTGCCACTTTCCCCGACAGACATTGACTTATAATAAATTTAAATTCTGTCACACCGAATGAGTTGGACTGTTTAGAAGGACTAAACATAATTTAATTATAAACAAATTTCATAACTACCTTATTTTTTTTGAGACGAATCTAATGACTGTTAATTAATCCATGATCAACACATGTTTACTCACATTGTTTAATCATAATCTAATTAAGCTTCTCCTAACATCTGATGAGACAGGACTTTACTTATTACTATTGCGGGAAGCAAACGCCGGTATCCAATCCATTACAGAAACAGCAAAATCAGGGGTCTGGTGGGAAAATAAAGCAAAACAGCAACACCTCAGGTTTGTACCATGATGTTGTTGCAAAAAGTGTTTTTTGGGATACACAGATTTATAAGCATGCTGAAAAGAAAGTGACTTCCTATAGAGAAAGAAATTATGGCATTGACAACTTTTCACTATTGACCCTTTTAATCGAAACTAATCTTATTCTATTATTAAAGTGAGGACCAACTTTTTTTATTCGATCCAACTAATCTCATTAACCGGTGGGTCCGACTTTGACTTTACATGTTACCTGATATTATGCGTACTAATTCTCTCCGCTTTGCATGTCCTAGTGCAACTCTGTGCTTCTCTCTCCCTCCCGTTTTCTTATCTCCGTGTCAACGCCCCGTGCACCCACCAAATCTCGGTTTGATTAGAACTCAGACACAGAATAGAAAGGAAGAAGACATCAAGTGAAACAAAGTAATGTGTTTTTAATATAAGTCATAGCAAAACTGAATAAAGGTAATTAAAAAACTCGTTCATCGACGAGAAGGAAATCAATTTGCAGACATAAAAAAACATGTTAGAATTAATATATGAGGAAAAATCACCACACCGACAAAACTAAAAAAGGGCACTGGCACAATTCACGCCGACCAGTCAATTTGTGTGGCCGAGCTAATCGGACGAGGAGGAAGATGAGATATGATTGCGCCAAGCAGGCTTGGGTAGCATTGTGGCAAGGGCGGCCGTGAGAAGCTAGTTTGATGAAATGAGGCTCGATCGTGGTGGCGTTGTAGACGTGCGTGTTCGAGCTTCACCATTCATGCAAACTTCTCCACCGAGGAGAGCTCCTCTTGCGTGTGAACACCCTCCAACTAGGGAAGCAACTTCAACGAAGCAAGCCTCTTCATTCTTCAACCGGCGCGCTGCGACTCAAGCATTACTCAGTTTGTTGCGAGGCAGCGATGCAGACGGGCAAAAAGGTGGCAATGCGAGCTCGCCATTCAAGTACGTGTTAGCAACCGGCTAGAATTGAGGGAAGGAATTGGATGAAGAGGAGACAAACAGAGGAGCAGGGGAGTTGCGAGGAAGACGATAGAGTTGTTGATTCAGATAATTTGTTACATTCAGATAATTTGTTACATGCTGATCTCCTCCGACGACACAGGCATTTAACATGGCTTGGCAGCACACACTGCAACTCATTTCGCACTACCCACACCACACACACTGCCGGATTTGGCTTGCTCCATTCCTGGCTTGTTAACCGGACATTGGACTTCCTGGGCCGAGAAGATCTTCGAGGCCCATCCCGAGATACAACTCCTCCCTGCGCCAGCTGAGATGCATCACTGGTAACATTCCCCCCTTCTAAAGTACCTGCTTGTCCCCAAGCAGGAGCGAAAGGAAAGCGTAGTTGAAGAGCTTCCAAGTCTTCTCAGGTAGCCATGTAGGAAGGCCATCCCGGTTTCATCGAAGAAAAAGGAAGGCCATCCCGGTCATTTGATCAAGGCTTGCTGGACAGAATCATCACCACGAGCCACCAATTTCTTAGACAGAATCTGTTCAGGAATTTGCTCGTCAAAAGAAAGGTCAGGGATGGATGGAGAGACTTGCCTTGACGAAGGGGCTGCTTTTTTGAGTTGAGAAACATGAAACACGTCATGTATATCAGAAGATGTAGGTAATTGGAGCTTAAGCAACAGTGCCAACTTTGCCAATTATCTTGAAGGGGCCAAAGAACTTAAAAGACAACTTTTGATTGGCTCTTGGCGCCGGAGATGATTGAACATATGGTTGGAGTTTGAGAAAGACATCTTCACCCACTTGGAAGGATCTTTCAGAGCGAAACTTGTCTGCTTGCCATTTCATACGTTGTTGAGCGCGGAGCAGGTGCTGCTGAATTAGTTGGTTCATGACATGTCTATCCTTGATCTAGTCTGAAACTTCAACAATCACTAGAGCATCTGATGGAGTAATGCCCAAGCTTTTGGGAGTATAACCATAAAAAGCTTCAAATGGTAAACATCCAATAGGAAAATGGCAAGAGATATTATACCAGTACTCCGCTGCACTCAACCAATCTATCCACTTAACTGGACAGTCATGAACAAAGCAACGAAGAAAAGTCTCCAAACATTGGTTAACACGCTCCGTTTGTCCATCAGTTTGTCGATGGTAACTAGAACTCATGCATAGAGGCACCTTAACAAGCTTGAAAAGTTGTTGTGCCAAAAGTTACTTGTGAATACCTTATCTCTATCCGAGACAATGGAATCTGGAAGGTCATAGAGCTTGTATATATGTTGTCAAAGAAAACCTTGGCAATAGTTGTAGAGGATGGATGGGAGATAACAATGAAATGCCCATACTTAGTGAACCTATCCACAACCACCAGAATACAATTCTTCCCCAAAGATGTGGGAAGGCCCTATATGAAATCCATGGTAAGCATATGCCAAGCAGAAGTGGGGACAGGAAGGGGTTGGAGAAGGCCGACATACCTTGACCGGTTCGGACTGAAGGCAGACTAGACAATCATCCACAAATTGCCTAACCAAAGATTCCATACCCTTCCATGCAAAGAGTTGTTTGATCCTCGTGTAAGTTATTGGAAAAGAGTCATGGAGAGCCTTTACTACTTGTAACTGCAAATTGGAATTATTGCCCAACCACAGCCTGTTCTTGTATCTCAATACACCTTCCTGCAGGGTAAAATGTTGAACAACAGCTGGATCCACAGTGTTGATGGTTAAAACTCGTATAAAGTTTCGATCTGCAAGCGTACGGATCACTTATGCCCTTCTTCACCTACGGGAGATCCCAAGGTTCTTGTCAACCCAAGGAGCAAGGGGATTACTAGCGTTTAACCTAACACTAATCTAGTTGATTGAAGACTTATTATAGAAAGATAATCTATAAAGTAAAAACAAACTAACCCTAAATTACGTTAAAGAGAGATGAAAGGTGCACAAGTATGAAGAACATATGCTCATGGAGTCTAGGTACTTGAAGATGCAATCACCCAAAACATGATAAACCCCCGATCCAATCTATCTAAGCATGTGGTCAAGGATTAGACGTTTCCCTTCCCTCGTACATGTCACTACGTGAAGGTAATCGATACTAAACCTAATGAACATGGTATGTTGACGCGATCTACGGGAGCAACCCCAAGAGCATGGTAGCTAGCCTTAAACATTAAGCATCATCAACAAAGGTATGATAGACATATGATCCAAACAAGATAGGTGACTACACCTCAAGTTCCGTTACAACTCCATGGACAAACGATAAACTTTACCCCATCAAGACGCTAGGCATGCCACCGTTGAGCATTGTGGATGCCTCCGATGAAGTTCGGTCTTTGTTGTCCTTCAACTCCGATGGCGCCGTGGCAGGCCTCGGCGTCCTCCTTCCTCGTGGTGGCCTCCCTTGACCTTGGCGACGATTTCTCTTGAATGCTCTCTTCCTCGATCGAGTCTCTCACTTGTGGTTGATCTCTGAGGCTTATATGTTCGTCTTTCATGAATGGCAGCCCCTCAGGAACTTAGGGTTCCACGTACTTAACACTGAAGGCCGACTGGCCTGGGCCCTCCTCAGCCCGGTTCCGGCCCGTCTTGCTCCACGCTTCATCTTTTGCATTTTGGTTTTTTTGCTCCTTCACATGTGGACTTTGGACGTCGTTATCCCCGCGACCAAGTTAAGGGATCTTCATGCATGAACTTCCGGTCTTTCCATCTCGGTCCTCAGGAATTCTCCATTGAAGCACATTGGTCCTTGCCACCTTTGGAGGCAAGTTTGCACATGGTCGAAGCTCCTTGATTGACTTGCAAAACGTCCTCCGAACTAGTTGCATCTTCCCTCATTTAATACAAGAATTCTTGCAAAAACACTATACTCCAAAATGCACATCCAACGGTGAACTTGTTATATCATTAGTATGCCAAGTGGCGGGTTAGTTCCAAAATGAAGTTCAAACCATAACATAACAAGTGTTCTTGGTTGATGGAAATTGACCGTCAACACACAGATAATTTTGTTAGAATAGTTTGAGCTTCCTTGTCTTGTTCATAACCTTGGACAATGAGAGTAGTCCAGCCGATGAGCTTGCTGAAATAGCAAATAGAGTAGTAGCAGGATCAGATCTCCTGGAGAGGGCATCATCAACACGGTTGTCAGTTCCTTGCTTGTACACAATTTTATATTGGAGGCTGAGCAGCTTGGTGAAAACCTTCTGCTGCCAAGGATTATTGAGCCTTTGATCAGATAGATGAATTAAGCTTCTCTGATCAGTACAAATAAGGGCAGTCCCAATGGAACATTAATGATAGTTTCTATCCCTCTTAATTAGGTTGACAACTCAACAAATTGCTGATGTGGTGAACAAATTAATGAAGAAAGAGAGTACGAAAGCAAGAAATCGTTTCCTGGTCAGGAAACGATGTCTACGTGTGAACCAAAGCACGAAGAAACCGCAGAAACTACATTGGAGAGAAATTACCTCGTTTCCATGACCCTCCACCAGATCCTGTGCGCAGGCTCGACCGCCGCCGCACCCTTCAGGCGCCCCGGAGGGGAGCTCGCGTGCTGCCGCTCTGCAGCCCCGACGGAGGAGCTTAGCCAGGGAGCCTGCACGCCGCCGCTCCGCAGCCCGCGCTCGCACGGCTGGAGCACGCTCTGGCAAAGGAGCTCGCGCACTGTCGCTCAGCAGTCGAAGCCAGTGCCCGCGCATCGCCGTTTTGCAGCCCACGCCAGCGTGACTGCAGCATGCTCCGGCGGGGAGCTCGCGAACAGCCGTTCCGCATCCCGTGCCCATGCGGCTGGAGCAAGCTCCAGCAGGGGAGCTCGCGCACTGCTGCTCCACAGCCCGCGCGTTGCCGCTCCTGGCGACGAGCAGAAGCTCACCACAGGCATGGTTCCGTAGGGAATCTTGCATTGCGGGATAGGAAAGAAAGGGCAGTAGAAGGATTCTTGCGTTGCTGGATAGGAAAGAACGGGCAGTAAAAGGATTTGGAAATTTTGGTAGACCGTATTTTTTTTGTTTGCGGCAATGAAGAGCGCAGATGATCCAGGGATGAGGCAGAGGAGCACGGTAGATGATTGGGTAAATTTTGTCTGAAGTTTGATAAAAAAATTGCATTATGGAGAAGTAGTTTCTTGATACGATATCCTATGCAATAGAAATTGTGGTAGTTTCTTCCATTGGGACTGCCCTAAGAAACTCAGCATGTTGCAAATAGGACCTCCATTGCTCAATAGCCATCAAAATTGCCATATACTTTTTTTCGTAAGTAGACAACCTAGAGGTCTTGGGGCCCAAAGGTTTGCTGGTATATGCCAAAGGATGGCCAGCTTGCATCAAAACAGCTCCACCACCATTAGCACAAGTGTCAGTCTCAATACAAAAAAGCTTGGAGAAATCTGGAGTGGCTAAGACAAGAGCAGAAACAAGGGCCAGCTTCAGGGCCTCAAAGGCTACTTGGTGATCTATTGTCTATACAATAAGAGAGTGTTTCTTGATCAAAGCAGTCAGGGGCTTTGCAATGATATCAAAATGCTTGATAAACTTTTTATAGTAGCCGGCCAAGCCTAGAAAGCTGCGCACCTCCTTGACATTGCCAGGTGCGGGCCAACTAGTGATAGCTTCTATTTTACTATTGTCTGTAGACACTTCCTCTCCACTGATAATGTGGCCCAGATAAGAAATTTGCCGATGTGCAAAGGTGCATTTAGAAAGCTTGACCTGCCATTGATCAACTGCTAGAAGTTCAAAGACTGCTCTCAGGTGTAATAGATGTTCTTCATAGGAGCTATTGTATACCAATATGTCATCAAAGAAAACAATGACACATCTCCTAAGCAAAGGGTGTAAGGTGGTATTCATTGCACCTTGGAAGGTATCTGGGGCTCCACACAGGCCGAAAGACATCACCATGAATTCAAATGTCCAAAGTGGGTTTGAAATGCAGTCTTGAATTCCTCCCCAACTTTCATTCTTATCTGATGAAATCCAGAATTAGGATCAAGAGAGGAGAACCAGCTTGCACCTGCCAACTCATCAAAGATGGGAATAGGGAACTGTCCTCTGATAGTCAATGCATTGAGGTGCCTGTAATCAACACAAGGCCTCCATGACCCATCCTTTTTCTTAACCAACAACACAGGGTAAGAGAATGGGGTGTTACTTGGTTGGATAATACCCTTGTCCAACATTTCTTGAACTTGCTTTTCTATTTCATCTTTCAAGGCAGGGGGTATCTGTAAGGCCTGATATAAATTGGTTTAGCACCTGCTACTAGAGGAATAGTGTGGTCACAATTTCTAGAAGGAGGTAAAACAGATATTGGAGCAAATATTTGTTTGAACTCTGAAATGAGAGTAGCAATTTCAGCAGGGACACTGGGCAGCTCTCTTGCAGATGTTGCAGCTGTCTTCAAAGTACACAGTTGTACAACCATATCATCAGGAATTTGAGGCAAGATGCCCTGCACGAAAATAGATGCCCCTTTGTATGGGATAAGCAACCATTTGAATTTTCAATGTATCTCCATGTGACTAAATTGCTTCAACCAGTCCATGCCCAACATCATGTCAAAGTGTTGAAGGGGAATAATCTTCATACTAGAGTTGAACTCAGTGTCTTTAATTGCCTAAGAAGCAACTGGAAGATGATTGTGACACCACATAATGCGCCCATTAGCATTATGCACTTTAACATGAGTGACAAGAGGAACAACACTAGACATTTGTTGTGCAATGCTTTGACTGATAAAAGTGTGGGAGCTGCTTGTCGGGGTTTGATACCGCTGGCAAGTAAATTTTGGTATGTTCGTGCGTCTGATCCAGATGGTTGGGCTTAGAGACACCCGGATTATACTGGTTCAGGCACGGGGGGTGCCCTACGTCCAGTTCGAAGGAATGTTATATATGCCCACAGGGGCTTGTGGTAGGGGGTACAAGCTTAGGTCGAGAGAGGGAGGATGTCCCAAGTCTCTGGTTGTGGTCACGAGCTGTAAGAGCTTGGTGAGGGTTGTTGTGGGCTCTTTGATCGTACAGTGATCGCTGAGTGTGTGTGTGTTGCTAGGAACTGTTGTTTGTCTTATGGTGCCGGCCTCCCCTTTTATAATTCGAGGAGGGCTGGTGTACAAGGGTTAAGATGGTAAAATGGCGTCCTGCTACAGTGCAGTAACAGTGTCACGCCGTGGGCCTTCGTCTCCCGTTGGCGCCATACGCTGTGCTAGCCGCGGTAGTCCCCATAGGGCGGCGTAGCCGCGACTTCCATCCCAAGATGGCTTCTCCCGACGTAGAGCTGTGCTAGTCTTGCAAGGTTGGGGCTTCTCGTGCAAGCCCCGACCTTCCCTCTGATGCTTGCTAGGTCGGGTCTCGTCGTTCGATGTCTTGCAGGCGAAGGATTCACATGGCCTTTGCCACTGTTCATTATCCAGGTGATGGGACACTGGGGCAGTCCGCTTCCCACGTCGGGGAAGATCTCATGATAGCCTGGCCATCTGACAAGGCAGATCCGCCCGCCCTACCGCTCCTGCACGTCCCGGGTGGCGTGGGGCTCCTTGCGCCACGTTGCGGCTCTCGCCCGGGGGGCCTGCCGGGGGTTTGCAACGAAAGGAACCTTTAGGTCGTGCGAGGCGGAGCCGCCCGTCGAGGTAGCTAGGGCAGCTACCTAAGTTGGGGGTGGCCCTGCAGATGATGTCAGGCTGCCGCCTTTGAGAAGGGGGAGCTGGGCCTGGCTTGTTGGTTGCCGATGTTGGGCTTTCTCGGATGCGGCCCATCATTAGCCTTCATGATTTCGGGGATTTAGGGGCTAAGATAATTACCCCTAGTTTCTCCCCTCTTCACTACCCGAGTCAACTAAGGCCAACATGTCCCGAGCTTGAATTGAGCCTTGAAATCTCATTTCTCTTTCGAGATTATTCAAGGACAATCAACTGATCTACAAACCAATTATCGTTCAAAAATGGTTGTTGAGCCTGGCAGGCGGCGTGAAGGTCAAAGCTGGGAAGGTGGCTTTGCTTCTAAACCACCTCCTAAAGTTCCTCTACCGCTTCCTACACTACCTCGGCCAGACAAGCCTTCTGCTCCAACTCTTGATGACCGTCGACAAGCGGATCCTAGCAAGTCTCTGAATGACAAGTTTGGTGCTCTTCGTGCTTATCGTCGAGCCCGTGGCCTTTGTGATAAATGTGCAGAGAAATGGCGTCCTGGCCACCAATGTGTACCCGCAGTTCAGCTTCATGTTTTGCAAGAACTGATGGAACTATTTGTTATGGAATCTGATGAACCTGCTGTGGAACCTGGTCAAGGCTCTTTTACTGACTCAGGCACTTCTTCTTAGGAGCAATTGTGTATGGCTTTGTCTAAGGAAGCTTTGTCTCGAGTAGAGGACCCTCACACTAACACACAATTTGGGGCAATAGCGGGATCCAAAATATCATCTAGCTAACTTCTGTTTCAATTTTCTCTCTCTGGATAGTTACTCGCATTTTTGAAACACAAATGAATAACTTATATGGCTCTATATAGTCGTTACTCCTTGTTGGGTATGTATCCTTTTAAAGGAGATCAATACAGTTTGTGTGCGGAATATAGAGGTATTTGTGAGCATGTAATCTTCGGTAGACCACCAAAATTCACATCTTCTATAGCCTTTCGCTGGTCAACACTCAGGTGTTTGTACAGCATAACCAACCTGGAAGAGGATGCCCTGTGTCTTTGGGCCTAAAAACATACCATTACTTGACAATAAAAAGTGAGGTGGGAAATGTAGATCGAATATGTATGAACTAGTACTAAGAAGGCAAATGACACATGGGTCAGAGTGAATAACTGGATTCACTTTTAAAATCTAATGGGTAGAAAACAGATTTCACCATAATAAAAAGGTAGGAGGGCTAGAGTATATGAACAAACATCAAAATGTTCTGTAAAAAGAAAGCCGTTTATAAACCTGATATTAGCTAATATTGTGAGGGCAGCGAAGGAGAGCAGGGGGCGGTAGTGGAGACCTAGTGGAGAAGGGGAGGGGAGGCGGCGATGGGGAGGAGGGAGGGGGAAGTTAGCGGTTGTCGGGAGGAGAGTGAAGGGCTATGGATGGAGGGGGCGCGGAGGGGATGCTTGGAAATTTCCTTGCGAAAGGTTTCTTGTAAAAAAGAAAAAAAGTTTGTTCACGTAGAAGAAAGCTTTAGTTGGAGGGTTTACATGAAAAATATGCGAACATGTTTGGTGTTATTCGGTGTTCCGAACGAGTTGGACCAAGTTACGATTATGAGAAAGTTAGTTTTTTTTTGCAAACAATCCATACCACGCAGGGAGCGCATCAAAAGGCGACGTGGTGAGCAGCGAAGGCGCCAACGATACTCAAAACGCTTCGATGTGAGAAAAGGGGTGTGATCTTTCATTTCCTCGATAACAGAGGAGCCATGATGTTGGGACTTCAGAAAAGACAAGAGGTATGCGAAAATAGAGGCTGATAGATATGTCCCAACATATAATAGGTGGAATTTATTGAGAATTGTTTGAATTTGGAGAGTGAGAAATGAAAAGTTTGTTAACACGAACAATGGAGATGAATATTTTTACAAATTCTAGTCAAATGAAGAGGAAAAATAAAGAGACCGTCGAAGATGCACTTGTTCATTTGCCTATGCTCATGAAAAACGAACGAAAACGTGTGAAGATGCGCGCAAAGATAATTTCAGGGATTTAGGGGCTAAGATAATTACCACTAGTTTCTCCCCTCTTCAGTAGCCCCCGAGCCTAAGGGGGAAAGAGTGGATTTCTCCCTTAGGATCAGTGACGTTGAGCTTCTTCTTCTGTTCTTTACTTCGGTGGGGGCGCACGAGCGCACCCGCTGGGTGTAGCCCCCGAGCCCGTAGTAGAGCCAGGGGCTCTGCTGCGAGCTATTATTTTTTAGTCGCAACGAGTACCAGCTCGCCTTTTGAGGCCGACGTGGCCGGACGGGGGATTTGACCTAGCGTCACGGGGCGCTGCAGCTGGCTTCTGCCGATGTGACGGCGAGGCTCTGCGGGTCTTCAATGTGCCACTTGGCGGGGTGGGTGGCCGTTTTAGCTTGTTTCGTAAGCTAAACCGAGCCAGCTGCGGTCCTCGTGTGGTTGGGCTGGTTCCGCCCTATAAAAGGAGCTCCACTTCGTCCTGGTGAGACTCCATGGTTGCCACATGGAGAGGGAAAGGATGCAGCTACTTCTCCTGTTGTGGGGGGTTCGTCCCCCTGAGCGTAGTGCCACCCTTCGAGTCTTCTGGTGTTGATGGGAGTTCAGCGAACGGGGAGGCATGCTAGAGTTAGGCGTTCGGTTTCCCGGAGCGGTTCGACCTGTCATAGGGCAGGCCCATTCGCTTAAGGTCAGAGCTTCCTGCTCTTATGCCCTGGGGGCGTAGATCCCCCGTGAGTTTGGTTCGACCACCCGCGTCTCCGCTTGAAGTGCCCTCCTTCCGTTTCGAGGAGGATGCTTCATCGTCAAGATCGTGAGCGTGCCGACGACTTCTTAGCCCTAGGGGTAGCCGAGCGCCTTGCGCCTGGCGGCCAGCGACGGGATTGGGGCGGGCATGGGATCTATGAGAGTCCCGGCCCACCGCCTTGTGCCCGCCCTACTCTTGGGCGATCGCTCCTTCGCAACCTTGATGGTGCTTCGCTCAAGAACCGGGGGCCGTTTGTCGTGGCATCCTGCTCGTCTTGTTTCCCTTATGTATTTTATACGAAGAAGATTCACCATTGGGACCTTTGAGCGTGATATTTTGCCGTGTTTTACCCCCTTTGGTCAAGCTTTGTCGTTGTCCGCCTGAACGGGCGAGGCACGCTGTTTGTTCGGGGCATTTTTCGGGTTCAGGCTGGGCTCCTGACCGCTTGAGGGGTGGCTAGGCTAAGAGCCTGCCAGCCCCCTCGTGGGGCTTGTTGTTTAGTTTTGGTCGTTCAATTAGCCCCGTGGGCTTAGCGCCCATTTGCTTTTCCTCATGCATCCCTTTCGTTAGGGAAGGAGGGATGAGCAGTATCACGGCTTACCTCGGTGGCCGAGTCGTGGTGCTCATTGAGCTACTAGCGGGTAGTTCGAGTAAGACCCGGGTCCCGTTCGCGGGGTCCCGACAGGATCAGCTGGTGATAGATCTTATCAACCCCTCCGAATATCTCATTTATCTCCAAAGTCGTTCGATTAACCCTGGCGGCTCGTCGCCTCCCCTCCGATGGGGATTCCATGAGACTTTTCGTCTGGGGCTCGAACACGATCCAGGATGCCCGTGACGCTCGTGCGCCTGGGTTTCGGCCGCTTGTGTGCCCACCCCTTATCGTCCCTCGCTCTGGTGACGGCGGCGACTGTTCGAAACCCTTCGTTGGGCCAGCCTTCGAACCGCACGTCGGCCCTAGGCCCCTGGGGGCTAGTGACGGTTCGCGTCCTAGTGATTACTTCTCTTGTGGGGAGACTTTAATCGACTCGGACGGTCGTACCTCCGATCGAGGCAGGTCATCTGATCATGGCGATCGTGGGGGAGTGCATCGGTTGTACTCTCCCTGCTGACGACCATTTAAATCCCCCTCATTCTTGGAGGTTTTCGCCTCTTTCTCCTCACCAGCTCCTGCAGTAGCGTTTGTGGTAGAAGTAGAAAAACTTAGGCGGGGGACTTGGAAGAAGTGTTACCTCGGCCCCTTTGTCTGCGATGGATAGGGGGAAGAGTGCCGCATCGGGTGATGTGCTGCAGCCGCCGTCGCCACGTCGCCGGAGGTAGGTTCCGTCATACAGAGGGCGGCGGTCACCCCGCTCTGGCCTCTCACGTTTCTCACCGTCTTTGCCTCCTCTCTTCACGCGCAGGGCCTCTGGGGGTGCGGGGGCCTCGGGTGTCGAGCCTCGGCTTGGTGGTGCGGCCCCCATAGTTGGGGCATCCCGGGAGGAGGTCCTCTTCCTGACGACGCAGGTGGCAGTGACAGGGAGCCGCCTGGAGGAGGCTCCGCGCGATCACCGCCGTCTTGAGGAGCCGTTGAAGGCCGCTCGTGCGACACTCAATGCCATCAAGGCGGAGGTCGAGGCGACTCGTCTTGCCGCCGATGGGGCGGAGGCTCGCCGAGTTGGTATGTATGTTGGACGATTTCCGTTCCCCAGCTGCCTGGGTGGGGTTCCCCTAATTTCCATCACTTTGCAGACATGGAAGAAAGGATGCTGGACCTCCGGCGGGAGATGGGGGTTTTGCGGCGCCGAGAGTTCGACGCGGAGACGCGCCGAGAGTTCGACGCGGAGACGCGCCTCGACGTTCTCACGACCGCGACGCAGGCAGTCATCGACGTCATGACTTCTCCTCTGTCCCTGCTGGTAGATCAGCTTCGAGAGTTACCCGACCGTGTCAGGGGGGCGGTGCGTGCCGGGGTGCACCAAGGAGCATCGGAAGCTTTGGCTGCGGCCGATGCGCAGTCGGATGAGCCGTGGCTCTGCTTCGTCCCGCCGGGATGGCCCGAGGGTTATGACGCGGACCGTCGTCGCCTTCGCTCGCTGGAGTTCACCAGAGCTGCCAACGCCATCTCCGATGGGGTTGATGTAGGTGAGATCCTCCGTGGTGACGGTGTTGGTGGAGCCGGCGACGTGTAGGCGTTGTTGGTCAAGTCCGCCAATATGTACCATGGCCATGTCCACCATGCTAGATCCCCCCTTTTTTATAAAAGATCTTGAAGTGTAGATCTTGAAGTGTTTGCCTTCCCGTCTTTCTTCCATTCCCTTCATTTGTTGCGTCGAGGTACGAGCATTTTCCTGGGCTCTAGGAGAGAGGAAAGGAAAAAAGAGTGCCGTTTTCCCAAGTGGGGCCCCCCGAGCTACAAGGGATTTGTTGGGTGACAAAAACGCCTTGTAGCTGGAGAGGAAAAACTAGGCTATCTTTCCTACTGGGAACATGAAAGCTTTCTTTTTCTTTACGGGTAGAAATGACGTAGCTATTCGATGTTCCAGGCGTTGGCGATGAGTCGGCCTTCCTCGTCCTTAAGCTTGTAAGTGCCGGGACGCAGAACTTGGTCGACGATGAAGGGGCCTTCCCATGGCGGCGACAGCTTGTGGCGATCCTTGTTGCTCTGGACCCGGCGTAGCACTAGATCCCCGACTTGGAATGCCCTTTCCCGAACGGTGCGGCTATGATACACCGCATCGCCTGTTGATACCGGGCGGATGTAGTAGTGTGACGTCCCGCGCTTCGTCGAGCTGGTCGATAGCGCCTTCGAGGGAGACTTGGTTCCCTTCGTCGGTGTAGGCTCACACCCTTGGGCTTCCGTAGTCGATGTCAGTCGGGAGGACCGCCTCCGACCCATGGACCATGAAGAATGGTGTGTATCCGGTGCCGCGCGTGGGGTAGTTCGTAGTCTCCAGAGCACCTTGGGCAGCTCGGCCACCCACCTTGCCTTGAACTTCTCGAGCCTCTTGAAGATGCGCGGCTTCAATCCCTGCAGGATAATTTCGCTCGCCCTCTCGACCCGCCCGTTGGTCCTCGGGTGACTGACTGCGGCCCAGTCTATCCAGATGTTGTTGTCATCGCAAAAGCAGAGGAACTTTTTGCTGGTGAAGTTTGATCTGTTGTCGGTGATGATAGCGTTCGGGATCCCGAAACGATAGATGATGTTGGTGAAGAACTCGACGGCCTCCTCCGACCTAATGCTGTAGATAGGTCGTGCTTCGATCCACTTAGAGAACTTGTCGATTGCCACAAGCAGGTGTGTGAAGCCCCCGGGCGCTTTCCTCAGCGGTCCTACCATGTCGAGCCCCCACACAGCGAAAGGCCAGGTGAGGGGGATGGTCTGGAGCGCCTGTGCTGGGAGGTGCGTTTGCCGAGTGTGGAATTGGCAACCTTCACAGCTTCGCACAATGCTCTTGGCGTCAGCGACTGCTGTGGGCCAGTAGAAGCCCTGCCGGAAAGTGCTGCCGACGATCACTCTGGGGGCCGCATGGTGTCCGCAGGCCCCCGCTTGGATGTCTTGTAATAGTTGGCGCCCTTGATCCGCAAGGATGCAGCACATAAGTATCCCGGTCGCGCCTTGCCGGTATAGGTCTCCGTCGATGAGCCTGAAAGACTTGGCTCGCCGTGCGATGCACCGGGCCTCGGTGCAATCGGTTGGGAGTTTCCCTTCGACCATCCATTCCAGGATCGGGATCCTCCAGTCCGGGTCCTCGAAGTTGGGCTCGGAAGCTTCCCCCAGCGCCATCACCTCCTGGAGATCTGGTGGCGGTGGACGGTCATCTTCATCGCAGCGGACGGACGGCTCTCTCAGGTCGCTTGCGAACACACCATTGGGACCCGGTGCTCGGTTCGAAGCTGCCTTTGCTAGAGTGTCAGCCGCCTCATTGTACTTCCGTAGCACATGTCTAAGCTCGAGTCCGTGGAATTTGTCTTCGAGTTCTCTGACGGCCTTGCAGTAGGCTGTCATTTTGGGGTTGACACAGTTTGCTTCCTTCATCACCTGATTGATGACGAGCTCGGAGTCCCCCCGAACCTTGAGGTGCCGGACCCCTATCTCGAGAGCGATCTTGAGCCCGTTGAGGAGAGCCTCGTACTCCGCGACATTATTGGATACCGGAAAGTGGAGTTGGATCATGTATTCCATACGCACGCCCAGAGGCGAGATGAAAACGAGTCTGGCCCCTCCTCCCTCCTTCGTGAGGGATCCGTCGAAGTACATGGCCCATGTCTCGTGCTCGATCGGGGCTGAAGGCATTTGGATCTCTGTCCATTCGGCCACGAAGTCGGCTAAGACCTGGGATTTGATGGCGGTGCGAGGAGCATAAGTGATGCTCTGCCCCATCAGCTCCAGGGCCCACTTTGCGATCCTTCCTTCTACCTCCGGGCTCTGGATTACCTCTTTGAGTGGGTACTTCGAAACCACCGTGATAGGATGCGCGTCGAAGTAGTGTCTGAGCTTCCTTTTGGAGATCAGCACGGCGTAGATTAGCTTCTGGATCTGCGGGTAGCGGGTCTTGGAATCGGAGAGTACTTCGCTGATGAAGTAAACGGGATGTTACACCTTCAACACCTTGTCTGGCTCATCGCGCTTGACCACCAGAGCTGCGCTGATGACCTGAGTCGTGGCAGCGATGTATAGCAACATTGGCTCCCCAGGCGCTGGCGCCGTGGGGATAGGTGGTTTCTCGAGCAGCTTCTTGAGGGACTCCAGTGCCTCCTGCACTTATGAGGTCCAGGCGAAGTGCTCCGACTTCTTCAAAAGCTGATAGAGGGGTAGGCTCCGTTCACCCAGTCGGGCGATGAACTGGCTGAGGGCTGCTAAGCACCCAGTCACCCGTTGGACCCCTTTGATGTTCTGAATCGGCCCCATGCTGGTGATGGTCGTGATTTTTTTTGGGTTGGCTTCTATGCCGTAGAACCCCGAAAACGCACTTCTTGGGGTTAAGTCGGACCTAGAATTTCCTCAGCTTTGTGAAGATGACCGTTAGGTCGGGGACCAGATCTCCCGTTTGCCTAGACTTCACCACAATGTCGTCGACATATGCCTCGACCAACTGTCCAATGAGCTCGCTGAAGACACGCTGCATACACCTCTGAAAGGTGGCGCACGCGTTCTTCAGCCCGAAGGGCATGGAGGAATAGCAGAACAGCCGAAAGAGGTGATGAATGCCATGGCGAGCTGGTCGTCCGAATCCATCGCAATCTGATGATACCCTGAATAGGCGTCGAGGAAACAGAGGGTTTCGCACCCTACGGTTGAGTCCACGACCTGGTCTATGCGCGGCAGAGGGAACGGATCCTTCGGGCACACTTTGTTGAGACTGGTGTAGTCGACACACATCCTCCATTTGCCGTTCTTCTTTTTCACCAGCACAGGGTTGGCCAACCACTCAGGGTGGTATACCTCTCTGATGAAACCCGCCGCGAGGAGCTTCTTGATTTCTTCTCGGATAGCTTTGCACTTGTCACCGTCGAAACGTCGCAGCTTCTGCTTGACTGGCTTGGAGCTCGGTTTGATGTTGAGCTTGTGCTCGGCGACTTCTTTCGGGATGCCCGGCATGTCGGACGGCTTCCATGCGAAAACATCAAGGTTCACCTTCAGGAAGTGGGTGAGCGCTTCCTCTTGCTCCGGCTCGAGTGTTGTGCCGATCCGGAGGGTACGTCCGTCGTCGGACACGAGTACCTCCTTGGCGTCCTTCATGGGATCGAAGGAGCACACCGCCCGTTTGGAGGTCTCCGGGATGTCGAGCACCTCCGGGATTGGTTCCGCTGCGAGCTCGCTGGAGCGGACGAGTGAATCGGCAAAATGGAAGCACTCAGCGTCTCATTCGTACACGTGTTGGAGCTTAGTGTCGATGGTGATCACCCCTTTGGGACCGGGCATCTTCAGCTTGAGGTAGGTGTAGTTGGGGACCGCCATGAACTTCGCGTAGGCCGACCTTCCGAGGATCGCGTGGTATGTTCCCGGTAAGCCGACCACCTCTAAGGTGAGTGTTTCCTTGCGGAAATTTCCCTCGTCGCCGAAGGTGACCGGTAGATCGATCTGTCCGAGTGGGACCGCCTCCATGCCGGGTACAACTCCGTGAAACGAGGTCGACGACGGACGAAGCTGAGATCGCTGGATCCCCATGCTGTCGAGGGTGGACATGTAGATGATGTTGAGGCCGCTGCCCCTGTCCATGAGCACCTTGTGCACCCGCTTGGTGCCGAAGAGAGGTGCCACCACGAGGGGGTAAGCCCCCGGCTGTGGAATGTGGTCGGGGTGATCTGCTCAGTCGTACGTGACGGCCGTCTCGGACCACCGGAGGTACGAGGGCATGACCAGCTCAGTGTGGTAGATCTCCTGCAGGATGCGCTTATGCTTGCGCCTTGGAGGGCGAGCGGGCGTCCCACCGAAGATCATCATGACGACACCATCTTCCTTGGGGAATTCGTCTTGCTCGACGTTCTTGGCGGCACTGGCTTTGGCCGCGTCCTGCAGCTTGTTCTTCCCACCGAGGTAGCTCTTCGTGAGGTTGCAGTCCTTCAAGGCATGCTTGACTAGACCCTCATAGTAGGGGCAAGGCTTCTCGAGCATTTTCTCGAAGTGATCCCTCGGGGGACCAGCCTTTGGCTTGGGCGGCCGCTTGTCGGCGGCCGCCACCAGGTTGTTGCTGCGGAGCTTGCGCTCTTTCTTCTTCTTCTTCTCCGACCGGGTGACCGGAGCCTCACCTTGTTCTTCGTCGGGCTTCCTTTTACTGAAAGTGACGGCCTCTTCCCAGTCAGTGTGGTCGGTGGCCAGGTCGAGGAGCTTCCGGATGGTTTTCGGCTTGACTCGCCCTATCCGGTGGACAAGGGCCTCGCACGTGGTACCATCCTGGAAGTCTGTGATGACCTGGTTGTCAGCCGTATCGGGGAGCTCAGCGCAGCGCTTGGAGAAGTGGCGTATGTAGTCGCGGAGACTCTCGCCCTTCTTTTGCCGGAAGTGGCAAAGCTCGCAGGCGTTGCCGGGCCTGGTGTAAGTGCCCTGGAAGTGCCCTATGAAGGTGTCTTGAAGCTGAGCCTAGCTGTTGATCCTCCCCCGTGGGAGGTGCTCGAGCCAGGTACGTGCCGAGTCGGCAAGGTACAACGGGATGCTCTTGATGATGAACAGGTCGCTGGTCGCCCCGCCGTTGTGGCAGGCGAGGCGGTAGTCCTCAAGCCAAACACTCAGGTTGGTCTCTCCATCATCCTTCGCGACAGTGGTCGGAGCACGATATCGAGCTGGTGGGGCTGCGGCGAGAACATTGACACCGAAAGCCCGCGGACCTCGAGGATCAGGCGTCGGACTCCGGCTTCGGTCCTCACCGCTGTCGTGGCGGCCTCCGCGCCTCCGGCTGTACTCCCTTCGCAGCCGGCGTTCGCCGTCTGACCCGCCTCTGGTCATCGTCCTTCCATGCGCCGAGGATGCGCCTCGGGTTCCGTCGTTGGAGTCGACCCTGCGGCCGGCGGGCGAGTGCACGCTCTCCGCGCGGCCCGGCTGCCCCGATGGGCGTGAGGATCCGTGGTGAACCGAGCGCTCCTGGGCCGGAGCCCGTGCCTAACGCCGTCGAGATGCCGAACTTCCCGCCTGCTGCTCGGCAGCCGCATCGAGGAGCGTCTGGAGGTGCTGACGGAGCTTCTTTTCTTCCGGGGTCGTTGGCTCAGGGCCAGCCCGGAGGAGCACAGCCACCGCGGCGAGGTTCTGGGAGGCCCGTTCGGCAACAGGGGTCCCGTGAACGTCGCCGATGATGCAGTGGCGTACTTCCTGTGCGTGTTCGCGTGCGGGCGTGGCCACGGCCTCCCGCCGAGCACGTGGTGGAGCCTCGCCTGCTCTTCCTCGAGAGACTTCTGAACCTCGTCGAGCTGAGCACGCTGTCGTTCGAGATCGTCCTCGGCCTGCGGGGGTCCCCCGCTAGCGGAGACGTCGGGCGAAGTGGGCTCACCTTCCGCGAAGCTCTTGTCGGAGTGGGTGGAGTGGACCGCGTCGGCCTGCTGCTGGAGGACAAAGCACTCACGCCTCGGGTCGTGGGGCGTCGGTGCCTCCTTCCGGAGAGGCGGCTTGCTCTCGGCCTCGTCGCAACTTGCTTGGGATGCTTCTGAGGGGACCGGGCGTGCACCGCCTGTCGCGACGGAGGCAACAGCCCCGCCGCAGGGTAGCCATGTCTGGCCCTCGGGGTACACGGAGTCGTAGCAGAGCTTGAACTCGTCCCAGTACAGTGTCTCCTCCTCCTGCAGACCGAAAACAAGTATAAAGGTGGCGAACGCCGCAAAACGGAAAAGCTCCTGGGACGGGTTAGGCCCTAGAGCGACCGCCATGTTGCGGCCGACCAGGTCCCAAACTCGGTCGGCAGCAGACTTCGCCGCCCGCGGCTCCTCAGGCTGGGACCGCGAGAACACGGCCCCAGCGGGCGACTCGACCGGACCCTCGAAGACGAAGTCCAGTGAGCCAAAGCGTAACACAGTGGCGCGCACCTGCTTGTCGGAGTGGGCCATCCGGACCCTTGTTGGCGTCGCGACACACGAAGTGCCCCTACCTGGCGCGTCAACTGTCGGGGTTTGATACCGCCGGCAAGTAAATTTTGGTATGTTCGTGTGTCTGATCCGGATGGTCGGGCTTAGAGACACCCGGATTATACTGCTTCAGGCACGGGGGGTGCCCTACGTCCAGTTCGAAGGAATGTTATATATGCCCACGGTGGCTTGTAGTAGGGGGTACAAGCTTAGGTCAAGAGAGGGAGGATGTCCCAAGTCTCTGGTTGTGGTCACGAGCTGTATGAGCTCGGTGAGGGTTGTTGTGGGCTCTTTGATCGTACAGTGATCGCTGAGCGTGTGTGTGTCGCTAGGAAGTGTTGTTTGTCTTATGGTGCCGGGCCCCCTTTAATAGTTCAAGGAGGGCTGGTGTACAAGGGTTAAGATGGTAAAACAACGTCCTGCTACTGTGCAGTAACAGTGCCGGAACAGTCTTGGAACATTGTCACGCCGTGGGCCTTCGTCTCCCGTTGGTGCCGTACGCTGTGCTAGCCGCGGTAGTCCCCATAGGGCGGCGTAGCCGCGGCTCCCGTCCCAAGATGGCTTCTCCCGATGTAGAGCTGTGCTAGTCTTGCAAGGTCGGGGCTTCTCGTGCAAGCCTCGACCTTCCCTCTGATGCTTGCTGGGTCGGGTCTCGTCGTTCGATGTCTTACAGGTGAAGGATTCGCATGTCCTTTGCCATTGTTCATTATCCAGGTGATGGGACGCCGGGGCAGTCCGCTTCCCACGCCGGGGAAGATCTCATGATGGCATGGCCATCTGACAAGGCAGATCCGCCCGCCCTACCGCTCCTGCACATCCCGGGAGGCGCGGGGCTGCTTGCGCCACGTTGTGGCTCTCGCCCGGGGGGCCCATGTCAGGGGTTTGCAACGGAAGGAACCTTTAGGTCGTGCGAGGCGGAGCCGCTCGTCGAGGTAGCCGGGGCAGCCACCTAAGTCGGGGGTTGGCCCTGCAGATGATGTCAGGCTGCCGCCTTTGAGAAGGCGGAGTTGGGCCTGGCTTGCTGGTTGCCGATGTTGGGCTTTTCTCGCATGCGACCCATCATTGGTCTTCATGATTTCAGGGATTTAGGGGCTAAGATAATTACCCCTAGTTTCTCCCCTCTTCACTGCCCGAGTCAACTAAGGCCAACATGTCCCGAGCTTGAATTGAGCCTTGAAATCTCATTTCTCTTTCGAGATTATTCAAGGACAATCAACTGATCTACAAACCAATTATCGTTCAAAAATGGAAACACATCAGGGCTATTTGATCACGGTAATTGGAAATGGAAGAGGTTGTTGAGCCTGGCAGGCGGCGTGAAGGTCGAAGCTGGGAAGGTGGCTTTGCTTCTAAACCACCTCCTAAAGTTCCTCTACCACTTCCCGCACCACCTCGGCCAGACAAGCCTTCTGCTCCAACTCCTGATGACCGTAGGCAAGCGGATCCTAGCAAGTCTCTGACTGACAAGTTTGGTGCTCTTCGTGCTTATCGTCGAGCCCGTGGCCTTTGTGATAAATGTGCAGAGAAATGGCGTCCTGGCCACCAATGTGCACCCGCACAATTTGTAGGCAAGAGGACCCTCACACTAACACACAATTTGGGGGAATAGCGGGATCCAAAATATCATCTAGCTAACTTCTGTTTCAATTTTCTATCTCTAGATAGTTACTCACATTTTTGAAACACAAATTAATAACTTATATGGCTCTATATAGTCGTTACTCCTTGTCGGGTATGTATCCTTTTAAAGGAGATCAATACAGTTTGTGTGTGGAATATAGAGGTATTTGTGAGCATGTAATCTTCGATAGACCACCAAAATTCACATCTTCTGTAGCCTTTCGCTGGTCAACACTCAGGTGTTTGTACAGCATAACCAACCTGGAAGAGGATACCCTGTGTATTTAGGCCTAAAAACATACCATTACTTGACAATAAAAAAAATGAGGTGGGAAATATAGATCGAATATGTATGAACTAGTACTAAGAAGGCAAATGACACATGGATCAGAGTGAATAACTGGATTCACTTTTAAAATCTAATGGGTAGAAAACAGATTTCACCATAATAAAAAGGTAGGAGGGCTAGAGTATATGAACAAACATCAAAATGTTCTGTAAAAAGAAAGTTGTCTATAAACCTGATATTAGCTAATATTGTGAGGGCAGCGAAGGAAAGCAGGGGGCGGTAGTGGAGACCTGGTGGAGAAGGGGAGGGGAGGCGGCGATGGGGAGGAGGGAGGGGGAAGTGAGCGGTTGTTGGGAGGAGAGTGAAGGGCTATGGATGGAGGGGGCGCGGAGGGGATGCTTGGAAATTTCTTTGCGAAAGGTTTCTTGTAAAAAAGAAAAAAATTCTGTTCACGTAGAAGAAAGCTTTAGTTGGAGGGTTTACATGAAAAATATGCGAACATGTTTGGTGTTGTTCGGTGTTCCGAACGAGTTGGACCAAGTTATGATTATGAGAAAATTAGAGTTTTTTTTTCGCAAACAATCCATACCACGCGGGGAGCGCATCAAAAGGCGACGTGGTGAGCAGCGGAGGCGTCAACGATACTCAAAACGCTGCGATGCGAGAAAAGGGGTGTGATCTTTCATTTCCTCGATAACAGAGGAGCCATGATGTTGGGACTTTGGAAAAGACAAGAGGTATGCGAAAATAGAGACTGATAGATATGTGATATGTCCCAACATATAATAGGTGGAATTTATTAAGAATTGTTTGAATTTGGAGAGTGAGAAATGAAAAGTTTGTTAACACGAACAATGGAGATGAATATTTTTACAAATTCTAGTCAAATGAAGAGGAAAAATAAAGAGACCGTCGAAGATGCACTTGAAAAACGAACGAAAACGTGTGAAGATGCGCGCAAAACTTGTGAACACACCTCCGGCCCTCCCACCACCTCCGAACCGTTCCCTTACCCGTGCGTCGTCCTCCTGATCGCCGCACGCATATACGGACGCAGAGAAGGGCGTTTGGCCTGCCCGCCGGCGCCGGATCCCGCCGCTCGCCGCCCGTTCCCCACCTCCCACCGCCGGATCCCGTCCTCCTCCACCGAATCCCGTCCTCTTTCCTGGCGCTGACGGCTCGGCGAGCGGCGCCGCTCTTCGCCAGGTGTTCGGCGGGCTCTTCTCCGGCGACCACCAGCACCAGGTACGCCCCTTTCCTCCCCGCTGTGCGAAGCTGACCACGCAAACACTAATGCAAAGCTATTTGTGTTCGGATCTGAACCAAT
Organism: Cenchrus fungigraminus; assembly: GCA_036936925.1. Classification (NCBI taxonomy): domain Eukaryota; kingdom Viridiplantae; phylum Streptophyta; class Magnoliopsida; order Poales; family Poaceae; genus Cenchrus; species Cenchrus fungigraminus. The sequence continues at coordinate 38,320,328 of CM072778.1, read as the reverse complement.
TACATGAACATGCCACAACTTCGTTTTCTTCCAAAAATTATCAGGTTTATTACACATGTAGACCCGTGTCCTATACTGGATCTGTCCATGCGGTAGTTCTCTTTTTGGACGGATTCTTCTTGTGCTCTCTCTACTCTGAACTCCAAGCATTATGTTAGTTCATTTTGTTGCGGATCTGCTTACTGCGTTGTTCTCCGCTGCTTCTGGTGAGCCTTGAACTGGTGATCTTTACTCTCCTGGTACTGTGTGTAGGGCGGAATAGGGAGGACGATATATCATGGCGGATTTCTCCAAGGTTCGAGGCAGATTCTCCTACTTTCGGGTGTACACATTTCCGTTTGTCTGTCCTGTTTTTTCTGAGAATTGCATATGCAGGCAATGTACATGCATATTCTTTCTGCTTTTACTGTAGAATTATATTTTTGATACACCCACAGTGAGCTATGTGCAGTTCAAGCTGAGATCTATTTTAGATCTGATTGATCAGCTGTGACAAGATTTGTTTGGGAACTCCCAGGCTGGATCATTACTATTTTTGTGTATAGGAATATGACTTAAGTTCTAAGATAACAGATAATAAATGGATAATAAGAGAAAAGAACCTTCAGAGATGGTAAACATGTCTTGCACACGATGCGCTCCTTTTCCAAGGGACCTTGAAACTTGTTATTTGGACTACTGCACTCCATTTATGTCAGTTGATTATGCATGTAATCATGTTTTACCTAAATAGTGTGAATTGGCTGTCAGTGCCTTCAAGATCTTTTTGTCGTAGTACCATCAACCTGTATTGCAAATGACATGTGAATAGTTTATTACCATATTGCTTACTTTGAAACAGTAATTCCATTTGGTAAGGAAATCAAAGATGACATATGTTATTAAAGTGTATGACCTTTCTGTATTAAGTGTTCTGCTCTGCACTGTTGTCGCACTCTTTATGAATTATGATTGGGCAGGGGTAATCCATCTTGATCCATCAGTCATAACATTTATTATTGGAAAATGCAACCAAGTCATTATTTGTTAGAATAGTTGCTCTGTTGTGGGGGTAAAATCATAGCTTACCTTATTAGTTTTGTAAGAAAATACTATCTTGACACTGGTGCATGTACAAAATGTGTTTCCATCTTGAAGACGAGTGGCAATGTTGATTAATTTCCTTAGTCATCCAAAACATGCATGCTCTGTATCCTTTTTTTCTTCCATGTTTCTTTTCTAATGACCAACTTCATTTATCGTGAGACTTATTCTGTCAATTGCCCTGGATGGCTTAATCCTATCAGTAAGCGAATGCAGTGATTTGTGTGTTACACAGGAATCTTGCCCTTCTGTGAAGAATATTTTGCTTCTGGATTCTGAAGGGAAGCGTGTCGCTGTGAAGTATTTCTCTGATGATTGGCCGACTAATGCATCAAAGTTGGCCTATGAAAAATCTGTCTTTACTAAAACTCTGAAGACAAATGCACGGGCAGAAGGTATTTTTTGTTCTTAGTTGTTCCATTCAGAATCAAACATCGTGGCAGCGGGATTTACGATTTTAAGCTGTGTTGTGTTTTCTTTACCAATTTCAACAACCTGCTGTATTTTTTTACCCCAAAATTTTCTGATATGTCGCCATGTTGTTATGTATTCAACTATTTATCTTTCTCAATCTAGTTGTAATCATGCATATGCCTGGCCAGTCCTAAGTTACACTGACTTTAGTTTCATGTAGTCTGTATCACGCTAAATTTTCTTGCCTGAATCCTCCTGTTATTTGATTTTGTTAGCAATTGTTCAATCATTTTAATGGTTTGGGCTATCCAGTTAACAATTTAGGGTAACTGAATTTGAGCAATATCTAAGCAGTGTACATCACATAAATGCATGTTATTATATTGTTAGTAACCATGCTGTCTGTTGCATTAAGGTAGCTTTATTTTCCATCGATCTTTCCAGGTATTGAATCAGACTTCATACACTAGTTAAATTGAATTTAGGTTCTCCTTTGAATCTTTTGATATACTAGGGCACAAGAGGGTGTCTGGCATCCAAAAGTAAATTCTGTTCTGATGCATATTTTTGGTTCTTTGCAGCTGAGATAACACTGTTTGATGGTTATATTGTCGTTTACAAGTTTGTACATGACCTTCACTTTTTCGTCACTGCTGGAGATGATGAGAATGAACTCATCTTAGCAAGTGTACTGAATGGTTTTTCTGATTCTGTTGGTCTTCTACTCAGGTAGCATATTTTCAGTTAGTACTGTATGGGCAGTTGCTTTTTTATGCGGTTGTTTTGAAGCCCTGCTTACTGTGCTTTAGGGGTGATGTTGAGAAGCGGACTGCGCTTGAGAACTTGGACTTGATACTTCTCTGCATTGATGAAATTATAGATGGCGGGTAATAATCTCACGGCTTGTGCTAATTTTTTGGTTATTAGTTGTGTTTAACATTGTGCTATTTCAAATATGGTGCTGTGTTGTGTTTAAATGGTTCTATGATTTTGCCATGACTGATAGCTCGGCATTACTTTTTGACCTTCCCTGTGGCCACATTGACATGGTTTTGGCATTGTCAGTTTTATGGTATTTGTTATTATGAACTTTACTGTACCATTTACAGACATGGACTTGTGGGTATAGGGATGAAAAAAAAGGTGTTAGTGTTTGATTTGATTTCCACAAAAGTTCGCTACTGATGAAAGGAAAATGGTCTCCTTGATGAAAACATTTGCTATATTCTTTATGTCAAACATAATACAATAGCTAATCAGTAGAGTTAAGATAGCATGATTATTGATTACTTTGAATTTGTGTTACAGATTGCTCCATGTAGTTGAAATTGCAGTCAGTAGTTACCCAGCCAAGCAGCCACATAATTTTTTATTGAGCATGTACTGAAGCAATTTGGGTTTTATTTTGCAGCATCATTCTGGAAACAGATGCAAACACCATTGCTGGTAAGGTAGCAACCAATGCTGTTGACGGTTCGGTCCCCTTCTCTGAGCAGGTAATTACTTGTCCTTCCTATCGCTTTTCACAAGGTTGCATATAACTCATGATCCCTGTGACCTGTTCTGTGCAGACGATAACTCAGGCACTAGCCACAGCTAGGGAGCACTTTGCAAGATCTCTGCTGAAATGAACAGCCATCATTCTTTTATGACTTGCTATATGACCTATGTGTGTTAATGGCTGGGGCTACTGTGCGTTGAGGTTCTGGGAGTTGTTACTTCATCCTAAAGTGCTACCGTGACAGATAACCTAGTATAATGTTTGGTACTGAGAGTTGGTCTCATGCATGCTTTGTGAGATTTCTGAACCAGTGATTTTGTAGCTGCCATATTTCAAACAGAACATAAAATAAATAGTCGTGTAATTGAGTGTAATATAGTTTTCTTACAAAAAAAATTGTTCATCTCAACTCTAAACCATGGAATGGTTCAAACTTCAAGCATTATATCTCAAATGACTTCCCCTCCAGATCGGGGGAATTGAGGCTTGCTCTTCGTAGTAGGATCAAGATAGTCCTCACTTTAGTCGGTTGCAGTAAAATTTTCAGATCTAGGCCAATGTCAAGTTAATGCATGGTTTTCTGCCACTAAGCTTGAGCACGTTCCGAGCTGTGTAATCGTAGTGTTATCACAAGAGCGATACAGGGCCCTGCTAGTGATAGGTCATCGACAGGTTCACTACCGAGAGAATATGTTGTTTCTGTTGTTGGGCTGGCCATTTTGTTAAATCCAATACACAACACAAGACATTCCCTGTCTAAAAGCCCGCTTGTTTTTCTTGGAAGCAAAAATGGTTTCAACATGGGTTGTGGTTTATCTTCCATTTAGGATGTTTGGTTCGAGAAAGTGGTGATCCATCGTCTTCCCACTCCTTCAATCATTGTTCCTCATTCCTCACAAGCACACGAATAGTCCTAATAAGTCATCTTACCAAAATTCATGTCGTAATGAACTCATGGACCATCTCATCTAGGATGAGGTGATTCCTCAAACTAATATTCTTTTAAAAGGATCAACATGGTCATGGTTGTCGTGAAAAGTCCAGAATATATGTTTACGTAAGAAGGTTTTAGTGGATGCATGTATTTAGTGGAGAAAAAAAAGCATTCAACTAGAGAAATATTTGTTACAGGCCATATGCTACTTACAAAAAGATAAAAAGCACTCAGGTAGGGATTTTCAGAAAGCTATTTGTCAGAAATAAAAACACATCTAACTAAAGAACTCTTTATTATTGGATACAAAAAAAACATTCTTCAACAATAGACAATGCTGTAGTTTTGGTATCAACCTTGGGTGCTGTGTTTTTTGCCGGTAAAATGACCTTGAAGGTTCTTCATCTAACTTTTTTGCATAAATAATTAATTAATTAATAAAAAACTTCCTTCATACATAATCTAGCTTCATTTCAACATTGGGCAGTAAAATGCATAGGCCCAACATGATACACACGGTCACACGCCGAGGTTCAAGATCCACATTCGTGTCCATCTCCATGTTACACACGCCACTCTCGGGCCCTGCTAGTGCTAGGTACTCCGTGCAGAGCACATACAGTCTTGTAATGTTCTCTCTAAGGCACGCATTTTGGTTGATATTGAAATGAAGTGTAGTGGAAGCAACAAAAGAGTGTGACTGATAACAACAATGGTGCGGATGGTCCTAAAAGTTGAGAGCTTCACCTCAATCTTGTGAACATGGCCGCAACCTGTCAGCTACACCACTCAGGTCATTGGTGACTATAAAATTAACACAGTTATGTGATTGATAAGGAGCAGGTAAGGGCAGCTGCCGATAAGCAATTGGATGCTTTTCCGTCCAGTTTGTGTTGTCTCTTGCTCATACAAGTAGTAGCCACGCACAGCATACAATCGAATCAGCTGTATTGAGGCTTTGGAGAAAACTAATTCGTTTGGTGTGCATGAAAGATGGTAACTCTCTTCGCATTATGTTCTCCTTTGAAGACGGCAATCAACACGACAAAGCAAGAATTGAGACGCTAGCGCCGTTGCAATGCTTGGTGAGCGAAAGCGATTTGGATGACTCGCCTCTCCACAAATCCAGTTCAATGAACACTACAATAATCTGCTTCATCTGCAGCACCAGCAACTTGTTTGACCAAATGCTAGAAAGGTATGTTGTGTCCCTCGTGCACATGTTGGATAGATTGCTTGTGTTGTGATTTTCCCTGCTAGACTGCTGGTGTCGTGTAATCATGCTCTCGAAGTGTTTAATCTGAACTTGATGTTGCTGGTACCTATCTGTTATTTCTGGTGGTCTGTTTGGATGCTGAATGTAGTACCCTTGGCTGTAGTATGCCATGGTGAATATGTTTTGATGCTGGATGTAGTACCCTTTGGCTCTAGTATATGCCATTATTGAATCAGTTTTGATGAATGTAGTACCCTTGTTGAATTTGTAATATGCCATGGTGAATCTGTTTCCAGGTTGGAAGAAAACTATGAGGATGATATTCTGTGTATGGAAAAAAAATTGTGAGGTTAATGGTGTATGGGCTGGTATTTAGTGAATTATGGGCTGAAATTATGTGTATATTACGGGCTGTAATGCGTATCATAATAAATAGAGTGAAAATTGACCCAACTTTGGTTGACTGAATTTGTATGGACTGTTCCATTTGCCACATATCATCCGGCATTTGTTTGTTGCCACATCATCCACCACATGTTCAATACCACATTATCTGCCACGTGTCTGCCACATCAGAGGCCATATGCTCGCCACGTCAGCCGACGTGGCGCTGTCACGTCACTCGCCACATCAATTGTTACTGATGTGGATGTTTAATCCATGATGAAAATTAACACAAATGAAACTGTCTATGATGTTTTGTTTCGTCATAAAAGTACGTTGAACTTGGGCTAGGTTACGTGAGCTTGAGTCTTTTTTTTATGACGAATTAGGAACGTCGTGAATTGAATCGATCTATGACAACTACCGTTGAAACGTTATGAGGCTTAGTTTGTGACGCTTGATCCATGATGTTATTCGAAATCGTCAAAACCACTGCTTTATGATGATTTTTAAGAAATCAGTGATGAAAATTTTCCGTCATATATTAAATAGATTCTTGTAGTGGAATCAATGATGAAGCATATGTTTATTGACCTTCACTTTGTGTTGTGAGCGTGTGTGATGTGCCCATGGAAAGGTTAACCGTCATTAGAAAGTGGGTACATTCATACAGGATGATGATAACATGAGAATGTAACCCATGCACGAGGAGAAGTAACCCGCCACCGGTTACATGAAATGGTTGTGGGTTACACAAGTGCAGGAACATCTCTACGTTTCAAGGATTTCTGGTATTTCTCTAGTAGATTTCAGCATTCATATGATACATCATTGGACATTCATATGATACATCATTGGAAAGTGCTATGAGACCCAACAAACAACACATCTTTTGAACTCCCGAGTCAAGAGTTATGATCATTTTAGTGGAAGATGGCAGGCTGCCAGAAAGCTGCGCAAAAGTCCAAAACTCTTTAGTTGCTTCATTATATGTCTTTGTTTCTCAAGAGTCACATGTATCTTAGAGTCTAAGAATATTAATTAGAGTCAGTAACTAAGTGTCCATTTAGTTTCCCTAAGAGATCAAGTATTAAGTGTGTGTCTCTCTATTAGGGGTGGACATTCGGTCTATTAGGTCATTTCGGTTCGGTCTATTTGGTGTTTGGGCATTTCGGGTTTTGGAGAAGTGAGAACCAAAGTTTTAAGAAGCATAATAGGAACCGAACCTAAATAGACCGATTATTTCAGTTGGGTCTACTCCGTCCACTGAATTACCCAAATTTTCATACATACGTATCCTTGTGCACCTCTTAAAACTCTATGGTAGAAAATTCAAATCCTCAACTCATTTCAAGTCTATGAATTTAAGGACTACTCGATGAAAGCAAGTATCTAACAAGGTCACGAACAAAATTTAAAATAGTTTAAAACACAAAGTGGTAACATTCATAGTCTGAATCAAAATACGCAACTATATTGAATTTCGGGTTATTCAGTCTATTCGGGTTTATAGACCATAGGAACCGAAACCGAATCCGAATTCTGAATTATAAAATTATCTGGACCGAACCCCGAAAACCGAATAGACCGACAATTCAGGTAATTTGGGTTCGGTTCGGTTCGGTTTTCAGGTTTCGGGTTCAAAGTGCCCACCCCTACTCTCTATAAAGGGATGATATGTAATGTTTTCAGGAGAGTGGATGAATTGATATGATTTGAGCATTAATCGTTGGTCATCTTTGTGAAACCCGTAGAGTAACCTCTGGTGCTAGTCGAGTAATCTCTGAGTTATCGTAGTTGAGAAACTCGTCGAGTAATCTCTGGTGCTAGTTAATCTTGTTGAGTGATCTTCGAGTAATTCTAGTTTTATCCAATCCATCCACCACCAGGCTTCTGTGTTTACATCCCGCCCATTTTGTTACCGGAGGAGCAAGAAAATCCCTATCAGTGTGGCTCTAAGAGAGGTGTGCGTTCTGCGTGTTCCCACCACGTCGCTGACTTGCTATATGTAGCCAATCGACATCTTTACCCATTGTTTGTTTTCTGGTGACATTATTGTTTATGGAGTTTCGTCACACTCTCAATATTTATGCTCCAAGTTTCGTCAAGGGGGTAAGATCATGTTTCTTTTATTGCGCTGCCGTCTGACTAGTTTTGCCCAAGTATAAACTGCAGGGGGAGTGATATTGTCGTAGACACGTATTGTACTCACTAGATCCTTGTAATCCTTGTGCACACATGTATTTCTCCTAAAATCAATTAAGCAGAGGGTAACAGACTAAGGAAACATATCAGGTGCACATCAGATATCGTGTGTAAATTTGGAAACTTAATTTCAATCAAAGGCACAAATACTCATCCAAGGAGCAGGGTGTGGCGGGTGGTTATATGTGCAAAATAACCCTCTCCTCCTCGATGAACATCTTGTGATCTTGATTGAAAGTTTTCAAGTTTGCACAGAGTATCTGGTTTGCACCTGATATGTTCCGATGAACTAATGGTAAGTTAGTAACTGAGTAACTAACTAGTTTTTGGAAAAAAAAAAGAAAAGAAAGTGGTTCAATGTCTTGTAGCTACAGGTGAGGTGATGATGTATCCTGATCCTCATATATACCTCGTTTACAGTCCACGTGCAGCGTATTGTTTCCTTGCCGCGTAGGAATCAACCCTGACACATTGTTTTTGTTATTAGTCAATAACTCACATGGAACGACGACGATGTATTGTCACTCTAATCATTATTAGAAACCACACGTTTGCACTTGTCGATTGGCTTCAGGACCCTCCTTTTCCAGTCTATATGAATTAACATTGGAGAGCCGTGGCGAATTCGCATCACACAAAAATTGACAGGACACGGAACACGGTTTTATTTGCTGCTGGTTAGTGGATATTCAAATTCGTCCAAAACCGGCAGCGGCTTTTTGCAATTTGCATGCTAATAAAGAAGTTCCCTCTCTCCCTATATATATCGCCAATTAATTCAAAGCAGCTACTACATCAATACACTTTGAATTTGAAAGTTTTATCGTTAATTCAGCAGCAAGCCAAGCAACAACCAACCGCGCGATCTCCCAACACGGCCGGCCACACCATGGCAGCAGCTCCGGCGACAATAACCCACTTCTCCCATCCGGGCCACGAGCTCAAGCTCAGGGACGACTACCACATGCCTCACAGCTGCGACCTGTGCGGGGAGAAGCTCGCCGGCAGCGGCTACAGCTGCCACCGCCGCCGCTGCTGCTTCGACCTGCACGAGGAGTGCGCCGCGTACCCGGAGACCCTGAGCTCCTTCTTCGTGCACCCGTGGCACGACCTCACCCTCTCCCGCGCCGCCGGCGTCGACGACGTGTGCCACGTCTGCCGCGAGGGCGTCCCCGGCGGCGGCGCCTCCTTCCTCTACCGGTGCGCGCCGTGCGGGTTCGCCATGCACCCGCGGTGCTCGCGGCTGCCGCGGGCCGTGCGCAGCGAGCTGCACCCGGAGCACAGCCTCGCCGCCGTGCCCGGGATGGGGACGTGCGCGGCGTGCGGCCAGCCCTGCTACGTCTGGGTCTACCGCTGCGGCATCTGCGGCGTGGACCTCCACATCGGCTGCCTCCACGGCGCCGCCAGACCCCCCAACGGCGGCATGGGCACGGGAACGGGAGGTCAGGCCGGGTCGTCGGAGCTCGTGGGATCTATCGTTGGGGCCGGAGCATTTGCTCTCATCAGCGCGCTCGAGTCGAACCATTGATGATTGATCGAGTGTTGATCACTTGATGTCTTGATGATCGATCGGTGTCTGGAGTATACTCTGAAAGTGGACAATCACAGCTTGTGAATTTGTGATTATCCTTCCTGACTCGAAATGATATATTTAAATAAAGAATAAGCAACTAGCTGCGCTCTCGTTGTAATCTTGTTTGGTAGACCTCCATCTAGTTTTGATTCTCAGAAGAAGGCGATTCTTGGAGAGAAGTAATTATGTAGAGAGTGATAAATTTTCTACGAGAAGTGAATAAGAAGAAATCAATTATTTCAGCTCTCAGTCCTTAGTTATTTTGGAGAATCACTTCAGCAATGAATCGTTTCTCTCTAGAAAAAACGAGCATGGAAGATGCCCACGCGCCATCGAACCACTGCACACACATGGCCGCACCACCTTTGAGATCCATGCATGTGCGCGATGTTAACCTCCATAGCTAACCTCAGCATGCAAAATAGTAAGCAGCCTATAGGGTGTGTGCTTTTGTCGTTTCACTTTAATTTGAAACTTGTCCAATTTTTTATTCCACCCACACCGGAATATTTAACTTGTTGCCATCATACGGGGGTGAGTGATAACAGATTTACCACTCTACAGAGAGGAGTGAATGTGAGAGGGATTAATTGACCATAGCTAAGAGTGGTAAATAGTTAAATATCCCACCCACACCCACTCAACTGCGGTTTTGCGAGCCAAGATATAAGACCTCGTTGCGGCAAAAAGCCAAAAAGAGCCTTGCACTATAGGAAAATGCAATCAACTAGTAGTAGGTAGCACTGTTGGCGATGGATCCATTAGTTCATCTTTAGGAGACAATCATAAGTCCTGCGTTCGTTCGAGAGCACATGTCTTTAGAAAACAAAATGTTGGATCAACGTTTCTCGAAAAGTATGGGTCCAACGTTTTTTAGAAGGTTGAATTCAACACTTTTTTCTGAAACAAATGTTGGTCCTACATTTTCCAAAAAAAATGTCGGTCCAATGTTTTCCAAAAAATGGAAAATGTTGATCACACATTTTTAAAAAAAGGTTGGCCTAACTTTTTTCCAAATAGGTTGAATCCAATGTTCATGGGGAAAAGAATATTTGGACTAATGTTTGGTCCCTTCCCGAGAGACATCCGCACTGTCGAAGTTGGAGAAGATGTGAGAGAATGTTGGATCAACTTTTTTTCATTTGAAAGATGTTGGTGCAACATTTGTTTCCGAAAAATATTGGATTCAAACTTTTTTCCAGAAAGGTTGGGCCAATGTTTTTCGAAAAAGATTGGTCCAACATTTCAGAAAATGGTGTAAATAATCCATATTTTCCGGAATATGGTGTAAATGCAACATTTTTCCGGTATTAACATCACATGCATCTATATATTAGCAACTACAGGTCCTCTTCACATACCTCACCTACCTGGACTGAATCCTCCATGCGGATAGAAGCTCAAGAACGTGTGCCGTTTTGTTTGTAACATTTTATATGGGCACTTATATTATTTGTGATGAAGGACATTGCTAGTGTGGTACAAATGGTAGTGGAGAACGCACTACACTGGACGCGCCTGCATACTGTGAGAATCATGAGCGTCCGAGGACCAATCGGTGATGAGTGATTGACAAAGTGGTGTGGATATTGCAGGTGAAGGTTGCGGCGGTTTGCGTTGGTGTAGGTGAAGAACAAGCGTGAAAGTTATATGTCGAGGTGGACTCCAAGGTGATAGAGAGACAAGTAGGCTTGATTCTGGTGGCCGATGGGATCAAGTACGAGCCACATGGTGCAAGAAGAGCAAGATGAAGTCGTGAACATGGAGCCGGTGCATCAGTGGCAGCCAAGTCAAGGAACGAGGTAAGAACGAGTAGACCGTCCGGGCGCTAGAGGTGAAAGGCTTGGTGTGCTCGACGCTTGGCGTGGTGAGGTCGGGCTGTGTACACAGGGTTTGTTGGTTTGGCCACAAAACCATCGGAGGAGGGTTTCTCGGTTTGGGCCTCAAAACCGAGTCCGAATGCCTGACGTGACAGAGACGGGATCCGGGTACGTCGGAAAGCTTCGAGGCGGGGGACACACGGCGTGATCACGGGGCTTGCATCGAAGTGAAGCAAGGCCATGGTGGATGTGTGTCCGCTGTATGGGAATATCCACTAATTGACCAAATTGCCCCCGAGGGGTGTTTATCTTCCTTTTATGTCGTAGGTATATTTTAGTTTTTTGCTTCTGAAGGACCGATTAGGCGACCAGAGAGGGGGGAGTGAATGGGAGCCGATAAAAATTCTTCCCGGAGGATGAACTCGGCTTATGCCCCAAATTCACAACCTAGGATTCCCACACGAGTTTGCCAAGGTCACGTAGTCACTACGGACCTACCAACCCTAGGAACAAGCCTCAAACAATCCCTAAGCGAAAGCGCAACTCAAGAAGCAAAAGACTTAGCAGCTCTGCGAGGCTCCGGGCGGACTGTCCGCAAGCACCGGGCGGACCGTCCGCGAGGCCTAGGCGGACTGTCCGCAGGTCTGCGGCGGACCGTCCGAAAATAGCCCCCGAACCTCCAGTACTGCACCCCGAAAAACGGACTGTCCGTGCCCTACCCGCGGACCGTCCGCGTGGAAGTGACTGTCCGCACTCTCCTCGCGGACCGTCCGGCAAACTCCGAGCAACCAAAAGCACCGGACAAAACGGATCGAAACACGAGCACGCAAGAACACGCGAAGAACACGACGAACACTCGGTCAGCCAGCTCCTCGCGGACCGTCCGCGACCACCTGGCGGACTGTCCGCCACGAGCAGACAGAGCAGCCCGAACACGAAAACGCAAGCACGAAAACACCTATCCGTCCATGGATCTCCCAAACGGCTTGAGCTCTTGAGGCAAGATTTGGGGGAGATGTGAAGCATCCCTAGGAGATGCTATACCCCAAAACTTGAGACCTCAAACGAACTAAATCGCCGGGAATCAAATCGCAACCGAGCTCTACCAAAAAGCTAGGGTTCCAACCGAAATCCTTCAATCGGAGACCAAATCCGGAGATTGGGGGGTCAAGATCAAGCACAAAGATGCACAAGACATCTATCCATGATCCCCACCAACAAATCCGAACCCAAACACCTTAGAATCGAAGGAACAAGGCACGCACGAAAATCCAACGAAAATAGCTCGAAAAAGACACGAAAATCACACGAGCTACAAGAAGGAAATCAACGCAACCATGAAAGCTTTCATACACTCGAAGGTCAGATTCTCTACAAAACGGTGAAGAAAATCTACGCCTATGGAGCAGGGAAATGAGAAGCAGTCCAGATGGATGGTTTGCCCAGAAACCCTAGAGCTAATATATATGAGTCCCTCTGGGTTGGGCAAATGACCAAGCTACCCCTAGCACTTAAGTTGAGATACAAACCCCTCAGGCGCAAATAGGTCATGTAGCACTCCTCTTCATCACACGGCCATGCCTTTGCCGCAGTTCGCGTCCTCCCGACGCGAGCCCTGCGATCCCGCCATGTGTCCGCCGGCATCGAAGCTTCTCGGCGCGCCCGGATCCCGTCTCCGCCCGCCGAGCCTCCGGTCTTGGTTTTGTGACTCAACCAAGTAACCTGACGGTTTTGTGGTGAACCGCCGCAAACCCCGCGTGCAGACTCCGGTCGTGAGCCGCCACCCTGCACCGGCTCTTGTCCACGACTTCGTCTTGCTTTTCTTGCCATCATGCGGTCCGCACTTGACCCCGCTGGCCACCGGGTCCCTCGAGCCGAGCCTACTTGTCTCTCCACTCCTCGGAGGCCCCGCAAGGCATAGACCTTTCGCGCCCGCTCTTCACCTGCTCCAACGCAAATCAAACCGCAACCTGCACCTGCAATACTCGGCTAAGAGTCAGTCCACACCACGTTGTCAATCACTCATCACAGCCAGGAGCGACAATCCACCGGTCCTCAGACGCTCCGGTCCTCAATCTCCCCCTTGATGAGTGCATTGACAACACACACAAGTAACCAATTCAGAGGAAAGAGAAAAAGAAAAGAAACGACTGAAAAACTCAAACAAGTGATCAAAAGCCAACCAAAAGCTAAAACAAGATCACTTGAGTGAGAAAAATCTCGGTCCCCTAAGGCAAGGGCAACGGCTCGACACAACCGAGATAAAATGCTCCAAAATTGCCGACTCCTCAAGGTGAGGCAAAAGTGCTCGACACCATCGGCAAAAGAGCACAACTAAAATTCAGGCGAAAAAGAGCTCCCAAATGCATGAATGCAAGCTCCCCCTGAACAAATGCATTTTTCCCAATTTTGCTTCCCTTGATGCAAAACTCCCTCTGGAAACATGAATTGGGTACTTTCCTCCCCCTTGTTGGTAATGCATGAATCAAGTCTACAAATGCAAGCATGTGCTTCTCAAATATACAAAGAGCACGACAACATGCTAAACTTGAGACATAGACAAGCAAGATAGCCACAAATTTAGTACAAGCATCGTCAACAAGATAGATAGGGACATATAAACATGTGACATAGCCATGATCAAAATGAAGCATTTTCAACAAAAATTTTCCTCTCATGAGCATAGGACCTACACATGGGCAAAATGAGCACAAACAACATATAGCCCACAAACTTCATGCAAGGTCACACATTCTCATCACAAGATCATCACAAACACCTACAAGCTATCTCATGTCATGTCAAAGCCACCGAGCCATTTGTCCACTTCTAGATATGAGACTTCTCATTGGTGAACATCATGCAACGGTTTAGCACCCAAGATAAGAAATTTAAAGCATTTATGACATGGAAACATATTTTTCAAGCATAGGCATCTCACATACCAAATTCATGATTTACCAATTAAGCATGGTACATGAAGTGCCTTTGCGGCAAAAAGAAGCTTAGGCTTCTCCACAAGGTAACATGTAGGCTAAACATTCATGATGATAAATGGATCTTTGACCCCAAATGAAAAGAACATGGTTCCAAGCACAAATTAAGCAAGGTATAGCCATAAGTGCACAATTTGAACATGAGAGGCATTCAACTCACAAGAGAGGATCCATATAGCATTTTTACAAAAGAAAGCCATCCACAAGCATATACATCCCAAAGCTACCAAGAGCACAGCTATACATCTCATGAGCATCACTAGCAAAGTCATAACCTCATATCCAGCATATCATGGTGATCAAAGCATATGAGAGAAGCACATCTCTAGAGCATATGATACAAATGCAGTCTATGATACAAAGATGCAAGCATGATATGATACATAAATGAAAATGCAACATGCATATGTACGTCAACCCTCCCAACCGAAGCTCAAAAAGGAAAAACGACTCGAAGCTCTCCTCGCAAACGCGCAAATGTAGCTTGGTCCAAAGGCTTGGTTAGGATATCGGCAAGCTGCTTTTCTGTTGGCACATGGATAAGATCTATGTTTCCCTTCTCAACATTGTCTCTCAGGAAGTGGTACCTCACTTCTATGTGTTTGGTTCTGGAGTGAAGCACGGGGTTTTTGGCAACACTAATGGTACTCGTGCTATCACACATGAGAGGTACATGGGAACACTTCTCACCAAAGTCACTCAGCGTGTATGTGATCCAAAGCAGCTGTGAGCAACAACTAGCGGCAGCAACATACTCAGCTTCTGTGGTAGACTGGCCTACACTAGATTGTTTGCGAGAAGACCAAGAAACAAGCGAAGAACCCAAAAACTGGCATGTTCCAGAAGTCGACTTCCTATCGACTCGACACCCCGCAAAGTCGGCATCCGAAAAACCAAGAAGCGAAAGGGAAGAGGACGCCGAGTACCAAAGACCAAGCTCAGGAGTGTATCGAAGATACCTGAAGATCCGCTTGACGGCCTGCCGATGTGAAGTCCTCGGCGACGCCTGAAAACGAGCGCACAAACACACAGAAAACTGGATGTCCGGCCTCGTCGCCGTCAAGTACAAGAGGGAGCCGATCATGCTCCGGTACTCCTTCTAGTCCACGGGTTCTCCGTCCTCGTCCGCGTCGAGCGCTGTAGTCGTACCCATCAGTGTCGACAGTGGCTTCGAGTCGTCCATCTTGAACTTCTTGAGGATGTCCTTCGTGTACTTGGCTTGATGCACAAAGGTTCCCTCCTTCGCCTGCTTGATCTGAAGCCCGAGAAAGAACTACAATTCTCCCATCATAGACATCTCGAATTCTTTGCTCATGTCCTCTGCAAATCTCACAACCAAAGAGTGAGACGAGCCGCCAAAGACAATATCATCCACATACACCTGAACAATTAGGATATCATCACCCCGCCTGAGGAGAAAAAGAGTCTTATCAACCTTGTCCATCTCAAACCCCTTGCTGAACAAGAACCCCCTCAACCTGCCATACCATGCCCTGGGAGCTTGTTTCAGCCCATACAAGGTCTTCCTCATCTTGTACACTCGGTGGGGAAACTCAACACTCTCAAACCCAGGTGGTTGCCTCACATAAACTTCCTCCTCCAAAAACTCATTCAGGAAGGCACTCTTCACATCCAGTTGGTACAACCTGAATCCTTTAGCCACAGAAAAGGCTAGAAGAATCCTGATTGCCTCCAAACGGGCTACAGGAGCAAATGTCACCTCATAGTCTATCCCCTCCTTCTGGCTATAACCCTGAGCAACCAACCTCGACTTGTTCCTCACCACCTCACCATTCTCACCCTCTTTGTTTTTCCACACCCATTTTGTCCCAATAGGTTTGCAGTTTGGTGGTGGCTCCACTAACTCCCACACCTGGTTTCTCTCAAAATTCTCTAACTCCTCATGCATAGCATTCACCCAATTAGGATCAGATAGCGCGTGTCCAATGTCTTTCAAAGGTAGCAACAAAAGCTGAATGAGCAAAGTGAGAAGCATTTCTGGACCTCGACCGTGTCGTACGCTCATTGATGTCGTCGATGATTCTTGAGGGAGGATGATCAACTTGAACATGCCTCGGTGCCTCTCGCCTGGAGACGACCTCCGCCTCAGTAGCTGCTTCCACTTGATCTTGCTGGATCGTAGGTGGTGTAGGGGATGGACCATCCTGCACCGTAGTCGTCGTAGTGGAAGTAGAGGGTACATGCGTGGCTGGAGCTTCACCATCGTCACCATCATCTTCTCCAGCATCATCCTCCTCGTCCTCAAAGATCTTCTTGCCAACTTCGTCGTCACCTGCACACTCAAACACAGACGAACTACATGGCTGGGTCTCGTCGAAGGTAACCTCGCAAGTCTCCATGACTAGGTTAGTATCAAGGTTGAGCACACGAAATGCTCGAGAATGACTAGCATAACCCAAGAAAATTCCATCAGAGGACCTCGACTCAAACTTATCAAGACTACCCTTCTTGAGAATAAAGCACCGACAACCAAAAGCCCTGAAATGGCTCACTCTAGGTGCTCGCCCGTGCTTGAGCTCATAGCACGTCTTGTTCAAGAAGGCCCTGAGAAAAATCCGGTTCCCAACATGGCAATCGGTATTCACCGCCTCAGCCTAATATCTCCTCGGAGTCCTATGCTCGTCGAGCATCCTCCGCGCCATCTCACAAAGGGAACGATTTTTCCTCTCAACCACACCATTCTGACAAGCCACATAGGGAGAAGAAAACTGATGTTCGAGACCCAAATCACGACAAAAGGTTTCGAACCGAGAGTTTTTAAATTCACTGCCATTGTCGCTACGAATAGCTCGAACAACATCTCCATTCCTCTCGTTCTTCAACCTCAAGATTAGATACCAGACAAAACCAAACGTCTCCCTCTTGTTAGCTAAAAAGAAGACCCAAGCATAGCGAGAATAGTCGTCCACTATCATAAGGACATACCATTTCTCACCCGTTGAGCACACACGAGCTGGACCAACCAAGTCCATATGGAACAGCTCGCATGGCCTCTCTGTCATAACGGATGTCAGAGGCGGGTGAGAGGCGGCGACCATTTTGCCATGCCTACACGGAGCACATACCAAATCCTTTTGGTATTTCAACTTTGGCAATCCTCGGACCAAGCCTAGCCCACTCAAGCGTGACAACAAGTCAAAACTCAAGTGACCTAGTCTCCTATGTCATTTCCAAAGCTCCACTGAAACACCAGCAACCAAACAACGAGAAGAGCCAACACCCTGAGAAAAATCGGCTCTGAAAATCTGACCCTCGGGGACGATCGTGCACACAAGATCACCTCGAGAATCCAAAACACGAGAACAACCCGTTTGAAACGGACTTTAAAACCCTCATCAAGAAGCTGGGAAACCAAAAGAAGATTGTAACACAAAGACTTGACAAGAGAAACACGCCGAAGAGTCACAGACTCAGTCACCTTCACCGTGCCCACTGAAAGCACTCTACCTTTCCCATTGTCCCCAAAAGTGATGTACTCTTTGGTCATCACCGGGGTGAGGCTGGAGAACCACCTTCGATCTCCGGTCATGTGTCGAGAGCAACCGGAGTCGATCAACCAAAAGCCCTCCATGCCTCCCACCTGCAAAATAAAAAACGAGAGCGAGAGTGATCAAACGACTTAGCACTGGGGTTAGTACAAAACGAATCAAATCAGTGTCGTGCCATTTGCTCAAACGTGGGGTTAGCAAAATCCATCCTATCTCTCCTAGGTGGAACACCCACACGTCCCCTTGGTGGACTACGCGTACCACGAAGGGGAGACTGTGGCCCGTAGCTCCTCTGGGACCTAAAGCTGCGATCGTTCCCCCCATACTCGTATTGGCCATGAGCGAAGGAACGTCCAGTAAACTCACCACACCCAAACCCAACATGCCTACCACCTTCTCAATGTGGAGGCTCACCTCGAGGCACAAACTCACGCCTCTCTCGAGGGTAAATGGTACGCACCATACCCTTACCTCTTGGCACCAACCTAGGCTCAGGCACACCACGAGAAGGGCGGTACCTGTCCTTGTTGGCCATCTCCCTAGCCAACCTCTCCTCACGCTTCCTCCTGAAGCAAAACTCAGCAAGGTGCCCATCCCTCCCACAATGCT
Organism: Cenchrus fungigraminus; assembly: GCA_036936925.1. Lineage (NCBI taxonomy): Eukaryota > Viridiplantae > Streptophyta > Magnoliopsida > Poales > Poaceae > Cenchrus > Cenchrus fungigraminus. The sequence goes on along the minus strand of CM072778.1, from coordinate 38,302,084 downwards.
CACAATGGAAGAGTTTTGGTTTTGGCTTTGGTTTTCGGCTCTCTTTGGGCTCTGGTTTCTCCTCACTCAGTTTCTCTCCCTTCTTCCCAAAAAACTCATTCCCCAAGTCACTCTTGAACTTGATGGGTTTCTGGAAGTTATCGGTATGTGGAGGAAACACGGGTGGAGCTGGGTTGTGTCTAGTCGGTTCCTAAGAGGATTTGGCTTAGGAGCATAGGCATTTTTTTGGTGGGTTTTTGGTGGCTCTGGGATATCTCCGATCTTCCCCTCATTCTCACCACTTCCCTCACCAACCTTGTCTGCCCTAAGCGCTTGCCCATCATAGCGCTTGTATGCCTCAATCATCATCCTGAGCTGAGGCTCATGACCAGACAACCAACCCATCATCTTCCTCAACTCATCATTCTCATCCTGCAAACGATCCACATAGTGTGCAAGCTCCAAATTCTTTACAGCATTCACTTCACACGTAGAGCATGATGTGGGAATAGGAGCTTTCAAAGCAACTTCTAGAGATCTAGCATAAGCAACCGATTCATCTAGTTTCTCATGCAAAACAGGACAAGAAGTGCAAGCACCAAACAAGGAGGGCCTAGATTTCATCTCATCTAGCTCAACCCTAAGCACATCTAGTTCCTCGACCTTGGAGGCATACATTTCCTTAAGCACAGTCAAATCACCAAGGAAAACAGAACAATCAGTGCATTCAGGTTCATTGGTCACAACGGGAGCAGACTTCAGAGAATCTATTTGAGCCCTTGCATCAACAAGCAAAGATTCTAGCTCAACCACCTTCTCCTTACCCTCTCCAAGCAAAGACCTATACTCCTTCTTCTCCTTGTTGGTCTTTCTAAGCACATCATCATGGTTGTCAAGCAAATCATTCAACCTAGCATTCTCCGCTACCAAGAAGGATGGATCATTGTTTACCTCTTCCTCGGAGTCGGAGTCCGAGTCATCCTTGTTGCTCTTTTTGCTTGCGGAGCTATGTGCCATGCCGCAAAAACCTTAGGCGGCGAAGCACAGGCCGTTGATGTTCTTGCTTGACCTCTTGCCCTTGTGCCTATTCTCATCTTCATCACTTGAGCTCAATGAAGAGTAGCAGGAGCTTGAGTCGATGTCGCTTGCTCCGGCAACCATCGCCCGCTCCTTCTTCTTGTGACCACCGCTCTTCCTCGGCCTCCGCTCGGACTTGTTCTTGCCCTTGTAGTCGTCCCTCGAGCGGTGCTTGTGGTCGGTCCTCGGACGGTGCTTGTGCTCGGGCTTGACCTCCATGGCTTCCAAGCACTCAGCGATAAAGTGCCCGTGCTTCCCGCACTGGTAGCACATGCCCGAGCTCCTCCGAGTGTTCTTCCAGTTCGTGTACATGCACTTGAACTGCCTACTCAGCAATGCGAGATCCTCCTCACTCAGCACCTCGAATTCCTCATCTGGCATGGACACAAGACAAGACAAAGAAAAATGTCTCGAAGACATGTTAGCGTTAGTCCTTGATCCAGAAACGAGAGCCAGACTATGAGGGTAAGTCGGGTTCTCGATCTTAGCTCTCACCCCACGGTCCACCTCGGACGATTTGAGCTTGGAGAACAGCTCGTCCACCGTGGGGGTCTCATACTTCTCCGACTCAAGAATGGCCTCGACCTTCTCACTCCACACAGTATGATCCAGAGAGTGCAGGAGCTTGATAGCCCTGTCATGATCATCGTACGGGAGCACGGCCACATTAGCCCTCATGTTGTTCACAATCACCGTGAACCGCTGGAACATGGCATCTATAGACTCACCGGGGAGATGAGTGAAGTTCTCGTACTCTCTCCGGTAGGTCGCAAATAGCTGAGCCTGAACCTGAGCATTCCCAGCGTGAGCATTCTTCAGCTGCTCCCAAATCCTGCACGCCAAGTCCTCTGTCTGAACCCGATCGAATTCGGATTGACACAGAGCACGGTACAGGTAGTCGACCGCCTTGTTGTTGGCGTCGAACATGTCCTTCGATCCTGGAGCAAGGAAGTTCACAGGATGAACATAAGCTGTGTTCACCGTGACATCCCAAAGGATCTGACCCTTGCCGCGGAGGAAAGTAGCCATCCGCCTCTGCCACATCTGGTAGTTCTTACCATCAAAGTGTGGAGGACCCGAACCCCGTTCCTGGTATGCCATCTTTGGATCTTAGACTGGTTAGAATCACGAAGATTCGTAACCGGCTCTGATACCAATTGAAGGACCGATTAGGCGACCAGAGAGGGGGTGAGTGAATGGGAGCCGATAAAAATTCTTCCCGGAGGATGAACTCGGCCTATGCCCCAAATCCACAACCTAGGATTCCCACACGAGTTTGCCAAGGTCACGTAGTCACTACGGACCTACCAACCCTAGGAACAAGCCTCAAACAATCTCTAAGCGAAAGCGCAACTCAAGAAGCAAAAGACTAAGCAGCTCTGCGAGGCTCCGGGCGGACTGTCCGCAAGCACCGGGCGGACCGTCCGCGAGGCCTAGGCGACTGTCCGCGGGTCTGCGGCGGACCGTCCGAAAATAGCCCCCGAACCTCCAGTACTGCACCCCGAAAAATGGACTGTCCATGCCCTACCCGCGGACCGTCCGCGTGGAAGTGACTGTCCGCACTCTCCTCGCGGACCGTCCGGCAAACTCCGAGCAACCAAAAGCACCGGACAAAACGGATCGAAACACGAGCACGCAAGAACACGCGAAGAACACGACGAACACTCGGTCAGCCAGCTCCTCGCGGACCGTCCGCGACCACCTGGCGGACTGTCCGCCACGAGCGGACAGAGCAGCCCGAACACGAAAACGCAAGCACGAAAACATCTATCCGTCCATGGATCTCCCAAACGGCTTGAGCTCTTGAGGCAAGATTTTGGGGAGATGTGAAGCATCCCTAGGAGATGCTATACCCCAAAACTTGAGACCTCAAACGAACTAAATCGCCGGGAATCAAATCGCAACCGAGCTCTACCAAAAAGCTAGGGTTCCAACCGAAATCCTTCAATCGGAGACCAAATCCGGAGATTGGGGGGTCAAGATCAAGCACAAAGATGCACAAGACATCTATCCATGATCCCCACCAACAAATCCGAACCCAAACACCTTAGAATCGAAGGAACAAGGCACGCACGAAAATCCAACGAAAATAGCTCGAAAAAGACACGAAAATCACACGAGCTACAAGAAGGAAATCAACGCAACCATGAAAGCTTCCATACACTCGAAGGTCAGATTCTCTACAAAACGGTGAAGAAAATCTACGCCTATGGAGCAGGGAAATGAGAAGCAGTCCAGATGGATGGTTTGCCCAGAAACCCTAGAGCTAATATATATGAGTCCCTCTGGGTTGGGCAAATGACCAAGCTACCCCTAGCACTTAAGTTGAGATACAAACCCCTCAGGGGCAAATAGGTCATGTAGCACTCCTCTTCATCACACGGCCATGCCTTTGCCGCAGTTCGCGTCCTCCCGACGCGAGCCCTGCGATCCCGCCATGTGTCCGCCGGCATCGAAGCTTCTCGGCGCGCCCGGATCCCGTCTCCGCCCGCCGAGCCTCCGGTCTTGGTTTTGTGACTCAACCAAGTAACCTGACGGTTTTGTGGTGAACCGCCGCAAACCCCGCGTGCAGACTCCGGTCGTGAGCCGCCACCCTGCACCGGCTCTTGTCCACGACTTCGTCTTGCTTTTCTTGCCACCATGCGGTCCGCACTTGACCCCGCTGGCCACCGGGTCCCTTGAGCCGAGCCTACTTGTCTCTCCACTCCTCGGAGGCCCTTCAAGGCATAGACCTTTCGTGCCCGCTCTTCACCTGCTCTAACGCAAATCAAGCCGCAACCTGCACCTGCAATACTCGGCCAAGAGTCAGTCCACACCACGTTGTCAATCACTCATCACAGCCAGGAGCGACCATCCACCGGTCCTCGGACGCTCCGGTCCTCAGCCTCCACCGGAAGACTTGATATATATATAGCTCTAGGGGGTGGATGGCAACTCACCCGGCTGGACTGCTTCTCATTTCCTTTGCTCCATAGGATAGACTATCTTGTATAGAATCTGACCTCTGGATGTATGGAAGAATTTGGCATTGCGATTCTATCTCCTTCTTAGTTCCCGATGATTTTTGTTGCATTTTCGGAGCTATTTTTGGGTGATTTTCATTCATCAAATTTTGGGGTGTTTTTCTCTGGTTTTTCTTTGAGGGGGTCACACATGAGTTCGTTTTAACTCTTTTCTTGGTGATCTTGCACCCTCAAACGCCGAGAATCACCGTCGATTCGTCAATTTTCGAATGAACTCATGTTCGTGATGTTTGTCCCTAAGATTTGCGATTCCTCGTGATTGAGTGGGTTTTGATCCATGAAATTTTAGGTATACCTTCTCCTAGAGACGCTTCTACTTAACCTAAAATTTGGCTTTAATCCACCGAGCTGTTCGGAGATCCGTTAAAGGGTTTGAGGGGGTTGACTCGTGAGTTCGTGTGTGTTCTTCCCTGTTCGTTCGCGATAGTCTTACGGACAGTTGTGCCCTCACGGACGATCTGTGTGTTGGGTTTCATGAAGATAAGGTTCTGGTTCGAGGAGATAAGTTTTTGTCTTTTAGTGACGGACAGACCATGAGATCATGAAGGGCGGTCCCTGAGGCCTAGTGTGTGTCGGGGAGTTTCCAGTGGTTTCGGGATAGAACTTCGGATAGTCTGTCTCAGCCTCTCGGACAGTCTGTGCTGATGAACGGCCCGTGTGGGCATTGCGGACGATCCGTATAGCTCTATGCGTCTCAGGTGGTTCTGGAGCTAATTTCGTACAGTCTCAACCATAGTGTTAGTATATCAAGAGCAAAAATGTATAATGAGAGCATTTCCAATGAGGCTTGTAATTCTTATTGGGGATTGTTGGAATGAATGAGCCTTGAGCCATTTATTTTAATAACTAAAGAATTAAAGCCCGTTGTTTTAATGCTAGGGAGAATAAAAGTGAATAATACTTTATGGGTATTTGATGAGGCTTTTATTCGACTTAAGTGGTATACCGAACGTACACTACTTGTGAAGTTGAATAGGGAGATTGGCGAGCCACACGCGCACACTCGCTCGCCTTGCCGATGTCGTGACCGTGGGCTTGTCGAGACCAGGACAGGCGTGATATGTCGCGGGACGGGAGCACCTTTTGCCGCTGAAGTGAATAGTCCTCGGAATATTCCCAATGGTGATTTCCTTTCCTTACCCGGCCTGCAACCGTCCAGGTTCGCTGAACCGCGTCCCGTCCGATCTGGGTGCCTTCCGCTGCTTCCCCTCGGCTATATAAGGATGGCTCCCTCCTCCTCTCCAACTGGCCCATTCACGCTCAGATACTTCTGTTCAGGAGATCTCTCCCTTCTCCCTCTTTGTTTTGCTGCGTTTCCGCATTCCCATCACTAGCACCGCGCACACAGTGCCGGCGAGAGCAGACCTCCGAAACCTTTACCGCTGCAGAAGATCTACTCGGGATAGCCTCCTCCTCTCCATCTGGCCCATTCACGCTCAGATACTCCTGTTCAGGATATCTCCCTTCTCCCTCTCCGTTTTGCTGTGTTTCTGCATTCCCATCACTTGCACCGCGCGCACGGTACCGACGAGAGCAGGCCTCCGGAACCTTGACCCCTGCAGAAGATCTACTCGGGATAGCCTCCTCCTCTCCAACTGGCCCATTCACGCTCGGATACTCCTGTTCAGGAGATCTCGCCCTTCTCCCTCTCTGTTTTTCTGCGTTTCCGCATTCCCATCACTTGCACCGCGCGCACGGTACCGACGAGAGCAGGCCTCCGGAACCTTGACCGCTGCAGAAGATCCTACTCGGGATAGGCGATCGATAAGTTTTTTGGGGAGCGTCTAGACGCGACTGCTCAACAACTACTTCGTCTACTTCCCGACGACTATCCCTGCTTGAACGACTATAACCAGAAGGTCGTCCGTGATCTACACTGCGTACACCTTCCTGCACCGACTTTGTACGGCTACATTGACCAGGTCATTCGGGATGACGAACCCAAATGAGAACAACAAAGCGAATGCCTCCGGCACTCGCCCAGCTTTCGGGTACAGACTAAAACTCGTCGGTTTCTCTTTGTGTATGTTTAATAGTTGTTTAAATATGAACACTAGCACATGTTTTGTCTCACTCACGATAATCATTATGTTAAATACCTATTTAATTATGGATTAAAATATGTCAAAATTTAGCCTATTATCTAACACACTACAGTAAGTCTGACTGATTTGTCATAGGAAGCGTCCCTTCACAGACGGATGTACGTACTCCACATGGTAAACAACGCAACGTGTGTACGTATGTCGTCCTTTCTTCCGTCGTGCACGTACGTTCACCAAAGCGAGCGGCACGGCAGCTAGGAAGCTATGGGAACGTTTCTAGAGACCAAAACGCTTGGCCTTTGCTTTTTTTATATATATGTATAAAGCAAAGGAGAGTTCCAGCTCTACAAAGGCAAATCTAAAAAATCAGGCAGACGTATCAGACCAGCATATTGTCTCGATCTGGACATTCAGTTTAAATAATCTCAATTGGTCTGTTGGTCTCGACAGAAATCTTTTGTCCCTACGTACTGAACCCTACGATTTGGTCATCTAAGAGCAACACTATTTGAGCTCCAACTCAAAAAGTAGGAGTCGAAAGCAAAAAAACGCACTCCAGCAGCCCCCTACTCGGCCCCCTAATTTAGCTAGGCACCCAAATGCCCCTGTTCGGCCCTGTCTCCTGCGGGTGGAGAAGGGAGCCCCTACTCGGTAGTTGGTGGTTGTTTCTTCCCTGCGCGCACCGACGCCTGTTCTTCACCGCTGTGCCGGCTCTCTGCTCCCCCGTCTTGCCGGAGCCCCGCCGCTCGAGCTCTTGCGGCACGGCCCCTGATCCGTTGCCGCTGCACGAAGCTCGCTGTCTACGTTTCGGGCTTCAGGCGTTGGCGGACAGGGCCAGGCGCGCGCGGCCGGTGGCGAGCGGTCTCTGGGGCCGGAGCTCCGTTCGCCGGCCCTAGAGCTCGATTCACCCGGCCGTAGCCACTGCCGCCGCATCTACTTGAGGGAGAAGCAGATCAGCCCGCCTGCGCATGAGCTCGAGATGGAGGGGACAAACCTGAGCCTGAGCAAATCTGCCGTCGTCGGTCCAACTCCGGCCAGATCCGCCACCGTACGGCCATGTGCGCCGCCTCCCGGAGCTCCCCTCCTAGCTGTGCCTGGCCGCAGCTCACGGAAGCTCGGGCCATGCCCGGATCACGCTCGCCCCGCGCCCTGGCCGGAGCTCCATCTCCGTCGCGCAGCGCCCGAAGCTCCAACTCGCACGGTGGCCGGAGCTCCAGCTCCCTCGCACCGCGCCGCGCCCCGGCTGGAGCTCGAGCTCCCTGTGCCCGGACAGATCTCGCGCTCTCCTGCAGCAGAGCCCCGGCCGGAGCTCGCACGCACCCTCCGCACCGTCACCGCCGTACCCGAAAATCTATCGCGTCGTCACCGCTGGGCCTAGCCGGAGCCTGCACTCCCTCTCGTCGTGCCCACGTCTGGGCCATGGGGGCAGGCACGAACAGAGGAGATGAGGAGCGATGGTGGCTGGTGGGAGAGGAGAGGTCACCAAAGGAGAAAAAGAATTGTATCGCTGACCAGTTGGTCCCACACGTCAGGTGAGAGTAGGGGCTTAAGAGTTGGGGCTATTGCTGGAGTTGAGCATAAAACTAGAGCCCCAAAAAAATAGGGGCAGCCCCTACTGAACAAAGTAGGGGCTCTAAATAGGGGTTATTGCTGGAGTTGCTTTAATGAGTTCAATTTCGTCTTGGACCTATATACCCCTTCTTCATTCGTCAGGTTGATCATATCGGCCATATCTGCCTTACACAGTTACACTACAATAAACAACTGTAATACGACCGTACATACACTTCGAAAGTAAATCATGCACCTATTTGAACACTCCAAGGAATAGTTACACTTAACCGGGGAAAAAACAGCTCATCCTTTCATGGCGATAAACGAAAAATAACATATTTCCCCTTTCAAAACGTAGATCATTGTGACGTTCGTAGATACATAGATTTTGCTATATATGCACCTAAGTAGGTTATGTCTAGACACGTAACAGAATTTATATGTAACTAAAAGGTAAAAACGATGAGGGAGGAGTATATATATACCAAGGTCTGAAATTCTGAAAAGTGCAAGCATCGATCATCCAAATATTAAAGAAACATGTATGATCGAAATTAAGTACGTTTCTTATGAACCTGTCAATATCATTTTGATGCGTGTGCACTGTCCTGGCTCGATTCATGGGGCTAAATGACTCTCGAACGTATTATGTGAAACAAGTAGAACACCATCATGCATGGTCAGACGAGACCTGTGTCCCTTGACAGATTGACTAACAATTTATATATGTACAAGTCTAAATGCAAATAATCCTCACGGCACAAACCACTGTTTTCTCACTAAAATATAGGAGCCTTTTATTACTGAATTTGATTATTAATGATGTCGATGCAGAAAAATATACGGACCGAGACTCGTCTCGTTGTTGAGGTCACTATCACCACGGCCTATCACACAAGTCACGTCTGCCTACTGATCTCTGGAAAACGTCCCATTTGGATTTGAACATCTATATAAACTCCTGCATTGCAACTCTTGTGCATCATCAAGTTTGAGCATCAAAACATAAGAGAGAGAGAGAGAGAGAGAGAGTTCATAGCCTACAAAGAAAAAATATATATAAAGGAAAGTCATAGCCTATATCCACCTATTAGCAAATCTACACAACACATTACAGGAGCAAGCAATGGCCCCCTGGACAAAGAAGGCGAGCGCCAAGGCTTTGCCAAGCTGTGTATTCAGTGTTCGCGAAGACAGCAAGAAGATCCCGAAAGGGTACCTCCCCCTAGTGCTTGTTCATGACGAGGAAGGTGGTGCGGAGACGAGGGTGTTGGTGCGTGTCAAGGATCTCAAGGAGCCTTGCATGGCTGCGTTGCTGGAGCTGGCCGAGCAACAGTTTGGGTACGGCCAGCAGGGGGTGCTGAGGGTCCCCTGTGACGTGCAGCGTTTTGAGCATGTGGTTAACATGGCACGCAAATCCAAAACATAGCCAGATGAATGATCATATATTGCTGTGAAACATAGATTGGTCATTCAATTGGTTCTAATTACCCAACGCATATGTTACTGATGTAAATCCAGCGGGAAATTCATGTTTGAGAGATGAAATGGACATATATGAGGCACGTGTGTGTGTTATTATCCTCTATTGATGTTTTGTTCTTGCCCTTGGTTATTCTCTTTTCTGGTGTATACGTATGAATTGAGCAAGTAAAGGCTGACTTAACTAACTCTTAGCATCCCTTGCTAGGAATTTCATATCTTGCTTCTACGATATTGTAACTGTTAACAAAACTATTTGTCAAAAACTCTGCCATGTTTGTCCAAAAACTAAATTAAACTATCTGAAAAAATCAAATATATCGTGATCAGTGTTGTGGGTAATATTGTATAATAAAGCATCTTATCACATCTTAGATGATCTCTTATAAGGATCTCTTCAATGTCTTCCTCAGATTTTTGCACGATTGCATCCAGATCATGTGAATATGAATATAAATCAAACAACAGTAATATTTAAAATGATTATTTAGGTAATGATGAAGAATTATGGGATGACAAATTAATTTTTATTCAGTGATATGAGAGGTTAATGTTAATATGTATCCATACATCTTAATTATATCTATTTAATTATAATTCTTACCATGAAATGTAATGGGTTACTTAAAAGTTCAATATCGTTGTTTGCTTGATGAATATCAGCATCAAATTTTGTTAACATCAAAACTAGCAACGTTTTACCCGTCTCCACTAGAAAACTCCTAATGAACAATCTTGGGGGTAAACAAGAAAAAGAAGCCCCGTCCCCGTGCGGGCGATGGCAACCCAAGGCGCCGCCGCCACCCCGGGCGCGCCGCCACTGAACGGGCCACCGACAACTCATGCGGCCCGTGGTGAAGGTGGCAGTGTGGCCATCCCTCTGGCCTCCGGTAGCTCGGGGTGGGCGCGACCGCCTTGGCTCCCCGAAGGTGTCTCGCCAGCGCGGGCGGCCCTCCGCTGCAGTGGGGCAGGAGGCCCCGGATCCGGCGATGCCTCAGCCAGATCCGGTGCCTACGCTACAGGAGCGCACATCTGTGCGTGGGAGGGGCGCGATCGGTGCTGGGTGAGGCAGCAGCGGTTGCGGTTGGCGCAGACGACCTCAGCGATGTGGCGATAGCGACGGCGGGACGCTGTGGGGGAGCGCAAGGAGGTGGCAGCTGTGGCTGGCCGAGGCCGGCCGGCGGTCGGGGCTGGCAGGTTGTGGCCGTGGCTGGCCGGTGGCTGCGGTTGGCTGTGGGTGCGGCTGGCTAGCGGCCGTGGCTGGCCGTTGCCGAGGCCATGGCCGTGGCTGGCAGGCCATGGCTGCGGTTGGCTGGCTGCGGCTGGATGTGGCCGTGGCTAGTTGGGGCCGGTGCACGGGCGACGGGCTCTGAGGTGAGGCGGTTGGTGCTTCTCGATGGTGATGCTGGTCCGGCGCCGCCTTGGTGGTGGGGTTGGAGGCTGGCTGGTGCTTGGTGGTGGCGCCGTGGTGGTGCTTCAGGCTGTGCCGGGCTTGATCTTCCGGTGGAGGCGATGTGGAGGCAAGGAGGAGCGAGCTGCTGGCTTGGTCAAGAACATGTGGCATGGATGGTGTTGAGTCGGGCATAAGCCTTCACTGGCGCTTCTATCAGTAGGCATGGTGGCGGCGCCCTTGTAGTGTCGCGTCCTACCTGTTGGGGTAACATTGTGAGGCATCATGTCCCCTACTGGATGGGGCTCATGAGGGTGTGAACCCTGTCCATCTCTGGACGTGCGACGACGGCGTCATTGGCATCGTGCCCTCTTTGGAAGCGTCGCATCTGAGGCCCGTCTTGGTCAGGTAGTGGTGATGGCTGGTTGGTGGTGTTGCTCGTGCGCAACAGCAGAGGAGGTGCGCTTGGTCCGCGTTGACAGGGAGGTGCAGACGAGTACCCATGGGTGCTGGAGGTCTTGAGTTGGCACGCTTGGTGCGGTGGTGACCTCGGTGATGGCTGGGCGGAAGTGATGCTCTCATAGCGGCTTCAGATATCTGAGTCCTTGGCAAAGGAGTGTGAGGCGGCGGGTGAGGCAAGGCCCCACGTAGAGTGGCCGGGATCAGTGATTTTCATTGGTGCTACGACAAGAGTTTTCTCAACGCTTTGTTGGAGCGGGGGATCAACGACAATGTGTGAGCAGCTTGAGGATGATGGTCCCGTGGAGGAGTTCAAGTTGTCGCTTTGGCTTGCAGCGGGTCGCGACTTTTGGCGTGACGTTAGTGATGACGGTGCATGTCATAGCGGCTTACTTTTAGCTTCTTTCCAGGTTGAGGTGGTGTAGAGTTTTGTTGGGTGCGTTGTTTGTGTGTGTTGTATTTGTGGTGGTGGCGTTCGCTTTGGCTCATGATGTAAAATTGCTTCTTATTCTTAAATGATATGGCAGTGCTCCTGCCTTTAATTAAAAAAAAAGGTCTCCACTAACCATGTCCCTTGGACTTAGCGTCCTCTGTATGCTCTTCTTGTGCTCGCATGATACTAGCAACATTTATACTCCATCCATCTCAACCTATAGGTCGTTTTGGCTTTTTAAGGTTCATAGATTTTATTATGCACCTAGACATAGTATATATTTAGATGCATAGCACAAGAAATGAGCATAAAAAAGCCAAAACTACTTATTATAAGCTTATAACCAAAATAAGCCAAGGGATTAAGAAAAAAAATCTCTCAATCTTTTCCATGAAAACAAATCAAAAGGAAATTCTATTTTGAAACTCCAACCATGAGTAGCAAAGACCTCCATGGCTGCAGACTGCAAGAAACTTGCAACCCACCTTCAATGCAGGGCGATCCTCCTCTTTCTAAAGCTGCGACCAAAACTGAGTCCAGTGTGTCCCCGGGAGAGAGTACCAGCAAGTATGAAGGCATTGGACCCTTGTCAAATACAACATCATTTCTAGATATCGAAACTACCCAAAACATGGCAATTAATTGAACCTGCTAATATATGAGACTTAAGTTTCCTATTTATCCCAAACAACCAACCATTAAACAAGTAATCCATGCTAGTTGACGGAGATCATTTAAAGCACACTTGAACAATTCTCCAGATGAACTTCGCAAGGTGACAATAAAAAAATTGAATGGTCCCGCTATGTGAACAAAAAGAGAAAGATATATTTCTACGAGTTCCAAAGAAAATAATATAATTGTTTAATGTTTTACTACAACAAAACACATGCATTCTACAACTATTATATATATAAAACCGAAGTGCCTAACTATGACTGATTTTGGAAGACTTGAACTAGATTTGGGGGAGGGAAGGGGATGTTAATTTGAGCAGCTAGGGTTTGTATTTCAGACAAGTTTAATAGAGGGGTTAAATTTTGTTCAGCCTCATAAGTTATATATGAAGGACAGAGATTTTTATAAAAGGAAAGATGTTCCAACTATACAAATGCAATCTAAAAGAATCACGCTGACGTATCAGACTAGCATATTGTCTCTGTACTGTATATTAGGACATTCAATTTAAATAATCTCAATGGGTCTGTTGGCCTCGACAGAAACCTTTTTGTCCATACTGAATCCTACGACGTGGTCATCTAATGAGTCCAATTTCGTCTTGTCCCTTGACGGAGGACTGACTAGGAATTGTTGACTTGTTGTTGCTCATGTACAAGTCTAAATGCAAATAATCCTCACGGCACAAAACCCTAGTAATAAAATATAGGAGCCTTTTATTACTGAATTTGATTAATGATGTTGACGCAGAATACGGACCGACACTCTGTCACGTTGTCGAGGTCACTATCACCACGGCCTATCACACAAGTCACGGCTGTCTACTGATCCCTGGATCAGAAAAGTTTCCATTTGGATTTGAACCTCCACCGCTATATAAGCCTCTGAATTACATTTCTTGTGCATCATCAAGTTTCAGCATCAAAACATAAGTTGAGAGAGAGAGAGAGAGAGAGAGATTCTCATAGCCTACTACCCCAGCCAAAGAAAAGAAATTAAAGGAAAGTCATAGCCTATCCACCTATTAGCAAATCTACAACAGATTACAGGAGCAAAGCAATGGCCCCCTGGACAAAGAAGGCGAGCGCCAAGGCTTTGCCGAGCTGTGTATCCAGTGTTATCTGTGATGACGACAAGAGGATCCCAAAGGGCTACCTCCCCATAGTGCTTGTTCATGACGAGGAAGGTAGCGCGCAGACGAGGGTGTTGGTGCGTGTCAAGATCTCAAGGAGCCTTGCATGGCTGCGTTGCTGGAGCTGGCCGAGCAACAGTTTGGGTACGGCCAGCAGGGAGTGCTGAGGGTCCCCTGTGATGCGCAGCGTTTTGAGCATGTGGTTAACATGGTACGCAAATCCAAAGTAGAAAATAATCATTGCTGTGAGACATAGTTTGATCACTTAATCGGCGGCTGTAATTAAAAATGCATGTTTGAGAGATGACATGTCGACATATATGAGGCACTTGTGTGTGTTATCATCCTCTAATGTTTTGTTGTTGCCCGTGGCTATTTTCTGTTCTGTTTGCACTGTCTGTTCTGTTGTGCATACGAATTGAGTAAAGGCAGACTCTAACTAACTCTTAGCTTCCCTGGCTAGGAATTTCATATTTCCTTCTAGATATTGTAACTGCTAGAGCAACTCCAACCGCCTCGGTATCCTGTTGCAACGGTAAAAAATAAAATCGAACGCCCGACACCCCTTCCAACATACTCGCAAAAATCGTGGCTCGTCATCTGCCTTGCGAAATCAGCCTGTCTGCTCGTCAAAGATAGAAAAGGCGTCCTCCTCGCTATGCCCCCCGCTGCGCGCGCAATCCATAGATTTCAGCCCTCCCGCCATCGATCTGCAGCGATGTCATGAGTAGAGGAGGACGAGGCGCGGGAGGACGGCCGCAACTGAGGGCGGGCACTGAGGGCGGCATCGACAACGACTTGGACGCCGGTGCCAGCGACGAGGACACCTTCGCGACGCTGTGGGTGAGCAACCTCCGTTACGGCCGCGGCTCGCAGTCGTACGCCAACGGCGACGTGTACGACGAGCACCGGCACGACGGCCACGGTCGCATCTAGCGTGACGGTCTATATCGGGGGGCGCTCCCCGTAGAGCGTGTTGGCGGGGAGGTCGAGCATGCGAAGGCGGCGGAGGAGCGCGAGTGGCGCCGCCGGGAGCGTGCCGGTGAGGTTGAGGCCTTGGAGCGCGAGTACGGCGGCGGCCATGGCGGGCGTGGCGGCCGACAACGAGGACGAGCGCGGGGAGGTGGAGCCGAGCGGCGGCGTGGACGGGTGCGGGGAGGTGGAGCTGGCCGGTGGGCAGGTCGGGTGCTGGCGGGCAGGCCGGGTGCTGGGTGCTGGCTGGGAGAAAGGATAAGGTGGGGAAGAAAGAGGATGACAGGTGGGTCCCGTGTGTAAGTGAGTGGTTGGTGGAATTTGGAAAATGGAAAATAGCTAGTATGTCGTTGTATCATCCCATAGAATTATGAAGATTTCTATTTTTACAAAGGGTTAAATCTCCAAATTTAGCTAACAAAAATAAAAAGAATGTTGGAGTTGCTCCTAATAGAACTGTTTGTCAAAACCCTACCCGTATATAGGAACAAACTGAGCACTGTTTTAAAACCCTGTGCGTTTCGCTTGCTTGCTTTTTGGCTAGGATTCAATTTTGTACTAGTCTCTGGAAACAGTCAATTTGATCCTGGTAACCTGGTTAGCTCATCAGGTAATTTGAAATTACTCTATCTGTCCATTGCTTTTGGCTGGGTGGGTGGAGGATAGGATGCATTTAATCAGTAAGATTCTCATACAAAAATTTTAGGTAGCATATATGAGTATTACACTTACAGAATTATGACTTCTGGATACTCAGAAAATTTTTGTTTTTCATACCATGGTAGATTTTTTGTAGGCTAAGTTTTCTTATTTGTTTGCATTGTATAATATAACATTTGTTATTTTGGAGGTATTTAACTTGAATTCAATCTTAATAACAGATTTGTGAGGCAACCTGTTGGGTGGGTCCATTTTAACTTCTCTTGGCAGCCTTTGGAAGTTCCACATTCTGTATGTACTAGAATACTTCTCTCTCTGTTACGCAGGATTTCTACCCATTTGTCCTTACTGTTTCTTTTTTACAAGTATACTGAGTGAAAACCATCTCAGCGGACCTATTCTTGATACCCTGGGCCCTTGGCAAGCATACCAAGCGTGCATGATGTGTAAGGTATTGACACTAGAGCCAGTGATTTCTGATTTTTATTCCCTTTGTTAGCCTAGGATTACCTTTTTGGTTCATTTTTGTTACATTTTCATTGAGATAGGGAGATGGGCACGTGTTTTCTTTTCTAGTTTTTGTTGGTTCGATTTGAGGTATATTGAGGCTACATGTGGATATTCTTGTGTAATCGGACTTTTTATTATCTTTTGTCCCAGTGGGAGAGGAAATGAAGGCATTTAAGCACACACACAGAGGGAAGATGGAAGGGTTCCATTCTAACTTCCCTGCTATGTGGTGAGTGTAGTATGTAACCGTCAAGCTTCTATTGAAAAGTGTGCAGTGCTCTACAGAGTTCCATTCTTTAGTGAACATCATGATTTAAATCTTAGATTTTGTTGTTGTGTCCACTATATATTATTGGTCCTTTGATCTCTACCTCGTTGAGTTTGGTACCCTGTAGTGTGGTTCTATCTGGCAGCTTGAGATCATATTACAACAAAAGAAACCTAACCTCTGTAATCTTGAGGATGTGCACTTGGGTTGGTTGTCCCAGCTGCATTGTGTTTCTTGTTCTTCTGTTGCAATTTTTTTACATGATCATGTCATCATGTTTGGGGCTTGGGTGGGGGGGGGGGTATGGTTCGCACATCTGCCTTTTCAAAATTTATTCACTGTTATGCAAAAGCAGGTGACACTACGAGCTTTTCCGTATGGGGGGTTTGTTCCAAAGTTTACTTTTTGGTAGTATTTTTTTACCCTGGTTGCTAGCATTTTTCTCTAAAGTTTGCCGTGAATGTATATCTCTATCCTTCATAGGTTACTTTTTTAGCATAACCTGAGAGCCCCTTTTGTTACCTCCATTTGAACAAACTAGAAAGTTACTCTTTTTTATTACCTATCATTGTCAATTTACATTGAATTTTTAAATTTTTTTCAGTTAGATAGATGTTTGTAATGTCCACTGTCTATGATGACTTCTATTCGTTGTCAATATCGAAGTGCGGTGTGGGCTTTCATTAGCTAGATAAATCTAAATCTAAAACATTTTCATTTTTTTTTTGCAGATAAATGTTTTTCTCACTTGCTTTCCTCCACCTCCAAGACAAGGTCTATAAATTTTCTCACATGCTTTTACATATTGTATTCTAGTACTTTTTGTGTATCTAAAAAACTGCCAATTGTTGTATTTCTTTTGGCTGATATTACATGTTGTTTTCGCATAACATTTTTTCCATATATCTCTTAAGCCACCAAGTGATCAACCATTCATTATTCACTCCACTCCACTAATGAAGATTCTTTTATGACATTATTTCCCAGTTTTTTGTATGTATCAGTGCTATTGGTATAGTTAACTGGAAAAATTGGATCTATGACACCAAAGGATCCACATTTTAGAAATTTATCATCGAATTTATGGGGTGCAAATTCCTATTGTGCTGGTGCATACACGGGTGGAGGCACATGATTATGGGGGGTGAGGTCATAATAGATGGATTTTTGGCCTGTGTTTTGCAATCAATATGGATGAGGTGCATAACTCCCAACACTAGCCCAACGTAGAGATTGTGGTGGTGATTTTTGTGGTTTGACTATACATCTTTTTTTTTTGTCTGCCGGCATTTCAAAATCAGCTAGGTGTTGCTTGTTTAAGCAATTGTTGCTTTATAAAGACTGATCCTGCTCATGCTTGTGCTTTTGAAGCATGATGTTCAGATTAGTTTTCTTTACATTTCTTTTATTAAATGTAAAGTCATGTCCCTATTTCTTATGCTTCTTTAGTAAAAATATTTGTAGCCTTCATGTTCCATTCCATCACTTGCGCCCCCACATTAGGTGGTAGTACTACTTCCGAATTGCTTTGGAGGAAGCAATTTCCTAATACCACTACAAGAAATATGCCGACTAGTGACGCAAAAAAAAGATCGTTTCTCATCATAAACCGCAAAATATGACGATGGTTGTTACGAAAACGCTCTGTCATTAATCGAGTGTCACAAACCGTGATTAATTATGAGACCTTATTTCGCGGCGTCATGAGTTTAATGACGCGTGCAAAATCGTCAATACAAAGCGTCATAACTTTGTTCCTGCAGCTTTGCCACGCTGGACATAATATGATGTGGCATCCAATGTGGCATGCCAATTGTGACAAACCGTATGCGTCATAAAACGAATTTGGCCCGTTTGTAGCTGGATTGAGCCCAAAACTGTTCTTGTAGGCTGGCGTTGTTCGTATAGCCCAAAAAAGATTTTATTAGGCCCAATTGTAGCTTTTTTAGATGAATTTTGATTAGAGTGGGCCTGTTTTGGTTGGGTCGAGTCCAACAGGTGTGCACATTGTTGCGGCCTTCTGTGTCACGTTAATTTGAAAAAAAATGACTTTTGACCCAATTAAAAGTGGGCTAAGCCCACTGAAGGACAACATAAAATTAACTAATCATGCATCAGTATTAATGGATTTCATTTCAATTGTGATCTTTTTTTGGAATAATTCCAATCTGGTTGGCAAAATAGTAATCAGCACATATTTCTTTATACAATAAAGCAAACTGTTGTTTACTATTAAGCACGACCATATTGTTCATCACATATCACAAACTATTACAAGATTACAGTATCACAAGGAACATTGATTAACAAAGCTAAATCCAGGTCATAATCACAAGAGAAAGTGGAGATTTGATCTAATGATCTTAACTTCTTCATCTTTTACTGCTAAGCAGTAGACGAAGAAGGTCCTCAATGTCTTTGGTTAGCTTCTGCAACCTCTTAATCTCAGTCGACTGCATTTTCAGAGTTGATTCTGATTCTTCGGTCTTCTTCTTCAAGCTACATAACTCTTTCTGGTGAGCAACAAACCGTTGTCGAAGTTGTACCCCATCCTGATTGGGAGCGTCAACTCACTCTTCATCAACACTACTACATAAGGATTTGGTACCCATTCTTGAGTACTCGGCTGCCTCTGTTTTAATTTGTTCGGGAAGAAGCATCATTGACTTGGTAGCTTCCATCTAGCAACAGTGGATCCAAGTCAGATAAGGACCTTGTAATTGATTCGAACAGTGGATCCCAACTGAATTTTATGACGACTTGGAACACTCTATTTTTAAAATAATGCTTACATGTGGGACCAAAGTTGGTTTATGACGCTATTGCGTAGCTTATGGCATCACAAAACAAGCATGTAACAAGGAACGCTCGGCTACAGTAGCAACCGTTATGACGAAAGTTTTTTTGTCACTAAATTTGCTCGAAAGTGAAATATTATGACGAGATCAGACAGGAACGTCATAAATCAATGACGTCAAAATGTGGTTGTGTCACTAATCAACGATTTTATTGTAGTGTACTCGTTCCTACTTGGACTACAGGCCTAGGTCATCAGTTGTTTAGGTATGGATAAATATCACTGCAGATTAATTAGTGGAGCAGCTTGGTACCTTTACCTGTTCACTAGGTATGTATAAATTTCATTTGTAGATGAAATAACCTGAGTGGTCCAATCCATTTGGCAAGAACATTCATGTAATATGAGATATCTAGATATTCATATTATTAGTATATAATTAACAAAGTAACAATGTCCCGTAATTCATATGAACTACCATTTTTTTTCCCAATTTCACTTTGATATGAAAAAAACAGAGGGCAAGATCTATAATTTTTCAAGTTTGTGTTTGTCAGTTTTAAAGCCCATATAATGTATGTTTTTTTGGTCCACCAAAAGTGCATAGGCTGTCTAAAAAAAGTGATCTAAACGGGCTTGACCTTTAACGGATCGTTCAAAGGTCGAAACGGGCTGGGTTTTGTACTATTATCGAAATTGTTTGAGATTAAAAAGACTTTCAATCACTTTTTTCCTAAAAACACAAAATGGATAAAAATGTGATTGAGGAAAGAGTAAAAATCAATCACTTTTCTCTTTAGTTCAGGAAAAACCATAGATGAACAGTTGAAAAAAAGTGTTATTGAGAGAAACCTTATTTTCAAGCATTTGACAAGGAGACACACCCTCTTTCCTAATCCCTCCTCGCTTTGTCTGCGCAGCCTTAACTCTCATGTTTAGCTGAGCCCAAAATAGCCCCGGTTGCCCTAAAAAAAGCCCCGCTTACAGTCCACGCACGCCACATATCCCGGCTAGCAAACAGTATTTTGGTTAAAAAATCAAGTGTTGCTTTCACCATGCATCCTGCTCTCTACTGTTCTCCATCTTCTCTCGGTCTCTATGCTCCCTCACGCACGATGCTACCAGAGACCAGCCTCACACCATGCATATCCCTTTCGTGGTACCTGATATCACCCTGCACCCTGCCTTTTGACTTTCTCAAAATATATCTTTACTAAAATATTTGATTTTTGAATGGTTGTCGAAACTAGATTGCTGTTATTTTTAGATCTATTTTGGATACATTTTTAAAATATTCTAAAATTTTAAATTGACATGTTTAGAGAGAGCGGTGAGGCTAGAAGACATCAAAACGGTAGGGATGAGAGCGTAGCCAGGGTGGACGATGGGAGGTTGGGAAGGCACAGACGATAGTGATCGAAGTCGAGGTGGCATGTGGACAATGGGAACGACGGTGCGATAGGGGAAGATAAAGTCGGGCAGATGACAGTGACGTCAGGGCAGACGATAGCGAGGTTTGGGAGGCGCGGATGACAACGGGCGAGGTTAGGTGGTGTGGGCCCAACATGGACGGCGACAATGTCAGGGAGGTAAGGGCCTGAGGGGTGGCTGGATGATGACACGGCTGGGGTGGACAACACCGAGGCCGAGGAGGCACGAACGACAACAAGCTAGGTTGGGGTGATGCTGCGCAGGCAAGGTTTGAGTGGCCTGGGTGTAACAGTGAGGACCGGAAGACTCCAGGGCTGTAAGGGTGATAATGTGGTTGGGCGGACGACGACAGTCGAGTTACTGTGCAATGGGTGTGACGAGAATGATGGGGGGCAAGGCAGACAACAGAGAGGCCATGGTGGCATGTGTGCCATGGGATTGATGTTGGGGCCAGGGATAGTGAGGCTGGGTAGATGACAGCGAGGTTGGGCAAGCACGGACCATGGCACGGGCACGATGGGGTTATTGGTGAGGACCAGAGATGCGAGGATGATGACGCGTCGGAGGATGTGTAGAGAGGAGGAAGGTGGGAGAAGATATGGATGACTAAAGATATGGATGACTAAACATGTGCTAAAAGAAAATATTTTTGTCATTGGCGTGCGGGCAATGTTCTCTCCCGTTGCAACGTACTAACAATATTGCTAGTAATGTTCTAATTTGTTTATAATTTTTCAAAGATCTGCATTAAGAGATCCAAAAAGTTACCTTTAATGGCAACTACTATGTTGTACTTGTAGTATTGGAATGGTAGAAAACATATGTAAAGAGAAAACAAATCAGCAGCGGACTCTGCATGGTTAGTAGTTGTATCTGGTAGGACCAGTGCCCTTGTGGCATCTTCCTCCCCTCCAATTTTTATCCCTACCCCTCCATTGCGCAGGCATGTCGTGCCCGTGGATAAGGCCATGGCGGCCTGCCTCTGACCGCGAGGGTGCGGGGGAGGGGGGGGCGACCACGGGAGGGGTCCTACCTTCGGTCGTGGGGCGCAGGCAGTGGGAAGCGCCGGCCTACCTCCAGCTAGGGGGATGGGGGGCTACCATAGCGTGCGCCGACCATGGGGAGGGTCCAACAGACAATCGCCGGCGTGCGCCGGCCATGGATGTGCTTGAGGTTGAAGATGACCCTTACGTATGGGTCTCACATGGCAGTGTTAGAGAGAGAGGAAAGGGATATTTATTAGAGCAACTCTAAGAGAGCACTTAAATGTGACATTTGAAAAGGTGTCATATGTAAGGAAGACAAAAAGTTAAATGACAGTTCGAAAGAGCTCCTCCCAAATTGTGTCACGTGAGGAGCTGGAGCCGGAGTGGAGGAGCTGGGTTTTTTTTTGCTGCTCCAAATCACCCAAAAACAGCTTCAACTCCTCCTACCCCCCCCCCCCAATTAAAATAGCTCCTCCGGTGCTAGTGTTTGTACGGCTCCGGCTCCATCGACACTTGAGCAGCGTGCGGAGGCAGAGGCTAGAGCTCTTCCAATAAATACCGCGGGACATGGAGGTGGAGTTGGGCTGAGACTTTGAGAAGAAAATTGGGCTGGACCAACTTGAAGCAGTGGTCAGGATAGAGAAGGAATTGGAGTTCAAAAGATTTTCAGAATTAGATTTTTAAAATTAGTACTTTGAATTCGTGTGATTTTTGGATTCAAGAGAGAACGGCGGGGAGAAGTAGAGAGGGAGATTAAGGATGACATAGGATGGAGTGAAAGGTATGGTTTAGTTTGGCAAATTTTTACTATTCACCGGTCACATCAAAACTAGTTATTAACGTAGATTAATGCCAAAACCCGTTATTAACGTAGATTAATGACAAAATCCAATCCAAACCCCCGTTAATTCACGCGGAATGTAATAAGCCTAAATAAATCATGATTGGACAATATAATGCTACAATAAACAATCTACAATGACATTTTGCTTAATAGATTCGTTTCTCGATTTCCCATCCATAAGTGTAATTAATTTTATAATCCTAATTAGAAATTTTACACTCTGTGTGACAATTTTACTACAGTTAATTCCAACCAACTAAACAAGAAAAGAATTTAGAACAGAAGAAGTTTGTTTCTCAAACAACGCAGAAAAGCTACTGGTCATTTCATTAGGGCAGAAAAAGTACACAAGTTACGTTACTTCATTAGGGTAGAAAAAGAGTCATTTCATTAGGGTAGAATAAGAGTACAGTCTAGAAGGATCCTCCCAAGTACAGAAACCCTCAACCCCCCCCCCCCACACACACACACACGACATACCCACGCCTCAACTAGAAAACAGCCGTAGGTCTGCAAATCCAGTGTAAAAAGCGGACCAAGTCACCTTTGCTGAAACAGCAACAAGCTCAAGCTTCATCTCTTGACTGTCACATCCATGTTGCTTAGCTTTAAAGCAAAGACAACGTTCAACATGATTGTTACCCACCTTAATCTTCAAAAACATCTCAGTACCCACGGTGACAGCAACCACGAAACGTCTTTGGCTAAACGACTGATCAATAGTGCCTTGAAAAAGCTGAATTTCTTCATAGTCCTTTGCAATATAAACAAGGGAACTTAGGGACAAATTGACACCTCTATGTACTTCTGATATGACAACATCTATTGTGGCCTCCACAGAGTCCTCAACAAATGCTAAAGTCATGCCAATTGTGCTACATTTGCCAGCAATGTAATGTTTGATTGGTTTCCATGGTCTTCGAAGGGTGCAGGCTATTGCACCATCAATCAGCTCCACATCATCTTCCTCTAACTCTCCATTCTTGATCCTTATATCCAACTCTATTAGAACAGGGGGATACATTTCAATGCCTCTCTTGGGGCCCATCATTTCAATGAGAGATCCCTATAAAACCATTCTTCTTGTCATTTAATAAATTCACAAATCAAAATAAGAAATATTAAAACCACATCCACCCACGTATGATCCTCAATGTGGAGTCACCACTAAGACTAACTCAAACTTGAAGGGCTAACATATTTGTTGCGCTGAGATTAATCTTGCTATGCATTTTTTATATTCACATAAAGTAAAGATTTGTGTTGTCTTATTATTTTATAGCAAATAACAATCTAAACCTTGTATGCTTCATTATGTTTAGGTAACTACTATATTTAGTTGATCACGTACATGTCCAACCTTGGTTGCAAAGAGCAATGAATCATCTTATTGCAGCAGCTAAGTAGTATTGAAATTACTTGTGCAACAACTGTTAGATTTTTATATGTATAAAAAAGATAATTATTCATGTCATAATAAAAGTCTCTGCATAAACATAAAACTAGCCTAAGGATAAAAGTTTAAAAAACTAACCCTTCTAAAAAACCGAAACTAAGGCACATAATACAAATTTTCCATTCTCTATCCATGTGCTCGATGCTCTATCCCATGTTATATAATTTGATGGAGATAGTGGTAGATTTAATCTCATTTCTTGTAAGCAACTGATAGAATTTGGCCTTATGATTGTTAGAACAAAACATACGAGTAATATCAATGGTTCCAAATAAGTAAAGAATTGTACCTGCTGCACGATAATGGGATCATCCCTGCTACGATTGAAAATATAGTTAAGCATCCAATCCCTCTCATCCCGAACTGCAATGTATCCAAATAGTGGCATTGAGCCATTGCTGACAGTAGTGTCGACCAGCATCACTGACATAAATTGCAACATGTCCCGTGGAAAATGGAGCATGCAATTTTGTGGATCAGGTACGCAATTCTCTGTAGCCTCCGAGAACATCATTGGCTCCAATGTTGCTTCAACAAGGATAACAAAAATATCTGTTACTTAATACAGTAGAGAGAATGCTATATCAGAAAATGAACAAACTATCCTCTCTTTTTTTTTGAGAGAGAGAGTACAAGCATACTATTCTTTCCCATGTTTATTTGTGCTGAGTTTTAGAAAACCACTAGTTTGCAACAATGCAAAGGAAAATGCCAAATGTTTCCCAAGACTTGAGGTTGAAGTCTATGTTCTTGTGTGCTAGCTTATACATGAGACTATAAAATTTAGACAAAAAATAGCTAAGCCCAAGTATGGCATACTCTTGCAAAAAAAATTGATGCACATAAAACATCATGACTCGACTAGAGTATATGAATTAATCACATGAACGGCCAAATGCCCTAGGAAGAAAAGGTTATTATTACAAGCTGATATTGTTTGTCATGTGGATCATATTTGAAACCCAAGTATGAGGTAGGTGAAAGATCCCCACCCAACCTTTGCACTTAATCTAGTTGACAAAATAAGCATGATCATGGAGAATTCCCACCATTAAATTTCATCCAAGCCATCCAGATTATGTCCCAGAGTATGTTCACCAATGTAAACATGCAGCAGGCCAGCAGTGATGTTATATATATAAAGGAAAAAAGGTAAAATATATTTTGTCATTTGGACCACTTACTTTCATTACGGTTAGTAATATCAACATCAGGCCATTCATCCTTAATAAACCAATTTGTGTATATGGCACCATCACGGTGGCTGCTATTTTCATAAATAGGCTGGAACCATCTTTTCTCCATTAAAGGATTGTTATTTGTGATATTCTTTGTTGCCTTCTTTCTGAACTTTGCAGTATCCATGCATTTGGTAGTGGCACAAGACAGGGGAGTGTGAGAATGCATCTTATTCTGCTTCTCATTTCCTACTCCAGTGTTGCATAGCAACTTGCACGGTCTGTTAAAAAAACCATAAAGGTCAATACTAATACATCAGGCTATCACTGTGTAACCCGTCCGGATTAAAATTGTAGATCTAAAATACGAAAATTGACAATAATTTCCATATTTCCAATCCTGATTCCCACAAAACATCAATTATACATCAACAAATATCATTTCCCTTTTTCTAGGGCACGGTAAGCGTCACATATATAGAAAAAAGATCATAAGAGGATTATATAAAGTTAACATAAAAATTGACTGCCTTATCCGAATAAGATTCAGATCCAAAATAAAGTTCTTCCGAATTCAGATACAACAATCCATCCCTTCAGATCCAAAAATTTATCACAAGGCGCGGGATTATCACGATGTTCGGGAAGAGAAAAAACAAGGCTGTAAAGACCATGCATGAGTGGAGCATCTTGTCGCCGAAGCCCGTGAAACCACCAGAGAGCCTGCGTGGAGGTGGAGCTGACTCTGCAGCGGAGTCCAACAATCGATCGCGAGAAGATATGCATATCTACCGCCTCAATAGTCTTCAGGAATTGGTTGGGGACGGGGCGGCGGCGGCCGCTATTTCAGAGCAACTCCAGTAGGTAAAACGTTTTGCATCGTTAAAAAAATGAAAACAACGACAAATCCTCGTTCCAAGAGAATCGTTATCCGCCTCGCTCGCGATCCTGCTCTCCTCCGCTCGCGATCTTTGCCGAGCGAATTATCCTCGCTATCGCCCTCTGCCACGTGCTCCCGCCCTCCCTCCCGCCATCCCGCCCTTCCGCCCACCGCCGCGACCTCGCGCCAGGGCCGGCATGGTGAGGTCCGACCTCCAAGCTCCCCGTCGCCGCCGGCCCAATTCGCCACCGTGGTGAGCTCCCATCTCTATTCCTTGCGCCCATAGCACCCCCACGAGCTCGCGCATCCATTTTGCCCCTCACCTTTCTTCCTCCCCCGCTGGACAGGGCACTCGCCGGCGAGCTCCATTTGCTGTTGCCCTGCCGCCCCTGGAAACTGTCGTGTCGCCTCCTCCATGCTGCGGGGCTGCGGCTGCTGATATCACTGGACTCAGGGCGCCGCGACCTCGCCTCCCCTGCTGGGCCTCGCCGTCCTCCAGCCGCCGCCGGCACCGGGAGCATGGGCGCAGCGGCACCAGGAGCAGGCGCAGTGGCGGGTGGCTCTCGGTCCAGGAGTAGGCGGCGCAGGGGCCAAGGACGCGGACGGTGTCGAGTCCAAGGACGCGGGCGGCACCGGGGCCAGCGCGACGCCGAGCTGAGCACGAGGACGAACCGGCGGCCGATGAAGGAAGGAAGTTTGCGTTGGGGAAAATGGAAGCAGGGGAAAGGGAGGATTAAGATGATACGTATGACAAGCGGGATCCACTAGTCTGTGTGATATGAGAGGAAAAGTTTGGAAAACGAAGAGAGGGGTGGGGACGGATAAGGTTGGAGGGGGAAAGACTGACATGTAGAGTCCACTCAGATGGAATGTTCAGTTTTAAAAAGAGGTTGTTGGGTCATCTTATAGAATTATAAAGTCTTCTATTTTTACAAAGGGTTAAAACTCCAAATTTAACTAACAAGGAATGAGCCAACGAGGCTTTTTTTTAGTAATAGGCAACGAGGCGGCGGTGGTTATTTCACCCCAGGAACTGGTTTTTTAAGTATACACAATTACATAGATAATTTGTGTCTTGCATGTAACTTAGAAAACAACAATAGATAAAACTATGTATTGAGAGGGAGGTGTTTCATTAGGACACTTCGGTGGATGGTGCGTGCGGCGGTGGCCGCAATAGGCACGAGACGTCGCGGGTGGCAACGGCCGCGACGCGCGTAGGACGGCATGGGCTGACACGGCTGGTGCGAACAGCGACGACTATGGCCGGCACGGATCTGCGTAGGCGGCGGTAGCAGCGGCCAGTGCGGGTCAACGTCGGCGGCGGCTTCAACCGGTGTGGGGCGGCCATGGTGGCTACCATGGGACTGGAGGCGCTTGAGGTGCGCGGCGAGCGGGCGACGAGGGTGGTGCTGGGTTGGGTTGTGTTCCCCTTCTCTCCTTCTTAACGGCATTACAGGTGGGGTCGGGTGGATTGTGTTGGGAGCTTCCAGCATGTGGATATGCTTGTGGCGCCATGGTGGCGCTTCGGGTTGTGCCGGGCCTCCTCTTTGGCAGGGGTGTTGTGGAGGCGGCAGGGAGTTGGCTGCTGTCATAAGGTCATGTGCGTGCTGCAGGTTTGGGGTTCAGCCTGGTGCAAGCCTTCATCGACACTCGTGTCGATGGTGATGGTGGTGGCGCTATGGAAGCGTCATTCTCCCTGTTGAAGGCATCATTGTGGAGCACCCTGCCCTGCAGCATAGGGTTCTCAGGGTTAAAACTTTGTCCAGTTATGGACGAGCGACAACGACATTGTTGGCATTGCGTCCTTCTCGGAGGCATCGTTTTTCGAGACACGTCTCAGCTTGTGGCAGTATTGGTGGTGATCGTTTGGTGGTGTTGCCTGTGCGCAGTGGTACATGTGTGCAGGTCCCGTGCAGGTTCCCACCTGAGACTAAAGGGTCACCCTTTTGTCACGGGTGGGAAGACCACCCAAGACTAATGTCCCATTCCCACCGCCAGCCCTCTCTCTCCTCATCTATTTATTTTTTCCTCTTCCCGTGAGCCACCCATTCATCTTCATTCTCTCTATCTTTTTCTTCATCTCATCTTCTTCTCTCATCCCAGGCGGACGCGGGGGCTATGGCGGGGCACGGACGCGGCGGGGATCCGGCGGGCGCGGCGGGGATCTGGCGGGCGCGGCGGGCCAGCGGGGCTCTGGCGGGCGCGGCGAGCGCGGCGGACGCGATGCACCGGCGGGGCGCGGACGCGGGGCTCCGGCGGGCGCGGGCCGAGTTGAGGCGCGGACGCGGTGCACCGGCGTGGGCTCGACGACGACGGTGACCAAGGACAGGCTTGCTGTTGGCGATTTCTTTTCCTGCGAATTATTAGTGATTTTTGCTGGGAATCTTTTATGTGATGTGAATTAAATCGAACATGTGTTGTGAATCGCATCTTGTGAAAAAATGTGTTGTGAATAGCATCTTGTGAAAAAACTGGTTGATGTATCTGGTGGCTATGTAAAGACTTGTCCAAATTAATGCTTGTGGTGGAATTAAATCTGTTTTTGTGGAGTTGGAGTCGAAGCTGAGTGTAGCGAAGCTGAAGGTGCTGGAGCTGGAGCAGAAACGTCAGCTCGTGAGGCTTTTTTTTTCTTTGGAACCCCTTTAGTCCCGGGTGGTAATACCACCCGAGACTAAAGACCCCTTTAGTCCTGGTTCGTTCACCCGGGACTAAAGAGGGGGGTCTTTTGTCTCTCATCATTAGTCCCGGTTGGACATGAGAGACCTATTCCCTTTACCAACCGGGACTAAAGCCTCTCACTCTACCAGTGGGTGAGGTGCAGAGGACCCATGGGTGCTGGATGTCTTGAGTTGGCACGCAAGATGTAGTGGTGTTCTCGGTGATGGCCGGGCGGAGGGGATGTTCTCAAATCGGCTTCAGATATCTGAGTCCTTGGCAGAGCAGTGTGAGGCGGTGGGTGAATTGAGGCCCCCATGCAGAGTGGCAAGGATCAGTGGTTTTCATTAGTGCTAAGATGGGATTGTTCTGCTGAAGCAACACTGGAGCAGGAGGATCGATGATCGTGCGTGTGCAGTTTGAAGGTGATAGTCCCATGGCGGAGGGGTTGAGGTAGCCACTCGGACCTACAGCGGACTGCGGCTTTTGGCGTGGCACAGCGTTGGTGATGACGACGTAGTTTTTCGATGGCTTACTTTCTGCTCCCCTCCCAGAGAGTGTTCGTGGTGTCGCGTGGTGTTGTATGAGTTTGGTTGTGTGCTGTTGGTGGTGTATGCCTCGACGTGTTATGTACGAATACTTTTTCTTCTTATATGACAGAGCCGTGCTTCTGCTATATTTTTTTAAAAAAAAACTATATGCCTAGCCCATGTACAAGTCTAGATGCATAATTTTCACTATAATATAGGAGCCAGTTATTACTAAACCAGATTAATGGTGTTGATGCATACATTATACACACCGTGACCCGTCAATTTGCCCAGGTCACCATCACCATGGCGCCCTATCACACAAGTCACGTCTGTCTACTGATCTGGAAACAGTCCTACTTGGCTTTGAACCTCCGATCAACAGCTATATAAACTGCCAGTGCATGGCATCCCTTGTGCACCATCAAGTTTGAGCATCCTCAAGTCATAAGTTCATAGTCTATCCCCCAAAAGAACAAAAGCAAAAAAAAAAAAAAAACTATCTCCACCAAGCAAATCCACAACACACACATACTGAAGAAACACAATGGCCCCTGCCAAAACATTGCCGAGCTGTGTGTCCAGTGTTATTCGTGAAGACGACAAGAGGATCCCGAAAGGGTGCCTCCCCATTGTGCTGGTTCGCGGCAACGAAGACGACGAAGGTGACGCGGAGACGAGGGTGCTGGTGCGTGTCAAGGATCTCAAGAAACCTTGCATGGCCGCGTTACGGGAGTTGGCCGAGTAACAGTTTGGGTACGGCCAACAAGGGGTGCTAAGAGTCCCCTGTGATGCGCAGCGTTTTGAGCATGTGGTTAACATGGCACGCAAAACCAAAGCAGCTAGCTAGATACGTGGTGTTATCTATATATCTGCACGGTTGCTGAGGAATATATAAAGATTTATCATTAAATCGGCTTTACATTGTAATTTGACTCTGACGGATATGTTATCAGCGATGTAATCTACTTGCAAGTTTTTATGTTAATTAATTAAGAGATGAAATGGACATATGAGGTACCTAAGTGTTGCCCTCTGGTGTTTTGTGCTTGCCATTGGCCATTTCATATGAAATGAGCAAGTAAAAGTTTGAATTTTCTTTTTCTAAAAAATGTAAAAGTTTATAACAAATAAATAATTCTTAGCTTCTTGGTCAAAAATTATGTGTTTGCTTCTATGGAATCGTAATTAGCCAAATCTCACATTCAGGCGACAAGCCACCCCCACCTGACCAGAAGCATGAAGATGACCCATATGCAGATGATGACGATCTTTCTGATCATGACACGAACCCGGTCAGAAAGACAAAATAAGAGAAGGGCCAGGGAGGGTCTGCACCGCAAGCAAGCAAAGATGCTCAGAGCTACAGGGGGAGACAAGAGGGAGGGAGCCGGAGAATGCTGATGCTACCAAAGTCCCCACAGCTGTAGAAGAAACTGAGGGCCCGTTCTTTTGAGTGAAAATGAATAGTGAAGTTGCAAATGAATAGTACTGAAATAGTATTTTTTGTGAGAGAAGATGTGATAGGTGAATAGTGCTTTTCACTGTTGCTTTGTAAGCAAAAGAACAGGCCCTGAGATAACCAGTGCAAAAGAGCGGGACGACATTACTCTGGCAATGTACGACCCAGACTAACACTCAAAGAACTTGAGGGTGGTACCTTAGAAGCCATGTTCCCGGAACATTGGAAACGTGGTACGGGAATGTGGAACGCGGAACATCATTTTGTGAAATCATGGTACGAAGGAGGTATACCTATTTCGTATGTTCCAAATAGAGATGGAACACGTTCCAAGTGTGATGGGAACGATGTTCCCGGAACGTTGTTTCGGAACGAGGAACATGTTCCAAATTATTTGGGATGTTATCACCGGAACGAAAATAATTAATACTGCTTCATCACATCCAAAGCTTTCACAAGTTGCCAAATTCAACGCAAGTACGGATAACAAAACAACTACCCTTCCCGTATTCTCCTCCTTGACTCACGGTCAAAATCAAAAAATCAAAGCAACCCTATCCTTCCCGTATTCTCTACCGGTCCACCCGTCCTGGACTGCTGGCCGCCGCGAAGCACGGGAGGTGTGGCGGTGTCCCGTATTCTCCTCCACCGGTCCACCCGTCCCGGACTCCTGGCCGCCGCGAAGCGCGGGAGGTGCGGCGCCGCGGCGCGCTTGGCGGCTATCCCGTATTCTCCTCCACCGGTCCACACATCTTGGGGATTTGTCGGCGGTGGCGCTGCTGCGGGCAGCGGGCGACGACGGTGGCAGGCGGCCTGCAGCAAGCGGCGATGGTGGACGGCCGCCGAGGAGGAGCTGCGAGCCTGGGCTGCGCGGCTGCGGACGACGACGGCGGCAAGCGGCAAGCCGACGATGGCGGAGGCGGACGGCCTGGTGTCGCGAGGTATGTGATGTCCATGGCTTCATGTTCCGGCGGTATTGGATCGACGTTCCACACCCATGTTAGGACGGTGCTGGATCGACATACCACAACATTTTGGGACGCTGTTCCCGTTCGTCCCCGTTTCTCGTTCCGGGACGAAGTTCCCGGTACGCGGAACACGCCCACGTTCCGCGTTCCCGGCTTCTAAGGGTGGTACAGATGAGCCTATGGAAGATGAGACATGTGTTAGTACTACACAGGAGGGGGATGAAGAGGAGGAACGAGACAAAACAAATTAAAAGAAGCCCAATATCTGGTTCATACAGAAGATGGGGGTCATAGATACATCCCCAAAAACAAGTGGCCATGTCTAACTCTTGATGAAGCCGTCACTACTGCTGAAATACAAGCTTTGCAAGAGTCGGTTGGCTTGGGAGAAGTGGAACCGGAAAACGGGGAGAGGGAGGAAAATGAGGAAGAGCGAGAAAAGAGCAGTACCCAACTAGTGGAGGCAGGAAGAAACTCTGTGTTGAAGCCCAAAGCAAACGAAGATGGGGGAGGTGAGAAGCAAGCTTGAGACCCACTAAAGAGAAGATTCCTACCAGTTGTGGCTACCAGGAAAAGCTTAAGGGTGCCTACTTCTACTAGTGTCTAGAAAGGTATACCCATCATTCCTACAAATTCAAATTCATTTGTTGTGTTAAATTCCTATGATAATGATGATCTAGAAGAGTTAGCCAACAGCTGTGATATTATATTGGGAGATAATGTGGAGATGACTCACGAAACCATAGAAGCCATAAAACTAGAGGAACTAGCCAGAGCAGCTATAGCTGAAGCGAGATATACGCAGTGCAGTGAGAAAATCATAGCAGAAATCCATGAGCTGGAAGGGGAAAATCTGATGCTTGAGGGGGTGGACAATCACCATCGGGGGTGCAGAAGATAGATGAACAAAAGAATGATGGCAAGAGAGCGAAGGGGAGTAGACTGAGTAGAGAGCTAAAAAGGATTAGTTACCAATGAAAGCTCTGATTTGGAATATTAGGGGTATGGGGAAGTTGGCCAGAGTGAGACAACCGAAGGAGTTGGTCCAAAAAGAATAGGTTGATGTGATTGGGATCCAGGAAACCATCAAGTAAAACTTCACCAAACAAGATTTGTTGAATATATATCCTGGAGGGGGAGGCTTCAACTGGGACTGGGTGCCCTCAAAAGGTCATTCGAGGGGTATTCTTATGGGAGTGAAAGAAGACAAGCTAGAAGTAGAAGCCTGGGAAAAAGGGGTGTACTTTATAGGAGCAACCATCAGACACAAACTAAGAAACTTTAGATGGGACATGTTGATTGTTTATGGCCCAGCTAACCATGACTTATCTCCAGATTTCTTGGGGGAGTTGAGCAACAAGTGTGATAACGTTGTGCTGCCTATAGTTATGGGGGTAACTTTAACCTAATCATATCTCTCTCGGACAAAAGTTCAGGAGTGGGGGACACTAGGCTGACCGGTGCCTTTAATTGATTCATTGACAGATTCAGTTTGAGAGAGCGAAATATACGTGGACAAACAATCATGAAAACCTTGTGCAGAGCAATATTGACAGAATCCTGGTCTCGACTGAATGGGAAACCAAATACCCAATGTGCCAATTAACTTCACTCACCAGGATTGGGTCAGATCACAACCCCCTGTTGCTTGACACAGGGGGAGGGGAGAGAATGGAAGGATTCCTTGAGATGGTAAAAGCTAGATGGGAAACGTCCCGTGACAAGTGCCCAGAGAGGGCTTACTCCTTAGATAAATGGCATGGGTGCATTACGGAAATGAGGAGATACCTGAAAGGATGGGGGGCTAACTTATTAAGAGGAGAGTATAGAAGGAAAACAAAAGAGATCCTTAGACAAATTCAGAAAATCGATGCTTGTGAAACGGCGGGGGAGATAGATGCTAACCTAACCAAAAAAAGACTAGAGCTTGAACTGGAGATTGAAAAGCTTATGGAGGCAAAAGAGATTTACTGGCAACAACGAGGGGGTGAAAAATAGGTCCCGGAAGGAGATGGAAACACTGCATTTTTTCATCTAATGGTCAACGGGCAAAGACGAAGAAAACTAATCTTATCCCTTGAACATGAGGGAGGGATGGTAATGGAGTAGAAACAGATAAGGGAGATTATAGTCGGATACTACAAAAACCTCTTTGGTCATCAACCAGCCAGATAGAACAACTAGGGGGGAGGGTATGGACTAATACAGAGAGGTTGTTAGATGCAAATAATGAGATACTATTGCAACCTTTTACGTAGGAGGAAGTGAGGAAACTGTGTTTGACATGAAAGAAAATAACGCTCCGGGGCCAGATGGATTTGGGGTGTCCATCTACAAAAGCTGTTGGGAGATTATCAAAGATGGGCTGATGGAGTTAGTGAATGACTTTTACTTAGGCAATCAATAATGTGAAGCAATTTAGACCGATCTGCTTACTAAATGTAAGCTTCAAGATCTTTACAAAACTACTGTTGGATAGACTAGCTTCCTTCGCTAGCAATCTAATGAATCACAGTCAAACTGCGTTTATTACAGGGCCGAGAGACAAGATAGTGGATGGGGCTGTGATCCTACACGAAATCATGCATGAACTTCGGACTAAGCACAAGACAGGGGTGATCTTTAAGATTGATTTTGAGAAAGCTTATGACAGTGTCAGGTGGGATTTTGTGGAGGAAACACTATAATCATAAAGGGCTTTAGCGGCCGATTGAGGGACTGGATTATGGGCACGGTTAGGAGGATAGAGTGTGTGTTAATATCAACAGTGAGAACAGCGCCTACTTTAGAACCTAGGGGGGCTGAGGCAGGGAGAACCTTTGTATCCACTACTCTTTAACCTTGTCATGGATGCTCTGGCTCATATCCTAGCAAAGCTAAAGAGCAAGGACACATCAAGGGGGTGGTGCCACACTTGCTGGACGGGGGTGTGTCACATTTGCAATACGTTGATGACACTATATTGTTGTGTGAGGCAGATGAAAAATCAATAAACAACATGAAGTTCCTCTTGTACTGCTTTGAATGGCTCTCCAGGCTGAAAATCAACTATCACAAATGTGAGGTTGTTACCTTTGGGGTGGACAAAGAAACTGCAACAACAATTGCCAACATGTTGAACTGCAAGTTAGGGCAACTACCCATGAAGTACCTGGGCTTCCCTATCAGTGATAGGAGACTAGGGGTGGACGCTTTCAGAGGGATTGTGGAGAAAATGAGGAATAGACTACAACCATGGAAAGGAAAAAACCTGACCTCAGGGGGGGACTCATCCTAACCAACACATCACTAAGTAGTATACCCACATACATAATGGGCATATTCCAGCTGTATGAAGAAACCCACCAACACATGGATATTATAAGATCAAAATTCTTTTGGGGGAGTAATGGAGATAGTTTCAAATACCATATGGTGAAGTGGGAGAGTACATGCCTACCAAAAGAATTTGGGGTGGGGGAGGGGGGGAATCACCAATACAAGACTCCTAAATGAAGCTCTCTTGCTAAAATGGGTTTGGAGAATTTATAATATGGAGGAGGACGATGTGTGCTGCAAACTACTGAGAAAGAAATACCTAAGGAACAAAACTTTGACAGGTTCAATCCTAGGGACAACTCTCAATTCTGGCAAGGGGTGAACAAGATCAAAGACAAGTTCAAATGGGGGGCAATTTTCAAAGTGAACAACGGGGAAACGGTGTTGTTCTGGGATGATGTTTGGGCTAAGGAAGTCCCACTGAAGCTACTCTTCCCTTGGCTGTATGAATTATGTGGGGAAAACAATGTGTGGTGAGTGAATGTTGGGAAGATGGGGAGTGGAGAATGAATTTCAGAAGACCACTGAGTACGGATGAAGTAGGCCAATGGGTAGCCTACTACAGTCCTTAGCACATGTAGAACTAAACGAAGAACGGGGCAAGGTAAGATGGGCCTTGGAAAAACCAGGGAGGTACACGACGAGATCGATGCATAGATTCCTATCTCATAGAGGAGTACTAAACAAGCAGGCGGCTAGATTGTGGAGAAGCAAAATCCCAACAAAAGTTAAAGTATTTTGTGGCTGACTGGGCAAGACCGAGTCTAGTCGGGGGAGACCCTGAGGGCAATGAAATGGAAAGGAGATGCATGATGTGTTGTTTGTGGAATGTTGGAGAAATCAGATCATATCTTCTTTTCCTGCGCTCTAGCAAAGTTCGTTTGGGGGTGCCTTCGTGAAGCTCTGGGATGGGAAAGAGCCCCAACGAAGCCCTTGATGTGGTGCTTTGGGTCCTTTGGACCACCCGCAGCAAGATGGCGATTGAGGGTGTTTTCCCGGCCAATCCAACTGATGTTATGTTCAAAAATCCGTGGTTGCTTGCAGAAATGGCGAGTGCGACTAGGAGGTGGTGACCGTGATCAAGCAGACGTCTGGAGCGGGCCACTACTAGAGAATCGAGTATTTGTCCCTGGGCTGATTTTTCATTTGTACCGGGTATTTTTGCCCCCGGTACAAATGATGCATTTGTACCGGGTGGGGAGGAGGAGGCCCCGACGTCCTCCCAGGAGGGACCATTTGTACCGGGTGAGAGCTAGCCCTGGTACAAATGACTCCACATTTGTACCGGGCCATCTCTCCACCCGGTACAAATAACCCAAACGCCTATTTGTACCGGGTGAAGAGAAGCCCCGGTACAAATGTGGAGCCATTTGTACCGGGGCTAGCTCTCACCCGGTACAAACGGGCAGCACCGTCAGGCTCCATCCGCGGCCACTGTCTGCCTTATCTATCTGGAGCATTATGTTCTTCTCTCCCTCACCATTCATTATTCTATCTCTCCCTCACCCTCATCTCTAACTTCTTTTCTTATCTCTTCTTCTTCCTTTCGTTCTGACTTTTGCTCTCCCCTCCGCAGTCTCGATCCGGCGTGGAGCAGATGGAGGGCCGGCGCACTACGCGCAGCCTCCCAGACCTGGGCGCGGCGGCGCGGAGCCTGTCGCTGGCGGAAGGAGGGCCGGCGTGGTGCCCAAGGCCAGGCCTGGGGCGCGCGCGGCGTGGAGCCGGCCGGCGGCGGAATTGGAGGGTCCCGGCGCGCGGCGGGAGGTCAGCCGCGGCCGGAGGGCGGCCTCTGGGAGCTGCGACCTCGGCACTAGGCAGCCGACGTGCGGGTCCCCAAGGCGACGGCGCGATGGGAGGCACAAGGAGCATGGGTTTGTGTGAATCGATTTGTGAGGTGGTTTCTTCCTGTGAATCGATTTGTGATGTGGTTTGGTTTCTTCCTGTGAATCAATTTGTGATTGTGAACTTGTGTGATTGTGAAGACATCGATTGAGAATATATGTGTGATTTGTGTTTTGTGGATATGTGATTCTCGGTTGAGAATATATATGTGTGATTGTGTTCTGCGGATTTGTGATTGTGAAGATGAGATGAGATGGGAAAAGAATGGGAAAAAGAAAGAAAACGAAAAAGAAAAGAAAACAGTGACGGAGGGAGGGGCGACGGAGCCTAACAGAGGGGCCGGGGACGGACCGATGCTGACAGGAGAAGCACATTTGTACTGTGTATTTCACCCAGTACAAATGAGACTCCCTCATTTGTACCGATGGCTTTGTACCGGCTCCACACCCGGTACAAATGAGGGTTTGCAGCCGATACAAATGCCCCTTTTTCCAGTAGTGGGCAGGTCGGCAAGTGAAGGCGTGGATGGAAGACCTCCTAGAGAAGATCAGAGACCGACCTCCAGAAGTTCCTTTCATTTGATGGGTGATACATGTGATGATTTTCTTTTCTGTTTGCTTAGCTCCTCTTAGAGGCCTCGTCAGAGCAACTCCAGCAGACCCCCTATTCCACCCCCTACTCGAAACGTAGGGGCCGAAAGCAAAAAATCGCAGTCCAGCAGAGCCCCTACTCCGTCCCCCAACACTGTTCACGCCCCCCAAACCCCCCCTCCGGCCCCTTCTCCTGCGGGTGGAGAAGGGAGCCCCTACTCCACGGTTGGAGCCGTTCCTCCCTCCCGCCACCGCCTGGACCCGCTCCTGGCCGTCCCGCCGCCGCCCCTGCTTCTTCCCCGCCGCCGGTCCCTCCCACTGTGGCCGCCCGGAGCACCCGTCCGCGGCGCGCCTGCTGCCCCGCCCCCTCCCGAACCTCCCTTTGCCTTCGCGAGATCCAGCGAGGCCCCGCTCGAGCAGGGGCGAAGAAGCGGAGGGGGAGAAGTGGCAGGAGGCAGAGAGAGATGAGCTCGGGCTCGCCGCAGCCGGAGAAGACGCGCCTGGGGATGGCCACCCGGGAAGAGGAAGTCGTCGGGGAGGAGCTCAGTGGGAAGGAGGCAGCGGTGCTCCCTACCTGCGCCAGAAGAGGAGAGGCAGGCGGTGGGGAGAACGAGGTGCGACCGCTGGTGGGGCCTCCGGATCTCGGTCGGAGCTCGATTCGTCAGCCGTCGAGCTCGATTCGCCGGACGTCGAGGTCGATTCGCCCGGCCGCCGCTCCACCCGCCTACACGCCCGGCCGCAGCTCCGCACGGCTGTCGAGCGGGAGCTGGAGCTCGGCTCGCCGGCGCCGCCGCCCAAGGCTCGGTCGGGCCGCGAGATCTCACTCGGGTGTGTGGCGGCGCTCGCGAGGTGGAGACGAAGGATGCGGCCCGCGGCCGTGGAAGATAAATGAAAGAAAAAGAAAAATGATGATACACTGACATGTGGGTCATAGAGAATAGGGGCTGTTAAATTGGGGCTATTGCTGGAGTTGAACACAAAATGGAAGCCCCCAAAAATTAGAGGAAGCCCCTACTCAACAAAGTAGGAGCTCCAAATAGGGGCTATTGCTGGAGTTGCTCTCAGGATGTTGTTGTCTCAAGTGCTGTTCCATTTGGTGCCTCCAGCGAGGGCTATCTGTTGTTTTGTTTGCTCTTGCTGTAAAGATGGTACCCCCAGCTGTTCAGAGTCTGCACCTCAAACCTTATGGGTTTCAATAAAAGCAGGGTAAATCCTTTTTCTAGAAAAATCGTAATTAGCCTAGAGCAACAATTAAGAAGTGCTCGGCCTTTGCTGAGGTCGACAATGACAATGACTCGTGACAGGCTCCGGCAATTTGGGTTATTGGCTAGTTCCGTACTGTTCCTATGTTCCTATTTTATCAGACGATTCTCAATTTATGTGCTTATTAAGGTTTTCGTCCCCGGTTTTTCTTATTAAACGGACCATTTTTTCCCATTAGTGAACAACCGGAACTTTTTATTCTTTTCAGGGGTTCTTCAGAAGGAAAAAAAACTGTTGTGGCACCACTAATCGTATTCTCAGGCGCCCTTGTTTAAAAAAACCATGCCCATTTTCCTATCAGTGGAAACCCTAACAATCTCGTTCAGATAACACTCCAAAACATAATCTTTACTGACTATCCTGGTAAGCAGCAGCAGCCTCTACTGACAAGATAATGCTTGGCCGTCGTGTGTGAGTGTATGTCGCTTCTTCGTGAATGAGTGAAAGAGATTGTCGGGTGCTGCTGCCGCCGTACGGTAAGCTACAACCTTGCACGGTCGTTAACATAAATTTTTTTGTTAATTAAAGCAACTCTATCAAGATTGAATCGATACTTGTGCAATTGAACCCTTTGGTTTGCTACATCTAACGTGAATTAAGTAACTACTATCGATAACAACAACAGCATTTAAAAAAAATCAAAGGGGCCAAGAAAGCCCATTGAACCTTTTCATTTCATAAAGGAACATGACAAGATCAGCAACCACCCCTCAAACTAGGAGGCGGTGATCAGATCGGCACGAATGGGACATAAACCACAAAAGATTACATCACAACATACTCACCTAAAAACTAAGCTGATGGAGGTAAAACTGCCCCATAGTTTTCATTAAGGTCTTGTTTGGCAACTAGAGTGTACATTCCACAGGAATATATATAATCCCACCGGTGGGCTGGGGTGATCCCCGCGGCCCACCAAATCCACTAGTGGATTATAACGTCACGGGTGGGTTGGGCTTGAAATCCCATGGGTGGCTGGTGGAAGTGGAAGGACGTGGATCCAGGAGACGTGGATTGTTTTTTTTTTTTTTTTTTTGCAATTCAACAGAAGTAAGAGTTAGAGCAAATATAATGCCCACAAATGATGCAAACAAATGTGAAAATCTTCATTTTTTAGATCTGCAAGTAACCTAGCAGTAGAACTTTGAACGTCACTGATACAAAATTCATCTATGATTTTTTTTGGACCAATAGTCTCGCCAAGAATATTAGACATTCAAATCAATACTACAATTGAGTTCAATAATTGATTATGGTGCCACAAAGATCACAGTGCCTACAAGGCCAACATAACAATAGTTCGAGTACTTAATGATTCAAACTAATAAAACATAGTGTTGACTATGAGGAATGATGAATGTTGAAGAACTCCAAAACCACTTGGACATGCCGGTGAAACTTAGCCATGTATCAGATAACTTGAATCATGATGAGCTGCAATGTCAGAGGGAATAATAGATAATTGTTACTCTGCACGTATACACTTGTCTTATATATGAAATCTGAAGGTATCAAGTTTACAAGTGAAGTTTTCAGAGCATAGTAGATTTTCAAGTTAGTACAGTCGAGTCAAGTTTTTAATATAGAGTGTTCAGCATATCATCTACTAGTTGTGTCTACACATGTACACTTGTCTTATATATGAAATCTGCAATTTTGCTTAAGACTATTGGCTCCATGCAAAATGCAACACAGCAGTCCTTTGGATGTCCCTCAAGTATTTCTTTGAGTTGCTCTTTGCCAGACAACGTAGACGTATGTCTTGCTCTTTTCTCTTTCCGCTCACCACTAGTTAAAAGGTACAGAGCAGGTAAGATAAAAAGCATTATCTCCTCGTCCTCCTCATCACGTTTCCTAACAAGCTCATCCATTGTGGAACCCATTTTTCTAAAAAAACATGTATTTATATTACGACTCTTTTGTGTATTTAAAAATATTTTTTTAAAGAACTATAAATCTGTATAGCAGCCATATAACAATAACTAGTCAGAAGAAAGAAACAAGGAACAGTCACAGTTTCATTAGAAGCAAAAGAACACACACTCTGAATCTCTTTTTTCATTGCAGGTTCCATTAGAGAACTGAAAGTTTAAACTGAAATGTTCAGAAGATAGAAGAATGTCACTACTACTTGTAGAAGCTTGGACTATAGTTTGAACTCTCCACACTAATGACAACAGTGTCACAGCTGACAGTAACCTAACCCCATAGGAAACATAGCATAGTGCAAGTGGATCGAGCCTATGAACAACAAGGAAAAACTTGGCAGGCACCAAGATTACTATCATCGCTATTGGCAGAACATGAAAGATAAAATAGAGTGAAAGGATAAAACAAAAAAGAAAAATAAGCAAAGATTTCTGTATTAACCAGACAGTTCATGAGAGCCCATGAGAATGGCAAACATAGTTCTGACATGGTATCACTACTTTACCTGTTTCACAAAAGATGAAATACAAAATGTAGATCATTTTGCAGAGCTGCAAGACTTAGCATCATTTAACAGCTATAACTCTAAACATGTGGAAACATCATGCGTGTGGACCATACAACATGGCCTCCACAAGCTCTCATGGTGTGCAGGCTAATGCTTGGCAAAACCATAGAAGTATAGTACACATGGATTTCAGAATTTGAACAGAACAAGTGACGAGTTCACCTTAAGAACTATTCAAGAGTTTCTCAAAGATAAGCGGAAGCCACACAAATAAAATCATTTTATTCAGATTAAGATCATGATAGAGAATTAACAAAGCTTAAAACTTTCAGGTCACTCAACATGCAAGAGGGAGCTATCTGTTCATTGGGAGGAATAAGCAACCAATTGCAGTATATAACAGAATAACTGGCATGTAAGTGAAATTGACGGATTTAGCCTGCTAAACTAAAACTAGTAGACGAACTAGTATATAGCTGCAGGCCTACAGAAATGGCACAAGTGTTGCAACATTGAAACACGCCAACCACTTGCAAAGGAGCATAATAGCAATAGTTAGGATGCAATAATAATGATCCAGATACGCCTTGCATGCAGTGCAGATACGCCTTGCTTTAATGCAGTCATGCACATCTACTAGTATATGATTCATTTTCAACCAAAACAATGATGAAGATTGTTGACACCATGTTTTGGAAAAACAGGTCAAAAAGAATAAGGAGAAGCAGCCGATGAAAACAGAGTGCAATCGGCCGATCTGAAAGGGAGAAAGGTGGTCAGCGGAGCTCGGCGATGGTCAAAGAGTCCAACCTCGTCAGTCATGCACATCTACTGGTATATGATTCATTTTCAACCAAAACAATGATGAAGATTGTTGACACCGTTTTTTGGAAAAACATGTCAAAAAGAATAAGGAGAAGCAGCCGATGAAAACAGAGTGCAATCGGCCGATCTGAAAGGGAGAAAGGTGGTCAGCGGAGCTCGCCGATGGTCAAAGAGTCCAACCTCGTCTATCGATAGATTGGTGGACCCAACCGATCGGCCGATGGTCAACCGGAGAATCGGCCGATAGAGAGAAAGAATGCGGAAATTAAGAAGATACGCCAAAGGTAAAGCACGACGGAGGTGGGTCAATCCACGATTGGCAATGGGTCAGAATCAGTTTTAGGAGAGTCTGACTCCTGCGCGAGTCTTTTTCTATTTTTAGTAGTGTTTGTTTTCTTTAGATGCAAGTAAATAGTACCGTAACCGGCTAGGAGTCGGGTTGTCCTCAGGACATAAATAGTAACCCTGCGTGGTCAGAAAAGAGTGTACACACCAATATCAAACAAACCGCCTCCGGGCAAACCATTTACAATTTATAGCATCTACTTTACAGCATCTACTTTTCGGCGACTTTGCCATTGCGTTTTTTCTCTTTTCTACAACGCCGTCCTTCAAGTTCGTCGGGCTGCATCGATCGATCTCCGGCAAGCTTGTGAGTACCGTTTTACCGAATAACCCTAGGCTTTAACCTCCGGGCGCATCGCTGAGGTTTCGTCTAGTTCTTTATTCACCCCTTACCGATATTAGCTAGATCTGCAAGTTTTTGTACCAATTCTTGTGGTTTTAGCTTTTATCATCAATTTACCCCACTCGATCTAGATCCTGTCGGCTTCTAACACTACAGCCGATTCCGA
This sequence comes from Cenchrus fungigraminus, assembly GCA_036936925.1. Taxonomy (NCBI): domain Eukaryota; kingdom Viridiplantae; phylum Streptophyta; class Magnoliopsida; order Poales; family Poaceae; genus Cenchrus; species Cenchrus fungigraminus. Next base: position 38,260,103 of record CM072778.1, on the reverse strand, counting down.
CCTGTTCGAGTGCTGACATCACGATCGGCCGATCCAGTCGATCTATCTACTTACGCACCAGCGCCTCGGTCGCTCTCGAGCCGGCCGATCTCGCTTCTCTGTATCAGCCGATTGGCTGGTACACGTGTCACTAAAGGATCATCGGTTCTCTAGTCGATCCCTAATATTTTTCCATTGTCAATCAACAGGTCAGATTGGCTGGCACGCCTCGCTACAGACCGGGGAGTCACGTGTGTCGTGCGCGGAGGTGACGTCCTATTTTCGCGTCAACACACTTTTGGCACGCCCGGTGGGACACGAAAAGGTCAGCAATGACGAAGAACACAAAGAATTTCGAGGTTGACCCAAGTAATGCTCAACCAATCACAAGAGATCAGCTGAAGGATGCAGATAAAGCCGAGTTTGAAGCTCATATGAAGCGTTATGAAGAACTATGCTTGGCTTCATATGGTCAAACCAAAGGTGGAATTTACAAGAAAAATCCTCTTCCAGCACCTCAGCAGGTCACCTTCTCAGCTGATCCTCAAGGGCTTCAAGACATGATGAACAAAGGTATGCATCAGACTATGATCGATCAGTCAAAGGTCTTTGCCAACACCATCCAGAACTGTCTGACTGAGACGCTCAAGAAGGGAACAGAAGAGGGATACGTGGGACCTGCATACTTTCAACCAAGGCGAACTCCTCCAGTGTTCCCAAAAGACCAATCGGCTTCTCTGCCGATTGATGATTCAACAGTAGGGGTTACACCATCTCCACAGATCAATGCAACTGCTCCTGGTTCTTCATCGGATTCCCAGCCGATTCAGAATCAGAATATTGGAGATACATCTAAAGACCCTGCTGTTACAATGCCTGTGGTCCAAACTTACTCAACACAGTCCCATATACAGGATCAGACATTTTCAGTACAGAAGCATCATCAGAAGTATCCTGCAATGAGGGACCAGAGTGGAAGGCTTTCAGGATGGGATCTACCTCATGATCACTTCGAAACTGACATCTCAAACTTCTTTGAGCCTCAGCCTGAAGAGATCACAGAAGTGAAGTATCCAGAATCTTATCAGGCTATGTTTGGAGGTACTCTAGGGACTGTGCATATGACTAAAGAAGGAGTGGAGTTTGTGTACTTTAATCATGGAACTAAGGCTTTTGAAAGAGTCAAGATCAGTCCAGCTCACGCCCATATGGTCATACCAACGGAAAGGAAAGCTCCTGTTACACCTCAGAGACTGGCTCCTCAGCCGATGCTAGGGATGCCTGTGCAGACTACTCCACTGCAACAGTCAACATCAATGCAGCATGTCTTAACCTCAGCTAATACATTTGCTCATACAAGATCATCGCCTCAGCAGCCGATCAACCAGGGGATGACAGGACAGACAACATCACCACAGCAACAGATGGATGCTACGCAAGCGGTGCAAATGTTCCTAAATCAATTGGCCAGCTCAGGCCAGCTTCAACCGATTCCATCGGCTGGACAGTCTATCGGACAGACTCCACCTGTGATTAGTCAATCAAATACATAGGGTTCTTCTGAAGCAAGGACATCAACAGCTCCAAATCCACAGCCAAGAACCTCAGAAGAACAAGCTCCAGAGACTCCATCAGCTGAGATACGAGCAATAGAACAGATATCTGCTGAGTTGAAGTCTCACATGAAGCAAGAACTGATTGACAATCTTTCAGAGATGCTGCAGAGCCAATTTGGGATAAAACCCAAGCAGCAAACCTACATGTACAGGACACCGTATCCATCTGGCTATGATCAGATACCATTCTCTCCAAGATTCAAAGTGCCAGACTTCACAAAATTCTCTGGACAAGATGATACATCCACAATGGAGTATATAACTCGATTCATCATACAATATGGAGAGGCAGAGAATGTTGATGCACTAAGGATACGGTTGTTCTCTTCATCTCTCTCAAGACCAGCATTCTCATGGTTTACCTCATTGCCAGCTAACTCCATCATCAAGTGGTCTGATCTGGAACAGCAGTTCCATAATTATTTCTTCTCTGGCATTCATGAGATGAAGATTACTGATCTAACCAGACTCAAGCAAAGGAACGATAAAACTGTTGCTGGATTCGTTCAGAGATTCAGGGAGGTCAGAAACAAATGCTATAGTCTGAATCTGGGAGATAAACAACTGGCTGAATTGGCATTCCAAGGTCTCTTGCCGACCTTGAGGGAGAAATATGCATCACATGACTTCGAGAGTCTCAGCCAATTGGTTAGTCGGATGAGTCAGGAAACTGCAAAGTCCTATGAGCCTAGAAAGAACTTTCAAAAGAAGGTATCTTATGTTGATTGCTCTGACTCAGAAGATGAAGATAACATGATAGGGCTTGCAGAGTGGGTCAAAGGCAAGAAAATAGTGTCCTGTCCCTTTGGCAAGAAGGAACCAGAAAAATTCAGCTTTGATATCACTAAGGCCGATAAGATATTTGATCTGTTGCTCCAGCAAGGGCAGATCAAACTCTCCTAGTTCCACACCATACCATCTGCAGAGGAGCTCAAAAGGATGAAGTATTGCAAATGGCATAATGCCACGTCGCACGACACCAACGATTGCAAGATCTTCAGACAGCAGATCCAATCTGCTATTGAGCAAGGGAAACTCAAGTTTGAAACCCCTACTAAAGCTGAAAAGCCGATGAAGATTGATCAGCACCCCTTCCCAACTAATATAGTTGAGGTGTCTAGCAAAGACAGGTCACGTGTTAAGCTGCTGACGTCTGAATCGGCTGAAAATAAAGGAGCTGTCGATCCCAAAGTACAAGCAACTGTTGCCGATGTCAAAGGAAAAGGGTTGCTACTTGAAGAAGAAGACCTGAAGCCACGCCGACCTGTCACGTCCCAGATGCTGATCAACAAGTTCCAGCGTCGGCAGGGAAAAGCAAGAGAAAGAGAAGAGTGGGCTCGGCGTAATGAAGGACATTGGAGATGTCCATTCTTCAAGTATTGCTGGGAAGAAGGGATTAAACTGCCGACGACAGAAAATTGTCCAGAGTGCAATGGGGCCTACAACAATAGCAGCCCCTCCAAGAGGGTTTGCTTCAATGACAGAAGGCCTATGGCTGGAGATCACCGTGAATTCAGCAATCAACGGATCCCAGTTCATCAACGGCTGGGGGGCAAGGCCAGCGTTCATGATCGGCTAGGAGGCCGAGTCAATGAAAGGTCAAATGATCGGCTAGAAGTGATGGCCGATTCTCTAGTCCCTGATGAAGATATTATGTGTCGAGCTCCTGAACGTCAACGCACGCTGCAACTGGATGACGAAGAGTCAAGCCGATCATACAAGAAGCCTAATCCACAATGGTGTCCAGATGGCTTGACCAAGTCCTAGAAAAGGAGAGTCCAACGCCTACGCCAGCTAGAGCAACAAGAAGAAGCAGAGAGACACATGCTGGACAAGAAGAAGATGGTCAAAGGAGAAACCTCTTTGATAGTGGCAGCTACAGAAGCACAAGGGTGGACCTATGATCAAGTGAGCTGCATATCAGGAAAAGCATGGGATACCAAGTATCTCAAAGTGTCTGATTTTGGACTGAAGCCGGTTCAAGCAGTCGGCTCTGATGACAAGATTTAATGGATCAGTTCATTGAAGATGAAGGGAAGCTTGGGCACGGGTTTACATCGACTGATGAGTTGGAGAAGATAGATCTTGGAGATAGGAGCAAACCAAGGCCGACATATATATGTGCCAAGCTAGATGCAGAATACAAGAAGAAGCTGATTGCATTGTTAAAGGAATTCAAAGATTGCTTTGCCTGGGAATATTATGAGATGCCCGGCTTAGACCGATCCATCGTTGAACATCGGTTACCCATTAAGCCAGGATATCGACCTTTCCAACAACATCCTAGGCAATGCAACCCTAAGATTTACCCCGATATAAAGGCCGAGATAACAAGTTACTCGAAGCTGGTTTTATTCGGCAATGTCGGTATGCCGAATGAATTTCTAACATAGTCCCTGTCTACAAGAAAAATGGCAAACTACGTGTATGCATTGATTTCAGGGACTTGAACAAAGCGACGCCGATGGACGGATACCCGATGTCGGTAGCTTATGCATTGGTCAACGCTGCCGCAGGGCACAAAGTCATCAGCTTCATGGACGGTAATGCTGGATACAATCAAATATTCATGGCTATAGAAGATATTGCAAAAATTGCTTTCAGATGCCCTGGTCACGTTGGTTTGTACGAATGGATTGTCATGACCTTTGGGCTGAAGAACGCTGGTGCCACATATCAAAGAGCCATGAACTATATATTCCATGAACTCATTGGCAAGATTGTGGAGATCTACATTGATGATGTGGTTGTCAAGTCAAAGAGCTACAAGGAGCATCTGGCCGACCTACGAAAAACATTGGAGTGCACGAGGAAGCACGGTTTGAAGATGAGTCCCAACAAATGTGCTTTTGGTGTCTCAGCTGGTCAATTCTTGGGTTTCTTAATACATGAAAGAGGTATTGAGGTCGGGCAAAAGTCAATCAGCACAATTGATAAACTAGAAGCACCTACAAACAAGAAAGAGTTTCAATCATTGATCGGCAAGATTAATTTCATCAGGAGATTCATATCCAATCTGTCTGAAAGGATTCAGTCGTTCACACCTCTGTTAAAGCTCAAGGCCGATCAGAAGTTTGTGTGGGGAGAAGAGCAACAAAAGGCTTTAAACAACATCAAGCAGTACTTAAAGTCTCCTCCTATCCTGATGCCCCCTCAAGATAAAAAGTCATTCAAATTATATTTATCGGCTAATGAGCGGGCTATTGGATCGGCCCTTGTACAAGAGTTCGAAGGAAAAGAGCGAGTTATATATTTCATGAGTAGAAGACTCTTGGATGCAGAAACAAGATATTCGGCGGTGGAGAGATTATGCTTGTGCACGAAATTGAGGCCCTATCTATTGACTGCTGAGTGTGTCGTGGTTTGCAAAGATGACGTGGTCAAGTATATGCTGTCATTACCGATCTTGAAGGGCAGGATCGGGAAGTGGATCTTAGCTTTGTCAGAATTTGACTTGACCTATCAATCGGCCAAAGCAATCAAATGACAAGTAATGGCCGATCTGGTAACTCAGCATTGTGGGCCCGAGGTTGCAGTCATAGAACCTGTTCCATGGACCATGTTCTTTGATGGGTCATCCTGTGGAGTAGGAGCTGGGATTGGAATTGTCCTTATTTCACCTCAAGGAGCAAGTTACGAATTTTCCATCCCAATCGAGAAAACTTCAACCAACAATCAAGCTGAATATCAGGCAGTATTAAAGGGGATAAAGCTGCTACGAGAGGTTAATGCTGAAGCTATTGAGATATTTGGAGATTCTCAACTCGTGATAAATCAATTGGCAGGAGAGTATGAATGCAAAGATGACATATTGAGGATTTATCATGAAGAATGTCTTCAGTTACTTAGGGAGTTCAAGATAGTAAAACTCAAACATGTCCCTAAATATCACAATAGTGAAGCTAATCGGCTGGCTCAAGGAGCGTCAGGTTATCGGCCGATCATAGCTGTGGAACTATCAACCAGGGATTGGAGGAAGGAAATAATAGATTATCTGAAAGATCCGCCCAAGAGGGTTGACAAACAATTAAGGTACAGAGCCATTAAATACGTTTTATTAGAAGACGAGTTATACTACCGCACCATCGACAGAGTTTTGCTCAAATGTCTTGGTGAAGAGGAGGCTAAAACCTTAATGGGAGAAATTCATAAGGGAGTCTGTGGAGCCCATCAATCGGCATTCAAGATGAAGTGGATGATCAGAAATAACAACTATTATTGGCCGACGATACTGGAAGATTGCTTCAAATACTACAAGGGATGCCAGGAGTGTCAGAAGTTCGGAACCATCCAAAGGGTTTCAGCATCAGCAATGAACCCAATAATCAAGCCGTGACCGTTCAGGGGTTGGGCAATCGATCTAATCGGACAAATACATCCACCATCGAGTAAAGGTCATAAATTCGTACTAGTGGCTACAGATTACTTCACGAAGTGGGTTGAAGCCGTCCCAATCAAGACTGTGACGACAGGCAATATGATTGATTTTGTTAAGGAACATATTGTCTATCGGTTTGGTATACCTCAAACTATCACGACCGATCAAGGAAGTCAATTCACTTCAGGGGAATTTGAGGAATACGCAGATTCTCTAGGGATCAAGCTGCTGACTTCGTCTCCCTACTATGCTCAAGCAAACGGACAGGCAGAAGCAGCAAACAAAGGTATCATCAAATTGATCAAGCGCAAGATTTATGAGAATCCCAAACGGTGGCACACAATCCTTAATGAAGCACTATGGGCGTACAGGATGGCATGCCATCGGGCAACTAAAGTATCGCCGTATCGACTGGTGTATGGTCATGATGTTGTATTACCTTGGGAATTGAAAACTGGATCCAGAAGAATTTCTCTACAAGATCAGTTATCAGCCGATGATTATTCATCCATTATGAAAGAAGAACTGGAAGACCTTGCTGGTAATCGGCTGAGAGTTTTGGAAAATATTGAGAAGAATAAAAGGAGAATAGCCAGATGGTATGATAAGGAAGTCAAAATTAAAGAGTTTGCCGAGGGAGATCTGGTTTGGAAACTTATATTACCAATCGGCTCTAGAGACCCAAAGTACGGAAAGTGGTCTCCAACTTGGGAAGGACCGTATCGTATCAACCAATGTGTGCCAGGCAATGCATATATCCTAGAAACGTTGGAAGGGGAAAAGTTTGCCAGAGCACTAAATGGAAAATATTTGAAGAAATACTATCCAACCATATGGGTAGGCGCTTAGTCAAATCAGAGCCTAAAACGGCCGATTAAAGACTCAAGTTACAGCCGATCACAAATATAAAATAGCTGATCATCAAAACATGTTCGGTTTCAAACCATGGCCGATGTACAAATCGCCCTGAGAACAATATATATATATATATATATATTTCTCATCTTCAATTACAATGGTGATGTTACAGTATAGATCTGAAGAATACATTGAGAAGGCAAGTTGAGATGAATCACGACAGGTCGATTACATTCATCATCACTGGACAGGTGACGAGGCGAAGAAAGAGAAAAACAAAAAAGGAAGCGTAAATTTGACGAAGATGAATCACCAGATTCGGTGACTTTCCCTGTCAGGATTGATGGAAAAGAAGACATAGGGTTGTTCTTCTTTCCAAAACGCCCAGGGATGACCTCCGCTCTCCTCCATCAGCTGATGCACCCAAGACGCATCACAAGGGTTCTTCTAGCTGTTGGACCTCCTGACTTCACAAAAGGAGACTAGAGAGGGAAGTATGCCCTAGACTATATCACAAGAATTCTTCTAGCCATCATAAGTCAGAAAGGAAGAAAGGGACCGAAGAGTAAGAGCCTAAAGCTTGCTGGATCTATATCTCGAGCCATGGATGGAGGAGAGATGTGTTCTCCATAGAGAACGAAGGTGGTTATTTATAGCCAAGGCGCCAGGAGAGATAAAGATAAGGGAACCAGAAAAAGCGGAAGCCAAAGATGCTAGATCCGGCAAAAGAGGAAACAGATGACCCGTGAATGGTTCAGTTTCCAAAGGATGGCCGATTCAGAGAGATAACTCCCAAAAATAGGGTTCACATGCGCACATCGTGAAAGGTGGGGAATTTCTCTGAACACGTCCACAAACTGCAGAGCATGGTTCACAGAAATCGTCTGCCCAACGTTGCAGACAGAGTCGGCAAGCTCACTAACAGCACCTAGGAGAAATGCCATTTCAAGCAAGAGTCTGTCAATGACCAGTGGCAATCGTTATCCCCTAAGGAGTTTTCCAAGGAAAGATGCCTCTCATGCCTAAAAGCTAAAGGAGCTAGTGTCTACATCAGGGAAAGTCCAAAAGCCTGGAAAAGCCATGAGAAAACCCCTGGATAAAGGGGTGAGTCTTATAGGGAAGGAGAACGAAAGAACCAAAAGTGTCACATGGTGAACAATAGAAAAATGTGTCAGACGATCTGTTGCATTGAAAGGATAGAACATTATCAGTAAAAGTAATGAAGTCTGATCGCATCGGCCACGTGAAGAGATTTTGCTATCGTAAAGGATGCCAGATTCGAGTAAATTTCGGAGCAAAAGATTATTTACTCCGAAACTGGGGGGGGCATGAGTTGACACCGTTTTTTGGAAAAACAGGTCAAAAAGAATAAGGAGAAGCAGCCGATGAAAACAGAGTGCAATCGGCCGATTTGAAAGGGAGAAAGGTGGTCAGCGGAGCTCGCCGATGGTCAAAGAGTCCAACCTCATCTATCAATAGATTGGTGGACCCAACCGATCGGCCGATGGTCAACCGGAGAATCGGCCGATGGAGAGAAAGAAGACGGAAATTAAGAAGATACGCCAAAGGTAAAGCACGGCAGAGGTGGGTCAATCCACGATTGGCAATGGGTCAGAATCAGTTTTAGGAGAGTCTGACTCCTGCGTGAGTCTTTTTCTATTTTTAGTATTGTTTGTTTTCTTTAAATGCAAGTAAACAGTGCTGTAATCGGCTAGGAATCGGGTTCTCCTCAGGACATAAATAGTGACCCTGCGTGGTCGGAAAAGAGTGTACACACTAATATCAAACAAACCGCCTCCGGGCAAACCCTTTACAATTTACAGCATCTACTTTACAACATCTACTTTTCGGCGACTTCGCCATTGCGTTTTTTCTCTTTTCTACAACGTCGTCCTTCAAGTCTGTCGGGCTGCATCGATTGATCTCCGGCAAGCTTGTGAGTACCGTTTTACCGAATAACCCTAGGCTTTAACCTCCGGGCGCATCACTGAGGTTTCGTCTAGTTCTTTATTCACCCCTTACCGATATTAGCTAGATCTGCAAGTTTTTTTTACCAATTCTTGTGGTTTTAGCTTTTATCATCAATTTACCCCACTCGATCTAGATCCTATCGGCTTCTAACACTACAGCCGATTCCGACCTGGTCGAGTGCTGACATCACGATCGGCCGATCCAGCCGATCTATCTACTTACGCACCAGCGCCTCGGTCGCTCTCGAGCCGGCTGATTTCGCTTCTCTGTATCGGCCGATTGGCTGGTACACGTATCACTAAAGGATCATAGGTTCTCTAGCCGATCCCTAATATTTTTTTCATTGTCAATTAACAGGTCAGATTGGCTGACACACCTCGCTACAGACCGGGGAGTCACGTGTGTCGCGCGCGGAGGTGACGTCCTATTTTCGCGTCAACAAAGATCCACCACTCCTCATTACCTGGATGGGGAAGAGCTTGGTGATGCCCTTGCTAGCGAATCTATCGACGATCTTGGACGAGATCCCCAGCTTGGCAATCTCCAGCCCCTCCTGCGTAGCGGCAGCACCGTCGGCCCTCTCCTCCTCCTCGTAGAACGACCCCTCCTTGGCGAACTGCGGCCGTGCCGACGCCTCCTCCTCTCCTGGATAATGAATCTTGAAATTAGAAATCATGTGTTGGTGGATCGATTCTAGCAAGAAGGGAGGGGGATAATCACCTAGAGGGGTCGAATCGAGGATGTGGTTGGACCAGCAGCAGCAGCCGCCGCCACCACCACCACTAGCTGACGAACCCTAGCAAGAAAACAGGAGTAGGGAGGGGAAGAGATGGAGGGAGGGGAGGGGGAGGAGGAGGAGGATGTGCACCTGCGCTGTGCTCGGGATCGCCGTTGGCGCGATGAGAGGTGGCGACGGCGTCGTCTTCCGTGGAGGAGAGGCAGCGATGCGGATGTATGCGATGCGGGAGGAGAGGGAGGCGTCGTCCCGGTGCGCAGACGTGTGGATGGTTACTCACGGGTATCGTGGTGGATTGGGTTGGGTCAAAAACCAATCCTTTGCCAAATACGTTTTTTGGGCCGCTAGGAAAATTCGCCCCCGCGTGGGCTCAATTCCGTGTGTCACGGGTTTTTGGCCCGATTCCACCCCAGACCCTGAATTTTTTTATATATATTTTTAATCATTTTGCAAATCTATACGGCCGTTTTGAAATTTATCAAAAATATACATCAACCGTCGTGGCGTACGGTGGTAAGCCGCAGCCGCCGTACGCCACGGCGTTTACAACCCAACCGCCGTGGCCCACGGCGATTGGTGGCCATCCACGGCGGTTGGACGTAACCGCCGTGGGCCACGGCTGCTGAGCCTAACCGCCATGGGCCACGGCGGTTAGGATCATTTTAATTTTTTGATAAAACTTTATTAAATCTAGTATAAAATAAGGACTGCTGGTTCGATTATTACAACACAATCACAATACATCCAGTTCAAATATTACAGCACTGCAAGAAAGATTACATATAACAGTGCTCCTGTACAAACAATATGCGACCTAATCTAGCATCGCCTGGTCTTCTTGAGCAGCCTGTCAGCTCGGACTGCGGCGTGCGTCTGCTCGCGAGGGTACGTCAACGGGTCACGTTGGTGGATCTACCGACGCCTAACATCAGCAGTCGGCTGCGGTGTCGCCATAGCTGATCCTGAGCCTGGTACTGAGCCTGATCCATAGCTGCAGCTGCATACAAAAATTAAATTTACAATTAAAAAAACCAGATAAGTAATTTCTAAATTTTCTAGAACAGGTAAAATATTTATCTACATTGTCTACATTTTTGTAAACGAGGTAAAGTAATTTTCTAGAATTTCTAAAACAGGTAAACTAATTTTCTACATTTTCTAAATGAGATAAAGTAATTTTCTAGAATTTCTAAACAAATCAAAGTAATTTTGACAATTTCGTAAACACATAAACTAATTTTCTAGAATTTATAAACATGCTAAAGTAATTTCTATAATTTCTACACATGCTAAAGTAATTTCTACAATTTCTAGAACAGATAAACTAATTTTCTACATTTTCTAAACGAGATAAAGTAATTTTCTAGAATTTCTAAACAAATTAAAGTAATTTCGACAATTTTGTGAACAGATAAACTAATTTTCTAGAATTTCTAAACATGCTAAAGTAATTTCTATAATTTCTACACATGCTAAAGTAATTTCTACAATTTCTAGAACAGATAAACTAATTTTCTATATTTTCTAAACAAACTAAAGTAATTTCGACAATTTCTACACATGCTAAAGTAATTTCTACAATATCTAGAACAGATAAACTAATTTTCTATATTTTCTAAAGAAGCTACAGTAATTTCTATAATTTCTACAATTTCTAGAATAGATAAACTAATTTTCTATATTTTATAAACAAACTAAATTAATTTTGACAATTTCCTGAATAGATACACTAATTTTCTAGATTCTCTAAACAACAAAAACTCATTTTCTAAATCTAAACTAATTAAATTAACTAATTTCTAAATTTTCTAATCTAATAACTAATTTTCTAATTAAAAACTAATTTTCTAAATCTAAAAACTAATTTTCTAAATCTAAACTAATTAAATTAACTAATCTCTAAATTTTCTAATCTAAAAACTTATTTTCTAAATCTAAACTAATTAAATTAATTAATTTTTGAATTTTCTAATCTAAAACTAATTTTCTAAATCTAAACTAATTTTCTAAATCTAAATCTAATCTACAAACTAATTTTCTACAATAATTGTACTAATTAAATTAATTAAAAAAAGAAGAGAACATACATGAGAAGGAAGGAGGGGCGGCGGCCGAAGGGGAGAGGGGCGGCGGCAACGTGGGGGACGGCGGCCGCCGTGGCCCTTTATATAGGGGCGGCTGCCGCCGTCCGTCACGGCGGAAAGACCCTACCGCCGTGGCCCACGGCGGCCGCACGCCCAACCGCCGTGGCGCACGGCGGTAAGGTGTCGCGGGGCCCACACCCTGCACCCGACCGTTAGCGGTGACCTTACCGCCGTGGGCCACGGCGGTTGTACGTGCGGCCGCCGTGGCCTACGGCGGTTGGCCTTTTCCGCCGTGACCCACGGCGGTTGATGTCTATTTTTGATAAATTTCAAAACGGTCGTATAAATTTGCAAAATGATTAAAAAAAAGTATATAAAAAAAGTTCCCAGACCCTGCTTTCCCAAACGAGGCTTAAGAGAAGAAAGCCTCCTCCCGATTTAGAAAATCACTGAACTCTAACTTCACCAACGAGAGGATTTTTTTCGGAGATAAATCCCAGTGAGGAAAACCCACAAAAGATAACATCACAACATACTCACCCATCATCATACAACAAAACGACAATCGACAATGGAACACCCGTTATCACCAAGCCGTCGATTGTCGGTAATATTTGCTTATGTGAAAATATTAGGTCATTTGGAAACCGAATAGTGATTATATGAATGATGTCCTTAATTAATAACAATACATGTTAGTCCACACACCGACGCCGCGAACCCCAAGTGGCGGTTACCCTTTCGCCCTCGCGACGGCGAGCGGCGATTTTGTGGCGATCTCGCCGTAGTTTGTTGCGCTCAAGTCCACTCGTGCGCATCTCCTCTTCGCTTACTCCCCGGCCTGCATCTCCTCTCATCACCCTCGCTTGTCTGGCCCCTTGGTTGTGGTTGCTTTATTTGTCGGCCAGTGGGGTTGTTTGTTGGGATGTCGTGTAAGGAGGCCCTCGGGGTCGGGGCGGAGGGCGTTCCTGCCGGCCGGATCAGTGTGCCACTGGTTTCGGCGGCTGTTGCTGATTCACCATCGTCTTCAAAGCCAAGCAGTTTCGTGATGACACATGATTCTGGAGAGAAAGTTGCTGATTTGCTGGGACATCTTCGCCTCACCACCCAGGAAGCAACTCCCTTAATCCTTGATGATGGCGACGACGAAGCGTTGGTGTGTCCAAACTGGGCCTTTGTGGGGAAAGTTCTCGCCCCCAATGTGCTCCACATTCAAACCATCGCGTCGGCCCTCCGGCCGGCATGGGGTAATCCAAAGGGCTTGGTGCTGCGACCGGCATGGGATAACATCTTCATCGCTGAATTCGCGACTAAGTCAGATAAGGAGAGAGTTTGGAATGGCTCTCCGTGGAAGATTGGCAAGCATGCCGTTCTCTTCAGAGATTATGATGCTGTTCTGAAACCCTCCGAGATGGTGTTCGATAAAATGTGCCTATGGGCACATGTGTTGGATTTACCCTTTGGTTATAGAAATGAGAAATGGGCCAAGATTTTGGGTGATAAGATTAGTTCTTTTGTTCAGTTTGACTATGAAGGACTTGGAAAAGGTTCTGGCAATTTTTTGAGAATTCAAGTTTCAGTCGACATCTTTCTTCCTCTAATGCGTGTCGTCAAATTGTTTTCAACAAGACGCAAAGAACTTACTGAGCATGAGGTGCGCTATGAACGGCTTCCGTTTTTCTGTTTCTCCTGTGGGATTATAGGGCATTCTTCCTTAGTGTGCCGAAATCCAGGTGAACGTGATAGCAAGGGTTTATTGCCTTATGCACTAGAATATGTTGGAGTTCTTGAGGAACCTAAGAAATCTGTACTTGCTCATCCTGGTCAAGGCTTGAGCTCCATTCATTCCAAACCTAGTCTTTCATCAAGAGGAAAGGAAAAGGACCCTGCAGAAGTTACACCTTCGTTGAAGGTTGATAAGAGGAGTTTGTCATTCCGTAAATCTCAGCGGATGGCGGTGAATAAGTCAGCAAATAAGGACATGGTTCCAGATCGTGCTCAAAGTAATTTCAGTGGGCAGAAACGTAAGCTAGTATACCAGGTCAAGAAGACAACCCCTTCTATTTCTGATATTCAGAAAGCTGGACAATTTGTTGCTGCTACTTCTTCTGATTTCTCTACCACTTTTGATGTGGGGGATAGGACAGACAAGTTATTTAAGAAGCAAAAGAGTGATGACACCAACCAGACAATTCGATCGGCGGATCAGGCGGAGGCTGCACAGCAGCCCCGCCAAACGCAATGAATCTCTTGTGCTGGAACTGTCGCGGTCTTGGGACGGACGCGATAGTGGGCGAGCTGCGCTGACTTGTCCGACAATACCGTCCCACCTTCTTGTTCCTCTCTGAAACAAAAATGAGGGACTCGAAGGCTCTGAGCTTCATGTGGACTTGAGGATATGCAGGAGGTTTTGGTGTCAGTAGTACTGGTTTGAGTGGAGGCTTAGTTTTATTTTGGAATAATTCAGTCTCGGTGGCTCTAAAGGGATATAATTCACATTGCATTGATGTGGATGTTACCTCAGATTCTGCTCCTTCTTGGCGTGCTACCTTTGTTTATGGTGAGCCTCGACGGGAGCAACGTTATGAATTCTGGAATTTGATGCGCAGACTAAGAGCACGAAGAGATGGTCCCTGGGTTTGTTGTGGAGATTTTAATGAGGTTCTTCACCATGACGAACACTTGGGCCAGAGGGATAGAAATGATGCACAATTGGATTTATTCAGAGATTGTCTCAATGATTGCGGTCTGTTTGATTTGGGTTTCTCAGGACCAAAATATACATGGTCAAACAGGCAAATAGGTGAGGATAATGTTAAAGTGCGTCTTGACCGGGCTGTGGCTAATGGAGATTTCACACATTTCTTTAATGGTTGTGGGGTTCGCAATGTGATTACAACATCTTCAGACCACTATGCTGTTTTGTTGGAACTGGATAGGTCAAGTACTTTTTGCCAGCAAAATTCTATGCAAAGAATGTTCAAGTTTGAAGCTGCATGGTTGAGAGCACCTGATTATCGGGAGACTGTGGAAAAGGCCTGGTCTGAGAAGAAGACTTCGTCCACCTCTTTTAATAATACTTGGCTCAATTTGAATTCTTTGTCTGGTTCTCTTAAAAAATGGAGTTATGTGTCTTTTGGTTCTGTTCAAAAGCAGATTCAACAAATGGAATTACAATTGAAAAGACTGAGGACAGGATCTACATCTTCCAACGCATCTGATGAAGAATTGAGGATTGAGAAGTCACTGTGTGAGCTATTCGAAAGGGAAGAAATAATGGCCAGACAACGATCTCGGGTGGACTGGTTAAGGGAAGGTGACCGCAATACTGGCTTCTTCCATGCTCGTGCGTCTGCGCGTAGGAAAGCAAACAAGATTTCTTTACTAAAGCGTATTGATGGTTCAGTTTGTGAAGACTTGCATGAGATCAAAATCATGATAAAGGACTTTTATGCTCAGTTATTTTCCTCAGAAAATTGCACCAACATGGGTTCAGTTCTGGATGCTATTCCGTGTAAGATAACTACAGACATGAATTTTGAGTTGTGCAAGCCATATTCTAATGATGAAATCAGAAAGGCCTTATTTCAGATGAAACCCACCAAAGCCCCAGGTCCTGATGGGTTCCCAGCACTTTTTTATCAAACACATTGGGATTTTTTTGGTGATGAGATTTGTGATGCTATTCGTAGCTTTCTGGAAGGTGCGGAAATACCAGATGGGTTTTGTGATTCCACAATTGTCCTTATTCCAAAGGTATCGAAACCTGATCTTTTAACAAATTTCCGTCCTATCAGTTTATGCAACGTTATGTACAAAATTGCTTCCAAAGTGCTTGCAAACAGGCTGAAAGTGTTTCTGCCTGATATTATTTCTGATTGCCAAAGTGCTTTTGTATCTAGCCGGTTGATTACCGATAATGCTCTTATTGCATATGAGTGTTTACATTCTATTAGAAGACAACGTTCCAAAAAGCCTTACTTTGCTATGAAGATTGATATGATGAAAGCATATGATCGAGTTGAGTGGCCCTTTCTTAGAGCATGTTTGTCCAAGCTTGGTTTTGCTGATTCCTGGATTGGGACAGTTATGAGGTGTGTGACTAAAGCTCGTTATACAGTGAGGGTTAATGGAGAATTGACCGATCTTGTGACACCTACACGTGGCATCCGACAAGGTGATCCTATCAGTCCATATTTATTTGTACTGTGTACTGAAGGTCTTTCCTGTCTTTTGAGAAAGAAGGAAGAGGAAGGTGTTTTAAAAGGTTTGCGTAATGGCAAATTTGGGCCTCCTATTTCACACTTACTTTTTGCTGATGATAGCATATTCTTTGCCAAAAGCGATTGCAAAAGTGTTGATGCCTTGAAATCAGTTCTACAGTTGTATTGTGATGGCTCTGGACAGCGTGTGAACTTTTCAAAATCTTCAGTTTTCTTTGGTCCTCATTGCCCTGTTCCTATAAAAAATAGTGTTATGGCTTCCCTACAAATTTAGAATGATGTTTTGAAGGATACATACTTGGGCATGCCAACAGATGTGGGGCGTTCTCCAACTGAGGCTTTTAAATTCTTGCCTGGGAGAATATGGAAACGGATTAACAACTGGACTGATCGGCCATTATCTAGAGCTGGGAAAGAAATTCTTCTTAAGGTTGTGGTTCAGTCAATTCCAACCTTTGTTATGAGTTGCTTCCAGATTCCAGTTACAACTTGTGAAAAGATGCGGAAATCTATTGCAGATGCCTGGTGGGGAGTAGAACAAGGAAAGAAAAAGATGCATTGGCGTTCTTGGGATTGGCTGTCCTCACCAAAATTTCTGGGTGGGTTGGGTTTTCGAGATCTTCAACTTTTCAACCAGGCCATGTTAGGCAAACAAGGATGGCGCCTTCTTACAAGTCCAGATTCCTTATGTGCTCGTGTCCTTAAAGGTCGTTATTTTCCTTTCTCTAATTTTTGGCATGCAAAATGTCCTAGATCAGCTTCCTATACTTGGCGTAGTATTATGCATGGTAAAAAGCTTCTGGAGCAAGGTATTATGTGGAAAATTGGAAATGGAAAAACTGTTCGGATATGTAAAGACAAATGGGTCCCTGATGAGATACTTGGTCTTGTTTCCCCAGTGTTGCCATTGCCTGAATTGCAAACTGTGGATGCCTTGATCAATCCCGATTCAGGTCTGTGGGATGAGGACACAGTTAATGCTTTTTTCACTCCAAATACGGCTACAAAAATCAACCAGATACCACTGCCTATAAGTGAGGTTGGTGATTTTGTTTCCTGGCCTTATACTAAATTTGGTGACTATTCTGTGAAGTCAGCATATAATTTTGCAAGAATATCTTCTTTTGCCTCCTTCAGAAGTAGGCCTGGAACTGGTTTTATGTCTGATACAACTTTTGAGGAAAAGAATTGGAAGATGTTGTGGTCCATTAAAACTCCGAGCAAGATGAAAATAATTCTTTGGCGAGCTGTTCATGACTGTTTGGCTACAGGACATCAGCTTGAGAGGCGACATATTCCTGCTACTTCTCTTTGTTGTTTCTGTGCACGCATAGAGAAAGTTGAGCATTGTTTCTTAATGTGCCCTTTTGCTACTTCTGTGTGGGATGTTATCAAAAAACAGTTTGGTTTTCATCTACAAAGGAAATATCTTCAAAATGTTAAACAATGGTTATTTGATTTACTGAATCGTTGCAATGAGGTGCAACGTGTAGCTGTGACCGTTACTTGCTGGCATATCTGGGAAGCACGAAATGAAACTAGAAATTCTGAAACTAAAGTGTGTCACAAGGTGATAATCAAGAAAATTCAAGCTTATGTTGATATGATAGTTATGCATTGTTTGAAGCCGAGTCATCACTCCTCAAGGTGTGCAGTTCCTCAACATATTCAGAAATGGACTCCACCGCCGGCTGGTTGGCTTTGCCTCAATGTGGATGCAGCAATCTTTTCTTCTTCATCAAGTTCGGCTGCTGGTGTCATTGTGCGAGACCATATGGGCAGATGTTTGATGGGTTGTCGCAGATCTTTCCAAGGTATTACTATGCCTGAGGTTGCAGAAGCACTTGCTCTTCGGTGTGCCCTGGTTCTTGCTCTTGATGAAGGGTTTCAAAAAGTGATTATCCAGTCAGATTGCTTGACTCTGATCCAGAAAGTCAATGTTCCTACTCGGGACCGTTCTGTGATTAGTTCTTTTGTTGCTGATATCAAGTCTTTAGCTACGAAATTTGTTTCTATTTCTTTTCTACATGTAAACCGTAGTGCTAATGAGGTAGCTCATTTGTTGGCTAGAGCGGGTGAGCTCATTGCTTACTCAATCTTCCGCCATGATGTTCCTGGTTGCATCCAGGATGTTGTAAACTCTGAAAGTTTGAGTTAATGAATGGGCCGACCTAGATCTCAAAAAAAAAAACAATACACGTTCTATTCTTATTTCGGATAACGGAATGGTACAATTTCAATCTTTTTTAATAGCTGATGAAAACATTTAGACCGTCGATCTGCAAATTTGTTTCTAGAGTCTAGACTAAATTGGACCGTTAACCGGCCCGAGGAAACACGCACTGCCACTTCCAACTCCGGCCCAGTCCACTCTGTGTCACCCCTCCCCCACTCTCGTCGCCGTCGAGATGCTTCGGGGTCCCGCCGCCGCCCTCCTCCGCCGTCTCGCCCCTCGCGTCTCTGGCGGTGGCGCCACTCACCGGCGCCTCCCTCCACCCATCGCCCCCGCCCTCCTCGCCCGCTTCTCGTCTACCCCGGCCACATCCTCTTCCTCGCCGCCGTATCCGTCCTCCGCCGCTGGCCGCGACGAGGAGCCGGAGGATAAAGAGCTCCCAGACCTCTCCAATGGCGATGCCGGCGCCCGTCTCAGCATCTCCGTCGACCGCTCCGGCCTCTACAACCCTCCAGGTTCGCTCCGCCTGTGTCTCTCTCTCACACACACCCACGCCAGCGCGCAATTGTCTGGGTTTAGGGATTCTGACGGTAGCTCCTTTTTCGATGCGGCAGAGCACTCGCACAAGCCGTCGTCGGACTCCGAGCTCGTCAAGCACCTCAAGAGCATCATAAAGGTGCCTTCATTTGTTTCTCTTTTAATCTATGTTGCTCGCAATGCCGAAATGTGAATCGGTCATTTTGGTGTGGTTGTGGTGTTGTTAGTTTCGGAGTGGGCCGATCAGTGTAGCCGAATACATGGAGGAGGTGCTGACGAACCCACAATCTGGATTCTATATCAACCGTGATGTGTTTGGGGAAGGTGGGGATTTCATTACCTCGCCGGAGGTCAGCCAGATGTTCGGAGAGGTAACTGGTACTCACTATTCTATTGATTTGACAATGCTAATATGAAGAGTATCAATGTGCTGTATTTTTTTTTTTTTGAACGAACCGCACAAGATAGTGCATGTTTCATTGATATAGCAGAAAAAAATACAAGACTACAACCCTGGGAGGTCATAGTCAGAAAAAAAGAAAAGAAAAGAAAGACTAACTAAAACAACACAACAATAAAGTGCAATGTGCTGTATTTAACTACTTAAATCATGATGCAGTGTTGAAGTATGTGTTTCAAGTAATAACAACACAACAATAAAGTGCATGCTATTTTTTGAAGTCAACAAGGCATGGATGAGATTCATAAATAAGTGGTTCTGCTATTACATTTTCTTTTGTTGCACACAATATTACTCATCGACATTGATAGTTTAAGTGTGGTATACTTCTACCGTGGTCCGTGGATGTTCTAAAACTGCTAAATCATTTACTTGATTAGTTGTGTTTGTGCTGCAAAGTATTAGATGAGAGCACCTAATGGTGTTTATTTGCCTCAGATGATTGGTGTATGGGCCATGTGCCTCTGGGAGCAAATGGGACAGCCAGAGAAGGTGAATCTGATTGAGCTTGGCCCAGGACGAGGAACCCTCTTGGCTGATTTACTTCGTGTATGTTTTCTGGCTTGCTCCTATCAGGTTTTGAATTTATTTGTCCTGTTCTTAGTAGATTTCTCCATTTCAACAGGGTTCAGCAAAATTTGTTAATTTCACCAAGGCACTCAACATCAACTTGGTTGAGTGCAGCCCTACATTGCAAAAAATTCAGTATAATACTTTGAAATGTGAAGATGAACCTGTTGATGATGGCAAAAGAACAGTTAGCAGGCTTTGTGGGGCCCCTGTTTGTTGGCATGCCTCCCTCGAACAGGTTCCTTCAGGATGTATGAGGCTCTTTTCATTTAGAACTGGCTGTCATTAATAGTTTTTAATTAATGATCTCTATACTAGAATGTTGATATTGTCATAAACATTTTTTTATTTTTTTATTTTTTTATTACCTCCATTCATCTTAAGTTATATGGGTGAAAGCTATGAGGCCATTTACCACATGAGATTAGGGAAAATTGTACAGTCTTGTAATTTTATTGCGGTACAGAATGTACCTACTTATATGAATGGAGCGACAGTATGGGTTGAACTGCAGTTTGTTTCTCTAGCAAATAGCAACGATAACAGCTTGCATCAACTTACTGTGAAATTTCTGAGTTTCGAAGAAAAATAAGGCTCAACCCCACTCTTGTAGCTAAGTTAGAGTTGAGGCTTGAGCCAAAATGTTTGTACACTACAGAAATGATCTCAGAGCCTCTTATCTCACCATTACTGATCTGCTAGTTTAGTTACTTTATGCATGGAATACACATAATATTTAACCTGCTGATGTCTAAGCTCTTTGTTTCAAGCATCAGATAGTTTGTTTTTTCCATTTAAAACTGTTTACTGTCATGAATTTGGCTTTCTTAGCAAATAGCAACGATAACAGCTTGCATCAACTTACTGTGAAATTTCTGAGTTTCGAAGAAAAATAAGGCTCAACCCCACTCTTGTAGCTAAGGTAGAGTTGAGGCTTGAGCTCAAGTGTTTGTACACTACAGAAATGATCTCAAAGCCTCTTATCTCACCATTACTGATCTGCTAGTTTAGTTACTTTATGCATGGAATATGCATAATATTTAACCTGCTGATGTCTAAGCTCTTTGTTTCAAGCATCAGATAGTTTGTTTTTCCATTTAAAACTGTTTACTGTCATGAATTTGGCTTTCTTCAAGTTCATTCCTTTTACATTCTCGATAGGGGTTTCTTATATTTCTTTTATCTGTAACTGTCATATATGCAGTGCCAACCATAATTATCGCACATGAATTCTATGATGCCTTGCCAATCCATCAATTTCAGGTTTGTTTCCCAGTTAATTATAATTGAGTTTTTGTTGCACTAATCCACTCACTGGCCTAGTATTTTGTAGTCAATGGACTGAATAATCTTTCCTCTCTCTCTCTCTCTCTCTCTTTTTTTTTTTTTTGCAGAAAGCATCACGTGGTTGGTGCGAAAAGATGGTGGACCTTGCAGAAGACTCCTCGTGAGTTTTACCAATTGCATTTATGTGTTCTAAACCTTGAGGAAATGTTTAATGCTTACTTTGCAGCAGGTTTCGCTTTGTTCTGTCTCCCCAGCCTACGGCCTCTTTAATTTACCTCTCAAAGCGTTGTGGATGGGCTAGCTCTGAGGAGCTTGAGAAGGTTGAGCATATTGAAGTCTGCCCCAAGGCAATGGAGCTTACTGAACAAATCGCAGATAGAATTAGTTCGGATGGCGGAGGTGCTCTTATTATTGACTATGGCAAAAACGGAATAGTATCTGATAGTCTCCAGGTTTGGATTTCAAAATCATTTCATTATTCCTCAAGTTTCTCAATGTGTTGATGATTTAGTAATCGTAACATAAATTCTTGAAGCCTAGTAACTAGTCATTGTTGATTTTGTAGACACAATATTCTCTGAAGTCTAAAGTCAGAAAAGGTGATGTTTTGCGCATATGGGCAGTCAAACTTGCTGAAGTTTTGTTATTGATGTATTTGAATATTTAGATGGATAAATGGAAAATGGTGTTTGAAGATTTGTGTTGAAACGTAATTCCACAATATTAATGTTATTAGGTCGTGTAAATATAGGACATGAACGATTGGTGGTTGAAGTTGTGTTTTGAGGAGAATCTTGATTCCCAAAACGCTCCTTGTTTGAGACTGAAAGGAGTAGTATCTGAATTCAGGCCTTGAACTAATGCGTTAGTTGCTATGCAGATAGTTTCTTATTGAGTTTTTTTTTCTTTTGTTATATCTTGTGTGACATCAATAGTGTAATGTCCTTGAAAAATGGTTTGGGCACTAACTATAATAAATGCAGGCAATCCGTAAACACAAGTTTGTCCACATATTAGATGACCCTGGCTCTGCTGATCTTAGTGCCTATGTCGACTTTGCGTCAATCAGGCACTCTGCTCTGGAAGCTTCAGGTGCACTTTATGGCTATTAACTTTTCTACTTATACCGATCATGTTCAGACAATTTTCTTACATGGGATTTTCTTTTCGCTATTTCTGCAGGTGATATCTCAGTCCATGGACCAATGACTCAATCCCAGTTCTTGGGTTCTCTTGGCATCAACTTCAGGGTAGAGGCCCTCCTGCAAAATTGCACCGAGGAGCAAGCCGAATCGTTGCGAACGGGCTACTGGCGTCTGGTTGGAGATGGGGAAGCCCCGTTCTGGGAAGGTCCCGAGGACCAGACGGCGATCGGAATGGGCACCAGGTACCTGGCCATGGCCATTGTCAACAAGAAGCAGGGCACGCCCGCTCCATTTGAGTGAGGGAAAAAAAGAACATGCATACCTTTCCTTGTTTAGCGTATCCACTAGTGACAAATAACCGGACTGTGTGTTGTATTGTCGAGGGATGTTTTGATGGTCAGTCCAGACAAGGACAAATTCAGCTCGACTTTCATCGATCACACAAAAAATCACATCATCATGATGTAGTATGCTCCTTTGTTCTCCCTCACTTTTTTTTTCTTTCCTTTCAGTAAAGATGTGGTCGTGCTGTTACCTACTCGATTGAACCAGTTCATGATTGTGTTGACCTCATGCCATTATAATGTTCTCACAATGTTGTCTTGTGTATGTCAGCGTCTGCTATGATTCCAAGTGCGCTGCATGCCTTCCTTGAGGAAGCAGCAGCGTGCTGTGTGCATTGTTGGCCGCAGAGTCAGCCTGTTTACATGGCACAGTGGCTGTTGCCTTTTCGCCGCTTGTCTCCGTAGGTGCCATAGATTAGCATTGACCATTTTTTACCCGTGCAGCCCGGCAAACCGCTTCGCTTGCATTTGATCGAACAAAGCACCCCGGCATTCGTCAATGCGTGTCCATCAACCTCGCTACCAGTTCCAAGTCGCCTAGTCAAGACTCAAGAATTTCAAAATTTGCATACTCAATACACTTAAAAGTCTGCAAAATTTCCGGTCAATTTAGTATTTATCCTTTACCAACTACGCACACTCTTTGACATTGTGAAACCGAAACCACCGTAAGTTTTTTTTCCAAAAAAAACTCTGATCGGCCGGCCACTGCGTTATTCTATTGGCCGCCGTCGTCGTGTATTGCCGACGGGATCAGTGACCGGTAATGCATGCAGCTGTCGTCGGTAAAGATGAAGAGACCCCCACACGGCAATTATTTGACAACGCGGATAAAAGCCGAGAGGGGAAAAAAGAAAAGGGTGTGGGGTGCTGAAAACGGCCTGAACCCGTCGTCGATGGAATGTTTGTTTATTGTATGCTGAACCGGGAAAGGAAGAAGCTGCTCCATGGCTTCCTTTTCTTTCTTTCTTTCTTTTTTTTTTACGAATCATCGATCTCTTACTTTCGTTTCACATCCCCGGACTAAGACTAATGATAATCGATGATGTTGATGTTACCGCGAAAATGGCACGACGCTTGCTGGAGCCCCACCGTTACGACATGTGCGTGTAGTGTATGCCTTCCCACGTAATTAAATATATCAGCATAATACCTCTGGTGGCTAATATTAATTTGTTCTGAAAGAAAATTACTATTGTCTAACTGGTGGCTGGTTGCAGGTGTTCATTTGTTTTGAAAGAAAAGTACCGCTGGCTGATACCTGATAATCAAAACGAACAGACTGGTTTGAGATTTTACATTGCAAGAGGTGTTTTCATCCATCAGCAAAGAAATGGCTTGTTGTTTTGTGTTGTATTTCTATAGATACAAAAATCAAACCTCTTTTTTTTTGGCAAATGGTTGAGTGTCGGAAGGCACTACTGGTCAACTGCTCCAAAAGAGGGCGCACTCGGACATCCAAACTTAGTCGCGATTTAGCGCGCGCCCGATTGATTGTACTATACTATAATCATAATCAGTACTAGTACATTTTGCAAAGTTTTTTTTTCTAATAAAGCGTGCGGAAGGAGGCGTACTCAGCCAAGTGCGTGTGCAGTGATGCCACTGCTCGCGCGTCATGCTCGCACTCCAGCAAGAAGCGTACCAGTGTGTGTGTCTCCGATCATCTCTGATGGGATTCGGTCCGGCCATCACTCACTCACTAACCTAAAGTACCCGCCCTTAACTAACTCCGCTGATCGTCCGCCCGTCCCCGGGCCGCGGGCCCCACGTGTCGAGATCCAGAGGCCAGAGGAAGTCGCGAGTGGCATTCCTTTTCAGCGCCAAAGGCCGTGCGTGCGTGCGTGCTCTCAGTCGCATCCTTGTTCCCGCGTGTCGGGGAACACGAACACCTGACCCGAGCGCCAACGTCAAGCTCCCTCGCCTTTCCCTGGGAGGAAGAAATCGAGGAGCGCGGCCGGCACCAACCGAAAGCGCGCGACAGGGCGCCACCACGGTCGCCGCCGCCAGACCCACCCGGTGTCCTCCTGCCCCCGCTGCCGACACCGCCAAGGCCGGGCTGATTCCGATCCCATCCGTCGCCCGCCTCCGACAGCGACGCCGGAACCGCACCTCCCACCACCACCACCACAAGAGCAAGTCTACTCACACGCACAGCGAGCGGCCGCCTGCCCGGAGAGACACTGCCGCCGATCAGGAATTCAGGACCAGGAGAGAACGAACAGGATCATCTGCACGTACGCACGGGTTCTGGGCAAAATACATCATCATCATCCGTTGATCCATGTTACATCCATCAGAGATCAGACCATCATCCATCACACGTGCGAACGAACGAACCAACCAACAATCGGAGGAACCGCCACACACCTGGAATTTACATGCGTTCCTTTCCTAATTCTACAGACATAGCAGGAGCAGCAAAATGGGGGGCAGGCAGCCATGACACGGAGAGGGGCACTGCAACTGCAAAGCTACGAGATGCTAATTAAGGATTAATGACACCCCTATCTCTGTCCCAAAAGAACAACTTTGAACAGGCTCTAGAGCTAGAATCAACGTCCCGTTCTTCTTTGTCAGATCAGATGCTACTACTCCGGGTGGTCCTGGGGCCGGCCGGCCGCGGCTGTCGGTCAGAATCTGGGTTAGGTAGTAGGCGACCCGGCGTCCGGATCAGGACGAAGCGATCCCGGGCTCCAGCTCGGGGGCGAAGCTGTGCGCCGCCGTTGCCGCCGACGGCATCTGATCCTCCCACACCAGACCGACCTCGTACTCGGGAACGTACTCCTGCGAATCACACGTGCGTCAAGGTGGTGAGGAAACTGCCTGTCCGTGGGTGCGGCGGGATGCCGGTCAGTCAAAAAAACGGGCATCCACTACTTTGACAGCAATGGATCAGAATCTGGAAATTCACCTCGAGCTTGAGAACGAGCTCCTTCGCCGTGGGTGCGGAGATGATGATGCGTCGCGCGTCCTCCTTTATGAACCCTTCGTTGACAGCCATGTCGATGAAGGATAGCAGCGGATCGTAGAACCCGTCCACGTTCAGAAGGCCAACCTGGTGAGTATTTACAAGTAGTTAAATACAAAATTATCTGAGGTAGATGGTTATGAGTTATGGATATAGAAACAAACTTTTAAAAGGTTGTAAAGCTCCAAACTATTGGTGATTGGTAGCCTATTCATTACAGAAAGGATCCTTGTAGGGTCAATAATCCCAGTTGATTGAAATAACACTGAAGCGTTTTATCAAATTTGGTGGGGGCCACCAGGCTCCAATAATAGTAAAGGCTGGCTGACGAATCAAAGTCGATTCAAATCTTTTTGTCTATCTATCATTTGTGGCTCACTAACACTGAGCATTTGTTTAGAGAAGTTGCCAACTACACATTCCTTTTTCAAATGCCAAGTTTGACTGGTATAAGATCCGCCAGAATCACCCTATTAGCTGTGCCAAAATATTCATAAGGAATTCAGTGGACAAAACGTATAAACAACAGGGAGCGCAGCTCGCATGCTCCCCCAACTAAGTTCTAATAAACATCTGTGGATGTTAGAGGCTTAACTAAACTAAACTAATAATTCAACAGTTTGTCTCTGGACATCCAAAACCCCAGCCGGTCACATGGGCGCACCGTGTGCCACGAAGCCATGATCAAGGCAAGATGTTCATCACAGAAGATCACAGTATCTCTAATCAAACGACTTTGTGATAAACTAGTTGGATACAGAATTGCTAGGACAAAAGGAATCCTGAAACTTGGAGGCACTGCACATGACTCTAAATTATTGCGAGTAAAGTTCTGGTTTGGATCCAACAAGGTATCAGAAACAGTTGTTACCGGCTTCTTATGGATTCCTAGTTGCGCCCAGGTGATGACCTCAAGCAACTCCTCCAGAGTCCCGTAGCCGCCTGCAACATAGCACAAGGGAGCATGTCAAATTTGGCATCCCAGGACCATCAGTTCACAAGTGTTGTGATTCAAATAAATAATCATACCAGGTAATGCTATGAAAGCATCAGCAAAGCGAGCCATCTCAGCTTTCCTCTCATGCATTCCGGAGACTGCCCTTACTTCCCCAACTGGCTCACCAGTTACCTGCAGAAACAGAAATTTGGAATCTAAGCATCTGACACACTTTTAACTACTCCACTGAAATTAGAAATCTAGCGCTAATCCCCCGACCGATATGAATATATGAATGTATGTTTCAGGTATGTCAATGCATGACCATAATGGTTATATGTGAGCGCATCCTTTGTATTAGAAAACAAAAGACTAGTTCCACATGATCCGCTCGTCAAGGACACCGACCAAGATGATTCACACAAGGACCAAATCTACTTTGAACATAATAAAGTACATGTGCAGAGAAGTAAAGAACAAATCAGTTACTACACTAAGATCCAATAAAAACTCCAGGGCAAGTGAGTGCTCTAATAGTACAGTAAAATCTTAAAGCCTGAATAGTGCAGCACGCATCCAATGTTCAGGTCAGGTGCATTAGATTCATGTGATGGATATAAATGAAACATGTCTCCCTACTCTAAAGGAGCAGACATGCATTCCAAAAAAAAACAGAAGCAGTACACAACAGCAATCAAATGCAAGTCATCAGGATTTACAAGAAGAGGCTCACCTCTATGGGCATCAATGATCTTGGGATGACCCTGCAGTCAAGCAAAGAGGGGAAACAGAAAGGCACATCAGTTTCCAGCATGAAGCAGTCAAGCAGGAAACTGGCAAGCCAGCCATCAGGGCTAGCTAGCTCAGGCTAGGCACACGGCACAGCTAGAGACAGTCTAGAGAGAGAAGCAGGCTGGACTGGAGCAAAAACACTGCACAATTATTAAGGCGAAGAAGAGAGGAGAGGAGAGATGAGAGCACTGCGTGCCTGCCCCCCTTGCAAGTTGCAGCTCGATGGACATTTGGAGCATGCAACCGAGTAGCCTTTCGGAAACCAGGCCAAAAGGTGCTTCCACTCCTGTAAGTGATGAAGCCCAAGTGCCCAACCCAGTTGCATTCAAAATGGCTCCTGCTGAAATGATGCAGCAAGAGACTCAACACCAAACGTCTCGACGGCATAACCAGGGGGCAAGGCCATGTCTATGGCGATCAAAAGCTGCCATTTTGATGAAAGAAGGCGCAGGAAGCATGCACTCGCAGCAGGAGCAACCATCAAGGAGAACGCCTGGCATGCACACAACACAACTTGTCTACTAGACTCTAGAGAGAGAGGGAGGTTAGGATGCTCACCCAATCACATGGCGCCCTCCATCATGAACTGCATGAGAAACCAGCCCCATGAGGCCGATGGATCCTCCCCCATAGACCAGGTCTATGCCCCTCTCCACCTGCACCAGAAGAAATTCACTCCTCATCAACAATTACCTCAAGAAATGCAGAGAAACAAAAGGCTATGCAGAGTATTATTGATATATAAAATTGGGATTGATTTCGGTGCGCCAATGAAAGAAGCAAAGATTGTTCATTTGGGGAGGCAAGTGAGGTCACCGCGCGCGGCAGCCATCCAACATGGTCCGCGGCGACCATTCAACAGCGAGACCACCGCCGCCCCCAAAACGGCAAAGGATCGCGGCGCCTTTTCGGCTCCCCGGATGGCCAGCAGCCGAGAGCGACAAGGTTTGCCTCGTCCCCCAGCCGTCAGCCGCGCATGATCACGCTAGGACGCAGCGTGCCACAGCGCTCGGCGCTGCAGCAGCGGGCGACGGCACACGCCACCGCAAAGGCGCAATCGAGTGGAGCGAGAGGAACAAGAGAAGGCGCCAGATTGATCTGGGTCTGAGTCCGGGGGACCAGAAGAGAGGGGGAGGCGATTCCCTTCGAAAAGATTGGAATTTTACGAGGGTCCGGCGCGTAAAGGCGGGATTTTTCGGGGGCACCGGAGCTGAAGAGACACGGCCACGTACCAGCTCCTTGCCGAGCTCGACGGCGGCGTCCTGGTAGCTGGGCTTCCGGCCCTTGGCGCTGCCGCAGTACACGCAGATTCGCTGGAACCGGGACAGCCTTTCGCCGCAACTCCCCGCCTGCGCGGCCGCCCCGGCGCCGCACTTCTCGGCCAAAGCCGCCTCCATTGCCATCGCCGCCGCCGTGCTGTGGGCGGGAGCTCGTAGCTGCCGATCGATGTGGCACCGAGAGAGTCGAGGGCCCGCCGCGCGGTTCTTTTGGGTAGGTGTGCGCGTGGGCGTAGCGGGAAGGAAGGAGGGTGTGGGCAGCTGGCGAGGAGGTTGCGCACGGGAAAATCGCGAGTGCTCGCTCCGACGACTGGGATTGGAGGCTTTGCTGCTGCCGCTGCCTGAGCTGAGCCGGATGCCGTGGGGGAACGCGTCAATTTATAGTGAAGCTTTGGGAGGTTGAACGAGAAGGGGCCTGTGGCCTGGGTTGGTGGGTCCAACATTGCTGGGGGTTGCCCGGGCCCACTGTGGTGGTAGGGGCCTCTCTCTTCTTTTTTGACAGAGGATGTGGTTTCTACTTTCTGCTGCTACCAGTGGTGTTTTCCCCCGTCTTTATTGATTTTTACCCTTTCTCTGTCCTTCGCTTTATTTACCTGCGTGTAAAGTGAAAAATTTTGGTCCTGGTCAAGTTTGGAGTTTTGTTGGACGTGGAGATTGTGCACGCATTTTAAACTCCGTCGCTTGCTAATTTGGTTTAGTTTAAAGGAATTATTGCGTCTCAGTAATGGGGTATGGAGATTTTGTTACCAGCGATACAGAGAGCACATCCTCTTTTCGTGAGAAACAGAGAGGCATATCCGGTCGAAGTACCATGTTGTAAGCATAAAAATTGCAGGGTTCTTGAGTTGTGCATGTGTCTATTTATCGGTGTGTATAGTGTAACTTTTTGCCGAGGGCTCACGGTCAAGTCTCTCTCTTTAGATCTTTCATCTACTGCGTGCATAGTGTGATTTAGTTTGTCTCCGAAAGTTCAATATTCTCTTACAATTTTAACTAATGCCAACTCGTTTCAAATAAATATTTTCATATAACATAATAGAAATACGCAACATACACCCACACTCCCACACTCCCCTTATGAAACATATGTACTACACATTTTATACATGCACAGTCCCTTTATGAAACATGGGTGCACACTTTTATCACTACTACGAGCGTGCCCGAGAGATTATACCAGTACCTTTTGCGAAGTTACTACATGCTCATGGGAAAAAAACCAAACTCATGACCTTACCTACATGCCATACCTCTTTCATCTAGGAACAACCTAAAGCTAAGTTGGAACTTAGTAACACAGCCTTGTTGGTTTAGATCTGTTGTGCTAAAATCCTTCCACAGATCAGAATGTGGAAGTTAAGAAAGTGAGAAAATTAAGAATATGTAAAACAAAATCCGAATGTGAAAGTTAAGAAAATGAGAAAAAAAATATGTAAAACAAAATCCGAATGTGGAAGTTAAGAAAATGAAAAAATATATATGTAAAACAAAACCCGAATGTGGAAGACGCGGACCATGCCGGATGGACCACGGGACGACGCCTCCACCAAACGTGTTTTTCGTTCCGCCGCTGCGTGTGGGCGAGGCGCGAGCAAGAAAGAATACACTGGTAGTACTAGTACACTACTTAATTGGGGCCCACCAAAGGAGACATGTCACCCATGTGTGTATTGCGACCTGCTACAGTTCCACCTGTGGTGGTGGGACGGGGCGAAGCGGGGGCGGGAGAGGCGCACGTCGTGGGCCGGTGCGCCGCTCGCCGCTCCCCCTCCCATCTTTTCGCGGCCGCGACTGTGGCTGTTGGCCTGTTGACGCCCACATTAATAGCGCGATTACCACCGGGATTCCGCGCTCGTGTCACGGCGTGCGCTTGCCTACTACTCCCTCCGTCCCAGAATATAAGCATTTGTTGACTTCTGACGATCACATTTGACCACTCGTCTTATTCAAAAAATTTGTGAAATTATAAAAATAATTATGATGTACTTAAAATATATACGATGATAAAACATATTATAAAAAAATAAATAATTTTTTCACAAATTTTTTGAATAAGACGAATGGTCAAACATGAGTCACGAAAATCGAAGAATGCTTATATTTTGGGACGGAGGGAGGGGCTGCTGGAGCTGGACAGAGAGCAGAGCGGAGGTGCGCGCCCATTCATTCGGCCGCCGCGACGACGACGCCTCGTCACCACCGGTCAGATCAGATGGATCTCATCTCCCTGGCGGATGCGCTCCCTGCGTCCGCTGCAGTGTGACTCTCCTCGTCTGTCTCTGGATGGCGGGTCAAATCAAGCCCTGCTGCCGGGTCGCGCCGCGTGGTCAAATCGCGCCCTAACGTCATTTAACGTCTCGTTACCACGATCGATGCGGGTGCTTTTCAGGCTGTGAATTTACCACTCTTCTGCAAGGCTGCAAACTGTAGATTTTTTTTTTCGAGAGGTGTATTCGCAGATCTTTGGAGAGAGATTTCGCGTTTGCAAGGAGCATCACTTGCTAGGTTTTGGTGCGCTAACTTGATTTTGGTCTTGTTTCGTCCCATTTACTCCGTAATAATCTATTCGGTCGAGTTGTCAGGTTTATACTAGTAGAGTAGTAGCAATTTTTCAAAAAAAAAAAAAGGGTAGTAGCTGATTAAGTGGCAGGCGAGGACTCCTGCTTAATCCACGCGCGGTCCCTCTGACAGAATTCTCCACTTTGGTTTGTGGAAATTTTTTTAATGCCTGGAGTGAGAATTTGTTTAGTTTCCTCGAGCGAGCATCATCCACGCGAATACTCTTTTCTAGCTTTGTGTGTGCGCTCAACAGGTAACCATGGTTTTTCTTACCGACTGGTAGCACGCTACCGCCGGCCGACGGTAGCGGCTAATCGGTCCAGTTACCGCGGACACCGTACAAATTCAAATTCTGAATTCAAATCCCAGTTAAGACCGGTTGCAAACGGTTAGCTCACCGGTAGGAGCGGTTAGAGCGGTTAACCGATCGTTAAGGAATAAAGTTTTAAAATGGTGTTACCCAAAAATTGTGCGAAGTGAAATCAATGAAACTTTCGGTATGATCTATGCACATATTAATATAAAACAACAAGAAAGATCATTATTCAACGTAGTATCGCGCCGTCCACGACTCTTGTCTGCCATTTCTTGTTGTGTTGAACTTCTAATGCCCCAAATACTAAATGCACTGATATTTGAAAAAATTTGACACCATTAGATTCTACACACCTTGAAGTGTTTTTAGGAATTTTTCTTTCATTTTTCATTTTTTGAATTCAAATTTGAAAATTTTGAATTTGGTAAGTTGGATACCGACCGTTATCGCTACCGGTTCGGACCGGTAACAGCGGTAACCGTGGGAACCAGACCAGTAGCGGTCGGTAAAAAAACCATGCAGGCGACAACTTTGGTCCACCTAATTCTCTACAAAAGAACCCACAGGATAAAATGGATACTAGGATTTTAAAGGTTGAGGTATTTTACGGTGTATAATACTTACCCTATACTACCGTTTGAAAAGAACTCATATGAATTTTAAAAAAGACCTATTTTGAAGGATCCGACGGTTGAAATTAATTCTATACTACCGATTTTTTAGCGGTAGTATGAGTAATATTCATAGATAGTATGGATAGTATAGGAGTATGATTGGAACTATGAAAATAGTATTGTTGTAATATATGAAATTAAACATGTGAAAATTTTATGTAACCTTATCTCATGTTGTTTAATATAATTCGAGCAAATTATCATTTTTGAACAAATTACCCTTTTACCCATAATAAAAATCAGTTATACTACCATACTACCGCTCGGTAGTATTGTACACCGTAGAAGACTTCTTTAAGGTTTTCAGAACCACATCCTTTCACCCAACTTTGTCATTTCTCATAGATGGAAACTGCACTAAAAAACATCTGTAGGACATAAGTACGAGTGCTATCCAAAAGTCAATATTAAATTCTTTATGAAATGGACTGTGAAAATGGTATCCACAAGTTAAGTTTAATTTAAATTCCTCTTAAATGAGCTGTTTAATAGAAATTCCTCACGAGGTGCTGCATCTAGAAGGAAATTCCTTTCTTCCGGCTACGAATTTGGTACCTTCTTCAGAGTTTTCTCAACGTGGAAATGAATGAAACCCAGTTTTTCCTTCTCCGCGAAGTGTCCTCCTCCCCTCCCACCGGCGACGAGAAGGGCAGGGACCCCTCTCTCTTTGTAGATCCACTACTATTTTTTGTTTTAGTTCCCTATAAGGCTTGTTCCCTTCGTGGACTTTACTGCCTAGGTCCCTCCGCCGCCATCGCCATCGTTGCTGTTCTCGGCTTCCTCGTCGCCGGCTACGCCGCTGCCAATGTATGTCTAACTACACTGCCCCTTCCCCTTCTCGGATCTACCGTCTCCATCCCTCCCCCTTCCTACCAGATTTGAGCACGCCCGCCCGGTCTCCTTCACCACTCCGTCCCACCTCCGCTCAGCCTCCACCTCCGCTCAAGACTTGAAGCAGCCTTTGCTCTACGGCAGTTCCACAAAAATCAGGCAGCAGTACATCAGTGGTTGGTCCGACGACCTCGCCTCCACCTGGGATGCGACTTGGAGACCATCTTCTATCTCCGGCGACGGTAATCCTCCTATCTTTCGGTCGCTCGGTGTGGTTTTCTTCGGCTCCGTCGATCCTCTTTCAACCGACGCATCGCGTGGTCCTCCATCTGGGTGCAAGCACCTTCAACGCCTCTAGGCCCCCACCGGTGAGCTTGTCGTCGCCGACAGCTCCAATGTACTTGTTGTTTTATCCAATCTGTGGACCTTGTTGTAAATTTAGTCTTCTTCGAGGACCTTCTTGTAAAATGGTTGCTTAAGTTTTAATAGATACTAGGTGATACCCCGCGCGTTGCTGCTGGAATTTTTAAACAAAATAAGGTGAAATGTGAAAGTAGAAACACCAAAGCGGTTACATTGCGATATTCATCTGTAAACAATATTATATATGAAAGCATGTTAATTTTGTTGAGAGAGAACCATTCTTAAATAATTGATCCTCCATGTACTTCAACAGCGAGAATTTTATGGCGTGCTACTCGCAAATACAACATGCTATTTGTCATAGAAAATCAACGAAGAGACATAAATATATGGTTTGGTGGATGTTGACATGGCTTGATGGATGTTGACGTGGCTTATAGTTGATAGTGACATGACGTGTAGTGAATTATAACATGACGCGTTGAGAGACAAGAGAAATCGTTAGTGGGTACCGATTATATAGTTGTATATGATATGATGATGATGATGTGCTTTTGTAAAAAGAAAAAAGCAATGTGGAAATTTCCTAGCACGTTTCTAGAAGGACCCTCTGGACTGAGCAGAGCAAGAAGTCCCTGCTACATTTTGATAAGGCAACTGGCATATCTTGTTTACTAGGACTGCCTCATGTAAGCTCAGCTTAGTTGTAGAAAAATGTATAAGCTCAGCTTAGTTGTCACCAGACAAGCGGCATACGTGTCCCGCGAGTACCCCACAAGGTCGTCGTCCCTGACAAATTCCTCCGGTTTACTTGCGATTATGTACTTATATATAAATCGGCATGATGCCAAATTGTTAAGCTGGCTCAAGGATCGCCCGCGCAAATATTCTCCTGCTCCCCACCTTCGATCCGTCGTCACCGGAGAAAGTCTTATCTACCTCACATGCCATTAGATACTCCTCCGGGCTTTTTTAAGCACTGGTTTATCTGTCCGTCTGTGTCTCACAGGGAGATCGTCATGGCGTCCTGGATGGACAAGAGCTACCGCCTATTGGTTGAGGGCAGCATCAGCAACACGAGAGACAATTGGCCGGTGTAATAATAGCACCCCACCTATGAATCTTTCTTCAGCAACAGTCTATTTATCATATTGTCTACTAATTGGGCGAACAAGTGGGGAGCACACGACCGCATCACCCGTTACGATCGATCAGGATCGAGGGAGCTCAAAAACATGTTTTGGAATTAGGATTTAGGAGTAGTAGGATGGGATACTAATGCATATCCAAAGATAAAATCGACTGATGTTTATGCTCCTCAAACAAAGGTCTCTTCAACAAGCAAAATCCCACCACCAATCTATATTTCAACTTTTCCCCTTTCAAGGTAACATTAATTCAACCTAGCTCCAACAATCAGGGATGTCCACAAACGGATTTATCTTCTTTTTTTTCACCAGGAGCTGAATCTTGGTGCTGATTTTGATCTCATTGTACTACCTGTGACAATAGTCAAACGCGAGCAAATCAAATCAAGCCAACGTATAATAAGATCTAAATATACATAGAAGCATATGCTGCATAATTGAAGCTTTTTTAAAATAGAGTTTGTAAAGATCCACTCACTCATTCTTGACCGACCAATGGCAACAAACTAGAAACCTGTTCCAACTAACTGCGTATCCACGAGGCAGTTGAACTTGAACAGGCCTTTGCACACCCAAACATGTGCACATTACACAAAAAGGACATGCTGCACTAGTCCACTACTGCAGCTAGCTGCAAATCAAAAGTGACGCAAAAAAGTATACTATACATATACATATGCTTACCGTACTGGCGTACTGCTGCTTATAACTAATAGTGTGGCTTCATCTTTGAGTTGGTAGCATCACGGCCGCAGCAGCAGCAACAGGAGGAGGACATCCACTTCTCGTCCCTGTTGGTTATTTTAGTCCGCCGAATCGTTTGCTTGCCCATTTGAGGCAAAAGATTGAAGATTCCTTGGCTGTCCAACAGCGGCAGCAAATGCTAGTATAAGCTTTACAACTCCACCGACTAAATCCATGGCGAGATACGGGAGGATTACTGATTACATGCCTCTCCGATCCTCCTCCTCCTCGCCGGTCAAAAGATCGGCACAGTGCGTGCCGGTCGTCGCATCCGGCCGAATGATTCCGTGGCTTGGCTAATTGAGGGGCGACGTGTGGATAAGAGCAAATCTTGCTTGGAACCGGTCCATGCAATTAAACTAATTAAGAGCCTCGTCCCCGATTGAATCCGTTGTTCGGTTATACTAGTACTGTTAGTGATTGTTTTTTAAACGAACTTTAATAGAAAAAAATCGAACGGACTATTGTATTGATTATAATTTGGCTGCCATTGTTGTATCAACCCATATCTAAGGGAATGGTGTTTATCTGAGAATGATTCTAATTTAGGTGCGGAGATCTTTTTCCAACGAATTTCAGTTGTGTATTCCTGCCGGGTATTAAGGTTCTCACAAATCTCTACTCCTAAAAAGAATGAAGCAGAGACAAAAACTTGTTCCTACTTTTTCCGCTCTGCCGTGAATCTGCCTCTGCCCTCCGCACGCCTCCGCTAGGCCTCCCGAGTCCCTCCACGTCGTTCCTCCGGTCCCACCTACAGTCCCGCGACCCAATCCTCCCTCTCCTCCATCGCGCCGTCGCCTTCCTATCCTCCTCTCCTCGCGCCGCCGCCGCCCGCCCCTCCTCTCCTTTCCCCCGGACGCCGCCGCCTGCCCTCCTCTCTTCTCTCCCCTACCCGCGCCGCCGCCGAGCCGTTTTCCTCTGTCTGTTTTTTTTGCGGTCGGCGTGCCCCGTCGCGCCTCCCTAAATCATTCGTCGGTGCTGCCGCCGTGGTGCTCGTGCTCTCCCGCCGGATCTCATGGCGCCTCCAAGATTTCACCACGAAGAGTAGCCCCGCATCCTCAATCGCTACGTCTTCTCACGATCACAGCGCTGGAGGATGGGAACTGGCTGGTACTAGGGGAGACTCCCTCGATCTGTGCGGCCCCTTCCTCTTTTCTAACATTCGGCTTCGGCATTCCATCTTTGACTTGCAGGTGCGTGCATGGCTGCAATCGATCCTCTTCTGTCTCTTCTCTGTTGCCTTCAAGGTTCGTTTGTTGTCTTCAAGGTTCGTTTGTCCTTCACAGTTTTCCTTTCCCACTTGGATGCTCTTTCCCTTACCATGTGAATTATCTCACCTTATAACCCTACTAGAAATGGGTTGATATCATGTTGTTTGGGCATGTGGTGCTGCCTGATGGTTTGGGCGTAGTGTGCCTGATGCAATTTTTTATGCATATTTGTAGTAGCACCGTCCTGATGGAACCATCTAGAAGTTGCAACGACAGGAGAGTGTTTGTAGACCTCAGAAGCACTATTACTCAAGGTCAACTAACATCAAAATGTTTTCTGAATCATTTATGTATTGTCTATTTTCTTGCCGCAGAATCTCTAAGCTTTGCATTTCTGTGCAGAAACTATGTTAACTTGCTGTTGTCATGGAATACACAGGGGAACCCTTCCTCTGTTCTCTCCAAGTTGCTCAACACCAATGGTGGGATGGAATTATGGAGCTTTTGGAGAAGGTGGCGTGAGATTGCTTTTGCAGTTGTTGAGACAATCTCATATATTTAAACCACATCAAACAAAAAGGACAAGGATCCATTATCTTTATTATGGTAAGTATACTTGCCTTTTTTACATTGTCTTTAGAACATTGTGAAGGACAAATGAACCTTGAAGGCAGCAGAGAAGAGAAAGGGGAGAGGATCAAAGTAGAAGATACTACGCCTATTTTTGACACCTATATATCATGTTCAGGTTTATGAAGAAACAAGAATGGAATTGGCTATATGTGCAGCTGAAAAGATCTGCCCTATGAAAGAAGCAAACAGTGAGAAGGAAACTCAGGCTACTATCCTTGCCTAAGGTAAGAATGCTCAGACATTAGTAGGGGTGCAAATTGAATATGATGTGGTGCACCTCCGAACCTCTTTAGTTCAATTATTTGTACTACTTCAGCTCAATTTTGAAGAAGTAGTACAAATAATTGAACTAAAGAGGTTCGGAGGTGAAGTAGTACAAATAATTGAACTAAAGAGATTCAGAGGTTGCCCCTTTGCAGCCTTAAAATACGGCAGCTAAGCTTAGGCTTGCGAGGCCAGTTAACTAACCATTTTATCCCTGTGATTTTCCAGCAAGATGACGGTTCCTACGCGTGGGGGGCCTGGCAAAGTCCAAGCCGCACGAGCTCATATATTTCTTTGACCCGGAATGTAAAAAAAAAAATAATCAGAGAGAGAATGATAGATTAAAAGTCACATTGCTTTATTTCATTTCATTTTCTTTTTGCGAAAGCATGCGAATGATCCGCACGACCAATGTACTGTACACAGCACACGAAACTTTTGGGTAGAATATGCCCAGAGCACGTCGTCCCGTCCCATTTGATCCGAAACCGAAAGGATGTGGCTAGTGTACTCCTAGTTGGCAAGTTGGTGGTGGAGCAACGCGCTCGACGGGGTGAAGTCACCATGTGTTGCCCTGCTGTGGAGCTGCTGCACATCGCACGCACATGCCCGAGTCGAGTCGGGAACGTGTGTGGTGGCGGCGGATGGAACGCGCGCTCGCGCTCGCGCTCGCGCTGCAGATGGGAACGGGGTTGCCGATCGAGTTGGGCGCGTCGCTGTCGAGGTGGATGGATGATGCACAGTGTCGACGTCGTCCGCGCACGATCTGCACGCCACGTGTAGGAAAGGAACCCTTCTCTCTCTCGACAGCTGCCTGCGTGCTCCGGTCGCGTTGGGCCGGCACGTCCCTCTCGACGCTCCGGACACGGCAGAAGGCTCTCTCTCTGCTCCGGACCCGGTTAAAAAATTATTAGGGCCAACTCTACGCGGCCCAGGTTATAAAAATACTACTAAGTTGCGATTATATAGCAACTTAATACGTAGCTGGATCAGGATCAAGTTTGGACGGAACCATATGCGATCTTCGGATTCCAAGGCGTACTGAAGCAGCGGCGTCACTCACCGTGGCCCGTGACCCGACCGGACGCCGCCGTCGGGCGGGAGGAGGACGGCGGGGCCAACGGTTCGTTTCACACACGTACCACACGGTACCAGGCCACGACGTACGTCCTCCTGGCCCGGTGGCCGCGACGTCACGCTCGGGGGGAGCACGTGTCGGGCGCTGGGGCTCCGAGACGTGAGCGCGACGCCGGTGGCTCGCGTGCTTTTTCTTTACTCGGGAGCGTGACAGGCGACGCCGACGCCGACTCCGCGCCGTGGGGCGGCCGAGGAGAGGCGCGCGCGGCGCCGCCGCCAGCCAGCCAACCGACGGGCCGGGGGACGGGGACGCCCGTGCCCTGCGGCTGCGGGTTGCACCACGCGCGGGAAAAAGCGGCCTCCGTCCGACGGGCGACGAAGCAACAGTGGGAATGGGGACCGACCGAGAGTGAGTGCCCTTGCCCCTTGGTTTGGTGTGCCGCGTCGGTTGGACCTGGACGTGATGCATGCACGTACGTACTACGCGTCGTCGCGATCGGCGATCCACCACACGCTCGCTACTCACCTCCGTCTCGCACGCCCAACCAAAACTGACGGAGTCGCTGCTGGCTGGCTGTTTAGCCTAGCTAGACTGTAGTAAACGAGAGTTAGCGCCGTTTGTTTGCCGGTCAGAATGTCTGCATGATCTTGTACTCCATCAGCATGTTACCTTTCCATTTTTTTTCTTACAATTTGTCACCTTTACATTGTGGAGCAATTTTCACGAGCCTAAAACGTCACCGGTGGGCAGTTGGGGCCAGGCTACAGTTGTCGTTCTACTCCGACTGATCGATCTGACTGCACCAGTACTAGCAGAGAGGGGTGCTCAACCGCTGCATGCATGCATGCTCCTTTGCTCCCACCCCCGAAAGACCGGACGACGACGCTGGCGCTCCATCATCAAGCACACACAAACCGCTACAGTCTACAGCGATCGATGGGGGCGAGGAGTGACTCATGCCTACAGTATGATGGTGCATGATGATCCTGTCGTAGCTAGCTGCCATGGGCGGGTGCTTGCGTGTTCCCGGGAGCAGCAGCATGCGAGGACAAGCGCCAGATCCTGCTGCCGCGCCCAGGGCCCGTAGGAAGGTGTAATCATGAGATTTTTCCTTTGGGAACCGCCGCAGGGGGTGCCAGTGTGAGTCAAGTGTACAATCAGTGCCTCTTTGCTCCTGTTCCTGTGGGCTGTGGGCTCTGGCCTGCTGTGCTGGCCTGCGCGATCCAAATCTTTCTCGTAGGAAGCGAATCTTGGTGACGGACAGGGGGAGGTGGGTCGAAGCTGTGTCCAAAGTGCCTCTACGGCTCTACTACCTCCGGCCCGTCACTCGGCGATGCAGAGTTTGAGACGAGAGCGAACTTTATTTTTCTCTCTCTCTTTGAAAGAGAGCTTTGGTTGCATTTCGAAAGCAAAAAGTCTCAGCAGCATGGATAACGACGATAAGCGCAGGAGGTCCCAAGTTTACCCTATTGCTCTACTCTACTCCAGCGGCGCTGCTGGATGGGCTGAATGCCGTACCATCCTCGTTTTGTACTGACGCACACACTGGCCGTTCGTTCGGAGGATAGTGCTAGTCTGTTTGGCAGATCTTTTGATGATTTGTATGGTTGATTTGTTGTGAGAAAAATATCGTATGTTGATTTATATGGCTAATTTTTTCTCAAAGAAAAATACAGCACAAGAGGCAGAAAAAAGAGAAGCGGAACACAACTCAAAGCAACCGACAAAATATCATAACACCCCTATTGCACTCCTGTTAGTCATATGTTTACTCTAAAAGTACTCCAGTTACTTTATATGTTTACTCTGAAAGAAATATTCAATAAAAGAAATATTCTAGCTACGTCAACAAAAAATATTTATTGTATATCAACTTCTTTATGCGCTTCTGTTACTCTATATATTTACTCTATATGCAACAATCATAAATTTTATTCACCCCTAACTACAAAAATTTAGTTGTTACCTCTTTAGGGACTAAAATGTGAGGTAACAGAAGCTTTAGGAATTAAACCATGAGAAAATAGAAGTTCTAGTGACTAAAATATAATATCATAAAAGAAAAGGGGCATAACGAAAAAATAAACCTTATCATTTCCCCTTGTGATCCATCTCTTTAGTCTTCTCTGGAACACATACTCTCTCTCTCTCTGTCCCTATCGCCCCTCCGCTGCCTCTGCAGTCACCGCGCCCGCAGCTCCGCCTGACCCACTATTGCCTCGGCCTTCCCTCGTCGGCTACTCTCTCCCCACCCCATCTACTCCCTCTCCCCCTAGTCTCTCTCTCTCTCCCGGTAGGCGCAAGGACCTGCGGCAACGGCAGTCATCTAGAAGGTCTGACCGGGTAAGCCTCCCTCCCTCCCTCTCTCTGGGCCATGGAGGCCCATTGACGCGGCTCGGTGGTGGAAGGAAGAAATAGGAGCTTGATTTCCGGTGCCGCTCCTTCCCATCTCCCCCGTCCCTCTCCCCACGCTGGACTAGGGTTGAAAACGGACGGGATGAATCCTGTACCGTCCCGTTCCGTTTTCTACATTTGACCCACTCGTTTTTGTATTTACGGACAAATGCGGAAACTGGACGGGAAGCGGTTGAGGGTCTATTCCGTCCGTTTTTGCGGGATCCCGTTTTTAGTCGGGATGAACCCGTTTTTATCCCTGTTAAATAAATATGGGATGGATTTAATATGCATTAGTATGTATCTATAACTTTTTATGAACTAAAGATCATGCTAGTCATGTGTTTCATGAAAGATCACTAGTCTGGGTCCTTAGAGGTTCCAAAACATAGTTGACAACTAGCAAAACAACTAAAACCAACAATGTCACGTGCATACATATCAAAGTATAAGTTCCCTCTTAAGTAACTGATCCTGCCCGTTTTCGTAATCCCGTTCATCCCGCTCCCGTTCCCGACTATTCCAGAACCAATCCCGTTTCCGATGATAAAATGTGGCAACGGAAACGGGAGAGGGATTTTCCCGCCCATTCCTGTCCATTTTCATCCCTACGCTGGACTGTGGTCTGACGGCGCATCCGTTTTCCTCCTCCATTCACCAACGCATTCATTTTGACACCGGCCAGGTCCATGGCCGGCCCTTGTGGCCTCGGCCCTCATGCCTGTGTGCGTGCGTGGGTGCATGATGTGGCGTAACACATCTTTTACACTTGCTTTCCCGTAGTCTTGCCTTTATGGTATCTTACCGTAGCGCTTACCGCACATCGTTGTAGCTTCTTCTGCAATAGTTCTTACGTTATCTCATTTTATCGGAGTGGATGACGTAGCCATTGCGTGTAGTTTCATACACCGCACGCAAGCCAGAGCCACACATTTTTTTTAGAAAAAGAAGACCTTTCACATCTTGCCCTCGTGCGGCTCCATCCGCACCTCAGTGTCGCATTCGCCTCTGTCGGCTCCCTCCGCCAAGATCCTCTTGCGTTGGTTGCCTTCTTGAAGGTGTCGTCCACACCTCCTATTCTCTTTCGATCGACGAGCTTTTCAAGTGAAGACCTTGATCATTTTGGTCGGATGATGGCGGCACAGTGGTGTCATTGAGGTGTCGTCTTGGGAGCTCTATCAGTTGCCGCTCCACGGTGGCTAATACAGTACATTGATGTCATGTTCATCCAAATGTGTCACAAATAATTGTCGTTACACGAGTTCGGATAGTCTGAGGCGTGAAGGCATAAGGCAGGCGTGTGGTCCAACTATCGGTTTGTTGGCAAACAATACAGAGTAGATAAAGACAATTATTAGGGCACCCGCCATGGTGCCGTTATGCTCTCTATAAGAGAGCCACGTAGGAGGGAGAATGTGCTCTCGCTTAATCTGGCGGCATGCGCTACACAGATTTTCACGTGTTGTGGGTCCTAGCGACACATTTCTCCGTGTTGAGGCGTAGAAGCGGGGCAGCGAAGCGGGTGCGACCATCGTAGGGAGGAGGACGGGGTGCTGACACTGGGAAGTTGGTGAGGCCACCAGCGGGCGCAAGAGATTGGAGCCTGGGAGGAGCAACCACGGGGTGGATGATGGGGTGTCGGTGGGGAGGAGCTCGGGGGAGTTGACGGGGGAAGGAGCTCAGCCGCGGTCGAGGAAGCAAGCGGCCCTTGACCACCATGGTGGGTGGAGCTTGACCGCGCCACCGCGGGCGAGGCAATAGGCCGCCCTCGTCTACGCCTCAAGTGGGCAGATCTCGACAGGAGGCGTGCAGGCGAGGCCACAGCTACACCCTGGCCCTGGTCCTCGGTGTCGTCACTGGCGGGTGGAGCTCGGCCGCGCCGCCGCGGGCAAGGTAGCAGGCAGCCAACGTCACCTCTGCGGGAGGATGAACCTCAGTCAATGGTGTGCACCCTAGCTCAGCAGGGGAGCAGGGACCTCTGCTGGCGGCCTTCGCGGAGTTAGATCTTGGCCTTGGCTGTGTTGAGGGTGAAGGCAGGGGCGCCAACGAAGGGGATGGGGAATGTGGGGGGAGATGCGGCCATGCAGACGCGGAGAAGACGAGGAAGATGAGCGATGGGCAAGAAGGTGGACCGGTGGAGGATTTAAAAGAGATAAATTCATGGTCGGACCTTAAACTTGGCACAGGGTGTCGTCTAGGTCCTCAAACTTTCAAAACACACATCCAAGTCCCGGAACATGCCAATTGGTTCACTTGGAGTCCAAAACTCCATTACCCATATTAATTTGCACAGGTGGCACACTAATCTTGTGTTGACTTGTCCTGATTACGTGGGGTCCACAGGTATACCTGAGCATTTTAGCCCGGCCCGGCCCGCTGGC
This sequence comes from Cenchrus fungigraminus, assembly GCA_036936925.1. Lineage (NCBI taxonomy): Eukaryota > Viridiplantae > Streptophyta > Magnoliopsida > Poales > Poaceae > Cenchrus > Cenchrus fungigraminus. Next base: position 38,217,169 of record CM072778.1, on the reverse strand, counting down.
CCGGCCTGCGCCAGGCCCGCCCACGAATCTTACTGGACGGGTGTGGGCAGAGATCTTGAAGCCCGCGAAATTTTTTTTGGCCCGAGCCCGACCCGAAATGTTGTTTTTAGTTATTTTACAGTGTAAAATGCACGGGCGGCCTGCCCAAGCCCGGGCCCGGCCTGAGCCCGGCTCGAAAACTGAGGCCCGACACGTCCCATGGGACGGTCGTGGGCAGGATTTTCTCGGCCCGAAAAACCCGAGTTTTTTTCCGGCCCGGCCCGAACCCGACCCGGCCCGTGAAATGCTCAGGTCTATCCACAGGTCTCCTTCCCTCCCTCTCATTCTCTCTTTGTCATCTCTCCCGTCGGCAAGAAGATGCTTGAGCCTCCCTGGCGTGACCGTCGCCGACCGGTCGACGTCCACTCCTCCCCGTGGCAAGGAGGCAAGCTTCCTTGAGGTACGCCGCCACTCCCGAAGCTTCAGGTGCTCCTCTCGAGGTCGCCCTCGTTGTTGCGTCGCGAAGCCCCTCCTTCGCCTTGGTGGGCCGGCGGCGGAAGTGAACAGCAGCTCCACCCACACGACGGTGTCCAATACGAGTAGGGGTCGCGGTGCCGCGGTCATCGGAGAGGAAATCGGGCTGAATACATGCAGGCTCAGGTGGCGAAGTAGATAGACCTGACGACGCGGGAGCTCGTCGTGGTGGTGGATGGGGAACGACGGGCGGAGGAGAGCGCTACATCTAGCATTTTGCGACCCCGTGTAGGCATGACTGTCGACGCGAGGCATCTCCACTGAAGCAAAGGCCAATCTCTCAGACTCTCACGCAAACTTAGAACACGGGATCTCCAAAATCCTCCCCTGTGAGCCCAACGCGAGGAGGAGATACACATACTGTTTTTCCATGGAGATAGGCAGATGGTGAAACTTAGGGGTTGTTTGGTTGCTAGCCCCAACTAGTGATGAGGGGATAAATCAGGGGTAATCATCTTAGCTCCGAAATCCCCAAATCATGACCTAAGGATGGGCCCACATCCGAAGCGGCCCAACATCGACGACCAGCAAGATAGCCCAGCTCTCCGCGAGGGCAGCAGCCTGGCATCATCCATGGGTCCGCCTCCGACACCAGCGTTCGCCCCGCGCGTCCTACGGAGCGCCCCGGCCTCACGACTACCTCGGAGGAAGGCTCCGTCCCACACGACCTAAGGTTCCTTCGGTTGCACCCACCGGCGCCCCCCGGAGAGGGCCGCAACGTGGCACGAGCGGCCCCGCGCTGCTCGGGATGTGCAGGAGCCGCAGGGCGGGCGGATCTATGCTGCCAGGTGGTCAGGCCATGATGAGATTTTCCCCGGCGTGGGAAGCGGACTGCCCCGGCGTCCCATCACCTGGATATCAAACAGTGGTGAAGGACAGGCGAATCCTTCGCGTGTAAGGCATCGAACGGCGAGACCCGACCCAGCGGCTATCAGAGGGGAGGTCGGGGCTTGCACAAGAAGCCTCGACCTACCAGACCTGCGAAGCCCTAAGTCGTGAGGAGCTATCTTGGAACGGGAGCCAGCAGCTACGCCGCCCTACGAGGACTACCGCGCCTAGCACAGCGTACGGCGCCAACCGAAGACAAAGGCCCATGACGCGGCACTGTTCCAGCACTATTCCGGCACTATTACAGCATTGTAGTAGGACGCTGTTTTACCATCTTAACCCTTGTATGTCAGCCCCCCTTGGACTATAAAAGGGGAGCCTGGTACCGTGAATGGGAGGAGGGCAAGAAAAGGAACATAGAATAAGCACACCGCTAGATCCTTAGATCAAACACGATCACACTTCCACTGAGCACTCGCAGCTCATCACCAAACTCAGAGACCTGGGATACGCTCCCTCTCTCAACCTAAGCTTGTACCTAGGGCTGGACGCCGAGCCAGCTCGGCTCGGCTTGGTCTGGCTCGTTAAGGTAACGAGCCAGCTCGACTCGGCTTGTTAACAAAACGAGCAAAAAGGTTGGCTCGGCTTGGCTCGTTAGTAGCTCGAGCTAGCTCGTTAGGCTTGCGAGCTGTATGTAAGTTTGAAATTAACATCTGAGCATATGTAAAATTTTTAAAAATAATTATTATGTAGTTGTAAATGATAAAATTAGTCACACATGGAGCACTTAGGAAACTTTAGCATAGCTTCAATGGCTCGGCTCAACTTTGATATCTCGGTTTTCTATGTTGAAATTAGAACTTTCTAGCTCATTTGGCTCACGAGTAGCTTGCGAGCTGGCTCGAGCCAGCTTGTTAACAAAACGAGCAAAAACAGTTGCTCGGCTTGATAAAAAATTGATCGAGCCGAGCCGAGTCGAGCCGAGCTATGAATGAGTCGAGCCAGCTCACGAGTTTCTGGCTCACGGTCCATCCCTACTTGTACCCTCTACTACAAGCCTCTGTGGGCATATAGAACACTCTTCCGAACTGGACATAGGGCACCCCCCGTGCCTGAACCAGTATAATCTCTATGTCTCTAAGCCCAACCATCTGGATCAGACGCACGATCATACCAAAATTTACTTGCCGACGGTATCAAACCCTGACAACTAGCCACAACTAAGTTTAGGTGCCAGCCACACTTGTGGCTAGCCATATTCTGTGGCAAAATTATGGTGTTTGGTTGACAACTAAGATATGGCAAAAAGAATATGGCTGTTGTTTGGTTCATTGTTATCAATGTTAGGCAAAAAGTTGTGGTAGGTGTGTCGGGGACGGCCATAAGAGGCCCCCTAACTAAGGGGAAAACCACCCTCTTAAAACGCAAAAGCACCTCACAATTTAACCATAACCAAACACGTGCAAGGCCCACGGCCTGCTACGATCCAGCGGCCCCCAAGGCCCATCTAATGAGGGCCCCGATCGCCCTCAAGTCAATCTCCGCTTCGCTCGAGGGGGCCCCGATCGCCCTCAAGTCAATCTCCGCTTCGCTCGAGGGGCGGGCGCCCCACGAACAGATTTCCGCCTCGCTCAAGGGTCCAACACCCCTCGAGCAGGTTTCCGCCTCGCTCGAGGGCCCAGCGCCCCTCTAGCGAATCTCTGCCTCGCTCGAGGCCTACCCTCGACCCACGGCGCCCCGCCTGTTCCCCCGACAGGGGCATTAAATGCTCTGACTCGCCACGGGTGCCATAGTCAAAAGGCGAATCCGCCCCACGCCGCTCGACTGACACCGCCCGAGAATCTGGCCCCGCCACTGTGCGTCCAGCCCGCCACTATGCGGCCATTCCCGGTGCTGTACGCCTGTACGGGCACTGCACACGTACTATGCGGACAAGCCAGTGTCATTCCAAGACACTGTGCCGCCTGCTCCCGTCCTTCCCCACGGCGAACCCCTCGAAAGGGCACGGGGGCACCCTCGAAGGGTGTACAGGCGGCAACACGATGCATGACCCGGGTGGCACCGTGGCACGGGATGTGTGGAGCACGTCTTATCCACCATCTCCGACGCTGTGCGGACATCCCCGACGCTGTGCGACCATCCCCGGTGTTGAGCTATTCCCGGCGTTGTGGCACCGTATGCCGACAAGACCTCGCCACGCCGGCCCCTGTGCAACCGAAGCTCTCCCCTCAGCAAGAACCTCGATCCGGCATGGGCACACCCTCGAGTCAGCATACGGACGACGACCAAACGCAAACACCAGTCAAGACTACCCTCGAAGCCATCTCCGGACAAGCACAGGAGCCGCCACGCCGCCCACAGAAGCCGGGATTCACCATCAAATCGTCCCAAAGGCAAGAATCCGCCAGGACAACCGTCACGCCAAAAGCACTGTGCATCGGTACATCGCCACTGTATATAACACCACGCAACACGTCTGTAAGCTGCCTCCCCTTGGCCTATAAAAGGAGGAGGGAGCCGCCCAGCTGCGGGCATCCGCTATCATCCGATCTCCTCCGTATTCTCGCGTTCACGTTCGCATTCACACCAGCTGATATTGGCACTTTGCCTCAATCATCCTAGCAGGGACTTGGAGGCTTCTCCTCCTCTCCCGCCTTGCTTGTAGCCCTCTATAGGCACCACTGGTGCAAATCAATACAGCACGCACGCGCAATCTGCTGGACGTACGACCCCCACGGCCGGAACCAAGATAAACTCGTGTCTCTGTGTTGTCATTTGCACCGACCATCGAGAGGCTGATCACAGCGTATCTTACTAGTTAGTGTCAGGACTAATCCTAACACCGACAAGGTGTTTGGATTGTAGCCACATATTAGTCAAAATGCCCCATGACCATTCACTAGGAAACTATCATATTTTAGACCAATAACCAACAAAGTCCTATAAATTTTTGCTTTCTCAATACAATACACGAGAAGCTTAATATTGTTTGCCTTCACATTCTAGAAGGTTTAAAGTTCTAGATTACAATATTAATTACAAAATCAGAAAAGCAGCCAGGCATGGATTAGTACGACAACCACCAAAATGAGCACATCCATTCCAACTGCCTAGTTCATATCCTAAGCCATTTGTCATCACCACAACCAAAATAAGCACCCAACCAAATTCCTGGGCACATCACAAAATATGAACAGCCACCCTCACAAGCTAAGCTTCACAGGTTAATGTCATCTTTCTCACAAAATTACAGCCGTGCGTTCCTTGGATTTGTAAAGGTGGGTAGTAAAATCGATTCGTAAGAGGCTAATAAAGCTTCTACTTCTAGTAATTGAAACAAAACTCATCATGGGTGATAAATTTTGCTTGGGGCCGAGGTCGTGGTATGGCAAAGCTTGGTTTTGGGGTCGAGCCATCTTGCCGGTGATGTACCGTATGCCAATCGAGTGTTGCGCTACCCTGCCCGCGTGCGATGGGGAAGAAAGGGCGATCAGTAAAGTGTTGGGACCCCTGATCGTCTTGGCTGCCGCCATGTGGGTGGAGCTGATGTTCACGCCGACCGCCGGCCTATAGAGGCAAAGAAGGAGCTCCGCGATGCAGCAGCAAGGGCGACCTCGAGCGGAGTGGCTGCGTGCCTCAAGGTAGCTTACCTCCTTGTCGCGGAGGAGCAGACGTCGGCGTCGGGCCTGGAAGCTCAAGCATCTCCTTGCCGGCAGGAGAGATGACGGAGAGAGAATGAGAGAGAGGGAGGCAGACGTGTGGACCTCACATAATCAGGGCAAGTCAATGCAATATTAGTGTGCCAAGTATGCAACTTAATATGGGTAATGGAGTTTTGGATCCAAAGTGAACCGATTAACAAGTTCAAGGACTTGGATGTGCGTTCTAAGAGTTTAGGGACCCAGACGACACCTTGTGCCAAGTTTAAGGTCCAGCCAGGATTTTATCTCGATTTAAAATATTGACACGTGGGACCCACTACTGAATGCTATAGCAAGTCTATTGTGTGAGTGGTCTATTAGGACTCGCTATAGCTGACGTGGACGAGATTACATAGAGGTACTCTCTACAACCATTGCGGGCAATGTTAAAGAAAATATTTATGTTACTATAGTTGTTGTATAGGATGATAATTGAGGACGTAGAGAGAGTATGAGGGTGTTTGGATGGGGGTGACCAAAACTAGTCTAACTAAATTTAGTCACTTTGAGGGACTAAATCCCAAACAGGTGGGACTAAAGGGTGACTAAAACTAATCACCTGACTAAGTGAAGCGTCCCCTCATCAGAGGTGACTAAATGTGATACAAATACCAGTCCCAGGAGGCTGGTACCACATTTATTACATCAGATGGTTCATTGCCGTACAACACGTCGAGGCTGTGGGCACGGAAGCGCCACTGCCACGAGAAACAACATAAGGACTACAGCCCACACTAAAACATTAAAGACTTCTAAAACATCATCAGAGTCTAGCGCCATGGAAGCTTCCTGTGGAGACCCTGAATCCACAGGCACGGGTTGGGTGCAGGACGACAACCTACTCGACGTCTTCGGGGACAAAGTCGGGATCCTCCTCTGAAAAACAGTTAATTAAGCAAGGGTGAGTACATACGTACTCAACAAGTTCAACCCCACCACGGAGGGGTTATAAGCAGATCATGCACAGGATATATCAAGGATCAGGATAAGGTTTATTTTATAAACACATTTACTCATGTAGGGGTTTGTTTTCGAAAAGGTTTTCGCAAACAGTTTTTATAACCCAAGTAACTCAATTGTTTTTGAAAAAACCAGTTGAGGACTACCGGACTCCCCGTCCGCAGTAGCCCAGGCACACAGCCACACACTTTTCCAGAAATCAACTCATGCCATGAAAACATCCCAAACCCAAACACTAGTTTTGTGACCACACCGTGACTCGTCCAATACCGTGGACACGGCTATTCGAATAGGTTTTACACTCTGTAGAGGTTGTACATCTTTACCCACAAGTAGGGTACCGCCACACGAACACATCAGTGCCGGCGCGGGGGTGCTCGCCGGCGCACCAGGGCACGGCAGTGGCCTGGGGGTGGGGGAAAACGGAGAGGGGGACGAGGGGGTTCTTCTCCCTTCCTCACCTTGGGCTGAGGCGGCGTGAGGAGGCGGATCGGTGGGCGGGCGGCGGGCGGCGCGGCAATGGTGGTGGCGGCGCGGTGTGGTGCTCGGGAGAGAGAGGGGAAAGGTGGCTGGGAGATGGGTGGCGTGGAGAGCGGCGCCGGGCTCAATTTATAGGAGCGGGGAGGCGGTGGAGCGCCCGGGAGCCGAGCACGCGCACCACGTGCGGCCGGCAATGGTGGTGAAGGCGGCTCGGCCGGCGAGGCGACTTCGTCTGGCGGGATTCGCGGCGGAGTAAATTGGTGGCGCTGTTGGATGGGATCCGTCGGGCAGCGACGGGGTGTGCGAGCTGGTGGTGGCAGGCGTGAGCGTGGCGCGGGGCGGACGGCGGCTTGCGGCGGCGCCGTGCCTGGAGGTGACGGGGCGCGCAGGCGGAGTAATGGTCGCCGCGGCGTCGAGCGGCAGCGGCGGAGTTATGGTGGTCTGCGGTGTCGCGACGCGGTGGTGCTGTGTAGCCGAGGTGACGGCTCGACGGCAGCAGCGCCGGTGGCGGGGTGCGGCGGTGATGGTGGCGTGGAGGTGATGTGTCGGCGCAGGCGGGAGTAAATGCCCGTCGCGGCGTCGAGCGGCAGTCGCGCGGTCTTGTCGTGGGCCAGGCGCGCGACGTCCCGAGGTGGGGAGCCGACGTGCGGCGCGCCAGAGAGAAGGCAGGCCGGCGGGGCCAGAAGCAGAGGCGCGGGGCTGGAGGAGGAAGAAAAGAGGAGGAAAAAGAAAGAAAGGAAAAAAGAAAAGGAGGAGGGAAAAGGAAAATAAGAGAAGGAAAAGGAAAAAGGGAAAAACATAAGAGAAAAGGATTTAGAAAATTAGGAGAACTCCTAGGAAAATTAGGAGAGGGGAAGAAAAGGATTTTCGGCGGGATTTTCCCGGGTTTTGCGACGTCGAGCGATTTCCGGTTGTCGGTGGTGATGGCGAAGCGGGTCGTCCAGCGGGGCCGTGGCTGGCCCAGGATTCCCTACGAGGTGGCCGACCGCGGCGCCGTGGCGGTGCTGTGCGACACGACGCGATTGAGCGGCGGTGACTCGAGTGGTGGCGTGCGGGATTGGCGGTGCCGGCGGGATTCACGGCGTGCGCGCCGGGGGGAGGGAAAAGAATTTATGATCGGGGTTTTTGGGGAAACGATCGAGCTCAGCGTAAGGGTTTTGAAAAACACGTGTGATTTAGCAGGTGATTTATTAGAGGCTAAAACGCGGGCGTTACACTAAGGGTGTGTTTGATTTCTTGCCCCTGGGCGGCTCGGCCGGCTGGCCTGGTTATGCCAGCCATGGCCTGGCCCGTTTGGGGAACACCTGCTATTTGATTCACATGCTCCTAATGAGCCAGGTCAGATGAGGATTGTGTTTGATTTGGTGTACACAGGAATAAGATGACCTTCCATCTGGAATATGATGACCTTTACTCCTCTCTTGTTGGCATTTCATCAAACATCTCCGTGACTGGCACAAGCTGCCTGTGCCATGGGTTCAGGTTCGAGGGTGGCGTGGTGCCGCTCGACGAGGCCACCGATGGTATGCCCCTCGTCATCTTCGCCATCTGCGGCGTCTCCATCAAGAAAGGGACCACGACAGCCTCCTCCAAGGACGGTCACTCACCAACCAGAGAGTCTTCGTGCGACATCGCCCAGGTATGCCTCTGCCTCGCCCGCGGCCGCGCCCGACGCAACTCACGCCATGTCAATGAGACTGCGATAGGAGCAGGTGAAGACAGGCGCCCACGCTCGCCCTACCGCGCTCGTGCTTGTCGGTGTCCACGCCCCTCGAGCTCGACGACAGCATCCATGGCCCCGCTCGCGGCCTGTCCTCGATCCGTGCGCAGGAGATCCTGCGGTGAGCAGGTGGCCGCGCCGGCGACGAGCACCCCCTCCGCCTCCGCCGACGCGTGCCTGCTGCTCCGGTGGCTCGCGGCAGCTCGACGACGAGGGTGAGGGAGGTGAGACGAATCAAGCGGGAGCTCGACCACGACGTGGCTCTAGAAAAACGAAACTCTGGAGTGTGTAACCAGAGCCAGGAGAGAGAAGAGTTTTTGCATCCGAGGGACCAAGCCGGTGAACAGGCAAAGCAAATCAAACATGCGCACTTGCACACGACGGGCTTGGACGGCGATTTTTGGCCAATATCAAACACGCCCTAAAACTCTTTAGTAGGAGTCGGGGTAGTTAAAAGTTATTTTAATCCTCTATCTTCACTTACTTACTGCACACCCACTCTCTCTTAGGGGGGAGAAAAAATTTGGACTTTAATTCCAAACAAGAGGTCACTAAAATTTTCTAAGAGCAAGTATAGTGGAGCCACATCGGCGGGCGAAATGTCACTCCACGTCATGTTTTCCTTTGCTGGTAGAGAGAGAAACGAGGAACGAGAGAGGATTAGACAACTACGATGATCCCTGCTCTCCCATTCGCTCGTGCATCTTGCATCGCATTAAACATGGTGGAGCCCACCACAACCAGTGTGGCGCGTCGAATGAGCTGGACCGTGAGTCACCGGCAAGCGGGCGGGCTTATCAACCTTGCTCTAATATGACTAATTTTAATCATGAGACTAAAAGGCACTCCTATCAAACACCTCTGTGTACAACTAGTGGGTAGCTACTCCGTCTCCGTACTTGTTGGAAGCCGAGGGTGGGTGGTGGACCGGCCCTCTGGTGGACGACGCCGGCCGGCGAGCCAATCGCCGAGGACCCGGGCGGCGCGTAGCCCAGCTCCCAGGACCCTGGTTGATAGCCCTCCTCCGAGCGCGTGCAGGGGATTCGTAAATGCTTGGGACCTCGCCAAGTCGCAGGCTGCCTCGCCATGATTGATCTCGCTCCTTTGAGTTGACTGCACCTCACGGTCAGGGGCTGGCAGTGCACTGGCAGTTCTGCAACGTTCATGGGCATATAGCGCTCGTGCATTTTGTAGCCTTGTCAAATGGCAGTACTTGGATCATGCTCAAGCTCAACCCATCTGCTCCGGATCTGGCTTGAATGTTTTTTTTAGGAGAACACGAGGGGCAAGCCCCTACTGATCTGGTTTGAATGTTTGATGATGATCAGATTAGAATGGTCCCACGGCCGCCGATCAACGGGAAAATCCAGGTCAGATATTCGCGCAGGGAGTACTCCCTCCGTCCCAAAATAAATGCAATTCTAGGATTCGAATTTTGTCCCACAAAGAATGCAAGATTCTTTGACTAACCAACCACAAAGAATGCAAGACCTCTTGTCTTTTGTGATTGGTTAGTCAAAGTTGCATTCTTTGTGGGACAAATTTCGAATCCTAGAATTGCATTTATTTCGGGACGGATGGAGTAATTTGTTTGGAATTCAAGGGAGATTATCAAGTAGAGTATTCGTGGAGCACAGTAACAAACGTGGCATGTCTAACTCCACCCAAGCTGTACATGTTCAGCAGCCATTGAGGTGAACGCAGGAGCAAATGCACCACCTGAAAGGCTGTGCATTCTGCAACGATCCCCGTCTCCCTGCTCGAGGCGGACGCGGAACGGAACAGCCGCGCAGGCGCAACGAGGAGGGCGGCAAGTGAAGACAAATCACAAGCCTACACCCTCTCCTGAAAATCTCAACTGATACGCTACGGCATGCACTGCGTCAGACTTCACCCTCTCCTGGAAAAGTTTGTGCCTAGCCTGGCAGCCTGGCACGGCGCCCCCGAGTGTCGAGATTGTAAAGCCTGGTGTGCAAGTTCACTGCGAGCTTGTAGGTGTTGTTGAGTTGCAACAGCATGAGCTCACCACGGCTCTTCTGAATTCAGATACGAAAACGCTGATGCTAACATTACACATTCAGATAATGTAATGCGCTCCAAATAATCTTCAGACTAATGAGCCAGGCATACTGTTCATAATCGAAAAAAAATATATAAGCCGAGCTCCGCGTCAGGCTTCACCCTGACATGACAGGCAGTCGTAATTAGTCAGGCAGAATGGCAGAGTCCTTGTAATCCACAGGCTCCCTTCCCTTGAGCCGCCCAGCACACCACTTGAAAGATTCAGATAATAGATCATGCAATGCAACCCAAACATATTTCGCCAAGCCCATAAACTATTCCATGGACAGAAGATCAGTGTTCTTGACAACAAGAACTCTGACCCGTTGACACATATGAATGCAATTTGCCTTTGATGTAACGGGTGAATAGTGACAGCAGAGTTTGGTTATAGGGTGCAAAAAAGTGCACCGTGGGAATCTTGCGTGTATGGAGTACTAAATGAAGTTTATTTGCAAAACCTTTTCATGTATGAGTGTAACTTTGCGCGACGAATCTAACGAGCATAATTAATCCATGATTTGCTACAGTGATGCTACTGTAATCATCCTCTAATCATGCGGTCAAAGACCTCATTAGATTCGTCTCGTGATTTTACATAGGGCTGTGGAGGTAGTTTTGAAAACTGACTTTGTTAATACCCTTAATTAGTGGTGAGGAGAAAATTTTTTCTCCTCCCAACCAAACACGGACCCGCGTGCATAAATAAAGCATAAATAGTGGCAATTTGTCAGACTAAACAAGGCCGTAGTCTACAAACAGGTACAACATTTACTCGATGGAGCTACGAGTGAGGCAGTTTGAAAGACCAACCATTTTGCAGCAGTACTGAGAGCAACACTCTTCCTTTTCGGTCCTTCCCCTCCTTTTGGTTTATGGATGACTTGCCTGTTGCTGTTCAAAATACTTCTCCAAGGTTGATGCTGGGTTATGGAGGCAGAGAGGTACCACCAGTGGTTCAGCTCCGCAGATCAGTGTTTGCCAGATATTTATTTTGGAACCTTAGGTGTACTCTTGGACACAGGGACGAAGCCAGCAGTGGGTCGGGGGGAGGCCCCCCGTGCTGCTTCGGGCTTCGCCACTGCTTGGACGCGCTGCCTGCCTTCCTCAAAACTATGGCAGATCTCCGTTGCTGTTATCACCAGGTTTGTTATGGTCCAGAAATTGGAACCATCTCCAGTTTGCGTACAGTTTAGCTTCATCATCAAATGATACCGTTTGTCCTGGAAGGCTATCATCTAATAATATGGTGTTCTGAGATATAACTGGGAGTTGCTCCATGTATCTCTTCGCCATTTCCTCAGCTTCTGAGAGCACTTTCTGCATCAGTACAAGATAAATGATACTAAGAATGGATACATAGGAGGGAGATTCATCAAAGAAGAGGCGGAATGTATAACTAAACTAGATTGCAACTCAGTATCTCACCTCTCTGTCTGAAAGAAACAAACCAGGTGCGCTTTCAAGGTCTGCTATGCTGTTGATTAAAAAGCAAAATAAGTTTCAGTAGTCTACCATAAATGGTGACCAAATCTTATTATAAAGAGAGCATTCAGTAAAACTGAAACTGCACAACAGTTTCAACAGTTTGTTCATAACTGAATATAGCCAATGCTAATTTAAGGTTAGGTTTACCTCAACGCAATTTTGTCTGGGACATTTGACTTGATCACAAGAACTTTCACCTCATCATCTATCTTTAGGAAGTCACTTACTGACAAAACTTGACCTCTACTAATTTTGGATATGTGCAATAATCCACTGCAAATCATTAAATGTATACATGTTAGCTGCACTCTTTAGCTTATAAGGAAAGCATACACATTTTAGCGTATGCTTGATCTCAAATTTTTTTTAAATCAACAAGTAAAAAAACATAAAGTGCATGTAGCCTTCCAGGTTCCATCTCGTACCTTCTGTTTGTCCCTGCAATCCTAACTTGTGCACCGTATGGAAAAATTTTGCGAACACTGCCTTGTAGGAGAGTTCCTTCTCTAAGATAAGTCATTTCCTGATGATCAGGACTCAGTATATCAGTACATTCATTGTCGCGATATTTTTGGTAGTGTTAGTAGCTTGTAGACAAATGGGATCTTCTTTTAAAGAAGCAGTAAACGGAAATAAATTTTCATGTCCAGTGTCACCTTATCACAGGAAAAGTAACCAATATCACAGGGGGCAAGAAGAGGTATTAGCTTGCACCATTGATTTTATAGTGCAAACATGCAATGTCAAGAAGCTGACTTATCATTGATGACTTGGGTAAGTGTGATGGCGTTCAGCACACACTACACAGCCTCAACAGATAAGGCCCAAAATAATAAATGGCATACTCTCCATGTACAGAATTCAGTGTGTCACCATATTTGATTGTGCCAAATTTCAATAGGTGTTTTCGGTACTTGATCATTACATACAAAAACATGTAATCTGATTTTTTTACTAATCCATAATTGCAATTTAAGGTGACAAATCAGTGTACTGACCCATGCTTTCTTCTCACTAATTATCAGGTCATTAGTTTCTTCATCGAGCCTTGCAATGCACACGCGAATGTTGCTGCCAACCTGTATGCCAAAAAGCAACAGTGATGTAGCTTAGTATCATACAAAACCAGATATTTCAAGTATCATAATGACACTGTGGTGACTGAATGATGATTTAGGCATTAACAGTATTAATTCCAAATGGCCCTTACTTTGTTTTTCAAGTCTGTAAATGTACCTATCCTGTCCATGAGCTCGAATTTAGGAAGAAATGCTCTCAGCCCCTGAAATGAAATTGGCCTAAATCTTAGCATTGAACAGATGCAATTCAATGGTCAGATGCATCAACAACAGATGAAGGGGGAAAAGATCTCTTGCCTCAATTCTTGTCAGTAGACCCCCGGTGTTCCACTCGTGGATTTTAACCTCAATTGGTTCATTGAGTTGCATAATCTGTCTGACAAAATTGAAAACGCACGTATCATTGCATCAACGCCTGAATCCCTCGCACTATCATGAATAGAGAGCTATCGGTTTGGCCTCAGCCATGCCAAATGGGGGCAAGAGGAAACGTGAGGACTAAACCTGCCTGGCACGGTGCCACGCGAGGCGCCGGAAGAGCCGTCGCGCCGACAGCAGCGGCCGCCCACTGAGCGTCCGGCCGAGCACCTCCGCGAACACCACCGTGCCGGGCGCCACCAGCGCCCTGCTCCCGCGAGTATGCTTACGTGCCGCCTCCTCATCCACTGCGGGACCCGCCACGACTCCCACGCTCCCCGGCCGAGGCGGGGCCACTCGCTCCGCAAGGTCACCGCCATCACGGTCGAGCGGGAGGAGCTCTTTGGCTAACAGCGTCGCGAGATTGTCGGCGCCGACCGCGACGTCGAGGCGCGCCTCGGTACCGGAGACGACGACCCCAACCGCGAAGTCCCCAGGCTTGGGGTCGTATAGAGCGCCTGTTGCACCGGTGGAATCCGCGTCCTGCCCGGGGCTGACATTAAGGAGGCGGACGAAGCCGGCGGAGAGCGCGTCGTCGATGCTCTTGGACCTGGCGAGCGCAATCGGCTGTGCTCGCGCTCGGGCCTGGACCTGGGCGTGCTTCGAGGCCAGGGATTTGGCGACTGATAGCATAGGCTGCTGCTTCGAGAGGGGTGGGAGGAGGCCTCGACACGGCGGCGCCGGCGCCGGTGACGGCGTCGCCATCTCGTCAGTGGCGAGAGCGTTGCGTGGAGGCGGGTGCGGGTACTTTATCCGCTTGTAATTTTTTCGGTGTCTTTGATCTAAAAAATAAAAACTTTGGCTGGGCCGAATGTCAGGAGGCCCACTAATGCCCTCCTTCTTAATACGAGCCCATTCATTGAGAATATTGCGAATCGTGTGTCTCTGCCGTCGACCCGTCTCCGGCGAGCAAAGCGGCGGCGGAAAGAGAGGGATGGGGTACCTCTTGCGGGTGCGGCTGTCGTCGTTCGCTGCTGGCGCGGCGACGGCGTCGGCGGCGGGGTTCTTCCTCATCTACAAGGATCACCTCCTCGCCCGCGCCACCATCGCCCGGCAGGTGAGCCCGCCAGCCCCACCGCCCCACGCATCCATCTATCTAGCCACTTCGTACTTAGTCGATTCCCGGGCTAATCTGGTTAATCACCCGTTCGCCCCTATCTTGCGCACCCGACCCTTCTCGATAAATTTGGCGCCTCTGGTTTCCTGCTCAATGCCCACACACCGTGATCTGGTTCGACCATTGCGTCCCGGCGTAAATTTCCGATTAGGTGGTCAAGCCTTTCTCCATTCTATTTGTGTATATCTTGACCGAAAGGCCGCACCGTTTGGTTCCTGGAATTGAGGCGGAATCACGGACTGGTCGAGGGAAATGCAGGTTGTGGTTGATTCCTTGTACGTGTTTATTCCATAAGCTGGAGCTGCTCGCACCGATCTATTCTATTCTTGCGAACAGATTAATTTGAGGTTACTGAAAAAGGTTGCTCTACAACGAAATTGTTATAATACTATAATAGTGACTGTCTAAGTTAGATATCATTTTTGTCTCAAAAAAAAAGTTAGATATCAGTTCAGCTTCATATCCAGAGTTTGTTTGTGGTTGTAACTGTATGATGCATTAAGAGACTGTCTGGACTAAAGATCAGTGTTATGTAACATGAATCATATTACGACATTCTACCATGACGTAGCTACTCCATACATTATACACATGTATCTATTATACCTTGCTGTTGAGTCACATATTTTGGTTAAACTATGAATCCTTACGGGCAGTATTGGTGAAAGGCATTTGGGCATTTGGCAGTCATCATGTCGGTGATACCATGAGCATAATATCATGCTGACTATACACTGTGTATTTTAATCTACCCATTGCACTTGCTAATAAGGTTAATCGAGCTTCTTCTGTGTTGTTTATGCCTGGAGTTGGTTTACCAACTTAATTTGTGGCGTGCTATTTATCAACAATAGTTAGACCTGCTAGAGGATTCATGTAACTTAGAAGTTTCGGAAACAGTAGTTGCACCTGAACTTACTTTAGCTCTTAACCATATAAATTAGTGAAATAACTATATATTCTTGGTTTTGTGGAGTTAAACTCTGTTATGGTGTAGCCATGGTTGCTGGTTCGAGCTATTGCAGTCGCATGATAAATTAATCATTTGTGTTTGATTTGGCTTGTGGGGCTAGTAGTTCAAGTGTTCAACATAACAGTTTGAAGTGGACTATTCCAAGTTTGATTTGTGTTTGACTAGTGGCTAAGGTTTGATGCCCTTACTTCCAGGTGGAGGATATTAAGGAAACTTCTGAAAAGCATTATGAAGCTCTAAATAAGAGAATATCAGCACTGGAAAGCAGAAAAGAGCCAGGAGCTATTAAAGAGGCATTGGATTAGTTTACTGAGTTGGGCTTATGTAACGGTTACATCCGCCCAGGTGTTTTAGATTGCTGCATGTGGTATAAACTGCAGCATTTAAAGCTGTACTATTGTGTTGTTGAAATTTCTATGAACCCTTAATTTGACTTGTGTTACACTTCTGCATGGCCATGTCAATGCCATCTTCTTGAGATGGACAAAGATCAAATAAATGCATTTTTCTATTACAGAGGTTCTCAGATGTTGCAAACTATCTTCTATTTGTATGTTACCATTTGCCGTAGCAAGACTCTGGGCAGTCTTTAGTCTGTGTATGGCATTCCTTCTGTACGTTTCAGTGATTTTCTTGCAAGTATTGTTCAGACATTGGTGACTGCTGAGCAGTTTTTAGCTGCTTCCATAAGCCATTAAACTTTTGCGCGATTGGTATTCAATTTGACTGGTGAGACTATATCTTCCTAAGTCTTCTTTTTTTGCTCAATTTCACATTTTTGGTATATGTTCTGCTTATAGGTTATAGAGGAATCTGGAATCGTGTCTTGCTATTTCTTGTCAATTATTTGAACCTGTGTGATATACAGTTCTTTCAGTTGCAGCTGCAAATTCAGGGGCAATATAAGCTCACACCATTCACTTTGTGGTGTCATCCTGGGGACCAAGTGTTACCTTACTCTTACCAACCGCAACACATGGATGAAAAGATGATGAGGGGATTGACAAGGGAATGATCTTATCTCCAACAGTGCGGAGAGGAAATGGTCTTGCCATGATTGCTACTGCAATGGTGAGGGAACTTGGGTTCTGAAGACATGGTGAGAACATGTCTGGGGCAGTGGCAGACCATTCTGGAGGATGCTGGTGGCTGTTCACGGCTTTCTTGGTTAATCTCGCAGTATCTAGCTATACGGTAACTGCTGCAAATTCAGGGGCAATGCTTACCCCATGCACTGTGCAGTATCATCCTTTGGACTTATTGTATTATCTTACCAATTGCTACAGCCTACAGATGGATGAAAAATGATGCAGGAATGATCTTTCATATTCATAGGATTGTGATGAAGCTTGGTTTGTGCAGGCATTACGAGAACGTGTATGCAGCATTAGTAGCATTTTTCCAGATGCTTTTGGTGGAGGGTAGAGGAGGCATTGTGCTCAAAGGCTCACCCTCCCATGTAGACAGCTTGTCACTCAGCTAATGCCACCCAATGTGCTTACCTAATTGTAAGTCTCCATCCTGACTTTTCACTATTTTTTAGTAGAACCTTTCCTACCTTATCTGATCTCGAAAGCGTTTGATTAGGGGTTGCATATTCATCATCGTAAGGCATAATATTCAACGATAACACTTGGAGGTATGAAATTAGTTCATACTGAATAAGCTATTAGACTTAAGAAGCAAGAAACTGAATATGACAAGTAGGATGAAGTCAGCAATGTTGTCATTTCAACACACAACATGGTCTATCATTCCTAGACAGTTGGTTGTGTAGTTAAATGGGACACCATGCTGTGGTTGCTATCTTGTTCACGTCAGTACCTTCATCAGCTCTGGTACCTTTTCTCAGATCTAGAAGATCTGCACCCGCAACAGCCAGAAGAACTGCGGTTGGACCGGGGACCTGACCACATGGCTGAGCTGTTCTCCAAGCAGGCTGTTGTGTATGCCGCAGCGCGGCCAGCCTACCCGAAGGATGTTTTTACCAAGCTTGCAGCACTCACCGCTCAGCACCGCCTTGCCTGGGATGTCGGCACTGGCAATGGCCAGGCAGCCATCGATGTAAGCATCTCAACTCCTTGCTCTCCACCAGTGCGTGTTCATATATACTGACATGGATTGAATGCCGTGCAGGTCGCTGAGCACTATGACAGCGTGCTGGCCACGGATGTGAGCGAGGAACAGCTCCTACATGCCGCACCGCACCCGAAGGTCCGGTACCTCCACACCCCCGATGCCACACCAGGGGAGGACCTCATCGCGATGCTCGGTGGTGAGGGCAGTGTTGATCTCATCACAGTGGCTCAGGCTGCGCACTGGTTCGACCTCCCAGCGTTCTATGGCGTCGCCCGCCGAGTCCTGCGGAGGCCCGGCGGGGTGATCGCCGTCTGGGGCTACAACTACCGCATCAGCCCCGTGGAGGACATGATGACGCCCTTCTTCAACACCACCCTTCCTTACTGGGACCCCCGAGCTCGGTAAATCACTCTGAACACTGAGTCCACTGACCACTACATGCTTTGCAAGGGATGGGGGAAAAATCTTGATCAGATATTCAGATGCATGATCGATCATCCATGTTGGGTATGTGTTGTGACGCCAGGTGCTGCACTGATGGATACCGGGACCTGCCGTTCCCCTTCGTCGACATCGGCCTCGGTAGGGAAGGCGAGCCGGCGAGCCTCGACATGGAGCATGAGATGTCGTTCGAGGGCCTGATAGGCATGCTGAGTTCGTGGTCGGCGGTGACGACGGCGAAGCAGCAGGGCGTGGACCTGCTGGGGGAGCGCGTGGTGAAGCAGCTGGAGGAAGAGTGGGGAGGTGCGTCGCTGGTGCGCAAGGTGACCTTCAACGCCTTCCTGCTGGCAGGTACCCCCAGGGCCGATGAGATTGATGAGTGATGTTGCTCTTGCTGGGTCCTGGGAGATTGGATTGCGAGTTGCTATGCTTGTATTTCGTGAATAACGTAGCATTTGTTCTCCTTCTGAATAGCGTGACCCATTATCCTTGAGTCCTTGTCGAAGGTCTACTTCTTAATGACAATTTCGGTGATCTCCATTCCACATACTCAGATGAAAAAGAAAACACCTTCAACTGAAAACTAGAAAAGGAAAAATTACTGAGACGTTTTGACTTTTGACTTCTCTAGACAGGCCGTGCCGGCATAAATTGAGCCCCTTACAAAAGTCTAAGAAGCGGCCAACAAATTCTAAGAGGGACAAAATAGAACAATAAATGACATACTCTGTATATAGTATAATTTATTAAATTACAATTGAATGTATCAACAATCATACTTTCTAAATCGATTTGCAGAATACATGGTTTAGATATAGAAACACTAGAGGTCTAGGTAAAATAATAAACATACATACAAAGATGAAAAGAACAGTAAAAAATTAATTATTAAAAGAACACAATAACATGATCGAGCAAAAAAACTGTAAATAACTTACACGGAGGACTCTCGTGCATGCTGGCTGCTTGTCAGCATTGTGACAAGACAGTGTGTGTCCCAGTTTGTGCGCCGGCTAAGTTCAAAAAAAAGTTTGTGCGCCGGCCGCTGACACTGGCACAGTGTGGCTACGGTGGATTAGAAAAAGAATATCAATAGCGTGGATGCTGATTACTGGATGGGAGACAATACACAGAGCATCACACGGGCGCGAGACGGATTAGGTTGGCTTTTTTCCCTTTTTGCTTCCATGTAGTGTGTAGGAAATTTTTTTTGGGCCCCTGAAAATTGGGGGGTCTGTACCAGCGCACCGTTTGCACTCCCATGTGCACGGGTCTGTTTCTAGATATATTTCTTTTTTGTTACGTATCTGAATGTATTTATATATGTCAAAACTGACTAGTAATTTGAGACGGGTGGAGTATTTATCCAAAAAAATTTGCTTTAACCAAGGTATATGTGAACTTTCAAGCTATCACAAAAAGAGTGAAAACCAACAGAGCTCCAAAAGATGGGCACGACGTACTGCCATGCCAAAGCTCGCTCAGCTGTGCCATCTCTCTCTGAGCGGTGAGCCACAATGGGAGGCGCATGGAAGATGAGATGTAAGATTACTTTCTTTGTTTTTTGTTTTTTTTGGTCCTGTTTTCTGTCTGCGAGGGCTAAGGGAGCTGGAACGTTTTCCTGGCGCGTAGTACGACAGTGTGGCAACAAAGATTGGTTATGATTCAATGGAAGGATATGGGGGCGCTGGTGTGGTGGAGATCAAGTAAATAGCGGTGGCTGTGGACCAAAATCGGCCACAACTGGATCAAAGCAACGGCATTGAGCACACACGAATTGGGTTGGTTGCACTGCTACCTTTTCAGTGGATTTGATTGCTGCCACGATGCACGATCCTATATTTCCATCATCCACGATCAAATGGTGGGAAGAAACATTTTCTGGGTGATGCAATTCTCGGTGGCCAGACATATTTTTCATGGTTCCAGTAACAAAAGCATTGTTACATGGATTTGTGACACGGCATTTCTTCTGGTACCACGCTATCAATCACGATTAGACACGTACCGTCCGTGCTAGTGGGGTGTCGAGATTGGCCAAGCACGGAGAGGAACCAAGACCACCTTGCGTTGTCTGTCCACGGATACCTCGCTAATTGCGCATCGCTTTTCCGTGCATGGGGACCCAAAACTTATCTCGCGGGTAATTCTAACCCTCCAAAACAGGAAAATGGAAACGGCACACGGCACAGTGTCGGGGTAAAAGAAAAGGAAAATGGGCCCTGTGGGCCCTGCACGAACCAACGGGGAACCCACACTGTCAGTGGGCCCGGCCCACAACTCCCGACGATTTTACATCTGACAGCAGAGATAGACAGAGCGAGCGAGTGGGGGCGAAAGCTGAGGACAGAGAAGAAAGAGGCTTCCTTCCAACGCCAACGCCGAAGCCACCACCACACCACCCCTCTGCCAATTAATCCCCTGCCGTTCATAAACATCCTCCCACCAAGGAATGGGCAACAAGGCCATTAGCTTCCTCCTCCTGCTCCCGTGCCGTCACGATGCCCTAGAAACCCTCGCCCCTCCGCCGCCGCTCCTCCTCGAATTCCCCTCGCTCCGATCGCGCCCGCGCCGGATCCTTCCCGGAATTCCGGGCCCGGATCGAAATCGAACCGCCTGCCTCGCTGCCCCCCGATTAGTAACGCACGCGCGCACGCACGCCTGAGGCGGGTGGATCCTCGGGCGCGGCCGGGGCGGCGCTCTTGATTTCGGTTTCTTCTTCCCCCCGTCCCGCGATGGGGGCGCCGAAGCAGCGCTGGACGCCCGAGGAGGAGGCCGCGCTCAAGGCCGGAGTCGCCAAGCACGGGCCCGGCAAGTGGCGAACCATTCTCAGGGACCCGGACTTCAGCACGCTCCTACGTCTCCGCTCCAATGTTGACCTCAAGGTGACGCTCGGATCGCGGGGGAGGGTGTGCGGTTTCGTGACCTCGCGGCGGTGGGGGTTTTCTGGCGATCGGCGCGCCAGGGGGAATAGGAAAGAAATCTCGGGGTCCTTCTATTTGGGCTAAACTAAATTGCGGCTTTGGACGGTCCGTCCAGCGGGGCGTGTTGCTTGCTTGGTTTGGTTTTAGATCGAGATTTTATGCGGTTGCGCTAGCGATTGCCTGGGAAGATTTGTTCTTGCTACTATTTTGGTCAGACTGGCGAGAGTGATCTGGGGCTAGGATGATCAGATGATGAGAATCTCTTTCCATTTAGATGATGCCCCGAAAGCTATCCACCACACCCCTTTGTTTCATTCCAAGTAGAGATCTAGTTCACCATGTTAGGTCTTGGTGGTTTTGCTTATGAGGCCATTTGACCATTTCCATGTAGAGATCTTGTTCCCCGAGAGTGGGATTTGTTTTGTAATTTTTTTTCACGCCATCTGTATTGAGTCTCCAACTTTCCTTTTAATGTCTCTGGGCATCGACAAGTACTGACCAATCTTTGGTATGTCTGATTGTGCAGGACAAGTGGCGCAACTTGAGCGTAGTTGCTGGAGGTTATGGGTCTAGGGAGAAGGCGAGAATGGCTTTGAAGAAAGGCAGGCGTGTGGTGCCTAAGGTTACTGCTGAGCCAATGGATGTCGATGCGAACGGTTTGGGCAATGTTCATGATGCAGTCATCGATGCAGAACCATTAGCAATGGCTGTGGAGCCAGTGGCAGTCGAGGAGAGTCAGGAAAAATCAGTTGCTAGGTTAGTAGACTCGATGCATATATGTTTTATCAAAGCTGTTTCTTATTACTCTTTACAAGTAATCTACATGTTCTGCTCGTCGGGTTTCTTTTTGGTATATATGTTTTATGCGGATATGTGGGAGTTCTACTAGATAGAAACCATTAATAATAGATTGGAGTTCAGCTTTTATAGTCATTCAGGCCTGGTTAGACATTAAAGTTCAGAAGTTGACCATCATGGAAATTCTTCTTATACTATACTCCTCCGTTTTCAATTCTAAGGCGCGCGGCAGTTTTTTTTGCTTTTGGGGTATTTGTAGGGCGCGCCGTCTCGAATACCAGCGGCCTCTCGGTACCCTTCGCGAAGTTAATGATGCCACAGAACCGAATAGCCCACAGATGAATCTTACGCTGCGTAGACCATCTGACCCTTCCTCCAAATCCCTCTCCGTCCACTGCATGCTACGATGTGAGTAGCACAGATGAATCAATCAATACAGCATTTAAAGCTTGTGCGCGCTACCGACTTTGCCTTGGTCTCTACGCACCACTGCCACGGGCCTTAGAATCGAAAACGGAGGGAGTAGTAGGGTACTGAATTGTCTTTGTGACAACTAGTCTAGGGATTTGTTTGTTGTTGTATTTTACACTAATTTTGAAACTTTAAAGTGCATTAGGACAATCCCCCAACCAGGTAAACCTGGTAGTTTTCCATGCCTGCCACGTCATCCAAAGGATAAAAAGTTTTCATCCAATCCCCTGCCTTCTCCTGTTCTTTCCACTTTCTATCTTCTGGCTTATATGTCCTTTCTGCTTCCTATCCCCTCCTCTAGCTGACCTGGTTTCTTGCATGAGAAATGGTTTTCTTCTCTCTCCTCAACTGTATTGCCACATCATCATTTTGCTTGCATGGCACACTTGGTAACTGTGTCTGTGCACAGTTTCATTGCGCTGTCTCAATGGACAGTTTTTTGTGTTGACATGGAAATGCCACATCTTGCTAAGAGCTGGTAACCTGGCTTAACTGTTGGAGACAAGCCTAAAGGACAAACATAAAAGAAACATGTAAAAAAGTGGTAGCAAATCAAATGCATGCCTATTCTATCATATCTATAATCTTTCATACATTTCCTTTGATGCTCAGTTTGACCTTCTTGTCACTGGTTCAGTTACACTTGCTAAAAGTTTACATTTACTGCTATTGCTACATTTTTTTAGGAAAACAGAAGAACTGGTTATTGACCTAGAGTTAATTATACAATTATATGGCCATCATAATAATAAAAAGGAAACCATGCACATGCATATGTTAAACCTTTGTGGTCAGCACGGCAATGGTGGGCTATATACACAGTTGTAGGTCCTCACTCCTCAGTTGTCGAGTCTGGAGTATGAGTGTTGGTTCTTGCTTTTGTAGAGAATAGGTGGTAGCCTAGCCTCTGTGAGCAACTAGGAAAAGTGGTTGCAAAAGACTTAAGACCCTGGGAATCCCCCTTGCGTTAGTCTGTCTAGTGAATCAGGTTAGGCATTTACCTCTTTTCATTTCTCTCCCATTAATGCATCAAACAACTGGTATTTCCTTTTTTTTCTATTAAATGGAAATGGGGGATTGCCTCGACTTGAAAAAGAAAGAAAGAAGAAAGAGGAAACTGTTGTGATTTGGAATATAAAGTTGGCACACAAACATCCCCTGAGTTCCGAACATGTGCTCCTTTAAATGTTCAATTCCTTGCATAGTTTTAGACTTCTAATTGTCTTGCCATGATTTTTTTACATGTTTATTGGTACATAATTGCATAGGCACATCGCTATTTCTTAATATTTAACTGAGAACATATCTATTCAGCAGTTCGAATCCACATTGCTCAGTTCATTTTACTTAAACTGTTATTGTCCAGCTCAATTTATTCAGCATACTGCTTTCTTGATGCTGGGTCATCTAATCTGAATTTTTATATATGCGTATCATTGTTCAGGCTTGATGACCTCATATTAGAAGCTATAATGAAGCTTAAGGAGCATTCTGGGTCCAATAAGGCAGCCATTGCTGCATATATTGAGGTTAGTGGATAACATTTTTAATAATGTGTTCGCTTGTTTTACATTGTGTTTTGTTTAATTATATGTCAGTTGGACAGTTGGTCTTGCTATTTTTTTTGACTACAGTGTAATGATGTTTGTCTCATCTAATATATGAAGTATCTCTGCTTATTTTTTGCAAACTGAGATAATCCTTTTCTATCTTTTATTTTGTGCATGGTTTTAATTTAAATTGTCTATATATTTAGGAGCAATACTGGCCACCTGATAATTTTCCGCGGCTGCTGTCTACCAAATTGAAGGCATTGGTTACTTCTGGAAAATTGATGAAGGTCTCTCCTCTCTCCGATGCTTTTTAGGAATAAAGGTGGCCAGACTTCAAGTGGGTACTTTTTTAATTTATGATTGCAGGTAAACCAAAAGTATAGAATTGCACCAAGTTCACCTTCCTTGGGTGGAATAAGCACCAAGGTATCCTCTGCTGAAGAGATGAATGGAGAAAATGATACTAAGCAGCTAACTAAGCCTCAAGTGGATGCTGAACTGGAGAAGTTGAAAGGCATGACTCAGGAAGAGGCAGCTGCCTTTGCTGCCCAGGCAGTTGCTGAGGCAGAAGTAGCAATGGCACTAGCTGAGGATGCAGCAAGGGCTGCGGAGATTGCAGAAAATCATGCTGAAACTGCAGTAGCTTTTCTTGAAGCCCTCACTTTGTCTTTAAAAGACAGAAATGCCAATTCGACGGTAGTGAATCCATCCTTTGTCAGGATATCTATGCGATGAGTGATTTTAGTAGTACCTGAACCCTACAGCTGATAACATTTTGATGAATGCAGATGCTTCAAGCTTGCTGATCCTTTACCATTGCCATCATGTGGTTTTAGTTAGCAGAACAACAGTGTTCTGCTGCAAAGATTTTTCCGGATAGCTGAGTTTCTTGTATAGCTCTATAGAACATTATGCTTCAATGGGAGGGGTTGTCAACATCTCGCTGCTGGTCCTGACTGCTTGCAGCCAATCGACAGTATAATGACAAGAATGGTTGGGGAAGTAGTCTTCATTTTTTTTCTTTTGTTTTCCCCCATTGTGTTGCTTTGTAATTAAACTCTAGCCTTTTTCCCTTTTGTAGTTGTTGAAGTGATGTCGTCAAATAGAACAACTGTAGTGGAAAGGAAATGTCAGAAAGCTGCCTTAGTTATTGCAAGTTGCTGCGATAAGATGTTGCTAGATACGATTATTTGATAACAGTTGTAGTGGATTATTGGGGGCTGCCTCATTTCTGTTTCTTGTAGGTATATCCTTGGTATGATAATCATATCTTTACACCTCACAGTACTCTTGTTCAGCTTACTTGTGCTTTGAAGCTATGATATGCTTTTCATTCACGTGTGCAGTTGAACTTTGATTATCAAAACATTAGTTTGGAAAATATGCTGAATCTTTTATTTATATTTTGTTTCAAAAAGCGGCTTTACAGTATCCTAATTATGTTGGATTGTATTTGTACTATACAACTGAAATTATATGGGCACACAACGCATTGGCAAATAATAACTCCATTTTTATTTGTGTAATACAAAACTATAACATAATAATGTTCGGTAATGCTCCTACCCGGTCGTCCGGATGAAGTCAAAAAAATCAGACGACTAGGAGTACTTGCCAGCGCTACGTCCACGTGCTCCACACCCGTCGGCATACCGCAGCTTTTGCATCTTATCTTCTCCCCCACCACTCTTCATCTCTCTCCACTCGTCTCTAGGAGTAGCTCGGGAGCCCTGCTGTCCGCTGGCTCCGGGCACCGGCCGCCGCGCGCGCAGGGCACCACGGCAGCGTACTGACTCCACTGGCCACGAGCACCACCTGCCGCGGCGCACACCACCACCGCCACCGCCTGTGGGCGCAGGTCGTTAGCACAACCACCGATGAGCTCCGGCCAAATCATGGCAGATCACCTCACCGTCGGCCAGATCTGGTGGTCGGCCTGCTCTCTCCCTCCCCCCTTGGTCTGGATCTAGTGATATGGGTCCGTTTCTTCGGCAGATCGGGCGGCGACGCAGAGTCATTGTCCTGGACGGAGCGTCGCTTCCCGCTCGATCAGCGACGGCGCGACAACGAGATGCCGGGAGGGGCGGTACATCGTGGGGGGCGGCGGCAGCCATGGGCGGTGGAGCTCCCCGCGACTCCCCTTACGCCAGTCGCCAACGATGGCCGGCAGCAAGCCAGACGAACGCCGATGGGGGCTGGTCGCGCAGCCCCAACGCGATGTTGTGTTAAGCACCTCATGGTGTTGTAACAGATTTTTGTTGATGTTGCAGAACTTGTTTTTTTTATGTTCCATCCGTTGATTTTTCATGTTGCAACCTCGGCGTTTCAATGTTTCATCATGCCATAGATGTTGCAACATTTGTTTCATCTGCTACTTTTCCATGTTGCAACATATGTATCTCAATGTTTCACTAAGATTTAGCAAATGTTGCAACAATCGTTTGATGTTGCAGCGGATTTTTTATGACAAGTTCATGTTGCGCACGCGCGGAGGCCATGGCGGCGTGCGGCTCCTGCAGTGGCGTCCATGTGGGGGCTCATCAGGAGGTCGCGGTGCTCGGAGCTCGCGACACGCAGCGGCGCCCTCGCGCGGAGCTCGTCAGGAGGTCGCGCCGCGCGGCTCCCTCAGCGCTGGAGCGGCGGCGGTGGGATGGCTCGAAGAAGGAGTCAGTAGTCACAGTGACGAGGAATTATGACCGCGGGCTCCCGCTCCCCGCGCCGGCCGCTAGAGGAGCTTCGAGCGGCGTCCATGGCAAGCAACAGATAAGTTTTGGCGCATGTTGCCAGCGTGCGTCCCACGTGTTTCATATGTTTCATCAGGATGTTGTAAGTGTTTCGTGCGGATGTTGCAAAAGTAGATCTTGATGTTTCAATGTTGCAGATGTTGATTCTCCTCACTCCAACTTTTGATTCTCGATGTTACAAATATTGATTTTGTATGTTGCATGTGTTGTTTTCGAATGTTGCGGAATTCTTCTTCATGTTGCACGCAACATGACTCGCAACATGACTTGATGTTGTGGCAGGATTTTTTTTTTGCTACAGTACTTTTCGCGTGCTACAGTGCTCGTTCTGCCAGATCTGACGGCTCTGCATGCGTCCGGAGGGTGGACGTCCCTCCGGACGTCCGGGCGCTAGCAGCCCTTCTTCCCAAATGATTTAAAAAATCGATAATGCTCCTACCCAGTCGTCTGGACGAAACCAAAAAAATCAGACGACTAGGAGTACTTGCCAGCGCCCCCGTCCACGTGCTCCACACCCACCGGCACACCGCAGCTTCTGCATCTTATCTTCTCCCCCACCACTCTTCATCTCTCTCCACTCGTCTCTAGGAGTAGCTCGGGAGCCCTGCTGTCCGCTGGCTCCGTCGACCACGGGCGCCGACCGCTGCGGGCGCAGGGCACCATGGCCGCGTACTGACTCCGCTGGCCACGAGCACCACCTGCCGCGGGCGCACACCACCACCGCCACTGCCTGTGGGCGCAGGTCGTTAGCACAACCACCGATGAGCTTCGGCCAAATCATGGCAGATCACCTCACCGTCGGCCAGATCCGGTGGTCGGCCTGCTCTCTCCCTCCCCCTTGGTCTGGAGCTAGTGATATGGGTCCGTTTCTTCAGCAGATCGGGTGGCGACGCAGAGTCATTGTCCCGGACGGAGCGTCGCTTCCCGCTCGATCAGCGACGGCGTGACAACGAGATGCCGGGAGGGGCGGTACATCATGGGGGGCGGCGGCAGCCATGGGCGGTGGAGCTCCCCGCGACTCCCCTTACGCCAGTCGCCAACGATGGCCGGCAGCAAGCCAGACGAACGCCGATGGGGGCTAGTCGCGCAGCCCCAACGCGATGTTGTGTTAAGCACCTCATGGTGTTGCAACAGATTTTTGTTGATGTTACAGAACTTGTTTTTTTATGTTCCATCCGTTGATTTTTCATGTTGCAACCTCCGCGTTTCAATGTTTCATCATGTTATAGATGTTGCAACATTTTTTTCATTTGCTACTTTTCCATGTTGCGACATATGTATCTCAATGTTTCACTAAGATTTAGCAAATGTTGCAACAATCGTTTTATGTTGCAACGGATTTTTTATGACAAGTTCATGTTGCGCACGCGCGGAGGCTGTGGTGGCGTGCGGCTCCTACGGTGGCGTCCATGTGGGGGCTCGTCAGGAGGTCGCGGTGCTCGGAGCTCGCGACACTCGCGCGGAGCTCGTCAGGAGGTCGCGGCGCGCGGCTCCCTCAGCGCTGGAGCGGCGGCGGTGGGATGGCTCGAAGAAGGGGTCAGCAGTTGCAGCGACGAGGAGTCATGACCGCGGGCTCCCGCTCCCCGCGCCGGCCGCTAGCGGCGTCCATGGCAAGCAACAGGTAAGTTTTGGTGCATGTTGCAAGCGTGCGTCCCACGTGCTTCATATGTTTCATCAAGATGTTGCAAGTGTTTCGTGCGGATGTTGCAAAAGTAGATCTTGATGTTTCAATGTTGCAGATGTTGATTCTCCTCACTCCAACTTTTGATTCTCGATGTTACAAATGTTGATTTTGTATATTGCATATGTTGTTTTCGAATGTTGCGGAATTCTTCTTCATGTTGCACGCAACATGACTTGATGTTGTGGCAGGATTTTTTTTTGCTACAGTACTTTCGTGTGCTACAGTGCTCGATCTGCCAGATCTGACGGCTCTGCATGCGTCCGGAGGGTGGACGTCCCTCCGGACGTCCGGGCGCTAGTAGCCCTTCTTCCCAAATGATTTAAAAAATCGGTAATGCTCCTACCCGGTTGTCCGGACGAAACCAAAAAAATCAGACGACTAGGAGTATTTGCCAGCGCTCCGTCCACGTGCTCCACACCCACCGGCACACCGCAGCTTCTGCATGTTATCTTCTCCCCCACCACTCTTCATCTCTCTCCACTCGTCTCTAGGAGTAGCTCGGGAGCCCTGCTGTCCGCTGGCTCCGTCGACCACGGGTGCCGGCCGCCGCGGGCGCAGGGCACACGTACTGACTCCGCTGGCCACGAGCACCACCTGCCGCGGGCGCACACCACCACCACCACCGCCACCGCCACCGCCTGTGGGCGCAGGTCGTTAGCACAACCACCGATGAGCTTCGGCCAAATCATGGCAGATCACCTCACCGTCGGCCAGATCCGGTGGTCGGCCTGCTCTCTCCCTCCCCCTTGGTCTGGAGCTAGTGATATGGGTCCGTTTCTTCGGCAGATCGGGCGGCGACGCAGAGTCATTGTCCCGGACGGAGCGTCGCTTCCCGCTCGATCAGCGACGGCGCGACAACGAGATGCCGGGAGGGGCGGTACATCATGGGGGGCGGCGACAGCCATTGGCGGTGGAGCTCCCCGCGACTCCCCTTACGCCAGTCGCCAACGATGGCCGGCAGCAAGCCAGACGAACGCCGATGGGGGCTGGTCGCGCAGCCCCAACACGATGTTGTGTTAAGCACCTCATGGTGTTGCAACAGATTTTTGTTGATGTTGCAGAACTTGTTTTTTTATGTTCCATCCGTTGATTTTTCATGTTGCAACCTCCGCGTTTCAATGTTTCATCATGTTATAGAAGTTGCAACATTTGTTTCATCTGCTACTTTTTCATCTTGCGACATATGTATCTCAATGTTTCACTAAGATTTAGCAAATGTTGCAACAATCGTTTCATGTTGCAGCGGATTTTTTATGACAAGTTCATGTCGCGCACGCGCGGAGGCCGTGGCGGCGTGCGGCTCCTGCAGTGGCGTCCATGTGGGGGCTCGTCAGGAGGTCGCGGTGCTCGGAGCTCGCGACACTCGCGCGGAGCTCGTCAAGAGGTCGCGGCGCGCGGCTCCCTCAGCGCTGGAGTGGCGGTGGTGGGATGGCTCGAAGAAGGGATCAGCAGTCGCAGCGACGAGGAGTCATGACCGCGGGCTCCCGCTCCCCGCGCCGGCCGTTAGAGGAGCTTCGAGCGACGTCCATGGTAAGCAACAGGTAAGTTTTGCCGCATGTTGCAAGCGTACGTCCCACGTGCTTCATATGTTTCATCAAGATGTTGCAAGTGTTTCGTGCGGATGTTGCAAAAGTAGATCTTGATGTTTTAATGTTGCAGATGTTGATTCTCCTCACTCCAACTTTTGATTCTCGATGTTACAAATGTTGATTTTGTATGTTGCATGTGTTGTTTTCGAATGTTGCGGAGTTCTTCTTCATGTTGCACGCAACTTGACTCGCAACATGACTTGATGTCGTGGCAGAATTTTTTGCTACAGTACTTTTCACGTGCTACAGTTCTCGATCTGCCAGATCTGACGGCTCTGCATGCGTCCGGAGGGTGGACGTCCCTCCGGACGTCCGGGCGCTAGCAGACCCGAATAATGTTTTACATTTGAATCTAATGAGATGAAGTTTGCGTGATAAAAATGCTGGTCAAACGGTTCGTGTTAAAGAAACAAGATAAAGAAAACAGAGGTGATATAATTGCAAATAAATCATTAAAAACGTGAATAAGGAAACAGATTTGCTAGACACCAAATGTTTGAAATTTAGTTTCCTCTCAATCACTTTTTCCACAGCCATAGGATCTTCATCCCTCGGTGTGTGTGTTTTTCTTTTCTTTTTTTCGATCGAGCCCGCACCCAGAACCCGTAACCCGTAGAGGTGGAGACTGCAGAAGATTTTTGTCCTTCCATTGCATCAGATGGGCGGAGGGCGGCTGGGCGAAAGGGAGCAAGGTGAGGGTCGATTTGCTCTCCAGCCAGGTGAGGGGCGATTTGCTCTCCGGCGAACTCCAGGCATTTCTCTCCTGCAGTTGCGACATCGATCCCTCGCTTCGGCGAGCTTGCGGTGGGAGGGAGCGAGGTATGGGGCTATTCTGTCTCCGGCGAACTCCAGCTCTCCTGGCGTTTGGGGCGGGCAATCCTGTCCAGAAACTTCTTTCCATGGCGCCTCGTCCAATTCTCCCCAAGGCACACCACCTAGGGTTCGTGGAGGTAAGTCTCTTCCCCATTTCTTTCTGTCAATCACTCAATTGATTCTAATCCTCGCAGCTCATTCGCTTATCCCACTTTCTAGGGTTCGTGGATCTACGTTCCCATTTTTTCTGAGTTAATCGATTTGAATCCCAACGACTCTTTTATTCCCCATCAGAAATCAATCTCTTATAGTTTGCGGAGGCACCCAACCTTTTTTCTGATGGCTTCTAGGGAAATGGAATGGTAACCAGTTTGGTCACTACTTTTTTTCCCTCTGCGGCTGCATGATGAATTCATGGTAATTTGCTCTAAAGGACTGGTGATTAGCATATACAATAGCAAGTAGTTGCTTCAGTGGGACTGGATGATGTCTTTTTTTAGATACCGTGTTGAAATGTATGAATTAGCTTCATCGGGAATGCTTTATTTGATGAATGTGGATAAATGATTGATTTGCGTATATACAAATAGGGAAATAGATGCTCCAGGAATGGTGAATAGCATCCTTGATTTAATCATTATGTATAGATTTCCTTTTTTATGTGTTCGATCTATCCCAACTTGCTTATTATTCTTGGTTGTGCTACATTTTTATGTTAAAAAAATCTCAGTTATTTGATATCTTTTAGTTGAATTGTTTACTTTATTGCATCCTAGTAAGATTATTTAGTAGAGTTAATATCATACAGTACTCAAACTGCTGAGGCAGAACCAAGTTCTGGAATTTATTTCAATTGCCTATGCTTTTTTTTTTCCTAAAATGTGATGTTGTTGCATCCTCTTGTTTTGATGATAAATATGACTGAAAGATTACGCTCAGTTGAGACATTTCAGTAGGTTCATTGTTTTTAAAAGACTACATGCAGTTGAAGCATACTAAACTTATTTGTTCATTTAAAATGTGAGGTTGGCTTCAGTAAAGGCCTTCAATATTCTTCTATATTTATTGATCAAATTTCGCTTGTAACATTTTGTATGGTTTAAAGCAGTGCCATAGCATGAAATGTATGCACTGAAATTATTTCTTTTTTATGCTCTAGTTCTGCAAGAATATTTTTCTAGGAGTTGGTAGTTCATCCCTGATGGATGACCACATGGTTTGATTTTTCTGTTATCAGTTGGTCGTCAATCTGCCATGAGTGAACTAGATCGATTTTTGTGTAAGAAACAAAACCAATCCGTGTTCATTTTGGTTGGTGGTCGATCTGTGTTGGAGTTTGTGGCTGCCTGTGGTTTGATTGTCAGCTTATTGGTTAGTATCCGATCTATGGCTGATTAGCTTCCATTTGATCTTTTGTTAGGGTTTTAGTTGGGGATTTCGTGTAAGATATTGTCCGGTTCATGATCTTTAGTTCTTGATTAAGTTATATATTAGGACTCGATTTTGGAATTTCCTTTATGTTTCTGTTTGATTCTTGCCTTCTCATGGTGTATATTGGGGCTGCATTATTTTGGAGATTCTTGTGCAATCAGATCTTAAATAATCTTTTGTCCCAGCAGGAGAGGAAATGGGGGCATTCAAGCACACACAGAGGGACAGTGTGCAGTGGGCTCCACAGTTTCATTCTCCGGTGGACTTCTCTGCTATGCGGTGAGTCCAATTCAGTTTCTTTGCTACTGGGTCTCTGCTAGTGTTGGATATTGTGTTTTTCATCATTAGCGGCTGCTAGGTCCTCACCTTCTGTGATATGCAGTGTTTGGCTCTTGTGGTCTTGTCCCTTTCCTTTTTCAGATTAGGACCTTTCTTACTGACTTAGGAATGGTATGATTAAATCAAGCTGCATGTACCAAGTTTCCTAGAATCCTAGTTAACAATATCTTGAGGTCTGATTGCCGTGCTCAATTTCTATATTTTCACTAGGCGTACAACCATATATGGTTTTTCTAAGACTTAATTATCACTTAATACATTGTCTTTGCCATCTTTTGGCCTACATTTTTAATAAAAAAATATATGACAGTAGCATTTTAGCTCCGATTGACACTAGAAATGCTCTGAGGCAGCACCTGCATGTCCGAAAATGTCGGCATCTTTTTTTATTTCTTGCAAATGTTTTTCCCTATGCCATAATCCTTGCGCCTATGTGCAAACTGCTGGACTAGACTTTGTGAAAACTCTTTTTGGAGTTCAAACTGGTGTAGTTTTCTAGTTTTTTGTTGTTATTTTTTAATTAGCAGCAAGTTTTTATATAAGTGACACATTTTTGGTGAATTAGCAGCAAGTTATATGTTTGCAAGAAACCTGAGGGTGCCCTATGTATAGTGTTACACTCTTTTGTGTTGCTCCATCAGTACATTGTTGATGTGCCAAATTGTTTCATTCTCGGTGCTAGCTTGCCTTTTTATTGCGAGATCCATGCACATCAGACACTTTGATGTGTTATTTGCAGGGAGCTTTTTTCTTGGATTGGGACATCGAGTTCTCTGGGTGAGTGTTTTGCCACTTTTGTATAGCTGGTGGGTCCTTTTCCATCGCAGGGATTTAATTTTGTTATTTTCCTTTGTTCTCGCAGCAATCTTAGACATTTTTTGAGGACCAAATCCTACGATGTAAGTTTCTGGTGCATATACCTTTTTTTGGTGAACATGTTTGGTGGAGGTTGTTAACATATTGGTACGAGGTTAATAGGGTTTGATTTTTGGTTCCATTCATGGATTGCGCCTTATGATCTATTTATAGTTTTAATTTTGTCAATTTTATTTCTTTTTGGAGGCCATCCCTTTTCCGAATCGAATGGTGTCTGGTCTACCTATCCCCCTCACGCGCCATGTAAATATTTAAGTTGTAACCTATATCGAAACACTGACATACAGTGCAAATTTTCAATTTCTTTGTTTTATGTGCTCATTTTAATTTAACTGAGCTGGAGGTCTGTCCGTTTTGTGTCTGGAACCCCATACCACCTTTTCTTGAACACTATTTTGGGACCCTGAATATATGGAATTTTGTGTATGTTTGCTGTTGGAGGCCACCTATTTTTCCAAAGCATACAACGGCAGGACTGCTTGTTTTTTCCGTACACAAACAGTGATCTCATGGTGTTTGAGTTGTTTTAATTCAGTTCTTTGTGTTTTTCTAACTAGCTTTCAGACTTGTTAGCTTTTCATTTACTAGATATGTGGTATGGTATTTTTGCTATACACTGCTTATTATGAAGCTTTGTTCTGTGTCTGATGTGTCGTAATAAACTTTTTTCTAGCATTAATTGCACTAGTTCATGCTAGGGATTTTCCCTTTTTTGAGATGCAATTTAGCATGGCAATATGTAGTCTGATGTCTGCTTATCCCTGCACCTTTTTTTACATGCATTTGTGGCAATAATCAGTAGGAACAAAGTTCATCTTTGTTTTTTTTTTCCTTGTGCCTGCAACATTTCTTTCCTGTGCTTGAGCAGCATACTTCATGTGAGTTTATTCTGTATGTTGAAGAAGTAGATATTTCTATTCATTCAGTTTTTTTAGGAGGCTGGACTAAGTGTTTTAACTAAGTTACTCACCTATTTGATCTTTTCAATTGAGTATTTCCTCATCAATCGAACTAATTATGTATTTCCTAGATTATATTTTTTCCTTGGTTACATTTTGTTATATAGCTGTGTTTTTCAAGAATTACTTGTATTTTCAAGACCTAATTGTGTTTTTAATAAATATTTAGGTTTTTCAATGATGTTTTTCTTCTTTTTGGTGTGTTTTCTACCTGACTTTTGGTATTCTTGCAGTGGTATGACAATTCCAACAGTACCGAATTCACATGGTGTGCATGGAGGTATTGCAAAAACACTATCAACTGAACGGCTCCATATCTTTACCTGCTTTGACCTGGAAAAGCGTAAGAGGTGCAAATATGGCACTCCTATTTGGTAAGAAACTGATTTGTCCTTGTGCCTTTTGTTTTTATTAATACTGTATGTGAATATTTTGTGTAGAAACTTGTTTGCCCTGTTTCTTGTGCCCATTTGCATCGCATACACTGTCATGACAAATGAGCACTTTATTTTTGTCATGCATCTTGACTTATGTGAATATTCTTGGTAGAAACTTGTTTGCCCTGTTTCTTGTACCCATTTGCAGCGCATACACAATAACTCTAGGAGAAGGGTCACCGCTCGCTTAGCGCCTAGTGCTTTTTTTGTAACCTAGTGTCGCACATGAGGGTCCCGTAGGTTTTTTCATGAAGGATGATGTATTTGCATGACTTAATCAGAAATAATAATATTCTATATGGATCCTCAATGCAGTTTGACAACATGAGGAGAAATAATAGTATTCTATATGGACCCTTCCACTTAATCCCATTTTGTCTCTAAATGCCAAACCCTAGAGACTAAAGGAGGGACTAGAGACTAAATTGGTTTAGTCCCATGGGAGGTGCTAAATGGGACTAAATAGATCAAAAGTCACCCCTTGCCTCTCATTAATACGTCAGCCCATCCCTCCACGTGCATTTGATAGGGGTGTTTTGGTATTTGTTTAGCAGCTTTAATGGTTTTTCTCTCCCTCCAAACATGATAGGGACTAAAACTTAGTCCTGGGACTAATGGATACAAACAGGGCCTAAGTATTTTAACTATATCTGACACCTTGGCTATGATTCAGTTCCCTTTTTTCATTTTAAACAACATGATCCTGCGTTGGCTGGTTTATGGTTGCTTCAGAAAGAAATCTGTCATCCTCTTTTTTTATATATATAGGATTGCATCTCCTATGCCTTTTTGTACTTCTACTTTTTCCATGAAATACGCATGATGTTTTACAGAAATATTGGTGTTTAATAAGAAATACTAGAGTTTCTTAAGAAATACTGGTATTCTTTTGGCAAGAATCACGAGTATTTATTTCATATTTTTAAGAACGTGCTCTTATAACTTTATACATGAATCTTTTTTTATCACATTTTGAGGTGCATCTAAGTCAGTGATAACTCTTTTGGTGTAGTATGGCAGTGTCCATCTTGTCATCAAACAACATTTTATATCTTCAGGTATGTCATCAAATAACATTTCATATCTTCAGGTGTGCCCCTCCTTTTTGAACATTTATCTGTTATTTTGATTTGACAATCCTATTTTTTAGTAGTTGAATCACAGGGTAGCATCACGAATACCCTTCTTTTCCATGGAGGTCTGTAGGCGATCGCATCCTCTCACATTCGCAAAACCTCTTTCAGAACCATGCCCTTACTCGGTTACTCTTCCATTATTTCTTCCAGATCACAAAGTTACAGGTTTGTTTATGCTCTTTTTTTTAGAAAAAAAACCTTTGGTGTTCTAGAAAATAGGGCATAGAGGAAGGGGTGGGCGTAGATGGCAATTCTGAATGCGTTGAAAATTGGTATGTTATTCTGTCAAGTAAAGTTTATATATTCTTAACTGTTTTGATATTCTATTCAAATCTTTGTTGTTGCAACCGTGTAGTAAAGCACAAGTCTTTTTGTTGATTTTCTGGAAATTTTGGCTGCTATCTGACAAAAAAACTATTGATTTGAATCTTTTTTTAACTTTGTATTCCTCAGCACTAGATCCCGAAGTGTTATTTTTTTCTACACAGATTTGGTGTTTTTAAGTTTGAATTTCACATATTAGATAACAGGATAGCAGTTCTTTTGTCTACATAAACATTAAAAATAGACACACAATACTCTTGCTACTAGGTTGTTGTTTTTACAATAGCATGAAGCACTGAGCAATTCTTGTACTCATATATTTACCAAAGGAAAAAATACGTTGTTTTCTTATCATCCACTTTTCTCGTCATCAAGATTTTAGTTTTAGGTTTCAAAAAAATTTTGCTCCAGTGATACAATTTTCCCTTATGTTCTGTTTGTTTTCATTCAGAATGGAACACTCATCTAGCTATTCATGTGATTTTGGTCTTTCAACAGGAAAAGGTGAGAGAATTGGATATCACAATCAAAAGAAAGCAACTGGATCTAGAAGTAGTAGGATCTCATTTTTTCTGGTGAAAGGGGATGGAAAGCAAGACAACTAATTGGGGAAGCAACTGGATCCCATCAGCACCATGCTGCTCTCTCTAGGTGGCCTCAAGCCTCTGCCTCCGCTTCGGGTTTTTAACCGGCTTCCTCATCGTTTCTTTCGTTTCGTTTTTTCTTTTTGGTTTGTACAGGACTCTCAGGTGCCTCTTTAAATAGGCCTGTCAAAGTTTTTTCCTGCAAAAAACCTCATAGAAAAGGGCTCAAAGGTGGGGGAAAAAAGTACCCAAAGAAACTGTTTGATTCAGTTTGAATACTCCCGCCTGTTTTTCTTTAACGGGTTGCCATCAATTCTGACAAGTAGGAAAAAATAGATTTGTCCCATCCTGTCCATCTGATCTAGAATCCATGGCTTAAAAAAAAAGTGGTCGAGAGATTGACAAAAATCAATCGCTTGACGTGGGGACACACCCATAAGGAAAACATTCAAAGATGATTGTTCATATGCCACGACGTCATCTATTTTAACGAAATTCACATATAGGAATTTTCAGAAATCAGAACCGAGGCGTAGCAACTTATTCTATAAAGCTTTACGCCTGTTCACTCATTTAGATTTGTTTTGAGGGAAAAGTACTGCTGACTGACCAGTGGATGCTGATTTGTTCTAAGAGAAAAGTAACTGCTGACAGACAAACATGGCGGCAGTGCAGTGCTCTTCCCGAGGCATTCCACGTTTCAACTCATATATGACAGAAATCCACAATGTGTACCAACTAGTCGCCTAGGCATTCCTGGGAGATTATTCCTTTTTTCAATTGGTAAGTGTAATTCGATGTTGCATAAAAAATTTTGGCACATCAAAATAATTAATTAACTTGGTATCATCATGCATCCATGAGCGCTATGGGCAGTCTTCCTTTTATCTATTGTGTGTGGTGAATTCATACATGGATCAAACCCAAGCCACCCTTAGCAAATAATGCCAGGTGCTAGGTTAGGGGAGGTGATGAGTGTCTGGCTGCGGCCGACGCCTATGACGGCTTTTTGAAGCACAACACGTTGGTGGCGATGTTCTAAGTTTCAACAGTTCATCTCGTTCACCATAGCAGATAGCCAGAATTACTGTCTCTAGCCTTCTATTGGCAGATTGCAAGTAGCAAGCTTGCTGCAGATTCTTCGCAGGTCAAGGCTCAAGTTGATGCAGTTTTGTTCAGGCCTGTTCGATAAATGTTTGTTCGCTCATCATGGCAGGCCAAACCTCAAGTTATATCCCAATAGGCATAGGCACTCCAGCTTCCAGGTGTTCCATTTTCAGCTTTCAAGTTCATCTTATTCTGCATCGAGTTGCCATGGTAGATTACGAGAATCATTGTTTCCGAACTTCTGGCCTATCCCTTATGTTGTCGGACACTCGAACTCCATTCATGAGTCCAGGTCATGGTGAACTTAATGGTGTTGGACTCAAGTCATGAATTCAGATCATTCATCGCGGATCGTACAGCCCCTTCACATGCCTTGCTGAGTCTTGGTAGGCCATATCTGAAGTTACTGAATACTGATGCGGCTTTGTTCGGGTATGACCTGCACGGACCTTGGATGTTCAGAAACTCAGGTGAGCCAGCTACACCCTGGCGCGTGATCTGCACTCTTCTTGTTTCCAACCAGTGTTTCATCAGCCATGCTACTGGATCCACATCCCTGCACCAGTCTCTCATAGTTCCCCCCGCCGCAGTCAGGCTGCAGCGCTCTCAGCTCCTGGGCGGCAATGCTCCCCATGACACTGTTCTTGTGGGCTAGACAAGAATGCAAAAGAGTGCGCCACGCCA
Source organism: Cenchrus fungigraminus (assembly GCA_036936925.1). Lineage (NCBI taxonomy): Eukaryota > Viridiplantae > Streptophyta > Magnoliopsida > Poales > Poaceae > Cenchrus > Cenchrus fungigraminus. The sequence continues at coordinate 38,178,859 of CM072778.1, read as the reverse complement.
CAGCATTTGGTGTGAACGGCATCTTTCGGAGCAGGTCATATGCCTCTTCAAGCCTCCCAGCACGGCCGAGGAGATCGATGACACTGATGTAGTGATCAAGAGTTGGCTCCACCCCGTGTTTCTTACTCATGCTGTCAAAGTAGCCCAGCGCCTCTGTGACTAGCCCTGCATGGCTGCAGGATGTGAGGATGGCAATGAAGGTGTTGCTGTTGTACATCTTGAGTTCCAGTGCACGCTCTGCAACCGCCAGGGCTTGCCTCCCAAGACCGTTCTGGGCAAGCCCCTGTATCATAGAGTTCCATGATATGATGTCCCTGACCGTCATTTCATTAAACACCTTCTCCAGATCATTCATCGCGCCGCAGCTGCTGTACATGCTGAGCAAAGAATTGCTAATGGAGATGTTGCTCTGACCAATCACGTCCTTGACCATGCGTGCGTGGACTTGCCTCCCAAATGCAAGCAGCGCCAACAATGAGCAGACATGTAGAACTGTCGTGTATATTGATGCATTCGGCTTGGTATTGCCACCGCAATGACCATCCAATCTGATCAGATCGATGAAGAGGCGAAGCGCGGCTTCTCCAAGGCGGTTCTCCCCCAAGCAGGATATTATGATGTTCCATGTGAAGCCATCCTTTTCCCTTGTCATTCTGAAGAGATCAAGAGCCTTGTCGACAACCTTATGCCGGGAATATCCATCCATCATGATGTTCCAAGAGCATATGTCCCTATACGGCATCGTGTAGAACACCTTCTCTGCATCTGACAGTGCACCCAGCTTTGTGTGCACATCGATCAACGCATTCCACACGAAACAATGTCTGCTCCCCTCATCCACTAGCTTGACGATGACAGCATGGACCTGCAATGCCATGGCCAGCGACCGTATACCCACACAGGCCTTGAGCAGTGAGCTGAAAGTGTGCGTGTTGGGCAGAATCCCGCGCGCAAAGAACTCGCCGTAGAGAGCCACAAAGAGCTCCACTGCCCTATCAGGCTCACCGTTCCAGACGTAGCACGACACCATGGCCGTCCAGGTGAATACGTTGTGCTGATCAAGCGGGAGCTCCTCGAAGAGAACCCGCGCCCTGGCAGCAGCAGCAGCTCCACCGGCGCGGGAGAGGGCCCCGATCATGGTGGTGTACGAGGTGGCGTTCCTCATGGGCATCTCCCGGAAGAAGGAGCGCGCCCATTCGGTGCGGCCGGCATCGACGAGCGCGGTCAGAGCCGCGTTCCAGGCCACCTGATTCTTCACGGGCATTGCCTCGAACAGGTCGAGGACCCTCTCGGCCTGTCCGGCTCTGCCCGCCTCTGTAACCTCGATTGTCCTCCGGAAAAGGCGAGAACGGCGCGGCAGATCTTGGACCGCCTTGACGAGCGTCCGCGACACCATTTTCCGGTGGCGCCGCCAGCGGCGGCGGCGCGCGACTTCAGAGGCAGCGCCGGTGGGGGACGAAGCGGGGGTGACGGCTGCTGTGGGAGCGAGGAGGCGGGCTCCGGCTGCCGGTGGGCGTGTAGGAGGGCGGGCAGTGGGCGCAGGTCGGCGAGCGCAAACCGTAAAGGCGGGCTCGGGGTCGCCGGTGCGCGAGCAGGCGCGGCGCACCTGGGGAGGAAGACGCTCGGCCCGTCTGCCCACTCCCGTTAAAAACAAAAAGGGATTTTGGCGTTCTTGCCCCCGTTTGGATGGCTATTGGTGATTTTGCCCTCATTTTTTGACTTGTGCGAATTTGCCCTCAGTTTTTCAAAACAAAGCTGCCGTTTGCCCCTAGTCCTAACTCTGTTAGTTAGAGAGGCAGTAAAAAAATAAAAATAAATAAAAGAGCACTGGGAAAATACTAAGTTACCCTCAACTCTTCCTTTCTCCTTTCTGTTCCTGCGACCCTATCCATTCCTCCCCATTCTTCTTCCTCTTGAAACCCTAAGCGTGTAGAGCTGGTCCAGGGGCGGGCGCAGGGCGGGTGCAGGCGCGCGCGTGCAGGGCGTGGCGGCCGCGGCTGGCGCGCGGGGCGGGCGCGTGCGGGGCCGGGCGCGCGGGGCGGCCGCGGCTGGCGCGTGGGCGCGCGCGGGGCCGGTGGCTCGCGCGTGGCAGGCGGCTCGCGCGTGGGCAGGCGCGCGCGGGGGCAGGGGCTCGCGCCTGGCGGCCGGCTCGCGCAGGGGCCTTGCGCGCGTGGCGGCCGGGCGGGGCCAGAAGGAGGGACCGCGCGTCTGGAGGTGACGGAAGGAGCAGCGGACCAGCAGGGCCATGGAAGAGAACAGGTATAATTCGTGCTTGCTCTTATTTGCCATGAATTTAGGATAAAAATAGGCTAACTCAGTAGGACAAATTAGCTAACTTTGTTGTCATTAGGGCGATTTAGCTTACTTTGGTACTGTGATTTGTAGGCCAAATCACAGATCTGTGCAACTTCTTGTTAAAGTCAGATCCTTTTTCAGCTTGCCTGATGGGGGGCCAAAGACATGGCTGCAGGGTAGAGCATTGCAAACACAAATTGTTGACATACAAAACTATGGACTGCTGCAATTAGTTGATTTCATTGCTGAACATTACATGTGGGGTTCAAAGCAGTACATATCATTGACGCGTGAGTTGGACTCCCTTGAGTCTATTGAGATAAAATCGGATGAGCAGCTGTTTGAATGGTTTCAATTAAATCTAGAGAATGGGGTAGTCCAAATCAGTGCCCAAATCCATGATTTCGAGGGTCTAATACAATTTTCACCAACAAAACGTAGATGTCACCCTTCTACAAGAAATAGAGTACCCACAAATGTGAGAGCCACATGTGAGACAGCCACAAATGTGAGAGCCACAAGTGAGACAGCCACAAATGTGAGAGCCAAATCCACATCTAAAAAGAAGAGAACCAAATATGAGAGTGTAGGTGTTGATGAGGAGGGCATACACTCTGACACAGATTCACTTGTGGCACCTAGTGATAGTAGCTATGACTCTGATTTGGCTGCATCTTCAGACTCTGATGACTGCTCTGATCCTGAGTTTGACCCTGATGCTGAAATAGTTGATGATGATGATGAGTTTGATCCTCCCCCATTTTCATATGATGTTGATGACCCATGTATTGATGTCAATGTGGTGTTCCCAGATGTTGATCAATGCAAATCAGCAGTAGTCCATCATGCTATCTTGAATGATCATGCTATTCAAACAGTGAAAAAGGATCCAACAAGATATAGAGCAATTTGCAAGAGAGCTGAGGAGGACGGCTGCCCATGGAAGTTTTATGCTAGTACAGGCAAGAAGTATCTTGGTTGCAAGGTATATGATACTTTTGGGGCTGTTTTTTGCTGAAAATTGGACTTTTGGGGCTGTTTTTATGCTGAAATGGTTATTTTTCTGGTTGTCTTTTGTTGCAGGTTAAGACGAGTGGACCAAAACATACTTGTGGTTCAGTCAACAACTGTGGTGACACAATGGCCTCAAATAGATGGGTAGCAGATAGAGTGGTGGACCTATTGCGGGAAGAGCCTGAAATGGGACCAACAGCGTTGCAGGATAGGCTAAAGAAGAAGTACTCAGTGGAAGTGCCATATTACAGAGTTGTTAGAGGCAAGCATAAAGCATTTGACATGATTTATGGGAAGTGGGATGACAGCTATGCTTTGCTACCCACATATCAAGCAGAGTTGCTGAGATCAGTACCTGGTAGTGTGGTTGAGCTCGAAACTGAACTGCACAATGGTGATGTATGCTTCATGAGGTTCTTTGTGGCTCTTAAACCTTGCATTGATGGTTTTTTGCAAGGTTGCAGGCCCTACATTGCTATTGATGCCACTCACCTGACAGGAAGATCAAGAGGTCAGCTGGCAGCAGCAGTGGCAGTGGATGGTCATAACTGGCTTTTTCCAGTGGCATATGGAGTGATTGAGTCAGAGAGCACGGAAAGTTGGACTTGGTTCATCACCATGTTGAAAAAGGCTATTGGTCATCCCACAGGTTTGGTCATTAGTACAGAGACGACTTTCATTGCAAAGCTAAGTAGGGATGTACAAATGGATGACTTTGTCCATGAATACTTCTCAGTTGACAGGTTCAGAAAGGCTTATGCATCTACTTTCAGTCCAATGACATCTAAGGATAGCTGGCCACGTGTTGACTTAGGATACAAAATTAAGAAGCCCAAGCTGAGAAGAAAACCAGGAAGGCCAAGAAAGTCTAGATACAAGGCATTTGATGAGGCTGGCAGTAGTAAGCAAAGAAAATGTTCTGAATGCCATGAGCTAGGTCACACAACCAAGACTTGCCAAGGAGGTCCTACTGCTAGTCAAAAAAGAATGATCACATCTTCACAAAATGAACCAGGAGAGGGGAGCCAGGACCCAAGTGTAGCACAAACTTCAGGGTGAGTCATGAACTTGTATTGCCTATTTATTTCTTGAGCATGAACTTGTCAACTAACACAATTTATTCTTGTAACATGAAGTGCAAGTGCAAGTGGAACAGCAAGTGGAAGGGGAAGGGGAAGAGGAAGGGGAGGAGGAAGAGCAAGTGGAGCAGGAGGGAGAAGAGGAAGGGGAAGGGGAGGAGCAAGAGGAAGCTCAGGGAGCTTGGCTTCATTGTTAGGCATAGATCCATGAATATTGTGTCTGGTTGTACTAGTTGTTGCTTTTGTTGACTATGTACGCTAATATGTGGTCTACATAAGATGTGATGACATCTAGACATGCTAGGATGTTGTATGATACTTTTGTTGGACATCTGGACATGCTAGGATGTGCTATGGCTCTTTTGTTGGACTCATGTGCATGTTGTTGCTTTCCTAATATATGATCTGGTGGTATATTTATGTGGTTGAATATTGTTGCACAAAGTACCATGTTGATGTCAAAATTTTGTCAAATTTTGTTTCAGATTTAAAAAGTGCTTTTATTTCAGATTTGAAAAGTGCCAAAAAAATCAAGTTATGTCAAAGTGCTGCCCATTTTTTGGCTGAAAATAGGGGCAAAATCACACAAGTACTTGAATTTTAAGGGCAAAATCGCAAGGGCAATCTTGTCTTTTGTATAGCAAGTTAACACCGTCAAGTCTTTTTCACAGAACGAGGGCAACATGCTTCTTCGGTTTGAAAAACTGAGGGCAAATTTGCACAACTCAAAAAACGAGGGCAAAATCACCAATAGCACCCGAAACAGGGGCAAGAACGTCAAAACCCCAAACAAAAACAAGTTCAAGAGCTCGCGCACGCTGGGAGTCGTAGGATCAGCTTTGGACGTCGGATGCGCAGGGTAAAGGTGGGCTGTGACTCGTTGAAGCAAACTAGCAAAGGCCAAAGGGTCTATGTGATTTCCGTTCAGGTCCTTCAAGTTTTTGTATATTGCCCAAATGGAAATGCTCCCGATTACCCTTCTTCCCAAATGATTTAAAAAATAAATAAATTTCGCATTGTGTGGTTTCTCTCTGCTGCAGCAGGCCAGCAGTCATACCCTTTTATTTTCTTTCCGTTATTTTTCTTGTTTATCTGACTTTTGTCATATTTGTACTATTTCCATCCTTCTCTATTATAATACAGACATGAACGGCAAAGCTCTCGCCTCTCGCCAATATTCAATTTCACCTCATGACACACGAACAATGGCCATAGTGGCTGACAGGCTCCGCACAAGGTCTTGGCCAAATAATGCTGATATGAATACAAATAGTTTTTTTCTCAGATCGAATTCGAATACGAATAATATCATGATGTGCTGAATATTAATGTTCATCATATTTGTATAATATAAACCTAACTTTGAGTATTCGAATATGTATGAATTAGTATTGATATTGAATACTCGAATTCGGATATAAATAATCTATTTAAATGTACGAACCTCGGACAAATAAACAAATAATATTGGTACCACTGGTTGACTGGTACCACTTTCATCCCTCACCGTAGTGTTTGTTCCAGCGATGCATTGCCGGGTCCGAGAATAGACATTTTACATGCGACCGGTGGCGACGTCCTCGGCTCTGTACCCACGTCCATAACTCCGCGTCCGCGCCCTCGTCGGCGCTGTCTCCATCGCCAAGTACCCGTAGCTGCCATTTGCCTCGCGCAGAGCAGGGCGAGCCCATGGGGGAGACACTATGTAAGAAACCCACAAAGAAGACACCATCATTAGAGACGTGTCTTCAAAACACGCGTCTCCATGAAAGCCCGCAAAAAATGGAGGTCGTTAACGCGCGTCTCTTATGCAGAAAGAAAGGAGACGCGTTTTGTAAAGAAGCGTCTCCTTTTTAGTTAACGTTAAAGGAGACGCAGTTTAAGAAATAAGCGTCTCCTTTGTGGTTGGTCAAATGAAGCGTCTCTGATAACGGCTAGACTATTAGAGACGCGGTTTTACTAATACGGGTCTCCTTTGTGTTATGTTAAAGGAGACGCGGTTGATGGACAAGCGTCTTTGATGATGGAGAGACAATCGGAGACTCCTTTTTGGAAAACGGGTCTCCTTTGTGTTACTCTATAGGAGACGCTTGTTTGGAAACGCGTCTCCTTTTAAGTACCCCCACAATACTTGGCCAGCGGCTTGACACATCAGCTGACTTGGCTTGCTGTTGTTCAACATTATCCCGGCCTCTCGCGGCCGGCCTGTGCAGCACCGCGGCCGGCCTCTCCCTTCAGCAAGGCGTGCGCGCGGCGGCAGCCTTGACCTTAGCTCGCTCGATCTGCGCTGCCCCAACCGAGCTCCGCGCACGCTTGCAGTAATCCCGCCGGCAGCAGTGCGCCGCCCCGCCCGCTTTCCGCTGCGTGCCGCTGAGCGCCGGCCAGCCGTCTGCACGCGTGCCGCCCCACTGGTCCCCCGCCCCCGGCGCTTCCTGCAGCGTGCCGATGTGCTCTCTGTCGGCGGCGCCGGCGGCGCCACCATGGCAGCGAGAAGGATGAAGAATTTTGAGGAGGAGAAGAGGAAAGGAGGAAGAAGCCAAGGTATTTTGGTTCTTTATGTGATCATCGGAGTGGCATTTATGAGTACTGCAAGCTTTGGATTTTTACCTTTTTCTTGACTGTAGATTGTTGAAGGTCGACGTCCTGGCCTCTTGCTTGGTGACTGTTGAAGGTTCCCCTGCTTTGCTGATTGTTGAAGGTCCCCTTTTGCTGATTGTTGAAGGTCCCTCTTGCATTTGATCCAAGGTGCTTAGAAGGTGAGGCCGATACTGCCAATTGGATCCATTTTCTTTCCTGTCATCATTGGAGACGCGTTTTAAGCAAACCGTGTCTCCTATGTTTCTGTCCAAGACTCATAACAATATATAAATTATGTCTTCTGGCTCTATATAAATCATCTCAGACACAACAAATATCATACAGAGATATCAAACAGAGATATAAGTCATCTCAAACACTACAGATATCATACACAATACAAATCGTGTAATCAAACTGTTGAATAATAGATATATATTGTGCAAACTGGTGCATTTATCATGTTCCTAGCAAGTTTAATTACACAAACATGCACTGCTGCCAAAAGATCATGTTCGTCCTGACAAATTGCTGCCAAAGACATGCACTACTGCTGCTAACAAAAGACCATTTTCTTAACAAACTGCTACCAGAGACCATATTCACACACGTTCCTAACTTAGTGCTGCCAAAAGATCTTGTTCGTGGTATTGCCATCCTTGAACGCTCGCTTGAGGCTAGCCCGAAGCTGCTCCATCCTAACATACATCTGTCAAAAAATATTTTGAAATTAATTATAGGACACAATCCAAAGTAAAAATTGACAAACATTTAAAATTAATAGGAAACAGGGACACACCTCATCAACAACCCAGATCTCTCCCTTATATTCATCATCGCTCTCCTCAGTGTATTGCATTTTTATTTTCATATTTGGGAAGGCAACCCTCTTCTTCATCTTCCTGTTTGCCTTCACCTCCTTCTTATCCTCCTCCTAAATTCCACAAATAGTAAAAAACATTACTGCAAGTTCAGTAAATTAGCAAGTGTTACTGAATGTATCTGAACATCACCATGAATCAGTTTTAGGGAATGTGTGAGAAATGTGGCAATTGTATCCAATTGATTGTATCTGAACATCAGCATGAATCAGTTTTCACTCTTTGCTTGATTGGTCACAGTACAGACTGACTGCTCTAATCTTGATATCCTTGAAAACAAGGTGTAAACATTACTGCAAGTTTAGTAAAATAGCAAGTTCAGTAAAACATTACTCTGCCTCCTAAATTTATTGCAAGATCCTGCATCACAGAATAATGTAGTCCAACAAGTCCCACAAGAGGACACTCACATTCAGATGGAGATAATAACACCACACTGATGATAACACCTCACTGATGATGGAGATGATATGCACAATAGTGTAGACAGTGAGAGATGCAGAGATATAAGAGTGAACAATAGCACCTCAGTTGCAAAATATAAAATTACTCAATTTATGGCCGAATTTCAATAGAATTACTCACTGAACTCTACCAAATGAGCTAGACTAGATAATCATTATCACTCAATGATAGACCAATGAACTACAGCAAGAATCAAACAATTGGGCAGATGGCAAAAAAAACCCCCAAATTTTGCAAATTGTAAAAAACCACAAAATTGGGCAAAAAACCCCCAAATTTTGCAGATTTGCAATTAGAGATTCACCTCCGATTCTGCAATCCCTTTGTCATCGCCACCTGCAGCAGGGGGCTCCTCCTCTGTCATTGTCGCAACCTCTGCCTTCTCGTTTCCTTTCCCCTTCCCTATCACCTCCGCCTCCGCCATCGCCGCAGCCGCAGCCGCCGCCGCCTTCCCCTCCGCCTCGGCTCTGTCGACTGTGGTGGGGTCATCCTCCTCCATCGGCTCCACCTTCACTGCGCCGATGGGGAAGAATCCGGGCGGTGACCCATAGCACTCTTGGATCATCCGCGACACCGAGCGCGTGATGATGGGAGCCCTACTGGTCGTCGACACGCCTCGAGTTGGCGCAACATCTTGCCGGCGTCGTCGACTACTTGACGCAGCATCTTGCCGACGTCCGGCCGGCGGGTGGCGGAGTCGTCGATGACGTCGCCGAGGTGGTGCTCCCCTTCGTGAAGCGGCTGCGCTTGTCCCTCTGTTGCTTCTGCGTAGAGACCATACACGCAGACAGATCCATCTTCACTCGATCGACGACGACGCTGAAGAGGAAGAGGAAGGGGCGCGCAGCGGGAAGAGGAAGAGGCAGCGGGCAGAGGAATAAAAGGGCCCGATGGTTTTTTTAGGTAAAAGGGGCCAACGGTTACCCTATCTCATCGGAGACACGGTTCGGGAAGATGAAGGGGCATCGCGTTTTTGTCCTGGGCCAAAACAGACCACTAAAGCCAACACAAGCCCAAGACAGACCACTAAAGCCCACACAAGGCCAAGATGAAATATGCCTTCCCACTCCCACTCGTGTTTTTAGGGTTTGATGAAATATGCCTTCTCCCCTCCCCCACTCGCGTTTTTAGGGTTTGATGAAATATGCCTTCTCAATCTCCCCACTACCACTCGCGCAACTGCCCTCTCCTTGACCTCGTCGTCCTCCCCCGCACAGCCCCCCTCCCTCGCCGTCCTCCCCCGCACAGCCGGCCCTCCCCCTCGACCTCGCTGTCCTACCTCGCGCAGTTGCCCCCTCCTCGACCTCGCCATCCTCCCCCACACAGCCGGCCCTCCCCCTCGACCTTGTTGTCCTTGCCGTCTCCCCCGTGCCGCCTTCCTTCCACTCGCCACAACGCGTGCAACCCCGAAGGAGTTGAGCCGCGACGAGGACTAGGAGTAGATTCGGCCTCGACACGCGCCATACCAGGAGTGGATACGATGACGAGGACAAGGAATAGGAGGAGGGATTCGGCGGAAACAACGAGGAGGCGTCCGAGGCGGTGACAACGACAAGCTAAGGTGATGATATTGTGCTCACCGTTCTTCTGGTATTGTGCTCAGATTGGGGGTGATCTCGCCTTCACATGTGTTGATCTGCTTCATGGCTCTATTTGGTTCTAGTTAGGCGTCTTGATTTGGTTCCATCTGTTGTGTTGATGTGACATTGTGTTTGAACAACTCGGGTCCTTAGCTGTGCAATCTCACTGTCAATTGTATGTGCAATTATTTATGTGTACCCTCAGAACAAAAGATGTGGTAAATCTCGCTGAAGCTTTATGGAAGCTGTGGGCTGATATTGTTTTCTCAGATATGGCAAATGTTTTGTTTGAATGGCATGACAAATGTTTTGTTTGAACATGTTATTGAGAAATAGCTAGTGCATCAAGCCAAAATGTCACACAATCTAGTTGAACTGGAAGCATACAAGTTTGTCTTAGCACTGATTTGTTCTTTGCTCTATCTGGACAGTCTATACTGTCTTGTATAACTCTGCTGCATGTTTCACTGAATGCATACTTGACATGTTTGTTCCTATCTGGACAGCCAAAATGCATACTTGACAACAAAGTACAATTAAATGCATGTTGAATTGTTTGTTCCTATTTGAGATTGGTATGACGATTGCATCCTATTAGCAGATGCTTTTATTTATATATGCATCAAGTTTTGTTGGATTGGTATGTCTTGTCTGAACATGTGTAACTTTTGCTCTCAGATGTCTTGAGCTCTGTAACTTCTATGCTTTTCTATGTGCATACGAACTTAACCTAATGATCGGATGACCCGTGTAAGCATAGCCAACAAAAATCCACCAGAGTGGTTTGGGCACGGCGATTTTGTTTTGTATCGCTAGTGCCCTGTAATGCCCGGCATGGTGGCACTACACGGTTCACTCAATCATCAGGCTCGGTTGTTGGTATCATTAGATCATAGTTTTTCTTAACGCATAGCCAACAGAAATTGATATATTTTGCTCTTATTGCATGTACTCGATAATGTTCTGCCCAAGTTGAACAACTACCTCATCGTTGGGACCCTACTAGTCAACCTCTGCCTCTAAAATGGTAGGTTGCATAACCTGAACTTATTTTTTGTTTCTGAATTTTGCAATAATTTATGTTCATCACATCATTTATTTGGCTAAGATCTGAACTATATGCATGGTTAATGTAAAATTTGCTTTTAACTGTCATGATCTGAACTATATACTTTTAATTGTCATAATTTTGTATTGTCTACTTTCCCAATTTGCTAGTTCACTAAAATGGAATATACTTTTAACTGTCATATCTAAATTTTCACGCAACACTCATAATCCCTTGACAATTGACAGGTGTTATCCAGTGAGGACATGGACTGGGAAGGAGAATCTGAACATGAGGGAGGTGATTATGACACAAAGATGATACTGATCAAGAAGAGCCGCAGCAGGATGGTCCTGCACGCCGAGTCAAGAAGCCAAGGACATTCACAAAGTGGCTAAGGGACAAGATGATAGTGACTGAGGTTGAGGTTGGGGGGATGTCCAAACCTCGGAAACAAAAGTCGAGGTTCAGGATGCTTTGTGGTCTCATTGCTAGACAGAAGCTCTCTTTAGTTATGCCAGGAATCAAGTCTCTAAGCCGTCAGCAGAAATGGGGCTTGTTTGATGACCATGTGCAGAAACATTTGGAGTTTGTTGACGGTGAATTTCTGTCAACCTAGCCATGAGTTTACCTTCGGTGTTGGCATCAATTTTATATCTTATCCATTGGTACTAACCCCTTGATATAACAAGTTCATTTGTGCATATCAGTTTTGGAGTTTAATGTTTATGCAGGAATTTAGCGTTAAATGCAAGACTTCTGGGTAAAGTTCATCAAGCACCTCGTGAGAAGACCATGAAGCCCGACACAAGTCAAGCAATGAAGTGAACATGACTCCAAGAAGCCCAAGGACCAACCCGTGAAGGTAGAAAACTCTGAGGACCTGGCAGACAGAAAATGCTGAAGCTTGCGCGACAAGGAGCCCTATCCAAACCGCAGAGAAACTGACGCCAAGGGCCCACATGCAGAGGAGGGAAACTTCCAGAAGACACGAGAAGCGTCACCGACGAAGGAGGTCGCGAGATGTGCCAGAATGGGCCCAGGCCGATCGGCCCAGCCCATTTCTAAGCCCATTCGTCACCCTCTTTGACCTAGACGACCCCCGGACTATTTATAGCCCCCCTGCCAAGAGCCACGCATCAAGTCATTCATCATTTGCCACCGAGGAGCAGAGAAGAGAGGGATACCATTCCGGAGAGCAGAGGGTCAAGCTAGTTGTCTAGGGTTTCCCTAGCCGGCGTGGAAACCTTGCAAGGAAGACCACGTCGGAGTTCCAGGAGCTAGGAGCAAGATCAAGGTAGGATCCCGGTGGTGATATTGTCCATGTATCATTCATGATGTTGAATTATCAAATTGCAATCCGATTCTTAGCGATCAAGTGCTTTCTCTATGACTTTGTCTTCGATTGGTTTTTCTCACTTCACGATCTATTATCGAGATAGATCACATAGGGTGTTCTTGTAGCTGTGGTGGCTAGAGGTGCATGCCTGACCTACCAAGCGATTTCATCTTGTCCTTTGGACTCGCCCTAGGCTAACCCGCACGAATAGGGGTGCGTCGTGATAGGACGGTGGCTCCAAAAGGCGGGCGTCTTCGGAGTTGGAACGAAGGCCGCGATTTAAAGAAGCTTTTTATGAGATTCAATTTGCTTTGTTCATCTTTGCTTGGAACTTCAACAAGAGCTTGATCCAATCTCTCTAGATTGGTTTTACTTGTCCCTCTCTATCTCTTGCTACCTCCGGTTTTCGTTAGATTAGATTCGTTTTCTTGGTGTTCTTTAGATTAGATGCATAAGCACTTCCTTTGAAGATCAAAGTGTTCTCGACTTTAATAGATTGGTTCTTGCATCACACATTTGTTCCACGGATTCGATACCTTGGGTTCACACTTAAGGGAGGAAGGGTCCCTTGACTACGACGGAGGATTTGTCCGCTTGCAATCTAAACGAAGTTTGATACGCATATATACCGTCAACAAGCCCCTTTTTCTGGCGCCGTTGCCGAGGAACAAGTGATTAAGATTCGATCTTTTATTGCTTTTTGTGAATATTTTTAGTTTTCTTTTTGCATCTACTAACTTTTGATCATCCTCAAAATAAATCTAATCTAGTTTTTGACTAACCCTAGTTTTCTTAGATTTGTTTTTATTTTTGTTTTTGTATATATTTTGTTTATTGCTAACCCTAACAGGAGATGAACGGCTACCTCTCCAACAAACCCGAAAATTTTGTGGATGATCCAGAAAAACTTTACAGGCTAAGGAGACGCGAAGCACAAGCTAAAAAGCTGGAATTTGCAGATCCAAAAGCGGAGGCCGAAGGATCGTCGGAGTCTCCAAAGGAATCACCACCTCCAAACCCTAGGGAAAATCAACTTCAAGCGCAACCAATGGGAGAACAACTGCAGCCGGAGCGCAAGATCAGGGAGCTATGGACCCCAGACATCGTCGACCTACCAATATTGAACCTCGCGGAGATCGGAAGGCCGTTCGAGATCAAGACCTCAACAATCCGCATGGTGCAACATTCGCCCTTCACCGGTAAAGAGGATCCCAACCTTCACCTCCAAGCGTTCATTCAGCTTTGTCAGACATTCAACATGGACGGGGTGACTCAAAACCAAATGAGGGCAAGGCTCTTTCCATTCTCGCTACTCGGAAAAGCTTTATAATGGTTCTACACTCAACCGGCGGAGACGGTGCAAAATTGGGAAGCTTTGATGAGAGCTTTCATGAAGGAATACTACTCACCGGGTAAGACTCAAAGCTTGCGCAATAAGATTACTACTTTTGCTCAATATCCTACGGAGACCATATCAGAAGCTTTCGAGTGCTTCAATGAGTACACTCGGGCGGTGCCACATCATAAGTTCCCGAAGGAAGATCTTGTTCAAAAGTTCTATCAAGGACTTACCATGGCGTTGTTGGGATAAAAACCTTCCCCGAAGAGGGACCAACAGCCGAAATGAACTAAAGGAAAGGAAAACACTTACGATACCGAAGAATATAAAACTCGAACTCGACTGGGTGTAATGAAACCCAGCCGCTCTACAATCGCCCCCATCTCATTACCATCGGGTCCTTTTTATAGGCCCGTAACAATTACGCTTTACAACACTTGCCATCGCTTTTTCACATTGTGCGAAGCATCTCAGGGGTATTTCGGTAACCTCGCAAGGCCCGTACTCACATGCTTTACAGATGTTCACTTTTACATCCTGTCGGTCTACATGTCTGCCTCTGTGGCTCCTTGATCTTCGGCTACGCCTCTTCTTCCTCGCTGAAGCCTTTCTCGCCTCTTCGCTAGGGCACTTCCCTTCACCTATCTTCGGGGCCACTTCGACGCGTGCTCTCTTCGCTTCTCTTTTACAAACTTTGCATCGTGCTCAGTCCTTCGACGTCTTCGCGGGTCTTTTCTCACATGAACACTTCGCGCCCCTTCTCTTGTCCTGGCTCCTTCACGTCTCTTCATTGCACGGACTCGAAACATCTTCGTCACATCTGCTTCTCATCATCTTCGCGCATGAACTTCGCTCCCGCGGACGAAGACATTGAGTCTCAAACTATCTTCGCTCGTCACTCTTCGCCTTCCCTTCGCTGGCCAGGCTTCTGGTCATTTCCTAAAACAGCCAATGCACGAACCAAAATAGGCCCCACTCTTCTCCGATGAGCCGAAGATTCAAGGGGGGGGGTTAGTTGTGAAATATTTACCCCAACATTCAGCCCCTTGCTAGTGAGGGTTTCAACCGAAGACGAGCCGAACTAGCAAAACTTCTTCGTGACAGGTGTAAATATTTCACTCCAAAGCGCCTCCCCTCTTCGGCTCGTCTTTTAATAGGTTATATATATATATAATTTATTTTACTATTTTGCATGTTTATCCACGAAGCTCCGTGATTCTCACCACCTCGCGCTGGTATTCCTAGATTTTCGTGACGTTTCTTGCTACACGACCTCTGAGATTTCCTCCTGTGGCAGCCTATATAAGACCTGTCCATGCCCTTAGTTGTTTTCACCGCGGTAAATCTTAGCTATTTGACCTTTGCCTTCGCGAGAGCTAAAGGTTTCTTCCCTGTCTTCAGTGCCTTCGCTTCGTAAGCATCTTCTCCTCTCTTCTCTTTTTCCATTCTTTTCTCTTGTTTAGTTTCTTATTTTATTTTGTGCCCGTGTAGTTTCCTTCTTCGCTTCCTTGCTACTTCGCGTCCATGGCTCCCAAAGCTGATAAGTCGCCGCCCACCTTCGTCTTCGGGCATAGCAAAGTTTCAGAGGGACTTCTAGCCGAGTTTGTGACCTCTGGTTTCATCAGAGAAGGGAAAGGCCGAGCCCCTGGTCCGGAGACTACTCCTGCGCCCCACCCCAATGAAGTGGTTGTTTTCCGCGACTTATTCACTGCTGGACTTCGCTTTCCCCTCGATGGGGCGGTTGTGTCTATTCTTCGTAACTTCGGAATGTATCTTCACCATCTTACTCCTAATGTCGTTCTTCGGCTTAGTGTCTACATGTGGGCTTGCAAGAAGATGGCAGTGGCCCCATCTGCTACCAATTTCGTGAGAGTGCACACTGTTCATCACCAACCTCTGAAGGTGGATCAGGTTGCTGATGGTGCTCTTGTTCGCGAAGAGGCCCAATTTGCTTCGCTCAACTTCAAGTACCGCAGTGATATCGATGTACCTGTTGTCTGTTACAAGAACAAATGGGACGAAAACTGGAATCATTACTGGTTCTACTATACAGTTGAAGATGAAGAGCTTCCCCTTGTGTGCACTCAGTTTGAAAATCTTCCTAAGGGTGTCGGCACTGCTTACGAAGATGGGGATATAGACCGCCTTTTCCTCACTGCTTTTCAAGAATTGGCGAAGACCTATGCCACTCGCGACCTGGTTGAGGAGTATATTGGCGTGAAGGTGTTCCCTATTCACGCTGGTTGGTCAGTTGCTGCTTGGAATGACTTCTCTTGTCCCATCAAGATCCCAGACTTCGCTCGGAGCTTTCGCCTGGCGAAGACTGGTACACTCCTCTTCTTTTTTGTTGCTTCTTTTTGTACTTAGTTTATGTTCGTTTTCTTTGTTTTGTTTTATTTTATTGATGTTTGGTTGTATCATTTTTTGTAGATATCAACATTGCTGAGATTGAAGCCCGGGCCAATGAAATTCTTGGGCCTATCTCCTCTAAGGAAGACGCCGATATTCAAGAGCGTCTTGGCGGTACTCGAGACAATCGTCTCTTCTTCTTCTTCTTCAGCATTCATGCCGGTGACCGTGCTGTCACTATTGCGCGCCGCGCCTCGCAAGCGAAGCGTATGACGAAGAAGGGTGACCAGGGAAGCTCCGAAGCTGCGGCTCCTTCAGCTCGCCCGAAGGTTGCTAAGAGGCGCCGTGGTCGCGGTGCCGGGCAACATGTTTCGAAGCGACGGAGGACTTCTCGCACAACGACCACCGAAGCTGTGCCATCCAGCCCCGAAGAGTCTAGTCATTCAAAGAGTGACGCTGAAACCCATCCCTCTGAAGTTGCCGTGAGCTCTGGCACTAACGTTGAGGCTCCTTCAATTGACCATCCCGAAGAGATAATAGATATTGTCTCTTTCTCCTTGCGCTGCTGCTGGTGCTACGCTTGCTGATCCTCTTGATATCAGCTATAGCGAACCTGAACCTGAGAGCGATGAAGATTGCGCTCCTCATGTCAAACCTGCTAAGGAGAAGTCTCCAATTCCTCCACCTTCTATGGCTGAGGTCGAGGTGCCTTGTGCTGCTAATCTTCTTGGTAGCAGCAAAGTTGTTTCGGCTGTTCAACAAAAAACTTTAGCTCGCGTCGAACAAGAAGACG
Source organism: Cenchrus fungigraminus (assembly GCA_036936925.1). Lineage (NCBI taxonomy): Eukaryota > Viridiplantae > Streptophyta > Magnoliopsida > Poales > Poaceae > Cenchrus > Cenchrus fungigraminus. Next base: position 38,162,100 of record CM072778.1, on the reverse strand, counting down.
GATCTTCATCGGAGACTGAGAGTGAGACTTGGAGTGGTGGTGTGTTTGTCAGCAATTAATCTCCTAGTATTGTTGCTCGTCGTCTTGGCATGAAGCCTAGCGCTAGCATCTTCAGCGATTCTATGCGCAAAGTGCTTCAATTCTGCAGTGATGATCGTGAGCGCACCTTGCTTCAGGAGGCTGGTGACAGCTTCGGGTTTCCGATCATGGAAGATGAACTCATGAAGGAGAGTGCCGAAGAGATTTTATATCAAGCTCAAGATCTAAGTATGAAGTGTTTCTTAGCTTGCCGTGCTGCTCAACGTCGATGTCGCGCTGATCTTCGGTCTCGGCAACTTTCTGAACGGACCTCTGCTACTGCGCTTAACAAGGAAATCGATGTGGTGAAGGCCCTGCAGGTTGAAAAGATTTCACTTTCTTCTTCCCTAGAGTCTGAAAAGAAAAAGTGCGTTGAAGTTGCTAAGGAAAAGGATGATCTAGCTAAGAAGAACGCTGAACTAGAGCTTCAATTGACTGAACTTCATCGTTTAGCCTCTATTGCGGAAACTGAGAAGAAGAAGGCCGAGGATCTGCAAAATTTGTATGATTCTAAAGTTGCTGAACTTAATGAATTGCGGCAAACACATGCTACCCTTACTTCGGAGCATGAGACCTACTGCGATGAGATTGAACGCCATGTGGCGCCTCTTTGCCAGAAAGTTCATGATCTCCTTGTGGATTATGGACTCACTCCCGCTCCATATGACGTCAAAGAGATGTTCATAGGTCAAGTTTTTGACTAGCTGTCTAATGGCGTTAGTTCACTTGCATCTGCTGGGCGCTCCTTTGGAGAACTTGGAGCTGCTGTTGCTGCCCGGAGGCTCGCCCACACGATATACTCTCTGTTCAGATCCTCTGGAGATGGCGAGCCTAGCCTTACGAAGAATGATCTTCGGCAGCTCTGTGATGCCAACTTTACTTGGCCAACTGAAACATCTGTCGAGACGATCCCCGTGCTGCCCAAGAACATAGCAAAAAATTTTATGCAAACGTTCTTTAAGAAGTTTGGCTTTGGTTTGACCGTAGCCGAAGGTCGACGTGTACTTCGCAAGGTTTACAAAGTTTCTTCTCCTTGTTGTCTCTTTTGATTTCCTTTTTAACTTTGTCTGACTTTTTCCTTCTTCGCTTTCAGGGTCCTCCAGCATCTGGCTCTGTGGCTACACCTTCGCCTGCTCTTGCATCTTCTGGTGGACGGGGTGTCCTTCTTCAGCTGCCGTATCTTCGGCTGCACCTTCTACGCAAGCCGCTTCTCCACATGAAGGCCGCACAACGGACGTCACTTCGGGAGCCCCAGAGGTGTGAGGGAGTGCGTAGTCTTAGTGGTGTGGACCCTTGGGGTATTTTGTGAACATTTCATCTGAAACATTTGCAACCCTGCACAGGTGCCGGAGGTGTATCCTGCGCAGGTTGCTGAGGATGTTTGTCCTGTAACTATTAACTTTGGCGACTACTTTATGTCTGGCTCAATTTGGCGCAAGTTTAACTCTAAGTTTCCCAACGTACCCTTCGATACTTTTATGTCGCGTAAGATAGAAAAATACAAGAAGAAAAACCTCGACGCAAAGAATATCTTCGAACATTCTCGCAACCGTCTCTGTCATGATGGCACCCATCTTCGCCAGATTCATGGATCTGAATCATCTTCTGTTATGCCTGCCCGCGAAGACGTACCTTCGTCTTCGAGCCCCCTTGTCCTCTCAAAGATCGAGATTATTGATCTCACCGAAGATGCAGAGTATGAGTATATGTACAAGCACCCCCGCTGATTCGTGCTGCGATGCATCTGTCTTTGCCTTGTATGCTGAGCACCGGTCTGACCGGTGGGGAGGCTGGGAGCAGCACAGGCCCCGCAGGTCCTCTTCTCCATTGAGGAAGTTCCTCAATTTCATATTTGGCATGTGTAGGAGTCAGCATGACATCCAGATGGAGCAACAAAGGTCTAGGAGGGCAAACAAGCAAATGAGGGACACGATGAAGTTGATGCACAACGCTCAAGGGTTTGAACCTCCCCGCTCTCCTCCCTCTCCTGAGTCTCCACAGGTTGAGATACCTTCCTTCGAGGATAGGATGAGAGGTTGGGTCAACTCTGACACGCTTAATCAATATGGACCTATGTTTTTTGAGTCCGGGCAAGAATAAGGGTCTTCATCATCGGCTCCTCCTCCACCTCCACCGTTTGTACCCCCTCACCCGGATGTACCTGGTTCTTCTCACTCCATGGAACAAGAACAAGCTCCTCCACCTCCTCCACCTTCCGAGCAAGGACAAGATTGGGGCGCTCGCTTCTCCGCCGAGATCTTTGGATATAATCCATATCACTATGGTAAAGACAGTGCTCCTATAGCTCATCCCTCTGAAATCACTATCTCTGATTCCATCTACCTAAACTCTCCTATGCATTGGATTTTTGACACTTCTCAAATAGGAGGGAGCTCTCAACTAGGAGACGGATCTCAGGGACAGTGATCGACGGCTTCTTCTTCTCCAGGCCCTTCTTGGATGCTTGATGACAAAGGGGGAGAAGATTTGGATTAAAGACTTAAACTCAGAGTTGCTGTCTGTGTTGCACCGGTCTGACCGGTGCAGGGCACCGGTCTGACCGGTGCTGGCTGGCTGTTGAGAGCAGCTGTGTAATAATTTAGAATATTATCTTTGTGGACTTGAGAACAGTTGTGTGAGTGCTACTGTGTGTTTGAACCTTTATTGTAATAATTAAGCGACTTTATTGCTAGATTGTGATGCATGTATTGAATGATGTATTATTTGTGTTGGCTAAATGGAGCAAAGTGATCTAAGCCGGCTTGCAACCCCGGCTTGATCACCTTGGACCAAATAGCACGCACACCTTTTACTTTGTGCTCTGGCTGGACCTGACCGGTCTGACCGGTCAGGGGCACCGGTCTGACCGGTGCCGCCTAGTCAGGCGTGCTGGCTGGACCTGACCGGTCTGACCGGTCGGGGGCACCGGTCTGACCGGTGCTGCCTAGTCAGTACTCTTGTTCTTTGCTTTGTGCATATGTTGTCATACGCATCACGGTTTTTATTTTATCGCTCACACATGTTGCACTCCACTGATTCTAAGATATAGGGGGAGCTCACACGCGCTTTCTCCCAAATTTGTGCAATTGGCATTTAAGGCCAATTTTTTGAAATTCAACTCTAACCACAAATTAAGGGGGAGCTCTAGCTATATCTAAGAATCTAAAATGCGCTTTAATGTTTTATTTGTAAGCTTTAATCGAGTTGTCATCAATCACCAAAAAGGGGGAGATTGAAAGTGCATCTAGGCCCCTAAGTGGATTTTGGTGAATTGAATGACAAAGCGATTAAAGGACTAATGTATTTGTCTAAGATTGTGAGCAGGTTTTATTTATATATTCATGAGCAATTATTGAATTATTTATTTATGGATGAATGTTATATGGCTCACATTGGAGAAGACAAATATATGGATGATCCTATTGCATAAGTGACAAATATCAAGTAATAAATGAAGACAAATATTGGGATAATTTGAGAAGGTCAATTCATGGTCTCCCATATGAAGACGTAGCTTGATTAAAATTACAAAGGATCATAAAAGAGAAGATAGTAATTCTCTAAGTCAAATGCAAGGCTTCATGTGTTTGTTGAAAGAGGACATAAGGATGAGTGTACACATTATGGTTCTAATTTGGAAGCTTGCACATTCATTGTCAATCAAGATCAAGCATTTGAAGCGGGTTTTCAAATGAAGGTTAATTATGTATGAAGCAAGTGGAACTCAAAAGTGGATTGGTTAAGTGATGAAGAGATCAACCGAGATGTCTAGGGTGAGGGACTAAGCAATCTTTGGGGCCGTAGCTAAGCCGCCATTTCGTGTTTTGCTAAGGTGAAGTTCTAGCATCCGTGGGGTCTCCAAGTATCATATCCAAACCTTAAGTGAGGGAAGCAATGCAAGTCATCACCATGTTAAGATTGGCAATATGGAGTGACTTATGGATTCAAGTGTGCATTCCTATGCTAGATGGAAAGATCATAAGTCATTAGCTCAAGTATGGACGTGCTCAAGTCAAAGGCTATGTTGAAAGCCCTCAAGTGAATATTGATCAAGTATGGCAAGGTTGAAGATATCCAAGCTCAAGAGATCAACAAAGTGTTCTTAGTTATTCTTGAGTATAGGTATGCTGTACTATCAAGAGGGATGCAACTTAGCGAGTTGACCAAGTCAAAGTGCTCATTAGTTGACCTAAGTGAGATCTAGCCTTAGAGTGTGCTAACAAACCCTCCTAACCTAACCTGAGCCACTTCATCTCTTTGGTGAAGTGTTAGTGTCACAGAAAGGGTTTTGGGGGTGTCTCGGGCCTGACCGGTCTGACCGGTCAGGGGCACCGGTCTGACCGGTGCCGCTAGCCCCAACGGCTAGTTTTTCGAACACCGGTCTGACCGGTGTGGGGCACCGGTCTGACCGGTGCCGCCCGTGGACCAACGGCTAGTTTTCTCCTTTGAGGGGTATAAATACCCCAAGCTTTCTTCAGTTGAAGCTTGCTGTTTCTAGTAACATTGCTGAGGTCCCAAGCCTTTCCTAACAAGCTCTAAGCCTTAGTGGCTCTCCCCAACCCTCTCTTTGTGAGATTTGTGGATTCAAGCCATATCCTTGGTGTTGGGTTGAGAGAGTGAGCTCAAGAGCGACCTTGTGAGCTAACAAGAGCATTTCCATAGCTTGAGCACTTTGGTTTCGCGTCTACAAGCTTTGAAGCGTTTGTTACTCTTGGAGGTTTGCCTCCTAGACGGCTAGACGTCGCCGGCTAGCTCCCAACGTTGTGGTGAGCAGCGGGAAGTTTGTAAGGGCTGCGATCTTGCCTCTTCGTGGAAAAGATCCCCTTAGTGGAAAGGAGGAAAGTGGTTGAAAGAGACCCGGCTTGTTGTGGGAATTGTCCCTTACAAGCTCCTCAACGGAGATGTAGCCATTCCTTAGTGGGTGGTGAACTTCGGGAAACAAATCCTTTGCTTCTTCGTGTGGTTTGACTCTTTAAGTTGTTTTTCTAGCATATTTGTTTTGCTTCTGCTTCGATCTACTTGGGTGTGCTACTTGTGTGTGTAGGGCTCATTACCTTGCTTGTGATCATCTACAAAGGCCACTCACCAAGTTTGGTTCGTGCTAGAAGTCAAGAGGTGCTTGAAGTTGTTTTTGCAGGTGCTCTGTGCTACACCGGTCTGACCGGTTAGGTTCACCGGTCTGACCGGTGCCTCCTGTGAAGTCCAGTGCTTGACCGGTCGGACCGGTCATCACCACCGGTCTGACCGGTGGAACACTGTCAGCTCAAGCGATCGGGGAAGAAGAGTTTAATTTGGTCGTCATGCCTATTCACCCCCCTCTAGGCGACATCAAGGTCCTTTCAATTGGTATCAGAGCGTGGTGCTCCGATTCGAGCTTAACCGCTTGGAGTTCTTCGATGTCGACAACTTGTGTGGTACCGTTTGAGCCTCTAGCTCTAGATGGCTCAAACTACTCTTCTTGGTGCTCCAATGTTCTCATTGCACTTAAGGTTTTGGGTCCTACCGCTGAGGGTATTATGGTTGCGAGTATCCTTCCGGAGGATGGGACTTGTGTCTCTCCTAAGGAATTGGAGAAGAAGCGACTCAATGCCGTTATTACTAACCTTTTGTGTAGTTGTGTATGTAGAGAGCTAAAGCATCTTATTCTAAAGAGCAAAAAGATTAGCGAAGATGCTCATCTCATTTGGAAATTGCTATTTGAGATAGTTCACACCAAATGGGATGAAATTGAGAGTGATGATGAAGATGAACCAGTGGAGATATGTTCCACAGCTTCTACAACATCCACTGATCATCAAGCATCAACCCTCAAGCAAGAAGAAGATCAAAGAAGCGATTACGCTGTCCCTCTGCAGGGACCGGTCAGACCGGTGCCGACAGAGGCACACCAACTTGCTTGATGGCCAAGAAGGAAAAGAAGAGCAAGAAGAAGAGGCAGGCCAAGGGAGCTAAGGGCCAGAAGATTGAAGAATCAAGCTCTCCGACAAGAGAACTTGAACTTCTCAAATCCGAGCTTGCATCATTGGTTTGTAAGTATGAATCATTGGCTAACAAATATGATCATGATATCAAATCTTTTTCATATAGAACTAAAGTAGAAGAAGAAGCCAATGATGAGCTAGAAGCCCAACTAGCGAAACTCACTAGTGAGCATATGGCTCTACAAGCCGATCACAAGGGACTTGAGTGCTCCTATGAGAAGCTTGTCGATTCTTATGCAACACTAGAGATAGCCCATGAGGTTGTGCTTTCATCGGTAAAATCTATGCAATCTCTATCTCACACATGCACATGCTCACAAGTTCAAATTAATTTACCTTGCGCTAATGATTATTTGTCTCAAGCAAGCCAATCTAGCATTGAGCATGTACTTGTAGAATCTTGTGATGACCTCATTGCTAAAGAAAATGATGAACTCAAGCAAGAGGTTGAAAAGCTTCAAAAAGACTTGTATGTGTTGAAGGAGAAGAGCGAAGTGCAACCTTCTCAAGATAACCGTGAAGACATGGTGAAGAAGCTTGAGAAGGGATCAATCGTCACTAGCTCAACCCCTCAACAACATACAAGGACTCACAAGCACAAGATTCAAGAAAAGAGCAAGGTTGGGCAAGTCAAGTCCCAACCTCGTCCAACCAAGCACAAGGCACAAGAATCGCTCTCTAAAAAGCCTAGAAGCTCAAACAAATGGAGAGTGTGCTACAAGTGCAGAGAGAAAGGTCACTTTGCCGACTCGTGCCCAAGTGTGAAGATGGGCAGTGGCACTGACCGTGACCGGTCAGACCGGTGCATGCCACCGGTCAGACCGGTGCCGGCCAGGGCAGCCCCACCTCAAGCAAACAAGGCGAGGAAGACTTCTTCTCTAAGTACAAGGCTCAGAAGCAAGCATGGACAAGAAACTATAAGGAATGGTGTGACCAACAAGAACAAAAGTCGCATTTGCTATGAATGCCGTCAAAAGGGTCACATGGGCAAAGATTGTCCAAATGGTAATATTCCTAAATCAAATCTAGTCCATTATGATTTTCATAAGCTTAGGAACGATAAGAATGGAACTTGTGCTATGAGGGAGATTAGTTCACCTCAATATAGCATGAGAGCTATTTGAGTTCCTAAGCATCTTGTGGCTAACCCCATAGGACCCAACAAGCGTTGGGTACCAAGAAATGCTTGCTGAGCTTGCAGGTTGAAAGAGATGCATTGAACACATGGTTAGAAGGCATGGAAATCACGTTTGACCAATTGGCCATGTGAAGAGCAAATTCATTTAAATCTTGAGTTCAATGACATCTCGGTAACTAGTGCTCCTTGTTGAGTCTTAGTCACTCTTAGTTCTTCGTGAACACTCATGTGACACTTATCTTGGACGAGTGAAACATGAGGTAGTGACTTTGACATCTTTATGAAAATATACTCTCACATGCCATTCGATGCTTTTAATGGCTCTCTAGAAGAGCATTGCCTTGTCTCTGTTACAGGTTTCAAATTAGTGATGTGTTCACTTAATCAAGGGACAAGAAATTGAAAATCACCAAAGAAGTGACCACTGGGGGTCACCGGTCTGACCGGTGACAAGCACCGGTCTGACCGGTGCCGGCTCAGTGAGGCTGTTGGGCGGGTGACCCGGCACCTATGCTCGGGTGACCCGGTATGCCTCTGTGTGCTGTAGGGTGACCCGACCCCTATGGCCGGGTGACCCGGGATCAACCCAACTTTCAAGAAAAAGGGTGATTAGGCATCAAAGTGATCTTGTAGTCTTACTCTTTTGTGCATCCCTAAGCGAGCTCTTGATTAGTATAACTCCCTAAAGATAAGTAAGAGCTGGCACCATTCAAAATTCAAATATATGCACAAATGAAATGGTCTTAAGGCAAAGGTATGTTTCCATGAACCTCATTGAATACCGTAATGCATCTAGGCCATAATACCATGCTAGTGTGCCATCCTTAGCATGCAATTGCTTCAAGTGAATTTTTGTGTGCCTCTCTAGATATTTGGTTGATACCTTTACTTTCTCTCGTCTTTGTGTCTCGAGGTTGAAGGTATGAGTCAAATATTCTTGAAAAGCCATTCATTTGAAGTGGATGCATGCACTTTGTGACATAGGATAAACTTTTCAAAAAATCAACTAGTATGTGTAGGAAGTGTGCTCTTTTTGAAAAATATTCGATTCTTGGTCTTTGTGACCCAACCAACTTAGTTGTGACTATGGTTCCCCTTGCTTGATTGATGGCTAGTCACAATTAAGGAGATTTTCTCAAGTCCATTAAATCCATCTTTATCTCTCTCTCTTGGAAGAATCAAGAATTATCAAAATAAATTGGATTATCCTTCATTCTTTCAAGACTTGATGAATTTTGGATCAATATCAACTCTTTATCTCTTATCCAAAACTTCTGAAAGAATTAGGATCAAAATCTCTCTTTTTGGCCCGAAGTCTTTTTCTCAGGGGAGCACCGGTCTGACCGGTGCCCACCACCGGTCTGACCGGCGGTACCCCTGAAGTCACATCTTCCTTCTTCTGAGACCTAAGTGGATGCAAAGTGTCTTATAAAATACCAGAAGAAGTTTTCAGAGGAATTTTCGCAAAATGGGAAAGAAGGATCGGAACTTCCGAGGCTACGTCGGTTCTACCGATATGGATTCTCTGTTGAAATTATCAAAATCATCGGTACTACCGAGCACGGGTCGGAACTACCGCTAAAGGCTCACTGGCTCGACCAAGTGTAGTCACCGGTCTGACCGGTGGCTCGCACCGGTCTGACCGGTGACGTCCGACTTCAACCCGTGGGCCCACAGTAAAAAGAATCTATCCTTTACCCCCTTCCTTCTCTCTCTCCTCCATTATTCACCAGCACTCACCTCCTCCAAACCGTGAAGACCATCTTCCTTCCCTCCTCTCACCTCTCCTTTCTCCCATGGAGATTTGAGGATTCAACCAAGGAAAGACCACAAGTTTGGAAGCAAAAGGTTCTCCCAAGGGCCCTCTTCAGTTCCCCCTTCGAGTTCTTTGGATTCCATTCAAGTTCTTCTCTCCAAAGGTATTCAAATCTTCGTTTTGCCCGATCTCTTTACTCCGTGCAAAGATTTGAATTTCCTTTGGTATATCATCTCCTGAGAACCCCTAGAAGACATACCTATAGATCCATAAAGTTTCGTTGGACACATTGTGAGAACCCAAGATTTGGGGTCGGACGGCCTTCACCGGTCTGACCGGTGGCCGTCACCGGTCTGACCGGTGGCGCGTGTCCAGTCCCAAATTTTGTTTTCTTCATGCTTTTCAACACTTATCTGTATTAGGTTGTCTCATGTCTATCTAGACCAAATCTTAGAGTCATAGCTGCTCAGATTGGATGTTGGGGCAATTGGCTCTGTTCTGGGTGGCACCGGTCTGACCGGTGCCCATCACCGGTCTGACCGGTGTGGCCCAGAGCAGACCCAATTGGTCTGTACTTTCAAGAATATTCTTCTATATCGATTCAATCTGGTTCCTAGAGTCTAATACACTCTTGTCATCCTTTTTGTGACTCAGGACAGCAGTCATGGTTAGGGAAAAGGAGGGTGCTAAGAAGAGAAGAGAAGAGGTGCATGCTCGCAGAGGGACTGCCCCCGGTGACTTTGGGGAAGGGGGCAGCACCATAAATGTCAGCGTCAAAAGGTTGAGACGTCGTTCAGCTCGAGAGAGTGCAGAGGCACCTGACCTTGGAGGTGACACCGGTACTAGCAGTGATGACAATGTTGAGGATGAGACCTTTCAGGGACAATTTGAGCTGAAGAGGCACCAGGAGGCTGGGTCTGATGATGATGACTCCGACGAGGCAATGGATGAGGATGAGGAGGATGAGGAAGAAGAAGAGGATGTGGATGCCATGGATGAGGATGATGATGACCAGGGTAGATTGAAAATCATGCCACCCACCTATATCTATCCTGACAGGCCAGTAAAGTACCATGGTTCGGGCATGACTAAAGCCCTAAAGAAGTTGAGGGATAAGAACCCTTATGAGGAGGCAAGGACCGCATCCGATCCAAGGTTTTGGGCTAAGTTTCAGCAAGATTATTATGCTACGGTGATCATCAAAAAGCCCAAAATCACTCATAAGGCACAATATGTGGATTGGGGGCACATGGCTAGGAAGAATGACCCCATTTTTAATGAAGTCATAAGCAACTGTGAGAGGCAAAGGGTCAAGGAACTCATGGGTTTCCGACAAGATTGGAACAAGGAGATAATAGCCCAGTTTTATGCCACCGTGCACTTTGGACACATTGGTACTGAGAGGGCTATGATTTGGATGACCAATGCCCAGAGGTATTCCATCACTTTCCCCAGGTTCTTGAGGTGTTTTGGGATTATGGCGGGAGACAAGGACTTAAGGCAGCTCCATGATGAAGGGGAGCTTGACAAAAGTGCCTTGCACCTTATGTACCCGAGAGGTGACCATGCTTATTATGGGAAGGTGAAGAATCTCTATACCTACTATGCTGTACTTAATAGACTCCTTAGGGTGTCCATTACACCGAGAGATGGGAATCCCTCTGAGATCACAAAATTTCAGAAAAACTTGATGGTTGCTTTAAGGCCGGGAGCTCCGGAATTTAGTGTTGGGGATTTCATTTGGCAAGAAATCAAGCATCTATCAGAGGACCCCAAAAAGATTTGCAGCTACAGTCCCTATATCATGTATATGATTGAAAAGGTTGCAAAGACGGAGTTTCCCAAAAATGTGACACACAAGCCGTTGAAGCTCAATCCTAGCAAGAGTCCAAGGCTTCCATCTCCTAGAGCAGAGCAAGCACCTGGCCATGGGGAAGGAATCACAGAAGAGGGCACTACTCAGTCAGATCAGCCACAGTCAGGCCCTCAGGCCGTCACCGGTCTGACCGGTGCTGAGCACCGGTCTGACCGGTGGGGAGGCTGGGAGCAGCACAGGCCCCGCAGGTCCTCTTCTCCATTGAGGAAGTTCCTCAATTTCATATTTGGCATGTGTAGGAGTCAGCATGACATCCAGATGGAGCAACAAAGGTCTAGGAGGGCAAACAAGCAAATGAGGGACACGATGAAGTTGATGCACAACGCTCAAGGGTTTGAACCTCCCCGCTCTCCTCCCTCTCCTGAGTCTCCACAGGTTGAGATACCTTCCTTCGAGGATAGGATGAGAGGTTGGGTCAACTCTGACACGCTTAATCAATATGGACCTATGTTTTTTGAGTCCGGGCAAGAACAAGGGTCTTCATCATCGGCTCCTCCTCCACCTCCACCGTTTGTACCCCCTCACCCGGATGTACCTGGTTCTTCTCACTCCATGGAACAAGAACAAGCTCCTCCACCTCCTCCACCTTCCGAGCAAGGACAAGATTGGGGCGCTCGCTTCTCCGCCGAGATCTTTGGATATAATCCATATCACTATGGTAAAGACAGTGCTCCTATAGCTCATCCCTCTGAAATCACTATCTCTGATTCCATCTACCTAAACTCTCCTATGCATTGGATTTTTGACACTTCTCAAATAGGAGGGAGCTCTCAACTAGGAGACGGATCTCAGGGACAGTGATCGACGGCTTCTTCTTCTCCAGGCCCTTCTTGGATGCTTGATGACAAAGGGGGAGAAGATTTGGATTAAAGACTTAAACTCAGAGTTGCTGTCTGTGTTGCACCGGTCTGACCGGTGCAGGGCACCGGTCTGACCGGTGCTGGCTGGCTGTTGAGAGCAGCTGTGTAATAATTTAGAATATTATCTTTGTGGACTTGAGAACAGTTGTGTGAGTGCTACTGTGTGTTTGAACCTTTATTGTAATAATTAAGCGACTTTATTGCTAGATTGTGATGCATGTATTGAATGATGTATTATTTGTGTTGGCTAAATGGAGCAAAGTGATCTAAGCCGGCTTGCAACCCCGGCCTGATCACCTTGGACCAAATAGCACGCACACCTTTTACTTTGTGCTCTGGCTGGACCTGACCGGTCTGACCGGTCAGGGGCACCGGTCTGACCGGTGCCGCCTAGTCAGGCGTGCTGGCTGGACCTGACCGGTCTGACCGGTCGGGGGCACCGGTCTGACCGGTGCTGCCTAGTCAGTACTCTTGTTCTTTGCTTTGTGCATATGTTGTCATACGCATCACGGTTTTTATTTTATCGCTCACACATGTTGCACTCCACTGATTCTAAGATATAGGGGGAGCTCACACGCGCTTTCTCCCAAATTTGTGCAATTGGCATTTAAGGCCAATTTTTTGAAATTCAACTCTAACCACAAATTAAGGGGGAGCTCTAGCTATATCTAAGAATCTAAAATGCGCTTTAATGTTTTATTTGTAAGCTTTAATCGAGTTGTCATCAATCACCAAAAAGGGGGAGATTGAAAGTGCATCTAGGCCCCTAAGTGGATTTTGGTGAATTGAATGACAAAGCGATTAAAGGACTAATGTATTTGTCTAAGATTGTGAGCAGGTTTTATTTATATATTCATGAGCAATTATTGAATTATTTATTTATGGATGAATGTTATATGGCTCACATTGGAGAAGACAAATATATGGATGATCCTATTGCATAAGTGACAAATATCAAGTAATAAATGAAGACAAATATTGGGATAATTTGAGAAGGTCAATTCATGGTCTCCCATATGAAGACGTAGCTTGATTAAAATTACAAAGGATCATAAAAGAGAAGATAGTAATTCTCTAAGTCAAATGCAAGGCTTCATGTGTTTGTTGAAAGAGGACATAAGGATGAGTGTACACATTATGGTTCTAATTTGGAAGCTTGCACATTCATTGTCAATCAAGATCAAGCATTTGAAGCGGGTTTTCAAATGAAGGTTAATTGTGTATGAAGCAAGTGGAACTCAAAAGTGGATTGGTTAAGTGATGAAGAGATCAACCGAGATGTCTAGGGTGAGGGACTAAGCAATCTTTGGGGCCGTAGCTAAGCCGCCATTTCGTGTTTTGCTAAGGTGAAGTTCTAGCATCCGTGGGGTCTCCAAGTATCATATCCAAACCTTAAGTGAGGGAAGCAATGCAAGTCATCACCATGTTAAGATTGGCAATATGGAGTGACTTATGGATTCAAGTGTGCATTCCTATGCTAGATGGAAAGATCATAAGTCATTAGCTCAAGTATGGACGTGCTCAAGTCAAAGGCTATGTTGAAAGCCCTCAAGTGAATATTGATCAAGTATGGCAAGGTTGAAGATATCCAAGCTCAAGAGATCAACAAAGTGTTCTTAGTTATTCTTGAGTATAGGTATGCCGTACTATCAAGAGGGATGCAACTTAGCGAGTTGACCAAGTCAAAGTGCTCATTAGTTGACCTAAGTGAGATCTAGCCTTAGAGTGTGCTAACAAACCCTCCTAACCTAACCTGAGCCACTTCATCTCTTTGGTGAAGTGTTAGTGTCACAGAAAGGGTTTTGGGGGTGTCTCGGGCCTGACCGGTCAGGGGCACCGGTCTGACCGGTGCCGCTAGCCCCAACGGCTAGTTTTTCGAACACCGGTCTGACCGGTGTGGGGCACCGGTCTGACCGGTGCCGCCCGTGGACCAACGGCTAGTTTTCTCCTTTGAGGGGTATAAATACCCCAAGCTTTCTTCAGTTGAAGCTTGCTGTTTCTAGTAACATTGCTGAGGTCCCAAGCCTTTCCTAACAAGCTCTAAGCCTTAGTGGCTCTCCCCAACCCTTTCTTTGTGAGATTTGTGGATTCAAGCCATATCCTTGGTGTTGGGTTGAGAGAGTGAGCTCAAGAGCGACCTTGTGAGCTAACAAGAGCATTTCCATAGCTTGAGCACTTTGGTTTCGCGTCTACAAGCTTTGAAGCGTTTGTTACTCTTGGAGGTTTGCCTCCTAGACGGCTAGACGTCGCCGGCTAGCTCCAAACGTTGTGGTGAGCAGCGGGAAGTTTGTAAGGGCTGCGATCTTGCCTCTTCGTGGAAAAGATCCCCTTAGTGGAAAGGAGGAAAGTGGTTGAAAGAGACCCGGCTTGTTGTGGGAATTGTCCCTTACAAGCTCCTCAACGGAGACGTAGCCATTCCTTAGTGGGTGGTGAACTTCGGGAAACAAATCCTTTGCTTCTTCGTGTGGTTTGACTCTTTAAGTTGTTTTTCTAGCATATTTGTTTTGCTTCCGCTTCGATCTACTTGGGTGTGCTACTTGTGTGTGTAGGGCTCATTACCTTGCTTGTGATCATCTACAAAGGCCACTCACCAAGTTTGGTTCGTGCTAGAAGTCAAGAGGTGCTTGAAGTTGTTTTTGCAGGTGCTCTGTGCTACACCGGTCTGACCGGTTAGGTTCACCGGTCTGACCGGTGCCTCCTGTGAAGTCCAGTGCTTGACCGGTCGGACCGGTCATCACCACCGGTCTGACCGGTGGAACACTGTCAGCTCAAGCGATCGGGGAAGAAGAGTTTAATTTGGTCGTCACGCCTATTCACCCCCCCTCTAGGCGACATCAAGGTCCTTTCAAATCTTCGTAGCTCGTTTCTTTCCGATCTTGCAATGTATCGTTTATAAGATAAAAACAAGTCATACACATAAAATAGTTAGCCTGTCTTGCATACAAATTTTGACTATGCGAAGTGGCATGATAGCTCAACTTCGTAGAAGTGTGACCCCGAGGTGGCTCGTCAGCCCTGCCTCGCAATTTGCTTCGCGCATTCATCGCCAAAGGCTTCTTCGCTTGTGATAAAGCTGATGATTTTGCGACCACGCCGCTTAACGGGTCGACTTAGCCCTAAAGCATTTTACTGAGGGGCTTCGCGTATTGACCGCTGAAGACTTTTTGTTCATGGAAAGTGGGCCTTTAAGCGAATCATGCACTCCTCTTAGGTACAGATTGTTGCATGTTCCTTAACATCTTCGCGACCTTTGCAGAACAGCTCCCACATGCGCCCCCTCAATCAATTTTTTTTCTTAAGTGAACTAAATGCGACTTGTCTTCGCGAGGCCAGGCGCATGTGTTCACTTACTTCTGCAATGTTTTCCCAAAAGTAACAATCTCTTCGGATGATTGTTACTTCGGTACCGATGATAGATAACGGTGGTCTTTTTTGGGGAGCCCTTGTTATATTTCCCAAGGGGATATTACACAAGTCCGCCTCGTTAAAAACCTCGCATCTTCGGTGTTCCCGTTGTGAGATCACCGAAGACTCTCCCCGCGAGGAAAAGAGTACGGACTTCACTACATATTTACAAAAGTTGAAAGTGCAAAAGAAGTTGAAATGAAGATTACAAAAGTTCAAAGCGAAGAGAAACTAAAAAAATGATAAAATCTAGTAGATGATACACTTATTCTTAGAGCCAGTACTTCTGCAACTTGTGCTGATTCCATGAGTAAGGAACCTCTTCTCCTTCTAGAGTTTGTAATCTGTAAGCCCCCTGTCTTGTTTCTGATACTAAGAATGGACCCCCCCACTTTTCTTCCAATTTTCCTATTCCTCTTGTTTTTCTTCGGAGAACCATGTCTCTCGTGGATATCTTTTGCTCGCAAACCTTCTTGTTTCTCCACTTCCTCGTTTCATCTTGATATTTCTCTATGTTGCTTAGTGCTTGAAGTCTGTCTTCTTCTCTTGTGTCAATTGCCAAACTTGTGTCCTCTTCGTTTTATGGTTCTTGATCTGCTCTCAATGACCCCAGTTTGACCTCTTCGGGAATGACTGCCTCTTCTCCGTACAGTAATCTGAAGGGTGTGAAGTTTGTAGCTCTAGAAGTAGTTGTGTTGTGAGACCATACAACTCTGGGCAGCTCTTCGGCCCATTTCCCCCTAGCCATTCCTTTCAAGTTCTTTTCGATTCTCGTGAAGATGATGCCATTGGCTCTTTCTACTGCTCCATTGGACTCTGGGTGATACACTAAAGCGAAGCACAACTTAGTGCCCAAGTTGAAGCAAAATCTTCTGAAATCTGTGCTATCAAATTGTTTGCCGTTGTGTACTGTCACTTCGTAGGGAACTCCAAACCTGCATACGATACTTTGCCAGAAGAATTTTTGTATCACCTGCGAAGTGATTCTTTGCACTGGCCTTGCCTCTATCCACTTTGAGAAGTACTCCACTGCCACTATCGCGTACTTGTAATTGCCTGGTGATGTTGGTAGCTGTCCCACAATGTCAATGCCCCATCTTGCGAAGGGCCAAACTGGTGGTAGCAATTGTATTTCATATGGAGAGGTTTTTGTGTAGTTGTAATGCTTTTGACAGTTGTCGCATCTTCGCACTATATCTTCGGGACTACCGTTGACCAGTAAAATCCCTGGCGGAATGCCTTCGTGACTAGTCTTCTTGTTCCAATGTGAGAAGAACACATTCCAGAATGGATTTGCTGCAACAAGTCTTGCTCTTCTTCTGTGGAGATGTACTTGAGTAGTGGTGCACACACTCCGCTTTTATACAAGTTTTCTCATCTTATTTCATATGATCTCACCCTCAAGGTCATTCTTTTGTTCTCCTCCTTTGAATGTGGTTCATAGTGCCCTCTCAAAAATGCCATGATCGAAGACCTCCAGTCTTCGCTTGATATCACATTTATGTATCTCACTGGTGCTTCGTCACAATCCACTGATTTACATTTCAGAACTTCGTAGAAGACATCTGGTGGTAATGGTTCTTTCTGTGCTGCTGCCTTTGCTAGCATGTCTGCCTCGTTGATCTAGTCTCTTGGTATTTTCTTGACTGTGAAACCGGAGAAGAATTTTTCCATGCCTCGCACCGTTTTCAAGTATTTTGCCATTTCATCATGTTTTGCCTTATATGTTTTGTCAATCTGCCTTGAGATGAGTTCAGAGTCTGTGTTGATGACCACTCTTCGTGCCCCTATTGCTCTTGCTTTGCGAAGTCCCAGCAACAATCCTTCATATTCTGCCACATTGTTTGTCTTGCCTTCGAAGTCGAGCCTCACAACATACCTCATCTTTATGCCTGATGGCGACATAAAGACTGCCGATGATGCGGCTCCAAAATCGCAGTAAGCCCCATTACAATACATCACCCATGGTGTTTCCGGCTTGTCTTCATTCATTTCGTCACCTTGACTGGGAGTCCAATCTGCAATGAAGTCTGCTAGAACTTGAGACTTGATGGCTGTTCTGGCCGTGAATTCTATGGCATATTGGGATAGTTCTGTTGCCTATTTTCCTATTCGTGCCAAAGATTCCTTGTTCTCTAGTATTTCGCGAAGAGGGTATGATGTTGGGACAGTGATTGAGTAACTCTGGAAGTAATGCTTTAGCTTTCTTGCCGCCATTACCACTGCATATGTCATTTTCTTGAGCTCAGAGTACAACTTCTTCTCTCCTGATAAGGCCTCGGAGATGAAGTATACTGGCACTTGTTTGAGTTGTTGCTCTTCGTATTTCTCTTCCACTAGAGCTGCACTTACTGTGCTAGCTAAAGCTGCAATGTACAATAATAGTTTCGCTTTGTCTCCCGGACTTGTTAGCACTGCCAAATTCTCCAGGTAAGACTTGAACTGCTCAAATGCCTCCTGCTCTTCGGGGTCCCCATTGATCTTATTCTTCACTGATAACAACTTGAAAAATGGTAAGCTTCGCTCTGCTGATCGCGCTATGAAGCAACCCAATGCTGCTATTCTTCCAGTTAGTTTCTGAATATCTCTTTTTGTCTGTGGTGTTCTCATGTTTCTTATTGCCTCAATCTTCTCTGGATTTGCTTGTATGCCAGACTTCGACACCATGCAGCCTAACAGTTTTCACCTGGATACATCGAAGATACATTTTTCTGGGTTTAGCATGAGGCCATATTTCCTTAAGTTCACGAAGGTTTCTCTGAGATCTTCGATATGCTGATCTTTCTTTTTGCTGTGTATGACAACATCATCTACATAAGCTGACACATTTCTCCTCAGTTGCGGGCCAAGTACTATCTTCACCATTCTGTTAAATGTTGGGCCAGCATTGCGCAGGCCTTCGGGCATTCTCACGAAGCAATACACCCCAAAGGGTGTGATGAAACTTGTTTTATCTTTGTCTTCCCTCTTCATCCAGATTTGATGATATCCAGAGAAGCAATCTAACAAGGACATTCTCTCGCATCCTGCTGCTGCATCCACCAACACGTTGATTCTTGGTAAAGGGTAGTCATCTTTTGGGCAAGCCTTGTTCAGAAGTGTGAAATCAATGCACATTCTCTGTCCCCCATTCTTCTTCGGTACCATCACTATGTTGGAAAGCCAAGTTGTGAACTGTATTTCTCGAATGACCCCAGCATCTAATAGCTTTTCTACTTCGCTTTGCACTGCCAATTCTTTCTGAGGTGAGATGACTCTAAGCTTTTGTCTCTTCGGTGGGATTTTTGGATCTAGGCGCAGTGCATGCTCTATCACTTCGCGAGGCACTCCCTTAAGATCCCTCTTGCTCCACGCAAATACATCTTGATTGTTGCGAAGGCATGTGATCAACGCATTCTCCTCTTCTTCGGTCACCCCTCTTGCTATGGTGACCAGTTTGTCATGAACATCTTCGCAAAGACGCACCTTCTTCGTGTGCTCGTGAGGTTGCATTCTCTTCTTTTCGTCTTGACAAAGCCTCTTTTTCATTTCGAGCTCTTCGGGCTGGTCTTCTTCTTCGCTTTCTAATGTGTCTTCACTGATTCTGACTACGTGTATTGGTTTCTGGTTGCTGCCAACATTGTATTCTCTGTCATGTGCATCTTCCTGATCTCCGTATATTGTGAGAATGCCGTTGGCAGTTGGAATCTTCATACACAAGAATGGCATGTGTATCACTGCTGCGAACTTGTTTATGATTCCCCTACCGAAGATTGCTTTGTATGCGTATGGAATGTCCACTACATCGAAAGTCACCTTCTCTGTTCTCATCAGCGCTCCTATCCCGAGACTTACATTCATTTCAATTGTTCCTAGAGCCTCAACTTTCTTGTTGCCGAAGCCAAATAGCGGCTTCGAAGTTTTCTGTAGTTGGTCATCTCTGAACTCCATCCTCTTGAATAACTCGTAAGTTATGATGTCTGCAGAACTGCCATTATCTACGAGGATGCCTCCCACATCATTGCCCAACAAGTACTTTGTGTTCTTTCCCAGTACTACTCTGATGACTAGAGGATCTTTGTGAGGGTACCTCTTCAGCTTGAGATCTGCCTCTGTGAAAGTGATTGGGATGTGTGACCACTCCGTTTTGAAAACTTTTCCTGCGCATACATGGCTCACTTCTCTTTGCTGTTCCTTCTTCTGCCTCTTCGTCAGATGTTCAGGTGAGTTGCAACCGCCTGTAATAGCATTGATTATGTTCATTCTTCGGTAGCGATGTTCATCATCTCTGTTTTGATTGGCTTGCGAAGGTGCCTGATGGGCGGGCTCTGGTTTTGGTTGGTATGACGCGGTGCTTTGCTGCTGTAGTTGTATCATGTTTGGTTTGAACATTGGTGGAGGTGGGAGTTGCATTTGTTGGAAGCATGGTTGTGGAATATATGGTTGCCAGTTTTGCATTGAGCTCTGAGCCATCGAAGGTGCTGCTGATGATGTGTGAATGACTGCCTTCGCCTGACCCTGCGTTGTTCTCTTCTTATCTTCTTCAATCTGCTTCTTCTGAAGTAATGTTCTGCATTCGTACGACCAATGCCCTTTGTTGATGCCATGCAAGGAGCATACAGATTGAGGTGGTGGGCCTCTTCCAGAATTTTGGCCTCTATTTCCTGTTGCGGCCGAAGATGCCATTTGCGAATTGTTTCTTGAAACATTGTTCACATTACTTCTGTTGTAGAAGTTTGACCTTGCCGAAGGTCCTTGATTGTTTTGGGGCCTATTTCCCCATTCCGGCTGAGACTTCGCTTGACTCTTTCTTTTGTTGTACTCATCTACTCTTCGCTGTTTGCCCCTGTCTGACTTGCAGTATTCTTGCATTATGTCGAACAGTTGCTTCTCTGTTTTAGGTCTTCTTCGGTCAAGATACTCTCCGCAGGGTCCTACTTTAAGGCCATCTATTGCTGCATCAATTGCTGTTGTGGCTTGTACGTGTGGTGCTCTAGCTCTAGCTTTGGCAAATCGCTTGATGTACTCTTGCAATGGTTCTTTGTCTCCTTGTTTTATGAGGTGAAGATCGCCTGATGTGAGATCTTGGTGTTGGTACCCCTGGAAATTGTTCTCTATTCTTTGCCGAAGCTGTTCCCATGATCTGATGCTTCCTTTCGGTAGCGAAGCGTACCATTGCTGCGCCGAGCCTTTCAAAGCCATTATCATAGCTCTTGCCATTGCTACATCATCTCCTCCACCCGAAGATATCGCAACAGTGTATTTCTGGAGGAACTGTCTTGGGTCTGACTCACCATCGTACTCCGGCAAGGATGCAGGTAACTTGAACTTTAGTGGCCAATCAGCCTTCTCAAGCTCTAGTGAAAGGGGAGAAGCAGACTTCGCTTTGCTTGAAAAACGTCTCTGTATCTTTTTTGTGGCCTACGTTCCACATACGCCTCTTCTTCTGAGTCATAATACAGGGAGCCTTCCTCATTCTCTTCTTCTTCGTATGTTTCTTCGTCAACGATTATGGGTCTTCATTTTTTGTTTTGGCCTTGTGCTTTGCGAGGTTGCTGGGTCTGTTCTTGTTGCTGGATAGAGTTCAGCTAGGCTTGTAAGATTGCCATTTGCTCTTGTAACTGTAATGTTTTGCTTCTTATTGCTTGCCGTTCATCGTCTTCCTGCAGTTGTTGCAGTAGCATTCTCTTCTTCTTGACTTGTTGTAATATCTCATTGTACTTGGCTTTCTCTTGTGCTGGATCTTCGTTCTGTATTTCTTTCGCTCAGAGGATGGTGGCCTCTGCTTGAGCTCTTGTTCTGATGTTTGCTGGCATTGTTCTTTCTCTCAACTTCGCAGCAAGTCTTTCTTCGATTCTTCTCAGCGAAGCAATGTCCTCATCTTCGACTCCTGCGTCCACTAAGCCAACCTCAAAGTTTCCTTCTGCTACATCTTCGGCTTCTTGCTCTTGATCTTCTCTGCTCCTGTGGTTTTGCGGACTTAAGATCATGTCCCTTGTCCTGTTTGTGTTGTCTGGTATCTGCCTCTCTCTGGGGTTTTCGCTCTGTGCTTCCGACGGATCATCGGTCACTCTATTTGGATGTGGTTGTAGGTTCTTTGGTAGCTTCTTCGATGGCATGGCTGGGACGGAACATGGTGGGCGCCTTAATTGTTGGGATAAAAACCTTCCCCGAAGAGGGGCCAACAGCCGAAATGAACTTGAAAGGACCTTGATGTCGCCTAGAGGGGGGGTGAATAGGCGAGACGACCGAATTAAACTTTTCGTCCCCGAAAACTTGAACTGCCAGGCGTCACCGGTCAGACCGGTGGGGCTGATCGGTCAGACCGGTCCCTGGCGCTGCTCAGCAGGTGGCACCGGTCAGACCGATGCCCTTCACCGGTCAGACTGGTGACCCATAGAGAACCTGCAAAAACAACTTCAAGCTCCTCTTGACTTCTAGCACGAACCAAACTTGGTGAGTTACCTTGGGAGATGATCACAAGCAGGGTAATGAGCCCTGCACACACAAGTAGCACATCCAAGTAGATCAAAGCGGAAGCAAAACAAATATGCTAGAAAAACAACTTAGAGAGGCAAACCACACAAAGATGCAAGGATTTGTTTCACGAAGTTCACCGCCCACTAAGGAACGGCTACGTCTTTGTTGAGGAGCTTGTAAGGGAGAATACCCACAACAAGCCGGGTCCCTTTCAGCCTCTTTCCTCCTTTCCACTAAGGCGATCTTTTTCATGAAGAGGCAAGGTCACAGCCCTCACAAACTTGCCGCTGCTCACCACAGCCTTGGGAGCCAGCCGGCGACGCCTAGCCGTCTAGGAGGCAAACCTCCAAGAGTAACAAACGCTTCAAAGCTTGTAGACGCGAAATCGAAGTGCTCAAGCTATGGGAAAGCTCTTGTTAGCTCACAAAGTCGCTCTTGAGCTCACTCTCTCAACCCAACACAAAGAATATGACTTGAATCCACAAATCTCACAAAGAGAGGGTTGGGGAGAGCCACTAAGGCTTAGGGCTTGCAAGAAATGGCTTGGGACCTCAGCAACACCACTAGAAACAGCAACCTTCAATTGATGAAGGCTTGGGGTATTTATACCCCTCAAAGGAGAAAACTAGCCGTTAGTCCTCGGGCAGCACCGGTCAGACCGGTGCCCCACACCGGTCAGACCGGTGTTTGAAAAACTAGCCGTTGGGCTAGCGGCACCGGTCAGACCGGTGCCCCTGACCGGTCAGACCGGTCAGGCCCGAGTCACCCCCAAAACTCTTTCTATGAAACTAACACTTCACTAACGAGATGAAGTGGCTCAGGTTAGGTTAGGAGGGTTTGTTAGCACACTCTAAGGCTCTCAAGGCTAGATCTCACTTAGGTCAACTAATGAGCACTTTGACTTGGTCAACTCGCTAATGTTGCATCCCTCTTGATAGTACGGCATACCTATACTCAAGAATAAATAAAAACACCTTATCAACCTCTTGAGTTTGAATGTCTTCAATCTTGCCATACTTGAGCAATGTCCACTTGAGGGCTTTCAACTTAGCCTTTGACTTGAGCACGTCCATACTTGAGCTAGTGACTTAGGATCTTTCCATATTGCATAAGAGCGAACGATTGGATCCATAAGTCACTCCATATTGCCAATCTCAACATGTTGATGACTTGCATTGCTTCCCTCGGTTATGGTTTGGATATGATACTTGGAGACCCCACGAATGCTAGAACTTCACCTTAGCAAAACACTAATGGCGGCTTAGCTACGGCCCCAAAGATTGCTTAGTCCCTCGCCCTAAACATCTCGGTTGATCTCTTCATCACTTATCCAACCCACTTTTGAGTTCCACTTTGCTTCATCCATAATTAAACTTCCTTTGAAAGCCCGCTTCAAATGCTTGATCTTGATTGACAACGAATGTGCAAGCTTCCAATTAAGGACCATAGCGTGTACACTCATCCTTGTGTCCTCTTTCAATCAACACATGAAGACTTGCACTTAACTTAAAGAATTACCATCTTCTCTTTTATGATCCTTGTAATTTTTAATCAAGCTATGTCTAGTGTGGGAGACCATGAATTGACCTTCTCAATTTATCCCAATATTTATCTTCCTTTATTGCTTGATATTTGTCACATATGCATTAGGATCATCCATATATTTGTCTTTTCCAATGTGAGCCATATAATATTCATCCACAAATAAATACTCCAATAATTGCTCATGAATATCTAAATAAAAACCTGCTCACAATCTTAGACAAATATATTAGTCCTTTAATCGCTTTGTCATTCAATTCATCAAAATCCACTTAGGGGCCTAGATGCACTTTCAGAACTAAAGGAAAGGAAAACACTTACGATACCGAAGAATATAAAACTCGAACTCGACTGGGTGTAATGAAACCCAGCCGCTCTCCAATCGCCCCCATCTCATTACCGTCAGGTCCTTTTTATAGGCCCGTAACAATTATGCTTTACAACACTTGCCACCGCTTTTTCACATTGTGCGAAGCATCTCAGGGGTATTTTGGTAACCTCGCAAGGCCGTACTCACACGCTTTACAGATGTTCACTTTTACATCTTGTCGGTCTACGTGTCTGCCTCTGTGGCTCCTTGATCTTTGGCTACGCCTCTTCTTCCTCGCTGAAGCCTTTCTCATCTCTTCACTAGGGCACTTCCCTTCGCCTGTCTTCGGGGCCACTTCGACGCGTGCTCTCTTCGCTTCTCTTTTACAAACTTTGCATCATGCTCAGTCCTTTGACGTCTTCGTGGGTCTTTTCTCACATGAACACTTCGCGCCCCTTCTCTTGTCCTGGCTCCTTCACGTCTCTTCTTCGCACGGACTCAAAACATCTTTGTCACGTCTGCTTCTCATCATCTTCGCGCGTGAACTTCGCTCCCGCGAACGAAGACATTGAGTCTCTAACTATCTTCGCTCGTCACTCTTCGCTTGCCCTTCGCTGGCCAGGCTTCTGGTCATTTCCTGAAACAGCCAATGCACAAACCAAAATAGGCCCCACTCTTCTCCGAGGAGTCGAAGATTCAAGGGGGGTTAGTTGCGAAATATTTACCCCAACAGGCGTCAAGGACGATCATCGATGCATCGGCAGGAGGATCCATCATCGAGCTTACACCGACCGAAGCTTTCACTCTATTCAAGAAGGTCACGGACAATGACACATGGGCGTCATCCGGACGTTTACTTCCGGTTCAACCCACGGGGAACGTCAAGGGAGTCTTGCAAGTGGAGAAGGAAGGTCTACTCGAAGGCAAGATTGACTCGCTCATGAGGAGGTTGGAGAAGATGGAGATAGAGCAGAAAGAAGCTCAAGATTTAAAGGCTGCCGAAGCAAGATCCACATGTGAAGAGTGCGGGGCGTATGTCCATGTCCAAAAGGATTGCCCGGAGGAAGCCAAGATGCTCGACTACATGAGGAAGGGAGATTTGCCGAACTTCTGCTACGGGCAAGGTAGACCTCAATTTAATGCAAGTTCGTCCATTCCAAATTCAGTTCCTCTTCGAATGCAATTGAAGGACTTCATGGATGAGCAAGCTAAGATCGACAAGAACACCGTCACTAAATTCAAAGCCATAGACAAGGTGTTGGAGAACATCGATAGCAAGGTGACGGAGGTCGGAAGCTCCAACCATGAAGTGCTCAACATGGTGAAGATGCTCGAGACACAAGTGGGACAACTTGTCGGGTGCCTATCCGCTAATGAAGGGAAGCTACCGGGGCAACCTCAAGGTCCTGAGATGGCTAAGGCCATTCAAACTCATTCGGGGAAGGAGATTGAAGATCCGGAGCATTCCGCGGGATCTAGAAAGCCTAAACCATCTACCGAGGCGGAGGAATTTGCCAAGGAGAAGGTTACCGAGATCGTCACCGAAGAGCCCGAGTTTGAGATGCCGGGAGAAGACACGAAGATGCCGCAACTCAAGCCACGCTACTTCCGAGGTAAACTTGGTAATCATTTTGAGAAGTTTGTGGAAGTGGTGCGTAGGTTGAGCATCAACATGCCGCTATTGGACGCCCTTCAAGTTCCTACATATTTTTGCTACTTCAAAGATATACTTGCAAACAAGTCTGAGATAGCAACACTCGGGGTGGATCATGTCAAGATGTCTGAGCAATGTAGTGCCGCTATTGCAAACAGACTAGAGAAGCAAGGAGACCCCGGGTGCCCGACGATTCCATGTTACGTTGGTTCCTTCAAGTTTGAGAAAGCATTATGCGACCTTGGAGAAAGTGTGAGTGTCATGCCAAGAGATGTGTTCGAGAATCTATGCCTACCAGAGCTAGAGCCTACGACCATGTGTTTGGAGTTGGGTGACAACTCCATTCGCTATCCTTTGGGCATCGCCGTCGATGTGCCCGTGAAGGTCCGACACCACTTCATCCCTGTTGACTTCGTGGTGCTCGAGATGGGAGAGAGGGAGATGCCGCCGCTCATCCTTGGGAGGCCTTTCCTCAAGACCGTCGGAGCTACCATCGATGTCGGGAAGGGGGAGATCAAGTTCAACATCAGCGGCTAGAGGAGTTCCTTCAAGTTTCGACCACGCTTCGAGGTATGCAACATGATCAAAGTTAAATATATTCCACCTCATCGTCGCGTTAGTAAGGAAGAGCCAAGGAAGAAGGAAGAGCCAGAAAAGAAGGAAGTGAAGGAAATCAAGGAGGTTGTTGCATCCGTCAAGATCAAGGAACAAAAGCCGCCTGTGAGGACAAAAAAGATGACTAAGCCGGAGAATAAGCCTGCGCCAAAGATGGTGTGGAAGTGGGTACCCAAGATTGCAATGCCCGCAAAGAGCGTTGATCCGAAGTGAACAAGTGAAGAAGTCTAGCCATGGACTATAAACGAAGCGCTAGGCGGGAGGCAACCCGTTCGTCAAGTCAAGAATAAGCTACCGGGAGGACAACCCGATCAAGATTTTTCGAGTCTTTCAAGTAAGTTGGTTTTAGAATTCACTACGCAAGACATTCATAGACTCTTGAAGTGGTTGGATAATGTTTAGAGTTATAAATCTTGTTTGGATATTTTATTTGGATCATAAACCCTTTACATGAGCCATCCTATGTGTTATTTGCTTCTTGTTGAGAAACCAAAACCAAAAAAATTCAGAACCTACCTCAACCTTTCATCCTTTTAATGATGTTATGGTTGACTTATTTTACATGTTAAAAACACACGAGTAGATCCATGCTATGTTACTAGATGATATTTAAATTTCAGCGCATGGTAGGACTCGCGTGAACCTAGAAACTTGACTTTTGGTTGGTTTAAAATTCATATCCTTTGGTTTCTTTAGAGTTAGAATTTTTCTAAGCCACATTTAATTTTATTTCATTCAAAATCTCTCTCTCACATTTAACCAAAATTAGAACCTAAACCTATGCCCCCATGATCAAGCCGGGAAACGCTTGCTCTCAACTAATGGAAGCAAACAATACCGGTGCGACCAAAATAAAAGTAGTCAGAAAATATTTTTGACTTACATTTGTTTTTGATGCTCAAAAACTCCTCTAATTATATTTGAACTCATTGCAAGCTCCGAGTTTAATTTTATTTTTCAAAATTTGAGGAGTGCTTAGCATTAAAACATGATTAGAGGAAGGTAATTGGGTTCACCTAACCACACATACACCATGATGCATCACGGGATGCCCCTCCAACATTTATCATCAAAGAACATGCAAAGGACAAGCATGGGGGGGCAGCCAAGACTTTGTTTTGCAGGATTCTCATGGAAGCATGTGAGGCAAGGGAGCATGGAGGTGACTCAAAGCAAAGCAATCAAGTGGGAGACTCAATCATGCAAGCAAAGGAGTGGACAAGAGCATTTGGCCGGTGCAACCCCGTGGAGCACGCGGACACAAAGCAACAAAGGAGTATGGAGTGCACTGGAGAAAGACGGAGCCAGGAGGTGCAACAGGCACCTCAGGCAGGTCGGCCTAGGCCGGCCGACCTCACCCCCATTTAAGCCCCCTGGTGCTCCCCTTCGGCAGGTAAGTCCCTCGTCCAGCTCTCTATTCGTGTTCTTGAGCTCTAAGTCCAAAACCTCCAGAAACATTGCTTCCCACTCCGAGCTTTTATTCGTCCATCAAAAACCATCCTAATTCCACTAGAAATTCCACCCTTCCATACTTTGTTTGTGTGCCTTGCTACCGGTTCAAAACCCTGGATATACTTGTGAGAAAGAGTGCAGCAACCATGTGGAAGAAAACTACAAGTCTTTTCTCCAAGAAGAAAGGTTCTTCATCGTCCAAGCCATCATCAACAAGCTCTTCGAGGAAGCACTCGGTTTTCGAGTCTCCTCGGAGCATGGAGGAGGACGCGGCACCACCGAGGAGGAATGACACCTTGCTCCTCGATGGCATGAGGGCCACACGAAGCTCGTCTATGCGGTTTACCGAACCGCAAGGACGCACGAAGGAGCCGCCCGTCCGACCTCATCGCTCGACACGATCATCCGTTCCACCTCCATACACTCCGCGGTATTCCAAGTATGGGTTTATTATCAAGATGGAGGAGGAGGAGAAGCTCATTCGCCTTGAGAAGAGGCTTGTGACGAATGTCAACTTCGACGATCAAGCTCTCCAAGTGTTGGGCTTTCACACGGAAATTTATTACTTGTTGGGAAACCTAGGTTGGGTTCAATTTTCCAACGGAGTGTCGGCAAACACCCACAAGGAATTCACCCTAGAAATTCTCATGACCATGGCGCCGATACTTGATGAAGGAGTGCCGAGTCTCTCATTCCGTTTGGAAGGAGATGAACAAGTGGTTCCCTATGAGTACATTAGAGAGTTGCTTGGTTTTCAAAAGGAAGCCCCGGAGCAAGTAGAAGTGCATGGGAGTACATTGGAAGGATTTTGGAGAATGATCGCGGGAGAAGCTAATCGGCAAAGGAGTAGTATCCGGAACCCCATAATCAAGGTATTTCACTCATGGATGTGCAAAAGGATTTTGGGGAGGATTAAAGAGACCAAGATAACCGACATGGAGTTGAATTGGCTATACTCGGCTTTGATTGTTGGGCAGCCAATCGACCCCTCACGCCTTATGATTAACCAGTGGTTTGCGAAGCAACATCGGGATCCGGAGATATTGGTTCGGGGTGTTACCTCTCCATGTTGGCCATCTCATTGAGACCGGGAATTACAAGAAACCCGGAGTATCTCCTAGTCGGGACTTCTCTAGGGATTGATTATTTGAAGCAAGGTAAATATATAAGTGGAGATGAGAGAGGAGGCTTCAAAGTGGCCAAAGTAAATTTACCCCTACCGGATCCAAGACTAAGATTATTTATTGAGGGGAAAGAAGATTGGTTAGAGGAATGACTTCTTGTGCCGGTGAAGAAGAACAAGAGAGGAAGGATTGTAGAAGAAGGTTCTTCCGCAGCCCAAGAAGAAGAATGTGCTCCCCAAAATTATGTGCCACCATATGGAGGAATTCCAGTGCCGCCAAGCCACTACGGAGGTGTACCAATGCAAGCATGGGGGAGTGGTGCAGCCATGCCCCCACCAAATTTTGCGGTATCCAACGTAACCTTTGCGGAGCAATATGCTCACCTCCCTCAACCACAACAAAGTGTGGCCATCATCAGAGGATATGCTACAAGAAACATGCAAAATATTGCAGCCATCCAAACCAATGCAAATCAAATGGGTGAAGGAAATGCAAACATCACTTTTGAGCTTGGCCGCCTTCACTTAGCACCGCCAGAGCAATTCATAGGAGGAGCGGTGCAATCCTATTATGAGCAAGGGTACAATAATTAAGATTACCAATATCAACCACCGACAGAAGATTAGAGAGAGGAGAAGCTTGTTTTACTTTGTTTAATTTTTCCTTCTTTCCTTTTCTTTAATTTTCAGCTTGTGTGCACCTATGTATGCGTAGTATTTTCAGTTTTTATTTATTTTCAGCATGTGTGTTAGTTTTTATTTCATCATGAATAAAATCACCACCTTGTTTTTACCTTTGGCAAAGATAAAAAGTTCGTGCCATGTTGATATATAATGATAGTTGCCGCTTTGCTTATCTTTGTACTTGTTTTATGCATGATTAAACTAATGCTCTCTTAAAATACAAATCTGAAATTAATCTAAATACTAGCTTAATCTTTTGCGGAGATTATGATAAAGATGAGACCCATAGTTTTACATATACTCTCAAGTTTTGGATGGGTTATAGATGATTTATTTTGCTTTGTTCTTAAAAGTAATGCTAACCTTGTCATTAATACCACTTGCATGTTGCTTTACCTATCCAGGGCCATATATATATTTGAGTGCAAAAACTTAGTATACAAGGTTTGTTTTTAGGTGAGTTAATTCAGGGCTTGATTTCTCTGGCCCGAGACTAAGAAGCTGGTCATTCTGTTTTTGCGTACCTATCTTTTTGCTAGCCTTTCTATCTGTGCATTGTGTATCTCCACATCGGAAATTTCACAAACCTCGCCGGATATCCACCCATAAACCAAAAATATCATCTTTTATGTTTACCTCTTTGACCACAACCTATCATGTGAGTATGGATCGTCAATTCGAGGAAGATCGCAAGACGGTGCCAAGATCGAAGATTTCAAGTATCTCTCCAAAGGAAAAATATTTCTAGTACCTACCTTATCTCTATCACCTCTTTGCCCGAGGACGAGCAAACGTCTAAGCATGGGGGAGGAGGTAGGTACAATGCAATTTAGAGTTCAAGGGGAGTAAAATAAAAAAAAGAGAGAAAGAGAAAAAGAGATAAAGAAAAAAATATTTATAAAAAAGAAAAAATTATGAGTATGTATAAAAATAATATAAAGTGAACTCCCCGGTTCTCTAAATGCATTAGGAATTTAGGAAAAGCTTCAAGATTAAGATCCAAACTCATCTTTCCAACCATGTGCAATCCGATAACGAGGACTTCCTTTGTGCCTCGGGATCACTCTTTGCCATTTGCACATGTCCACCTATCTCAAAGTGTGTGTATTTTCTCTCCCCCTCCTTGATATAACATTTTTTCCAATGACCTTTTTGACGAGTCTCAGTAAGACCATGAGAAGCTTGTCTTGTTTTGATAATATCTCAAGTATAATATCTTGGTAGGACTAAACTTTTCCCAAAAAGCTCCACATAAAGTCTACCACATATATATGTTTTTGAGAGTGGATAGGAGTAGAATAAATAGGCTTGAGAGACAAGATGAGATGAGAGTTCATGAGCAAGATGCAAGGTGGTTTAAATATTTGAACTTGGTTTAGCTCTTTTTCATCTTGTTCTTTATTTTAAAATCTCTGAGATCCATTTGAATTTTGGGAGCATATTCAATACTTGTGGGAAGAGCTTAATTAATATCCACCCTCCGTAGGGATGAAGGCTAGTACGCTACGGAACTCTAACGAACTAAATTTTTTAGAGGATTATGTTTTCTCGTGTATGATCAAGTGTAGGGTTTGAGCAATGAAGGGCAACACTGATATCCATCGAAGGCTTACTCGAGGACAAGCAAGGATTAAGCATGGGGGAGATGTTGACGGTGAATTTCCATCAACCTAGCCATGAGTTTACCTTCGGTATTGGCATCAATTTTATATCTTATCCATTGGTACTAACCCCCTTGATATAACAAGTTTATTTGTGCATGTCGGTTTTGGAGTTTAATGTTTATGCAAGAATTTAAGGACACATGCTCTCAACATGTCTTCCATAATCTGATTCACCCTCTCAGTCTGTCCGTCCGTCTGCGGGTGATAAGCCGTACTAAAATCCAACTTGGTACCCATGGTTTTATGCAAGCTTTCCCAAAACCTAGAGGTGAACTGAGTCCCTCTATCTGAAACTATCCTGCTAGGTACTCCATGCAGCCTCACTATGTTTGCTATATACAGCTTGGCCAACTTCTCTCCGTCATAATTATTACATACGGGTATGAAGTGAGCGACTTTAGTGAGTCGGTCTACTATCACCCATATGGAATTATATCCTTTCTGTGTCTTGGGCAAGCCTACTACAAAGTCCATGCCTATCTCATCCCACTTCCATACTGGGATGGGTAAGGGTTGCAACAGTCCAGCGGGCTTCTGGTGTTCCGCCTTAATCCTCTGACAAGTGTCACAGTGGGCGACGAACTGTGCAATGTCTGCTTTCATTCCATTCCACCAATACTTCTGCTTTAAATCCATATACATCTTAGTGGATCCTGGGTGGATGGAATACGCTGAGTTGTGTGCCTCATCCATGATGGTCTGCCGGAATTCTCCGTCTTCAGGTACGCATATCCTGTTTTTATACCATAGTGTACCGTGACTGTCCACCCTAAAGTCTGGGGCCTTATTCTCCCCCGTGTGCTTGCGGATCTTCATCAGCTCCTTATCGGATTCTTGGGCTTTTCTGATTTTGTCTTCCAGGGTGGGCTGGACACTTAGTTGGTGAACGTAGCCCTGGGGAACAATGTGCACGTTGAGTCGTGCCATTTCCTCTTGTAATTGGGCATTCTTAGGTACTGCTTTTCCATAAGACTTTCTGCTTAAGGCATCTGCCACTACGTTGGCTTTTCCCGGGTGGTAATGGATTTCCAGGTTATAGTCTTTGACTAATTCCAACCACCTTCTTTGCCTTAGGTTCAGGTCAGGCTGGGTGAAAATGTACTTCAAGCTCTTGTGGTCCGTGTAGATCTCGCACTTATTTCCAATCAGGTAATGTCTCCAAATCTTAAGGGCATGCACTACGGCTGCAAACTCCAAATCATGAGTTGGATAGTTCTGCTCATGGGGTTTGAGTTGGCGGGAAGCATACGCCACTACTTTCCCATCTTGCATAAGTACACATCCTAGTCCTTGTCGAGATGCATCGCAATAGACGACAAAATCCCGTTGAATGTCTGGCAGGGTTAGCACTGGGGCGGTTGTCAGTCTTCTTTTCAACTCCTGAAAACTCTTCTCACACGACTCGGTCCAGACGAACTTCTTCTCCTTCTTGAGCAACTCTGTCATGGGTCGGGCAATCTTGGAGAATCCTTCAATAAACCTCCGGTAGTATCCTGCTAAACCAAGAAAGCTTCTGATTTCGCTCACATTGGTTGGTTGTTGCCAGTTGGAAACTGTTTCGACTTTCCCAGGGTCTACTGCTACTCCTTCTGCTGTCAGAATATGTCCAAGGAAGGATATTTTCTCCAACCAGAATTCACACTTGCTGAACTTAGCGTACAGCTTGTGCGCCCTCAGTTTCTCCAGTACCATTCGAAGGTGTTGTTCATGTTCCTCCACACTTTTGGAGTAAACAAGTATGTCGTCGATGAACACCACGACAAACTTGTCTAGCTCTTCCATAAACACCTTATTCATGAGATTCATAAAATACGCTGGTGCATTGGTGAGTCCGAAGGACATCACTGTGAACTCATACTGTCCATAACGGGTGACGAAGGCGGTCTTTGGGATGTCACTTTCCCTAATCTTGAGTTGGTGGTATCCTGACCTTAAGTCGACCTTCGAGAAATATTTGGCTCCCTTTAGTTGGTCAAATAAATCATCTATTCTGGGGAGAGGATACTTGTTCTTGATAGTGACTTCGTTTAGTGAGCGATAGTCCACGCACATCCTCAGGCTTTTATCCTTCTTTTCGACGAAAAGCACTGGGGCTCCCCATGGTGATGAGCTCGGTCTGATGAACCCATTTTGCTGAAGTTCTCTCAGCTGCTTCTTTAACTCCGCCAACTCAGGGGCTGCCATCCTATATGGTCTCTTGGCTATGGGAGAGGTTCCGGGGACGAGGTCGATAACAAACTCTATATCCCTATCTGGTGGCATTCCGGGGAGTTCTTCGGGAAATACATCTGGGTACTCCCGTACTACTGGGATTGCTTCTAGGGACTTGGCCTCCATGCTAAAGACCATTATGTCTGGTCTGCTTCCTCGGGTACGGCAGGTTACTTGCACTCCATCTGGGTTGGTTAGGTGTACCACCTTATCGGCACAACTTATAAGGCCGTGGTGAAGGCTTAACCAGTCCATCCCAAGAATCACATCTATCCCTCTGGACTTCAGTACTACCAGGTCCGCTAGGAACTCTACCCCACTTAAAATGATCCTTACCCGAGAGCAACCCAGTTGACACTTGATGTCACCTCCGGGCGTTCGGGTTAACAAGGGTGTTTTTAGTAGTACTGTAGGTATGTTGTGTTTTTCCACAAAACTTGAGGATATGAATGAATGTGATGCTCCTGAATCAAATAATATGGTTGCCAAGACTGAGCTGACCAGGAACTCACCGAGCACTACGCCTTGTGCTTCTTGAGCCTCCTGTGCGTTGATGTGGTTGACGCGGGCTCGTCCATAAGACTGCTGGGGCTGCCTCATCTGCTGGTTGTTATTGCCGAAGTTGTTGTTGTTGCTGCGAACTGGCACGCGGTTGGCTCCAGATACAACCGGTCTCGGCCCATTCACTGAGTTGGAGAAGGCTGAAGCTGTTGGCTTTTTGGCATATGGGCAGTTGGCGATGAAGTGTCCGGTCTCACGGCAGTTGAAACACACCCTGGAGTTGTTGTTGTTGTTGTTGTTGGCAGTGACCTGGCTAGTGTTGCTCTGTGGAGGCTTCATGGTGTTCTGGTTGTTGTACGGTTTGAACTGGGTTCTGGGGCCTTGAGAGCCCGTGGCTTGTGACTGGGTTCTGTACTGCATGGGGGCTTGGAATCTGGACATGGGGTGTCCGAAGCTTCTCTGCCTCTGGGAACGTTCCTGCTGTTGAGCCTTGTGCTCCATGAACTTGCGCTTGTTTTCTTTCTTCTCTTCTGCTTTGGCTCTTTCTGTGAGGATGGCCATGTTCATAAGCGTGTTGAAATCAGGGTAGATCTGAGGGGTAAGCAGAGTCCTTAGCTCCGGAGTCAAGCCCTTCTTGAACATCTCCTGCTTCTTGGAGTCCTTATCCACTTCTTCTGGGGCATAACGAGCCAGCTCTATGAACTGGTAGGTGTATTCCTCCACGGACTTGTTGCCCTGGCGAAGTTCACGGAACTCGTCTGCCTTGCGCTTTAGTGTGGCTTCTGGGATGTGGTAGCGACGAAACTCTTCCACGAACTCATCCCAAGTGATGGCGGAGGGATCTTTGGCCGCTGCACAGTAGTTTTCCCACCAGGCTAAGGCTGTTCCAGTGAGCTGGTGGGTGGCCAAAAGAACTTTGTCTCGATCCTCACAGTTGAATGGCTCTAGTTCCCTTAGGATGGCCCTCAACCAGTCATCTGCATCCAAGGGATTCACTGATCCACCAAACGTGGGTGGCTTTGTCCGGAGAAATTCTATCAGTTTCTCATTCATGCCCAGAACACGGGGCTTTGGGCGGGTGATGGCATTGGCTATGGCTTCCAGCAACAGGGTCTGGTTAGCCAATACTTGCGCCAGGTCTACGGCAGGTGGTGGTGGAGGCGGAACCATGTTTTCTCCTCCATTTTCGTCCTGATACACTTCTTGGTCGTTAGGGTGCTCCCTTCGTTCAGCATGCGATCCTTCCGCATTTGGGTCCATACGACCGGAGCCTTGGAAGCTCCCGGCGGGACGCCTTGAAACCATCTGTAGGGGAGCGGGTTTCTATGAGATTTTATGTGATGTTTAAGTTGATTAAGACGGGTTTTTGAAAAGACAGGATCGGACTCCTGCCGTCAAGCACACAACAAGCACACATGACAAACAAGCACAAACAACTTTATTTCAACCATGAGAGGAGGATACATCCCGAACTACTCGACTGATACAACGCTGGTACACTACACGACTTGGTACCATGACAAAAGCTAAGAGGGCGACTCTAAGCTTGGACCAACGCGGCTTCATTCCTTGGCAAGGGCTTCTGGGCATGCTACTCGCGGGGTGAGCCATCTTCTGGGGCGGAGTGTGCTTCCAGTGGAATGAGCAGCTCATCGCCGTCATCATCCTGGGGGTTCCTGTCTTCTTGGGGCTGGACGGAAGTTCCTCCTTCGACGGTTGATGTTGGTTGCTCGGCGGCTACAGTCGGTGTTGGAGTCTCAGGAACTCCTCCCCATCCTATGAGGGGTGTCCCAATTAGGACTTGTGCTTCTCCCACAGCCGGAACGGGTGTTCCACTGTTGGTCCATTCCTGTATGCGCTGATCCTGGATTCGCCTGAGGCTTTCCTGGGCAACGGCTTCACTGCTTATGGCGGCTGCGGTCCTTGCCTCTGCTTGAGCCACTCGGACTTGGTGCATCCTCACTGTGACTTCAGCTTGCTCGGCCCGACTGATTTGCTCCCTCAAGTGCTTGGCTTGGTCATCGAAGAGCTTATCCAGGGAGACAAGGTAGGCAACTACGTGGTACAGCAGGTCTTCTTCTTCTCTTCCAAGTCCTCTCATCCGGGCGATCCATGAGCGTCCTCTTCCTCCAGAGGGTGGAAAGAATCCCATTGGAGTTCTTCGGAGGTGCTGTCTATAAACCACTCGTAGCTGTCGCAGGGCCTTCCGAGCAGCCTTGGGGTAGGTGTCGGCGAAGCGAAACCCAGTGGCGGAGACGAACCAAGGTTCTATGTCGGGGTAGAGCGTGCTTCTTCCCACGAAGATCAGCAGCTTACACCGAAGGGTGCCGTAGCGTTCGTACTCCCGATAGACGAACTCCGGCGGATCCCTTACTCCGACGCGCTCTAAGCTGAGTAGCAACAGGTTAGGGAGGCCAGGCTGGACGGGGCAGATTCCTCCGTTCCATTCGGGGTTAGCCATCTGGAAACAGGCAAGGATCAGGGTAAGGATTTGGGAAAAGATGAGCTTAGCAAAGGAAAGGTTAGAGAGGGCCAGAGGAGGTCTCGTATCCTAGGGGTCGTGTCCTACGGCCAAACCTACGGCTCTGATACCACCTGAAGCGTCCCCTCATCAGAGGTGACTAAATGTGATACAAATACCAGTCCCAGGAGGCTGGCAACACATTTATTACAACAGGTGGTTCAGTCTCTTACATCACGGCGGCATAGTGGGCACGGAAGCGCCATTGCCACGAGAAACAACACAAAAGCTAAGGACCAAACTACGATAGCGAAGGCTTCTAAGGCCTCATCAGAGTACCATGCCATGGAAGCTCTCGGTGGCGACCCTGAATCCACAGGCACGGTTGGGTGTAGGGCAGCGACCTACTCGACGTCTTCGGGAACGAAGTCGGGATCCTCCTCTGAAAAACAGTTAATCAAGCAAGGGTGAGTACATACGTACTCAACAAGTTCAACCCCACCCACGGAGGGGCTAATAAGCAGATCATGCACAGGATATATCAAGGATCAGAATAAGGTTTATTTTGCAAACGCATTTACTCATGCAGGGGTTTGTTTTCGAAAAGGATTTTCGCAAACAGTTTTTATAACTCAGGTAACTTAGTTGTTTTGTGAAAACCAAATGAAGACTACCGGACTCCCCGTCCGCAGTAGCCTAGGCACACAGCCACACGCTTTTCCAGAAATCAACTCACGTCATGAAAATCATCTCAAACCCAAACACTAGTTTTGTGACCCCACCGTGACTCGTCCAATACCGTGGACACGGCTATTCGAATAGGTTTGACACTCTGCAGAGGTTGTACATCTTTACCCACAAGTAGGGTACCGCCACACGAACACCTTAGTGCCGGTGCGGATCCTATCAAAGCCATTACCCACCTTAGCTAACCCTACGAGCCACCACGGGAGCAACCAAGGGGTTATCTCACATAACCAGGGCGTACCTCACACAGATCGTACCCCTACTCCTTGATCTCCCGCTGCTCACCCGCACTCCTGATGGCAAGTAGATTAACTAGTGGGATTTATGCTAAGCCGTTGCCACATACAACGGTCGAGTGGTAGTACGATAATTGGGTCAGGTGAGATGTCACGCAACCCGGTCCTTAACGACAAGATGGACATCTCCAATACGCTCAACCACAAAGGTACGAGCTCACCCATACTCCTGACACACGCGTCCATCCCGTCTACCCAGTGCTTTACTCATTTTCCAAAATATCCCATTCCCATTTTTAAAGCACTCACACATTTTTAAAGCAATATTTTAGGCCAAACCATGTTCAATCATAGCAATCAAGGGTGGCTATCCTACCGGGTTTTAACAGTAAAACAATATGCAATTTATAAAACGGGTCATAGGGTTATATTTATAAAACTAGGACCAAAGCATGCATCAAAGGATGAGATTGAACTTGCCGTCTTCGAAGTCTTCGGGGAGTGCCGGCTCGGCGTTCGGGACCTCGGGCTCCTGCTCGCAGTAGTCGGCTCCAAACTCCGGCTCGGGGTTCCTTCCTTCGTTCACTTCGTCGGCTATAGCGCACACACAGGCAAGCATGTAATCAATATAAGCACACACAATTTCTCCGGCTGAGCTCGCGGAAGGAAATTAAATAGGAAAAAACTAGATATTATGCAAGGGTTTTGGGTGACGGACGGGTGGTGATATACCCGGCACGGTGTGGGGAAGGTTGGGCGCGGTTGGGATTAATATCGCGCATGAAATGTTG
The DNA here is from genome assembly GCA_036936925.1 of Cenchrus fungigraminus. Taxonomy (NCBI): domain Eukaryota; kingdom Viridiplantae; phylum Streptophyta; class Magnoliopsida; order Poales; family Poaceae; genus Cenchrus; species Cenchrus fungigraminus. The sequence goes on along the minus strand of CM072778.1, from coordinate 38,124,556 downwards.
GGTTAAAGAGGTGCTTTAGAATTAACTAGGGTTGGTTAGTAATTTATTTTAAAATGAAAGGACCTAAATATAATATTTATGTGGGGTGGGGTTTAGCTAAAATAGCCTCGGGGTTTATTTGTAAAAGGGCAGAGGTTTTGGTGGGGTTTGCCTAAAGGGTAGGGGCTTAAATGAAAGGAGGGAGAGAGAGAGGAAATAGGGACATGGCTTGGTGGGGAAAAAAGGAAAGGTGGGGGGGGGTTTGGCCAAAAAGGCCTTCTTCTTCCTCCTTTCACGATTCAGAACAGAGAGAGGGGGGGATCGGGCGGCGGCCGGCCTGGAGGGAGGGGGCGCCGGCGACCCTGCCCACGGCGGCGGCCGGGAAGCGGCTCAAAATGGAGAGGGGGCCGAGGGGGTTCTATTCCCGTGCTCACCTTGAGCTGGGGTTGCTCAGGGAGGCGGCTCCGCGGCGCGGTCCGGGCGGCGGCGGAAGCTAGCAGCGGCGGCGCGATTGGTGGCGGTGGTGGAGCAAGGGAGGGCTGCGGAGGCTTGGTTGCGAGGTGTGGAGCGGCGAGGGAGGTGGCACCGGCCTTTTATAGGCCCTGAAGGTCGGTTCCGGGGGAAAAATCTTCCCGGCGACCTTGGCGCGCGCTCCGGCAGGGTGGGCCGCGGCGGCCGGTCCGGCGGCGACTCCGGTGACGTGACGCCTCGGCGCAGCGCCGGGTCCAATCGTGGCCTAACCTCGCAGGTGATTGGATTGCTCGCGCAGTGGGGTGTCGCATCGGTCAACCCGTCGCCAGGCGTGCGGGGTGAGCGGGCGGCCGGCGCGTGCGGTTGCTGCGACGGGTCGGCGCGGCTGCGGCGGCGGACTGGCGCGGTGGCGTGCTGGAATGGGCGGCGTGGTCGGGCGCAGGCACGCGGGCCCGAGCGGCGCAGGGGGGGTCAACGGCGCCAGGCGCCGGTTACGGGGTGCAGTGGGCGCGCGGTCCTGGCCGCGGGAGGAAGAAGGAGAAGGGAGGAAGAGAAGAAAGAAAGGAAAGGGGAAAAAGAAAGGAAGAAAAGGAAAAGGAAAAAGGAAAAAAAAAGGAAAAAGGAAAAAGGAAGGAAAAGAAAAGAAAGGAAAGGAAGAAAAATAAGAAAAGAAGGGAAAAGGAATAGGTTTAGAAAATTGGGAAAAAAAGTTAGGAAATTAGGGGGGAGGGTTTTTTTGCGGGGTTTTACGATTTCCGGGCGTCAGCGTGATTTTCGGGACGGCGGTGATGGCGAGGCGGACCGGCCGGCGGGACCGCGGCGTGCGCGGGATTCCCGGCACGGTGGCCGACCGCGGCGTTGGGAAGGCACGCGTGGGTGCTGGCCCGGGTGCGGGCGGTGCCGGCGAGATTCGCGGCACGGGTGCCGTTGGTGAGAGAGGGAGACGGTGACTAGGGTTTTGGGAGGGGATTATTGAGCTCAGCTGGACATTTTTGAAAACACGCGTGATTTACTTGGTGATTTATTAGGAGCTAAAAACGCGGGCGTTACAAACCTACCCCACTTAAAATGAATCTCGCCCCCGAGATTCGGCTAGGTTTCGAACAGGTGGGGAAACTCCTTCTTCAATGCGTCTTCTCGTTCCCACGTGGCTTCTTCCACTCCGTGTCTGCTCCATTGGACTCTGCACACCCGTACTTCTGATGTTCTCGTCCTTTTGACCACTGTGTCCAAAATCTTGACGGGCACCTCCTGGTACCTAAGGTCTGGCTGTAAGTCAATTGTTTCCACCGGCACTCGTTTCTCTTCGATCACTCTCAAACACCTTCGCAGCTGAGAAACGTGGAACACGGGATGTATATCCGCCATTTCCTCTGGTAACTTCAATCGGTATGCTACTGCTCCAACTTTCTTCAGCACCTTGTACGGTCCGATGTACCGAGGGGCCAACTTCCCGTGCACTTGAAATCTGCGAGTCCCTCGGATAGGTGAAACCTTGAGGTAAGCGAACTCTCCAGGATTGAAGTTTACTTCTCGCCTCTTCCTGTCTGCATAGCTCTTTTGTCGAGACTGGGCGGCCCTCAATTTTTCTCGGATCTCAGCTACTCGTTCCTCGGCTTCCTTTATAAGTGCGGGTCCTACCAAGGCACGTTCTCCTACTTCTGACCACATTAAAGGTGTTCTGCATTTTCTCCCATATAGGGCTTCAAATGGTGACATGCCTAGGCTGGCTTGATAACTGTTGTTGTACGAAAACTCTGCATATGGTAGGCTCTGTTCCCAATCTTTGCCATAGGTAAGGACACATGCTCTCAACATGTCTTCCATAATCTGATTCACCCTCTCAGTCTGTCCGTCCGTCTGCGGGTGATAAGCCGTACTAAAATCCAACTTGGTACCCATGGTTTTATGCAAGCTTTCCCAAAACCTAGAGGTGAACTGAGTCCCTCTATCTGAAACTATCCTGCTAGGTACTCCATGCAGCCTCACTATGTTTGCTATATACAGCTTGGCCAACTTCTCTCCGTCATAATTATTACGTACGGGTATGAAGTGAGCGACTTTAGTGAGTCGGTCTACTATCACCCATATGGAATTATATCCTTTCTGTGTCTTGGGCAAGCCTACTACAAAGTCCATGCCTATCTCATCCCACTTCCATACTGGGATGGGTAAGGGTTGCAACAGTCCAGCGGGCTTCTGGTGTTCCGCCTTAATCCTCTGACAAGTGTCACAGTGGGCGACGAACTGTGCAATGTCTGCTTTCATTCCATTCCACCAATACTTCTGCTTTAAATCCATATACATCTTAGTGGATCCTGGGTGGATGGAATACGCTGAGTTGTGTGCCTCATCCATGATGGTCTGCCGGAATTCTCCGTCTTCAGGTACGCATATCCTGTTTTTATACCATAGTGTACCGTGACTGTCCACCCTAAAGTCTGGGGCCTTATTCTCCCCCGTGTGCTTGCGGATCTTCATCAGCTCCTTATCGGATTCTTGGGCTTTTCTGATTTTGTCTTCCAGGGTGGGCTGGACACTTAGTTGGTGAACGTAGCCCTGGGGAACAATGTGCACGTTGAGTCGTGCCATTTCCTCTTGTAATTGGGCATTCTTAGGTACTGCTTTTCCATAAGACTTTCTGCTTAAGGCATCTGCCACTACGTTGGCTTTTCCCGGGTGGTAATGGATTTCCAGGTTATAGTCTTTGACTAATTCCAACCACCTTCTTTGCCTTAGGTTCAGGTCAGGCTGGGTGAAAATGTACTTCAAGCTCTTGTGGTCCGTGTAGATCTCGCACTTATTTCCAATCAGGTAATGTCTCCAAATCTTAAGGGCATGCACTACGGCTGCAAACTCCAAATCATGAGTTGGATAGTTCTGCTCATGGGGTTTGAGTTGGCGGGAAGCATACGCCACTACTTTCCCATCTTGCATAAGTACACATCCTAGTCCTTGTCGAGATGCATCGCAATAGACGACAAAATCCCGTTGAATGTCTGGCAGGGTTAGCACTGGGGCGGTTGTCAGTCTTCTTTTCAACTCCTGAAAACTCTTCTCACACGACTCGGTCCAGACGAACTTCTTCTCCTTCTTGAGCAACTCTGTCATGGGTCGGGCAATCTTGGAGAATCCTTCAATAAACCTCCGGTAGTATCCTGCTAAACCAAGAAAGCTTCTGATTTCGCTCACATTGGTTGGTTGTTGCCAGTTGGAAACTGTTTCGACTTTCCCAGGGTCTACTGCTACTCCTTCTGCTGTCAGAATATGTCCAAGGAAGGATATTTTCTCCAACCAGAATTCACACTTGCTGAACTTAGCGTACAGCTTGTGCGCCCTCAGTTTCTCCAGTACCATTCGAAGGTGTTGTTCATGTTCCTCCACACTTTTGGAGTAAACAAGTATGTCGTCGATGAACACCACGACAAACTTGTCTAGCTCTTCCATAAACACCTTATTCATGAGATTCATAAAATACGCTGGTGCATTGGTGAGTCCGAAGGACATCACTGTGAACTCATACTGTCCATAACGGGTGACGAAGGCGGTCTTTGGGATGTCACTTTCCCTAATCTTGAGTTGGTGGTATCCTGACCTTAAGTCGACCTTCGAGAAATATTTGGCTCCCTTTAGTTGGTCAAATAAATCATCTATTCTGGGGAGAGGATACTTGTTCTTGATAGTGACTTCGTTTAGTGAGCGATAGTCCACGCACATCCTCAGGCTTTTATCCTTCTTTTCGACGAAAAGCACTGGGGCTCCCCATGGTGATGAGCTCGGTCTGATGAACCCATTTTGCTGAAGTTCTCTCAGCTGCTTCTTTAACTCCGCCAACTCAGGGGCTGCCATCCTATATGGTCTCTTGGCTATGGGAGAGGTTCCGGGGACGAGGTCGATAACAAACTCTATATCCCTATCTGGTGGCATTCCGGGGAGTTCTTCGGGAAATACATCTGGGTACTCCCGTACTACTGGGATTGCTTCTAGGGACTTGGCCTCCATGCTAAAGACCATTATGTCTGGTCTGCTTCCTCGGGTACGGCAGGTTACTTGCACTCCATCTGGGTTGGTTAGGTGTACCACCTTATCGGCACAACTTATAAGGCCGTGGTGAAGGCTTAACCAGTCCATCCCAAGAATCACATCTATCCCTCTGGACTTCAGTACTACCAGGTCCGCTAGGAACTCTACCCCACTTAAAATGATCCTTACCCGAGAGCAACCCAGTTGACACTTGATGTCACCTCCGGGCGTTCGGGTTAACAAGGGTGTTTTTAGTAGTACTGTAGGTATGTTGTGTTTTTCCACAAAACTTGAGGATATGAATGAATGTGATGCTCCTGAATCAAATAATATGGTTGCCAAGACTGAGCTGACCAGGAACTCACCGAGCACTACGCCTTGTGCTTCTTGAGCCTCCTGTGCGTTGATGTGGTTGACGCGGGCTCGTCCATAAGACTGCTGGGGCTGCCTCATCTGCTGGTTGTTATTGCCGAAGTTGTTGTTGTTGCTGCGAACTGGCACGCGGTTGGCTCCAGATACAACCGGTCTCGGCCCATTCACTGAGTTGGAGAAGGCTGAAGCTGTTGGCTTTTTGGCATATGGGCAGTTGGCGATGAAGTGTCCGGTCTCACGGCAGTTGAAACACACCCTGGAGTTGTTGTTGTTGTTGTTGTTGGCAGTGACCTGGCTAGTGTTGCTCTGTGGAGGCTTCATGGTGTTCTGGTTGTTGTACGGTTTGAACTGGGTTCTGGGGCCTTGAGAGCCCGTGGCTTGTGACTGGGTTCTGTACTGCATGGGGGCTTGGAATCTGGACATGGGGTGTCCGAAGCTTCTCTGCCTCTGGGAACGTTCCTGCTGTTGAGCCTTGTGCTCCATGAACTTGCGCTTGTTTTCTTTCTTCTCTTCTGCTTTGGCTCTTTCTGTGAGGATGGCCATGTTCATAAGCGTGTTGAAATCAGGGTAGATCTGAGGGGTAAGCAGAGTCCTTAGCTCCGGAGTCAAGCCCTTCTTGAACATCTCCTGCTTCTTGGAGTCCTTGTCCACTTCTTCTGGGGCATAACGAGCCAGCTCTATGAACTGGTAGGTGTATTCCTCCACGGACTTGTTGCCCTGGCGAAGTTCACGGAACTCGTCTGCCTTGCGCTTTAGTGTGGCTTCTGGGATGTGGTAGCGACGAAACTCTTCCACGAACTCATCCCAAGTGATGGCGGAGGGATCTTTGGCCGCTGCACAGTAGTTTTCCCACCAGGCTAAGGCTGTTCCAGTGAGCTGGTGGGTGGCCAAAAGAACTTTGTCTCGATCCTCACAGTTGAATGGCTCTAGTTCCCTTAGGATGGCCCTCAACCAGTCATCTGCATCCAAGGGATTCACTGATCCACCAAACGTGGGTGGCTTTGTCCGGAGAAATTCTATCAGTTTCTCATTCATGCCCAGAACACGGGGCTTTGGGCGGGTGATGGCATTGGCTATGGCTTCCAGCAACAGGGTCTGGTTAGCCAATACTTGCGCCAGGTCTACGGCAGGTGGTGGTGGAGGCGGAACCATGTTTTCTCCTCCATTTTCGTCCTGATACACTTCTTGGTCGTTAGGGTGCTCCCTTCGTTCAGCATGCGATCCTTCCGCATTTGGGTCCATACGACCGGAGCCTTGGAAGCTCCCGGCGGGACGCCTTGAAACCATCTGTAGGGGAGCGGGTTTCTATGAGATTTTATGTGATGTTTAAGTTGATTAAGACGGGTTTTTGAAAAGACAGGATCGGACTCCTGCCGTCAAGCACACAACAAGCACACATGACAAACAAGCACAAACAACTTTATTTCAACCATGAGAGGAGGATACATCCCGAACTACTCGACTGATACAACGCTGGTACACTACACGACTTGGTACCATGACAAAAGCTAAGAGGGCGACTCTAAGCTTGGACCAACGCGGCTTCATTCCTTGGCAAGGGCTTCTGGGCATGCTACTCGCGGGGTGAGCCATCTTCTGGGGCGGAGTGTGCTTCCAGTGGAATGAGCAGCTCATCGCCGTCATCATCCTGGGGGTTCCCGTCTTCTTGGGGCTGGACGGAAGTTCCTCCTTCGACGGTTGATGTTGGTTGCTCGGCGGCTACAGTCGGTGTTGGAGTCTCAGGAACTCCTCCCCATCCTATGAGGGGTGTCCCAATTAGGACTTGTGCTTCTCCCACAGCCGGAACGGGTGTTCCACTGTTGGTCCATTCCTGTATGCGCTGATCCTGGATTCGCCTGAGGCTTTCCTGGGCAACGGCTTCACTGCTTATGGCGGCTGCGGTCCTTGCCTCTGCTTGAGCCACTCGGACTTGGTGCATCCTCACTGTGACTTCAGCTTGCTCGGCCCGACTGATTTGCTCCCTCAAGTGCTTGGCTTGGTCATCGAAGAGCTTATCCAGGGAGACAAGGTAGGCAACTACGTGGTACAGCAGGTCTTCTTCTTCTCTTCCAAGTCCTCTCATCCGGGCGATCCATGAGCGTCCTCTTCCTCCAGAGGGTGGAAAGAATCCCATTGGAGTTCTTCGGAGGTGCTGTCTATAAACCACTCGTAGCTGTCGCAGGGCCTTCCGAGCAGCCTTGGGGTAGGTGTCGGCGAAGCGAAACCCAGTGGCGGAGACGAACCAAGGTTCTATGTCGGGGTAGAGCGTGCTTCTTCCCACGAAGATCAGCAGCTTACACCGAAGGGTGCCGTAGCGTTCGTACTCCCGATAGACGAACTCCGGCGGATCCCTTACTCCGACGCGCTCTAAGCTGAGTAGCAACAGGTTAGGGAGGCCAGGCTGGACGGGGCAGATTCCTCCGTTCCATTCGGGGTTAGCCATCTGGAAACAGGCAAGGATCAGGGTAAGGATTTGGGAAAAGATGAGCTTAGCAAAGGAAAGGTTAGAGAGGGCCAGAGGAGGTCTCGTATCCTAGGGGTCGTGTCCTACGGCCAAACCTACGGCTCTGATACCACCTGAAGCGTCCCCTCATCAGAGGTGACTAAATGTGATACAAATACCAGTCCCAGGAGGCTGGCAACACATTTATTACAACAGGTGGTTCAGTCTCTTACATCACGGCGGCATAGTGGGCACGGAAGCGCCATTGCCACGAGAAACAACACAAAAGCTAAGGACCAAACTACGATAGCGAAGGCTTCTAAGGCCTCATCAGAGTACCATGCCATGGAAGCTCTCGGTGGCGACCCTGAATCCACAGGCACGGTTGGGTGTAGGGCAGCGACCTACTCGACGTCTTCGGGAACGAAGTCGGGATCCTCCTCTGAAAAACAGTTAATCAAGCAAGGGTGAGTACATACGTACTCAACAAGTTCAACCCCACCCACGGAGGGGCTAATAAGCAGATCATGCACAGGATATATCAAGGATCAGAATAAGGTTTATTTTGCAAACGCATTTACTCATGCAGGGGTTTGTTTTCGAAAAGGATTTTCGCAAACAGTTTTTATAACTCAGGTAACTTAGTTGTTTTGTGAAAACCAAATGAAGACTACCGGACTCCCCGTCCGCAGTAGCCTAGGCACACAGCCACACGCTTTTCCAGAAATCAACTCACGTCATGAAAATCATCTCAAACCCAAACACTAGTTTTGTGACCCCACCGTGACTCGTCCAATACCGTGGACACGGCTATTCGAATAGGTTTGACACTCTGCAGAGGTTGTACATCTTTACCCACAAGTAGGGTACCGCCACACGAACACCTTAGTGCCGGTGCGGATCCTATCAAAGCCATTACCCACCTTAGCTAACCCTACGAGCCACCACGGGAGCAACCAAGGGGTTATCTCACATAACCAGGGCGTACCTCACACAGATCGTACCCCTACTCCTTGATCTCCCGCTGCTCACCCGCACTCCTGATGGCAAGTAGATTAACTAGTGGGATTTATGCTAAGCCGTTGCCACATACAACGGTCGAGTGGTAGTACGATAATTGGGTCAGGTGAGATGTCACGCAACCCGGTCCTTAACGACAAGATGGACATCTCCAATACGCTCAACCACAAAGGTACGAGCTCACCCATACTCCTGACACACGCGTCCATCCCGTCTACCCAGTGCTTTACTCATTTTCCAAAATATCCCATTCCCATTTTTAAAGCACTCACACATTTTTAAAGCAATATTTTAGGCCAAACCATGTTCAATCATAGCAATCAAGGGTGGCTATCCTACCGGGTTTTAACAGTAAAACAATATGCAATTTATAAAACGGGTCATAGGGTTATATTTATAAAACTAGGACCAAAGCATGCATCAAAGGATGAGATTGAACTTGCCGTCTTCGAAGTCTTCGGGGAGTGCCGGCTCGGCGTTCGGGACCTCGGGCTCCTGCTCGCAGTAGTCGGCTCCAAACTCCGGCTCGGGGTTCCTTCCTTCGTTCACTTCGTCGGCTATAGCGCACACACAGGCAAGCATGTAATCAATATAAGCACACACAATTTCTCCGGCTGAGCTCGCGGAAGGAAATTAAATAGGAAAAAACTAGATATTATGCAAGGGTTTTGGGTGACGGACGGGTGGTGATATACCCGGCACGGTGTGGGGAAGGTTGGGCGCGGTTGGGATTAATATCGCGCATGAAATGTTGGGTTAAAGAGGTGCTTTAGAATTAACTAGGGTTGGTTAGTAATTTATTTTAAAATGAAAGGACCTAAATATAATATTTATGTGGGGTGGGGTTTAGCTAAAATAGCCTCGGGGTTTATTTGTAAAAGGGCAGAGGTTTTGGTGGGGTTTGCCTAAAGGGTAGGGGCTTAAATGAAAGGAGGGAGAGAGAGAGGAAATAGGGACATGGCTTGGTGGGGAAAAAAGGAAAGGTGGGGGGGGGGGTTTTGGCCAAAAAGGCCTTCTTCTTCCTCCTTTCACGATTCAGAACAGAGAGAGGGGGGGGATCGGGCGGCGGCCGGCCTGGAGGGAGGGGGCGCCGGCGACCCTGCCCACGGCGGCGGCCGGGAAGCGGCTCAAAATGGAGAGGGGGCCGAGGGGGTTCTATTCCCGTGCTCACCTTGAGCTGGGGTTGCTCAGGGAGGCGGCTCCGCGGCGCGGTCCGGGCGGCGGCGGAAGCTAGCAGCGGCGGCGCGATTGGTGGCGGTGGTGGAGCAAGGGAGGGCTGCGGAGGCTTGGTTGCGAGGTGTGGAGCGGCGAGGGAGGTGGCACCGGCCTTTTATAGGCCCTGAAGGTCGGTTCCGGGGGAAAAATCTTCCCGGCGACCTTGGCGCGCGCTCCGGCAGGGTGGGCCGCGGCGGCCGGTCCGGCGGCGACTCCGGTGACGTGACGCCTCGGCGCAGCGCCGGGTCCAATCGTGGCCTAACCTCGCAGGTGATTGGATTGCTCGCGCAGTGGGGTGTCGCATCGGTCAACCCGTCGCCAGGCGTGCGGGGTGAGCGGGCGGCCGGCGCGTGCGGTTGCTGCGACGGGCCGGCGCGGCTGCGGCGGCGGACTGGCGCGGTGGCGTGCTGGAATGGGCGGCGTGGTCGGGCGCAGGCACGCGGGCCCGAGCGGCGCAGGGGGGGGTCAACGGCGCCAGGCGCCGGTTACGGGGTGCAGTGGGCGCGCGGTCCTGGCCGCGGGAGGAAGAAGGAGAAGGGAGGAAGAGAAGAAAGAAAGGAAAGGGGAAAAAGAAAGGAAGAAAAGGAAAAGGAAAAAGGAAAAAAAAGGAAAAAGGAAAAAGGAAGGAAAAGAAAAGAAAGGAAAGGAAGAAAAATAAGAAAAGAAGGGAAAAGGAATAGGTTTAGAAAATTGGGAAAAAAAGTTAGGAAATTAGGGGGGAGGGTTTTTTTGCGGGGTTTTACGATTTCCGGGCGTCAGCGTGATTTTCGGGACGGCGGTGATGGCGAGGCGGACCGGCCGGCGGGACCGCGGCGTGCGCGGGATTCCCGGCACGGTGGCCGACCGCGGCGTTGGGAAGGCACGCGTGGGTGCTGGCCCGGGTGCGGGCGGTGCCGGCGAGATTCGCGGCACGGGTGCCGTTGGTGAGAGAGGGAGACGGTGACTAGGGTTTTGGGAGGGGATTATTGAGCTCAGCTGGACATTTTTGAAAACACGCGTGATTTACTTGGTGATTTATTAGGAGCTAAAAACGCGGGCGTTACAAACCTACCCCACTTAAAATGAATCTCGCCCCCGAGATTCGGCTAGGTTTCGAACAGGTGGGGAAACTCCTTCTTCAATGCGTCTTCTCGTTCCCACGTGGCTTCTTCCACTCCGTGTCTGCTCCATTGGACTCTGCACACCCGTACTTCTGATGTTCTCGTCCTTTTGACCACTGTGTCCAAAATCTTGACGGGCACCTCCTGGTACCTAAGGTCTGGCTGTAAGTCAATTGTTTCCACCGGCACTCGTTTCTCTTCGATCACTCTCAAACACCTTCGCAGCTGAGAAACGTGGAACACGGGATGTATATCCGCCATTTCCTCTGGTAACTTCAATCGGTATGCTACTGCTCCAACTTTCTTCAGCACCTTGTACGGTCCGATGTACCGAGGGGCCAACTTCCCGTGCACTTGAAATCTGCGAGTCCCTCGGATAGGTGAAACCTTGAGGTAAGCGAACTCTCCAGGATTGAAGTTTACTTCTCGCCTCTTCCTGTCTGCATAGCTCTTTTGTCGAGACTGGGCGGCCCTCAATTTTTCTCGGATCTCAGCTACTCGTTCCTCGGCTTCCTTTATAAGTGCGGGTCCTACCAAGGCACGTTCTCCTACTTCTGACCACATTAAAGGTGTTCTGCATTTTCTCCCATATAGGGCTTCAAATGGTGACATGCCTAGGCTGGCTTGATAACTGTTGTTGTACGAAAACTCTGCATATGGTAGGCTCTGTTCCCAATCTTTGCCATAGGTAAGGACACATGCTCTCAACATGTCTTCCATAATCTGATTCACCCTCTCAGTCTGTCCGTCCGTCTGCGGGTGATAAGCCGTACTAAAATCCAACTTGGTACCCATGGTTTTATGCAAGCTTTCCCAAAACCTAGAGGTGAACTGAGTCCCTCTATCTGAAACTATCCTGCTAGGTACTCCATGCAGCCTCACTATGTTTGCTATATACAGCTTGGCCAACTTCTCTCCGTCATAATTATTACGTACGGGTATGAAGTGAGCGACTTTAGTGAGTCGGTCTACTATCACCCATATGGAATTATATCCTTTCTGTGTCTTGGGCAAGCCTACTACAAAGTCCATGCCTATCTCATCCCACTTCCATACTGGGATGGGTAAGGGTTGCAACAGTCCAGCGGGCTTCTGGTGTTCCGCCTTAATCCTCTGACAAGTGTCACAGTGGGCGACGAACTGTGCAATGTCTGCTTTCATTCCATTCCACCAATACTTCTGCTTTAAATCCATATACATCTTAGTGGATCCTGGGTGGATGGAATACGCTGAGTTGTGTGCCTCATCCATGATGGTCTGCCGGAATTCTCCGTCTTCAGGTACGCATATCCTGTTTTTATACCATAGTGTACCGTGACTGTCCACCCTAAAGTCTGGGGCCTTATTCTCCCCCGTGTGCTTGCGGATCTTCATCAGCTCCTTATCGGATTCTTGGGCTTTTCTGATTTTGTCTTCCAGGGTGGGCTGGACACTTAGTTGGTGAACGTAGCCCTGGGGAACAATGTGCACGTTGAGTCGTGCCATTTCCTCTTGTAATTGGGCATTCTTAGGTACTGCTTTTCCATAAGACTTTCTGCTTAAGGCATCTGCCACTACGTTGGCTTTTCCCGGGTGGTAATGGATTTCCAGGTTATAGTCTTTGACTAATTCCAACCACCTTCTTTGCCTTAGGTTCAGGTCAGGCTGGGTGAAAATGTACTTCAAGCTCTTGTGGTCCGTGTAGATCTCGCACTTATTTCCAATCAGGTAATGTCTCCAAATCTTAAGGGCATGCACTACGGCTGCAAACTCCAAATCATGAGTTGGATAGTTCTGCTCATGGGGTTTGAGTTGGCGGGAAGCATACGCCACTACTTTCCCATCTTGCATAAGTACACATCCTAGTCCTTGTCGAGATGCATCGCAATAGACGACAAAATCCCGTTGAATGTCTGGCAGGGTTAGCACTGGGGCGGTTGTCAGTCTTCTTTTCAACTCCTGAAAACTCTTCTCACACGACTCGGTCCAGACGAACTTCTTCTCCTTCTTGAGCAACTCTGTCATGGGTCGGGCAATCTTGGAGAATCCTTCAATAAACCTCCGGTAGTATCCTGCTAAACCAAGAAAGCTTCTGATTTCGCTCACATTGGTTGGTTGTTGCCAGTTGGAAACTGTTTCGACTTTCCCAGGGTCTACTGCTACTCCTTCTGCTGTCAGAATATGTCCAAGGAAGGATATTTTCTCCAACCAGAATTCACACTTGCTGAACTTAGCGTACAGCTTGTGCGCCCTCAGTTTCTCCAGTACCATTCGAAGGTGTTGTTCATGTTCCTCCACACTTTTGGAGTAAACAAGTATGTCGTCGATGAACACCACGACAAACTTGTCTAGCTCTTCCATAAACACCTTATTCATGAGATTCATAAAATACGCTGGTGCATTGGTGAGTCCGAAGGACATCACTGTGAACTCATACTGTCCATAACGGGTGACGAAGGCGGTCTTTGGGATGTCACTTTCCCTAATCTTGAGTTGGTGGTATCCTGACCTTAAGTCGACCTTCGAGAAATATTTGGCTCCCTTTAGTTGGTCAAATAAATCATCTATTCTGGGGAGAGGATACTTGTTCTTGATAGTGACTTCGTTTAGTGAGCGATAGTCCACGCACATCCTCAGGCTTTTATCCTTCTTTTCGACGAAAAGCACTGGGGCTCCCCATGGTGATGAGCTCGGTCTGATGAACCCATTTTGCTGAAGTTCTCTCAGCTGCTTCTTTAACTCCGCCAACTCAGGGGCTGCCATCCTATATGGTCTCTTGGCTATGGGAGAGGTTCCGGGGACGAGGTCGATAACAAACTCTATATCCCTATCTGGTGGCATTCCGGGGAGTTCTTCGGGAAATACATCTGGGTACTCCCGTACTACTGGGATTGCTTCTAGGGACTTGGCCTCCATGCTAAAGACCATTATGTCTGGTCTGCTTCCTCGGGTACGGCAGGTTACTTGCACTCCATCTGGGTTGGTTAGGTGTACCACCTTATCGGCACAACTTATAAGGCCGTGGTGAAGGCTTAACCAGTCCATCCCAAGAATCACATCTATCCCTCTGGACTTCAGTACTACCAGGTCCGCTAGGAACTCTACCCCACTTAAAATGATCCTTACCCGAGAGCAACCCAGTTGACACTTGATGTCACCTCCGGGCGTTCGGGTTAACAAGGGTGTTTTTAGTAGTACTGTAGGTATGTTGTGTTTTTCCACAAAACTTGAGGATATGAATGAATGTGATGCTCCTGAATCAAATAATATGGTTGCCAAGACTGAGCTGACCAGGAACTCACCGAGCACTACGCCTTGTGCTTCTTGAGCCTCCTGTGCGTTGATGTGGTTGACGCGGGCTCGTCCATAAGACTGCTGGGGCTGCCTCATCTGCTGGTTGTTATTGCCGAAGTTGTTGTTGTTGCTGCGAACTGGCACGCGGTTGGCTCCAGATACAACCGGTCTCGGCCCATTCACTGAGTTGGAGAAGGCTGAAGCTGTTGGCTTTTTGGCATATGGGCAGTTGGCGATGAAGTGTCCGGTCTCACGGCAGTTGAAACACACCCTGGAGTTGTTGTTGTTGTTGTTGTTGGCAGTGACCTGGCTAGTGTTGCTCTGTGGAGGCTTCATGGTGTTCTGGTTGTTGTACGGTTTGAACTGGGTTCTGGGGCCTTGAGAGCCCGTGGCTTGTGACTGGGTTCTGTACTGCATGGGGGCTTGGAATCTGGACATGGGGTGTCCGAAGCTTCTCTGCCTCTGGGAACGTTCCTGCTGTTGAGCCTTGTGCTCCATGAACTTGCGCTTGTTTTCTTTCTTCTCTTCTGCTTTGGCTCTTTCTGTGAGGATGGCCATGTTCATAAGCGTGTTGAAATCAGGGTAGATCTGAGGGGTAAGCAGAGTCCTTAGCTCCGGAGTCAAGCCCTTCTTGAACATCTCCTGCTTCTTGGAGTCCTTGTCCACTTCTTCTGGGGCATAACGAGCCAGCTCTATGAACTGGTAGGTGTATTCCTCCACGGACTTGTTGCCCTGGCGAAGTTCACGGAACTCGTCTGCCTTGCGCTTTAGTGTGGCTTCTGGGATGTGGTAGCGACGAAACTCTTCCACGAACTCATCCCAAGTGATGGCGGAGGGATCTTTGGCCGCTGCACAGTAGTTTTCCCACCAGGCTAAGGCTGTTCCAGTGAGCTGGTGGGTGGCCAAAAGAACTTTGTCTCGATCCTCACAGTTGAATGGCTCTAGTTCCCTTAGGATGGCCCTCAACCAGTCATCTGCATCCAAGGGATTCACTGATCCACCAAACGTGGGTGGCTTTGTCCGGAGAAATTCTATCAGTTTCTCATTCATGCCCAGAACACGGGGCTTTGGGCGGGTGATGGCATTGGCTATGGCTTCCAGCAACAGGGTCTGGTTAGCCAATACTTGCGCCAGGTCTACGGCAGGTGGTGGTGGAGGCGGAACCATGTTTTCTCCTCCATTTTCGTCCTGATACACTTCTTGGTCGTTAGGGTGCTCCCTTCGTTCAGCATGCGATCCTTCCGCATTTGGGTCCATACGACCGGAGCCTTGGAAGCTCCCGGCGGGACGCCTTGAAACCATCTGTAGGGGAGCGGGTTTCTATGAGATTTTATGTGATGTTTAAGTTGATTAAGACGGGTTTTTGAAAAGACAGGATCGGACTCCTGCCGTCAAGCACACAATAAGCACACATGACAAACAAGCACAAACAACTTTATTTCAACCATGAGAGGAGGATACATCCCGAACTACTCGACTGATACAACGCTGGTACACTACACGACTTGGTACCATGACAAAAGCTAAGAGGGCGACTCTAAGCTTGGACCAACGCGGCTTCATTCCTTGGCAAGGGCTTCTGGGCATGCTACTCGCGGGGTGAGCCATCTTCTGGGGCGGAGTGTGCTTCCAGTGGAATGAGCAGCTCATCGCCGTCATCATCCTGGGGGTTCCCGTCTTCTTGGGGCTGGACGGAAGTTCCTCCTTCGACGGTTGATGTTGGTTGCTCGGCGGCTACAGTCGGTGTTGGAGTCTCAGGAACTCCTCCCCATCCTATGAGGGGTGTCCCAATTAGGACTTGTGCTTCTCCCACAGCCGGAACGGGTGTTCCACTGTTGGTCCATTCCTGTATGCGCTGATCCTGGATTCGCCTGAGGCTTTCCTGGGCAACGGCTTCACTGCTTATGGCGGCTGCGGTCCTTGCCTCTGCTTGAGCCACTCGGACTTGGTGCATCCTCACTGTGACTTCAGCTTGCTCGGCCCGACTGATTTGCTCCCTCAAGTGCTTGGCTTGGTCATCGAAGAGCTTATCCAGGGAGACAAGGTAGGCAACTACGTGGTACAGCAGGTCTTCTTCTTCTCTTCCAAGTCCTCTCATCCGGGCGATCCATGAGCGTCCTCTTCCTCCAGAGGGTGGAAAGAATCCCATTGGAGTTCTTCGGAGGTGCTGTCTATAAACCACTCGTAGCTGTCGCAGGGCCTTCCGAGCAGCCTTGGGGTAGGTGTCGGCGAAGCGAAACCCAGTGGCGGAGACGAACCAAGGTTCTATGTCGGGGTAGAGCGTGCTTCTTCCCACGAAGATCAGCAGCTTACACCGAAGGGTGCCGTAGCGTTCGTACTCCCGATAGACGAACTCCGGCGGATCCCTTACTCCGACGCGCTC
The DNA here is from genome assembly GCA_036936925.1 of Cenchrus fungigraminus. Taxonomy (NCBI): domain Eukaryota; kingdom Viridiplantae; phylum Streptophyta; class Magnoliopsida; order Poales; family Poaceae; genus Cenchrus; species Cenchrus fungigraminus. Next base: position 38,108,277 of record CM072778.1, on the reverse strand, counting down.
TAAGCTGAGTAGCAACAGGTTAGGGAGGCCAGGCTGGACGGGGCAGATTCCTCCGTTCCATTCGGGGTTAGCCATCTGGAAACAGGCAAGGATCAGGGTAAGGATTTGGGAAAAGATGAGCTTAGCAAAGGAAAGGTTAGAGAGGGCCAGAGGAGGTCTCGTATCCTAGGGGTCGTGTCCTACGGCCAAACCTACGGCTCTGATACCACCTGAAGCGTCCCCTCATCAGAGGTGACTAAATGTGATACAAATACCAGTCCCAGGAGGCTGGCAACACATTTATTACAACAGGTGGTTCAGTCTCTTACATCACGGCGGCATAGTGGGCACGGAAGCGCCATTGCCACGAGAAACAACACAAAAGCTAAGGACCAAACTACGATAGCGAAGGCTTCTAAGGCCTCATCAGAGTACCATGCCATGGAAGCTCTCGGTGGCGACCCTGAATCCACAGGCACGGTTGGGTGTAGGGCAGCGACCTACTCGACGTCTTCGGGAACGAAGTCGGGATCCTCCTCTGAAAAACAGTTAATCAAGCAAGGGTAAGTACATACGTACTCAACAAGTTCAACCCCACCCACGGAGGGGCTAATAAGCAGATCATGCACAGGATATATCAAGGATCAGAATAAGGTTTATTTTGCAAACGCATTTACTCATGCAGGGGTTTGTTTTCGAAAAGGATTTTCGCAAACAGTTTTTATAACTCAGGTAACTTAGTTGTTTTGTGAAAACCAAATGAAGACTACCGGACTCCCCGTCCGCAGTAGCCTAGGCACACAGCCACACGCTTTTCCAGAAATCAACTCACGTCATGAAAATCATCTCAAACCCAAACACTAGTTTTGTGACCCCACCGTGACTCGTCCAATACCGTGGACACGGCTATTCGAATAGGTTTGACACTCTGCAGAGGTTGTACATCTTTACCCACAAGTAGGGTACCGCCACACGAACACCTTAGTGCCGGTGCGGATCCTATCAAAGCCATTACCCACCTTAGCTAACCCTACGAGCCACCACGGGAGCAACCAAGGGGTTATCTCACATAACCAGGGCGTACCTCACACAGATCGTACCCCTACTCCTTGATCTCCCGCTGCTCACCCGCACTCCTGATGGCAAGTAGATTAACTAGTGGGATTTATGCTAAGCCGTTGCCACATACAACGGTCGAGTGGTAGTACGATAATTGGGTCAGGTGAGATGTCACGCAACCCGGTCCTTAACGACAAGATGGACATCTCCAATACGCTCAACCACAAAGGTACGAGCTCACCCATACTCCTGACACACGCGTCCATCCCGTCTACCCAGTGCTTTACTCATTTTCCAAAATATCCCATTCCCATTTTTAAAGCACTCACACATTTTTAAAGCAATATTTTAGGCCAAACCATGTTCAATCATAGCAATCAAGGGTGGCTATCCTACCGGGTTTTAACAGTAAAACAATATGCAATTTATAAAACGGGTCATAGGGTTATATTTATAAAACTAGGACCAAAGCATGCATCAAAGGATGAGATTGAACTTGCCGTCTTCGAAGTCTTCGGGGAGTGCCGGCTCGGCGTTCGGGACCTCGGGCTCCTGCTCGCAGTAGTCGGCTCCAAACTCCGGCTCGGGGTTCCTTCCTTCGTTCACTTCGTCGGCTATAGCGCACACACAGGCAAGCATGTAATCAATATAAGCACACACAATTTCTCCGGCTGAGCTCGCGGAAGGAAATTAAATAGGAAAAAACTAGATATTATGCAAGGGTTTTGGGTGACGGACGGGTGGTGATATACCCGGCACGGTGTGGGGAAGGTTGGGCGCGGTTGGGATTAATATCGCGCATGAAATGTTGGGTTAAAGAGGTGCTTTAGAATTAACTAGGGTTGGTTAGTAATTTATTTTAAAATGAAAGGACCTAAATATAATATTTATGTGGGGTGGGGTTTAGCTAAAATAGCCTCGGGGTTTATTTGTAAAAGGGCAGAGGTTTTGGTGGGGTTTGCCTAAAGGGTAGGGGCTTAAATGAAAGGAGGGAGAGAGAGAGGAAATAGGGACATGGCTTGGTGGGGAAAAAAAGGAAAGGTGGGGGGGTTTTGGCCAAAAAGGCCTTCTTCTTCCTCCTTTCACGATTCAGAACAGAGAGAGGGGGAGATCGGGCGGCGGCCGGCCTGGAGGGAGGGGGCGCCGGCGACCCTGCCCACGGCGGCGGCCGGGAAGCGGCTCAAAATGGAGAGGGGGCCGAGGGGGTTCTATTCCCGTGCTCACCTTGAGCTGGGGTTGCTCAGGGAGGCGGCTCCGCGGCGCGGTCCGGGCGGCGGCGGAAGCTAGCAGCGGCGGCGCGATTGGTGGCGGTGGTGGAGCAAGGGAGGGCTGCGGAGGCTTGGTTGCGAGGTGTGGAGCGGCGAGGGAGGTGGCACCGGCCTTTTATAGGCCCTGAAGGTCGGTTCCGGGGGAAAAATCTTCCCGGCGACCTTGGCGCGCGCTCCGGCAGGGTGGGCCGCGGCGGCCGGTCCGGCGGCGACTCCGGTGACGTGACGCCTCGGCGCAGCGCCGGGTCCAATCGTGGCCTAACCTCGCAGGTGATTGGATTGCTCGCGCAGTGGGGTGTCGCATCGGTCAACCCGTCGCCAGGCGTGCGGGGTGAGCGGGCGGTCGGCGCGTGCGGTTGCTGCGACGGGCCGGCGCGGCTGCGGCGGCGGACTGGCGCGGTGGCGTGCTGGAATGGGCGGCGTGGTCGGGCGCAGGCACGCGGGCCCGAGCGGCGCAGGGGGGGGTCAACGGCGCCAGGCGCCGGTTACGGGGTGCAGTGGGCGCGCGGTCCTGGCCGCGGGAGGAAGAAGGAGAAGGGAGGAAGAGAAGAAAGAAAGGAAAGGGGAAAAAAGAAAGGAAGAAAAGGAAAAGGAAAAAGGAAAAAAAAAGGAAAAAGGAAAAAGGAAGGAAAAGAAAAGAAAGGAAAGGAAGAAAAATAAGAAAAGAAGGGAAAAGGAATAGGTTTAGAAAATTGGGAAAAAAAAGTTAGGAAATTAGGGGGGAGGGTTTTTTTGCGGGGTTTTACGATTTCCGGGCGTCAGCGTGATTTTCGGGACGGCGGTGATGGCGAGGCGGACCGGCCGGCGGGACCGCGGCGTGCGCGGGATTCCCGGCACGGTGGCCGACCGCGGCGTTGGGAAGGCACGCGTGGGTGCTGGCCCGGGTGCGGGCGGTGCCGGCGAGATTCGCGGCACGGGTGCCGTTGGTGAGAGAGGGAGACGGTGACTAGGGTTTTGGGAGGGGATTATTGAGCTCAGCTGGACATTTTTGAAAACACGCGTGATTTACTTGGTGATTTATTAGGAGCTAAAAACGCGGGCGTTACACCTTTGCGGAGCAATATGCTCACCTCCCTCAACCACAACAAAGTGTGGCCATCATCAGAGGATATGCTACAAGAAACATGCAAAATATTGCAGCCATCCAAACCAATGCAAATCAAATGGGTGAAGGAAATGCAAACATCACTTTTGAGCTTGGCCGCCTTCACTTAGCACCGCCAGAGCAATTCATAGGAGGAGCGGTGCAATCCTATTATGAGCAAGGGTACAATAATTAAGATTACCAATATCAACCACCGACGGAAGATTAGAGAGAGGAGAAGCTTGTTTTACTTTGTTTAATTTTTCCTTCTTTCCTTTTCTTTAATTTTCAGCTTGTGTGCACCTATGTATGCGTAGTATTTTCAGTTTTTATTTATTTTCAGCATGTGTGTTAGTTTTTATTTCATCATGAATAAAATCACCACCTTGTTTTTACCTTTGGCAAAGATAAAAAGTTCGTGCCATGTTGATATATAATGATAGTTGCCGCTTTGCTTATCTTTGTACTTGTTTTATGCATGATTAAACTAATGCTCTCTTAAAATACAAATCTGAAATTAATCTAAATGCTAGCTTAATCTTTTGCGGAGATTATGATAAAGATGAGACCCATAGTTTTACATATACTCTCAAGTTTTGGATGGGTTATAGATGATTTATTTTGCTTTGTTCTTAAAAGTAATGCTAACCTTGTCATTAATACCACTTGCATGTTGCTCTACCTATCCAGGGCCATATATATATTTGAGTGCAAAAACTTAGTATACAAGGTTTGTTTTTAGGTGAGTTAATTCAGGGCTTGATTTCTCTGGCCCGAGACTAAGAAGCTGGTCATTCTGTTTTTGCGTACCTATCTTTTTGCTAGCCTTTCTATCCGTGCATTGTGTATCTCCACATCGGAAATTTCACAAACCTCGCCGGATATCCACCCATAAACCAAAAATATCATCTTTTATGTTTACCTCTTTGACCACAACCTATCATGTGAGTATGGATCGTCAATTCGAGGAAGATCGCAAGACGGTGCCAAGATCGAAGATTTCAAGTATCTCTCCAAAGGAAAAATATTTCTAGTACCTACCTTATCTCTATCACCTCTTTGCCCGAGGACGAGCAAACGTCTAAGCATGGGGGAGGAGGTAGGTACAATGCAATTTAGAGTTCAAGGGGAGTAAAATAAAAAAAAAGAGAGAAAGAGAAAAAGAGATAAAGAAAAAAATATTTATAAAAAAGAAAAAATTATGAGTATGTATAAAAATAATATAAAGTGAACTCCCCGGTTCTCTAAATGCATTAGGAATTTAGGAAAAGCTTCAAGATTAAGATCCAAACTCATCTTTCCAACCATGTGCAATCCGATAACGAGGACTTCCTTTGTGCCTCGGGATCACTCTTTGCCATTTGCACATGTCCACCTATCTCAAAGTGTGTGTATTTTCTCTCCTCCTCCTTGATATAACATTTTTTCCAATGACCTTTTTGACGAGTCTCAGTAAGACCATGAGAAGCTTGTCTTGTTTTGATAATATCTCAAGTATAATATCTTGGTAGGACTAAACTTTTCCCAAAAAGCTCCACATAAAGTCTACCACATATATATGTTTTTGAGAGTGGATAGGAGTAGAATAAATAGGCTTGAGAGACAAGATGAGATGAGAGTTCATGAGCAAGATGCAAGGTGGTTTAAATATTTGAACTTGGTTTAGCTCTTTTTCATCTTGTTCTTTATTTTAAAATCTCTGAGATCCATTTGAATTTTGGGAGCATATTCAATACTTGTGGGAAGAGCTTAATTAATATCCACCCTCCGTGGGGATGAAGGCTAGTACGCTACGGAACTCTAACGAACTAAATTTTTTAGAGGATTATGTTTTCTCGTGTATGATCAAGTGTAGGGTTTGAGCAATGAAGGGCAACACTGATATCCATCGAAGGCTTACTCGAGGACGAGCAAGGATTAAGCATGGGGGAGATGTTGACGGTGAATTTCCATCAACCTAGCCATGAGTTTACCTTCGGTATTGGCATCAATTTTATATCTTATCCATTGGTACTAACCCCCTTGATATAACAAGTTTATTTGTGCATGTCGGTTTTGGAGTTTAATGTTTATGCAAGAATTTAGCGTTAAATGCAAGACTTTCGGGTAAAGTTCATCAAGCACCTCGTGAGAAGACCATGAAGCCCGGCACAAGCTAAGCAATGAAGTGAACATGACTCCAAGAAGCCCAAGGACCAACCCGTGAAGGCAGAAAACTCCGAGGACCAGGACAGAAAATGTTGAAGCTTGCGCGACAAGGAGCCCTATCCAAACCGCGGAGAAACTGACGCCAAGGGCCCACATGCAGAGGAGGGAAACTTCCAGAAGACACGAGAAGCGTCACTAACGAAGGAGGCCACGAGATGGGCTAGAATGGGCCCAGGCCGGTCGGCCCAACCCATTTCTGGGCCCATTCGTTGCCCCCTTTGACCTAGACGACCCCTGGACTATTTATAGTCCCCCTGCCAAGAGCCACGTATCAAGTCATTCGTCATTCACCGCCGAGGAGCAGAGAAGAGAGGGACACCATTCCGGAGAGGAGAGGGTCGAGCTAGTTGTCTAGGGTTTCCCTAGCTGGCGTGGGAACCTTGCAAGGAAGACCACGTCGGAGTTCCAGGAGCTAGGAGCAAGATCAAGGTAGGATCCCGGTGGTGATATTGTCCACGTATCATTCATGATGTTGAATTATCAAATTGCAATCCGATTCATAGCGATCAAGTGCTTTCTCTACGACTTTGTCTTCGATTGGTTTTTCTCACATCACGATCTATTATCGAGATAGACCACATAGGGTGTTCTTGTAGCTGTGGTGGCTAGAGGTGCATGCCTGACCTACCAAGCGATTTCATCTTGTCCTTTGGACTCCCCCTAGGCTAACCCGCACGGATAGGGGTGCGTCGTGACAGGACAGTGGCTCCAAAAGGCGGGCGTCTTCGGAGTTGGAACACAAGCCGCGATTTAAAGAAGCTTTTTATGAGATTCAATTTGATTTGTTCATCTTTGCTTGGAACTTCAACAAGAGCTTGATCCAATCTCTCTAGATTGGTTTTACCTGTCCCTCTCTATCTCTTGCTACCTACGGTTTTCGTTAGATTAGATTCGTTTTCTTGGTGTTATTTAGATTAGATGCATAAGCACTTCCTTTGAAGATCAAAGTGTTCTCGGCTTTAATAGATTGGTTCTTGCATCACACATTTGTTCCACGGATTCGATACCTTGGGTTCACACTTAAGGGAAGAAGGGTCCCTTGACTACGACGGAGGATTTGTCTGCTTGCAATCCAAACGAAGCATATATACCGTCAACAGAGTTCCAGCCAGAGATGAAGCCTACAGTGTTCAAGCTTTTCATGAAGATGACAGCCAAGGCACGGAGAACATTCAAAAGTAGTCTTAAACTCAATTATGTAAGTAAAGGACTGGGGCCATTTGCAAAGCACCCATATATTGTCGAGGAAGACTGGAATGAGTTTTTGCAGCTGCTGGAAAGTGAAGAGGCTAAAGCAGACAGTAACAGATACACGGAGCTTCGAAGTCTAATGACACACGAGCACAGCCTGGGTCCAGGTGGTTATTCTAGGAAAGAAGCACAATGAGAGGAAGAGGACAGAAAATTAGCTGCAGATGGAATCGCTAACCCATGGGATGAATACCCTGATGATCGGTCCAGGGCATGGTTGCGAGCAAGGAGTAGGCTACAGGTGCAAGATGGCGTTGCCAAGATTGTGTGGAAAAAAGAATCAACCAAGAAAATGGCTGAAGAAGTCAAAGAAAAGCAAGCACATGCAGAATCTTCTGGAATAGAATGGGAGAGGGAGAATGATTTGCTAAGTCAATGCTTGGGCTCCCCCGAACAGCTAGGTCGTGTGTGTGGTGTCTCCAGCTACCAAGGCGTATGCATGGCCTCAGCACGCGTCTATGTACAGGAAGAGGAAGAGAAGCAAGTCTAGACAACAGCTAAAGGATGAAATCGGAGCTGAGGTGACAAAGGAAGTGATGTCATTGCTACAATCACAAGGTTTATTGGTGAATGCATCGAATTCTAGGAACCCCAGCCCTGCACCCGGATAGAGGAGCAGCTGTGCTTCTGCCTCTCAGTCTGCAGGTCATGAGGAGAATGTCGTAGGTCATGAGGAGGATGCCACAGGTCATGAGATGGAGGAAATTTTGAGAAGACGAAGTCCTATGAAGATCTAGGCAAAGATACTATAGACCAATTGACCGAGCCCACACCGTGTGCCCTCCTAATCATGTGGGGTGGCCATCAAGTTGAGGGCACATGAGGTCAGGTTTATCCAGAGCAAACTGAGCTACATACAGTCCCTATTCAAGCAAACTGTGTAGTGGTCAAAGTTGAGTTTGTACCAGACTGCTTTAAGAATGTTGTGCTTGAATTGCCTCCTAATAACGAGATAAATAATCTTGGACAAGCTCTCTTCCAAAGGATACAGTGGAAGAGGAGTCGCATTGCTGTCAAGGCTGCACCAAAGAAAAAATCACCTACACAAATGACAGTGCTTCCATCCCTAACAAGGCCAAATGACAGCACAAATGCATCTGGATCCAAGAGTTCCCCCTTGGTATCTACAGTAGCAAACAAGAGTTCTGAATCTGCAGCAGCCAAGAATGCTACCATTGTCACTTCCAAGCAAAAAGGAACAACAACAGCAGGCAATATTGCTGCCATTGTTACTTCCAAGCAACAAGAAGCAGCACCAACAACCAAGAGTGGTGACAGTGTTCATTCAAAGCATCCTTCTCTAGCAGTAGCAGCATATCATTCCACTAGATGAACTTGCACAAGTGTTGAAGAGTGCTCTTGAGACAAAGAGAACTGCAGCCACTGAAGATAACACCTTGAAGAAGCATCAGGTCACCACAAGGAAGAAGGCCGCCAGTAAAAAGCAAGCTTCAATGAGCTCTAGCGAGAAACCCATAGAAGTGTCGAGAGTGACCAAGTCAAAATTCAAATTTTTTGGACAGCCAATGCTCAGTGCTTCTGAACTCAAGAGTGTTGGACCTGCGACCAAGGCTCTCCATGAACACTACATAAAATGTTGTAAGGAAAACGACAAGAATGGGGTAATGGTCATGTTCAAGCATTCCCATTTTCTGACAAGAGAGGACAAAAAGAGTTTCCCTGTGGGGTTCAATGACTTGTATGACCTCTTCAAGATAGATGGTTTGAGTATGTCACTCATCCGCTGCTTCACATTGTGAGTTTCTTCATACTATAATCTGCATCTCACTAATTACTATGTCAAAAAATGAGTTTCTCACTTTGTTTTCTCTTTATCTTAGGTCTATGCTTGAAGAAGCTAGGGGAAAGGCCTCTGTGGGCTTCCTTGATCCTGAAGTGATGGCCATTTCCATTATATCTTCTTCTAGATCTTTTGTGATGGAATATCTTTCAAATGCCTTCCAACACTATACTAAAAAGAGATTGGTCGTGTTTGTGCATGACCTTGGTGGGCACTTCATTACAATGGTAATCATTCCAAAGTCTAACAAGGTCATGTATTTTAACTCACTGAGGTCCAAAGGGTGTGATCGTACCAATTTGAAAGGTGTGATCATACCAATTTGAAAGTTGTGATCAATGAGTAAGTTCCTTGCCTGCAAAGTCTGCATAGTTTATTGATAGTGACCTAACAATTGTACCTCTCCCTATTTTAGGGCATTTATTTCTTACTGCAAGATCAAAAAGTTACCCACCAGCGACCTGGAACATGTCGTTCAGTTTGCGCTATGGTACCTGTCTCTGTGAAAGCTAGTTCTGAACCTTGAGTTTTCTTCTCAATTCTTTTTATAATTTTTTGCAGTGCCACCAACAACTAGGAAACACTTGTGGCTTCTATACCTGCTATCACATGGAGGTAGCAATGGGATTACTGGATTGGAAAGCTGATCCTGAGGTACATTACCTTGACTTCCATCATATTTCTTCCATTTCAGTGCTATTTGTTCATATATTTCCCATTGCATCTTGTTCAGAGTACCATTTCAGAACTATTCCATAGTTCGGTGTGATGTACCATTTCAGAACTACTTTATAAGTTCAGTTTTTGACCCCATTTCTTGACAGAGCACTGAACATAGTCATGCTCTTAGTTTTTTGGCCTCTAGGGGTTCTTCGTTTTGTGCTTACAGATCACCCCTCTTATGTTTGTTATCTTGATCACTGTTGTGATGTTTGCTTGGCCATCTCTGCTAAGCTGATAACCTTGTATTAATCTATTGTACATGTATTCCTGGCCATTAGCTCACATGTGAAAATGAGCATTTGAAACTAATCAGCACATTTCCAGATGTGCCATATTAGTACTGCCCGATTGCAGTTTGGTTCATTATGTTGTGGCTTAAATATAAGAATCGAGAAAGAATCCATTTCGTGTGTGTGAATTATGCATGAAGAAAATAGTTTCTACATAAATGCTTTTAAATTTCTATACTAGGATCAGGTCTTAGTTATGTTTATTGAATTCTGGCATGATGCATAGTTTAGTTACAAAGTAAACACATGCAAATGTAGAAAATGTAACTGGGCAAGAGACTGATTGGGCATTAGTGTTGCAGTTCTGAAAGGTTCTATATGTATGTCAGGTAGAGAAACATAGGATTCAAGATATATTATTGTCTGATATTACTCAAATTTGGAGCAGGGGCTCATATGTATTTGTGTGTACCGACTTTGCTATATTCTCCTTCAGGAATTTGAGGTGCCTCTAAGACCTCTAGACACTGAAGAATTGAACCACATTCGAGAGAAGATAGTCTCTTTCCTCATCAACAAGGTGATACCTCAGAAGGGAGAATTTCACTCCAAGACTCCTAATGTTATTGTGTGATGGAACTGTAGTTGATCTGATGAACAATCTTAATGGATCTGTCTGATGAACAATCTTAGTGGATCGATCTGATGAACAATCTTAGTGGATCGATCTGATGAACAATCTTAGTAAATCCGATGAACAATCTTAGTGGATCTGATGAACAATCTTGTGATATGATGTGTTGTTTATGCCTGTGATTCTGTGAGATTTATGCCTGTGATTATGTGATTTGTTGATTATTTGATCTGTGATTCTGTGAATTTTGATAATGGATGGAGCTAAATAACGGAGCTCATAGAATTAACATAGGAGACGCATGTAAGTACAACACGTCGCCTTTGAGTCAAAGAAAAGAGACGCGTCTCAAAAAGAAGTGTATCCTCTACATACGACAAAGGAGACGCTTCTCAAATATAAGCGTCTCCTTTTCTTCGAACAAAGGAGACGCTTCTAAACAACCCGCATCTCCTTTTCTCGAAACAAAGGAGACGTGTCTCAACTACAAGCGTCTCCTTCTTTTCGAATAAAGGAGACGCTTCTGAACAAACCGCGTCTCCTTTTATTGTGACAAAGCAGACGTGTCTCAACTACAAGCATCTCCTTTTGATCGAACAAAGGAGACACTTTTCAACAACCCACGTCTCCTTTTCTTGGTACAAAGGAGATGTGTTTTCTAAAGAAGTGTCTCTTTTTTCGAACAAAGGAGACTCGTTTTATGCAAAAGGGTCTCCGAACTGTCTCAAAGAAGACGCTGAAGAAATAATTCGGAGACGCTTGCGGGACGCGCCTCTTTTTTATGAAGCAAAGGAGATGCGTGTGGGGCGCGTCTCTTATCTTCTCATGAAAGGAGACGCGTATGAGAAGCGTCTCCAATCTTTTGTCATCAGAGACACATTCTTAGAGACGCGTTTTTTACGCGTCTCCTTTGAGGGTTAACCCGCGTCTCCAAAGTGGGTTCCATAGGAGAAATTTGCTATTATAGGATTCCAAACGATGGGCTTTGCTATAATAGGACTCCAAACATGGACTTCGCTAAAACCACACCTAATAAAAGGAGAGGAAGAAGTAACATGAACTCCAAACTACAAACGTGTCTCAACTACTATAGAAATTTGCTGGCACTTCTTTTGTTACATTCTTTCTAGGTTGCCTACGCTTCCTACAATTAATCAAATAAATTAATATTAGCATTTTCATTCAAGTTTCTTGATAAAGAAGATCAGTTCTTACCTCTTTTTTCTGTCCCATTGAGTGGGCACTTGGCACTAGCTTGCCTGTGACCTAATTGTCCACATTTTAGGCAAGTCATAGGACCTCTGATCTTCTTCTATCCATTTCCATTTGTTGGAGTAGTATCATTATGACCCTCGTTGGTAATTTCACCATCTTTGGATCTTTTCTTCTTGTGTCCACCTTCCATCCATCCCTTCATTCTTTGTTTCCTTCGTCTTCCAACAGGTAATTTAGCAAGAGGTGCACCAACTAAAAATGGTAGGTCAACTTGTGGCCATTGTGTTTTATCTAACATCGGCTCAATCTCTCTTCCATAAGCAGCCCTGAATCTATTCACTGAGTAGTAGTCATGCACAAACTGTTCTAGATCAACTCCCCGTTGACGGGTTGCATAGGCCAACACATGTTGACATGGTTTACCAGTGTGCTGCCACTCAAGACAAGAACATGTCCTCTGGTGTAACTTTACAATATGCCTCTCAGCTCTGTTGCCGCTATGATCCCACACCTCTGCACTCCAATTAGAACATGGTACAATTCTCAAGTGTCCCAACCCTCTAGTATTTGCCTTTAGCTGAACCATAATAGCTGGTAGTATCCTGCCTTCAGCTAGCGTGTATGCAATATTTCTTCTCTTGTTCCACAGTACCATGATCTTTTCTCTGACCTTATCAGCAAGGTCAGCAATAGGTAAGTCTTTATGGTCTCTAATCCAGTTATTAAATGACTCAGCAATATTACTAGTTATATAGTCACACTTAATTTCTGGATTGAAACCACACCTATACCATAGTAGCTTGTGATTGGTATTTAACCATTCCACTGCTTTTGGTGATTCACTTGCCATTTTTGCAATATTCTCATAGAATATATCCTCTCTGTAAGCCCTTGTTGCAGGATATATCTGGCCAAACCCTCTATATGCCTTCTGAAAATTTTTGACCATATGATAAAAGCATTCTCTTTGCTCTGCATAGGGGAATACATTCTTCACTGCAGTCTCCAAACCCTTGCAAGCATCAGAACAAACAGCAAGGAGTGGAGGGTCACCTATAGCCTTCTTTAATTGTTCCATGAACCAAGTCCAGTTATTTTTTGTTTCATATGCTATGAAGCCATAAGCGACTAGATACATCCAATTGTGACCATCAACTGCTACAGCTGCGGCCAACAGACCATTCCACCTTCCATTAAGTGCTGTAGCATCTATGCTCAAATGAGGCCTACAACCTTCCAAGAAACCATCAATGCATGGTTTAAGAGCACAGAAAAAACGATGAAAATATACTTGACCATCCTCGTCCTCAAATACGTCAATCTCAACGACACACCCGGGCATCCGCTTCATTACCTCAGCCTTCCACCTAAACAATAGCTCAAAACTTTCTGACCATTTGCCATAAACCTCATCAAGAGCTCTTTCTTTACCTCGCCATACAGTGTCATATGAAATTTCACACTTGTGGTCTCTCTCCAACATCTTCTGCAGTTCCTTAGCACCAATATGTGGTCATCTCTAAGGATACTCACAGCCTTGCTAGCTACCCACTTGAAAGTTGGAGTTGTAGTTCCCTGCCTCATGCTGCACACACACTCATGCTTATCGACTACTAAGACTATTACCTACGAAACAAAAAAACAATGAGATTCATACTAATTCACATAAAAAGTAGAACTAATGAAGTAGAAAAAATATTCACCTCTACAGTGGCTTGACCTTTATGTTTAGTGCCATTTATCCTCCAAGAGCAAGGACAATTTTCATCACCAGACTTGCAAAAAGCCCTGTATCTCATTTTACATGACTTCTCTACTCCTAAATCAAACTCTTTATTGATGGCAAATTGCCGCACTGCCAGCTTGAACTCATCCATTGTTGGGTACAATGTTCCTACCTCCATTGATGGGTTGTTCTTATCATATGAAATGACAATCTCACATGGTACGGCATCACTAGTAGGAATGGCAGCACCATCAGTATTTTCTTTATCATTCCCATGTTCATCCATTCGGCAATCAAACCCCTATGCAGGTATATTTGTTGTGACCTTATATGTCAAACCTAAAAGCTCACACATCTGACTCTCACTCATAAGATCAATGTTGACGTTTACTAGCATCGCCACCAGGTTTATATCTCCAGCAACGGTGCCAGAAAGCTTGTTGACACTTGCTAGCGTCGCTACTGAATATGCAACGACGCCAGAAGGCCTGTTGGTATAAATAACGATCGCAGAAAAGTCCGCAAGCGTACGGATACCGGTGTAGCTTTCACCCAGGAGTATTCCAGGGTATCGAATCCACAGGGAACGTGTGTGTGCACTAGTGAAGAATCAAGATCGGCCTTGGACGAGAGAAGATATGGTAATAGTGTAGGAGAGGTAGAGAGGGTTTCGAACGATTCCGGATACTAAAGATAAGATCAGCGTTTACTACGATGCTTGCTTTGGGACGCTCGACCGTCCTAACCCGGAAAGGGATGAGAAGGGGGCTAGGCAAGCCAAGCAGGGGTCCTATTGCACTCTAGTGGATCTCACGTGGTGGACTACGTAGGCCGTCAGGGCTGTCACCACCTGGGGCTACCACAACAATCCGTGCCACTAGGTGTACTCCGAGGTAATCGCAAGACTAGACACCACGTCTACTCTAGTGACTACTATTCTAGCTTTGCAATTACTAGAACACTAATCAAAGCAAGGAGCCCACAAGCATAAATGATAAAGCTGAACTTAATTAAATAGATCCAGAATGCCTAAGAGTTACCCGGATGTTACTCGAAGTGGAGCCGCATCCGCCGAGGTACAAGAGGAAGGGAGGAAGCCGACAACTCCGGCTTCTCCCGGACTCGCACCTCAACTCTCACCTAATTCTAACACTAATTTGGTAGGGCTTCGCCTTGATCTCTGCTTCCCTGTGCGTGTCTTGAAGTGAGGAGGATGGCTTCTATTTATAGGGGGAGGAAACATGGGAGAGTGGAGGACCTCCCCCTCTTTCCTAGGGCGCAACCGGCCTTCCCACGGTACTGTAGCATGCAGGGGAAGGTGCCTGAGGCGGTGGAGAAGAATCCCGGGTGAAAACCGGACCCCAGGGGCCTAAACCGGAGCTGAAGCAGTGACTGGGTGCTTAAACCGGCGCGAAAAAGGGAAAACCGGCCGAGCCAGCTGCGGCCCATGCAACCGACGTTGCGCCAGCCAACCCTGCGTCACCACACGTCCCGGGCGGGGGGCAAACCCACGCCCGCGCGCTCGTCCGCGCGGCGGGGGGAAAGCAGCCAACAGGGGCCTACCACGTGCCCGGCCGGGGCTGACTCCCGCGCCCGCGTCGCGGCAGGGCAGCCAACCAGCGCCGGCCGCGTGGCCTAGCGGGGCCACCCGCGCGCACGTGCGCGTCGCTGCGGCACCGAGTCGGGCCCAGTGGCCGGCCGCCACGTGTCGGCTTCTGCTGGCCTACGCAGGTACGAGGTACGGCGGTTTGATGTGGGGCCCGCATGACGTCAGCAATCTTGTCCTTTTCCTATCTTCTTCATCCGAACTCCGATGCATACAAATAATATATCCATTTTGATTGTCTCGACGAGCCCGTCGCAATGGTGTAGTTCAAATTGGCATTTGATGTTGTTTGTGATAATGCCATATTTTATTCTATAATTGCTCATTTGCACCTGCGACCAAATATACACCAAAGCTTGTGGAATTTGTTAGATTATAAACCTATAGCTATGGTGCACACTTTCATGGAGTAACTTTTATCCGAAGTTGATGGTCGAAAATAGGGACTTAACGACCGTCAACAAGCTCCCCCACACTTAGCCCTTTGCTCATCCTCGAGTAAAGGTTAAAGACTAGGGTGGAAAACATGAATCCAAAATGATATGATGCAAGCATGTAAGATATTCCAAGTCATACCTGTACTTGTGACTCTTTGGGGTGTCTACCATGTCATCTTGGATGGTAGACGAATGGAACAGCTGGATTTGAATCACCTCAACTCCTTCTGTAAAGTAGCTTGGGTTATTGATAAAATATTTTTTTTTCAAAACTTAGCCTTACTTGACTCCTCAAATGATGCTCTCAAATCGCTCAGTGTGTATGATTCCTCACCAAGGCATTAAACTTGCCTTTCTTCAACCTACTTCTAATGATGGCTATATGTAGAGCTCAAGGTAAGGTTGAAGATATAAGGCATACTTGTATCACATAATATTGCAAAGTCAAAAACCGGATCCAAGAAGAAGACTAGTCATACAATCTAATCAAGATGTGCAAGTGTGTGGAAAGGGGATGATATGGTAATATGTACTCCTTGTTGTATGATCTCTCTCCCTTTGAACTTTATTTTGAGAACATGGCTATATTTTTTTTTCTTTTTTTTTCATCATGCTTGAGAAGAGTTTCTCTTGAGCATGTGTTTTTATCTTTTTTTTCTTTAGCCCATGTCTCTTTTGAAGGAAAATCTCGGGAGAGAGATTCATAAATTGAATGGAGTATTTATTTTATGGATGGATGGATGTTGCTAACTTCCAGTGTAGAAGTTTAGCATATGAAGGTGGAGTGTACGTGATCTTGATCATGAAAGCATGAAAAGCTTCTAGCAAGGGTCACAACAATTTGACAAGCAGCATATGTGTGAGGTTTTCTAATGTAAACAACATATGGCTTTGGTAGGAATATATCATCACTGAGGAGCTTGTAAGGCTATATTTTTTTTTCAAGTAAAACATCCCAAGCACTTCGTCAGAGAGAGTAAGGTTCATCGCATCGTACCATATCTCATCAATCCACCATTTAGATGAAAATGTTTCCTAATGATATTTGATCACAAGCAACAGATATATGTGCTAGGAATAAAGAACATGCAAGCCAATCAATTGAAAACATGTAAGCAATGGAGAATCAAGATTCATTGAGTTTAAATTAATGATTATCTTATTAAAGGAATTATAACTCATGGATCATGGAATTAGGGGGCAGGATTGTTCAAACCATGTTGTTCCTTTGAATGTCGGGAGAAGTTAACTCTCGGTACCTCCCCCACACTATCTTTTGCTGCTTCTTCTCCTGCACACTCTTAGACAAAGATGAGATACAAGGATTTGGCTAGTACAAATTGTACTAGCCAAATCAAAGCAAAGTTTTATTATATATATATTTATTTATTAAAGAAGAAATTTTTTTATTTTATTCAAGGGTGAGACATTTAATCGCTAATGTTGAGGAATTCGATCACATCGACTTCCTCAATCTTTTCCGGTTCAAAATAAATTTTTAAGTGATGGCCATTTACCTTAAATATATTACCTGAGTCATCTTGAAGAGTAATGGCTCCATGGGATGAAGTGTCGATCACGTTGAACGGTCCTTCCCATTTGCTTTTGAGTTTCCCATGGCCGAAAAGCTTCACTCTTGAATTGAAAAGGAGGACCTTGTCTCCGGGTTTGAATTCCTTGTGTTTGAGTCTCTTGTCATGCCATCTTTTTGTTCTTTCCTTGTAAATTCTGGAGTTGTGGTATGCTTTCTCCCTCCATTCTTCAAGCTCAGATATTTGCATCTTTCGATTATTTCCGGCGAGATGGAGATCCATATTCCATTTCTTGATAGCCCAATGAGCTTTGAACTCCAACTCAACTGGCAGATGGCATGTTTTCCCATGTACAAGCTGGTATGGGGACATACCAATAGGTGTCTTGAATGTTGTACGGTATGCCCATAACGCTTCTGGGAGTTTGTTCTTCCAATTTCTTCCCATTTCATCAACGGTCTTCTGTAGAATATTCTTGATTTGTTTGTTGGAGGTTTCTGCTTGACCGCTGGTCTGTGGGTGATAAGGTGTTGCCACGTTATGGCGGATCCAAAAGTCTGCTAGGTATTTCTTGAAAGTCTTGTCTATAAAATGGGATCCTCCATCACTTATCACCATCCGGGGTGTGCCAAAATGAGGGAATATGATCTCATGGAACATCTTCTTGGCATTCTGGGAGTTGGCAGCCCGACACGGTATTGCTTCTACCCATTTAGACACATAGTCCACTGCCACTAAGATGTACTCGCAATCATAGGACTTCGGGAAAGGTCCCATGTAGTCAATACCCCACACATCAAAGAGCTCAACTTGGAGGTTGTTTGTCAATGGCATGGCATCTCTTGTATTGATATTGCCTTGGTGCTGACATCTGCTGCACCTCCTGATGTACTCCTTCGTGTCATTGTACATGGTTGGCCAGAAAAATCCACTTTGCCAAATTTTGGCATGAGTTCTGAACACTCCATAATGTCCTCCGTATGGAGCTGCATGACATCTGTCTATGATCTTGTTGGCCTCGATCCCAGGGACACACTCCTCAGTAAACCATCGGCACAGACCCGGTATAGATACGGCTCATCCCATAGATGGAAACGACTTTCATATTCCAATTTCTTCTTATTTCCACCTGGGGGAACACAGCCTGACACTATATAGTTTACGATATCCGCATACCATGGGTCGGAATCTGTTACCTTGAGGAGTGTATCGTCCCTTAGGTAATCGTTGATGGGTAAGGCAGGTGTTTCCTCAACCTGCAACCTGGATAGATGATTGGCTACCGAGTTTTCTAGTCCCTTTTTATCTCGGATTTCTAGATCAAACTCTTGGAGGAGAAGGATCCATCGGATGAGCCTAGGCTTAGCATCCTTCTTGGTGAGGAGGTATTTGAGCGCGGCATGGTCGGTGTAGACGATGACCTTTGCCCCCACTAAGTAGGATCTAAACTTATCTATCGCAAAAACTACAGCCAGCAACTCTTTCTCGGTGGTAGTGTAGGTCAATTGGGCTCCGGTCAAGGTTTTGCTAGCATAGGAGATGGCATAATGTCTCTTATCCTTGGTTTGGCCTAGGACAGCTCCTACGGCATAGTCGCTAGCATCGCACATGATCTCAAAAGGTAGCGTCCAGTCAGGTGGTTGGATGACTGGGGCCGAGATGAGTGCCTTCTTTAGAATCTGAAAGGCTCGATGGCACTCATCATTGAAGGTGAATTTCGCATCTTTTGCTAGGAGGTTGGTCAAGGGTCGGGCGATATGAGAAAAGTCTTTAATGAAACGCCGATAAAACCCGGCATGTCCTAAAAAGCTGCGAATTCCCTTCACATTCGTGGGAGGTGGAAGCTTCTCAATTACTTCTATTTTTGCTTTATCCACCTCTATACCACGTTCGGACACCAAGTGTCCTAGCACTATCCCTTCCCGAACCATAAAATGGCATTTCTCCCAATTCAGGACTAAGTGCTTTTCTTCACATCTTCGTAAAACCTTGTCTAAATTTTCCAAACAACTTGTGAAGGATTTTCCATAGACGGTAAAATCTTCCATGAATACCTCCATGATTTTCTCAATCATGTTGGAAAAGATAGACATCATGCACCATTGAAATGAGGCATGTGCATTGCAAAGACCGAAGGACATCCTACAGTATCATATGTACCATATGGGCATGTGAAAGTGGTCTTACTTTGGTCATCCGGGTGTATGGGGATTTGATGATACCCGGAATATCCATCAAGGAAACAGAAGAAGGAATGGTTTGCAAGCCGTTCCAACATCTCATCGATGAAGGGTAGCGGGAAATGGTCCTTCTTAGTGGCCTTGTTGAGTTTCTGGTAATCGATACACATACACCACCCGATGACGGTGCGTTGAGGGATCAACTCATTCTTGTCATTTCTCACCACTGTCATCCCTCCTTTCTTAGGCACGACTTGCACCGGACTCACCCACTCGCTATGAGGCACAGGATAAATGATCCCGGCATGAAGTAGTTTAAGGACCTCTTTCTTAACTACTTCTCGCATCTCATTATTCAACCTTCTTTGGGGTTCCTGGGAAGGTGTAGCATTGGGTTTGATTGGGATGCGATGAGTGCAAAGAGTGGGACTAATTCCCTTAAGGTCTTGGAGCGAGTACCCTAGGACTGAATGATGTCTTTCAAGGACAGCGACAAGTCTACTGGTTTCTTCTTCGGTAAGCTTGTCGCTGATGATAACCGGGGTTTCACAGTTACCATGAAGGAAAACATATTTCGGGCCTGGTGAGAGAGGTTTTAGCTCGATAGTGGGTGGTGGTGGTTGTTCCGTTACGTCCAACTTAATTGGCTCAGCAAGGACTTCTTCTTCTTGAGAGAAGTATATTGCGTCATCATCCAAATTCGGTTGTGCCATATCGGACAATGTCACTCCCATAAGGGCTTCAATAGGATCTGGAACCGGTGATGGCTCTGCTATTGCATTACGTGCACGAGCTAAAGAGACGGTTTGTGTGGATTTGCCTAGTTGCATGGCTAGGCTACCATTAGCCGTTTCTTGGAAAAGTCTCTCGGTAGGCCGACCTATAAGAATAGGTATATCCAGATTATCGTAGACATGAAAGTCTAGAAAGATCTCGGCCTCATTGGCAACTACCGGGACTGTTCTGACAACACCGTAACATTCCAACATGGTCCCATAAGGATCTTGAAAAATCTTTCGGGACGAACATAGGGTCATGTTGGGATAGAGCTGTTGGGCAAGAGATTTTGAGGTGATATTTATCCCAACAGTGGGGTTGTACTGGACATCCATCATGACGCCTTGTATTTGATAGGAAAGAAGAGTGGACGGCATGATGAGTCTAACTACCTCGGGCGATGTCTCGGCTTCTCTCAACCATTCCATACTCATAGCCGCCGACAAGCATTTAAGGTCTTCTTTGATAATGGGCTTATCGGGTTGGCTAGCATTTTGTTGAAACAGAGAGTTGCACGCTCGAGGTTTTGGTTGGATCGGAAAATTCGAGGCATTTCCAAAGTCTGAGAAAAGATCATCCTCGATTTCGCCGACAAAGTCCATTGGATGAGCTTCCTCATCTTCTAGACTATGGAGGTTTTCTACGGGAGGCTTTACTTTTATTGGCTCAGAGAGAGGAGCGATCACGGGTGTAGGCTGGATAGGTAAAACTTCATTTTCTGGCTCAAGGATTTCATCAACCTCTTCTTCGGGAAATTCATCAAAAATACCAGTGTAGGGGGTATTCTCAAGGATTTTGTTGAGAACGTTCCTCCCTTCGCTAGGTGTCAAATGAGTGAAAGAACCTCCCGAAGAAATATCGAGAAACCGGGCGGACTCCTTTCTAAGGCCTCGACGAAAATGCTGTAAAAGCATCGGTTCGGAGAGTTCGAGGTTGGGACCGGACATGTTTAGGTCCAAAAATCGTGCCCAAGCTGCTCCTAACGTTTCTTTTTTCCTTTTGCCTAAAGCCTAAGACTTCCATACGGAGGTCGACCAATCGGGATTCCAGGAAGAAAGCTAGACAAAATTTGTTTCGCAAAACTTCCCAATCTCCCTTGACACCCCTAACAGTTTGAGTGTACCATTTCTTAGCAATTCCCGTCAAAGAGAACGGGAAAAGCTTCCATTTTAGTGTTTCGTGCGACATGCCACGAATGGCAAGGCACGAGCACACTTCCTCAAAACCGCGAAGGTGGGTGTACGGATTTTCCTCTTCTGCTCCAGAAAAAGATTGCTCCCGTACCATAGCTATGAGGGCGGGATGAAGTTCTTAGCTAGGTGCATGGATGGGTAATGATGAGGGTGGAGGCTCCAGATCTTCGCCCGTTGGAGCCGAAAACTGATTGATAGGTTTGGAATCCATATGGGGATATGTGATGGTATGGATGGGGATACACGGACGACTCGGTTCGACACTAGTACAGCAACCGTTCCCCGGTAACGGCGCCAGAAAGCTTGTTGACGTTTACTAGCATTGCCCCCAGGTTTATATCCCCGGCAACGGCGTCAGAAAGCTTGTTGACACTTGCTAGCATCGCTACTGAATATGCAACGACGCCAGAAGGCCTGTTGCTATAAATAACGATCGCAGAAAAGTCCGCAAGCGTACGGATACCGGTGTAGCTTTCACCCAGGAGTATTCCAGGGTATCGAATCCACAGGGAACGTGTGTGCACTAGTGAAGAATCAAGATCGGCCTTGGACGAGAGAAGATATGGTAATAGTGTAGGAGAGGTAGAGACGGTTTCGAAGGATTCCGGATACTAAAGATAAGATCAGCGTTTACTACGATGCTTGCTTCGGGACGCACAACCGTCCTAACCCGGAAAGGGATGAGAAGGGGGCTAGGCAAGCCAAGCAGGGGTCCTACTGCGCTCTAGTGGATCTCACGTGGTGGACTACGTAGGCCGTCAGGGCTGTCACCACCTGGGGCTACCACAACAATCCGTGCCACTAGGTGTACTCCGAGGTAATCGCAAGACTAGACACCACGTCTACTCTAGTGACTACTATTCTAGCTTTGCAATTACTAGAACACTATTCAAAGCAAGGAGCCCACAAGCATAAATAATAAAGCTGAACTTAATTAAATAGATCCAGAATGCCTAAGAGTTACCCGGATGTTACTCGAAGTGGAGCCGCATCCGCCGAGGTACAAGAGGAAGGGAGGAAGCTGACAACTCCGGCTTCTCCCGGACTCGCACCTCAACTCTCACCTAATTCTAACACTAATTTGGTAGGGCTTCGCCTTGATCTCTGCTTCTCTGTGCGTGTCTTGAAGTGAGGAGGATGGCTTCTATTTATAGGGGGAGGAAACTTGGGAGAGTGGAGGACCTCCCCCTCTTTCCTGGGGGTGCAACCGGCCTTCCCACGGTACTGTAGCGTGCAGGGGAAGGTGCCTGGGGCGGTGGAGAGGAAAACCGGGCGAAAACCGGACCCTAGGGGCCTGAACCGGAGCTGAACCAGTGACTGGGTGCTTAAACCGGCGCGAAAAAGGGAAAACCTGCCGAGCCAGCCGCGGCCCATGCAACCGACGTTGCGCCAGCCAACCCTGCGTCGCCAGGCGTCCCGGCCGGGGGGCAAACTCGCGCCCGCGTGCTCGTCCGCGCAGCGGGGCGAAAGCAGCCAGCAGGGACCTGCCACGTGCCCGGCCGGGGCTGACTTCCGCGCCCGCGCGCGCCCGCGTCGCGGCGGGGCAGCCAACCAGCGCAGGCCGCGTGGCCTGGCGGGGCCGCCCGCGCGCGCGTGCGCGTCGCCGCGGCGCCGGGTCTGGCCCAGTGGCCGGCCGCCACGTGTCGGCTTCTGCTGGCCTGCGCAGGTACGAGGTACGGCCGTTTGATGTGGGGCCCGCATGACGTCAGCAATCTTGTCCTTTTCCTATCTTCTTCATCCGAACTCCGATGCATACAAATAATATATCCATTTTGATCGTCTCGACGAGCCCGTCGCAATGGTGTAGTTCAAATTGGCATTTGATGTTGTTTGTGATAATGCCATATTTTATTCTATAATTGCTCATTTGCACCTGCGACCAAATATACACCAAAGCTTGTGGAATTTGTTAGATTATAAACCTATAGCTATGGTGCACACTTTCATGGAGTAACTTTTATCCGAAGTTGATGGTCGAAAATAGGGACTTAACGACCGTCAACAATCAATACGACCTTCATCATCATGTGTTTCCACTATTTGTATGGTTGCCCAATCAACTCTTTCTATATTTTCCGCATCATCTACTTAGGACTTATAAACAAGCAAAATCAATGTTTACTACAGTCTACTAATCTACTATTGTGGTAAGAAACAACAAAAATCGTTAGGGCCAATACCTTTGCACATCAAGCACCAGAAGATTGCACTCTATTGCCGGATGAGGAACCGTGGGCAGCAACGCTCTCGCTAGGGCTACAGCACTTGTGTTGGTAGGGTTAGTGCCATCGACTGCAAGTCCAATCGAATCATGCCAACTTTTGCTAGGGCGACTGCAACCGGTCATTCACGTGATCACGTCAAAATACAAGTCACGTGAAAAGGCTAACGGGCAAAACGGTCCATTCAAATCAAAATACATGTATTTAGTTGACAAAAGTGATTAAAAGGACCAAAAATCCTATAGTAACAAAGGCACAACGTTTCAGATGTCGTTTTAGCGAAGTCCATGTTTGGAGTCCTATTATAGCAAAACCCATTATTTGAAGTCCTATAATAGCAAATTTCTCTAGACACAGTGAGATGGGCTATGGGCTCCTCGCCTTTGCCGACGCCCATGACAGGACAGGGCACCTTCCAGCTCTTGGTCGTGTTCGTGTTCAACGCCATGACGGCGCACGGAGAGTGTTTCTGGAGCGGCCAGTAGCACGTAGCAGGCTAGCAGCCGGCCTTGGCCAAGCCGCTTCCGGCCTCGGCGTCGACGAGCATCCAGGAGAAGGCGCCGCCGGCGCGCGCCGCGGCCGCCGCGGGCCGGAGGTGACCCCGAGCCGCCGTGGGCGCGGAGCGCCACCGGCTCGACGCGGAGGTGAACTAGTGCGCGACCAGGTGCTCGCCGTTGCGGCGGCGCCGGGCGAGGTAGGCCACCGAGCTCCGTGCCGACGGCGGTGCAGTGGAAGGCGGGGGCACCCAGCGTACGCCGTCGCGGCTTCCTCGAGGCGGCTTAGCGGCTGCGGCAGGTGAACCCACAGGTCCGTGGCGGGGTTCACGACCGAGTACAGCGCGCTGCCGGCGCCATCGCTGTGCGCGCAGAGGAGGAGGTGGCCCCTGGAGGCCACGACGTGGGCGCACCGGCGCCTGGCGGTGGCGAGGAAGGCGCGGAACGTCGCCGGTCGACGACGTTGTATCCCCTGAGGATGTTGCGCAGGCCGCGGACGAACACGGTGTGTCCGGCGCCGGCGCGGGGCCCTCGCGGTCGCGGCGGCGGCGGCCGGTCTTGCTGCTGGTGGACAAGAAGAAGCCGGGCGAGCGTTGGGGCCCGCCGGGGACGCCCCGCTGCCGCAGGTAGCGGATGGGGAAGGCCACGCAAGAAAGCACCGGGCGGATGGCGGAGTAGAGCTCGGCGGAGGCGAGCGCGAGGGAGCGCGCGTCGCACGGCGACGGGAGCAGCGCGGCGATCTCGAGCACGAGGTCCGGGTCGAGGCGGCTGAACTGGCCCCCGCCGCTACTGCTGCATCGGCGTCGATGCCGGGAAGCCTCGCACGACTCGCTATCTTCCTCGTCCGCGGCATCGACGTTCTTTGACCAAAATTTCTCACGAATCACGATGTTGCCAACGTGAAGAAAGAAATCGATTCCGTTTTTTTTTAGCAAAAATCGATTCGGTTATTATGAGGCCCTTTTTTAGATGGTGGAACAAATAAACACGAAGATTCGGCCCACGGGGCTTTGTTAAGTTGCCTGCCGGTCTCAGCCTAGAAAATTCAGCCCGGGGTGCATGCATATGAAGTGATATCTAGCGTGTTGCTGTAAAAAAATTTTAAACATAATTTTAAAATGAAATGTGAAAGTAAAAATATCAAAATGATTAACATTTTTTAAACAACATTGTACATGAAGGCATGTTAATTTTGTTGAAAGAGAATTATTCTTAAATGACTAATCCTACATGTATTTCTATTATGAAAATTTTGTGGTGTGCTACTCAGAAAGACATATTATAGCTATGATCCTTTAGTGAGGTGCTCCTACATAGATATAGATGATTCTACTAGTGAAAAAATGTCTTTATTTTATATTATAATAAGTTTGAACATTTGAAGTCGGAACCAACAATTTATTTCATAAATATAATTACATGGGGGCAGATATAATTCACTGTATTCTAAAAATATATTGAAATACATACCGATTGTCATAGCGTATTTTGAATACTATACCTGTGCCTAAAGCCTTATTTTTTTGTGACCAAAGGGGGTATTAACATAGGACAAATCCAAGCGCATCAATTAAAATGGGATTACAGCAAAAAAGGAAAACAGAGACATGGGCCAAAAGTGTATGAATTAAGAACGTGAACCGTTTCGACAAGCACCAAAAGCTCTCAGCTCAAGTTTAAGAGAGGTTTCATCCAGGGAAAAATTTAGTTTAAAGTGATTTAGAAAGTTTGCACAGAATAAGCCTCAGATTTAATTGAGGTCTCATCAAGTTCGTGAAATTTTCCAATGCAGAGAAGTTTTATCCGAGTTTCAGGAAGTTTAGTCAACTTCCTCTATAAGAATATCACAATGTGGTTTTCATTTACATTCATAGTCCCGATTCTCGAACTCACGAGCACTGGGAACAAACCAATAAAAGTTACCCATAACTTAAAGGAAATAGCATCACCTGATGTGCAGGAACATCACCACATAGATGGTGAGATTTGGAGGAAATATCAAATAAGGGAAGGCAGGAAAATAACAGACAACACTGATATTCGATGCTTCCTGAGTGCAGACACAAATCACTGGTAGAATTCATTCCCAGCGCTATCTGAAACCATGTCCATTGAAGTGTCATTGGAGCTTGCAGAGTTTGTCTCCCTATTTGCCCCTGCAGAGTTTGGTTCTGTGTTCCGGCCACCATTGCCAGCGCCTTGAGCCAAGTGATAGTTCTGGAGACTTCTGCGAACCGGGCTTGATAGGGAATTAGAGAATATTGTATTCTTTGACTGGTCACTGAGGCTGGGTCTAGGAGCAAACCCAGCTGCTGTTTGCCCATTTAAACCAGTTGCCAGTGTAGCAACTGAATTTGTGAATGGATTTGCAATCTGAGGATGCTGATGTACTCTTGGGGAGACATGTGCATCAGTACCTCCATAGTCGATCTCATGCTGCAAAAGAAACAAGAGTATACCAACATTATGATTGCTTCATAAATTTAATAAATGCAAAAAATCTCACTACCCAATGCAACAGGTACAAAATATCCATATCTAGTTCTTCACGAAGTCATACTTCATAACATCTACCAAACACAACTTAAGACACCACTCTAGCAATTCTCAACAAGACAATCTATCATTGGATGCAGCTCCTGTACAGTATCAGGTGTATCTTGTATGTTTGGAAAACTGATCCCCATGATGGAGGTCCATACAGGTATATGAACCCAAACAGAAAAGGATAAAAATATGGAACTAAACAGCTACCTAAGTAAATGCACAGAAAAGATTAAGTTTATGCTTATGTAAATCAAATCAAGTGTTTCTTCTCCACAAAAAGAAACAATACTTAAAGTCAAAGCATGTTCTCAGGATAGGAGATGGCAGCATAGTCTAGGTTGTTTCAAGGTTGGACCTGAATATGAGACATTATATCAGCTACAGTGAGTCTTGATTCTTCTTCATGCTTCCTCAAGATCCACTGGTAGAGCTTTTCCTGCATCATTAAGCTTGAATTGAGCAAAGAAGAGTAGCATAAGAACTGGAAGGCCTTTAATCTGGGAGGCAAGACACCACAAAACAAAGTTTTAGGTTCTAAATGGTAAGATCGTCACAAATTGAAATGAATATTCTTCCCCGCCAAGAAATTTACCATTCTCTGAGAAAGATGAATGCTTACATATGCTGCCTTGAACAGCAGGATTGAACTGAGATAGCAAATCCTGTTTGTTTCTCCATAATTGTAGACTTGTAGTTATTATTATTCTTCTCCAAAGACTAATCGGATAAATGTTCATACTAAACTACTTTAAGTCTCAGTGGATACTATACTGTTGCAGTACAAAACTGCATCCACGGTGAGCATACTAAATAGGTACACGAGCACCTCTAAGTTACCCTACACTGCACAATTACTTGTCGCGTTACTGTGAATTACCTAATGTATGTTCCAAGATGGTTTATCTATGAAGGACCGACAGTGTGGCACAGTGCCAGTGTGGCACAGTGCCAGTGTGGCATAAACAAGGAATTGAGATTTCAGACTGTTCGAACCAGCATTTCTCTTCTTTTAACTTGTGGTTGCATAATCCTGCACGCCTACTGATGGATCGCTAAATCCAACAACCTCTTCACCGCTCAGGGACATTCGGATACGAAGATCGGAAGATTCTCACATCTTTTAGCCTATATAAGAGTTTTAGATTCCCCACGAATTGAGTCACCTCGTCAATCCGTCAAGCCCGGCTGACCGCAAAGCAATCGAATTCGCGCGCGCGGGGCCAATCGAATTCCCTATCCCCCAACCAACAGACCGACAAACCAGGAAAGCAGGCAAGTGGGGCAGGAGACGAGAGAGAGGGGGGGCGGCAAAGAGTACGCACGAAGGCGTGGCGCTCGCCGGCCTGGAAGGAGAGCTTCTGCTGGGACATGGCCTGGGTGTAGAGCTGGGAGAGGGAGTTGGCGGCGCCGCAGAAGGTGGAGTAGAGCGTGCGGTCGGCCTCGTCCAGGCGCGGCGCGGCGTCCGTCTTCCTCTTCCGGGCCATCGCCGCCGCCGCCGCCGCCGGGGCGAATCGAGGAGGGGAAGAGGGTTTGCGGATTGCTTGCGCTTCCAATTTGTTTCCCCCTTTCTCTCTACTTGTGGTTTGGAATTGGGTTTGGGGTTCGGTTCGGTGCCCCTTCAAATCAAATCTCGTCTCGTCCCGTGTTTTTGGTTCACGCAAAGTAGAACACGCCGACCTGCAGGAGAAACGGGCCAGGCCGGGCCAGACCCCAGTCCCCAGACAACTAAAAAGAAATTGTGCAAAAAAAACTAAAAAGAAATAAAATGCTTATTTGGAAAATAGGTGCCACGACCACGATCTTTGTGAATGCCAAGCAGGTGCACGAAGGGTATAGCTGCAAATGAGAATTGCAGATAGATTAGCAATGAGCTCCATTTAATAGTTATAGTTTGCTAAGTAGGCATGCGTGGTTCTTTGATCCGTCAAAAGTCTTATAGACTGTTGGTTAAGAAGCTGATGTATGGTCGCATCAGTAGACCTAAGTTTGATTTCTCGTTGGAGTGGATTTATGGAGTTGATTTTTTTTAAAAAGGCCTCTTGTTAGGTTTGATGATTTTCTACAGAGATGGGGATGGTGCGGGTCGAACCAGCGGTTCGTCGAACCGACCCGCAAGAACGATCCGATTGGAGCCCTTCTCCGACCCGCAAAAGAGCTTAGGTTTCACGGATCAGAAACTACACAACCAATGGGTCAGCAGGTTCGACCCACCCATCGGACTCAGCAGCGATTGTAGGGGCCGCCTCGTCCTCCCGCAGCATCCTCGTCAGCTAGTCTTAGGCATGCAGCGGAGCGCCGTCGTGGGCCAGGAACTCGGGGGGTCGCCGACCTGAGGAAGGAAGCGAGCTCTGGCCGCCTGCCAATGAGAAGGAAGAAGCTCGCTGCCTCTGCGGCGGCGGGGTATCAGGTAGTAGCACCTCTCAACAATCTGCCCCCGCGCAACACGCCGAGCAACTACCTCAAGCTCAGTTTTGGCCATGGCTGCACGGAGCTGCGGGCGGAGCCGGCGGCGCTGGGCACTACAGCGCGGCCCCGTCATGCGAGTATGCCAGGAAGCTTCCCACGGCGCAAGCCATCCTCAGGCATGGCGCCTCTTCGTCGGCGGCAAGCACCTCAGATGGTACATCATCAGCGAGCTGGATGAGTGGATGATATCATCGACGATGTCGGGATGTGGAGCTTGGACGTGTGTCTGTGCTTGGCCGCAAACGGGTGCCGGTACGAACGTGTGGCAGCATTGTATGGCATCCTACTGCGGTGGTGCTCGTCGGCGATCTTGGTCAGCTTCGTATCGCAGGACTCGAGCGTCAGGTTAGCGAGCTAGGCACAAGCAAATAGGCAGCCGCTGCACGGCGCTATATTGTCAGGTTCGAACCACGCGAACCATTGGAGCGCCAGCGGATCGCTTTGGAATAAATTGGATACATAGGTGCTCCATTACTACTTAATTGGGTCAGTGGGTCGATTGCGGTTCGCTCCATGGAGCAACCACGCCCATCTTTAATTTTCTAAACCTAAAGATTGTTACTGCTTTTTTAATAAAAAAATTGTGAAACTCTTCCCCCGTTCTTTAATCCATGAAGACGATTGTATCTCCCATCTTGATTAATGAACGAGGAGTGTATTCTAAAAACAGAAAATAGAAGCCTGCCTGGTGGAGTCCTCTCATTTTAGACAATTGCGAGAGTCACATGTGTGAGACCTTTATATTGCATAAAAGAAAAAGAAGAAAAGGAGTATGAAGTGTATAAGAAAACCAATAATGTAGAAAGTAACAATAGCAAAAGCAAGGCTAGATTTGCAGGTGGGATGTGGCGCGGAGTGGCCGGGCGTGGGTCACCGTCGGTAGTGAAGGCTAGCGAGTTTCATGGTTTTTGGGAGATTGCAGGAGAAGGCTCCATGACCAACGAACCTAGAGGGATGCCAGCGGCGGTGGCATGTCCAACCGTGGTGACGGGTGTGGGCGACAAGGCTGGGTGACGATGTTAGTGAGTTGGGCGGTGGTGTACAACCAGTGGATGGAGTCGACGGCGGGGGGGGGGGGGCAAGCCACCGTAGTGGTTATGAGGGCTAGGAATTGAAGGGGGCGGTTGGTGGGCGGTGTGGGGGGGCACGCCGGAGAGAAGAAAGGTGATGACAGGAAACTTACCAGAGATGATGGAGTCGAGGTCTGCGTAGATCCAGATGGAGAAGAAGCACGGAAGGGGAGGGAGAGCGGCGAGAGTTGGGCAGACCTCACCGGTAGGGCGGGGGAGTGGCGCGCAGAGGTAGAAAATGTGATATACACTTTTTCTTTTTTTCCCCATGGGGCATGGTGGTGATAAGGCGAGCAAGCGTGGGGATTGGGGAGGGCTCTCAACCGAATCCTATCCGGAGAGCCCTCTCCTGGTAGTTGCGTCTATTGGAAAAGGCTATTGCTCCACTGCATGAGCGCGCGGTCTGCTCGAAGCATGTTGGCTGCTGCAGTCAATGCCTTTTTTCACTTTAAAAATAGGATAGCTTTCTAAGTGTTCATTTTCGATTCCATTTTTACCGCTGCATTTCTTGTAATGAGATGTACAAAACAAGATACATGATTCATATATTTTAGAGATTTTTGTGTACTAGCAATTTCTATTGAATGTAGTGTAGTTATTATGTACTAAGTATGTACAATATAAATTGCTACATTATAACTGTAGAAGTTTGATACATTGCTTAATCCTATTTCGTAGGTCTAATTGTAAGAAATATAATGGTGTAAATGGATTTCAAAATGGATGTTGCAAAAGTAATGATCTGTTAAAGAAAACATATCTACTTTTTTATTTATGAATCATCACTAGTATCATCTCAAAAGTGACATCCCCACATGTGATGTCCTTCTCATGCATACAACCTCTTCTGTTGTACTTTTAATTTCTCGATGTCATGAGATAGGGATGTGCTTTGTATTCACGTTGTGAAATAATGTTTCGAATGTACTAACTGCTCAAATGGATCATAGTATACAGAACACTACCAACGACGGATTTAGCGGGGGGCGGGGGGGGCTCTAGCCCCCCTACCGCCGTGGAACCCTTGAAGCCCCCCCCCTAAGCCTCCCCTACAAAAATCTGCCATGGATGCAATGGGAAGAAGAGGTTGGAGGCGTCTGGAGGTTGGAGATGAGTGGATGACTCGCGAAATGGGTCAGCTGGGCTTTTCTCTCAGGCTGAAAAACAGCCCATGCGGCCTAATCTTTCTTTCCCCACCGGCCCACCCCCCAAAACAACATGTAGGCAGGCCGGCCCAATTAGTGTACCAGCCCTTTCATAGTTATTTGGTGCCTATATATGTGTAGTTACTTTTTGCTGCAGTAGAAAACTTTGCTACAATTTTTTTTGCTACAGTTAGCCCCTCCTAAACTTAAATCCTGGCTTCGCAACTGACTGCAACAACATGTGATTGGATAGTCACCTAAATCCACCATCCACCGAGTTGTGCTCCTTCCTATCATACAGTCATATTCATCACAATACGCGTCGGGTTCTGCCCTTCTTCCTTGCAACACCCCAAAACATTGTTACTACGCGTCCTGGGGTACCACCGCGGTCCTCACATGCCCCTCGCATCATCATGTGGTTCGTAAGGGAGGGAGGAAGAAATATTAATGAAAAAGACGCTAATCATCATCCCAACATTACAAAAATGTAAAATGCAACTTTGGACATCAACCTTTGCAACATAAAAATATGAAAACAAAACTACCGTCACAAGTAGGTGTTTCGAGGAAAAAATCATATTGCAGTTCGCAACACTATCCTTTTGCCTCATGATCAAGTCATGAAATATAAAAAAATATTGGCTGAAACATCCCAAATAACTTTATGCAACACCGAGAAGTATGTGTTAAGTTGCACATCCTTTTTCAACTTTTCTTCAAAAATCAAATACTGAAACATTGGCATATTCCCAACAAATTTTTATTGTACAAAACAAATAAATGTTTGCAATATCCAAAACTATCCTATTGCAACATCCAAAATCACAACCGATGCAAACATCTTTAAGATTGTAATATCTAACAATTGTTACTGCAATATCATGCTTTACCTTTTTAGGACAGGAGGGTGAGCTATATGCAAGTTGGTTCGTCTTTCCTCTCTATGATAGAGTGCAGTTGGGCCGCATAAATTGCTCTCCATGGCAATCAGTCATGTGTCGCAACCTGCTTGTAACAACGACGATGCGATAAATGAGATCCGACGAGTCACTGGTTGATTGCAGTAGTAGCTTGACCCAAATATGGATCGGATGGCCCTAGCTTCTTCATGACGGAGGTAGCATCTCCACACCCATGGCTCGAGGAACTCATGACTAGAGATATGGTCCTCGGGACAGTCAGCATGAGAACATGTAGCCCCACGTGATTGGATCAACACACTACAGCTCCCGAGGACCAACAGCTAGACACCCTCAAGGCAAGCGGTATCAAGTGCGTGTAGTGCAGCGAGCCTCGGAGGGAGGGAGGGGGAGAGAGAGAGAGAGAGAGAGAGAGAGAGAGAGAGGGCGAGGGAGGGAGAGAGAGATGGGAGTTGGAGGATTCAGTCAATGACGAATGACAGAACAAGAAGAATGAGACCGGATAAACAAATGGACCAAGTAGCCCACGTAGTCACCGGAGGAAAGATGTGTGTGAATGACCGTATCGTAGCATTTCTAATAATGTTTTGAACCAGGAGGTCTTCTAACTTCCTTTTTAAAATGTAAGTTTAGTGGTGCAACAACAGCGCTGGAGATGTGTCACTGGAGGAAAGATGTGTCCGGATGACCATATCATAGTGCCAACAACAACACTAGATGCCAACACGACGAGAATAGTGAATCGTCATGAAAAAAGAGATGGAGGCGACAGAGAAATGCGAGAAGAGACCAAAGGAAAAAAGAAAAATGCCATGACGATTGGAATAGTTGGAAGGAGGAACATAATGACATAATACAATATGGGTAGTTTTGTCCTTTCTCATCCATATTATGTTTCCAATCTACTATTTTCTTGACTAGCGATAGAGTGCTAGTGCATTACTCAGTGGTATTTTTTGGAGTGTCTGGATTCCAGTGACTTAAAATAAATCATCTCACATCAAACATTTTGATGCTATTTAGATGATCTAAATAATTTAATTATAAGCTAATTATGTAAGCCTAGATTTTTTATACGGAACTATTAAACCTAATTAATTCATAATTAGCATATGTAGGATTACATAATTTATTTTGTCATTGGTCCAATTAGCATCCAAACATTTAATGTGGTGGAGCTTAAAATAAACTTGGAGAACCTTCCGTTTTAAAATGCAGGTAGTTTTAACTTTTTAAAATATATAGCTTTGTTACATAGCAAAATGTATTCTAATCTAATAATTTTGAAACGGAGAAGTACTATCTTTCGTTTTCTTCTCTACCTAATATTAAAGCAAGGAATGAATTCTTCACGCGTTCTGCCGTCAATTTTTGTTTCATCAGTCACTTTTCGTCCGTCTCTTATAGTCCCAGCATATCCTCATATGTGTTGTGGTAATTGGAATCGAATTCTGATTGGTTGTAAGATAACCCTACGGGGAGAAACAAAGAAACCACGCGTGTACGCGTGGGAGGTTGCGTCCTCCACAACATCGGCTCCTACATTCCGGACAACGCTGCCTCCACGCCCATGCTCATCGCATCGGCGCCTCGGCGAGACCTCGCACCGACGTCGGCGCATCCAGCCATGCACTCGGAATTCACGAAGAGATAAGTGTGATTCGCAAGCGGAGACCGACTCCGAGGACGGTGAGCGAAGATGCAGTCATCCTCTTTCTAGCTCCCGGCTGCCAACCGGCAATAGCGTGATGTAACGAAGGTGTCCGCGCGGGAGCTCCACCATCCGCAAGGGCTCCGTGGGCTGCGAAGTCCCTAGCGACAAGTGCTCGCCGCGCTGATGTATCGTTGCTTGGCGCTCCCGTGGTGTTTCCAAACAAAAAGATAGGAGCAACAGTTGGCGCGGGAACAAACTGAAGCGGAGGAGGCAGCTTGAGGGAAGTGAGGTGAGGTATGAGATTGGAGCCGGCCGGCCGACGTCAGCTCAGGCAACCTGACCTCCTGTCATCAGCGTCAATGAGGTCAAGGCTGCATCTGCAATTCTGCATCGCCATCTCTACCGGTGCTCCGTTCCATCTGCGAGCTGAAGCTTTGGGTAATGAAGAGCTTGATGCCATCGCAATCGGCGTCGATGAGGCTGAGGTGCATCAAGCATTGCCGTCGCCACCGATGCTCCTCCCTTATGCACGAGCTGAAAGCTGAAACCTTGGCCAATAGAGATCTCGATGCCCTGGTGGGGTTTATGGTACACACGCGTGGAAGAGGCTGCAGTGGAGTCAACGGAGCAAAACTTTGGAGGCAAGGGCGGACTGGCACACACTACAGCGAGATGCTCTTAGAGGTAATGGGGGAGGTGGTGAATTAAAAAAAAAGAAGCGGTTTCAGTTTATTAAAAAAATCATTATAGTCTTTACCATTTTTTAAGGAAATTTTAGTCTTTATCATTATTCACTGAATCAAAGAGAAAAAGAAAGTAGTGGGAAAGAAAACATATATAAACTCAAAGTTAGATCGGATCTGCATGATGTAAAATATAGGGAAGTAGTAGCATTTTACCTTAGCGTAAGCTGATGAAGGATGAAAACATCTACAATGCGGTAGCATTACGACAGCTTGAGGGAAGTGAGGTGAGGCATGAGATTGGAGCCGGCCGGCCGACGTCAGCTCAGGCAACCTGACCTCCTGTCATCAGCGTCAATGAGGTCAAGGCTGCATCTGCAATTCTGCATCGCCATCTCTACCGGTGCTCCGTTCCATCTGCGAGCTGAAGCTTTGGGTAATGAAGAGCTTGATGCCATCGCAATCGGCGTCGATGAGGCTGAGGTGCATCAAGCATTGCCGTCGCCACCGATGCTCCTCCCTTATGCACAAGCTGAAAGCTGAAACCTTGGCCAATAGAGATCTCGATGCCCTGGTGGGGTTTATGGTACACACGCATGGGAGAGGCTGCAGTGGAGTCAACGGAGCAAAACTTTGGAGGCAAGGACGGACTGGCACACACTACAGCGAGATGCTCTTAGAGGTAATGGGGGAGGTGGTGAATTAAAAAAAAAAGAAGCGGCTTCAGTTTATTAAAAAAATCATTATAGTCTTTACCATTTTTTAAGGAAATTTTAGTCTTTATCATTATTCACTGAATCAAAGAGAAAAAGAAAGTAGTGGGAAAGAAAACATATATAAACTCAAAGTTAGATCGGATCTGCATGATGTAAAATGTAGGGAAGTAGTAGCATTTTACCTTAGCGTAAGCTGATGAAGGATGAAAACATCTACAATGCGGTAGCATTACGGCGAAAAAACAACATAGGCATTTGTATCTCAATCAAATCGTAGTGCTAAAAAACGATTCATAGCTATTTTGGAGTACATTATGTAATTTACAATAACATCTTGAGCAATTTATTGGAATTTAATATTGGACTATCGCTAGTTTCTTTTAAAAAGGCGTCACGGTTTTCCCATTGATGAATTCCACTTTAAGGGTCAAAGTCGGGTCAAAGCACTTGGCTAATATGCAATTTGCCCCATGAAATCATCCTGGAACAAAAGACCGTCCTCTTCTTCCCCCAAACTGTCCTCTCTGTCTCTCGCTCCGTGTGTGCGTCTCTCGCTCTCGATCCGATCCGTACTGGGCTAGTGCTCAAGTCCCTGTTCCTCGCCGGCGGAAGCAGTGCTGGGCGAGCGGCTTCTCTGGCGGAGAGCATCCACTAGGTACGCTGCCCTTTCCCTTCCCTTTTGGCTGCGCGGAATCGAGCAGCCCAAGCTATGTGCATTCGGATCTGACCCCAATTACTAGTATCATACAAATTAACTTAGATTCCTGGCAATAATTATTGGGTGTCCTGTACTGGACCCGCCCCTGGATCCATCCAACGCTTTTGCGCATTTGTTTGCGGCGCACTATATTTTGGGACAGTGGATGTGATGCAAGTTTCCTTCGCAGGATTGTGACTTGTGAGCTAGCCAATGGGAAGGTAATTTCTCCGTCTCGGCACAAAATCTTGGTTCATGGTGCCTGGATGAGCAGTTGAGATGCTACTGGCCGTGGAAGGAGGAGGGTTCTTCTCGTCTTCAGCCTCAGGCTACAGCCATGGCCTCGCCCTCTTGCTGCTTGGAAAGAAAGCGGAAGATAAGCCTGTCAAGGTCTCGCCGTGGAACCAGTACCGGCTAGTCGACCGGGGGGGCGAGCAGGTGTGCCATCTGGCCTCCGGCAAGGATGAAGCACCTGGGAAATGTGCTCCCTTCGTCTGCTTCGGTTGCTCGGCCAATGGCCTCGAGGTGGCGTCGCCTGCAAAGCCGGGATCGAGCAATGCCTTGGGTAGCACACAGGAAGAAGTATCTTGCCCAGCAAACAAGTTGACCAATAGTGCTTCCATCACTGGGAATGATAGGCGGGGCTGTCTCAAGAGCAACTCCAAAAGGGATTCTTTGGAGCATTGTATAGTGGTGAGTGAAGGTGAGGAACCGTGCGAGTCACTGGAAGAGGTGCAGACCTTGAGATCTAGCATGGAACGGAGGAAAGTTCAGTGGACAGATACATGCGGAAAGGATCTTTTCGAGATAAGGGAGTTTGAAACAAGGTATGGTCCAGAGATTCTGTTTTCCTTGTACATTATTGTGTCTCCCGGAATATGTATCTTATTCATGCTTATTAATGTCGGAATGATACATTGTCAAGTATCATGCACTTAAATGAATATAAATGTGTCTTCTAATATTGAATCCAAATTTAAGTAATCAGTAGAAGAACAAAAAAAACACACCATATCATTCATTGTTTTGTATTTTTGTGCCATCTAGAAACCATCCTGCAAGGTAAAATGCATCGTCAAAGTTTGCAGTAAGAAGCCTACCACAAAGTTCGGTATTATCTTTTTAAGCAGTGGCCTCTACGGTAAACCTATAACTTAGAAGATTCTTGCTTATATAGTCAAGTATCTAGGAAAGCTATCTGCTACCTTAAAAGTAAAGGAACTTCTACATTCTAAATTTAACTTATATTCCAATTGTTCTATATAGCGAACACATTATAGTGCCTGCAGCTTTCTCCAGTTTTAATTTATTGAAGAAGCAGTTTGCATGATCAAATGATGTAAATGCATGTGTTGCCTGTCTCGGTGGAGTTTTAATTGTTGCTGTACACACCAACCAGATCTCACTTCTCAATCAGATTTGGGCTGCTGTAAACCTATTACTGTTACTTGTGAAGCATGAGGTGCATCTTTGTTTGATCTGGCTCATTAAATGTAAGAGAGCTCCCCCCTTGCTAACTGAATATGTTGCTTCTACTATTTTCAAACTGTTAAGGTCACAAAACTTGTTAGTTTTAAGATTCAGCCTTTATTTTAACGTTGGTGTGACAAATGCATACATGCCTTATTGCCTTACGTATTCATGTGTTCTACTAGTGCTTTGTTGTACTTGTAACATATTCTGATTACAGAGGTTTGCAATTTGGCAGTGATGAAGGTTTGTCAGATGATGATGCTGACAATGAAGGTTTCAGGAAGTGCGAGTGTGTGATTCAGTAGATTCCATGTCTTTACAACAAGCTTGACAGAAACATTTGTTCATGGGAAAGTGAAGTCCTTGCTGGGCAGGGCATGGTGCATTGGTGACTTCTCTGCAATGGGAATGATCGGTGGTAGTTAAAACGAAGCAAACAGGGATGACTTGATATCATGCTAAATTATTTGTTGGTTATATGCTTAGCTAGTCTGTGCAGCAGGTTTACAGTTTTGATGGCCACCTGTACAATATGAAGATTTGACTCCTTTGTTTCTTTTTTTCCCTTTATTTTTTATTATTTTCCTGGCTTTCCATTGTGTTTTCATGCCCGTTGTACCATATGAGGCTGTCCTGTTACTACCGGCTGATCCTTTGTTTTCCTCCTGACGTGTTGAGTGATGGGTTGATGGCATTTTAGTTCAAGTTGGTAGGGTTCATGTGTTTGCTGCGTAAAAGTGGCTCCAGACCATTTGGGTTGTTTAATTCGGTCATATTGTGTTTTGATGTTGGTTTGTTTTCCTGAGCGTAACAAATGTGGTGATGATACAATGCTTTCCGACAGTTCAATAAGATCTCTCCAACAACTTCGGGGATAAATTCTTTTTTTTTCTGTTGCTAAGTTTGTACTGTAATAGATATACCTTTGACTAGTGTATCTACAAATCTAAGGAATCAACAAGAATTCAAAAAGATAGAATGGATTTCTTTTTACGATAGAAAGAATGAACTCTGCATAGACATCCATCCAAATCGTTGTGCTGGTGAGCTATGGGTTTTGTTATTTAAATTCTGTAGCACAGCTTCTGTAATGCACATACTACAAAACACCAGCCCAAGTGACAGGGACAGTCGCGGCCGGTCAGCAGAATGCCTGAATGTGCTGCGCCCATGTTGAGTCCCTGCAAACCTCACAAACCGTTAGGAGACAGCACGCCCGATTAAGGTCTCACGACCCCTCTTCTCGCAGTCGCAAACTTGGCACCACACACTCTTATCCACAGCGAG
Organism: Cenchrus fungigraminus; assembly: GCA_036936925.1. Classification (NCBI taxonomy): domain Eukaryota; kingdom Viridiplantae; phylum Streptophyta; class Magnoliopsida; order Poales; family Poaceae; genus Cenchrus; species Cenchrus fungigraminus. The sequence goes on along the minus strand of CM072778.1, from coordinate 38,069,997 downwards.
AGCGTGGGTGGGTGTCCAAATCTTCTCCACGCGTTCCCTCCCCTCTTCTCCTTCCCTCTCCCAAGGATCAAACAAAACAACCAGCGAGCCAGCCAGCTCTTGCAGAGCTCAAGCGACGCAGCAATGTCTCTAGCACCGTCCATCCCTTCAATCAAGGTGAAGGTGGGGGGAGTCTCGGCGGCGCCCCCGCACCGCGCATGCCGGTCGTCGTTCGCGGTGATCAGGAGCTCCAAGGCGGAGGGGCCCATCCGGAGACCCGCTGCGCCTCCTCTGTCGCCACCGCCACCGATGCCACCCAAGACACCGGCTCTGTCCACACCACCGACCCTCTCACAGCCCCCGACCCCCGTGAAGCCAGCTCCTCCTCAGCAGCCACAGCCGCCTCCTGAGCCCAAGCCGGTTGAGGCTGCAGCTCCCGCAGCAGCTGTACAGAAGCCGGTGGGTGGGGTTGTCACGCTGGAGTACCAGAGGAAGGTGGCCAAGGACCTGCAGGACTACTTCAAGCAGAAGAAGCTGGAGGAGGCCGATCAGGGTCCCCCCTTTGGGTTCTTGCCAAAGAATGAGATTTCCAATGGAAGGTACGTTTGCTACCCTGCAAGGTTAATCAAATTTGTGAGCCAGAAGGTGATTTGAACTATCAAAGCATGATCGATGCGAATTTTCATACTAGCTTTTTTTTTCCCTTCATACTAGCTTTACTTATTTGAAGGTACTGCAAATTTATGAGCAAAATGATCTGGCCTAGCTTGTCACAAGCAGCATGCTCTTTAACAATCAATGAACAGACAAACATCAAACTTGGGAGTTGAGGCCGCTTATTCTAGTTGAGGGTTCACATGTTTTCAAGTCAATTAGGAAACAGGACCTAGTGAAGTTGCCACAAATTATCATGTTTGGATTCACCATTTTGTTGGATATGTTAAGTTGTCTCAATGCGCTAATTCAGAGTTACAACTCCTGCAGATGGGCTATGTTTGGGTTTGCAGTAGGGATGCTAACAGAGTATGCAACAGGCTCAGATTTTGTTCAGCAAATGAAGATCCTCCTCTCCAATTTTGGAATTGTGGACTTGGATTAATGGCGGACACTTGGGGGTTGTTCTGTATAAGTCTTTTAAGTGAAATGTACCTACTTGATGTGGCATATAGAAAATTCAATCTTGCACGTTGTTTGACTTATATAACTTAGTTTCATTTGTGCTGCTCTGTGAATTTGGATGAACATAAAAGTCAATTTCCAGTTTTCTTATTTGCTTAGCTACCTGGACTTGCTCATGGAGAAAGGCAACATGGTGGTTCAATTAGGATTTACTGAGTTACTGTGCGTGCAAAAAAGGGTTTACTTCTCTAATGCTAATGTATGGTTACAAGGTGCCACAGTATATGTTTTTAGCTAATAACTAATAAGTAAACAACAGCTCATATAACTTGACTGCAAACTCACTTGAGTCTGCTAGATGAACCAGGGATAGCACAGTAACATATTAACATGTCAGCCTACCCCTGCGAGGTGAGCACCAGGAACTCTCCCAAGAGGCCAAGAACACTCAAACACAGTGGATTTGTGCTGCTGTAATCTTGCAGATTTTCTGGGTTTTCTTCCACTATATATAGCTGATAAGGAATGCAATATGGAAGTCATGGCCTCATAATCAATGCAGGATTTTCCTCCCTGTGATCAATCTCGTAATCTTCTTTAACTACTTGCTTAAATATAGCTAATACTAATGACTCTGAATATGGATACTAATTCAAACGAGATCATTTCTGAATTCTGATGCATCAAAAAATTATTTTACCTAATGCAGTGTGTGAAAACCATAGACTTCCAGGAAAAGATAAAACCTATAAATAAGCTGGGCTTCCAGCTCATCATTTTTAAATATCTCTAAAGCTCCACATTTAGTCTAGATATCACAGCAAACTACATCAGTGAATTCAATTTTCATGTTAGGAGCTAGAAGAGTAAGCTTTAAGCATTTGACACATGTAGCGATTGCTTAAACAAATTCCTTAGGAATAGGAAGGGGGGAATGGAATAATAATCCCCAAGAGTTTGGCTATGAAATGGTAATTCATGCATCTGAAGACAAATGCTAACTTTTTTAATGCCAACTGTAAGTCTGTAACTGTAATTTGAACAGAAATATTTGACTTAAATCTGAGAAAGTGGAGAAATCTGACTCATGCTGAGAAAGTTGTACCGGCCTACCGGGCACTGTGGTACCATGATCCAATAAGTTTAAAACTGGTACTTGAACCAACTTAACAAATCAGTTACCAGTAATCCCCACAAGAACACTTCCCATCCTCAAAATGATGAAATTGAATAGAATCCCTTAGAATGATTTGGCGGCTAACAATCTGAGAAATGTAGCTAAAGGCTGTGTGACAATCTCCACAAACCCGAAGGTTCTTCATTATTCTTATTGGGCCACCTGAGGAGGAGCGAGTTAGAACAAAGGCAACAGCTAGCTTTTCACTATGATAGCTTAACAACTCCTCTTTGTTTTCTTCATCAAGATCATACAACGCATACTCTGTCAGGGGAACATAGCCAGCATTCCTTATATTCTGTATCAAAAAATTCAGCTTATCATATATTTCTTTGGTGTTTGGATGTGACCTATCTCCAGCGACAAACGTATGAACTCCATCACTGAGCGTTACCCAACTGCGACCAGCCTCTTTTTTCACTGTTGCTTGCCTCATTGCAGCTCGGGCTCTGGCTGTGTCTTCCCACATTCCTGTAGCTGCATGAAAGTTCGACGCAAGAACATAGTTTACCGGATTTTGAGGCTCTATTTCCAAAAGCTTCCTTGAAGCTTCTCTCCCTAGATCAATCTTAGCCCCATATTTTGACTGTCGGCAAGCAACTAAAACAGTCCTCCATATGAGAGCATTTGGTTTCATTGGCATTCTTTGTATGTACTCTTTTATCTTGTCGAGCTTACCAGCTCGCCCAAGAAGGTCTATTACACAAGAATAATGTTCAATCTGAGGCAGTATACCATGATCCCTCATCATTTCAAAATATTCTAAACCTCTTTCCACCAATCCAGCATGACTACATGCAGATAGGACACTAACAAAGGTGACATGGTCTGGAATTTCTCTGCTGCGCTGCATTTCCTCAAATATCTCAAGGGCTTTCCTTCCAAGACCATGTCTTGCGTAACCAGAAATCATAGAGTTCCATGAGAACTCATTTCTCCTAGTCATGGAATTGAAAACCTTTGAGGCATAATCCACCCTTCCGCACTTGGAGTACATATCAACAAGAGCACTCTCAACCACACTCTCAACCACAACATCTGATTCCATCTGTGACTTAATGCCAAAAGCATGCATCTCCATTCCACGCTCCAATGCTGCCACACAGGCACATGCATTTAGTATAATGGAGAAAGTGCAGCAGTCCATCATTTGACCAGTGTGTACCATAAGCCAAACACAGTCCATAGCCTCCTGTAGATGGCCATTGTAAATGTACCCTGAAATCATAGAATTCCATGAGACTGTTATGGACCGAGGTCCATTAAGGATAACCACCGCCGGGAAGATAGCCGGGCGGAGTCGGCTTGGAGGGAGACTAGATTGTTTGGGGGATTTGGGAATAATTCTTCTTCATTGATTTCTTGATTGCCCCAAAGGAGATACAATCTCATCCTTATATAGATGGGAAGACTTGACCCCGAAGAAACTAATCTAACTTGACCCTTAAGAAACTAACCTAATCTTATCTCTAATTGATCCTATCCCTTGACTCAGGTACTGTTCACGCGTGTACTATTCACGCGCTACAGTAACGTGGGCCCAGGCCTAGCTGCTGGTCCCACCCCCATGACAGAGACGGCATCCCTTCTGCCAGACATTTTAGAAAACAGATGCTCACAGGAATCCATCTCCCCTGATTTTGCATAGCATGATATGAGTGCATTATCTACTGCATTATCTTCTGTAACTCCATGCTTCAGCACTATAGCATGGACCTGCTTCCCCAATTCAAGAACAGACAACGGAGACAAAGCAGCCAGTAAGTTTACAAATGTTACTTTATTTGGGGTCAAACCACCCCTCATCATATTGGAGAAAACTTCCACAGTTTCAGAAATAGGTGCTTGTGAACCTGCCATTACCCCCATCATAGAGTTCCATGAGACTTCATCGTGTTCAGTCATAGAGTTGAAAACCTTCCAGCACTCTGACATAGCTCCACATTCTCCATACATTTTAACCAGTGCATTTGAAACAGAAGTATCTAAATCTAGGCCCCACTTAACAGCATCACAGTGCACTTGCTGGCCTGCAGCTAAAAATCTCAATCCTGCACAGGAACTCAAGCCACTGATGGCTGCAAAGTTTGATGGGCTTATGCAACCACGTCTCATCAGACAGTAATGCATCATTGCTTCTTCACAAATATCATTCTGATCAAGAGCTGAGATAATGGTGTTCCATGAAATTCTATCCCTCCCTTCCATTAGCTGAAATACTTTAGAGGCATCATCGATGGCACCACATTTGGCATACATATTAACCAAACCATTACTAACTGCGGTTTTCATATCAGTAATTCCAGTTCTAAGCATATGCCCATGGACTTCCCTACCTTTCCTCAGCCCTTCTTCTGATACAGAATATTCAGCTAGGGCACTGAGTAGTACAACATATGTATCTGCGTTAACAGCAACAGAATCCATCGTGCCCACGAAAATAGCTACTGATTCTTCACCACAGTGTTGCTTGATCAAGCCCACCATTAAACCATTTAAAGTAACTGCATTTCTCTCTTTCAAACTGAGGAAAATATCCTTGGCATCATTAAGCAAGCCATGTCTTGCGAATGCACTAACCAGAGCACTACCCACGTAAAGGTCACTAGAACAACCAGATTTGAGCACCCACACGAATACTTGGTCAAGCACACCAGAGCTGCACGCAGACAGAGATGTTGCAGTAATTAAACTGCCAAAGGTATGCTCCGTCGGCCGCAGCTTAATCCTGGAATCATCTCGCTGCATATCCATGAACAGAGTGAATGTTGAAATCACATCCCCTTTCTCAGCATATACAGACATCAATGCGTTCCACGTGATCAAGTCCCAGACTGGTGTGCCATCAAAGACCTGCTGCGCTAGGATCGGTGGACCAACAGCGCAGCTGCCATACATCGAGATCAGGGCATTGCACACGGTGGTGTTGGACATGTACTCTGTCTTCGACACCAGCCCATGGACCTGGGTCGCGAAGCCCAGCCGGTCAGGTCCATCGTCCTGGCACGCCCGGAGCACAGTCCCAAAGGTGAATGACGTGGGCCTGCACCCGGGCTCCACCTCCCGCAGCATGGCGCGGAACAACCGGAATGCCTCGTCGGCGAGTCCCTGCAGGACGTACCCGGAGATGAGGCAGGTCCAGGAGACGGCGTTACGCTCGGGCATTTCGTCGAACACCCGGCGCGCCGCGGCCAGGCGCACGCCCTTGGCGTAAGAGTTGACGAGGTTGTTGGCGATGAAGAGGTCATCGTTGAGCCCCCTCTTTACGAGCTCGACGTGGAGGCGCTCCGGGGAGGTGGCGTCGCCGCGGCGGCGGAGCAGGAGGAGGACGTCGGCGTGAGGGTGCGGGGTCGGAGGCGAGGGCGAACGAGGATGCGGGAGCCGGTGGGCGAGGAGGTCGTGGAGTGCGACCGGAGGAGGGAGGCGGCTAGGTGGTGGCGAGGAAGCGGAGGCGAAGGCGGCGGCCGAGGAAGAGGCGGATTGGAGTGTGAGGTGAGGTAATGGCGGGAGCTTGCGGTGCATCGGTGTTTGGAAACGACGGAGAACTGGAGAAGTGTCAGATGAGAAGGGAAGCGTATTCGACTAAAGTACGTAAAAGCAAACTTCCTCCACCCCGAAAAGAATGCAACTTTACCATTCAAAATTTGTCTCAAAATAGATTCAACTCCAACTAAATAGGAGTATATATATATATGCTATTCTACACCTGGGGTGTAGAATTTATTCTACACCTACCGACCCATCCAACTAGCCAGACGAACCGACCTGCTCACCTGCACTCCCGCGAGCCACCTCCCGCGCGCCCGATAACGCCTCGTGCGCCGACCCGCTAAGACTGTCTGCACCGGGGGCTTGGAACGGGTCGGGAAAGCGACCTGGAGGTCGCTTTTCCCGTTTTCCCCCCCGCACCGGTGACCTGGAAAGGGGACCGAACCATCCCGTTCGGTCCCGCGGCCTCCATCCCTGGCGCGTTTGGAGGGCGAACGGCACAAGCCACGTCGGACGGGGCGCTCAACCGCCCGGTGTGTCCCGCCGTGGGAGAGAGGGAGAGAGAAGGAGGGAGCCGCGGGGAAGAAGCAGGGGCCGCACCAAGGAGAGAGGGGGAGGAGCTCGCGCCGGCGAGGGAAGCCGCCACCGCCGCTTGAAGGTCGCTCGGCGTCGTCCTTCGCGCGCCGCCGTCGTCCTTCGCGCGCCGCCGTCGTTTCTCGTCCTTCACGCCGTCGCCGTCGCCGTCGTCCTTCGCGCGCGGCCCGCCGGAGAGGAAGCTCGAGCGACGCGCCAGGTATGTGGAGGTCGGGCCGCGTCGGGGAGCTCGAGGCCGGGGATGTGGAGGTCGGGCCTCGTCGGATCCATGGAGGCGGCGACCTCGGGAAGGAGGGCGGCGTGAGTCCCGTGCTCCGCCTCCTCGTCGCCGCCGCCCCTGTCGCTCCGCCGACGGAGGGAGCAGGGCCGCGCGCCTGGAGCCCCGCCGCGCGCCTGGAGCCCCACCGAGCGCCGCCGCCCCTCGCTGCCTGGAGCCCCGCCGCCGGTGTGGGGAAAGATGGGAGAGGGAGGGCGGGGTAGGTGGGGAAAGGAGGGAGGGGGAAGTTAAAGAGGATGACATGTGGGGCCCGCAGCTTGGTAGTTGATATGGAGTTTGAGATATAGAGGTTGACGGGTGCAGAAAAACGGGAACTGGACTGTAAAATTTTGATGACTAGGCGGGAATATTCCTTTTAGAGGTTGAGTTTAGAGGTTGACGAGTGCAGACAGTCTAACGGCGTCATCCCACCCATCCGGCCTCCCCCACGAAACCCAACCATCCCGTTTCATTCGCACCCACCGAGATTCCCTTTTCCCCCGAGCCTTCCGGGGCGGCAGCGATCTGGCGGCGAGCGCGAGGGAGGGCGGCGGCGAGCGCGGTGGAGGGCCCTCAAGCGGTATGCCCCTCTGCATCTCCTCCCCTCTGCTCGCCTCTGCAGGCTCCCTACCGCTTTGGGGAGGTAGATCGGAGGCGAGGCGACGCGAGGTGAGGCTGCAGCAGCGCGCCGCGGGGAAGGGTCAGCCGAGGGAGGAGGATGGGGCTTTGCTAGTGCTCATTGCGCCTACGCCGGTGAGCATCCCCTACCCAACATTGTTTTTGTTCCGAGGCATCCATGGCTGTGCGGGCCTAGGTTTTTCAATTTTTTCCCCTGGATCTCTCTGCAATTCAGGGCAATTCAGGGTGATGGTGGCACGCTGATCACTGGGTCGTGAGGGGAGTAGCAATGTGACATCAAGGTGAGCCCTATGCCTCCGCACACATTCCGCCCCTCCCATGTTCTCCCCATTTTTATTATCTCTGATACGTGCTGATGTTTGTTGCAAACATAGAGTTCACATATGGTGAGTGTGCCTACCAAACACTACACATTTTACTAAAGAGTTTGCCCTAGCAGATATGTGAGCATTTTGGCTTAAGCAATCGATTAGCACCCATGCCTTTTTTGTGTTAGTTCAGTAATATCCATTGTGTTAGTAATCAAATCCATCGTTTCAGTAACCCTTCCAGTCTAACTGTGTTAGTAATCACGTCGATCTCAAGTAGTGTTTAGTAATCCCTAGCATTGGTCACAAAATGAGCAACAAGCTGGTCATAGCTGCTTCAGTAGTTGGCCAGTAGTTCAATCAGTAGATCTGTATGTCTGTAGTTCAAGAAATTTAACCGGCATTAAACTACTTAAGTTCAATAGTCATCTAGGAGTGAAGGTCAGTAGCAGTGATCAGTAGTAAAGTAGAAAAATTCAATCACCATATTCCTTCAGTAATTCCCTCATTTTTCTTTAGCAGTAGTGATAGCAGTTCAATAGTTCAGTAAATTACACCCCCGTAATTGCTTCAGTAAACTGATGAAATGCTGATGATTAATAACTAATTTAGATTCAGTAACCTGATGAAATACTGGATCTATTATTGCTTCAGTAAACTGAATTATTTGCTACAGTAAACTGATTTAGATTCAGTATATCAATTTAGTTTTAGTAAACCATTTTTTGTTTCAGTAACTAATTTAGCTTTCAGTAAACTGATTTATTGAAGCAAAAGGATTACCATTTTAGCTTTCAGTTTCTTTTCAGTAATTCATGTCCATCAGGAATTTTCAGTAATGCTGATAATCCTGTTTTTGTTAATTTCTGCTAATCATTTTTATTCCAGCATATTTTTTCTTCAGTAATTCATGTTGTTTCAGTAATTCTTTTTGTCTCATAATTTTAGGATGAAAGGGCTGATGCTCCAGCTAACTGTTTCTTTTTCTTTTTTTTCCTATTTTAGCCTGTAGTAGAGGGCGCTCCGGGCCACCGTAGCTCTTGGAGGTGATTTGTCAGCTTTGGTATGTGGAAATGGCTCCCTTCTATAACACCTAGCCACTGCACATGCCGATGCCAGTACTTGGCTTGGTGGATGTAGTGGTGCGAGGGCAGGCTGCAGTGGTGCCGTAGGTAGGAAGGGGCACACGAGGAGGACGAGGATGGTCCTGCCAATCCACATGGAGCACTCTGGTGAGCACTCCAAACCATAATGATCATTTGTGTTGTGGTCATGGACGCGTGAATTTTATTGATTTGGATATCCTTGGAATTCATTTTTTTCAGATTCTATCAGTTTGCGTTTTTGATGGTGGCAGAGTAGCAACGTGAAGTCAGAGTGAGCCCTGCACCCTCAACTGACCTTCCGCCCATCCTTGTTCTTCCAATTTTTGTTATCTTTGTGATGTTTGCCTCGACATACAATTCATGGATGGTGCTATAGTTTTTTCCCGTGGAGATTTGTGTAGCTCATGTAGTTGCAGCGGGAATGTGAGCATGGCATCAACAATTGATCAGCATCCATGCCTTTTTTGTTAGTTCAATAGCACAATTTGTCGCCCCATAAGAAAAGCAATTACATGTATGTGCTCAGTAATATATGCTCAGTAATACATACATCAACACATACTCAGTAATGTATGCTCCATAATACATCAACATATGTTCAGTAATATATGCTTAGTACAACATCAATATATGTTTAGTAATATATATACTCAGTAATACAACTCACTAATACAACTTAGTAATATATCCATACATCATATTTATGCTCAGTAATACATGTATGTGCTTAGTAAAACATGTATGTTCTTTCTTGGCTTACAAAATATGTGAGCATTTTGGCTTCAGTAATTGATTAGTCCCGATAATTGAGTAATCAATTAGCATTTTTGGTTTAGTCATACTCCTGATTGTGCCTTTCTGGTAGTAGCACTAAAATTCCTGTTCATTACCATTTTTTTCATTAGAATTTGCTCTGGCTTGTGCAGTATTCAACACATCCGTAGTCGACACATTTGCATCTATTGGTCATCTTTTTCAGTAACCAATCCCGTCTAATTGTGTCAGTAATCAATCGTTCTTAAGTAGTGTTTAGTAATCTCCGGCATTGGTGACTTTTTGTGTGTGTGTGTGTTTTTGACATGTAGCATTTTGATCATTGAAAACAAGTTTAGTAATTACTTCTCTTGAGCTCTCCTCACACATGCCTTTTTTTTAGAATGCTGCTTCTTGGATCCCAGTTCAAGAGAAACGACAAGAGGCCCTTGCTAAGATTGAAGAGAGCTCTGGGTCATATTTAACCTTTTTGAAATGGCTGGATGCAATAATGAGAGTCTACAACAATGGCAGGAATTCCAAGCAACATGAAACTCTGCAAGCTCTCCGCTTTTTGTGTGCCACCATGGCAATTTCCACCGGCAGTCTCAATTTTCATTGTTCAAGCTGGCGTGCTCAAATATGCGAGAAGAGGTCTAGAATCATGGAGGCGACCATCATTAAGCAAGCGGACCTGTGCATGTGATTTCTGGAAAAGTGAATTGATTTTGTTTGTCTGCCATTTGCTAGAAACCTGTAGGTTGCAGCACATGTTGGTGCTCAGTTTTCAGTATTTTTTTAACCTATTAGAGACATGAGAAGAAATTGATCCATTAATTAGTGGTAGTAGATTCAGTTTGAGCAATTGATAGTGTCCAATATTTTCATTTTGTATTTTCCTTTTGTAATTTTTCTCTAGTAATTTCAAATAATTACTGATAGAAATGCAATGTCTCTCAACTTTAATTCATTTATGATTCCATTTGGACTCAGTAATGAATCATTTGGACTTGGGAAGCAAGATTACTGATAGACATTGAATTATTAATAGATGTTCTGTTATCAAATATCTTAATTACTAGTCATTGTTCGGTAATCAATCTCTTTATTCAGTAGTTCTTTGTTCTTGTGTCTATCAATCTATCTCTTGCTTTGTATTATATGTCTGACCATGTTCAGTAATCAATCTCTTAATCGGTGGTATGTCCATCCCATCAATCTTTTTAGTGCATCATTTCGTGCTTCTTGCCCGAACCCAATTCTCCCGGCTCCACTAGCGGCACAAATTTTAGAGTAGCCAAATCAATCCAAAGCCTCTCTCCCTAGACATTGCAAGAGCTTGTTCAGTATTCCTGATTTCCAAATTTTCAATCTCGGACCATCATCCTCGTGAGCATCCTCTGAATTTCTCCATGTGGATGATGCTCTTCACTTCACAAGTAATTACTGGCAATGGAATTAGACGTGCAGCGTGCAGGTCAGTATGGAGAAGAGGAACTCTGCGCTCGCTGATCTCTCATGTAGCTACTGGCAATGGAATTAGACGTGCAGCGTGCAGGTCAGTATGGAGAAGAGGAACTCTGCGCTCGCTGATCTCTCATGTAGCGGACAGAGGAACTCTCGATTCAGATTGAGATTTGAGGAGGATCGATGGGAGAACCCGACCTCCTACTGCGTGCTGGCTTTGATGACAAAGTGACAAGGCACATGCTCACTGCTAGGTTCAGTAAATTGAATCTAAAGTTAAATAACTTCACTGGTCCAAGTGATTTAGGCTCAGTGTTTTCTACCTTACAATATTGCGCAGAGTAAATATTCAAAATGTAAGTGAGAGAAAAATACATAGCAGTAATTTGGGATTGTTACTTTTCCATCACTCAGTAATTTTGGGCTCTGTGTTTTCCATCCGTCATTAATCCAAAGTTACATGATTGCAGAGTCCAAGTGATTTGGGCTCAGTAATTTGACACAACTAGCATGTCAGTAATTTGAAGCTCAGTAACATATTGCAAATGGTATGACAAACTGTCATGCTAGTAATTGGGATTACTGGCTTCAGTAATCTATCCTTTCAGTATTTTCATCCGTTGGTAATTCAGTAATTCACACCATCAGCTTCAGGCTTCAACTTCAGTAGGTGATTAAGTTCAGTAATGCATCTCACTAGCTTCAGTAATCTATCCTTTCAGTATTTTCAGTAATCAAGTGCATAAGTATGGAGATGGAGAGAGGAATCACTGTGAGGGATCGACAAACAATTCCGGCTGCCCGACCCTTCTCGATTTTTCTGTGTGTGACAATCAGGTGTCTTGAGCACCAATTACTGAGAGGGGCACTTCAATCAGGCAAAAAATTCACGAGAAGGAGAATTGATTTTCTATGGAGGGGCGCAGATGGAGGACCTGCAAGTCGCTTGGATCCGCTCGCTGCTCACGAGCTTCCTGCTCCAGCGCGCCGCGCGCTCGACGCCGCCTGTGTGCTTTGCTTGTTGCTCGCCGCACCTCGTGCTTCCCCCCGCTGGCCGCACGCCGCCGCAGCTCGCTCGCCCCGCCTCTCGCCGCAGCCCCGGCACGCGCACGCGCCCCGCTAGCCGCCCGCGACGCGCTCGCCGCAACTCGCACTGGGACGGCTCGGGAGTTACTGGATCTCGCGTGCACCCTTGCCAGGCTCCGCATCCGCACGCCGGCTCGCCGCTGCGCTCCAGCCACTCCCCGTGTCTCGCCGCACGTCGAGGCACGCCGGAGAAGCCTCGCACTCGCCGCTCGCCGCGGTGGAGGAAGGAAGGTTGGATCCATCCCGACCGGGCTCGCGCTACGCCGCGCCGCCCCGTCTCGCGCTCACCGGTCGCGTCGCTCCGCGCCGCTCCCGGCTCGCGCTCGTGGAGGAAGGAAGGCTGTGGTTGGGATGGAGCTCGGGGCGCGTTAACGGGTCGGGACGGGATGGGTGGGATCGATCTGATTTGGTTGGGTTGGAACGATTAGTGGATGTTGGGTGCGGCGGGTGTAGAATTCAGAGACCATTGCAATTCAACTGTGGTGGCGATGACAGTGAGCCACGTAGACCATTGAGATGGTTCCAGAGCTACCAACACTACAGAACGTGAAAAAAAACACTTGTGTCTAACTTGATTTTTCGGTCACCGCATAAGACCAAACGGATAAGGTACTGTTTTAGGGGCGTTTTTGTAATTTTACTTGGTCATCCGTCTTTGTGAAGGAAGCTAGACTTGCATCTTTTTGGGACGAGGAGTATGAGCACAGAGCACGGGTTTATTGGAGTCAGGTCCAGCTGATTTGTTAGCTTATCTAAAGAAGCGTGCTTTTTCCATAACTCCATTTCAAATTAATTCGTTTAATTTTTTATCTCATTTTATTCAAAGATTTATACAAATATAGTAAAATTTAAAGCATTTTTGAAGAACTTTTATCAACAACTAGTCACAATCACAACTAAAGATGTGATATTTTACATCATGCATTGTATAGCGAGATTTAGATGTATACACTGATACTAGAATTTTTTTTAAAAATCCAAACTTCTTTGACAAAATCCAAATAATCTCTAAACTATTTCTTAGTTCATTTTGCCGCTACAACTATTATATTTAGTTAAATTTAACCACCAAAACAAGTTTTCATTTCTGTTTCTCCAAGCAGAAGTGTACTATTATTTAATTGTTTTGCAAGATGGTAAGCGCTCAAGACATATATTAGAAAATATACATCATGTATGATTTATAATTACTTTTAGCTATAATAATATTTATATACAAAATAAACCTAGGATATACAATTATATGAAAATAATGATTAAAATCTGTAAAATAATATGTTTGACATATATTGTGGTATCCACTAGCTATTACCTGTAAATTTTTAAATTAGAATTTAACTTGTATATGGAGAAAAATAAATTATGTTAGGGAGTAAGTTAAACCATACAAAACTATATAAGTACTCCCCACTAAAGAGTTCTCTCAACCCTTAGCGTTCCACGTCACCATCCACTATGTCTTCTCTCAACATGCAAGGTGTCCACATCACTATCCACTAAAATCATCAATTTATTTCTTATATCGATTTTCTACGGCTAATAGCGTCCATGTATGCAATGTGTTGTTTGCAGTAGAATATTGCGAAGCAATCACTTTAGTTTCTACTTTCAAATTTTATCTTTAAAATTTGTTGAAATTCCCGTAGCAACGCGCGGGGTATCACCTAGTTAAATTAAATTGTACTTCCACGATACCAAATCATACAAAACTATATAAAAGGTCCCACTAAGGAATTCTCCACCCGACGTCGCCCCCTCGCATCCCCGCAGCGCCTCAAACACTACAAGAAAAACGCCGACTAGTGACGCAAAAAAAGGTTGTTTCTCGTCATAAATCATGATTAATGACGCCGGTTGTTACGAAAACACTCCGTCATTAATCGAGCGTCACAAACCGCGATTAATGACGAGACCTTATTTCGCGGCGTCATGAGTTTAATGACGCGTGGCAAATCGTCTATACAATGCGTTATAAGTTCGGTCCTGGAGCTTTGCCACGCTGGACAGAATCTGATGTGGCATCCGATGTGGCATGCCAATTGTGACAAATCGTATGCGTCATAAAACGAATTTGGCCCGTTTGTAGTTGGGTTGAGCCCAAAACTGTTCCTGTAGGCTGGCGTTGTTCATATAGCCCGAAAAAGATTTTGTTGGGCCCAATTGTAGCTTTTTTAGATGAAATTTGATTAGGTCGGGCCCGTTTTGGTTGGGTCAAGTCCAACAGGTGCACACATTGTTGCGGCCTTCTGTGTCACGTTAATTTGAAAAAAATTGACTTTTGGCCCAATTAAAATTGGGCTAAGCCCACTGAAGGACAATATAAAATTAACTCATCATGCATCAGTATTAATGGATTTCATTTCAATTCTGATCCTTTTTTTGAATAATTCCGATCTGGTTGGCAAAATAGTAATCAGCACATATTTCTTTATACAATATAACAAACTGTTTTTACTATCAAGCACGACCATATTGTTCATCCCATATCACAAATTATTACAAGATAACAGTATCACAAGAAATATTGATTAACAAAGCTAAATCCAGTGCATAATCACAAGAGAAAGTGGAGATTTGATCTAATGATCTTAACCTCTTCATCTTTTACTGCTAAGCAGTAGACGAAGGAGGTCCTCACTGTCTTCGGTTAGCTTCTGCAACCTCTTAATCTCAGCAGACTGCATTTTCAGAGTTGATTCTGATTCTTTGGTCTTCTTCTTCAAGCTACATAACTCTTTCTGGTGAGCAACAAATCGTTGTCGAAGTTGTACCCCATCCTGATTGAGAGCGTCAACTCGCTCTTCATCAACACTACTACATAAGGATTTGGTACCCATTCTTGAGTACTCGGCTGCCTCTGTTTTAATTTGTTCGGGAAGAAGCATAACTGACTTGGTAGCTTCCATCTAGCAACAGTGGATCCCAAGTCAGATTAGGACCTTGTAATTGATTCGAACTAAGTAAACAAAGGTGTTAAGTTTGTTACCTTGGAGCATGTCTGAACATGAGCGACTTCAGATGTTGACCCTTTGGCCCGCTGAAACAAGTACAAGAACAAGAGGTAAGGGTTGAGATCATTCGCAATCAGAAACAAATTAAGAAGGTGTTAAGTTTGTTACCTTGGAGCAGGTCTGAACAGGAGCGACTTCAGATGTTGACCCTTTTGCTCGCTGAAACAAGTACATGAACAAGAGGTAAGGGTTGAGATCATTCGCAATCGGAAACAAATAAGGTGTTGAGTTTGTTACCTTGGAGCAGGTCTGAACAGGAGCGACTACAGATGTTGACCCATTGGCCCGCTGAAACAAGTTCAAGAACCGGAGATAAGGGTTGAGATCATTAGCAATCGGAAGAATAAGTTGACTTGGAAGAATCTCTTGCCATAGGAAACATAAGATCCACAATCACCGAAGCATGCAACAACAATATTCAAAGGCAAAGAGCATGGGAAAGCAGTCCAACAATTTCATCTACAAATTTCTACAAATCACAAATAAGTTGACTTGGAAGAATCTATTACAATAGGGAACAGAAGATCCACAATCACTCAAGCATGCAACAACAATATTCAAAGGCAAAGAGCATGGGGAAGCAGTCCAACAATTTCATCTACAAATTTCTACAAACCACAAATAAGTTGACTTGGAACAATCTCTTGCAATAGGGAACAGAAGATCCACAATCAACGAAGCATGCAACAACAATATTCCGCGGCAAAGAGTAGGGGGAAGCAGTCCAACAATTTCATCTACAAATTTCTACAAAGCTCAAATAAAATGACTTCTAACAAACTCTTGCGATAGGGCACAGTAGATCCACAATCACCCAAACATGAAAGAATATTATAGAAAGCCAAAGAGCATGGGGAAGCAATCTAATTGAATCGATCAATACAGGGAGGAGATCGCAGACCTGACGAATAGGACGGGAAGAAGGTGCCGCTGCCGAATGCTGTCTCGATTTAGCAGCCCGACCTTGCGCCTTCAGCACAATGTTCTGCGCAACTGTTGCAGATCTGCGGCCGCCAAGGTGAGCCTCGGGGGAGCTGACGGAGCAACGAGTTCGAACCATCTTGCAGCTTCAAGGACGTTGCCGAGGAAGGCCGCCGCTCGTAGCAGAGGAAGCCGTCGTCGGTAGCTAGGCCGCCGTTGCTGCTTCCGCCGTAGATCTAGGTCTCTTCGGCGGTCGAGGAGAAGATCCCCTGATTTTGAAAAATTACTAGGAGGGAATTGGGAGACCTGGTTTCCCTCTTTGTTTTATATATAAACGAGGAGGACCAGAAGGATGAGCGGGGAATTCAAAATTTCAAGTCTCGCCTTTGTGGTCCAGAGCGGGAAACGACAGACTTTGGATCATGGACTCAAACGTCAGAGACCCAAACGAAAGACCGCTTGGGTGTCGGACCCAAATGTCAGTGACCTTATGCAGAGAGGCAAGTTGTTGACTGGGTTGTCCGTGCCACCATAGATCATGGAATTGACAAACACACACAGGACTATACTCTACTTCATATTCACGTTAGACGGATGATCCGATTTTAGCATTACAAATATACTCACTGCAACAAAATAACGTACCGTTTCAACTGTTTATTACATGACTAAAAACACTTAAATAAAACATTAAAACTACAGGGGACCCTGGTACAACCCTTTAGGTAATCTTCTACGGAGATTGTGCATAAATTCGGGATGATCAGTGCATACAACCGCCCAATCATATGTGAGTATTCCGTGAGGAAAGATTCGCTCTAAGAGAGATATGCACTTGTCCTGCAATTGTGTGCAGTTAGCCTGAATTGCCCATCGTAGAAATGAAGTCACAGTTTCCTCGCTTGCCATGTCCCACATCTTTGACGCACAGTGCAGCTTCCACCTTTCGACTTGGTACATGTCGGCGACCGAGAGTAAATAAGGCCAGGCATTGGTAGGAGTGTCCCATAAATCAGCCTCCTCCGGGAGTGATCCTTCACTAGCATATTTGATCAGGACCGAGAAGCCATCAGGGTGTGTGTCAATAATTGTAACAGTTTCAGAGCTAGACTCCACTCTTGGGCCGTAGAGCATTGCCTCCATCACACAAGATACTTTCGCCACATCAGCACGTATCGCTCGTATCACCCGACATTCTGCACCTACGTGGAACACAACTTCCACAGGGGCTTGGGCTGCAACGCTTTCGCATATGCTCCTTTGCACTGATGGAGGAGGAACTTCAATGCAGTCGTCCTCCAGTACTGAAACAACACATGATATGTGTATGCGATCTTCACTGGATGTCACGTGCTCAATGTCATGATGCTCCACCAGACATTCAAATCCTCTTTCTTGTAGATCCCGATTCATGAACCAAACTTCTTTTGTAGCTTGAACTCGAAACGTATCATCTTCATCATTTGGATCTCCAGCCATCGCACGCAACAATACTCGCACCTATGTGGAAGCAGTCACAGGCTTGGCAAACAATAACATAATGCGACCGTATAGCCATGTGTGAGTGTGTGTATTCATAGCAGCAACGAGACATGTACCATTTAGGATTTGTGCAGAGGAACGAGGACGACGGCAATGCCGTCTGGAACATCCATCCACTGATGATCATTCATACCTGTAGGCTAGCAACGTAGCTTCCATTGACGGCCTCCCACCATGAATGTACCGGATTCCTTGAACTTGCCCGCGGTTCCTTCTGCTATCGCTTCCTGGCTTGAGACTGAGAAGTCGACTTGCATGGAAGGAATCATTTTAGCGTCTAAAGCCATTAACACAAATGGCCTGCAATGATCGTCTCATGCGTAAACTGTCACTTATTATAGTGAGAGTGAATGTGTCGTTCCGAAACATTTGTGGACATCAGTTACCACCCGAATGGACACGTTCCTTCAGTGCGGGTGTGGCCACGTTCGGGTCATGAACTTCCCGGTTCCAGTCCTTAAGTGCGATTCACAATGATCGACACGTCCATTCAGAGGGGGTGTGCACACAAGTTCGTCGGTTAACGCCCGGTGCCAGTGCTTAACTGCAATTCTCAATGATCAACATGTGGATCAACTTCTGAGAGCGTGTCGTTCCCAAACGCCCATTCGAGATGCCCTTCTGTGCTTATATGCATGTTAATATTACACACACACAAACAAACAAATAAACAAAAATAAAAAAACATATATTGCTATTCCAATTCCAGCTTCTTCCGTTTTGGTCTTGTCGCGTCAACAAGTTCATCACATTTCTCAGTCTCCAAGGCCTGCGGGAATCATCAAGTGCGAATCCAGACCATTCGTAGACCTTTACAGTCACGACTAACGCAACGTACCTGATCGAGGAGGACTTGTCAAGTCATCCCGCACCCTGCGTGTTGCAACGCAAGGACCATCCGGTCCATCTGATTACAGCACCCAATCTTGTTCTCCAGATGCAATTGACACCTAAACCATTACATAAATAAACGGTAGATAGTTGTCTCGTTGTTGATGCGGCATGAGCTGATGCAGTGAGACGGCCATTAGATGCAGCTGATGCAGCGTGATTTGTCCGCAGAACTTTCTCGTGCACTAGAGAGGAAAGTCCGGAAGTAAACACATACTACCTAGACATGTCGGGCTCATCCCGTGATACCCATCGTCCACACATGTAATCGATGCACGCCGCTGACGATTCTGACCTAGATAGATTCCTATCACGCGTAGGCCTGACTATATTCCGAGCATCTCACATTTTCCATAGTAACTTTAGCAATGCTACACCGAGCTCACATGACCGCTGTAGTCCTCGATAAATAGGCGAGTGCAGCAGGGCGTTCTTGAAAGGCAAGGCCAACACTCATCGGTTCCCCGTCTTGCATTTCTCTACTTCAGTGGGATACAAGGGTGAGATCATTTTGTTGGCTAATCTTGTTTACTTTATGTATGCATGGTATCGAGACGGTCACATTGTTAGCTTATGTAGGGTTTGTTCTTCGTTTGTGTATGCAGTACGTGGGGAATGGCCGGGCAAGGAAGGGACGGAGCATGGAACTTGGAGGAGTCGGGGAAGGGGGAGCTGTCGGGCGCAATAGCACCTCACCGCCACCCGGTTCAGCCGCTACCATCGGCACCGCAGCAGCACCCGACCCTAATGGCACCTCCACTTCCGCTGGTATCGGCACCTCAGCAGCATCCGGCCCCAATGGCACCTCCACTTCTGCTGGCATCGGCACCTCAGCAACACCCGGGGGTGATGCCACCTCCAGTTCAGCCGCTGGCAACGGCAGCTCAGGATCAGCTGAACCTCATGGCACCACCTTTTCGCCCACGGCCCAGGCCGCCACCTCTGCTGTTGCCCGTTGAAATGCCACCCCCTCAGCCAGTGCTCATTGAACAAGATGAATCGCATGACCTGAAATGGTCTGCGTTGCTTTGGCTTCAGCAGGGCGGGCCCGCCCGTGTTTATCACGGAGGAATGTGGGTGTGCCCTTTTTGCCAAAGGGGTCACAGGCAATGGACCATTCGTGACCTGCTGTTACACGCGCACAACATCGCCGTTTCGCCTGCCTGGATTTGGGATGCAAGGGCGAGGCATCGCGCTTTGGAGGAGTATCTGATCCAGGAGACACGTTTTGCTGCACTCCGTGCAACGACTGGATTTCCATGAGCTCGTGATGGTAGTAGTATGAGCCGTGATGGTAGATGCTAGTAGTATGTGGTGATGGTAGTAGTATATGAGCCGTGATGGTAGATGCTAGTAGTATGTGGTGATGGTAGTAGTATGAGCCGTGATGGTAGATGCTAGTAGTATGTCGTTCGGAGTATGTCACTGTAGTTCGAACTATGGTGGATCGATCCATCCTCATGTGTAATCAATGCGTATGCATGCATTTGTGTCATTTGTATTTGGATTGTGTTGTTTCTAATAAAAATGGTATTGTGTGTGTACTCCCTCGGTATAAATTCGTTGTATACGGAAAGTCCGTTCCGTTGATTTCTTAAATACCGGAAGAACACTGACGAGAGTCCGGTTTGTAGTTTTCAGTCGGACCGGATAAAACTGTCACTGCTACGCAATGAGAAAACCAACATCTTACAAGGAAAAAACAGTAGTAGTAGTATTCAATCAGACCAGATGAACAAAAGGCGAATCTTCGTTCTGCTTCTTCTACTCCTACTTCTACTAGTAGCAGTTACCACTAATCCACTAATCAAGGTGCCGCTTCTTTGTCGATGGTGCACCCGGCGCCTTGTTGCAGCTGCTCACGGACGAGGATGTCGCTCTGTTGCCGCCGCCCGTGGAAGATGGTGGCGGACCTCCCAGGGCGCCGCCCGCGGATGAGGTCGTCCCTCCAATGCTGCCTCCAGAGGATGATGTCGCCGCTCCATGGTGGCCGGTCGAGCACGGCCTTGGCGCCGCTCCATGGCGGATGATGACGGTCGGTCGATGATGGCCTCTGCTCGGTGAGGATGGCAGAGATCGACTGCCGCCGACCGATGAGGATGAGAGAGGATGACGGCGCTTGGAGACGACAGTTCCCTGACGAGTGGCGGTGCTTCCGCGCCCCTCACCCCTGGCACCTCTTGCTGACTTGCGAGGGTGCGATGTTTCAGAGGCACATGATCTTGGATTTCATTTTGTTCCACAAACTCCGAATCATCAGTGGATGTGTCAACCACCACCCGAATGGGCCTCCGCTCTGCCTCCTCTTCATCAGACCACTGGAGATCCTCCCGTTCATCAGAAGAGGAGGAGGATGTGGCTTGCGCCGCACCTCTAGGAGACAATGGCTCCATGGGGGAGAGGAAGGGAGCACTGTGCGAGGATGGGGTTTTTTGTTGGTTGCAAGAGTCGGGAGAGGAAGGGAGCGCTGTGCGAGGATGGGGTTTTTTATTAGTTGCAAGAGTTGGGAAGGGAAGAGGGTGCTGTGCGAGAATAGGGGTTTTTTGTTGGTTGCATGAGTGGGGAGAGGAGAAGAGGGCGCTAGGAGGAAGGGGGATATTTATGGCCAGAGGAACCCATTCAGCCATTATTGAAAAAACTGCTCCCGAAAAGATTAGAGTAGTTGTGGGATCCGTTCTGGTCAAACTAATTCAATTTTAACCAAATTTACAGTAAATAATAATAGAAGTCCAGAAGGTCCTTTTAGCAATACATCAGTATACCGGACCTTCTGGACTACCTTCTCCACTCATTTGTCTTTGTTGGAGCTGTAACTCCTCCATTATTCTACCACAACCTTGTTCTTTGGCTATCCTGTCAATGATGCCTCGTCCCTGGGCAAATCTTATTCCTGACATTGTTGTGAGCGTTGCCAATAAGATCAGTGATGCAAGAGATTTCATCATGTTCAAAGCTGTCTGCAAGGGTTGGAACTGCGCTCGTTCAGGTGAGGCACGCCCGTTTGACCCTTGGATTCTGAAATCTGAATTTATCGGTGAATCTGGAGCAGTGACCGATTGTTCTTTGTTGTTCTGGAGGAGAAAGAAGCTGAGGTGGTAGAATTAACTTTGCATTCATTCATCGGGGACATTTGGCAAGTGCATTGTTACAGAAGAGCATGCCATTTCTGGTTTGACTGACCTGAGGGCAAATCACATTTACTTCCTACGAACTTATCAGCACGATGAAAAGAATGAGTACTGGATCTACCAGCAGGGAATAGATATTGTTCCAGGCGTCAACACTACTCTAGCGATCCGCATTAAGCAGGTTCGTGGGGACTGGATTTGGTCGCGAGGAACATGGCTGTTGCCTAGCTATCCGTAATGAGGAACTTCGATTGTGTACCACATGTAACGCAATTCAATGTACAAATATCTATATTATCATCCTTCGTCAATTATTCTGCGCATATGTATGAGTTTCTACCACAATCACTGTAGGGAACAAGCAGTTACGCATTTGATAATCAGGAAGGTCCTTCCCGCAAAACATCAACAGAGCGGACAAGTATCAAACATCATAAGATGGCATCTCACATATACTCATCACCACAAAGTTCACACCACCAACAAGTAGAAAACACCAAAATACAAGCAGGATTAGCACCTCTAAACCGTCTACCTAGCAATAACACCACGAATCACATTATGCCTCATTGTTGTCCTTGCTGAGCGACCTCTAATATGAGGCCTGTCTCAGCAATTCCCTCACCTTCTTCACCACAAGTGTTGCAGAATCCAGGAGCTGCTTGACCGTCTGCAGCTCAGCGACAGTCTCTTGAATCTCCCTCTTAGCCTTTGCACATTCTTCCTTCCACATCCTTGCCTCCCTTTCAGCTTTTAGGTACCTGTTGGCTTCACCCTTTTCTGTAGGAGACAACAGAGCATCGTTTCTCATTTTCTTTCTCGTCTCAAACAGGTTATGGGTTACCTCCCCGTAGTATCGCGTTATCGTCTGCAGCTCAACTGCTTTGACATTGGCCTCCTCCTTAGCAGCTGCACATGCTTCTTTCCACGACCTTGCTTCCTCTTCTACTTTTCCCTTCATTTCCATCAGTTTCTCTAGAACTTTTAGAGTCCTAATATCCCATTCAGGATCTATCCACCTAACCGACACGCACTTCATGCCATCAGTCTGCAGTACCGATTTCGTTCATATAATTAGCGATTGACCACACTAACATCAAACGCAGAAGCAACATTTATTAGAAGTGATACATGTTATCGTTTACCTCGCAGCGGCATACATATCGACGCCCAGGGTCGGCGCCTGTCTAGTCATACTTCAGATGGACAAGCAACCCGTCCTTGCACTCGTTTTCATTAGGATCTATAACGATGACTTCACGAGGACCAGGCGTCGGCGATCTGGAGCTTTCGGAGTCTACTCCAAACACCTTTAAAATACATGAATATAGTCTGTTAACCCAGATCCCCAAATCTAGAAT
Organism: Cenchrus fungigraminus; assembly: GCA_036936925.1. Classification (NCBI taxonomy): domain Eukaryota; kingdom Viridiplantae; phylum Streptophyta; class Magnoliopsida; order Poales; family Poaceae; genus Cenchrus; species Cenchrus fungigraminus. Next base: position 38,047,170 of record CM072778.1, on the reverse strand, counting down.
TCCCCTTAACTAGTATGACAGATCAAAGTAGCATGGCTAAACAGAGGACTGACCTGACCGGAGCGAGTCCTGGTTCTCCGTTCGCCGCTAGGGCCGCTACGATTCGCCATTCCCGCCATGGGCAACAGCAGATCTAAGCACTGACGCTAGCTCTAGTCTTTGCCACAAGGAAAAGGAGCGTGGTGCCGGCGAGTCTCATGCAGAGTTGCAGTAGTGTACGCTGCGTCGTCGAGAGAAATGAGATATATACACTTGTCTGCGGGAAAACTTTTTTTGTCTGTCGCGCGCGCTTTTCTCCCGCCAACTTACCAGAACCGCTCCGTGCTGTTGTTGGGGCAGACATGTCCAGTTTCCGAGCGCGCGGCGGCCGGCCACGTGGAATAGTCAGCACTTGGAAACAAGCAGTTCCACAATAGTTTCTCAGGAATGTCCTTCCTGCAAACCATCAAAAGGACGGACCATCCGGTTCAGGATCAATCCAAACAAACAACATCTTAGCTTTTCCTCCTTTTTACTACTAGGAAAGTCCTCCTTGCGAAACATCAACAGGCCGGGGTTTCCTCAATCATAACTTCCCCCTTCTGTATCTATTATCACCATACCTCCATTGTTATTCCTCTACCTCCATTGCAATGCGTATGAATTCTGAATGGTGACTATGCTCGAAATGAATGAGTTTGGATCATGGACCCAAATGCTAGTGACCCAAACAAGTTCATCGGTTAACGCCCGGTGCCAGTCCTTAACTGCAATTCTCAATGATCTCCATTGCAATGCGTATGAATTCCGAATGGCGAGTATGCTCAAATCAATCTAGAATAGATTAAACCAAATCTGCATAATAAGATGACATCTCATAGCAACTCATCACCACAAAGTTCACACCACCAGTCCACCAATAAGTAGGAAGCATCATACGATGATCCGGTAGCCAACACCAAAATACAATCATGATACAAGTTTCATAATAATTATGAGTACTCATTCATAATCATAAGTTCATAACTCCATATCATGTTTGGCCTCCTGCAGTTGTTCCTTCACCTTCAGCATCTCCTACCGTGAATTTTTGGTCTTGCAGGCCTCTCTTAAAGTTCTTTCAGAAGATCTAGATGTCTCGTCCCAGGGCGAGGACTCTATAGGATCTCCAAAGATATTGAAAACATCATAGATCAATTAGCAGAAAAAGAGAAAGAGCTTCAGTACGCATCTAAGGACAAGACAACTGAGGGCGGAGATCATTCTTCTTACCATATACATTGGAATAAATACGTCAATGAATGGGTAGGATATTGAGTTTATTTGGTCAGTCTTTTCTTTTAAATTTTCAAGAAGGTACCCGTTTCAGTCCAACTGACAACAAACTTCTTAAACATTTAAAAGAAAAGACGGACCAAACAAACTCAATGTCATACCCATTTATTGACGCTTTTATTCCAATATCTATGGTAAGAAGAATAAGCTCTGCCCTCAGTTTTCTTGTTCTTAGGTGTGTACTGAAGTTGTTTCTCTCTTTCAGCTAATTGTTCTATCATGTTTTCGATCTCTTTAGAGATCCTAAGAGAGTTCTCCCCCGAGACAAGGCATCCAGATCTTCTAAAATAACATTAAGATGTTCTTGTAGAAATAAACTCATCCTTGGAGAAAACTCATCTCGATCTGAAAAATAAACTCATCTCAGTCTATAAAAACCTGAATCCCTTGAACCCAATTGTATGAGTACAGTAAAACAACCACCACACGCCACAAAACCTGGTTGTTTGCTACATACATAAACTCAGCAAGGGCATGGTTGTCCTAAATGAACCTATCGATCCATCGAACGATGCAAATTGGAAACTAACTGAATCTAACACCTGTGAATTGTGCAAACGCTAACAATCGTGACAGAATCCAGATGTCCCTTCAACGGTCTGCAGCTCCGAAATAGTATCTTCAATCTACAAATTCATAAAACGATGGACCTATCAATCCTATCAATTGTGCACCTCGACAAAAATCCATAAAATGAGTGGCTTGAAGCACATCTAGAAGCTACTAAAATACAAAACCTACTGTAAGATGATGCAAATTGAAAACTAACTGAATCTAACATGAATTTTCTATAGCCTATCAACTTCTAACACCTATCGAAGTGCAAATCTAAAGGTACGATAATGAAATCTAAATCTACCAAATATGCTCATCAATCCTCCAGATCCCCAAATCTAGATATCCCCAACCCTAGTAAGATAGGGGAAAATATAGCGGCTCAAACCAGAGGACCAACCTCGTCTTGCTGTCTCATCCTCTTGTTGCTGGGATGTGGCGGCGCAACCATCTTCCCCTCACCGCTAGGATCCGCCATTCCTACCACGAACTATTGCAGATCTGCGTAGCGGAAGTCAAAAGTCTTTGCGAAGTCTGAGTGAAGTGTCTCACCAGCCATTCGATACGTAATTATAGACTCAACTGAAACTTACATGTGGAACATGGTCACAGTAAAGAATTTGCGTGACTATTAGTAGAGTTTCCCATGTACTTATCACAACCAACGACTGGTGCAGTGGTAAACAGCACAACCTTATTCCTTCAGGTCCCTGGTTCGAACCTATGACATGGCAAATTATTTTTGCAACATTTCGTGACCTATGCTTACACGTGGGACCCTAGAACTATTTATGACGACTTGGAACACTCTATTTTCAAAAAAATGCTTACATGTGGGACCCAACTGAATTTTATAACGACTTGGAACACTCTATTTTACAATAATGCTTACATGTGAGACTAAAGTTGGTTTATGACGCCGCTGACATGGCGAAAATGCTTACATGTGGGACCCTGAAAAATTTTATGACAACTTGGAACACTCTATTTTTGAAAAAATACTTACATGTGGGACCCTACTGAATTTTATGACGACTTGGAACAATCTGTTTTTAAAATAATGCTTACATGTGGAACCGATGTTGGTTTATGACGTTTTTTCAGAGCTTATGGCGTCACAAAACAGCATAGAACAAGGAACGCCCGGCTACAGTGCCAACCGTAATGACGAAAAATTTTTTTGTCACTAAATTTGCTCGGAAGTGAAATATTATAACAAGATCAGCCAGGAACGTCATAAATCAATGACACTAAAATGTGGTTGCGTCACTAGTCAACGATTTTCTTGTAGTGAAAGACCGCCGCCGCCACCTCAGCTCCCACCTCCGCCCCCTCGCATCCCCACCACCGGCCCCTCACCCATCTCATAAAGGTTCCCCAGGCTTGTGCCTTCCCTCCACGCGTCGCATCAAGCTACCGGCGGCACCCCTCCTCTGTCTCCCATCGAGCCGGCGGAATCCGGCGACGCCCCTCCTCCACCCCTTTCCCCTTTCGATTCTATGGCGAAAATCGAGCCAGTGGCGCACCTGCTCCACCTCCTTTGCACGCCGACTTCGTCTTCCCCTTCTCGATCTACACGCCTGGAAGATTCGTCTTTTGAGCTCGAGGCCGCCGCATGAGAGGATGAGGGAGGCTCCACGACAACCCCACCGCCGCATCCAAGGGGAGGGAAGCCCACTCGACGATGGGCTCCAGAGCAGAAGAAGGGGAGCCGTCGACGGTGCTCCTGGATCCGGCAGTCGCGACCGCGAGTGGAGGAGATGGCAGCGAGCTGCTGCGCCACCCACCGGAGGTGGGAGGCAGGGCTCGATTCGACCACTTGGGGCTCAAATCAGAATAGAGGGCGGCAGGGAAAGGGTCGATAGGCAGAGAATGCTGACCGCTGCCCACAGGGGAGGGGGCGGTGCAGCTCCCCTGCCTCCGGCCGCATCTGCTCCGCGCTGCCGGAGATCCCGCGCTCCGCCGAATGGAGCTCCATAGGAGGAGCGGGAGGGAAGGAGCTCCACCACCACCGAGGGATTTCCGCTACTACCCGCCTCGTGCTGGCGGAGTTCGAGGGGCCACCCTCCACTGTGGTCGTGCGCTGCCTCCACCACGGCCCGTGGGAAAGTAGGGATGAGATGGAGGGAGGGAAGTCTGCCTAGGCGCTGTGCTGGATCCCGCCGCCGCGAGCTCGAGGAGCCCGGTCTTGCTAGACCTGCGCGCTGCGCAAATGCTGAGATGGAGATGCCGCATCTTCGAGCCCGCGCACGCTGCCACCTTCTGGCCGAAGATGCACTTGTGGGGGAGAACTAGCAGCTGCGCTGCACGAGGATGGAGTAGATGAGAGGGGGAAGGAATTTGCTGGTCAAGACCGAGGAAGAAGACGACCAGCGAATGGATAAACCACGGAGAGAGGATAAGAATGAGCGGTTGGAAATAAAGAGCAAGTGCCTTCCTGGTGGGGTCCATGTTCTTAATGGCCCACCTGTCACTCATTTAAATTGGTTTTAGTTGTCACGGTTTGTTTTGACTAATAAATTAATCCGTTTCCTTTAATATAATCAACATTGGTTTCCTATTCTTGTGTTCCAAACACCACTTCGAAAGGCTCTCAGTAGTAGTGGGCGTATGCCGTGAACGACTTCTCCTTCTCCCTCCCTCTTCTCCTCACCGCTCCTTGCCGCGCCGCCGCCGCTCCCAACCACCAGCCGCTCTCCTTGCCTCCTCACCTCCGTCGCCGCCGCTTCACCCCTCCTCTGGCCCCTTCCCCCTTGCCCCGGCGCTTGCGCCGGCGTGAGGTGGGAAAGGGGCCCCTTTCTTCTTTTTTCGCTGTTCTTAGATCTAGGAGCCATGGATGCTCCCCTGGCCGCCGCTTTGCTCGTCGCCATCGCACTTGCTGCTGCTGCAGTCCATGCTATCGTCGGTGAGCACGAGGCCAAGGTACCCCTAAATAATACCCCTTCCCTTCGCCTGGTTTTGGATCTCTCTCTCGCCTCGTCCTCTCCGCCTCCCTCATCCGCCCGAGATCCAAGCGACTTCGATCCGCCTCCTCCACCGCAGATTCACCTCGCCCTCTCTTTTATCAAGTTGGTTGCCGGTCTTCAGGTCAGCTCTGTGTCCCTGGTTCGGATTCTCCTTCTGAAAGCTCTGATTGTGGTGTTTGCATCATGGTGGTGGTTGCTCCGATGCCTAAGATTGGTGTTGTTGAACGCATCCTTTTGCTTTCACCTGTGCTCTGTGCTGCTTGCCTCTTGGTGGCTGTTCCGTGGCCTATGACTGGCCTTGTTGAACGCATCTTGTTGCTCAAGCCTGGGCTTAGTGGTAATAGCTTACCGGTTGTTCCGATGCTCATTTTCAGTGTTGTTGAACGCGTTATTTTGCTGTTACTTGAGCTTTCACTGTGTTTGGAATCTGTTTTCCATGGAGCACGATCCCCTTTGGGAGGATCTGGACAGTGACTTGGTTTTTTGGTGGTTGTTCCGGTGTGATCTTTGCCGTAGAACGCATCAAGCTGCAGGTCCCGTCTCTGGCTTGTCTGTCAACCTCTTCCCGGCAGCGTTATTGCATCTGGCTTCAAGTCCTCTCAAGTCCATCCGCCACCGACTTGGCAGTGAGCCTCCCACCGGCTATGAAGATGACGATCCTCTACTCGCCGACGATGGCTACAACCACATCCAGGAGTCTTCGGCGATACTCTCTCCTGACGGCGTCTTCGGCCTTTACAAGCCTACGCTTTGCGAGGCTATTCCGCATCACTACTGTGACAGAACCGCCCAAAATAGTTCCGTATTATCGCCTAAGCCTGTCCACGTGGCCATTAAGCAATAATAAAGAACTATTCTGTCGCCTCTGCCGGGTAAAACCCGGTAAATCACTTACAACAGGATCGAGATATGCACTAAGCCCACACGAAGGCGGGACCAGAGTACAACATTACATTACATAAAAGTCCACAAGTTCATAAGTACTTAATATTACAAACCAGGTTTTTAAGTACATAAAAGTAAACATGGTTCAGAGTTTAAACAGCGGAAATTAAACTAAACGCATGATACACACAGGAGGCCATCCATGCATATCACTCCTCATCATCGTTCTCCCATTCAAGTTCTCAACCATCTGGAATAGAACCAGGCCAGATGGGATTACCTGAAAACAACAACAAAAGCAAGGCTGAGTATACTAATACTCAGCAAGACTGACCCGTCAAAATAAAAGACACAGCTAGACATGCAAGGCTTTTTGGCTGGTGGGTTTGTTTTGCCAAAAGCAACTAAGAGTTGATCCTTACTTTCAAATTTTAGCTCAAGTTCTAGTATGTTAACCATTCTAGGTAAGCACCTAGCTAAGCAAGCATGGTTGTACAAACAAGATTAATCATCCAACAATATTAATCCGAAATGTTCCATAAATAAACATGGGGTAGCCAGTGGTCAAGCCGACTCAGATAACGGCGAGTGACCTACGATCGATCGATTTATATCCTTGCAAGGTAAACCCAAGATACACAGAAGAAGGCAGACCAAGTGCAGTGTCTACCCCAACCAGGCGGTTCCCGTCATTCCCCAGATTAGAAAAAGATGATACAGTCCTAAGTATAAGGTTTACTGGTACGCCCAAACATGGCACGTCCAGAATCACACTTGCACTACCGGTAGCGAACCGGGAGACGCATCTCAAGATTAGTAGCAATAAAATTCCCGCACTGGTTCATTAGGTACTAGGCTTACCGGTCCCATTCCCGACAAGCACTTGGTACGTTCAATAGCTTAGACCAGCACCATGCTACTCGGTCGAGACCGAACCTATTGCTCTTACCACATGAGCGAGTCAATTTATCCAACTTATGATTCCAACATAAGCATCCTATATCTCGCGAGCAATGAGTCATTACTCGACTTGTACCGTGTCCTTAAAGCATGGCACTAGCGTTCCTAACATACTAGTAAAAGAGCATAGGAGTCCTAAGGATAATGCATCTAGGTTTCAAAACAACTCCTGAAACTTAAATGCAGAAAGTAACATTAAATGCTAAAAAGTAAAAGAATATAAGTTTTAAATCCAAAAGGTTATATGTGACTCCGGTGCTTGCCTTCTTCTAAGTTAGCAACAGCCTTGGGCTCTTCCGGACTTTGGCCCGGGTCTTCTTGCACTAGGGCGTAGTTAGCTTCCGCTGCTACCTCATCCTCCTGCACGAGCGTATACGTGCCGTCCGGGAGCTCTACACGAACGACATATGCACATGCATTAGGTTATGGTTATGATGGGAGAAAATTACCACCTAACCAACTCTTGTTGGCCACATATATCTATAACTATCTATTTTACTCATAACCATAAAAGTGGGTGTGTGGGGTGGAGCGGAGTTCATTTAATTCATTTAAACGGTGACAGTGTACACATATACACTCAAATCAACTAAACAACTTCATAAAAACAGTAGGGGTGGTGATTGTGAACTTAAAACAGAAACATAGCATGGTTTTGCAATTTAACTCTTTATTTACCAATTATTTTTATTAATTCATTAAAACAAGCCTATCAACCTTAAATCCATATTAAATCAAAAACACTTCAAATGAGCCTAAGCTTTTGCACACAGCAACATATACCCAGTCTAAGCTCACACACCAAAATTTAGATTAAGAACATTTATAAATTAATTTATACGAAAAAGACAAATTTTAGCCTAGTAAATCACCATTAATTCATATAAAACGATTTACTAAACTTTTTGATCTCAACTTTCTCCTAGCCATCCTCTAGGTCAAAACTAAGTTTCTGGCCAAAGCTCAAGTATAGATCTTATTTAAATATTGAGTTATTAATTTATCACCCTACACAAGATTAAATCCAAAACATATATCAAAACATATCCTAAAATCACATCCAACCTATCAAAGGTACTACTCATCAAGAAAAAGCCCTAGGGTGCACTTGTGCTTAATGAAAAGTTTATTAAAAGGGCTATAAAAAGCATCAAGATTAAACTAGCCTAGAGCTTACATAAATCATAATTAAAGATCTACACATCAAACTCATGCGAACTTTGGTCACGAATCTAAACATGTCATAAAGAGAAACATATCCAAAATTCAACTCCATAGCATGTGTATATTTTAAACTACACTAAAAACACATCAAACTGAGTTTGAATTTTTAGTTCAAAAAATACACAGAAAACCCTATATATGCTTTCTAGAAAAGATAGGTTTCTTCACCAGAACCCAACAAAATTGGATTTGCATTTTTCTGATTTTTGTACGATTTTTAATGGATTTTTGAAGATGTAGAGAAAACCCTAATAACACCTTTTCAGCCGGGTCCCTGGAATATTTCCTCGAAATTACATATAGGCCCTTGGTTTACAGAACACACCCTAGAAAGAAAGCAATCACCGCAAAGTAGTCCCTGCCGGCGCAGGGCTCACCGCCGGCGGCGGATTCCGGCCGGGGTTGGTCGGGTGAGTGGCCGTGGGGCACCAGCGGTTCCACCCGGTGCTGTAGGTGTGCTTGGCCCGGCCGGCGGAGCAGCCGGCGAGCTCCGGCGGCGGCGTCCAGGAGCGGCGCCCGTCGGAGCTGGTGTACCCGGCGACGGTGGCGAAATTCGACGGCAGGGGTGAACGGAGGAGGTGCGGTGGGACTGGAGGAAAGGCGTGTGGAAGATGCGGACCGGCGGCGGGGCGAGCTCGGCCGGCTCAGCTTGCTAGCCGCGGCGCAGGGTGGCGGAACGGTGGCGGGAGGGAAAAAGAAGAACGACGACGACTGGCACTCGTGTTTTAACCGCGGACGCGTGTGTGTGCACGAGGAGACCGAGGCGTGGCACTACGGCTTAGCGCGCGCGGCACGGCCAGCTGGCCTGCCCTGCATGCGCGCCTGCTGGCGCGGGCGCCGCGTGCAGCGGCACGTGGCCGAACCGGCCCTCTGCCAGGCCGTGGCGCTTCCCTGGGCGCGGTGCACGGGCAAAGGAGCGAGGCGGAGGGTCCACAACGCGTGAGCGGGTCCATAGCGACGGCACCGAGGCGTCCGTACGCCGGAGCTACGCGTGTGCGGCACGTGGTCGGCGCTGTCCGGGCGCGCGCGCACGACGCGCTGGGGCGCGGCTCAGCAACGCCGGCGACCAAATTTGTTTCGCGATACCGGTTTCAAAATTCCGTAACTCCATAAATTGCCAACTAAGTTGGAAATCTCCAAAACTAAAAGTTGTAAAGGAGCTATAGGCCTACAACTTTCACAAAGGCCGACATATGTTTTGATGTAAGGATTGACGGGAAAAACGTGACAAAGTTACAGATTTTTCACGGCCTTGATTACTATTCCTGAGAAATTCAACACTGTTTTTGGCTAATTTGCACCCAAAATTTGAACGTCCGCCAATTATGAAAGTTGTGTTCCCGGAAGAGACCAACAACTTTTATAAAAGTCGATTTTAAAGTTGTTATATGAGATTTTGAGAACGTGCAAGAGTTCTAGAGAGAGGTCTAGAGTGAAAAGGGGTTTGACCAAGGAATTTGGGCTTTGACCAAGGGTTCTTGGGTAAAATTTCCTTTCATTAGCCTAGAGAATGATTTGGGCTAATGAAACTCCTTGATTAACCTAAAACTCCAGTTTGGCTTCATCCTTTCGGGTGATTAGGTATTTTTAAAACAAAAGTTGAACCCTAGCTATGTTGATCAAACAATTAAAGGTTTGACTAGGGTTTCTTTTGCAAACTTGGCTCTGTTTAGGCTAACAAGGGATTAGATGCCTAACACTTGATTGGTTTTCCTAATTCCTGAAATTAGGTTAATTAATCACCAGGGGTGTTACAACTGCAACCTCTTGCAGTTCGCCGACGTTCTGCCCTTCAGCGGTGGCTATGGATTTTATCCTCGGGACTTTGTTGTAATTGCCTCCTTTCTAAGGGGCCTTGATGTAATATTGTTGCTCTAATATAATATAAGTGCTGTTTGTCCAAAAAAAAACACCACTTCATACAACTTTCTTGTGTTTTTGGTTCCTCTGTTTTCTCCCTCCACTCCTCCTTTCCTTTGTTTCACGTGAATCCTTTATTTTTCATTCCTTCGTTCCAAACAGGGTGTTTGTCAACATTTTCTGAATTGGTCAGCCATTGTATGATTACCTATTGCATATTAAGCCATTCTGAATTTTGTAGGCTCATATTAATTGATTATAGCTGATCATCTTCTACTAAGCTATATCACTCTTTGTCGCCTTAACAGAACATTAGTATCGTGATCAAGAAATGTCGTCAATCAGGTAACATTCCCTGCTCTAACTTTATTAACAATGTCATTTGCAAAATAATGTTGTCTTGCAATCATCTTATTTTTTCTACTTTCAAAGTTCATCTTAAAATGTTAGTTATAAATTTCCGCAGCAACGCGCGGGGTATTACCTAGTTATACTAGCAGGAGCCCCCACGCCTTGTGCGAGCACAGATTGGAAAATGCTATTTATAATCAGTTATTATCAATTAAGATTTGAGAATGGCTAGGACTGGTTTATAAGGAAGTAAGGGACCTAATAGATATACTGATCTAGGGGCTTTTCTGCGAATCTTGCAAAGCACATAAAGGTTAGTCATGGTTATATGATCTGTCAGGGGCCTAAACGCAAAAACTTAGACCTCTTGGCTTCCGTGGCCAGTGGATGGAGGTTTGGCCAAAATTGCCAGCGACTTGAGCTTCGAGGGGCTCGGTCGATGTGAGGGATCGGAGGAGGAAGTCGAGGGAACTGTGTGGGGCTACTCTCGGTGGTAGTTGTGAACGGAGACGGACGAACGACGGTAGACCTTGGGCAGCATGTCAGTCGCACCGGCCGAGACCATCGGCGGGACGCGGATGGTAAAAGGTCTAATAATTTAGACTAGCAATTGTAAAAATTGAATTTAATAAAACTTAGACAAAAATATTATTTATTGAGAAACTTTAGAGCGTTTGAAAAAATGAAAGACGTCCATTCAGTGAACGGTGGAAATGCGATTGGGCTTGTAGTCCAATAGTAGGACGGTTCAGTGGGACGCTACCCACCAGGGTTCAAATCCTGGTGCTCGCACCTTTTTCCTGAATTTTCCAGGATTTATCGGCGTTATGCGTTCAGTGGTAAGCGACGGTCCCGTCGACGACGAGGCGCCATTGGTGACTTCGAGAATCTCCAGATCTGCCGGTGCTCAGTCCTTCGGAGGTGCTCATAGGGGTAGAGTTGCGTACGTTATTCATAGGGGTGAGTGCGTGCATGTTGTGAGCGTCTGCGTTGTACTGTGTAATTCTAAAAAAAAGTGAACGGTGGAAATACTAAAAAGAAATATAAAAAATACTTAGAAATTACTATGGTACTATACTCTTTTAATTACGTGTGAATTTGCTTAATTCTTTTTTATAAGAACGATAAGAAAAAATATCTGCAAGTACTACTAGTACTTCAAAAGTATCGTAACAATTTTTTAAAAAAGAATTATGTTGGATCGTGAAAGTACGAAGTCCACAATAAGCAGCGTCGGCCAGCTGCCGACCCTTTGCTCGTGCAAGCATTTTTTTTTTGACATACAGCACTTATATTATAATAGAGCAACAATATTACATCAAGGCCCCTTAGAAAGGAGGCAATTACAACAAAGTCCCGAGGATAAAATCCATAGCCACTGCTGAAGGGCAGAACACCGGCGAACTGCAAGAGGTTGTAGTGATGCGGAATAGCCTCGCAAAGCGTAGGATTGTAAAGGCCGAAGACGCCGTCAGGAGAGAGTATCGCCGAAGACTCCTGGATGTGGTTGTAGCTATCGTCGGCGAGTAGAGGATCATCATCTTCATAGCCGGTGGAAGGCTTACTGCCAAGCCGGTGGCGGATGGACTTGAGAGGACTTGAAGCCAGATGCAATAACGTTGCCGGGAAGAGGTTGACAGACAAGCCAGAGACGGGACCTGTAGCTTGATGTGTTCTACGGCAAAGAACACACCGGAACAACCACCAAAAAACCAAGTCACTGTCCAGATCCTCCCAAAGTGGATCGTGCTCCATGGAAAACAGATTCCAAACACAGCGAAAGCTCAAGTAACAGCAAAATAACGCGTTCAACAACACTGAAAATGAGCATCGGAACAACCGGTAAGCTATTACCACTAAGCCCAAGCTTGAGCAACAAGATGCGTTCAACAAGGCCAGGCATAGGCCACGGAACAGCCACCAAGAGGCAAGCAGCACAGAGCACAGGTGAAAGCAAAAGGATGCGTTCAACAACACCAATCTTAGGCATCGGAACAACCACCACCATGATGCAAACACCACAATCAGAGCTTTCAGAAGGAGAATCCGAACCAGGGACACAGAGCTGACCTGAAGACCGGCAACCAACTTGATAAAAGAGAGGGCGAGGTGAATCTGCTCGTGCAAGCATTGACCACGTAGTACAACGTCGCCTCGTCCGTCCCAACTCCCGCCTAGTTTGACACGCGTGCGCCCCGCCGGCCTAGCTACATAGACTCCTCGTGTCGATCACGAGCCACCCATCACGAGCCGCCGGCCAGCGGCTCTTAGGTATAAATACATCTCGATCGATGATTCACCACTGCCACTCAGCAGGCACATCCACCACCTCACCACTTAATTCATCTCGATCGATCACTTCCCGTACAATGAGTTCTTCCCTGGCGGCGAGGATCACCCTGCTGGCGTACCTGCTGCTCGCCACGCTGCTGCACCCCTGCCTCTGCCACGCTGCCGCGACGCCGGCGGCCGCTCGCCCCAACGTCGCCGGCGCCAGCTGGAAAATAACGAATCGTGAGTATTATTGTTCTGCTTCTAGCTGCTGTTTGTTGTCCTAACTGCGTACTCTTCTTTAATTTGAAGATTATTAATCAATAATCATCATCAGGCACCTTAGGGCAGTCCCAATGGTCCACATAGGATGGAGTCCATCCCTAATAAATGAGATGACACATCAGCAAATTGGTGACATGGCAGCATAGTTAATGAAGAAAGAGAAGGAAAACACAAGACCTGGTTTCTTCCTCTAGACTCAACCTCCTCACGCGAATCAAGACCGCAAGACCTAGCAAAATCACCAATGGGAAGACCTCGCTTGAGTCTTGCGCCGCCGCGGCCCCACCTGCCATTGTAGGAGATGATTCGCTACATTTATTGTCTTGGACTTTGTACCATTGTAGGAGATGATTTCTAGTGTTTATTTTTGCTGACGTGGTTGTCTTGGACTTTGCATTAGGTCTACCGTTGGGACTGCCCTTACTAATTACCGGCTGCTTGCTTCGATCGGATGATATGGTTGCAGCAAAGGCGGTCGACCAGGGGGTCGCCTACGTCCTCATGCTCCTCGCGCTCTTCGTCACCTACATGGTGCACTGAATTGAACTGGATCCAACAGTACACAATCCTCAATTAATTAGTTTCTTCATCACTACTACTATAAAATGCACCAGTTTATTCTTTCCTAAAGCCACACAAACAAATCACCCCAACAGTCATTACCAAACTAAGTACACCCAACTAATTGCACCAGCAAACATTCACTTTCTCTCACTCACCCACGATCCAAAAGCCTAAATTGCTGCAAACATCAACTTTCTCTTACTCACTCATGATCCAACAGCTCAGCTCCTCCGGATCAAACCTCATCCCCTAATCCCCCACACATCATCTTTGACCCACCATTCCCGTCTTCAATCCACTCCCCACCCACCCCCTCTTCAATCCGCTTCCACGCCACGTCGTGCCCGCCTAACGAGGAGGCGGAGGGGCGGGCGCACGCGTGAGAAACCGAGGAGACGGATGCCAGCTGCGGCACCGCCCGCCTTCTCCTCTCTCCTCCCCGTTGCTCCTCTCCAGAGCAGCCATGGCGGCCTCCCCGATGCTCCTCTCCAACGCGGCCACGGCGGCGGATGGCTCCCGGCGGCGGTGATATCTTCAATCGGGTGGACGGGGAGGAGGAGATCGAGCGTATCATGCTAAGGAGGTTGCGCGCGCGGAGCTCGCCCGCCGGCCATGGAGGAGGCCCGCGCGGATCGATCGTCGGCGCCCTCTCCCCACCGGCTACCTCTTCCTCCTCCGCGGTTGGCAGCGTGCTCTTCCCTCTAGCACGGCCTTCCTCCACCTCTTTTCCCTTGTCCGATTGGGGTGGCTCTCCGTCGCTGCTCGGCATCGCGGGGAGGGACTGTAGCTGGCTCTCTCCTCCCCTCGCCGTCCCCTGACGGCGGCCATAGCTCCCTCCTCCCCTCCCGTGGCAGGTGGCGTGGTCGAGGCCGACGGGCGCGGTCTGCTCCTCCCGGTCTCCTAGGGAGGCTGCCGACGAACAGATCCACCGGAGAGAGGCAAGGCGGCGATGGCCACCTCTCCTCGTGCCCGCCCGCTCCCCCGCCGCCCTCTCGATTCCCACCCCTCTCCTTCCCCGCTCATATCTCTCCGTCTCCTCTACCCGACGCAAGGCACCGAGCTCGCCAGCCTCGGGAGCAGCGGCCGCCGGTGCGGAAAGGCGCCAGGCGCGGGTACCTCACCTCGCCGCGCTCCTCCTCGGCCGCGGACATCGCCGAGTGACCTCGCCGCGCCCCAGCAGGTGCTCGGCCGCGCCCGCCTCCGGTGAATCGACGCGCTCCGCCCACGGCGTGCCAGGTCAGTGCCAACTATGATTGCATACCTGAACATTGCCTTTTGTCTGAGCTTTTCAGAGCAGATTAAGCAGTATGTCCTTGAATCCAATCTATCAATTCAAACACCACATCAGTTCATGCTGCAACTTGTTGTGTGATCCTCAATCCAATTTCTTTTATTATGAGTTTTTTCTGCTTCTATCAGAGTTACATGTGTTTGATGTAGCATCTCGATAATGCAGTAGTTTTGATGCATACTGCTATTTGCGATGTTGTGCGAGTAATTGACCCAATTGCATTCTGTCTTGAGATAATAATCATCATCAGGAAATGTCTTTTAGAGAAGTACTTTATTCCTACTTTCCTTTTGATGATATATGATTGCGACTTCTTTTATTTCCTTGTACATGAAACTGCATATGGTGTTGATTTCTCTTATTACCTGTTTTTTTTTTCTAATGAAAGGAGAACAATGTTTTTATTTGCCATGTTATACTGAAGCGGCACAAATGGTATTTTGGTTGTTTGTCTCAGCCTCATAGAAGAGAAAGCAAAACCACCATAATTTCCTTTTTATGTCAGTCAAACTGTACAGTCCTGTTTCATGCTTCTCTTACTGAAATGTATGTCTGGATAGAGACTGGTCAAATTCATGGAGACTTTTCCTTTATTTTGGTGAAAAATTTTCAAATGAAAATCCTTTTCAAATCCTTTTAGGCTTTTACTCATCCACCAGATGTGCATTGCATTCCTTAGATTCCTCTTGGTCCCATACATGAGATAAGATGAAATGCAGAAGAGGTGGGTTTTCTTACTTGGGTCATTGTCAAAGCACCCAGTGTAAGTGAAAGTGAAAGTTTACTTAGGGTGACCTATGAATGGAGTGCTAATAAGGGGCGATGATGTTCAACCTTTTCTGAATTGCATGCCATTGAGAAATCAAGGCAGCTGTGGGTATCTATTTAATTTGAGCTGATCCCTCCCTTCTTGAAGCCTAAACCATCTCTTATTGTTTGTGGTTCTGTGCCTAGGTTGGTCATTCAGATATGTGGCAACCAGCGCAGTTCCACTTATATTAGGATGAGTAAATTGTGCAGCAAGAGGTGCGAGGGATTGGCTTGTATGATCGACCAAAGGTGAAGCTGAGCCCACTTAGTGTTATTTCAATACTAACAAGATTGTCTTACTGAGGGATAGGATTTCCCTCAGTCGCCCCAGGTTCCCATCTCTACGGTGCCGCCTCGCCGCCGATCCGTTGCCTTGCACCGGTGGCGGCAGGGGCTGGGAACTGTCGGGTGTCGCCTGATGTGGCTTCCAGGTCGGGTTTGGCTGGTTGCGGTCTACTGCCTGGTGGATGGATGGATGCAAGGGTCTTGATGCCTTAGGCTATCCGCACTCGTCATACTCTATGAGAAGTTAATTGAGAAGTAGTACGTCATGAATTTGATAACTAAGAACACACAGATTGATGATAGCAGTGGTGCTAAATGTAAACCATACACTGGTTTCAGTACTGTCATTGGTGCAAGTACATTATCATCTTGCAGATTTACATGCATTTGTGATAAATGTTTCAAATTATTTCTGTAAAAAACAATAGGATAAGTTTTTTTTCAGATTATACATGTAAACATTTCTGTTTGTTTTTTTCTAGCTGGATGGTAGCATCAGCAATGTCAAGCAATGGCTACGCTTAATCATTGGCCTCTGGACTGCTTAATCATTGGTTTTATTTCTAACTACTACAGAAGCAATGGCTACGCTTTGATGTTTTCTATTCATGGGGGTGGCTAAATATCTAACTTTGATGCAAGTTATTTACCTTCTTTGTTACAATTACCTCATAATTATTTCAGCATACTTGTTTGCATTTTCATAGCCTTTTTCAGAGCCATGTGGTGCTTGCTGCCCTGTAGGAGGCTGGGGAAGCATCTTTGGTGCTCTGTTCGAGACTTCGAGGAAGTGATGTACTGTGGTGCAGTCTTGTTTTAATTTTGTGTTGTCCTGTTTCAACCCTCATATGGCATGATTATTTCTTGTACCACAAATCATTCCAATCTGTCAATACCATTTCAGAAGTTGAAATTTCCTTTTTACTACCTTGGAGTGTTTTTTGTAACACATTACTTGCATTTGCAGATTTGCAGAAGATCAATTCCTTTTTCTGGGCAAAAAATCATGGCTCAAGGAAAAGAATACCAGTTTCATGAGTATTAATAGATGTATAAAATTTTGTTTACAATTTTTATCACCAAATCAGTTTCTCTTGCAGAATACAAAATAGGTTTATTGCCAGAACCAAAAGGGAGATCCAAGGAGATAACAATATGGATTAGAGTCAAGGTATAGACCATTGTCCTTTTAAGCAAAGTTGATTCAGATTAAAAATATTATTTTGTTCTATAGGAAAAGTAGAAAAAAATATGTCCTGTATGCATCAACGCTCTGTTCTTTTGAATTCCATCTTGCTAAGGAATTTGATTGATCTCATTTCACTATGTTACTACAATTTTTTTTCTGGCTCTTTCGTTCGGTGGAACTGATTATTTCCATTGTGATGATATTCTCTTGAATACCATGCATAACTTGCTTTGTTAATTTAATAATTGTATTCTTGGAAAATAAGTTTGATGGATCCTGCAGTGCTTTATTGCCATATTTTGTAGTCCCATTCTCATTCTTTTCTTGTACAATCATAAACCTACCTTTGTTCTTTCCAATTCAACTTTGCTTTTAACTGTCTTAGAGACTGACCAGACCTCTTGAGCTTATGCTCCCATGGCCAATGACCTAGCCAAGAGACCCTGAAGCTTAGAAGCACATGCCATACACCAAAGATCAATCTCTATGTTGGTAATTGGTCTACCTCACTCATCGTATGAAAATAAAAGGTTGCTGTGTGTGTAATGAAAAATGTCAAAAACTAATATCTATGATTGGCATACTAATGTGAAGTAACTTCATTTTTGGTTGATGTGTAGTTCAAACCGCCTAAGAATTAATCTGGTGAAATCCAATGGTGGCTGTACTCCATTTGACGACAGGTCAAACATCATAGGAGGCAACTGTTAAATTAGCATGCCTTGCTTTTGATGTATCTGGAGTCTTTTTTTCATCTCTGTAATAGAAGCTGTGATATTTTTCTTAGCATGCCTGTGATATTCTGCCATTAAAATTGATGCAATGTGAAGTGCCTCCATTATGTGCATGATCTTTTAGTTGTCCGTAGCAACACAAGGGCATTACACTACTATTCATTATTGGGAAAAAAATGATAAGGATGGTCGTCCGATCCTCTCAGAGCTAAGGCAAAAGAGAGAGGTTGGCTTTCTGAAGTTGGTACAACCTAGATAGCGTCTTGATTTCGCCGGTTATCATCTGCTCGACGACGTACGGACACACCAGTTTGGCCGCCGCCCGGGGTCGGGAGATCGATCATTTCTTTTTTCCTTTTTACTTTTGATGCGATGATGATGACTCGGTAGTAAGTTGCAATCTAGTATTCATCCATCATGTGCTGTAAATGGTTCATTAGTTACTAAGCGGAGTAGTCCATGTCAAGAAGGAATAATGGTAACATAAAATTCCATTGTGCTACGCAAACAAAATGTTGTGGTGCGTATTTTTATGCTTCTATACATATTTGTGGATGCACGATTTTATTTGCCGCATAGTTTTCCAATATTTCTTCCTTGTGCTCCCGCGTCTCCTCCGGACCTCCTCCCCGTCTTCATTGGGCTTCCACTCCACATCATTCCGCCCACACACCATCACGCCCCCCCCCCACGTCGCTTCGTCCCATGTGGTGGCTCCTCCTCTGTTGCTCCGCAGCACCACTCCGCTCGATGTCGTCCCGTCTCCGGTCTCCACCACACGGCTCCACCCAGCGGCGGATCCAAGCTTGGACTGCAGGGAGTGCTCTTCTCTTCTTCCTCCTCCTCCACCATCACCTATTTCCAAGAAGTCATGTGACCAGTGGGTGTGAAGTCAGGGGAGCTAGTTTTTAAGGGGCATTTGGATCCTCTATCTAAAATTCAGCACAAGTCATATCAAATGTTCGTTGCTAATTAGGAGTATTAGATATAGATTAATTACAAAACTGATTGCACATATGAAGGCTAATTCACGAGATAAATCTATTAAACCTAATTAGTTAATGTTTTGTTAATGTGATGCTATAGTAAACATGTGCTAATCATGACTTAATATATTCATCTCGCGATTTGCACTTATAATTAATTATGTAATTAATCTATATTTAATACTCATAATTAACACTTGAAGATTACTGATGATTAACTTTAATCCTAGCTCTCCTCCGCCTAAAGTCTCTAGATACTAGAGCAGTTTTGCGGACATTTTTGATGAATTGTACGGCTGGATTTCAACCAACCAGCCAACAATATTTTTTTTTGCGAATTCAACAATATTTTTATCTCATACGAAATTAGCATCAAACACCAGCAACCAACTATTTTTATCTCATACGAAACTAGCTGATTGGTTGGTTGTGTTTGATGCTGATGGTACCAGCTAGTACTATTTTTCATTCATTGCGGCATCACGGTACTCGCAACAAATGAGGCACCAGCCGAGCAAGTTGGAAACTGATGGAGAAGCCTACCAACACTGCCCCTTTTTTTGAAGCGCAAACTTGCTCATTCTTTATTCAACATAAGATGGATCATCGAGATCACGATCCATCAGAGTGTTTACAAAACTAGGGAGGGGATCATTCCATATGATTGGAGACGTTCGGGTCCCGAGTTAAACCAGAAGGAGCTAACTCATGCGCACATCGATTACAAGTACGGCAAACGAAAAAATACCATGCAAGGTAAAATGCAAAGCTAACAGGCTACGAACTTCCTTAAAGATGACACCTCTGGGCGCCTGATCAAAAGATGGTGACTGAAGGGCTGTGACAAGGTTAGTAGAATCTGTCTCCACAATCACTTGCGAAATACCTGTATCCATGGTTGCGTTTAGTGCTGCAAGACATGCCTATGCTTCTGCTGACAAAGCATCAGTCACCGCCAGTAAATTGCCTGATCCGGCCAGAACTCCATGCCCCTCACAGTCCCTTATCACAAAACCCCACGCCCCTCTTTTCTCCTTCTCACAAAAAGCACCATCAATATTTATCTTCAGAATATCCTCGGGTGGAGGTTGCCATCTTCATGGCCTCTGCTGCTGCGTTGGGCTGTTCCTGGAGGAAATTAGCTGCAGCAAGTCAGAGTTAGAGGCCGCCTCCAGGGTTTTGTACCGCACTTCTTCAATCGACGACATTCTTTCTTCTGCATTGGCTTTATTCCTTGCATCTCACCATGCCCACAGGAGACAAGCAACTACATCTCCTTCATTTCCTTTCAAGTCCAGGACATGCTGCACAATATCCTGAGGGGATGTCATTTCGAGTAGCCTGACTCGCACTTTCTCAACATTAAGAGCTTGCCAGCATTTCTTCACAAGTTTGCATTTGAGAAAACAGTGACCCCCATCCTCATCTAGGCGATTGCACACCGGGCATCTGGTGTCAACATCCTTAACCCCCCTTCGTTTGATATTCAGTCGGAAGGGCAGACTATTATGGGCAAGCCGCCATAGGAATTGCTTTACCTTTGGCTGAAACTTGGAGTTCCAAAGGCTTGGCCATTTAATTGATGCATCTGTGATCATCGAAGAGCTTGATGTGCCATGCTGCTTGACCTGCTCGTTTTCTTCATTGTCCTCCAATACATGATAAGATGACTTAACCGAGAACAAACCTTTCGTATCGAAATGCCAGGCTGGGGTATCCTCTTCACCTTGCTTAACAGGAATGGCAAGAATGTACTTCACATCCTCCTCCCAAAAAATATCATGGATCAGCTCTTTATCCCAAGTGCCTGTGTACGGATCAATGAGATCAGACACCTTACCTTGTGGAGAATGGTAGAACCTCTCAGTGTAATTGGCATGCGATTAAATCCCCTTGGAAGCCAAGGATCCTCCAAAATTTTGATCTGAGTGCCATCACCCACTCTCCAAATCATGCCATTTCTGACAACTTTGAGGCCCCGTACAATACTCCTCCAAGAGCAGGAAATACCTGGCTTTTCTTCTGATTTCAGGACCTCACTATCCGGGTAGTACTTGGCCTTCAACACTTGTGCACAAAGTGAATCTGGCTCAGTCAACAGACGCCACCCCTGCCTTGCTAGCATTGCAAGGTTGAACAAATGGAGGTCCTTGTATCCTAAACCCCCTTTCTCCTTTCGGCTGCACATCTTTTCCCAAGAAATCCAATGCAATTTATTTTCTTTATCATGTTGTGACCACCAGAAACGTGCCATCATCATGCCTATGTCATCACACAATTTTTTGGTTAAATCAAAGCATGACATGGCATAGGTGGAAATAGCTTGAGCAACAGCCTTGATGAGAACATCTTTCCCAGCCTTTGACAGCAGCTTGTCCTTCCATCCCTGAATTCTTTTCCATATCTTATCCTTTAGATAATTAAAGGTCTGAACCTTAGATTTTCCCATGTAAATGGGCAGTCCTACATACTTCTCACTTCTTGCTTCAGACTGAATGTCCAAAGATTGCATAACATCAGCCCTAGTTTCCTCTCTCGTGTTGCTACTAAACATGATTGAACACTTTTCCTTGTTTATCATCTGCCCCGAGCAGTCCTCATACAATGAAAGAATATATTGCAGATGGTTTGTACTCTGGTTCTCGATTTTAAAGAGTAACAAGGAATCATCTGCAAACAATAGATGGTTGATGCTCGGTGCCTCTGGACAAACATGGACTCATTTTATTTCTCTCCTATCTTTAGCTACATTGAGGAGACAGGAGAAAGCTTCAGCACAAATGAGAAAAAGATATGGTGACAGAGGGTCACCCTGCCGTAAGCCCCTCTCAGGTATGATCTCATCAGTGAGCTCCCCATTTACTTTCACTCGATAAGTAACCATTGAAACTAAATTCATGACCACCATATCCCAATTTTGATGGAAACCCAGCTTCAACATCATTTGTCTTAAAAAAATCCCATTCAACCCGGTCATAAGCTTTACTCATATCAAGCTTCAAAGCTGCACATTCATCTAGCCCCTTCCTCTTATTTTGCATAAAGTGGGTGAGCTCATAAGCTAGGAGGACATTGTCTGTGATCAACCGACCCGGTACAAAAGCACTTTGGTTCAAAGAAATAATTTCAGGAAGCACTAATTTCAGCTGGTTAGATAAAACCTTGGATGCAATCTTGTACACTACATTGCAAAAACTAATGGGTCGGAGGTCCTTTAATTTTTCAGGGTTAGGGACTTTAAGAATCAGCACAACTACAGTTTCATTCCATCCCTTTGGCATAGCTCCTCCATTCAACAAAGATTTTACCTCCCTTACAACATCATCACCAGTTATTCCCCAAAATCTTTTATAAAAGAGAGCAGTCATACCATCGGAGCCAGGGGCTTTGAGATCCCCCATGCCATCAAGCACATTCTTAATCTCATCATTGCTGTACTCTGCCAACAAGGCCTCATTCATCACTGCAGTTACACGAGAGGGAACTTGGTGCAAAAGTTCTTCATATCGATGACCTGCATGAGTCTGAAAAAGATTTTTTATAAAAGTCAGTCACAAGATTAACAAGCTCCCCCTTCTCCTCCACCACACTCCCATCCTCCTTCACCAATCGCCGAATTCTATTCATTCTCCTCCTCTCTGAAGCATGTTCATGAAATTTTTTTGTGTTGCGATCACCATGTTGGAGCCAATGTGCTTTCGCTCGCTGCCGCCAATACAATTCCTTCTAATTCTCCAATTCTCTAACTTGTACTTTAGGATCTCCTCCTGGGCTACATTATCACTTGTGATCACCCTTCTTCTACAATCTTCCAGTCTCCTTTTGATATGTTTGATTCTTTTTACAAGATCGCCTAGAATGTTCCTGCTCCAATCCCACAGGTCAGCTGCAACATCACCCACTACAGCAGCTATAGTTCCATCCCTCACTTAGCTTCCATGGAGAGCTTCCAAGCATTATCTACAATAGATTCACAGTTTTCTTCCTGTAACCATCCAGCCTCAAAACGGAAACACGATCGCCCACGGTTTTCCCTTTCCATCTCCGCTTCCTCCACAAATACAATCACCGGTCGGTGATCCGAGTGTCTTGGGTCCCCATTTCTAACTTTGAAAGTTGGGAACCTTGTGCACCATTCCACATCAGCCACAGCCCGATCCAGTCGCTCCCGAATGTAGTGTTCACTTGTATGGCTGTTATTTCTCCAAGTGAACATGTCTCCCGAGTAGCCCAAGTCATCGAGCAGACAATCCTCTAACGCCTCCCAGAATTTATCCATACCCGCCTGTGATTTTGGCTGGCCACCTTCTTTCTCATGGCTCATCAAAACTTCATTGAAATCCTCCATGCAGAGCCACAGCCGTCTCCTCGCCGCGTTCAGCATCCGCAGGGCACACCATGACACCTCCTTCTTGTCTGAGCTTGGTTCACCATAAAAGCCAGTAAAGCGCTAAATGAAGCCATCCTTTTCCACCACATCACCATCAATGTACAGTCGAGACACTGTACGCAACTGAAAATCCACTCCATTTCTCCAAAAGAGTGCAAGTCCTCCACTCTTCCCCTTGCAATCTTTCACCACCAAATTTGTCAAACCTAGTCTCCACCTCAAGCCTTCTATCCTTCTCCTATCCATCTTGGTTTCAGAGAGAAACACAATGTCGGGGTCCTCCTCCTTCTGAATATTCAGAAGGCCACGAACTGCCAGGCCGTTCCCCAACCCCCGACAGTTCAAAGCAATGATCTTCATTGATCCCTGCAGGGCTGTACTGACAGCCCCGCTTCATCAATTTTCATGTCGACTCTCGACTTCTTCTCGCAGTGAACATCTACCGCATCCTCTTGCACCACCCTCTTGTTCCCTGAAATGTTAGGCACACTACCATCTCCCTGCCTTGCCCTCTCTCGCCCTAGTTTTTAATACTTCCTTCCCCTTCCACTTTCTCCCCTGCTAACCTCCTCCTCCACTGTCTTGTTGATCCCTTCCGTCTCCTTCAATTTATCAACCTGCATGGCACTGTTTGCAATTTCCTCCATGTGAGCTTTCGCCACCTGATCATCCTTCAACATCAAAGCCTGCTCCTTCTCACCTTCATTCCCTTCTGCAGTTTGCATAGTTCCTCCATCTTCCGTCCTCAAAAACAGAACCTTCCTCGAGTTCCCTATCGTGGAGTGGGTCTCTTTTTTCTTCAGCGGGCTCGTTACTCTCTCCTCCTCATACTTCCTATGCTCTCCACTGCTGCCTCCTCCTTGCAACACCACATCTTTCCTCCATGATGGTGCATCACTACCGGCCCATCCGGATGTGTTCCTCTCACTTGACCCTCGTGAATGGCTCTAACTCCCCCTACTACCACTTCCTCCCTGTCTCCAGCTAGGTCGAGATTGCCATCCTCTATCACCTGCACCATCCTCCCACCTCTTCCTTTCTGGGATTACTCGCAACGCTTTACTGTATTGTTGCACTTCATCTTTCTGAAGCTTTGTAGTGCATGCCTTATCATTATGGCTGATTAGCCCACATGTGTAACAAAAATCAGGTAGGTACTCATACGTCACAGGACACAAAAGTGGTCGGAGCTCTCCCTCCTTCCCCTCCGTCTGCACCAGGACTCCTCTCATCAAAGGCTTACGGGTGTCCATCCGGATTTCTATTCTCAGGAACCTGCCCACCGCTGATCCATCTTCCTCCTTTTCCATCTCTACGAACCCCCCATCTCCCCTCCAACTGCCTCTCCCACCACCTTGTTCATCATCCCAAATGGTAATTTTGAAATCCTCACCCAGATAGGTATGTAGATGAACTCCAACTCCTCAAGCGATTTTGATTCATCGAAATCCGCCATGACCACAAGGTCCTTCCCGAACATCCACGGTCCATCCTCCAAAGCCCTCCTTTTCCCCGCCGCTTGATTGAAAGTGAAGAGGAACAAATTCTCATCGAGATGTTTGCAAGTTACCCCTCTCATCGGACACCAGATTCTCCCTAGCACATGTGCTAGACCATCTGCATTCACCAGCCTTTTCGAGAAAACCTTGCCTACCGCCTGCATCAACTTCCCCGGCCCCCTTGATTATCCCGCTTCCCCCACCTTGATGCTCTTTGCTTCAGCCGCCGTCAAGTTCATGCGCTTCATCAACTCCTCCACCGAATCCATCATTGCCCCGCCCTTGGTGGACAGAGCACCATCCCTGGCTCTCAAAGCATCCCGCCACCGGCAGAATTTAGGGTTAGCAGTTTTAGGCTCGGCTCCGTTACGGAGAGATCTTGACGTGGACACAATAGGGAATGGGATGTGGACTCGAAATTGGATCGGAATGTGAGATCCAATCAGGTGTAGAGAGGGAAGGGAGAAGAATGAAATCCAGAAACCGCCGGCGAGACTCACCTCGAGTCGCCTAAGAAGCCCTAGGCACCGAGGACTAGCACATGACTGCGGACCAACATTGCCCCTCGCCCTAGTGCGTTGTGACTTGTTTTTTTCTTTTTTTAGAATTTAGTGCGTTGTGACTTGTGAGCATGATACATAGGGACGGTAGTGGATCGGGTTTGGAGCGGATATCCGCGGACTTTGGGTACGTGGGTTGTGGGTTTGGTTCAGATTTTCGCCCACGGGTTCACGGATTTGGATATCCGCAACACTGCGGGTTTGGAGTGGATTCTACATTTCACCCGCGGATGCCCATTGGAGCTCCGCAAAATTGAGCCTAATAATTCCACATAAGGAACAATAGCCACATATGAAATGGTATTGTTGATGTTCCCTTCTTTTTATACTCAACTTGTTAATTTACAATCTACTGAACATGTAAGTAATATGAAACTCTATTTTTATTTCATAGGTGAAGATGATTCCACTATAATTGATGGATGATAAATTGTCCACTATTGTTCATTTGGAGGACTATGGATGCTGATTTGTGTTGTTTTCCATTTGTATTGAACTTGTAGCATGTTGAATTACATGTTTTTGAAGTAATCTTAACAGAGTGTGTGATGTTCTAATGGATTATGTGCTCTTGTTTATAATAATCGAACCAGGTTTTGGATTATCCGTTGGGTTTTGGATATCCGCGGATTTGGGTTTGGATCTGAATTTTCACCCGAACTGATTTTTGGGTTGGATTTGGATTTTAGGTTTGAGTTATAGGTTTGGATGCTCTAACACTACATCCGATCTGGAATCGATCTGAATCCGACCCATTACCATCCCTAGTGATACAGTCGATTAAAGAAAAAAAGGCCTAGCCCAAAGCCAGCTCTTGAGCCCAGACTACCCACAACCCCAAATAGGCCAGGCTCGTTCCACAACCGCGAGCCGCCCCTGACTTCCATCTGGGCCCCAAGCCCGCCTCGCCTCGCGGCTCGCCGCCCCCACCTGCACACCTCCTCGGCTGGTCGCCATTAGCGCGCCCCGCGACCTCGCCTCTATCAATCTAGGGTTTCGCCCCCCCCCCCCCCGCCCCATACCTCTCACCCCCATCGAATCGGAGCTTGCCATGGAGTCATCGCGATCTCGGAAGAGAACGCGCCAAGCGTACGACGACCACGCCGCGCCGCCGCCGGAGCGGGAAGTGGTGGGGCCCGCCCTGCTCGTGTGTGCTCCCGTATTGACGGGGTTTGGGGTTGTGCTGATGCGGATTCGCCCACGCCGTGGATGCAGGTACAGAGGGGCGGCGCGTCGCCACCGTGGAGAGAGGACGACCGCGACGGCCACTACGTCTTCGATCTTGGCGAGAACTTGACCCGCCGATGTGAGCACCTGACTCTTATCTCTTTCTCAGGGATCCTTTAGAACCTGAAATTTTGCTAGGAAACTGGCAGTCTACCTTTAGGCAATATGTTATTGTGTCATGGCAAGAATTTTTTCCCGATATTTTTTTTTGCCCGTCAGATTCCACATATTAAATCGTTACTGAGTTTGTTCTGATTTTAAGTTTTTGTGAGTTTAGTATGCTTGGATGCAGTTCGCTTAGTTTTCAGTATACTTCTGGAGTAGGATTTAGTTGGTACTGTAAATACAGGCTATGTTTATTGATAGCTGCTTTATGAATGTGCAGATAAAATTTTGAGCAAAATGGGAGAAGGTTCGGGTTTTCTGCAATCTGTCGTCTCCTCTTCTGCTGGGTCTCTTCGCTATTATTCTAATGAAGAGCGCTGCGAGTTGGATTTTCGTAGGTACTTTTGGGCGTGTTTTGGAATGCTGGGACCGTGAAACACGTGAATATGTTGCCATAAAAGTTGTTCGGAGCATCCGCAAGTACCGTGATGCCGCAATGATTGAGATAGATGTCCTCAACCGCCTTGCAGAAAATGAGAAATACAGATCGCTGTGAGTGTCTCTGTAAACTGTATTACTTAGAAGTATAACCTTATTATATTTCTGACATGATAGTACCTCTTCATCTGCCAGCTGTGTCCAAATTCAGAGATGGTTTGACTATCGTAATCATATATGCATTGTAAGTTCTAGCCTTTTGTCAATTATCCTATAGTAGTTTTAAGAAACAGTTACCATTTCTGACAATGCGTCTCATTTCTGGCAATGTCTTGTTTGTTGATAATATTGATCTTATTGGTCCACCCAATACCCTATGTATGAATTGAGACTCATCTATACAAATTATGATAACACACCTGTAGTAAGATTTGCTTGACTATAAGATCATTTTTTCTTTGCTCATGAAGGTTCCCTGACATGGTCACAAATCAAAAATATTCTTTATTCAATGGATATCAATGGTTTTGTCAGGTTTTTGAGAAGCTTGGGCCAAGCTTGTATGATTTTCTAAAGCGAAATAGATACCAACCTTTCCCTGTGGAACTTGTGCGGGAGTTTGGACGGCAACTGTTGGAATCTGTAGCATGTGTGTTAAGCCTGATTCTGCGTATTAATTATTTGCTAATTTGGCATCTGCAGCTTCATTGTCTGTTGCTCCAAAGGGACAGTGTTGACCATCTTTCTTTCTTTTTGAAACAGATATGCATGAGTTGCGGCTTATCCACACTGATCTGAAGCCAGAAAACATACTTCTTGTATCTTCTGAGTTTATAAAAGTTCCAAGTTCAAAGGTGCCTATTCTCAACCAGTTCTCTAGTGATCATCTGCTATTTTGTTCATAGGCATACTATATTAGCAATTTTCTTGAATGATTGCTTGGGGTTGTACAGAAGAGTTCGCAAGATGAGATGCATTTCAAGTGCTTGCCAAAGTCCAGTGCCATAAAGCTGATAGATTTTGGTAGTACCGCCTTTGATAATCAGGAACATAACTCGATTGTTTCTACGAGGCATTACAGGGCACCTGAAATAATCTTAGGTAAATTGGTTATTCTTAAAGGTTTGATTCTATTTTATCTTGTTTGAGGTATGCACTATCACTTAAGGTGATTTTTTAGGGCACTCAAAGTGAATTTCTGTGCTCTTAAACATGCTCCAATAGAGTAAAGCACGTGCCATTGAAAATCATAGCAAAGTCCTGGTGCATCCTAATTCATACTCTGATTTACTTTGACATGGCACAACTGATAACAAATTGTCAGAAAAAGTTGTTGCTTCTTCTTCTTCATTGTTTTCTGAACATATTTAGTTTTACAGTTGATGATTGAGTGACACTGTATTGACAAAACTGATTGGACTGAACTCTATGCTTAGGTGCAAAATATGAATAAGACGAAATCCTGTTCCATAGTTGTTATGCTGGCTATCTTGGTAGTTGCTAATGGTTCGTTTCAGTTATTTCAATCATTAATTCTGATGATGTTGAATATTTCTATTGCAGGCCTAGGCTGGAGTTTTCCATGTGATATTTGGAGTGTTGGCTGTATTCTTGTTGAGCTATGCTCCGTTAGATCGCTTCTCACACTTTTATTTTTCAAGCATTAGTGATGGATGTTTTCCTAACATTATCAAGCTTTTCAGGGGGAAGCATTGTTTCGAACACATGAGAATCTGGAACACCTAGCAATGATGGAGAGGGTTCTGGGACCTATACCAGAGCATATGATTCGGAAAGCAAGGTGGTGCTATCTTATTTTGTTTATTATTTTCAGTTTTTGAAATGAATGGATGTGTTCAATTCAGCTTGTTAGAAGCAAACTATCTTTATTTGCTTCATGTTCAAGTTTTAGGTTTTACCATACTTTGTTCTATATGTATGGAACCTTCATTTATTTTAACCTTTTGAGAATGTTGCTCATTTGATTCTGCCTGTAGAGTTGAACCAAGTTTATTTGTTTCTAATCCTGTACTTCATAGTGTTTGATCAGTAGCAGAGTATCAGTTGTACTACTGGCATATGGTTTATTTTATTTTGTTTATTGCCACTTGATTTTCAAAGCTCGTGGCTTCTTTTATGGCGTAATAATATATTGCGCCCCTTTTCTATTTTTTGGTTCTTGATTACTTATGCTTATGCAAGTGCGTGTATCTCTGCTACATGTATTGCCTGCATGTTTTGCTGAATTTGTGAATGCTAGAATTCTATTGAAACTCTAGTGTACAGAAGGTGCAGCCACATTTTATTTATATGGTGTTAGCTTGCAATCTATTTGTTTTTCTCCTTATTTCAGAAGTCATACATTGTGCTTACTGAAGTCACCCGGAATGTGTGCAGTTCATCTGCTCAGAAATATTTTAGGAGAGCGACACGTTTAAATTGGCCTGAAGGGGCTGTTTCAAGAGAGAGCATCAGAGCTGTGAGAAAACTGGATCGCCTAAAGGTTTCCCTCAATTTTGCTATTTTGGCTATGCTTTTCTTCAACTATTCATGCTTCTTGATTCAAAAATTTTAATATTATCTTGTTCGCTAGATTTCAAGGGTAACTGGGGGTTTAGTTAAGGTTAGAAGTTAGGGTTTGCTCCCCATTTTGAATTGTAGGTTGTTTTGGCTTTTCTAGATAGTTTTTGTTATGTATCTAGACATAACGTATATCTAGGTGTATAGCAATAGCTATGAATCTAAAAAAACCAAAATGACCTACAATTTGGAATGGAGGGAGTAGCAAGTAGTTATTAGGTATACTGTTTTCTATTCCTGCTAGTAACTTTTTAGCATTTACAAACTTTCTTCTGGAAGGCACAGAATTTACTTAATATGAACCTTTTCTTTTGGATGACACCAAAATTACTTAATAACAAGTCATAAAACAGGCTTAGAGCGGACAATCTGCAACCAAGTCAAACATACAATCAGATTGTTTTTTTGCACTGCAAATAGGGAACATAGACGGTTTTTGTTTCAATTGAAATGCTAGTCTATCTTCAAATTCTTTTATACAGAATAATATTCCCTCTGTTTAGGAGCATAGCAAAATCCATTTATCTAGAAAAGCCAAAACGGCCTACATTTTGAAATAGAAGGATTAGTTGTAGCTTCATACATGGACTAAGGAAATGCCGAATGTAACTCGACATGAGTACAAAGCTATGAAAATACAAGGGTGTTTCGACTTCAAAATCCTGAACTAATGGGCCGCAACTTCAGGACATGGTATCGAGGAACACTGACCATTCAAGGGCAGTACTGGCAGACTTGCTACAGGGTCTATTACGATTTGAGCCATCGGAGCGTCTCACTGCCCAAGAAGCTCTGGACCATCCATTCTTCAGAAACCCGACATAACTTGTTGAAGAGGCTTGAGTTGCCTCATGTAACATTGTACTCCAAGGTGGTGGTCAGGAGAAAGCAGGCAAAACCATCCATCACGAAGTTGAAGGCATCCAAGCCTGCTGATAAGGCTGAGGCTTGTTGCGGTGATGAAGCTTGCCTGATGTAATGTACACTAGCATTTTTTCCCTAGGGAGCTCTAACGCACCGCTGGATGGCGCTTGTACGTTGTTAACTGGGACGCTCTGCAGGTTTG
The DNA here is from genome assembly GCA_036936925.1 of Cenchrus fungigraminus. Classification (NCBI taxonomy): domain Eukaryota; kingdom Viridiplantae; phylum Streptophyta; class Magnoliopsida; order Poales; family Poaceae; genus Cenchrus; species Cenchrus fungigraminus. The sequence continues at coordinate 38,016,775 of CM072778.1, read as the reverse complement.
CGTCCCAATATCCTCATGCCCTAGTAGCACCACATGGTGTTGAAAAACGAGAATCAAGGGGCACCCGTACACTATATTGATTTGTGCTGTCCCTGGGTCTGGGTGGCCTGTGCAGCGGGTTGAGCCTGTAGGAAAAAAGATCTGTTGAAACCATGTTAATGTGTCCCCTGACCGGATGCTGAAAGTTTACTCTGAATGAATGGCGTGTTATGTTTCTGAGTTTAGTTTGTTAATTGTTACTATTCATTCGTCAAATACTGCTTTCTCTACGCACACGATCCAATGTGATTGTCACTATTCATCTGTTACATCGTCAAAAGCATTTTGTTTCTCAATTGCTTGTGTGGTTTTGCTGGAGAACGTGCCTCCATTTCTGTGGTACAAAGTTCGTTGGGCCGTTAAGGTCACAGCAAGATGATTTTGTTTCCTTGCTCGTGTCCTCTGGTCGTGAGACGCACGCACGAGGAAAACACGCTACCCCACCCAGCAGTGGTTCCCTCCCCCTCCCACCTTTTCCGGCGGCGTCGTCGTCGTGTCTTCCCCTCCTGCTCCCGCGTCGCGACGCCAACGCAGGCGACCGGCGGTGCGGACGGACACGCGGGCTCGAACAGGCATCGGTGCTCGCCGTCGTTGGGGTCGCGTCGTCATCGTCGTACTGTGTGTTACGCGCACACCTCCTTCAGTCATCGGCCCTCCGTGACGCTCGCTCTCCATATGCATCCATGGCCTGGAGAGGGACACGTCGTCGACGCCGTGTCGCCATAGCCCATGCGCCATCGCACGGCGCGGGCACGCATCCGTCGATCGACAACATCCATCAGCTGACGGTGCCTCGGCCTCGCCGGCTCGCCGCCAATCACCTGCGCCGTCGAGGAAACCGTTGCCAATTGCCATCACCCCCCCTGTTCCGTTTTCGACGTTTTACACTTCACACTGCTGCTGCTGGTGGCGACGTCGTCGGTGCGTTGCCTTGCCCATATGGTCGGCGGCCAGTTGTTCAATTCATCGTCAAATCAAATGGGCGGCCGTCAAGTCAGCATCGAGACTTTCGTACGCCACGCACACACGTGTATGTGAAAAAAAGGAGAATGGTTTTTTTATCCAGTTCGTTTTCAGCAAACATCATGTTGGAAAAAATGAGGAGAGTGGTCACTTGAGAGCTGGATCAGATGAAGCCTCGAGAGAGTTCACACAATTGTGGTGGATGATATTCCAGTCGAGAGCAAGAGTTCACAATTTCCTACCAGTGGAAGCTAAACTTTTCAGGAAAACCTTTGTGATTTGTGAAGGATGGGGACACTCATGTGTGAAACGGCGCCTCTTCGTGTGGCCTTCGAGTGCACTACGTACTGCTCTGAATTTCTGGGAGTGCAACGTCATCCGGGAAATAACTGGCGCCTGTGTTACACTCATCGACATGGGCAAAAGATCCGCTGACCAAAAATTTGTGCTGGCCTCCGGGATGCGCTCGGGGTTCAGAATCTGATAATGAAGTCAGACAATCCATATGCTGTCAAGATGATGGTTACACAAGATCGGATGCTCGACCTTGACATGTATGACACGTTTTTCATTAAGACGAAAAGAAGTACATCAATATAACTTCAGGAGAATCCTTGAAATGCAAAATTACAAGACCCACCACCTACTAGAACTCTACACAACTGAACATAAAATGACCGAAATAACTGAAAGAAAACACAACACCTCCAAAACCAAACCAAACACGACTAAAACGATCGGAACCTGGCAGAAGCATGAGCATTGAGCACCAAGAACCCCGCACAACACCATTTCACCTAACAACCTAGAACCTGCGGGAGTGGATGGAGTGGAACATGCAAGACAATATCTTCACGAAGGTAGCGACGCCAACGCCACAATTGTCCGACCATCCAAGAAGGAGCGGTTCAAGTCTTCACCTAGCGAGTCAACACTCTGTAAAAACCACTGAGACTCGGAAGAGAGGCGAAACGATGGAAGGACATTGAGCAGTTCACAGCGACGTTAATGAGCGCCATATGCAGGCACCAAGACGACCAAAGCCACCCAAATACGACCACCTAAAGAACCGAACCTGCCAAAGAGAATGTACTGTCGCCAATGATGTCGAGGTAGGGCAAGAAAGTGCAGAATAATGGTCAAGCATCCACTGAGAGCACGATCACGACGACAAAGCATCCGTTGGAGAGTGAGTGGTGGCGGCAAAGCATCCGCCAAGCGAGCAACACAACCACGACGGCAAAGCATCCGCTAATGAGGGTGCAACGAAGTATCCACTAGGCTCCAAGAGCACCACGGTGACAAAGCACCCACCGAACAACAAGACATCAGCGGCAAAGCATCCGCCAGAGAAGCATAGCGGCAAATATTCCTGAGCATTTTTCGGGCGGGGCCAGAAAAAAACCGGTTATTTCGGGCCGAGAAAATCCTGCCCACGACCGTCCCACTAGACACGTCGGGCTTCAATTTTCGGGCTGGGCTCGGGCCGGGCCCGGGCTTGGGCGGGCCGCCCATGCGTTTCGTAGTGTAAAATAGCTAAAAACAGCATTTTGAGCTGAGCTCGGGCCAAGATTTTTGTTCTCAGGCTGCAAGATCTGTGTCCAGACCCGCCCAGTAAGGTTCGTGGGCGGGCCAGGTTTGGGCCGGGCCAGTGGACTGGGTCGGGCCGGGCTAAAAATGCTCAGGTATAGCGGCTGATAAAGCATCCGCCAAGAAGCGCAATCCAACACAAGCAAGCAACATTGGCAAAGCAACATGGAACAAAGCGTCCGCCACGACCTGGACAACCAAGGCTACAATTACATGAAGAAGCGAGGCAGGCACAGAGGATGATACAACGACCAAGGAGCAACCAGACCAGGACGACCCACAAAGGTCAACCAGGGGAGGAACTAGGAAGTGGACCGAAGAATGACGCATCAAAGGAAGAAAATGGCCAAGCATCCGCCCGAACCAATAGGCGGTGGCAAAGCATCCGCCAAACGATCACGACCTCGGTGGCGAAGCATCCGCCCAGAGCAAACACCAGTAGCACCACGACAGCCAAGCGAGCACCAAGGACCTCAGCGCAATACACCATCAGAAGCGGCAATCAAACCAAGAACTTCCAAGATGACGCCCCTGAGGGGAACGACGCTACAAACCGCGTCGGCGTCCGATCATTACGGTATAGGTTTTCATCAGGAAGGTTTGGACAGTCAAAGGAAAAGAGGGGAAGAGGGTAGCGACAGATGCCTCCAAGGAGGGATATGGCGCCTGTAGGCGTCATCATCGTCGTCCCGCAAGTGAGCAAAGGCTTTCGTCTGCCCCACTCCCCGCACCCTCCCAAAGCACGCTACCGACAGTCTCGCAATGCGTCATCGGCAGCACAGACGACGACGATGACGACGGTGGCGAGCGCCAAAGACAAAACCGCGGTGCAAACGACGGCGACGACCCGACACCCAGCGGTGGTGGCGGCCGGCGGCACAGCCAGACCACGACACGACGACGGCCGGACACCTGGAAACGGCGGCGCGGCCATGGTGCGACAGGACAGGGCGCGGAGGTCGCCCCGGCAACCGACGACACAACCACAAGACGCCATGGCCGTAGCGCAGCACGCCGGTGGAGATAACAGCATCGAGGACCCACAGATCTGGCGGTGGGAGCATGGATCCAGCCACAGGAGGCACGGATCTAGGCTCCGACAGCCGGCACTGACCACAAGTTGTAAGGGAAAACGACCGAGAGTGGCAAGGGATAGGGTTGTAGAGGTGGGAGAGGAAGGGGGAGAGTGAGGGGAGGAAAGCACGGCATAGCCGGAGGCCGACGCCGCCGCCGTCGGCGGGGGTGGTGGCGGCAGACGAGGCTCGAAGCGGGGGGGGTGTGGGGGGGGCTGGAGGTGGGTGCGACATCGCCCTCGAGTCTCCTGGAGGACGACGCGGGGGTTCCTGTCCTTCGGGGACAACTATGTGATCTGTTATATCGAGCATTTGGCAACTCGCATGATGCTTGTCAACCATAGTTTTGTTGTGTCAGCCATCAGCCAACATTATTTTTCTTTCACATCAAACCAATATCAACCACTAGCCGCCAACAACATTTTTCTCCCACAATAAATCAGTACAATCCATCAGTCTGACAAACAATGCCTCGCACGAGTTTTTATCTCCTTTTCTTTTGCACATGCAAATCGGGAGGCAAATTCGGCTGCTCATATTTGCGCCAACCTAGCTAGCCTCTCGCCCTCTCTTGATTCAACTGGAAACCATGCAGGATTCTTCCAGTTTTGAAATGCAACAAGAGGTACAGGGATCGGAGGAGCTGAGTTTCAATCGATGTTGTATTGTATTTATTCATAAAGACTAGGAATGTGCCCGTGCGTTGCTACGGTCAACGAAATATTTATATTACAATAGGCTTGCACTCGATAGGATCATAATGTGAATATTTATAAATATATATAATGTGAATATTTATAAATATATAATAAATATATTTGCATAACTTAACATAATCTATTATGAACTGATAAATAAATCAGATGTACTTGTGCACACATTCTAGATAGAAAAGAAGTGTGCCCCTGAGAGAATTTGAGAGATTAGATAAGCTAAAGACAGCCCGAGCCAATGTAGTAGCCTCACAACCTCAAGTGATCTAGAAATTTCAGTGCACCACTTGCTCAGAAGAGGGGCTCCAACATTTGAAATATACCTGCCCAATTCAAATGAATATAAGATTCAATTTTTTATTTCAAAAAAAACTATTTCTATACGATTTCATAAAATTCTTAACTGCTAATAATAATAAATGTTTTGGCACATCAAGGTGCAAACACAAACTTGTTTCATGATTGCATTCTAGGAACACAACAGGCCTGACTAATGTGGATGCAAAGCACATGACTTGGTGAGGCAGCAGGCGACCATTAGGATAGGATGTTTACTTTTATAGAGTATTAGAGATCAGAGTGCCAAACGTCAGCAGATCACACATGTGAACTATGAAGTCATGAATGGTGGAGAGTAAAACATAACATTTGGTTATGTTAAAGAAGCTGAGTATGTTTGCCCTATACATATGGTTTCCAAACAGCCAGGAGTGTGAATGGTTTAATTAAATTTGTTTTAATTGGATCCATCACGGGGCTCATCATATCTCTAATTAGATGGTGATTCTATCAACTTGTTTCTACTCATAACCATAATATTTGATACTATTATGAGAACTCACTTTCAGTTTTTTCTTTGTTGAAACATAAGCCCCTCTCGCAAACAATTTATGATAATTCACCACAGGGCTAGAGTACACGGTTCTCTGAAAAACGAAACTTCATATTAAAGTTATCCAGTGATGTGATTCTCACAAGCGTTTGAGTAAGGAGAGCATTATGGCAGATCAATGATCGATCATATATGGAGCAAGAAATTACTTATTAAAAAAAGCACAATACAGGAATTAAAGAGGAAAATCTGGAAATCAGAAACACCACCTGCGCAACTGTCGATACAAGACCAGTTTAACACCACCTAGGAGCATCAGAAATTTCAGTCAGAAAAGACCAACTGGAGATCAAAATTCAAAACTGAAGAGGTTTTTTTAATCAAGTAGAGCTCAAACCAGAGCCCAACATTTTCAGGTCGGAGCAACAAAAACAGCTAGAGATGTCTCCTTGCTACAAAAGACCAAAATTGCATACCTATCTAAGTGGATAGTCAATGGTATGTGCTTCCTCAACTGAGATGAGCTGCAACCAACGAGGCAGATTTCTTTTTGTCTGCATGCGACACACAGAAGTGTAAGATACAGATGAATATAAAAATATACAGTACCAGAAGGACAGAATGAAATAATTTCAAATTAGAAGCATATGAACCCATATATGAAATTACACACGGGTAAAGTGGTACTGTAACAAATGGCAAGCAGCCGAGCACAAGCTATGATTATTATTGTTGGGATGCACAATCTCTAATTGAAAAAAATTAGGAAAACGGATCCATATGCTGCATACATATGTGCAGTCATGAATTAGAGAGAGAAATGGATAGATCTCATGGAATCAGTGAAAAGGCGGATGGAAATTAGGCAAGCAAATGAATATAAGAAGGTAGAACTTAGCATGACCATGCCAGAGTCTAGCAGAAGTTCTGGTTGTCCAGGAAGTGCTAAACTCCTTTTTGAATCTGCATAGCACCAGTGAGGAATTAAGACATGAACTTAAATTTTCTATATGACAACAGTTAGTACATGACAACAGTTGGTATGCCTGCAACTCAAAATGCCTAATGTCTGATCAAAGAATAGCATGTGCAACTAATATTAGGAGAAAATATCACCTAGGTTGATTACATCTAGTCTAGTAACAAAAATGTCAAATTGTCTAGTACAAAATGCATTCTTGCCGGATAGAAAAACATAGGTCATCGTTCGATGCTAAGCAACATAATAACGGATATGGCTACTAAAAGAAAGTCACAAATTCCAATAGATTGATATAAGTATTTGTTTCAAAGCTTGTACCTGAATTACTAAGGAATCTCATTATTGGTTCGACATACAATCCAAATATACACTATTGTCCTACATATTAGGTTTCTCTTCATGGTTATTGTATATATGTGCTACTATGCTATGAAAGTTGATTTTAGGAGTAGAGATAACATGAGCATAAAAACAACTTGTACAGTGAATTTTTGAATATACAGTCTCTTTGATTGCCCATTCCGAGCATCCTCATAAGAAAGTTTTGACTCCATGATCTGAAAAATAATTGTTACACTAATCATTTTCTATACATAAGGGTATCTGCAATAAACTATGATGTAGTCATGTAGAAAGTGGACTTATCGAGAGCAGAGAGTGAAACTATGATGCCAAAAGAAACAACAGCTTTAGTTTGCTTTGAAATGTCAGTATCTGAAATCTCTATGCACAACATCAATTAAATTGCACCATGAAGAGGTGCATATAAATGCATCTGTAAACTTTGTTGCCCAATTTAGCTCCCTGTACAAACTCTTATTTAGCCAATCTATTTTGGATCAGAACAAAGTTGTAAAGACATTGTGCACACCTGAGTAGGATGCATGCATCCCCTCCTGACAAATAATCCAAACGATCGTGCCACCATGCAGGCGGATCATCGAAGTAGATTGGGAGAAAAATGCAGCCACTTGTTTGTTCCTCCTGTCAGACTGATATCACAAGTGTAGACCAGAGATTATTTTTTTAAAAAAGAGAAGTAATTAGCAATCATCAGCTTAAATGAAAAAGCATGAAAATCTAAAGTATAGTTAAGAACCACAATCCTGAACATTCCAACCAACTGTTGGAGTATAACATGGCATGTTAATATGAACTTTACTCTGAAAGGTACTTTGCCCTGAAGCACTACTCTGTATGGTAAGCAAGGTGCTCTTCCTATAAGCAAACTCACACCACTCATGATTGTATTGTTTTGCATCACATTTCATAATTTCACCGTACATAAAATCTAAATGGAGGTAATAACTTTTGTTTAAATAGGGAAGCAGACTGAAGACCATGTATAATTAACCAACTATATGTGATAATGCAATATGGTTTCTTGCTCAAAGCAGTGCATCAAGTGATGTTCATCTAAACAGAGCAAACATTCATTAGTAATCATAGAGGAGAATGTTATCATTAGCAACCACTCCTATTTTCTGATGTGATTTAAGTGCATTGTAAGTAAAACATAGTGAGAAGAAGTTCAATCAATTGAAGTCACAAGAAAACATGGCTGCAATAGTGTTAGTAATTCACAAAAGTGTAAAATTTTAGTGCGGCAAGAACAAAGATGCCACTTTATTCAGTTGATATCTTCTTTTTTAAAGAAGTGTGAAAGTTTAAGTGATTCACAGTAATGTGTAATTTCAAAAACAAACATGACTGCAATACTGTCATTCATTCCGTAGTGAACTTTTTCTGCCATGAGATCATGAATCTGAATTCTGCAGATCTACAAATCAAGGAACCCTTCACATTATCAACGGCTAGGTTGGGCTTCAGATAACCATAGAACTTTTATGGCGACACAATATAGAATGTTTTTTTAATCGCCTATACATTCAGAAGATTGTTGTGAACTACATCACGAATAAAATCGAATTCCAGCTGGAAATAAAGCAGTGTCTTACCATGTACCATGCGCTCCAATCCCTGGTAAGAAAAAGTAACTGGAAATATTCAGAGATGCATACTGATAGGTTTACTAAATGAAAAAAATGAACTTGGATCCTGAAAGAAAATGAAATCCAGAAGCGGAATATACTTTTGCAATTTCAGATGTAGGGATACACAATTTTGTGAGTGGTTGTATGCATACATAATTTCAGATATACTCTGTGTGCTAAGTAATACAATTGCACTTGGATTGAGAGGTACCTGGCCTACAAAGAATTTAGCAAACAGAGCCAATTCATTTCAGATTTAGCAGCACAATATGTTTCAGATTTCAAGGAACTGATTTTTGTGACCTCAGTATAACCTCCTATTTTCGTGAATACATTTGTTTTGGGAACCCTAGCACATGTTGTTCAGCCACTAATAATCTGGACTACATTTAGCTCAAAGTAGTGCAATGGTAAATGTGGTTTGTTTTATTGTCTTGGCATTTTATAGAGAACCATATAGCCCTGCCAGCACATGCACTCTCCATTTAGCACAACTACCTGTATCCGACACAGAGAAGATATGATGGAACATGCATAACAAAAACTACAGTTCCAATCCCCTAACACATAGGTCCCATTCACAAGTCTTTCTCTGACATAAGAAGTACTGGCTCAGTAATAGATTCTAAATTGTGTTCAGTTATAATCAGAAATAATAAAACCTAATGTAACGAAGATGTTACCACTTGTCTAAGTGATGGGTACCACAAATCAATAAATCTATGCCTAAAAAGGTACCTTGATGTGCAGATCACTGATGCATCCACGGTAGTTCTGATGTCAGAGGGGCCATCCAGCAGCATAGAAAGTTGTAGATGCGACCCTTAACCTGTCAAACAGACAGGGAGAAGGTAGATGATAAGCAAACTGCAATCCACAACACTAAAATTCTGAAAATAACGCGGATAAAGAAAGAAAAATTGAAAGCCAGAGGTATTCATCATCATTGGAATTGGAAGGTGTTGTTCTGAATTTATTAAAATTGAAATCCAGGGTGGGGATTGGGCTAGAGGCTAGAGAACTACCAGGACGCTAGGAGATGCGTCGACCTGGGCTGCGGTGGTGTCGACCCGTTGAGGCGTGGCCGCGGCGTTGACCTAGAGAGGACAGAGACTTGTGGCCGGCACGGAACAGCCCGGCGGCGGCGTGGTGGCCTGGAGAGGCACGCGACGAGCGGGCGGTCTCTTGGCACGCGAGCGGGGCGGCGGAGTCGTTCTGGAGAGGCGTGGCTGCGGCGGCGAGGTGGCCCGGAGAGGTGCGGCGGCGTGGTGGCCCGGAGAGGCGCGGCGGCGACCCGGCGCTCTTGGATGGTGGAAAAAAATAGGAAGGCGGTGTCGGGTGAGGACGTCGACGCCGATTCCACGGTGCAGCACGGCGATGACGGAGACGGTGTGGTACGGGGTCGCACGAACGACGGAGACGGCGGGGCGCGGCATGGGGAAGAGCAGACGCGGCGCAGGGGAGACAGCGGACGGTGGGGGCGACGCGGTGGGGAAGCGGCGGCGGCGCGACTGAGGGGAGGGGAACGGCAGCGGCGGCGAACGGGGATGCACGACCGAGGGTGAGCGCGCAAGGGAGGATGAGGGGCTAGGGTTAGGGTTGAGTTGGGTGGCAGGCGTGGTGGTGGTGGGGCGAAGGAGGGAGATGCGGGAGGGAGAGGATGGCGGAGGAAGATGCGGGGGTGGGCGAGGCGTGGGGAAGGAATTGATTGGAGAGAGAGAGGGGGAGGCGCGGGGCGAAGCGGAGGCGCGGGCGGACGCAGGGGCGGACGCACGGGAGAGCGGAAAAAAGTACTAACGGGCTTTTTTCTCCACTTCATACTTTTTAGGAGTAGAGATTTTGGGAAATTTTATAGTGGTTGAAATTAATGATAGGCATACATCTGGTGAAATTTAACCGTGAAAATACCATGAAATACCAATTTGATGGGACTAAATATCAAAATACCAGGAAGTGTTAATTTGGTAGGACCAAGTACTGAAATAATAGTGGGACTAGCAACCAATTTATCTATTTATTTTGTAACTTTTCATTAAATCAATTGGTGAATCAGTCAACACAAAGTACTTTCCGGTACTTTCAAAGCTCAAATATAGTAAGATAACACAAAGTTCTAGTATCGTTTCTCCAAGAATTCTCCGTCCAAAATTATTTGTCGTTTTAGCTTTTCTACATATATTTCTTTATTATACACATATATGTTTATATATAGGTACATAACAAAAGGAATGCACTTATGAAAGGCAAAACGATAAATAATTTAAGACAGAGGAAGTAGTTTATTATGCCACGGTAATGTACTACGCGCGGCGTATGCCACTTGTAGTAGTAGCGACGATGAGAGTGCCGCGCGCGTCCGCTTAATTCAACGACTCCCTTGACTTTGATATGCGTACGGGATTATTTGCATCCTTAATGACGAAAACTGACGACGCAACCGTATCAAAAAGCAACCCCTGTTGTTGGCCTGTTGGGCAGTTGATGAAAAGAAACGGATTTCTGTAGCTCTCTCACGCGCATATGGCCGGCATTTACAAGATCGCAGGTGTAGAGTTACTGTCACGTTGCTGACCAGTATAGCTACACATCATGCTACTATGTTAACAGCGTAAATAGACAAAAAAAAAAAGGCACACTTGTCCCGTTGATAAGTTGGTGTATGTAGTTGATTAAAGAAAAGAGGACTAACCACTTACAAAAAAAAAGAGTACTAATATACTCTTTTAAGGTACGATTATACGCTTTGGAAGAGCACCTATGAGCTAGTACGTACGTACTCTCTGACCATCATTTTTCCTTGCACCACATCACATCACAATGGCTACAAAACGAACCCGACAAGAAGGAAAACTTGAAACACACAAACCTGTTGATGTAAACTTCCTATACTTGGTAAATTTAGATGCATATAATTAATTTGACTAATCAATGGTCAAAGGTTAAATGTAAATATTAAAAATTTCCTTTGAAATTCTATTACGGTCGAACGTACTATACACGGAATTCCATTTGGAAAGTTTTGTTTAGGTGAAGTTCCACACAGCCACAGTACACAGAAGGCCCGTAAATAGGTTGACTGGGAACGACTTTTGACCTCTCTATAGGTAGCGTAGTCGAAGATCAAATAACAAGCAAAGTAAAGAAAAAAGAAAAAGATGAAGATGAAGAAACTAAGGAGCAGACGGTGAGACAGACGCTCAACCGTTGTACGAGACGAATCTGCCACCGTCCGATGCCGCCCTTTGGCTAGCCGTCCTGGCATCCCCCGCCGTCCACTTTAAAAAGCCTCCCTGCTGCCTCGAAGCCGCCGTGCACGGTGCACTCATCATCACCTCTGGCTCTGGGCTCCATCGTCTATCCCTCGGTCCTCCTCTTCGAGTCTCCCGCGTCGTCCACGCGCGCGCGCGCACAGCACATCTCTCTCCGCTCCGGCGACCCTGCGTCTGCGCGGGCGGGCGGCGCCATGGCGGCTGCGAACGGGAGCAGCGGCGGCGGCAAGGGGTTCGAGGTGCCCAAGGTGGAGGTCAGGTTCGCCAAGCTCTTCATCAACGGCCAGTTCGTCGACGCCGTCTCCGGTACGTACGCCACATATCCCCCCGGCTCTCCCGTCTTCCTGCTGCCAGTTTGTTGACCAGCTACTGAATCGCCGGCGATGCCGCGCAGCGGACGCGTCGCCGGCGAGATTCGCCGATGCAGAGTTTGTTTGAGTGGGCCAGAGCCGTGGAAACCAACCCCCGTGCTGCAATCCAGACCACGGCACCATAGCGCTATATGCTTATCACTTGATTTCACTCCATATATACTATACTATGGAGTACAAATCTTTTCGTGAATTTAAACATTTTCGAAAGCATTTTAAAAAAAAGGAAACCTGAGGTACGAATTCGTGTTCAAACCGTGGACAAGCTGCTGCGAGTGCCGAGTGGAGCAGAGGGTGGCCACATCGAGCAAGTACGAGACAAGCTTTTGCCTCTGCCTCGCTAGCTTCGTTCTTGGATTATTCGTGGGTGAGATCTCGAAGCAGCGATAACAAGCCAATATGTGGGACCATACACATGCCTTGACAAAGATGGACCGTTACAGTAACCAAGTAGGAGCTGTGGCATGGCACCTTGAGCTGCAGCTTTGGCTGTCGCAAAAAGCAAGTAAACATTGCTGCTAGCTTTGTTTTTATAATTTTATTGGGTGGATCCTGCGAAGCAAAAGTTAGCTGGCTAGGCGCATGGGGAAAAAAGAGAAGAAAACAATTGTTTATTAGGAGAGGAATTGCTTTGCCCACCACTTTTGGACTAAATACAGCCCATGTTTAAGTTTAACCATGCACTTGACGGTGGACTATTTAGATTGGAAGTTATGAGTAGTCACTACTCATCAGTCACATCGAATCACATATTCTCTTTACACGCTGTCTAATACTCCAACTTTCCATAACTTTTTCGGGTATACTCCAACTTTCCATTGAAAAACACTATTCTAGTACTATTTATACGCACAAAATTTCCAATCTAAATGGGCCTCACTAGAATGATTTTTGTACTGTACGTATGTACGACAGTCCTACTACTAATCTACTATCGGCACTGTCTTGGTTAACGCCCCCAAATTCGCGCCATACATTAATCCTGCTAAAATTCTCTGAAAATTCTTTTGCAAAAACAAGCTATAGAAGCCCATGCGTACTTCAGCTGACGGTGACCACCCGCCCTTCATCCGGCCAGGCTACCCGTCAAGCACGAAAAAGCTTGTTCGACCGGGTTGCAATGCAAATCACACGGTAGGCGCGCAACCAGAGTCTGTCCCAGCTTTCCCGATTCGTGCGAACCCATCGACCACACACACACTGTTTCAGTTTGGTGCAGGTCCTTCGGGTGCTTGCTCGCCTACCGTACTTTATTTGTACTCCTACTACTACTGTACTAGTAGGACTCTAGGAGTAATTTGGCACTTGGTGAAGGAAGTACGCGCAGTTGACCTTCTAATCGTGAGGGCTGCAACTTAATTTGTGGATTACCGGATTACAATAATCTTGAAAATTAGGCAGCAGGAACAGGGAGATCGATGCATCGGATCTGGACACTTCCGTCCTCTGTTTTTTTACAAGGGCCACGTGCACCACGGTTACGCTTATCAAAGTGTATTAGGCGAAGCACTAGCGAGTGCGAGATAGAGGGATGGTGCTGATTTCGCCATCACGGTCATCGCGACAGCCACAAAACAAAGCTGAACACAGCATCGTTCCAAGTGCTTCGCCTAATACATACACTTGAGTTGTCGTCGCACTTGCAACTGCGACGACCACATTGCACCACGGATTATAAATGCAGCAACTTGTTAACTACTACTACTATTATGCGACAGTCTGTATACGTAAAAAAAATAAATAAATCATGATTTGTGGATACCAGGACCGATCCCGTCCATTTTTTTTTGCTCCCCGTCCTAAATTATAGATCGTTTTATCATTTCTACTCCTTGCTCTTGGTGGCTAATTTTCTTTTTAACATTTCTAAAATTCGCAGCTTTTGCTATGCATATAGACAATGCGTATATCTAGATGCATACTAAATAAAATGTATAAATTTAGAAAAATTAAAACGGTCTATGAATTGGGACGTACATAGATAGTAGTATATGTAGCTAGCGTAGCCTAAAACGCTCTCCATGTGGCGAGACGATGGTGACAAGTTAAACCAACTGCTGAGCTGCGCGTATATAGCCGCCAACGGAGGGTCCAATCGGCGGCAATTTTTGTGGTGCTGGGCTTTGGCTCATTGCTCGTTTGCTAGCGAGTAGCGACCCCTGTCCTCTGGCTGGTGCCGGTTAGTTGCCCATGGCTTGTCTGCGTACTGTACAAATATATGGCATATATTTATTGTATTGTACCGATGGGAGTCATGGCATGGACTGTGACTGGTCTCAACAACTCGACTTTGTATTCTGTTATTAACAGCCTCAATAATGTGAGCCAGCCGGCTGGCCCAGTCGTCGACGCGCCACGGGCGGCCGTCCGGCGACGACCGGCCGGCGCGGCCAGGGCGGGGTGAGCGTGTCGTAGATTGTACTCGTAGAAGCTTCGATCGCTCGATCCGGCCGATGGAGATGGCATCACGGCGGCCGGCGACGGCTGGCGTGCGACGACTTCCGCTCGGCGGCCGTAACGTATATATCCCTGGGACTTTGTAGAGATGAGAGATCGATAGACGCGTCACCGCGCGCGCGTGCTAGCTGTTCCATGTGTAACGTACGTGGTGTCGCTGCTGCCTGCGTGCGGTGCGGTGGTGACGACGTTGACGTGTCGCGGCGTGGCCGGCAAGCGGCGGCGCCGTGCACGCGCGCGTCCGCCCGTCGTGCGGCTCCCGGTCAATTTTGCCCGGCCGTCAGCGCCAAGACCTTTTTGCACATACTCTACTCACACACATGCATCGGATTTTCTCGGATCTCTTAATTAATTGTTGGGGAAAAAGGAAATTAAGCCAATGGCTACGGCGCTCTCGACTCCATCCCGGCCTTTAAAAACGCCCTCGGGGGGAGAGCGTCCTCGATCCGTGCCTCCACCACGCTCTCCTCCTCGGTCCTCTCTCGCGGTCGCGGCCACACCTCCAATCCTTCACACCACACACCCCCGCGCGCCGCGCACGCGGCACGCACCTCTCTAGCTCGCTGTCAACGTCCGCGGAGGGCGGGGCGGCGCGGCGCGGCAACAATGGCGGGCTTGGCGAACGGGAGCGGCGGCGGCAAGGAGGGGTTCGAGGTGCCCCGGGTGGAGGTCAGGTTCACCAAGCTCTTCATCAACGGCAACTTCGTCGACGCCGTCTCCGGTACGCACGCGCCCATCTCCTCCTCCTCCCCACCTGCATCCATCCATCCATGGCGGCGTAGTACTCTTGCCGTCTCTAGTTCTCTCAAACGTTTTCGCGCCGCCCGCCCGCGAAACAGTAACAGATACACGTCACGATGTAATGTGATCGGCGCATCAACACTACAGTGACAGGGATAATTTTGCATTTACTCTGTCTTGAACGAAAGAACGAGAACGCACGCACGCGCGCGCCACAAAATTCGATTGCGATAGATATATATACGAGTGTTATTACAAGGAAAAATCAAATATACGTACGTGTACCAGAATGACAGTGACTGCAAGCGCTCTCGATCGAGAGCTATGCATGCTTGCCTGCTGGTTCTATACGGATCATCGAACACCGTTCGCGTTCGCGTTCCGATTTGGACCATGTGTTTCCGCAAAAGTTAGCTAGAGCTAGTTGTTCCGAAAACCTCCACATGCACATATAGCCCCCAATCTGCACATGGCTGTCAGTCTGTCGTCAAAACCACGAGATAGATAAGCAACGAGACATCGATCCACAAAGCAGAGAGAGAGATGGAGACAAGTCACCACCCAACAAGTGCTGAGATAGATGAGCTGAGCTGCGCACAGAGCAACAACAATCCATCCACGGCAGTAATAGTGTCTTGCTGGCGCTGGCATTTTGTTTGGCTTCATTGATAGGTTGGGGATGGCCTCTTCCAAATCGAGCCCAGATCAAGAGTAACCGCCGTGTGTGGTCACTGTCTCGCGTGTCAGGAGACAGTGCTCGTCGCTTTGTCTTCATCTCTCTGCGCAAAAAAGTCTCGTGACGGGAATCAACGAGTGGGACTGCCCTCGGCGTTTTACTTGCTTGCTAGTACGATTAATTAACTTGTCTTTCCAAGTTCCAACGTCAACGTCCTGCTTTTGGTAATTGCAACTATCTGAACAAGGCGACGATGCTTCCATACTAGTACTACTACCTTTCTCTAATCCATAAAGCTGCAATGCACAGAGCATCCACCTGAAAAATTAAACCGGTCTGATGGCTTCGTAAATTTTGTGAAAGCTTCTCTAGTGGACATCTGCGCTCATGGTCTCTCTTTGTGCAGGCAAGACCTTCGAGACCCGGGACCCGCGCACCGGCGAGGTCATCGCCCACATCGCCGAGGGAGACAAGGCCGACGTCGACCTCGCCGTCAAGGCCGCTCGGGAGGCCTTCGACAATGGGCCCTGGCCCAGGATGACGGGCTATGTAAGAACAAACGAACGAAGCTGACTTGGATTCGGCCCAAGCCCAACTGACTTCAGCAAGCATTTCGAATCGTATGACGACGTGTAACTTCTCATTTTGATCGATCGTGCAGGAGCGCGGCCGGATCCTGCACAAGTTCGCAGACCTGATCGACCAGCACGTGGAGGAGCTGGCGATGCTGGACACGGTGGACGCCGGCAAGCTCTTCCTCGTCGGCAAGGTCCGGGACATCCCGGGGGCCGCGCACCTGCTCCGCTACTACGCCGGCGCCGCCGACAAGATCCACGGCGAGACGCTCAAGATGTCGCAGCGGATGCACGGGTACACGCTCAAGGAGCCCGTCGGCGTCGTCGGCCTCATCGTGCCCTGGAACTACCCCACCACCATGTTCTTCTTCAAGGTCAGCCCGGCCCTCGCCGCGGGCTGCGCCGTCGTCGTCAAGCCCGCCGAGCAGACGCCGCTCTCCGCGCTCTTCTACGCGCACCTCGCCAAGCTCGCCGGGGTCCCCGACGGCGTCCTCAACGTCGTCACCGGGTTCGGCCCCACCGCCGGCGCCGCCGTCGCCTCGCACATGGACGTCGACAAGCTCAGCTTCACCGGGTCCACCGAGGTCGGACGCCTCGTCATGAAGGCCGCTGCCGAGAGCAACCTCAAGCCCGTGTCGCTCGAGCTCGGCGGCAAGTCTCCGGTCATCGTGTTCGACGACGCCGACCTCGACATGGCCGTGAACCTCGTCAACTTCGCCACGTACACCAACAAGGGGGAGATCTGCGTCGCCGGCTCGCGCATCTACGTGCAGGAAGGGATCTACGACGCGTTCGTCAAGAAGGCGGCCGAGCTCGCAAAGAAATCCGTGGTCGGAGACCCGTTCAACCCGCGTGCCAACCAAGGCCCTCAGGTATTGCTATTGTTAGCATCAGCGATTCAGTGTACAGAGAAGAGATGACACACATCACTTGATGAAACGATGACCAACTGTGAAATTGCGATGATGCAGGTTGACAAGGACCAGTACGAGAAGGTTCTCAAGTACATTGACATCGGGAAGCGAGAAGGCGCCACGCTGGTCACCGGAGGGAAGCCCTGCAGCGACAAGGGGTACTACATTGAGCCCACCATCTTCACGGACGTCAAGGTCAGTGCTCGATCAACGTGAGCATCAGAATTTTGTTTTGGTGACCATGAACAGAAAAGTAAAAAAGAATGAAGGACTGAATTTTCTTAACCAAAAAACAAAAATGCTAATGCAGGATGACATGGCGATCGCGCAAGATGAAATCTTTGGGCCGGTGATGGCGCTCATGAAATTCAAGTAGGCTTTCTTCCAAATTTAATTTCACCCTTGCAGCTCAAACAAACTGGTAGTCTGAAACAGCTGAACTACTGTAATATTATTGCAGGACCGTTGAGGAGGTCATTCAGAAAGCGAACTACACCCGGTACGGCCTGGCCGCGGGCATCGTGACCAAGAACATCGACATCGCAAACACGGTGTCGCGGTCGATCCGTGCAGGCGCCATATGGATCAACTGCTACTTCGCCTTCGACCCTGACGCGCCGTTCGGCGGGTACAAGATGAGCGGGTTCGGCAAGGACATGGGCATGGACGGCCTTGAGAAGTATCTGCAGACGAAGACCGTGGTGACACCCTTGTATAACACACCCTGGCTCTGAACTCATTCGAAGATCACAAGGGGGTGAAAGAAGAAACATGTCTTATACATACAGATAAAAGAATGGGTTGTTTTGTTTGTAGCTCTGTACCTGCATGGATCGATGATGTACAATGTAGAGCATGGACTTGTTACAAAACAATAAAGACATGTTTGGAACTGTTGGTTGAATTGGCTGGTGTCTAGTCTGTTCAGGGAAAGAATATGTTTCAGGATTACTGACAACCAGTGACTTCCGTGGGGACCCTTCTACTATGATTAACCGTACTGTTGGAATATATGGTAACATCTTACTATTACTAATTGGAGGCTCCTTTTGAAGCCTCCACGTTAAGTCACTTTGGAATCCTAGGTGGACAGTCTAAAAAAAAGAAGCCTCCACATGAAGCCACCTAGGAGTCCTATGTGGACACTCTACAAAAATATCATACTATTACTGATTGGAGGCTCCTTTTGAAGCCTCCACGTGAAGCTACCTAGGAATCCTAGGTGGACAGTCTAAAAAAAGAGAAGCCTCCACATGAAGTCACCTAGGAGTCCTATTTGGACACTCTAAAAAATATCATTGATTTTAATAGGCGTTGGATGTATTTTTCCTAGGTGGACAATCTTAAAAAAGAGAAGCCTCCACATGAAGCCACCTCGGAGTCCTATGTGGACACTCTAAAAAAATATCATTGATTTTAATAGGCGTTGGATGTATTTTGTTTCTAAAATTACCCACTTATGCCATTATGAAGAATTAACAAAAGCAACCCTGCTATATCTTTGTCTAAATTATCCACATATGTCACTATAGAAAAAAATTAAATCTAAACTATCTTTCGGTCACATCTAACACAATAAATTTTTTTGCTTCAAATAAAAAATTGTCCAACTATCCTATCGTTCCTGTCACATGTAATGTAATGTAACATAATTAGTCTCTTACCTTTTATCTCTTTTCCATGTTTAAATCATAAAAAGAATCTATTCTAAAATGATCTTTAGATAATACAACTAAAAAGCTAGAACATACGTGTATATACATGCCGATTAGATTTTTCTTGTCTTGAATCTCTCTTTCATACTTTAATCATAAAACATCTATCCTAAAAGGTTGTTAGCTAATACAACAAATTATATACTTTACCCGTGCATATATAATATAAAATTATAAAATGAGAGATGACATCTTTCGAAACATCTCTTTTGTGTACTGCTTCCATCAACTAGGGATTGCTGCTACTTTCACCAACAGAACTAGGTCCCCTTCTACTATTCAACATAAATGTACGATCAACCTAAGCATTCTTCTATGGCTGTACGGAACCTTTTACATTCATTGGTTACACTAGAACACTAGAGATCCATCCACGACGAGACATTGTTTTTCGAGTTTATTTGATTTCTCTTCTACAATTAGATAATTTTTCAATGAGTGAAATGCACCGTGGACACCTGAACTTGCAGCGGTGTGTCAAATAGGTCCATGAACTTTGAAACCAGACATCTAGCCTCTCGAACTTGCAAACCCGTTCACCCCAGGTCCAACCCGGTTTTGCATGGCGGTTTTGCATGGGCACTGTAGCGATGCTGACGTTAGCGATGACATCAGCACTCCTTAATTTGCGAAATTGATATTTTTTATTCTGAGCTTCAAATATTGCAAATAATATATCAAATTTGATCGTCTCGACGAGCTCTTTGCAATGGTGTACTCTGTTTTGTTATTTGAGATAGTTTTATTTAGTGTAAAATTAAATATTTCTATAAAATAAGTGATATATTATTATATAAAACGACGTACCCAGCACGTAAGGCCGAAACCCGAGAACAGGAACAAGCATCTTTGCACACGATTCTGCAGGGCTTCCACGGGATCGAGAATAATGCACAGCATGATTAGTCGGACACTAATCATGATGTGCATTATAGAAATATATCACTTGTTTTATAGAAATATTTAATTTTACACTAAATAAAACTATCTCAAATAACAAAACGGAGTACACCATTGCAAAGAGCTCGTCGAGACGATCAAATTTGATATATTATTTGTAATATTTGGAGCTCTGAATAAAAAAATATCAATTTCGCAAATTAAAGAGTGCTCACGTCATCATCGCTACAGTGCCCATGCAAAACCGCCATGCAAAACCGGGTTGGACCTGGGGTGAACGGGTTCGCAAGTTCAAGGGGCTAGATGTCTGGTTTCAAAGTTCATGGACCTATTTGACACAACGCTACAAGTTTAGGTGCCCACGGTGCATTTCACTCTTTTTCAATTATTTGTTTATTGTTCAGTCTATTGTGTGCTACAGTTAGATTAATTTTTCATGACATAAGTACAAATACTAAATTATTTATTTATTATTTGTCCTGTTGCATGCTACAGTTAGATTAATTTTTCATGGCATATGTTATGACTACTGAATTATTTGTTATTGTTAGGTCTGCTGCGTGCTAGGTATAGATGATTTGCTTCTGAAAATTATTCTCAAACTGTTATTATTTTCAATTCTTTCTATCGAATTGTATTTTACTTGATTGTTATTTGTGTACCATAACTTATGTATAGAAATTTTTCAAATTTGTATATTATGTCTTTTGTATGGAAAAATAAGACAATTAGATCCATCACCATCTTTTGCTAATGCAGTTGAACAAGTTGCAATGGTGAACTTTGCTAAAAAAAGAAGTTGCAATGGTGAATAAAACCTTAAGTGAAATTAGACCGGGAAAAGAATTGTGGAACATCAAGCAAACTAGCAAAGGGTAATCAAATTGTGTATATGTTCCGTTTGATTGCCTTTTTGTATCGTTTTCGGTTTACAAATTATTAATGATGATGAAAAAAAGAAACATAATGCACGGTGTTATCAATAAGACCTATATGGAAAAGTTTAAACCACTGATTTAAGAAGGAAATGTGTACATAATTGCAAATGTCAGAGTCACACCAACAACATAGAAGTATCGACTAATGAAAAATGACTGGATTGTACGTCAACTTCTTACCCACAACTACTTTGAAAAGGTTCAAAGATAATGAAAACATTTCAAAGTATAGTTTCAAGTTCATGAGCACAAATATGCTTTCAACAAGAATAAATGTGGACACGTACCTATTAGGTAAAACATTGTTGACTTTACAATTTCTACACTTTCACTCATTTTTATGACCATTTAATAATAATTCATATTTATGTTTCATAGATTTTATAGGAGTCACAACACACATTGGACCCGTAGAAGAAACAAGGACAAATTTCGGATTTATCAAAATCCGTGATATTTGGCTCTTGATTGAGTAATTCTCTCAGGTACAAAACTTTCAACACTTACATGCATACTACAAAACCCATATTGAATTAAAAATATCTTCCATGGTGCCCATCAAAATAATTTATCAGACATCAACCGTAACATGGTCCAAGAAAATGAAGCAAATCATGAAGCACATAAAAATAAATAATACACTGGTGGAACCGTTACATATAATAATCTGAATTAGTGTCTGGTAATTGGAATGAGTACAATCTAAATCCCTTAACGAGGATTCATTGGAGGGCAAGTCTGGTGCCAGCAGCCGCGGTAATTCCAGCTCCAATAGCGTATATTTAAGTTGTTGCAGTTAAAAAGCTCGTAGTTGGACCTTGGGCCGGGTCGGCCGGTCCGCCTTCCGGCGAGCACCGACCTACTCGACCCTTCTGCCGGCGATGCGCTCCTGGCCTTAATTGGCCGGGTCGTGCCTCCGACGCTGTTCCTTTGAAGTGCTACTGAAACTCAAGAACGGGGAAGAAAAAATCTTACAGATAGTTCAGGTTCCTGAGATTCCCAAGTGAACTTGGGATGCTCCCCGTGAGCTGGTTATCTGACATGTCAAGAGTCTTTAGCATCCCCAACCTTCCTATGGTGCTGGGAATGGAGCCAGAAATCGCATTGTTCTGTAACAGCCTGTTGATCCGCAAAGCCGAGTACTTTCAGTCATTTCTTCAACCAGATTGATCCACTCAAGAAACCTCAAATTTGAATTTTAAAGTGCCAGAGGTAAGCGGCAGGGGATCAGTAAACTTACACAGTTTGCAGCCTGGTGAGGTTGCCGATGCCTGGTGACAATTTCCCGGACAAGCTCTGGCTGGGCAATCCTCTGCAAGTGACGAAGAACATGTAAGAAGATCGACCCAAAGCCGAGCCCGTTGGCGCTCCGGGGAATGGACACGAACAAGGTAGCATAACGTACAAGGCGGAGACGTAGCCGTCGGAGGAGCAGGTGACCATCCTCCAGCTGCAGGGATCGACGGAATTGATATCCCAGTTGTCGAGCACGTTGTGGGGGTCCTCCAGCTCGGTCTTGATGGCCATCAGAGCCACCACTGCAGTACAGCCACAGGCAGGCAGGTTCAGCTTCGCCAAATTCGTAATGCCAAGCAACATGAGTATAGGTACAGCAGCAGCATTTCCTTTACTGTCCTCCACCAAAATGAGATCTTTTTACCCAACTTCAAACAGCGATTGATTGCAGGAGGGGAATGTTTTCAACAAATTCCTGAGAATCCTATGTAGGCCTCGTTTGGCAAGGAGAGTGTTCTTTCCACAGGAAAATAGTTCCACCGGTGGGCTGGGGTGATCCCCAGCGGCCCACCAAATTCATTCGTGGGTTGAGTTCCACCACTTGCAGGGACGTGGGTTTGATTTGTTTTTGACGTGGGTTGGGTTTGTGTTTGATGTTGGCTGTGTTTCTGTACATAGGCTGATAACAGGGACTGAAACTGAACTGACAATAAAATTGCATAGGAACTCAAACTGAACTGACCCATTTCCACAACCATTCAGTTCAGATTACTGAACAGAACAGACAACATTCACATGGTGCATTTCAGTTCACACATAGCTATTACAATTCCCATAAAACTGTAAACAATTCAATTCACCAAGTTCAGAAAACAAAAACTTGGCCATGACAGTTCACAATGACAAAGTGCCATCCAGCTGCATTTCACCATCATAGTTCGACCATCAGTTCACAGTCTACAAATCTTCTTGGGCATGTCAAGGCACTCCCAGTTAACTTGCATAAACATCTTGACTTTCACCTCCAGCTAGACCTGCCGCTAAAGCATAAGAATGAGCAAAAGAAAACAAATTCATACATGGCAAATTCAAAGCCATTGGCTACATGACAAATTAAATGGTTACTAAGCAGATACACAAAAGAGGAAATTATGGATACATAAACTAAATGGTTACATGGCAAATTATGGATACATAAACTAAATGCTGCTGATCGGTTTTTCGGGGAAGAAATACTACGCCTTCCAGTGAAGAATTTTTCTATTTTGAAGCAGGTAAGATAAAAAGCATTATTTCTTCATACTCTTCTTCATCACGTTTCCTAATAAGATCATCCATTGTCGAACCCATTTTTCTAAAAAAACGTGTATTTATATTATGGCTCTTTAGTGTATATAAAAATATTTTTATATACATGTATTTATATTATGGCTCTTTAGTGTAAATAAAGATATGCTTCATCCATAGCCTTTGGGAACAAACCAAATCTGCCACAGGCATAAAGGAGGAGACACAGAAGAAATAACCCCATCATTAAGATACTATGCATCCAAAAAGTAATTATGCATCGCCATAATAAATACCAACTTTAATTATGTACAGGTATAGCTTGTGCAGAAGATTACAAACTTAGTGATGCCTGATGTAGAAAAAATACTACACTACAGATCAGTTTAGTTCAGAAAAATTGCAGCGCAATGCAAATTGCTGAGATGTGAAATATATAACACAAGGAATAAACCTATCTTGTGGCATATGTTAAAATGAATCAGCAGGACAGCAGCTAAGAATCTTTAAGGCGTAACATATGAGATGACACAGAAGGTACACTTTTATCAACAATCCAGGCTATGCACTGTCCATAATCGAAATAACATTGATTTATAAAGGTACAAACAAACATAATCAGTAACTGAGTTCTACAAAATTCTGCAGCCTATGCACTGTCCATGATTATGAGAAAGAGTAAAAGGTAGCAAAAACATAGTTAATGTACCTGCCGAGGGAAGCTTTGAAGTGATGATATAAGCCTGAGAATTGTTGATAAGAGCAGTCCTGGCAGCAGCTGCCCTTGAGCTTGACGATCCTGCGCCAATCCCTGGAGAGAAAGATTAGGACACATTAACAAAATTCATCAAAGTGGAACAGTCACAGTTAGGACACATCTAACTGCAAGGCAAACTGAAATCAAAATCAAAATGTAACAGATGGGTCTGAAGAAAGAAACATCACCAATGCTTTGCTAAAGGGAAAGGCAAGGATGGGCATGGAATATGGAAAACAATGGCAAAGTCTGTGCAAGCCAAGCATAAAGATGACAGTCATTCTAAAAAAAAGATAAAGATGACAATCAACATAACAGGAAAAAACATGTCAAAATTAGCTTCGTCAAGGTGCAACACTATGACAAGGTTTGGTTCCAGATGCCATAACAAACAGGGAAAAAACAGAGCAAGTGCCAAGTGTTGATCTTCACAATTTATTACTAGACCACATCATCACAAGTTAACAACCATCAACATAGCTGTACACTTGAAGACCCATGTTGTTTACAGGATTATGGACAATATTAGATAATACAATGCAGCAGTAGCCATAATTGCTCAATAATGTTCCTCTATTACTTGACAACAAATGTGTATTTATGACTTAACATTTACAAATGCCCGAGACAAATAAATCACGTGATGAGGAAATTCTTTTGAGACTGACACAATGAGATCGAAACTGTACGTTACCTGAAAGCACGAGTCACTGTTCCAAACCCCAGGAGCAGAGGAGATGCGAGGTGTTGGTCCTTGGTAGCCTGGTAATAACACACAGTACACCATACAGAAAAAAGTAGATCAACATCGATATATGACGCAGCAGAATATACATTGGTGGTTACACAAGCAAGAAAGGCAAGCAAAAGAATGATCAGCACTGGATCGATTACTTTGCCTGATGGAATGTTTATATACATGATGAATCAGCACTAGATGTCACTTATCCTCCTGTTATGATGAATGATTCATGCTTCTGTTAGCTAGACTGTTACGCGATTGGCTTATTATACATACCTTGTAGCTTCTGTTTTATTTTTTAGTTTTGAAGTTTTTTTAATGAACATGAACTGTGTAATAAAAGCTAAATTAGTAGCTAGGAATCAAACATGTAAACTGGAGTATATATATGAAGTTAAAATCGTGCCGTCACAGCTAGCAAGAAGCCCTCTCCTGGCGGATCTTGGGTAGCACATGAGCAATTATTTAACCTAGCATGGGGGAGAAGGGGAGGGGAGGGGAGAAGGACGATATGCACCTGGAGGAACCGAATCAAGGTCGAAGTTGGAGGAGAAGTCGCCGGAGGCGCCGCTGCTGCCGCCGCCGCCGCTGGCTGACAAACCCTAGCAAGAAAAAAGGAATGGGGAGGGGATGAGGCGGAAGAGGAGATGGAGGAAGGGGAGGAGACAGAGGAGGAGATGGAGGGAGGGGAAGAGGAGACGTACCTATCCCGAGCTCGCCGCCGACACCGCGAGGGAGAAAGCGGCGGCGGCGTCGCCTTCCGCGGGAGGAAAGCGCGACACGCAGCCGTCCCTCGCGCGAGTGCCGTCCTGGTGTGTGGTGGTGTGGACCAAAACTCGGGTGGATCGGAGTGGATTGGGGTGGGCCAAAAACCAAAACCGAAGTTGCCAAATGCAGTTTTTGGGCCAGCAGGAGAGTTCGTCCACGCGTGGGCTGGAATCCGCTCGTCGCAGGGATTCGACCGGATTCCACGTCGTTCCCCCTGTACCCAAACGAGGCCGTAAGGATGGCAGTTTTACCCACGGGTAAGGGTACCCGCGGGTACCCTACCCTATTGGGTAAGGGTAAGGGTATAGAATTCTACCCGCGGGTAAGGGTACGGGTATAAAATTCTACCCGCGGGCAAGGGTAAGGGTATGAAACTCTACCCATGGGTTACCCAAGGGTACCTGCACTAAAGAAGCCCATAGAAATATTTGACCCAAGTAGGCCCATATATCCTAACCCTAGCAGCACATCCCTTCCACCATTGGTATGTACTGACTTCACATGTTCCACTTTCTTTCCAAAGTATAACTTAAATTGATCTAATGTCTATTATTTTGTGCTCTCATGATGATGTTGAGTATAACATCATTGATCCATGACTCATTGACTCGCAAGAATGCAAGATAGCCATCAGCTCATCACAATTTGATCTTATTTCTTATGTTGGGATGTTGTAATTTCTTATTTGACTTATTTATGTATCAATAAGTGTGTGATTGTGAAGTTTGAGACTTATTTAGCTATCAAATGATTATTGTACTCTTGGATATGAACTTAATGACATGTTTATGTTAATACCCATCGGGTACCCTTTTACCCTGCGGGTAAGGGTAAGGATTTTTACCCGTTACGTTTGGCGGGTAAGGGTACAAAAGAGATAGACGGGTATGCCAACGGGCGGGTAAATGCTTTACCCTTACCCTACCCTGCCCATTGCCATCCCTAATCCTATGTTGACTGATTGGAAAAAGTTGGGCTTTCGTCTTCTTATTTTTTTCCGAAATAGGAAAAGGTTGGCCATGGCCTTTTTTTGTTAAGATTTTCGAGCGTCATTTTAAATGCAAATATTTACGCGGTTCAATTCCAGGGGACTGACCTCCAACGCACCCATATACTCAAATTAAATTATCTCTTCATTAGTGCTACATTGGGAGCAAACTGTAACAAGAAGAAGATAAGAAATACTGAGATTTACGTCTTACTATTGCGGTGGATCTTTCAATAAAACAGAGTTAATTGTACTTATTATTTTTCAAGCATATTATGCAATACAATCTTAAAATTATAAGGATCTCTCTCAAATTATGCTACCAAATGCTAATTAATATATTATATTTACATCCTATGTTGCAAAATTGTGTGAACCTTATTATGATGCTCCTAATAAAAATAAATAACAATTACTAATAATTAAAGTAAAGTGCTAGCCCGTGCAGAGGCACGGGTTGACGGACTAGTTTTTAAAATCAGTGCGCCATAGAAAAATAAGTAAGTGAATGTCTTTCTCGGGCAAATTTCTTGAAAAGTATAACCAGACCAAGAACGTTGTCTGATGTAAATAATGCGATAATATGAGCAAGACCAAAATTCCACAACTAACAGTATAAGGAAATTCACAGGTATATTCTTCTAACAGGATTTTGCTGACATTAAATAATAATACATCATGCAAAAGAGAAATACAAGTGAATATCCATATCTGAACAGATGTGACCACCATACCAATCATAGTTCTTAGTGATAACTCATTTCTGCTACTAATAAAAGACACGACCTCACTAACTAGGCAAAGCAGATAGCCAAACTCTCTGAAGGTACTCTGAAAAATATGACACAGGTCGACAGGGCTAATGCTAGTGAGAAGAAAGAATTTGCCTGTTCCTGTGACTGTCTAAATACTGACTTTTATCAATAGCAGACCACATAACAGATCGGTTCAACAATGGGAGGTACAAATACTCACAGCGCAATGCTCCCAAATGAGTTGATGATCGAGGCAAGGCACTGCTCGCAAGCCGCTGTCCCAGAAATCCTATTCGCCGTCGTTGCCGCCGGCGTGGAAGACGGAGATACAAAGCCTCACCACACCGCGTCGGCGCGTGCGGGCGAGCCTTGGCGTTGCAACACCAGTCACCAACAAAATCTTCTTCCAACTCCAGATGCACTCCCAAGAATGAACTTCACAGTGCTCTCACTAATAAAAGAAGAAGCTAGTAGAATGGAATTGAGAGATTAATTATCTCGGGGGTCCTTTCACAGAGAAGACCTACTTGTATATATACACGAAGCAGCGCAAAACGAACTGAGACCCACTCGTTCCGTCTCCTACGCGTTGCAGCTTCAATCCTAGCAGTCCAACCTCGATCCGAGAACTTGCAGTCACACTGCCATGGCGCAAGCCCAAATCACGGGCGCGAATGACTCGTCATGGCCGTTGCGCCGCCGCCGCCGCCGAGAGGAGAGGGACGTGCTTACCTTGCTGCAATGCAGACCTAGCACTGCCTGCTCCTAGCAGTCCAGGGCTGTGAAGGATGGATGCAATGAAAGCAGGCCCGATTAATGTCCAGTTCTTTGGCCCAAGATCAGAAATTTCCACACTGAAATTCCATTAATTAACAACATTGTCTAACTCACAACTTCTCTGATCTCATTCTATGAGCAGGTGAAGGGCACTGGGAGAAATGAAGAACATGTCCTATACATAGCAAAAGGTTCAGTAATTTTGTTCCTGCTTGGATTTGATGTAGCAGTGCTGCTGTCTGGACATGTTCAAGAACAATGAAGACACATGTTTCGTCTACGTCAACTGTTGTTTACCCTGTTCCAGAACATGTTACAGTACTTGACTGACAACCATTGACTTCGGTTATTTTCTGTTAATCACACTACTGAACATGTTCAAGGACAATGCAGACACCATGTTTCGGCTAGGGCAGCTGTTCTCTACTCTGTTCAAGAACATGTTTCAGTGTTTAACTGGCAACCATTGACTTTGTGTGGATTCTGTTTTGTTAATTGCACTAGCGGATAATGTTGCTTAGTCCTGTGGATCATTTACGATCTAATAAAAAAACTGTTGACCCTTTTTCTGGTCAACACACACGAGCGCTGGATCGCGCGGAACGTCGAAACGCTGAACTCGCCGAGCTCCTGCCCGGACCGGTCTGACCGGTCAGGGGCACCGGTCTGACCGGTGTACGCAGAGGTACGGTGAAAACCTAAGATCGCCGCCTCGGGAGGGACCCCGTCGGAGGTGGCGCGCCTAGGGTTGCTCTGAGGTCGGCAAGGCCACTCAGAACGTCCCTGATCGTCGTCGAGACAAACAAGGAAAGCACGAGGTTGGAAAAGCTAGGGTTTGAGAGATAAAAGTTGTAGAAAGCAATGTACGATTGGGTTCTTCCCCCTCAAACGGCCGTGGCTCTTTATATTTATAGGGTGGGGAGGTCTTGCCCCGCAAGGAATCCTTTTACAACTCGAAATTCGCAAGGATTCCTCAATTCTACTCGGACTCGGGGTCCACCGGTCAGACCGGTCAGGCCCACCGGTCAGACCGGTGTGGCCATTGCCGGATCGGCTACAGGACGCCCCACCGGTCAGACCGTTGAGGGACACCGGTCTGACCGGTGGCGTCAGCCTGATCGGCCTTGTGCCAATTTTGGGTGCGAACATATGCCCCCCTATTTTTTAGTAAAGCTTGCTGTCTAAAAAATAATTCTAAAGTCGATGTGACACTTCACCGGCCATTTTTTGGTCTAAGGGCGATTTTTGCTTTAAATCGGCCATATCCTATCAAGCATCTTGTCATACACTTGGATGAAAAGTCTTCAAATATCTCCCGTTGAGAGCCCTTGGAAGTTGCTGTCCTTGCAAAGTCTCCATCATGTAAGAATTCCCAGAACAAATCTTGACAACCTTGTATGGACCTTCCAAACTTGGAGACCACTTGCCGAACTTGTTACTCTTAGATCCAATAGGTAAAATTATCTTCCAAACCAAGTCACCTACCTGAAAAGATTTGGATTTTACCTTCTTGTTGCATGCTCTAGCAACCCTCCTTTTGTCCTTTTCAATTTCCTCCAAACCTTCCATACGCTTGTCGATCACTTCATCAATATTGTCCATCATCAAAGCATAATATGACTCAACATCAAGATTATTTTGCTTTGCAAGTCTATATGCGCCTAGATTCACCTCAACGGGCAAAACGGCCTCTTGACCATATACAAGCTCAAAAGGAGTAACCTTAGTAGCACCATGTCTAGAAATACGATGAGCTCATAAAGCTTCAGATAATACCTCATGCCATCTTCTAGGATTGTCCTCTATCTTCTTCTTTATGAGCTTCACTAATGTCTTGTTGCTAGACTCAGCTTGACCATTGGCTTGAGCATAATATGGAGATGAATTGAGCAATTTAATACCATAGGAATCAACAAACTCACGCACCTCTTTGGATATGAATGAAGTCCCTTTATCCGTAGTCAAAGTTTGTGGAATGCGAAACCTATGTATGATATGTCCAGTAATAAACTCAATCACCTCTCTATGTGTCATATTCTTCAAAGAAATAGCTTCAGTCCACTTGGTGAAGTAATCAGTAGTCACGATCACAAAACAATGCCCCTTTGACGACGAAGGATGAATCTTACCAATAAAATCCAGACCCCATCCTCTAAAAGGCCAAGACTTGATGATCGGATGCATCAACGCAGCAGGCACCAACTGAACATCTCCATGTTTTTGACACTCTTCACAACCTTTGTAGTATCTAAAACAATCAGCTATCATGGTAGGCCAATAAAAGCAAGCTCGCCTGAGGAGCCACTTCATCTTGGGAGCCGATTGATGAGTACCACAAATACCTTCATGAACCTCTGCCATAGCCAACCTAGCTTGATCAGGACCTAAACACTTTAAGAGCAAATCATCTGCAGTCCGACGATACAACTCACCATCATCAAGAACAAACTTAAGAGCCCATCGTCGGACTTTTCTATCAACTGAACTGCTAGGATTATGCAAATAATCAACTAGAGGCTTTCTCCAATCCTCCATCTCATCTTTGTCACGAAAAACCAAGGAGGAATTTTTACCAGGGGACCGGTCAGACCGGTCATGGGCATCGGTCAGACCGGTGCCGTTAGCCGACCCAGAGCCAGGGGACCGGTCAGACCGGTCGGTGACATCGGTCAGACCGGTGTCACCGGTTAGACCGGTCGGCTGTATCGGCCTGACCGGTGCTTCCAGAGCAAAACACTCGGCTGTAAGCAACGGTTTGTGTTCTTGAAAATTTCTTTTTCGAACATTATAACCAGATGCTTGCTGGGCAGAGCATTAGCTCTAGGATTTTCCTCTTGTGGCACATGATAGATAACAAATTCATCCATACAAGATATGATGTCTAAACATTTATTAATATAAGTATTTAAAAAACCATTTAAACATTGACATACCTTGGATATTTGCTGCACCACCAACAAAGAATCTTCATATGCTTCCACATGTTTTACTCCCATGTCATGTAAAATTTCCAATCCAAATAGAAGAGCCTCATATTCGGTTTGGTTGTTAGTACAATCATGATCCAATCGGTTAAGAGCTTCAAAAATAGCCCCACTTGGCGAAATAATGACAATTCCAACACCACAACCATCTTTGCAAATCGATCCATCAAAATGCAACTTCCATGGAGTAAAAGTAGCATAACCGACATTCAAATCAAGTTGCTTATCTACTCTATGTCCAACAATAAAGTCGGCAACAATTTGACCTTTCATTGAACTTAATGGCTCACAATGCAAATCATACTCAACTAAAGCATAAGCCCATTTGCCGACTCTACCACTTAAAATTGGTTTATGCAACATGTATTTGATTATGTCGGTTTGACATGCTACTATGCAAGTACTAGGTAAAAGATAATGCATCAACTTGGTACAAGTATGATATAGTGATAAACACAATTTTTCAATAAAAGTGTACCTTGTTTCGGCGTCCAATAATCTTCTACTCTCATATGCAACAATGTACTCCTTGCCTTCGGTCTCTTGAGTCAAAACACCTCCAATGACATCCTTCTCAGCCGCTACATATAACTTGAAAGGAATACCACTCTTGGGTGCTTGAAAAACGGGTGGCGAAGTCAAATAGCTCTTAATCTCATCAAATGCTTCTTGTTGCTTTGCCCCCCAAGTGAAGTTAACATCATTTTTCAATCGAAGTAAAGGAGTAAAAACATTCACCTTCCCAGATAAGTTACAAATGAATCTCCTCAAGTAATTTACCTTGCCCAAGAACTTTTGCAAATCCTTTTTACAAGTAGGCGCTTTAACATTCCGGATTGCCTCAATCTTTTTAGGATCTATCTCTATGCCTTTTTCATGCACAATGAAGCCCAAAAACTTCCTAGCCGATACACCAAAAGTACATTTGAGTGGGTTCATCTTTAATTTATACCGACGCATTTTTTCAAATGCAAGTCTTAAATCAGCTAAATGAGAATCATCTCCAGCCGATTTGACAACAATATCATCGATATAAACCTCTACTATGATGCCAAGTAAATCATGAAAGATTAAATTCATAGCTCTTTGATAAGTAGCACCCGCATTTTTCAATCCAAAAGTCATAACAACCCACTCAAATAAGCCAACAAAAACCGGACATATGAAAGCCGTTTTGGATATATCCTCTTCGGCTATAAAGATTTGATTGTAACCAGCATTACCATCAAGAAAGCTAAGAATTCTATGTCCAGATGCAGCATTAACAAGAAATCGGCTATAGGCATAGGATATTCATCTTTAGGAGTAGCTCTATTAAGATCTCTAAAATCAATGCAAACACGAAGCTTTTTTGTTCCTTTTTTCTCAACAGGCACAATATTAGAGATCCAATCAGCATAACGACAAGGCCTAATAAACTTTGCATGAAATAACCGATTGACTTCCTCTTTCACTCGGTCATAAATATCAGGATTAAAGTTTCTACGAGGTTGTTTATAAGGCCTAAAACCAGGTTTAATAGGTAAACGATGCTCAACTAAATCACGACTTAAACCAGGCATTTCATTATAATTCCATGCAAAGCAATCAACATACTCCTTTAACAACTTTATTAACTCAGATTTAAACAACGGATCAAGATTCTTGTTTACAAATGTCGGCCTAGGTATAGCGCCATCACCAATATCAACCTCCTCTAAAGGATCAGCCGACGTAAACCCTTGTCCTAACTTGCTCAAATCATCAAAGTCTTCAATGGCCTCACACATATCGTTCTTATGCGCCCGATAGTGCTCTCGCCTCTGTTGCAACCACTCCAGATTTGCATCCATCAAATCGACAGAGAAGTTCTAGCCTGATCAACGATCGGCTTCATGACAACAGTAGCAAAGCCATCTTTCGTAGAATCAATAAGCCTCAAATTAGATAAATCTAAACCAGTTAAGCACTTAAGATTCTCATGATTATCCATAGTAGGACTATCGGCCACTGCAACACAAGCTGATGTATCACCATGAACAATCTCTACCTCGTCGCCTACCCATTAGATTAAGAATTGATGCAAAGTAGAAGGCACACACTGATTTGCATGAATCCAATCACGACCAAGGATGAGACTGAAGTTACCTTGTGTCTCAGCGACGAAGAATGCCGTAGCCAACGTCTTGCTCCCAACGGTGAGCTCCATAGAGACGACGCCTTTAGCTCCCATCGGCTCGCCTCCTCCCACACCGCTGACGGTCATGTTGGTCTTGATCAGCTCATCATCTGAACCTCCCAGCTTCTTGAACAAAGAATACGGCATCAAGTTGACAATCGCTCCTCCGTCCACCAGCATGCGAGAGATAGGCTTCCCATTGATGTGTCCCTTCATGTACAAAGCCTTCAGATGATTTTCAGTAGCTTTAGACTTCTGGAAAATAGCTTTCTTTGGCCCAAAGTCGAGATGCGCAACGTCTTCCTCCGAGAGCACATAACCATCCATAGACATATGAATCACATTGATATCCAAATTCATGCGCTCGGGTGAAAAACTGTAGTCAACAAGCTCCTCATCGTCTTCTGGTGCAGTATCCGATGCGGACTTGCCATCACAAACCATGGGAACTGAAGAAGAGAAACCGGGCGGCGTCTCTGGGTCATCGGTCTGACCGTCGACCTCCACCGGTCTGACCGGTGTGACCGGTCTGACCGACCCCTCCACCGGTCTGACCGGTGTCGACTGGGAGCTGGTCTTGACTCTCCACTCTTTCCCCTGAGGTACCATGGGCCTGTACTGGTTGAAAGCTTCGTCCTTTTGCTTCTCTAGCTCCTTCTCCCTCTTCTCTTGAAACCTCAGGCGTTGAAGCTTCCTCCTCTGTGTGCGAGTCAATCCTGGAGGACACCATCTTGGTAAGAAGTATTTTGAGTTGGAACCACTCCCACTGGCCTCATGGTCATTAGCAGCAGCAAACACCCCTGGAGTTGATGTCACAACCTTATTGTTTGGAACAATCGGTCTTTTACCACCCTCTCCAATAGGAACATCCATTGATCCAATCTGAATAATATCTTGGTTCGTAGTCCTCTCTGGATCAACTTCCATCTTCTGCACCTCCTCCCTTTGCTTCGGCTTGAAAACTTGCTTCACAGGAGGTAACACAGCTTTTCTGGACGCACCGGTCTGACCGGTGATAGCGACCGGTCTGACCGGTCGAGTCTGGTGACCCTGACCAAAACGGCGAGGAGCCAATCGGTCTTGGACAGGCCTGGAGATTCTGTCAAAAGCTGATTTCTGTCCATCCCATCCAAGATGAAAGGCTTGTTGGTAAGGCACCCACATCACTCCATTATCATCATATACCGGGCGTGGTGCATTTGAACTTGATGACGCCCATGGTGGAGTAAAGCGTTGCCCTTGCTGCGATGGTTCACCCTTGAGTCTTGTAGCAGCTCTTGGAGGTGAAGATAACCATCCTTGGTGTGTAGGTGACCTCATCCTTTTTTTTAACGGCCGATCACTTGTAACGGCCTTTTGCTTGGAATACTTATCAAATAGCATGTCGAAAGTGACCTTTGGCTTAGGACCACTCCCCTGATTTTTTGCTACATTAAGTTTCCAGTTTCCAATCTCCGGACGGCTTGGCTTGATCATCCTCGGGCGATCTGGGGGCACACCGGTCTGACCGGTCACATCCACCGGTCTGACCGGTCTGGCCAGAGACGGCTCAGACGGTCGCTGATCGGTGGGTGTGGACGACCCTTGCCCCCCATGTCCAGAGGCACTCACTGTAACCTTGAAGGTCTCTTTGCCATCAGGAGTCTTCTCATACTCAACTTTGCGAACTAGCTCTTTTCCTCTCAAATCGGGCTTGATTACCACGTTCTTGCTTTTAGTTGCTTCAGCTTGATGTGGCCGAACCAGTACCTTAGGCTGCTGTAAATCCATGATGTTGATTGGAAAAGGAGCCTTGTCCACTTGCATCTCATGAAAAGTCAAACGACCTTCGTTTATGGCCGATTGAACCTGTCGACGAAACACATTGCAATCATTAATAGCATGAGAAAATGAATTATGAAATTTACAATATGCACGTCTTTTCAACTCTTCAAGTGGAGGAATAGTATGAGTTAACTTGATATTTCCAAATTTAAGTAATTCATCAAATATGCGATCACACTTGGAAACATCAAAAGTAAATTTAATTTCTTCTTGCCGACCTTTACTAGCCGGCTTAAGAGATGAGCAAGAATAAGATTTTTCTTTAGAGGGCCAATTAAATTCAGCAGCATAAATTTCTTTATCACTATCGTCCGAGCTATCAGAATCATAATCAATAATATGAACATTAGAACGACGTGATTTAAAATTATCTTTCTCTTTATTCATTCGGTTTTCAACAACTAAAGCTCTAATTTGAACTTGTGCAACCGAAAGAATGTCAGTGCCCTCTATCTTATCTCTAATAGATGATCTTAAACCTTTCAGACAAATGTCTGCAAGGTCCATATCAGTGATTGACAAATTAAAGCACCGGTTTTTAGTTTCTTTAAACCTTTTAATGTAGGCAGAGACAGTCTCATCTCTTCCTTGCCTAACCGATGTTAAATCTGTCAATTTTAATTGTATGCTCCCACTATAAAAGTGATCATGAAACTTACGTTCTAACATATCCCAAGATATAATAGAACCGGGAGCAAGCGAGGAAAACCAAGTAAAAGCGGTGCCAGTCAAAGATAAAGAGAACAAGCGTACTTTCAAAGCATTATAGACACCAGCTTCACCTAGTTGTGCAGTGTATTGACTAATATGTTCCCATGTGGTTCGGTCATTATCACCACTAAATTTAATCAAGTCAGGCATACGCCAACCACGTGGGAGAGGAAATCTATCAAACTCGGGATCATATGGTTTTTGATACAAATTTGTGTTACCAATATCGACACCAAGTTTGGTTTTTACCACATTAGCCAAATCTTCCTTAAATCTATTAAATTCCGCCCAATTAGGATTATTTGGCTGTTGAAGTTGAGGATTCTCCAAATTCATCTTATTTAAATAGGGAGCTATTTTAGCTTGAGCTAGCCTGTAACTTTCAAATACATCGTCCGGAATAATATTTTTTGAGGCCGATGCATTTATTGTTGTACTATAATGAGGTCCAACATTACTGATTGTATTAGTAAAAGTAGGGACCATCTGATTTGGCACGACAGAAATTGGCAAAGGCTGATCGGGCACCAACTCCATAGCACCGGTCTGACCGGTACCCTGCATCGGTTCGACCGGTGCGGCCATGTTTGGCCTGTGCGGTTGAAACTGAGGGTACTGACCAGATGCTGGATTTGGTGTCAAACCATATGCAAAATTACCATTATTTACAGGCAAAGGTGCTAAGCTAGGATGAGACCCCTGAGGATTCACTTTAGGAGTACTACTATTAGTTTCATTATTATTAAAACCTAAAGCCCTATCCTTTTCAAGATCCTCTAATCGTTCTATACGAGCAATGTAAGAAGCAAGCAATTCATCACTTTTCACTGTAGATTTCATAGGAGAAGTTTCAGACGGGGGTTTCTTACTTACAGTGAAAATTACCTCAATATTACTGTCGTTTAG
This sequence comes from Cenchrus fungigraminus, assembly GCA_036936925.1. Lineage (NCBI taxonomy): Eukaryota > Viridiplantae > Streptophyta > Magnoliopsida > Poales > Poaceae > Cenchrus > Cenchrus fungigraminus. The sequence goes on along the minus strand of CM072778.1, from coordinate 37,980,140 downwards.
CCTGATCGCCGGCAGCTCGAACTCTTTTAATCTTGCCACCTTGCCGGATCGATCCTTCTTGATGCCAGCTAGGAATTGTACTTGCATGTACTCTTGTAGCGCCTTGAACTTCTGCTGCTCCTCCGGAGAGAGATCTTCCAGCGACGTGGTGACGATGTTGTTCATGTCGAGCTCACACCGAGACATCGTACTAGGGTTAGATTGAACGGTTTTAGCAACCTGATCTTTCTTCCCCAGCGGAGTCGCCAAAAGTGTGTTGACGCTTTTTCTGGTCAACACACACGAGCGCTGGATCGCGCGGAACGTCGAAACGCTGAACTCGCCGAGCTCCTGCCCGGACCGGTCTGACCGGTCAGGGGCACCGGTCTGACCGGTGTACGCAGAGGCACGGTGAAAACCTAAGATCGCCGCCTCGGGAGGGACCCCGTCGGAGGTGGCGCGCCTAGGGTTGCTCTGAGGTCGGCAAGGCCACTCAGAACGTCCCTGATTGTCGTCGAGACAAACAAGGAAAGCACGAGGTTGGAAAAGGTAGGGTTTGAGAGATAAAAGTTGTAGAAAGTAATGTACGATTGGGTTCTTCCCCCTCAAACGGCCGTGGCCCTTTATATTTATAGGGTGGGGAGGTCTTGCCCCGCAAGGAATCCTTTTACAACTCGAAATTCGTAAGGATTCCTCAATTCTACTCGGACTCGGGGTCCACCGGTCAGACCGGTCAGGCCCACCGGTCAGACCGGTGTGGCCATTGCCGGATCGGCTACAGGACGCCCCACCGGTCAGACCGTTGAGGGACACCAGTCTGACCGATGGCGTCAGCCTGATCGGCCTTGTGTCAATTTTGGGTACGAATATGCGTCACTGAAAGTGAACACTGAATGAGCGTCCTTTCACCGGAATTTTGCTTCAAACAAATGCTACACTACGAAATAGATATTGCAAGTTGGCTCCTTTAATCGGGATGTCCCATCGGAAACGATTCCTTCTGATGTTGCTGCTTGACAGCAAAGGAGACTTGGATAGAAAACAACTCCTAAGTATCGGCACGTCCTTAGTCATATTTCGTCACTGGCCAAGACATGGAGGTTAAAATAACATGTGGCAAATCAACAGTCTCTGAGACATATCATATCTAGACACTGGGATTGCTGATGCATTGTCGTGGCTAGGCTCGTAGCAGCCTCATGGCTCCAATTGCACCCAAGTCAACCCCTGATTACGTGCTGGAGTAGACGAAACCAAAGTGATAAAGCAACCAGCGCTCTCATGAATCATATGGTCTCCATAATGCAGTGTCTGATATGATCTGCATTACTTAAGGGCGCCCTTAGCTTTCAATTTGAGTAAACTAATTGCTTGTGAACTTATCCAAGAATTTGGAATATTCCTAGATTATTGTTCAGCAGATAGGTGCTACCTGGGTTTATTAATTTAAATCAGGCAGGCTTGCCTGTAAGGACCAGTATTCAAATGAACTCAATAGATCTTTTGCACCCAAAAGCAGGCGACAGTTCAGTTGACCGGAGATAACAAAAATTACGACCGTCTTATTTCGTGATGCTAACTGATCGGTCTGTGATTTAGATTTGAAACTTTCTTGTGAGAGTACAATAGGTGCGGTTGTGAAGTCTCAAATGCTGTCGCTGACTCGCAGCGATTGCTGGAGTTTTTTAAGCACATTTGGTTGTGACTTGTGACTTTGTGAGGGTACCAAGGAAAAATGGTTTGCATTTTCAGACTTGTAGTATGGAGAGTTGTTTTTCTAAACATGTTATGACTCCATTTGCTCTTGTTTCTTTTGTTTATATATTTTTTCAGTCTTAGTAGTATCGTAGAATGTGCTTTTCGAATTTTTTTAGGCAGCAGGGCATTACATTTTCTCTTGAGGGATCTACTTTTCGAGCTTCTCAGTTGTGTGACATGTAGTGCATTCCCTCGTGGAAAACATAATGGGAAAACAATAGTCTGATGCGTGGCATGATGTGAACCGCATATTGATCTATGATTTTGCATTTCTAAAAAAATGGTGATAATTCTTGATCCATGGGAAAACTGTCCAGCGATGGAAACTTCGGAACCAAGTTACATGTTTCCAATCCGGCAAGCAAGTGATCTCTTTCTCTTTTTTCTCTGAATTCTCTGAAGGGACAGAGATGGATGAAGGCAGAGGGAGACAGATCGAGCTTTGTCAGGGAGGAGGAGGAGACAACGACTATACGATGCCGAGATCACGCAACCAAATAACACCAGCACTAGTATCTGTTTGTTTATGCTCCGAGCTAGGCCGAGCAGACGCATTCAACTAACCGACGGCTAGCTTCAATCAGTTGGTATTTGATTGGGTTGTGTATTATATTTCTCTCTGACCCCCCTAATTGAACGCATGAATTGCCAACCAATAAGTAATGCTGAACATGATCTGCGTACCAATTTGCCATCTGTCAGTATATGCAGTCACTGAAGCGATTTGTTTTTCTTTTCCGTTTCTTTTGGGCTGAGAGCTGAGGGTGTGTCCAATACTACTGTTGCCAACTTGCCAAGATTGGTGAAGATATCTTAAACACATGTATCTCTCTGACTTCAGCCGGCTAAACTGGTTGGGAACAATGTAAATATCTAGTCTAAAACAGTTTTCTGGCTCCATAAGTTAACTTCCCCCAATTTATTATACATTTGGTAGTGCATTGTTTTCCTCTGTGACTTTTGGATGTTCTTTGGAGGGACCTGTGTTTTGATTCTACCAGTATGAATTCAATAATTAATTCCATCCGTCGAATAAAAGGTGGAAAACAACAGGATGATGCGTCTGTACACACAAAATGCATTTTTCAAAAAAAAACACACACACACACACACACACAAAATGCTGTACTTTTTGATCTTACAGAGTTGTGATCCGCACAAGTCGTCGTTGAAAGTTCCAGGACCAAGTTGTCTGTTTCGACTCGGCAAGCAAAGCAGTGCTCGTGCTTTTCTAGAACGACAAGACAAGCGACATGCCACATGGCGAGATCAGATCACCATGGCCAAGTAACCCTGTGTAACAGTCGAGAGCTATATGTAATCATCTACGATTTGTCTACGCATTAAGCACGTCATGCATTCAACTGTGAGCCTTTTCTTTTTTGCAGCAGTTCATACTTGATTGGGCTGTGCGCATTTCTCGTTGACCTGCTAATTCAACACACCAATTGGCATGCCAGCCAATAAGTGATGCTGAGCATGACATATAGTATCTGCTTAATTATGACAGAGATTTTTTAAAAAAAATAAAGGATGGACTTGCATAGATGAATGGAGGGAGTATAGTGACTGAAAAATGGGCTGTTTACTGGTGATATACTGTTTTAGGGTTTTTGGATAAAATTATTCCCTGAAAATACACACGATAAGAGCAGAAACTAATTTTCTCCTAGTCTCTCCCAATTAATACGTATGGATTGAATATAGCTATTCTCTTAGTCAGAATGACGGATGATATCACAAAACTTGCAAAAGGAAAAATTACGTGTAGACTACGTAAAATAGTTTCTCAGCGAAATTTTCTTTTGCAGGAAAGTCGTCAAACTAAAATTGTATACTCCCTCCGTCCCAAAAAGAATGACGTTTTATGATTCAAAATTTGTCCCAAAAAGCATGTCGTTTTACTTAATTTGGCATGTCTGCATGTGCATGTGGGCATGCAACAATCAATTAACACTAAATATGGCAAATAAACAGGAGCAATTGAGGTCATTTCACCTTCTTAATAATCTGTCCTAAAATTTCTAGGATGACATTCTTTTTTAGACAGAGGGAGTATGTACTGACGAAGGTGGCGCACAGGAGGGACTTGTGTCGTCTCCACCAATCCGGTCCTAAGTGGTCGTAGCATGCGGCTTCACTTCAGATTTTATTCAATTTTTTTGTCGGCCTGAATGACCAATTCAAATTTGGCCATAGCTTTTGCTTCACTTCTCGTCCTAATCCGGGGCCTGTTTAGTTGGCTGAAAATTTGTCTTTTCAACGTTTCGAACTCCTGTAGCACACTGTAGCACGTTTCGTTTGTTTGTGGTAAATATTGTCCAATCATGGACTAACTAGGCTCAAAAGATTCGGCTCGTGATGTACAACAGAACTGTGTGATTAGTTAATTTTTTTACCTACATTTACTGCTCTGAACATATGTCTTTTGGTGTATTTAATGTGATGTGATGGAGAGAGAGTTGAAAATTTAGCAAAAATTTTGCAAATTTTCAGCCAACTAAACACCCCCCGGAGTTCCATGTGCTGCATTATCAAGCATTATGAGCTGGTTCGAACAGAAGTACTAACCTACTGTCTTACTTTTAGATTACGGATTATACAAAATTACACTAGACACCCTAAACAGCATTCCAAAAATGCAATATTAACTTTTGAAAAAAAAAATTCACAAACAACCTAATTAAGTGGTAACATCTGATTTGCATATCAAAACTTATTGCATGTAGTCAAGAAAGGACAGTATTATAGTTTTTCACACCACCATTACTACTGTATGTCTTTAAAAAATTAGAATTACACTCTTTGTAGGCATTACGTACCAATGTCTACTTGTTATAATAACGTTTGAAATGTGCCATACCATGTACTCCCTCCATCTATTTCTAAGATATAGTAGAACTTGGCACAATATTTCATACAAGACTTTTACCATTCATTTATCATATATTGTATCTCTTAAGGTTATAAACTTATCCTCATGTTGAAGTGTATTTGATTATGAATCCAACTATATAAAATTTATATTATAAAAATAAAAAATAGTCAAATTATTGGTTAAAGATTGTAAAATTTGAATCTTAATATACAAGCACGCCTTATAAAATATAAGTGCGTATAAGTAGATAGAGGGAGACATTATTATAAACTCTGTTGTGTGAGAAAGATGAGATTATTGAGACTCCATGTGGATGTCAATATTGGAAGGCTTGGCACTGAATTGGGTTCAATGCCAAATCAGAGTGCTTTTGGTAACGAGTTACAATACCAAATTCATAGTTTGGATGTAGATGAAATTGTTAGCTGGAATCCAAGGAGCTGACAAAATCCAATTCTCGTTTAGATGTCCATACTTTGGCATTGAGAATTAGACAATCTTCTCCTCCTCTCCACCCGACCATGCTGGTGGCGGATCTTGCCTGGGGCTCATCTGTGCCGCCTCATGCCTAGTCAGAGCTCCCCCATGCCCACTGCCCACCTCTGGACCAGAGCTCACACACACGCACTGCACCTCCGAGCCAGAGCTCCTCCGCACGCGCCCACCTCCGGACTAGAGCTCCCCCACACGTGCCGCCTCCAATCGTAGATATGGGAAGGGCTGGCGCGGCGGATGGGATGCTTCATCTCTACTCCCTCCGTCCTGAAATATAAGGCATAATATAAATTTTATGACATATTAGAGCAACTCCAAGAGACTAGCTATCTTGGGTTAACTAGCTAAAAAATGAAAAATTTGTCCAAAAACTCAATCCAACAAACTAGCTAAACTTGCCCTCGCTATCCTCCGCTAGCTAAACCGGGGGCTTCGCTAGCCATCTTTGGCTAGCCAGTCCCGCTAGCTATCCCCTCGTATATGAGTATGGCAGGTGGGACCCACTAGCGGTGGAGCATATGGAGAGTTGATTTTAACTAGTCTGTTGGATTTTATCAATTTTTTGCTATCTATTTCATTTTACATACTAGTCAAATCAGGGTTTTAGCTAGTGATTTTTAGAAAGGCTCTTGGAGTTGCTCTTAGTGGGAGTAGCAAAAGATGCATGCACCCTTAAATTGATGGTAGTTGCCGATAACAAGAAACTTGTTTTTATCAGTAGTCCACCAATCAGCCACTCTTATCTTGTTGTTATAAAAAGAATTAACCAATCAGCCACGAGCCACCCTTATCTTGTTGTTATAGAAAGAATTAAGCCTATGATACCTCATATTTGAGGATAAATTTTTAATGCTTGATGCCTTATAATACAATACGTCAATACGGATGGAGTTTCATAAAAAAAAAACTCGATCTGTGGGGAATAAGATCACCCCCACAATATTATATTAATTAAGAAGACCACCTTATATCAGATCACAAGGGCCACTCAATCACCACACACACCAGCTAACAACTACGATCGATCCCAGGGATCGAACCGTGGCAGGCAGGCTCCCCAGGCCACTGCGAGCACCTACCACCTTCGTCGTTCGCAGCTATGTGTAGGCAACCTGTTAATTCAGGCTCTTTCAAATCCAAGCTATATCAATCACAACATTAACTGAGAATCGCCATCTGCCGTAATATCCATCACTGTTCTCGATCTCTTGCTGATGACTTCCTGCCATGAATGGAACAGATTCGGATATACAGCATGAACCGGTGAAGAAGCAACTAGTGGTCTGCCGCACCGGGGGAAAGCCGCCAGCCCAGCGACTTGTTGGCGTCAGTTGCGGCAGCCCCTGGCCGGCTTGCATCCCTGGCTGTGCGAACTGACACTGCTAGCATCTCCATGATCTTGCGCTAGCTAACACACGGATTAAACTACGGTTGTTGCAGGATGTAGGGAGCATCTAGATACATATTCGATCTCCCTATGTTAAATTATAGTATATATAGTAGTTATGCCTCGTGGTATCGAGTTCTTGAGGAACATGCATGGCAGCCTTTCTGTTCGGGGCATTTTAATTTGTCTTGACAACAAGAGAACAATGGAACCAGCATCTTTGATTAATTTGCTGCCACAGTTTTAACAGTACTATAATTATATATGTACGAAAACGTATATATAAAACTGCTCTTCGTTGATTAGGACCTCTACTCTTCATACGCATATTATATCGTATCGTGTATAAAAAACGCCACGCTGCATGTATAATGTATATGCAAAATGTACTTCTGAAACATACACACTTTCTAGAAGAAGATGCACGCTACGAGAAAACAAATGGAAATTGAGAGATCAACTCATTCCAAACTAAAAAAAAAAAGCAAGAAGTGAGAAGATGGATGCATGGTTCGATTTCTCAAACCTAGAGAAATCCATTTCGTTGCCATATTCCTCTGGTTGTCGTTGGTGGCGCTAGCTTTGCGTCATTTCGGTGACGGTTCTTGACCGCTCACGGGATTTCCGCTTCGTGTTAGGGACGGCGCCCAGCAACAAACTAACATACAGTCCTGTGATTGGGGCAGGAAGCAGGGGGGCTAGACCGCCGGTACAACGAGTGACTGTGAGTGAGAGCATGCACGAGAACGACGTGGCTGCCTTGCAAGCCGGCCGTCCTAAGCTTTGTTCTCGCCGTGTAAGCTGGGGGAGCTCCCACAAATATCCTGGGCACGCAGCATGCGTGGTATGCATATGCGATGCAAGTTGAACACAGAGCTGTCGTCTGATGTGACCCTGCTGCAGATGGATAGAGTTGACCTGCACATTTTGTATATTATTATATGTATGTAGGAGTATATTATGTATATTAAATACTCCGTACATATATACTCTCTGCGCAACACGTACATCTACGGTTGAGGATACAATGATAGAATACCAGTCTCAGTCAGAATTCATTTGAATCAAAATATCTGTGAGGAAAATTAGAAAAGGGCATGGAGGGGTTTGTCCAGGTCCAACACTCGAAAGCCGGCTGCTGCAGCGAGAGCCTATATATAAGGCGGCCAGCAGCCTCTAGCCAGCTTCCAGGGACGACTCTTCTTCCTCCCTCAGAGGCTCAGAGGTCACCACCAGCTAGCTAGCGTCGTCGTCAATGGCGGGCAACGGCTGCAACGGCAACGGCAAGGCGGCGGCCGGCGTGGTGGTGCCGGAGATCAAGTACACCAAGCTCTTCATCAACGGCGAGTTCGTCGACGCCGCCTCCGGTACGTACATACGCGCCCTCACTCTGCCGCCTTCGTTCCCCAGCCCGGCGGGCGGGCTCTGATCGGGACGATCGATGAAATACCTGCCGCCTCACCTTTTTAGCTTTGAGGACATGCATGCTAGCTCAGCTGCTCCTGCCTCGCCCGTGCTCTTCATTTGGATCTCTGAATCAAACCCATCCCCAGCCCGGTGGTGCAGTGGCTCTGCTCGGTCAACGCCGGCGTAGGTTCGGATTGGACGCCGCGGTGGCGCTAGCTCGCCCTAGTTTTGTGCGTCTGGCGTGTGGCGGCGATCGATGGGATCGCGGCGTTTGTTTAGCTGGGGCCGATCGAGTCGTTAAAAACCAGCAATTTGTTCCGTGCGATGCGTGCAACTTGCGGTCTCGTTTTCGTCGTCGCCATCGTCCCCGGTTCGGACGAAACAAACCTGGGGTGAAGTCACTGCTCGGTCACGCTTCAAGAAAAGCGACGCCGCCCACGAGATATTTCTTTTTCCTTTTTCTTTACCGCCTCCCAGCGGAAGAAAACGCCCAACGAAGCATATGCGTGCCGTGCCTGTATACGTTTTCTGGCACGGAATACTGCCATTCCTGATTTCATTTTGAAAATATACATATGTTGTCGACGGCAACGTCACTTACTACTGAAAGCACAAACGTTAATACACTTTAATAAGTTGCTCCCACATGGAGTCGAATCAAGAATCTGAGGTGTTACCGAGACTCTTGTGACCACTAGACTACCTTTTAGGATGGGAGGGTATATGACCAGCTGTTGGCTGTTACTTGCAACCGTCTTCGTGTACCTGTGCTGTGCCTACCAACAGGGTTAAAAAACCGTTTGCTACCGGCCGAAAAACCGCGGTAACCGGTGTTACCGGTCCGGTCCGGTAGCAAAAAAGCCCGGTTAACCGCTCCTAACCGAAGCTAAAAAAGGGCCCAACCAGCTAACCTGTCCGGTTCACCAGTTAGCCGGCCCGGTTTTTCGGGCGCAGCAAACCGGACCGGTAGCGGTTTTGTTAACCCTGCCTACCAGAGATATGGACGGAGCAGCCACCGTATCCGGCGATCCTGACTCGGTTTTGTCAAAGGGAACGTGCAGCCCTGTAGTGCTACTTGTGTGCGCCTCATGAGGAGAAAGGGGGAGGACACAACGTGACGCGAACCATGACGTCATGCGCCAGGCATGTGTGCATGTCCGTTGGATAACTGTATCGTGTCCATCGACGTGGATCATATCGTTGCAGCAGGGCGTATACGCTGACATGCATCATCCTCTCGTTCGAGAAAGAAAAATGATTTGATTTCGCATGCAGGCAAGACGTTCGAGACCCGGGACCCGCGGACCGGCGACGTGCTGGCCCATGTCGCCGAGGCCGACAAGGCTGACGTGGACATCGCCGTCAAGGCCGCCCGGGACGCCTTCGAGCACGGCAAGTGGCCCCGCATGTCAGGCTATGTAAGTCAACCAATCAGCTCATACACGATGCTCATCTCAGTAAGAGCTAATATGATTTGAAACCTGCCATTTCGAAAACAAACACCACGGGATTTGAAACCAAATGCAAATTTAAACTCAAAACGAAACAAAAAGTAGTTTATCTGGCCAAAAAAAAAATGACGCGACGACGTGCACCAGGAGCGTGGCCGGATCATGAACAAGCTGGCGGACCTGGTGGACCAGCACACGGAGGAGCTGGCGGCGCTGGACGGCGCCGACGCCGGCAAGCTCCTCCACCTCGGCAAGATCATCGACGTCCCCTCCGCCACGCAGATGCTGCGCTACTACGCGGGCGCCGCCGACAAGATCCACGGCGAGGTCCTCCGCGTCGCCGGCAAGTACCAGGGCTACACGCTCAAGGAGCCCGTCGGCGTCGTCGGCGTCATCATCCCCTGGAACTTCCCCACCATGATGTTCTTCCTCAAGGTCAGCCCGGCGCTCGCCGCCGGCTGCACCGTCGTCGTCAAGCCCGCCGAGCAGACGCCGCTCTCCGCGCTCTACTACGCGCACCTCGCCAAGCTCGCCGGGGTTCCCGACGGGGTCATCAACGTCGTCCCCGGGTTCGGCCACACCGCCGGCGCCGCCATCACCTCCCACATGGACGTCGACAGCGTGGCGTTCACCGGGTCCACGGAGGTCGGCCGCCTCATCATGGAGTCGGCCGCCAGGAGCAACCTCAAGATGGTGTCGCTGGAGCTCGGCGGCAAGTCGCCGCTCATCGTCTTCGACGACGCCGACGTCGACATGGCCGTCAACCTGTCGCGGCTCGCCATCTTCTACAACAAGGTACGTATTGCATTGCAGGCAAACAAACATTTAGCGAATCTTATTAAATCTGATTCCGAGTAATGGGCTGAGTACTGATCAAATGTTCTGACGCCTGAATGAACTTGCAATCCAGGGGGAGATTTGCGTGGCCGGATCGCGCGTTTACGTGCAGGAAGGGATCTACGACGAGTTCGTGAAGAAGGCCGTGGAGGCCGCGCAGAGCTGGAAGGTTGGAGACCCGTTCGACGTCACCACCAACATGGGTCCTCAGGTGCGATCACAGGCAGCATACTCTGCTTTGTCATGGTCTCTGCTGAATTGATTCATGGCAGAGGCATCTGAATGATTCTGTTCGTTGTGCTAGGTTGACAAGGAACAATTTGAGAAGGTGTTGAAGTACATTGAGCACGGCAAGAGCGAGGGCGCGACCCTGCTCACCGGCGGCAAGCCGGCCGCCGACAAAGGGTACTACATTGAACCCACCATCTTCGTCGACGTCACGGTAAGTTCCACAAAGCATCACAGATCAAAATTACTGTACATTTCTTGCAGAGTGTCAGTCACTGACACATGCTCGCTCTGATGGATCAACCAGGAGGACATGAAGATCGCGCAGGAAGAGATCTTCGGCCCCGTCATGTCCCTCATGAAGTTCAAGTGAGTGCACCCAAAATCGTTCTCAAATCTCGCATCATCAGAATCGAAGGAGGTCAGCCTCCTTCAATATGCAAACAATTCTGACAAACTGACCCTCGATCCCATTCGTTTCCAGGACGGTCGACGAGGTGATCGAGAAGGCCAACTGCACCAAGTACGGGCTCGCCGCCGGGATCGTGACCAAGAGCCTGGACATCGCCAACCGGGTGTCGCGGTCGGTGCGCGCGGGCACCGTCTGGGTCAACTGCTACTTCGCCTTCGACCCGGACGCGCCCTTCGGCGGCTACAAGATGAGCGGCTTCGGCCGGGACCAGGGGCTCGCCGCCATGGACAAGTACCTCCAGGTCAAGAGCGTCATCACCGCGCTCCCGGACTCGCCGTGGTACTGATCGGAGTGCCACGCGCTACCGGCCGCGGCACCGATCGACCCACCGATCTCTTCTTTGTGCAGTGTACAAGCGTGTGCTCACAGCTCAGCTGCTGGTTGTGTTCTCATCTCGGTTGCGACTCATGAATTTGATAAATGGTCCTGCTCCCCATGTTTTCTGTACGCAGCTGCGAACATGAAAGGATGTTGCACATTTATTTATTTTAGCAACACTTGAGGTTTACGTTCTGTGATATATGTAGTTTATTACTAAGTAAGTAACATAATGGACTTAGTTACTAGAGCAAATTACATCATCTGTCTTTCAATTATAACGCTATGCCATCGTGATCTTAGCTCCGGGAAATTGTATATTCAACATCTTAAACTTAGCTTCGGGTATCAATATCGGAACTCACAAATTTGGCACTTTTAACTTTGACTTGAATCATCATCCCTAAACTTGCAAATCGCAAAATTCTCCATCTATTTTCAATGAAAAATCTTAATAAAAAAATCTCGAAAAGAGAAAATACATATGAAATACATTAAAACTTGGACTCCGCATGCCAAGAAATTAATTTTTATATGAATTCCTACTGCAAATAAATGAAGAAATATGCAATTTGCCATTTCGCGGATGGCACAAAAGTTGGTTTCAGGAGCCAAATATGCCATTAGTAAGTTCGGTTAGGATGATACAACATATAAGTTGGTTCTCCATTTAGCGCTGGAAGACTGGCTGGTGGCCTTGTTGAGTCCTTGATTTTGTTGTGTTACCGGCGAGAGGCAGTTTGGACCTTTTACTAGGCATTCTTCTAGAGAGAGGGTTTGTTGTGTTACACGACGAGAGGCAGTTTGTACGTTTTACTAGGCATCCTCCTAGAGAGAGGGAGATGGTCGCCAATCCAAAGCACGACCTCCCTTCACCCCCTCCTCGATGTGGCCTCTATCACCAACATCGACGCCAACGCCAACATGCCTCCTCCCCCCACCACTACTTGCTCCTTTTCACGGATGAGACCATCGTGGTGGACACCATCACTATCTAGCCTTGGATGTGGGCGAGGGAACCTAGGAGTTGCCTTCAAGGTTTCAACTGGAGCTTGTGTGCGAGGGGGGTTGAGGTGGAGGTGGCCATGTGCACAGTGGTCGAGGAGATTTAGAGTTAGATTAACGGGAAAGCTCGCCACGACCTGCCATTAGATTACCGACTTCTCTACTATTTGAAATGTTGGTTGGGTTTTGGTTGGTTTGAACATGCACTTTGTAGTCAATTGAGATGGCCGATTGCTTTGTTTGTTGAATCCTGATTTGATCGATTGGCTGGGTGGATGGAGATTAGTTCATACGCTATTGAAATCCTATATGGCATTGTTTGTGACTCTTGATTTGATCGGTTGGTTGGCTTAGGAGAATCATTTAGTTCATTGAATCCTTGATTGCATGGTTCACTTAATCCTCCGTTGCTTTGCTTTGTCAAACCAATCAGGCTGATGTCGTTGTTACCAAGAGGAGTTAAGCCGCTAGGCTAAACTTAGCCCTAGAGAAGTTGATGGGTACTCTCACTTATGCTTCTGGGAGCTCAATCGCGTGTGCTGGAGGACAAAGAGGCATCACAGGTCGTGCATCTCAAGGCCCTCAGCTAATCGAGGGATGAGCTCATGCATACTGCTATACACAACCCAATACATTTTGGGTCACGCTAAATGCACAAAAATTCTACCACTTCTTGGATTATTCTTGCCCAAATCACACACAAACTCGTCGAGACCCTTCTTGTCCAAAATCACACACAAACTCTTCGAGATCCTTTATCCTTTACCCAAAGTTGAAGATGGTTCAATCAGCTACAAAACCATGTATATGAATTTTGTTCAAATGATCAACAAATTAAAGAGAATTGTAACAAACAACCCGGATAATGGCTAAGATCTAGTCTACACGTTGAGTGAACCACACCTAATGTGTAGCCTCTTGCGTTTTCATAAAAAGGTTTCGAATAGGGTTTCGCAGCTTCCTTGTCCTTGCTACTTAAGTCAGTTTGGCTTCCCTCAGTTTTAGGGCGTGTTTGGCATGGCTCTAGAGCTCAACTCCAGCAACTCCAATCATTTTTCTAGCCAAACACCTCAACTCCAAAACTCCATAGAGCTGCCAACTCCATGGAGCTGTAGTACAAGTGGAGGTGGAGTTTTGGAGCACCTCTTTTGCTGCTCCAAAACAATCCAATACGAACCTGCTCGTGGAGTTGGTGGTTAATTACCCACCAATGCCACCGGTAAGTGGGAAAAAACCTTTCGTTTCTAATTTCTTTCCCCATCTGCGACCTCTCTTCGTGAGACCGTGACCGCCCCTCCGGAATCCGCTGCTGCTCGACGGACCCCGCCGCCGTGCACCGCGACGCCCGGCCCCTGCGGCCGTTCGCCAAGACCTCCAGCCCCCGCGACCGTGCGCCCACATCCGCTCGCGAAGACCGCCGGCCCTGCGGCTCCCGTGGCCGCTCGCCGGGCACCGCCGCAGTGCGCAGCGCCCGCCGGCCCCCGCGGCTCTCGCGGCCGTGCGCCGTGCCCGCAGTCGCTCGCGAAAACCACCGACCCTGGGGCTCTCGTGGCCGCTCGTTGGGCACCACCGCCGTGCGCAGCGCCTGCCGACCCCCGCAGCTCTCGCGGTCGCGCGCCGTGCCCGCGGCCACTCGCCGGACACCGCCGTCGTGCGCAGCGCCCGCCGGCCCCCGCGGCTCTCGCGGTCGTACGTCGCGCCCGCGCCCACTCGTTGTATCCCGCCGCCGTGAGTCACTCCCGCCGGTTCCCGCGGTCGTGCGCCGGCGTGCGGCTGCTCAACATGCTATGTTACAAGAGAGGTAGAAAGAGGAAAGATAGATGTGAGGCTGACGGAGGGGGCCCACGTGTCATTGGACTGTGTTGCATTTTATTTCTGGAGCTGGTAGCCAAACACTCATTTTTGATAGCTCCAACTCCCGTTAGAGCTGGCTCCATCCAGAGTTTTGGAGTGGAGCAACTCCATCTAGAGTTAGAGCCATCCCAAACAGGCCCTTACTATACGACACTAAACCTCGAGTGAACAGTGGTACCCAACATTAGGTGTGACAACTCGTCCGAGAAAATACCATCTATCACCTAAACCAATCCACTTTTGTCATTAAGCGACAATAAAGTATCATCCCGTCGTAAGTTGTCGGGTCAAGCCCGGTGAATCACTTACATAGAAACAAAGGATCAACCATATGTATTAAAACTCACACGAAGGCGAGTCCAGAGTACACTGCATACTTTAAATCCAAACTGCCCCAAAGGGTTTAATTATTACAAACGGAAGTACTTGACATGACATAAAGGTGTAGAGTTCGAAAACAGCGGAGTTCAACTAAGCGGTACGATAAGCATCACAGGAGGCCATTCATGATACCTTCACTCGTCGTCATCCACCCATTCCAGCTCCCAGCCGGGTGGAATCTCTCCAGGCCACACATCAATAAAAGCATTACCTGAAATCAACAATTTATAGCAAGGCTGAGTATACTAATACTCAGCAAGTCTTACTCGTCGGGTGATAACTACATCACCAAACTCTAGACGTGAGAGGCTTTTTGTCCAGTGGGTTCTTTTGCTGAAAAGAAACAAAGAGTAGGTCCTTACTTTCAAAATTTTAGCTCAAGTTCTAGTTGATTACCATTTCTAGGTGAGCAAGCTATTGCAAGCATGAGTTGTACAATACAATTAATCAAGCATCAATATTAACAATATTCCATCATAAGGGATATCATGGCCAGTTGGTTAAGTAGTCTCAGATAATGGTGAGAGGCCGACAATCAATTGATTTATAACCTTGCAAGGTGGACCTAAACACACGGAAGAGTGCCCTCACACTGGACACGAACCAGGTGGTTCCTAGAATTCTTCGGTTCGGGATAAAAGATCACAGTCTTTGGTACAAGGCTATCTGGTACGCCTCACACTAGCGTCCAGCCTCACACATGCACCACTGGTAGCTAGCTGTGGGACACGTCCCAAGATTAGTGACGGTAAAATCCCTTACCACCTCATTAAGGTACTAGGCTTACTGGTCCCATTCCCGACAAGTGCTTAGTGTGTTCAAACACTTAACCCACGAAAACCACTGGACCGAAGCCCAAAATGCTCTTACCACATGAGCAATCTATTTAACGAATCTGGTGATTCAAAAAAAAACCTATCCTCGCGAGTGACGAACATCACTTGACTTGTATCGGATCCTTAGGGCATAGCAACTATCGACCTAGCATGCTAGTAAGATATCATAGGTACCTAGGGATCATGCATCTAGGGTTTCATCTCAACTCCTGAACGTAAATGTACAAACATACATAGATAGTTGCATAATTTTAAAAATACTTAGGTTAATGCTCCGGTGCTTGCCTTCGTCAGCAACGCTAGCATGGTGCTCCTCGGTGTCCTGGTTAACCTCCATGAAGTGCAGCTCCCCGTCAGATCCTCCCTCTTTAACTTCCGGCACGAGTGAGTAGTTACCGTCGGGAAGTTCTACACGAGATGCATATGCAACATTTAATCGGTGATTTTAATTTAATTAATTTCAACACAACACATGACAAACATGGAGTGCATGGTTGGACATATTCACCTTGACAACATATATTCAACATATTCTTTCTATAAAGGGATAGCATGGGGTGCTTTATTAATTATTCTTTTTGATAGTGACTGTGTACACATTTATACAAATAAATTAATTTAATTACACAAAAGCAATAAGTGTTAGCCCTAAGCTCGTTAGCATGCTACACCACACATTCATAGGGTTAACTAAGTGTGGAAGTGGTGGTTTTCCATTTAAACCTATTATGAAGCTTATTTAGCCTCAATATTCTTATCCACAAATAAATTCATAAAATAATAGTGCGTGGTGTTTAACAAGCTCTATAATTCTGATCAAAGCCACTGAGCAAAAGCTCGCATTTGATTGAGCAATAATTTAATTATACCAAAAAATGATAATTTCTAGCTACCAAAATAATATAAATGCGTATAAAAAATAAATAAACAACTTCTGGAGCCAATCTTTCTCCCACGACATCTCTGACCTAAAACTAGGCTACAAACCTAACAAATGGATCAAGGGCTATTCTCGATTTTGGACTAGGTAATTATATTTAAATCTAAGCATAAATCAAAAATAAATATTTCTAACAATCCTAAAATCATGATAAATTCATAAAAGCTGAACCTAGGCATATTAAGACTATACTTAGAAGTTGGGCACAAAAATATATTTATATTTAGCTACAAAAATCATTTAGGAAGATCTAGCATAAATACAAAATAAATCATATTAAAAGATCTACTCAGCAACTTTGTACAAATTGTGGTCCAGAGCCTACACATGGTATTTCAAACAACATATCCAAAGTTCAGATCCATATCGTATCTAGATTTTGAACTACAACAAAAGTAGGTCAAATTGAGTTTGAATTAGTTCAAACACTAGCAGTCAAAAATATGGTCATGCTTTGTAAAAGTTGTAAATCTGGTCATATGGAACCAAACTAAATTAATTTGGCATTTTTCTGATTTTTCTGTGATTTTCTACAAATTTTCCAAGATGCTGGATCTAATCAAAATAAACTTAAGAATCTATTTATATGGAAGCCCCTGGAAAGATTTAAGTCTTCACACATATGCCCTCGGAATTTCTACAGGGGGCCCAACAAAAACTTAGCCTTCACAACCGTGCCCTTGACGGCGGAGGTAACCTCACCGGCGGCGAAGGACGACCGGAGGCGGCAAACAAATGACACGAACGTGTGATTGGGCTCACCGCGAGTTGATTGGTGGTGGTAGCTCCGCCGGAGGTGGTGCCGGTGAGCGGCGGCGGCGAGACCGCGGCGACGCAGCCGCCTCCGCTCGAAATCCGGCGAAGGGAGGTGCGGAGCTAGGCCATGGACGACGGGGGAAGCTCGGTTGGGACCTAGGGACGAGGCACAGGGGGCTAGATGGCGGCGGGAGTAAGAGGAGGAGGAAGCTTGAGCGCGGCGGCGGCAATGGCGGTTGGCGGGAGCGTGCACGCACGCGAGAGGAGTGTGTGCGCCCTTTTATAGGCGCCAAGCGGATGAGGGGTTCGGTGCTTCGTCGCGAAGGCAAATGAGGGAAGGAAGGGGGGAGGGGCGGCCGCGGCGGCACCTGCGCGGGCGACCGGCCGGCGGGCGGCGCGGCAGGAGCCCGGCACTGGCGCTCGCAGGCGTGCCACGCGGCGGAACGCGGCCCCCCAGGTGATTCGCTTGGGCGGCATGCGCCAATGATGGCGCGGGAGGCCTCGGGATACCGCGGACCGGCGGGGGACCCGGACGCCGAGAGGGCGGCGTCATCGCATGGCGGCGCGGCTCGACGCGCTCGGCGCGACGGGCAGATGAAATAGTTGCGATCAACCCCTGTTCCAACGCGAAATCTCCAAAATTCGAATTGAAACTTCAAAAACTTTAGATACCAAAGTTGTAGAGGAGCTAACCATCTACAAAAATTGTAATGGGTGGCATGGGTTTTATAGGCTGGTTTGGCTCGGAACGTAATGCCAAGTTTGCCATTTTCTCAGCGCGGTCAAGAGGCAGATGCTGGCGTTGACCAAGTTTTTGCACACCTTCCACTCAAAATCTCAAATGCCGCCAATTAGAAAAGTTGTGTCCCATGAAAAGATGAACAACTTTTGTATTTGACGATTTTTGTGTGTTTAGATGAAATTTGGAGAACGCGGCAAAAGTTCTAGGATGGGTTCGTGGACACTAGGGTTTTGACCATGCTAAAGATTGTCGACTTGGTTAAGAAGGTAATTAGCACCAATTAGCACTAATTAAAAACCTGGGGTGTTACATTAGGCCCGTTTCAATTCGGCGCCACTATTCTCATGCCTACAGTACCCCGCCTTGTACAATACACGCGGCCCACCACTATTCATTTTTTCCCACTTGGCCCATCTAGGCTGGGATGTTACAATATGAACCCTGAACTTCTGCAAAACTTGAACTCCCTTTGAATCTTTTGAGTCTATTCATTAGTTTAATTACTAGATCATAAACAGTGTAGAGTTCGATATTTGAGCTCCAATTTAAATACCCAAACTCACTTTTACTTGTTCACCAACTACTAGATTTTGTTAAGTTCATACATTGATTGATCTTGTCCAACATCTTCATGTAACAATCTTCTAAATCTTGAACCAAAGTCATCATGTCAATGTTCCAAAAGCTCCTAGATTTAGTTTATCAATTAAATTCAAAATGAAAAAGTCCAATTTACTACCCCCAAGTATAGGGTTTCTCCAAATAACCCCTAAAGAAACAAAAGGTCGACTTAGGCCCATGTTTTTGCAAAATCAATTTAAATTACACCTTTGTCACATACTTAAACCGGTTTTGCTTATTTGGTGGAATTATAACCTGGTTTGTTGACTATAGGAGAGTGACACATCAGCAGCTTACATGGTAGGTATGTTTTTATGCCTTCTACTTTCATTCGCATCTCATTAGTGAACCTTGTCACCTCCCTAATTTTGATGGTACCCAATTCCGCAGCCGCCTGCTGCGAGGCACCCATCCTCCAAAGTTCAAACACAACTCACACGCCTATGGCCAACCGACCCTTCCCTGTCGCCGCCTGATGCCCGACACACGAGCTTGTAAATTTGCAGCAACATGACGAACAATTGATTATTGTTTTCAATATGTTGTGATTTAGCAATGCAAGTATGTTTAGGTAGTGAGAATGAATGGGAATATTCATGGTGGAAAAGAAATAGTGTTGAAAAGGTCTTGTTGCAAGTGCAATTGCAACTGAATGGCAGTGCAAAAGGGAACAACACTTTTTTCACTTCACAGAATTATGTGGCTAATATTGAGATGAAAAACAAAGGTCATACATTAAGTTAAAGTAGAACAACCGTAGAACTTGAAGTCAGGCTGGCAGAGAAAGCACATGGAGGTGAAAATGAATTGATGCATCAAACGTAATACAATCATAGCCAACTGAGTTACATTCTCAAAATAGTTAAGCTCGACTGAAGGTCTATCATTCTCTGAACCCAAAAGTCCAGAGAGCCAATAAAGAAAGTCCAGAGAGCCAATAAAGAAGTGATTAAAGTATCAAAAGACGACATATATAATGGTAGTTCATCTCACGTCTCAAATTATTATGAATATAGAACATAAACAAAAAGAGACACCCTCGGTTGTTGTTGTTTCCTCCAATGCCAACAAAGGCATTAGAGTGGTCAATTTGAAACGAATTGGACTAAATATCGCTTGACAACAAGCTGATGGGAAGGTTCACGAGTAAAATCTAATTGATAGACAAGGAAGGAATGATGTGAATGGAGACACACTGCCATGTTGAATTGCCTAGTCAACAAATTATGTTCTCGATTCTAACAAATCATCAAAACCGGTTTAAGATGTATTAAATGTGTAATTTGAACTGGTTTTGCTAAGCATTTTGTTTCTTTAGGGGGTTATTTGGACAAACATTGTACTTAGGGTAGTAAATTGGACTTTTCCAATTCAAAATAGTACAACTTTCAAACTTTGAGCCTCATTTAAAATGTGCATACCTTGATTTATCTACTAAACAGTTTCTCTAAATTATACACTATGTATCCAAGTTCATTTGCTGTCTAAAATGATTCAAACTTTGTATGTAAATTCCCTCAAAAATTATACTCTGAGTTGATCGCTTGACGTTGTTTTCTTATGCGAGATTTTTTCTGAAAGGTTGACCCAATTCAACAATTTTAATTCAAAATTGAAGTGCTTTTGATTAAATTTGATCTCAAACTTGATCTAATGAGTTGCAAATACTTCCTACTCTTTATTCAACTTTTTTTTTCCAAATTTGGATCATTTATTTGGTTTTTTTTGGTTAAATTTGGCTAAAATTTGAATTTTACTCATTACCCTCTTTTTAAGGAAAATCTTATCATTAGCCTGATAATGTCTTCTTTAGGTCTTGAACACCCTTGGTGTTGGGTAGTAATTAGATTGGAAGCAACATCATTTATTTTAGTTTAAATAGTTTATTAAAAATGGTAATGTGATAACTCAATAATAATTGCTTGTAATAAGAAATTTCATGGCAGTTAGTGAACTTGTTAGCTGAATAATCTATTGAAGAAGGAAAGAAAGAGAACCCGACTTCTGTTGATGCCTTTAACTAAATGTCGTTGCTTATGTCAAGTGAAAAAGACACTTATGTTTAGCTAGTACTATTGAAGCATCCATCCCCTTGTTTCCCTATGATCAACCCTGATAGAGTGATAGGTATCCTGTAATTATGTAATGAACTTTGGTCGTGTGATATAGTTGCTGTAACAGTGTAACTGAGAGAAACAACAAAAGTTGAAAAATATCTTATATCAGCTTTTTTTTTCTTAGCAAAATCTTGACATCAGTTGCACACACATCTGGATGCCATGCAACGGAAGCGATTCTTTCAGGATTTTTTATATTTTTATATTTTTTATTCTTCGGCTTTTCAAAAATACATATGTCATCTGAAAAATTATACCACTACCGCCATGTGGTATGGCGTTTGGGCCCAACAGCCATATGGTACGGCAGTTGGAGGTGCTATAATATTCCAAACGTCATACCACACGGCGTTTGTGAACAGTACCATGTGCGGGTACTGTAGCACCTGCAACCGCCGCGTGGTACGGCGGTTAAGGTCAGTTTGTTTTCGAAAAATCATAACTTTTTTGTATGAACTCGAATGGAGATAAACTTTATATGAAAATTGTAGTTTTCGATGAGGTCTACAACTTTGTAGTTCAAACTTTTTTCATTAGAAGTCATCTTCAAACTCAAATAATTAATATTCTATCCAGATCTCAGTTTTCGGTATCTAGATCTGGATAGTATATCGAATATTTGAGTTTAAAGATGACTTCAAATGATAAAAGTTTGAACTACAAAGTTGTAGATCTCGTCGAAAGCTACATTTTTATTTAAAGTTTACCTCCATCCGAGTTTCATAAAAAAAGTTACAATTTTTTGAAAATGAACTGATCCTTACTGCCGTACCACACGGCATTTGCAGATGCTACAGTACCCGCACCGGGTACTGTTCACAAACGCCGTGTGGTATGGCGTTTGGGCCAAACGCCATAAATGGCGGTAATGGTATAGTTTTGCAACATTTGAGATGGCACAATATTTTTGAAAAATCAAAGAAAAAAATAAAAAAATCTTCTTTCAGGCTAATCCCAAACTTCGTTCAGTGTTTTTTTTTTGAGATTAACGTTCAGTGTTTGTTGGGTTGATAGCCACCGAGTTAGGCCCGTTTCATGCAGGATGATTGACAAGGATTGGTTGCTTTGGTCCGGTCCATTTTGTCATAATCAGCTTCATTTGGGCCTCGTCGACCAGGAGGGCCCATGGTATTCGGCCTTCTCGCCAATGTCATGTGGACATCTACTCAATGGAAGATTATTTTTTTGATTTGAATATATGCGAGACACCATGCACGGCTGCACAGCACGCACGCACGCATTTGTAACATGACGGAGTATGATGGACCAAGTAGGACTGTTAGTCGGAGCCACCTGACTCTCCGGTCACCACACGGTATTTTTATTGGTTGGCCATGAGCAACCGCATATAAGAAACTTAATTACTACTACTACCTTCAAATAAAAACATTGTCCCTATTAGATTTTGATCACAACATTTGACTATTCATCTTATTTAAAAATTATGTAAGTATAATTTCCTTTGTTTGTGACGTATTTTTAAGCGTGACCTATCACACATGTTTTCATACTTTACTATATTTTTTAGTAAGAGGAATTGTCTAATTGTAAGAAAAATCAACAACGACAAATATTATGTAGAGGGAGTACAAAACAACATGCTTGAAACTTAAATGATCAATGAAGCCGTCATTGAGGGTAACACTTGTCTCAAATCTATTTCACTAAGTACAACACTGGCATTCAATACTGTAGTGTTGCCTTATTATTGTTAGTATCAATCTAGCAGAACAAGCAAACCGTTCTCAGTGTGATTTTGTTTCAAGAACACTCAAAATATAAAAAAGGAAGGCGATCGAAATGAATGAGTCAATCTGTCCGTCCGCCGGCTCGGCAGTGTTGACGCGGGACGTTCGTTCTTTCTATGCTGCAACTTTGTAAGTTCTACGACTGTCCTTTTGACCCTGATGAAACTTGTCAAGCTGCGACTTTCTGCATCGCGTTTCGCATGAGTTGAGAAGGTGATTTGTGGCGTCTATCCTTAGAAGAGCCTCCAAGGTGCGAAGTTATTACAAAGAACAACACACGAACTCCACGAACACGACCAAAAGGAAAAGAGACCACCTCACCACCACCACCACACAAGGCACAACCTAAAGGTCACTGTAACCTGCAAGAGAAAGATGTTGAGAACACATGCACATCACCAATTGAATAACCACCGCAAAGCAGCGGAAGAGCGAGCGAGTCCTGCAGAACGACACCTTCAAGAAGGAAGCGACGACAATGTCGTCATCGTCTGTCTGTCTCCAAGGGGACAAATCATGTCTTCACCTGGCAGAAGCACCGGATTTGGTGTCCACAACGACACCCTCATCAGGGTGAGCTACGTCCACAACCAACTTCATCCATACTTCTGGTCACATGTGGCCTATAAAAAACAGAACAAGATTATGAAAAAAAGATGTATGTAAAAAATCAGTTGTTGCTCGGTGTTGTGCATCTTGCCACCGTCCACACCAATTTTTTCCTTTTTTAGAAGTAAACCAACAACGATTCTATCATAAAGGTTTGCTTGTCACCGTTCACGGGCTCAGCTCGCTCTCGCCATGGACCATGGTTTTGGTTAGGCTTCTCATGGTGAACTAATGACGCTACTCTTTCTCATGAGATAGAGTTGTTTGCACGTATTCATTAGTAATGTGAATGTGCGGCACATACGTGTCTTAAAAACAATACACTTTAATGATCGATCTAAATGATAAATAGGAAGATACCACATGTAACACTTCATTATTTAGAAAAAGCTAGCGTATGGAAATTGTTTCAAAAAGTGGAAGTATTCCACATCACATCTTTACGAAGTTGGGGAACTGGATCTAGACGACGGTTTAGCGTTTGATTACCACCAATGCTAGATCTATCAAATATTGGCTTGCCTACACTCTATTGGCCGTCATTTAGATTAGTGATAATTTTTTGGCTTACCCGCGCCATAACGTTGGCTCATGCTACCGCATAGTTTTTTCACCAACATTGGCAAACTACTAGCTTCATTAGAAACTTCACAACAATGTATTGAACAAATCACATTAGAAGCATTTTAGGCCATTTAGTGTTGTTCATTAGCACAAGAATCTTAGGTCTGAAGTCATTTGCAAGCAAGGTTCTTGTGGCGTGTATGGCCAAGGCTTCACAGAAGCATAGGGAAATGGAGGATTAAGGTTGTCCAACCTCACATCCCGTTTGACTGAGGCGAAGGGAGTTCACTCACAGTTGTCAGCTAGGTACCTTGGAAGGCATATCTTAGGCCTGGTTCGTGCTAATAGTGAGGTATCAGTGCCAGCATTGATTGAAACCATATTCAAGGTTTTAAGAAACTATGTGAAGTATTCAAATGCATGGTGGGCTAAACAACATGCTATTAATTGCCCTTCTTTGGAGGGACTGGAAAGAGTCGTATGGGCAAATTCTATGGGTCCTAAGAGCTATGAACCACTACAATCCTAGGGTTAAATAGTTCCCTTGCTCATTCGGGTTGCGAGTAATTAACAGTTGTGTCTTGAAGCACATGCTACAGTGTGTTTTTTTGTGCTTTACACAATGTTGTGAGACTTTTCGACATTATCGCTCGATGATACTTGTAGACGGAACCTTCTTGACCGGGAAGTACAAAGGTGCACTCATGATGGCAGTTGTTGTAGCTCCAGAACAACAGATTGTGCCTTTAGCTTTTGCATTGGTTGAGAGTGAGAATGATGACAGTTGGTCAGGGTTCATGAGGATCATTCGCTACAACATACTTGGACCGAAGCGAAAGGTTTGTATAATCTTAGATTGGCATCATGGCTTCCTACAATGTGGGAATGAGCACATGGATGTGTTTCCACAACTTGTTCATAGGTGGTGCATGAAACACTTTGCCGCCAATGTGACATCATTAGAAGAATAAGGAGGTAATTGGAAAGTTGAAGGTATTATGCAAAGTACATAACAAGGCACAATTTGAGGAACATTTAGAAGACTTCTAGAAGGACTTGAACGATGCTACAAAAGAATGGTTGGAGATTGAACTGGGGGATAAGGACAAATGGGCTCTGGCGTTTGATGAATGAGGTATGCGTTGGAATATAATGACAACAAACTATTCAGAATGTCTTAAGGATGCGGGTTCGATTCCTCGAACTTTTCCCACCCCAAATCGATGGATTTGGGGCCGAAAATGGGAGGGGGGTTGGTCGGCAGCGACGGGGCGGCGGGGCTTGACTCGGGGCTGGAGAAGAGGGAAGGGAGGAGGGAGGAAGGGAGGAGGCTTACACGCGGCTGTATGCTGCGTTAGGAAGGATGACGCGGAACCTCTGCCGCACCAGTGCATGCAGCATGACATAGTCCGGACCATGTCAGCACCGCGCTGGCCTGACTCCCCTTGCCGCGTTGCTGCATGTGGCGTGGCAGAGGATACCTACCGTGTCGTGCCCATTGGCGTGTGCAAAAGGATCACCCGGTGGAAATAAAGTTCGATGATTTTTTTTACAATATCTTTATAAAGGTTTGAATTTTTCACAAATTCCAGCACCGCCACCAATCAAATAGAACTGCGTTTAGCACAAACAAACTCATGGCCACACTTAAAATCAGTCGGAGAAGTGCATTAAATTGAGCAAGATATATTTTTACCACATTTTTTAACCATTGTCGTTACCCATACCTAACTTTTTTTTTCCAGTGGATTAACTATATAGGAGCACCCCATTACGAATTTCTCTAGGTCCTCATCATGCCACATCATTTGTTGACGTCATCCGTTTACTTCACCGCGCCGTGCCTTTACTTCTCCACCCGTGCCATCGGAAACCCGTTGCCTTCTCCCCATTGCAGCCGCCCGCTGACATCATATGCACTCGCCCCCGCGTAGCAGTCCCCGTCATCACTCACCTCCCCGTCGCCTCGGTTCCCCACCGGCGCCACCTCACCTCCCCGTTGCCTCGCTTCCCCACCAGCACCGCCTCGCCTCCCTACCGTCGCATCCATAAAACGTCCACACCACATGAAGAGGGGGGGGAGAGCGGCCGATGAGGCAACTGGAGGTGAGGAACCTGTGCTTGGTGGAGGAGGAAGCCGCACACCAACTGACAGGGAGAGGATGCGCGCCCTGCGCCTGGTGGAGGAGGAGGTCGCACGTCGTGGAGGTCGGGCCTGCCACGCGCGGAGGGAGGAAGGTGCCTCTTCGCCCGGCATCAACCCCGCCGCCGGATCTGGCCCCGAGGAGGAGGCCGCCACCAGCCCGCGTCGCGCCTAGTCGCCCGGCCTCGACACCGCTACCGGATCCAGCCTAGAGGAGGAGGCCGCCGCCGATGAGGAAGATCACTGAGAGGAGGAAGCCGCCACCAGCCCACACCACGCCTCCATCTGTCCGCTCCCAGCGGCGGCGAGGGGAGCCGCGGGTGCTGATGGCGGGAGGATCTCGCGTGCAGCTGGAGGCAGGCATGGGAACAGAGAAGAAGGTCATTGTTTTTTTTCTTTATTGAGATCCAGAGAAGAAGGTTGCTCACTTAGTACGTATCTAGGTGTAGCGACGACATCCATATGGGCCTAGCTCTTACCGGCTTGTTTTGAGGCCTAGCCGTGCAACAGCGTGTGCAATGGGCCACCAGCTACCGGCAACAATTTCTTTGAAAATTTTACATAAATCATTTGAATTAAGGTTATATATTTTATGCAATACATAATCGTGGAACAAAATTGACAAACTACAAGAACAAAAAAATTTATACATACTGAACAAATTATATGAAATGTCCGAACAAATATGTATACATGTGAAAAAAGTGTACAAACTACCAGAATAAATATGTATATGTGTACGTACCGAACAAATTATATGAACTCACGGAACATATATATTTATGCGTGTACAGAACAAATTATATGAACTGACGAAAAATGTGTTCCGTCAGTTCATATAATTTGTTCAGTACGCGCAAATATTTTATTCTATGCGTTTGTAAATTTGTTCCACATGTAAATGCCGCATAGAAAATATAACATTCATTAAAGAATATGAATAAAAAATGAGTCCAAACTGGGATCTTTTTACGAAGATTTTATTATCAGAGATCTAGTGGTGCAATCTGAATTATATTTAGATGCTTGGTGCAAGATTTATAACTTTTTTAAGTTGCAATTGTTTTGCATTTAAGATGATGTCAGCAATATTGTCCCACTTACATGGAGGACGGTTAGCTCTCTCTCATCCTCTCCCACGTGGCGTGATGCGATGCAAATCATCGTTTCAGTGACATACTTAGTCACCACGGTTGTCTGTGTGTATCCAATGGATAGGATAGGTCAGAACTTACATTTTAGAGGGTGTTTGTGGCACTTCAGAGTTGTAAAAACAACTCCACTCTACCGGCTGCAAAAATTTTACACCCAAACATGTCTAGCTCCACTAGTTTCTCAGCTTCAGAAAAAAGGTAAAGTTAAGAATCAGCTCCACTTCTTTTAGTACCTCAAAGGGTGCTTTAAAATTCTCCGTTTCGATCTTCCCTATACAGGGCGGCATCCACCCTGCGAGCAAGAAGAAGAGATGGCTTGAGCCTGGGCCTTGGCAGCCGGGGAGCTGGCCGTGGCTCCATAGTGAGCTCTACTTCTATTAGCAATATAAAAGCTTACATCATCCTAAAAAATAGAACTTACATCAGTCAAGTGCGGTGTAATGGAAGAAAAACTTTCAGTCAGGGCTGTGATCTATTTGTGCAGCACAATGTTTGGGTTTTGTTGGCCATAAACACTCCATGGGAAATATATATATAGTTTGAAAAAGACTTGAGAAAAATATACGAGTGAACTTGCACCACTATCCCACTGAGTACAGCACTGAAACCAATTTACAACACAAGCAGAAAATATCAAAAAGAAAAGAACTGTCCCAAGAGCACTCTTTAGACCCACCACAGGCTGGCTCCGATCTCATCTCCCGGAAGCTTCGATCAGCTCGCGAAGTAGGTGACGACCAGCGCCGCAAACATGAGCAGGTACGCGACCGCCTGATCAACGGCGGCCTTCGCGTCGATCACCAGCGCAGCAGCGGCCGCCGCTGGTGCCGGCTTGTCCTGCGCCGCCATTGACAGTTGCATGAGCCCGGAGAAGAAGAAGGTCGTGAACAGCAGGATGCACGCCTTCACGGTCGCCATCTTAACTTGATATACGAATAGTGTGTTAATTTGCTGAAGTAATTAGCTTAAATGGGTCACCGGTTGCAGGTCTTTTCCTGGTCAGATGCTTATGGCAATGCAATGAGGATGAATTACACTGGCCGGGTAGGGTATATCCGTATATGTAGTGTCAGTCTGGAGAAGAGCGAGCGAGCCAAGAGCGAAGAGTTCTTCTCTTCATCAGTCGGAGGGTGCTTTGTTTGATCCGGACTCGGAGACGAACGAAGAAAATATTCTGAAATTTGAATGCACGACGAACGGGTCAATTTGTCCGTCAGGCTTGGCAGGATTGGCGCCGTCTGGTCTTTGAGCCCTTGGCGGCGCGAAATGGTGTCGGGCTTTAATTTTGGCCCGTTGAAATCATCAGCAAGGAGCGGCGCCAGCAGAACAACGCTGACCATGGCCATGCGTGGCGCGCGGTTCCCCGTGGGCGGCGAAACGCGGCCGGCCGGCAGGCGCGATGCCATATTGCTATGCATGGTACCAATGCAAGAACGTTTGCAATTGCTAATTATCATGAGAAGAAGCTGCTGAGCGAAGCACCATGATTGATGCAGGTTCCAAATCAAATTCATGGAGAAATAAACATGAGACCAGTTGATCCACATCACCAGTCAGACCACGCTCTATACATTTTTCTTTGTTGAGGAGTCTAAAGCTTCAAATTCGTGGAGAATAAAACACGAATCAGTACTATGATTTCCAGCCACAGTTTGACTATTTTTACTTGTCGATAAGACTTGCTTTTCTGCAACTTGTCATCTACAGGATATGTGGAGAAGGCGAAACGTACGTAGCCAAGCAAATGGCCATATTTTCAGCAGGAAGGAAGAGGTTGGTAACTTGGCGCCTAGGATCACAATCTCAATCAGAGTTCTCAATTTCGTTTTAACCCTTTTTTTGTACTCATCAAAATTCGTAAAAATTGGGCTGAAATTGGGGTTGTTAGAAAGGTGAGCTTTCGGCGAACAACAATCTGGTCGCCACCAAAAGGACCAAAATTTTGCGGGTTTTTATCACTGTTGACAGTGAATTTCCGTCAACCTAGTCATGAGTTTACCTTCGGTGTTGTCATTGATTTGATATCCAAACTAACGATCCTAACCCTCATGATATATCAAGTTCGCACTCGCATGTGGTTTTTGGAGTTTATTGTTTACGCAGGGTTTTAACGCTAAAAGGGAGACTTCCCGGGAAAGTTCATCAAGCACTTTGTGAGAAGATCATGAAGCTCGGCACAAGTCAAGACACGAAGTGAACATGACTCCAAGCGGCCCAAGGACCGAACCGTGAAGGCAGAAAACTCCGAGGACCTGGACAGAAAATGCTGAAGCTTGCGGGACAAGGAGCCCTATCCAAACCGCGGAGAAACTGACGCCAAGGGCCCACATGCAGAAGGTGGAAAGTTCCAGAAGACACAAAAAGTGACCAAGAGGAAGCCAGGGCCGAACTGGGCTGAAATGGGCCCAGGCCGGTCGCCCCAGCCCATTCCGGGACCGGTTCGGCTCCCCCTTTGACCTAGCTGATCCTCGGGCTATTTATAGCCCCGCCGCCAAGAGCCACGCATCAATTCATTCGTCATCCGCCGCCGAGGAGCAGAGAAGCTAGAGGGACACCATCTTGGAGAGGAGGGTCGTGCTAGTTGTCTAGGGTTTCCCTAACCGATGTGGGAACCTTGCATGGAAGACCACGTTGGAGCTCCGGAGCAAGGATCAAGATCGAGGTAGGATCCCGGTGGTGATCTTGTTCATGTAATCATCCATGGTGAAGTTTTATAGTGAATCCGATTCCTAGCGATCAAGTGTCTTCTCGATGATTTTGTTCTCCCTTGGTTTTGCTTCTTCCTCAATCTATACTTAAGATAGATTGTATAGGGTGCTCTTGTAGCCGCGGTGGCTAGAGGTGCATACCGGACCGACCAAGTGTTTTCAACTTGTTCTTCTCGAACTCGCCTTAGGCTAACCCGCACGAATAGGAGTGCGTCGTGACATGACGGTGGCTCCAAAAGACGAGCGTCTTCAGAATCGGAACGGAGGCCACGATTTAAAGATGCTTTTAATGAGATTCGCTTTGATATCTTCATCTATCTTGTTTGGAGCTACAACATAAGCATGATCTAGACTCTCTAGATCGGTTATCTCTTTGCTTTCTCTTGCTAACTCTTGAGTTCAGTAGATTAGATTAGATTAGATTAGATGTGTTTTCTTGAAGATCTCTTAGATTAGATGCAACTTGGTTCTTCAAAAGAAAGAGTTTCCTTGCCTTACTAGATTGAATCCTTGCGTTGCACTTTGTTCCACGGATTCGATACCTTGGGTTCTCACACTTAAGGGAAGAAGGGTCCCTTGACTACGACGGGGGATTTGTCCGCTTGCAAATCCAAACGAACTTTGATACGACAATCAACCGTCAACAATCACTAATCTCAATAGTTCATGTTGCACCCAAGTTTTCTGTTGTTTTTGGAGGAGTTAAAATTCAAAGAAAAGGTGTCGCACCCAGGATTGTTTTTTAAAGAAAACTATAGAGTACCCCCACCGCAAATTTCAAAGAAAGGGCGCCCTGAAGATTTGAACACTGGGTGGGAGCCCCCTAACCGGTGGCCTTTACCACTCCAAATGTGAGCCCCTTGACAAATTTTATGTTGTTAAACGGTAATTATTTCAAAATAATTTTTTCAGATATGTGAAATTAATTTGTCCTTCAAAAATCAAAATACCCAAAATATAGCTGTCATGAATGCTTTCCCTGTGATGTGGATGATCATCTTTTTCAGAGTTTCATATGAAATTCATTTAAGCCTTTTTTTCATGATTTCATATGAAATTCATTTAATCTTTTTTCATGGTTCCTTGTGAAATATGATGTAATGTAACCAACAAATTATAAGATATAGACTTACTCTTAATTATTTTGTGATATTCCACTTTTTTTAATTTGTTGTTGGGTTATATTTATGTTATGTTTTTTTGTCCCCATATGTAATCCACAGCCGAAGTACCATATCACATGCAAATTACACTTTGTCATGATAAATTCTCTCGCTTATTACCACTAAAAAAAATTGTCGACACGACTGAGGAACTGTTCTTAAAAGGAGCCATCTATACTTGCATGATTCAGTATACATCATATGCGCAGGCACAGTATCCAAGAAAATTTTACAACAAACTGATCATTTAATTAAAAAATATATACATTAACAGAGTCAAAACTCAGAAATGTCGTGGTGTGGAGTTGGTGTTTCTTCCCTTGGTGTCTTCCCCATTATTCTTTTTGGTGAATAACTGTTGTCATCCATTCCTAAAAAAAAGAAAAAAAAACATGAAAACTTCTGCAGTGTCTGAACATGGAGCTTCAGCTTGCTCGTTTGTTCACTTCACGGCGCTCTCCATCCTAATGATATCGTAGTACCGCACGATGGTGTATCACTGGGAGAAATATGTGACGAACAGCGCCGCGAACATGAGCAAGTACGCTATCGCCTGATCAATGGCCTTTGCATCGACCACCCGCGCCACCGTCGCTGCCGCTAGCGTCGCTGCTGTATCCTGCGCCATGGAGAGCTGCATGAGCCCCGAGAAGAAGGCTGTGAACAGCAGCACGTACACCTTCACGGCCACCATCTTCGCTAGACTTGCTACTATATTGTTGGAGTTGAAAGGATGAAGTGATACTTTTGGTAGAGATTGTAATTTGTTGTTTATAGCAACGCAGAGGAATTGGCATGTATATATATAGTAGATAGATGAAGCAACGAGCTGAGTGACGAAGTGCCGGTGTGCTTTGATTGAACAAGGGGCTTCAAGGAAAACTCCGAAAAGACAATGGAATTGAATAGGTCAATCTGTTTTGTCTCGCTCGGCAGTATTGACTTGAAAGACAACAGTCGTGCGTGGTGACCTAAGTTCAATTGTTTGAGTCAGATGGCTGGTTGTCATGGCCAAGCAAACATCAAAACGAAGTGAATGTGGAAATTAGAATTGTTGGTAACCATCTATAAGCTTTGAGAACCAGATGATGCCACAGTTGATGTTCTCTTTATTTTAATGTTTCACAAAAATACATATCATCCTAGTAAGAAAAATTAAAAAAACATGCGCACACAGCTGTTTGAAATGGCTATAGTCAGTTCAAACAACCGAACGTTGTACCTACCTTACCGTCATTTCTCTGGGGAGAACGTCTTAAAAAACATAATTTTTCATATGAATTCAGATGGAGATAAATTTTATATGAAAATTGTAGATCTCGATGAGATCTATGACTTTGTAGTTCAAACAAGTAAGAGCATAAAGATTTGCACTTCTTTATTAGGACATGTATTTTTTTTTTGCAAAAACACTAAAATAAAAATATAAAAATTCTGCCGCAGTTGGTTAAAGCTCCAGTTGAGAGGTTGTCTGCCTAGGATCAAATTCCGGTGTTCACTAGTTGCAAGGATAATTTGGTTTCAGTAAGTTTCTTGGTCAGACAGGGACACAGGTTTGGTATTCCCTTGATGTACGTACCTGATACGCTTGTGAGTTTAATAGTCGTCGGTTATAATTTGGAGCTAGCGAGGTCTCATATCGAAAAAAAAAACCTATTTATCTGAGATGTTCTGTAAATTTGTAAAAGCTGTAAGTCTTGTGTGCAACTTTGATGGGAATGCATGAATGTCATTAAAATATATTGTCACATTATCTCGACAGCAATGTACCCTTTTTTTCTGCACACTTACGTACTGCAATCCACTCAAGCTAAGCTATATTGTATATTGTACATAATTGGGAGATATTTGTTTAAATTTAAAACCCTTGAAATATTCTATCAGGAACTCAGGACATCATCATGTCCACGTACAGTTTTTTAAACAAATAATTGACCAGAAAGAACTGACTCTCAGTGCTTGGTTTGATCACGACTGCAGGAAAGTTTTGAACCTTGAAGCGACGATGATGAATCGGTCAGTGTGTGTTGCCTGTCTAGCTCGGCGGGATTGACTGAGGAGTTGAAACATCATCGTCATAAAAATGTGCTGAATACCTGCTTTGGAGGGTCCGCGTGCGTTCAGTTAAGAGCATGAGATGATCGATGCTTTGTGTGCAAGTTGTGAACGGTATATTGCTTTTGCGCTGAAATGTTCAGTAAGCAGCGGCGTAGAAAACTGCAGAGCAATGCTGACTGGGCCCTACTGCCTTCATGCGATCTTGTTCTTGTTCGTGGACAGTAGACGGCTCGCGTGGTACGAGCCCGGCCGTACGCATTATTTGAGGCCCCAGAAGATCGCAGAACATGATACTTAAACGACCTGTCCTTGAAAAATGGAAAGAAGTTTTGAAATACAGAATAAAACTATTTCTGATGGAATACTGTGCATAAATTTTACCTGCTGTCAGAGCTTTGTCATGACTCACATGACAAAATGTCATTTCCTTTTTGTACTAGATCGATCAAGAAGCACACTGATTAATTGCTTTGGTATTCTCGAGGAAATGTGAGGAGTACAAACATGTTATGCATGGTGTTCGTTCAAGAAAAACATGTTATGCATGGTTGATTAGTAAATGCAACTCCCTAGAAAAAGACTTAAATAAATAAGTTCCGTAATCAACAGTTCGAGTGAGATGGAATTGTAGATAATAAATCATTTATAAGTTTAGATGTTTTTAGCAAAGCGACATTTTCTCCAATGCTTGAATATTTTATGAGTCGTCCATCAGTCCAGATCGGATGGTTTAAAAATAGGAGGAACCTGTTACAAGGAACCAAAATTGTGGACCGAAACTAAATATTTGTGGGCCAGGAACTAATTCTGAAAATAAAGGAAAGACTATATTTGTATTTTCACACGTCGGTCCATATAGTTGGCCCATAGTCATCAGCCCATATGTTCAATTGGTCATTTGCTGGCCCATTTGTTTGATTGTACCAAATACGAGTACTGACTCCCGGCGCCGGTGGCCGCCGCCGGCGGCGGCGGCGGATCGCCCCCAGTGGAATGGATACAGGAGCATGGTGTTGATGCCCACGTTCAATTCGCCTGCGTCGCAATCTGTGTCTCAAACAATGTTCCAACCGGTGAATCATCAGACCAATACACATCACCAAGCTTAGCCGAGTAGCTCTGTAATAGACGACGAGAGCATCATCCATGAGGTGGGGCGAGTGTTCGACGACCATGGCAGACTGAGTATACGAGATGAACCGCCGGCGGCGAGTCTCGAGAGGCGGCCGAGTCCTCCCGGCGGCGGTTTTTTTCCGATCTATTCCTGGGGATGCGGTGTGGGGAGTCGGGATGTTAGGTTACAAAAGTACCCTTTCCTAGGTTCCGTCAACATACCAGAGGAACCTCTAGTTCCTCCTGGTTCCCCTCAAACACGGTAACTTTTAGCAAAGCTACCTTCTAAAACATTTCTCAAATACACGAGATGAAATCTTATTTTTCCACGGATATATAAAGAGTAAAGTTTGGGAAGATTTGTGGCCTTTTTGCTTATAGTTAATTAGCTACCACCTTGAAATATATATAAAAAAAGGGTAGACCCAGTGCCAGCCGGCTCCCACTTGGAATATATTTACTCAATTTTTATTAGAACATTCATCCGCTATGGTTCGTGGATTCTCCTAGGAGGGTATCGTATACTATTGGTTTCTACTCTTGGTTTGTTGTCTCAGACATAATCGATCCACGACTGCCTTAAAAAAATGCTAGATTCATGAGTGTGCTATTAGTTCAATTTGTTGAGTCCTGGGTATACTACTGAATTGATGATTCAACTTATGATAGACCATTTTCGTCAAATTTTCCCTTTTTGTTGTGTGGGACGAAATGATGGGTCAATTTGCATGTTTGATGTACCTGAAGTCTTGATGCTGCGGATTTTGCGCGATTAATCAAAACTAATTGTTATTTTTTCTAGTTTTATATTTTGTTGGCTCTATCTTACCTGTGTTACCAGAGCTAGCTAGTTCTCACATAAATTAGTATGTTTATTTGTTTTCTTGTGTGAATATGTTAGCATTGAAAATGTGAAGTTTATGGCTATTTTCTTGCTGGTAAGTTCAGAGCTGAAGCTTACATTTAACACGATTTTCGTAAGAAGCATATTTTGTGCGCCTTTTCCTGAGTTAGTGAAGTAGTTGGCGCATACATGCGAAACAGTACATCGAATATAATTGAGACTTTTTTCTCGGTTCAGGATACATCATTGATGCATGTTCGCGTACATTCTTTTTTAACAAATTGAAAACAAACTGCTCAGAAAGATCTGAGCTAATGATACGTAACGTTACTGAAGACTGAAGTCACATCTCGGAACTGCCGGCATTAGAGAACCAAAGATCCTGTCTGTCTTTAGACCACTCACGAATCTGTAGTACCTAACCTAAACACCCAATCAGTGCGCAAAATAGGTGACAAATAGCGCCGCAAACATGAGCAGGTACGCGATCGCCTGATCGATCGCCTTTGCATCAATCACCCTTGCCACCGCCGCTATGGCCGCCGGTTTGTCCTGCGCCGCCATGGACAGCTGCATCAGCCCGGAGAAGAAGAAAGCCGTGAACAGCAGCACGTACGCCTTCACGGCCGCCATCTCCAGTCCCTGTGCTAGCCGGAGTCGTTGAAGGAGAAAGATATATTGCAGCTTGGAGTAACTAGTGATTTAGTGAAGGAGTTACTGCTATTTGCTATGCTCTGTTGCTTATGGCGATGCAGAGGAACCGGTGGCTCCACGTATTTATAGAGGCAGGACGACAGGAAAAGTATGGTAAACTGCATGCCCTGTTTGATCAAGACTTCTGAGGAGAAATTTGAACCTGTCAATTTGTTTGTCTCGCTCGGCAGGATTGACTAGACTTTTGAAACATCTCGTCATATGTTTTGAGATTTTGACGTGCAACCGCTTCATCTGCAAGGCCGGTTCTTGGCTTCTGATTGTCTCTATTTCAGCCATGCATTGCCCCCCCAGTTTTGCACGATCTGGGTCACTTCAGTTCAGTGGTATGACTTCTTGGATGCCAAGCCGTGAATGGAATTGTCCCTTCTTGCAGAAACCTTCAGGGAGCAGCAACGCTATAAAACGGCAGGACAAAATTGACCTGGTCCTGCAAGCCATGCCATCCGTGCGATCTGTTTCACGCGCAGTACATCCTGGTATCCTTATCCTACACACTTGAGTGCCCATAAAAATACAAGTGCCATTAACAAGACCATTAGAACTTGTGATTTGTGAATGTGGGAAGTTTATTGGAGAAGTACTTCTAAAATACTTTGTGTTTTCGATGGAATACTACAAGATAGGATGATTAATTATGTAGCCTTGTGATGTATTATTTCAATATACTTTACCACAGGGAGCAAAGGACTGTTTGCTCTTGCAAAGGTAAGAAGTACAGATTAGTGATCATTCTAAGCATGAACCAATAAATTACACCCTCCCTCAAGGGATGTAATTATAAGAATTCTCATAATTTTTACTACATGCAGTGGAGCAAGTGACATGTCTGCTATTGACCCATCCTACACTATTGCGATTAACGATATCGCTTACAAAAATATGCAGATTGTGCGGTAACAAATACAATGTACTATCAGATTGAGAACTTGTACAAATTACCATGTTTTGGCCATTTCTACTACAGCATTTGACAGGCATGATTGCTGGAAATGGGCGTCTCTCTCAGGATCATGGGAGTGACAAATCATTCATCTCCATGATCTGAACAAGTGTACAAAACTTTGCTGACATTCTGCTGTAACACTTATAGTACACTGACAGCCTGTATCCTTTTAATGGCAAGACACCTAATCCTTAATTTTCCCAGTATTCCAAAACTGATGTACTATAGCAAGGAGAAATTGTAACTTCCAAGTGAAGATGCCCCCATGTTCTCTCATATTGTGATGGGAGACAGCACTTTCCACAAATACATTGGGTGATGGAGACTGAAACCAAAATCTATTTTTCATATTATTCCCCCTCTTTAAGAGATGATCATGTGTCCATTTGTTAATCCAAATACTACTGATTCTTCCACTGGACAATTTGTTTATATTTATAACGACTCTGGAAAAAAAAGGTGAACATTTCTACTGCTCTTATGTAGAACTATGCTCATTGCATCCAGTTTATCCTATTCACAAGGCACAACAATAAGAAAAAAATATCCCAATAGCAGGATACAGTCCACATGGCTACCATCAGATGGAAAATGGGTAGAAGTAGCTTGCAAGGCATACCATAATGTGTAGCTTCTTGAATATGTCACGGCACACCAGAAGCTCGCAAGGCATGCTCAGCACAAAACTGGAATGCATGCTCCATCTAATAATTGCATACCACAAAGACTACCCAGAGGATGAAAAGGAGCATGGCCAATCTGGATCGATCCACTATCGGTGGAAGTACAACGATATACTCTGAACGTGTAACCATCTAGGCCCTTTCGCACCTTTGGTAAGGGTGTGTTTCGGTAATAAATGACAACCATATGCTTGTGACTAACCTTTGTTTTGTAGCGGATTATATCTTGGGTTATTGTCATGAGTATTGAATGAAAAGAGACCCCTCAATTTGAATTTATGGACGATCAATGGACAAATACTACAAGGCTAAGGACTTTGTTAGTTCCAAGTGTCACAAGGTGATGAAGGACACTTGGATTGCTAGTTTGTAGTGTTTGACCGTACTATTAAGAGGGGTTCATGCACTAGTAACTTGACCATGCACCAAAAGCCATGAAAATATGCACACTCAAGTTCCTTGGATGCTAATCAGCTCAAAGTACTCTTGGAAACACATTGGAAGCAAAAGAGTTGACGGAAAACTCAAAGGCGATTGAATTGGATGAGTTGAAGTTCAAGTCACAGCGTCGGATGAACCGACGCCCTCTTTTCTACATTCGTCGGATGAGTTCTGTGGCTTGAGTTTTCAAAAGAGATTGTCGGATGAACCGACGGCCCTAGCATCGGTTCATCCGGTGACCTAGGGTTTGGTAACAGTAAGGTTCAGAGCTCAGCCTCTTCAGCACCGGATGATCCGATGCTCTGACCAGCGGTCCATCCGACGTCTACATTCAAATCATACAGAGACGCGCCAAGATTCTTGCTTCAGCACCGGATGAACCGACACTTCATTCACACCTCAGCGGTTCATCCGACGGTAATGTTTGAACTACACAGTACTGCACCGAGGGGATGGTCTTCAGCACCAGATAGACCGACGGTGCGTCGGTGCATAGCGTCGGTGCATTGACTAGGTTACTGAGTTCAACGGCTATTTCAGCGCCTGTGAGTGACCGGATGATCCGACGCCTTCGCAGGGGGATACCATCGGTTCATCCGACGGTACTACTTTTCAGGGAAACTTTTCCAACGGCTAGCCTCCCTTGCTAGGCCTATAAATATGACCCCCTGCGTCTCTTGAGCTGCCTTTGCCACTCTGATGATCTACAGCAGCCAAGGAGAGAAGGAGATTGTGTTCTTGCTCATTGGGATTCTCTTCCTCTTGATTGAGGAGCTCTTTCTTAGTGATCAAGGGTTTTCAAGGTGCATACATGGCTTAGCTGAGTGCTCAGGTCAAGTGAAAGTGTGTGGGCTTGTTACTCTTGGGGTTTGACGGCTCCTAGACGGTCTTGGTGCTTTGGGGGTTCTTGGTGAGCTCTTGGAGATTGTGGGAGCCTCAAGAAAGCTTGGTGTACAAGGTTCGAGACCCACCATTCCGGAGATGGAGAACGGGTACTCTTAGTGAGCACTTGAGTCTTGGTGACTTGAGGGGAGCAATTCTCTTAGTGAGTGCTCCAACGTGGATTAGGAGGAAGCGTCAACTTCTCGATACCACGGGAAAAAATTCGGTCGTCTTTTGTGCCTTTCTCTCTACATTCTTACATTTATTTTCAGCACCTAATTTCCGCACTTAAGTTTCCTTGCCTTTGTTCTCTTTAAGTTGCTTGTTTGCATCTTATCTTGACTAGGGTATTCCATATCTCTTAGTGTGATATTTGCTAAGGAAACCCTTGTTAGTGTGCTTAGTAGTAGAGAAAAACCTTTTTAGATGGACAACACTAGTTGATAGGCTAAGGTTTTCATTATGTCTTAGATATTGAAAAGAAGACCCATATTCAACCCTCCTTCTACGAGCCATTGATCCTACAAGTGGTATCAGAGCTAGGCTCCCTTTTGCTTGGCTTAACCGCCTAGGGAGATGGGGAAAGGTAGTGGCAATGGCCCTTCCAAGTTGGCGGGGAAATGGTTCACCTTTTGGGCACATAGAATGGCTAGCTACCTTCAAGCACAACACCACGATGCGTGGCGCACCACCATGTATCCTTTGCCTAGTGTTCCCACCGAGAGTGAGGCGAAGTGGAACTCGCGCGCTAGAAACCATATCTTTGAGGCACTAGATGAGGAATTGTTTGATCGGGTCTTTTCTTTGGCAACCGCCCATGAGGTGTGGATGCAACTCAAAGAAATCCATGTGGGCAACAAAAAGATCCGTGAGGAAAAATATGAGTTGCTCAAGGTGGAGCTCAATGAGTTCAAAATGAATGATGATGAGGGTGTAGAGCAAATGTATTCTAGGATGGGTGTGCTTATTCAAAATATTAGCGCTCTCGATGTTGCTAACCGTACCGAGCAGGAAATCATCCGGAAAATCCTTCAAACGCTCCCCAAGCCTAAGTACAACATCGTCAAGGCACTTCTCTTTGAGAAAGACTTCTCTACCCTCACCATCACCGAGGTTGTGAACAAGATCCGCTCCCATGAGATGTTCATGATGGAAGAAATGGAATCATCTACTTCCAACTCAAGCTCAAAGAAAGATCTTGCACTCAAGGCTAGTGAGAAGATCAAGCCCAAGAAGACCAATGTAAAGCCTCCCTCTTCCTCAAGTGAGAGCGAAGACAAAAGTGATTCAAGTGAAGTGGAAAGGATGATGCAAAGCTTGCTCTTCTCATGAAGAGAACTACAAAGATGATCTCCAAGATTAGCAAGAAGGGCTACAACTATGATCCCAAGAAGCAAAAATTTCGGGCATCAAAAAGAAATGGTGAAGGAAGCAATATGAAGTGCTACAATTGTGGAAGCTATGATCATCTATCATATGATTACCCCAAGCCCGACAAGCGTGTATCAAGCTCAAGCAAGAAGAACGATGAGGATGAGAAGGATGCCAAGTACTACAAGAAGAGCTCATCCAAGAAGAAGTCATCAAACTGTAAGGAATCGGATGCTCGTAACCTAAGAGGGGGAGGGAGTGAATTAGGCAATCTAAAAACTTTAACCTATGGCTTCACTACTTTTTCTCAAAGAGAACTAGAACATACTATCTAGTTGTGCAACTAAGGTTGTTCTAGTGTGAAACTCCCATCCCAAAACAAGGTTTGCAACCTATAGCCAATCCTAGCATGATACTACTCTAGGAAAGTAAAGGCAAGCAAAGATTGCAATAGAGAAAATGCGGAAACGTAAAGGGGATGAGAGGAGGCAAACTCTTGACACGCGATTTATCCCGTGGTATCGGTAGGCACTAAGTCACCCCTAGTCCACGTTGTTGAAGCACTCACACAAGAGTATTGCTTCTCGGTCACCAAGTCTCTCCCAAGAGCACCACTTGACTCACCACAAAGGCTAGCCACTTAGGCACTTGCCAAGCTCCCTTGGTCACCTTGATGCCGCCTCCACTAAGGAGCTTCTCCACCAAGGAAGGGGGTCTCCACGTCCCCCGCACAAAGTGTCCTTGCCACTCCACACCAAGCCGGAGGGTCGATGACGATTGCCGGTGAGCCACTTAGGCCCCAAGGTTTCCGGCGAACCTTGTACACCTTGATTCACTCAAGAATCACCTCACAAGGTTGGCACAGCCTTGCACTCACTCATCTCTAAGCTAAGCCTAGCACTAAGCACATACACTAAGCATATGCAAGTCTAAGGATGAGCAATTAAGCACTTGGATGGATTGGATATGATCTTCTAGGTGTCTTGCACTCCTCTGCACTTCCACACAATCCAGCAACCTCAAATGGGTGAGTGGAGGGGGTATAAATAGCTCAAGGCATCCAAAGAGCCGTTGGCTAACAGCCACTGAAAAAGGTAGCGTCGGATGAACCGATGTTATGCTTTTTCTAGGCGTCGGTTCATCCGGTGCCCTCCACGTCACTTAGCCATTGAAGATCTGCTGACACAACTGCTCCGACACTATACACCGACGGTGCGTCGGTTCATCCGGTGCTGAAGACCCCGCGGCCAAAACGTCTCTGGTAGCTTCCACGCGACCGTCAGATAGACCGACGCTTCCCCTTGACCAAGGCGTCGGTTCATCCGGTGCTGAAGACTTCGTCTTGGCGCGTCTCTGTCTTGATTCAAACTGAGCATCGGATAGACCGACGGTGTCCTCTCTCAGACCGTCGGATCATCCGGTGCTACTGTCTTCGCTGCTCCTCCTCTGCAATTCATCCGGCACATCTAGAAACTGGACCGTCGGATCATCCGACGGTGTCATCTTCATTTTGCCCACTGCGCAGTGTACCAAGTGCACCGACGCTTGTACCGATGGTACCGTTGGTTCATCCGACGGTGTCTTTTTCCTTCCTTTTCTTCGCGTCTTCAACTTGGATCTTTGCTTCAACTTAACATACTTAACATGTCATCACTTATAGCCCCAAAATATATAAGTAACTTAACATGTGCATGGCATGTTAACTTGTGGTATGACATGTTAACTTGAGCATGGTATGTTAACTTGGTCATGGTATGTTAACATGTGGTAACATCCATGGGACCTAGGAATACCTACAAAGACATGCTAGACAAAGTGATTAGTCCCATTGCTTGTGTTAGCATGAATCACCAAAATCAACTCGAACAAATGGCAAAAGGGGCCATGTTCGCTACACAAACAAGCCCTACCACAAGAAGAAGGGCGAACATCGTTCTCTCTTGGTCAATGAATGGGTAACCGGTGGTGAGACTTCAAGTGAGTCAAGTGAAAGTGAAGAAGAAAAGAATAAGAAGATCGCCGGTATCGCTATAAAGGATGATGAAGAGCCTCCACTTCCACCTCCACCTATGTGCTTCATGGCAAAGCACTCCAAGGTGAGCGATAGCGATAGTAGTAATTCTTCTAGTAGTGATGATGATCTCTCACCGCTTGCTCTTAAGGGTCTTCTTGATGAATACACCTCCATGATTAAGAAACAAAAGAGTAAGCTCAAGGCACTTGAAGAGACCCATGAGAAACTTAAGCTATCAAATGATGAGTTACTTGTGAAGCACAATGACCTTAGCAAAGAACATGATGCTTTAGTAGTGTCCAACAAGTCACTTAGAGATGACCACAACAAGTTGATTGATAAGCACAATGAGCTAATCGTCAAGCATGACGACATAACCGTGCTTAACAAGTCTCTTGAGTCAAATCATAAGATACTTAAGAAAGAACATGTAATCTTAGAGATGAAATATCAAGAGCTTGAGCTTGCATATGAGGCCATTGGATCTAGTGGGCATGAAAATGCTAGAGAAGTCACTAAAACCAATGTCTCTACCTCATGTGATGATCTAGTTGAAGAACCTAAGGTCTTGCTTAATGATGAAAATATTGCATCTTCTTCCAAGACTAACCATGCTAGGGTGAAAGCTCTTGAAGAAGAAGTGAGAAACCTAAGGTCTTGTGTGAAGACTTTAGCCAAGGGTGAGGAGTTACATAAGGAGATCCTCTACTACAATGCAAGAGACTATGGGACAAAGGGACTTGGTTCTTTCCCTAATCCTATCAAGGAAACTCCTAAGTCTAAGGAGCTATATGGGTGTTTCAACAAGGAGGTTGGGCCTTATTGTCAACATTGCAAGATCACCGGTCATCACACAAGGGAGTGCCCAATACCTACTCGCCCTTTGCCCACCTTGCCGAACAATTTCAAATCCATGTACAATGATAAACATTTCTTGTTGATGAAGAAAAATAATGGCAAGATTGCGGTCAAGTTTATTGGTGCCAAACCAAAAGTCAAGCCACCTAGAAGCTTATGGATTCTGAAAGTTCTAGTCACTCACATCAAGGGGCCCAAACTAGCTTGGGTTCCTAAATCTCAATTCTAATTACTTGTGTGTAGGTGAACTACAAGGCCGGAGGGAGTCATTGGATACTTGATAGTGGTTGCACTCAACACATGACCGGCCAAGTAAAAATGTTCACCTCACTAGTGAATGATGCGGGAGATCATGAACAAGTATCATTTGGTGATAATTCTAAAGGAAGGATCTCCGGATTAGGTGAAATCTCTCTAACAAATGACATATCCCTTTCCAATGTTCTCTTTGTGGATTCTTGTAGTTATAACTTGCTTTCCATTGCACAATTTTGTGGCCTTGGTCTTTCATGCACATTTGATGATGAAGGGGTCACAATTACTAACAAGAAAACTAATGAAGTTGTTTTCAAGGGATTCCGCTATGGCAATCTTTATCTTGTAGACTTTACATCCCATGAAGCAAACTTGACTACTTGCCTCATCTCCAAGACATCCAAGGGTTGGCTATGGCATCGCTGCATTGCACATATAGGCATGAGTCAACTCAAGAAGGCTTTCAAGAAAGGAATGGTTCTTGGTGTGAAGGATGTCACATTTGAGAAGGACAAGTTATGTAGTGCATGTCAAGCCGGCAAGCAAGCTGCAAGTCATCATCCTATGAAGGCTTATGTATCTACCACAAGACCATTGGAACTCATGCACATGGACCTCTTCGGACCAACTACATACAAGAGTCTTGTGGTAATCTCTATTGTCTTGTCATTGTTGATGATTACTCACGCTATACTTGGATATTCTTTTTGGAGGACAAGGGCAAGACATTTGATATCTTCAAGAAATTTGCTACAAGAGCCCAAAATGAGTTTGGGTCATCCATGGTGAAGATTAGAAGTGACAATGGGTCGGAATTCCGGAACACATGAGTGGAAGAGTATTGTTATGGTGAAGGCATAAATAATGAATTCTCGTCAACATACACACCGCAACAAAATGGTGTGGTAGAGAGAACGAACAAGACACTCATCACTCTTGCTAGAGCCATGTTGGATGACTATGGGGTTTCTCAAAGGTTTTGGGCGGAAGCTATCAACACGGCATGTCATGCTTCAAATAGAGTGTATCTCCACCGACTATTGATGAAGACACCATATGAGCTACTCATTGGGAGAAAGCCCAACATCTCCTACTTCTGGGTGTTTGGTTGTAAGTGTTTCATATTCAAGAAGAGGAAGCATCTAGGGAAGTTTGAGAGTAGAGTAGATGAGGGCATACTTGTTGGTTACGCATCTAACTCCAAGGCATATAGAGTATTCAATAACTCTACACGAGTGATTGAAGAAACATGTGACGTGGAGTTTGATGAATCTAATGGCTCCCAAGGAGATGGTTTTTGTTATGATGATGTAGGAAAAGAACCTCTCCGAGAAGCAATGAAGAAGATGGCTATTGGGGACATCAAGCCAAAGGAGGATGATGATTCTTACTCCATTCATGAAGATTCCTCCTCCGATGATGATGACAATAGTGATCAACCAAGGCGTGTAACATCATCCCCCACAAGACAAGATAGTCCATCTTCCTCACAAGAACCACCTCCTATATCACAAGACACTCAAGATCAAGTAGAGGAACCGGAGGAAGTTCAATCTCAAGATGATCCCACCTCTACAACATTTGGAAGGCGTACAAGGACTTCAACGAACCATCCAATTGATCTTGTCTTGGGTGATCCCAAGGGTGGTACAAGGACTCGCCGCAAGCAATATACCTCATTTTGCAAACATCATGCTTTATTCTCTTTTGTAGAACCCACAACTATAGATGAAGCTCTTGGGGACCCGGATTGGATCTTGGCTATGCAAGATGAGCTCAACAACTTCATAAAAAAATCAAGTGTGGGAGTTGGTAGAGCACCCCAAGAACAAGAACGTGATTGGCACTAAGTGGGTCTACCGGAACAAG
Organism: Cenchrus fungigraminus; assembly: GCA_036936925.1. Classification (NCBI taxonomy): domain Eukaryota; kingdom Viridiplantae; phylum Streptophyta; class Magnoliopsida; order Poales; family Poaceae; genus Cenchrus; species Cenchrus fungigraminus. Next base: position 37,935,541 of record CM072778.1, on the reverse strand, counting down.
TAAGATGAACATGGTATTGTGGTGAAGAACAAGGCAAGACTTGTCGCCAAAGGCTACTCTCAAGTTGAAGGCTTGGACTATGGAGAGACCTTCGCTCTGGTGGCACGTCTTGAAGCTATCCGTATCCTCCTTGCATATGCATCTAGTCATAAAATGAAATTATTTCAAATAGATGTTAAAAGTGCTTTCTTGAATGGCTTCATCAATGAAGAAGTCTATGTGGAGCAACCTCCCGGTTTTGAGAATGCTACATATCCTAACCATGTCTATAGGTTGCACAAGGCTTTGTATGGACTCAAGCAAGCTCCTAGGGCATGGTATGAGAGGCTCCGGGATTTTCTCATTGAAGCGGGATTCAAGATTGGTAGAGTGGACAACACGCTATTCACAAAGATAATCAACAAAGAGCTTTTCATTTGTCAAATTTATGTTGATGATATTATCTTTGGCTCTACTAACCTCAAAGTGTGCAAGGATTTTAGTGATCTCATGACTAGGGAATTCGAGATGTCAATGATCGGAGAGCTCAACTTCTTCCTTGGGTTTCAAATCAAGCAATTGAAGGAAGGGACTTTCATTCATCAAGAGAAGTATACTAATGATATTCTCAAGAAGTTTAAGATGGATGATTGTAAGCCGATCAAGACTCCAATGCCTACCAATGGACATCTCGACCTAGATGAGGGAGGTAAATCGGTTGATCAAAAGCTTTATCGTTCTATGATCGGCTCTCTCCTTTACCTTACTGCATCTAGGCCTGATATCATGTTTAGTGTTTGTATGTGTGCTCGGTTTCAAGCCAACCCTAAAGAATCTCACCTAAGTGCTTTGAAAAGGATCCTTAGATACTTAAAATACACACCTAGCATTGGCTTGTGGTACCCCCATGGTGCTTGTTTTGAGCTCTTGGGTTATTCAGATTCGGACTTTGCCGGATGTCGAGTAGACCGTAAGAGCACTTCGGGTGGGTGCCATTTGCTAGGTCGCTCTTTGGTTGCTTGGTCCTCTAAGAAGCAAAACTCCGTGGCCTTATCCACCGCGGAGGCGGAATACATTTCCGCGGGGGCTTGTTGTGCTCAAATCCTCTATATGAAGCAAAGCCTCTTGGATTATGGTGTGGTTCTAGATAGGGTTCCCCTCCTTTGTTACAATGAAAGTACCGTAAAAATTGCTAACAACCCGGTTCAACATTCGCGCACCAAGCACATTGATATCCGTCATCACTTCTTGCGAGACCATGTTGCTAAAGGGGACATTGTCCTTTGTGGTGTTCGCTCCGAGGAGCAATTGGCGGATATATTCACCAAGCCTCTTGATGAAAACACCTTTTGTAGGCTTCGGAGTGAATTAAATGTGCTTGATGCGTCCAACATCATGTAATGCTTGTCATATAGTTTGCATTTGCATATGTACATGATTAGGGTCTTGTCTAACCTTGATGAGATAGTGGTGAGTATGGGTCTTGCTTGAGCCGGTGGTTCTCTTGTTTCGCTCAAGGCATGTTGGAAGGCTCACCATGAATAAGCTTATCAAGGGTTCAAACTTGACAAGATAGTTTATCTTTCCGCTTTGCATTTATGCTTGTCATGTAGGTTGCACTCATGTTTAATTTCATGCATTTGTTCTTGCAAAGCATTGCGTGAGAGAAGTCACAAAGGAACCTCACACTGAGAAAGTTGCTTAGCGTTCAATGCAAATCAACAACTCTTAAGGTGTGATGAGACAAATGATTGTGCTTAATGCCTATTGAGTTTAGTCCTAACGAGCTTAAGGTGTCTATCTCTAAGTTCAAAGGCAATTAACTCATACATTCCCTTTTTGGAGTTCCCTCCTCTCCTTTGGTTCTTAAATTGCCTATTTTATCTATGGTTTATCCCTTTTTAGGGAGCTATTTGTGTATCTATATATATTTTACAAAGGAGTGTTTGAGGGGTGAAGTTGTCACTCAGAATTGATCCAAGAATGTGCTTGTGTTGGTTTGTGTGTGACATCTTTTGGATAAAAAATGAGACATAGATCAGCATTCAAAAATTGTCACCATCGGATGAACCGCTGCCATGTAGGTTCCGGCGTCAGTTCATCCGGTGAAGGGGTCTGTGTACTCAGTTCGTCTCTGGTAGAAATTTTCCTATCGTCGGATGAACCGACGCTATTACGTTTCTAACCAGCGGTTCATCCGGTGCTGAAGGAAAATCAGCTCTTTCACAGACCCTCGACCAACTGCTCCGACGCATCTAATTTTGAGGCCATCGGTTCATCCGGTGCGCTGATCCCCAGCGGAGCAAAACTGATCCGACAGTTCAACCGACGCTCACTTGTTTACGTCGTCGGTTCATCCGACGCTACACTGACGCGTGGGTCCCGTCTGTCATAACCGTTCGGCGCCGCGTCTTCCTCACTCGTAACCTAACACCGCCGCCGTACACCCGCGCCTGTGCGCTGCCATATCTACCGCCTCCGGCCACCATCTCGCACGAGCGCCTCCCCAGGCTCCTCCGCCGCACTCCAGGGCTCGCCGCCGGCCATCACCGCCGCTCCTCCGTGCGGATTTCGAGCATGCGCGCCGCCGCAGCCTTGACCTAGGGTTTCGCCGCCCTCCTCAATTCCAGCCAGGCGCCGGCGCTCACCAGGGGGTGCGCAAGGAGCATATCCACCACCACAGCCGCTCCTCGTGCCTAATCGTGCGCTGTGGTGAGCCTATCCTCCAAACCCTCTTCCTTAATCACTGTTGCAGTTGATTGGAGGGAAATTTTGAATGGCTCTGTGGAATTAATCTCGAATTATGAGTATGCTTTCCTTGAAGTCATCCTTTTTGCTCATAATCACTGGTTTGAGTGCTCAATTTCATATAGTAATTGCTATATTCCTCTGAAATTGATCACCATGGTTACTGTGTTAGGCATTCTTATCTCTTTTTGGTTGCGAACAGTGCCGTGCCATTCAATTATCCACTCACACACATATCTTGAGCACCTAAGGATCTACCTAGACTTCATCTCATTATCTTGTGGCAGTTTTCTTCTACTAGATGTTGCTAATTAGGCCCATATCCATTCTTTTGCTATGCTTAAGGATTCCTTAACCCTAGTTACTTATCTTGTTTATTTTCGTATCTCGCCATTCTATAATCATCCACCGTTTCTTTGACAGATGGCGGGCGACAAGAGGAAGGGTAAGGTGGTGGCCGAGCCGAAGAAGAAGAAGACCCGACAGGAGAAGGAGTGGGACCGTGTCCTTCATGTGCCAGACACTCAGGGTCAGCCACAACGGGGCATTCGGATTGGAGAGAGTGCACAGAGACAGGGGGAGCAGCCCCAGGGTGAGCAGCAGCAGCCACAACAGCAGTTACGGCGCTCAGGCCGTAGTCAACAGACAGAGACACCTCCTTCTGCTTCACGTTCCGGTCCTCGGACTCGTGGTGGACACACACAACCGACTCCGAGGCAGAGGAGAGTAGCAGTTGAGGAGATAGTAGAGCGTGAGCAGCAGGTTCACGAGCCACAGCTTCCCAGAGGTCCACGGGCAGAGGCTTTCGGTGTTTACATCCGCGACTTGCGGAACTTGCCCGGGCCGAAGATTCGGAGGTTGAGGAGCGTGCCCGAGGACGAGTGGTTCCCTCGAGGGCGAGAGGACTGTGACCCTAATTTCTGGACGATCCTCCAGGAGAGCTTCTACGCCTCCTACGTCCACAGGGGCTCACAGCTGAGTCAGCACAGGATGCTCCAGTTCACAGCCCTCAGAGCAGCAGCAGCCGGGGAGCCGATCCTCCCTTTCTTCGACTACCTCCAGAGCCTGGCAGACTTGGTGAGCAAGAGGTCCCATTACGTCCCCGACTGGGTCCGGGTGTTCTACGCGACCGTCTACGTTGAGGCTGACCGACTATCGATTCACTTCATGTTCATGGGTCAGCAGCAGAGGCTCACCAGAGAGGGGATAGCAGAGTAACTTGGGGTACGGCTTCACGACGACTCGATCCACTACTTGGCCTACCCTGACGTCGAGGCTCCTCGTCATGCTCACTCACCGGTGCTACCCTCTGACGACGAGATCAGCTTCCTGTTTCTACAGCCGTTCCTCCCCGGTACTCCCAGGACTCCGGACCGCTTGACTCGCGAGGCGTACGTGGTACACTACACGCTCCGGAGGTCAGTGCTTTACAGGATGGGGAACGCCGAGTCGCTCACCGGCGTGCAGCAGTGGCTCCTCATGTTCATTATGGCCAAGCGCCCGTTTGATATTGTGGACATTCTGATCAGTGAGGTCGAGGACGCGATCATGGCTGGTATGGGGATGACTCGACAGCAGCCGTTTGCTCATTGGATTAGTTGGATGCTGTCACGTCTCGAGGCCCAGCGCTACGTGAGTATGTTGGAGCAGTCGAAGTTTATCTTCCCGACCTACCGGCCTCCGATGCCCGGTGATAGGAGGCGGGGTCCGAGGGGTTTGAGGCGGGCCGAGGAGACTCTGCAGGCACGAGCAGCAGCAGAGGCAGTGATGGATGAGGCAGCCCGACAGGACGCTATTCTTGCAGCAGCTGAGGCACCTCTCCCACAGTACTTTACGACCGACGACGAGTCCTCCAGTGACGACGACGACTTTGTGCCTGCCCCTGAGCCCGTGTTCAGAGTTCGTTGCACACACGACGACGAGGCCGGGGGTTCTTCCTTGCCAGGTCAGAGAGAGGCTGAGTCACCGATCACTCCTCAGATTACCACTGCTCAGGTGACCCAGCCAGACCAGCTCACCTCACTTATTCAGACTCTGGCAGCTCAGACACAGGCCACCCTCCAGGTCCAGCAGCAGATGTAGGCTCAGTTCAGCAGCACCAGGAGGCCCAGCAGGTGATCCTCGAGGGGATCCGACAGCAGCAGGAGGCACAGAGGCAGCAGCTGCTTCAGCACCAGATGATGACCACACAGATGTTCACTTTTATGTCTGGTTGCCTCGGTCAGCTCTTTCAGCAGTCAGGGCTGCAGCTTCCTCAGCTTCCTACACCTCAGCAGCTCCAGGGCGACCCGAGTGCTCCTCTACCAGCTACCGGTGGGTTCGTGAACGTCCCGATAGCGTCTTTTCCACAGTCACCTCTTCTTCAGACGAGGATGTTCGCGGTACCTCAGACGATGACACCTCAGACAGTGGCAGCTACCACTTTTCTTGAGCAGCTTCAGATGACCACTCCGACGTCGACTCAGCTGCCGTCTCCGCTCACTACAGGACCTCTTGTCTTTGAGACGCCAGCTCGTGCCACGCTACCGAGTCCACGGGTGTCCTCACCTCTTCCGAGTTTTGCTACACCGAGGACTCAGGGTTTGGATCAGGAGGATCAGTACCTTCACGCTGTCACCGAGCAGATCTCCACTGCAGTTGCCTCCGATCCAGCTGTTCAGGGTCCCGAGGCCACTCAGGCTACTACTTCAGGCACCGGGACGGGTACCTCTCCACCTCCTCCACCTCAGGCAGCTTCAGCCTCTCTGGCGTGGTCCGGTTTCGAGTCTGACGAGGAGGACGCTTCTGGTTTCACCGTCGAGCCTTTGAAGGCTATCTCTACCTCGCCGCCGGATCCTTCTTCTCCACCTCAGCAGGAGTAGTTCTCTTTTTGGTGCTCGTCACCAAAGGGGGAGATAGATAGGGGGAGTAGAGATAGGGGGAGTTAGGGGAGAGTGCTAGGAGTTCGAGTTTTTGTTGCCTCTCTCGCTTTTGTGGAGTTTCATGATGAGACATGTATTTGGATCTTGTGTATGTCGTTGGTTTACATGTCTAATCATGATTGTGGTGCTCGTTTACCTTAATGCATGTGTGTTGTCGCTTATATCTTGTTTCATGCATTAGTAGTAGAGTTTATATGCTTTAAATTCAAATTTTCGTATATCTCTACTCGTGTTGTCATCTATCACCAAAAAGGGGGAGATTGTAACCATCTAGGCCCTTTCGCACCTTTGGTAAGGGTGTGTTTCGGTGATAAATGACAACCATATGCTTGTGACTAACCTTTGTTTTGTAGCGGATTATATCTTGGGTTATTGTCATGAGTATTGAATGAAAAGAGACCCCTCAATTTGAATTTATGGACGATCAATGGACAAATACTACAAGGCTAAGGACTTTGTTAGTTCCAAGTGTCACAAGGTGATGAAGGACACTTGGATTGCTAGTTTGTAGTGTTTGACCGTACTATTAAGAGGGGTTCATGCACTAGTAACTTGACCATGCACCAAAAGCCATGAAAATATGCACACTCAAGTTCCTTGGATGCTAATCAGCTCAAAGTACTCTTGGAAATACATTGGAAGCAAAAGAATCGACGGAAAACTCAAAGGCGATTGAATTGGATGAGTTGAAGTTCAAGTCACAGCGTCGGATGAACCGACGCCCTCTTTTCTACATTCGTCGGATGAGTTCTGTGGCTTGAGTTTTCAAAAGAGACCGTCGGATGAACCGACGGCCCTAGCATCGGTTCATCCGGTGACCTAGGGTTTGGTAACAGTAAGGTTCAGAGCTCAGCCTCTTCAGCACCGGATGATCCGATGCTCTGACCAGCGGTCCATCCGACGCCTACATTCAAATCATACAGAGACGTGCCAAGATTCTTGCTTCAGCACCGGATGAACCGACGCTTCATTCACACCTCAGCGATTCATCCGACGGTATTATTTGAACTACACAGTACTGCACCGAGGGGATGGTCTTCAGCACCGGATAGACCGATGGTGCGTCGGTGCATAGCGTCGGTGCATTGACTGGGTTACTGAGTTCAACGGCTATTTCAGCGCCTGTGAGTGACCGGATGATCCGACGCCTTCGCAGGGGGATACCATCGGTTCATCCGACGGTACTACTTTTCAGGGAAACTTTTCCAACGGCTAGTCTCCCTTACTAGGCCTATAAATATGACCCCCCTGCGTCTCTTGAGCTGCCTTTGCCACTCTGAAGATCTACAGCAGCCAAGGAGAGAAGGAGATTGTGTTCTTGCTCATTTGGATTCTCTTTCTCTTGATTGAGGAGCTCTTTCTTAGTGATCAAGGGTTTTCAAGGTGCATACATGGCTTAGCTGAGTGCTCAGGTCAAGTGAAAGTGTGTGTGCTTGTTACTCTTGGGGTTTGACGGCTCCTAGACGGTCTTGGTGCTTTGGGGGTTCTTGGTGAGCTCTTGGAGATTGTGGGAGCCTCAAGAAAGCTTGGTGTACAAGGTTCGAGACCCACCGTTCCGGAGATGGAGAACGGGTACTCTTAGTGAGCACTTGAGTCTTGGTGACTTGAGGGGGAGCAATACTCTTAGTGAGTGCTCCAACGTGGATTAGGGGGAAGCGTCAATTTCTCGATACCACGGGAAAAATTTCGGTCGTCTCTTGTGACTTTCTCTCTACATTCTTGCATTTATTTTCAGCACCTAATTTCCGCACTTAAGTTTTCTTGCCTTTGTTCTCTTTAAGTTGCTTGTTTGCATCTTATCTTGACTAGGGTGTTCCATATCTCTTAGTGTGATATTTGCTAAGGAAACTCTTGTTAGTGTGCTTAGTAGTAGAGAAAAACCGTTTTAGATGGGCAACACTAGTTGATAGGCTAAGGTTTTCATTATGTCTTAGAAATTGAAAAGAAGGCCCATATTCAACCCCTCCCTCTACGGGTCATTGATCCTACAGAACGACATATTACTACAATCACCGGCTCATAATACTACCGCCACGACATACTACTACCATCACGGGCTCATGCTAATCCCATTGCTGCACGGAGTGCAGCAAAACTTGCATCATGGAGCAGATACTCCTCCAAGGCACGATACCTCGCCCTTGTGTAAACTCATACATTGATCACCTATATTTATGTAGTAAGCCAAGAAACTCCCAAGTATTTCAAGAATAAGTGTGCAAGATATATGATGCTTAAGTGTCATTTCGTTTTACAAAGTAGTTTGCTTGAACAGAGAACGTGTTCAAAAACTCATTGCCTTTTTTCTTTCAAAAACAACAATATCAAATGAATTTCATGGTGTTATTGCTGTAATAAGATCAATAATTATTTTGCTTGTTCTGATAGAAGTCCTTGGTGTATAAGACTTTGTTAGCATATCTTTAAGTGGAACAAACACATCCCCCCTAATTTCTGCACTACTCTGAACCTGAAGTATTATGGCAATGCACTGCAAGTTCCATTTGAAGATGCCCCACGTTCTGTTGTTGAGAATAATTTCTGGCATGTTGTTGGCTGATTGAGATGGAAAACAGCTTTGTTTCTTTGTCTACAGAAAGAGTATTTCTTTTTCCTTCATTTTTTTGCATAAAGACGAGAAAATAGAGTACATCATCCATTTAAGACATATTACAAAATTATATGTTACCATGAGTTGCTAGACATCGTCACACTATTGTTTTAGAGGATAATGCACAAAGCTTATCACACCTATGCATCATGTAGATGAAAAATTTGTTGCACACTAGCTAGTTTCCATAGGGAATAATATGCATGTGTCAAGCAATTATGAAAAACTGAATATTATAAATAAATAAATAGAATAAAACGTGGGTACAGTCTCAGTTTGTAATAAATCACTTAAGCTACTCAATGTGACATACGGCAGGTGAAGTCTGCCTAGGTTTTCACTTCTATTTACTGGAAAGATGTGTGGCTCCATGTCTGTTGCAAAAAGAATGATTACATTACTTACACCATTTGTTTGTGTGCTGATGTTTCCAGGAGTAAATGATTTCAGCACAATTTCACACTGAATATTCAAATCATATCACAAGCTGTATCTCTGAAGAAAATGTATCCATGCTTAGATTTGTGCAAACTACCAATATCCAGTCTAGAGATTGAGAAAACTGGAATGTTGTGTAAGTGGATGGATCTCAGAATAGTATTAGTGATAAAATTGTTGACATATTGTTTCATGCACAAAAGAACATCCATGTCAAATGAGCCATGCCTGCTACTGCTCACAAATATTTTAATGGCAAGACACCACTTCCTTATTTGCCTTTTCCTACTATACTATTGCAAGACTTCGCTTGTTCTGTATGAAGATGCCCATGATATCTTGATTACCCTGATGGAAAATAATTTCCACAAAATTATTGGTTGATAGAGATAGAAACCAGCTTTGATTCTCATATACTTCCAAATTTCTCGCACATGAATATGTTACTGGAAAGGTGCAGTTCTCACATGAAACTTGTAACACATGATTCTTTTTTCGCGAAGTTGTCACACATGAATATTGTTAAGGCAATAGCTAGTGGTTTTACTCTTGGATTGATAAAAGGAGGGCCCTGCCTTTATTACTTGTAAAAATAAGATCTCAAACTTTTACTAGCTCCAATATATGGTGTATGAGTCTTCCGATTGTTATGAGCTCAAAATCTGAAATATATGAATAAATTGGGAGTGGGAGAAGAACATAAAGCAAGAAGGGTGAGGAATGAAAGGACTTCGTCAAACGAAGAAATAAGAAAATAGTCACACGCTCGACACAAATGGCAGCTCAATTAGTTACTGTAGAATAGAAAAGGTGATCATTTTTTTTTAAAAAAAAATCTCTTGGCTCATCACTGAAACCTTACTCATTTATTTCTTTTATCAGAGGTTAGGTCATGTCACTGGAAACTTTTCAAAATTATATTTACATAATTTTCTTCTGTTAGAAGACTTATTTAGACATAATCTAAATTTGTATTTTTTTGTGAAGCTTTGCTAACTAATAAGACATAAGTTTTAAGTTTTATTACACAGTAATTATTTGCTTGTCTGACTAACATTATAATTATCTTAACATAACTACTATTTTTGTTTATGCAATCTTAAAACTGCAACACCCACCTATTGTTGCTTGACAACTCAGCACGCCTGTTCTATAAAAGTGTAAATTAGAGAGGAAGCTTGTTCTACAAGACTAGGGTCAGAATATTACGATTTTCAGAAGCATGAACAAAAACATTTTAGAGATGGACTATTCTATTGTGCAGAACTCCTAAAACACAAGCCTACACACATTTGTTAATCAACACTGGAACCCAAAAAAAAATAGCAATCGAAAAGACTAAAACTTAGGCCCCGTTTAGTTTGTGAGGTGACAGCAACAGTGTGCTAGTCACAGAGATCAACGTACGCCTATAAATCCCTGTGCTAGGTTCGATTCTCTCCACAACAGTGAGGCCGAGTTCAGAAGAATGGCACAAGCCTGAGAGTTCACTCCTCTACACCTTCTTGCCCCAACCTCCACCTCGCCCCCACCCCCACCACACTCCATGGCTTCCAGGACGGCCTCGATCACCGGCGTCCTGCTCCTTCTCCTGCTCATAGTAGTGCCGTCTTCTCCTATGTGAAGTTCGATCTCCATGGCAACATCCATCCTGGAGGGTACGTGTAGGCAACCTCTTCCTATGGTACCTTAGTCTTTGCACTTGTTCTCAGTGTTTCTAATGAAAGGATCTGTCTTGATTGTAATGCAAATTATAATCCTTTAAGAACTAACTTAATCCATTTTTCTTGTGTGTATTCTCTTCCCAAGAAATGCTGCAATTTTATGAACTATTTCTGATGGAAGAATCTGCCTTGATTGTAATGCAGATTATAATTCTTTAAGAACTAACTTCATCATTTCTTCTTGTGTGTAATCTCTTCCTAAGAAATAAATGCTGAATTTTGATGAACTATTTCTGGGAAAGCTCATGCCTCCATACCCGTATGATCATCGTTCCTCTCTGTGTCAGTCTGCATGTCATAGTTCTTTTTATGGCGTTTTCTACGAAACTTTGTCCAACTATATGGCACGTTCCTCTATCAACTTCATGTGCTGTGTCTGACACACTTTCCTGCACTTGTGCAGCTACATCTACATTAGCATGAAAATTGGAGATCAGGTGTACAATCTTGATGTGGACACTGGTAGCATCCTCACATGGCTGCAGTGCCACATTCCTAATTGCCAGGGACCCTGCAAAACGGTACGTCTGAATGTTGAACATTTGTGATCTTATAACATGATCCGGATCTGACATGGATGGCTTTGCTGCAACTCGATGCCATCATTCTTTTTGTTTTTTTTATTTGGGATGAAAGGCTGTAAGATCTGCAATTCAGTTCTTTCTGTCCCAAATGTGTGTCATCTTTCTTTAGAACACTCAAGGAATGTTTGGTTTTGCAAACTAGCTGTACAATTTTTGTATCATGACCCTGCGTTTGATGCTTGATGTAATTTGTCTATGTTTTGGTTCTTACAGTGGCCACAGCAACACCCACTGTACAACCTCAAATATGACAAGCTGGTGCATAGCATGGATCCACTCTGTGTGGAGCTGCTTCAACACCCAGGAAAGCCTCAAGGATATACATGCGAGTACAGCATCGATTACGCTGAGGGGAAATCAGAGGGCTTCCTCATCCGTGACAAGTTCACACTCCCCATTGCAAGGAATGCCCAACAAACCATTGCCTTCGGGTATGCCACAAACCGAACCACCGCAGCAGAATAATTAAAAACACACACACACACATATATAATATAGATATATGCCTCCATTTCTTCCCTTTTTTCTTAGGTGCGGATACAACCAGCAGGATTTTAAACCAGGTCAGAGATTGCCTGTGGATGGGATACTTGGGCTTGGGAGGGGCTCGGCGGCGAACCTGGCCTTCCAGCTCAAGAAACAAAATGTCATCCAGAATGATGTGATCGGCCATTGTATCAGCAGCAGGGGAGGGAGCTTTCTCTTCATCGGGGATTACAGGCACCCCAATGTAGAGTGGGTTACCATGGATCGGAATGCGTAAGAGCCCTTCCCCATGAGCATGCATGAATTAGTGATTATATATTTGTGATCATTCCATTAACTGCATTATGGTAACAACATTTGTAAACATGTTAGAACCTAGTAAACACTAATATGATTCGATCAGTCTCTTGTCCTTCCATTTTCACTACGGTAATATTTGTATCTCCAGGGAACATGGTCACTACTCACCTGTCCTCCCAGGAGAGCTGTGCTTCAATGGGAAGTGGATCAGTGAGAAGCCAATGAAGGTGATGTTTGACAGTGGCTCCACCTACACCTACTTTGGCATGCAGCCATACAAAGCTACTGAAGATGCGGTATGTAATATCTCAATAACAGAGCATTGGAAATGAACGGGAAAGTGGTGGAACGTGCGGAACCACTAGTCACAAGCTGATGATATCAAGCACACAAAGCTGACATATACGTTGAACTTGCAGGTGATGGGGTCTCTCCACAAATCGCTTACAACTGTGCGTGACAATGAGTTCAAGCTATGCTGGAAAGGGACTAAAATTTTCAGATCCGTGGACGATGTCAAGCCATTGTTCAAGCCAATCTTCCTGACCTTTGGCCGTCGTGGTGCCAAGGGAAACAAGGCCACCTTGGCCATCCCTCCAGAAAACTATCTCATTATTGTAAGAAGAGAACTGATCAAAAGATTACAGATAGCAACGAATAATCACAAGCAAATAGCAACGCTAATGATACTTTGTTTCATGTTTCCGGCAGAAAGGCGGCAATGTGTGCTTTGGCATCCTTCACGATTCTCGACTAGGAGAGACTAACGTAATTGGAGGTATGAATTTTAGACGTGTATCCTCTAGGTCCAGTCTCTGGAACAAGCTAGGAGTCTCATGAACTTTTCTGATGGTGCCCATTGGCATTCTGCTTTTGCGGCCATCACAATGCAGGAGAGGACAGTGATCTACGACAACGAGGCAGGTCGGATTGGATGGGCCCGTGATTCGTGCAAGGGAAACTCTGGAATCCCTTCGCGCCTCTAATATGTATACAGCGTTGTCAGATATATATAGAAGGAAGAGATGGGAGCTCATATCTTTATCAAAATTCAATAAGAATTTAAGTAGCTGTAAGCAGCATAATCTCGAACTCTCCATGGACAAATGAAAACATGTAACAGACAGTGTGCTTCCATTGGAAGAAAAAATATATATATTATGGACTTGTGTTATGCATATCTGAGTGAACAACCCCTCTTGATCTTGAGGGAGGATTTCAATTTCAGATGGTCCATGTGTCGATCTCGCATTTATTCAGTACTCCTCTTTTAAAATATTAGCACGATTATCAAAGCTGATAAATGATAAATTAAAAACATATACTGTATTATATTTTTAATTACCCTGGGCGGCCCGCCCGTTCTACTATCATGTTTTCGATACAACGCGGCCGGCCGCCGGCACGGCGAGCGAGACCTAGCCTGCGCCTTCGTCACGGCCGGCCGGTGACATGCTCTAGCACCCCCGCATGTCGGTTCGTAATTTGCAGCCCTGACTCCTGATATCGGAGCCGCCGATGGCAATTGGCAACCACATTTTGCATATACGATGCACTCACCTTCTTCATGCATGGAGCGGCTGTGTCCCATTGCAAGCCGCCGGTTGCTATGTGTCGTTCCCTACGGCCTACCGGCAGTCCCAATGGGATATTTATGGTGGTTTCTATGTTTATTAATTATCTTGCTAACTAAACAAAATGGTGATGTGGCAGCCTAATTAATTAGGGAAGAGAGCACAAATCATAGAAATGGTTTCCTCATGGAGAAACCATGTCTACTCTTGACCCAATGTACAAGAAACCTTGAATTTGCCACTGGGAAGAAACCACTAGTTTCTATGGGATTAATGCAACACTCCCCATTGGTCAAATTTGGAGAGAGAAAGAGAAAACAATTATTACTTGAAGACACTACCACTGTGAAGTATAGTTTCTATAGATGATTTCTTATGCTATGGAAACCGTGTCAGTTTCCTCCATTCGGACTGCCCTAAGCCATGATATCGTTCTTCAGTGATCGCATCGATAAATAACCTAAGTGTCACTACTAATATCGTGGATTAGGCCAGTCTCAGTGGAAGGGGTCATGGGGGAGTTTTCAAGAATGACACATCATCTTTACTGTATTGGTTTGCGGAATGACCTACCCTCTCTCAATGCACAGGGTCATAGCACAGTTTCATAGGTTCCTGTACATATTTAATTGCTGCATGTTGGTTGGTCAATTGTGCTTAAAAATTGTGTCAACTTGTCTCAGTGGGAGGGTCATGGGGGTGTCATTCCTAGGACTCCGCGCCGACCCAGGGTCATGAGGATGACCCTGGTTTCCTCTCTCTCCTATTAAATATCATGCCATGTCATCTTGTTTGCATATGTGGCACCCTATTTAATGTCTATGACCCTCTCATTGAGACTGGCCATAGTTCTTGAGTTCATCACATCGAAAAATAATCCAACACGATGGTGCCTGGTCGCATTTACGGAGGTGCTGCGCCTATCATTCTTTCTCGCATCTACAATCTGGCGAGCTGGTTTCACAATCATAAGTTTTGGATCTCGTTTTGCTCTCGACGAATTAGTCGCCGGAAGAAATGAGCGGCCGTTCCCATGAATGAAGAAGAAAGAAGTTGTTCGCACCCAAAATTGGCACAAAGCCGATCAGGCTGATGCCAACGGTCAGACCGGTGTCCCTGGACGGTCTGACCGGTCGGGCGTCTTGTAGCCGATCCGGCAACGGCCACACCAGTCTGACCGGTGGGCCTAACCGGTCTGACCGGTGGACCCCGAGTCCGAGTAGAATTGAGGAGTCCTAGTGAATTTCGACTTGTAAAAGGATTCCTTGCGGGGCAAGACCTCCCCACCCTATAAATATAAAGGGCCACGGCCGTTTGAGGTGGAATCACCTAATCGATCATTACTTTCTACAACTTTTATCTCTCAAACCCTAGCTTTTCCAACCTCATGCTTTCCTTGTTTGTCTCGACGACGATCAGGGACGTTCTGAGTGGCCTTGCCGACCTCAGAGCAACCCTAGGCGCGCCACCTCCGACGGGGTCCCTCCCGAGGCAGCGATCTTAGGTCTTCACCGCGCGTCTGCAGCCACCGGTCAGACCGGTGTCCCTGACCGGTCGGACCGGTCTGGGCAGGAGCTCGGCGAGTTCAGCATTTCGACATTCCGCGCGATCTAGCGCTTGTGTGTGTTGACCAGAAAAGCGTCAACATACTTTTGGCGACTCCGCTGGGGGAGAAAGATCTGGTTGCTAAAACCGTTCAATCTAACCTCAGCCAGATGGGTGCTCGGTGTGAACTTGACATGAATAACATTGTCACCGCATCGCTAGAAGATCTCTCTCTGGAGGAGCAACAGAAGTTCAAGGCGCTACAAGAGTACATGCAAGTACAATTCCTAGCTGGCGTCAAAAAGGATCGATCCGGCAAGGTGGCAAGATTGAAAGAGTTCGAGCTGTCGGCGATCAAGTTAAACGACAACAACATTGAGGTAATTCCCACTGTAAGTAAGAAACCCCCGCCTGAACCTTCTCCTATGAAATCTACATTGGAAAGTGATGAATTACTTGCTTCGTATATTGCTCGTTTAGAACGGTTAGAGGATCTTGAAAAAGATAGGGCTTTAGGTTATGCTAATAATGAAACTAATAGTAGTACTCCTAAAGCTAATCCTCAAGGGTCCTATCCTAGTTTAGCACCTTTGCCTGTAAATAATGGTAATCATGAATATAGTTTGACACCAAATCCAGCATCTGGTCAGTACCCTCAGTTTCAACCGCACAGGCCAAACATGGCCGCACCGGTCGAACCGATGCAGGGTACCGGTCAGACCGGTACTATGGATTTGGTGCCCGATCAACCATTGCCAATTTCTGTCGTGCCAAATCAGATGGTCCCTACTTTTTCTAATACAATCAGTAATGTTGGACCTCATTATAGTACGACAATGAATACATCGGCCTCCAAAAACATTATTGCGGACGATGTGTTTGAAAGTTACAGGTTAGCTCAAGCTAAGATAGCTCCCTATTTAAATAAGATGAATTTGGAGAATCCTCAGCCACCACAGCCAAATAATCCTAATTGGGCGGAATTTAATAGATTTAAGGAAGATTTGGCTAATGTGGTAAAAACCAAACTTGGTGTTGATAATGGTAATACTAATTTGTATCAAAAGTCATATGATCCCAAGTTTGATAGATTTCCCCTCCCACATGGTTGGCGTATGCCTGATTTGATTAAATTTAGTGGTGATGATGACCGAACCACATGGGAGCATATTAGTCAATTCACTGCACAACTAGGTGAAGCTGGTGTCTATAATGCTTTAAAAGTGCGTTTATTTTCTTTATCTTTAACTGGCACCACTTTTGCTTGGTTTTCTTCGCTTGCTCCTGGTTCTATTATATCTTGGGATATGTTAGAACGTAAGTTTCATGATCACTTCTATAGTGGGAGCATGCAATTAAAATTGGCAGACTTAACTAAAAACCGGTGCTTTAATTTGTCAATCACCGATATGGACCTTGCAAACATTTGTCTGAAAGGTTTAAGGTCATCCATTAGGGATAAAATAGAGGGCACTGATTTTCTTTCGGTTGCACAAGTTCAAGTAAGAGCTTTAGTTGTTGAAAACCGAATGAATAAAGAAAAAGATAATTTTAAGTCACATCGTTCTAATGTTCATATTATTGATTATGATTCTGATAGTTCGAACGATAGTGATAAAGAAATTTATGCTGCTGAATTTGTTTGGACCTCTAAAGAAAAAGCTTATTCTTGCTCATCCCTTAAGCCGGCTAGTAAAGGTCGGCAAGAAGAAATGAAATTTACTTTTGATGTTTCCAAATGTGATCGTATATTTGATGAATTGCTTAAATCTGGAAATATCAAATTAACTCATGCTATTCCACCACTTGATGAATTAAAAAGGCGTGCATATTGCAAGTATCATAATTCATTTTCTCATGCCACTAATGATTGCAATGTGTTTCGTCGACAGGTTCAATCGGCCCTAAACGAAGGTCGTTTGACTTTTCATGAGATGCAAGTGGACAAGACTCCTTTTCCAATCAACACCATGGATTTACAGCAGCCTAAGGTACTGGTTCGGCCACATCAAGCTGAAGCAACTAAAGGCAAGAACGTGGTAATCGGGGAGGCTAAGCCCGATTTGAGAGGAAAGGAGTTGGTTCGTAAAGTTGAGTATGAGAAGACTCCTGATGGTAAAGAGACATTCAAGGTTACTGTGAGTGCCTCTGGACACGGGGGGCAAGGGTCACCCACACCCGCCGAGCAACGACCGTATGAGCCGTCTCTGGCCAGACCGGTGGAGGTGACCGGTCAGACCGGTGCGCCCCCAGGCCGTCCGAGGATGATCAAGCCAAGCCGTCCGGAGATTGGAAACTAGAAACTTAATGCAGCAAAGAATCAGGGGAGTGGTCCTAAGCCAAAGGTCACTTTCGACATGCTATTTGATAAGTATTCCAAGCAAAAGGTCGTTACAAGCGACCGGCCGTTAAAAAAAAGAATGAGGTCACCTACACACCAAGGAGGGTCATCTTCACCTCCAGGGGCTGCTACAAGACCCAAGGGTGAATCATCGCAGCAAGGGCAACGCTTTACTCTACCATGGGCGTCATCAAATTCAAATGCACCACGCCCGATCTATGATGACAATGGAGTGATGTGGGTGCCATACCAACAAGCCTTTCATCCTGGATGGGGAGGACAGAAATCAGCTTTCGACAGAATCTCCAGACCTGTCCAAAACCGATTGGCTCCTCGCCGTTCTGGTCAGGGTCACCAGACCCGACCGGTCAGACCGGTTGCTACCACCGGTGCAGCCAGAAAAGTTGTGCCACCTCCCGTGAAGCAAGTTTACAAGCCGAAGCAGAAGGAGGAGGTGCAGAAGATGGAAGTTGATCCAGAGAGGACTACAAATCAAGATATTATTCAGATTGGATCAATGGACGTTCCCGTTGGAGAGGATGGCAAAGGACTGATTGTTTCAAACAATAAGGTTGTGACATCAACTCCAGGGGTATTTGCTGCTACTAATGACCTTGAGGCCAGTGGGAGTTAGTTTCAACTCCAAGTACTTCTTGCCAAGGTGGTGTCCTCCCGGTTTGACTCGCACACAAAGGAGGAAGCTTCAACGCCTAAGGTTTCAAGAAAAGAGGGAGAAGGAGCTAGAGAAGCAAAGGGACGAAGCTTTCAACTAGTACAAGCCCATGGTACGTCAGGGGAAAGAGTGTGAGTCAAGACCAGCTCCCAGCCAGCACCGGTCAGACCGGTGGAGGGGTCGGTCAGACCGGTCACACCGGTCAGACCAGTGGATGTCGACGGTCAGACCGATGACCCAGAGATGCCGCCTGGTTTCTCTTCTTCGGTCCCCATGGTTTGTGATGACAAGTCCGCATCGGATCTTGCACGAGAAGACGATGAGGAGCTTGTTGACTACAGTTCTTCGCCCGAGCGCATGAATTTGGACATCAACGTGATCCATATGTCTATGGATGGGTATTTGCTCTCGGAGGAGGACGTCGCGAATCTCGACTTTGGGCCAAAGGAAGCTATTTTTCAGAAGCCTAAAACTACTGAAAATCATCTGAAGGCTTTGTACATGATGGGACACATCAATGGGAAGCCTATCTCTCGCATGCTAGTGGACGGAGGAGCGATCGTCAACTTGATGCCGTATTCTTTGTTCAAGAAGCTAGGAGGTTCATATGATGAGCTGATCAAGACCAACATGACCGTCAGCGGTGTGGGAGGAGGCAAGCCGATGGGAGCTAAAGGCGTTGTCTCTATGGAGCTCACCGTTGGGAGTAAGACGTTGGCTACGACATTCTTCGTCGCTGAGACACAAGGTAACTTCAATCTCATCCTTGGTCGTAATTGGATTCATGCAAATCAGTGTGTGCCTTCTACTTTGCATCAATTCTTAATTCAATGGGTAGGCGACGAGGTAGAGGTTGTTCATGGTGATACATCGGCTTGTGTTGCAGTGGCCGATAGCTCAACTATGGATAATCATGAGAATCTTAAGTGCTTAACTGGTTTAGATTTATCTAATTTAAGGCTTATTGATTCTACCAAAGATGGCTTTGCTACTGTTGTCATGAAGCCGATCGTTGATCAGGCTAGAACCTCTCTTTTGATTTGATGGATGCAAATCTAGAGTGGTTGCAACAAAGGCGAGAGCACTATCGAGCGCATAAGAACGATATGTGTGAGGCTATCGAAGACTTTGATGATTTGAGCAAGTTGGGACAAGGGTTTACGTCGGCTGATCCTTTAGAAGAGGTTGATATTGGTGATGGCACTATACCTAGGCCGACATTTGTCTTGATCCTTTGTTTAAATCTGATTTAATAAAGCTGTTAAAGGAGTATGTTGATTGCTTTGCATGGAACTACAATGAAATGCCTGGTTTAAGTCGTGATCTAGTTGAACATCGTTTACCTATTAACCCTGGTTTTAGGCTTTATAAACAACCTCGTAGAAACTTTAATCCTGATATTTATGACCGAGTGAAAGAGGAAGTCAATCGGTTGCTTGATGCAAAGTTTATTAGGCCTTATCGTTATGCTGATTGGATCTCTAATATTGTACCTGTTGAGAAAAAAGGAACAAAAAAGATTCGTGTTTGCATTGATTTTAGAGATCTTAATAGAGCTACTCCTAAAGATGAATATCCTATGCCTATAGCCGCTTTTCTTGTTAATGCTGCATCCGGACATAGAATTCTTAGCTTTCTTGATGGTAATGCTGGTTACAATCAAATCTTTATGGCTGATGAGGATATATCCAAAACAGCTTTCATTTGTCCGGGTTTTGTTGGCTTATTTGAGTGGGTTGTTATGACTTTTGGATTGAAAAATGTGGGTGCTACTTATCAAAGGGCTATGAACTTAATCTTTCATGATTTGCTTGGCATCATAGTAGAGGTTTATATCGATAATATTGTTGTCAAATCGGCTGGAGATGATTCTCATTTAGCTGATTTAAGACTTGCATTTGAAAAAATGCGTCGGTATAAATTGAAGATGAACCCACTCAAATGTGCTTTTGGTGTATCGGCTGGGAAGTTTTTGGGCTTCATTGTGCATGAGAAAGGCATAGAGATAGATCCTAAAAAGATTGAGGCAATCCGGAGTGTTAAAGCGCCTACTTGTAAAAAGGATTTGCAAAAGTTCTTGGGCAAGGTAAATTACTTAAGGAGGTTCTTTTGTAACTTGTCCGGGAAGGTGAATGCTTTTACTCCTTTACTTTGGTTGAAAAATGATGTCGACTTCACTTGGGGGGCAAAGCAACAAGAGACATTTGATGAGATTAAGAGCTATTTAACTTCGCCACCTGTTCTTGAAGCGCCCAACAGTGGTATTCCTTTCAAGTTGTATGTAGTGGCTAAGAAGGATGTCATTGGAGGTGTTTTGACTCAAGAGACCGAAGGCAAGGAGTACATTGTTGCATGAGAGTAGAAGATTATTGGACGCCGAAACAAGGTACACTTTTATTGAAAAGTTGTGTTTATCGCTATATCATACTTGTACCAAGTTAAGACATTATCTATTACCAAGTACTTGCATAGTAGCATGTCAAACCAACATAATCAAATACATGTTGCATAAACCAATTTTAAGTGGTAGAGTCGGCAAATGGGCTTATGCTTTAGTTGAGTATGATTTGCATTGTGAGCCATTAAGTTCAATGAAAGGTCAAATTGTTGCCGACTTTATTGTTGGACATAGAGTAGATAAGCAACTTGATTTGAATGTCGGTTATGTTACTTTTACTCCATGTAAGTTGCATTTTGATGGATCGGTTTGCAAAGATGGTTGTGGTGTTGGAGTTGTCATTATTTCACCAAGTGGAGCTGTTTTTGAAGCTCTTAAACGATTGGATCGTGATTGTACTAACAACCAAACCGAATATATGAGGCTCTTCTATTTGGATTGGAGATTTTGCATGACATGGGAGTAAAACATGTGGAAGCATATGGAGATTCTTTATTGGTGGTGCAGCAAGTATCCAAGGTATGTCAATGTCTAAATGACTTTTTAAATACTTATCTTGATAAATGTTTGGACATCATATCTTGTATGGGTGAATTTGTTATCTATCATGTGCCATGAGAGGAAAATCCTAGAGCTAATGCTCTGGCCCAGCAATTATCTGGTTATAATGTTCGAAAAAGAAAATTTCAAGAACACAAACCGTTGCTTGCAGCCGAGTGTTTTGCTCTGGGGGCACCGGTCGGGCCGACGCAGCCGACCGATCTAACCGGTGACACCGGTCTGACTGATGTCACCGACCGGTCTGACAGTTCCCCTAGTTTTGGGATGGCTAACGACACCAGTCTGACCGATGCCCATGACCGATCTGACCGGTCCCCTGGTAAAAGTTCCTCCTCGGTTTTTCGTGACAAAGATGAGGTGGAGGATTAGAGAAAGCCTCTGGTTGATTATTTGCAGAATCCTAGCAGTTCAGTTGATAGAAAAGTCCGACGATGGGCTTTTAAGTTTGTTATTGATGATGGTGAATTGTATTGTCGGACTGCGGATGATTTGCTCTTAAAGTGTTTGGGTCCTGATCAAGCTAGGTTGGATATGGCGGAGGTTCATGAAGGTATTTGTGGTACTCATCAATCGGCTCCTAAGATGAAGTGGCTCCTCAGGCGAGCTTGCTTTTATTGGCCTATGATAGCCGATTGTTTTAGGTACTACATGTGAAGAGTGTCAAAAACATGGAGATGTTCAGTTGGTGCCTGCTGCGTTGATGCATCCGATTATCAAGCCTTGGCCCTTTAGAGGATGGGGTTTGGATTTTATTGGCAAGATTCATCTTTCGTCGTCAAAGGGGCATTGTTTTGTGATCGTGGCTACTGATTACTTTACCAAGTGGACTGAAGCTATTCCTTTGAAGAATATGACACATAGAGAGGTGATTGAGTTTATTACTAGGCATATCATACATAGGTTTGGCATTCCGCAGACTTTGACTACGGATCAAGAGACTTCGTTCATATCCAAAGAGGTGCGTGAGTTTGTTGATTCTTATGGTATTAAATTGCTCAATTCATCTCCATATTATGCTCAAGCCAATGGTCAAGCCGAGTCAAGCAACAAAACTTTGGTGAAGCTCATCAAGAAGAAGATAGAAGGCAATCCTACAAGATGGCATGAGGTATTAGCTGAAGCTTTATGGGCTCATCGTATTTCTAGACATGGTGCTACTAAAGTTACTCTTTTTGAGCTTGTGTATGGTCAAGAGGCCGTTTTGCCCGTTGAGGTGAATCTAGGCGCATATAGACTTGCAAAGCAGAATAATCTTGATGTTGAGTCATATTATGCTTTGATGATGGACAACATTGATGAAGTGACCGACAAGCGTATGGAGGCTTTGGAAGAAATTGAAAAGGACAAGAGGCGAGTTGCTAGAGCATACAACAAGAAGGTAAAAGTCAAATCTTTTCAGGTGGGTGACTTGGTTTGGAAGACGATTTTACCTATTGGATCTAAGAGTAACAAGTTCGGCAAGTGATCTCCAAGTTGGGAAGGTCCGTACAAGGTGGTCAAGGTTTGTTCTGGGAATTCTTACATGGTGGAAACTTTGCAAGGACAGCGGTTTCCGAGGGCTGTCAACGGGAGATATTTGAAGAAATAGTGTTTGGCAAGACGCTTGATAGGATATGACCGATTTAAAGTAAAAATCGCTCTTAGATCAAAAAATGGCCGGTGAAGTATCACATCGACCTTAGGATTATTTTTCAGACAGCAAATTTTACTAAAAAACAGGGGGACATATGTTCGCACCCAAAATTGGCACAAATCCGATCAGGCTGACGCCACCGGTCAGACCGGTTGGGCGTCCTGTAGCCGATCCGGCAACGGCCACACCGGTCTGACCGGTGGACCCCGAGTCCGAGTAGAATTGAGGAGTCCTAGTGAATTTCGACTTGTAAAAGGATTCCTTGCGGGGCAAGACCTCCCCACCCTATAAATATAAAGGGCCACGGCCGTTTGAGGTGAAATCACCCAATCAATCATTACTTTCTACAACTTTTATCTCTCAAACCCTAGCTTTTCCAACCTTGTGCTTTCCTTGTTTGTCTTGACGACGATCAGGGACGTTCTGAGTGGACTTGCCGACCTCAGAGCAACCTTAAGCGCACCACCTCCGACGGGGTCCCTCCCGAGGCGGTGATCTTAAGTCTTCACCGCGCGTCTGCAGCCACCGGTCAGACCGGTGCCCCTGACTGGTCAGACCGGTCTGGGCAGGAGCTCGACGAGTTCAGCGTTTCGACGTTCCGTGCGATCTAGCGTTCGTGTGTGTTGATCAGAAAAGCGTCAACAGAAGCAAACTGCTCCGCATGTAAAACAGTGTCAGGTTGGTCTGGGCTGGGCCAACCGCTAAAAGTTACATTAATACTGAGATACGTGCTATTTTTAGAGAGGGAGTACTGGAGCAATTCTCTTGTTTACATACCAGTTCCATGTACATGCATGATTGATATCGCCAGGTTCAATGCAAATATGTGGCAACACGAACTAGAGCAGTTATTAACTAATTATGAAGGGTTTGAATGGTTTAACTAATTATGAAGGGTTTGAATGGTTTAAAATGCAATTTGTAGTTCAAACATTTTTCATTTAAAATCATCTTCATACTCAAATAATCAACATAATGTTCAGATTTACATTTATATATTGAATTTTAAATCTAAATATTATGTTGATTATTTGACCACAAAGATGATTTCAAATGTAAAATGTTAGAACTACAAAGTTGTCGTCGAGATCTACAAATGTTTATAAAAGTTATCTTTATCTGAATTCATATCAACAAGTTATATTTTTTTAAAAAAATGTGCGGTTGAAACAAGTGAATTTCTCTGATTCATTATATCTGAACATTAAGATTATTTGAGCATGAAGATGGTTCAATATGAAAATATTTGAACTACAAAATTATAGATCTCGTCAAAATTTATATTTTTTTTATAAAATTTATCTTCATACGAGTTCATATAAAATATTATGATTTGTCGAAAATATGTTAGGGGTTACTACCGATTCAACCGGTGGTTTGTTGATGAAACCGGCTGCTACAATAAATGACCGTTCCATTCGGCGATTTTTGGAGAAACTCCCGTATGAAATGGCGGTAGCCAACTCTCGTCTCGTTGAAGGTTATTTTTGCAAAATCTTGTTAGCCACGATTAATATTTAAAATCATAAAAAATTAGAATTAAAAATTAAAAACATTCAGCCGCTCGACTCGAGCGAGAGACCAAGACCAGCCCGCACCCTACCCACCTCTGTCTGCGTCATCTCTGGTTCTGTCTGGAGGGGTCCACAGCACAGAGGCCATCCGTCACACAAACATTTTCCCTTTTCGGCCGCGGCCCCTCCGATCCAGCAGCGCCGGCGATGGGCTGCTCGCCGGAGGCGGCCGCCGCGGCGTGCCCCGACTGCCTGGAGCGCCTCGTCTGCTCCGACCTCGATGGCTCCGGCCTCTCCGACTCCCCGCTCCCCTTCGCCACCTCCACGGTCGTCCAGGTCCGCGCCGGCTACTCTATTTGCTGTATCATTTCTGGGCGCTTTTGGCCTCTGTGCTGCTTTTGGGTAATTTCTGGGCGGTAGGCAATTCATCGAAATGTGCCTCAGTGCAATCCAGAGTAGAGTGAGCTCTATGTTTCAAACCAGTTACCCTATTAACAGGGCCGTCTCCAGAAATTTGAGGCCCGTGTGCGAAGTAAAAAACGGAGGCCTCTATTTGATATTTAAATTAAACGAGGCGTTCAATTATCATGTGTTCCTTAATAAAATAGAGCAACCAAATGTATTCTTGTTTGGTTGCCTCCTGGAGAAAAAAAATCTAATTATGGCCTAAGAACAATATGGTAAAAAATTATCTTGAACTACAACAACCACATTTTTTAAAAAAAATAAAGAGTAAATTGCACCGGAGGTCCGTCAACTTGTAAGGAGGTGTCACTTAAGTCCATCAACTCTCAAAATGCATTTATGAGTCCATGAACTTGTTGAGTCATTCACCACATGTCCATAACTGTACACATATGCTTCTACTGGTGATATGACATGATGACTTGGCTAGAAGAAACATATCCTAATTAAGGCATTTCATCAAGCAGCTTATGAGTGACACATGCTTGACATTTCCGGAGCTGAACGAACATCAGCCTACTCCTGTCGTACACGCGAGGAGGCTACCGTTATTCTACCCAAGGAATGTCTAAGTATATGTGTCACCCATTTGTAACCTACTCACTGAAATGCCTCAGCTAGAAGATGCTTCTTGAATCAAGTCATCATGTTATGTCACCAATACAAGCATATATAGACAGTTATGGACTTGCGGTGAATGACTCAACAAGTTCATGGACTCAGAAATGCATTTTGAGAGTTGATAGACCTAAGTGACACCTCCTTACAAGTTGATAGACCTCCGGTGCATTTTACTCAAAAATAAACTACTCTATAAGCTACCTGATTGTTTTGATGGTCTAGAGTGATCTTTTCTATATTATATAATCTAGAGGGCAAACAATCAGGTTCTAAGACAGTGAAAAGTAATTTGAATTAATTCACAGTATATCTATGTGGTTGTTTTGGGCTTTTTATTTGCATGATCGATTGATTCAAGTATCGAGTCACCAACTAGTCTTTGACTTCCACATGAATCGGACCATGATGGCTACGACAGCACATCAGTAGAGAGGTGTCAGAACTGCAGCTTTGGAGGCACTACTTGTTTTGGAGGCCCCGTTCCATTGCTCACTTCGCGCACCCTCTTCGACGGGCCTGCCTATTAATGCTGCTTGAAATTCTTGTGTTCGTGAAGTTGTCACACATGAATATTGTACAATAGCTAGTGATTTTACTCTTGGATTGACAAAAGGAGGGCCCTTTCTTTATTACTTGTACAAATAAGATCTCAAACTTTTACTAGCTGCAATATATGGAGTCTGAGCCTTCCAGTTGATATGAGCTCAAAATCTGAAATCTATGAATAAAATGGGAGTGGGTGGAAGAACACAAAGCAAGAAGGGTGAGGAATGGAATGACTTGGCCAAATGAAGAAATAAGCAAATAGCAACACACAAATGACAGCTCAATTAGATACTGTAGAATAGAAAAGGCATTTTTTTATTTCCTCCTGGCTCATCACTGAAACCTAACTCATTTTTTTATCAGAGGTTAGATCATGACACTGGAGTTTTTTTCAAATTATATTTACATATTTTTTATGTTAGAAGTCTTATTTAGACGTATTCTAAATTTGTCTTTTTCATGAATCATTGCTAACTAAGACATAATTTCTGTTGCACAGTAAATATTTGCTCGTCTGCTCTAACATTATAATTATCTTAACATAATCTACTATTTTTGTGTGTGCAATCTAAAAACTGGAACACCCACTTATTGTTGCTTGACAACTCAGCACGCCTGTTCTATAAAAAATGTGACTTGAAGCTTGTTATACAAGACTGGGGATACAATGTGTCAATGTCTACTATCACGGGATGATTTATCTCCTACAAAAAACCACATCGGATGCAATCGTCAGAGCTAGAAACTAGTGGTCCATACCATATTTCAAACTCCATCTATGTGCGATACTTCACTTTTCTTAGTTTCTAGGTAGGATTCGTAGTCGCCACATGTTGCAAAGTCCATAGGCGGTGGAGGGAGGGACTTGCCAGCGGTTGGCCCATCCTCTACAATAAACACTGCAGCCATACCCATCGACAAATGGAACTCATAATGACAATGCATGAACCATACACCTGCACGGGTGCACGCCATAAAAATACATTAGATCTTGTGGGTGTCACTCTTCCATCCAACTACTAGGCCAATATAGGTGTACATGTAAAGAAAATATGGATTAAATGGAGTTTATTGTTTGTTTAAAATAATCTTGGAAGAGTAATTTTAAAAAAATAATTGTTGATTTGTAGTTAAGAGCAGGTTTGGTTGAACTAATAGGATTGTGTTGGGTTGGATTATTCATTATTGTTAGAGCTATTGCTTGGGTTGAGCCCTTTTACCTTTCCTGTGTGGGTTGGGTTCGGTAGGGATTGGGCTTGTTTTTAATTTAATAGATAGAATATATATGTTATATACTCAATACTTACTGGTGTATTAGTGAACTTCATGGTTCAGAATTAAAGTTAACAACTAGTACATGTTGTTCTGAACTTCACATCCTACATATCGAAACTTCACATGAGACACGAATGAGATCAGGTCAAGTAGGTTAATCTGCGCCAGTTTAGAACCTATATACAGAGCTCCAAGAATGTATTTTCCCAACATTTATACATAATTGTCAAGCAAATCATTGTACGTACCTGGATTGTCAGCAACAAATCGAACAGCAGCCCACCCCAGATTTGGCACATGCACCGTGTTCTTCATCGGCGGATTCACCAAGTTGTACCTCGACACGTCCTTCGCTGCATCGTAATTGCCATGCCCCTGTGCAAGAAGGTACATGTCGTGCCCATGCAGGTGCATCGGGTTGGAGTCACCCTGCAACAAAGCTGTGCTCTGGAACACCACCTCCACTGTGGAGCCATAGCGGAACCATCGTGCTACTGTTGCCTTGGACGTTGGCTCCAGCAGCGCCTCCTTGTCCCCCTCCGGGATCAAGGTAGGGTCAGTGAAGTTGTATGCCCTCGGTGGCCTGTCTGGGAGCTCTAGCAATGTGCCGTCATCCATGCGACCACTGGTATGGTAGTAGTGTGCTTCTAGAATTGGTGTCCTGATTGAGGGGAGGTGCCAGGAGACGTTGTTCATTGTCGCCACAATGATTCGCTCATCACCCGTTCTCCTATTGCAAGACTGGCCTCGTCTGCAAGGTGTCATGCCCAAGCCAAGTGCGATGAACAGGTGCTCGTCGACTCTCAATGGCACCATGGGACGCCGTGGGTGGCTCAGGCTTGTCAGGTTACCGTGAAAGTTGAAGGATGTCACGATGTTGTGCATGCCAGGCATATCAGGCACCACTGGAGTGTCACCGCCCGGAATGCCTTCATTAGCACCATGGCTTGAGCTCTGTTGTTCTGCTGTGCCATTGCCATAACCGTGGTTGCTGTTGTACTGGACCACCCCTCTCGTGACATATACCGGGGTCTGAGTGTCTGGCAATGGTGCCTTGATGGGCTGGGCGACCATGTAGTACCTTCCGGGAGGCGCATCGGCGATCAAGATGGCGTCCACCGTCTCACCGGGTGAAACTGCAATGACATCTGTTGTGTAGGGGTTCACGTAGTTGGCGTCGACGGCAACCACCGTGAACTTGTGCCCGGCGATCTTGAGGTAGTACTCGTAGAACAGTGCAGCGTTGATCACTCGCAGCATGTACGTCTTGCCAGGCTCCGCGTCCAGCACATAATTATCTTCTAGAGCCCCTTCAAAGTTGAATTGAAGCACTCCATTCAGTAACACAGATAGTGTTGTTTTTGAGACAGACATGTATATATGATATGATTGGTTACCGGAGCAATTGAAGAGGTCTCCGAGCTTGCCATTGATTGTGGATGCACTAGGGTCGTCATCCAAGGAACCATCCCTCATGTTGTTGCCAACCACTGAAAGGTCCTTCTCCCACCACTCCCCTGCCATCACAAAGATTTTTCACAGCAATAATAGAGCAGCTGAGAAGCTATTGCCAGAATGGTGCACTCCAGCTTGCTAGATGTGTAACCATGCCAAACTCAGAATAAGTTCAATTGCATGGAAACAGGACATTTTTCGTGTCCTGTTCCAAAATGAGTCTAGTTAAAAACTGGCGTGTGATTATCAAATGCCGAACCATTATCAAACCTATAATTATGGGAACCTCCTTGTGAGGCTTCGGAAATGGGTATGAGCTAGCTCCGTTTCTTGGTCGGATGATCAAGGCGCCGTGCAGGGATGCTCGGAGGCAGGGGACGTGAGCATGCCACCACAAGGTGCCTTCTTGTCCAGCGACGTTGAACCGGTAGGTAAAGTTTCGGTTTGGTTGGATGGGACATTGGGTGATCATCGGTACCCCATCAGACCAGCAGTTCAGCTGTTGCTTCACTCTCTGCCTACCTCATATCATATACAGAAGTCAAAAGAAAAGAATCAGAATACCAAGATGGGATTAATTTTTCATACAAGTGTTGGAACTCAGACTATTATACAGAGGGTTATCACCTACTATTCCTAACTTCTCTGGCAGAGTAATTTTAGAGCCAAAGGCCACCCCTGAGCTGACCTACCCAAATGGTCGTGTGTCACACTTCACACATTTGCACGAGTGTAGTTTCTTTGGTTGTGTTTTATTGCTAATGGCAAAATGTGAAGCTTGTTACCTTTTGGGCCCTTGTTTGTCTAAATTTTTTAAAAAGAATTGCCGACTACGAATTTGTAGATCTCGTAAAAATTTGCAATTTCCTTGTAAAAATTTCTTTAACCAGTTAAATTCCTTATTTCTCGCGGTCCAAACCATGTGGCTCATCTTCCACAATTACTAACTCCATTAGAGATAAAACACTCTCGTACCGTTCCAAAGAAACCATAAAGATAAGGCATTTTATATGAACTCTTTTATGCAGTGGTATTTTCAGTAGTAATCACCTTTGGACCCTGCACCAATGCTTAGTTATAAAACATGACAATACTATGTCCAAATACAGGTATAACTATCTTATTTGAAGTTTAATTAATAGAAGGCTTTTTTCTGAAGCAAATTAAAGCAGTCAAATTAGATGTCCAGTAGCTTATTATTACCAGTGGATTGTTATGTTGTAGGGTGAATTATTGACGATATGAACGGCCACTGAATCTCCCTCCGTGACCTCAATGGGTGGCCCGGGGAACTGTCCGTTCACCACGGTGACCAAAGTCTCCTTGCACAGGTGTGTCATGTTCACCTGGCTCACCTGTATACACAAGTGTATTCCAAATTTCCAATGAATCAAGCATATACAAGTGTCTGCATTCCAGAAATCAAGCATATATACACATATAGAGATTACCCTTTGCCATGTTCAAATTCAGAAGGAAATAATGCCAGTGCATCAGTATGCAGAAAGGATAAAGGATAAAGGGGAAGGTCAAAGCCATGAATGAGCAAAATGCTTACAACAAAAGTGTGCTCAACAACAGCTCCGGCCACCGGCAGGGCCATTGCAGAGAGCAAGAAGATGATGGCAGCGGCTATGGCCGATGCCACAGGGAGGCTCCTCCGGTTCTTCATAGTTAGGAACTATGTCTGGTCTGCCTCCAACGTTCTCCTACCTATAGATAGTACTCCCTTCTCATTTATTTGACGCTCTGTAGCTCAAGTTTGATCTATCCAGCCTCAAATATATGAGGATGGAGGTACTAGTATATATTGCTAGGATTTTGGATCTGGTAATTAAGTATGTGATCTGAACGTATTGCATCTCTGGATTCGTTAAAAAAAACAAGTGGGCAACTTTCCGAGCACTCATGGTTTGTTTACTCGTTTTCCTTGCGAAGTCCAAAGATGACAGTGCTTGCCTCGTGGTTTCTTGGTTGTGTAATCGAATTAATAATCGGCAGTAAGCAGTGTCGAGCAATCTGATCATTATTAATTGCTTCATGTCAGGGGCGGATCACGATGCTTAACAGTGAAACTGAGAATTTTTTAGTCATACATTCTCCATCTGTCTTAAAATAAGTACTTTTTAGACTTAAAATTTTGTCTTATAGAAAGAGTGCAATATAGGCATTAGAAAAAATTAAGTGGACGGTCTAAATTTAAGTGAAGGGTGACCAAACGGTAGAACATTGAGTAAACCGCATTAGTCACGAGCATATTAAAAAACAGAATAAGCATCTCTCAAACTAGTGCTAATCCTTTGTACCATTTTCACTCTACTTCATATAAGATTACGATACGTTTTCCAGATGTTATTGTGGAAGTGGTGACCTGAGCGAGAAAAACTAATGTGCGCCTATATTACAAGCTGTTGTCACCCACACTATTTAGAAAAACTAATGTGCATGTGTCCAATCTCACGGAGCTCAAGCCTCTATAGCTGCATCCTGCACTAGTAGATTAATACTCCATCCGTCTCAAAATAAGTAATAATTGTAGAAAAAATAATCATGTTATCATAATTACTAGAAATGGTTGTTTCAAGACGAGAGTATCTTTGGAAATCCATAGGCATTACTCCCTCCGTCCCATAAAAAAGTGCAATTTTAGTTTTTTCTCTGAAAAGACTCTGATACTCTCATTTGTTTACCAATGCAGTAAGTTTTGTCATGCAAATCAGATCTGACCACTTAATTAAGAAGATAATTAGATCTATTTTCTAGGATTGCATTCTTTGTGGGATTTTTTTTCAAAAGTTAGGATTGCATTTTTTTATGGGACGGAGGGAGTAAATTTTAAATAGGACATTTTGTACTTTTAATACATAATCAATCCACAAGCTTCCTTCCTCAAATGGAAAAGCTTTTGCTAATCTAGCTGCTTTCAAAGTTTTTTCGATAATAAATAAAGTTCACATCTGTGTGCTATCATTCCCAAAATATATTCCGGTTCTTACCAAATTAATTTTGAGGTTTACTCCAATAATTCATATGCAAGCTGATGTAGGTTGTCATCAGTGTTGTATTCGATTCATAAATGTGTGGTCGGTATAGTTCATCTGCATATGCATGATTTCTGCTCGTTCTAGTTTTCTAAAGTGTATTGCAGTATTGGCAGAGCTTTCACTATTCTAGGAGGTTTTTCTTGTCTTAGATGATATCCTCTAGTTCATATAACATTATGGTTTTGCTCTACACAATATCATTATAAGACTTTTTCTCCTATGTTTGAGAATTTTATGAGCCGTCCATCGACCCAGATCGGGTGGTTTAAAAATAGGAGGAACCTGTTACAAGAAACAAAAACTATGGACCGGAACTTAATATTTGTGGGTCCGGAACTAAGTATCTGTGGGTTCGGAACTAATTCTGAAAATGAAGGAAAGGGTATTTCAGTATTTTCACTCGTCGGCCCATTTAGGAGGGTGCTGGCCCATTATCACTGGCCCAAATGCTCTATTGGTCCAAGTCCAAAGCGACCGGGTTCCCTTGTCTGAATCAATCTCGAGTCGAGGTGCCGCCACTGCTCCCCGTCCGCCAATGGCGATCGCCCGTCGCCTCCCTCGCCTTCCCACGGCGACTGCAGCCACCAAGGGCGTGTTTGCGACCCTGTACCAGGCTGGCTCGGCCTGCCCTACTAGCCCAGGCCTGGGCTGGCCTAGCTCAACTGGTCCAGCGCACCTTGTTTGTGCCCATGTGAGCTGCTGTTTGCCACCCATTTGGCAGCCGGGCTAAAAGGCCATTCCTATGACTACCAGGCGGGGCCGTGCGCTGGGCTGAGCTCGTGTGCGCCGCGCAGAGCCGTGCTCCCAGGAAACGATCCTCCTGGCCGTTTCTCGGGGGCCAGGCGGAGGCACCGCTTTTTGCTGCTTGGGGGCAGGCTCGCGCGCGAGCCAAGGTGGCAAACGCGGCGGCTTGCATCCCGGGAGTGCAGCCGGGCTGCAGAGCCAGCCTCACAAACACGCCCCAAGCGGTCGGGCGGAACTCTCGCCGCCGGCCTAGGAGGAATCGGAGCGAGGCCCTCAACGGCCGCCCTGGCTGCGGCCGCTACAGCCGCAGGTCGCGACGCTGAGTGCCGGTCTCTCTCTCGTCGTCGTTGACCCGTCGCTGTCGGGTCCTCCTCCAGGACGACTCCCGGCGCCGCCGCACCCCTCCGGCCAGGGGCGGAGCTACGAGTAGGGCCACCCTAACTCGCAACTCTAGCTCTTGAGTCCTCCTGTCCTGCCTCTGTCTCACAGGTCAAGTGCTCGACCGTCGCGCCGCGGCGCTGTTGACACCGTTTTTTGGAAAAACAAGTCAAAAAAGGATAAAGAGAGGCAGCCGATGAAAAACAGAGTGCAATCGGCCGATTGAAGGAAGAAGAAGACGGTCAACACGATTCACCGATGGTCAAAGGGATCCAACCCTGACAGTGGGCCAGGTGGTCAAAATAATCGGCCGATGGTCAGCTGGGAAATCGGCCGATGGAGAAGAGAGAAGGCGGTAATCAAAGTACGCCAAAAGGAAAGCAATGGTGGAGGCGGGTCAGTCCACGATTGGCAACGGGTCAAGAGTCAGTTTTTAGAAGGTCTTAGACTCCTGTGAGAGTTCTTTTCTATTTTTAGTAGTTTTTGTCTTTAGATGCAAGTAAACATTGCCATGATCGGCTAGGAGTCGGGGTTGTCCTCAGGACATAAATAGCGACCCTGCGTGGTCGGGAAAAAGTGTACACACCAATATCAAACAAACCGCCTCCGGGCAAACCCTTTACTTTTACTGCATCTACTTTACAGTATCTACCTTTACAGCATCTACTTTTCGGCGACTTCGCCATTGCGTTTTCTCTCTTTTCTACAACGCCGTACTTCGAGTTCGTCGGGCTGCATCAACTGATCTCGGCAAGCTTGTGAGTACCGTTTTACCGAATAATCCTAGGCTTTAACCTCCGGGCGCATCGCTGAGGTTTCGTCTAGTTCTTTATTCACCCCTTTATCGATATTAGCTAGATCTACAAGTTTTCGTACCAATTCTTGTGGTTTTAGCTATTATCTTTACCTTCCGCTCGATCTAGATCCTATCGGCTTCTACCACCGCAGCCGATTCCGACCTACCCGAGCGCTGACGTCACGATCGGTCGATCCAGCCGATCGATCTATTTACATATCTGCGCTTCGGTCGCTTTCGAGTCGGCCGATCCCGCTTTACTTTGTATCGGCCGATTGGCTGGTACACGTGTCGCTGAAAGGCTATCGGTTCTCTAGCCGATCCCTAATATTTTCCATTGTCAATCAACAGGTCAGATTGGCTGGCACGCCTCGCTACAGACCGGGGAGTCACGTGTGCTGCGCGCGGAGGTGACGTCCTATTTTCGCGTCAACACACTTTTGGCACGCCCAGTGAGACACGAAAAAGTCAACAATGACGAAGCCTACGAAGAATGGTCCTTCTGAAGTCGATCCAGAGAATGTTTAACCAATCACCAAGGATCAGCTGAAAGATTCAGACAAAGCTGAGCTCGAGGCTTACATGAAGCATTATGAAGAGCTTTGTCTGGCATCGTACGGTCAGACTAAAAGTGGTGTTTTCAAGAAGAATCCTTTGCCAATACCGAAGCAAGTCACCTTCTCAGCCGATCCTGAAGGGCTTCAAGACATGATGACCAAGACTATGCATCAAACAATGATTGATCAATCCAAGGTATTCGCAAATACAATTCAGAATGCCATAATTGATGCACTCAAGAAAGGAGTAGAAGGAGGATATCTGGGGCCTGCATATTACCAACCAAAACAAATTCCTCCGGTGTTCCAGCAAAACCAATCGGCCAACCCGCGATTGATAATCCAACAGCAAAAGCTACACCATCTCCACAAGCTGCTACTAGTTCTTCATCGGACGCCCAGCTGATTCAGAATCAAAGTGGTGATGGTAAAGATAAAGATACTGTTGTCACGTCACCAGTGCAATCTATTGTCCAGGATCAGGTGCCTCCAGTGCAGAATCAACAAAAATATCCTGCTATGAGAGATCCAGATGGGAAGCTTGCGGGATGGGATTTACCTCGTGATCACTTTGAGACTAACATCTCAAATTTCTTTGAGCCTGTGATTAAAGAAATTCCAGAAGTGAAATATCCACAGTCTTACCAAGCTACATTTGGAGATACTCCAGGGACTGCGCACATGACTGGGGATGGAGTAGTGTTTGTCTACTTCAATCATGGGAGCAAAACTTTTGAGAGATTCAAGATTAGTCCAGCTCATGCTCACATGGTCATACCAACAGAGAAAAGACCTCTTATTCCACCTCAAAGACCAAATCCCACTCCACTTCAGAGATCGGCTCAGCAGCCGATACTCGGGATGCCTGTGCAAACCGCTCCGCAACAGCAACCAACGCTTGGGATGCCCATACAGACGGCCCCGCCTCAACAGTCAACGACAATGCAGACTGTCTTAACCCCAGCTAATACGGTGGCCCATACAAGATCTTCACCTCAACAGCCGATCAACCAAGGAGTAGCAGGACAGCCGGTGTTTCCACAAGTGGATTCTGCACAATTGCTGCAAACACTTCTAAATCAATTGGCTATTTCAAGCCAGTTGAATACGCAGCAACCAGCCCCATCGGCTAGTCAGCCGATTGAACAGGCTACATCTGTTACAGGTCATTCAAATACTCAAGGTTCTACTGAGGCAAGGACAGCTCCAGATCCAAAGACCAGAATCGTAGAAGAATGACCTCTAGAAACTCCAGCTGAGATACAAGCAATTGAGCAAGTAGCTACAGAGTTGAAATCTCATATGAAACAGGAGTTAATCGACCACTTCTCAGAGATGCTACTGAAGCAATATGGGATAAAACCCAAGCAGCAGTCATGTATGTACAGAACACCGTATCCCTCTGGCTACGATCAGATACCGTTCCCTCCAAGATTCAAAGTGCCAGACTTCACCAAGTTCTCTGGACAAGATGAAACATCTACTATGGAGCACATCACTTGGTTTATCATCCAATGTGGAGAAGCAGGGAATGTTGATGCACTCAGGATACGTTTGTTCTCTTCATCTCTGTCAGGGCCAGCATTCTCATGGTTCACATCACTGCCGGCTAATTCCATCATCAAGTGGTCCGATTTGGAACAGCAGTTCCATAATTACTTCTTCTCTGGCATTAACGAGATGAAGATCACTGATCTGACCAGGCTCAAGCAAAGGAACGATGAAACAGTAGCTGGATTCGTTCAAAGATTCAGAGAGGTCAGAAATAAGTGCTATAGTCTAAACTTGGGAGACAAGCAACTAGCTGAATTGGCTTTCTAAGGTCTCTTGCCGACCTTGAGGGAGAAATATGCATCACATGAATTTGAAAGCCTCAGCCAGTTGATCAGTCGGATGAGTCAAGAAACTGCAAAGTCCTATGAGCCTAGAAGGAACTTTCTGAAGAAGGTATCATATGTGGACTATTCTGACTCAGAAGATGAAGACAATATGATAGGGCTCGCAGAGTGGGTCAAAGGCAAGAAGATAGTGTCCTGCCCCTTTGGTAAGAAAGAGCCAGAGAAATTCGGCTTTGATATCACTAAGGCCGATAAAATATTTGATCTGTTGCTTCAGCAAGGGCAGATTAAACTCTCTCAGTTCCATACCATACCATCTGCAGAAGAGCTGAAGAGGATGAAGTATTGCAAGTGGCACAATGCAACGTCACATGACACCAATGATTGCAAGATCTTCAGACAACAGATCCAATCAGCTATTGAGCAAGGGATGCTTAAATTTGAAATTCCTACCAAAGCTGAAAAGCCGATGAAGATTGATCAGCACCCCTTCCCAACTAACACAGTTGAGGTGTCTAGCAAAGACACGTCACAAGTTAAGCTGCTGACATCTGATTCGACTCAAAATAAAGGAGCTGTTGATCCCAAAGTGCAAGTAATCGCTACTGATGTCAAAGGAAAAGGGTTACTACTTAAAGAGGGAGATTTGAAGCCACGCCGGCCTGTCACGTCCCAGATGCTGATTAACAAGTTCCAGCGCCGACAATAGAAGGCAAAGGAAAGAGAAGAGTGGGCACGGCGCAATGAAGGACATTGGAGACGTCCGTTCTTCAAGTACTGCTAGGAAGAAGGGATCAAGCTGCCGACGGCAGAAAACTGTCCAGAGTGCAACGGGGCTTACAATAATGGCAACTCATCCAAAAGAGTTTGCTTTGATGACAGAAGACCTACAGCCAAGGATCACCGTGGATTCAACAATCAACGGGTCTCGGTTCACGATCGGCTGGGGGGCAAAGCCAGCATCCATGATCGGCTGGGGGGCAAGGTCAACGTTCACGATCGGCTAGGAGGCCGAGTCAACGAAGAGTCAAACGATCGGCTGGAAGAGATGGCCGATTCTCTGGTCCCTGACGAGGACATCATGTGCCGAGCTCCTGAACGTCGACGCACATTGCAACTGGATCATGAAGGATCAAGCCAAGCACGTAAGAAGCCCAATCCACAATGGTGTCCAGATGGCTTGACTAAGTCCCAGAAGAGAAGAGTCCAGCGCCTACGTCAGCTAGAACAGCATGAAGAAGCAGAGAGACTTGTGCTGGACAAGAAGAAGGCTCGGTCTAAAGTTTGGCGCCCAAAGCCTAAGGCCGATGGTAAAGAAGATGACAAATCACGAGCTGATATAAACATGGTTGTCTTCCTACCAAAAGAGTTCATGGCTCCGGTTGATTCGGATGTGTCCGATGAGGAGCTTGGCATGGCTCAATTGACACTGGAATCTAAACAAGCTATCTTTGAGAAGCCAGAAGATGGGAAGAGACAACACTTGAAAGCTCTGTTTCTCAAAGGATATGTTAATGGGAAACCAGTCACCAGGATGCTTGTGGATGGAGGAGCAGCCGTTAACCTAATGCCATACACCATGCTGCGCAAGATTGGGAAATCTGATGAAGATTTGACCCAAACCGACATGATATTGGTGGACTTCGAAGGCAATGTCTCTCCGGCTCAAGGAGCCATCTGCGTGGAGCTCACCATCAGCAGTAAGACCCTTCCAACCGCTTTCTTTGTCATTAAAGGGAGGGGATCTTATAATCTACTGCT
This sequence comes from Cenchrus fungigraminus, assembly GCA_036936925.1. Lineage (NCBI taxonomy): Eukaryota > Viridiplantae > Streptophyta > Magnoliopsida > Poales > Poaceae > Cenchrus > Cenchrus fungigraminus. Next base: position 37,898,031 of record CM072778.1, on the reverse strand, counting down.
GGGTCGGGATTGGATACATGCCAACTGTTGCATACCATCTATAATGCATCAATGCATCATCCAATGGATTGGAGATTCAGTGGAGGTGGTACAAGGAGAAACCTCTTTAACAGTAGCAGCCACAGAAGCACAAGGGTGGACTTATGATCGAGTGAGCTGCATATCTGGAAAACCATGGGATACCAAGTATCTCAAAGTGTCCGATTTTGGACTAAAGCCGGTTCAAGCAGTCGGCTCTGATGACAAGATTTAATGGATCAATTCATTGAAGATGAAGGGAAGCTTGGACATGGGTTTACGTCGGCTGATGAACTAGAAAAGATAGATCTTGGGGATGGAAGCAAACCAAGGCCAACATACATCAGTGCCAAGTTAGAAGAAGAATACAAGAAGGAATTGATCACATTATTGAAAGAATTCAAGGATTGCTTTGCTTTGGAGTATTATGAGATGCCTGGTTTAGACCGATCCATTGTTGAGCATTAATTACCTATTAAACCAGGATATCAACCATTTCAGCAACATCCAAGGCAGTGTAATCCAAAGATTTATCCTGACATAAAAGCCGAGATAACAAAGTTACTCGAAGCTGGTTTTATTCGGCAATGTCGGTATGCCGAATGGATATCTAATATAGTCCCTGTCTACAAGAAAAACGGCAAGCTACGCGTGTGCATTGATTTCAGGGATTTAAACAAAGCAACACCGATGGATGGATATCCGATGCCAGTAGCCGATGCATTGGTCAACGCTGCTGCAGGGCACAAAGTCATCAGCTTCATGGATGGTAATGCTGGGTACAATCAAATATTCATGGCCATAGAAGACATTGCAAAAACTGCTTTCAGGTGCCCTGGCCACGTTGGATTGTATGAGTGGATTGTCATGACATTTGGGTTGAAGAATGCTGGTGCCACTTATCAAAGAACCATGAATTACATATTCCATGAACTCATCAGCAAGATAGTAGAAATCTACATTGATGATGTAGTTGTCAAGTCAAAAAGCTACGAGGAACACTTGGCAGACTTACGAGAAACACTGGAATGCACAAGGAAACATGGTTTGAAAATGAATCCCAACAAGTGTGCTTTTGGTGTTTCAGCTGGCCAATTCTTGGGTTTCTTAATACACGAAAGAGGAATCGAAGTGGGCCAGAAATCAATCAGCGCGATTGACAATATAAAAGCGCCATCAAACAAAAAGGAGCTCCAGTCATTAATTGGCAAGATCAATTTTATCAGAAGGTTTATATCTAACCTGTCAGAAAGGATTCAGCCATTTACACCTTTACTGAAGCTCAAGGCCGATCAGAAATTCATGTGGGGAGAAGAACAGCAAAAGGCTTTAGATAATGTCAAGCATTACCTAAAATCTCCTCCTGTCTTAATGCCTCCTCAAGACAAGAAGCCGTTCAAGTTATACTTATCGGCTAATGGACAGGCTATTGGATCGGCCCTCGTGCAAGAGTTTGAAGGAAAAGAGCGAGTCGTATATTTCGTAAGCAGAAGACTCTTGGACGCAGAAACGAGATATTCGGCAGTAGAAAGATTGTGTTTGTGCTTATATTTCTCATGCACAAAATTAAGGCCTTATTTATTGACTGCCGAATGCACCGTGGTATGCAAAGATGATGTGGTCAAATACATGCTATCATTACCAATCTTGAAGGGTAGAATTGGGAAGTGGATCTTAGCACTGTCAGAATTTGATTTGACCTATCAATCGGCCAAAGCAATCAAAGGGCAAGTAATGGCCGATCTGGTAACTCAACATTGTGGATCTGAAGTTGCAATCGTGGAACCTATTCCATGGACTATGTTCTTTGATGGATCATCATGTGGAGTAGGAGCTGGGATCGGAATCGTCCTCATCTCACCTAAAGGGTCAAATTACGAGTTCTCTATCCCCATTGAGAAGACTTCAACAAATAATCAAGCTGAGTACCAAGCAGTATTAAAAGGGATAAATCTACTACGAGAGGTCAATGCTGAAGTTGTTGAGATATTTGGAGATTCTCAGCTCGTGATAAATCAATTGACAGGAGCATATGAATGCAAAGATGATGTATTAAGGGTTTATCATGAAGAGTGCCTTCAGTTACTTCGAGAGTTCAAGATAGTAAAACTTGAACATATCCCTAAGTGTCAGAATAGTGAAGCTAATCGGCTGGCCCAAGGGGCATCAGGATATCGGCCGATTCTGACTGTGGAGTTATCAGCTGAAGATTGGAGGAAAGAAATAATAAATTATCTGAAAGATCCATCCAAGAAAGTTGATAAACAACTGAGGTACAAGGCCATTAAGTATGTTCTGCTGGAAGATGAGTTATACTATCGTACTATCGATGGAGTTCTGCTCAAATGTCTCGGTGAAGAAGAAGCTAAAACTTTAATGGGAGAGATTCATGAGGGGGTCTGTGGAGCTCATCAATCAGCATTCAAGATGAAGTGGATGATCAGAAATAATAATTATTATTGGCCAACGATATTGGAAGATTGCTTCAAATATTACAAAGGATGCCAAGAGTGTCAGAAGTTTGGAAGCATTCAAAGGGTTCCGGCATCAGCGATGAATCCAATAATCAAACCATGGCCGTTCAGAGGTTGGGAAATTGATTTGATCTGACAGATATATCCACTATCAAGCAAAGGTCATAAATTCGTGCTGGTGGCTACAGATTATTTCACAAAGTGGGCTGAAGCTATCCCAATCAAGACTGTAACAACAGGCAATATGATTGATTTTGTCAATGAGCATATTGTCTATCGGTTTGGTATACCTCGAACCATCACAACCGATCAAGGAAGTCAATTCACCTCAGGGGAGTTTGAAGAATATGTGAATTCTTTAGGAATCAAACTATTAAATTCATCTCCTTACTATGCTCAAGCGAATGGACAGGCAGAGGCAGCAAACAAAGGCATCATCAAATTGATTAAACGCAAGATTGATGAAAGTCCTAAACGATGGCATATGGTCCTTAATGAAGCACTATGGGCATACAGGATGGCATGCCACGGAGCGACCAAGGTATCACCGTATCAACTGGTGTATGGTCATGATGTTGTACTACCTTGGGAGTTGAGAACCGGATCCAGGAGGACTTCTTTACAAGATCAACTATCGGCCGATGATTATTCAGCTATGATGAAGGAGGAATTAGAAGATCTTGCTAGTAATCGGCTGAGAGCTTTAGAGAATATCGAAAAGAATAAAAGAAGGGTAGCCAGATGGTATGACAAGAAAGTCAAAGGTAAAGAATTTGCTGAAGGAGATCTGGTCTGGAAGCTCATATTGCCAATCAGCTCAAGGGATCCTAAGTATGGGAAGTGGTCACCTAATTGGGAAGGACCATATCAGATCAGTCAATGCATACCAAGCAATGCATATATATTAGAGACATTGGAAGGAGAAAAGTTTGCTAGAGCATTAAATGGGAAATATTTAAAGAAATACTATCCCAGCATATGGGTAGATGCTTAGTCCAATCTGAGCCTAATCGGCCGATTTGAGACTCAAGTTACAGCCGATTGCAGGTGAAATTGTCTCTAGTAGCAAGAAGCCGAATCATCGAAGCATGTTCGGTTTTATGTTATTGCCGATATACAAATCGCCCTTAGAATAAAATATATATATATATATTTTCTCTCATCTTCGATTACAATGATGGTGTCACAAGTACAGATCTGAAGAATACATCTGAAGATATCTTGGATGATCCATTACAGGCCTATTACATCAGTTATCGACGAAACAGGCGATGGGGACGAAGAAAGAGAAAAACAAAAAAGAAAGTGCAAATTTGATGAAGATGAATCACCAGATGGGGTAATTCTTCCCGTCAAGATTGTTGGGAAAGAAGACATAGAGTTGTTCTTCTTTCCACAACATCCAGGAACAACTTCCACCCTCCTCCACCAGCTGATGCACCTAAGTTGCATCACAAGGCTTCTTCTAGCTGTTGGGCCTCCTGGCTTCACAAAAGGAGGCTAGAGAGAGGAGTATGTTCTGGACTATTTCACAAGTATTCTTCTAGCCATCTTGGATCAGGGAAAGAGAGAAGAATCGAAGAGCAAGAGTCTAAAGCTCCCTGGACCTATATCTCGAGCCATAGTCGGAAGGGTGTGGTCTCCGTAAAGGTATGAGGATGGTTATTTATAGCCAGAGCGCCGGAAGAGATAGAGATGAAGGAGCCAGAAAAGACGGAAACTGAAGATGCCAGATCCGGCAAAAGGGGAAACAGATAACCCGTGAATGACTCAGTTTCCAAAGGTTGACCGATTCAGAGGAATCACCCCCAAATAAAGGATGACCCATATACACTTAAACGATTGGAAGTTTCTCTATCGCGTTGACAAACTGTAGAGCATGGTTCACAAACATCTTCTGCCCAATATTACAGACGGAGTCTACTAGCTCACTAGCAGTACTCAAGAGGAATGCTATTTTGAGTTAAAATCTGTCAATGGCCAGTGATGATCATCGGCGCTCGCAGAGTTTTCCAGGGGAAGATGCCTCTCATACCCATAAGACTGAAAGAGCTAACAACTACATCAGGAAGAACCCAAAGGCGAGAAGAGATACAAAGAACCCCTGGGTAAACAGATGAGTCTTATAGGGAAGGGGAACGAAAGAGCCAAAGAGTCACATGGTGAACAAACCCAGGGAAAGGCAAATGGAAAGGACAAGACGTTATCAATAGAGATTGGTCAGGTCGATCACGAAAGAGATTTGGCTATTATTCAAAAGATATCAAGGAAATTTCGGAGCAAAAGGATTATTTACTCCGAAACTGGGGGGCATGTGTTGACACCGTTTTTTTGGAAAAACAAGTCAAAAAAGGATAAAGAGAGGCAGCCGATGAAAAACAGAGTGCAATCGGCCGATTGAAGGAAGAAGAAGACGGTCAACACGATTCACCGATGGTCAAAGGGATCCAACCCTAACAGTGGGCCAGGTGGTCAAAATAATCGGTCGATGGTCAGCTGGGAAATCGGTCGATGGAGAAGAGAGAATGCGGTAATCAAAGTACGCCAAAAGGAAAGCAATGGTGGAGGCGGGTCAGTCCACAATTGGCAATGGGTCAAGAGTCAGTTTTTAGAAGGTCTTAGACTCCTGTGAGAGTCCTTTTCTATTTTTAGTAGTTTTTGTCTTTAGATACAAGTAAACATTGCCGTGATCGGCTAGGAGTCGGGGTTGTCCTCATGACATAAATAGCGACCCTGCGTGGTCGGGAAAAAGTGTACACACCAATATCAAACAAACCGCCTCCGGGCAAACCCTTTACTTTTACTGCATCTACTTTATAGCATCTACCTTTACATCATCTACTTTTCGGCGACTTCGCCATTGCGTTTTTTCTCTTTTCTACAACGCCGTGCTTCGAGTTCGTCGGGCTGCATCAACTGATCTCCGGCAAGCTTGTGAGTACCATTTTACCGAATAATCCTAGGCTTTAACCTCCGGGTGCATCGCTGAGATTTCGTCTAGTTCTTTATTCACCCCTTTATCGATATTAGCTAGATCTACAAGTTTCCGTACCAATTCTTGTGGTTTTAGCTATTATCTTTACCTTCTGCTCGATCTAGATTCTATCGGCTTCTACCACCGCAGCCGATTCCGACCTACCCGAGCGCTGACGTCACGATCGGCCGATCCAGCCGATCGATCTATTTACATATCTGCGCTTCGGTCGCTTTCGAGTCGGCCGATCCCGCTTTACTTCGTATCGGCCGATTGGCTGGTACACGTGTCGTTGAAAGGCCATCGGTTCTCTAGCCGATCCCTAATATTTTCCATTGTCAATCAACAGGTCAGATTGGCTGGCACGCCTCGCTACAGACCGGGGAGTCACGTGTGCTGCACGCGGAGGTGACGTCCTATTTTCGCGTCAACAGGCGCACAGCTGGCGACGACAGGGTAGCGCATCACCTCTCCCGCTGCCGTCCGGTAGTGGTGTTGGTAGCCCTACGGCCCAGCAGCAGATCCGGCACGCGCGCGACCTGTGTGGCGGTGGCGCCGGATCAGTCGCCGCGCCGGCGGTGGAGGATTTTCCGGTAAGGCCCTGCACCAGGTCATTCAAGTCGGCGGTGTCGGAGGTGACGAACTACGTCTCGATGTAGGTGACCTTGATGCGGACGTGCTGCCGAGCTGCTCTCCAGAGCATTGGCGGCCGTCAACGCTGTGGTGGTGAAGCCATTCGAGCTCGTGCCGGCCACCTCGTCGTTCCTGGACGCCAACATACCCAAGTACCTAGACGCTAAGGTCGTGAAGGTCGTCGATGGTGGGGCAGATGTTGGGGAGATGCTCATGGAGCACAGATGAGACAAGGTCCTCTTCACCGGTATGCTCTCTAAAGACCAAAAGCTGAGATGCACCAGTGCGCTTAGGGATGGCAATGGGTACCCGAAACCCGAGTACCCGACGGGTTTTACCCGATAAGAAGCCGGGTATGGAAACATATCTCTACCCGCGGGTACACAAATGGACAATATCATGTACCTATCGGGTAAGCGGGTGTGGGTACGGGTCCATACTACCCATACCCGCGGGTAAAATATACCCGTCTACAATATGTGATAAACTTGTAAATTTGCACATTGTTAGTGAATGATAGCTTAATATTGATAATTAACTAATAATTTTATACTTTATTAGACTATTAATTGGTTAAGAATTATAATTTATCTTTTTATTTATTCAAATTTGTTGATATATGCGCTTTTATATGTGTTACATTTCCAATTATATTAGATTACAAAGGGTATGCTATCGGGTACGGGTTACCCGACGGGTAAAAAAACCCGCGCGGGTGCGGGTATGGGTAAGAACTTGTACCCGCATGCGGGTATGGGTTTTTAGCGGGTAGAATTAGAGTTAGCGGGTGCGGGTATGGAATGGTACTACCCGACGGGTTTCTACCCGTTGCCATCTCTAGGTGCGCTTCATCATCGGAAGACGGCACTTGCGAGCTCCTTAATTAGGTTGCTGGCTCGGCAGTGGAGGCTTGTGCGCGGGTGGAGCAACGAGGCGATGCTGACCCTTGGTGGTGGTTTGGCTGATCGGGGCAACTCTGCACCTCTTCATAATGGCGACCTTAAATACGGATCCATGACATGGAATGTTGTTGCGGACGTGGCGAGGCCTCCGCGTGTAGTGTTTCTTCGAGGCGACGAGAGAGACGTGGAGTCCAGTGACAGCCATCGTTTGTGCTGCACTGTCGTGGATCTGGTGTTATCACTCTATCAGGTGGAGTGTGATGTTGCAGCGGCACCTCAGCACAAGGTCCCGCATGGTGGTGGCTTTATTGGTGCGGTCTATTTCTTTGGGTCCCTGTGATGCGAAGTCATTGTTGTTGGAGGGTTCGGCAATTGCTTGAGAGTAAGTATGCTGGTGGTGGTCGCGGTTTAGCTTCCATTCCAGTTTCATTTGATGTCCCAATCTAACCAGTCATCGTGTGTTGTGTTTACCTGTGTTGATATTCTAATCCAACCAGGCAAGTTTAGTTTGTCTTTCTTTTCTTTTTCCAGCCTATGGTCTCTCAGGGTCGTAATCTTGTACCCCCTCCGGTTCCCTATTAGAAGTCGTTTTGGACAAGGTCATTGGGAATATAAATCATGAATAACTTTTAAGTCGTTGAGTTTGAAAATGTGAAAATTATATGAATAGATTTGTCTTGAAAATTACTTTCATAAGAATATACATATATAACTTTCCAATAAAGATTTTTATAGAAAAGAAAAGTCAAAGTTGTGCTTTGGTGACCGTGTCGCTGTCCTAAGGCCAGTCTCAATGGGGGTTACATAGACATTAAATAGGCTGCCATGTAAGCACTTTTGATGATATGTCAGTGTATTAATGAAGAGAGAGGTAAAATGAGTTTCATGAGGATAAAACCCTCCCTACGCAGTTACCTAGACAACTTGTGTCTTGCATGCAACCTAGAAAACAACAATAGATGAAACTATGCATTGAGAGGGAGGTGTTTCATTATAATTTCAAATATTTTTAGATGATGTGTCACTCTAGGTAATCGTGTTCATGTCATCTCCACTGAGACTGGTCTAAACGACTTCTAATATGGAACCGGAGGGAGTACCTTTGTTCTATTATATCAATGAAACACGCACTAGGCACTATCTTATTGGGCGGTAAAAAAAACTCTCCGCACAACTTATGAAACTCTCTCATTGCCATGTCAACAAAATTTAATGCATGAAACTCTTTCACGAAACTCCGTTAATACTAGTCCAATAATAACTAGCATAAGGGCACGTACGCACATGTTGAGGAAAAAAAAATTAATAGCCGTATGTGTTGCATCTCAAAAGAATAACCTATAACATTGCTTTTTAGGTCGAATGAGCCTACCTAGTCGTGGCGTTGAAGAGAAAAGGAAAACTAACATTTTGATGATTCGTCATTTGCAAACCTAGAAACATACTCCATCGTGTATAAAATTACAGAGGCATGCTATTATACATTATAGACAAGGCGAATAAGGAAATAAGATATATATGATGTGTATATTCTTTTATACAATGATTGATAGTGAATCAAAAGAAAGGACAGAAATCAGATGTCATTGCTACATCATTAAAGTGAGGATAATGTCCTTTCATTAGAATTTTTATTTACCTCCAATAACGCTCTTCCAGTCACATTCAGAAATGAAACCAGATTACCTCAAAAATGAAAAAGCAATAAACCTGCTGCTCAAACAAATAAACATTTAAAGGATGTTGCAGTAGATAACGTAGTACCAGGCGTTCCCAAGGTAACTTTGTTTTGCGTGTCTTCACCTTTTTACGATGATAGCTTTTCATCTTCTGTCATTTACGTTCCCTCTCATCAATATCTCCACGAGCTACAACACCTAAATTTGGGAATATGAATTTCAATGTAGATAAAAATATAAAAAAACCACAAACAAAAGCGTAATTGAAATTACCACGTTGCTAGCACTGATCGGCAGGTTCACTATTGTGTCCATCCAACAGAACTTGGCCCCTTTTTTGGGGGCTCGGCCCTGATACTAATCTTTGCCCTTTATTACCCTGGCCAGGATGACGTTTCGATGTGTTTGTGATATCTGTTAGTGTTTGTGATATTTCATAGTGGAATATGATGATCATCCATCAGGAGAAGAAGCTTAGTAAATTAACCAGCATGCAACAACCTCTCAGCAGGTTTTTTCACAAATAATTAAATCAATGATGTAATTAAGGTGAGAGAAACCTAACCTCATAGAAATATGACCTTCCAGACACCTCTTCTAACAGTCAGCAGAGCGCGCAATTATTTATCTGAAACAAATAAAAAAATATAATGAGTTACAATATAAGATACTGCATTTTAACCAAAACTCACAAACTTGCAAATGATTGAACGGATATAAACGTTTCTACCAGGCAAGGTGGTTAATCAAGCGTTGCTGAATCAGCATGCAACCTCACAGAACCAAAGCTAGCTTGCAGAATGCGCATGCAATCAGATTAGAGCGAGACAAGTGCCACCAAAATCTAATCTGACCAGCGTAGTCAGTGGCGTAGCTTGGATTTTACCAAAGGGTATGCCAAAAAAATTAATATGGGCTATTAGGTTATATCAATATATAAATGGTACAATCCATCTATAATTTGATAAGTAATTTGTAAGTTGCCAAACTTAACATATCAAATCTTGAAATTCAACACTTAGCTAAAAAAGTTGCACACAATATAATAGGATCAGTCCAAATTATACATAAAAAATGCATGGACCTGTATTGAGTATTGAAAATTGGAAAAATTCCTGAATCAGTATTGAATATTACAAATAAAAAAAGCTTGAATCAGTATATGCATAATTCGGTTTTAATTACCAGAATGTGAATTGAAGATTGAAAATTGGAATGACCACTATCGAGTATTGATGTGCACGAGTCCATAATCCATACAGAGTAAAGTGCAATTCCGGTCCATAAACTTTCCTAGCTGTGTCATCTCGATCCATAAACTTTTAAAATGTGTCATTACTATACCTAAACTTAATTTGGGTCTCTAATCAACTCATAACGGGTCCATGGCGCTCAACAAGCTGTTGCATATTTGCAACTGGAACCCTATCTCCTTTTGTCGATTCATTTTCGATCCTTCCCCTCTGTCATTCATTTTCTGTCATCGCCCTTCTGCTCGCTGCGCCCTTCTGTCTCGCACTGTCGCCCTTCCTTGCAACGGCTCTTGTCCCGCACAGCCGGCGATCGCTGTGACGGAACGCCAAGGGGCGAACGCGAGGGGCCCCCTGTCCCGCTAAAGTGTGAAACTAACTGACAAACCTACATAAGCAGGATCGTTTTGTGGTTCGACAAGAAGAGGCGTAAATCATTGAGCCTGCAACTTTACCTCGGCTGCAATGTTCCCCTTCTGACAGATAAATCGATGAACGAATTGTTCATGACAAACCAATCAGACACCTTTCTGACCATTTGTGATGGTACCAGGGAGGGATCAAGTGCAACATTGCATGCGTGCTCCAATCTAATGTCACGGCACCGGCCGATAGCTAGGTCGTCGTCTCTTTTTCATGTTGCGTCACAGCGGGGCGGGCACACCACGATGGCGGCGGCGAACAGATCGCGAGAAAATCATACAGTGGTCCTTTCTATCACGAGAAACAAAAAAGTAGGAGTTATTTGCATAAACGTAAGTCTAACGGGTCCGTTATGAGTGAATTAGAGACCTAAATTTAGTTTAGGCATAATAATGACATACTTTATAAAGTTTAGTGACCGGAATGACATAACTATGAAAGTTTATGGACCGGAATTGCACTTTACTCATCCATATACATACCTTTGTTGGGCACCAACAGGCAGAGAAACAGCAAGGGCCGCAGTACACAAGCGGTAGCAGAATTAGAATTGCACATGGTCCGACGCGGCGCAAGGTGTCGGAGTGCCGGATGGGTGGGCGGCGGCCGACTGGACGATGAATGGATCACGGACGCGGGAACGGTGCCAGCAGTCAGACGTCGAGCGATGTTGTCAAGTGATTGAAACGACGAAACGTCGGAGACTAGCGGCGGTGTGCTGTGATGCTTGTGTTTTTTCATATGGGCTACTGGGCTCTATTCATATTGAGCCAAAATACACAGGGTATGCCGTGGCTCACCCGACATACCATGTAGCTACGCCCTGAGCGTAGTGGTGGACACTACCTTCCAGCAGAGGTACCCGTTCGACATGTACGGAGCTAAAAATAAAATTAAATTAAATTTGATCAATCTATTATTATTGATGATATTAAATACATAAATACATATTGATAACATGAAAAAGCTTCTATAATATGAGTGCTATCAACCATGCTGCCAAATTGAGCAGTCCCAACGGAGCATTTATGGTAGTTTCTATACCTCTTAATTAGACTGACTTGATGTGGTAAAGGAGAGTTATCACGGAGAGAGATGGAAAGAAGAAATCGTTTCCTCAAGGTAGGAACGACGTCCTCCCTAGAATCAAGACAGCAAGAAACCAGGAAAACCCCATTGGGGAGAAACAACCACTCTCCAAGGCGGTCCGGCAATTCCAGTGCGCTGCCCCGACCTCCATGCCCGCGGTCTGCCAGTGAGCTCCGACCGCCGCGGCGCGGCCAGCGAACCCCGGCCGCCGAGATCTGCGGAGCGAGGCCACGACGTCATGTCCCCGCCAACGAGCTCCGACCGCCGTGCGCCAGGTGGGCGAGCCTAGGTCGCCGCGACCCTGGCGGCCGCGCCCAGGCCGGTGAGCTCCAGGCTGCCACGCGCCGACCAGCGAGCTCCAGGCTACCGCGCCCCGGCCGTTGTGTGTGACCTTCATGCACGTAGGCTCGAGGCCTAGCTCCGGCCGCCGCCCCCGGGAGCGAGGCCACGACGACGTGCCCAAGTCGGCGAGCTCCAGGCAGCCCTGCAGGAGAGCTCGCCCGGCTAGGGACCTCGACCGGGGAGCCCGCGCCAGCGCTCCCGGTGGGGGTGGGGGGGGGCAAGGAAGCTCGCCGCCGGGGGATCAAGGGAGATGCGTGTGGAAACGATGTGATTGGAGAAGATGTGTGGGGGAACGAGAAAGTGAACAGAATATAAAGGAAAGAGGAGGTGGTGGAGAAAATATGCACACATAATCTAGAGAGTAGAGATCAGATGATAGGTTTTTTTTTTTTTGGGTCTGAAGTTGGTAGAAAATTTTGCACTGTGGTGAAGTAATTTTTGGTGCGTATCTTAAGCTATAGAAACTGTTGTGATTTCTACCATTAGGACTGCCCTTGCTGCCATATACATCTAATGGGCGTACAAGGAAGCCGGGATTTACAAGTTAAAAAGGCCGGGATTGATTAATTAGTGATTTACAAGGAAAAAAGGAAACATGTCGGTCATGATTGGTGCCCACCCATAAGATGACATGTCGTTATTTCATAATCCATGTGGGTGTGTCCGACCAAATGTGGGATCGGTGGGTACAAAATGAGGTAGAAAAGCCTGCGGTAACAAAAAAAAAATAAGGCGGAGGAGCGATTTACAATGTGAGAGTGACTCTCCCATCTTTGGTCCTCAGTTTTTTGTCTCTTAGGTGGGGTCCTACGTGACAAGCGTGTCACTCTATGAGGGGGCGGTGGGTCTTATCTTGGTAACAAATAACATCAGTTCTCTCACTTTTTATAGTATAGATAAAAGCAAGAGGCAACTTTGGCCCAGGACTATTGGTCGGGTCAAATGTTTCGTTGGCAATAAACCCAAATGCTAGCTTCAGTTCTAGAAGTAGCAAGATAGGACCATTTATGATAGTGGGCGTCTATACGTGATTTGATGTTTTACTTAACTAGGAATAATGTCCACGCGCCACGCGTGTGCTATATATTAATATATATGGTTACACTTGCTGTACAAGAACAATGTTCAGACAGTTGTTGCCTTCGATGTCTATTGTGGTAGAATACATAGAGTAGAAAGCTCTACCTGATACTGACAGAGATGGATATTGTAACACCCCGGATTTTTGAGCAATAGTAACCATCTTAATTAGTGGAGCTATGCATGTTCGCTAATATGGTTACATGGTCAAACCCCCCAATCATGGGTCAAACCCCTCAAAACCCAAGTCAAACCCCCAGAACCCTAGACCTCTCTGCAGTGATCTAGCGCGTTCTCCAAATTTTTCATAAAAACTTCGAAATCGGCCAATGTAAAAGTTGTCAAGAATCTCCAGGAACACATTTCATCCGATTGGGGGCATTTGATATTCCAAGTGGAAAAGCCTCTAAAATCTCGGTCAACGCCTGGATGTCTTCCTGACCGTGCCATGAAAAACCCAAACTTTGCAGTGATTTTCTGAGTAAATGGTTGAGAAAAACATAGGTCACCCTTTGGGAAAGTTGTAGAGGGAAAAGTGTTCTCCAACTTTCGTATTTGGAGATTTTCAAGTTTAGTTCAAAATTTTTGAGCTTGCTTCGGTCAAACAGCTCTACACCGAAATGATCTCGGGGTCTGGCGCTCTGGAGCGCGCTCCCGCGCCGAGCCGCGCGCCAAGCGCGTCGCGCGCGCGCGAAGCTCCTGCCCCGGCGTTCGTGCCCCGGCCGTCACCTCCCGTGGGGCCCACTGTCACGCCGTCAGCGCCCTTGCCACCTAGGCAGCAAAACCACCGAACCGCCCCCAGCTTTCCCCTCCTCTCTCCCCTTTCCTCCGCGATTGGCGTCGACACGCGCCGGCCGTCGCTGCCGCGGGCGCCCCGAGCCGTGCACGCCGGGAGAGAGGGGCAAACGGCGTCGCCGGCCGTCTCGTCACTGCCACGGTCGTCGACTCACATCACGCCACCTCCCGCATTAGGCGCTCGAGCTCCCTACCCCTACCGCGCCTAACTGCCACGCGCCACGCCGCCACACGCCATGGCCGCCGAGCCAGTGGCCGGCGCTGGCCCACGGCCGCGCTGGCGGTCTTATCCGCCTCGGTGCCTGTCTTGGCCCCTCCTCCAAGCCGTGGCCGCCTATAAAAGGGACGCCGGAGCTCCTGGGCGCGGTTTCCCTCCTCCACCATCCGCCAGTCGCGTCGCCGCCGTGAAGCTCCCTGTCCCACTCGAGGCCGCCGTCCACCAACCACCCGAGCTTCTTCCCTGGACCCCGTGGAAGCTTCCCGAGCCGCGCATTGTTGAGGAACGCCGCTACCCTCGCTGGAATCGGAGCAGGGGCGGGTGCTCTGCCTCGACCTCGCCGGCGACGGTCGCCGGAGCCCTCCCCGCCGCTACCGACGCCACCAATCCGTCGAGGGTGAGCACACACTTCACCCTAGCCGCTTGCCCGGCCGAGTCTGGCCGCCGGTTCGCCGCCGGCGATCTCCCCTGCGCCGCCGGGGGTATTTCTGTGAAGATCAAGGTTTCTGGAAGGACCCTAGTGAAAGATTCTAGGGGCCTCTGTGCAAATAGATTCTATAGATCTAGGGTTAAGTTTCTGAATCTTGTAAATTGCACCAAAAATCACATAAAAATAGTAAAAATGCAAACTCAATTTTTTTATGATCCTTATGACCAGGAGCAACTCTTCTAAAAAGGAAGTTTTCAAAATTCGGTGTAGATTTTAAATTGTTTTGAAATCATCAAATTGCTTAGATTTGAAATAATTCAAATTCTGTAAATGATCATCAAGTAAATTTTGGATATGTCACTAGTCTTGCCATGTCTGATCCTGTGTGCAAAAATGGCACATAGATGTCATGTATATTTTTAGTTATGATTTAATTTTGATATATGTAATGCTCCTGTTTTTGGTTTTTATAAATTAATATGTTGATCAAATAGAGCCAATATTTTTGCTACAGCCCTGCGTAATGGTTATGCACCCATGATAAATAGTATATTAATTTTGGACATGTGTAGCTTAGTCATATAATTTACCATGCTATATTAAGGCTAATTTCATGTGCATAGTTTAAATTAATTTCTTTGCTGAGTAAGTGCATATCTCTGCTAGAAATGCCTCTGTATAGCTCCATAGGAAGTTTCATCTCTTTTGGTGATATATATAATTTTGTTTGATTTAATCTTGCATGGTTAGGTGTAGCTTTGTGTGATGTTCATGCTAGCCATAATTGATGAGATGAGTTAAACTTTGGTGACATAGTATAATTGTATACCTTGTGCATGTATGAGCTATCTTGTGGTTAGTTTATGTGTATGTCTTTGGGAATAAAAATTCTTAAAATAAATCAAGGTCAATTAAATGGATAGAAGGAAAACCAATATCATTTGTGTGCAACTCAAATTTTAAATGCATGCACCTCACCAAGACACACCCTAAACAGCACCATTACCTTGGTGAGATAAAATAAATTATTTATCTTAAATATGTACACAGTCACCATCAGAGGGGAAATAAAAGTCACCCGCACACACCTTTCTCTAATAGAGGAAGAGTATGCTGAATATCATATCTAGGTGAATGTGGTCACCCTTAAAACCCCACATTTATCCCTAAGCTTCAAAACTGAAATCTCGTTTAAATTGGACAAATAAATCTTATGCATATGCATCTCGTGTAGATTTTTCTGTCAGTAGCTTCGAGATCGTCCCGGAACAAGACGAAGGACCGTTCGAGGGACAAGTGGACATCGTGGAGTACCACAAGACCCAAACCAAAGTTTGGAAGGGCCCAAGGCCTAGTTAGAACTAACATCGGGTTGAAAGGCAAGCACCGGAGCATAATCCTATGATTTTAACTTCCTGCAACTATATATGTTATGTTTGTGCATTTAAGTTTCAGGAGTTGATTTGAAACCATAGATGCATGATCCTAGGTTCCTATGTTCTTATACTAGCATGATAAGACGTTAGTTGCCATGCTTTAAGGACCCGGTAAAAGTCGAGTGAAATCCTTCACTCGCGAGCTATAGGTTCTTATGTTGGAATCATAAGATTTAAAATGATATGCTCATGTGGTAAGAGCTTGGGATCGGCTCCGGTCAATAGGTGTCACTGGTTAAGCTTTTGAACGTACTAAACATTTGCCAGGAATGGGACTGGTAAGCCTAGTACCTTCAGGATCCGGCTAGGGAACTTGGTACACTAATCTTGGGAAGAGTCCCCCTGCTGCAGTAAAGGTGATGCATGAGTGAGAGTGGGCGGCGAGGCCGTAACCACCTCACCTTGTACCAAAGACTGTGGAATTGGTCCTGAACCGAGGATAGCTGGGAACGGTCTGGTGGGTGCACACCCCAGGTGTGCACTTTTCCGTGTGTTTAGGTCCACCTTGCAAGGTTATTAATCGATCGATCGTCGGCCTCTCACCGTTACCCGAGACTGCTTAACTATACAGTCTATTTCCCTGTATGATGGAATTGAGAATGAATATGGATGCTTGATTAATTGTTTGCACAACTCATGTCTGCTGTAGATGCTTACTTAGTAATGATTAATCAACTAGAATTTGAGCTAAAATTTTGAAAGTAAGGACATACTCTTTGTTGCTTTTCAGCAAAATAATCCACTAGCCAAAAAGCTTTGCATGTCTAGAGAGATTTCCATCACCCGTCGGTTAAGACTTGCTGAGTATTAGAATACTCAGCCTTGCTTTTGTTGTTGTTTTCAGGTGAAGTTTGGGATGGGAAGAAGACGATGTTTATTGGCATTATGGATGGCCTCCTATAATGCTACTTTGTATCGTTTAGTTTTATTTCCGCTGTATTTATAACTCTGAACAATTTACTTTTATGCAAAAGACTTGGTTTGTAATTAAATAACCCTTTATGGGAATTGATGTAATAAATTGTGACTTGTTTATCTCTGGACTCGCCTTCGTGTGAGTTTTGATGTACGGTTGTCGATCCTTTGTTACAAGCGATTTACCGGGCTTGACCCGGCAGAGACGACAAGTTAACTCGGTGTTATCGCGTAATGACCAAAAGGAGTGGATTATGCGATAATATGGAGTTAATTTGGGCGGTTCTGTCACAGATCTAGGGTTAAGTTTCTGAATCTTGTAAATTGCACCAAAAATCACATAAAAATCGTAAAAATGCAAACTCAATTTTGTTATGATCCTTATGACCAGAAGCAACTTTTCTAGAAAGGAAGTTTTCAAAATTCGGTGTAGATTTTAAATTGTTTTGAAATCATCAAATTGCTTAGATTTGAAATAATTCAAATTCTGTAAATGATCTTCAAGTGAATTTTGGATATGTCGCTAGTCTTGCCATGTCTGATCCTGTGTGCAAAAATGGCACATATATGTCATGTATATTTTTAGTTATGATTTAATTTTGATATATGTAATGCTCCTGTTTTTGGTTTTTATAAATTAATCTGTTGATCAAATGGAGCCAATCTTTTTGCTACATCCCTGTGTAATGGTTATGCACCCATGATAAATAGTATATCAATTTTGGACATGTGTAGCTTAGTCATATAATTTACCATGCTATATTAAGGCTAATTTCATGTGCATAGTTTAAATTAATTTCTTTGCTGAGTAAGTGCATATCTCTACTAGAAATGCCTCTGTATAGCTCCATAGGAAGTTTCATCTCTTTTGGTGATATATATAATTTTGTTTGATTTAATCTTGGATGGTTAGGAGCAGCTTTGTGTGATGTTCATGCTAGCCATAATTGATGAGATGAGTTAAACTTTGGTGACATAGTATAATTGTATACCTTGTGCATGTATGAGCTATCTTGTGGTTAGTTTATGTGTATGTCTTTGGGAATAAAAATTCTTAAAATAAATCAAGGTCAATTAAATGGATAGAAGGAAAACCAATATCATTTGTGTGCAACTCAAATTTTAAATGCATGCACCTCACCAAGACACACCCTAAACAGCACCATTACCTTGGTGAGATAAAATAAATTATTTATCTTAAATATGTACACAGTCACCATCAGAGGGGAAATAAAAGTCACCCGCACACACCTTTCTCTAATAGAGGAAGAGTATGCTGAATATCATATCTAGGTGAATGTGGTCACCCTTAAAACCCCACATTTATCCCTAAGCTTCAAAACTGAAATCTCGTTTAAATTGGACAAATAAATCTTATGCATATGCATCTTGTGTAGATTTTTCTGTCAGTAGCTTCGAGATCGTCCCGGAACAAGACGAATGACCGTTCGAGGGACAAGTGGACATCGTGGAGTACCACAAGACCCAAACCAAAGTTTGGAAGGGCCCAAGGCCTAGTTAGAACTAACATCGGGTTGAAAGGCAAGCACCGGAGCATAATCCTATGATTTTAACTTCCTGCAACTATATATGTTATGTTTGTGCATTTAAGTTTCAGGAGTTGATTTGAAACCATAGATGCATGATCCTAGGTTCCTATGTTCTTATACTAGCATGATAAGACGTTAGTTGCCATGCTTTAAGGACCCGGTAAAAGTCGAGTGAAATCCTTCACTCGCGAGCTATAGGTTCTTATGTTGGAATCATAAGATTTAAAATGATATACTCATGTGGTAAGAGTTTGGGATCGGCTCCGGTCAATAGGTGTCACTGGTTAAGCTTTTGAACGTACTAAACATTTGCCAGGAATGAGACTGGTAAGCCTAGTACCTTCAGGATCCGGCTAGGGAACTTGGTACACTAATCTTGGGAAGAGTCCCCCTGCTGCAGTAAAGGTGATGCATGAGTGAGAGTGGGCGGCGAGGCCGTAACCACCTCACCTTGTACCAAAGACTGTGGAATTGGTCCTGAACCGAGGATAGCTGGGAACGGTCTGGTGGGTGCACACCCCAGGTGTGCACTTTTCCGTGTGTTTAGGTCCACCTTGCAAGGTTATTAATCGATCGATCGTTGGCCTCTCACCGTTACCCGAGACTGCTTAACTATACAGTCTATTTCCCTGTATGATGGAATTGAGAATGAATATGGATGCTTGATTAATTGTTTGCACAACTCATGTCTGTTGTAGATGCTTGCTTAGTAATGATTAATCAACTAGAATTTGAGCTAAAATTTTGAAAGTAAGGACATACTCTTTGTTGCTTTTCAGCAAAATAATCCACTAGCCAAAAAGCTTTGCATGTCTAGAGAGATTTCCATCACCCGTCGGTTAAGACTTGCTGAGTATTAGAATACTCAGCCTTGCTTTTGTTGTTGTTTTCAGGTGAAGTTTGGGATGGGAAGAAGACGATGTTTATTGGCATTATGGATGGCCTCCTATAATGCTACTTTGTATCGTTTAGTTTTATTTCCGCTGTATTTATAACTCTGAACAATTTACTTTTATGCAAAAGACTTGGTTTGTAATTAAATAACCCTTTATGGGAATTGATGTAATAAATTGTGACTTGTTTATCTCTGGACTCGCCTTCGTGTGAGTTTTGATGTACGATTGTCGATCCTTTGTTACAAGTGATTTACCGGGCTTGACCCGGCAGAGACGACAAGTTAACTCGGTGTTATCGCGTAATGACCAAAAGGAGTGGTTTATGCGATAATATGGAGTTAATTTGGGCGGTTCTGTCACAGATATGAAGTTAAGGTCCTGCTAACTCACAGAGGTTACTTAGAGCAACTTCAACAATTTGGCAAACCGACTTGGCATCCATCTAATTTTGGCAAAATAAGAAAAATTGACCTCCAACAATTTGGCAAACCAACTTGGCAAAAATAGAAACTTAGCAAAACTCACCTCCCCACGCGCATATATGCGCGCACGTATCGTAGTTGCCATCGGCGTTTCCCTGTAGGTGGGAGGGTGAAAAAAGAAATAAAGAATAGAGAAGGATTCCTGATGTAAGTTTTTCAAGAGGTGGAATGGCATAAACATAATTTTGTTTCTCTCAAGATTCCTGATGTAACATAGATTTGGGTTTGACAAGTGAATTATGCCAAATTGTTGGAGACAAACTCTTTTTTTACTTGGCATATCTTTTTAAAAATTGGCAAAACACAAGATGTGCCAAGTAAAATTTGGCAAACTCTTGGAGATGCTCTTAGGGAGTTTAATCACGTGGAAGGAAGTAGGGATATGTACCAATTAGATAATCACAATTAGAGGCACTGTGAATTAGCAACCAAGGTAGAACCAAAGATAAGAAAGAAATCTGCAACAAAGAGAATTACACTATTAGACCTAAAATTATCACACATGGTAGGCGAATGAATTCGTATATGTGAAATGACACATGCATAATGTAATTCGTGATTAATGACATCGGCATGAATTCGCAAAAAACAAGGACACATGCATGCACGCATAAGTGGGGGTCAAGGGTGATGGAAGGCAATAATTAAGATTGATCATGCTTTACGTGGAAAGCAAGATTGATGCGTGATTAGGCAGCTCCTATTCTGAGTGACACAAATTTTCAATTGTTCGCGAGCCCGCAAAGAAAGGAGAGGTCGAGAAAGAATCTAGAAGGAAGAGATCGGCAACGTGATTGACGGGTAGGCATAGATAGAAGGTCGATGGAAGATTAGAGGGGTTACCATTTACCATCCGTGGTCGCAGGCATGGAAGGATAAGCGAGGGTACCATTTACCATCCGGAGTGGATGTATCGAAGGGTGGACGTGTCTAATATTAAAAGTTTTCGATCCTTACAGTATAGAGATGCACGTAAATGAGGCAGCAAAGATAAATTCGTTTCTTCACAGTGAGCTATTTCATTTCCAGTCCAATATGACCTTCAATTTTTGGCAAGAGTTACATATGTGCATATATATATGTTTGCCCCGACTGACAACATTTCGCAGGAAAATTGAGCATTGGAGAATTACTTGTCCAATTTGAACATCCATACTGAGCCTTTTACCTGAATGTCATTATAGAAGTTCCTTGTGACCTGTAAGCCACTAGAAAATTTGGTGCACCTGTGTGCTACCGGCCCAAACTTCTTTACCCTATGTGTACACTCCATCCAGTTTTCACCGTTAGTTGACCTGACATGTGGGCCCGGCCAACCAAAAGCTGCAAGACTGGATTGGATCATTAGAAACTAAACTTTCTAATGGCTCTTTTGAAAAAAACAGCAAGACACAAACTAAACCGTCGGGATAACCACTTTCTTCATAGGCCTAAACACAAAACCACCTTCTTCTTCCTCGATAACCACTTTCTTCATAGGCCTAAACACAAAACCACCTTCTTCTTCCTTTGGATCGCATCTCAGTCGTTGCTTCTAGGCTGACGCTGCAGCGGTGCTGACGGTGGTCAAGCTGGGATGGGGGCATAAAAAAAGGCATGTGCGGTTGCGGCTCTTGGCCGGCGCAGGCGGGCAGGAGGGACGGCATCGCAGGCGCTCGGGCAGGAGAGACGGCATCGCAGCGCAGGAGAGACGGCATCGTAGGGAGCTCGACCATGGCTATGGCGGAGAGAAGGGGTTTTGATGAGAACGACCTCCAAACGTGCACGGGAAAGGCAAAACGGAACAAGCTTGATGAGACGAACGCGATGGTTTGCTCACCTTCGGTCAGAGATGAACAATGACGACGGAAGGGCTCGCCGGAGCTGGAGAGGAGATCACCGGGGAAGATGACAGAACCACAATACCACGACTTTTGGTTGACCGGGCCCACATGTCAGGTCAACTAACGGTGAAAACTGGATGGAGTGTAGATAGAATGACACAGAGGGTAAAGAAGTTTGGGTAAGTGACACACATATAGAGGGTAAAGAAGTTTGGGTCAGTGACACATATCCATACAAATTTTCTAGAAACTAGTAGGTCACATGGAACTTTTATAACGACATACCATGTACAGGTAAAAGGCTCACCTATATTTGTCTTCGGCTGTAAGCTCCCTAGGCCCCTGCGCACCGGCTGTTGCGCCACCGCAGGCACCCACGCCATGCACCTGCCGCAGGCCCCGAGCATTGACTGTCGCGCGTCAGTGAGGCCACCGAGCACCGGCTGCTGTTTCTTGGAGCCACCGAGATAGGAAACAGAGGAGGTGAGAGGAATCGATAGGACTGAAAGTGAGAGAGGAGATACGACTATAGTACGAGAGAAGAGAAGTGTTCAGAGAGATAAGACCATCCACACCGGTAACGTTATCCGGTCCCTAGAGGAAAGAAATAAAGGAATAAGCCCCGCAGCGGCTTCCTGCAGGGAACGTCAAAACCGCGGCAGACTCCCGTTCCCTTCAGATTCGACGGGATGGAGGTCCTCCTCCAGGAGGTGACGAGGCCCACCACGCGCGGCTCCCCAACGACTTCGCGCGCGTCGAGCTGCTGCGCCGGGAGCCGCCGCCCTGCAGAGGAGCCCCACCGCCGCCGGGATCTCGGGATGGAGGCCGCCGCTGGCCTTGGATCCGCTGCCCAGGGAGGGAGGCCGCGCGCCGCCTCCGCCTGCCCTCGCGCCGGCGCCGGATCCGCTGCGCGCCGCCGCCGCCTGTCTCCACACCAGCCAGCGCCTTCCTCTCCGCCGGCGCGAAGGACAACACCCCTCCCCTGCTTCTCCTGCCACCGGACGTGCCCGGCCAGCGCCGGCCCTAGCCCGCCCCTGCTTGCCCCTCGTCCCGGCGCCGTGCAGGGAGGAGCCGCCTCGACGACGTCGTCTACCGCCGCTGCCGAGCCGAGCCGAGCGCCGGAGGAGTGGCCACCGGAGATGGCGAGGCCGCACACGGCTCCACCCCCGAGCTCGATGCGGATCTCGATGGCCGAGCTCCACAGGATCCCGAGTCCTCAGGATCCTGAGTCCTCCTTGCCTCTGCTGGGGGCCCGCCGCCGTGGACGCCGCTCGTGGGCCTGCTCCGCTTGAGCGCCATGGCCGCCGCACGTCCACCTCGACACCGCCGCACGAGCTCGAATCGGAGGAGAGGGGCGCCAGGGCGCGTCGGCGGTGAAAGGGAGGGGCGCGCCGGCCGGGCACCGGCAGAGGAAGGGATGGGCGCTGGCGCGCCGTCTCCGGTGGGGGAGGGGCCGGCTGGCTGGCGCGGGTGGGGAGAGTGCGCCGGCGAAGATGGAGCAGAGGCGCGGGGAGAGGGCAGCGGAGTAGCAGAGGAAAGGAGAGAGGGGGTGGGTGGGTGGGTGGGTGGGGGGCGGTGGTGTGTGTTTAATAATATGGGAGGCTGACATGTGGGTCCCGGTGTGGGTAGTTGGGTTAAAGGAGAGATATAAAGGATGACGAGTGTGGGAGAAAGTTGTATAAAGGATAGAATCTCGATGACCAGGCAGGAATATTCTGTTTTGAAGGAGAAGATAAAGGATGACGAGTGTGGATGGTCTAAGTAGAGTTCGGACCCGGAGGAAGTTGGCCAATAGAAGTGTTTGCTTTGGGTGGTGCGGATCGCCAACATGAAACTATGTGTTTCTTTCGTAAGCTTATATCAATTTTTCGGACTATCAAAACAGTTGTAAACTATAAAGTTTTAAATCACATCGAGCTCTACAACTTTTGTATAAAGTTTATCATTATCCGAGATAGTATCAAAAAGTTATGAATTTGTTTTCACGGAAACATTTCCCAGAGCGGATGATGTCATCACCCGCCCTGGAATCATTTTCACACCTACAAATATTTTTTAATTCTTGTTTTCATTTTAAAATATATTTTTTGAGATATTAAATGATTTCAATTGCAAAAGTCGACAACTACAAAGTTCTATTTTTCATTGAGCTCTACAATTTTGATATAAATTTGTATTCATCTGAGATTGATATGAAAAGTTTGTATTCAAAAAATACATTGACTAAACTCTTTGACATGTACTTACACATTCTATCAATTTTGGAGTATTAAATAATCTCAAATGAAAAACATGCTAACTTCAAAGTGTTATGTCTCATCAAACTCTATAATTTTGATATAAATCTTCTCTACATGTTTGATGTTGAGCTCTACAATTTTATACTTCAAAAATAGTGAAACTATAATTATATTTTTTGACTATTATATAATTTGAAATTGAAAACTTGGAAACTTCAAAATTTTAGGTCTCATCAAGTTGTACATGTTTGATTTGAGCTCATGTATAGCCGAAGTTAGTTTGAGAATTCAAAAGTGTTAGATTTTAAAACTAGAGAACTTAAATATATATTTTTAAATACTAAACAATCTCAAATGAAAAAGTTTCAACCACAAAGGTTTAGGACTCATCGAGGTATACAATTTTGATATAAAGATTGTTTGCATCCAAGATCATACGAAAAAGTTATGATTTTTTTCTCACAAGACCATTTCCAGGTGCGGGTGATGGCGTCACCCACCCCAAGAAATTATATTCAAAAGTGGGTCGTATGCTACAGTAACCACCTGGTTTTGTTGGATTGGACGGCAAATTCGCCTGCCTTTGAAAAAAGGAGACGCTCATACAAATCGTTTCTGTAATAGTGTTTGTCCAAGGATCTAACTAGGTGGTTTGGAAGTCATATTTGGTTTAAATTATTGTTGAACAAGTCAAAGATTCACATTGAACCGAAATGATGTTGATTGTTTTCCCAAACAAGTGAAGATGGCTTATATTCCCAAGAAGATTAATTTTTCACATCAAATGTAATAAAAATTCAAGTCTTGTCACATATACAACACTAAAGTTGATGTGGATCAGAAATGCAGGATGAAAAGACAGTATCCTTTGATGCATCATATGTCCTTAAGAAAGATTCAAAGGTTGTATTTTGTGCAAAATGTGTTGGTCTTCCTATTAGTGGCTCTAAGAAGAAAATCTATTTGGGTAACTAAGTCGACCCTGCAATTAATTGAGGATTATTCATTTCTTTGTATATCTAAATGAGGGTCTAGAATACCGACTATAGGGGGTGAATACATATCTCTGTATCTCTAATTGTAGGATCTAGGATATCGACTAGAGCCATCCATTGGTAGGATATCCTCAAAGTAAATGTATGTGATGAATATAAAAATTTAGCTGCTAAGATATCAAGGAATTTAATGTGATATTTCATTTAAAGATGTCTAAATATTATAATTTAATTATGAGTTGAATGTTGGATGTGGTGCTATCGGTCCGAGGATTCCTTGCATTGACTTGCAGTCATACTCAAGTTCGCGTGCTATAAATATGGACCTTTTCCAGGCTAGAATAGAGGAAGCACCATCAACACCATTCTATCTAATACATTTTGGTTTGAAAGCAATCCTTCGAGTCCTGGTTTTTGCTTTAGCTTTTGCCATGTTTACAACCCATCATGCTCATGGCGAGTGACGAGGGCCCAGATTAGAGCCTCTTTTGACGGGAAGATAATCACTCTTGAATTGGAGTCTTCTGACACCATTGACAACGTGAAGGTCAAGATTCAGGAGGAGGACTAAAGACCCCAGTCAAGACCATCACTGGCAAGACGTCTTGTTCCCGACTAGTTGGGAGCTTCCCCGACAAGTTCCCTACTAGAGGAAGTCCCTCCGACCAGTCTCCGCCTCGCACGACAAGTCTCCGCCTCGCACAACAAGCAGCTCGTTCGCACGAGCACTCTCCGTCTCCGACCAAGACACAAACCGTACCACGTGGCTCGACTCCGGCACTTGAACTCTTCCGCTACGACGCGTGGGACGCCAGTTCCCCATGCCATGCAAGCGCACCAGCTGACGGCACGCGCGGGCGTCCGGCTCTGACAGGAGTCTTAATGCAGCTCTGCCCGGCCGCGCAGTCATCAACTTGCCGTCACATCCGACCCTGCAACACGCTAACTCCACCCGAGGCACTCGAGTGCCCCCTACGACGAGCACAGGCCTACAATTAGGCCTTAACGTGGCGAGCTCATCCCGTGCTTAGATGGGGTGAGTCAGCGCCCAACTACTCGGAGGAAGCGCCAGGCGTCCCAAAGTGAACAGCCCCGCCCAGCCACGTGGTGTTGACATTGCTAACGTCATCGACTAGAAACGGATATAAGATCCATCTCTATCGACGACATCAGGAATGCAGAGGTATATCTTAACACGATGTCAAGTGTATATCGGATGTTGCTTTCAGATAAACTAAAAGATGAATTCCGACACGATTCATAGCACAACTCGATATAGGTTGTCAGCCTGACAGGTGTGCCTGAAAACGCATGGATATGGTACTCTTACATATGCCTTGGATCTCTAGAAAAGAAGATATATATATAAACAGGGTATCCGCAAGCACACAGATATGAATATACCATTGTAGCATTTTAACCAGGAGTAAAACCAGGTATCGTATTTATATTCTACCACAGGGAAAGAAGTCTTTCTAATCCATAATAGCTAATACATGCTCATATCTCAGTTTTATAATGTAGAGTGGTCAAAATATATCAATTGTTATAAACAGGGGTAAGTCACATAAAATATAGAGAATGATAGCACGGTTCAAGTCATAACTTCATGAGCAGCTAGAAAGTGTCATTATAGCAAGAGAAACGTAGCAAAACCTAGCTAGAGAGGATACTTCCTAGGTAATTCTAAACTATATGTCAATGCAAACTATGATTAGTGCAAACATTTAGCAATCACGGAAGAAGAACTATTATATCAATGCATGGGGAGACTATCCAGGAGGATCAAGGCCGAAACTTGAAACAACCCAAACAGTATAAGGCTCCACTAGTCCTATACACGGGGGGTGGACTACGAAGGACCCAATAGTGCTGTCACCACCACGATCTACCATACGACCCGGCATATAGGGTGCAATCGCAGATAAATACAATATAAGCACCACGCTTACACTGTCTTTACCGTTCACCCATGTTAACAAATGATCTAGGTGAGGGCTATACGACTCCATACATGAATATAAAGGCAAATCAACTATGCTAAACATGTAATCATAATAAACACCAAAGCATATAATGTCGAATATAATCATTAATAAGAACATATGTCTATATAACAAATGTAAAGAACTAAATAAGAACTTACAAGAGCGAAGCTAGATCAGCCTCTAGACGATCAGGAGTCAAGTAGACGCCTTGCCTCCTCCTAGATTTAAACTAGCTAGCTACTCTGCTATATGGTGTTTCTAGGGCGTAGAGTCTCTGACTTGATGACTTGATCTGATGTATGACAGATTCAGATGCCTCTGCCAGGGGCAGGGGGCTGCTTATATAGTCCAGAGGGGTGGACGTGCGCCGTAGGATCAAACCGACCTAAACATGTGGTTTAGATTGATCTTCATAGGCGGTGGAGGAACATTCCAGAAGCCGGGCCCATTTGGCACCAGGAGGTGGCCGACCGGCCCCACCACTGGGCCGGTCGGTCTGGTGTGGGCCCCACTCGGGGTCCACTTCGGCCAGGTGGGTCCTTGATCCTTCTAGATGCTTCTTTTTTAGGTGCTAAGCCACGTTGAGTTCCGGAGCCTTCTGGAGTCTTCTAGAGTGGTTTCTTTGCATAATTTCTGAATAATCCCTGTAAATTCATAGATTCACCAAAACTCGTGGAAATTGTAAATATAAACCCTAATAAGGTGATCTAATTATATTTTAGTCCTTTTTCCAATGAATGTGAGGGATAAAATGCATAGATAAAATGTGTCAACACGCGGCGGCCTCTACGACAACATAGCACGGCTCCTCTTCAATGCGCCCAGACGGACAACAACGCACGAGAGGACATCCCAGCGGCCAAACACTGTAACTTTTCTCTTATTTCCCTTTTTGCCCTTCTCCCTTGCGTCTATAAAAGGGAGAGGAGGGCAACCGTCACAAGGGCTGACAAACCAAACACTCATACTAAGGGACTTGGGCTCGACACCCTCTCCCGACCAGTTTGTAACCCCTACTACAAACAACCGTAGCACGGGAACACGGTAGCTCGACACTGGACGTAGGGTATTACTCCTCGGAGGCCCGAACCAGTATAAATCCCGTTGTCTCCTGCGCTAACCATCCGATCCCGACACTCGATCGATACAAATTTACTGTCCGCCAGTAGGGAACCCGACAGCAAGGTCAATTGTTATCTTGATAAACTATTGGTTTTGCGCATATGCAAGAATTCCATCGAAATTGGCACCGATTATAAGCCTCCAAGTAACAAATGTCATCACGCTGTGCCATAATCGTAATCTTACGTTTGACGAGGAAGATTTTGTAAGTGCTGCAAAGCTTGTCATACTTGCAAGAGATTGTGGCAAACCGTTGCGAAGTGGAAGTCAGTGCGGAAGTAAGTACCATATGCTATTCATCCCTTTTTGCAAGGAAAAAACTATTTTGTTTAGTGTATGAATTATTTTAAAACAAGCAGCGCTAGCTATGCTGCTCCACAACAACTGTCGCCACCTACGCAAGGCCACATCCACAAGGGTTAATCGAGGTGAGCATCCCAAGGAAGAACCATGAAATAGAATAAGGACTATGTACAACAGATGATTTCTGCTGATTTTATGACTGATTTTTTATAAGAGTAGAATACTGCACAAACCCGTCGCCCCGCTCGGGCGACGCAGGCGGCGACCCAGCCCCTCCGCCGCCGAGCTCTCCTCCCCTGCCGCCGCCGGAGAGGCCGGCCGGGATCCTGTGCGGGCTTCTTCAGGCGTTGGCGCCGTCTCCGGGGCGGCGGAGCGGCGCGCCGCGACCTCGTCGGCCATGGCGGTAGCGGCGGCGCAGGGTGTAGATCCGGCACCCCTGTGGCCGGATCCGGTCCTCACCATTGTGGATCTACGGCGGGCGACCTTCATTCGGTTGTTGCGATGTAGGGACGTGACCTGGTGGCCGCCGGCTCTGGCGGCAGAACGGCGGCGACCTGGGCCTCGGCGAGACCACGGAGGGGTGACCGCGAGCCTCCACGCTGGCGGCAGCACCTCTACTGCGGCGGCGGCTTGTCGCTCTTCTCCTCGGCGTGGGCACAATTCAGCGGCGGCATTGTGGTGATGTGACCGAGCTGATCTGCGATGGGCAGTCTGCGATGCCGCAGCAGCGTGGCGACGGCTCCATGCGCAGGGACATGCTGACGGCACCGCGGTGGTGCTACCAGTGCGTCGAGCCTTCTTCTGCCGGGTTGCTGCTTTCGATGGAGGCGAGGTGGCTGCGGTCGTCGCTGCGCTGGCTGCCCCATGGGCTCAGGGTGGCTGGTATGGCGGGGTTGTGCCAGCTGGCGTGGCGCGGGTGCGGAGGTCGCGCGACGTGCGCTGGCCTGGAGGAGGAGTGGCAGAGGGGGCGGACCTTCAACGGCACGGTTCGTGGAGTTGCGGCAGAGGAGCCGCTCTGATGAAGACGCTCACCGGTGGTGCCGAAAGGCTAGGCCGTGCACGTGCAGGGTGTGGTACGCTCCGGGCGAATGCCCTTGCCAGTGTCATGCTGGTGGGATGACGACGGCGTCCTCGGACGTCGCACCCCTGTTGAGGGCGTCATTTTGGAGCATCGCTCTACTCCACGGATCTCGGGGTGAAAACCCAATCCATTTCGGACTAGTGGCGGCGGCGTCTTTGGCGTCGTGCCCTCCTTGGAGGCGTCGTCTCTAGAGACCTCACGCGGCTCGGCTTTGCCGGTCCATTGGGCTATTCTTCTTTCACCGGTGTTGGCAATTCTGTCGTGCGGCATGCGAGAAGGGTGTTGGCTTCCTCACGTCGAGGCGACCACTCTCCTCTAGGTGACCAAGGGTCGTTCCTCGGTTGTCGTTTGACTGCTTGCAGTGGATCGCGGCGGCTGGCGTTGCTTGGCAACGGTCAGTTCGGGGTGGGACAACGTCGTAGGACGACGCTTGCGGCAATGGCAATTGAGGAACGACTCAGCTTGCAGCGGATCGCAGCGGTTTGTTCAGCATGGCTGGACCTCCTGGTGCGGCACAACGTCTGATGATGGTGCAGGCGACTTCCTTGGTACCCTGGTTGAGTGGAGGTGGCTCCGTGCGCGGGTGAAACAACGAGCTGAGGTCGGTCCGCGGCGGCGATGTTGGTTGTTCGAGGGAGATCTTTTGGGGTGGAGTATCTCTGTTCGCCATCTTGTCGACAATCTTTGAGGCGGATTCGGAGCGCGAGTTGATGCGGCGGGTGTGGCGAGGCCCCGCGCATGAGTGAGGGAGGAGTCCAATGGCGGATGTGGTGAGGCCCCCGCGTGTTGTTGAGGCTCGGATCCGGTTTTTCCAGCTCGTCAGATGGTGCACCTTGATGCAGCAGCACTGCGGCGAAGGGTCCTGCACAGCAGTGTCCCTTTTGGTGTGGTGATGTCTGCCCCCTTCGATCCTCTTTCGGCGCTACTTCACGTCTGTGGCCTTCGACATCTTCTATATAGTGTGGTTTGTGGGGTGGGTGCTATGGTTTGTGTTTCGTCTCTGTTGTCACTTGTCGAGTTTTGTGCTGCGGCCGAGTTGATGTCCCAATCCAACCGGCAAGTGCTGAGTGGTAACCCGTGTTGATGTCCTAATCCAACCGGGCGAGTATAGTTCTTTTTTCTTTCTTTTCTTTTCCTGCCTACAATCTCCCAGGATTGTAGTTTTATTTTTTTCCTGCTATATCAATGAAACACGCACTATCTTGTGCGGTTCGTTCAAAAATTGTTTGTTCGTTCAAAAAAATATTGCGCAAACAGAAAAGTCAAACAAACTTGTGTTGAGCTGGCTTTCATAACATTCTATTATTATTCATATAAAGTTAATGAATCTATCTACTTATACTACTATAAAGAAACCATACTATAAAAAGCGAAAAAATGCATGTCAATTCTCACCGTCCATTCTTAGTGGGAGTTTCATGGGCATTAAATCGGTTGTCATGCCAATATTTTTGATGATGTGATAGTATATTAATGAAAAGAGAGGTGTAATGAATTTCATGAGGTTAGTCTCAGTGCGAAGTTTCCTAGACTGGGAACTAGTACTCTTTATGTCCCACAAAGAATGGTCATTTAGGTATCAAATTTTGTTCCACAAAGAATGTTTATTTAGCTCCTACTAAAATTGCGACAACCCCGCTCAAGATAATCCCGTATTGTTGCTTAAACCATTCCATTTGACACTTAAGCAATAACACATGAGTAGCTTGTCGTTGTTGCCAGGTCAAGCCCGACCCCGCCCAAGATAATCCCGTATTATTGCTTAAACCATTCCATTTGGCACTTAAGCAATAACACATGAGTAGCTTGTCGTTGTTGTTGGGTCAAGCCCGGTGAAATCACTTACATAACAATAGAGGATCGAACAAGTATGCATTAAAACTCACACGAAGGCGAGTCCAGAGTACATTAAACAAATTAAAGTCAAATCTTCCCACAAGGGGTTCATTATTACAAATCATGGTTCAAAGCATGATAAATAAATTGTTCAGAGTTCAAAACAGCGGAAATTCACTAAACGGCACGATAAACATCATGGGAGCCCATCCATGATGCAATCACTCATCATGATCCACCCATTCCAGCTCCTAGCAAGGTGGAACCTCTCCAGGCCAAACAACATCACCTGAAATCAACAATTATAGCAAGGCTGAGTATACTAATACTCAGCAAGACTTATCCATCCCAAAGACTAAATTACCTCAAGACATGCAAGGTTTTTGGCTAGTGAGTTTGTTTTACCAAAAAGCAACTAAGAGAGTGGATCCTTACTTTCAATATTTTAGCTCAAGATCTAGTTGATTAACCATCTCTAGGTAAGCAACTATTGCAAGCAAGAGTTGTGCAATACAATTAATTCAAGCATCAAGATTAACATAATCCATCATAACGGGATCAAATGGCCAGTTGATTAAGCAGTCTCAGATAACGGTGAGAGGCCGACGATCGATCGATTAATAACCATGGAAAGTGGATCTAAACATACGGAAGAATACATACCCCAAGAAGGTCAAATAAAAGTGAAACGGGTATGCACCGACCAGTTCCGCCAATCTTCGGTTCGGGGTAAAAGGTTACATTCTTAGGTACAAGGCTTATCTGGTACGTTAAATTACGACACGTCCAGCCTCACACATGTACCACAGGTTATGTACCACAGGTTGCAAGCCTGGGGATACATCCCAAGATTAGTAAATGGTAAAATCCCTTACCACCTCGATCAGGTACTAGGCTTACTAGTTCCATTCCCGACAAGTGCTTAGTACATTCAAACAGTTAACCCACGAAAGCCACAGGACCGGAGCCCAAATCCCAAGCTCTTACCACATGAGCATATCAATTTACCAAGTCTTCTGATTCCAACATAAGAACCTATATCTCGCGAGTGACGAGCATCACTCGACTTATACCATGTCCTTAGAGCATAGCAACTATCAATCTAGCATACTAGTAAAGGAGCATAGGTACCTAGGGATCATGCATCTCTGGTTTCATTTCAACTCCTGAAACGTAAATGCACAAACAAAACATAGATAGTTGCATAATTTTAGACAGGATTAGGTTAATGCTTTAGTGCTTTCCTTCGTCAGCAAAGCTAGCCTTGGGCTCTTCTGGACTTTGGTCCAGGTCTTGATCTACTGCCACATAGTGCACGTCCCCATCAGCTCCTTCCTCTCCACCTTCCGATACGAGCATGTAGTTACCGTCGGGAAGTTGTACACGAGGGATGCATATGCAACATTAAGTGGTGTATTTGAGGGTTATTGTGTACACATATATACAAATTAAGTTTATTTAACTTCACAACAGCAACATGGTTGCCCAGGGGTGATTTGGTGGAGCTCAAACAGCAAGAGTGAGGATGCAACTCAGATAAAAAGGATTTTTTCTATTTTCTTATTCATTGAGCTTGATTTACTTCAAAAATTAATCTGTTAAAACTACACACAAGTTCACAGAGAAAAAATTTATATAATCTCATATTTCAACCACTAAGCCACTGACCAAAACTCACATCCATTTGACCTATATTCTAAGCATGAAAAATACGACAAGTTATAGCTGCAAAAACAAGATTAATTAATTCTGGATAAACAACACATGCACTGGCCCTAATTTTTGACACATAGCATCATGGGTACAAAACTAAGCAACACTCCAAAATTCAGCTCCAGGAGCTCAACATATCAATCTACACAAAATGACAAGTTTCAGCCTAGCAAAGAAAAAGTAATTTATATAGAGAAATCTATAACTAAATTAGATCTAAAATTTCTACCAAATGCTAAACATGTCAATTCTAGTACATAGAACAAAAATCATGTCCTTGTTCCAAGTAGATTTCAAACTATGAATTTAAACTTCTAAACAGCCATAAATCAAAACATGCATCGAACTAAGTCATAAATTTCTATACTATTTACCAGAGACTAAACTCACTATAAATAAGCCATGACAAAAAGTTGAGCAACAAAAGCTATCTAAACATTGCTACAAAAATCATATAGCCAGATCTAGCAATAATACAAAACAAATGATAACTCAAAATTCACTCACTAACTTTGTGCCCACTTTCTACACAAGGCTACTCAAGTCATCACAAACAACATATCCAAAACTCGGCTATATATCTACCCTAGATTTTGAGCTACAGCAAAACTACTTCAAACTGAGTTTGGATTTTAGTTCAAAAACTGAGCACAAAAACACTATACATGCTTTCTAGGAAAGGTAGTACTCTTCACAAGGATTCCAAACCATTTTAGTTTGCATTTTTCTGATTTTTGTACGATTTTATATAATTTTTTACAAGATTCAGCCAAAACATCCTAAGACTTGAAGAATCTATTTCAACTGAGGCCCCTGGAAAGATCTTTCCCTACACAACCATGCCCTTGATTCACAGTTTAGCCCCTATCAGATATCTATCTAAGCAATTGGGTCCTCTGAGTGGCCGGCAACGGGGATGGCCGGAATCCGGCGGTCTCGCCGACGTTCTTGGCCGGGGAAGTGGTCGGAGGGGGAAGAGGAGCTTACCTAGGGGCGGTGAGTGGCTAGACATGGGGTCGTGGCGGCGCCGGTGAGGGGAAGGGGGGCACGGCGACGCAAAGGCTCGGTGGCCGCTGGAGCGGCTGCTCCCTGAAGGGGCGGCGCGGGAAGGGCAACACGCAGCGCGGGAAACTTCAGTGGGGGCTAGCTGTGGCGCCCATGGTGTGGAACGGCGGCGGAGGCGAGCGGGAGTGGAGTTCCGTGGCGGTGCGTCAATGGCAAGCGGTGGCGGAGCTCATTCTGCGCATGGGGACGACAGGAGCCTTTTTATTGATGGGCGAGGCGCGAGAGGGCTGCAATGCTTCCTCACGAAGGTAGTACCGCGCAGGGAGGGAATGCGGCATCGACGGCGTGGGGTTCGCGGGCTGTCGGGACGGCAGGGCGCGGCGCACAAGGTGGTCCGGCACGGCGTGGGCGCGTGGCGGCCGTCGAGGGGGGTCCGGGGACCGAGACGCGGCCAACGTCTCCCGCCCGCCACGTGGCTGCCTCGGGTAGGGGTCGGCTTCGACGTCGGGGACGCACGGCGCGGGAAACCCGGGTGTCGGTCGGTGCGCTCTGGCGGCGCGGCGTCACGCGGGAGCGTGCGGGAGTGCACGCGTCGGCGTGCCGAGACGACATCTCGTTCGGTCAACGTTGCTTCCACCGCAGTTTTTTCCAAAAACTTTGACTTATGCGCCAAAAACTCTAGATAGGAAAGTTGTAGATGAGATTTGGATCGACATACGTTTTGATCAACGGCTTGACCAGAAACATTTGAGCAAAATTGGGATTTTCTCGGCGCCAACAAATGCATTTTCTGCCTTTGATCATGTTTTGGACCAACTTTCATTCAAAATTTGAATGCCCGCCAATTACGAAAATTGCGTCCCTTAAAAGATGTACAACTTTTGTATTGACTGATTTTGAAGTGTTTAAGTAAAATCTAAATATATGATTGAAGTTCTAGAGAAGGGTTTAGAAAGCTAGGTTTTTTGACCATGTTGACCAAGGTTTACTATGCTAATTATGTTTTGACTCCATTAATGAGGTGATTACTATTAAAAAAACCTAGGGTGTTACAAAAACGAACCTAATTAAAGCAACACTCAAACCAAGAAAAAATGCATTAACAAATGCATGGATCCAATGAAGTGATCAATTGATGTTATATCTCTTATTCCAATGCACTCCATTTATTAAGGATCCATACAACGAAGCAGATTGAACAACTTTCAAACTCAACTAATATGAATAACTAGGGTCACAACTACTAGCGTGTTCAAAATTTTCTAAACGTATAGTCTTTATGGGATATGAGATTCATCTCCATAAAACTTCTCTCATATATAATGAAACTCCTCCTTCTCACACCTCATAAATACTTTTTCACATCAGCAAAAATAGTGATGAAACTCCCACTCGGATGAGGATGAAATCATGTGTGCATAGTTAACTAGACAGTTTGTATCTTGCATGTAACCAAGAAAAGAACAATATATAAAACTATGCATTGAGGGGAAAATGTTCCATCCTAGTTTCAAATATTTTAGATAATAGGTCACTCCGGGTAATCGTGTTCATAAAAAATCATTGAGAATAGCTTAATATTGCTACTAGGTTCAGGGGCGTAGCCAGGATTTAGACATAGGAGGGGTCGAGCAATCAATATCAATACCGACAACAATTCTACATAATCACACACGTATATACATATATATACTAATACCTACTTTATTCAGAGTATGAAAAAAAATCAACGTACACTTGATGATATAAAAAGAAAAAAACTAAAGCACTTGATGATTAGGTAACTTCCAGTTATCAAATTGGATTAAATGGATATATACACAAATAAGGTAATAACATGTGTGCTCCATCGGTAGAATAGTATTTTTCTACTGGAGCTCGCTTTCTCTTCTTGGTGCTGTAGACGATGGGCTAAGTGCAGCAGCACATGCTAGTCGGACTGAGGATCGGAAGAATCATACTTGCTTAACATAGATTAGAATGGTAATCAAGAAGGGTTATGCTTGCTTTAAAAAATTAGATGGGAAATTAAGGAGGAGTATTTAGTAAAAATGACCAGCGTTAGGGGGGGGCCAGGCCCCTGCCCGCCCCCCTTTGGCTCCGCCCCTGACTAGGTTTGTATTCCCAGCAACAGTGCTAGAAATACCTGTTGGTGTTCCTTAGCGTCACCACCAAGTTTGTATCCACGAGAATGCCACCAAGAAACTCCTTATTGATGGTATATGTTTTGTAGTTTTACGAAAGATAAATTCGCAAGCGCACATATATACCATTGTAGCATTTAACTCATGAGTATTTCTAAGGGTATCATTATTTATATCTTTCCCAAAGGATGCCATGAGGATTATATGGATTATCGGGTACAAGTTCAGGACAATATGCATAAGTAAACAAACCAAAGATTATACAGGGGTAGTGATAATCATAGTATAAGGGGGTAATGTGACACACACATGCCAACATCTCAGATAAAGAATAAAGAATAAAATAATAAAGAATAAACCTAATGTTAGTAGGAGCAGGTAGGCTATAGTTGTCCTTAGGGTCGTATATGCTAGCAAGGTTATACATCATATGGTTAGCTCTAGACTTATTCATATCTTTCAGAACTCCGACACAATACCTGAACATGGGGGAATACAAGGGATGTACGGGGTTGTTACCACCTTGCACACCTACCACTCAGATGTGGGAAACAATCATCAATCATGGATCCTATGATACCTGGGCATCACACTCATGACCATGATCACTATTGTAGCCCCTCCGTCACTAGAACCATGATGATCCACAGGATTAAGACTAGAGCAATCTCGAGAGCCCACCCCACCGATACAATACGATAAACCTAGACTAAGTGTACTAGTACAACTATACAAGATGTAGATTATGGTATAACATACTACCAAATAATCTCTGCTGTAGCATTAGCCATTACCTTATATTCCGCGTCGGTACTTGACCGTGCCACCGTTGTTTGTTTACGTGCACTCCAAGAAATAAGACTTGAGCCAAAAAAAAATACAACAAATCCACCTGTAGAACGCCTGTCATCCACACTTCCTGCCCAATCAGCATCTGAAAATGCACTTACCAGAAAGGAGTTTTTCCTTGGTATTGTTAGCCCAGTATCAACCGTAGATTTATCATATATGAGAATCCGCTTAACAGAAGTCCAATGAGTGTTGGTTGGTGCACGGAGGAACTGGCAGACCTTGTTTACTGCGAAGGCAAGATCAGGTCTTGTTAGGGTAAGATATTGTGGCGCACTTACGATGTTTTTGTATTTTGTGCTATCATCGACACCCAAAGGCTTCCCTTCAAACCTTGATAGCTTCTAAGTAGCAGGAAGAGGTGTTGGTGATGGTTTGCAGTTTGTCATGCCTACACGAGACAAGATATCATTGTCCATACTTGCCTTGTGACCAGGGGCGGAGCCAAAGGGGGCGCGCGCAGGGCCTGGCCCCCTGTGCTGCCATAACATCCATGTAGTTCCTTAATTACTTTTGTTAGCAACAAGGATTATGATCAAGTATGACACAAATTACCCCATAACAGATAGCAGATGTTCCTAGCGCGCAGCACGACATTGAATGATGCTTCCCAATTCTTTATATATTTTTCAACCATTAGATGACAAATGTCCTATCGTCTCAATTCTTTTGGACAATGCCCTTCTCAATTCTTTATATATTTTATTCTATTTTGAAGCAAACTTGATCAAAATACTTCTTTTTGTGCAACCGAACCCATATCTATGCTATG
This sequence comes from Cenchrus fungigraminus, assembly GCA_036936925.1. Lineage (NCBI taxonomy): Eukaryota > Viridiplantae > Streptophyta > Magnoliopsida > Poales > Poaceae > Cenchrus > Cenchrus fungigraminus. The sequence continues at coordinate 37,860,575 of CM072778.1, read as the reverse complement.
GTATCCAATATATCTTTTTACTAGTGTTTGATGAATAGTAAAAATTAGTGGTGGTGTTTATATATTTGAGTTATACAACATAACTAGTAGTGCATAGCAAAATGTAGGACATGTTCCATGCATTATCGATATATGATCGAATAAGTTTGTTACATAATGGTAACACACCGTTATTCTTCGTATTACATTGGAACTCTAAGAAAAATGTTCTTATAAGATCATTTTCTATTCAGCGTCTCAGCCCTCTCTATGGTTAAATCCTGCTTGTGACAAAGTGATTCCTTCCTTGTTCCTCTTCACTTCAATGCCGAGAAAATAATGTAAATCCCCGAGAACCTCAAGTAGGGCTGCAACAGCATCATCCAAGGAGGTAGTAACAATTATGTTGTCCACATATATCAACATATAAATAATTACACCACCTTTCCGATAAATGAACAAGGAAGTATCTGACTTTGAAGCTTTAAGATCAAGACTAATCAGCTTTGTACTCAATCCAGAATACCATGCTCTCGGTGCTTGTTTGAGACCATAAATGGCTTTATCTAATTTGCACACTAGATGCGAAGTATTGCTACTCTCAAAACCAAGAGGTTGCTTCATATACGCTTCTTCTTTAATCTCAAAAAAAAAACGCTTCTTCTTCCTAAACACCGTGGAGAAACACGTTCTGTACATCTAACTGTCGTAAACACCAACCTCTTGCAACAGCCAAGGACAAGACTAGACGAACAGTAGCAATTTTAACAATTGCGCTAAAGGTGTCTTCATAATCTATGTCATATTGTTGCTTGTAACCCTTTTCTACTAGTCTACCCATATACTTATATGTCAATTGATCCATCTGCTTTCCTCTTAATTTTAAAAACCCATTTGCAGTCTATAAAATTCATTCCTGGTTTGTAGGGCACAAGATGCCACGTACCATTCTCGAGAAGTGTTGCATATTCTTCTTCTATTGCTCTCTTCCGGTTCAAAACAATTTCGTTGCACAGTTATCTAGATTGAAAAATAGACAAATGTACCAGTGGTCATTGGTCAATGGAGTTTCATGAAACTTCCATTCGTTCTTGTTGCCACATCAGGGCGGAAAATACGTTTCGTGGGGAGTAGGAAAACGGGGGCCATTAAGCAGCCCCAGATGAACACGCCTGTCCATTCAATCCGCCATAAAACACCTCGTGTTAACTCCCATTAGCACAGTATTAAAAAAAAGGGCAGGGCGCCACCGTTCGCGCCTCTTGTTTAACGCAGCTTCACAGCTCACTATTCCCAAATTTGCTGCCACGCTATATGCTCCGCTTGAGAGAGGGAGAGGAAATGGAAGATGAGAGGAAGAGAACCAAGCTGCGCAGATCCTTGCAGCTCTACGTCAGCAGGACGCTCAAGAAGATCCCTCCAATGCACATCCCCAGCTCGGCAATTATTCCAGCCAACATCGCCGGCGCGCGCCTCCTCTCCACCTGCAGGTTCCCGAGAACCGCGTCGGTGGACATGGACGGCGATCACGCCGCCGCTGCCACGGCCGCCGCCGGCGACGAGAGCGGCAAGGACGACGACCAGGCAGCGACGCTCTCCGACGTTGACCGCTTCCTCTTTGACAACTTCCGATCCCTCTACATTGACAACAACAGAGAACCATGCTTTCCATTGACGTCGCCAGCAGGGACGACGTCCACATCGCGCGCCGACGAGACACAACCAACGGCAGAGACGTCGTCGTCTTCCTCGGAGTCGGTCGCGGAAGACGTCAACAAGAAGGAAGCCTGCGGCAGGCCAGGTGAGGAAAGCGGCGACAACACGGCCATAGTGGTGTTCTCCATGGACCCGTACGCGGACTTCCGGAGATCCATGGGGAACATGATAAAGATGCACCATGGCGGCCGCGTATCGAAGCCACTGGACTGGGACTTCCTCGAGGAGCTGCTCTTTTACTACCTGCAGCTCAACGATCAGGTTGTGCACAAGCACATCCTCAAGTCCTTTGCTGACCTGACTGCCGGAACTCCTCATCAGAAGGGCAGTTCAGCCCCTGGAAAAGCCCAGAGCGTTAGGAGTAGGAAACGTTAGTTAGATGGACGGATGCATGGTAACTGTTAATTCAGAAAATCGTACAGCTCAAAAGTCAGAAATGGCGTCCATTCAGAATGTTTTGTGCTTGCTCTTCGAGGGTACTACAGATATGAAACAGTAAGCAGCTTGCTGCATTTCACCATAACCTTCAAGTTTGCTGACACTCAGGTCACCTGAGCATGAGTCATTTGTCATTAAGTCATGACTCACACGGGAGGCTGCTCATGATATTCTGCGTTTTAACAAAGTACCAAAGGATGTATCGTCCTGTTGTCGTTTGAGTCATCGAGAGACATCATAAAGCATACTTCTATTACCCAGAAGGCATAATTCCAATTTCCAATTGCGAGGAGAAGAAAATACAGCAACGGTAAGTAAACTATAAACAGATACAGCACTGGGTCTGAAATTTACTTTTTGTATTCAATAAACTAGACCTTGCCAATCGGTAGTTGATCATATGAATAAAGATACCTGCAGTTGTCTGCAGTTCAGCTTGTTTAAAACCATACGATCTCTTGATAGACTTATTTTTCAGGAAATTTAAATTCCATGATTCCATGAAGGCATAGGCATGAAGGATGATAGAGCAAGAGTAACCAGAACAGGTATAGGAGGCCTGAATTTAGTTCGGATAAAAGAATTCACATTATATTTTAAAAATGCCAATGGATACTATCTGCTTATGTGCTTAAGCTTAACAAGCTTTAAGTGGATTTTGGCATGTCCTTTTCTTTTCCTTTTTTTCGAAAACGCAGGATTGTTGCACTTCATTGTTAGTCCTTTTCTTTTCCTCAACTGTCATATCACATTCTAAAAATAATTGCATTTACCTCAAGAATATGAGCGTGTTCTCTTGACAAAAAGTTATGTGTTCATTACAACCAGCCCTGCAGTTAGCACTTATAAAATATAATACATAAACAACAGAAGAGGTTTTCATCATGTACTGCAAGCACTATATTTTCGAACAAGCTGCTCGTATAATGGAAGATGGTTCTTTGGAACAAAAACCCTGAACCTGTAAAGGAAATGAGAACAATTGGGTACAAACAAAGGTGCAATAGCAGAGGGAACAAACAGCAAAAGAAGATCCAATAACAAATGAAAATACCAAGAAATGTAATGTTACCCTTCAAGAAGTGAAAGTCTTCCTGGAGAGGAGAAAAGCTTTGCTATTGCTTCAAGTGAGTCTTTGATATGCATAGTTTTCAATTTTAAGGCTTTCATAAATTCAACAAACTCTTTGTACTCTGCGCCGCTAAGCTTTTCTCGAGCCTAGTAAATATACCCAAAATGGAGGAATAATAATGTAAATGTAAATGATGCAAAAGATTATCATACTAACAATATAGCATTCATTCTACAAAGCATGACATCGGACCAACTACAGTGAAAGAGCAGCATACCAGTCTCAAGAAGGCTGTCCCTGAGTTAGATTCCTGGCCTTCAGATTTTTCACAGATAACCTCATTCTTTGCACATGCTTTTTCTGTGGTACCTTTCTTTGATTGAGGTGTAGATCCTTCACCCTGGTATCTGGCCAAACTTCTTGACTCAATATTTTGAGGTGATTTGGAACAGATGTCATCCGACCCAACAGCATCTTTGGATCTATCCATTAGTTTAGCTTTTTTAAGCCCTAAAGGTTTGAAGGTATGTTCCTTCAGATGCCCATGTACTGCCACATCATCCTCATCAATAATATTAACAACCTTAGTATCCTGTGACAATTGGCCTTCAGAGAAGAGCTGTGACATCGATGTAGACTTGTGCTTTGTAGTTGGGGTAGAACAATTAGCAGGAGTGATCTGAGCCAACTTCATAAAGTTACTCCTCGTGATCGAACTTACTGATAATGTAATTCGTGGGCACTCATTTTGTGCCCTGGCAGCCTAGCACAAGACAGCATCTGTAAGCTAAAGGGGCATTAAACTAAATCATGATCAGTTATGTCAATGCAATGGATTTACCAGATCTGATAGATTCTCTTGAGGCATGCATTTGTTTGTAACTGGTGCTATACAATCTGCATATAACATTTTCAAAACAAGTAGCACATAAATAACAATTGCTAAGAGAAATAGCAAGGCTGCACAAAGAGAAGTAATTAAATGCCAAATTATCATATTGCATTCTGTCAACAAAACTAAACAAATCAAGTGAGGCTGCACAAAATCCTGGCTGTCCATATAAATATATATAGTTGCATTGCATATACAAAAAAAAAAAGCACATGCTGTATAACTCATGCTGTAGTCTGTAGATATTTGGCTGAGTAGAGCTGGCACTGTGTTTCTATCTGTAGAGAAACTCTTGCTGGGGTCATAATATAAGAAACTGAAATATGTACCATCATGAATTGAGTTATTCTTTCTTCTAAGTCATAGGTTGATTCGTAACTTGCACAGCTATAAATTAGATTTAGTGTTGTTCAAAATATGTTTTCAGATTTGACAAAAAAAAAACCTTCTCAGTTACAAGCACATCATGAGGTACTACAAATGGCATGTTAAATTGCAAGTATACAAGATGCAAAAAGTTTAATCCCCACAGCTTGCTAGAAAATAGAAAACAGTGTAAGCCCATAGGCATCAATTTGGTGAAAGGAAGACACCACAGGCGAATTTTGTTGATTTAATTCTGTTCTGTAAAAGCTTGTAAATCAAGCACTTCTATCACAGATAAAAAGGTATGTACAGACATGACTAGTGAATTAAATGGCACTTCTTCTAATAGTAACATGAAGTTGTGGACTGTTATCTCACTTTTGACAGGGTAACTTGCTACAACCTTATCCAATATCATTAACAAGCACATGGGTTAAGTTTCAAAAGGAAATTACTTAAAATACTTTAGTGTATGTAAACTTGTGTATAAAAAAAAGATAGAAACAGATAAAAAGGTCTATCACACTATTGAAAACTAGATTTTTACCATTACAATCTGTTTGTTTTAGCTTTAAAGGATCTGAAGTAGCTTTATCTCGAAAAAAACGGGTCAATCCTTGGATTACTTCCCCATACTTTGAGTAGCACTGCAGAAACAATATGAAGTATAGTAAAGATACCAGCAAAGAGCATTGTAGAAAGGCAGTAAACAAATGCACCTTTATATAAGGTCGGAGCCAATACGACATCTGAGATTGATAATTTGACCACGCAAACCTATAGCCAACATGCAATGTAAAGCAACTTTGTTAATTTGAAATGCTAATTGTTCTTGTAGAAGTTTAAATGAAACAAACATGTTCCTTAAAATTGCATATCTTAGCTCACAAAATGAAAAGATTATTTTGAGATTTTTAAAGTGTCATACTTTTGGGGTATAACTCTAAGGAGATTACAACATGGAACCTAAAGTGTCACCTAAGTGTCAGTACAGGGGCGTAACCAGGATTTCCGGGGGGGGGGGGGGGGGTATTCTTTGTTGGTGTCAGCTGACCATATATATTCGATAGCATACATAGCATGAGTTTTACATTTTTGCTATATACTAGGTAGTTATGTTGTTTCACACCAAATATAAGAATAGATATATTTGGTAACATAGCATAAGGATTGATTTGGTGACACAAAGAAAATTGTGGATGGGAAATTTTGCTTCAAAATAGATTGAAACACAAACATGAAAAAACAAGCAAAAAAATCTACATATCAATTCTTTTTTCTTCATGGTCCTGTTATGAACTGCGATGCGAGGGAAGGGAATTGCGAGGATTAGAGGCTGATTTGTGGAAAATTAGGCCTGGGGCGCGAGGAACGCCGGCCGCGGGGCTTCGCCCACGGCCGGCAAGAGAGAAGAGTTTTCCTTCTAATCTCTTGCTTCATTAGATTGATACATCTCCTCTCTGTAAATAGAGAGGATTACTTGACCTCTAAGCAAGGACCTGATCTTATCTCTAATTAACCCTAACACTAATGGGCTACGCCAGCCCAGGCCCAATAGGCTCCTCACGTCCTCTAACAGGTCCAGTGTCCAAAAAATTTTGAGAGGGGACGTTATTATCATATGATGGATGGAAGAATAAATAAAGGCTTTAGGAGTCATTTTACTTCATTTATAGTGCCCTATTGCACTAGGATCTGTTATGGCTTCATGGCTGTTGGGCTGCTATTCCTTTTGGGCTGATTTGTATCTTACTTGTGGGGTCTTAATTCATGCTATTAGCAAAATAATTAAGGACCTCCGGCAGCCCCTGCCCCCCCCCCCTGTGGCTCCGCCCCTGTGTATTGCAACATACATGAATAATAGGGGGAAAAGTGAATTCTTTCTTGGTTTCAATAGGACTCCTTAGTGTTCTCTGTATCTAGTACTCCATTGCAAATTGTAGGTCGTTTTGGATTTTCTAGGTTCGTAGATATTATTATGCAACTAGACTTACACTATATCTAAGTGCGTAGCAAAAACTATGCACCTACAAAAGCCAAAATGACCTACAATTTGGAACAGAATACTACCTCCGTTCTTCAATATATGACAACTTTTCTCATTAGTTTGACTACTAGTCTTTTCTACAAAAATTTATGCAAATAGATTAATCTACAAGTCAAACCAAAAGTCCTTCCGAATATCCGATTATAGATCCAGCAGGAGCACTACTCAATTTTACATTATTTAACTAATTGATTAAATAAATATTGTTAGTCAAAGTTTGAGAAAAAAGTCAATGGTGTCAAATATTTATGAATGGAGGGAGTATTAACTAAAAATGGGGTGTGCAAGTGTGTGTTTGCCTGTTTGGGTCTCTGTATGACCTCTATATTCTCCTATTAATCCAATGATACGCAGCTCTCCTGCTTGTTCAAGAAAAAAAAATGATGACGGGACAAAACCAAGAAATAACTCCTTATGTGTGAAATGTCACAGCCGGTTGTGCCGACCATGACCGAAATTATAGCAGATCCCCTTTGAGATCAAAGACTGTGCTAGCATCTACTACACCAGGAACATCAAGAAATAATTGACAACCCAGCACAATAAATGAATAAAATAACAATTTCCGTGGAAGTCGAGCACAAAACCAACAATGCTTGGAGGACTATGATTAGGCCTACCTTTCGTCACAATAGATAATAGCTCCATAGTCATGGCGATGTCTGATAACACGTCCAACAGCCTGATTCACAGCCCTTGCTGCTTGCTGTGTATACCATTCTTGTCCTGTCAACGTCTACAAAACAATCACAAGACCTTTCTGTAAAATTGATCAGCAAAGGTCCGCTTAACAATTTACTAAGAAACTATTGAACCTTTATGTTATTATTAGACGGTGTGCCCTGCTTATCCAAATACTCACGCTTGAGCCGAACCTGGAACAGACACAAATGAAAATTGGTAATTTAACTAGGCCAATTACTCTTGCTGAAAGCCAAAGAGCATAAATAGTTTGTGCAATATGGTAAAAAGCTCGTGCAGGTTAATGAGCAAGGAAGCAAATAAAAAGGCATTTTATCAGAAGAAACCCCCAAAAATGATTACAAAATCTTTCCAGACTTAGCATTAATTCAACTTATCTAAAAACAATGAAGTATGTGTGTGTGAATAGCTACACATGAACCCAGCTCAACATACAAAGCCAGCAAAATTGAATATTTTGGTACATAATTGCCAGTGCCAAACACAATCGAAAGGTAACGATAGAAACAAACCTTAGGATCAGTTGGGGTAGCAAAGGGCATTCCGGTAACTATTACTGCCCTCCCAGCACGGTCAGCAAAATCAAGACCCTCACTAACCTGTGCAAGTACAGAATGCATAAATGAGGGAGGTAAACTTAAAGATTAGTGAAAAAAGCAACATCTTGGGAAAGGTACTGCCAAGTCCCAACAAACAGGAGAGCTATGTAATATTAAGAAGAAGGCAGGTTTTGGAACCTATACAACACCACACAATTATACGATTTGGCCCCTGCCACAATTTGAGACTTTTTTGTTCCATAAGTACACTATTTGGCCCGTGCCACCAAAATAAACTGACTTAGGAAATTACCCCCCCCCCCCCCCGTTCATCAATTCTTTGACCCCACTCCTTTCCGCAGAGCATTCATGATTTTTTTTTAGCTTTATAAATGTAAAACATTTATCATCATTACACCACCCAACAATTTACTATATGCTGTTAAGCATGTTTTATCTTTCAGCGCACAAAAAAGAAGTAAACATAGCAGTTGTAATAAATAAATTTGAATCATACAGACTCGCAAAAAAAAAATCAACACAAGAAGATTGAAAGTGAATCTAAAATCAGGAGAAGTTGGAATAGAAAGCAAAGGAAGCTGTTATGGGGAAAAAGAACAAACTTTGCCACGACAAACTGCAAAAAAGATTGCCCCAGAAGTAGAAGAATCATTTAATTTCGCTGCATAGTCCTGCAAATCAAATGGTTCAATTATATGAGCATATGAATTGTTTAAAGTTCAAATGTATGTAGTAACATGTTTCATAACCTCAATTGCATTTGGAAAGTTTGATGACTGCCTAGGCTCTATTACTGGCTGCTTGTGCTTACAGATTCGCTGCCATATTGTGTTCTCAGCCGTTGAACTTGAATGGTTCTGTCAGAGATTAAATTATAAATGTCTAAGGATAAGTACTTCAAGTGATTAGAACTATCAGTCAGAAATTAGGAATACCCTATTTTTCCAGAATTCGACGCACTTATCCATCATCGAATATGAAGGGAAGAACACAAGGAGTCCGTCTGGCACAATGCGTGCAAAGTTTACTGTAAAATGAGCAAACACATCAGTAGAACTATATCAGAATAAAACCAACTGAATTTTGTTACTATTGGCCTACCTATAGCATTACCCAATTCTTGTTTATATTGTATAGTCTCACGTGTGCGATAAGAAGAATTAAGTGCATGTCCAGAAGGGCCCACAGGCACAACTCCAACCCAGATTTGATCTGGGGAAATGACATGAGGATTCTCTAGTCTGATTGGGAATTCACTGGATTCATCATGGAGAAAAGATTATCTTAATAATCAACATCAAATAGAGAAACCAATATCAATAAGCAACCAACAAAACTCTTAAGTCAACAAACAAAACTCTTAAGTCAACGATTAGCTAAATATATTTACTTACATGTTTAGTTCCATGGCTAGTGAATCCAGGGGAGATAAAGTGCCAGAAGTTAGTATAATGGAGCGCACGCCCAACTTGAGAAATTCTTCCATTGCGAGCCCTGGGTTGAAACACCACCAACTAAGGGTTCTTGAAGATTTACCTGGGAATACAAAAAAAATTGTAGATAACTGGATGTGCAGTCAGTTGCTGAGGAGCCTAAATAAAAAGTACACATTATCTTATTTGAAGGGACCATGTCTGATAGGAATCAATGGAATTATTCTAAGCATGCAGTTTAAAATTGAGCAATGAAATGAACCATGTGTGACATGTATAATTTCCTTCAAATAATCAACTATATCTGGAAGAAGTCAGTGGGATAATACTATGCATGCAGTTCATATTGAGCAATAAACTGTACCAAGGGTTGCAGACTTTTTCGTTCATATAAAGAACATATATGTTACAAATCAACTTTGAACTTACCCAGAACTTTCAAGGCATCTCCAGATGTTTGCTGACATTCATTCACATGAAACTGGAAAGATTGAGTATGGTCGTAAGAGTACAGTAAAATATGCAATCCTTATGCTGCAAATACAAATAGAGAGGATTCGGTGGAAATAACTTCATTGGATGAACACACAATGAAAATGAATGGAGAACTGCAATCAGAGAGATACACAGAACTGAAGATAAACTTACTCGATAATATTTTGCATGGTCTTGACCACCGCCCCTAAAAATTATGTCTAAAATTTCTCTAATTGACTCCAATCTAGACATTGTAGCCTTTGCCTGGACCCCTGGTCCAGTTTCAGCAGAATTTCCTAAATATGCAAGAACAAAACACATTACTGAACCACATTGCATGAACCATCAAGATATTTGTTAAAAGTTCGATTTGTTTAACTAACGCAACAGAGGCACAAAACTCCCAAAGATGAACAACTATGACGCCACTAATTATAAAGATTAATACCAGAAAAATCAATTACCTTCCTCTAGGAGTAGTGAAGCACAATCAATTGTCTCAATTAGTTTTTTGGATGTGTCTGATGTAATATTCAGTTCAGAAAGAAAATCATATATGTAACTCCCAGCTTTTGTGTAGCCCAACTCCTTGGATCCGATTACCAACTCACCAATTTTTTTCTCAAGTGCCATTAAGAGAGCTGGAAAGAATGTTTTGATATTAGATATTACCAACAGGGGATCACTGTCAAAATCCTCAAAGTAAAGCACAGGCTTCCACATAGGAACAAAATAAAGGCAGAGAAGTACAGAATCACATGAATCCTAATACAACTTTGAGAAGTTGAAAGAATTTGGTTCACCTTTGAGGATTGCATAATTTTCAGGGTCAAATTGTTTATCAGCAGAATTTTCAAAGGACCTCTTTGCTGAACAAAGTTTGATGCATTCATGAGCTTCCGCCACACAAGCAGTTAAGTTATTTGGAAGTAAGTCAAAAGAGGCTGCATCTGCGCATATACTCTCCTGCATAAAAGAGTTGTGGTAAATTTAAGTCTAAAGTATGGCTGCTTTTGCATTCAGAATTCTCAATTTAAGGCCATAGTACTGAGAGCTCATTAACAAATTAAACAGAAGGATCCCCTTACCAAGTTGTGTGCTTCATCAAATATAAGTACCGCATTGTCCCATGGTATGCTATTTAAGGAACGACGGTTACCCGGATCAATAAGATAGTTGTAAGGAGCAAACAAGATATCAACTGACTTCGAAAGTTCCCGGGAGATGTAATATGGGCATCTAAAATGGTAAAGAAAAGATGGCACTAGTGGGTCAAAAAAACATGCTTGCCGTTTATCTATAGAAAAGGAAATTACAGAGAGATAAAATATGAAACTTACGGGCCATTAGGTTTCCCTTTCCCAATATTAACCAAATCTTCAATATCAAAAGGCTTGCACCCAAGATCAGGTTTGGTTTTCATGAACTCTGCACGAAGTGCCATTCATGAGCAATGTATGGTTAATTGATGGCATTTGTTTTGTTTAGAATAAGAAGGAAAACTACTTAGCTAAAGGTGGAGAGGTCTCCCACTTGAAGAGCCATTTGCAAGAATTAAATAATAATTATGGTATTCAGAGGGATAACACCTTGTATCCATCAGAATAGATCAGGGTATAGGCAAGAATTATACATGTGTGTTTTATTTTATGGTTGCCATTTATTTTTTGTGTGCAGACTGCAGTGCCAATCTTAAGGCTATCTAATAAAAAACAATTCTGTTGCATTTACCAGCGACAGCATTATTGTGCTGGCACCGGCGTTTCTTGCAGAGGAAGTGGCAGGCATTGTTCTGTGCTCTTCCACGGAGTTTGCTCACTTCGCTGTGGATGCACATCTGCTCGCGGGAGCCCAGCACTGCCATTTTCGGCCTGTGAAAAGTTAAGCACCAAATCAATTATGAGCCATCAGAGGTTCTGAGATCTGACAATCTACAAATGCAACTATTGAATACATTTCCAGCCATCAGCGTCATGGCATTCATGAGAAATTACTTAGCAGCAAACAGTCTGGCACAATTAGCTCTCCAATAAGAACAGGGTACTGAAGAACAAAAGTTCAGTTGCTGACCTGTAACTGGTGGCCTTGAGCTCCTTGATGACCTGCCGGAGCTGGCTGTGCGTCCGGGAGGCGTATATGATCACGGGGTACCCCGAGTGCTGCTGCTGAGACGCGGGGTACCCTGAGTGCTGCTGCTGCTGCTGAGACGAGGAGTACCCCGAGTGCTGCTGCTGCTGCTGCTGAGACGAGGAGTACCCCGAGTGCTGCTGCTCAGGCTCGGCGTCACCCCACTGCTGGCTCCCGGGCGGCTGGCTCCCGTAGTGCGGCTGCTGGCTCCCTCCGCCGCCGCGGCCGCCGCCGCGACCGCCCCGCAGAAACTCGCCGAAGGTGCGGCGCCACGCGAGCGAGGCGCACAGCAGGCACAGCGTCTTCCCCGTCCCCGTCGGGCTCTCCAGCAGCGCGTTCTTACCCTGGCCATCGATCCGGCAGCGAAACGCGAACACGAAGCAGTCAGAATCCAGCCAAATTTTTGGTAGGGTTTAGCGCATCGATTTGGAGGATTTGGCAGCGGGGGGGTTGCTGACCTGTTGCAGGGACTCGATGACGCGATCCATGTAGGTGATCTGGCAGTCGTAGGCATCGAAGGGGAAGTCGACATCGATGCCGCGGATTGTGTAGACCGGCATTTCGCCGCCGGTGGCGGTAGAGGCGGCGGCGGGAGGAAGTGTGGGCGGAAATGGGGGGTGGCTTGCGAGGGAAGGAGTGCGCGCCGAAGAGGATTCTTTTTTTTACATTTTTTTTTCTCTTTTTTGCAAAAATAAATGATCCGCCAAAAAATTTGCAAAACTATACATCTACCGTCGTGGAGCACGGCAGCGTCCAACCGGCGTGAGGCATGACTGTAGCTATAGTACCGCGCGCGGGTGTACTGTAGCGACTGCTACCGCTGTGTCCCACAGCGGTAGGGGTCCAGTCTGCTTTTAAAAATTTGTAACTTTTTTGTTTGAACTCGGATGGAGGTAAAGTCGCTACAGTAGCAGTCGCTACAGTACACCCGCTGTGAACTCGGATGGAGGTAACTTTTTTGTAATTTTTAAAAGCAGACTGGACCCCTACCGCCATGAGACACAGCGGTAGCAGTCGCTACAGTACACCCGCGCGCGGTACTGTAGCCACCGACAGCGTTTTGGGAGGATATTTATTTTTGCAAAATTGAGGGGAAAAAATGTAAAAAAAAAATCGCCGAAGAGGAAGGGGGGTTTTGGTCAGCCAAGAGGCCGAGACGATACATGGGCCGCATCGCACGGATTGGGCTGCTGCAGTCCGAATGACAGGACCTTTCTCTCTTTTTTATTCTTTCCTATATATATAATCACGATGTGTTCTCAAAAAAATATATATATAATCACGATGTTTTTACTGTAAATTAGTTCTGATATAATAATAAAAATTAGTTTCGAGTGATCCTCGTCTACCATTACAACAATTCTACTACTAATCTACTGCCGTCATTTTTATCATATCTCATGCCGGAAGAATTGGAACTTGAAAGTACAATAAGGTACTTCCTCCATTCGAAATTACAAGTCACTGCAATTTTTTTGAGAGTCAAACGACTCAAAATTACAAACAGAACCACAAATGTTTATGGCACTAAATAGACATACTATGAAAAATATATACTCTTTCCATTTCAAATTATAGTTTGTTTGACCTTTTTATTCTCAAGTTTGACCACTCGTCTTATTCATAAATTTATGCAAAATATCATATGTTTTATTGTGACTTGCTTTATTAATAAAAATTATTCAAAAATGACTTAAACTTAATTGTGTTTTCACAAATTTTTGAATAAGATGAACGATCAAATTTGAGGTTGAAAAAGTCAAACAACCTATAATTTGGAACGGAGAAAGTATAATAAAGAAAATAATGGTACTATTTGATATCATGAATATTAGCACCTTATTTATAGATTTTGACAAATTTAAAATGTTTTGACTCTCGGAAAAAAGTCAAAATGGCTTATAATTTTGGACGGAAGGAGTAGTTGAGTAGGGTGCTCTCGATGCATCGAGGACCGTGCTCTTTTTCCGGTTCTGCTATATTCGTTCCAAAATAGTCTATTTTTTACATTAGTACTCATATTATGATCTAAAAAGACATACTTTTTTACTCTTCTCTAGCATTGCAAAAGTCAATTGATATGATTTCTGTACATTAAGTATGTATTTCCTTCTATTTGTTAAATGAAGTCGTTTAGGACAGCGACACGGTCTCCAAAGCACAACTTTGACTTTTTATTTTTATAAAAATATTTATTAAAATAACCTATGTATACTTTTATGAAAGTAGTTTGCAAGCCAAATCTATTCATTTGTTTTCACATTTCCAAACTCAACGACTTAAAAGTTATTCATTCTCAAATGCTAAGCTTGAACCCAAAATCTAACAATTGAGCGTATTAGAAATGCCTAAGAATAACTCCAGCAGTTCCCCATCTTATCCCCCATCTGCAAAATGAGTAAAAACTTACTACTGTAGCTGGTCCGGCAGCTCGCTCATACCTATACTCAAAATGCCTATGCCAGCCCAGGAGCACCCAACACTGGGATATCTCCCCTCTCTCCCCCATCCCACTTTCTTCGCAGAGTCGCCCCCGTGCCCGGCCTCCTCCTCCACCCCTCCCCCCGCCTCCGGCCTCCTCCTCTACCCCCACTGCTTCCTCTTCCACCAGTGAGGCTCGACGACCTCCAGCGCTCGCGGCGAAGGCGGGGGCCTTTAGCGCTCGAGGCGGCGGCGGCGGGCCTCCACCACTCGGCTCCCTTCCTCGTCCCGGCGGGCGCGCCGCCTCCCGACGTGGAGGCCCGGCCTCTCCAAGGCGTGGCGGGGCTCGGCGCAGATTCGGCCGGCGACGGCTCGTCGCAGATCCAGCCCTCCGCGCGCGTTGACCTCGAGCTGCGCCTGGAGTCGAGGGAGCACCGCGGCCGGAGTCCTCCTCTCCACGCAACCTCTACCTCTGACCACCAGCGGACGGGCTCCACGAGCGTCTCCTCCACCCCCGCCGCCTCCTTCCGTCGGCGTCTCGAGCGACGCGGGAGCCAACTGCCGAAGGATGCGCGACGAGGCTGTTGACGCGAAAATAGAACGTCACCCCCGCGCGCGACACACGTGACTCCCCGGTTTGTAGCGAGGCGTGCCAGCCAATCTGACCTGTTGATTGACAATGGAAAAATATTAAGGATCGGCTAGAGAACCGATGGGTCTTCAGTAACACGTGTATCTACCAATCGGTCGATACAGAGAAACGAGATCGGCCGGCTCGAAAGCGACCGAAGCGCGAATACGTAAATAAAGAGATCGACTGGATCGACCGATCGTGACGTCATTACTCGAACAGATCTGAATCGGCTGTAGGTTTAGAAGCCGAGGGAATCTAGATCGAGTGGGGTAAATTGGTGATAAAAGCTAAAACCACAAGAATTGGTACGAAAACTTGTAGATCTAGCTAATATCGATAAGGGGTGAATAAAGAATTAGACGAAACCTCAGCGATGCGCCCGGAGGTTAAAGCCTAGGATTATTCGGTAAACGGTACTCACAAGCTTGCCAGAGATCGATCGATGCAGCCCGACGAACTTGAAGGACGACGTTGAGAAAAGGAAAAAACGCAATGGCGAAGTCGCCGAAAAAGTAGATGCGGTAAAGTAGATGCTGTAAATTGTAAAGGGTTTGCCCGGAGGCGGTTTGTTTGATATTGGTGTGTACGATTTTCCCGACCACACAGGGCCGCTATTTATGTCCTAAGGACCACCCGACTCCTAGCCGATTACGACACTGTTTACTTGCATCTAAAGAAAACAAACACTACTAAAAATAGAAAAAAGGACTCATGCAAGAGTCGAACTCTCCTAAAAACTGACTCTGACCCGTTGCCAATCGTGGATTGACCCGCCTCCGTCGTGCCTTCCCTTTGGCGTATTTCTTGATTGCCACTTTGCTCTTCATCAGTTGATTCCTCGATTGACCATCGGCCGATCAGGTTTGACCCGTATGGATCTGGTTGGTCCTCCTTGACCATCGGCGCGCTTCTGTTTGACTGCCTTCTCTTCTTTCAATCGGCCGATTGTATTGTTTTCTCATCGGCTGCTCCTTCTTATCCTTTTTGACCTGTATTTCCAAAAAACGGTGTCAACACATGCCCCCCCAGTTTCGGAGTAAATATTCTTTTGCTTCGAAATTTACTTGAATCCAGTACTCTTCTTAATCTAAAATCTCTTCACATGGCTGATGCGATCGGTCTCCATTGCTTCTACTGATAGTGTCCTATCCCTTCAATGTGACACTTCGCCAGGACTGTTTGCCATGTGATGCTTTTGTCTCTTCCTTTTTCCTTTCCTATAAGACTCTCCCTTTTGTTCAGGGGTATCTCCACGGCCTCTTCAGGTTTATGGATCTTCCTGATGTAGGCATCGGCTCCCTTAGCTTTTAGGTATGGGAGGCATCTTTTCCTGGAAAATTCTTTAGGGGATAGTGAAAGGATCAAGATGTCGACTAGAGGGGGGGTGAATAGTCGATCCTGAAATTTACAAACTTTTCACGCAGTTGTTAAATTAGGTCTGGAGTTTCCAGATATTTTTCCGGATACTCCGGGAAATTCGGAGAATCCGGGAAAATGTCCGGATTGTCCGGGCCTGTGAGAGAGGATTTAAATCGACAGAAATTAAACTTGCTCAAACATAGATCTGTGAAAATAAGTTATGCAATGGGATGAGACAAGCTTGTTTATCCACCTAGAACCTGCAGAAACCTCAACACGGAGTAGATCGGCACCAAACCCTAGAAATGAGCTCAAGAGACATACAAGCATACAACAAGAGCAACAATCACAAGAGACACAAGGATTTGTTACCGGAGTTCAACCTCACACCTTGAGGTCTACGTCTCCGTTGAGGAACCCAGAAAGGGTGGACCTTTACACCTAGGTCACTTTCCTCTCTCTAGCGACCACAAAGATCGAGCTGGAGTTACTTACTCAATTTCGGGGTGATACAAACCTCCTTGGGCAGCCACAAACCTTTGGATGCTCCAAGGCAATGTAGGATCTAGGATACCGACTAGAGAGGGGTGAATAGGCGGTTTAAAATCTAAAAGTACAACACTAGAGAAATTTAATTAGAACCACAAGAGGGATTAAATTTCTAGCTAATCTATTCCTATGTTGGGGGTTTGCAACCTAGGGTGACAAGATATAATTCAATCTCTAGAAAGTAAAAGCTCAAAGTAAAGTACTTGAAAGGAAATTGAGCAAAGAAATAACCGAGCACAAGCGACGAATTTTATCCCGTGGTATCGATGACTTGCCGGTCACCCCTAATCCACGTTGAGTTTGATTCAATGTTCAACCGCTCCTCTATCAAGGCACCACTTGATCTTGAGCCGGTTAGAACCAAAGAACCACTTCACACCTCGATTCCACTACAGTTGCTCTTCACCGCTCCGGCGAGGTGAGCACAAGACCTCTCACAACACGAAATCCGGAGCCACGCACAATCTTCTTGCGAGCTTCAACGGATTCTTCCACCACCAAGCCGTCTAGGAAGCGGCAACTTCCAAGAGTAACAAATCAACCACTTGCTTGATGATTCCCTAGTGCCACAAAGATCAAAACTTGATGCAATGCACTAGATGCTCTAAATCTCACCAAAGATGCAACCACTAAGCAAAGTGAGTGAGAGAGAGGAGAGGGAGAGCTCTACTATGGAGTATGAACCTTTCAAAGTGCCAAGAGAAGCTCTCCCAACCCGGGCATGGAGTATATATACTCTCCCTTCCCGTTACTAGCCGTTATGTCAAAAACGCGTACCTCGCGGACTGTCCGCGATGTCCTAACGGACTGTCCGCGTTTGAATTCCAACGGTAAAAACGCGAAGTCAACTGTTGTCAGAGATGCTCGTTGGGCCGGGCGGACTGTCCGCCAGGGCCTTGCGGACCGTCCACAGGAATGCCGCGGACCGTCCGCCCGGTCCACCCGAGCTGCGCACCGTTCTGTATGATTCGAGGTTAATTTCGGACCGTCCGCCGAAGACCTGCGGATTGTCCGCCCGAAAAAGATTTTTCTCAAAAAACTTTGCCAAAAACCTCAGATATTCAATAAACCTCAAGGGCCCGCGGACCGTCTGCCCCAAGGGCCCGGACTGTCCGCCCCACAGCAGAAAACTGACATTTCTCAAGATTTTCAACTAAACCTTTTTTATCTTTTGAAAACGCCACTCATCTAAATGCAAGACATGCAAGTTCTTGATCAAAGTGGCACTATGGAAAGTCAAGCCCATGAAATTGATCCCTCTTGATAGTACGACTATCTATCCTATAAATCCAGTCATTTATCATCCTCTAACCGCCTTATGACCGGCGAAAATAAAATCCCTAGCTTTTAACTTTGCCTTGAGCTCCTTTCCATCACATGACATACATGCCATCCTTTTGAGTACCTCATGAGCTCATCATTTCATCGAACTAACCTATTCTTATATCTTAATAAAAATGTTAGTCCACAATGATTGTCATTAATTACCCAAACACGAATTTGGGGCCTAGATGCCTTCAATCTCCCCCTTTTTGGTAATTGATGACAACCATTTAAAGGAGTGATATAAGAAAGGTTTTGAGTTTTGGAATCACTTACTCTTCTCAATGAATTTCAATAATATGATAGAGTAAATGGCTCCAAAACAAAGAAATAGAGAAAACTCCCCCTACATATGTGCATATAATTTTCATTTGATTTCCACACATATGCATATATATAACAATTTTGACAGAGTTTCCCCTACAAAATAGAGATCAAGGCAACAAACACACATATATATCTAATAAATTTAAGCATAGGAGTTAGCCTCAAAAATACACCAAGAACTAGAACAAGCCACAATATAAGAGAATTAAAAACATAAACATAGTTCATCACATAAACAACCACAAGTTCTAGTTCTCAACCACATCACAAACCACAAAGTCTCACAAATTATTACAAGCAACCAAAGTTCATGCATGACTGAAATTAAACATGTAAATGCAAGAGTTCAAAGTTCCACATTCATGCAAAGAAATGAGCTCCCCCAAAAGATCACCATCACTCCTCCAAATCTCCAAATCATTCTCCCCCTTTGGCATCAAATACCAAAAGGTCTAGTCATCCTGAGGCGGCGGCGGAGGAGGATAGAATGGCGGATGGGGATAAAACTCTGGCGGTGGAGCAGGTGCTGGGTGGTAGTGGTAGAAGTGATCTCTAAAATCCCCAAAAGTTGTGTTCAATGTGTTGAAGTTGTTCTCAAGTTGGGACTGTCGGTCAGAGATCTGCTGATACTGCTCAGAAGTGGATAACTCAGAAAATCTGTCATTCAAAGCACTGAGATCACTCTGAAGGCTTGTTTGCATAGTGTCCAACCTAGTCATTATGGGCTCATGCATGGTGTTATAGATGTGATGACCAAAAGTGTTAAGACTAGAGTCAATTTGCTGCTGAAAACCATGCTGCATAGTCTGAAATGTGTCATTCATATGCTGCCCATATGCCTCAAAATGAGAGTTGAACCCGGATTGCATTTGCTGAAATTGGGTATTTATTGACTGCTGAATATTAGAGCAATATGCATCAAAATACCCAGCTGGAGGATCCCACTGTGGCTGCATGGGATGAACAGGAGGAGGAGGAGGTGGTGGCATAGCATAAGCATCCTCATCAACATTTACATGACCCGTGTCATCAACATTTGCTTGCTCAACATTTTCCTCAACATTTTGCTCAACATTTTGAGCCTCTGCAGCTTGCCCATAAGGTGTCAATGGCCTGCTCAAAAAAGCTTTGAAGTTGTAGAAAGGTCGATAATGTTCATGCTTCTCCTCACATGGACCATTGAACCCAGTCTTAGCTTTGATCAAGGACATAATGTAAGGAGCAAAATATATGCTATCTCTGACAAGACGCTTTTTGATAATCATCTGATCAAGAATAAGAAGCACAACATCAAACCTAGTCTCATTCATTATGTGGTTTATCACATTCCAATAGTGCTCTCGGACCTTTTCCTTATTTCCACTCTTAGGCATGAATGGGTGTCTTATGATATTGTTAATGACAGCTGGATGATGTCTAAGCCCTGTTGCTAGCCAGTTCATTATAGTTGAAGCAGGTGTACAAGGCTCATAAAAGACAGCAGTGTTTTCAAGAATATCTTCACTATAGACATTGACACCAACACTAAAATATTCATAGTCAAGATGATTTGCTGCTGTAAACTCCGCAAAAGTGGCTTCATATTCACTTTTTCCTGTCATCCACTTAATATTCTTTGCATCAAAGTCCATCTCATAGGTGGCATAAAATTGTCTAATAATGGTGTCATTCCAATCACACCTATGTTCAAGAAATGGTTTCAAGCCTAAGTTCTGAAGTTTAGTGGCCACACCAGCTAAAACTGGTTTAGACTCAAGATATCCAAAATCGACCCTCTGATGAGCAAATACAGTGCAATCCATTAAACTACTAAAGAAATCTTGTTCTTACACATTGGTTCGGAAATATAGATTGTATGTGTCACGAGGCTCATTATATGCATTGGCATACCTAGCAATAGCAAATTCCTTTTGGGTCCACTGCCTCCTAGGAACTGTGTAATTGAGCACATCAATAATATCAGCAATGTTACCTCCCTCTTGATTGACCTCCTCTTCATCTACCATGAATGATGCACTTTCATCAGCCGGATCACTTGTAGGATCATAATCGCTGTCATTGGGATTGTCAAGCTCTTCTTCTTTCTCAGAAGTATCATTTCTACGACGCCTCTTAGATGTGCCCACATCCTTGTCTTTCTTCTTTGAAGTAGCCTTTTTAGTGACCTTCTTGGTAATCGCTGCAATAGCCTTGCGAGCACCGTCATAAACCAAGTATTTGAATGAGTATCAACAATATATAGCAATGATTAGTGGAGTACAAGACCAATCCATGATACTACATGCCACACACGCGGCTGCCAGGGCCGCGCAGACAGTCCGCGCAGAGGCGGCGGACAGTCCGCCCGGTCCGGACTAGCACACGTGAGTGAACAGTAGCGTCCAATGATTCCATCCCCATTACTCCATAAATACCAAGTGTTGATCCACTAAAAATTAGCCATAGCATCATAGGAGTATACCAAACACATTCACCAAGCCAAAAACTTGAATCCATGAACGAATTTTAGATCACAAATCAAACCCTAACCACCTTCTTGCTCAAAATCCGAGAGAGAGTGTGAGTTAATAGATGAAATACCCGGATGACATGGTGGAGAACCTCGCGGAGAGTTCGTGGATGTGCTCGGACGGTCCGGGGAGTGCCCCAATCGAAATCCCCAAGGAGGTGGCCCTTCTTTCACCAAGAGCAAGAGAGAAAGAGATAGAGGGTGCTTTGGTCGGGTTTGGGAAGAAGGGGTATGGCTGTTGACTTAGCAGCTCGTGACCCCGGCCCCACCTGCGCGCGGCTCGCGCGGACTGTCCGCGATGCCCTTGCGGACGGTCTGCGGGGCGCGCGGACGGTCCGGGACCCCGGCGCGGACAGTTCGAAAATTGCTCCAGAACCTCCAGTACCTCCCCGCGCCCCTGCGACCCGCGCGGACGGTCCGCCCTGCACCAGCGGACGGTCCGTCTGGTCCAGCCGGATGGTCCGGCCCTCTGCCCCTTTTTCCTTTCAGCTTGAGATATTTCGAGATAAAGATTGGAATGATGAACTTTTTAGGATCATTGCTCATGAAACATGAAGTGAACTTGCCATATGATGCAATGCAGTTAGAATGCAAGACAATTATGCGAAAAACAAGCTTCACAAAGGTTAGAGAGCATAAGACATAAAGTAAGCAAGAAATGATTAAGAGATATAAAACAAAGATAAAGCATATGAAGAAACACATGTGCTAGCCCTCAAGCCACATTTGAGAAGTCAATGACATTCAGCTCATTCCTCAATTTGCAAAAATGAGATTCATCCAAAGGCTTGGTAAATATATCCGCTAATTGATCATCCGTGCTCACTCCATCAATTTTGATATCCCCTTTGCTCACATGATCTCTAAGAAAATGATGCCGAATATCAATATGCTTGGTTCTAGAATGTTGAACCGAATTGTTGGCAATCTTGATGGCACTTTCATTATCACATAGGAGAGGAATTTCCTTGAATTTTACCCCATAATCTAGAAGAGTTTGCTTCATCCATAACAATTGAGCACAACAACTTCCCGCCGAGATATATTCCGCCTCGACGGTAGAAAGAGCCACTGAATTTTGCTTCTTTGATGACCAAGATACATGAGAACATCCAAGAAGTTGGCAACCACCGGAAGTACTCTTTCTATCAACCTTGCAACCGGCATAATCGGAGTCCGAATAACCAACTAATTCAAATTGAGCACCCTTTGGATACCAAAGACCAATGTTAGGAGAATACTTCAAATATCTCATTATGCGCTTTACGGCGGTCAAATGACATTCTTTTGGTGTGGCTTGAAATCTAGCACACATGCACACACTAAACATGATATCGGGCCTAGATGCGGTAAGGTAAAGCAAACTACCAATCATAGACCTATAAAGCTTAAGATCAACCGGTTTACCTCCCTCATCAAGATCAAGATGTCCATTTGTAGCCATAGGAGTCTTGATGGGTTTTGCATCTTCCATGCCAAATTTCTTCAAGATGTCCTTCACATATTTAGATTGGCAAACAAATGTTCCCCCTTCAATTATTTGATTTGAAGACCAAGGAAGAAGCTCAATTCACCAATCATAGACATTTCAAATTCCCTAGACATCATTTCTCCAAATTCTTTACAAAAATAGATAATATCATCAACATAAATTTGACAAATAAAGATGTCATTTCCAATCTTCTTGGTGAACAATGTAGTATCAACCTTTCCAATTTTGAATCCCTTAGAAAGAAGAAAATCCCTAAGCCTTTCATACCAAGCACGAGGGGCTTGCTTCAACCCATAGAGAGCCTTAGAAAGCTTGTACACATGATTAGGCTTTGTAGGGTCCTCAAAACCGGGAGGTTGCTCAACATATACTAGTTCACTAATTTTCCCATTAAAGAAAGCACTTTTGACATCCATTTGATATAGTTTGATATTGCGAGAACAAGCATAAGCAAGCAAGATTCTTATAGCTTCAAGTCTAGCTACGGGAGCAAAAGTTTCATCAAAATCCAAGCCCTCCACTTGAGTGTAGCCTTGAGCAACCAATCTAGACTTGTTCTTCACCACAATACCATCTTCATTTTCTTTGTTCCGGTAGACCCATTTAGTACCAATGACATTATGATTCTTGGGTCTTTCAACCAATTCCCAAACTTGATTCCTAGTAAAATTATTTAATTCCTCTTGCATGGAGATCACCCAATCCGGATCTTCAAGTGCTTCATCTACACGCTTAGGCTCATGAAAAGATACAAAAGAGTAATGCTGACAAAATAAAGCAACACGAGATCGAGTTTGAACACCCTTACTAATATCACCTATGATTGGATCAATGGGGTGATCTTTGGCAACTTGATGGTGAACTCTAGGTTGATCAACCGGTTCTTGAGTTGATGTAGGAGTAGTCATAGAGCCCATTTGATCATCTTCTTGAGGTGAGTCATTGTTGCTAGAATTACCATCTTGTTGATCTTTTGTTGTGGAAGTAGATGGATTTGCTTGAATAGAAATTGATGGACCTTCATCATCATCTTCTTCTCTAGGTATGATATCCCCAATAGCCATGGTCTTCATTGCCTTACTCAATTCTTCACCTCTCACATCATCTAAGTTTTCTTTCTCATCTTGAGAGCCTATTGTTTCATCAAATTGCACATCATAAGCTTCCTCAACAAATCCCTTGGACTTGTTGTACACTCTATAAGCCTTGGAATTTGAAGAATATCCAAGAAGAAATCCCTCATCACACTTGCTTTGGAATTTAGATAACCGAGAGCCTTTCCTCAAAATATAGCATTTGCAACCAAAAACCCGAAAATAAGAAATATTTGGCTTTCT
Organism: Cenchrus fungigraminus; assembly: GCA_036936925.1. NCBI lineage: Eukaryota > Viridiplantae > Streptophyta > Magnoliopsida > Poales > Poaceae > Cenchrus > Cenchrus fungigraminus. The sequence goes on along the minus strand of CM072778.1, from coordinate 37,836,815 downwards.
TCCATTGAGAAGTTCATATGGTGTCTTGTTGAAGAATCTATGACAATATAGCCTATTTGAGGCATGGCAAGCGGTGTTGATTGCTTCGGCCCAAAAAGAATCCGAAACTTTGTACTCATCTAGCATTGATCTTGCCATCTCAATTAGGGTCTTATTTTTCCTCTCAACTACACCATTTTGCTCCGGTGTATATGTAGTTGAGAACTCATGCTTGATCCCTTTCTCATCACAAAACTCTTCAACATTTGTATTCTTGAATTCACTACCATTGTCACTTCTCACTTTCTTCAATTTTTGTTCAAATTCACAAAGGTCCTTCTCACAAAGGTCTTGAAAATGTCACAAGTATGAGATTTGTCATGAAGAAAGAATACCCATGTGTATCTTGAGTAATCATCCACAATCACAAGACAATAGGTATTTCCACTAATACTTCTATAGGTGGTGGGACCAAATAAATCCATATGTAATAATTCCAATGGCCTTGTGGTTGACATAATGCTCTTGTTGGGATGTGAGTTGGCAACTTGCTTTCCGGCTTGACAAGCACTACACAATTTATCTTTCTCAAATTTGACATCTTTCAAGCCAAGAACTAAGTCATGCTTCACTAATCGGTTGAGTTGTTTCATGCCAACATGACCAAGTCTTCTATGCCATAACCAACCCATAGAGGCCTTTGAGAATAAGCAAGTGGTCAAACTAGCCTTCTTAGATGAGAAATCCACTAAATATAAGCTCTCATGACGAAAACCTTTAAAAATAGAATCTTTCCCATCAAGTGAGGTGACTTCAAAATCATTACTAGTGAAGGTGCATTTATAACCATTGTCACAAAGTTGAGCAATAGATAGCAAATTGAAATTGAGAGAATCAACTAACAAGACATTAAAGAGATTGTAATCCTTAGAGATATGTACTTCACCAATGCCTTTTACACCTCCCTTGCTATCATCTCCAAAAGTGATGTTGTCAAAATCGGAAATATCTTCATCAAGATGAGAGAATATTTTTCTTTCGCCGGTCATGTGGTTTGTACAACCACTATCAATAACCCAATGTCTTCCTCCGGCTTTATAGTTCACCTACAAAAGAAATTACTTCGTTTTAGGTACCCAAATTTTCTTGGGTCCTTCAATGTTAGTGACCAAAATTTTTGGCACCCAAATGGACTTCTTTTTATTACTACCAAGAGAGCGACCAACAAATTTAGCACAAACAACACCCTTAGAATCCTTCTTAAGAATATAGGAAGGATCTAAGGATACGGTCTTCTTGCTCTTGCATTGGTGATTCACGTCAACTTTTGCCTTGCACTTATGACACATCTTGACTTCTTCTTCTTCCTCATATGTCACATTTGAAGTCACAAAAATTTTCTCCTTAGGAGTGAAAGCCTCTTTTCCTTTCTTGGGCAAATAGCCAAGCCCATTTTTCTCCAAGGTGAATTTTTTATTTGTCCAAATATGATTAAACCGCACATGACTTCCCAAATACCGTGCAAGATCTTTTGACAAACACTCAATCTCCTTCTTCAAAGATTCATTTTCCAACAATAGAGAATCACAAGACATATCCTCACTAATGCAAGAGCTAGTGCTTGTGCTACAAGATGGGTTAATTGCACATGGAGAAATATTCAATATATTACATTCAACACCCATGCTCATTTTTCCTTTGACCTCTTGTGCAAGGAGAGAGTTGTGAGCTTCCTTAAGCTCCTCATGCTTCTCTTTAAGAGTTCCCCACAAAGTGTTAAGTGTTTCATGGGAAATCTTAAGATTTTCATGAGTAGTCTTTAGCTCCTCAAAAGAATTTTGAAGTGAAACATTTTTCACCTCCAAATCCCTCAGCCTTGATCTCTCCATGCGCAATTTGTCATCGGACTTAATGACCATGGCAACTAGATCATCATAAGATAAAGCATTATCATCATTATCACTATCACAATCATCATCATCATCCTCAACTATTACCTTTGATTCACTTTTTGCCATAAGACAATATGGCTTGGAGAAGAGTGAAGGAGCTTCCTTGATAGCAACCCCGGCAAGACCCTTTGAAGGCTTGTCATCATCATCTTCATCGGAGCTTGCATCGGAATCCCACTCAACAAAGTAGGTTTGGCCATTCTTCTCCTTCTTATAATATTTCTTCCTCTTATGCACATTTTTCTTGTCTTTCTTCTTGCCATATTTGTCTTCTTTCTTGTTTAGACAATTAATTGAAATATATCCAATTTCACCACAATTGAATCAATCTTTGCCCTCAAAAGGATTCTTCTTTGATGATTGTCCCTTCTTGCCATACTTCTTCTTGTTCATAATTCTTTTGAGTCCTCTTACAATAAGAGTCATTTCCTCATCGGAGTCAATCTCTTGGTTCTCATCATCATTTTCTTCTTGAGTAGCCTTGACCTTGAGAGCAATGTTTTTCTTCTCTTCACTAGTTGATTGACCTTGAACTTCCTTTTGTGATTGCTTGAACAAGTCATGAGTTTGCACTTCACCGAGCACTTCCGTAGGAGTCATTTTATTCAAATCGGTCCTCACAAGCAAAGTCACAATTGTCTCATACTTTTCGGGAAGACATCTAAGAAACTTATGTGAGAAGTCTTTGTTTGTAACATTGAAATCAAGACACTTGAGTTCATTCACAATATCATTGAACCGGTTGAACATGGTTGAAACATCTTCATCCTTCTTCATAGTGAACTCGTTGAACTTGCCCTTGTACACATAGAGCTTTGCTTCTTTCACGGTGGATGTTCCTTCATAGATTTCCATAAGCTTCTCCGATATCTCATTTGTCTTTTCAAGTCCCTTCACTCTATTGAATTCACTAAGAGCGAGAGCATTGTAGAGTACACTCAAAGCTCGATCATTGAGTGCTTCATTTTTATCATCATCATCCGACCTATTCTTAGGATCCAAAATGACATATCCTTCCATTACAATTCTCCACAAATTTCTTCCCAAGGCCTTGAAGTGAATCTCCATTCTTTTCTTCTAATAATCATAATTGTTCCCATCAAAGACCGGTGGCTTCCCAACATGAAACTTTTCCTCGTTAGCCATTTATCCTACTCCGAGATGGTTAAATCTCTCAAATAAGGAGTCCTCGGCTCTGATACCACTTGTGGGATCTAGGATACCGACTAGAGGGGGGCGAATAGGCGGTTTAAAATCTAAAAGCACAACACTAGAGAAATTTAATTAGAACCACAAGGGGGATTAAATTTCTAGCTAATCTATTCCTATGTTGGGGGTTTGCAACCTAGGGTGACAAGATATAATTCAATCTCTAGAAAGTAAAAGCTCAAAGTAAAGTACTTGAAAGGAAATTGAGCAAAGAAATAACCGAGCACAAGCGACAAATTTTATCCCGTGGTATCGATGACTTGCCGGTCACCCCTAATCCACGTTAAGGTGGATTCAATGTTCAACCGCTCCTCTATCAAGGCACCACTTGATCTTGAGCCAGTTAGAACCAAAGAACCACTTCACACCTCGATTCCACTAGAGTTGCTCTTCACCGCTCCGGCGAGGTGAGCACAAGACCTCTCACAACACGAAATCCGGAGCCACGCACAATCTTCTTGCGAGCTTCAACGGATTCTTCTACTACCAAGCCGTATAGGAAGCGGCAACTTCCAAGAGTAACAAATCAACCGCTTGCTTGATGATTCCCTAGTGCCACAAAGATCAAAACTTGATGCAATGCACTAGATGCTCTCAATCTCACCAAAGATGCAATCACTAAGCAAAGTGAGTGAGAGAGAGGAGAGGGAGAGCTATACTATGGAGTATGAACCTTTCAAAGTGCCAAGAGAAGCTCTCCCAACCCGGGCATGGAGTATATATACTCTCCCTTCCCGTTACTAGCCGTTATGTCAAAAACGCGTACCTCGCGGACTGTCCGCGATGTCCTCACGGACTGTCCGCGTTTGAATTCCAACGGTAAAAACACGAAGTCAACTGTTGTCAGAGATGCCCGTTGGGCCGGGCGGACTGTCCGCCAGGACCCCGCGGACTGTCCGCCAGGGCCTTGCGGACCGTCCGCAGGAATGCCGCAGACCGTCCGCCCGGTCCACCCGAGCTGCGCACCGTTCTGTATGATTCGAGGTTAATTTCGGACCGTCCGCCGAAGACCCGCGGACTGTCCGCCCGAAAAAGATTTTTCTCGAAAAACTTTGCCAAAAACCTCAGATATTCAATAAACCTCAAGGTCCCGCGGACCGTCCGCCCCAAGGGCCCGGACTGTCCGCCCCACAGCAGAAAACTGACATTTCTCAAGATTTTCAACTAAACCTTTTTATGTTTTGAAAACGCCACTCATCTAAATGCAAGACATGCATGTTCTTGATCAAAGTGGCACTATGGAAAGTCAAGCCCATGAAATTGATCCCTCTTGATAGTACGGCTATCTATCCTATCAATCCGGTCATTTATCATCCTCTAACCGCCTTATGATCGGCGAAAATAAAATCCCTAGCTTTTACCTTTGCCTTGAGCTCCTTTCCATCACATGACATACATGCCATCCTTTTGAGTACCTCATGAGCTCATCATTTCATCGGACTAACCTATTCTTATATCTCAATAAAAATGTTAATCCACAATGATTGTCATTAATTACCAAAACACGAATTTGGGGCCTAGATGCCTTCAGGTAACGCCTAGCCGGCTAGGAGCTCAAAGCTCCAAGAGTAACAAACACGTAATGTGCCAACCAAGCGATGAACGAGGTGCTCTAGAGATGGGAAATCAGCTCACTAGCACTCTCTAAGCTCTTGCTCTCAATCCCTCCTTAAATCCCCAACAAATCTCCCCAAACTAAGGCCAAGGGGAGTAAAGAGGGTGAGTGAATGAGTTCTGAGTGTTGCAGGTCGAAATGGGCAAGAGAGAGAGAGAGAAGGGAAAGGGTGGAAGGGGCTTTTATACCCCCTCACACAGAAAAGAGCCGTTGCAGCTCTAAGACCCGGAATATCCGGGAAAAGCCCGGAAACTCCGGGAAGTCCGGAGACTCCGGGAAAAACCCGGAAACTCCGGCCTCCCAAGGTCAGCACCCAAAAAGTTAACCCCGTGAACGTGTTGGTGCAAAGGTGTCTCTCATAGGTTTTGTTTTGACAACTACATCACCTGTTCGACTCTTGGAAGATACATTTCCTATCCCTCTTTATAGTACAGCGTTCCAAGGACTCAAATTCAAAATATAAAATAAATAAGCCTTCATAGGAACCCTTTGTAGCATCACTTCCTTTTTGCATACTCAATGAACAACACTTGATGCCACATACAATTTTAATTCCTGCTCATACACTAGATAAATCATTAGCCACTTAAGCGTGTGTCATTAAATCACCAAAACCCACTTAGGGGGCCAAGATACTCTTCAGATAGCAATTGCCACTGGTCGTTGACAAACTTCTATTTGAAATGGCATTTCTCCTGGGTGCTGTCAGTGAGCTTGCCAACTCTGTCTGCGACGCTGAGCAGAAGATTTCTGCGAACCATGCTCTATAGTTTGTAGATGTGTTGGAAGAAATCTCCACCGCTTGCTATATGTGCATGCCACCTCTATTTTTGGGAAATGAATCGGTCATCCTTTGGAAACTGAACTATTCACGGGTCATCTGTTTCCTCTTCTACCGGATCTGGTGTCTTCGGTTTCTATCTTTTCTGGCTTCCTCATCCTTATCTCTTCCCGGCGCCTTGGCTATAAATAACCACCCTCATCTTTCATGGAGATTACATCTCGCCTTCACCCATGGCTCAAGACATAGATTCAGTAGGCTTTAGGCTTCTACTTTTCGATCTTCTCCCCCTTCTCCCACCTCTCGATGGCTAGAAGAATTCTTGTGATATAGTCTAGGACATACTTCCCTCTCTAGTCTCCTCTTGTGAAGCCAGGAGGTCCAACAGCTAGAAGAACCCTTGTGACGCGTCTTGGGTGCATCAGCTGATGGGGGAGAGTGGATGTTGTTCCTGGGCGTTTAGGAAGAAGAACAACCCTATGTCTTCTTCGTCGGGATTTGATGGGGAAGGTCGCAGAATCTGGCGATTCATCTTCATCAAATTCACACTTCCTTTTTTGTTTTTCTCTTTCATCGTTCCCTCATTGATGACGCTGATCCAGAATCGTTGTTCGTTCAGTGATGATGAACATAATCAGCTTATCATAAATTTTCCGATTTATCACTTCAATGTTTCAGATCCGAATTGTAATGCTGTCCTCAAATCGGCCATTGGCGAATTTTTTATTTTTTGTACTGAAGGCGATTCTCTCTGGAATCGGCTATAGCTCGAAATCTTAATCGGTCGTTAGGCTCGACGTGATGATCGGCTAGGTGTCTACCCATATGCTTGGGTAATACTTCTTCAAATATTTTCCGTTTAATGCTCTAGCAAACTTCTCTCCTTCCAAAGTTTCCAAGATATACGCATTGCCTGATACGATACGGACCTTCCCACGTTGGTGACCACTTCCCGTATTTCGGATCTCTAGAGCCGATTGGCAATATTAGTTTCGAAACCAATTCTCCTTGGGTAAACTCTTTGGTTTTGACCTTTTTGTCATACCACTTGGCTATTCTTCTTTTATTTTTCTCGGTATTTTCCAAAGCTCTTAGCCGATTGTTGGTATTTCTTAACGTCGATGCTAAGTTATGAGTTCCTAGCAACGATGCCAGAAATGACCAAATGGTAATCCTAACGATTACAAGAGTCCGCATGCGCACGGAAGTACCATTGTAGCATTTCTCCAAAGGAGTATTCCAAAGGGTATCGAATCCAAGGAAGGCTGGGTGGATTAACAAGTTCAACACTATTGCAATGAGTATAAATCATAGACGGAAACAAACCAGACACCCAAGTGCAGGGGTGAGGTATGATAGATAAGTTGGTAGTGTGAACACACAAACACACTCTCTCTAAAGGTCCTAGGCTTAGGAGGCAACATACGAGTTAGTTCTAGGTTCTAAGGTACTAAACACACGAAGTCAGTAAGACGAGTTAGATGCACACTAGCATTGCATGACTGTTGGCTCAAGCACCCAGGTACAAACGGGGAGCTAACCTCCCGCGTCGCTTACGCACGACTCCGGTTGTTAGACTTTAGACTCCTACAGCGTATCCGAACGTGGGGGATTCCAAAAGGGTCCAACGGTTGTCACTACCGCGGCCTACCTCAAGACAAACCGTGGGATACACTCATAAGTAACGTAGCTACGCAACCCAAGCACCACGCTTACGTTGTTAGCAGGACCCTGACCGGCCTGGGCTATTGTGACCCAGGTCAGAGCCACCAGATAAACTAGCCAATTACACCGAATACCGTAGCTTGAGCATGAACTTCATACAACACGAACATGGAATCTAACTGGATCAAACTAGGCTAGGTACACAAACGGATTTGTGCTTTCCTATGTCTATTCAACAAGATCAAAGGGTCGTCTTCGTGAAGAACACGAGCCTCTAACTTATGAACAAACACCGGAAACATGAATAAGTCACTTGTCAACTGGATCGAAAGGCCTCGTTCATCAAGAACATGAACCTCTAAATGATGAACAAGTGAAGAACGCATGAACAAATCACCCATGTATACAAGCACAACTTTATATGAAATAGTTATATAACTGAAGTAGAGCAAAATCATACAAAGAAATAAAGATACAAGAGAACTCATACCTAGATTCCAAAGTAGACTCGGAACCTGAAGTAGAACTACTCTAACCTACCTCCGAGCCTTAGAAACCAAAAGTGAGAGAGGAGGTGTATGGTGTGTTGGTAAGAAATGAACCCCCTCTCCTTCTATTTATAGGCCTGAGCACCGGCGTCAAGAGGAGCCAAACACCCTGGGAATGGCCTTTAGGACCAATGAGGAGACACCATGTGGAAGCCCCTGAGTGGGGAGCTTAAGGTCGGTTCGGCCGACTTGTGGGGTCGGCCGACCCCCTGTGGGCTCCACTCAGGGTGTGCTTCCTCTGGGTGGCTGTCCTGTGGGCCCTTAGGTCGGTCCCCGGTGTACACGTGTTCTTGAGGTGGTTTAGACGCTCTGTTGGGCCCATGGATCCATGTGAAGTCCACGTGTCACGCTCTGATTCGTCGGGGCTTGCCTCCCTTGGATTGGTGACATGGCTTGCATGCATGGCAACTGAGGTGGCAGCCCCTCCTTGGCTGAGGTGACATGGCATGAATCATATAAGGTGAGTTTGTCACTTCTTTTATGCTCATTTTCCTGCAATCACATAATCTCTAAGGACAAGTGGAACTACATTATTCTTAACTAAAATGTGTGTAAGAAATGCCTCTTGCTTCTTTATTCATGAGTAAATTGACGGCTAAAGTAAGCACTTAACAGCCGTCAACAATCACCAGCGAGGTCCTCTAGCTCTCCTTTCATCATAGCCGAATAGTCGTCTGCCGATAATTGGTCTTGTAAAGATGTTCTTCTAGATCCGGTTTTTAACTCCCAAGGTAATACCGCATCATGACCATATACTAGGTGATAAGGTGACACTTTGGTTGCTCCATGCCATGCCATCCGGTATACCCATAATGCCTCATCGAGGACCGTGTGCCATCGCCTAGGATTTTCATCGATCTTTCGCTTGATCAGTTTAATGATGCCCTTGTTTGCTGCCTCTGCCTGCCCGTTTGCTTGGGCGTAATAAGGAGATAAATTCAGCAACTTGATACCCAGAGTGTTTGCGTATTCCTCAAATTCTCCTGAGGTGAATTGACTTCCTTGATCAGTTGTAATAGTTTGGGGTATACCAAACCGATAGACAATATGTTATTTGACGAAATCAATCATGTTGTCTGACGCCATGTTCTTGATAGGGATAGCTTCAACCCATTTTGTGAAGTAATCAGTGGCCACCAATACGAATTTATGACCTTTGCTTGATGGTGGATATATCTGTCTGATCAGATCGATTGCCCAGCCTCTGAACGGCCATGGTTTAATTATTGGATTCATTGTCGATGCTGGGACTCTTTGAATGCTCCCGAATTTCTGACACTTTTGGCATCCTTTGTAGTATTTGAAGTAATCCTCCAATATCATTGGCCAATAATAGTTATTATTTCTGATCATCCATCTTATCTTGAATGCCGATTGATGGGCTCCACAGACTCCCTCATGAATTTCTCCCATTAAGGTTTTAGCCTCCTCTTCACCAAGACAATTGAGCAAGACCCCGTCGATGGTGCAATAGTACAACTCATCCTCTAACAAGACGTATTTAATGGCTTTGTACCTCAATTGTTTGTCAACCTTCTTGGATGGGTCTTTCAAATAATCCATTATCTCTTTTCTCCAGTCATCGGCTGGTAACTCTACAGCTAGAATCGGCCGATAACCTTATGCCCCTTGAGCCAGTCGATTAGCTTCGCTGTTGTGACATTTAGGGATATGTTTGAGTTTTACTATCTTGAATTCTCTGAGTAATTGAATGCACTCTTCATGATAGACCCTTAATATGTCATCTTTGCACTCATATTCTCCTGCCAACTGATTTATCACGAGTTGAGAATCCCCAAATATTTCAACAGCTTCAGCATTAATTTCTCGTAATAGCTTTATCCCTTTCAATACTGCCTGATACTCAGCCTGATTATTTGTTGAAGTCTTTTCAATCGGGATGGAGAATTCATAATTTGCCCCTTGAGGCGAAATGAGGACAATTCCAATCCCAACCCCTACTCCACAGGATGATCCATCAAAGAACATGGTCCATGGAACAGGCTCAACAACTGCAACTTCGGGTCCACAATGCTGGGTTACCAAATCGGCCATTACCTGTCCTTTGATTGCTTTGGCCGATTGGTAGGTCAAATCAAATTCTGACAAAGCCAAAATCCACTTTCCTATCCTACCCTTCAAGATTGGTAATGACAGCATATATTTGACTACGTCATCTTTGCAAACCACAATGCATTCAACAGCTAACAGATAAGGCCTCAACTTTGTGCATGAGAAATATAAGCACAAGCATAATCTCTCCATCGCCTAATATCTTGTTTCTGCATCCAAAGAGCCTTCTACTCACAAAGTATATGACTCGCTCTTTCCCTTCGAACTCTTGTACAAGGGCCGATCTAATAGCCCGCTCATTAGCCGATAAATATAATTTGAACGACTTCTTATCTTGAGGGGGCATTAGAACAGGAGGAGACTTTAAGTATTGCTTGATGTTGTCCAAAGCCTTTTGTTGCTCTTCTCCCCATACGAATTTCTGATCGGCCTTGAGCTTCAATAGAGGTGTGAACGGCTGAATTCTTTCAGATAGGTTAGATATAAATCTTCTGATAAAATTGATCTTGCCGATCAACGATTGAAGCTCTTTCTTGTTTGATGGTGCTTCTATTTTATCAATTGCGCTGATTGACTTCTGACCAACCTCAATTCCCCTTTCATGTATCAAGAAACCCAAGAATTGACCAGCTGAAACACCGAAAGCACATTTGTTGGGATTCATCTTTAAACCATGCTTCCTTGTGCACTCCAATGCTTTTCGTAGGTAGGCCAGATGCTCCTTGTAGCTTTTTGACTTGACAACTACATCATCAATGTAGATTTCCACTATCTTGCCGATAAGCTCGTGGAATATGTAATTCATGGCTCTTTGATATGTGGCACCAGCGTTCTTCAATCCAAAGGTCATGACAATCCACTCGTATAATCCGACATGACCAGGGCATCTGAAAGCAGTTTTTGCAATATCTTCTATAGCCATGAATATCTGGTTACATCCAGCATTACCGTCCATGAAGCTGATGACTTTATGCCCTGCAGCGGTGTTGACCAATGCGTCTGCCACTGGCATCGGATATCCGTCCATCGGCGTTGCTTTGTTTAAATCCCTAAAATCAATGCAAACACGCAATTTGCCGTTTTTCTTGTAAACTGGGACTATGTTATAAATCCATTCGGCATACCGACATTACCGAATAAAACCAGCTTCGAGTAACTTTGTTATCTTGGTTTTTATATCGGGGTAAATCTTGTTGTTGCATTGCCTAGGATGTTGTTGGAAAGGTCGATATCCTGGCTTAATGGGTAACCGATGTTCAACGATGGATCGGTCTAAACCGGGCATCTCATAATATACCCAGGCAAAACAATCCTTGAATTCTTTTAATAATGCAATCAGCTCTTTCTTGTATTCTGCGTCTAGCTTGGCACTTATATATGTAGGCCTTGGCTTGCTTCCATCTCCAAGATCTATCTTCTCCAATTCGTCGGCCGATGTAAACCCATGCCCAAGCTTCCCTTCATCTTCTATGAACTGATCCATTAAATCTTGTCATCAGAGCCGACTGCTTGAACCGGCTTTAATCCAAAATCGGACACATTGAGATACTTGGTATCCCACGCTTTTCCAGATATGCAGCTTACTCGATCATAGATCCATCCTTGTGCTTCTGTAGCTGCCACTGTCAAGGAGGTTTCTCCTTTGACCATCTCCACTGAATCTCCGATCCATTGGATGATGCATTGGTGCATTGTAGATGGTATACAGCAATTGGCATGTATCCAATCCCGACCCAGCAGTAAATTATAAGATCCCCTCCCTTTAATAACAAAGAAAGTGGTTGGAAGGGTCTTATTACTGCCGATGGTGAGCTCCACGCAGATTGCACCTTGAGCCGGAGAGCGTTGCCTTCAAAGTCTACCAACATCATGTCGGTTTGGGTTAGATCTTCATCAGACTTCCCAATCTTGCGTAGCAGGGTGTATAGCATCAGATTGACTGCTTGAAAGACATCTAGGCCCTAAGTGGGTTTTGATGTATTGATTGACAACTAGATTAAAAATCTAATGTCTTTGTTAAGCATATGAGCAGGTTGTAACATATAAATAACAAAGCATAATATATGACATTGAACATCTATATGAGAAGACAAGTCATTATTGTACAAGATGAGTTGAGGAATGGGTTATTGCCTTACATTGTGAAATGGCTCTATTTAAGGTTGAATGACATGATTCTTGATATGTGATCCCACGGAGTTTTACTTGATATATAAACAAGCCAATGAAGGTGAAGAAAGAGACATAGTGATATTGGAATGATTGGATGGTCTCTAAATAAATTGAAATGCTTGTTATGATCTAATGGGACTACAAAATCAAATATTGGCATGATCTCAATTGAATTTCCTCTTGATGTTGAATCAAAACTTAACTCAAATTGGCAACGAATGGATGAATAAATCAAGCAAGGGATTAGCAACGAGGTACTAAGCTAAGGTTGGCCGAGTAGTGACTTGGACCATGTGCTTGGCTAGGGTGAAGTGGCTATAGCTTGGAGAGTTTCGAGGTATCAAGTCGAGCCTAACCGAGTGAAGCAATGAAGAAGCATTACATATTCTTTGAGTCATGTGAAGGGTGACTTGATCAAGAATTGGGTTTCATTCTTGTATGAAGATCAAAGTCATTAGCTCAAGGTAGAAGTGCTCAAACCAATGAGACATTGATGGATGGATCTCTCAAGTGGATATATTGATCAAGTATGGCTATTCTTGAAGATGAAGCTCAAGAGTTTTAATATTGCATTTATATTTGATCTTGAGTTTAGGTACGCCGTACTATCAAGAGGGATGCATCACAAGGAGTTTTGATAATGTCTCAGTGCTCAAGTAACCCATGTGAGTTGAGAGAGACACAAAATCCACACGTACATGTCTTCGGGTTTGACCCTGTGTCAAACCCGGTGGTACCGGTTTTGGGAAACCGGTGGCACCGGTTTTGTGTCAGCCGGCCCAACGGCTAGTTGTTTGAAATCTCGGTGGCACCGAGTTTGGGAACTCGGTGGCACCGGTTTTCACTGAAGTTTGTAACGGTTAGTTTTGGGGGAGTCAGGTATTTATACCCCACAACCCCCACAGTTACAGACTGCTGTTCCTGAGGTTGCTGGTGTGTTTCCTTGCTATTCCTTGCTAAGCCAAAGCCATTCTAGCTCTCCCCAACCCCTCTTGGTGAGGTTGTTCGATCTTTGATAGATCTAGTGAGTTGTGTGGTAGAGAGAAACCTTTGTGAGCAATTCAAGAGCACTCGAATGCCTTGAGCACTGTTGGACATCATCAAGCTCATGTGAAGCATTTGTTACTCTTGGAGACTTGCCTCCTAGACGGCTAGGCGTCGCCTACAAGCTCCCAAGGTGTGGTGAGCTGTGGGACAGTTTGTGAAGGTTGTGCTTCGCCTCCGAAAGGGAAGAAGCTATCTAGTGGATCGGGGAAAGGGTTGAATGCAACTCGGCTTCGGTAGGAGAAGCACCCAACGGAGACTAGGATTCACACGGTGGTGAATCCGAACTTCGGTAAAACAAATCCTCGTGTCTCTTGTTGGTTTACCTTGCATTTGCCTCACTTTGCTAGCTTGGCTAGTACTTGCTATATTTGTGGATCTACTCGGGTTTTAGTGTTTGTGGAGTGCAGGCACTCAATATCCATCAAGGAACTAATCCTTAAGCCACATACCAAGTTTGAGTTGAAGCCAAGCAAGCAAACAAGAAGAAGGAGAAAAGGGGAGTCACTGCCAGGCAAACCCGGTCGCACCGGATTTGCAAAACCGGTGGCACCGGTTTTGGGCAGTGTGCATATTCCGTTGCGCAGGCGCTAGTCCAGATATTCTGGAGATTTTTCCAGAGATTCCGGACTTTCCAGAAACTCCGGAGAAAAGTCCGGAGTATTCGGACTTTGTTGATAAAATTGTTTTAAGTGGTGATTTTCAGGACTCGCCTATTCACCCCCCCTCTAGGCGACATCGAGATCCTTTCACTGCTGCTCCTCCATCTACTAGCATTCTGGTGACTGGCTTCCCATTGACAAAACCTCTGAGAAATAATGCCTTCAAGTGTTGCCTTTTCTCATCTTCTGATTTCTCAAAGATAGCTTGTGTAGGTTCCAATGTCAACTGGGCCATCCCAAGTTCTTCATCGGACACATCAGTATCAATTGGAGACATAAACTCCTTAGGTAGAAGGACAACCATGTTTATGTCAGCCTTTGGCTCATCATCCTTCTCACCATTGATCTTAGGCTTAGGACGCCATACTTGAGACCGAACCTTCTTCTTGTCCAGCACACGTCTTTCTTCTTCTTCTTGCTGTTCTAGTTGTCGTAGACGCTGGACTCTTCTTTTCTGAGACTTGGTCAAGCCATCTGGACACCATTGTGGATTAGGCTTCTTGTGTGACTGGCTTGACCTTTCATCGTCTAGTTGCATGGTGCGTCGACGTTTAGGAGCTCGGCACATGATATCTTCATCAAGAACCAGCGAATCGGCCATCTCTTCCAGTCGATTGTTTGACTTCTCATTGACTCTGCCTCCCAGCCGATCATAAACACTAGCCTTGCCCCCCAGCCGATCGTAGACGCTGGTTTTGCCCCCTAGACGTTGATGAACTGGGATCCGTTGATTGTTGAATTCACGGTGATCCCCAGTCATAGGCCTTCTGTCATCGAAGCAAACCCTCTTGGATGAGCTGCCATTGTTGTATGCTCCGTTGCACTCTGGACAATTTTTTGCCGTCGGCAGTTTGATTCCTTCCTCCCAGCAGTACTTGAAGAATGGACATCTCCAATGTCCTTCATTACGCCGCGCCCACTCTTCTCTCTTATTTGTCTTTTCTTGTCGTCGCTGAAATTTGTTGATCAGCATCCGAGATGTGACAGGCCGGCGTGGCTTTGTGTCTTCCTCTTCAAACCCTTTTCCTTTAACATCTGCAGCGGTTGCTTGTACCTTGGGATCAACAACTCCTTTATTTTGAGCCGATTCTGACGTCAGCAACTTAACACATGATGTGTCTTTGCTAGACACTTCAACTGTATTGGTTGGGAAAGGGTGCTGATCAATCTTCATCGGATTTTCAGCTTTGGTAGGGGTTTCAAATTTAAGTTTCCCTTGCTCAATAGCTGATTGAATCTGTTGTCTGAAGATCTTGCAATCGTTGGTGTCGTGAGATATTGCATTGTGCCACTTGCAATACTTCATCCTTTTGAGCTCTTCTACAGATGGTATGGTATGGAACTGGGAGAGTTTGATCTGCCCTTGCTGAAGCAATAGATCAAATATCTTATCAGCCTTAGTGATATCAAAGTTGAATCTTTCTGGTTCCTTCTTACCAAAGGGGCAGGATACTGTCTTCTTGCCTTTGACCCACTCTGCAAGCCCTATCATATTTTCCTCATCGTCAGAGTCAGAGCAATCCACATAAGACACCTTCTTTTGGAAGTTCTTCCTAGGCTCATAGGATTTTGCAGTTTCCTGACTCATCCGACTAACTAATTGGCTGAGACTCGAATTCATGTGATGCATACTTTTCTCTCAAGATTGGCAAGAGCCCTTGGAATGCCAACTCAGCCAGTTGCTTGTCTCCCAGGTTCAGACTATAGCATTTGTTTATGACTTTCCTGAACCTCTGAACGAATCCAGCAACAGTTTCATCATTCCTTTGCTCGAGTCTGGTCAGATCGGTGATTTTTATCTCATGAATGCCAAAGAAGAAATAATTGTGGAACTGCTATTCCAGATCAGACCATTTGATGATAGAATTGGCCGAAAGTGAGGTGAACCATGAAAATGTTGGCCCTGAAAAAGACGAAGAAAACAACCGTATCCTGAGTGCATCAACATTCCCTGCTTCTCCACACTGTATGATGAACCGAGTGATATGCTCCTTTGTGGACATATCATCTTGCCCAGAGAATTTGGTGAAGTTTGGCACCTTGAATCTTGGAGGGAAAGGTATTTGATCATAGGCAGATGGATATGGTGTTCTGTACATATAAATCTGCTGCTTAGGTTTTATCCCAAATTGCTTCTGCAGCGTCTCTGAAAGATGGTCAATCAATTCTTCCTTCAGATGAGACTTCAACTCAGCAGATATCTATTCTATCACTTGCATCTCAGTTGATGGAGTCTTTGGAGGTTGTTCTTCCAAAGTTCTTGACTGTGGATTTGGTACTGCCGATACCCTTACTTCGGAAGAACCTTGTGTATTTGATTGACTTGTTACAGGTGGAATTTGTCTGATCGGTTGTCCAGCCGATGGAGTCGGTTGATGCAGGTTCAATTGGCCCGAGCCGGCCAATTGGTTTAGGAGCATCTGCATTGTTTGCACAGGATCCACCTACTGTGGTTGTGTTACTGGCTGCCTTGTCATCCCCTGATTGATTGGCTGCTGAGGCGATGATCTTGTATGAGCAACCGTATCAGCTGGGGTTAAGACATGCTGCGCTGATGTTGACTGCTGCAATGGAGTGGTTTGTACGGGCATTCCTAAGATCGGCTGAGGAGCTGGTCTCTGAGGTGAAACAGGAGGTTTTCTTTCCATTGGTATAACCTTATGCGCATGAGCTGGGCCTATCTTGACCCTTTCAAAAGCTTTGCTCCCATGATTGAAGTAGACAAACTCCACTCCTTCCTTGGTTAAATGCACAGTCCCTGGAGTACCTCCAAACATAGCTTGATAAGATTCTGGGTACTTCACTTCTGTAATTTCTTCAGGCTGAGGTTCGAAGAAATTTGAGATATCGGTCTCAAAGTGATCATGAGGCAAGCCCCATCCTGAAAGTCTTCCATTCTGATCCCTCATTGCAGGATATCTTTGATGAGGATTCTGGACTGAGAATGTCTGATCCTGGACATTGGGCTGTGCTGAATAGGTTTGAACTATCGGCACCGTAATAGAAGGATCCTTAGGCACATCTCCAATGTCCTGATTCTGAATCGGCTGAGCATCCGATGAGGAATCAGGGGCAGTTGCATTAATTTATGGAGACGGTGTAATCCCTACCGTTGGATCATCAATCGGCTGGGAAGCTGATTGTCCCTTTGGAAACACTGGAGGAGATCGCCTTGGTTGAAAATATGCAGGTCCCACGTATCCCTCTTCTGTTCCCTTCTTGAGCGTCTCAGTCAGATAGTTTTGAATAGTATTAGCGAGGACTTTTGACTGGTCGATCATAGTTTGATGCATAGCTTTGTTCATCATGTCTTGAAGCCCTTCAGGATCAGCTGAAAAGGTGATATGCTGGGGTATTGGAAGAGGATTCTTCTTGTAGACCCCACTCTTAGTCTGACCACATGAAGCCAAGCATAATTCTTCATATCGCTTCATGTGAGCTTCGAACTCGGCTTTGTCTGCATCCTTGAGCTGATCTTTAGTGACTGGTTGAATGTTGCTCGGGTCAACTTCAGTATTTTTCATGTTCTTGGACATTTTTGACTTTTCTGGGTCCCACTGGGCGTGCCAAAAGTGTGTTGACGCGAAAATAGGACGTCACCCCCGCGCGCGACACACGTGACTCCCCGGTCTTTAGCGAGGCATGCCAGCCAATCTGACCTGTTGATTGACAATGGAAAAATATTAAGGATCGGCTAGAGAACCGATGGGTCTTCAGTAACACGTGTATCTTCCAATCGGCCGATACAGAGAAACGAGATCGGCCGGCTCGAAAGCGACCGAAGCGCGAATACATAAATAAAGAGAGCGGCTGGATCGGCCGATCGTGACGTCAGCACTCGAACAGGTCTGAATCGGCCGTAGTTTTAGAAGCCGAGGGAATCTAGATCGAGTGGGGTAAATTGGTGATAAAAGCTAAAACCACAAGAATTGGTACGAAAACTTGTAGATCTAGCTAATATCGATAAGGGGTGAATAAAGAACTAGACGAAACCTCAGCGATGCGCCTGGAGGTTAAAGCCTAGGGTTATTCGGTAAAACGGTACTCACAAGCTTGCCGGAGATCGATCGATGCAGCCCGACGAACTTGAAGGACAACATTGAGAAAAGGAAAAAACGTAATGGCGAAGTCGCCGGAAAAGTAGATGTTGTAAAGTAGATGCTGTAAATTGTAAAGGGTTTGCCCGGAGGTGGTTTGTTTGATATTGGTGTGTACGATTTTCCCGACCATGCAGGGCCGCTATTTATGTCCTAAGGACCACCCGACTCCTAGCCAATTACGGCACTATTTACTTGCATCTAAAGAAAACAAACACTACTAAAAATAAAAAAAAGGACTCATGCAAGAGTCGAACTCTCCTAAAAACTGACTCTGACCCGTTGCCAATCGTGAATTGACCCGCCTCTGTCGTGCCTTCCCTTTGGCATATTTCTTGATTGCCACTTTCCTCTTCATCGGCCGATTCCTCGATTGACCATCGACCGATCAGGTTTGACCCGTATGGATCTGGTTGGTCCTCCTTGACCATCGGTGCGCTTCCGTTTGACTGCCTTCTCTTCCTTCAATCGGCCGATTGTACTGTTTTCTCATCGGCTGCTCCTTCTTATCCTTTTTGACTTGTTTTTCCAAAAAACAGTGTCAACAGAGGCTTCGCACGCTGTTGGAGACCCTGGTGTTTTGGGTGACTTCGTCCGTCTCTCTCCTTCGCTCAAAGGAGGCATTTGCGTTTGCAGATGCACTACCTTGCTGTGGATAGTCTAATACATTAGACTGACCGCACTAGGTACTGGAAAGGCTTCTTTGAGTACCAGTTTAAAGGAAAAGGGTGTGCAGCGAGGGACGAAAAAACGCCCTGTTTCCGGGATTCTGGGTGCAACACCGCCAGCGTGGCACGGAGGCCGCGCTTGCTAATTGGCGGAAGCCACTGCAGAAAAGGGGTTGGGGGAAATGGGGAGGGAGAGGAGTTGCCGCGGAGGAGAGGGATGCCCACCGCCGGAGCTTGAGGTCGCAGCAGGTCCTCGCCCTCGTCGCCGCCGAGCTGTTCCCATCACCCTCGCCACCATGGTCGCCGTCATGGTCCCTGCAGCTACCGAGGGAGGACGACACCGACGTGCTCCACCCTCGGGGCCGGCCACGAGCACGCCGGAATCCCCCAAATGGATGGAGCTGCCCCCCTGCGCCGAATGGAGAGGAGCCGTCGCGGAGCAAAACCAACCACCACCGCCTCCATGCCCCATTGTCGAAGCAGCCCCACACCAATCAGAGCCCAGAGAGAGAGAGAGAGGCCGAGCTCGGAGGTGAGCGCTGACGACCGGTGCAGGGAAGAGAAGCAGGGAAGGATGACAACAGGGGGGGTCCTGCTCCTTTGCTGGAGAGGAGTGGCCGCCTCCTCGCCGCGCACGAAGTCGTTGTTGCCACACCGCTCCCCCTCCGTGCACGCGCCGGGCAGAGAGGGAGCTGCTCGCGCCGGGGAGGAGGGAAGTCATTGCCGCCGCCACTGGGAGAAGGTGGCGCCGCATCTCGAGCCTCCGTCGGACCTCCATGGTCCAAGCTGGAGCTCGTCCCGCGGCCGTCGCGAGCAGGGGAAGGGCGGAGGAAGCAGGGGAGGGCTATCTGCACCATGGTCGGGAGGAGGACGGGGCTTGGGGTCCCGCGGCCGTGTTGCGGTCAGTGAGTGTTGATGGTTAAAACCCGTATAAAGTTTCGATCCGCAAGCGTACGAATCACCTATGCCCTTCTTCACCTACGGGAGATCCCAAGGTTATTGTCAATCCGCTGAGAAGGGAATTACTAGCGCTTAACCAAGTACTAATCTAGTTGACTAGGTAAACCTTTGAGAGAAAGATTAATCTAAAAGTAAAAGCAAACTAATCTATGTTAGTCTAAGATTGAATCTAAGTTGCAAGGGTTGATACAAGAGAGTGATTAAGATAGATAAGCGTTCTCCCCCTAGGATCTAGGATTTCATGAATAACCATCTACTACATGGGAGTGGTAAACCCATCTATTGAGGGGGTGTGAACACGAGGTCGCTTTTTCCCTTCCACCGTACTGTCACTACGGGAAGGTATTCTTAGCTAAAACTACAAATGACACGGTATGTTGAGGGGGTCTACGGGAGTAGTGGGGTCCATACGTTTGAAAGCACGGTAGCTAGCCTTAATCATCAAAGCATCATCAACATGAAAGCAATAGATTGAAACCACAAATCATGTAGCGATCACACATCATGTATCCATCTAACCCTAGGGATGAATGGAGACATTACTCCATCATCTTACACGGATTGAGGCACATAGAGGTGATGGAGACTCCGGAGAACATTATTGGTATTTCTTAACGTCACCACTACGACGCCGGGATAGCGTGAGCGTAAGAATCACCTTGGTATACCTATGAGTACGAACGAATCCGCAAGCGCACGGATATACCATTGTAGCACTTCACCTAAGGAGTATTCCAAAGGGTATCGAATCCAAGGAACAAAAGGGGAGCTCTACGAGTGACTATCCAAGGACACAATATCCCTACTGATGTAGATTGGGAGATGAGGAGTCTCCTATGGACATTGATTCTAGAGGGGCGCAAGCACGTGATAAGGACACTCGCTTCGGGCACCAGCTACCTCCTGGCTATAACAGTTGGTTCCGGAAAGAAGCTCTACGCCGTATCCGAACGTGGAGGAGTACAAAGGGTCCAACGGCTATCACTACCACAGCCTACCTCGAGACAAACTGTGGGATACGGGGCAAACAAATGATAACCCGTAGTCTAGACACCACGTCTACACCACTGATCACTACTATAGCACGGCTACGTCTGATGTCCCGTAGCAACACTATAGCACTCCGTATAAATACGGAGTGACGAACCCACGAGTACGGGCTGGGTCTCACTCATCATGGAAGCAAATAGGTGACAGGAGATATGAATGATACTTTGATCTAAATCAGATATGCATGAGCGTCCATTATATTCTAATTGACAAACAATCATACAAACGGATAAATTACTTATGTAACTTCTCCATAGGATCGAAAGGAGTTGTGCTACTAGAAAACAAGCATAAGATCAAGAACGAACGAAGAACACAAGAACATATCACCTATGCATGAATGTCACTTTAGTCTAATTGGAATATACTGAAATACTCACTTTAGTCTAAATGAAGAACGACATCATCCACAAGGTACAAGGGGATGATGAATGATGAACGAATCACCATCATCTCACCTCTACTCATCCACACACTCCCTCTATACCTAGCACCACCTAGGCTAGATCTTCCACACACACACTCATGGTGAGGTGAGGTTTCACCTCCACCAAGAGTGAATGAGAGAGGAGAAAGAGGCAAAGGTGAGAAGTTGCCTTCAAGTGTGTTGTCTTATCCTCACCCCCTCCTCTTCTATTTATAAACTCAGACACCGGCGTGAGAACACCCCGAGCACCCCCAGAACGGGCCTAGGAGCCAATCAGGAAGCACCACGTGGAAGGTCAGGATGAACCGACGCAAGGTCAGTTCGGCCGACCTGTGGGGTCGGCCGACCCCATGGTGGGCCCCCTCGCCTTGTGTTTTTTCGCGGTGGCTGTTAGGTGGGTCCTTATGGCGGTTCCAGGTGTCCACGCGGTTTTGAGGCGGTTTGGGCGCGTTGGTGGGCCATAGGATCCATGTGATGCACACGTGGCGGCTTCTGATTCGTCAGGTCTTCCTCCCTTGGATTGATGACGTCATGGATCTAGGGGATGCCTGTATGGCAGCCCCTCATTGGCTGAGCCTGAATTGCTTGAATCAAAGAGGTGTGTTTTCTTCTCATTTCTTGTGCTAAATACCTGTATTCATCTTTGCATTGCCACTTGTGGAATTTGTCAGTTTAAGGTCCTATTCTACTATGGATGCATAGTTCTAATAATAAAATGCAGGAATTGACGGCCTTAAAATAGGTACTTAACTGCCGTCAACAAACATCGTCGATGAAGATGGCGACGATGAAGCTCGGGGACACCCCTAGGTCGATGGCTTGGAGTCCTCCTCTTGCTCCCTTCCCTCCGCCGACGTTGATCCTTGCGACAAACTAATCTAACCTCATCCCTCCTGAGTTTCTGGTGAATAGAGGTCGGTGGAATGATTGGATGCGGCAGCCGTCGGAGGTAGGAGCTACTAATGGGAGGGCGAACCGACGCGAAAACACCCTAGGCCAGTCGGCATGGGCCGGTCGGCCCAGGCCCTTTTCGGCCCGGTTCGGGCCCGGCTTCCTCCCCGTGGCTCATCTTGACATTTTGGATTTATGCCCCTTCATTTGTGTCATTTTGGCGTCGTCATCCACACAATCAAAATAGGGGGTATTCTCACATGAAGTCCGATCTTTACGTCTTAGTCCTCGAGGATGATCTGTCGTAGCATCTTGGTCCTTGCCACCTTTGGGAGTGATTGCGCCTTGCACTTCAACACGAATGGAACTCCTCATTTGCTCATTTGAACTTGTTGCGACTCCGTCCCTTTTGTCCATGTTTTCATGCAAAAACACAACACTTCCAAATGCACATACAAAGTTGAACTTGTTATATCATTAGTGTGCCTAGTGGCGGGTTAGTTCCATAATCAAGCTCAAACCAAAGTGTAACGAATATGTTTGGAGCACCAAAATTCACCGTCAACAGCGGGGCGGCGAATCGATCCATCGAGGCCGCGGGGGAGCGATTGCGCGGTGGTGGAGCGAAGGCGGACGGGAGGTGCCGCGGATGGGAGGCCCTGAGCTCCATGTCCACAACCTCGAGGCCGCCGCATTGACGCAGAGGGATGGAGGCGGCGACGCGGAGGAGTGGGAGGCGGCGTTGGATCCGGCGCTGGCGAGCGTGCACAACGACAGGGAGGAGAGGCTCGGTGGGAAGAGAGAGAGGGGAATGGGATGGGGCCGTGGAAGGTAAAAAAGGGGGGAGAGAGAATGACGAGTGGGTCCCACTGATTTGTAGTTGGTATAGAGGAGAAGATATGAAGGAAGACGAGTGCAGAGGAAGTGAATGTAAAGGAAAGAATATTAATGACTAGTCGGAATATTCCGTTTTAAAGAAAAATACAAAAGATGACGAGTGTGGATAGTCTTAAGGGGTGTTTGGATCATGGTGACTAAAATTAGTCTGACTAATTTTAGTTTCTTGTAGGAGCTAAACCCTACAAACATGTGAGGCTAAAGATGAGCTAAAATTAGTTTTGAGGCTAAAATTTACTAGTAGGAGGTGGGGGGCTAAAAGAGACTAAAATTTCCTCTTCCTCTTCCTCTCTCCTCATTAATGACCATCTTTATCCTCTCACAATTCTAGAACCCGCCGCATCTTGGGAGAGGAGAGAGAAGAGAGAGGGAGAGGAGAGAGAAGAGAGAGGGAGAGAGAAATCTGGTCTTTAATGCTCTTTTAATACCACTTTAGCCCTTGTTTCCAAATATGGGGTGACTAACATTTTTTAACCTGACTAATTTTAGTCAAGGAACTAAAGGTGATCCAAACATGCTCTTAGTACTTTTCATCACTGCAAAACTATCCACCCCAATGACTAGAGAACAAACGGAAAAACAAAAGGTACGCCCGGGTTGCAAAGTGGTGTAGATGGTTCTTATGTTAGTTTCAGGTACTGTGGGAGTTGTATGCAAAAACAATTTTGAAGGGCACCTACTGTTGAATTATATGTGATCACAAATAAATAGAATATTGCTATAATGAGGAAATTTGTAGGAGTTTCTCTGATGCTTATATACCGATTTATCACTAAACAATATTTTCCTCTCTTATTTTTGTTTCCCTTCTGTGTCTGATAAAATCCGCATTATACACTTTCGTAGGTGTCATATTTTTCCTAGTCATTTTGTAACTGACACAAACTATCTAACTTATGATCTTGGCTCACTTGTCAATTGTCATTGGCAACTGCAATAGCATAGGCAGAAATGCGTGTAAACTTATTTCTTAACCTAAAGCTAAGTAAAGTGTAAAAGAAAAGTCCGATACACAAATCAGAATCAGCAAAACTTTCAGAACTCCTATAATCCAGAACTTCAGTCTCAATTTCTTTTTTCTTTTTAACTTCAGCCTCAATTTTTTTTGAATCGCGCAGACACATATGCTTACAAACACGCACGCACACTAGTACCTACGAACACATGTATGCAACCCTATCCCTATAAGCACCTCCGAAAGACCGATGAGTCGATAAAATCTCAAGATTGACGAACTGACATCTCTCTGTCGAGAATCATGTTGCTTACCATTGAAAAAGTGAAATTCTAAAATAAATTAAAAAAAACGAACAATAATGCCGAGTCGAGGATTCAAATACCAGCGGACAGATTCCACGTTAGACGAAGAAAGGGAAAACCTGAGCGTCAGTCTCAGATCAACAGCCGTTTAGAGAACGTGCGCTCCAATAAACATGCGCAAATCAACAGCCGCGATTGCCCAGAAAGAGTCACATCCAATTCCATCCATTGATATGCAGATCTTGGCTTCTTGCCCGTGGAAGGGGAAAAAAGTTTAAAAAAGACAGAAAAAAAAAACGAGGAAGGACCGGCACAGGCGCACCGTGCAGGCGCGCACAGCTCTCCAGAGCCTTTCGCTGCGGTCTCTCGTCGCATCGCCTTCTTCCTCCTCCGTCTGCCCCCAAACCGCGCCACAAGCAAGCAAAGCCATCTTCACGAATTCGAACCCTCTACTACTTCTCACTGCCGCTTCTATCCCCGCGGGCGCACCGCCATGCTCGCCGCCGAATCGTGATCCCGAGCGCCCTAGCCACTCTCGGAGTTTCCTCGCCATGGCCGCGTCGGAGCGGGAGGCCGCGCTCCTCGCGCGCGTGGCCGCGAACCACCTCTTCCTCGGGCAGTTCGAGGCCCTGCGCGCGGCGCTCCTCAGCCTCCGCCGCCGCGCCGACCCGGGGCTCGCCGCAGACTTCCTCCGCGCGGTCGTCGCCGCGGGGGGCCGCGTCCCGGGCGTGCTCTGGTCCGCGCCCCCCGCCTGCCCGTCCCCGTCCCACCTCGCCTGGCTCGCCGCGCTCGAGCTCGCCGCCCTCCCCTCCACCCCCAACCCCGAGGCGCTGCGCCTCAAGGCCGAGTTCCTCGTCCTCCTCCAGCCCATCGCCGACGACCCCGCTGTTGGCGCCGAGGCCAGGGAGACCCTCACGAGGCTGCTGGATTTGGGGGTGGTGAGGCTGAGGCGCGAGGTCGAGGGAGGCGGAGGGGAGGCCGTTGCCATTGTCGAGGAGGCCCCTGTCACCGAGGAGGATCTGAGGAGGCTATGGGTGGTGTTCCTCGACAACGCCCTTGTGTGTGACGCGTTGTGCGTGGGCATATCGAGGCAGATCGGATTGGACGGGGGTTTCGGTGCAGACGTGCTCCTGCGGCTACGGCAGAACGTGCAGCTTGCTCACTTGGACTCCATGAAGACACTCCTTGCAGAGGATGATCTCGACGGTGCTGCTGGTCATCTCCGGTTTCTTTGTCTTGATCACGGCGTGGCGGAGGATGATTACAAGTAATCTCTAAATACTATTAATCAGTATACTCCCTCCGTCCCTGAATATAGCTTCATTTAGACTTTTTCAAAGTCAAACTTTTCAACTTTGAGCAACAATAACTCTTAAAATAATTTATTTCAAATAGGAAAAATTACATATTTTGATAGTTCGTTTCATGGTAAATCTACCAATATCATTTTTATGTTATTAGCATGTATGATTATTTCGTTATTCACGGTCAAAGTTGAACAAATTTGACTTTGAAAAAGTCTAAACGAAGCTATATTTTGGGACAGAGGGAGTACATGTTTTTAAGTAACATTTCAACGTCTGACAGTAAAGGATACTAGAGCTAGTGCCACTTGAGCATTTAATAAACATGTAGAATCATCTGTAGAAATAGTGAGGCCAGCAGTAGTGTTGAGTTACAATTAATGTTTTGTAGCGGAGTTGGCCAGGATTTAATATAGCTTTACAGCCATTAGTAGCAGCATATGTAAACTGGTAATGGCTAGGGCCATGCAGAGCAGCATTCTATAACCATGTAGGTTTTGAGAAAGAACCATTACATTCATGTTTCTGGTTTCAGATTAGACATGTTCAATTGGGTCCAGATTAAGACCTGAAAATGATCAATCTAGTTACATATCAGGTGGACTGGTCTCGGTTTAGTGATGGATCTGGAATATGAATACACTTAATAGATTGCTGAAATCAACTTCTTCTTGCACAGGGTTATCATATCAGAGCTTTTCAGAAAGGGTTGGACAAAAGCATCCAATTATGGTGGAAGGTGGTCTCAGTTGCGGGATAGAATAACTAAAATGTACGCCGCAGCCCTTCAGTCTACTAGTCCCCAGCTGGTGCAACTCGTTCAGGTAAAATCAAATTCTCCTATCATCTCGTACTGGCATTCTTCACTATGAACATCTTTGCCTATTCTTTTTTTCTTCCAGTTTTTCCTTTACTGATTGATAACCTGCACCTCATGTCATATAACCATTATGTTCCCACATTTGTAACTAAATTTGGCTCTTTCACATTTTCACACGCACTTTAGGCCTTGAATGGCACACATCCTGACTCTCTGAGTGCCTTTTTGTTTGTTTCTTATTATATTTATTTGTACTTTAGGCCAAAGTTTTAGATGTAGATGGCCACAGTTTGATTTATTCCTTGAAAGTCCAGGCTTCTTGTGACCCCAATACTACGGCATCTAGCATAATATCAATTATGGCCTCCTAGATTGCATTTTTCGCATGCTTACTCTTGGATGATTCTAATTTTCGTTCATATTGTTTATAGCTCATTCTGGATGACATTGTTTCTGAAGAAATTGAAGATCATAATGTCTCTGATGCTAATGGGATGCCTCTCCCTTTCACAAAATTTGTGGAAACATTGTCATTGGAGAGGGGTACTGACCCAGATGACAGGACCTTGTTAAATGCAGCTATAACATCCTGCAAGAAAGATCTGTACCATTTTTGTCGACTCTCTGGAAAGCATATGCTTGAAGTAGCCTTGGAAACTGCTCTGTCTTCAATTAAGAGGGAACAGCTTCAAGAAGCTGTTGATGTATGTCAAATTTCAATGGGATACCCCCATGGTCTTTTCCCTGCTGCTATGAACATTTTATATCAAATTCCATCAGTTAGTCCCCTCATTAGTATCTTCTGGCAAGTGGCTTTCTGCAGGTTGTTTCGCTGTTCCCCCTTCTCCAGCCATTGGTTGCTGTCTTGGGGTGGGATATTCTGAAGGGTAAAACAACTCTACGGAGAAAGCTAATGCAGCTGTTCTGGACAAGCAAATCCCAAGCTCTACGACTACAGGAGTATTCACGTTACCGTAGTCAAACAGATGAGGTACTTCCTCTGTCACTGATTTTTTCTTCTACTTCTTTGATATGTGAGGATTTTGGCAATTTATTTTTGCAGACATCCTGCGAGGAGTACTTGTGTGATCTCTTATGCTTTCATCTGGATCTTGCACGTTTTGTTTCAAGTGTGAATTCTGGCCACCCATGGAATTTGAGGAATTCGTTATTGTTTTCCCAACAAGATCAAGATTCAGATGTTAACAATGCAGAAATATTAGACCCTTTTGTCGAGAATTTGATACTTGAGCGGTTAGCTGTTCAGACTCCCATGAGAGTGAGTTTCTAATTTCTATTGTATATGAATTTTCTCATCTCATATATGTGCTTCACATGTTGCATATATTACCAATTTACTACTTTTGTATGATTGTATCATTTATCCTCTTCTGTCTTGTCTGGATCAAAAGGAACCTTCCTTTTCCTAGCTGATGGTGTGATGTTCTTTCATAATTACTTTTTCTTACCTATCACACAGGTGCTATTTGACGTAGTCCCAGGAATAAAATTTCAAGATGCGATCGAGCTTGTTGGTATGCAGCCACTTCCTTCAGCAACTGCAGCTTGGAAGAGGTTCATAACCATCTCTGCTGCAATTTTCTGTTAGCTGCTATGTTTCAGTAATGTAATCTCAACTATTATGCTTCATGCTCCCTGATGCATAAATTTCTTCCCATACTTAACCTTCTTCTTAAGTAGTCGTTGAATTACCTTTTGTCCACTTTGCTAATGCCTTAAGCGGTCAAGCTATGTTAGAAGTTTTCTTAATACTACTATGCCAAAAGAAGAAATGAAATATTTTTCTGTATTCTTCACTTATGTTTGACTTTATTTTCCAATGAGCCGTCTGTTTCATGTGACAGGATGCATGATATTGAACTGATGCACATGCGATATTCTCTTCAGTCAGTTGTGCTTGCTCTAGGCGAGATGGAGAAGTGTGCAGGTGATGGGAATGAGTGTTATTATCATAAAGCGCTGTCATATCTGAGGGAGATGCAAAATTTTATGGAGGCTATCAAAAGTACTCCAAGAAAGGTTGGGTCTTCTGTGATATGTTCTTATTCAGGTGCATGCTTTTTTTGTGCAAATGCATATTTTTATTCCTCAAAGTAGCAAAGCCATGAAATTATCAGTTCTACGTACTCTAGGAGCAACCTAATAGTTATTTCTTTTCCTTTAAAAGGAGCTTATGTTTTTCAAGATTCAGACTTCATGATTTTTGATAAATAACAAATCTAACAATTTGATGACTTTTTGATTAGTTATGATTGAACTCATATTTGAAAGCACTTCCCCAAATGATTTTGTTGATATGAACAATAGGCTATAGGGAATTTGATGGTAGAAGTTCAGTTTGAAGATCATGCCGACTCAAACTGCGATTTCAGTGGGGTTCTTATGGTATTGAGCTTCACTTTTCCATGTTGTTTTGCAGATTTTCATGGTCAGCATTATATTGTCATTGTTACATATGGATGACTGTGAGAAACTGTCTCAAGCAGTCCCTTCTGAGTGCTATGTTACTCATGAATGCCATGAAAGTAATATCGAATCTGAGGGAAAGAACATGGTGATATATTTTGTCAGGCTTCTGCTTGATATACTTAGTCATAATCTCCAAGTGAAAGGCCCTGATATGGATCACCTGTCCAGTAGTAGTCTGTCACCCGCTGGTAGGCAAGCATTAGAATGGAGGCTCAAACATGCCAAACATTCCATTGAAGACTTAGATTGGCGTCTATCTGTTCTAAAACGTCTTCAACCTCTTTCCGAGCGGCAATGGAGTTGGAAGGAGGCATTAGTTCTTCTACATGCTGCTCCTTCAAAGTTACTAAATGTGTGAGTTTTTCTTTGATATACTTTGTTTTTTCTATATTCTGTTGTGTTCACATTTTTATGCTTTACCAAAGGATTATGCTTTGGTGTGATTTCATTGTGCAATTCCCAGTATATAATTTTAAGTTGGCAGTTTTTGTGGGGCTAGAAGTATGTACACGTTTTATCTTAAGTATTAAGGCCAGTGACTTGCATGGAGCTAAGCATACCTGCCTATTCTCTGTGGCCCTGACCTAGCTTATTACCATTTCAAAATAGTTTTAAATTTTCATGTTACATTGATGCTTGACTGCACAGTAGGCTGTGCACTTTTAGGATAATGAATGCATATCACTGCAGAGTTGATGGTAGCTTGGCATTAAACATGACACTTATTTTCTCAGACTTGTATAATCTCATCTGAAGAAACGCTAGAGCTTTTCTGTACTCATCTCCAATTTGGCATGTTTACATTCCATGGGAGTTGCTTACATTCCATGGGCCAAGTCTACTGATATGTGTAACCTTTCTCAATGCGTCAATAATAGATTGCGGACTAATATGAAAAAAAAACATTATTCTGCTGAAGAAAATACTGGAAAATTGTAATATTGATCTCCACTTTTCCCTTTATTTCTTTGATATCGTTAAATGTTTGCACCTTTAATATTTTTTAATATAATGTAACTTAGTCTTTTACTTTTGTGAGATTTTATTTACCTTGTTTGTGGGTTCTGTTCTCTCTGCATGTGCGTACGTGCATGTATGTGTCTAAGTGGCATGTCAAAATGTTATGACACATGGTTGATGATATACTTCTCACCATTCAAATTCGTACAGATGCATGCAAAGGGAAAACTATGATATAGGAGAAGAAGCTGTAGAGAGATTTTCTTTACCCGCCGAAGATAAAGCTTCTCTTGAACTAGCCGAATGGGTAGCTGGCGCATATAAAAGAGCATTGGTATGCTTACAAATGCCATTTTATTAGTTGTTTGTAGATTAAAAGTGCTCAATTTTCTTCTTCTCGATGTTCATTGCACATGGAACTAAGTTACTCCTCTGCCATTTGTGCTGGAAGTTTCTCTCACAAACAGTGGGAGGAGAGGTATGGGAAGATAGGTCAGAAACAGGGGAAAGCTTGAGAGTTATGGACTGCCATATGATACCTTGGTTTCATTCACAGAAAAAGTGACATTTACATCCTCCAGAGTGCATACTTTGTTATTAAACCCTTATCGTAGCATATTTAAAAGCTATCAATGGCCTGTTTCGATACATGGTATTTTTGGAGTTAAAATTGAGGTATCCTATAAAATGCAGCATACCAAATACAATGATGTTAGTTTTTTCTTAAAAAAATGCATGCACGTCTTGTTTCTTGTAAAGACTGAAAGACTGACAAAGTGACCGGCTGATGTTAGTTTGATATTCATCAATTCAATGCATGCCATGTTCAGTACTTCTGCTGTATTACATTCTTTCGTTCGCTTTTCTGCTGAGCTAAATGTTGATATGTAGTCTTAGGTTTTTGAACCTTGATTTGCAATTGATCATATTCGGTTAGAATGTTTGGATTTCAAATTCTAGGTAGTAGTTGATAATTGAAAAATAACTGTAAATCAACTGAATGTGTTTTTTTATAGAAACATTGTGGTTTTTGTATCAAGGTCAGATGCATCTCATTTCCTTTTGTTGTCCTCTTCAGGTTGAAGACGCGGTGAATCGTGCTACCAATAACAACGCGGGACAGGAATTGGATATTTTGTCATTACGTGCTCAGCTTGGTTCTCTAACTACGGTTAGAATTTCCTCTTTTATCTGCATTGAGTAATATCAATGATACACATTCTTGATATTTGGCCAAAAGAATAACATCTGAACTTTCAGATTCTGCTTTGTGTTGATGTTGCTGCAACATCTGCTAGGTCAGGTGATATGTGTCGATTTCTTCTTGATGAGGTAAAGAAATTATCAGCTGTGCGTTTCTGCATCACACTCTCGCATATAGTGTTGGAAATGATCGTCGTTGTATCTTGTTTTTTTTTTTTTGTGTGTGTGTGTGTGTGTACTCTACTATTAGACTGATGTGGACTGGGTTTGCTGCTAATTTCACTCTTGCTTTGGAGTATCAGTGTAGCATGGTGCCTCATCTTTATTTTCTTTTTGCCACCAAGGTATCCTGTACTACATCATTCAAAAAGGGAAACTTATGCATGGTCCCTTCTGTATGTTTACAATAGGATAAACTAGGAATGCATGTGTATCCATTTGCTTGTGCACTAGGACATCCATAACTAATTTTATGGAGGAATGAATGTGCCAGTAAACGGGAATAATAGTTCCCCTTCTTGTGCATTTAATTATTTCATATACTTATCATCTAAAATATCATGTTTAACACCCTACCCCATTGACATTATTTTGCTAGTCATAATCCTACACTAGGAGGTTGCCTGATTGTAAGTAATTACAGTTGTTTACAGTGAAACCTAGTGTGCTCAACTTCAAGCGAAGCCTGTCCAGCTATCAATTCGAACAAATCATTTGAATTATTTCCTTTTTTTAGTTTGTGCCTGAATTCCTTTTATTACACAATTTTGCTATATAGTAGTGGTCCCAATTGCAGTGTTGTTCAATCTGCCCACAAGCAGATTTCCAGGCATGACAACATAAGTTCACACTCCTTTTCCTCGTATGCAGGCAACAAGTTTGCTGTCTGAAATATTTCCAGGCAGCTCCCCAAAAGAAGGTGCAGCTTACTGGGATCAGATCCAAGAACTTGCTACGATATCAGTGATAAAGCGCATCCTTCAGCATCTGCATGACATCGTGGATCTGGTAAGCTTTTATTTGTAAGTAATCAACAAGCTGCTGGATCTTTGATCTTCTGCTCAACTTCCCCACTTGTTTAGTATTTGTCTATTATGCCTATGGAAAAAACAGTTACATTTCAGCATCTTTGCCTATATTTGCTTATCACTTCTTTACATACTTCTTAGAATAATCCAATGTGCAGTTTACATAAAAAAAGGCAGCACGAATTGATTATATTTGTGGCCTTTATTTCTGTTCAGCATTTGATACAGCTAAACAACCATAAACTTGCTTCTAAATACCAAAGATTAACACACCTTTTGTTCTCATTTAGGAACCTCTTCCAGATCTTCAAGTGTTTTTCACTGAGATGAGCATCTCTTCGTCAACTGAATCTAGCAGAGTTGGACAAAAGCAACGTCCTCTTGGGCTTCTGCACCAAATGATTGATGACGCCTTCAAAGGAAAGCGGCAATTCTTGAGTGGTAATACCTCAGTTGATTCAGTTGAATGTTAAATTATTTTGCTGGATGTTTCTGGCAGCACGTTTGACATTTCTATTTTAGGTAAACTTCACAATGTTGCTAGAGCTATTGTTGATGAAGACTTTGATAGTGTTTATGCAAAAGAAGGTGCCAAGTTAGAAAAGAAAGATGTTTTGAGTTCTGAGAAAGGTGTAGTCCTTGGTCATGGGCTTAGGATCCTGAAACAAGCTTCTAGGAGTGACCTTGCATCTTCAAATGTTCCAGAAAGCAGTTCAGAACACAAAGGTTCTGCAAACAGATACATGGGTTCTCTATCTACCAAGCCATCAACATATTTATCGAACTTCATAATATATATTGCAACCATTGGTGACATAGTCGATGGAACTGACACGACTCATGATTTCAACTACTTCTCATTAGTCTACGAATGGCCAAAAGATGTAAGCTCAAACCCATACTTTTTTTTAATGTTCTTTTTTCTTGCATGTTCAACGGAAGTCCGTAACATATGCATACTTGAAACGATAGTTACGTGGGTGAATCTCTAGATAGCATTTAATGGAACGTGTCAATGGCAATTATATACATCAGAATGAAAAATCTGACAATTATCATGGTGCTCGTGCATGTTGGTTTAATTCAGCATTTTGGAAAACATTATTATCTTTTTTTTGAGAATCGGAAAACTTTATTATCTGAAAAATCTAAAAAGGTTGCTAACTGAGATACGATGACATAGGCATTAAATGTATTGGAATTTTGTACAATATAGTCATTTCGGTAAAGCCAAATTATTGTCTCTTACTTCATTGTTCTAATGTCAAAAATACAATATATTCATTTCGGTAAAGCCAAATTATTGTCTCCTTGAATACCATTCTTGGCATTACTACTTGGCTAATACATGTTACTGTACTCAATGCTGCTCAGGATTCGTAACAAATTTTTTTTTGGCATGCAGCTATTAACTCGCTTAGTTTTTGAGCGTGGGAGCACTGATGCGGCTGCAAAGGTAGCTGACACAATGGGTGTTGACTTTGTGCACGAGATTATATCAGCGTGTGTGCCACCTGTTTTACCTCCACGAACAGGACATGGATGGGCTTGCATTCCTGTTACACCTATCCTTTGTAATATTAGTTCAGAAAACAGACCATGCGCCATTTCAAAGTCCCTTCCTCCTGCTCAAGGATGGAGTGCACATGATTCATCATTGTGTTCTCGTCAAGAACCCCTTTATCCTCTTCAGTTAAATTTGGTGAAGCATTTAGCCCAGTTATCATCAGTTAGAGCAGTTTTGGCATGTGTATTTGGAAGTAGCATACTATCTGGTGACAATGAATCATCTCCTACTTATGTGAAAGACACAACACAAGCCCCTGAAATTGAGAGATCATTTTTTGAATTTGCTCTCGAGCAATCAGAGAGGTAATGATTGGATATTTTTAACTGTCACATGCTAACCTATTTCGTTTTTACTTATCTAAGTTCTTTGTAGATATCCAACCTTGAACCGGTGGATACAGATGCAGTCTAATCTTCATCGAGTATCTGAGTCGTCTGTGACAGATAAATCTGAAAATGAAGTCTCTTTGCATCAATCCAAGGGAAAGTTTTCTATGAAGCGAGCCCGTGAACATGATAGTGATGGTGAATCGGAGCTTGACGATGTTGGAATAAGCGGGAACGCTACTTCAAGTCCGCTAGAATCCCCTAAACATGAAGAAGCTAGACTAGAGGCAACCGCGTTTATTTCATTTGATTGGGAGAATGAAGGACCATATGAAAAAGCTGTTGAGAGGTAACATGATTTCATGTTTGGCAGCTACTTGTTACTTTTGTGCATCTCCATATAATCTTTCTTATTTTGCATTGATGTACCACTTATAAGGGTATACGTTTGTCTTTATGGGTGCCACCTTTATTTTATTAATTATTTTGACAGCAATGCCGAAAATGTCCTTTGGTAAAATAGCCTTTGGTAAAATATCCTCTCTGGAACAAGCTGTCCCTATTATTTTGTGTTGGAGTATAAGTGAATTGTCCACCCTTCCTCATAAGCTTAAGCTTTTGGGTTGAACTGGTTGGTGCATGCAACTCAATATGGTATCAGAGCCAGAGGTCTCGAGTTCGAGTCCTGGCGGGCACGTTAATTAAAATAATTACAGCCCACTCCAATATCCACGTATGCGGCCTGGGGGAGCCTACACATGAGGGGGAGTGTTAGAGTATAAGTGAATTGTCCACCTTTCCTCATAAGCTTAAGCTTTTGGGTTGAACTGGTTGGTGCATGCAACTCAATATTTTGGTAGCATGCAGTTTCTTCATAGCTGGCCATCCATAGATAAATGTAGCATTTGAAGAACAAGAACCAACCATTTGTTCCGAAAAAACATCGACCAACCTAGAATGAACTAGGTTGGCCAAATTTGAGGGGAAGAGGACTCAAACCTGATTGGTGTGGGTGTGCATCCAGTTCCACCAACTGAGCTGGACTCGGTTCTGTTTGTCCAAAGATTAGCATGCTATTAAAAGGCTATCCATGTTAATTTGTATGTGATGATTGGATTACTGTGTTCATGCAGGCTAATTATTGAAGGAAAACTAACTGATGCTCTTGCTGTATCTGATCGTTGTTTGCGTAACGGAGCATCTGATAAATTGCTTCAATTGCTCATCGAACAAAAGGAAGACAAAAGTCTAGGCGGAGGACAAATTCATGCATATGGATCTCACAATATTGGGAGTGATACTTGGCAGTACTGCTTGAGGCTAAGAGACAAAAAACTCGCTGTTCAGCTTGCTCTAAAGTATCTGCGCAGTTGGGACCTTGATGCTGCCTCTAATGTCCTTACTATGTGCATGTGCCACTTACCTCAGAGTGATCCCATGTGGAGTGAGGTAGTTTGACTTGTATTCATTATTTTGAAGTCAGCACTTTATGAAAATTTTCTGCATGCTGTGTCTGATTGAACCATGATTATCCATGCCAGCAAAAGAAATTTCAATACATATAGCTTAAATGACCTATCTAGATAATTATCCTATAATGTTTCACATAACAACATGGGGTTCGGTGCTGTTTGCTGCTCTATCATGTCATCGGGCAACTGTTTTATTTTTCAAATCTAAGAGAGCATTTCTTTCTTGATAATTTTGGCTGCATCATGATGTAACAGGTGCTTCACATGAAGCAATCTTTACAGCGTTACGGTCATATTATGAGTGCTGATGACCACTACACCAGATGGCAAGAGGTAAACTGAATATAATCTTTTGCTGCATTATAGGGACTGGCTTTGAATTGTCATGAGTTATTATTGTTATTTGAAAATGTTAAATATTGTTAGGTTGAAGCTGATTGTGAAGCTGACCCGGAGGGCTTGGCACTCCGTCTCGCTGCCAAAGGAGCTGTTTCTGCTGCTTTAGAGGTTGCTGAAAGTGCCTCTTTATCAATTGATTTGCGGAGAGAGTTGCAAGGCCGCCAGCTTGTCAAATTGCTAACCACTGATCCACTTAATGGTGGAGGTCCAGCCGCAGCTTCAAGATTTCTGTCAACCTTAAGAGATTCCAATGATGCTCTTCCTGTAGCCATTGGTGCTATGAAGCTATTACCTGACTTGCGTTCAAAGCAGCTTCTTGTATGTTTCCAGATCTGATCACATGGGCTAAATGCACTAGAGTGTGTCCTATTAGAATGACACTTTTTTGAACTTTATATTAGAATGATACTGATTAATTGTGTTTCAGGTACATTTTTTCCTCAAGCGTACAGTTGGGAGTCTATCAGATGCTGAGATTGCACGGCTTAATTCATGGGCATTAGGTCTTCGTGTTCTTTCCTTATTGCCATTGCCATCGCAACAGCGTTGCTCTTCTCTTCATGAACACCCTCAGTTGATCATAGAAGTACTATTGATGATGAAGCAATTCCAGTCTGCTTCTTTGGTATTCCATCTCAACTACTTTTGTTCTTGTTCTCATCTCTACTTAATCTTAGAGAAAGATATTATCTTATTTCTTATGAAAAAAATCCTATCTAGCAGCTTAACTTGTATTTTTTCTGTGCTTATTTATTTATGCTACTCCGCCAATGGAAAATTCTATATTTTGGTTGCAGATTTTGAAAGAATTTCCCACACTGAGGGATGATAGGTTAATTATTTCTTATGCCAAGAAAGCAATCTCCATTAATGTCAGTTCAACTCCTAAGGAACGCCGACCAAGCATCTCTGCATCAAGAGCAAAACAAAAAAAGGCCACCACTCCAGCTAAAACAAATTTTGTGCAGAGTTTTGGTAACTTCCAGAGAGAAGCACGGAAAGCATTCTCGTGGGTCCCCCGTGACAGTGGCACTAAAACACCCCCAAAAGATAGTATTCGGAAAAGAAAAAGTTCAGGTTCAGGAGGTGATAGATCCTCTTGGGATGCATTGCCTGGTGTACAGGAGGAGCGCACACCTGTATACCCTTCAGAGGGGCAAGATAGACTTCCTTTCGTCTCTGCTCCTGATGAGTGGGTGTTGACGGGAGAACCTGACAAGGATGATGCAACCCGTTCGTCTCATAGATATGAAACCTCTCCTGACATCACACTGTTCAAGGTATGTCTTTTGTTCCGTACTAAAATATCTGCAAAGTCTTAGGCTTTTATGCTCTGCCAATGCTACAATTCTTCATTAGCTAAATTTTGCGTTGGTCTGAAACTGTCTGTAGTTTAGGTTGTTGTTTAATTTACGAGTTTAGTGATGTTCAGTTTGGTGTTGCTGA
This sequence comes from Cenchrus fungigraminus, assembly GCA_036936925.1. Lineage (NCBI taxonomy): Eukaryota > Viridiplantae > Streptophyta > Magnoliopsida > Poales > Poaceae > Cenchrus > Cenchrus fungigraminus. The sequence continues at coordinate 37,799,847 of CM072778.1, read as the reverse complement.
TCCACAAACACAATTTCTGTTCAACAACATCAACATCAAATTACATTCAAGACCATATGACCAATGACAAGCTTGACTAAGATGATCCACTCTCCTTGCCTTCTCACATCCACCACACCATTCTTGAGTCTTTTATCAATAAGAACTCCTCTCCATTTCTATTTGCATATGTCCATGTGTACCAAATATTGAACCGGTCCACCTCCTTCGCCTTCTGATCCTTCCATTTAGTCTCTTCAACGTATACGATATTTACGCCCTCTTAATCTCTATATCAATTATCTCCCTTAACTTACCCGAGACCATACATTCCAACTACCCAAACAGATCCTAATTGATTCGACTGCTTCCTTACCCTTTGCACCCACCGATTGAGATGCGAAAACCCTTGCTCATTTTTCACTACACCCAGGTGCCGATGTTGTGCATGTGGCTCAATGTTCTCTTGCCTGGGGCTTGAGGAATTTCCCATCTCCTCGCTCTAGCGCCAAGTGTGGACTAGGTTAGGTTCTGTGTTTATTCTCATCTTGTCGAGGTCAAGTTATTTGTGGTATAAAACGCGAGTAGTGCATGTGTGTGTACTGTGAGTCAGTGAGTGTGTGGTGTTATATGGGTTTCCATATCCTTTCTTCTTCTTCATATAATGATACACAACTCTCCCGTGTGTTCAAGAAAGAAGGAACATAGGTGGGAGTTACACAATTCTTGTTACCAAATTTAAATCTATTAACCTTAGTTTGACATTTTATAGGTGGATAGTTTTTCAATCATGTTCTATGAAAAGAATTTTCCTAAGACTAGGGTATATGTGTGTATAATTGCTGTCCTTTCATACACTTTCCAATCATCCACTAATGTATAATGCGAATCTGTATAGTTATAAGATGATCAAATGTAGAATAATAATGTTCTCTAGTATTCTTCCAACCCTAGATGGGTGGGTATATAGACAGAGATACATGGGCCTCTATATGGGCCATACACACACATACTCTAACACCCCCTGCAGTCTGGACTACCGGCGCAGCGGAGTACAAGACTGGCCAACAAATAAAGAAACTCACACACACAGGTCCCCCGCAGCCACAACTAGCTACTGACTACGTTGAGGCTGGACCGAAACTCTGAGAAGGTCGAGGAGGGAAGACCCTTGGTGAAGATGTCAGCGAACTGGGAGGTGGTCGGTACGTGGAGAACACGGACATCGCCGATAGCCACCCGGTCACGAACGAAGTGCAAGTCAATCTCCACATGCTTCGTCCGCTGGTGCTGAACTGGGTTGGTGGAGAGGTACACGGCGCTGACGTTGTTGCAGTAGACGAGCGTGCTCTTGGCGAGCGGACTGTGAAGCTCAGCCAAGAGCTGCCGGAGCCAGGACGCCTCAGCCACGCCGTTAGCAACAGCCCTGTACTCCGCCTCAGCACTCGAGCGGGAGACAACCGGCTGTCGCTTCGACGACCAGGAGATCAGGTTGCCGCCGAGGAAGACAGCGTAGCCTGAGGTAGAGCGGCGGGTGTCCGGACAACCCGCCCAGTCAGCATCAGTGTAGACAACCAGCTCGGCAGGAGAAGACCGGTGGAGGACCAAGCCGAAGCCAATCGTGCCCCGGATGTACCGAAGAAGACGCTTCAGGGCAGCAAGATGGGACTCCCGAGGATCATGCATATGGAGGCAGATCTGCTGGACAGCGTAGGTGAGGTCCGGCCTGGTGAAAGTGAGGTACTGTAAAGCTCCAGCAAGACTCCGATAGGCAGTCGGATCAGCAACCGGATCACCCAGAGTAGCAGACAGCTTCGCCTGAGTATCAACAGGAGTGGAGCAAGGCTTGCAGTCAGTCATCCCAGCACGCTCCAGGATATCAATAGCATACTGACGCTGGTGAAGCAGAAGACCATCCGGGCGGGGCTCAACTGTCACGCCTAAGAAGTGGTGAAGCTTGCCCAGATCCTTCATAGCAAACTCCTGCTGAAGAGAGGAGATAATCCGCTGGAGCAACTGTGGGCTGGAGGCAGTCAGGACAATATCATCAACGTAGAGGAGGTAGGCAATGCCATCAGCATGGTGATATATGAACAGTGAAGTGTCAGACTTGGCCTCAACAAAACCCAGTGTCACCAAGAAAGCAGCAAACCGAGAGTACCATGCCCGAGGAGCCTGCTTCAAACCATAGAGAGACTTGTTCAGCCGGCAGACCAAATCCGGACGACTGGAGTCCACAAAACCTGCTGGCTGAAAGCAGTAGACTGTCTCTGTCAGAGTGCCATGGAGAAAAGCATTCTTGACATCGAGCTGGTGCACTGGCCAAGAGCGAGAGAGAGCCAACGAGAGGACAGTACGCACTGTAGCGGGCTTCACCACTGGACTGAAGGTCTCATCATAATCCACACCGGGGCGTTGAGTGAACCCCCGAAGAACCCAACGCGCCTTATAGCGCTCCAGAGTACCATCTGCCCGACGCTTGATGGTCCAAATCCACTTGCCGGTCACCACATTGCAACCAGACAGACGTAGCACAAGATCCCAAGTCTGGTTGGCAAGAAGAGCTCCATACTCCTCTTCCATCGCACGACGCCAGTTCGGATCTGCCAGCGCCTCACGAACTGACGTCGGGATCGGAGAGAGCCGCGGCTCTCCCTCTGTGGCGGAGAGAGCCGCGGGCCGAAGAACCCCGGCCGCCTGCCGGGTCACCATGGGATGGGTGTGACGAGGATCCCGATGGATGACCGGCGGGTGGTACACAGCCGGCTCCACCCGAGAACGACGTGGTGGAGGCGGCGGTGGCGGAGGAGGCGGAGACGGCGTCGAAGACGGTGGTGGAGGAGGTGGAGACGGCTCCGGAGACGGTGGTGGAGGAGGCGGAGCCGTCGAGTGGCGCTCGTAGACATAGCGCACAGGGGGCGCGTAGTCCACGGGCACCGCGGGAACCGGAGCCAGAGGAGCAGGCATCTGGGCACGGCGTCGGTACACCTGCACCGGCTCGGCGTAGCGGGCATGTGTCGTCGGGGCCGCGCGTGGCGCGGGAGGAGGCACCGGGACGGTGCTGGGCGCAGCTGAAGGCGTCGGGGCCGCGCGTGGCACGGCGGGAGGCTCCAAGGGCGCAAAAGGCGCCGGTGCCGCGCAGGGCGTGACGGGAGGCTCCGAGGGTGCCGGGGCCGCGCGTGGCGCGGCCAGAGGCACCAAGCCCGCGTCAGGTGCAACAAAGGGCACCGGAACAGCGGGTGGTGCAAGAAGAGGCTCCGGCGTTGGGCGTGGCGCAGCTAAAGGTGCCGGAGCCTGTGGTGGGTCAGAGGTACCTGCTGGAAAAGGAAAAACAGAAACAGGTGGCTGAACCACCGGGTCAGAAAACATAGACTCAATGTCAGGGTCAGGAGAAGGTGTGGAGGTGGAGGAGTAGGGGAAATCCGACTCATCAAACACAACATGTCGGGAGATAAGAACCCGACGAGAAGAGAGGTCAAAGCAACGGTACCCCTTATGGTCAGGGGAGTAACCAAGGAACACACGTGTCGAGCGAGGCGCGAGCTTGTGAGGAGCAGTGGCAGCAAGGTTCGGGTAGCAAGCGCACCCGAAGACACGGAGGTGTGCGTAGGTGGGTGGGGTACCGAAGAGAGCGTGGTGAGGAGTCGGAGCAGGTGAAGCTGTGGAAGGAAGACGGTTGAGAAGGTAGGTGGCGGTGTGAAGGCTCTCTGCCCAGAAGCGCGGGGGCAGGGAGGCCTGGAGGAGAAGGGTGCGCATGACATTGTTCGTGGTTCGAATCATGCGCTCAGCCTTGCCGTTCTGGGGAGAAGTGTACGGACAAGACATACGCAGCTGGACACCTCGGGAGAGAAAGAAGGAGCGAGAGGTGTTGTTATCGAACTCATGACCGTTGTCACACTGGACGGCCTTCACGGTGAGGCCGAACTGAGTGGACACCCAGGTAAAGAAGTGAAGGAGGGTGGGGAAGGTGTCGGACTTGGCACGCAAAGGAAAAGTCCAGGAGTAGTGAGAAAAATCATCCACGATCACAAGATAGTACTTATAACCAGACATGCTGAGTACAGGAGATGTCCACAAATCACAGTGAATGAGATCAAAAGCATGCAAGGCATGCGAAGAAGAAGAAAAAGGAAGCCGAAGATGGCGACCAAGCTGGCACGCATGACAGAGGTGCTCAACACTAGTCCTAGTACAAGAGACATCTGCACTACGACTAATCTGAGCCAAAACATCTCGGTCAGGATGACCAAGACGGCGGTGCCAGATGGTGGAGGACGGCGTCGCAGCAAGAGCAGCGGAGGTAGACGAAGAAGTCGAAGGTGAAGCAGCGGAGGCCGGAAGGCGGAGGGTGTAAAGGGGTCCGGAGCTATCACATCGGAGGAGTGGACGCCCGGTAGCCAAATCCTTCACAGAAAGATCAGAAGTGTCAAACTCGACTGAACAAGAATTATCAGAAGTAAATGGACGAATGGAAAGGAGATTGTGGACCATCTGAGGAGCCACAAGAACATCAGAGAGACGAAAAGGACCGGGAGCAGAACCCACAGAGGTGACAGGGAGACAAGAGCCATCACCGACCATGATGGAAGGACAAGAGGGGTGAGGAGGGCGGACAGAAGAAAGGATACCCGCATCAGGGGTGGTGTGGTAGGAGGCACCCGAGTCGGCGATCCACTCCGTGCCGACAGGTGGTGTCAGGCCCATGGTGCTGAAGGACTGCGCCAGAGCAGCCTGATCCCACCCCCCGGCCACACCGAACTGGGCTGAGGAGGAGGTGGAGTCCAGGACGGCGCGTAGGAGGCAGTACCCGTGACCATGGCAGCCGGCTGGTGCGGAGGACGAGGCCCCCCCCTCCCTGACCCTGGAAGGGCCACATGGAGATGCGCCCGGACCATGGGTTGGCGAAGGTCGGCCAGGGCGCACCCCCGGGAGGAGGAGGAGCGAGAGCGGGGGTCGGAGCCTGGGTGGGCGTCCCACGACCCCCACGACCCCCACCACCGCGTCCTCGGCGACCACGGCGGCCCCCACGCCCCCCCTCACCCCCGCTCGGCCCGGGGGGAGGAGGACTAAGGAGAGAGGCGGGCGGCAGGGCGGAGGACGGTGGCGAGGCGGCGACGAGAGCACGGGAGGTGGTGGAAGACGACGACGTGGTCGAGGCAGGCGTGTGGAGGCCCCGGGTGAGCTCCTCCAGGGTGAGAGCATCACGGAGCTGGAGGAAGGTGGGAGTCGGCTTCTGGTGAGTGAACATCGTCCGCAGGGCCTCGTAGCTGGCGGGAAGGCCCCGGACGACGTTGAGCACCAGCACGTGCTCCGGGACTGGGTACCCAAGGTCCTGAAGTCCGTCGGCCGTGCTCTTCATCTTCCGGCAGAAGTCTCCCACGGACATGTCTCCCAGCTCGAGGGTGCGGAGCTTAGTGTCGAGCTGGAGGGCACGCGTCTGGGCGTTCCCGAGAAACTGGGTCTCGAGAGCCAACCAGGCCGTGCGCGCGGTGCCGCCCTTCGTCCTCACGATGTCCTGCAGGTCGTGGGAGATGGTCCCAAAGACCCAGGACGTCGTGATGCTGTCGAGGCGCTGCCAGCCCAGGTCACGAGCCGGGACCGGAGTGTCGGTGAGGACGTGGTCGTCGAGGGCATAGCGGCGGAGCGCGAGAAGAATCTGGTCTCGCCAGCGAGCGTAGGAGGTAGAGGTAAGAGTCGAGGAGGACGGTGACCAGGTTCTTGATGTGCGGGACCCCAGCGGCCTGAAGGTGGAGGTAGGCGGTCATGGGGTCGACCTGACCGAGCTGGGTCCCGGCACTCGGCCGGACGGGAGCAGTGGGCGGCGCCTGGTGGTGGGAGGAGGCGACGTGCTCCACCTCGGACGCGTGAAGGAAGTGCTCCGCCTCAGCGACCCGGCGAGCAAAAGCGTCGGCAGTGGCGCGCTCGTGCTCCCAGGCGAGGGCAGCCAGCCGCGCCCTCTCCTCGGCGGCAGCTGCCTGAGTCTTGGCGGCTGCAAGGGCCGCAGCAAGGGTGCTGTCGGCGGCGGCGACGGTGGTGGGGCGCGGCGACATGCCCCGAAGGAAGGCGGCGGCGGAGAACGACGCGGCTGCGGGAGGCATACCCAGCCCACAGAGAGGAGACAGTCCCGGGAAGAGCGTGAGGTTGGTGTTGCCGGAGGGAGGGAGGCCAGTAGAGGTAGAGCCATCAGCCGCAGGAGCGTCTGCAACATCGCCGGTCGTCTCCAGCACACGAGGAGGAGCAGGCTGACGAGTAGAGCCGGCAGGGGTGGTGCCAGAGCCCCCAGCCATGCCAGCAGGGTGGGCCATGATGTCCGCAGCGGCCTGGCCCGTGCTCGAGATGGCGCCCAGAACGCGGAGGGTAGAGAGCGCAGCAGCAGGTCCGGTAGCGGCGATTGCGGCCACCGTGGCTGGAGAGACCCCAGGGATGGCCGCCAGGACATCCAGGGCGGCGGCCACCCCGCCCGCATCGAGCTCCTCCACGACCGGGGACAGCCCGCGGAGAGCAGCAGTAGCCGCGGCGGGATCGGCGGGAAGGCCCGCGCCCGCGCCCTGGGAAGCCGCGCGGAGGGTGTCCGGAGCAGAGGAATCGGCGGCCGCGGCCGTCCCCTGCTGCAGCGCGCGGAGGGCCGCTGCGGCGGCGGCTGGGTCGGTGAAGACCATCCCCGGATGTGCAGCAGGGTCCGCGAGGAGGAGGGAGGAGTCCGCCGCCGGATCAGGGGAGGGAGGAGGCGGCGGCTGGGGGCCGGTGGGCGCCTAGGCCATGAGGCCGTGCGCCTGGGCAGGAGCAGAGCCAGACGCGACGACACCGGCGTAGGAGAGAGGTGGGAAGGAGGAGAGGGGAGGAGGTGGCGGCTGCCGGCCGGCCATGGTGGTGGCGGCAGCTCAGGGAGGAGGAAGAGAGGTAGAAACCCTAGCTGATACCGTGTAGAATAATAATGTTCTCTAGTATTCTTCCAACCCTAGATGGGTGGGTATATAGACAGAGATACATGGGCCTCTATATGGGCCATACACACACACTCTAACATCAAATATGGTTAATTGCTTAAAGAGGATCTGCAGATTTCAACCACTTTGTTCCTGAAAGTCGCTAAACATAAGACATGGCAAGATGTGTTCTTATTTCATTTCTTTCCCCAATGTTTTTATATCTGGCTTTACATTGTTATTTGTGTTCTCCAGGCAAGATAATTGAGCAACTGCTCCTATAAATGATATTTCTAATAGATTGATAAAGTTAGAAAAAAGGTATTTTATTACAATCATTTTTCGTAATAAATTTATAAATGGTATAATCTTATGACTTGAACACAAATGGTAGTGTCTGTTAAGTATAATTATAAAGCTAAGTTGGCCCATGTGCCCATCCAGATAGGTTAGCTAACTTGCATGTGGCGCAACTCTCTCTTGCCTTATAAAACCCTTGATTGTATGAAGTGTAAAATTGTGTATAGTCTCCAAAATTTACAGTAAAACTGTTATGATATCTTTTCTGTATGTTTTGTGAATCTATTTGTAGGCATTAATTTCCTTATGCACGGATGAGTCAGTAGCTGCAAAAGGTGCACTTGAACTGTGTATGACTCAGATGAAGATTGTACTTAGCTCCCAACAATTGCCCCTTGATGCCTCTATGGATAACATAGCTCGAGCTTATCACGCTACGGAAACTTATGTACAGGTTTGCAAAATGACTAGCAAAATGACACTTTATGTAGCATACTTTAGATTAATTTTAACTCCGTAACTTATATTTTTCAGGCCCTTTCTTATGCAAAAAATCTACTTAAGAAGCTCATTGGGAGTAGTGACTTGTCAAGTGGTTCCGAAAGAAGTAAGGATGTTGATGATATTTCTGGGGACACTGGCAGTTCAAGCACCGGGAGCCAGTATCAAGATGAGTTGTCTGATCTCCTAGCTCAAGCGGACATGTGGTTGGGGCGCGCAGAGCTTCTTCAAAGCCTGTTGGGATCAGGTATTGTTGCCTCACTTGATGATATAGCTGACAAAGAATCTTCAACTAGACTACGTGACAGATTGGTCAGTGATGAACGGTACAGCATGGCTGTATATACTTGTAGAAAGTGCAAGGTACTGAATCTTACAACTTGTTTCTCGTTCTTACTGTATACAGGGTAATAAGATAATGCAATATTGTGACTGATTGCAGATTGAAGCTTTTCCAGTATGGGTTGCCTGGGGCCATGCTTTAGTTCGAATGGAGCACTATGCTCAAGCCCGTGTGAAGTTCAAGTAAGGGAAATTTTCTCTGTTTTTCACTGTACATGTTAATGAATGAAAAGAACTGATATTGAGGACAACCAAAAAATAGGTTCCCATTTAGAAGAAAAGAGACATAAGTTAAATGATTAGCTTAATAAATGTATGTGATCATTTGGTTTCACTGAGTTGCCAAAAAACAATTATCATTTTCCTTTGTTGTATTTTATCAGATGGAAGTGTTGTTGTCCCACAGCATTTTCTTAGTTTAGGGTGCCTTGAATATACACAGAGAACTAATTCTAGCAGTAAATTACTTATACATCAGCATTATGTATTTATTGTGCCCTACCTTATTTCTTCACTGTCTGCAAACAATCTTCCTTACATCTACCAGAAAATGTACTGCTTTTTTTCTGCTGTTGTCCTTGCTAAGAATGCTTATGGAGAATGGTGTCTGCTTTGTCTACCTTTCCGTAAGTGTATATAGATTTTTCAGCTGTTAGTGTGTTTTTCCTTCTTTTTCCAGAAAGATGGTGAAATGCTTATATCTTTAATTGAATTCATCACTGAGCTAAGATGGCTTAAAAAGTTACAATACAGATAGATTGAGGAAAATTTTGTCTGAATAACTTACATCCATACTGTGAAAGAGATGAGTTTGCAAAGCTGGTTTCAAGTACACTGACTTTCACCTCTTTGTTAACTTGAGCATTTCATTAATTTGTAAACCAAGATCGTGCTTTTCATTATTTGTTATGTATAACCTTTGCATTTGTTTATTTTCTTTCCAGGCAAGCACTTCAACAATACAAAGGAGATGCAGCTACTGTTGTTACTGAAATCATCAACTCAATTGAAGGAGGGCCTCCGGTTGATGTTTCTTCTGTCCGTTCTATGTAAAGCATCAACATCAATGTCTCCATGGTTATTCTTCCTAGGTTTTACAATTTGTTGGTGCCCTTGGAGAACTGGCATCCCATTATTTAGAATATGATTTATTATGTGTAGTGCATTTTTTTAAGAATTCCATAAAAAGATCATGTAAGCAGTACACCTGAATATAAGTAATCATACAGAAATATTTAATTTCAAAGTCATCTTTGATATTGAAATTTGAAAGGAAAACACACACAAGTTCTACTATTAGCACATGAACAATACTGAATTGAAAGCTTGTTTATTTTGATTCTTGACATCTAGGATGAATGCAGGTTTACCGAACTTTTATGATACATGATTTTTTGATAAATATTTGAAACACTGCAACATGCTGAATTTGTAAACAGTCACACTTTAAGCTGTGGATATGAAATGAGCACTCATAGTTCACTTGGGGTTTGCTGCATACATATACCTCCTAATGCAACAAAATGTCATTTTGAATGTAAAAAATGCCTCCAACATACAACTTTGACAGCTAATTTTCACTGTAATGTGCTTACAGAATCCAATGATATTATAATATTATAGAAGTACCTTTTGAAGTAAATCAACACATGGTTTTTACATGTTTTGAAATCTAAATGTGTGCATGATTGTTGCATTTTGTTCTTTTTTTTTACCCTGATTCTACTAGTGGACTTACAAATGCAGGTATGAGCATTTGGCGAAGAGTGCGGCAACCATCTTTGATGATTCCCTTTCTGCTGATGCTTATCTTAATGTTCTGTACATGCCATCCACATTCCCACGATCTGAGAGCTCCCGACACTCCAGAGATCCTGTAGACAACCAATTCACATCTGCTACCTCATACCTTGAAGATGGTCCTCGCAGCAATCTTGATAGTGTCCGATATGCCGAGTGCATTCATTACTTGCAAGATGTAAGATTTTTACTCATTAATATATATATCTTCTTTTACTTGATCAAACTCGTTACTACAGTATCCCCCAAGAGCTTTCTTTTCACTTTCTAGCTTCCCTGGTTCCACCATGCAATAGCTCCAATGTTTTTTATCTTTCTCTGTAGACATTTGAATCATGTATTCTTCTCACCCTACTCATCTCTTGGGTGATCAATTTCCTACAGAATCTCAGCAATCAGAGCCACAATCTTGAACCCTATTTAGCTTTTGGTCTGGTTTACTCCTGGATCCATTTTGGGAAATTGGTTCTGATTTGATAATTCATCAGTTTATATTGAATTATGAATTAATTATTTTTTCTGGATATTTGCAGTATGCTCGGCCCCAAATTCTTGCTTTCATGTTCAGGCATGGTCATTTCTCTGAAGCCTGCTCTCTGTTCTTCCCTTTTAGTCAACAGACCACTGAAGGGGAAACTTCTTTGTCTTCAGTTCCATGGAGTGATCCGTTAACAACTGACTATGGTACAATTGATGACTTGTGTGATCTATGTCTTGGATATGGTGCTATGGCTGTTCTGGAGAACACAATACGGGCAATAACACAATCGCCTGTGTATCATGAGACACCTGTGATCCAGTACATGAACACTGTTCTCAACCGCATTTGCAACTATTGTGAAACACATCGGCATTTTAATTATCTCTACAACTTTTTGGTACCTTCAATACTCATTTGAATTCTAATAGTTTTATCACTCTTGTGGCAATTAATAGTTACAACGGAACTTTGTGTCAGGTTCTAAAAGATGACCATGTTGCTTCTGGCCTTTGTTGTATCCAATTATTTATGAATTCAATGTCTCAAGAGGAGGCTTTGAGGCATTTGGGACACGCCAAGGTATATTCACACATTATGCTCATGATTTTTACTACTCTAATGCACTATTTGGAATACATGTATGAAAGCACAGCTAACCATGTGTTGTCGATTTATATTTTGGAGCATGACTTTTGTCTAGCTCGCTGATCTGAACAGGATCCCTGCATCCTTGTGGACATATCAATTGCAAGTTTGTTTTCGAAACAGTTTTCACTCTAAATCAATAAGCTGAAAAGTTTCCTGATTGTTATCTCGATTCAATCTACCTACATATAATTTCATGTTCCAGTACCACCTGTGTTTAGAGTATCCGAATAATGAAAGTCTCACAAATGATGAATCAAAAGGAAAAGGAAAGTAAAAAAGTAAAGGAAACAGTGGATCGTGGTGCAATGTAAAAATAACTATTTGGTTGTGTTTATGCCATGGCTTCTTATGATTGCAGACACATTTTGAAGAAGCTTTATCTGTACGAGATAAAACGATTGAGGCTACAAAGTTGGTATTGCGGTCTGCTCGGAATAAGAGCACCCCAGGAAAAATGACCAGAGAAACAATAATGAAGTATTCCACTCGTGTTTCCTATCAGGTGAGGGAACTGTTTGACTTTTCCTTATGCGTTGAAATAATAGGGAACTGTTTGACTTTTCCTTATGCGTTGAAATAATTGTCAACGTATGGGACTGGTTCTTTTGGAGATTGGTGTCGAGCTATCCTGTGGAAAGCTAGAGCAAATGTAGATTCTGTTAGCCCTAGATTCATGTAATTTTGCTTTTTTTTTGTTCAAAAGCTTAACCTGATTGTATGTTGGCATTGTAGATGGATGTTGTGAAGGCCCTCAACAGTATAGATGGTCCTCAGTGGAAAACTTCCCTTTTCGGGAATCCAACTGACCCTGAAACTCTGAGGTTTGTATCATCTATTACCTTTTAAGGCTGAATCCTTTGAATTGCTCTAGGGATGGGTACATCCCAACACCTTACCGTAGCTAAGTTCTGGAACACACAGTAGAGCTGCATATGCATATCATTATATGAAGGATAAGAACCCTTACAACACCCACACCACATATCTTAGATTACATTAGTGCCTTTTCCTTAAACAAACACCTACTACAACAAAAACTAATCCTATTTTGGCGCAATGACTGCGATTTTGAAAACTCTCAGGCCGGCCAAATATGCATTTCCTCCTTACCGAGCAGTAGTGCCTCCAACTAAGTTTGGGGGGAATACCATAAAAAACACAGCGATTTTGGTGTTTCCAAATCGATCAAGCCTCTAAAATGACGAGGGAATTAAGCCCTTTGCGAACCTCTGTCTACTACAGTATTTATCTTTGCTTACCAATCATCAAAAGAGGGTGTCTTCATGTTTTCGAGTTAGGGCTTGCAGGCTGACCGGCTTGGCAAAAAAACACATGGCACCAGTGAGAGCAACTCCAGCAGATGGAGTAAATTTCATCCCCTATATAAAGTTATTGGGGGTGGAGTAAAAATATTTTCATCCCCAAAACACAATTTGCTCCAGCAGTTTCCCTATTCTCCTTCCCAACTCGTGGGTCCCACCGCGCCACGTCGTCCTTTCTTCCCCTCCCCCAAATCTTGGATCTTTGGCCGGGCACGAGGTGCGCGAGTCGCCGGGCACACCGCTGCGCCACGACCACCCTGGCGAACTCGAGCCGCCTGCTGCCGCCGACGCGCCGGCGCCGGTTGTACTCGGCGACGGAGAACCGGCCGAGCTTCTGCACCACCTCGTCCCCCTCCACGTCCTGCACCTCCATCCTCGCCCCCAACTTCCTCCCGCGCCACTCGCCGCTCGGCTGCCGGATGCGCACCGCCGAGGGACTGCACGAGCAGCTGCATCTCGTAGCAGACGCCGAGCACGTGGGCGCCCGCGCCGTCGGCGAAGTCCAGGAACCCCTCGGGGAAGGTGGGGCCCCCCTTGGCGTGGACGGAGTGGGGACCGCCGGAGAGGATGATGGCCCGCGGGCGCAGGCCCTCGAGGGCGGCGAGCGGCGCCGTTCCGGAGACGCAGAGGGAGAGGACGCGGCGGGTGATGAGGTGGGTGTACTGCGAGCCGTAGTCGAGGATGAGGACCAGGTTCTCGCTGGAGCCGGCGGACGCCGGGAGCGCGGAGGCGGCGGCGGCTGCGGTGGAGCCCATGGCGGCTGCGGCGAGGAGGGGGGCGAGGCGGCCGTGCTGCGCGCCGTCCTGCGCGTGAGGAGGGAGTCGTAGCAGGACAAGGCGTCGTCTTGCGCGCCGCCCAGGTACATGCTGCTGCAATGCAATGGCATTCGAATCAGTTCCAACTCAAATCCGGCAGCAATGGCGGCGGCGCGCGCCGGTGGATTGACGGCGGGCGAGGCGTACCTGAGCTCCTCGGATTCTATTAAGCGCTGCATCTCCCAGTAGTACTCGAAGCTGTCCCCCATCTCCATGGCTGCGCAGCCACTCCTCGATGGCCTCCGCCCTTGCTTGGGCAGGTTCGTGGTCGGCCTGGTCACCGCGCCCACGCACCCGAAGGCGGAGTTGGGGAAGGCGTCCTTGCCCAGGCGCAGCGTGTCGCTGCCCAGGGAGGCCTGGAAGGAGGCGTCGGCGAAGGGCTTGGAGAAGGCGCACGTCGGCAGCGACGCGCCGGCGTCCTGGTTGGCCGGGCACGGCTGGCCTTGGAAGAGCGGGCACCAGTCGGAGGCGCAGGGGAGCGCGGCGTAGGAGGAGGAGCTGGCCGGGATGAAGCGGCTGCCGGCGGGGCAGGTGTCGCAGGGGGCGCAGTGCGCCCAGGTGGCGTCGGCGCTGGTGTCGAGCGCCAGGAGGGCCTGCTGCACCAGGGTGCCGAGCCCCGCACGCACGACGTACGACGGCGGGGCCTGCCCGGAGGCCACGGGCGCCGAGGTGACGCCGGGGGAGGCCGTCGCCTTGGAGGAGAGGAAGAGGAGGCGCGCGTCGTCGGCGCGGGCCAGCGCGATGATGGCCTCGAGCGGGGACGGGGACGGCGGGTGCACGTTGTGGTACACGGATAGGTCGGCGGGCCGCCGGCGAGACCGGGAGGCGGCGGCGGCTCGATCGGGTTGGGGGGGACGGGGACTCGATCGGGTTGGGGGGGACGGGGACTCGATCTGATTTTTCTTTTCCCGAGTGGGTCCCACAGATAGGGAGTGGAGGAGAGGTTCCCTCTATAGAGGGGATGGAGAGGGGTTTTTAGTCCATGGAGAAAAAAAGGGGGGGGGGTTATAGGGAATCTGCTGGAGAAGGTTTCATCCCCTATATGACTATTTTTTTGCTATAGGGGAGGGGATAAGGAAGCTGCTGAAGTTGCTCTGAGTGCTGGATCATTTTCTCATCCTGATCACAAAGGGGGCAGTAGCAAAGTTGATTTCACATTTTTCAGTGCTTCAGCTTTAATGTACCTGTGCTGAACACCTGGCCATAAGCTCCATCCCTGGAATTTAGTTCAGTCTCCTCATTGATCCCATTCAGACTAGGCTTAATACCTTAGACCCGTATGGTTTATCTGTTACTTTATTTATGAGCTTCATTTATTGGAACAGAGTTTTGTTGTATGTAGACTTACTGTTTTAGTTTTTATTCTAAATTTCATGTATATAGTTCATATCATTTTGACGCACTTAGTTAATTTTGCCCTTCAAATAATTACAATCATTAATTGCAGGCGAAGGTGCATGGTTGTTGAAACTCTGGCTGAAAAGCATTTTGATTTAGCTTTCAGAATGCTTCATGAGTTTGATCTCCCAGGTATTAATATTGGACTCAACCTTTCATCATTCTGTTGATTTGGTACTCAGCGATTATGCTTTTTGAAATACATTTGGAAGTAACTTACTGCTTGTTTTGGTCAGCTGTTGATATTTATGCTGGTGTAGCTGCATCCCTTGCTGAAAGGAAAAAAGGTGGCCAATTAACAGAATTCTTGAAGAACATAAGGGGAACTATAGATGATGATGAATGGGATCAGGTGACATTTTTTTTTTACAATCCTTGCACGTTCATTTGAAACTTTAAATTATGCTTGTTAACATACTAGCTTTATCAAAATGTATGAAACATGTTTTACTGTTAGCTCATTATGTCAAATATTTAGCATAATATCCTTATTTGGTGTTCTATGAAGTATGTGATCGGTTTACCAGATTTCTTTGCTGATATTTTTGTTCACTTGCGTATGCTAGGTTCTTGGTGCTGCTATAAATGTTTATGCCAACAAGCATAAAGAAAGACCAGATCGCCTTATTGACATGCTAATCAGCAATCATAGGTACCCATTGTTAACAGTAGATACATTTTTTAATTTGTATTTTCTGATGAATTCATAAACTAGACTGCAGCATTTTTGTCTGTGGGAGTCCGAGTCCGATCTCACTGTTTCATGCCTGGACAATGCTTGCTGTTAATAAACGTTGGTGTTTATGCATTAGTTTTCTGAACCTTTGCTTTTCTAAATGATTTCTATAAACTCTGCAGGAAAGTACTTGCTTGCGTTGTCTGTGGGCGTCTAAAAAGTGCATTCCAAATAGCTTCACGAAGTGGAAGTGTTGCTGACGTTCAATATGTTGCTCATCAGGTGGGTTTTCTTCACAGATTACAGATATTTCCTACTCAATTATCGTATCAATTTATTCTGTTCTGTTTCCTGACTTCGTTTACTCTATTTTATAGGCGTTACATGCGAATGCACTGCCGGTTCTTGATATGTGTAAGCAATGGCTGGCTCAGTACATGTGATCCCAATTGCTTTCACCCAATAGATGCTGCGGGAGTTAGTTTTCAAATAAAGACAGAAAAACAAACCCATGGAAACAAGGAACTGAATTCTTCTGTGAGGGTACGACCACCCCGAAGCGCCAAGGTGTTCGATTCTCGTTCTTGGGTTTTGACATGTTTCCACCAATTTGTGTGGCACCATGTCTACATATGTACTTGCATGCTCTCGTGAGGTGGCAATTCCGCACATGGAGAGGTTCTTCTGCTCCTGTATTCTGTGATGTGAAGTTGTAGTTACATTGCTTACCCATCAAGTGAGATGAGCATTTTAACCTTGAGCGCTTAAGTGCCAAGTTTTCCTCTGCTCCCTCCGATCCTCGTGAAAATTTTGGCCTATTCCCTCTCTCATTCCGTGTTTTGCCACAGTTGGTCTTGCGAGAACGCATTTTTGTACAGTGCATAGAATTATGAGTATAATTACAAACTTTATAGTTGAGACTTGGGAGGCACTCCATAGTAGGTACACTATACTACTCTCGTTCGTTTCTTTTTTATTATCGTTTGGTTTTCCAGTAATCTATTAGGGCCGGCGGTTGCTCGAGCTATAAACCACTAGGCCGTGGCCTAGAAAACGAAAACACACAAATTCACGCTCAGGGTATCGGGGGCGCGGCTGCGTGCCTGCGTTCGGGGCGAGAAGCGCGCGATTCTGCTGCGGGTGGTGGTGCTGGATTGGATTTGCCGTGGGCACTAGCGGCGAACCGTGCGGTGGTGGTGTGGGCCGAATCATGACGGTGAATCGCCAAAGTTACTTTTGCTGAAAATCACCTCGCCTGTCGTCCGCTCTGCTGCCTGCCTTGTCTCTCAAGGGACCAAGCACGTTTATTTCCAAAATAAAAAAAAAGGGACCAAGCACGGAAAACCGGAGCCCGTTTCGGTCACAACTCACAAGCCCCTTTTCTCTCCCCCAATCGGTGATGTGAAAGACGTTTTCCTGCGCCCGTGTAAAATAAATACAGTAGTAGTAAAGGGGAAGCTTCCAGACTGAGCCCAGGCCGGATGTCATGCGTGTAGAAAGGGAAAGGCTGGGACTGGGAGAGAAGCGGCAACCGGAACCGGATTCAGCACTAGCGTGGGTAGCAACTTTTGACGATCGGGGGGCGCACCGCACCGAGCAGCTGCGTCGCACGTGAGGTCGGTGGGTGGAAGCGACGGGGGGACGGGGACGGCAGCGTACGCAGCAGCAGCAGCGCGCCTGCGCGGTGCGTCATCGCGTCCGCTCTCTGCTGCACCGCCCGCTCCGGTTTGACCGTAGCGGATGGGGTGGGTGTGCAGTGGCAGTACTGTGTCCACATACATCATGGTACACCCCGGACCACCCACCCGTCTTGGTCATACATGTACGCCGCCCGTATAGGAGCGCGCATCACCACCGTTCGCTAGTGGACAGTGGGGGCCTGGCTGCGTCTCGCTCCATCCCACTGTTTGCCTGTAACGCACGTACCCACCACCAACTTGTTCTTGTGCTCTTAATTTGCAAGGAATTTAGCAGACGTACAGCTGCTTCAACTCACGGTTGCCATGGATCCATGTGGTTGCCGGCTTGTCGCGTCTACGGTACCTACAAAACGAACCCGTCGTCGGCGTGGAGCTAGCGCCATCTGCATTGCTATTGTACACCTACCGCTATACCAGCGGGCGCGCGTGGAAGCGCCCCGTGGAAGAGCAGGGTGCGCACGCCGACAGACACGCGAACTACCGGCCGGCACGCGATCGATCAACCACCAGCTCGTCACGGGCCAGGAACTCAAGCAAGCAAGCAGCAGGGGCTGTGCTGCGGTGCGGTTTGGACGTCCAAGTCCGGTGCCGTTTTGTTGGGTTCGGCGGCGACCGGCGAGCCACGCGCGGTCACGACTCACGAGCGCGGAGCGCCTGCGCGCAAGAGAGAGAGGGACGCGGTCACGCGGCAGGGGCCACTAGTGGAGCAGGCACCCGGCGCTGGAGTGCGGTGGCGCGCGCGGCGGGCAGTGGCAGTGCCGTTGCTTTCGCCTTTCCGTTGGTGAGAGGAGAGGACGCGAAGCAAGCCGGCCGGTGGAAGGAGAGAGGGTGGGTGGGTGGGTGCGCCGGCAGGCAGCACTAGCAGTGCGGCGGGAGCGGACCGGACGCGCAAACCGGCCGCCGCCGGTCGCCATCGCGCCGCGTCACATCAGACCACCGAGCCGCATGGGCCACGGCCGGCCCCACCAAATCCTCCTTTTTCCTCCGCCGCAAGAAAGAGGAGGAGTACAGCTGCTGCTGCTGCTGCTGCTGTTTTTTCCCCTTTCTTTTTGGCTTTTTTTGTTCTGCTTGGCCCCTGTGGCACTGCGACGCTGGGAACGTGACCGGTCTCGTCTCTGGCTGAGCCGGCGGGCGGTGGTGGTGGGCAGCGCGCGGCCGGCCGGGGCCACGCTGCTTTCGTGAGACGGTACCGATACCGACCGGGGACATGTGTACGCGTACACGGCACCGATTCGTGCGTGCGACGTACGTGGCCAGAGACATGTCACGGATACAGCACTAGCAATCTAGTGGAGCTTTGTCACTCCTACTACGCTAACGTTTTCAGCTCCATGTTCTAAACGTCATGTATTTGAGGAAGGAGGGAGTATATCCCAATTTTCAAGCGTGACATGCCATTGAAAGGGAGTACATGAATCAAACATGCATACTAGTACTGGTTCTCAATACTAGTAGTTTCGTTCCGCGGTTTCATACTCTGGACATACTTCCTACGTATTGCAATTAGATGATGTTTTAGACAATGTTTAGGTCAAACAGATATGAATATAAATCATGAATAACTTTTCAGTCGTTGTGTTCGAAAATGTGAAAATTATATCAATAGATTTGTCT
The DNA here is from genome assembly GCA_036936925.1 of Cenchrus fungigraminus. Lineage (NCBI taxonomy): Eukaryota > Viridiplantae > Streptophyta > Magnoliopsida > Poales > Poaceae > Cenchrus > Cenchrus fungigraminus. The sequence goes on along the minus strand of CM072778.1, from coordinate 37,781,345 downwards.
TGAACAATATTTTCATAATAACATACATATATAACTTTCTAATAAATATTTTATAGAAAAGAGAAGTTAAAGTTGTACTTTGGAGACCGTGTTGCTATCCTAAACATCATCTAATACCAGTATTGTCGGTGTTAGGACTAGTCCCGACACTAACTAGTGAGATACGCTGTGATCAGCCTCTCGATGGTTGGTGCAAATGGCAACACAGGGACACGGATTTATCCTGGTTCCGACCGCGGGGTCGTACGTCCAGCAGATTGCGCGTGTGCGCTGTATTGATTCGCACCGGTGGTGCCTGTAGAGGGGGGCTACAAGCAAGGCGGGAGAGGAGGAAATGCCTCCACGTCCCTGCTAGATGATTGAGGCAGAGTGCCAATATCGGGGGAACGAGTATGCGGGTGAGTGTGGGTGTCTTCGCGTGCGTAGCTAGGCGGCTGCCTCCTCCTTTTATAGGCCAAGGGGAGGTAGCTTACAAGCGTGCTGCGTAGTGCTGTGTAAGGTGACGGCGTACTGGCGCACAGTGCCCTTGACATGATGGTTGTCCTGGCGGATCCTTGCCTCTGGGCGGTTTAATGGCGAGCTCCGGCCTCCGCAGGTGGCATGGCGACTCCCGCGCTTGTCTGGGAGTGACTTCGAGGGTGGGCTTGACCGGCGTTTGTGTTTGGTCGTCGTCCGTACGCCGATTCGAGGGTGCGCCCATACTCGTTCGGGGGTTCCGCTACGGGGGGAGCCCTGGTGGCACAGGCGTCGGCGTGGTGATGTCCCGTCAGCACAGGGCGCCACAGCACCGGGGATGGCCTGTACAGCACCAGGGATGGCCGCACAGCACCGGGGATGGCCTGTACAGCACCGGGGATGATGGAGAAGACGTGCTCCATGCGTTCCGCGCCACGGCGCCGCCCGGCGTGCGCACTTGGTCGCCGCCCGTACCGTCTTCGAGGGTGCGCCCATGCCCTTTCGAGGGGCTCGCCGTGGGAGAAGGACGGGAGTAGGCGGCGCAGTGTTTGGAATGACACTGGCCTGTCCGCACAGGGCCGCGCAGTACCTGCACAGTGCTAGGAATGGCGGCATAGTGACGGGGTTTGGCCGCACAGTGATAGGGTCAGAAACCCAGGCGGTGTCAGCGGTGCGACGTGGGGGAGGATTGCCTTTTGACTATGGCGCCTGCGGCGGGCAAGGGCATTTAATGCCCCTGTCGGGTGAGACAGGCGGGGTGCTGTCGCTCGAGGGTTGGCCTCGAGCAAGGTGGAGATCCGCTCGAGAGGCACCAAACCCTCGAGCGGGACGGGGATCGGCTCGAGGGGCGCCAAGCCCTCGAGCGAGGCGAAATCCGCTCGAAGGGTGCCGGCCCTCGAGCGAGGCGAAGATCGGCAAGAGGGTGGCTGGGGATGGTCGTCTGTTGGGCCGTGGCTGTTATCGGGTCGCGGCGGTCCGTGAGCCTTATTTGAGTTTGGGTTGTGACCGGTTCGGGGGGTGTTTTTATGGTTTTGTGTCAATTTTTTAGGAAGGGTAATCTCCCCCATAGTTAGGGGACCCCTATGGCTGTCCCCGACAGTAGCCCCCGAGCCTTTGCAGGGGTATCCAGAGGGACCCGCAAAGGCTGAAGCTCTCTGTTAGGACTTTCTTCCCTTCTGGATGTGCATGACGTTCCGTGGGGGCGCGCTAGCGCACCCGCGGGTGTAGCCCCCGAAGCCTTGGGGGAGTGTGCTCACTCGCGCAAGGTTTTTACGCTGAGCTGCCAATCCGTGAGGCGTTTGTTTCAGCCGGCTTCGGCGATATTTCAGCCGGCCTCGGCGATCTTACGCGTGCGGAACGGCGTTAACCCTGCCCGGGACGAGTCCCGGGGGGTTCGCTCGCTGCCCTCGAAGGAGCGGGGGAATGTGACTTTTGTCAGACACGTCCGGGAGGTGTAGCCGTGCGATGAGCCCCCGAGCCCGGGCCCACACGGAGCGATCAGGGTAAGCTCTTCGACTTATTTGCGCGCCCTTCGCCGCCCTTCCGCAGGGGGGAGGGGTGAGGTGATCCATGCTTCCCATCGAACGGGCCGCGAGTCATGGATCCCTCGTTGAGCTGTTGACGGGTAATTCAAGTGGACGTCCGTGCCCCGTTCGATAAGGGTCGGCTCGTGGTCCGGAGACACGTCCATGAGAGCACTTACGTGGGTATGCTAGGCAGGGCTCGGTCCCGTTCGATTAGGACCGAGGGCGCGAAAGCTCTTCCTCGATGGGATCCCTCGACTAGCTGCCCTCGTTCGGCCTTGAACACGAACTATGGGGCACCCCCGAACCTTTGAGTTCGAGGACCGGCTCAATCGCGCACGCCCTGGTCGTCCCTGACTCTGTTAATCTGAGGCACCTGTTCGAACCCGTCGGGGGTCAGGCTTCGTACCTCTGATTAGTAGGGCCTTTGCGGGGTGGCACCGGGTGCCCCCGTCTTGGTCGATCTGTGGCACTTACCGAATTGTCATCGAGTTGAGCTTCGAGTCACTGATCAGTAAATCCCTAGATCGAGGGGCATTTGCGGCGCCCACCGTACCCTCAGCGGGCTGGGCCTCGAGCCGCTGATCAGTATAGCCGTGCAGGCCAGTAAATCCCCAGATCGAGGGGCATCTGCGGCGCCCACCGTACCCTCAGCGGGCTGGGCCTCGAGCCGCTGATCAGTATAGACGTGCAGGCCAGTAAATCCCCAGATCGAGGGGCATCTGCGGCGCCCACCGTACCCTCAGCGGGCTGGACCTCGAGCCGCTGATCAGTATAGCCGTGCAGGCTTGTAAATCCCCAGAAATCCTTGAGTCCGTTTTTCGAGAGTGTACCGGTAGGTCATGACTTCGCGGCCCTGACCCATTTTAGATCAGGGCGTTAACCACGCGCCCTCGAGGGGCTAGCCTTCGAGGTTCCGGCTCTGGTTTTCTCGGGGGGCTATCCTTATGAGAGAAGGAACCCCTGTCGTTGACGAACGGTCGACGTGGCGCGGGTCGTGCGGGGTGAGCACTCCTTTTTAGGCGGCGTGGGCGATGTGGGCGACGTGGGGAGGCGATGAGATGGGGCGCTGCGTCTCCTGGGTTACTGCACGGTAATCATGGCGCATGCGCGTGCGCGTGGCCATTTTGGTACGGCGGGGCCCAGCCGTCAGCGATGCGGGGTGCCGGCTGCATTAATTGCCGCCGCGCGCGGTGCTTCTGGGGACTCCGCCCCTTCCAATTCTATAAAATGCGGGGAGATCAGGGGGGGTGCTCCTTACCTCTGTCACTCATACGCATCCCCCACGCATCGTCTTCCTCCGCGCCGTTCGCCTCGCCGGATCCGCCTGCGCCCTTTCGCTCCCGTAGTCACCCACGCTCCTCCGCCTTCCCCGCCATGTCTTTGATTCGAGTGCTGGACGCGTTCCCGTGGCCCCGGTCGACGGTGGATCGGCAGTCGCTGGAGGCGCTGGTGCTCGGCGGTCAGTTGACGCCGGCCGGCGACGGCCCGAATCCGGCGTGGATGGTCCCGCCGCCGTCGGACAGGGAGCCGAACCCCCCGCCGGGCTACGTCGTCAGCTTCCTGCGGCTACACGAGCGCGGCTTCAACGCCCCCGCAAGCAAGTTCATGCGGGGGCTGTGCCATCATTACGGGGTGGAGCTCCACAACTTCGCCCCCGACGCCATCTCGCAGGCGGCCTCGTTCGTCGCCGTCTGCGAGGGATTCCTGGGGATCCCGGCGCCCTGGGACCTGTGGGTCCATCTCTTCCGCGGCGAGCTCCACACGCTCGCCACGGGGGAGAAGAAGACGCGTCGAGCGGTTCGCACCGGCGGCCTCACACTCTCGGTGCGGGACCTCCGAAGGGAGCTGTACATCCCGTGCACGATGACGTCAAACAACTCCGATTGGGAGAAGGGGTGGTTCTACCTCCGCAACGACGGTGCCGGCCTTCCGCCGTACACCGGGAAGGTGCTGAAGGAGAGGCCCGGCTCGTGGACATACGGGGTGTCGCCCCCGGTGAGGCAGAGGAGGCTCGAGCCTCTCACCAATGCCATAAGCCAGTTGGCGGACGCCGGGCTGACGGTGGCGTCCGTGATCGCCAACTTCCATCACCGGCGGATCATCCCCCTCATGGAGAGGGAACTCCTCATCTTTGAGATGAGTGAGGCGGCCAACCCCGTGTCCTTGGCGCGTTCGCGGTTGCTGGAGGAGCCGCTCGCCCGGGGGTACGCGACCACACGGGCGAGGCGCGCGGTGAACCTCAAGGTGGTGCGGAACAGCGACGACGACCTGTGGTCGTTTGCGATGCTCCCCGATGCTGGCCAGGTGAGTACCGTCCCTTCACCTTTTGCTCTCTTTATCTTCGTGTTTGGCCTAACGGTGGCTGCTGGCGACAGGGGGTGGGCGTCAATGTCTCCACGTCGGATCCGCCGACGCCTCGGTCGCAGGTCGACAACCGCTCTAGGCAGCAGAGGGAGCAAGACCGGGCAGCCCGGTCGAAGGAGAAGAGGATCAGGAGGTAAGAGCGCCTTGACAGGTACAACGAGGAGTACCGACTGCGGGAGCAGCAAGGCCTTTCCCCTCCACCAGAGCTGGTGAATTCGTCTTCGGACGAGGAGGAGAGCGAGGGGGAACGGGTCACCTCCGACAGGTGGGAGCCCGCGCCGTCCCCGTCACCAGGGGTCGAGGAGGTCGTCACGAAGCCGACCCTCGAGGCGGGCGTGGTGCCGCCCGTCGGGGGATTGCCACCAGTGGCGGCGACAGGTGCTGGGGAGGCACCCCCCGAGCCTTCGAGGAAGCGAAAGCGGGGCTTCTCCAGCTTGAGGTAAGCGACGTTCCTCCCTCCGTGTCTTTAATTTTGTGGTGTGGTCGCTCACCCTTCCTCTCTCTCTCGTTGTCAGGACAACGCCTGCTGCCCCCGCCCTCGCGCCCGTTAAGGCGCTCAAGCTGGGGATGTCGCTGGTGACGAGGCCTCGCTCGGAGAGAACGCCGCGGGCGGTGGCGGGCACGGCGGTGACGGGCGGGGTGTCGCACGCCACGGCCGCGGCATCGAGGCCGCGGCAGCAGGAGGATGTGGCGGCGGCAGCCGCGCGGGTGACGGCTACCCGCGACCCCCGCCAAGGGCGTGAGCGGGCTCATGCGGAGAGTCGGGACGTCGAGGGCCGCGAGGCGGTCGAGACCCCTGTTAGTGGTGATTCCGCCTCCAGAGGGGGCCGATTGGGGGTGGCGGTCGGATCAGCCCCCGGGCCCGCGCCCGGGGTGCTGGTGATGCGATCTGACGGCTGCGTGATGTCGCAGCAGCCGGCGCCTGATGCCGGGGCGTCGACGTCCCGTGCCGCGGCCCCGGCGCTTGACGCCGTCACGCCGGAGTGGGAGCAAAGGCTCCGTCTCCCCGGGGTGCCGGGGAGTCTGATCGAGGAGGCGAGGGCTGAGAGGGCACTGTGGCAGGAATTCCGTGCTCACGGCTCCTCCCTCAATACTGCTCTGACCGAGGCGCTCCGGCTCCACAGAGGCAGGTCGCTCCAACTCTTTTAGGTAAGAACCTCTGTCAGACCGTTGCTTGCTCCCCCGCCTTTCTTGTTTGAGCGTTTCTGACTTATCCCCTTCCTTGCCTTCCCATTACTACCCGCAGGAGCTGCAGGACCAGGCGGGCGAGAGGCTCAACCGCATCGCCGAGCTGAGCTCTGACCTCAATTGGTACCGGGAACAGTACGAGTCCCTGGATGCCATGGTGGAGGCCTTGCGAGAAGACAACGGTTGGCTGGAGTACAGGCTCATGGGCGTGGAGGACGCCTACACCGACCAGCGTACCTTTGCGGCGGAAAAAGCCAGGGAGGTTGAGGAGGTGAAGGCCGCGCTCTAGGAGAAGGAGGGGGCACTGTCGACGGTGAGCGGCGAGCTGCAGAGGGCACGCGACGCCCTGGCCGAGGCACAGACCTTGCTGGCGTAGAAGGAGACAGCCCTTGCCGAGGCGCAGGCTCAACTCCTGCAGGACCGCACGACCCTCGAGGGGGCGCGGTCCTGGCAGACCTAGGCTGAGCAGAAGGCCCAGGAGGTCGAGAAACTGGGTGCTGCCCTGCAGGAGAAGGTCACGGCGCTCGCCGGGGAGGAGGATCGACTCCAACAGGAGCGCAGCGCGCGGGCGCAGGTGGAGACTCAGCTCCAGCAGGAGCGAGCCGCGCTCGAGGACGCTCGGTCCGCCCTCCAGCGGGAACGCTCGGCACGGGAGGCGGCACAGTCCTAGCTCCACCAGGAGCGTACCGCACTGATAGATGCCAGGGCTACGCTCCAACTCCGAGAGGCGGAGATCGAGCGGCTCACCGGGGAGCTGGTCCAGGGGGGCGTCGCCGTCGAGGCCTTGAGGACTGCCGGCGTGGAGAAGGATGCTTCGGTCCTGCAGCTGCAGCAGGAAGCCGAAGCCGTGCATACGGATCTCGAGAAGGAGAGGAAGCAGGTCGAGGGTGAGTTGCCGCCCCTGGTCCTGTGTTTGCTGATCAGGTTTGCCGAGATCCGCTCTCGACTTACCCTTTTTTCTCTCAGATTTGCGGAAAGCCCTGGGGGAGTCAGCGACGCAGGTGGGAGTGCTCCAGACGGCCTACAACTCATCCCAGCAGGATTTGGGACTTCTAGAGCAGGCGACCCTCGAAGCGTGCCAGAGCATTGACGAGGGTACTGGTCTGTCGGGGAGCTCGGTGGCGAGTCGCCTTCGGGCTCTGGGCGGTCGCGTCGTCGAGCGCATGAAGGGAGCCCTCCGCCTCGGCATCCGGAAGACCCTCGACGTGGTGTAGTCGCACTACGTTGTTGACCTTGCGGCGCTGGCCACGGGCTACATTGTCGCGGACGATCTTGATGATGACGGGGTGCAGGAGGTGATGAACCGACTTGACGCTGCAGCTGCGCCTGCCGCCGCGGATCTTGCTGACGCTTTTGAGGAGGACCTCTTCCCGAACGCTCCTCCCGCTGGGCCCCTCGAGCCCTGAAAATGGCCGGGCGCTGAGGCCCTTAGATTGTAATTAGGATCTGGGTCAGGTGGCATTTGTAATAAGACAATTTGCTTTAGAGATTTGTAAGTTAAGCTCGGTTCATTTTATTTATGCTGATCTGTCCCTTTCCCGCTGCCTAGGCAAGTTTCGGCTGGGATTGATCGTTTTCACGAGCGGCCCGTAGGCAAAGTGGTGAGGAGGAGAAGCCGTATCCTGCCGGAGGCGTGGGCCGTCCCTAGCTCGCCCGTCTTTGCCTTTTGGCTGCTCGCACCCTGCTTCTTTTTGCCCGAGCTCCCGGGTTAGGACATACTTAGCATTTTTGGAACAAACGATTTTTGCGAAAAAAACATAACCATTTAGGGGGGGGTGCTCCCCCGTAGTAGCCCCTGAGGGGCACTTGGTTTTCGGAGAGAAAGCCGAGTCACCCTTCACTTTTATTCACAAATTTAACACAAATACAACTGACTGAGGCGTCAGATATGCACAAATTGACTTGGAACTTTCTAAGGGTAAAAGCGACGTAGCTGTTGGATGTTCCAAGCGTTGGTGAGGACTTCGCCCTGCTCGTTCGCAAGCTTGTATGTGCCGGGCTTGAGCACCTCGACGACGATGTAAGGTCCTTCCCATGGCGGTGACAGCTTGTGACGGCCTCGATTGTCTTGTCGTAGCCTTAGCACTAGGTCGCCTTCACTGAAGTCTCGGCACCGGATCTTCTGAGCTTGGTATCGCCGGAGCGCTTGCTGGTATTTTGCCGAGTGCATCATTGCCATGTCGCGGGCTTCATCTATTTGATCCAACGAATCTTCGCGAGCACACTGGTTCGAGCTTTCTTGATAGGCCCCGAGTTTAGGAGATCCGCACTCCAGGTCTGTGGGGAGGACGGCCTCCGCGCCATAGATGAAGAAGAACGGCGTGAATCCCGTGGCTCTGCTCGGGGTGGTTCTGAGGCTCCAAATGACCGACGGTAATTCTTGAATCCATTTTCGACCGGACTTGTTCAGTCTATCGAAGATTCTGGGCTTAAGGCCTTGCAAAATCATGCCGTTGGCACGTTCTACCTGGCCGTTAGTCTGTGGATGTGCGACGGCCGCCCAATCCACACGGATGTGGTGGTTGTCGTAAAACTCCAGGAACTTCCTGCCGGTGAACTGGGTGCCGTTGTCGGTAATGATGGAGTTTGGCACCCCGAACCTGTGGATGATGTCGGTGAAGAATGACACGGCTTGCTCGGATCTGAGGTTAGCGATGGGGCGTGCCTCGATCCACTTTGAGAATTTACCGATTGCGACCAGCAAATACGTGTAGCCCCCGGGCGCCTTCCGCAGGGGCCCGACAATGTCTAATCCCCATACGGCGAATGGCCTTTTGATGGGTATGGTTTGGAGGGCGTGAGCCGGGAGGTGGGTCTTGCGGGCGTAGAACTGGCACCCCTCGCAGGTGCGTACGACTTCGTTGGCGTCGGCGACCGCCGTGGGCCAGTAGAAGCCCTGGCGGAATGCGTTGCCTACGAGGGTGCGCGGCGCCGCGTGATGGCCACACACGCCTGCGTGGATGTCCCGGATCAACTCGCGGCCCTCGGGGATGGGGACGCATCGCTGTAGGATTCCAGACGCGGCGCGCTTATACAGCTCGCCGTTGACCACGGTGAATGATTTGGCCTTTCTGGTGATGCGCCTCGCCTCGGTCCGATCTGAGGGTAGCTCCCCTCGATCGATCCAGGTGAGGTACTCGCTTCGCCAGTCCACCGCGGGGGGGGTGTCTCGATCTCCATGGCCTCGGCTTCGTCGGCCCCATACCCCTCGAGCAGGGAGAGCACGAACGCCTCGTTCGAGGGGTCCTCATCCATGGGCTCTGCGCCCATTGGATTCAAGGGAGCCCCCGAGGGTTCTCCCGGACTCGAGGTGGTTTTGCTAAGGTCGACAGAAGGTTTGGCGACATCGCGCGCAAAAACGTTCGGAGGAACGATGATCCGCCCTGACGCAATCTTCACGAGCTCGTCTGCCTCCTCGTTGTACTTGCGGGGAACGTGGTTGAGCTCAATGCCGTAAAATTTGTCCTCGAGCGCACGCATGACATTGCAGTAAGCTTCCATCTTCTCGTCATGGCAGCTCGCGTTTTTCATGACTTGGTCGATCACGAGCTGCGAATCTCCCCTGACGTCGAGGCGCTTGATGCCGGTCTCAATGGCGATTCGGAGGCCACAAAGGAGGGCCTCGTATTCCGCCATATTGTTCGACGCGGGGAAGTGCAGGCGCACTGCATACCTCATGTGCTCTCCGAGGGGCGAGATGAAGAGCAGGCCCGCGCCCGCTCCGGTTTTCATCACCGACCCATCGAAGTAGAAGGTCCAACACTCGGCCTGAATCTGTAATGGAGGCAATTGAGTGTCTGTCCATTCAGCGACGAAGTCCGCGAGGATTTGGGATTTGATTGCCTTGCACGGCGCGTAAGTAAGTGTTTCCCCCATGAGTTCCACGGACCATTTCGCGATTCTACCCGAGGCATCCGGATTGCGGATTATCTCCCCTAGCGGGAACGATGAAACCACCGTGACCGGGTGGACCTCGAAGTAGTGCCACAACTTGCGCCGTGCAAGTACCATCGTGTAGAGCAGCTTCTGGATCTGTGGGTACCGTGCTTTGGTTTCGGATAGCACCTCGCTGATGTAGTACACCGGCCTTTGGACTGGCAGGGCGTGCCCTTCCTCTGCCCTCTCTACCATGATGACCGCGCTGACCACCTGGGTGGTTGCCGCGACGTAGAGGTACAGAGGCTCACCGTCTTGGGGTGGCATGAGGATTGGCGCATGCGCGAGCGTCGCTTTCAGCTTGTCGAGCACGTCCTGGGCCTCGATGGTCCAGGAGAAGCGCTCGTGCTTCTTCAGGAGTCGGTAGAGGGGCAGACCCTTTTTGCCGAGCCGCGAAATGAAGCGGCTCAAAGCGGCTAGGCAGCCCAACACCTTCTGCACCCCCTTCAAGTCTCGAATTGGCCCCATCCGGTCGAGGGCCGAGACCTTCTCGGGGTTGGGCTCGATGCCCCGCTGGGAGACAATGAAACCCAGTAGCATGCCGCGCGGCACCCCAAAGACGCATTTTTCGGGATTTAGTTTTACCCCGTTGGCCCGCAAGCAATCGAACGTGACGCGCAAATCGTTAACCAGGTCATCCGCCTTCCTGGTTTTGACGACGATGTCATCTACGTATGCCTCCACGGTCCGCCCGATGTGGTCCCTGAAAACGTGTTGCATACATCGCTGGTATGTAGCTCCCGCATTTCGAAGACCAAATGGCATCGTTACGTAGCAAAACATGCCGAATGGCGTGATGAAAGAGGTCGCGAGTTGATCGGACTCCTTCATCTTTATTTGGTGGTAGCCCGAATAGGCATCAAGGAAACACAAGAGTTCGCATCCCGCGGTGGAATCCACTATTTGGTCGATTCGTGGCAAAGGAAAGGGAACTTTGGGACATGCTTTATTCAAACCGGTGTAATCTACACACATCCGCCATTTCCCATTCTTTTTCTTAACTAGTACAGGATTAGCTAACCACGTGGGGTGGAACACCTCCTTGATGAATCCGGCCTCCAGGAGCCTTCGCAGCTCCACTCCAATCGCCCAGCGCCTTTCTTCGTCAAAGCGTCGCAGGCGCTGTTGCACATCTCTGGAGTGAGGTAGGATGTCAAAGGAGTGCTCGGCGACTTCCCTCGGAATGCCCGGCATGTCCGAGGGGCTCCACGCGAAGATGTTTGCGTTGGCGCGGAGAAAGTCGACGAGCACCACTTCCTATTTCGGGTCGAGGGTGGAACTGACCCTCAACACCTCGCCCTCGGGGGCAGCGGCGTCGAGGGGTACCTCCTTGGTCTGCTCGGCAGCCTCGAAGCTGCCCGCGTGCTTGGCAGGGGAGTTGGGGCCCTCATTGGCCAACTTCTCCATGTCCGCGATGAGCGCTTCGTCCAATGTGAGCACCTCGGCGTGCTCGACGCACTCGACGCCGCAGTCGAATGCATTCTCGATCGACGAGCCCACCGTGATGACACCCTTTGGCCCCGGCATCTTCATCTTGAGGTACGTGTAGTTCAGGACCGCCATGAATTTGGCGTAGCACGGACGCCTGAGGATGGCGTGATACGCTCCCCGAAACCCCACCACTTCAAAGGTGAGGGTCTCCTTGTGGAAGTTATCCGGCGTGCCGAACCAGACCGGCAGATCGATCTGCCCGAGGGGGTGGACGCGCTTGCCCGGCGCGACGCCATGGAACGGCGTCGTGCTGGGCCGCAGCTGATCCAAACCGATCCCCATCAGCCGCAGGGTGTGTGCGTACAGGATGTTGAGGCTGCTGCCACTGTCCATCAACACCTTTGAGAATCGCGCGTTGCCGATGATGGAGTCGACGACCAACGGGTACTGGCCCGGGTTGGGGATGCGGTTCGGGTGGTCCTTACGGCTGAAGGTGATGGCCTCCTCCGACCAGTCGAGGAAGGAAGGAGGGGCCTTCTCGGCGGCGAGAACTTCATGCCGCTCGTGCTTGCGTTGGCTGGTGGACATGTCCACCGTCGGCCCCCCGAAGATGAGGAAGACGTTCTCCACAGCGGGGAAACCGTCGGCGCCTTCGTCACTCCCGCTCTTTTTGGCCTCGTCCTCCTTCGCGGTGACGCGGCTATAGTACTTCTTGAGCATGTCACATTGCTCGAGGGTGTGGTTGACCGGGGTCTTGTGGTACGGGCATGGCTTCTTCAGCATGTCGTCGAACACGTCGGGGCCTCGAGGGGGCCCTCGAGGACCCTTACGAGCAGGGTCGACGGCGAGGGCCTCGTCGTCGTCTTCGCCGCGTCCCTACGCATGCGCGTCGTGGTGGGGCTTCTTGCCCTTCTTGCCCCGCTTTTGCTTCTTCGCGGGCTCCTTGGACTTGCTGCCCTCCGCGGGTGCGTCGTCCACGCGCTTGCCTTTCTTGCCGTCGAAAATGGCCCCCACCGCCTCCTCTCCGGAAGCGAAGCTGGTGGTGACATCGAACAGCTCGTTGGAGTCGACCGGCGGGCTCCTCCCGAGCTCACACATGAGGTCCCGACAGGTCGTGCCCTCGAGGAAGGCGTGCACGATCTCCGACTGAGCGACGCTCGGGAGCTCGGTACAGCGCTTGGAAAAGTGCCGTATGAAGTCCCGGAGCGACTCGCCGGGCTTCTGAGTGCACCCCCGCAGGTCCCATGAGTTCCCGGGGCGCACATACGTGCCCTGGAAGTTTCCCACGAAGGTGCGGACTAGGTCGTCCCAGCCGTGGATTGGGCTGGGCGGCAGATGCTCAAGCCATGTCCGGGCCGAATCCGCAAGGTGCAGCGGCAGGGTGCAGATGATCACTGCGTCGTTGGTGGCGCCGCCCAGCTGACAAGCCAGTCGGTAGTCGTTGAGCCATACCCGAGGGTCTGTTTCCCCCGTGTACTTGGTGATGGTGGTGGGCTGGCGGAAGCGCTGGGGGAAACTCGCCGTGCGGATCTCCCGGCTGAACACACGGGTTCCCGGGGGTTCCGGCGTTGGCGAGCGGTCCTCCCGACTGTCGTAGCGACCACCTCACCGAGGGTGGTAGCCCGCCGCCGTCCGCGCCTCCGCGTCGCCCCTCCTCTTGGCGTTCAGGATGTTGCGAGCATCGCCGTCGTGGGCCTGGCCGCGCGTGTCAAGGATCCGCTCCCTGACAGGCGTCTTGCCCCGGTTTGCCGGCTGCCCCGCCGCGCCGTCCGCGTGGACGGATGCTTCTTGGTCATGCGCGTCATCGTCGCCCCGCGTGTTGGACTGGTTGCGTATGCGGGACGCAGAGCTCTCGGCCTGCTGTACGGCTGCCTGCTCGATGAGGGCCTGCGCCTCGCGGCGCAGGTTACGTGCCTCGGGTGTCGATGGCTCGGGCATGGCCCGAAGTAGTGTTGCCGCCGCGATGAGCTTTTGGCTGGCTCGAGGCGGCGTGTGTGGGTCGTCTACGTTGAAGTCGGCGTTGATGCCCTCGCGGGCCTGTCTCCCGGCTTCTCGGGCGCGTTCGCCGCGCGCCGAGGCTTCCCCTGCGATGGTAGCACGCAAGAGCCGCACCTGCCGGTACTCCTCTGCGAGCTTCGCCTCGAGCTCGCGCGCCTGGGCCAGCTGCGCATTAATGTCCGCATTGCCCGCTGGTGGGGCCGGTGGCGGGTTTGGCTCTGGATGCTGGGCCGCATCCCCGTCGCCTGCCCCGTTCGCGTCGTCAGCATGCTCATTGATGCCGACAACGAAGCACTCACGCGAAGGATCATAGCTCCCTTCGCTGGAGTCGTCGGAGCAACCGAACCAGTAGTCCGCGGCGTCAAGGAACCGCCGGAACACCACAGGGTCCGGTACACCGGAGAAGTCCCACTCCGCGTAGCCGTGCGAGGTCACGGGCGGCAGCTCGGTGGCTGAGCCGTGGTACGACTCGTCGTTGGTGGTGGCGATGAGGTTCCGGGTTGATAGCAGGTGATGGCCCGGGAGATCCTCGTACTCGGCCATGTCGGTGCTGACGGATGAGGCGTACATTGTGGCAGAGTTGCGCATCCCGTGGGGGAACTGCGGCCCCGTGGCCGCGCGCTCCTCTGCAGGGTGCGCCGTTGTGTCGCTCGACGGTGGTGTGTCACTCCGGGCCGCGTCGCGTGCTGCCCGGCGCCGCTCCGTGCGCGCCTGACGCGAGCGCTGACCCGGGCGTTTGCGGCGTCGAGACGTCGAGGCAACCGCCGTCGTGGGTTCCGGCGCCGGGACGTCGGTCGTCGGCGTGGCGGGGATCGGGCCCGGCCCGGTTGACCGCCACGGGTGGAGTTCATCCCGATTGGTAAGGCGCATGTGGTAGCCGTTCCCCGTAGCCTGAAAGTTCAGGCTCCCGAACCGGATTTCGAATCCGGCAGGGAAAGGGTCCGAGCTGCCCATGGCGTACCTCTGGGACGTCATCTCAGTGCGAATCACCATCGAGACTTCTGGTGAGGGGTCGATCACAGCGCGAGCCCCCTACCTGACGCGTCAACTGTCGGTGTTAGGATTAGTCCCGACACTAACTAGTGAGATACGCTGTGATCAGCCTCTCGATGGTTGGTGCAAATGGCAACACAGGGACACGGATTTATCCTGGTTCCGACCGCGGGGTCGTACGTCCAGCAGATTGCGCGTGTGCGCTGTATTGATTCGCACCGGTGGTGCCTGTAGAGGGTGGCTACAAGCAAGGCGGGAGAGGAGGAAATGCCTCCACGTCCCTGCTAGATGATTGAGGCAGAGTGCCAATATCGAGGGAACGAGTATGGGGGTGAGTGTGGGTGTCTTCGTGTGCGTAGCTAGGCGGCTGCCTCCTCCTTTTATAGGCCAAGGGGAGGTAGCTTACAAGCGTGCTGCGTAGTGTTGTGTAAGGTGACGGCGTACTGGCGCACAGTGCCCTTGACATGATGGTTGTCCTGGCGGATCCTTGCCTCTGGGCGGTTTAATGGCGAGCTCCGGCCTCCGCAGGTGGCGTGGCGACTCCCGCGCTTGTCTGGGAGTGACTTCGAGGGTGGGCTTGACCGGCGTTTGTGTTTGGTCGTCGTCCGTACGCCGATTCGAGGGTGCGCCCATACTCGTTCGGGGGTTCCGCTACGGGGGGAGCCCTGGTGGCACAGGCGTCGGCGTGGTGATGTCCCGTCGGCACAGGGCGCCACAGCGCCGGGGATGGCCTGTACAGCACCGGGGATGGCCGCACAGCGCCGGGGATGGCCTGTACAGCACCGGGGATGATGGAGAAGACGTGCTCCATGCGTTCCGCGCCACGGCGCCGCCCGGCGTGCGCACTTGGTCGCCGCCCGTACCGTCTTCGAGGGTGCGCCCATGCCCTTTCGAGGGGCTCGCCGTGGGAGAAGGACGGGAGTAGGCGGCGCAGTGTTTGGAATGACACTGGCCTGTCCGCACAGGGCCGCGCAGTACCTGCACAGTGCTAGGAATGGCGGCATAGTGACGGGGTTTGGCCGCACAGTGATAGGGTCAGAAACCCAGGCGGTGTCAGCGGTGCGACGTGGGGGAGGATTGCCTTTTGACTATGGCGCCTGCGGCGGGCAAAGGCATTTAATGTCCCTGTCGGGTGAGACAGGCGGGGTGCTGTCGCTCGAGGGTTGGCCTCGAGCGAGGCGGAGATCCGCTCGAGGGGCGCCAAACCCTCGAGCGGGACGGGGACCGGCTCGAGGGGCGCCAAGCCCTCGAGCGAGGCGAAATCCACTCGAAGGGTGCCAGGCCCTCGAGCGAGGCGAAGATCGGCTCGAGGGCGGCTGGGGATGGTTGTCTGTTGGGCCGTGGCTGTTATCAGGCCGCGGCGGTCCGTGGGCCTTATTTGAGTTTGGGTTGTGACCGGTTCGGGAGTGTTTTTATGGTTTTGTGTCAAATTTTTAGGAAGGGTAATCTCCCCCATAGTCAGGAGACCTCTATGGCTGTCCCCGACAAGAATGGAGGGAGTACCATTTAATTCCGAGGTACATGATTAGATGTGACGAGACGAAATGAAACCATCTAGCAGTTCTCAATACTAATTTCATCAGATTTTATAGTCTTGGAAACATTGTATACATTAGTTTCATCACGTTTCCTCACTCTCTTCATAATTAACATAACATGTCATCCAAATTATCGCTTTAATAATTAATATAAGAATGAAATTATTGTGCAATGCCGTTGGAAATAGCCTCTACTAGCCGCATTAATTATATTTGGGATAGTAAACTGGAGTTATTATTAAGAGAATCTCGTGTCTCCAAAGTAAATGCCGAGCTTACCTCCGTTTGCAATAAAAACAGGCGTGACCCTGAATTCGTACCCCGGTCACGGAGCAGGGAGGCATCAAGGCGCACAACTAACCAGAACCAGGCATAATAAATGTTTACCATTTGACTAAAATCTTCATAGATTTTCGTGGCGCGTGAACCCACCAGCGAGATGGTAAGGATGAAAACAGATCGGATTCGCATGGAATCAAATTCGGATACCACTTTTTTTCATATTTTTAATACGGATTCGAATATTCTCGAATACGAATACAAAACGGATGTCTCGAATTCGGAAACGCATTCGGATATTTACTCGATTTGGAAGATAACATTTACCAATTTTCTTTATTGATAATTTACAATTACAAAATCATGTAAAGACTAAAGTATTATACATAACAGAGATTGCTCATTAAGAATTTCACATTCATCCATATTTATTTTAATAATTAATCATATAATCAATAAAACTATTAATAAATACATCTTTTTAATATATATATATAAATCAAACAAATAATAAAAATACATGAAAAATATTTTCATCAATACATAAATAAACTAGAGTAATTATAATTAAACATAAATATTGGTCAATAAATTTAAATATAACTTTTAAATTGTTTTATGGATGCAATATTTTTAATATTAAAATTAATGTCATAATCATTAGTTATGGATATAATTTTTTTAAATTATACACTATCATTATTAGTATTCTATTGAACATAATTTGCCATTAGTTATAGAGATAATTTACAATTTTATATAGTCGAATACGTATAGTGCTAGATATTGCTAAATACGGATGGAATCGGATAGAGAAAAGATCGACAAAAACGAATTCGGATGCATCCACTTTACTACCACATTTGAATTCGAATATTGATACAAATATCCATATTTATATTTTAGTAAATACGAATATCAGGTAATTCGGATTTCATTTTCATATTTGCATCCCTATTGATCTGTCTTTTGCGTTTCACCGAATTTTTTTAAAATATATTTTTTTCGGCGATTTTAAAAAAATATATGATCGATCTTAAGATTGTCAAATATAGCCTCCAACCGCCGTTGTAAATGGCGGTAGGGACCTACCGCCACTTGAAACGGCGGTTGGGAGCCCTACCGCCGTTTACCACGGGGGTTGCTATAGTAACCCCGCACAGGGTACTATAGTGGCGTCAGGGACAACTTTTTTTAAAAAAAATCACAACTTTTTGGTATGAACTCATATGGAGATGAAATTTATATGAAAATTATAGCTTTCGACGAGATCTACAACTTTGTAGTTCAAATTTTTTTCATTTGAAGTCATCTTCGGACTCAAAAAATCGATATACAGTCCAGATCTCAGTTTACGGTAGGACTCCCAACCGCCGTTTCAGGTGGCGGTACGTCCCTACCGTCATTTACAACGGCGGTTGGAAGTTATTTTTGACAATCTTAAGATCGACCATATATTTTTGAAAATCGCCGTAAAAAATATATAAAAAGAAAAGATTCTGTTTGACCGTTGCTTGGGCCTTGAGCAACCAGTAATTTCAAAAGGGCTTTTCAAAAGAATGCTAGCTAGTACTACACCACTCTACACGCTGGAAAAACCCTTAAAAGTCTGATCAATGATTAAGCCATTTTAAGGAGCCAATTAAGGTACCACTAAAGAGCTTTTGATAACAATATAATCTTTGCAAGGAAAAATTCACAAGAAAAGAAAATTCGGTTAATCTCTAATACAGCACCGGCATTTAATCAGACCTTGTATTATTGTACGTACAGTACAAGTATATGTATACTCAGCATGCAGCGGCTGGATTCTTTTCCACATTGTATCATTGACAAAAAAAATATAAAAAAAATCCTTGCTATTTGTTTTATTTCATCAGATCATGTCTCTGGTGAGCGGTGACCGAATGGTAAGACGTCCCCAGCCAGCCTCAACTAATACAATCTAATGCTCTTTCTTTTGAGACACAATCTGTCTGTTTTTAAACAAAATTATGCTGGACGAAGCTGCCGAAACTTTCAAACGGGGGAGTGTGGACGAGATTTAGTCTGGCGAGTGGACTGGGGAGCAATGGAGCACAATTCCTGACAGAGACCTCAACACTAAACCAAGTCAAAAGAAAAAAGAGATTTTGACAGCATACTCCTCCTTCCTTTGGCAACTCCACCACCACCGCCTGCAGCCCCCCAACGGATGACAGCAACCAAGAAATATCAAAATTTCACCTCAAGGATTGAAAATTCTTCTCTCTCCCTCACTCTCACAAGCACACAAAAAGTCACAAACTCTATAGCATTAGCATAGTACTAGAATTTTCTCTCTGTTTTTTTTTTCAAAAAGAATTTTCTCTCTCTCTTGCTCCTCCTCTCTTCTGGTCTCCTTTTCTTTAACGATGACTCTCTCTCCTCTTTTAGCTGACCAGCAACAGGACAAATCAAATCTCCACATCGAGACACACGCATGACGTCATAATCGCAAGCTCCAAGCACCTTTAATTCCACTTTATTTACACTTTTGTCCTCTCTCCCAACAAAAATAAAAAAAATACAACATTCTAGAAAAAGGGGTGCAAATGAACCCCGACAAGGCTACAAGCCATCATCACAATCAACGGCCACTTGGCCTGCGTCTGCATACGACATCTCCATTAATTTTAGTTATTTATTTTTCTTCCTCTCTCGAAGATGGGGAGAGAGAGGAGAATATTTCTGCCCGCTCTCTCTCTCTAGAAAAAACAACGAGTTGTGGAGCAAGTACAGCGGGAGCAGGCCCGCCCGGCCCCTAGAAAGAGAAAGTAGAGAGAGAAAGTGGGAAATAGGGGCCACCAGCAAGCGTTGTGGAGTAGGGTAGGGTCCAACAACTGCTAGTAGAGCCTAAAGTTCTCACATCACATAAACCTTTTTTTCTCCCTCCCTCTCCTCCTCCGACCTCCGGGCTCACCTCTATTTCTTCCTCATCTTTCCGGGACCTCCAAGTCTTCCTCCTCCCCCCACACCCACCCGCCCGCAGGACCCCGGCGCTGCGCTCTGCAAGCGGAGGAGACCAGAGAGAGACGGACGGACGGTGGTGAGTCGCCTCTCGTTCGATTACTCGCGGCTTTGCCTGCCCTCCTTCGGGTTCGGGGATTCTCGGACCTGCATTCCCCTCCGGGGAGAACTGCTGGTTCGGACGCGTTTTCGCGAGGGCACCGGGGGTTTTCAATCTGCTTCTAGTTCCTCGATTTTTGTTAATCCTCTCGTGCGTTTCCGCTCATCATTCGGCGTGGGGTGCTTTTTCTCTCTCTGGATTTTCGGGTTTAGATTTTTTTTCTCCTGAGGGGTTTAATCGCCGCTGCTTTTTTTTCTGAGGGATTAGAAATCGTGCTAATTCGATTTTGACTTTTTTTTTCGTGATTTTTTCAGTGCTTGATGAGGAGGCTGCCGTGAGGAAACAACTCCGCGACGCGAGAACTGCTTGTGAGACAAAGGTGAGAGTGTCAGAGTGAGATGGTGATGATTGATTAATCACTGAAAGCCTGGATTGCCCTTTTGTTTTGTTTGTATTCTCGGAGTGATGATGCCCACCTGGATTGACTGCTACTCCTGTCCTGATGCTTTTATTCACTGATGAATATGTATATTGCTTACAAGCGAAGGAATCCATTAAAGAAAAAAGATTCTGTACTGCACTCGAATTTATGTTTCTGATTGCATAGCTACTAATTCCTATTGCTTTTGGATTGATTTTTCCATAAGAACATTTTGATCCAGCTGATGCCATTTCTCCTGTCCCCGTGATGCTCTGAAATTGATAGTATTCCTGTAAAATTGCCGTAGTTGAAACTGGTAGTGGTAGGAATCAAACTTTGTTAAATTGTTAGTGTTTTAAAAAAGGTTGCTAGATAACTAAGTTATTAACACCCCAAAACTGCAGTGCGAAGCAAGCTAGAGGCGACTAAATGGCAACTGACTCCTCTGCCCTGCAAGCTTCCCCTGAGTCGATTGCGCAAAAGATGGGATTCTTCAAGGTCCCTGACATTCTTATCAAACTGAGCACCAGTTTGAGCGAATTGGATGTGGTCCGCAGTCCAACATCGCCCTTAGACCTCAAGTTCTTCACAGGCCTTGGTACCAAATCACCCAGATCATCTTCCCTTGACGCTTGCCAGAATCAGAAGATCTTGCTGGGTGACAGGGTTGGGCTTGGACTTGTGGATTCCCTGGCTGATGAGAATCCCACTCCCCTGGGCGGTAGGAAGGTCCTTCTTGGATCTGAAATGAGGATTACTGATAACCTATCCCGCAAGAACAGCTCCACCGCTCCTGTTCAAGCTGGTGAGGTTGAGCAGAAGGATGATAATATGTCTGATGGACTCGAGGGTAGTATCATGTCCCTTGATGACATTGTCAATTCAGAGGATTACACCTGTGTTGTCTCCCGTGGCCCCAACCCTAAAACTACCCACATTTTTGGAGATCGTGTTTTTGAGCTTCAAGTTGAGCACCTGATGCCTGCTGAGAGTAAGGATGAGGAGAACATGTCTCCCCTTGTCAAAGAGGGTGCCATGAGCTTCTGTAGTTTTTGCAGTGAGAAGCTCAAAGAAGGGAAAGACATCTTCATCTATCAGTAAGTGATCAAGTGTTGTAAAGGAACCACTGTTATGGGTGTTTTTTTTTGTTGCTCAATAGACCTGTGATTCTTTCGATTGTTGATTGATGTTTGGCATCCCACGTTTCAATTGCAGGGGTGACAAAGCCTTTTGCAGCTCAGAGTGCAGGGAGAATTTCATGGAAGATGAGATGGAAGAAGGTGAGCCCATGATCTACGCTCCAGCACGTCCAAGCAGCTCAGCCTTGGAGAATGGTCCTATTTTCCAACTGATCCGTTGAGTGAACACCAGCAGCAGCTTGATATGGTCGTATCTGAAGTGCTGTCCGAGGTTAATAAGTTGCAGCCATGGATGTGATCATGTTTGCGAAGTTGTTGCCTGGAGATTTTGTTGCGGCACTGATGAATTTACCTCACCTATTGATTTCTTTGTTTTGCGTACTTGGATCCTCGAATTTTTTGGAGGAGTCTGAAGAATGACTGTACCTCTGGTCATATTATTATCTTGATCGGGGATGGGCGTGTGCGTGTGTCTGAAGTTCGAACTTGAGTTTGGTTGTTCGGACCTCATTTCCAGTGGCTGTCGAATGTTTCGACGCTTCTGTTACTCGTGTATCTGAACCTATGCTTTCGGCATGTATTTCATAAAGGAAACAGTGAACTATAATATCAATAAATGTTCTGTTGCTTAACTTGTTTCCTCAATTGATTCCATGATGTGGGCTCATCACGCATCAAGCCATAATCTGATTGTTAGCTGGAGGTTTGTATTCATATGCAACCATGCAGTCGTTAACATCACAGTGAGTACATCGGCATCAATCACAAACACTTTGCAGCAGTTTCCTGGTGGCCTCTGACTGCTTAGATAAAATTAGAATGTAGTAATTTTAGCATGAAATCTACTGCAGTCTCTCATTGTGACCGCCTTTAAATTTGCTGAATTGATCATGTTACTGTCGTTCCATAGTTTAGCTCTTTGTATTCCATTACCCTACTAGTAGTGGTCAGATGTCATTGCAAGTGACGGGAGAGCTTAAGGTTGCTCTCAGGTTTGATGTCTTGTTTGGCGTGTGCACACGAGAGTTGGGATGTGTTTTTCTCTACACCTTATTAGTTTGATGTCTGGTAGTGTCAGATGATGTTTCACGGCCCATGCCTCCATGGTAGAATTGATTTGTTTGAGTATGCTATCAGTCAGCTAGAAAATCAGGATTTCCTGTGTTATTTGTAAGCCAACTGTAAATATGCAAAAAAAAAAATAAAATTTAAGCCAATCATTAAGAAAGGTAATAGTGTTTTCCCCTAGAGTCTGGATTTAGTTGGATATTAAGTATTCAAAGAAATGTGAGGTATATTCTCTCCTCTTGATCTCTCAGCAAGGTGAAAAGTTCCCAGTCTTTTTTGGTTGTGAGATAGGTACAGATCAATCTGTCTTTTTGCATATTGACTATCAAAGTTGACATGGTAAACAGTCTCGTTTCATTTATTTCATTTTCAACACCTTATAAGCTTGACACCACATCATAGCAAAGTCCAGATTTAGTATTTTCTTGACTTGAATGTGTGCTTCGAGGTTTTTTCACCCTACCTGTTTGTGCTTTAAAATGACCCCCATGGCCCCATGCGCAGCTGGAGGCCACATTGCAGTTCAGGAAGCTGCTCTCCATAAGTGAGATTTGGATCTATGTGTTGTTACTGTTTCTGATCCCCATCGATGCCTACTCCATGGTGCGAGGGATCTCACACCAACACACAATACACAACACCTAGCCCTACCTAGTGGAGCATGAACAAGCAGCCACCGCACTGATGGATGAGACTGGTTGGAGGTGCCACCGTAGCTGCAAGCACAATCTCGATGATCCTACATCCACGAATGAGCAATTAGAGACATATTTAAGTGCTCTCACCCAAATACTATAATTTGCATTTAATTCTGGTCGCGAAGTGATATTGAGGAAGATAAGCATCGTTCTCCACTGGCCTCCCGGCCGTGGCCATTGTTCATTCAACTTCTGAAGCTTAACAGCAAAAACTGAGTATGCTTCATAGTTCAGGAGCTAGAGCTTAACTGGTGGGCGATCAACATATCAGACAACCTGTCAAGAGCCATGACTTAACAATGACACAACAGAGAAAGACGATCAACTTTCCTTGATCATTCTTACAAACATAATTACGCTGCGTAGAATGGTAGATCATGTAACACTGAATCAGATTTCAAACAATCATGACTCCATTTAGAGTTTCATTTTCAACAAAGCTTGTCGCACTGGAAGTTTCTGTGGAACACTACAAAATATTAGGGGAACTCTGCAAGTGCTTCTAGCAAGCGGTAGCCTGTGGCTGCTCGAAACATTCCTTCTCGAGGTAAAATGGTGGTATGGGGCTACAACTCATCCTAAGAGCAGGAGAATTAACACCCGAATAACTCGAGCAAGAAAAAAAAGAACATTATTGTGCTCAAACTAGTTCATACAATGGGACAAGTTATTTCCCCTTCTTCTGTTCAGGAGCTGCCCTCGATCCTATAATGTTACAAATGGGCTGATCCGGTGACTGAAGCAGCTTCAACGCAGGGTGAACTTTCAGGTCACGCATTAGCAGTTTTTGTCCTACATCCAACTCGCTAAGATCCACTTCAATGTATGGTGGTACGATGTTAGCGGGGCAGAGATACTTGACTGTTCTTTTTATGGTGTTGAAATAAGCTCCTGGAAATTTCAATATAAACACATTAGTCTGGATTACTACTAAGCAAATTTTAATCTGATAAACATGATAGATATGAATACATAACTCCCCCAAAGTTTTATGCCAAAAGACGGAATTACAGACTTAGATAATGAGATGCAGGAATTCTAGCTAAAGCGATATGTAACATGTTGCAGGTGACGTTTAAACATTCTGGGCAGAGTCTTTGAAATGAAAAATTCAGTGTATACAGAACTACAGATCATACAAAAATGAATGGGCATTTAGTTTAGTGTTAAGTGATGGATCATCAAAACATGCTGCATACCTTTCCTGAGACCTGGTGAGGCATCCTCTCCAATGAACATCAAAGGAACATCTATTTTGAGAAGCGCAGAAGAAGGGGCTCTCATGAATGTGACATTCAGAGGTTCATCAGTGCCTGCGTGCAGGTGTACCTAAATATGTTCAAACAAGATCCCGCATTAGCCATCATGGTTGATTCTGTTAGTATACATAGAAGATAATGCACATACATATTCATATTAGTGTTCAACCAATCGACATACTTATTATACTATGCCATCTGCTCATGAGCATCCATTCAAAAAAGTTTTATACTGTGAAATACAAGCTAGTAGCCATCATCTAGTATAAGGCTAAATGGGCAATTAAATAATTCAAAAATCAATACCGAGGAAGTCAGGAATAACCCAAACAAAAGAAAAGGAACAACTGAATCTGCAGTTGTAAATTGAAATGAATCCTCTTCCATAAGAAAACGCACATGCAGAACTGGCTGCAAGAATTGCCAGTTGAAAATGGACACCAGATGAGACAATTCCTGATTCCTCAAGGATGGTTGGCGCACTCACCTGAGGTAAAGGTCCTGTACATTGCAGTACAGAAAATAAACCAGATCTATTGCTTCAGCTTTACCTCACTTCTAGTCTATTGGTCAATTTCATGTTTTCCACAACTAGATCTCAGTTAACCTAAAAAGCGTAACCACAGGAACAAGATTCAACCAAGGGGCACCATCATCTTGTATCTTAAGCTAATCTTACAGAGTTCTTATGGTCAGATATATCTGAACCAGTGTTGGTTGAAGATTGATAAGCTATTTGAACTGCAATACCATTTCACATTTATTTGTATGTATACCCATCTAAAGCCATCATTCAAACTTGCTTTCCTCATTCCTCAACAAGTCAACACCATAGTCCAAGATAAACCTACATGTTCACCTAGAAATGGAGCAATTCTAGAACAGTAACATTTCAAGCAGGGCATCTCTGTTTTGTGCAAATCTCTCTCTGCTTCCTAACGATAAAATCTTATATAACATGTCAATTGGTCACGAAAGGCACATTTCAAGCGGGGCATTCTCTGTCGTGCAAGCCCAACTGATAAAAGCAGAAATCGGAGGTCCTCCCAATCCAACAGAGCTACAGAAGAGGCACCCACCTTTCGCGGCAGGACGCGGACGCTCTCGACGAGTTCTCCCTGGCCCGCCTGCTCAGACCATACCTGGAGCCTGAACAGCCTGGAGAGGAAGAAGGAGCGGCCGAGGTGGTCGACGAGCTTGCGGATCTGCTTGGACTGCACGGAAACGAGGCGCTTGTTGCCACCCTCCTGGCCGTTCTCCTGCTCGAAGACAATGGCGGGGACGCGCCCGGCCTTGCGCTCCTTGGCGGCGACGTGGCGGCCGGATGAGACGCGCGGCACGGCGAGGATCACCTCGTCGTGCTTGGGGTTCGGCCGCGGGTGGCCCGGGAGGTAGTCGTACGGCGGGGAGAACGGGTCGGAGCCGTGCTGGTCCGCCGGGGAGATGACCGCCTCGGCGGCGGCCGCGGCGGCGGAGAGGTGGCGGCGGAGGAGGGGGAGGGTGAGGGTTTGGAGCGTTCGCCGGAGGAGCATGGTTGAGCGGCGTAGGGTTTTGGGCGGAGATGGTGGGGGGAGAGCGGAAGCAAGTGCGTTTGGGGGCTTGGCCTGTCTTGGGGTCAGTGGAGCAGGTTGGTGGTTAAGTGGGTTGTGGGCTTTGGTGCTGGGCTGGACGAGGCCCATGGGCCGAAAATGGGGAAAACGCGTGGTGATGTGTTCGCATTTTTTTTATTTCAGGTCCTTCCCGTGCGAGCGTTCTCTGACGATCATCTCCCCGACCGAGCACCACTGCACCAGGCACAGGCAGGCCGCAGGCGTCTGCCGTCAACGGGCGGCGTCGCCGTCCGCTCATCCCCTGCCTCCCCAGCGGGTCTGTGAGTGAGGTGAGCCCACGAGTAAGTAGCACGAGAGCTGGTGCATACCTGCTTGGCCGTTAGTTAAGCCACGTAGGCCACCGAACAAACCATGGCCATCCGATCTTTGATCAGCGGAGCAGAGACACAGCAGTGCAGGGGCAAATCAAACAAAGGGGAACCTAACGCATCTTCTCCCCTCCACCCGAAGCCCAGACCAGACCACCCGAGTTCGCCGAGAGAGATCCGCGCCCAACCACCGCCCGCCGCCGCGTTCCTTTCTCCTTTCCTCCGGTGAGCGGGGCCGGAGACGGGGAGAGAAGAAGCCGCATCATTTCCTCCTTCCCTCCGGTTAGCGGGGCCGGGGACGGGGAGAGAAGAAGCCTCCTTCCCTCCGGCAAAAGCCGGGGAGTAGGGGACGGGGAGCGAAGAAGCTCCATCCCTCCGGTGAGAGAAAGCCGGGGACGGGGAGCGAAGAAGCTCCATCCCTCCGGCGAGAAAAAAGCCGGGGACGGACGGGGAGGCGAAGATGTTCTACGGGGCGATCGTGTGGGACCCGTGGCTGATCGTGTCGCAGATCGTGTGCCTGCAGTGCCTCTACTACCTGGCCCTCGGCCTCTCCATGTCGCTGCTCGTCGGCACCCGCGTCCCGCGGCTCACCCTCTTCTACTTCTTCGACTTCGCCACCCTCACGCCGCGCACGCCGACCGGGTGGTGCGCCATCGCCTCGTTCCTCCTCGCCGCAGTCGCAGGGTACGCCGCAGCTCCCCGCCCCTGCTCCCCCATCCTCTTGCTTGATCTGAGATTGGAATTGGCTTCTTCTAGCAAGACATAGAATGCGGGTGTGCTTTTGCGGGTAAATTGTTTCTGGTTTCGAGAGCTATGGCGCGTGTGTTTACAGATCTGCACGCTTAGGACAGGCACAGCAACTTGGAAGTGCATTTTTTGGGGCACTAGTTGATAGCTCTGAAGTATCTGACTTGCAGGCCCGAATCTTTCCTGATGTATCATTTAATCTTCCACTGTATAGTGACTACCATATGAAACAGGTGCTCTTTTATGCTTGAGAGTGACACCTTAAGTCTTCACACCAATTGCTTATTCTTGATCCAGCATATTGCATATTTGTTGTTTTTTAATTAATTGGAACAAACAGGCCCTGTGCAAAGTGTGCCCCTTACTCTTCATTCATTTTTAACAGGAATTGTTTGTTTAAGCGAATATTATTTATTGCTAATCTTGCTTTCATGCTTGCATTTTATTTAGTTTGAATCAAACCATCTCGAGCAAATACTCCCTCCATTTCGTAATACGAACAAGTATTATGAAATGTATTACGAAACGGAGGGAGTAACATGATAGCAGTTTATGGTATAGTAGGTGTCATTAAGCCCAGCTTAGACAAAAATTTCAAGACTACAATTATTAATGATCTTGTAAACCAAAGCTATATGAAGGACAAAGCAAATCCTCTTGATCCTATTTTTACCTTTGCAGATTGATCTTATTTATTCTTTTTCAGTTGCAACTCCACCTTCTTTTTTTTCCTAAGAAATTATTAATTGTTAAATCTTGCTTCCATGCCTTGCTTGAGCAGTGCTGGATTCATGCTTTATGTGATTGAGAGAGCCAAGAAGTGTCTGGACTTTGCAGCGACCCTCTACATAATCCATCTCTTCATTTGTATTGTTTATGGTGGTTGGCCAGCTTCGGTTACATGGTGGATTGTCAATATTGCCGGTTTGGCAATCATGGCTCTCCTTGGTGAATACCTATGCATTCGGCGGGAGTTGAAAGAAATTCCAATATCACGGCTTCGTGCAAGTAAGCAATTCAATCCTACCATTCCTTTCTACACATGGTTCCCACTGTTCTCTTACTAATTCTTGTGTGGGCAAAAGTCTGGTGTCGGCAAGAATTTTGCAGTTTAATTAAGACATTTGAAGCAATGAACATAGTTCATTAATACCTTGTAGAAATTTACATAACCCAATTTCTAGTAATCTTAATGTTGCCGCTTAGTTGTGCTCAAATATTTGAACTACTACCCACCTGTACTTTAATAGCCACTATGAACATTAATGGTATGTTGGATTAATAATGTAATGGCTTAAGCACCAGTGACACATTGTGTCACTAGTGGAATGTGCACATCTGAAAAGATTTCTGCTATGCTGTGCTGTCCATGGATGGGGGCTTATAGGTTAGAAAATGACAAGTTTAGATAGAAAGACATAATAAGTGTATGTTTAGACAGGCTAATTGAAGGTTGCTTGTTTATGTGGCTAGTTATTTAGGCAAGTTATGCATTTCTTAGAGATGGTACTGGTGGTTCGTAACTCCTATGTTCCATGTTTAAATTTGCTTGGCAATGCCAACTGAAAGAGACTTGGGACGAGTTGGTTAAGAGAGACCTTAAGAAGTGGAATATCTCCAAGGAGTTAGCTATGGATAGGAGTGCTTGGAGACTAGCAATCAACGTGCCTGAACCATGACTCTGTTTCTTCTTTTCTGTTTACCCTTAACTCCCTCCTGGCTTGTGCCCTTTTTGTGTTTCTCGTTTCCCTTGGGTTTCATCTCTAGCCTACCCCAATTTGCTTGGGACACAAGGCTATGCTGCTGTTGTTGTTGCAATGTCAACTGTATGCCAAATTGCCATTTACATCCCACATCAATTTCAGTTCTGACAACTTATTGCCTCATGACCCACTTGGCATCTGTGCGGAGGATAGTTTAGTTGGAAGGCGCAACATGCTATAGCCTATAGGGACCTAAGTTTTTCATTTGGATCAACTTGTTTAATCACTGGTTGCAGCATCTTGTTATTCCTATTTTGTTTCTTACTCTGTTGATTTGTGATGAAAATAGTAATCTGCGTCAAAACGTAGATGTCCTGAAGCTCAGTTTTAATGGCATTTTCATTGAATTTTCTTTAGTTACAGTAGTCAGTCTTTCACTGAGCAGTCCTCCTGAAATTCCAACTAGGCTGCATTTTGGGGGTAAAAGTAGCTGTAGCCTTTGCCAAGCGTTCTTCCCCTGAACGGTCCTCTTAAGTTCTGATGACATGCTCCGAATAGGTAGTTTTGGAAAAGTACAGCCTTTTGTTGATCCTGTCTAGTTTCTACATATTGGCAACTCATGTCAATTAAGGTTCAATTGTTAATACTGTCCTGTTCATAAAGCACAATAATAATGCTTTAGACTAGGTTGTGTCGACTAGAGAGCATGAGTAGCTGTTCCAAGTGCAGTTAGGTGGGGTTGGATAATCTTATGCGCTCAGGTTTACTATTTCTTTTCTTTTCACTGATTATCACAGTGAATTTATGCACTGAGATAAAGCTTTTCGGGTTTTAGGCTACAAAGCTGACACGACTATTGGGTACTCAGCTGAAAAGAACATCATCAATGACTACAGCC
Source organism: Cenchrus fungigraminus (assembly GCA_036936925.1). Taxonomy (NCBI): domain Eukaryota; kingdom Viridiplantae; phylum Streptophyta; class Magnoliopsida; order Poales; family Poaceae; genus Cenchrus; species Cenchrus fungigraminus. The sequence goes on along the minus strand of CM072778.1, from coordinate 37,752,697 downwards.
ATGCATTCCTGGAATCCTAGTTTTATATTCTGATAAGCTCCAGGTCTTAGAATTAGGATTTAATATTAATCACTGTGACACTGATGTGCTGCTTGCAATCATCTTGTGTTTTTAAATTTACAATGTTAATAGGCTTACGTCAATCAGAGAAAAAAAATGTTGCTGTGCATTATTTAAGGTTCAGCATTTTCTGGATCCGAGAAAATTTGATATCAGATGGGGCAGGTTTAACATGATCCACCAGCCTGCCCCGCAAAATTTGCTTTTGTGGCCGATGCGGCCTAGAGGCAAATCCAATTTGGTCGAAAAAATCCACAAACAACTTTACTGACCGCAAAAAAAAAAAAAAAGAAGAAGAAAGAAAAGTCTTCCCTCTCTAGTCTTGATCTAGCGATGCCACACAGTCGTCCTCCGTCTTCTCCTGCTGCCGTCAGGTGCCTCTGCTATCTGTGATATTTTCTATGTGCCCGTTTCTGTCGGCCAAACGCTTCCTCTCTTACCATCCAATCAACTTGGCTTAGGAAGCCTTGCTTCCTGCCTGCCCCCCTCCATGTTATATGCAGGGCTTTCTGATTCATTTCATGTTCATGTGAGCTCCTGCATCAATCCAGTGGAGATATGATTTGAGCTCCTTCATTTTCGGGCATGCATTCGTATGTGCAGCTGTTGTTGTGGGAAACAGAGTAAAGGGATGTCATGATTATGTGCTGACTTTGGCGCCTTGAGACATGCGTCGCCACTTAATGGAGCCACCAGGATGGAATGGTTTCTTTGCGGGTCTTTAGCTGTCTTTGTGAACTCAACCACAAAAGCCTGCTGCAGCTAATTGCTTGCGGGCTAGTGGTGCCCTGTTGTGTATACGTACGCAAGGAGGAACTGCGCCCAGGGGTGAGCTCGACGTCGGCAGTTCGTGGGAGAGCGTGGGAGCGCGTGTGTTTTGATTTTCAAATCAATTTGTATCGATCTGTTTCGTAGGAGTTGGTTGTACCGTAGAAGTATAAGATTAGGACTCTGTGTTTTGTAAAGGACAACTAGAGATCTATTGAATCTCTCTGGTTCGTGGTTAATCAATTGTTTTCGCCGGTTACTGTTCCTCGTCCAAGCGTTGTCGACGCGCTCCAGGACGCCGACCGCCAGGACGGCGTCCAACCCGCGCCGCCACCAGGGTCCATCGCCTCGGCCTCCCGTCCAACACTCATACCACCTGCGCAGGGGTTCGAGTTCCAACAATTTGGTATCAGTCGCCTTGACCGATTCCATGGCCAACACCTCTGCCGCGCCGTCGAGCACCGTCCCGCCACATCCGCCGCCGCAATCGTCGTTTGGCGCATCCTCGTCGCCGCCGCCAATCGCCACACAACCTACAACTTCATCCGTCGCTGGAACCTCGTCTGGAGCTTCGCCTGACACCCTCACCGCCGCGATCCTTGGATTGCAACGACAGTTAGGGAACGTGGCGGCTTGCCTATCCTCCATGGAGGATTGCCTGCCCATGCCGGCACCGTCAGGGCCACCACCATCCCAGCCGCTCTATGGCCTGCCGGGCTATGGCGGCCTGCCGTCAGCACCATTCACCACCTCCACCATCATTCATACTGCGCCATCCACCAGACCCCTCCCGATCCATTCCATCCCCTTCCCACACTCACCATCACTGCTGCCATTCCAAACGTCCTCGCCGTCCAATAACGCTCCACACGATGAGGATGACGAAGGAACCGCCGTTCCACGCTACTACAAGCTCTCTTTCCCCATGTTCGACGGCAAAGACAATCCCCTCGGGTGGCTAAACCGCTGCGAACACTTCTTTCGCGCCCAGCGCACACGCGAGGCCGACAAGGTGTGGCTTGCTTCGTTCCACATGACAAGGCCGGCGCAGCACTGGTACTACATGCTCGAGCGCGACACCGGCGACGTCACATGGCCCTTGTTCAAAGCGCTATGTCAGCAGCGCTTCGGTCCAGCAGTTGGGATCAATCACCTGGCCGATCTGGCTCGTCTGCAATTCTGTGGCACCGTCAACGACTACCAGGAGGCGTTCCTAGCCAAGCTGGCGCACGCCGGCTACCTGTCGCCGGAGCAACAAGTTCGCCTCTTCACGGGTGGTTTGCCCGACGCCATCCGTGTCGACGTCGAACTACAAGCCCCACAAGATTTGCAACGTGCTATGGCCCTCGCCAGGGCGTACGAACAGAGATCCTCGGTCCTGGCCGCGGCGAACACTGGAGGGCGCCCACCACGACCACCAACGCGTTTTCATCAACACTCGGGGTCTTCAGTGACCACTCACTCGCTGGCTGTGCAGCACACCGGGGCGTCCTCTGCTACTTCATCGCAGAACGCACCACCCTCGTCAGCCTCTCCCGCTCCCAAGCAGTTCAAGAAACTGACGGCCGCTGAAATGATGGAACGCCGTTGATTGGGCCTTTGCTACAACTGCGACGAGCAGTACAGCCGTGGCCACAAGTGCGCCAAGTTGTTTTACCTTGAGGTCACTGACACTGAAGAAGAAGACCCATCCGGTCAAGAAGAACCTCTGATCTCACTTCACGCCATCTCCGGAGTACGCACGGCCGACACGCAGCAAGTTCGTGTTCAGGTCGGTGATCAGGAGTTTACAGCACTGATTGACACAGGATCAACTCACAATTTCTTCAGCACTCAAGCGGCACAAGCTGTGGAGCTTCAGTTTCAGGAAAACACAGGAACAAGGGTGGTTGTTGCAAATGGTGACCGAGTACCCTGCAGCAGTCTGGCCAAAGATGTCGAGATCAAGGTGGGGGATGACATTTTCACCATCAATGCGTACTCCATTCCACTAGACTGTTTCGACATGGTGCTCGGGGTCTCCTTCCTCAGACCCCTACACACCATTCTTCTCGATTTTGATGACCTGGTAATGGCCTTCACATACAATGGCAAGAGAGTGCTCTGGAAGGGTTTAGGCTCTCCCCGGTGTGACATTCAATCCACAGCCACATACATTCTATTCAGCAACAAGAGCAACTCGTTCTGGAACAGCTACTGCAGTCCTTCGACGATGTGTTTCAGGAACCAAGTGGCTTGCCACCATCCCGTTCCTGTGACCACTGAATTCACCTCAAGCCAAACACCGAGCCCATTGCCGTGCATCCCTACAGATACCCTCAGCTGCAAAAGAATGAACTCGAAGCCCAGTGCATCAAGATGTTACAGCAGGGCATCATCAGACCAAGTACTTCACCGTTCTCTGCCCCAGTACTGTTAGTGAAGAAGCACGACAACAGCTGGCGTTTCTGCGTTGATTACCAGGCTCTGAATGATGCTACTGTGAAGGACAAATTTCCCATTCCAGTAGTTGAGGAACTACTGGACGAACTCAAGGGCGCCAAATTTTTCTCAAAACTGGACCTAAGGTCTGGTTATCATCAGGTACGAGTACATCCAGATGATATCCCAAAAACGGCATTCCGAACACACCATGGACATTTTGAGTTTTTGGTCATGCCGTTTGGCCTTTCTAATGCCCCATCCACTTTCCAAGCTCTCATGAACTCGGTGCTTGCCCCATTCCTTTGCAAATTCGTTCTCGTCTTTTTTGATGACATCTTAATCTTCAGTAGTTCCTGGACTGAACATCTTCGTCATCTCAGAGCAGTGCTCAATGTTCTGCACACTAATTCACTCCATGTCAAGAGGTCCAAATGCTCTTTTTCTACTTCCACTGTATCTTACCTTGGCCATGCCATCTCTGCTGAGGGAGTAGCAATGGACGCGTCAAAGATTGACTCAGTGATCACCTGGCCCACCCCAAGATCTGCCCGGGGACTACGAGGATTCCTCGGTCTAGCTGGCTACTATCGCCGGTTCATCCAGAACTTTGGCGCCATAGCATCACCACTCATTCAATTACTGAAGAAAAATGCATTTCAGTGGAGCGAAGCAGCTAATGCAGCCTTCCAGGCACTCAAAAAGGCCCTGACAGCAGCACTGGTCCTTCAATTGCCGGATTTTGAACAGCCCTTCACTGTAGAATGTGATGCGTCAGGGACAGGGTTCGGAGCTGTTATCCACCAGGGAAATGGACCACTAGCTTTTTTCAGCAAACAATTCGCGCCAAGACACTTGAAGGTAGCTGCATATGAAAGAGAACTCATTGGCCTAGTTCAAGCAGTGCGCCATTGGAGACCATACCTTTGGGGTTGTCCCTTTCTGGTTAAAACAGACCACTATGCCCTCAAATTCATGCTTGATCAAAGATTGTCCACTATCCCACAGCATCAATGGATAACCAAACTCTTTGGATACGACTTCACTGTGGAATACCGCCCTGACCGGCTGAATACGGTGGCAGATGCCCTGTCCAGACGTGACAGTGAAGAAATTTCGCTCCACACCATCTCCACCCCAACCTGTCAGCTATACAATGATATCAGAAGTGCTATCAATGCTGACACTGAATTATCTGCCCTTCGAAACAACATCATAGCCGGTCTCAAGGAGCCTGCATGGAGTGTCACAGATGGTCTCATTCTGAAGTCCGGCAAGGTATACATACCATCAACTCCAACTCTCCCACACTGGTGCCCATGAAGGACAACAAAAGACACTGCAGCGCCTCCGCTCTCATTTTTATGTCGACCATGATCGACGCATTGTCCATGAGTATGTCATCGGTTGCACAGTATGGCAGCAAAACAAATCCGAGTCCTTGCACCCGGCCGGCTTGTTACAGCCCCTTCCTGTTCCCTCTAAAGTTTGGGCCGACATATCTATGGATTTCATCGATACTTTGCCCAAGGTACACGGCAAGAGTGTGATCCTAACAGTAGTGGACAAGTTTTCTAAATTTGCCCATTTTATACCCCTCAGTCACCCATATACGGCGACATCAGTTGCCAAGGCATTCTTCAGTGAAGTAGTTCGTCTCCACGGCTTACCTGAATCAATTGTCTCTGATCGCGACCCGGTGTTCACGGGCAATGTGTGGAAGGATCTCTTCAAGACATCTGGGGTACGCCTGAAGATGAGCACAGCGTTTCACCCTCAAACGGATGGACAATCCGAGGCCGTGAACAAGACAATCAGTATGTATTTGAGGTGTATAACTGGTGACAGACCCAGGTCTTGGTTGGAATGGCTACCATGGGCTGAATATTGCTACAATACATCATATCATTCCGCTCTGAAAACCACTCCATTCCAGGTTGTTTATGGCCGGCCACCACCAGGAATTCCACCATATCACACAGGCAGAGTGCAACAACAGACACAGTGGATGTCTTGCTCGCTGACCGCGAGCAATTCCTGACCGAGGTTCGAACAAGACTAACTCAAGCTCAAGAATATGCTCGCAAGCACTATGATGCTCATCACAGAGATCTCGAGTTCAAGGAGGGAGATTGGGTTTGGCTAAGACTGCTCAACCGACCGACTCACAGCCTTGTTCCCAGGCCACATACAAAGCTCTCTCCAAAATATGCAGGACCATTTCAGGTGCTCGAACGTTTGGGAGAAGTTGCATACCGCCTGGATTTGCCTGCCACGCCACGCATTCATGACGTCTTTCACGTCGGCCTGCTAAAGCCCTTCAAAGGAACACCGCCAGCTTCCACACCACCTCTACCGCGCCTACACAATGTACGTGTTCTGCTCCAGCCAGAACGTGTGCTCGGCTCCAGCAAATGCAGAGGAAGTTGGCACATACTCATTCAGTGGGCAGGTATGCCAGCTTCGGAGGCTACATGGGAACAACGTGAGGCTTTTCAAGACTCCTTTCCTTCCTTCCAGCTCGAGGACGAGCTGTTTGTCGGGGGAGGGGGGCGAGATGTTGTGTACACGTACGCAAGGAGGGACCGCGCCCAGGGGTGAGCTCGACATCGGCAGTTCGTGGGCGCGCGCGTGCGTTTCGGTTTTCAAATCAATTTGTATCGATCTGTTTCGTAGGAGTTGGTTGTACCGTAGAAGTATAAGATTAGGACTCTGTGTTTTGTAAAGGACAACTAGAGATCGATTGAATCTCTCTGGTTCGTGATTAATCAATTGTGTTCGCCGGTTACTGTTCCTCGTCCAAGCGTTGTCGATGCGCTCCAGGACGCCGGCCGCCAGGATGGCGTCCAACCCGCACCGCCGCCGGGGTCCATCGCCTCGGCCTCCCATCCAACACTCACACCACCTGCGCAGGAGTTCGAGTTCCAACATGCCCGCAGTTGCCTTAAGAACAGTTTGCAGCTAAAGCAAATGGGTTGCGGCTGTCCACAGCCTGCCTCATCTGCACCCTATGTTCAAGTGCCCAATTGTTTTACTACCTCTGTCATCACTGCAATGATAGGAAAAGGTAGTGACACTTTACAGCAATACTGTCCGTAGCCACATTGCAGTGATGAAAAAGGGAGGACCTGTATGTTGTACCATCTCCGTTTAAGCATAGTTATCCGTTGATGAATTCAATAGCTCGCATATTCCGGTCGTTATGCACCGCTGCTATCAGTAATGTGAGTATGTTATTCGTTGAATCATGTCATTTGTTAGGGTAATAAAGAAGTTTAATCTTTAACTTGGTCTGATATTTTGAGATGGAGCTAGTATTGATCTGAAACAATTTACTAGTGGTTGAGAAATTGGTTCTAGTAAAACATGTTGCTGCTTTCTCTCACCCACACGGTTCTATTTGTTGGAATAAATCATTTCGGTGAATTTTGACCTATTCATCTTCTGATTGGTTTGGTTCTTTTGTTCAGGTGTTTAACCTCAGATATCACAAGAGTATAGGTGGTTTCAAATTTCTTTACCCCAAGAGGTGTTCGTTAATATGCTTCTTTAGGAATACAAACACTTGCAGTGTTCTGCGGTCTACAAAGACTTGAAAACTACAAAAGAGTTTGTTCTTCTGAATCCGGTTTCCCAGCAGGGCCATCATAGAGAAACTGGTAGGCTTCTGAGTTCTGACAGTTCCACCAACGGAAGTGGCAGCTCAGTTTGTAAAGCATGTACCCAGGTCCTCTCCTTGTCTACGGATAGTATTGCTCAGGTGACGAAACAAGTGGCTGCTTGACGATCTGTATGACTGGATATGAAAATCTGTATAGGTTACTGGGTAAGTGGACTTTTATAACACATTCAGACTGAGACGCTTTTTTTGTTTAGATTGGCCTTGCAAATAATGTCCTAGCGTTTTCTTCGAATTCATGACAGGAGGGTTATAGCATCTCCGAGAGCTCTTGTATATGTGATGAGTTAGCTAAAAAAAGAAACTTTATCAAACCTCGGATCTAACAGACTCTGTATTTTACACAGCTAGTTATCTTGTTTTCTATTTCCTCCCCCTCGCTAGTCAAAAAAAAGAAGACCTCTCCCACTAGTTATGTTGGATTTCATCTTTTTTCTAGTTATTTCATTTTACATAATATAGTTAAATTAAGATTTTAGCTACTCGTATAAACAAGAGCTCTTGGAGTTGCTTTTATGCTTATTTTTATTATTTTTTCTTAGGAAATATACACGTAATAAGCATGATCTTGTGAGAAGAAGAGCAAAATAGTGTTAATCTTTTTTTAAGCAAAAAAAAATTAAATGGTGTTAATCAGATCCGTCATCCGTGCTTTATCGCCCCTTGACCAAAAGAGGCCAATTTGCATCCAAACTTCATAAGCAAGATGCAGGCCCATTAACTTAAATTTTGTGTTTCCCTGTTTTGTGGTGGCGTGGTGATGCTTTTAGACGACAATGTATGAACGATTCTATCAATTTTTTTATATATTTTTCGATTTTTCAAAAATAATTACTTCTGGCAAATTTTTGCAAAACTATACATCTGACGCGGTTGGAAACGGCGTCGGCGTCAGGATCCAGAAGCCGTTGCCAACGACGTCTGAAGTGGTAAACGCTGTTGACAACAACGTCTGGTGTAAATGCCGCTAGAACAAGGCGTCTCCCCTGTGCACGCGAGCCCTAGTCATAGACCGCCATTATCTATGGCATTTGACCGGTCCACGCCATCAAACGCCACTGTCAGCGGCATTTGACCCAAATGCCAGTGTCAACGGTGTTTGAGGGTTTCAAACGCCGGTCCCAATGGTGTTTGGTTTCCTACCCCTATAAAAGCTTGAAAATTCCTCGGTATTCACATAAAAATTCGGAAAAAAGGAAAGAGAGGGTGGATAGAAGAAAGGGAGTGAGGTGGAGGCGGTGGAATAAGCAGTGAAACTCTGCCGGATCTCTCAGTTCGAGGTATTATGCGGATTTCAACTCTCTATAGTTATATTTTGATAGATTTTTTGCAAGTGGTGTAGTTGTGTTTCACTGGAGCTTGTGTTTCACTGGATTAGCGTAGATCCAAAATATTAGATGACACTTCTTTTTCACTAGATTTACTTCGAGTAGTGCAGTTACATTTTTTTTCAAACTAGTGTGGTTTTGTTTCACTGGATTAGATCTAAAGTATTAGATGGCAGTCCTATTTCACTAGATTTACTCGAAGTACGGTAGATAAGGTTACATTAGTTTTTAATAGTGTTCGTTTGTGTTGTATGATCTCAGGCATGTCAGAAACAGTTCGTGTCCAGTTATATTATGGACTAAGAGAAGTTAGGTATGGTGAGGAAGGAGTTTGACTTGTTAACTTTTTGTTCAGCCGTGAAAGATGTTAGAAAAGTCACAAATAGAAGTTGGTGCCATAACCAACTGGTTGTACAATGCATTCTCAACTGATTCAGAGCAATATGGACTGTCGGTAATGACACTATTCAACAGAAGTAATCCACCGTTTTGGGAGCTTATGCCACTTGAAAACACTAGCACTTGGAGGAGTACACAAATGCATGCCAAACTGGTTGTCCGGTGGTCTTGCATGCCCAACTTTTTTCGAAGAATCAAGTGAATCAGGAAGCCGGGGGTGGTGAAGAGAGTGAAGGTGAGGGTGGTGAAGAGGGTGCAGACGAGGGTGGTGAAGACTGAAGAGGGTGGTGCAGAGCAACGACACGAGGTGGAAGGAGTTGCTGAGGAAGATGAGACACCTTTTGTAGCAGTAAGTGTGGTTGACGAGGGAGAACAGAACCCAGAAGTGCTAAGTCAGTACGAGATGTAGGTCGAAGGCGACGAACGTGCATAGGAAGAGTACTCCACAGATGATGAGGATGATGGACATGATGAGCATGTGCCAAGGGATTGGCAGAATTACGATTTCTCACGGCTCACTGTTAATGTTGGTGAGAATGTGTCTTGGGAGTGCAGAGAGAATGAGGTTTTGGTCGGAGCTATGTACCCCACTTCAGAACATCTGAAGGATGCAGTGAAGAGGTGGGCCACCTGCTACCCTTTGAGATGCCTTCCTATCAAAGCCTCTCTACCCCTAGGGGCGAGTTCGTCTTAGAGCAACCATCAACTTCTTCATCTAGCTGCGAACTCCGTCCCGGCTTTATAGCCATGGTTCGGAATCGACCTTTTGCTGGAGCGATCCGTGATGATCCTCATGTTCATTTAGTGGAGTTTGAGGACTTGCGTTCGTTCTTGGTTATCCCAGGCACGACACAAGAAATTTTGAGGTGCAAGTTGTTCCCTTTCTCTCTTGTAGATAGAGCAGAGCAGTGGTACACCCGCACGGTAGAGAGTGTAGACAATTAGGAGGAACCACAAGATGACTTTGTTACTCGTTCCCCCCTTTGGAACGCTCAGATTTACTACTGTGTGACTTCCTCGACTTTGAACAATTAGAGGGTGAGTCCATATGTGCAGCTCGAGCTAGATTCTCACACCTGTTGGCATCTAGCTCAGACTTGTCTATACCCGATGATGTGTCATTGTGCACCATTTACTCGAGTTTAGACATGGAATCTACACAATAGCTCGACATCTTGGCTGGAGGTTCGTTTGAGCACCACATACTCCAGAGGAAAGAAGAGAGATCCTAGAGTTTTTCTTAGAAACCTCTTCTTCCCATATCTATCACAACGAACCCCACCTAGTCTGTGCCGATCCATGAGAGTCCCTCAACAACCAAGTTCGACCCTTCAACTTCCACATCCCAGGACTTGTCTGTTGAAGCCTCTCCCGAACCACGAACACCGAAGGAAGAAGAAATCCAACCTTCGGAGTTCACTTCCAAATTCGAGGATGATCCATCTAGGCATTTTTAGACACAATGAATTCTCTTGCTGCCCAATTAGGGAAGGATCCTTCACTACTACACAACAGACCTGTAACACCACTATGTGTTACTGTAGATCAAAAAAAGTGTTACTAAGAGTGATAGTAACACAATTAGGATGCATTCATATAGTGTTACGGTAGAAAGGTCTACTGTAACACAATATAAGTGTTCTTATTTGCGAGAAAATGTGTTATAATCAAGTTGTAGTAACACATTTTAATGTGTTCTCGTATATAATGAAATGTGTTACAACCAACTTGTAGTAACACATTTTAGTTTGTTTTTGGATATAAGAAATGTGTTACAATCATCTTGTAACACTTACGAATGTGTTACCGTGTGTGTGTGGAAGATATGTTACTAATCAATTGCCCTAACAACACTTTTTTGGCTGTAGTAACACTTTTTTTTCTAGATTAGACTAGCTCATAGTAACACAATTTTAATCTATAGTAAGACAAAGCCATCAATATAATTCAATAAATATAATCATTAGAGAAATAATTGCTTATATTCCTTCACAAAGTTTGAGCATCCCATGTTACACAATAACAAAAATCAAAATGAGCAACAATAGCCCTTATTTACAAACACACCATAGTTTATGATGCATACATCAACATATTTCAGTTTTATCATACTAAAATCTGAAATATACAATAGGAAATAGGAAATGAACTGCTTTGAACATTGGCATTGTGAAACATGTGCGTAATGAACGGAAAAAATACACCATGAGCTTGTAGAAAGTATGATAAATTATTTTCGTACATAAAGCCTTGAAAAAAATGGACTCCCTATACGTTAGGTCAAACTAGAGAAAGTAAAGTACTAAAAAGATCAGACAAAGGATGAAAAATATACTTCAAAGCTTTTTGTAATTTTGCAATGCCCCAGTGACTCGAAATTCTAGATGAATGCCCCAAACTGACTAATTTGAGTTTATTCTAAACCATAAAACTGTAATTGCAAGGGACGATGTAAGTAGCATGCACATTTGTACATTTGGAACTCCAATCATAGATAGGATGTGCATATAAATTTTGAAAAGTACTCGTACTAAGAAATTTAGTCATCAACTCATTTTTAAAAACGACCATGGCAATATGTCCTTGGAAAATCACACAAGTACTTGCTCAATTTTCAGTAAATATATGCATCAACAGTGTGTAGTAGTGCCAAGAACCAAGATTTGCAAAATGCCAGTAATCCTATAATAAGGGTGGCTTTGAAGGGAACCTAGCAGTAAGTGCAGCATGTCTCAAATATACAGTGTGACATATATATCGATCATACATGCTCTGTTCAACCAAGAATGAACTACGAGTCATTGAAGGGCAATCACCTGTGAGCATCTGGTGGTGATTCAGATTGCCTTCAAGGTCAAGGTTGGCCTAAGGGCAATCACCTAAATTAGTTGCAAAGAACGACACCAATCTCTTTGTGTAGTAGTACTGTGATGCCGTCTCTCATTTTTGATCTTTCTCTGTACAAACTGAGTTTTTGTATTCACCTGTTGAGGCATATAGTCCAACACCATGCATGAGTGTTGGCAGCCAGAGATCGTCACCCCATGGATCAACATCAACCACTGCGGCCTGGATGCTGATCTTCATGATGAGGACATAGGTCACGGCCGGCTCTATAATTTGAAGGGCCTACGAACTATACATTATGGGCTCTTTACATTAAATATTTTTTATTTGTGATGTGATTAAAGAGGGTAATAGTACATATGTATATTTAATTTTTGAAAAACAATGTAAATAGTATACAAGCTAAAAGACCGAAAATAAAAGCAATATGGTTACTTCAAATAATAACTAAGGCACATGATTCCATCGACATTGATGCTTCCGTCCTCCAAGAAGAATCTTCGTTGCTCGTTCTTGAAACAAAATCATTAAAATTATCATGGAGATCAATGCAAAATCATAAAGAACATCAAAACCTAAATTATAAAGTAAAATAGATAATAGACATTGTCATTCAAAATTTAAATAGACGCATTAAGAAAGAACGACATCCGTGATCCACTACTGATCCGGTGATCGTTACATGAGCTTGTACCTGGAGGCGTCTCACGTCTGATCGGGAGGTGGGAGCTCGGAGCCCCGGACTAGGAGCAGGCAAGTGGTTGTCAGGCGAGACCGCGAGGGGGCAGCCGGTCGTAGCACTGCGCGACGAGGACGGGCGGAGGTGGCATCCATATGGCGTCGGCACTGCCAGATAGACAGTGGCGCCACGAGCGGAGGATGTCGCCCTCTACGGGCTCCACGCGAGGACGCGACCAGCAGCGGGAGGCGCAGGTCGTAGTGGGCCGCGGCTCTGCACGGAGTAACTTTTGTGTCGCAGGAAGTAACCTCGGAGGGCCTAAATGGAGAGGCCTCTCAGCTTAGTCGCCTCCTTAATAAAAATCCTCTCATTTTCCTCCTGTTCTAGCGGCCGTGGCGACGCGCTGGCCACTAGTGGCGGTGTGGCACGGGTGCGCAGACACCCTGACGGCACACGGTGGGGTGCCAACTAGCTTGCATGGGGGCCACGACGGTCGACAAACCCGTGCAATTGGGAGCAAGAGGGGGTGGGACACGCTCGTGGTGGGGTTGGGAGTGGCGGTGGCAGCAACATCATCAAAAAGGGGAGATGCCGGACGGGGAGGCGGCACAAGGCCGTTCGGCGGAGGCAGCGGTGGTGGCGGTGTCATTGAGGCACCTGATGGGGAGGCAGCGCAGAGGAAGGGCCAGCTGGCGAAGGTGTCATATGAGAAGATGTGGACCATAAGATCCTTCGTAACACTAAGGTTGTAACATTATTTTGCATGTGTTCCAAAATACTACATCCGGGTAACGTTTTGGGCGTAACATCAATTTTGTGTTACTATAATTAATGTTTGTAACACAATTTTACAAAAGAAGTTCTATGTGTTACAAGCTCGTTTAGAACACATAGTTTTGTGTTCCTATGAAAATTTCTTGTAACACATTGATGGATGTGTTACAAGATTGTGTTACATTATCTTTGTTTTGTAGTAGTGCTTATTCTTTCCACATCGATCATTCTAGAAATCCTTCGACATAACCTTCGCCTAAGCCCACGGTACCTCCCACACCTCCCGATCCTCCTGACGGAGCCTATCTCGAGGAGACCATGGAGGAATGGTTAGAGGAAGTGACACAATTTTCTCAAGCAATTTGGAATAGTTCACCTTCTCTGGTTGTTCCGTGTTTTGATAGGGGAATCACCGTAGAGGCCCATTGTAACACCATCATAGAGGTTAACATCATGCCTTGTCATTTAGTGGAAAGTCTTTTGGGCAATGTTCCGCTAGGACCATCCGACATTGAGAGACATGGGTACCCATGGGTCCCCACCGGCCAGGGTCCCAGAGGTCCCTGTCAAGTGGACCCGACCTGCCAAAAGCCCCACCGACCTGCAAGTGGGCCCAGAGATCCTATCCACAACCCCGGTGACCTAGCAAGACTCCAGAAGACCTTAAACATATCCCGGAGGATCCGTCGGGCGTGGAGCGCAAGGCGAGCTACTAGATCACGGCTTGGCGCCGCCGGTAGGTCCGCAGATCGCGGGGTACTTCTTGTAATCAAGGCAGATGGCCTTCCAGTTTTGTAATCGACCCCGATGAGGGTCCACCGACCTCGAATGGAAGCCCTAGCCCGTTGACCATATAAGGCGGCCTAGAGCTCTATTCGAGGGGACTTCCCTTCCACGCGTAATTCCACCCCATACTGGACGTAGGGTTTCACTCTCCGGAGGCCCGAACCAGTCTAAACCCTTGTGTTCATCACCATTCTTGCCGTGTTCCGAGTTCCATACGCGAACTACCATCTACGCTCTTAGTTCCCGATCCCCTTCATTAACCTACAACCGCTTGGGTCGCCCCCTTGTGGATCTGTCTAGGTCTCACCCCCTGACAGTTGGCGCACCAGGTAGGGGCGATCGGGAACTCACTGTGCAGCATGGTGGCCCGATCTGGTGTCGTCTTCCCGGCAAGCATGGCGGCCATCCTCGCCAACCCCGTGGAGATCTACTTCGGCTCCTTCACCGCAACCTTGTCTGTTCCGGCGACCACGACCTCCTCGGTGGCCGCGGGACAGGCTCTGACGGCGTCTAACACCACCCCCATTTCTGATCTAGTGACGGAGACCCACCCGTCCAAACTCTATGACATTGTTCAGGGAATGGAGCGCGTCATCAGCATGATGGAGGACACCCTCCAGATCTGCGAGAGAGCCCAACGCTCAACGCAGGCGGCATCGCGCCATGGGGCCTTCCCCTTTGGTCTGCAACCTTCCAGCGACGTCTACGCTCGCCAGGCAATCAAGTCCTCCCAGATCCAATCTGGGTGGCGGAAGCGGCCCGTTGACGACCTAAAGCCCAAGCCTTGCGCACGCCGCGACCCGCTCAACGTACCGTGCACCTACCACAAGGGCGCACGGCATACCCTCCACGGCTGCCGCCTGTGGAAGATGATTGACCAGGAGCGGCTCCCCCGCACCACGCGAACTCCCGCGTCTATGGACGGCGGCGAGTTTCAGAAGATCCGGGTCCACGTCTCTCCCAACGACTCGGGTTCCATCTTTCGCCGGGTCCTGGTGGTTTCTGAGAATGAACCACCACGTCACGATGCAACGGATTCCGAGGAGGTGCGGCGGATCCAGGGGAACGCCAACCGCACCCAGCAACGTGCGGAAGAACAACACCGTGCGGTCCTGTCGGTGTTTTAGACTGGCAACCTACCAAGGGGAGTACCCGAGGTTGATGAATGTGGCCTCGCCGAGATCGGGAACTCGAAGGAGAGACACGTGGCACACAATTTAGACAGGTTCGGGCCGCGAGGTGCGTAATACCCTACGTCCTGTATGCTACGTAGCTCTGGATTGATTGGGTGTGTTTACAGGATGATGCGGATTATGAGATAGGGGTCCCTGCCTCACCTTATATAGTCCGGGAGGCAGGGTTACAAGTCGGTTTGCCAGAGGAGTTCTAGTCGTGTGCGGCTAGGAGTACTCTACATGGATCCGGACATGTCTAGCTTCCTAACCGAGTACTAGTCCTCTGCATGCCTTGCACTCCACGCCAACAGGTGCCGTGCAGCCCAAGTCGAGTAGTCCCAGGGGTCCACGGAGTAGTCGGTCCCAGTACCCACCTGAGTAGTGGGCCCAGGGATGTCTGTACAACAAGCCCCCGAATACTTTGTAGTCGAGCAGGATGTCTTCGAGTAGTCTTGACGGTCTTGGCGAGTAGTCCTTGAGCGTCCCCGAGTTCCACAAGCCGAGAGTCCTCAAGAATGCTTGAATCATCCCGAGGTTGGAAGGTACTCTAGCTGATCTTTGAGTAGTCTTGAAGTCTTCTCGAGTAGTCCCCGAGTGCTTCTCTCGAAGGTCTTCAATAGTACTCGTGTGGTCTTGATGAAGAAACCATATGGAAAATGCGATTTGGAGAATCGCATTCCATATGGAATGTAGCCCCCGAGCCTTAGGTCGAATCGCAGATTCAAGCTGAGGGTCAATCTGAAGTTTTGCCAATCTTATCCCGAAAAATCCGGAGAAAAAACCGAAGGACACGTGGCACGGAGCCCCCGAGCCTTGAGTCGAGTACTCTCTCTCGAATTGAAGGATCATCTTGACTGTAGAATGTGTCCGGAGTGGGTCTTGATCTGGTGTAGCCCATTGAATCCTGTTAGCTGTAGTCGAGCCCCCGAGATGGAAAGCATCGAGTACAGGAATATGAAGAGTCAGGCTGCTGCCGCTAAGTCACCCGTCTGGCGCCTTATCTACCCGTTTAGAACTGAGACGCTTGGGCGGTTATAAATAACCAGTGAGCCCCGTAGGGGTTTTCACCCTCAGCAACAGCTTTCCCACAGATTAGATCTGAGAGACTGCCCTCTCTGCCCCTCTGTTGCCGCCGCCGCCACAAAGTAGATTGGATCTACTTGCGCCTGCCGCCGCAGTCCGCCCCTTCCTCAGCCCCCGAGCGAATGCGATTGAAGACTCTGGTGACTTGGAGGATGAAGGCGTCTCCAGCAAAGAGCAAGAAGATCGGCGCGTCGAAGAAGAGGAGCCGTGATGAAGCCGGAGATGCCGGCCAGTCGTCGTCGTCGCCCTCTTCCCCTCGTCCCAATCCGGCGAAGGAATGGAAGAAGGCAAAGTTGAAGACCGAGGACCTCCTCGCCTTGGTCAACAGCGGATTCCTCCGCGAGAAGGAGGTGGATCTTTGGCGCACCGCCATCGGCGATCCGTATCCGATGGAGAAGAACCCGGACGAGATCCCGATGTTCGCGCGGTTCGTAAAGCGCGGACTGGCGCTCCCCGCCAGCGATTTCTTCAAGGGGCTGCTCAGGTACTATGGCATCGAGTACCTCAACCCCAACAGAATCTTCCATGTGTCCATATTTGTCCACTTCTGCGAAGCCTTCATGGGGATTAAGCCCCACTGGATCTTGTTTCGGAAGTTCTTCTGATTGAAGCCGTAACCGAGCAGCAATGACCCACGAGTAGTCGGAGGCGCCGGGATTCAGATGCGAGAGGATGCCACCGACCAGTACCTGCCGTACAAGTTGATAGACTCCAACCAGGACTGGAAGGCAAAGTGGTTCTACATCCGCAACCACCATCCGGAGCTACCGAAGCCGAGCAGGTGTCAACCGAGTCATGCACCGTGGTGGAACACGGAGCCCACCATGCAGGAGGGTATCCAACTACCCCCGCTGCTGAAGAAAATCAAGGCCTTGCGGGAGGCCGGACTGAGGGCCGAGCACGTGGCCTTCAGTTTCATGAAGAGAGGGTGCAGCTGTTGATGGCGCGAGACACCCTCGGGTACCAGTACACCGGGGACGAGGATACGTCTCGGATGCCTGGCTTCGAAGTCGAGGACGACATCATTGTGGAGAGGCTGGGCAAAATCATCAAGGATATGCCCCCGTACACACCGTGCTCGGTGCCAGAGTACTCCGCGGCACGGCCACCAAGCCAGGTCAGTAGTCATGACATAAGCCCCTGAGTACTGATTAGCTTGAAGTAGTCGTACTCATGCTTGCTTGATGTTGTAGGATGATCTGGAGAAGTACATCTCCGTCCCGTCCTCCCCTCCGCGATTTGAAGGATAGGCGCAGGGGAGAGCGGAGCCCAAGGGGAAGGAGCGCCACGAAGTCGGTGAAGGCAGTGATGCTGTCGTCATCGAGGACAGCTCTGAGGATGAGGATGAAGAGACGCTGCAGCAGTGGTTCCAACTCCGGTCAAGGTTCAGCCGGGCTGGGATGCCAAACATCCCCGTCATCGAGAAACCATCTAGCCTTGAGGCTAGTTTGCCGGCACCGCCCAGGAAGCCGCGCAATGTGGCGCAGAAACACGCCGTCAAGAAGCTGAAGATCTCCGAAACCACCAGCCAAGAGGTGAATACCACAACTAAAGTAGTCGAGTACAGCCAACGAGTAGTCTGGTGCTGATAAGCTCATTTGACCTGTTGCAGGACATCCCCTCCTCGGACCCCGTTGATCAAGGTGACGAGGACGTCTGGGAGACGGTGAGGGCGGTAGCTGAGAAGAGTGTCAGCCCGCCTCCAACCACTGAAGAAGCCGTACCAGTAGCGGCACAACAAGAGACCGGCACTGCGGAGCCACAGTCGTCGGTTGAAGAAGGACGAAACCCTCCGCCGGTTGCAGCTGTAGAGCAGCCAGAGGAGGCTTCTGCCGAGGCCGGAGCTGCCGGTGAAGCTGGCATAGTTGACATTGCCAGTATACTAGGCGCCCCGACCGTGACCGTGGTGCGGTCAACACTGTAAGTTCTCTGAACTCTCGAGTAGTCGTGTAGACGGCAAACTCGCATTGCTGACTGGATACTTTGTGACGCAGGAAATCCACGACCTCATCGCACTGGTCTTGAGCTACTGGAAGACAACCTTATCGACCCAGCCGTTGTCGCTCTGAGCATGGAGTCATGGCGCCACACCCAGCAATGGATCAAGGTATGTTGCGGGTACCCTGACTAGTCTTGCCTGTGCAGAGCATTGTGTACTCATGGACTGATTCTTTCTTGCGCAGGACGTGGTGGAGCGGTCCCGACAGAAGTCTGATCTTCTGAAGGGGTATGGAGACACAGTTCTTCACGCCGAAGGCCTGGAGAAGGAGCTAGACAAGTCGAAGAAGCATGCGGCTCTACTCCAATCCAAGCTGGATGGTGCCTTCGCCCAGTACCATAACAAGGTGCAGGAGATGCAGGCGAAGAGGGACGACTTGATCCAGAAGAACAAGTCGCTACGCCAGAAGAACAAAGGTACCTCTTCCGCCAAAGCCCTTGAGTACTTATTGTAGCACTTGTGAGTAGTCTGACCTTGAATTGAGTTGTCTGCAGAACTTGAGGCAATGGTTGACCAGCTGAAGGCATCGGAGACGGACCTCAAGAACATCGTGTATCGTGAGACCGACAAAAGAGAGGTACTTGAGTATGAGTACACTCAGTTGCGCCATGAGTGTATCAAGCACATGGAGCTCCGTGAAGCCTCAGATCGTGACCTTGTCAATTGTTATAAATCTCTGCAGAAGCTCAATGAAGACTGCGAGAAGCTTCGAGGCCAGCTGAAAGAGCTTGAGGAAGCCGCACTGCCCATCGCAAGGTTGCTGGTGCCGCATCCGGGCGGACCCAAGATAGCTCCACTGGTGGACCGTTTGAAGGAAGCCCCCGGACGCTTGGCGACGTATGTCAAGCATCTGGTGAAGTCGATCCCAAACCAGGTGCTGGCGTTCATGAAGTCATACTTCCCGAAGGCACCGGTGGATGTGGTAGCCGGTGGTCTTGCGGCTAACTGCAGCGATGATCAGTACAAGACCCTACTCGAGGAGATGGCGCCCATTGCAGAGCAGGTGGCGGAGAAGCTGAATCTCCAGTAGATGTACCTGTAGAGGTAGCTAGAGTAGTTCATGTAAAACAAACAAAGTGGTCAGTGACTTATTTGAATTATCAATGAAAGTTGTCCACACTTAGTATATGTAATGAGTACTCGCGACCGCCACTTGCAACGAAGTGCGCGGAGTACCAAACCGTGGAGAAATTGTGAGTAGTAGTACTCGGTAGAGTCTGCCTGACTGGGAGGCACAGTAAAGAAGTTGAATAGAATCAATCTTTATTACTAATGAAGAAGTACACCTGGAGGGCCAGGGCTGTTGACAAGTGTAGTCGCCAGGACCCGTAGGCCGCCTACGGCTAGGTGGTGCTAGGACCCTTGGGCCGCTTACAGCTGCAGATCTGTTAGTAGCTGTATAGGCTGGATCTAGAGTACATGGTCTGTTGACCGCCGCTAGAGTCCTCAATGCTCTGAGCAGCCCAAGATCTGTTAGTAGCCGTTGACGCTGGATCTTGGAGAAGAGTAGTCCGGAGACTAGTGCTAGGACCGAGAGGTCGCTTACAGCGAAGAGTCCGTGAGTAGCCGTATAGACTTGGACCAGTAGATGAGTAGTCGAGTGACTACGCGTAGAAGTGACACAGCTGGTCGACATTCCACGAGTTGCTGATGTCGTCGCCTTCAAGTGTTTGTAGGCGATAGGAGCCTGGTCCGGTCACCTTGGAGACTGAAAAGGGACCTTCCCATGGTGAGCTGAGCTTGTGTAGTCCGTCCGTGTTCTGGATGCGATGGAGGACTAGATCCCCGACGTTGAAAGAGCGTTCCTTGACGTTGCGATCATGGTAGCGTCGGATACCCTCAAGGTACCTTGCTGATTGGACGAGGGCGGCGCAGCGGGCTTCTTCGAGGCTGTCGATGTCAACCCGTCTGCTGTCTTCTGAGATGCCTTCATCGTATTGCTCTACTGCCAGGGATTCCCACATCACGTCGGCAGGTAGAATAGCTTCGGAGCCGTAGACCAGGAAGTAGGGCGACTGCCCTGTTGGCTTGGTAGGTTGAGTACGAAGCCCCTAGAGTGCATTGGGTAGTTCCTTGATTCACTTGCCTCCTTTGGTATTAGCTGCGTCGTGCAATCGCTTCTTGAGGGCGTCGAGTACCATCCTGTTGGCACGCTCAACTTGACCATTGGTGCGGGGGTGGGCGACTGAGACGTACCGAATGTCGATCCCGCTGTTCTCACAGTACTCCCAGAACTGGTGGTTGTTGAAATTGGAACCCAAGTCTGTGATGATGCGGTGGGGCAGCCCGTAGCGATGCACTAGCTCATCCAAGAAGTCGAGTACTCTGTCGGCCTTTGGGCAGGTGACCGGCTTGACTTCGATCCACTTGGTGAACTTGTTGATGGCCACCAAGACTCTGTTGAATCCTCCTGGCGCAGTTGGCAGAGGCACAATCATGTCGAGCCCCCAGCAGGCAAAGGGCCAGGTTGGTGGTATGGTAACTAGCTTGTAGGCCGGGACGTGTTGCTGCTTGGAGAAGAATTGACATCCTTGGCACTTTCTGACGAGTTCTTCAGCGTCGGCCAGAGCTGTGGGCCAGTAGAAAGCTCGTCGGAAAGCCTTGCTCACCAGCGTGCGAGAAGACGCGTGGTTGCCGTAGACGCCCTTGTGGATCTCCTCCAAGATGTCCTTGCCTTTTTCCCGAGGTATGCACTTCATGAGTACTCCAGAAGTGGCACCCCGCCTGTAGAGCTTGTCTCCGACTAGTACATAGGTCTTGGCTCGACAGACGAGTTGTTCGGCCATGTTCTTGTCGGAAGGAACCTTCTGCTCGCGGATGTAGTCGATGAAGGGTTGTCTCCAGTCCACGTCGATCATCATGACCTCCTGACCGGACTGTGGTGTCACAGGGTTAGTGGTTGTTGGCACCGGCTCCGGGATGGATGGCACGCGAAGCTCGTGGATGAAGATTCCGACTGGAACTTGCGCACGAGTAGAACCAAGCTTCGACAGGACGTCCGCTGCAACATTGTTGTCGCGGACGACGTGGTGGAACTCGAGACCATAGAATTTGTTCTCGAGCTTGCGGACTTCAAGACAGTAGGTGTCCATGTTCTCCTTGTTGCGATCCCAAGACTTGTTGACTTGGTTGATGACCACTGCGGAGTCGCCGTAGACTAGTAGCCGCTTGATGCCCAATGAGATTGCGAGGCGGAGCCCATGGAGTAGGGCTTCGTACTCGGCTTCGTTGTTTGAGACCTTCCAGAAGATCTGCAGGACGTACTTGAGTTGTTCACCCTTTGGAGAGATCAGGAGTACTCCTGCACCTGCGCCTTCAAGCTTGAGTGAACCGTCGAAGTACATCACCCAGTATTCTGGCCGCTCGGTTGGAGTTGGTAGCTGATTCTTCCGCCATTCTGCCATGAAGTCGACTAGTGCCTGAGACTTGATAGCAGTAAGTGGCTTGAAGTTGATGTTGAGGGCACCGAGTTCGACTGCCCATTTGGAGATTCTTCCAGTAGCATCCTGATTGCGGAGTATGTCGCCGAGCGGGTAGTCGGTGATGACGACAATCGAGTACTCCTGGAAGTAGTGTCGTAACTTCCGCGAGGTGATGAGCACTGCGTAGAGTAGCTTCTGGACCGGCTGGTACCGTGCCTTGGACTCTGACAGAACCTCGCTGATGAAGTAGACTGGTCGCTGGACTGGGTAGGCGTGGCCTTCTTCCTGCTGCTCGACGACGATGGCAGTACTGACCACATGAGAAGTCGCAACGAGGTAGAGCAGTAGCTGCTCATTTTTGCGAGGAGCCGTGAGGACCGGTGGCTTTGACAAGAAGTCTTTGAGCTGCGCTAGAGCTTGATCAGCCTCCGCGGTCCATAAGAACTTCTCTTGGTGCTTGAGTAGTTTGAAGAAGGGTAGTCCCCGTTCTCCAAGCTTCGAGATAAATTTGTTCAGGGCCGCCATGCACCCGGTCAGCTTCTGGACATCCTTGATGCAGGTTGGAGCCTTCATATTGGTGATGGCGGAGATCTTCTCGGGGTTGGCTTCGATGCCGCGATGGCTGATGATGAAGCCGAGTAGTTTCCCAGATGGTACGTCGAAGACGCACTTGTTGGGATTGAGCTTCCATTGGTACTCTCGCAGAGATGCGAAAGTCTCTTCAAGATCGGTGATGAGCATATCGGAGTTTCTGGTCTTGACGACCACGTCATCCACATAGGCTTCGACATTCTTGTTGAGCTGCTTCTTGAAGCAGGCCTGGATAGCTCGCTGGTATGTAGCGTCGGTGTTCTTCAACCCGAACGACATTGTCGTGTAGCAGTAGGCACCGAACGGGGTGATGAACGCGGTCTTCTCCTGGTCTTCTTCCTTGATAGCGATCTGGTGGTACCCGGAGTAGCAGTCGAGGAAGCAGAGCAGTTCGCAGCCCGCCGTGGAGTCGATGACTTGATCAATCCGCGGCAACCCGAAGGGGTCCTTGGGGCAATGCTTGTTGAGGTCGGTGTAGTCGACACACATCCTCCACTCGTTCGTGTTCTTCTTGCAGACGAAGACGGGGTTGGCGAGCCACTCAGGATGGAAAACTTCACGGATGAAGCCCGCCGCGAGTAGTTTGGTGAGTTCCTTCTTGATGGCTTCCCGTCGGTCGTCGGCGAAATGGCGAAGGTGTTGTCATTTGGGAGGAGCTTTAGGGTCGACGTTGAGTGAGTGCTCGATCAGCCTCCTGGGCACCCCTGGCATGTCCGCTGGCTTCCACGCGAAGATGTCTCGGTTAGCCCGGAGGAAGCTGACGAGCACGTCTTCCTACTTCGGGTCGAGCCCTGCACCGATCATGGTGGTCTTGCTGCTGTCGCCCGTCCCGAGGTCGATGGCCTTCACCTGCACTTCCTCTGACGGTTGAGGCTTGTTCGTGGTGTCAGTCTTCTCGGGTATCTCGAGTTCGGTTGGGGCGAGCCTCTTGGACACAGCGAAGATCTCCATCATTGCATTGGGTACTTGGGTGGTCGCTGCGAGTTCCACGGCTTTGGTGTCACAGTCGAAAGAGATCTTCAAGTCCCCTTGTAGCGTGAGTACTCTGGCAGGACTTGGCATCTTGAGTACCAAGTAGGTGTAGTGAGGTACCGCCATGAACTTGGCGATAGCTGGCCTGCCGAGGATGGCATGGTAGGAGGTTTCGAAGTCCGCAACCTCGAACTTGATGTACTCGGTGCGGTTGTTCTCCCTTGTCTTCCCGAAGGTAACTGGCAGGACCACTGAGCCCAGTGGGATAGCCGCGTTACTGGGGACAATGCCGTAGAAGGGTGACGCGCTCTTGGTGAGCATGTCGGTGATGTCGAGCTTCATCTTCTTCAAGGTCTTGGTGAAGAGGACATTGAGTCCGCTCCCGCCGTCGATGAGTACCTTGTTGAGTCTAGAGCCCGCGACTACAGGTTTCAGGACGAGTGGAAAACGTCCTGGCTCGGAGAAGCTTGTCCATTGATCCACGTGGGAGAAGGTAATGGGTACCTCCGACCACCTTAGAGGTGTCAGCACCGCTGGTTCAATGTTCAAGACTTCCGTCGGGTGGCCTTCTGAGACCGTCTAGTGGGTAGTCCGCCGAATAGGACATTCACCGTCTTGTCAGGTTCCTGGAAGTCGCCGTTGCCTTCATCGACTTTCTTCTTGCCCTTCTTGTCATGAGGAGGCCGTGGGTCGGGAGTATCCTTGAGTGCTCACCGGAGCTGGTAGCACTGCTCGGTGGTGTGATTGCCATCCAGATGCCACGGGCACTTCTCTTTGAGCAAGTTTCTGAAGCCACCTGAGGTCTTTTTCAAGTTGTCCTTCGCAGGGTGCTGTATAGGCGCGACTGTGTTGTCTGGCTTGCACTTGCGGTTGGAGCTCGAGTAGTTGTTGTTGTGGCGACCCCCTTGATCTTTGTTGTTGTTGTTGTTGCTGCCCGTGTTGCTCTTGTTCTTGCCGCGAATGGAGTCGTACTTGGCGTTCGCCTTGTCCTCTTCGTCGGCCCATGATGTGATCATGTCTTTGAGCTTGGTGATGGAGCTTGGGCGGCGGCGACCGAAGTCTTCGAAGGTGCGACGGTGGTAGAGCCCATCTTGGAAGAGGTCGATGACTTCTTTGTCGGTGACGTCGACTACGGTCGCGCGCTTGTCGAAGAAGCGCCGCATGTACTGGCGGAGTGTCTCGCCTTGTTCTTGCTTGACCATTGCGAGATCCATGCGGGTACCCAAGCGCCCCATGGCACCCGCGAAGTTGCTGGTGAACTACGCTTTCAGCTGGTCCCACTTGTCGATCGAGTTCTTTTCGAGTGACTCGAGCCACGCGAGTGGGGCTTGATCCAGGCAGAAAGGGAAGAAGAGGCACTTTGCGTCGTTGTTGCCACCAGCGTTTTCGATGGCCAAGGCATAGCACCTGAGCCACTGAACTGGGTCTTGCTTCGCGTCATACTTGGTGATCCCGAGAGGTTTGAATTTCTCAGGAAGGAGCAGATTGCGAAGTCGTGCAGAGTAGGCGGGGAAGCCGTCGCTGTCACTTGCTTCAGTAGCCTTCTTGCGGCGGATCTCGTCGATCCTGTGGCATGCGTCGTAGCCGCCACGTGCGTTGCCGGTGGTGTGGCTAGTCGCGTGGCCTCGGCCTCTGCGATCGCTACCGCCACCAGCTCTTCTACCGGCGTCATGGGATGAACTTCCGCCGCTGCTGCCACCACCACCACCGCCGCTGCGACTACCTCCGGTGCCACCCTGGCTGATGCCGCCTTGTGAGGGTCCTCCAGTCGAGGCCCTAGAGCGGTTGGGATTTGGCTGGTGTTCACCACGGACACGGTTGCGTCCGCCGTCTGCCGGGATGAGGCTAGTGGCTTCGTGGTTTCCGGCGGGGGGTACTTGGGCAACCCTGTTGTCGACCCGCATGAAGTAGGCATCTTCAGCGAGCTTAGCGATGACTTCGCCTGCACGGATCCCCTGGGCCTGCCGTGCTATCGTGGTGATAGACATGAGGCACTGCTTAGGAGTAGTGTGTACCCGGTTGGCAACTTGATCCAGAGCCTCATTGAGGTTCCGGATAGGGAGAGTCTCTCGGAGACGTCTGCGTTGATCGTTTTGCTTCCTGTTGCAGTCACGTCGGGCATTCTTGTCTTCGGTGGTCTCATTGGGAGGTGCGTTGGCAGACAACTCATCCTTTGAGATATCGTCAAGGTACCGGTCGGGTCGATTTTCCGAGGTCCCAGCATCTGCGGTCGTCATGAAGACTTCATGGTCGGGAGTACAGAGACTGGAGTCAGTAGTCGCCACCTCAGTGGGGGTGTGCTCGTCGTTTGGAGCCAGTGGGGTCCCCTCCTAGAAGGGGAGTGTATCGAGGTAGGCGACGCAACGTGAGTTGTCGTCCGTCAGGTCTGCAGGTTTGCGGTCAGGCCAGTAGACGAATCTGCCGGCAGGAGTAGATGTAATGACCAAGCCGATGGCAGGGCCTGACAGTGGTTCCTCAGTCATGTTGAGCTCGAACTCAGACTCGATTGGGTCCGATCCAAAATTGAACTCGTAGGAGGAGTCCGAGTAGTAGCCGGTTGCGGTGTTGGAGTCCGAGGAGTACTCGGAGGCGATCTCCTTGCCGGCCCGGCGTGCGGCGAGGGCTTCCGCGTGGACCCTGCTACAGTTGCAGAGACCGTATGGGAAGTGCTTGTGAAGAGGGACCGCTTCACACGATGGCTCAGGAGCTGGCTCGCATGAAACAATCCATGGCGACGTCGAGTTTGAGTTGGAGGCGGATCCAAGCTCGAAGTCGGCGACTTGTTGACAAAGTGAAAATTCGTCGAATTTTTCGACGAGTTGGCCCGTGATGACTTCGGGAAGTGTCACGAGCCCGGTCTCCGGGTCTAGAGTCATGGTGAGGTAGCGTTGGAATGATCCAGCGTCGTCGGCAGTGCAGACCCAGGAGCCGAAGATGAAGGTGTCACCGCAATTGAAGGCGGCGGTTGGCTTGATGATGATTGAAGCCGTCGAGTTCACCATGTGATCTTCGGCGAGAACCCCTACCTGGTGCGCCAGCTGTCAGTGTTTTAGACCGGTAACCTACCAAGGGGAGTACCCGAGGTAGATGAATGTGGCCTCGCCGAGATCGAGAACTCGAAGGAGAGACACGTGGCACACAATTTAGACAGGTTCGGGCCGCGAGGTGCGTAATACCCTACGTCCTGTATGCTGCGTAGCTCTGGATTGATTGGGTGTGTTTATAGGATGATGTGGATTATGAGATAGGGGTCCCTGCCTCACCTTATATAGTCCAGGAGGCAGGGTTACAAGTCAGTTTGCCAGAGGAGTTCTAGTCGTGTGCGGCTAGGAGTACTCTACATGGATCCGGACATGTCTAGCTTCCTAACCGAGTACTAGTCCTCTGCATGCCTTGCGCTCCACGCCAACAGGTGCCGTGCAGCCCAAGTCGAGTAGTCCCAGGGATCCAAGGAGTAGTCGGTCCCAGTACCCACCTGAGTAGTGGGCCCAGGGATGTCTGTACGACATGTCCCCCCTTGCGCTCGAGACCTTCGTCTCGAGTTCGAGGAAGCATGGCTACCTACATTCAACAGCCCTCAGGCCAACCTGGGCGCCGCCATGGCACGTCTCCAGCAAGCCGACCTCACACCCGAAGCTGAAGCAGCCATGGCCTACCTCCGGGTCGCCATGGCCCTGGTGGAGGAAAAGAGCGTGGCCGCCAAGTCCGCCACATCTTCGTCGAGTCGTCATTCGCGCAGTCGATCCAATCGACCTGGGCGCAGCAATCTCCCGACCATCTAGGAGGAGGTCGACCAGAACAACCCCGACCAGCCTTGAGGTCGAGCCAATGGTGCAAAGGACGGCGACCTTCACCACAACCTCAACAACAACAGGCGTGCCCGCAACGCTCGCGGCTATATCGACCAGCGCCACCGCGAGCGCGAGGAGCTGGAGCTGCGACGTCGTGCGGAGTACGACCGTGAGTACGGCCCCCCTGGTGCCGTCCACCACATCATGGAGCGCGAGGAGCGTGATCGCCACAATGTCGAGAACAAGCGTCGTGCTGAGTACGAGGTGGACTATGGCCATCCGGAGGGTGGTGCTCCGAACCCAGATCGCCAACCCCGGTCCCAGGTCGTCGTTCCCGCGCAAAGCAGAGGTGGTGCTCAAGCCGGAGGTGGCGCTGACAACATAGCCATCACCGCCTTCCCTGCACTGGCCCCTCGCCTTAGGTTGGTGACCTACCCCGACAACTTCAAGCCGAACATCCAGAAGTACGACGGTCGCTCCGACCCCAACATCTGGCTATCGACCTACTACGTCGCCGTCAAAGCGGCCGGCGGCACCTTCGACCACATGGCGGCCTACTTCTCACTGGTGATGGGCGACGCCCCTTCGCTCTGGCTCAACAACCTCCCGGCCGACAGCATCAATTCCTGGGCCGACCTATCCCAGGCCTTCACGTCCAACTTCCAGGCGACCTACAATCGCCCTGGGAACGCCTTCAACCTCGGGAGGGTCACCATGAAGCCCAACGAGCAGCTCCGTGACTACACCAACTGGTTCTTCGAGAACCGCAACACCTGCGTTGGCGTCAGAGACGACCAGGTCGTCGAGAGCTACAAGAAAGGTGTCAGAGACCGCAAGATCTTCGAAAAGATCCACGAGTTTGGTGCCATCACCGTCGCGGCCCTCATGGAGGTCGTCAACAAGCTCATCGACACCGACGAGGCGCTGGTCAACCAGTTTGACTACGACGCCAAGCGTGACGCAGGCACGTCCGGCACCGTCAGAGATTCCAGCTCCAAGCTGCGCAAGCGACCTTCTGAGGTGCTTGCAACAGAGGGACGTCGACCTTCGATGTTCAACGTAGACGAATTCAACGCGACGCTCGACAGCCCCTGTGGGTTCCATGAGGGAGCCACCCACACCGTTCGCGAGTGCTCGCAGTTCAAGAGGGCCTTCCTCACACCCGAAGATCCCAAGCGACCAAGAGGTGATGGCGACCGATCCTCCTCGCGCCGCTACAACAACAACGGCCGCCGCAATGACTGACGCGACCGCCGCGACGACCGTGACGAGCGCTGTCGCGACGATCCGCAGCCAGAGGCTCACCACGACGAGCACGACCTACCTCCACCACCAAAGACAGGCAACCCCAACGGCCCCTTTCAGCAGGCCAAACGATCGATCTACATGATCGTCGGAGGCCTCAAGTCTCACGTGAGTCGGAGGCGCTACCGCAAGGATAAGCGCGAGATCCACCTCATCCACACCCAGTCGACGCAGCCTCTGCGTTGGTCTGAGCAGCCGATCACGTTCTCTAGAGCTGATCACTGGGTCCACATCCCAGATACTGGGTCCTACCAACTCGCCGTCGAGCCTACGGTGGACGGAGCCCTGCTTCCCCAAACCCTCATTGACGGGGGGAGCGGGCTCAACATCATCTTCGTCGAGACCTTGAAGAAGATGGACCTCGACTTCAAGAAGCTGACGGCGTGCGACGAGCCTTTCTTCGGCATCATCTCTGGCAAGGCGGCCTACCCCCTGGGTCGGGTCTCCCTCCCTATCACCTTTGGCACGGAGGACAACTTCCGCACGGAGTACCTGAACTTCGAGGTCACTGACTTCAAGTCCTCCTACCACGCCATTCTAGGTCGCCCATTGCTGGCCAGGTTCATGGCCATCCCATATTACACCTACTTGGTGTTGAAGATGCCGGCTCCGAACGGGGTCCTCTCCGTCTACGGCGACCTCATAGTCTCCTTCAAGTGCGACTCCGAGGCCCTCGACATCACCGCGATGAACGCCTGCGTCGACGCCTCGGCCGTCCTAGTCGCCGAGGCCGCGAAGGTCGCTCCGAGAAACCTGACCATCCCAGAGTAGTAGTGCACCGACACTGCCCTGGATGCCACACCGTCAACAAAGAGGGTCCGCTTGGGCCTGCCCGACCCAGAGAAGATGGTGGTCATCGGTGACAACCTCGGGGAGAAATAGGAACTCGCACTCTCCAGTTTCCTCCGGGACAACGCGGACATATTCGCATGGACCCCATCGGATATGCCGGGTGTTCCCAGGGAGCTGGCTGAGCACTCCTTGGATGTAAGCAAGACGGCCAAGCCTGTCAAGCAGAAGCTGTGTCGCTTTGCGAAGGATCGCAAGGAGGTCATTACGGTAGAGATAGTAAAGCTCCTAGCTGCTAGATTCATCCGTGAGTGTAAAAACCCAGTTTGGCTCACCAACCCGGTGCTTGTACCAAAGAAAACCGGTCAATGGAGAATGTGTATCGACTACACCGATCTCAACAGGCACTGCTCTAAAGACCCCTTCCCTCTTCCGCGCATCGACCAGGTCGTGGACACCACGACCGGAAGCATCCTGCTATGCTTCCTCGACTGCTACTCAGGGTATCACCAGATAGCCCTGAAGGTCTCTGACCAAGACAAAACAATGTTCATAACGCCGCACGACATCTACTGCTACACGGCCATGACATTTGGTCAAGAACGCTGGAGCGACCTACCAGAAGGCCATCCAGAAGTGCTTGGAGTCTCAGATCGACGACAACGTGGAAGCCTACGTCGACGACGTAGTTGTCAAGACCACGCTGGAGGACAACCTTATCGCCGACCTTGCCCAGACCTTCGCCAACCTCCACCGCTACCGCTGGAAGCTCAATCCGGAGAAGTGTGTCTTTGGTGTACCATCCGGCAAGCTCCTAGGCTTCATGGTTAGCCACCGGGGCATCAAGGCGAATCCCACCAAGGTCGACGCCATCCGAAAGATGAAGAGACCTACCGGGAAGAAAGATGTTATGAAGCTTACAGGCATGATGGCTGCCCGAGGTCGCTTCATCAACAAACTTGGAGAGAAAGGCCTACCCTTCTTCAAGCTGCTAAAAAAGTCGGACAAGTTCGTCTGGACGGACGAGGCTGATCAGGCCTTGGAAGAGCTGAAGACCTTCCTCATGACAGCCCCAGTGATGGTGCCCCCGGCTCCAAAAGAGACCTTGCTGCTCTACATCTCCGCGTCCACCCAGGTGGTTAGCGCGGTTCTGGTGGCCGAACGAACTGAGGAAGGCCAACCCTACCCCGTCCAGTGACCCGTCTACTACGTCAGCGAGGTGCTCTCTGATAGCAAGATCAGATATTCGCAGCCTTAGAAAATGCTGTACGCCCTCCTCGTCACCTCGCGCAAGCTCCGGCATTACTTCCAGGCGCACAAGATCAAGGTCGTCTCGGCTTTCCCCCTGGGAGAAATTCTGCGCAGCCGCGACACCACAGGGCACATTATCAAGTGGTCCATTGAACTAGGCGAGTTCGACCTTGAGTTTTGCTCATGACAGGCCATCAAGTCACAGGTCATCGCAGACTTTGTCTCCGAGTGGACAGAGACCCAGCAACCTCCACCGGCGGAAAAACCCGAGCACTGGAAGATGTACTTCGACGGTTCCTTGAACCTCGAAGGAGCAGGAGCAGGCGTACTCTTCATCTCTCCACAAGGCGACCACTTGAAGTTCATCCTGCAGATCCACTACAAGTCATCTAACAACGGCGCCGAATATGAAGCCCTCATTCACGGGCTGCGCATTGCCGTCTCCTTGGGGATCAAGCGGCTCATAGCCTACGGCGACTCCAAGGTCATCATCGACCAAGTCAACAAGGCATGCGATATCAAGAAAGATACGATGGATGCATACTGCGCAGAGGTACGGAAGCTGGAAGCCCACTTCGACGGCCTAGAGTTCCACCACGTACGCCGCGATAACAACGTCGCAGCAGACGTCCTCTCCAAGCTGGGCTCCAAGCGCGTGTTGGTTCCGGCCGGCGTGTTTGTCCAAGACCTGCGCAAACCCTCTATCAAGCTCCTCAGCGACCCAGAGCCGCTAGTTGGAGACGCGCCCTCACAGGGCAACCGTGACGTCCTTATGGCCGAGGCCGAAGATGACTGGCGCCTTGACATCATCGCCTACATCCTTGAACACCGCGTTCCCGAAGACAAGGCAGAGCACGAGAAGGTCACGAGGCGTAGCGCCAACTACGTCATGGTCGGCACAGAACTCTACCGGAGGTCCGCCTCCAACGGCGTGCTGATGAAATACATCCTCAAATCTGAGGGCCTCAGGCTCCTGCAAGAGATCCATGGTGGCGAGTGCGGTAATCATGCAGCCTCGGCCAACCGGGTGGGAAAAGCTTTCAGGTTGGGCTTCTACTGGCCTACCGCCTTGGCTGACGCGCAAGACCTAGTCTGGCGGTGCAAAGGGTGCCAGTTCTTCGCCAAGCAACAACACGTCCCAGCTCAGGCCCTGAGGACAATTCCCCCATCGTGGCCCTTTGCCATATGGGGCCTCGACTCGGTAGGGCCCTTCAGAATCGCCCCCGACGGCTACAAGCACATCCTCGTGGCGGTGGGCAAATTCACCAAATGGATTGAGGTTCGGGCCGTAGCTAGCGTCACGTCGAAGGAGGCGGCCAAGTTCATCGAGGAGATCACTCATCGCTTCGGGGTCCCCAATAGGATCATCACCGACCTAGGTTCAGCCTTCACAGGGGCCGACTTTTGGGACTTCTGCTAAGACAACCTCATCGACGTCTACTACTCCTCGGTGGCACACCCGCGCTGCAATGGCCTGGTCGAACGTGCCAACGGCATGGTTTTACAAGCCGTCAAAGATCGCATCTTCGATGACGCGTCTCCCTACACCACCAGGTGGCTAGCGGAGCTCCCTCACGTGATATGGGGTCTCCGAACCTAGGTCAGTTTGGCTACGGGATACTCTCCGTTCTTCCAAGTCTACAGGTCGGAAGCCATCCTCCCGACCGACCTTGCCTTCGGTGCCCCTCGCATCCAGCATTACGAAGAAGGTGCGGCCCAAGAGGCGCGCAAGGTCAACCTCGACAGCATTGAGGTGCATCGCGTGGCCGCATTGATGCGGCACACTCGCCATGAGCATCAGATACGTCGCTACCAAGACCGCAACATGCGGGAACGAACCTTCAACGTCGGCGACCTGGTCTTGCGGCGTATCCAGGACACCAAGGGCATGCACAAACTTTCTGCACCTTGGGAAGGTCCGTTCATCGTGAAGGAGGTCATTAGACCGATGACTTATCGCCTCTAGTGGGCCGATGGCCAGGGCGTCCCGAACGTCTGGAACATCGAGCATCTACGCCGCTTCTACCCTTAGAAGATCTGTACCAAAATAAAAGCTATGTACTCTCCCCTCTTGTAATTTATAGTCAATAAAAATGAGATTCCCTTCGGCAGACCTTCTGTCAACCTGCACCTGGGTCTCCCTTTTTACTTTCTGCTCTATTCGCCCTTCCCCCCTGAAGTGCTCGGGGGCTTGGTCTAAGTTAGGCCCGACACGCTCGAGGGCTTGGCTTCGCCAACCTAAGGGTCTCGCGACTTGAAGGGATTCTTTATGTTTTCTTTTCCCTACCGCATCCCCTCTTAGTGTAGCTCTTTCTCTTTTTATACACGTTCTTAAGTTGTGCGATTGCGAGACCTAGGGTCCAAGACCCCCCTCCGCACGCCGGCTGCACCTAAGCCTCCACGCTGAGCTGTGCAGTCGGTAAGCTGTTCCTCCACTGAGTTGGGTTAGCGGAGGGAACGTCTTGCAACCTCGCCACTCTTGAACCTTCATAACGAGTGTTTTTGCTGCTCAAAGGGGCCGCACGCTTTAAATAAAGTTGCATTCTTTTTATTGAATGCAAGGAATTTTTACAAGGTAGGCCACTGGCCTAACCTACGTCTACTTGCTAATACATCTTGAGCCTTGGTTTTCAGAGGTCGAACTTCTTGATGACCTCCTCTGCGGCGGCTTGAACGTCCTCACTGCCCACCAGCTCAGACAAGTTGACATCCTCCGCGACCTTCTGCAGGTCGAACGACGGCTTGTGGAACTTCACCGTCACCAATGCCGTAGCCGCGGTGAGCTTGCTGGTGTCCAGCAGTAAGGTCTTCATCCGACCTTCGGCCTCGTCTAGGCGGTCAACCAGCTCTTTCGGTTCCGCCCCCTCAATCTGAGGGACATAGATGTCCATCAAGTACTGGGCGGCCTCCCTAAGGTCGGTGAGCTGCTTCTCCAGACCTTCATCAATGGAAGAGGGCTCGCTTACATCTTCGGTGCAATGACGGCAAAGACCTTAGGGAGAAAGGGTTGCTCACCTTCCCGGACCTCCGTGGTCCTCTCCTTGAGGATCTTCACCTGGTCTGTAGTCTCCGACAGCTCCCTCTTTAGGGCCTCCTCCGTCTCCTTGGCGCCTGCATGTTTCAAAGGTCGAAATTGAGGAAAAGACCTAAAGACAAGAAGATAATACCCAATGATCAACAAACGTACCATCAACGACGGCCTGGAGGTCCTCCGCGGCGTCCTTCGCCTTCTGCTGGGTAGTCTCCAGCTTCTTTTTCAAGGAGTTCACCTCCTTCTCCGCTTGGCGGGCCATGGCTTCCTTCACACGTCGGATCTTCTCCGCGGCCTCGATCCTGGCTTGCAGCACAGCCTCTCGAGCCGCGGTCGCCTCTACGTGGGCATTGGCGGCCTCCCTAACCAAGGCCGCCCGAGCCTGCGCCAGCTCGGCGAGAGACTGAAATGGACGAAGATCCATCCTACATCAAGACCTCGAAGCAACCAAAGCAAGAGCCAAAGTAATAACAGCAATAGTGTCAGGTCCTCACCGAGAGCGTCCGCGCGATTGTCTGCGACGCCGCCTTGAAGTCGTCAATGTCGCGGTGGTCGGCGATGACATCGTCCTCCCATGGAGTCCCGATGTACAAGCACCTATCGTCCCTCTCCTCGAGCCCAGTCTCGGCTTCCTCCATATTCTATTGGTCATGTGTTGGCGGCGGGGCGGACATGCATAGGTCGTCCTGGAGACTTCCAATTTGCTGAGCGTCGCCGGCGGCGACCTTCTTCGCCTCCGACGCCGCTGTCACCCCGGCCCCAAGGCCCTGGCTCGAGACGTCCGCAGCCGAGGCCACTGGCGATTGCTCCACCGGCGCCCTTTCCCCTTTGTGCCCAAACGCCTCCTGGCCTAAGGCATTCTTCGCACCCTCCGACGTCGCTGGTGTTGTCCTACACATAGGCGATGACCTTCAACAATAAAAACAACCAGGAGTCCAACGCCAAAAGCAAAGCGGGCATGGGCTTGGTGACTTACTTGCTGGGCTTGATGGGCTTAGGCGGGGCCTTCCTCGCCCTCTTCTGCGACCCCGTGTCGCCCAACACCTCCGCGCTCGACCTCGAGCGCTCCTCCCCCCCGACGACCTTGCGGGGCATCTCTGCCGCCCGCTCGGTCGATGCGCCGGGCGACCTTGCATCGTCCTCCTCTTCGACGTTGATCGTCTCAACATCAGAGCTAGTCGTTGCCGTGTCCACCGACACAACGGGGCCCGCCCTTTCCCTTTTCTTCTTTGATTCTGTTGCCTGGGTAGCGGCGATGGTCGCCACGACCTGGGACACGAAAATCTTGCTCGTAGTCTACCGCGTGCGCCGCGGCGGTGGCACGGCGACCTTCGCCGGTGCTCTCCTCGCAGCAGGGTCTTCTTCATCACTACCCACCGACGAGTCAGAGAGGTATTCTTCAATGCATTGTTGCGGGGGGGGGGGCTGTACATCCCCCGCAGCCCGGACCTTGAAGCTCCGGTCCTCCTCATTGCGTAATGGTGCTGGGCACTAGTACATCCCTTCACGACCCTAAAAACAGAAGACCTGCGTCAAAATCATTCACGTACGCGGATAACAAAGAACCAAGGTCGATCTAGTGCTTGATGACTTACGGCTTCGATGGGCCGGTACACACTGAGTGCCTTGGGGCACGTCCGGTTGCAGATGCGCCCGGCGAAGATGCCCTTCACCCGCGCCACAATCTCCTCCTTGGAGACCTTGCGCCGGATGACCCGGGTGGGGACAGACTGCCCCCAGTACTCGTAGGCCGGGTGTACCCGGTCCTGGATGGGTTGCAGCAACAGCCGGCTGAAGCTGATCGCCACGGCGCCACCGGTCAGCCCCTCCGTCTTCAGCCTCTTGAGGTCCTCCTGTAACGGCCGCAGGTCGTCGGTCTCCCACGACGTGAGCTGGTTGGACCACTCGGGCCCCGGCACGGGAGCATGCCCAGACCTGCTGGGAAGCACAGGCGCTGGATTGTTGAGGTAGAACCACCCCTGCTTCTAGCCCGTGGTGTTGTCAGGCAGCACCAGGTCGATGTACACCGGCTTCATAAACCGGCGCAACATGAACCCGACGCTGCCCATGACGTCGGACTTGCCCGTCTTCTTCAGCTCGAAGAAATGCCGCCATAGATGGAAATGTGGTGGTATCCCGAGGTAGGCCTCACACAAATGGATGAAGGAGGAGACGATGGTAATAGCATTGGGGACGAGATGTACCAGGTCGATCCTGTAGTAGTACAGGAGCCCGCGGAAGAATTCACCGGCCGGGACCCCGAACCCGCGCTCGACGTGCGCGAGGAAAATGACAGTCTCCCCGGTCCCCTCGGTGGGGAACGCCTTGCCCGCTGCTGGCCTCCAGGCCACCTCCGCGTTGGGCCTCAGCAACCCGCGGGTCGCCAGGGCCTGGATCTGCTCCTCCGTCACCACAGACGGCTCCCAGACGGTCTCCGGCACCGGCGCAAGAGCGGGCTCCATCTCCTCCTCCTCTACTCCGGTGGATTTCACTCTAAACACCACAAGCGACTTCGAGCGCATGCGAGGGCGTGAGGCACGACGGACCTAAGCACGGCGGCGCTGTCGATTTTACCAGAGCAATCGAGCGGCGGCGTAACCCTAAGCGCTGTGTGGAAATGAGCAAGTGGAGGTCCTAGCCCACGGACCGACCTTTTATAGCTGGGCCCCAGCGGCTGCGGGTCGCTGCGCCCAACGTCTCTCCCGCGGACTTCACGGTGACCCAACGGATCTGCGCTCCGCGGACCCATTTCTCAACGGCTCTTTCGGCCTAACGGATAGAAGGCAGTAACGGCTAGTCCCGTGCAGGAATATGCGTCTGTCGGTTTTCCATCAACTTCCAGACGGCCGCGGCCTCGTCATGCCCCACATCTAAGCCCCCCAAATATGGTACTTCTGATGTTAACTTCAAGGTCGCCATGGCCCACAGACGACCTATGGACCTGCCCCACTGCTTCCTCGAGGTCGACTAGACCCCGACAGCTTCCTGGGTCGCCTCGGCCTACAAACGGCGGGTTCACACCACGTCTCCTAGGCCCTGCTGCCTACATGCCTTCTGGGTCACCTCGACCTACAGCGGCGAATACTACCAATGACCCCGTGCTTAAAGGCTCTACGCCCATTGGCGACACCCTGGTCTTGACTACAGTTCCTTGCTGAGGCCCTGCTGCCTTCTTGGTCGATCAAGACCCACAGCTCCCAGGTTGATGCCCTGCATTGTGTCACTGCACAATGGCCGTGTTGACTGAGGTCGACACGGGTTTCTCGTCGATTTCTATGGCCTTCCGAAGGTCGGCGCACTTTCACAGCTCCGCTGGGACCTTGGCCATGCCATTGCCGCCTGGGCGCCTCTACATAACACTCAAGACGCATTGTTTGCCATGCAAACGTGTGTATAAAAGCTTCGTAAGCTACAAAGGACTTTGGCCCATGGCCAATTACAAGATACAAACATATTAAAGGTCTTGATCTACCTTACATAATGTTTGCGATGCAACCCAGATGATGAAGCACGTCGCAAGCTTTCTTCTAGCTTCAGGACCTATTTGGAGACCTCCACCGCCGCCGAGGTCGCAGCTGCCACACAGCCACCTCTACTCTAGCTCCAGAAGGTTTCCTGTGGCACCCATACTTACGTCTGGGTTCCCTCACAAGATCCCAAATCGAGCCAGTGTCGCCTCGGGCCTTCCCCGATGCAGCATGGTGATCTCCAGCATCACCTCGGGCCTCCGCTCAGAAGGCCTGTCAAGGCGTGTACTGCCCCATGCTACACCTAGATTCCTCGCTGGGCGCGGGTGAGGCGGCTGATGGAGTTCCCCCAACTTCGCAAGCATTCTTCTAGCTCCAGATGCTGGTAGCCTAGCTCTACGCTCTGGTGGACGGATACAAGCCCAAGGCACTAAAAACTTACTAAGCTGCTTCGCCATGGTTCTCTTGGCTAGTTCAAGTGGTGAGCTCTGTGGCGTGGTCACCTATTTATAGCCGTGGCGCATAGTCTTGGATCTTATCCGCAACCAAGCCGGCGTGGCGTCCTTATCAGATGACTGTCGCCACGTGAAGGTCAAGGTCCCTGTTCACCCGTGGATGCATCATCGCGCCTGTCCCCTACCTGGCAATATACTGGCAGCCTTTGTCTTTTGCAGGCAGCGACCACAGTTCTACTTGGAGACAGGTCCCGTGACCGTACAGTGCACCCGTGGTACGAGCCATGACAATCATTGTTGTCTCGTGCTTTACCCGAAGATTCCAAGAGTTTTGTCTTATTCAAATCGTCAGAACATCACAAGGGATACAGAAGATCGTAGGTTCTCCATTCCTTTGTCTCTCGAGCATCAAACCGACCCTGCTGGTCGTCTTACTGCTCGGGGGCTACTCTACGAGTGCATCTCACGACGCCCTCTTATTCTACGTCGCATCGACCTACTGGAAGCCCGCTTCCACTACTTCTCCGCTCGACCTACCTACGGTCGGCAGCGAGATCTTTCTCAAGGTCACGATGATTCCTTCTTGATTGCCTGACTCAGGTCAAGTCGGTGGTTCTTCAAAGACAACGCCTTGCCTTCACCTCGACCTTCCGGACCTGCATTCCAGGAGCTCGATGTTCGACTTCGTGCGCGTTGGAGGGGTTTTCTTTCTTCTTTGGATCCCCGTGCACCCTTCACGACCTTGGTGACACCATGTCTTCGTCAAGCCTCAGCACAACTTCACCTCAGCCGCTACGCCTACACGTCGATCGGGGGCTTGAGAGACATAGGTACCCATGGGTCCCCACCGGCCAGGGTCCCAGAGGTCCCTGTCAAGTGGACCCGACCTGCCAGAAGCCCCGCCGACCTGCAAGTGGGCCCGGAGATCCTATCCACAACCCCGGCGACCTAGGAAGACTCCAGAAGACCTTATCTAGATCCCGGAGGATCCGTCGGGCGTGGAGCGCAAGGCGAGCTACTAGATCACGGCTTGGCGCCGCCGGTAGGTCCGTAGATCGCGGGGTACTTCTTGTAATCTAGGCAGATGGCCTTTCAGTTTTGTAATCGACCTCGATGAGGGTCCACCGACCTCGAATGGAAGCCCTAGCCCGTTGACCATATAAGGCGGCCTAGAGCTCTATTCGAGGGGACTTCCCTTCCACGCGTAATTCCACCCCATACTAGACGTAGGGTTTCACTCTCTGGAGGCCCGAGCCAGTCTAAACCCTCGTGTTCATCGCCATTCTTGCCGTGTTCTGAGTTCCATACGCGAACTACCACCTACGCTCTTAGTTCCCGATCCCCTCCATTAACCTACAATCGCTTGGGTCGCCCCCTTGCGGATCTGTCCAGGTCTCACCCCCTGACAGACACACTCCTCAAGAGCTGCCTCTTGGGACACGTTCTTGAATGTCGGGGGATCTGAAAGTGCATCTAGGTCCCTAAGTGGATTTTGGTGAATTGAATGATAAAGTGATTAAAGGTCTAACTTGTTTGTCTAAGAATGTGACCAAGTTTTTATTTATATATTCATGAGTTAATATTGTCATATATTTGAGGATGAATATTGGATGTCTCACATTGAGGAAGGCAAGCAAGTGTGTGATTCTAATGCAAAATGATAAATGTCAAGCATCAAATAAAGATAAATATTGGGGATGTTTTACAAGGATTAATTCCATGTTTCCAATGATTGTGGTAGCTTGATGGAAGATCAAATGGATCGTAAAAGAGAAATTGGTAATTCTCTACAAGAATAAACACAAGGCTCCATATGGTGATTGCAAAGGGATACAAGGATGAGTATATATTTGTTGATCCTCAATTGGAAGCTTGCATATTTATTGTCAATCAAGTACAAGCATTTGAAGCGGAATTTCAAATGAAGATTAATTTTTGAAGAAGCAAAGCCAAACTCAATGTGGATTGGGTAAGTGATGAAGACATCAACAGAGATGACTAGGGCAAGGGACTAAGCAATCTATGGTTCAAGCTAAGCTGCCATTGGTGTTTTGCTAACGTAAAGTAACTAGTATCTGTGGGGTCTCGAAGTATCATATCCAAACCTTAACCGAGGGAAGCAATGCAACTCATCTATATGCTATGATAGGCAATATGGAGTGACTTAAGGATTCAAGTGTGCATTCTTATGCTTAATGGAAAGATCTTCAGTCACTAGCTCAAGTATGGATGTGCTCAAGAAATTGGCTAAGTTGAAAGCCCTCAAGTGGAAATTGTTCAAGTATGGCAAGGCTGAAGATATTCAAGCTCAAGAAGTTGACATGGTATTTTTATTTATCCTTGAGTATAGGTATGCCGTACTATCAAGAGGGATGCAACATTAGCTTAATGACCAAGTCAAGTGCTCTTAGAGAACCTTTGTGAGAATTAGCCTTGAGAGTCTTATAGTGTGCTAACAACCCCTCCTAACATAACCTGAGCCACTTCATCTCTTTGGTGAAGTGTTGGAATGAAAGAAAGGGTTTTGGGGTTGTCTCGGGACTGACCGGTGCCGCTGGCCCAACGGCTAGTTTTTCAAACACCGATCTGACTGGTGTGGGGCACCGGTCTGACCGGTGCCGCCGGCCCAACGGCTAGTTTTTCAAACATCGATCTGACTAGTGTGGGGCACCGCTCTAACCGGTGCCGCTTGATAGCTAACAACTAGTTTTCTCCTTTGAGGGGTATAAGCACCCCACACCCTATTCAGTGAAAGGCGGTTGTTTTTGGTGACTTTGCTGATCTCCCAAGCCATTCCTTGCTAAGCCGAAGCCTTAACGGCTCTCCTCAACCTCTCTTTGTGAGATTTGTGGATTCAAACCATATCCTTTGAGTTGGGTTGAGAGAGTGAGCTCAAGAGAGCCTTTGTGAGTTAACAAGAGCATTCTCATAGCTTGAGCACTTTGATTTCGTGTCTACAAGCATTGAAGCATTTGTTACTCTTGTAGGTTTGCCTCCTAGACGGTTAGGCGTTGCCGGCTAGCTCCCAAGGTGTGGTGAGCAGTGACAAGTTTGTGAGGGTTGTGATCTTACCTCTTCATGGAAAAGATCACCTTAGTGGAAAAGAGAAAAGTGGTTGAAAGAGACCTAGCTTGTTGCGGGAATGATCCCTTACTAGCCTTTCCTAAGTGGGAGGTGAACTTCGGGAAACAAATCATTGTGTCTCTTTGTGGTTTGCCTCTCTAAGTTGTTTTCTAGCATATTTGATTTGCTTCCACTTCGATCTACTTGGGTGTGCTATTTGTGTGTGCAGGGATCATAACCCTGCTTGTGATCATCTACCAAGGCCACTCACCAAGTTTGGTTCGTGTTAGAAGTCAAGAGGAGCTTAAAGCTATTTTTGCAGGTGCTTTGTGCT
Organism: Cenchrus fungigraminus; assembly: GCA_036936925.1. Lineage (NCBI taxonomy): Eukaryota > Viridiplantae > Streptophyta > Magnoliopsida > Poales > Poaceae > Cenchrus > Cenchrus fungigraminus. The sequence goes on along the minus strand of CM072778.1, from coordinate 37,712,228 downwards.
ACACGGGTCTGACCGGTGCAGGGCAACGATCTGACCGGTGTCAACCTGTGAGCAGAGCCAGGACCGGTCTTGCTAGTCTACCCCACCGATCTGACCAGTGGCACCTGGCAGTTCAAGTTTTCAGGGAAGAAAAGTTAAATTCGGTCGTCTCACCTATTCACCCCCTCTAGGCGACATCAAGGTCCTTTCAGGACTGCAAGTGCCGTGACGCTCATCATAGACGAGATCCAGGATAGCTTGGATTTTCACATCTTTGATGTCCTCGATCTTGATCTTCTCCTAGGCTCCCCATTAGAGAAACTCTTTGACACATCCTTAGGGAGCCTAGATGATGAGTTTAGGGAAGCCGCTTCCGCCACCACCACTCCTTGTCTAGGACATTTTATGGCGAAGCTTCTTCCTAAGCAAAACTCACTTGAGAAGATGACATATATATCTTCGTTCGCGTCATCCGAACGTCTACTCATTGAGATTGCAGAATCATCTAACTCTCATGAGTATGACTCGTGAGAGCTTCTTCACCCTTGTGAAGACGAACGATCATCGTCACTCTCGACCGATTTTGAGCCTCTTCCAGCTGGCCAGCATCATGTTGTTTTTTGATCATGATCGAGAGTCAACATCGATCTTCCATGATGGTTCCCTTGAGGTGGAGAATTCATGGGTCATGGAACCTTGTGAGGCACCGGCTCTGGAATTCATATGAAAGAATTCCATCAACAAATATGGTAGATTCACTCTTAATATACCACATGAACTATGCTTGTATCACACCTCTCCAGAGTTGGACATGCGTAGTGCACTGAGCACACACGAGGGCTACAACCACCTTCTGGTCCTCTTTTGCAAGAAGTTTAGAAGGTTGATTGTAGGCACAGATGTTTATCATAAAAATATCAGATTTCGTGTATGCACTATTGCACTGACCTTGCAGCTAAAGCTTCACTGATACATCAACGATTGGTGGTGATACGGGAATGACTCCACCAATGATGGCTGCAAGATGAAGTTCCCATGTGTTGGCGGTCAAATTTGACACCCCTAGCTATGAGTTTACCTTAAATGTTTGCATTGATTTGATATCCAAACTAATGATCCTAACCCCCTTGATATAACTATTGGGGTGAAAACCATCTCTTAAAGAAGAGCCAACACTCATAAAAGAAGATGCAGCAAAATACTCATAAAGAGAAGATGGACCAGTGAGGAAGGGGAGTCCCCCCTCTCAACCCCCTTGGGTTGCTTATATAGCTGGGAGGTGGGATGACATTTTAGCCCCCAAGCCCCTAGTGGGTACAAAAATTTCATTCGAGAGGTGGGATGGCATTTTAGCCCCCAAGCCCCTGGTCGGTACAAAAATTACATCCGAGCCCCTAGACCCGTGTAGGGGGCTCCACGTGAATCATTCTCCCCAACAATAACAAGTTCGCATTTGCATGTGGTTTTGGAGTATTTTTGTTTACACAGGATTATAGAACTAAAAGGAGTACTTTCGGGTAAAGTTCACGAAGCACATTCAGAGAGGATAAAGAAGCCCGACACAAGTGTAGATACAAGATGAACAAGACTCCAAAAGGCCCGAGGACCAAATCATAAAGCCATAAAACTCCGGGGACCAAAGCAGAAGACACAAAAGAGTGTGCGACAAGTACCCTTATCTAATTCGCGGAGAAAATGACGTCAAGGACCTACTTGCAGAAGGGTGGAAGCTCTGGAAGACACGAGAAGCATCAGCAAGAAAACCGAGGCCAAACCGGGCCGAGATGGGCCTAGGCCGGTCGGCTCAGGCCGGCCGGCCCACCTCATTTCAGTGGCAGTTTGGCACCCCCTTTGACCTAGCACCCCCTCAGGCTATTTATAGCTGCCATGCAAAGACTCACACATGAATTGATTCGTCATTCGTCACCGAGGAGCAGAGAGGCTAGAGGGACACCATTCCGAAGAGGAGGGTTGTGCTAGTTGTCTAGGGTTACCCTAGCTGGCATGGGAGCCTTGCAAGGAAGACCATGTCGGAGTTCCGGAGCGAGGATAAAGGTCAAGGTAGGATCCCGATGGTGATCTTGTATCATGTAATCATTCATGGGGAAGTCTTCTTGTGAATCCAATTTCTAGCGATCAAGTGCCTCTCTTTATGATTTTGCTCTCTCTTGGTTTTGCTTCTTCCTCAATCTATTCTCGAGATAGATTGCTCGGGGTGCTCTTGTGGCCATGGTGGCTAGAGGTGCATACCGGATCTACCAAGTGGGTTCAACACGTTCCACGTGAGCGTGCTCTTAGGTTCACCTACGAAGATAGGGAGGCATTGTGACAGGATGTCATCCCGCGTATGGTGGGTGCCTTCGAGGGTTAGACTAGAGGTCACAATTTAAATATGCTTTTTATGAGATTTGCAATGTTATCTTCCCCTCTTATGCTCGGAGCTACAACAAAGACATGATCTAGGCCTCTCTAGATCGGTTATCTCTACGCTTTCTCTTGCTACCTTTGATGTTTAGTAGATTAGATGCAAACCAACCTCTCAAAAGAAAGTGCTTTCCACTTATTAGATTGAATTTGCGTTGCACATGTTCCGCGGATTGATACCTTGGGTTAATACCTGAGAGAAAAAGAGACTACGATGATCTGTAAGCTTGCAGTGAATCTTAGTGCGTTATTGAACCGTCAACACCATGGTTGAGCTTATGACCTTAACCAAAGCACTCCCAGGAGATAGCCTAGATTAGCATAAGTTTTATTTCCCTTTCAAATAAAAGCAAGAGCATATTTTTAGGATAAGTTGTCCTTCTGGTATTTTTGGTCACTAACCTTTCAGGTGGAGATTGAAAAGAATGATGGATATGTGACGCCTAAGAACATGTGAGCTGCATCACCTACAACACCTTGGTAAGATTTAGTGAAGGAACATCTAGAAAAGGAAGATTGATCTCCACACACTTGAGTTTTGTTGCCTCGCAATGCAAACTTCAAGTGTGGGGGAGGTGTGTGAGCATCCCGAGTAAAGTTCCTCTCCTACCAAATCTTATCCTGGTTTGGAGATGATATTAGCTCTTGCATCTTGCCTGACTACCTTGGTATGTCACACTTTTGACTTTAAACAAAGCCCTTCCGGGAGGTTGCCCAAGGTTCACAGTCTTTTGCTCATGCTTATGTCCCTTTTTAATAATAGCTTGAACATGCCTTCATACTTCCTTTTTATCTTTGCTTGTGTACTCTAGTTTGAGTCTATGCTTCGTCTGTATACATTCATAGGCTGTTTTAAATTAAGCATGGTGCTTAGGTTAAAATTGTCTTCTTCAGTCAAAACAAGACATGGTTTCGAGTTTTGATTGATGAACCTTAGAGTTGATGCTTTCATGGATTCTTGGTTGCATGTATGTGGACTAACACCTGCAGGAAATTGTCCAATCCAAATGGGTAAGTCGTTGGGCTATAGTCAAACGGGAAGATAAGTCAAGGCATCAAATTCATGTTGCACAACATACAAAGGAGGTACATATGACCTCTCAGAGTCCAAGGTAAGTATATCCTTCTTTATTTATGAAGTGTAATCTTGATCTAACCCTATTTGAGTAGATGACATGGTGACAATAAAATAAAAACCACAAAAATATTTGTTTTCGAATAAAGGCTCTATCGTCTCGAACTAGTAGAGTCCATCTTTTGTTTCCACTCTTTGTGTAAAGAACAACACTAGTACAAGCACCAGTGTGGGGGGAATTCTCTCAAGCTCATCATCGACACATCCACTTGAGAACTCCCACACAGGAGTTGCACAACATCGACTGCACTTTCATGATAAAGGGCAAGGTACACTAGAGTGTGTTGGCTGCCCCCATGCATGGGTCAGTTGAGTCACCACTAGTCCTACTTGACCCCCATATCCTTCATGAGCGATGGTATGTGCAACCCTCATCTCACTCTCCCTGATTCATGAGTTTGAATGAATTTCACTTCTTATCCTTAAAATCAAACTCAGAATAAAATGTATCAGCAAGCTCTTCTTGCTCCACATGTTTCCTGTGGTTGGCTTGCATATGTTTTATTCCTCACTTATCATCTTGATACTTGTGAACAAATATCATTAGGAAACTTATGCTCATCTGAGTAGTTGGTGTTTGTGATATGGTTTGATGATATAATCTTCGCTCTAATATTTGAGTTCTTGGGAATATTTATTTTGAAAATTCTGAAAACCTTTTGCAAAGCTCCTCTTTGGCATGTCAAAAGTCCTACCAAAGCCATATGATGAATTTAGTTGAAAAAACCTTATAGTAATATGCTGCTTGTCTTTGCATTGAGCTTTGTCAAATAGTTGTGACCCTTGTAAGAATTCTTTTCATGCTTTCATGCTCAAGATTCATGTGCACACCACCATATTCCCCTTGCTATGCTTCTATACTAGAAGTTAGCATTATGTCATCCATTCATTCCATAAAAACAAAGCTCTGTATGTGGTGTGACCTCTCTCTCTCTAAAAGTGTCCTTGAAAAAAAGACATGGGCTATGAGAAAAAGAGAAAAAAAGAGACATGATCAAAACATGATGAAAAAAGGGAGAAAGAAAGGATAGCGCATGTCCAAACATAAAGAAGGAAATGAGAGAGATGGGATCGTGCAAAAAGGAGTTCCAACAAATTAGATGGTAATAACTATCACCCATTCCGGGCCTAGTGTCCACCTTACCATCACCACAACATTCATCGTGTATGGTAATATCTAGCACTCGTTCTGGGCCTAGCATCCACCTTACCATATCCATCATATCTCTACATGTGCACACACTACAAAAAATCTTTCGGTTCATGACGGTCGATTTTCGTCACAGATCATCAAAATTTCGTCATAAAACTGCATCTATGACGAAATTTCAAATCGTCATGTATTGAGCGTCATAGATTAAACGCCGTGACGAACTAATGTTTTCATCATAGATTAACGTGATCTATGACATTCTCAAACCATCGTAGATTTGTCTAAAGCCCAATGAACCCAGCCCGAAACCCAAAATCTGTGATGAAAATTGACCGTCATGGATTAACATGCCACGTCACTTGTAGAGATGAGTTGGCAGATGACGTGGCAGCCACGTGGCAGATGACATGGCAGCCGCATGGTGATGATGTGGCAGTTGTGTGTCGCTGATGTGGCATCGGGGTGGCGCAGACACGGCATCCGCGTGGTGCTGACGTGGCCAAATCTAGTACCGGCCGTAATTCCACAAACCACAATACAATAATAAAGCCACACAATTCAATAATAATTCTTAAATTAATAAATCTCCGGTGCATTCACGCCACCTCAATGGCAAACAAAATATAATTTCTGTCAACAAACCTCAACAGGCCCAATTTTTAAACCCAGTCATTCAACAATAAATACACAATCCTTATAAAATTCAACCCAACAAGCCTAGAAATCACAAAACAACAGATAAAATATGTCCTTGTAGCATGACTAGCTGTCCAGCATATCAGGTCCATTGCTTACTGATCACTTCTAATGGCTTGCTCCGTGATGCATCTAATCCTCAACCTTAAAGAGGAACATTACCAAACACTTGTCAGTGGGCAGTATCAAATGATCCCTAATCCAGTGAGCAAATTACATGAGTAATATAGCTTTTGAAGCACAGACAGTGAGCAAATCATAGGTAAATATAATGAGTTCACATGCAACAAATAAGGAACTTTCTCTAGTTGCAACAAATAGAATTTAATGGTAGTTCAATTGACTTCTGAAGGGGAATGAATGCCTTTCCAGTTTTAACAATGTTTTGTCTTCAGGAACCGTAGAACATAACATGCATACCACTTCTTCTAGCTACCTATGATGTCAACATAAACATCAAGGGATGTTGCAATGAGTCCAACAGGAAAATGCCTTTCATAGATATCAAGTAAGCAGTAATGACTCAACATGCAAGTATCCAGCCATTGCAGTATACAAAAAATGACATGGACGCAAGAATTACATAGCAGCGTAGGGAACTGAACTTCTATAATAGACATAAAAATTATTATAGCACAGAATTGAATGCACCAAGCCAGCAGTAAAACAAAGATGTTCGCATATAACAGCAGTTTCAGAGGGGCAACAAGTTCTTGGCCGTTAGAGTTTCCCAGTTTCATTTGCGGACATTGATTTAATGAAATTGTTTTGATTGTTGTATTTCTTATGCATGAGTATATCTTGATTTGACTGTATGGTTTGTTTCTTCCTTGGATCCGATTTTTGACTTTGCAATATATGTGATACAAGTATGCTTTATCTTTTATCCTACCTTGAGCTCCACATATAGCCATCATTAGAAGTAGGATGGAGAAAGGCAAATCTAATGCCTTGGTAAGGACATATACATATTGAGCGATCTGAGAGAATCAAATGAGGAGCTAAGCAAGGTTTGTTTTGAAAACTTATCACAAAACCCCAAGTTACTTAACATGATGAGCATGAGTGACTTGATTCATGACCGTTCCATTCCTCAACTACCCAAGATGGCATGATAGACACTTCACAGAGTTCACATGTACAAGGTATGGTTTGGAATATCTCTTATGATTGTTTCATACCTTTGGATATCATATCTCACCTTGATCTATTTCCCTTCACTTGGGACGAGCAAAGGTCAAGTGTGGGGGTGTTGTTACTGGCTGTTAAGTACCACTTTTAGGCTGTCAACTCCTACATAAAATACATGAAATGTGATCATCAACAATAGAATAGGGGTTTATACTGACAAATTCCACAAGTGTTGGTGTTTCTATCTTTTGTTGCAGGAGACACCGAAATACGTATGAAATGACATAGTTGAGGGCAAGTGATCCAATGGCCGGCTGATATATGGCGTCATACAAAACAATCTCAAATGCCAAATTGGACAGCACCATTGTGATGAGCTCGTTAAGACGATCAAAATGGATATATCATTTACCTACGTTGGAGCTTGACCAGAAAGATATGCGATTCACAAAACATGGGAGATAATGATGACGTCAGCATGGTGGGACCCACCAGTGGACCCAGTGCTACCCACGGGTGCATGCACCTGTGCGCCCAAATGACCCACGTGGCAGGTAGCCACTGGGTGGCCAGGCAGTTCCGGGCCCGGGTGGGACTCACAATTGGCAGTAGGCGCAACATGCCGCACGCATGCGTGCGGGAGGCGGCCCGCCAGGCCCAGGCCACGCGGCTTGCACTCGTTGGCCACCAGGGCGCTCCACGGCGTGACCCAGCACAGGACGCGGGACCCTCATGACACGCGGCATCCTGTGATACATCACTGGCTATGACACAGCATCGCGCCGCTGCGCGGGGCGCGTGGGAGACCAGCCTCCCCGGGCCAGGTGTCGCCCGCTTGTTGGCCAGCCGAACGTCGATTTCCTAAACCATACTTCGCACGACTCTGTGCCAGATGGTGCCAGGAGAACAAGGGAAACAAGGGAGAAACACATCCAACTCCTTTCCCTAGCACTATAAATAGAAGAGGGGAACCCTCATTCTAAACCATCTCATTCCACTCCTCCTCATTAGAAACACTTTCCCCTCTCTCATTTGTTCTTTTATGGATCAAATGAGTTGAGAGTAGAGCTAGGTAGAGAGTTGTAAATAGGTCTGGGCAAAATACCTGATACCCATTACCCGTACCCAAATTACCCGAACCCGAGGTACCCGATCCCAAGTTCGGATAGTAACTGTGAATAGGGATGGAACCAAAACATCCGAATTGTGTAATAGATTGATTTTTTTAGATCACAATAAAATAAATTTGGTGCTAATTTTTTATACATTATAACTAGCTAATTACTGGAAAAAATAAAAAAAACTTAGCTACAATTTTTTTATGGATTATTTGCTTTCGATAGAGAAAAAGGTGAAAAAACATCCGTATCCGAATCCGAATCCGAATTCGAATTTCTTTTCATCATTTGATCAAAATATAGCACACATTTGGGGTTTATTTTGTATGAATCTTAACAAGCACAATGGCAAGAACAAGAATATAAATTTTGGATACAAAATATTATGCCTAATTTAGCTAAAATAAAAAAAGAACGGCTAAAAAATGATATCCGAATTGGTATCCGGTTCCATCCCTAACTGTGATTACCCAAAATTAGTTTGGGTAATTCGGGTAATACATTTCGGTACCCAAACTACCCGAACTACCCAAAATTTGCCTTTGCCTTTGTATTTATCACGTGTTGTTAGTTGAACACTTGAATTTGTCACTTTATTATAATATAATTATCTTGGTTTGAACAAGTGACTATAATATTATTCTTCTCAAATTGTTGTTGAAACTCTACACAAATTACTGGTGATTTCTTTGTTAAAAATCTACTAAAGTTTTGTGTAATTTATCATTTTCAATAAATTCAGGTAGATCGGGTATACCCGAACCCGAATTATTGGGTACTCGAAACTTCGCATAGTGTTTTTTCGGAGCTAATATTGGGTAGCAGTTTTCTTTACCTGAATTACCCGACCAGAAATAATCGGGTAACCCGAACGCCCAGGCCTAGTTGTAATGGTGAGAGGATGATGTTGTTCTTCATTTAGAACAAAATGAGTATTTCTGCATTTTCTATTTAGACTAAAGTGTTATTCATACTTGAGTGATATCTTCTTGTGTTCTTCATCTGGTCATCATTTAGAGGTTCGTGTTCTTCGACCATGATTAGGTGCATAAGTTTGTATCTTGTTTGTGTGATTAATCACGTTTGATCTATTTAGAATGCATAAATGTGTTAGCATCTGTTCTTCCTGTTGCATCATGGTTCGATCATAAGTACGATATGGTCCATACTTGTAGGTTCGTCACTCCTTATTTATACGGAGTGCTATAGCATTTCTACGGGTATACAGGCGGAGCCGTCCTAAAGTAGTAATCAGTGGCGTAGACATGGTGTCTAGACTGTGGGTTATCCTTCGTTTGCCCAGTATCCCACATTTAGATAGAGGTAGGCCGCAGTAGTGACAGCCGTTGGACCCTTCATATTCCTCCGTGTTCGGATACGATGTAGATCCAAATACTGGAACCAACTGTTAAAGCCAGGCGGGACCGGTGCCCGAAGCAAGATCCATATAGACCAATACGACTTTAGAATTTCATACCTTCAGTAAGCCCTTCATCATCTCTCTGCCATAGTTGTGGTTTGGTATCATTATAGAAGAGAAGATAGTGCACATCGTTCCTTGGATTCGATACCCTAGAGAATACTCCTTAGGTGAAGTGCTACAACGGAGTATCTGTGGGCTTGCGGATTCGTTCGCACCTGTTAGTATACCCAGGTGATTCTTACACGCTCACGCTATTCCGGCGCCATATTGGTGACATTAAGAAATATGAACACCGCTGCCGGAGGGTGCAGTCTGCACGTTGCCACCAGGGAGCGCAGGAGGGATAGACCACGAAGGAGGGGCCCGCCGGGAGCCCACGCGTGCCCGCAAGGCCGCGACGGAACTCACACTGTGCCCCGCGTGGCAGCCGTGGAGCACATGCGTGTCCGTGAGCTCGCGCCCACGTGGTGGTGGCGCCGGCTGAGGAGGAAGAGGCCGCACCGGCCAGGGAGGTTGGGGCACCAATCGAAAAAGGAGGAGCTGTGGTAGGGGAGAGAGGGGCTGCCGCCGGCCGAAGAGGGAGGAATGGTGCGATTCAAAGAGGGAGGATCCACACCTGCCGGAGAAGGAGGGCCTGCGGTCTGAGAGGGATGGGTCGCGCCGACCGGTGAGGGAGGAAGGAGGTGCCGACCAGCGACCGGGGAGGGAGAGACTGCAAGAGATGCGAGAGGGAGAGACCGAAGGGAGAGGATAAGTTATCATATTGTGTTGCCCCATTTATTTTTTAAGAATTATATTTTAGTCCCTAGAGTTTCTATTTTCTCACATTATAAACCCTAGAACTTTTATTTTCTCACATTTTAGTCCTTAAAGATGTAACAAATGATTTTTGGATTGAAGATGGTAGTTGGAGGTGGATGAATAGAATATATGGTTGTTGGTATAGAGTAAAATATAGAGCAATAGGAGTGCGGGAGAAGTTGATTTAGAGCAAAGATTCTTGCTGACATGGTTAGAATATTCCTTTTAAGAGTAAAAATATAGAGCAATAGTAGTGCAGATAGTCTTATGCCACGGTAGGGCCGCCGCCTGCAGTTGCCCTCACTCTGTTCTCATGCCATAGGCCTGCAACATCCTTGAGGCGCTCTTCTCATCTTGCTTCCCGACGAGCTCGTCATCACCAGCACTACCGCAGGAAGTCACGAGGCCCTTGAAGAGCGTGATGATGGAGGTGTGTTGCGTGCACCACCCACGACACTGAGGCAGAGCGCGGTGCCGCGGACCTGCAGTGTCGGCAGCCGGCGACTGGCCGCCTTGCTGAGCCCGTCCTAGCGACCTAGCGGTGGAGGTGGACGCGCTCGATTCTTACCACCATGGCGGGGATGGAGATCTGGATAGCAGAGGCCCCAGTAGGTCGAAGAACTGGAATACTGGATTACTGGAGTGGGAAGCCGAGAGGCATGACGATGGAGAGGGCTGTCTGCCCTGTCGTTGTCACGGAAGCGAAGGTGCGAGGAGGCAGGGCACGATTCGGGTATGATGTAGGACCCACATGTTAGGTCCACGTCAGTGTATCTATGTATGGTAAGATTGCCACATGCACAGTTTAACACGACTAGTTAGGTTTTGACCATGACATGAACCAATTAGCAAGTTCAAGAATTTAGATGTACATTTTGGAAGTTTGAGGCTAGATGTGCCAAGTTGAAGGTTCGACTATGAATTTATCTCTATAAAAAAATGAAAAGTATACTTAAAAAATAAAGATACGTTGAGAATGACATGTGAGACCTATACAAGCAAAGGAAGGTAATTATAACATGATTATTACTGAGTAATATTATTGTGCATATTTGAATAAAAATTTATTATTTATTTTATTTTTGGAAATACATTATTGCATGATATTTTTTTTGCTATATAAAACTTATAATAACAAGAACTTTTTTATGTGTTTATGAAAACACATGCTTGTCGCACGTGCATCTATACTAGTAGAGATATACGACCTATCAGATCTAAACTATAAATATGATCAGAAAACTACAATTGAATTTCACAGATGCACGAGGGCTAAACTGCGAAATACTTATTTTTTAGCCCATGAAAGGCAGGCCCAACCCAACCGAGGGAAGCGCGGTGTATCCTATATACTTTTCGGAAGATTTTTTCCAACTGACCTTCTGTGACAACCCCGCCCAAGATCATCCTGTATTATTGCCTAAACCAATCCATTTAATTGGTACTTAAGCAATAACACAGGAGTAGCTTGTCGCTGTTGCCGGGTCGAGCCCGGTGAAATCACTTACATAACAACAGAGGATCAAACAAGTATGCATTAAAACTCACGCGAAAGCGAGTCCGGAGTACATTAACCAAATTAATACAAATTTTCCCACAAGGGGTTCATTATTACAAACCATGGTTCCAAGCGTGATAAACAAATTGTTCAGAGTTCAAAAATAGCGCAAATTAACTAAGCGATACGATAGCATTATGGGAGGCCTTCCAATATGCCATCACTCCTTATCGGACACCCTCTGCAGCTCCCAACCAAGAGGAATTTCTCTGGGCCAAACAACATCACCTGTAACCAACAATCATATCAAGGCTGAGTATACTAATACTCAGCAAGACTTACCTACCCCAAAAATTAAATTGCCTCTAGACATGTTAGGATTTTGGATAGTGGGTTTGTTTTGCCAAAAAGCAACTAAGAGTGGATCCTTACTTTTAATATTTTAGCTCAAGTTCTAGTGCATTAATCATTTCTAGGTAAGCAAGCTATTACAAGCATAAGTTGTGCAATACAATTAATCAAGCATCAAGTTTAAAAAATCCATCATAAAGGGATTATAGTAGCCAGTTGGCTAAGCAGTCGCAGATAACGGTGAGAGGCCGACGATCGATCGATTAATAACCTTGCAAGGTGGATCTAAACACATGGAAGAGTGCCCCACAATGGCTGCACCAACCAGGCGGTTCCCATCAATTTTCGGTTTGGGATAAAACATCACAGTCTTAGGTACAAGGCTTATCTGGTTCACCAAATTATGACACGTCCAACCTCACACATGTACCACGGGTTGCAAGCCTGGGGACACATCCCAAGATTAGTGACGGTAAAATCTCTTACCGCCTCGATCAGGTACTAGGCTTACCGACCACATTCCCGACAAGTGCTTAGTATGTTCAAACACTTAACCCACGAAAGCCAGTGGACTGGAGCCCAAATCCCATGCTCTTACCACATGACCATATCCATTTATCAATTCTTATGATTCCAACATAAGAACTATTTCTCACGAGTGACGAATATCACTCGACTTGTACCGGGTCCTTAGGGCATAGCAACTATCAACCTAGCATACTAGTAATAGAACTTAGGTACCTATGGATCGTGCATATAAGGTTTCATTTCAACTCCTGAAACGTAAATGCACAAAGATAGCATAGATAGTTGCAAAATTTTAAAACAAGTTAGGTTATGATCCGGTGCTTGCCTTTCAAGCGGATGTTAGTTCTAGCTAGGCCTTGGACCCTCCCAAACTTTGGTTTGGGTCTTGTTGTGCTCCAACGACGTTCCCTCCTCCCTCGAATGGTTCTTCACCTTGTTCCGGGACGAGCTCGTAGCTACCGTCAGGAAGTTCTACACCAGGGATGCATATGCAACATTAAGTGGTGTACTTAAGCAAGATTATATTTAGGAAAAACAGAAGCAAAACTTAAGGTGTATGAGTGGCCACATTCACCTTGATAACAACTTAACATTTATTTCTTTACAAAAGAAAAGGTAAGTGATTGTGATGTATTATTCTTGTTTGATGGTGATTGTGTACACATATATACAAATTACTTTATTTAACTTCACCCAACAATAGGGGCTTCTCAGGGGGTGATTTAGTGGGTTTTGAGCCTAAGGTTTAGGGTGCACTTAAGGCTGAAGGTGATTTTTTTTATTATTTCCATTATTGCTTGATTTACTTCAAAAACCAATTCTGACAAATTTATTCACATGATGACAGAAAGGAAATTTATATTAGCTCATGGTTCAACCACTAAGCCACTGACCAAAATTCACATCAATTTAGGCTATATTCTAAGCATGAAAAATACAACAAGTTCTAGCTGTCAAAAACATGATTAAATCATACATAAATATTTTGACATGCTCTGGCTCTAACTTTTGACACACAACATTTCTGGTACAAAACTAAGTTACACACCAAAATTTAGCTCCAGGAGCTCAATATATCAAGCTACACAAAAATAACAAATTGCAGCCTAGCAAAGCAAAAATAGTTTATACAAGGAAATATATAACTAATTTAGAGCTAAAATTTCTACCACATTCCAAAACATGTCAAAACTAGTATTCAGAACAAAAATCAAGTCCTCGTTCAAAGTAGATTCAAAACTATGAATTTAAACTCCTAAACATGCATAAATCAAACACATGCATCTAATTGAACCATACATTTCTATCCTATTTACCAGAGGCAAGTCTAACCATAGCTAATCCATGACAAAAAGTTGAGCAACAAAAGCTATCTAAACATTGCTACAAAAATCATATAGCCACATCTAGCAATAATACAAAATAAATCATAACTCAACATTCACTCAGTATCTTTGTGCGAACTTTCTACACAAGCCTACTCAACACATCAAAAACATCATACTAAAATTTCAGCCTTAGATCAACTATAGATTTTGAACTACAACAAAGCCACTTCGAAATGAGTTTGAAGTTTAATTCAAAAACTAAGCACAAAAACACTATACAAGCTTTCAAGAAATGTTAATACTCTTCCCAGGGATTCCAAAACATTTTAGTTTGCATTTTTCTGATTTCTCTACGATTTTATATGATTTTACAAGATCCAGCACATATATAGCCCTAAAAACTTAAGAATCTATTTAGTTGGAGGTCCATGGAAAGTTCTTGTCTTTCATGAAAAGGTCCCCAGCTTTTACAAAAACAACCCTAGGAAGATCTCAATCGATGCAACAATGCCCTCGGCAATGAGGGACGGCTCGCCGGCGGCGAACGCCGACCGGACTCGGCCGTTCGATTACCCGGGGTGGAGCAGAGGGTCACCTTAGGTCGGCGAGTGCTGGTGGTGAGGCAGCGATGCCGCGGCTGCTGCGGCGTGGATTCCGGCAAAGGACAAGTCAATGCGGGGCAAAGGCATGGTGGTGAAGCTTTAGGAGGTCCTAGGGGGTGTTGAGCGGTTGCGGGAGCGAGCGGAAGGCGATGTTTCTCGGCGGCGGTGGCAATGGCGGCCGGCGGAGGATGAGCTCGCTTGCGTGGAGAAGAAAGGTGTGCCTTTTATAGGCAGAGGAGTGGAGGAGGGGGTGCAACGCTTCGCCATGAAGGAAATTGAGAGGCGGGAGGAGACCCAGAGGCGGCGGAGCGGTGTTGGCGAGCGCCGGTCGACAGGGGCACGGCGGTGGTGCGGGCGTGTGCGCCACACGACGCAAGGAGATCCCGTCATGCGATTTGGTTGCATGGCGGTCAACGTGGCCCCGGCACAGCGGCGTACACCGCCTACAGCGTGGCGGCGTGGTGCACCGTGCTCGGCGCGAGTCCTCTGCGCCGGAACGCCATTTCTGTTTGGTCACGCGACTTCCATCGATTCAAAAATTTGAATTGTGCGACTCAATCTCCAAATATGGAATTTGTAGAGGAGACATAGACCTTCAACTTTTGCAAAGGGTGATAGAATTTTTGATGAATGTTTTCACCGGGAACGTGTGTCAAAGATTGAGGTTTTCTCGGCGCCCATAAATTGGTTTTTCTGCCTTTGACTAGGTTTTTGACAAACTTCCCCTCAAAATTTGAATGTCAGCCAATTTTGAAAGTTGTGTCTCTTGAAAAGATGTACAACTTTTGTATTGACCAATTTTGAAGTGTTTAAGTGAAATTTGGAGATTTGATTGAAGTTATAGAGAACAGTTTAGAATCTAGGGGTTTGACCATGTTGACCAAGAGTTTAACTATGCTAATGATGCTTTGACTCCATTAGAGAGGTGATTACTGTTAATAAACACCTAGGATGTTACACCTTCCAATGTTTGAGATTCGTGCAACTAATTGTAGCCACAAGATCCCGTGCTAACCCTAGGTCCTCACCCGCTCCCGGTCCACGCCACCTCCGCCGCTTTCCCTTGAGCCCCCGCGCGCGCTGGTCGGAGCCCCCGCGCGCCGCTTGTTGCCGCGGCCAGAGCTCCGCCACCGTCGCCACCGCCTGGGGTCGGGCTGGAGCCGGAGGGCTCTCCCCGCGTGCCAAAGCTCCTCGCTCCGCTGGCCATGGCTGCGGGGTCGAGCTCCACCGCGCACATCGAGCTCCGCCGTGGCTGGCCATGGCGGCCGCCGCCGGGGGTCGCGCCGCCGCCGCCGGGGGTCGCGCCGCCACGGCCGGTTGGCATGCTGCGTGCCGCCGTCGGTGGAGAAAGTTCCAAAAAAATTGTTGTCCAACATTTCTAAAAAATGTTGCAACATTTTACAAAATATTAACAAAAAATAGTTGATAAAACCAACATAAAATGTTGGAACATTTTTTATTTAATAGTCATGAGGTAGGCTGGTGGAAAAACATACAGTGGTTAGTGTTTTGGCTACAGGGAACCCCTCACCACTGCTGCTCTCCTCAGTCCCCACACAATGCCACAGCCCGCAGTTGCAAATCCACCTCCATCCCTCCCGCCCTTCGTCTCCCCCCTCCCCATCAATCGATGGCCCTACCACAGACTAAAATCAGCATTCATAGTCTCGAAGAGGCGGAGAAGTTCACGGCGAACAAATCACCCCAAGATGTTTGCCTTGAGATCGACAAGGATACGCCCATCCAGAACCCTTGGGCCATCAGTAGGAGGACCCGTGCAGGGGCGGCTGGATTTAAGCTAGCGAACCCCGAGCTGTTGGACTGCAAGGTGGAAGCCCGATTCCAGCTTGATACGTCGTTCCAGAAGCGGGAGGCCGATGTGCAGAAGGAGATTGACAACGTCGACCTTCAAATCGCCCTTGTGAAGCGGGACATCAATCAACCCGAAGACCAATTTGAGCACCAAGGCCCACCTAAAGAACAGAGGAATCAGGGCATCACTGAGACATTGTACCTCAAGCACCAGGTAACTATTTATTTCACTCTTTACTCTTTCTAATGAACCACTGTGCTTCTTTAGTCTCGCCTTAGTCCTCATATGATGCCCCCTCTACTCCTCCTGATGAATTGCATGTTTTCGTTCTATTTTTGTTCTTCAGGATGTGTCTAAGGACTTCGTCCACTTTGAAACTAGGTTAACCTGAGTTTCAGCCTCCGGTCGAAGTGGTGGACCAAGATGATGCAGTCTTCAGGGATAGGGACTGCCAGAAGATGCTGTGGGGCAGTGGCAGACGTAGGATTACAAAACTAGGTGTACATACATTGTTAATTTTGTTCCTAAATATATATTACCCTATTATATGATTTTTATTCTGTTGAAACTAACAATCCTAATTTTTGTATGTTTTCAAGTTTTGTTTCTTTAAATTCATTTTAACTTTTTGACTAAGATAAATGCTACATGGATCACCTTTGAGTGATGTCATGGTAACTCCCAAACTTTTGTGATAAAAAAATTGTCGGTTGGTTATTTTTGTCAAAAATTTAGTAAATCACAAAGTAGTTACACTAGCCAAATAAGAAACATAACCAATGCTTTTATAATACCTTATAAAAAATGTTGAGTTCCTTTTTATGCACCGATGATATTTTTGTTAAAAAATCATTTATCGAGAACTATCATTAAAATGAAAAAAATCTTTACATTATTTTATATTATTTTGAAAGATGTATATATCTATTTGATTTAAATGATATTTAAAATTATTCTTCACAAAGTAAAAATATTTTTGAGGTAAAATTACATATTATGTTAAGGTAATACTTTAGAAAAAAGAATACTAAATATTCGTATCACATTAAGAGTACTTGTGCTCGTTGCATGCTTTGCTCTTGTTTCCATCCATTAGTGCCATCTCTACCATGCACCGCCTGTGCTTGTTGCAGTGCCTTGTGCACATCGTCCCGTCGCGGCTGCACGTGCTCGTTGCTAGCGCACATTCCTACCTTGTTCACATCCGTGACTTATTTATGTTATATATCTATGCAGTGTGCTACTCGCACTTACCACAATACCCATTAGCTACTAACTTTGGGAAAGAAGAAGAAACAAAAAATTAACATTTAAAAAATGTTGCTATTTGTTTTGAAAAATGTTGAATTTATTATATTCATATGTAGTTTAAAGAAAATATTGAGTGTGCTACTAATAGTGATGTGTGATTATGTTATTTTTGAATGTTAGTATGACTTTTTAAAGTTATGAAATTTGTTAGGTTAGAATATTAATTAATTTTAGATTCTTAGGCGAATATAATTGACCGGTTTTAAAATATAGAGTCCTTTTCCGTCATTTCCATGCTACATCAAACTTATGCGTCGAGCAGGTGCCGTATTCCGTATTCGATAAGTACTCAATACGTATCCTAAAGTATTCAAATTGAAATAAAAAATAAATGTTGATACATGACGTGTCAGGATGATTTTTCAATACAATCCAGCCCAACATGGTCGGTTCGTGATCAAGATTCTTTGTACATCTCAGTTGCCCTTCTGATCCTCAACTTACCGAGCACATGAACCATTTCTGTCTCCTATAGTCTCTTCTTTCCTCGTACCAACCTTCTTTCTCTTCGCGACTTCAATGCGTGTCCCTTGCCTAGCTATAGCTCGAGTCCTTACCACGACTTCCTTTTCTTTTTTAAAGCGACGAGTTGCACTGTCCATTGGGATTTTTTTAAATTTTAACCTTTTTTAAATTATTTATAAAATTAACCCCTGGACAACATTATTTGCACCCGGTGACCCTTTTGCCCGCGCCGGCCCGCGTGGCGCGGCAGCTAGCCTTTGCCACGCCACATGCAGCGGCGCGGCAGCTGTGCCATGCTGGCCCGGCGGGAGGCACCGCGGTGACGTGGCCCCGGGACTGCCGCGCCACATGCAACGGCACGGCAGCACTGCCGCGCCACCCCGCGTGGCGCGACTGCACTGCCACTACAGCCGCGCCGCGGCCCCCCTTTCTTCCTCCTCATCCCTTTCTTCCTCCTTCCTCCCAGGGCCGAGGCCGACCTCATCCGCCGGTGAACCCGCCGCCACCGGCCGCCACACCCCCAAACCCGTCGATTTGGGGTGGGGAAAGTGTGGGAAATCGATCCCCGTATCCTTGGGAAGGTATTCCCCCTATTTAATCTCTATTTTACCGCTTCATTTGGTTGGTTTTTGCATGTATAGGTGAGCTAGGGTTTGCCACTAATTTGAAAATGTGATGTGTTAGATGTTCGATGAGTTGAAAGTGATGCTTTAGGTAGTCGCAGTAGTCGTTCTGCCGTCGATTGTTACGTTGATAATACGTTGTAGTACTAGATGCTTTAGTGTAGGTTAGATTTTTATATTGTTGATGTTAGATTTGTTGTTGTACCATATTTGAAATAGTTCGTTTGAAGATTATTTGTTGCAGGATTAGTAGACATGAGCCACCAGAACCCATGTTATTGTGCCATTAAAAGGGGTAAAGGAAGGTTTCCCAAAGAGTGGGATGAAGACGCTCCTGTACCTCGAGCTCTCCCTGTGCCCAATTGTTTATGTGGTGTGTCAGCTTATGTGAAATAGTCTAGGTGTGCTACTACTGCTGGTAGAGCCTTCTACTGTTGTTGGATTAGGGAAGCACCACCCCCGACAGCTCCTTGTTATCTTGCAGTGGATAGACAGGCCGGACAAGTTTGATCCTAGGATACGTCTCTTCCCGTATGCCAGTCATGTGTTGAAGCCATATGATGAGTTTCAACGATGGGTTCCTCCTCCACCGAATCCTGCACCGATGACCTATGAGGAGAAGCAGTTGGTCGCCATTGAGCGAGTTAACAACCCTCCATTGTGTGATTGTGGAGTGCGTGCGTATCTTCAATGGCCAAACATTGAGGCCCCGAATAAGTTTACACCATTCTTTCGTTGCTCTCTTAAGACTCTTGTAAGTTTATTCCATATTGTTCTTATCATTTGACTTTTATAAGTGTGCATGACTAATTGTTAGTAATGGTTGTTTTGCAATTCAGAGTGGGTGGCCTATGTGTGACTTCAATGTATACGTACATGGGCGAAGATCTGAGTGGCCAACCAAAGCTGAAGTGAAAGAGTTCGAGTCCGGGACGGAGCCCTGGCCGTGCCTGAGCTATCCACCTTCACGGTGCAAGTGCTGGATAGTAGCCACGGAAGGTGTTGTGCCATCCGAGCTTGGTTTTGGAATGTTTTGTGGCAATGCATATGGAGACTATTGGGTGAGCATCCCGTGGCCTCATTTTTTGCTTTTGTTAGCACGATTGTTGTTGTCTTCATTGTGATTTCATTATGTATGATACGACCTTCATTTTTTCAGGAGGGAAGGACTTGTGATTGGGAGCAATTTCTTGGTTGTCATGCATTAATGTTAGAGTTGGGCCGCACTTCTGAACCTGGGAGGCGGTTAGAAACTGAAACTATTAGAAACAAGATAAGAGCAAAATATGGTGTGCCCTTTCTGGAAGAGGAGAATCTAAGTGGTCAAATTTGTGATGAGATGGTTCGTGAAACTGGAGTGCAGCTAGAATTTGTAGTTGGTTACGCCAACTATGAGAAGGTTGTGGCATATTGGCGTCGTAACAGGTCGAAGTTCTTAGAACGGGGATACGTCCGTTGACTGCAGACGAGAAGAGTGAGAAGAGGAGGAAAAAGGAAGAGGAGTGGAAGGCATTGACGGAGAGGTCGATCGAGAGGTCGAGGGATGAAGCGGCAAGACAGGCACAGGCGGATAGAAAAGGTAAGAGGATTGTGGGAGGATGATGAATGGACCTCAAGTGTCAATTGCATGTGTTGTAGTGGACTATTTTTCAATGAACAAGTGTGTTTGGTTGTGTTGTATTAAATGAACACTTTGTTATGTGATGTAGTTCTGAATGGACGTTTTATTTATGATCCATGTTGGTGGTAATGTTGATGCTCATCTCCACGGTCTTAGTGTTTATTCACAAAATTGGAGAAGCACAAAAAACTCAATTCTAGTAGGAAAGTAGAAAGAAGGACGTTTTATTTATGATCCAAATATTGCATCGAAATTATAATAATCCAGTAGGAAATTACAAAAATAGGAAATTGAAGAATATTGGTTCCATTATTACAACACAATCACAATAGGATCCAGTTCTTATAGAACAATATTACAGTACCATGATTCAAACGAAATAGTAGTTCAAATATTACAACACCGCAGGATCAAAGACTACAACATCATACAAAGTGACAAACTTCAGCCATCCTTGCGATGTGACGATGAAGGTTTAGCTTTCTTGGTAGCTTTTGTAGTTGGTGATTTAGCAACACACGGGTCTGCTGGTGGGGCATAAAGACCACCCCAAGGAGGTTCCTCTCCTCTTGCAATGGCATCTGCAGTTTATCCTTGCAAATAATGATGCATGACTGGTGGAGCATAAAGAGCATCCCAAGGAGGTTCCTCTCCTCTTCCAATGGCATCTGCCATTTTTCCTTGCAAATAACGAAGCATGCCTCTTCCCAACGTGCTCATTTTCTTTGGATCAGGTGCTGCATTTGTGTTTTTCCCCTTGTAGTGTGAGGAACCACGGTCACCACCACCATTACCATCCTCACCCCCTCCGGCAGCAGTAGTAGACATCCCTAGTTACAACACGAGCATAGCAAGTCCAGCAACATGACATTATTAGAAAAAACTAGAACAACTAAACACAACAAGTAATATTCTACAATTACTAATCTAATAAACTAATAATTTTCTAAAGTTGTAAACTAAAAACTAATTTTCTAAATTTCTAAACTACATTTCTAAATTAAATAAACTAATTAAAATAAATTAAAAAAAGTAATTTCTAAATTTTCTAATTGAAAACTAGTTTCTAAATTCCTAAACTAATTACACTATTCTAAACTAATTAAACTAATTAAATTAAATAAATAAAGAGAGGGAACTTACCTAAGAGGGAGGATGAGCCCGTGGGAAGAGGGAGGAGGCGGCAGGGTGGGGCGGCACAGCGGCCGCCGTCGCCCTTTATATAGGCGCGGCAGCCGCCGTCCGCCACGGTGGTTGGAACCTACCGTCGTGGCCCATGGCTGTAGGGTGTGTTTTCTCGGACTCACATCACATGTAGTAGGGTAGGGGATATCCTAGGGTAGGGTGTGTTTTCTCCCACGGATCAAATGGCCCACCACCTCTTCTCTTTCCCTATATATGTCACCCTTCAGTTAACCATTATTGTTCACAATAACCAGCAATGGATCCCTTGTCAAGTGAGGATAGTTCTCTCGGTCCAGACTTGTGGACAGAACAGGACCCCGAGTGTAAAGAGTACTTCCCACCAAGAGAGAAGAGTTATTTACGATCTTTGCGTGATGTGAGACCGTACGATTCGAAGAAACCAGTGAAGTGGCCAAGATGCATGCACAATGAGTTGTGTATAATGCAAGTTTATGAGGGAGTTGGACTTCACTACTCCGATCGTCACTTTTGGCACTGTCCACATGCGTGGGTAAGCAACATTTGCGCAAGAGTTTTTCCATCAATTTTTTTTGATAAGTAATGTACTATTGGTATTTTTGCAGTACTCGTATGACCCTAACAACTGCGGTTTTGCGACATGGGTCGATCCACCAGCTATTCATCCATATGAAGAGTACATCACGTACCTAGAAGGACGTATCGACAAGCTGCAGCATGAGCTCGCGGAGGCACTGACTCCTCCTGATCCACCATCTAGCGACGACGCGCTATGCACCTGTAGATGCCACAGGAAGAACACTCCACCGTCAAGTCCATCCCCACCACCTTCACCCCCACCTCCACCCCCATTTGGGAACTACTACATGCCTTCGCAGGAATCCAGTGCTTTTGGCTCTATGTTATCCGGACAGTTCTCGTACCAGTAGATTATTAGTGTTGTAATTGTTTTCTAAACTTCCCTAAGCCATGTTAGGACTCGCAAACGATGCATGTTTACGTAGGTTATTAGCTGCGTCGTAACGTGCCATTTGCAACTTTGTGTTTCTTATGTACCTGTGCTACAACATTTGAATTGACAACCCCCTCGTGAAACCCTAGCCTGCTTGGAATCCCTAACCTGTTCAGTGAGACCCTGAAAACATCCTATGCACTCATGAAACCCTAGGCTACTTGGAATTCCTAGCCTTTTCAGTGAGCCACCATGTCATGTACCCGTTATACAGCATTTGATTTGACAACACCCTGAAAAAAGCCTATGCACTCATGAAACCCTAGGCTGCTTGGAATCCTAGCCTTTTTAGTGAGCCACCATGTCATGTACCTGTTATACAGCATTTGATTTGACAACACCCTGAAAAAAGCCTATGCACTCATGAAACCCAAGCCTACTTGGAATCCCTAGCCTTTTCAGTGAGGCATCGTATCGTCAACAACTGGCACAACAATTCTTTTGTCAACACTCTCGCCATTACGACTTCATTAGACAGTGCCCTTACATAACAAGTTTGTAGTGACATTGTTGGTATTTCTTAACGTCGATGCTAAGTTATGAGTTCCTAGCAACAATGCCAGAAATGACCAAATGGTAATCCTAACGATTACAAGAGTCTGCAAGCGCACGGAAGTACCATTGTAACATTTCCCCAAAGGAGTATTCCAAAGGGTATTGAATCCAAGGAAGGCTGGGTGGATTAACAAGTTCGACACTATTGCAATGAGTATAAATCATAGAAGGAAACAAACCAGACACTCAAGTGCAGGGGTGAGGTATGATAGATAAGTTGGTAGTGTGAACACACAAACACTCTCTCTCTAAAGGTCCTAGGCTTAGGAGGCAACATACGAGTTAGTTCTAGGTTCTAAGGTACTAAACACATGAAGTCAGTAAGACGAGTTAGATACACACTAGCATTACATGACTGTTGGCTCAAGCACCCAGGTACAAACGGGGAGCTAACCTCCCGCTTCGCTTACGCATGACTCCGGTTGTTAGACTTTAGACTCCTACAATGTATCCGAACGTGGGGGATTCCAGAAGCGTCCAACCACTGTCACTACCCCGAGACAAACCGTGGGATGCACTCATAAGTAACGTAGCTATGCAACCCAAGCACCATGCTTACATTGTTAGCAGGACCCTGATCGGCCCGGACTATTGTTACCCAGGTCAGAGCCACCAGATAAACCAGCCAATTACACCGAGTATCGTAGCTTAAGCATGAACTTCATACAGCATGAACATGGAATCTAACTGGATCAAACTAGGCTAGGTACACAAATGGATTTGTGCTTTCCTATGTCTATTCAACAAGATCAAAGGATCGTGTTCGTGAAGAACATGAGCCTCTAACTTATGAACAAACACCGAAAACATGAGTAAGTCACTTGTCAACTGGATCGAAAGGCCTTGTTCATCAAGAACATGAGCCTCTAAATGATGAACAAGTGAAGAACACATGAACAAATCACCCATGTATACAAGCACAACTTTATATGAAATAGTTATATAACTGAAGTAGAGCAAAGTCATACAAAGAAATAAAGATACAAGAGAACTCGTACATAGATCCCAAAGTAGACTTGGAACCTGAAGTAGAACTACTCTAGTCTACCTCATAGCCTTAGAAACCAAAAGTGAGAGAGGAGTAGTAAGTTGTGTTGGTAAGAAATGAACCCCTCCCCTTCTATTTATAGGCCTGAGCACCGGCGTGGAATGGCTGCAAACACCCCCGGGATGGAGTGAGGGACCAACTAGGAGCCACCATGTGGAAGCCCCTGAGTGGCGGCCACAAGGTCGGTTCGGCCGACCTGTGGGGTCAGCCAACCCCCACTGGGCCCCACTCGGGGTGTGCTTTCTCCAGGTGTCTGTCCTGTGGGTCCTCAGGTCGGTTCTCGGTGTCCACTTGATTTTGAGGCGGTTTGGGTGCCCGTGGGCCCTTCAATCCATGTGACGTCCACGTGTCGCCCTCTGATTCATCGGGGTGTGCCTCCCTTGGATGGGTGACATGGCTTGCATGCATAGGATCCTAGGTGGCATCCCTTCCTTGGCTGAGGTGATGTGGCATGGACCATAGAAGGTGAGTTTGTCACTTCTTTTATGCTTATTTTCCTGCAATCACATAATCTCCAAGGACAAGTGGAACTACATTATTCTTAACTAAAATGCGTGTAAGAAATGCCTCTTGCTCCTTTATTCATGAGTAAATTGACGGCTAAAGTAAGCACTTAACAGCCATCAACAACTCCCCCAAGCTAGCCTCTTGCTCGTCTTGAGCAAGACACTAAGGACTTAGGTTGGTTGATCAGGAGTTGCTATGATGTTGTATTCCTAATTTATGACAAGCATACAACTAGGTACTCTATCAAGGATTGAATGAGTTGGCATTAATCTTACCTTATGCTCGATTGATATGGGGCTTGTAGCTTCACCTACCTTGGGTGGTTGAAAGATAGAACGGTTGTATAGAAATTATTAATCACATGTACCTTGATCAGTTATCAATCCGGAGCTTTTGCAAATTTTCACAAAGAAATCAAAGTTCCTCAAATGATACCATCGGATCGCTCATTGTGTATGATTCCTCACCAAGGCATTGATTTGCCTTCTTTCTCCACCTACTCCTAATAAGCTGATATGTGGAGTTATAGGTAGGGAAAACATAGTGCATACCTGTTTCTCATGTATTGTCGAGTCGAAAACCGGATCCTTGGGAGCAACAAGTCATACAACCTGATCAAGATGTGCATGTGTGTGTATATGGTGGATGGATGATGAACTCCTTTTTGCATATGATTCTCTCTTCTCCTTTTGAGATTTTTGAGACTTGGGCTATGTCTCTCTTTTTTTTGCATGCTCTTGAGCATGTGTTTGTTTGTTTGTTTTTTTATACACAGCCCATAGTCCTTGCTGAGTATTTTTGGAGAGAGAGAGTAATCATGGAACAATGCACGGAGCTTTATTTGTGGAATGGATGGGGGATGGATGAAATGATAGGTGCTAACTTCCAGTGTAGAAGTTTAGCATATAGTGGCTATGTACGTGATCTTGATCATGGGAGCATGACAAGTTTCTCACCGAGGGTCACAACAATTCGACAAGACTCAATGAAGAAAACAAGTAGCATATGTGGAGGCTAACAAAAGCTAGGATCTACATATGGCTTTGGATAGGAATTTCTCATCATTGAGGAACTTATCATTTTATCACTTTTCAAAAGAAAACTCCGGATATCAAACATCACTTAGCACTAGCTCATAGCAACCCTATTATACCATATCATACCTCACAACAACCAAGGCAAAGGTCATGCTTTTTGCTACCCACAAGTTTCAAGCTAAGGTTTGATCATGCAAGCCAACTAACTCAAAACTTAAATAGGATACTAAGTTGTAAGCAAGGCAAACAAGAGGAATAAACAGAGCAACTATTCATCATTTCAACCATGGAGAACAAAAGCATTCTTACCACGCATAAGAAAAGCAAACTAATTTAGGAAAGCAAATAAATATTTTTGGTCTTTTTTATTTTGCAGATTTTTATGTGTTTTTAGCATATGAGATTCTGAAAATAAATAAGGATACAAGTTACCTCAGAGTGGGGGTCCTCCCCCAAGCTAGCTTCAAGCTCACTACTGTGGAGGGGGAAATCCCATCCACCGGTAGTAAGCCCTCTGCTCCTCCAACTGCTGCTGTTGTGCCTGCTCGATGGTGCGAAGTCTCTCGCTAGACATACGCTGCCAGTCCCGGGTGAACTCAACGTGCTGGTGCACGGTCTCCTCCATGTCGCCGACTCGGATGTTGATCTCGCCCATCTGCTGAGTGAGGGTAGCACCACGAGATGACGAGCGCAACCCGGATGACGAAGATGTCGCATCTCCGTAGGTAGTACCGGCAGGCTTGGCCCACTCGCCACTACCTGCACTAGCCCAAGCCGAGCTACTCGCACCCTGCTGGTACATGGGTTGATCCCAACTGGGAGCATATCCGGGAGTAACCCCAGGCATGTACTCGGTAGAGGTCCATGTACCGGGCGGAGGTGTGGTAGGCTGAGGCTGTGGCTGAGGCGACAGCTGCGGAGACAGCTGTGGTGGCGGCTATTGTGCTCTGGCTACTCTCCTCGATGCACTCCTAGTAACCCTGTCACCAGAGACACTAGAACGACGAGGTTCCTCGAGAGGAACGGTCAGTGGCCCTTGGCCGTACAACCTAAAATCTGGGTTAGGTAACCGAATTTGGTTTGTGTGGCCAGGGTAGAAGAAAACCAAAGAATCATCCAGACCCTTCTTAAGAATATGCCCCTGAGTCAAATAAGGCTCATCGATCTGAGTCCGGGGATTAGTAATGGAGGGCACATTGGGCCCTTGCATAACCCCAAGATTCGTGACGATGTGAGAAATCAAGGACGTACACTCAATAGAACCCGTCATCTTAAAATTTGTCAATCACTGCCGAATCATAGCTTGAACAGGGGAGATCTTGATCCATCTGACCGCGGCATATAAGATCATCATCTCATCAGTGCGCATGGTTCGTACATCATCCCTTGGAAAGAGAGTGATGGCGAACCACTTGTGCCACAGTCGAAGAGTGGGATGCAAGATATCGTTGCACCGAGGTGTCAACTTGCCGTGAACAGGCGGACCAGAGAGCTCTTCCAAAAAAATTTTCACAATTAAAACCGCTACAAGCTTGCTCAAGAGAAATAGCGCAGCAACGATGAAAACCGAGGGTGCAACTAAGATCCTTCCATGAAACTCGATACGGAACTCCATGAAAGCGAAATGAAATACCAGATGCATCCTCTTGAAGAGTGCAGAGAAACTGGATGGTGATAGGCCTAGAACCGATCTCCTGAACCGGGACAAAACCTTCCCAACCTAGAGCTTGCCAAATGGAATCAAACTCGGAGTCCATACCTGTTTTCTCGAGAAGGTCCGGGTCGAACTCCTTGGTGTTGGCGAAGACTCAGTCCTCGATGAGAGCGTAGGCTTGTCTCTCGCGATCATCCCTCAAGTCGATGAAGGTGGCGTCAGCGGCGTACACTTCTTCGGCTTGTGGCGTGGGTAGCTCTTCCTCTTCCTCTTCTTCACGGTCGGTCGACATTGGGCTTGGTGTAGGTTCGAAATGGTGAGACGAGCCCCCCCCCCGGTCACGTGAATGGCGTGAGCGAGTCAACTTCCGGAGTGCACCGACAGCCCAACTCATCTTGCACAACAATCGAACAACACGAGCAACTCGGTGATGGGTTAGTGAAACCTAAATGAAATCCTTACCGAGCTTGCTCCACCAATATTCAATATTTCAGCAACATTTGGAGAGAATACTTGGCACCTCAATCTCGAGCAAGAAATCCAAGAAAACCAAAGAGCAAGAACAAGAGGGGAAGAGAGTGAAGGAAATGGGTGAATGGGTGAAGACACCCCTCAAACCCCCCTGGTATTTATAGGCAATGGAGACGGGCACCGAGACATGGGCCGTGTGTAACGGCTAGGAGCCGGTGGAGGAAGGGGGCCGAAGTAGCCGTTGGCCTGGGTCGGCCGACCTGTGGGGTCAGCCGACCCCACCTCAAGCCCGCTCACCTCCAGCCTTTTGCAATGGTTCTCTAACGGCTATGTGGTGGCCTGCCTACGTGTCCCGGTCCAGATTCACCCAAACACTTGCTCAAATGAATTTTTAAGGATTTTCCAACTCAAAATTTTATTTTCAGAATTTTTATTTAAAAAGGGAAATTGGCTAGAAAAAATCTAGCATGCGATGCAAGAATGGAAAATTCAAATATGCATTGGGAAAAATCAAATAAAATTTTGGAAAGGGAAATATGAGATAACTACCAATTTTACCTTTTGGCAAAAGGACTCATCATTTTAAGTCCGAGAGCGAGACTTTCTCGTCGATCAATTTCATTCATCACCCCGCTCCCGAGAAATAGATGGGGATGACTTCTTTACTTCCCGCCACACTTTCCGTGTTTTCTCTAGCTTAGCCGGCGTAGTGAGAAGTTGCTGGGGTTGTGGCTCCGTCCACTCCCCTGATTGCTCATTCGTACCCTGCAATGTGTAACACTGCTCCTCTGTTGCTCGAAAGCGGAACATCATACTCTTCTTCCCAATGCGGAAACGGATGGTTCCGGATCTGATATTGATCCTTGCATTGACATCACTAAGGAAAGGTCTCCCAAGAATGAGAGGCATTCCCCCATCATCTTGCATATCAAGGACCATGAAATCCGCGAAGACGCATGAACCTTGGACGAAAACCAATATGTTCTCTACTATCCCCTCTGGATATCGGATCGATGAATCAGCAAGCTGGACTGTCTTTGCAGTTGGGGTCAGAGCTGGATACTCCAATTGTTTGAACATGGCCTTGGACATGAGGTTAACACTTGCACCAAGGTCACACAGAGCATTTTTTATCTTTCTAAAATAAATCTTGCAGGTGATAGCCGGATAACCAAGATCCTTCTTGTGTGTAATGGTTGAAGATTCCCATGGATCAAGAACCTGCTGTATGGGCTTCCCTGCATAGTCAGTAGCTCGTGCCCGCCCAGATGGCTTACCCCATCTGGTGGACACTGCAAAAACATTTTCACAAGAAGACACAGGTTGTCGCGGAATCTTCCCATCTTCAGCAGAGGGAACCAAAGCAGCTAGTTGAGCCAACTGGGTTTCTATCATTTTGTTAAAGCTCAATTGGTTCTTAAGAGCAGATGAAAGGCTATCAATTTTAACATTAAGGCTTTCCAAAGCCTTATCATAGGCAACTGTTTTCTTATTAAAACCATCGTTGATCTTAGCTTGCCCGAAAACTAGATCTCTTAGGGAAGGTTGGTTTGGGTTGGAAGA
This sequence comes from Cenchrus fungigraminus, assembly GCA_036936925.1. Classification (NCBI taxonomy): domain Eukaryota; kingdom Viridiplantae; phylum Streptophyta; class Magnoliopsida; order Poales; family Poaceae; genus Cenchrus; species Cenchrus fungigraminus. Next base: position 37,683,217 of record CM072778.1, on the reverse strand, counting down.
ATTACCTTGATTACCTCCCTGATAATAAGGGTGTGATTGATTCCACGTTTGACCTCCTTGTGGACGATAACCATTGTTGTTGCCGTTCATATACATCACGTCCTCCTGGGTAGTAGGGCAATAATTCCCTGAATGCCCAGTTTCACCACAGACTTCACAAGTCATGCGAGAATCCATGGCTTGAGTAGTGACGGCCATGGCAGCCTTCTCGCTGGACAGATCATCCATTCTTTTCATGAGCAGGTCCATCTTGGCGTGCAACATATCCGCTTCCTTGACAGTATGTGTACCCCTCTGACGTGGCTGGAGTCGATCATCACTCCACCCTTGGTTGGAGACCATCTTCTCAATAAGTTTGGTTGCTTCAGCAATAGTAAGAGAGAAGAAAGCCCCTCCAGCGGCAGCATCAATATGGCCTCAGGCTGTCAGAGTCGGCCCATCATAGAAACTCTGAAGAATAAGCCAGTTGTCCATCCCATGATGGGGACAAGCCAGGATGTACTCCTGAAGCCTCTCCCAAACTTCTGGGATGGTCTCATTTGCTACTTGCTGGAAGCTTGAAATTCTCCCCCGGAGGGCATTAGTTCTGCCCAACGGAAAGAACTTCGCGAGGAACACTGCTGAGCACTTTGCCCAGGTGTCAATATCTGCACGGTTCGCATAGAACCACTGCTTTGCCTTTCCCAGGAGTGAGAATGGAAATAGTCGCAGACGGATGGCATCTTCCTCCACTCCTCGTATAGTGAAGGTACTGCACAGCTCCAGGAACTATTGCAAGTGGGTGCTCGCGTCTTCATTAGGCTTGCCACAGAATGGGCTAGCCTGTACCATCGTAATGAGGCCAGTTTTGATCTCGAAGTTTCCGTTCCCGATGTTGATCTCAGGACCGGTGGGCACCTGATCAACAGAGGGAGCAGAGTACTCACGTAGAGTCTTCTCAGGGTTGGCCATAGGAGTTGATGTAGATGGCACAAAGGAAGCTGGGTCAACTTCTGTACGTACACGCTGGGGAGAGCCGAAATGAGTTCTAGCTCTCCTTACAAGTGACTCAGGATCTTTAGTGAAATTCGGCGGTAAGTCGAAACCAGTTATACACTACCTGTCTTCATCATCAATAGACAAAGAAGACAATCAAAGTTAGCCTGCATTGAGAACTGTTTCATTCCTGTCATGATTATAAACATATGCAAAGTGTTGACATGTTATCCTTAGCCTTCCCCGGCAACGACACCAGAAATGCTTGTTGGTATTTCTTAACATCGATGCTAAGTTATGAGTTCCTAGCAACGATGCCAGAAATGACCAAATGGTAATCCTAACGATTACAAGAGTCCGCAAGCGCACGGAAGTACCATTGTAGCATTTCCCCAAAGGAGTATTCCAAAGGGAATCGAATCCAAGGAAGGCTGGGTGGATTAACAAGTTCGACACTATTGCAATGAGTATAAATCATAGACGGAAACAAACTAGGCACTCCAGTGCAGGGATGAGGTATGATAGATAAGTTGGTAGTGTGAACACACAAACACTCTCTCTCTCTAAAGGTTCTAGGCTTAGAAGGCAACATACGAGTTAGTTCTAGGTTCTAAGGTACTAAACACATGAAGTCAGTAAGACGAGTTAGATACACACTAGCATTGCATGACTGTTGGCTCAAGCACCCAGGTACAAACGGGGAGCTAACCTCCCGCGTCGCTTACGCACGACTCCGGTTGTTAGACTTTAGACTCCTACAGCGTATCCAAACGTGGGGGATTCCAGAAGGGTCCAACGGCTATCACTACTGCGACCTACCCCAAGATAAATCATGGGATACACTCATAAGTAACGTAGCTACGCAACCCAAGCACCACGCTTACGTTGTTAGCAGGACCCTGACCAGCCCGGGCTATTGTGACCCAGGTCAGAGCCACCAGATAACCTAGCCAATTACACCGAGTACCGTAGCTTAAGCACGAACTTCATACAACACGAACATGGAATCTAACTGGATCAAACTAGGCTAGGTACACAAACGGATTTGTGCTTTCCTATGTCTATTCAATAAGATCAAAGGATCGTGTTTGTGAAGAACACGAGCCTCTAACTTATGAACAAACACCAAAAATATGAGTAAGTCACTTATCAACTGGATCGAAAGGACTTGTTCATCAAGAACATGAGCCTCTAAATGATGAACAAGTGAACTACACATGAACAAATCACCCATGTATACAAGCACAACTTTATATGAAATAGTTATATAACTGAAGTAGAGCAAAGTCATACAAAGAAATAAAGATACAAGAGAACTCATACCTAGATCCCAAAGTAGACTTGGAACCTAAAGTAGAACTACTCTAGCCTACCTCCTAGCCTTAGAAACCAAAAGTGAGAGAGGAGTAGTAAGGTGTGTTGGTAAGAAATGAACACCCTCCCCTTCTATTTATAGGCCTGAGCACCAGCGTGGAATGGCTGCAAACACCCCCGGGATGGAGTGAGGGACCAACCAGGTGCCACCACGTGGAAGCCCCTGAGTGGCGGCCACAAGGTCGGGTCGGCCGACCTGTGGGGTCGGCCGACCCTCACTGGGCCCCACTCGGGGTGTGCTTTCTCCCGGTGTCTGTCCTGTGGGTCCTTAGGTCGGTTCCCGGTGTCCACTTGATTTTGAGACGGTCCACGTGTCGCCCTCTGATTCGTCGGGGTGTGCCTCCCTAGGTGGCAGCCCTTCCTTGGCTGAGGTGATGTGGCATGGACCATAGAAGGTGAGTTTGTCACTTCTTTTATGCTTATTTTCCTGCAATCACGTAATCTCCAAGGACAAGTAGAACTACATTATTGTTAACTAAAATGCGTGTAAGAAATGCCTCTTGCTCCTTTATTCATGAGTAAATTGACGGCTAAAGTAAGCACTTAACAGCCGTCAATAGGCATGCATGGCACATGTGCCAAAAGTAATCCTAGCATGCCTTAGGGAATTTAAATCACACAAGTTTGCAGTGGCATGCATGGCACATGTGCCAATACTAATCCTAGCATGCCTTAGGGAATTTAAATCACGCAAGTTTGCAGTGCATGCATGGCACATGTGCCAATACTAATCCTAGCACGCCTTAGGAAATTTAAATCACACAAGCAATGGCACATGCGATACATAACATCAATCATGCACCACTGATGAAGTTATTGCTCCACTTCTCAAAGTCGTCAAATTCCTTCTTCAAACATGCTTCTATGGTGGGGTCGCCATCGATTTGCTTCCCCTTTGCCAAAAGCGCAGCATCCGGACCACTGATGAACGAAGTGGCACGCCCTCGTCATCTTTGGAGCAACAGATCTACTGCTTCCCTTCAATATAGGCCACATAAATGCAAAGTCAGAACTCAACACCATGAAGTTGTTGGAATGTTACGTAATGATATCACTTACTACCAATGCCGCAAGCTCCTTTTTAGCTTGATCGATGTTTTGACAGCACCAGAAACGCCTGCCATACGTTTCATCTTCATGGGAGACCTTGCATCCCGTATTCATGCCACAATGGCACTCTGGGGGGATCTCATCCTTTGGGTGGATATTCAAACTGAGTATGGATCTATTGGGATCATTTGGGTACGCCCCCTCCATTACTTTCATCGCCCTCCTCACATCCACGAAGGCTCTGGCCATCTCGTATTTGGTGGTTTTTTTGGCTACTAACACTGACGAATGGAGGTGAGGAACGAGTGGTGGTTTCCTGTGAGGAATGGAGGTGAGGTAGGAGTGGAGGTTAGCAGTTGCCTCCTATATATAGGAGAAATGGCCTTTGCCGCGCCACCATAGATGGCGCGGCAACACAACACTGCCGCGCCACCATGCATGGCGCGGCAAGAGTGGCCTGCCGTGCCGGTCGTCTCAGCCTTTCAGTACAATTCCATGGCAAAACTGAAATGTAAAATGAGCGGTGTGGCAACTTGGACCTGCCGCGCCATGACCGGTGGCGCGGCAGCACCGGGCTGCCTACGTCACTATGGGCCTGGACGCATGTGGGGCCGCCTTGCCGTGCCACTCCTCCTGGCACGGCGGTCCAACGTTGCCGCGCCATGGTCGATGGCGCGGCAGAAACAGGCTGCCACGCCACTGGTGTGCAGCCACCAGTACGTTTGGACGGCAAAATTGGCCTCGCGAGCTGCCCGGCGCGGCAATGTGTCCCTGCCGCGCCGCCCGTGGTGGCGCGGCAAGCCTGGTACTGCCGCGCCAGGCATCATGGCGTGGCAAACCTGGGTACTGATGCAGTTGTGGCCCATGAGTTCCCAGGATTCCCGCGCCAGCACCCCTGGCGCGGTAGCGCCACTCTGCCGCGCCATGCGCCATGGCACGGCAAGCCTAACATCTGAGACAAGGTTCAGTTTTTTGAGGTTTCTGTTGCCCTCATCTCGACGCACCTTGACGCACCTGCACATAGACCACCAAAGAGCACCTGCACTCATCCAAAAGCCAATATGGCCACAAAGCACATACAACACCATACATAACATGCATAATACAAAGTTCAACATCCTAAGTCATCAAACACACAACGCAACTGCAGATTTGTTCCAAGTCCAACACATAGTCCAACACTAAATCCTACATAGGGCAACACATGAATAGGCAGTCCAACACACACAATCTTCATACAAAGTCCACAAGTACAATGACGGCAACGGATTTGGTTCTCAGGGATGAATATTTGTTTCGGTCGACGATCCCTCCCCGATTCTGTGTCCAAGACATTGAGACTGCCAACGTTAGCGCAGCCACGAGGAGGACGTTCGCGGGCTTTCTTGGCAGGAGGTGCACGGGGCTACAAATAGTGGACATGACAATATAAAATGTGATATGTAGTAAGAATTGACGACTTAGAAGGAAATGTAATTAGATCCATTACCTGACTCGACTCTCCTTGTGTCTGAGTAGCACGTGGGGCATCAAACAGGACCTCCATCGGAATCTCTGACTGGTACGTGGGGTCTCCACCCTCACTAGCGCATCCATCTGAGGAGTCGTCTCCATCGTCCTCATCACTTGGCTCAGGGGTGGCGATTGCCTTGCCATGACCATGGCTGCCACGGCTGCCACTAGAAAGAACATGACCTACAGATGCCGACGCGGTGCGAGCGGTGCTACGAGATGGCATCCAAGACACAGTGTTCCCGCTGCATCTGGTAGCAAGAATGTGGCCACAAAGTGCCACAGCCAAACACGAGCATGCCTCTCTACAAGAGCCTCAGCAGCTCCCTGGGGGCATACGGTGAAGTGCTGCCTCAACCAAACTGTGTTGACGCCGGAGGTCTTCTTCGACGCATCCCCCTCCTCAGCATCTGGTGGCCTGACCCCAATGTGTAACTCCACCATGTCACGCCAACCAACACTCTGAATGATCCCACTGACTGGCAGCCCCTCGAGTGGAAGACCAAGGATCATGGTTGTATCCTGCATGCCGACCGTCATCTCCCCGCAAGGTAGGTGGAAAGAGTGGGTCTCCGGACGCCATCAATCCACCAAGGCCGACAACAATGGCCTGTCCATCATAGGCAGCCCACGAACCACCACGAGAGCAATGTCCAAAAAGCCCGCTCTAGACAAGTAGGAGGCGTATCTCTCGTCCCAAGGAAGTGGACAGTGCTCTCTCACCCTCAACGGCTTCAAGTCCTAAAAAAAATAAAATTCAATAGTTCCAACATTAACAATGTGTAGTCCAAAAAAAATGAACCTGAACATTGTAAAGGAAATGACCAACATTATGTAAATACCTCGTGAAGTCGGCGAGAAGGTGTGCACGATGGTTGCCATCATAGGCAGCCTCAAGGAGCGGGTACACTGGGTGCACCATCCTGAAAAAAAATTTAATGTAGTTAGTAACAATGATAAAAAATTTGAAGCTAAGTATACAGAAATATCAACAATGGACAATGTAAAATAATATTGCATGCATAATTTTATAATTTTTTTGCTACTAACATACTACCTCGACAGCTACCCTCGAGTTGGAAGCACCCTTCCTTCTATTTGTTCCTGTTGATTTTGTGGACTTCGATTTCTTGCCCTTTGATTTTTTTTTTCCGACACTTGCAATTTTTAATTTCCTTGTGACATTTTGAGCAAAGATATTCTGTCTTGTCCGCATCAGCTTCAAAATCGCTGAAGTCATAATCAGCGGCAAGCCTTGCTTGGCACGCGTCCATGTCCCCTTTCAAATGCTTCTTTTGCCTCCTACCCTTTTTCATTTTCTTCAAAGATGGTAGTGCCACGTACTCTGGGCCATCGTATTCAGGCCATTGTGACTGATCAAGGTATGGCTCAAAGCTGGATTCCCAAATCTTAATAGTGTGTTCTCTCCAGAACAAAGGAGACATGTACATGGCATTTTCATAGTCTAGACCTCTAGCCTTGCAAGCTGTCATCAAGTGAGAACAAGGAAGATGCAACAATTGAGGACCGTTACAGCTGCACGAACCGGCCCAGAGGTCCACTCTATAGTGTCGATTGCCATGACTCTCCCCTCCAACATTAGTAGTAGCGGAACCTCTAATAGAATAAATCATTCTATCTGGACTGTATGGTTCTGCAAGTTGGTTCACGGATCTTAAAGCAGCATCATACATTTTCTCATCTGCAAAGGATCCTATTTTACCCCCGTTATCCAACAGATCACGTGCCTTCTGCCATCTGTCCACAAAATAAGCGTTGCATTTTTCTAATGAGTATTGAATAATCCCCAAGATGGGTCTACTTCTTATCCCTTTAAATACATTGTTCACACTTTCAGCATAGTTTGTTGTCATGATACCCCAACGCATACCTCCCTCATCATACGCTTGGGCCCATTTGTCCTTATCCTACATTTCATACTCCAACCAATCTTTAGCAGCCTCGTTCAAGACCTTATGTAAGTCTTTGTATAGTTCCTTAAATTTGTCCTCCGTATGTACATAGCATAGTAACTTCAACTTTCCAATTACCTCCTTGTTCCTTGACGACGCCACATGTTGGCGGCAAAGTGCCTCATGCACCACCTATGAACAAGTGGTTGATGCCCATCCATGTGCTCGCTCGCACATTTTACGAGGCCATGGTGACGATCTGAGATCATAAATACCTGTCGCATCTGACCAAGTATGTTAATGCGAACGAGCCTCATGAACCATCACCAACTGTCGTCATTCTCACTCTCGACCAAGGCAAAAGCTAAAGGCACAAGTTGTTGTTTAGGATCTACAACAACTGCCATCATGAGTGTACCTCTGTACTTGCCGGTCAAGAAGGTTCCATCTACAAGTATCACCGGACGAGAGTGTTGGAAAGCCACTTCACATTGTGGAAAGCACCAAAAAACACATAGTAGGACGGGCTTCAAAACACAACCGTCATGAACACGCAACCCGGTCATGTAAGGGAACCATTTAACCCCTGGATTGAAGTGGTTCATGGCTCTCAAGACCCTTGGAATTTGTGCATATGACTCTTTCCAATCCCCCCCAAAGCAGGGCAATAGCATGTTGCTTAGCCCGCCATGCCTTTGAATACTTCACACGATATGCAGAAAACAACAATATAGACTCGATCAAACTACTGGCCATCACATCACTATTTTCATGAACAACGCCTAAGATACACCTTCCAATGTATGTTGTTGTCAATTGTGCGTGAACTCCCTTCACCTGACTCGAACGACAAGTGTGAGGTTCCCCAACCTTTGTAATCTTCCATTTCCCTGTACCTCTCTGCAGTCGTGCCCATACACACCACATGCACCCTTGCTTGCACATTACTTTATACCTAAGATTCCTGTCCGAATGAACAACAGTGAAAGGCCTATAATGCTTCACTGCATAGTCAGCTAAGAAAAACTTAGGTTCCTCAAGAGAGTCAAACAACATTTTCTCATGTATCACAGGCTGAGTACTATACGGTAATCCTTCTGTGAACAACATAGTAGAATCACAAATGGCTCTATCGATCCTGCTTAAGTCTCTGTCATTGCGAACAGAAGGGAGTACAACGTCGTACTGAGCTGGGGTGTGTTGATCACTCTCACCAATTCTAGTGTTGACCGGGGGCCTAGGTAGGTGTTGTTCACTTTCACCAATTCTAGTGTTGACCGGCGGCCTACTTGTTTGCACTTCTCTTTCCACGGTTGTATTGTTCATCAAGGGTCCTCCAACATCATCATGTTGAACACCATCCTCGTGAACCTCACGCAAACCAAGGAGTGCTTCAGCCGCATGTGCATTGGCATCAATTTGCACTTCCACATCCTCCTCATCAGACTCATCTTGAGACTCACCTTCTTTAGAGCTGTCAGATATATCATCCTCGTCCATGGTTTTTTCTTCCCGCTCAAAACAATCGTTTGGAAAATCATCGTCCAACATCCCAAGCTCCCGACGAGGTTCCCTCGAACCTAAGTCATCCTCTACAATTGTAGACTCTTGTGTACCATTTTGAACCTCCAACGGGACTTCCTCATTCATGTTAATATTACCACTAGGCCCACGAGTAATATCTAACACAACCTCCAGACATGACACAATGGCTTGACCAACTACCTTTTTATACCGATTCCAATTTTCTTCGCTCGACAAGCTCATCAAAACATAATGAGCTCTAGCCTTCCCACAATCAAAACGACCTCTAAATGTCACCTCATGCAATCCAACTCCATACTTGACCATTGCACAATCAACTACATCCTAAAGGTTGGCGGACCATCAAATGTTTCCACTACCTCTGTCATATCCTCAAACTCTCCATTTTCTTTAACTATGCCCCCATGAAACATGCGAACTAAACAATCCATCTACAAAATTTAAACAACTTCATGAACCTGATGTTTCATAAATACATATTAGTAAAATAGACATTTTATAAATATAAATGCAAAACTAGAATTGTGTTCAACGATATTCACATGTCAAGTAAACATGGTACCTAACAAATAATCAATTTATCTCAATAAGTTATATATATCTCTATGTACACACTATGCATTTTGTCTTCCTTGTCAAAATTGTTAGATATTCCCACTAATAAACATGCATCCATGTAGTACCTTCACCCATTATCATGTACACTAAACATTACCACCACCAACAACACTAAATTGAATCATGCAACATGTTGTATCACTAAATTTGCTCGGAAGTGAAATATTATAACGAGATCAGCCAGTAACGTCATAAATCAATGACGCTAAAATGTGGTTGCAGTCACTAATCAACGATTTTCTTGTAGTGCTATGGCAGCACCAGCCACATGATTATGTACCAAATACTGGAGGTTCAAAATGGCTATATCCCAAGAAGGCAAATTCAAAAGTCGACTTCGGTCGCACGTAAGTCCACCTCGACGGCAAAAACTATACAATGGGTCCCATATCTATCCCTACATTCTACTCAAGTCGACGGCGGTCGCACGTAAGTCCGCTTTGGCAGCAAAATCTGTACTATGCGTTTCATATCTAGCACTACGTACTACTCAAGTCGACTCTGGTCGCACATAAGTCCGCTTCAGCGGCAAAAAATCGTACTATGGGTCCCATATCCAGCCCTACGTACTACACAAGTCGACTTCGGTCGCACTCTAGGCCGCTCAGGTGGCAAAACTTTTTGTTTTCTGGTTTTCCATTTCATTATCTATTTCAAGAAGTGCATTTCATTTTTGGCCTTCCAGTTTTGTATTTTGGGTTTTATAACTGACCCTGAGTACTCAAAGTCCGCTCCACGCAAAAAGTCAGCTTCTTCAGTCGTATCTCAAAGTTTGCTCTGCGTGGCACAAAGTTGACTTCTTCAGTCGCATCTCAAACTCCGCTCCACGCGGCACAAAGTCGACTTCTTCAGTTGCATTTCAAAGTCCACTCAACGCTGCACAAAGTCGACTATTCTAGTCGCATCCAAAGTCCACTTCGTGCGGCATAAAGTCGACTTCAGTCGCATCTAAAGTCCGCTCCATCGGCAATCTAAAGTCGACTTCGGTCACATCTAAAGTCCGCTCCAACGGCACAAAGTCAACTTCGGTCGCATCTAAAAGTCTACTCTAGCAGCAAAGTTTCTACTCGAAGACAACTCAGTCTCTGCTACCTCTCAAGCTCAATGGCTCAACACCAAATTACTACTCGGAAACAACTTCAGCATGCTCCATTAGCTCTCCAAACCGGGGTCTGCACTCAAATTACTACTCAAGGATAACTCAAGCAGGCTTCGCTCGCTCTCAAGCTCGGGGGCTCCTCACCAACAACTACTCGATGTGGCTCATACGGCTCACTTGGCACAAAATGCTTGGGGGATGAACACTACAAGAGTACTCGGATGATGATTTACGCAAATATTGAAGACCCTTGGATCGATTCTTCAATCACTCCAAGGCTCGGGGGCTACTAAGCTGCACCCATCAACTGATTTTTTTCAAGATGGGAGATTCAAATTCAAGATTGACCCTTAGCCTAATTCTTTGATTCAACCTAAGGCTCGGGGCTACACTCCATATGGAGTGCTATTTTGCAATCGCACTTCCATATCATTCTCAACGGGAAGGATCTCGACTAAAAGACTGATGAGCTAGAGCACATTCGAACCTCGTAGCAGTTCAACTACTGTCGAAGACTTCAATGAGTAGTACTCAGGAACACTTGAGGACTACTCAGAGATGGCTTCAACACTACTCGAACTTGCTACTCTCTACTACAAAGTGCTCAAGGGCTTGTCGGGCATACACCCCGGGTACCTGCAAGGAAGGAAGAAGACGGACTCCTGCTAGAATTCCCCTGTAATCCTACTAGGACTCATACTGTGTAATCCTACTAGGACTCCTATGTTGTAATCGACTAGTAACCCACCCCTGGACTATGTAAAGGAGGGACGGGTTCCTAGGCCAAACAACCAACACCACAACACCCAAGCGCAGGGCGCCATATACACACCCCCAAACAGGATGTAGGGTATTGCGCTATCTTGGTGACCCGTTCGTGCCCTTGCTTTAACCTTCGGGTTCCAAGTCTGGCGATCCCCCGCCGCACAATATACTACCTCAGGTACCCCCTTGGTAGGTTTGCCGGGTTAACACACCGACAGCGAGCGCACCCGTCGGGTGGTAGCCCCCGGGACTTTGAATGAGTCGCACGCTCGTTCAAAGGGCAAAACACATCACCGAAACCTAACCTCACACCGTCCGTGGGGGTCAGTCGCACGGTCTTGAGGCACACGCGGTGAGTTGTCAAGTCTCACTGGTTGCACTGTCATGCGCCAGTCACTCAATGTGGGCGGTAACCGAATGACACGCGGTTCAACTCGTCTCGATTCAACGCACACACTGACACAGAACAGGACCGGCCACATGCTCTACAGTAGGGGGATGGGTGGTAATGGCGATGTGACTTCTGGCCAGTATCGTGCTTGCCCATTTGGCTATAAATAGAGCACCATTCTAGGGTTCCATTTCGCCAAGCCCAAGCGATGAAGCTCCCAAATTCTCCCCTCTACTACTGTGGAGCTCGAGGGTTTGGCCCCCTGAGGCCTGTCGGGAAAGAATGAGAGCCTGATGCCAGAGGAATGCCTGTGTATGGGGTGCAGTGGAGGTGAGCAATGGTTCTGGCACCAGCATTCCAGAGTGATGATGCAAGCTCTCGTTGGTGCTTCTAGTGTGCTCATCTCACCGCATCCCCTTCGAGCCAGTGCCGAGCCTTTCGTGGGGCTTGCACAGGCTGACCCGTGGATCCTCACGCCAGAATAGTGTTCATCGTCCAGTCATTCACCGGCGATGCCAAGGTGCCGGTGATCGCTGGTCGTCGGGGATCCCTACCCCGACTTCCACAGGCGCGTCGACAGAGGGGACGATGGTAGAAGAAGGCCTGTGAGGTGGGCGTTCTTCCACGGAGGCTTGGATTGCACCCTCTCGTCGGCTCTGCCGGCGCAGAACACCGGCCTCTAGTGCATGACTGATGAGGAGCAGGTGACTGACTTCATAGTATTGCGTTTGTCTCCCACTGAGAACGTACTAGGTGCCAGGAGTAGGCAATAGTTGCAAAGAAAGGATCACAAAGAAAGGATGAGAGGCAGGTCTCTTCCCCTGTTTTGATGGCAGAAGCAGCACTAGCTCTGGCGGCTACCTTGCTGAACCGTATGAGCCTTCACAATGTTCATCTTTCTCCGACAATTAATTACTGGTGAACTACATCAATGGGCCTGATTCTCCCAATCCCCCGGATTGGAGAATTAAGCCATATACTCAAATTGCCACCTCCACTTTGCCAAGTACTTGCGGGGTCTATACAGGATCAGAAGAACACAAAACAATATTGTTGATTCTCTTGCAAGGCAGAGTCTTGATCTTTTACATTCCAATCAACACTCCTTTTCATGATTATGTTTCAATCCTTCTCATGTTCATGGGTGTCCACTATTAAGTGCACTCCAAATTGTAACCATTAATTCTGTAATGATTCTAACAGCCTCATATTGTTTAGTTATTAATGAAATGTTTCTTGTAAAAAAAAAGAAAGGATGAGAGGCTATGTAGAGTAGAGTGCAGAGCGCATGGAAGAGGAAACCTCACCGTACCGTCGTAGGTGCGTCTCATCTCACGCATGGCACACCAGAGACCAAACATACCCTGTGCGATGATACGTGCGCTAGATACACGCCGACGCGCGCATCCGCTCAAGTAGCAATGGAACACGAGCACACCTAACTACCTGAGTCCTGAGTACCCGTACCACCCGAGCGCGGAGAGGAGAGTAGTACTCCCTCCATATCAAAATATTTGTCACATTGACTTTTTTTCACAACTTTGATAATTCTTCTTATTCAAAAAAATATGCAAGTATCATTTACTTTGCTTACTATATGCTTTATTATTGTAGACATTTTAAGCTTGACTTATCCTTTTACACATTTACGATAATTTTTTGAATAAGACGAATGGTCAAAATTGGAAGAAAAGACAAAGGTATTTCAATACGGAGAGAGTAGTAGTACGTAGTAGACGAGGCGAAAAATCGCCAGCGAGGACTCGGGGAATGTTTGGCGCCGGTCGTGATTGGCCATGTCTAGGTTCGTTCGTTCGCATGATTGGCAGATTGGTGATCAGCGGCAGATTGGCCGGTGCAGCCCGGCGCCCGGCGGTGGCCGCGTCGGGCCGGGGCCCCACTCACATGCAGCCCGAGGAGGAACCAACTCATCGCAATCCTTGTTGTTATTCCCTAATCAATCATCAGTTGGTCACTCATCACCGGTGCGCTACCATCCGCCTCCAACTAGTACATGCACGGTATATCATGTGTACTCGGCAACCAATCGACAGCATTTTATTTTGGTGGGTTTCACTTGTTGGCAGCCGGCGATTAGGAATACTCTAGCTACTGCTACTACTAGTTAACAAATCCGCGTGGACTCGTGTCTAGCGCCGGCGGCCACCAGCAGTTGGCAGGAGCCCGTAAACCCGTACGTGTCGCAGAGGGTGAGAGGAGGCAGAGGCAGCCAAGCCACGAAATCATGGGAGCCAGCCCGTTCCGTATCCATATGGTAGGAGTACGCGTTTTGTCAGCCCCATATGCAAGCGCGAGCGCCTCCGGCTCCCGTGTTTCAAGGAGGGGACAGGCTCAAGCAACGCGTCAGATTAATTAGCTCCACCTACTATCTGAGATTATTACTAATCAAATAGCCTACTCTCTCCATGTTGTAAATTGCAACGCATTTCAATTTTTTTTAAAGAGTCAAACCGTTTTATGTTTGGCCAAAATCTATACTATAAGGAGCGAAAATAATTGAAAACTTTTCTCACCTAATTCGGGTCCGCCATACCCCTCACGCCGGACCCACCCGTCGGGTTGCATGATGACCAAAAAGGTGGAACGACCATAAAAAATGAAATATGAGGAGCGTTTCTGCCAAAAAGCTAATTCTTTTCTTACCTATGCCCACCCTACCCGCCTGCGTATATAGATGGCCAAATGGGCGGCCCGGCCTGGGCTGGCCGCCCGTCTTGGCCCGGCCTATTTAGGCCCGGCCTGCATTGGCCCGGCCATGTTGGTGGGCCGGGCCGTGCCGCCCATCGTGCCTCCTTATAGGCCCAGGCCCGGCCTGGGTAAGTCTTATGCGGGTCGTGCCGGCCCAACAGCCCGCGTGCTAGGTGGGCCGGGCCGCCCATTAGCCCACTAAGCAAAAAAAATCTAAAATCGATGATAATTGATGCATAAATACATATAATATGTCCACATTCTTAGAGTTTTGATAGTTTTAGCATACATATAATGATACACATATACATGTTGTCATATATTGACATATATATAGGTATAATATGTTCAGACAATGGCAAACATAGCTATTTTTAATGTTCAAGGAAAGATATAGCGGGCCAAATCGTGCCACCCACTTAAACGGGTCGTGTGTTGGGGGATTCAGAATCGAGTCTAATAAGGGCAATACCATAAAGATTGCCGTGATTCGGCAGGGGTAATTTAAAAGTCTAACAGCGAAACCCTTAAAGCCAATCAACACCTTTTCATTCTTTCTACGTTAGCTTTCGCCAGGTACCCTTCGTCATCCGAAAGTTTTAGCGTAGGGCGAAGAGTTCCATTTCCCAAACTTTGGGCTTGATACTTTCGGCTTTTCTCAAGACGAAACCCCAGGGCCGAATCCTCTCTGTTCGATGAGTGTTAGCCCGTATATCGCTCGGGGGTTTCGTCGCCACTAACGACTTATCCGTTTGTATCTGGTTTTGAATGTGTTTCAGGTGTGGGAATTCACTAGGTGAAAGGGGCATCTCCGAAAATTGAAGGTCTTCACCCGACAGGCGCTCGTGCTGATACCGAGAAAAGCGCCGTGATATACGGCGTGATGTCAGGAAGCGCCGATTACGTGAAGACCCAATGGAGAATTCCCAAAATTAGCCTAGTACATTCTTGTTTGATCCGTTTTACACGGGGTCAATTTCGGTATGTAAAAAGTTCGTTCATCTCCCTATAAAAGGAGACCGACCGGCACTTGTAAAGGAGGATCGTCTTTTGAGAATTACACTGTTGAGAGTTAACTTTTTGTCTTCCTTGAGTTTTCTGCTTGAGTCCTTCGATTCATTGTTCGTGCTTAGGCTTCGCCATAGCACAACAATTGGCGTCCACTGTTTGTGTTTGGCTCGAGTAAGAAACCCAAGATGTCCACAAGGAAGAAGAGAACCACTGCTAATTCCAGCAAGGGGGCTTCGTCATCCCTTGACGAGGAGTTGAATCCGTCCAACTTGCTCACTCAGGGAGAGGAGTTCCCAGAACCGAACGCTACTCAGCCTAGGCCAAACCAGGATGCTACTGCGGCCACGGCCAAGGCAGCATACGAGGCCAAGCTGGCTAAATTGCGGAAAGAGGCCGATGAGCTGGCCAAAACTAAAAAGAGGCTTTTGGCAGTGCAACAAGAGGCTGAGGCAGCCAAAGAAATCCAAAGGCAAAAGGCCAAAATCACTAAATTACAAGAAGAATTGCGTCTCATCAAAGCCAAACAGTCCTCAACTTTTAACCAGCCTTCGCCTGAGTATTCTATGCCAATCCAATCCACACATACAGAGGGTAACGTGCCATTTACCCAACCTCCTCCTTACACCATTTTCAGTCATAACCTTTTCAACAACCCTTACGAGTCTGGCCCATCGAATCAGGATACTCACACCATCCGCACGAGATCTTGGGACCCTAAATCGCCTTTGTCTCAAGAAATCCAAATCACTCAGTGGCCACAGTCTTACAGGCCTGTACCACTCCCTAGGTTTTCGGGCCAATCGGATCCTAGACAATTCTTAATGAGCTATGAGGCTGCCATTCTTTCGGCCGGAGGTGACGACTCAGTTCTTGCAAAGTCATTTATCATCACCGCTGATGAAGCCGCGGCTCAATGGTATTCCCTTTTGAGCCCTGGAGTGATTTATTGTTGGGAAGACCTGAAGCAAAGAATCCTTTCAAATTTCCAAGGCTTCCAACGTCCTGAGCTGACAGAGAGTGATCTTTTCTCTTGTAAGCAAAAAGACAGAGCCTCTCCAAAACTTCTTCAGAAGATTCTTCCATCTCAGGGCCCAAGCACCCAATGTAATGGACACCGTCGCCATCAATGCCGCAATTGTAGGCCTGAGAGCAGGGCAGTTTCGTTCGCATCTCATGCGCGAAATGCCCAAGACAATCCAACGCTTGTACGAGGAATTCGAGAAGTACTGTCGTTCAGACAATGACTTCAGAATGTGTATGGAGGAGCAGTCCTAGCAAAAGAAATCTGCCAAAGCCAACCAATCCAGCGAAAGGGATTGGTCCAATCCCAGAAATGCCTCACACCCAAATCCCAGAAATGTCTTTGGTTTAGAGGGGGAAACGGCTCAGGAAAGTTGCAATCCCAGAGCGATGTGTCAAACCAAAACAATAGCCCACCCAGCCCACCGCAACAAAATCAAGGGGGCGGCCGCAGAGGTGGAAGGGGAGGCGGCAGAGGCAGAGGTCGCGGCAGGGGTCGAGGCCATCAAGAGAAAAGAAAGTGGTACTGCATTTTTCACAAAGAGAATGATGACCACAGTTCCAACTACTGTCCGGATAAGAAAAGGTTTGAGGCCATCCTAGAAGAAGAGAAAAAGGAGAAAGAGAGAAACAGCTCTGTAAATCACTCCGCCCCAGCTTGGCAAAACCCAAATTTTGGAAGAAACCCTTTCGTCAATCCTTTTCAGCCACCTCACTTCTCACCACCTATCCCAAATTACACTCAACCACCGCCCTGGCAATCCCATGTTTTTCAGGCTCAAAATGTTGAGCGTAGACCCATTGATCAACACTCCATCGCTCCTCCTCCTCCCCCATACAAAGGCCCAACCGCTCCATCTTTACCAGCAAAACTTGAGGGCCAAAACGACCCACTTCCATCTGTTGGAACCATCCTTCCCATTTCGGGTGGCTCTGCTCTGGAATTTGATTGCAAGAAGGATAGGAAACATTACTTTCGCGAGGTCCGGAATATTTGTGTGGAAGGGAGAGTAGAAAGAACAAGATGGTCTCACATTCCGACCACCTTTTCAGAGGAAGATGTGAGATTACAAGGTTTTCCTCACAACGACGCCCTTGTAATCGAAGCCAACATAGCAAGCTGGACTTTGGGAAAGCTTCTAGTTGATAATGGCTCATCAGCAGACATAATCTTCGCTGATGCATATGACAAAATGGGGTTGAGCAGAAATCTATTACAGCCTCCCGACACACCATTGTATGGTTTTGGAGGGCGTGTCATTCATGCAATAGGAAAGGTTTCGCTCCCGGTATCCTTTGGCACTGTCCAGAATGCCAAGATAGAGTATCTGTCTTTTGATGTGGTGGAAATGTACTATCCTTACAATGGAATCCTTGGGAGAGGCTTTCTCAACAAGTTCGAAGCTATCATTCATCAAGCCTACCTGTGCATGAAGATACCAGCGACGCAGGGGGTTATCACAATCTGGGGCCACCAAAATGATGGTCGAAACCTAGAAAGGGGCAGAACTCCTGGCCAAAGAAATGTTAATACTCTCGACGAGGCAGCCAAGGCCAAGTTAGTGGAGAAGCAACCAAAATTTGACAAGGAAAAAATAAACATGCAGCCAGATTGCGACACTAAGAAGGTCTTGTTGGATGAAATGGTTTGGGATCAGGCCGTCGTAATTGGGTCAGATCTCGCATCAATTGAAGAGGCGGAGCTAATTCAATTCCTCCAGAAGAATAGGGATGTGTTTGCTTGGTCTGCTAAAGATCTCACAGGTGTGGATCGCAATTTCATCGAGCACAAATTGAACATCGATGCTACAATCAAACCGCGAAGGCAAAAGCTCAGAAAGATGTCCGATGACAAAGTGGTAGCAGTCAAGTCTGAAGTCCAGAGATTGCTAGATGCTAGTGTCATTCACGAGGTCATGTATCCCAAATGGTTGGCTAACACCGCGCCAGTCAAAAAGAAAAATGGAAAATGGAGGATGTGCATAGATTTCACAGACCTCAACAAAGCCACACCCAAAGACAACTACCCACTTCTGAGGATGGACCAGGTCATTGATTCAGCTACCAGTGCCGCTATCATGTCTCTTTTGGATTGTTTTTCTGATTACCATCAATGCTGGATGGCGAAAGAGGATGAGGAAAAGACTAGCTCCATCACGCCTTTTGGTACTTTCTGTTTCGTGCGAATGCCCGAAGGCTTGAAGAATGCCGGCCCAACTTTCACCAGAATGACAGGGGAAGTATTCAAGCCACAAATTGGCAGGAACATACAGGCCTACGTCGATGACCTCATAGTCAAAAGCGGGGAAAGGTCCAAACATATCAGTGACTTGGCTGAAACTTTCGCCAACATGAGAAGAGCGGGATTGAAATTGAATCCGGAAAAGTGCGTATTCAGAGTCACAAAGGGAAAGATTTTGGGTGCCTGATCTCAGCTAAGAAGATTGAGGCAAATCCAGACAAAATAAAAGCTATCAGGGAAATGGAAGAGCCAAAAACGAAGAAGGACATTCAGAAGTTGAATGGTCGGGTTGCGGCTTTGAATAGATTCATCTCCAGATCTGCTGAGCGAAGCCTTCCATTCTTCAAAGCATTGAAAGGTAAAGGCAAGATTGAATGGGGTCCAGAGCAGAGCAAAGCTTTTGCCGAGCTAAAGGCTTACATTGAGGAGATGGCAATACTGTCACCGCCTCTCCCATCCGAACCACTCTTTCTATACGTGGCTGCATCCAAAGCAGCAGTCAGCGCAGCTCTTGTGCGAGAGGTTGATGGTGAAAAAGGGAAATATCAAAGCCCAGTATACTTTGTTTTAGAGGCTATATCAGGTTCCAAGCTGTTATATTCGGAACTAGAGAAAATTGCATATGCGGTAGTCATGGCCACAAGAAAGCTCAGGCCTTACTTCGAAGCCCACAAAGTCACTGTGCTCACCGACCAGCCCCTCAATGATCTTTTCATCAACAAAGAAGCTTCGTCTAGAATCGCCAAATGGGCAACAGAGCTGTCGGAGCACATAATTGACTTTGGGAAAATATCAGCAATCAAGTCTCAAGTCTTGGCAGATTTTGTGGCAGATTGGACCTCACCTTGCAACAGTGCTGGGGATGAGGAGCTGGTTCCTGTATTGGAAATTAGATGCGATGGAGCATGGGGGCGCAAAGGCGCTGGAATTGCAGCTGTCATTACCTCACCTGCGGGAGTCAAGCTGAGATACGCTGCTAGGCTGGATTATTCAGATCCGTCCGACAGGTGCACCAACAACACCACCGAGTACGAGGCACTCCTTTTAGGCCTCAGCAAGGTGTGAGCCTTGGGAGCAAGCAATTTTCTGGTCAAGTGCGATGCTGAGGTCATCAAGGATCATGTCGAAAAGGAGAGTGAGGCCAGAGAGCCAGAGCTGATCAAGTATCTCGCCGAGGTGCGACGGATGGAAAGGCATTTTCGAGGCTTTACCATTGAGCATCTGCCAAGGAAGAAAAATGGTGAAGCCGACGACCTGGCTAAAAGAGCTGCAAAAAAGGAGGCGATGCCCCCAGATGTATTTTTCAAGATCCTCACAGCACCTTCAATCAAGCCGGACAAACAACCCCTCAGCACAGTGAATGCAATCACAAGCATAGATTGGAGGTCCCCTATCATCGCTTTTCTTCGCGGTCACTATGAGCCTGTCAAAGCCCATGATTTGAAAAGGATGCAAGCTCGAGCGAAGGGGTACGTCCTTAAAGATGACAACCTTTTCAAGCTGGGGGTATGCGCACCACTACTGAAGTGCATCACGCAAGAGCAAGGCATTGAGCTCATGAAAGAAATTCACAGTGGAATGTGCGGATCTTACATTGCAGCAAGGGCTTTAGCTGGAAAAGCTTTCAGGCATGGTTTCTATTGGCCAATGGCAATAAGAGACACCGAGCAGATTGTCAAGACTTGCAAGGCTTGCCAGTTCGCGGCAAAGCACCAGCGAAGGCCAGGGGCTCTTTCGCAACTCATCACACCTACCTGGCCTTTACAGCGCTGGGGCATTGATATTGTGGGGCCATTGCCTACGTCTCAAGGCAATTTCAAGTTCGATGTTGTAGCAGTCGAATACTTCACCAAGTGGATTGAGGCAAGGCCTGTTGCTACCATCACCTCAGCTACTATCAAAAAATTCTTCTGGCAACAAATCATCTGCAGATTTGGCATACCCAAAGAACTCACAGTTGATAATGGAAAGCAGTTTGATTACCAGGATTTTAGGGAGTATTGCCGCATGATTGGGACGAAGCTTCGCTTCGCTTCCGTATATCACCCTCAGTCCAACGGCGCAGTCAAAAGGGCCAATGCCCAAATTTTCTCAGCTATAAAGAAGTGTCTCTTCGATCAGAAGAAAGGAAAGTGGGCCGATGAGTTGTCCAGAGTCATTTGGTCACATAACACCACCGAGTCTAGAGCTACCAAATTCACCCCATTCAGGCTGTTGTATGGAGCCGAAGCTATGTGCCCAGAAGAGCTAGCCAACGAAAGCGCAAGGGTTTTGATGGGCAGTTCTCGTGAGAACGAAGAAGTGGACAAGGACCTGGTAGAGATTGACAGGCTTGACGCAGTTGCAAATCTACTGAAGTACCAAGAGGAAACCCGATAATGGAGAAACAAAAAGGTTTCTTTGAAGAACATTCAGGTCGGAGACTTTGTCCTGAAAAGAAAAAAAGAACGCCGACTCAGTAGGCAAATTGCAATTCACATGGGAAGGGCCTTACATTGTCGCGAGCAGCGTTAGAGACAGAGCCTTTCGTCTCAAGGACGAGGAAGGTGTGGAGTTACCGCATTTGTGGAATGTGGATAACTTGTGCAAGTTCTTTCCGTAATGTAAATTGGTAGGAGTCGGTCGCATGGAACTATAAATGCGAGCGACTCGTAAGTTTTACTTTTTCTAGTTGTTACTTTCGCGCAATTTAAATTCAATAACAAGGTTGTACTCTTTTCCTCACATAGGGGGGACTCCATCCTGGAGCGTGAGGTTTTTAACAAGGCAACTTTGATGTAAAATTTCCTTTCCTCAATGAATGGAATAATTCCTCCCTACATTTCCTGTCTTTTACGTTCATGCATACTTTAAAGTGCTATTTACGAATAGCCCACTCTAAAAGCGAGTGAATTGAAGTACTACACGAAAGTAGCCCACCCACAAGTGGTGAAACACAAATGATTCACAAGAATCAATATTCTTAAAGAGCTGTTCTCGCAAACGGCCCATCCGCAAAGGATGCATCAAAAGCGATTCAATCTTGAATCGAAGTAGCAATGAAAAGTTGCCAAGTCTCAAATCAATTTTTAGTTTTGAAGTAAGCGAAGCCTGGTTTCACGCCGCGCCACCAAGGCCAGGCAGTTGCAAACTTTCGTTGTCGAAAAACAGCTTCGGGGCTGCAATATTCGACATTTTTTGTTCAGATCCTAGTCCTACAATGTGTTTCATGCCTAGGCGTCACATAGTAGGCTAGCCTTTCTACGACGAAAGAAGCAATCGGAAAAATAAACGAATTCATACAACATTTTCATCAACTTCTTAAGCGGAGTATTGTTTATTACAAACCGGCAAACAAAGTTTAAAGTACGAGGTTTCGCTCGGTACAACAAGAAGTTTTCAGCTTGCATTCTCCCAGTTTTCGAAGGGGGGAAGACGTTTTCTTTCAGAAACTTCAATCGAAACCAGCGAGAATGTCAATCTATTTACATAGTTTTCACGAAAAGGGTAGCTCCATGCAACTACCATCCAAATACCATCCTCCATGGCTTTTAGCCATGTCATACACGAAGCACTGATCCGTCTCCTCCTCTTCATACGGCTCTTCTTTCACCTCCAGGGTCTCGTACGCTTTCGGTTCCACCAGAGCAACCTTGCTAGTGTCGTTCATGGTCATAAAAAAGCGAAGAGGATAGCTGTGCAAAGAATGGTATTCACAGCAAATTTCCCAAAATTCTTTAAAGGTTTTGGTTGGGTATCGGCGCTGAAAAACCTCCCAAGACGCCCCGCTGATGCAGGTGTTGGCACGATTGAAAGTCTTAGGCGTCACATCCAAAATTACATCCTCGTTCAACATCTGCGAGAACAGTTCACACAAAATTTACATCACTATTTTTAAAACCTAAGCAAGGTTGCACTGAGCAATCCTTAAGAGCATCTATCTTTCTACACCTCCGCAGTAGGGTTGACAGATAGATCGGGAACCGGCCCTTCGTGTTGCAATGGAGCGAGAGTTTCACCAGTGACCGGGTCTTTGGGCTCTAACCCTTCGGTAGCTGCTTCGCGAACGGGGGCTCCGGGGATGACGGTCTCGTTTTCATCCGCGCTAGGCTTTGGCATGGCCCATAAGGTCCGAGGGTTGCATCTGCACCATGCATCGCTCGGTGCTCCCGAAGCTCCAAGGCTTATTTCGCCTGGCCAAAATAGAACTATGAGAAAGGAAATGTATCAACAACCACAAACATGAAGGCTAAGAATAAACAAAACTAATTAAAACTGCGCAAACAATGCAAAGGGTCTAACCTTAGTCAATCGGTCCACAGTTTTTTTTCGAGCGTACTCATGACCGCTCTTCATCCAGAAGTTGTGAAGCACTATTTTGGTGATTAAGTCGACAGTTTTGCTCGGGGCTGGCATGTCCTCCGAAGAAGGGAACTCAAAACCTCGAGTGCCAAAAGCCTTGAAGTGTTCACAGACACGTTTCTCTAGCAGCTGGAAAATGGCCTCAGAGCACGTCGCTGCTCCATAATCTCCAACTTTGGACATTGTCTCAGGCAAAAGTTTGAGTTCACTATTCATCCACAGGCAATAGCTGGCAATATTGTCAGTAACTTTGAATTCTTGGGTCTCAGCACCATAGCGCTCAAGTGCGCGACGATAGGCTGAAGCCAGATGTACCCCCCATTGATGGCAGTAGGCTTCATTCTTTTCCAAAGTGTCCTCCAGTTCGCCCTTCACCTTTTTCAATTCTGCGATCAGATTGTCGCGAGTCTCTATCTGCACCAGATGGGCATCGTTCTGGGTAACAGCATCGCGAAGCTTGACGCGGCATTCCTCATAGCATTGCATGCTTTTCTCCAGTTCTTGTTTCAGTGCATCCATCGCTGTCTTTTCATTTGAGCACTGTTCTGTCAAGGTCTGAACTTGGCTGGTAAGTTGCTTGGAGTGGTTTTTCAGCTTCTCATTCTCCTCACGCAACTTGCGATTTTCTTCTTCTAGTAGAACCTTTTCGTCACGAGAGATTTTTGCTTCACTTGCAATTTGTTTAAACCCTTTTTGGCCAGCTGCTATACCTTTCGAAAGAAAGGATTGCATCATCCTCAGCAATTGATTTCCATCAAGGCCTTCCAAGGAATTGAGGAAATCTGTGATCACAGAGCGACAAAGGGTTGTCAGTCCAAATCACAAATAAGAAGCATCGCGCATTCAATAGTGAAAAGCTAATTCAAAATCTATTCAGGAAATCAATCAATTAGCAGCGCATACCAGATTCCAATTCCGAAGGATTAACGTTCAATTCAAATGAATGCGAAGCATTTTGTTGTTCGAGTGGGTCCTTTTCCTTGTCACTCATGGTAATCAAAGTTGTAGCCACTGAAAAAACAAGGAAAGTGGTAAGCTTCCACTAAACAGGGGCTATCATTAAAGTCAGAGAGAAAGCAATGTGAAGAAATGTACCAGCATTTTCAAGCAGAAGGGCGTCGTCGCCTTTGGAATCCAGAATGGTATCACCTCCAGTTGTTTCCTCAGCTTGTTGTTCGGCCTCATCAAATGTGGGAGGTGGAGACCGAGACAGGTTTTCCTGGGCTTTTTCAGCCTCGGACGAGCCCAAGTCGATGGGATCACTCGCTTTCAAACTCGAGCCCTGTCCTTCATCTGGTAAAGGATTGATCTTGGCCTCGTCAGGCACTAAAGCAGATGGATTCTTCTCTGAGGTTTCCATTGGGGTACCGTCGTCAATATAGTACAGCTCTTCAGTTTCATCAATCACATCCATCAAGCCGGCAACACATTTCTCGGGCACGGGACCGGTCATCAAAAATTCCCCAGTCCGTTCATAATGCTCCCAGTACCTTTTGCCGGCGGCCTCTTCTTCTGGAGTCTGCTTCATGCGTTCTCCAGGAGGACGGTTGAGGAAAAATATATATGTGCACGTTCACTCCTAGCTTCGATCTCTGCCGCCTCAGCCGGATCAATCGGAGCAACCACGGGTTGATCTTTTGGTTCTTCAATTTCTTTAGCCTTCGAGGGATAAAAAGTCGACAGTTGAATTTGTGGTGTGGCTAGAACATTCACATCATCATTTTCTTCCGCGGTCGAGTCGATCCGCGTTTTCTTGTCGCTGGGCTTCGCAGCCTCAGGCGGCTGTCCCTCGACGACAACTACCTTGTCTTTTTCAGAGGTACACGGGGCTTTTCTCTTGGAAGATGTTTTCTTCTCAAGATTAACAACCAGTGACACGTCATGAATTTTCTTTTTTTCTTTCTCCGCGGCAGCCACTTTCGCTGCCTCAGTCTTCCGGCGAATCAAATTTTCATTAACTTTCACCAGTTTCGAGGATTTCTCAGCAAGTGGAGGAAGTGTAGTTTTGGCAGCTTCATCTTTGCGTTGTGCCAAGACCTCGGTAGCTTTAGCACTTTTAGAGGTGCCCTCCGTCGTAACAACCGTCTTGCCCATCTTGCCCTTTTTAGAGGTCTCCGCCGGCTCAGATCCAATATTGTCGGGCGGTTGCATTTTCTTGCCTGGGGTTGCGGGTTTCGGTCGCGGCGGGCACGAAACTTTCATTTCTTCCAAGACGCAATTAACGCGGCCTTGGTGCTTCAAAATTTTCTGGGCACACTCCCACTCCTTGTGAGTGTAGTTCCCGATCATCAAAACAACTTTCTTCACAATTCCGGCTAGGACCTCCTCATCAGTCTTTCCATCAGGGTGTTTAACATTGAACTTGGGGCTTCGCGTCTCGAAGTCCAGCCCGGGCAATTTTTTCATCCTGAAAGCCCATGAACCCCACCGAGGCCTGCAGGGCCAAATATCAGCTGCCACGAATTCTTCAAGAGCGTCTCGTGTGGTGATCACGTGGGTGGCCTGGAAAAAAGCACTCGTACTAGCAGAGCTGCGACTTGCTTTCGTGAGCTCCAGGGCCAAATCAACATCTAAATCAATCATGCGACTGGCCAAATCATAAGTTATTACTTCTTCACGCTTCGCATCCATACCAACCACTGGAATGGTGGCATAAAACCAGTAGGAATTCCACCTGTTGGCCCACTTGTTTTTGTAAGCAGGGGCTAACTCCACCGGAGCCTGGTTTTTGTTGACCCGACGGGTTTGGAAGGTGCAGCAGCCATATTGAGCTTCTTTGTCTTCGTCATCAACGGTGACGGTCCTTTTGGCCCAATGAATCTCAAAGTGACGAACGAAGGTATCCACATCATTGTCACCAGCAAAAGACCGACAAGCCCACAAAAACTTCATGATTTGAGGGAATGAGTTAGGTGTCAGTTGATGAATCTGAACTCTATAAGCAGCCAGGATATCAGCAAATCTCTTCGACACTAGCAATCGTAAACCCGCAGTAAAAAAGTCACGAAACACGACGCTTTCATTCTTCTTGGGATTCGGCGTAGTTTCCTTTCCGGGCGGTCGACAGCTGCCAGGCTCAAAGTAACCTTCCGAAGCCATGGCATCCAAATCAGATTGGGTCACCAAAGACCGACCCATAAAGCAAGTGCTGGGCTTAACCAAATCTTCAGGATCGGCATTCACACCTGCTAGGTTCTCCCCCGATTCCTCAGCAGCCGCTGCGCCACTCCCCTCAGCAATTTCGCCCTCCTCAACGCCAGCAGCGGGTTTTTTGGCATCTGTGTCGCTCAACATTATTTCCACATCACCCCCACTATCGGAATCACTACTTTCATCGCTATTCGAGGTGGATGAAGAACTGCCGCTCTCGCGAGAGCTAACAGACCCATCCAAGCTAGAAATCTTACCAGATTTCGAGCTAGATGACGACGAGGAAGATGCCGCGGCAGCCTCCGCAGCTTCAGGGGAAGCAGGTCGGTCTTCGTGGTTTGATGGGGAGCCTTCGCCTTCCATTGCTTTCGCAGTGTGCCTAACGCGAGCCATGTGTCTATAAAGTTCCAATCTCAAAACATACCACGACGAAAGATAGGTGATTAAAAAGATCGTCCATCGAAGATACGAACTAACCTTTAAAAGATGGTCAACTTTCGCGGAGCGCGGCTCGTAAGAGACGAAGCCCAAGAGCTCAATTGCAAAATCTAAAAGAGATAGGAGGTGGTGAAAGCGACAGCAGTATGAATGCGGCGTCGACCCCCTCTATTTATAGGCAGCGGACGCTAACGGTCGAAATTTTGAACCTAACGGCTAAAAGCGAGGGCATATCGGTAATTTGCACAGTTTTCTCGGGAGTCGACACCATGGAAGACGTTTTCTTTTGCCTCGATTCTCGATCCTTAGGTTTCAGCGGCTCGAGTTTTCGGTTTCGCAAACATTTCGCCCCCGAGGGGCTTCTGTTGGGGGATTCAGAATCGAGTCTAATAAGGGCAATACCATAAAGATTGCCGTGATTCGGCAGGGGCAATTTAAAAGTCTAACAGCGAAATCCCTAAAGCCAATCAACACCTTTTCATTTTTTCTACATTAGCTTTCGCTAGGTACCCTTCGTCATCCGAAAGCTTCAGCGTAGGGCGAAGAGTTCAATTTCCCAAACTTTGGGCTTGATACTTTCGGCTTTTCTCAAGACGAAACCCCAGGGCCGAATCCTCTCTGTCCGATGAGTGTTAGCCCGTATATCGCTCGGGGGTTTCGTCGCCGCTAACGACTTATCCGTTCGTATCTGGTTTTGAATGTGTTTCAGGTGCAAGAATTCACTAGGCGAAAGGGGCATCTCCAAAAATTGAAGGTCTTCACCCGACAGGCGCACGTGCTGATGCCGAGAAAAGCGCCGTGATATGGGGCGTGATGTCAGGAAGCGCCGATTACGTGAAGACCCAATGGAGAATTCCCAAAATTAGCCTAGTACATTCTTGTTTG
Source organism: Cenchrus fungigraminus (assembly GCA_036936925.1). Lineage (NCBI taxonomy): Eukaryota > Viridiplantae > Streptophyta > Magnoliopsida > Poales > Poaceae > Cenchrus > Cenchrus fungigraminus. The sequence continues at coordinate 37,656,179 of CM072778.1, read as the reverse complement.
ATCCGTTTTATACGGGGTCAATTTCGGTATGTAAAAAGTCTGTTCGTCTCCCTATAAAATGAGACCGACCGGCACTTGTAAAGGAGGATCGTCTTTTGAGAATTACACTGTTGAGAGTTAACTTTTTGTCTTCCTTGAGTTTTCTGCTTGAGTCCTTCGATTTATTGTTCGTGCTTAGACTTCGCCATAGCACAACATCGTGCCCGTGCCGGCCCGTGTGCCGCAGCAGCGGGCCAAGCCTGGCCTGCCATACAGGGCCGTGCCAGCCCGGCCCATCCTCATGCGGGCCGTGCCGTGCTTGGGCCGGGCCAAATCGTGCCGTTCCTCGTGCTGCCCGTTTGGCCCAGCCCATTTGGGCATCTATACCTGCGTATACCCGCTGGGCCCGCTCTCCACATCTCACGTACAGCGCCGTCGCGTCTGTACACCCCATCGGTAAGATGTACATTTTGCACAAAACCCCCGCCGACACCTACAGACGGGGGTGCCCGTCGTCTCATCAGTCGACTGGTTCCTCCCGTTCTCCCAGGCGGAGGCGACGCGAGCCCACGCGTTGTAGGCGCCGTCTGCCCCGGCCGACAGGGCGACGGATCCCGTGTGCGCCGCGCTCGCCCCTCTCCCGAAATCCTCTAGGCCGTCGCGCGGGAGATACTCTGCCAAACCCGTCGCTGCCGCCATCTGCTCCCCTAGCGCCTCGCACTTTCTTCGCCGGCGGCGCATGGCCGGCCGGCCGTGGAAGGAAGGCCGGTGAGCGGTGAAATAGATGCGTAAGGCTGTGATGAGGAAGCTGTGGCCGCGACTAATTGGATGGAGGTTCATCACAAGTGATGAATCGAACTGCCGACAGTGAGGTGGCCATGGCGGCCTTGGAGCTCAGGCGGCTGTGGGATTTCAAATCCCCAGCGGTCCAGGCGTCGGAGCTCATCGTGGATGGGCCATAGACGGAACTGGTCAGGTGGAGGCTCAGGCGGGACAGATTGGAGGAGGGTGGCATGTGGACGGAGTATTTGGCCGGCAGCCGATGCTGCTCACTGGAGAAGAAGGGAGGCAGAAAGAAGAACTGGCAGCCGCGTGACGCAGGGAGAAGCTGGCCGCGTCATGCCGCTCACCGTGGCTCCCTTGCCCCGCACCTCCATGCGACCCTAGATTCGATGGAGCCCATACGGGAGCGGAAGCGAGAGAGTAGCATACACGAGACGGAAGACGGGAAGAGAGATGAGGGGCACGGGCAATGATTCTCACGGGAGAAGATAAGATCAGAAGGCCAATGTTGTCTTTCACCTTTCATATGCTTTGTTTATTTTGCCTCTATTTTTAAATTCCTTAACTAATCTATGATGAACCAACCAAATAGAAAAAAATGAAATTATATATCATCAAATATATGGTGTATTCTCACTTGTTAGGAAACAAGCAACAACATATCACATAAAGATAATTATACGTGATTTATATTATGTAAATGGAAATCAATATTATTCAATCAAATAGCCACACAATGATATACACAAATGCATTTGTAGTTGATCTTAAGCTCCATACAAATCATTAAATAGTTTACAGACGACATCTTTGTCTGTTTGCTAAAATCAAGATTCTACAGACGACCCGCCGTTTGTGGGTTGTACATGCCCTTAAGCCGTCAGTGTGATCGAGCTTCGGGCCTCTCCCGTTCTCTGAGGCGGAGAAGACGCAGGAAGAAGTGTTGTACGGCGTCGTCCTCGTGTGGCGTCGCCTCCCTTGGATCCCCGACGCAGGGCGTGCTGGAGCGCTACAGAATCAGGCACCGTCTGTGCTGGCTGCCAGGGACGCCACCAGGCTGGTGGCCGCACCGACCGCTGCGCGCTGCTGGGCCGCGCCGGGTATGACTGCTGCAAGCTCTTCTACTACTTCGTCGAGACCGCCGAGGACAGGACCGCGAAGCTCCCCGGCCAGACGTCGCCCGTCAACTTCGAGCAATACACCGGGTACGAGACAGTGAACGAGAAGCACGACCGCGAACTCTTCTACAGCTTCGTCGAGACTGCCGAGGACGCAAAATCCAAGCAGCTCATTATCTGGCTCAAAGGAGGTAAACTTGGCCAATAATCATGCAGCAACATGTCCGGCGGCACACAACCACCAGCCGTTGCCGTAAAAAACACACAAAAGATTAGCTATTTATTATACCAATTTTAATTACCCGAGTTTTTCAATAAGAATTCATCGGCAAATAGACATTGTATTTAAGAACAAAATAGACTGACAGGGGACTACATTATCTGTGTACATATAATTAATATCCAAAAAGTATACTTGTAAGATTCAACATTATTTAACGTGAAACAAATGTAAGATTATTATAAACGTCCATGCAGGAACACCATGGATTCGTCTGAACAAGGTTCGGAATCGAAAGACAACAAAATTTTAAACAAGGATGGAAGACAATCAACTGCCATCATGGACAAATGACCTTCTCGGACGACAAGGAAGAATCAACTAAGACCATGTCTTGTATTGATCTGAATTTAGATTCACCTGCCGGAGCAGTTAAAGAAGAAGAGAAACAAACAGCTACCAACGTGGTCCAAGAAGAAGCTATAAAAGAAGCAATAGATGAAAATGCTGCATCGGAAGATGACAACGACTTGGACGACAAAAAGATGGTAGATAACAACCATGTCGAATTATTATGCAGTTCGCCCTGCTTGGAAGAACCATGTCGAAAAGATGATAGATAACAACGTGTTTTTGTTGATTCTTATTGTCTAATGGGATTTATGTTTTGGTTCAAAATTAGTCCTGGTAATTGTAGATATTTATTTCTCATTGCATCTTGCATGCTTGCCTACAGGTTTGTGGTGACCTAATGGATCTCATCATAGTGCTTCTTGGTCCATAAGCTTGAAGCTGACGAAACATTCTCAGTTGATGCATTTTTCATTAGGACATGTGGGTAGAGTATATTAGATTTTTTTTATTTTTAGAAAACACATGCGACACGCACGTGCATTTTACTAGTTATATAGAGAATCATAAAGATTTTATGGCACGCACGGAATATACATATATACATATAATGAAAATATATTTGTTGAAGAAAACTTATTTGATAATTGATACCATGGGTGTTAGTACTTCATTATATGAGTTTGATCAAATTGAGAGTTCTAATTTGATTTTCTAAGAAATTTGAAATGACTTGTAATTTGGAACCGAGAGATTAATGATAAATGACTTGTAATTTGGAGCCCAAAATTACATACTAGGGATGACCACCAACATGATTTGAACCAACCAATCAGACCCTCCAAAAAAAGCGGAAACAAACGTAGAAGAAAAAATGGAGAAGAAACAATAGAGCTAAGATTTCCCATTTATTTATTTCAAACCGGGGAGAGATCGAAATGAATTGTTCAGGAGGTGGGAGAGGTGGATTCCCACTACGGAGCGCGTAGCCAGTTGGAGCGCCGGACAGGCGAGTCACCTGATGGATGCCTGCACGTTGCCGCGACGGGCCCCTCACTACTCGCGGCCAGCTTGCTTTGCGTTGGGGTGCCTTGCGACTGCGAGAATGACAAGCTCCAAACTAATCCGTTCCTTTTCCCGTGCAAGTGTGCAACGATCTCCTGCTTCCCAATGCAATTGCAATGCACATCGGCACGGGCACCCCAACGACGACGTCCTGGGTAGTAGGATCATGCATGTTGGCTTCGCCTTTTTCCTGCTGTTGAGTAGCACAACATAAACCCCTGACCAAGATTCCAAGAACTGTAAAGGCCGGGTAAATAAATGATGCCAACTAGTAGTGCTCAAGAGGAAGAATGTAGCCAACCTGTACACAATCACAGCGTTACCTACAGAATGATCAATGCCCGTGTAACGCGTTTGCGAGGCTAAATACTATTGTCACCGGCTGGCACAAAGATTTCCCCTCCCTGCATGTGGACCTTTGTTCCATCCCAAACGGTGCAAAAAGCACTCGCCGAATCAATCATTTCGTTCAAATCATCCAACTCGATCCAGTCAGTCCACCCCCTGCAATCCCGGTGGTGTGCTCAGCTCAGCTCGTCGTGGAAGCCAACTCCTCTGACTGTTCGAACGTTGCCGCACCGCATCATCACGCGGACACGCAACCACCCCAACCCCAGCTCTCCCATCCCAGCCGTCCGTCACCCTCCCCTCCCACGCAATTTTCTATTCCCGCGCGCCTCCCCCCGCCCCCGGCGCCGCGATATCATCCCCCGCCTCCCCCCTCCGGTCTTCCCAATCCACCCCCGCCTCAGCAGTCAGCACACCCACCGCCACCCGACGATCTCCCGCGCCACGGCCGCCGATGCGCGCGCCGCAATGACTCAACCACCGCCCAAGACCCTCCCGCTCCTCGTCCTCCTCCTCCTCGTCGCGCCGCACCTCCTCGCCTCGGCGGCGTTCGTCAGCCGCGGCCTCAGCGCCTCCGACGCCGCCCACATCCAGCGCCGCCAGCTCCTCCAGTACAGCTCCTCCGATGGCCACGGCGGCGACGCGCCCAACTCCGTCGACCCGTCCTACACGTTCCCGAACCCGCGCCTCCGCGACGCGTACGTCGCGCTCCAGGCGTGGCGGCGCGCCATCCTCTCCGACCCGCACAACGTGACGGGCACCTGGCACGGACCCGACGTGTGCGCCTACACCGGCGTCTTCTGCGCGCCGTCCCCCACCGATCCGCACCTCACCGTCGTCGCCTCCGTCGACCTCAACCACGCCGACCTCGCCGGCCACCTCCCCGAAGAGCTCGGCATGCTCACCGACCTCGCCGTGCTCCATCTCAACTCCAACCGCTTCTGCGGCCTCGTGCCCCGCTCCTTCGACAAGCTCTGCGCGCTCCACGAACTCGACCTCAGCAACAACCGCCTCGTCGGGCCCTTCCCCGACGTCGTGCTCCGGATGCCGGAGCTCAGGTACCTCGACCTCCGCTACAACGACTTCGAGGGCCCCGTGCCGCCGCAGCTCTTCGACCGCCCGCTCGACGCCATCTTCCTCAACTCCAACCGCTTCCGCTTCCGGATCCCCGACAACGTCGGCAACTCGCCGGCGTCCGTGCTCGTGCTCGCCAACAACGACTTCGGGGGCTGCCTGCCGGCGTCCGTCGCCAACATGTCCGGCACACTCGACGAGATCATCCTCATGAACACCGGCCTCAAGTCCTGCGTCCCGCCGGAGATCGGCGCGCTCAAGGGGCTCACCGTGCTCGACCTCAGCTTCAACAAGCTCATGGGCGCCATCCCTGGCGAGCTGGCCGGGCTACGGAACATCGAGCAGCTCGACCTCGGCCACAACCGCCTCGTCGGCGACGTGCCGGAGAGCATCTGCCACCTGCCGCACCTCCAGAACTTCACCTACTCGTACAACTTCATCACCGGCGAGCCGCCCGTCTGCCTAAACGTCGAGCACGTCGACGACCGCCGGAACTGCATCCCAGACCGCCCCGACCAGAGGTCGCCGGACCAATGCAGGTTCTTCAAGAACCACCACGTCAACTGCGACGCGTTCAGGTGCAAGAAGTTCGTGCCGCCCTCTCCACCACCGCCGCCGCCATCCCCGCCTCCACCATCGCCTCCGCCTCCATCACCATCGCCTCCCCCACCGTCGCCTCCTCCACCATCTCCTCCGCCACCTTCCCCGTCTCCACCACCACCTTCACCTCCTCCGCCGTCTCCTCCGCCTCCATCACCATCACCTCCTCCTCCTTCACCCCCACCGCCATCTCCTCCACCTCCATCCCCATCACCTCCTCCTCCTTCTCCCCCGCCGCCATCTCCACCACCACCATCGCCATCACCGCCACCTCCTTCCCCACCACCGCCATCTCCAGTCTACTACTCTTCACCACCACCACCCTACTACGAGGTGTCACCGGAGGACCGGTACCTCTCGCCACCGCCACCTCCAGCCTACACTGAGGTCCCACCGCCACCATACTACGAGGTATCACCGGAGGACCGCTACCTCTCGCCACCACCTCCAGTCCACCACGAGTCCCCACCGCCGCCACCTCCAGTCCACCACGATCCGCCGCCGCCGCCCTACTACGAGGTGTCGCCGGAGGACCGGTACCTCTCGCCGCCGCCACCGCCGGCCAGCGTCCCCAAGTACGACTACTCGTCGCCGCCGCCGCCTTCCTCCCCGCCGTACTCCGAGGTGTCGCCCGAGGAGCGGTACCCGTCACCCCCGCCGCCACGGGAGCTGCCCAAGCTGCCGGTGTACGACTACTCGTCCCCGCCCCCGCCGGCCGCCGGGTGGACGCCGTGAAAAACTTGATTCTTTCCGGGAATTCTTTTTTCCGTAATACCTTGTGATCGGTCGGTCATACAGTACATTGTTAATTATTCGTTGGGGTAAAAAGAAATTGTTGCTGAATTATTAATCTTTTGTTTTCATTTCCTTGATTTCTCTTTTTTTACCCTTTATTTTTCTTTTTTTCTGGTTCCTGCTGATTGATTTGGTTCCCGCTGCAAATTGCTACATTGTGAATGAATGGCTAAACAAGGGCTGTCGAGAAGACTCAAATGAGTGACAAGAGACATTGTAATCTGTACACAGTTACACATATACGTATACTAGGTTTAAAAATTTGATCATGCAAATGAATCTGCAGAAATGTGATGTGCTCACGTAAGGTACCAACCGAATTGCGCTCGGGGGTACTGGAACATCGAGTCGGTCGTTTCCAACTTGCAACAAAAGGGCTGCAAAAATTGGTTTGAACACGGCAATTCAATCTTGAGTACTAGCTGGAAAAAAAAAAAAGAAGTCAGCTAGAGACACAGATGGTTTGGACCACGTTGCATTGCATGATGTTGACGAAGTCACGTGGTGAGTTGGCAACATTCATCTGCCGCAGGGCAGGGCAGGCAAGCACAGAGCTGCATTGTGATGTGCGGGGAAGGTTGACATCAGACGCAGGCAGGATTGCCTGGAAATGCGCACTGTCCGTGTCCGGGCATCTCGCTGCGAGCTGGATGGAATTGGTATTCTTTCACGGCCAGCTCAAGATCAAATCAAATGTACATTCTTTTTTTTAAAAAAAGAAAAAAGTTTCACCTGCTCAGCGTGTGATGTACTCGTGATTAAAATATTTAGGTCCAGCTTCCTTGGCTACGCGCTCAACCCAGACTCGAGTAATTTCTTTGCCAATCGATGAAGCATACCAAATCCAAAACATTTACCGCGATCGTTGCGCGATTATCGAGTTCTGAAAATTCGGCAAGCAGGAATTTGGCACGGAACGTACAAATCGTGATTGGATTATTAGGTGACTGATGATTCGGCGATCGGTCAGGACGGGCAGGTGGAGGTGGTAGGAGTACCGACTGACAAGCGCCGGCTTCGCATGTGCAGGGTTCGGTTCCGCCTGGTTTTCTATAATACGATTCTCTCTGACTTTGTGCACACGCGGCGCCATCGTCTATCGGGGTTCCTGCTTTCCTTTTGGCCTGCTGATCGTCAATTCGTCATCGTCCGTTATAGGATGTGTTAACCTCCTCGTGCAAACTTTAATTCAAATCACATGCTGTTGATTAAGAGGGTACGTAGAGGAGTGGGAGGGGATTTGTAAAAGTGTCATATAATCACACTGTTGTAAATTTGCCCTCCCACTCCTCCATGCGCCCCCTTGGATCAACATCATGTGGTCCAGATTTAAAGTTTACACATAGAGTTTGGTTTGCATTTGATACGTTATTATGTTTGTTTGGGTTTCTGAAAAGGTTAGATGATTAAATAAATATCAAAGTTCTCGTGCAGCTTTCGAAAACCTCATAAAAGTTGAGTTCACGTGAAAAGATGAAAAGCTTGATTTAATAAGTTTTATTTAGCTTTCTGAGCTAAGAAAGCTAAACACATTTACAAAAACTAGTGTTGGTTTTTTAAGAAAGAAAAAGCGGGAGTTTGTCATAAATGCAAAAGCTAAACCGGATCTCGATTTAAGCTTAACTCGAGAACTTTATTATGTTGTTACCTTCATGCACATATGGGAAGAAGTAACTCTTCTCCAAACTAATAATAGCTTTCTTCGGAACCTTTGCATTCTTAAATGGAGGTTTCACCAACTGTTCTCTTATGATAAGAACCAAAAACAGTCCCTGCAAAAGTTCATTGTCAGTGAGTCTTCTCTCCTCAGTGGTAGCATCACAATTGGTGGAACTTCTTGGTCTTCTTCATCAGCTGCAGCTCAATGCTACAATAATTGATTCATGGTCCTACATCTGGGGTAATGACTTATTCTCATGTAAGAAACCTTACTCTTGTTTACAAGGTACCCGCCCAGCCTCCCCCCTTTTCAAGTGCTTTGGAAATCCAAAGTGCAAAACAAACACAAGTTCTTCTTTTGGCTCCTTCTCAAGGACGAACTAAATACAAGAATTTTGCTGAATAGGAAAAAAAAAACATGCACCTAGAAAGCTATAATTGTGTAGCATGTGTGGAAAATGTTGAGGAGACACTCTGGTATCTTTTGTTCGACTGTCCTTCGAGCCAGCTTGTTGGATTTTCGTGGGTTTCACTTGGGACACTGCTCTGTCTTGTCCACTGATGATCCTCAAGGTGAGAGAAGGCTTCGTTTCACCAATCTTCAGGGAGATCTTGATCATCGCCTGCTGGTCCATCTAGTGCCAATGAAACAACATCATTGTTTATAATAAGCCTTTGTCTTTTGCTCGTTGGAGAAGTGTTTTTTTAAGAGAAATAAACCTGGTTACTATGAGAGTAAAACAAGAGGTGCCTCCCCTGCTGATTTTGGTAAAATAATAGCAGAAGAAAACTTCCGAATAACAAAATTCCATGGTGGTCTGCGTGAATGAGGTGGGCAAGGAGGTAGGCAGTGGGTCACTGCCAGGCACACGTGATGGTGGAGGTTGCATGGCGAGGTTATGGTGAAGGAGGTGGCGGGTTGCAGGCGGCGATGGCACACCTGGTTGGGCGGTGGAGTGGCCGGGGCAAAGATTAGTATTTAGGATGGACGGGGAAGGGAACCATGGGAGGTGGACCGACGGTACGACCGCTTGTCGTTTTTTTAAAGATAGCAGGCACAGCTCTGTCATTTAAGAAGAAGAGGAGTCAAAAGTAAATCACTGTGAACTGCGCTGTCGTCGCTAACGTTGTGCCACACCAAGAGTCACAACCACACAACAAAACACTACACCACCACAACCTGGGAGAAGAGTCAAAAGTAAATCACTGTGAACTGCGCCGTCATCGTCAACGTTGTGCCACACCAAGAGTCACTGCCCGCTGCAAGTCTGAGCGGCAACCCAAACTCCTCCACCAAGGGGCTATATATCACTCTCAAGTTGAACATACACGATCGTCGACCCCCCTGCTCCAGCGATGCTTCAGTAGTACACTCCCGTCACAACACCATTGAAAATCACTGATCTTGACCACTCTGCATGGGGGCCTCACCTCTCGCAGGTGGTGGAGGCCGGCGTCGATGGAGGCGCATGCCTGAGAGGAGGAAGACATAGTAACATGTAACGACCACTTTGGCACAAGCACACGGTGACATGGATATGTCAACACGTTGACACTTAGGTACTCATACAGATCTCGGGAGTGTAACAAATACATTGTGTTATCATCAAAGGGTCTTTTCCTAATAATTTTCAAGGAGTATTTTTATATCACAAGTGCTACATGTGAACTTTTTATGGGCCAGTGAATGGGCTTGTAGTCCAATGGTAGGACGGTCCAGTGGGGACGCTACCCACCAGAGTTCAAATCCTGGTGCTTGCACCTTTTCCTGGATTTATTCCGGGATTTTTCGGTGTTATGCGTTAAGTGGTAAGCGACGTTCCCGTCGACACGCCAGTGGTGACTTCGAGAATCTTCAGATCTGCCGGTGCTCAGTCCTTCGGAGGTGCTAATAGGGTAGGGTTTGCGTACGTGTATTCATAGGGGTGAGTGTGCGTGTGTGTTGTACTGTGTAATTCTTAAAAAAAAAACTTTTTATGGGCCACTTGTAGTTCGGCTCTCAAAACCCACTAGCCTACGTTTATCTATAACCAGCCCGATTGGCGACATTTTCACCTATTTCAGGCCCACCTACCGAATTAATTTTCCATGCGTAATCCTGCTTGACCCGGCCCATGAGAGTCGATCGGGTCACCTCTTTCCATTTGTGAGTTTTTCTGTTCTTATTTTGCAAGAAAATCAATGCCCTGACTCATAATTTTGCAGAAGTATACTCTTTTAGCCAGCTGACCCGAACATTTATTTTCGCGAAAGGTTGATTCAGGCCATATTTATGCCAAGAAACGAATTTAAAAATATAAATAAATAACCCCTCCATTAATTTTTTGGTAGTAAACCCATGTCCCCTTTGTTCCCATGGATTATATCCCTAAAGCAACTTAAAAATTGTGATTAATATAAATGGTAATGTGCTAATCTGGATATGTATGGATGAAAGTTTTGCAATTATTCCCTTCACCCCCTAGAAAAAAGACAAATGCAATCTTTTTTTTGTTTTAAGTCAGATAAATGTAGGTCTGACCAACTTTATGGATAACATTAATTACCAAGATTCAGCTGCGTTCGGAACGGGCTCCACCAAATCAAGCCCGATTTGGGTTTTCCGTAGGATGATCCAAAAGGCTACCAGATATGCGAAAGTGCACTCTAGTTCTGTGGAGTAACCACTCTAACCTACAAAAACTTCATCTGTCCTAAAAAATAAAGTAATTCCAGTTTTGTCCTGAATCAAACTTTAAAAATTCGACCGAATTTGTAGAGAAGAGTATTAATATTTGTGAAACAAATATATATCTTTACTTCATTAGATTCATTACAGAGAAATGGAGTATATTTTCATGGCATACTGTTAATGTTACATTCACTTACCAACATAGACCTACTTATACACTGATATACATCTGCATTGCACATCACGTTTCTCCAGTGAGAAAAGGGTTTACATTACCAAGAAAAAAAAGGAAAATTAACGGAGGTCACAGATTAACAAGATATATAGGATACATGCATTTTGCATACATTGGATAAAATCCACAAATTTAAAAAGAATCATAGACAAACTCAAACTAAATATACTGATGGAACGACAATTTTTTTATATCTTTGTCACTGTGGCATTCGGTGTATAGGTGGAGTGGCATCGCCCTATGACAATGATCAGGGTAGGAATGGCCCCCTTGCTCGACGGCTGGCGTCGTCCGGGTCCGGCTCCGACGTTGGCTGGACGGCGTCCGGGTCCGGCTCCGACGACGTTGGCTGGACGGCGTCCGGGTCCGGCTCCGACGTTGGCTGGACGACGTCCTGCATCTCGTGGTGGAAGAAGGGGTGGTCGGGCAACGCTGCTGCCCTGACCGCGCCGGTGCAGGCGCGGAGAGGCCTCGGCAGGCCGGCCTTGGTCTCGCAGCCGTCGTAGCACTGCCCATAGCAGGCCACCATGACCTTATTGCCATCTGCACCAGAACAACAACCATTGCCACAGAAACTTACCGAGTTACCGTTATATTACCTCATGGCACAACTGCTTTAGTACTGAACGTGTGCGCGCACGTACATGGCGCGCTATCGATTACCTGATGATGATGAGCGGAGACGGCGGCAGGAGTCCCGGACGCAGGCGAGCTGGCAGTTCATGGTGCGGAGCGCGCCGTCGACGACGGGCCCGCCGCCGCAGGTCATGCCGCAGGCGTAGTTGCAGTAGTCGGTCATGGACTTGTCTTTGCCGATGCAGCGCTTAAAGCAGTTGTCGAAGCAGTCGTCGGACGTGGCGCTGGCCGCCAGCAGCGGCAGCGCCGCCACCACCGCCACGGCGGCCGCAGCAACCGCTAGCCTGGACATCGTGTATCCCTGTCTGCCGCCGCGCGTCCCGCTCGCTTAGCTTAACCAGTCAAACTGAACACGTATTGCTACTGCTGGATTCAGACGCCTTTGCGTCCGAGGTTCTGATTCTACAACGCGCGCTCTTATAAGGCGGTGGCGAGCGAGCGGTGTAGTCTGTCACGCCGGGCGCATGGGAGGAGAAGAGGCAGCGCGTGCGTGCGCGCACAAGCGAGCGGGCAGCCGGCAGGGGGAAGCGTGCTGCCTTGTCCAATGGCAAGCGCTGCCGGCTGTCGTTGCCTGGCCTGGTTCGGGGGTTCGGTACTGGGCGTGCGCCGCGCGCAGCGGTATGCCTATGCCGTTGAGCACTCAGCAGCTCGCTAAACCTCATGCTCCGCACTTGCTTGCAGTTATTAGCAGGTTTGTTTTCATTCATTTTCTTCTATACAAAAATTCGGCAAAACTTTTACAGTAATGCTATCACGCGGGCGTCCCACACTTAGTCACCGGAGTTCCCGGAACGACGGATCGAGAAACGACGAACCGGGAACGGGGACGACGTTTTTGATGCCGTTTTTACCTTGTGGGATCAATTTCGTCCCGTCGTTCCCGCCCCGGACGAACGATCCCAGAACGAGGAACGCGGCATCGTTCCCGTTCCGCGGTGACTAGGGTCCCACACGCGTTATCCCCGAACACCAACGTGGAGCAACCTCATCTATGTATTCCAACCTTATCTCTTCACGCCACGGCTCTTTTGACCCAGCAATCTCACTGCATTTCTCTATCTCCACCCCCCCTCTCTTCGGTTGCATGATCCGCGCGGGGGCAAGGAGGGGCTTGCCCCCCCCCCCCCCCCCCGCGGGGAGCTCTGTGCACAGGAGTGTGACTTCCACTATTTTGCATAAAATAAACTAGATCATTTCTATGTAGATGTGCAATATATGGTTGATCTATTGTGAAACTCTCGTCCCAAAACAAGTTTGCAACATATAGCCAATCCTAACAAGATAATACTCTAGTAAAGTAAATGCAAGTAAGGATTATTGCAAGAATGTAAAGCAGAAACGTAAACAGGGATGAGAGGAAGTAAACTATTGGCAAGCGATTTATCCCGTGGTATCAGTAGGCACTAAGTCACCCTTAGTCCACATTATTGAAGCACTCCACACAAGAATATTGCTTTCTGGTCACCAAGTCTCTCTCAATAGAACCACTTGACTTGCCACAAAGGCTCGCCACGAAGCCACTCGCCAAGCTCCCTAGGTCACCTTGATGCCGCCTCCACTAAGGAGCTTCTCCACCAAGGGAAGGGGGTATTCACGTCCCCCGCACAAAGTTTCCTCCCCACTCCACATCAAGCCGGAGGGTCGAAGACGTTTACCGGTGAGCCACTTAGGCCCCAAGGCTTCAGGCGCACCTTGTACAGTTTGATCCACTCAAGAATCACCTCACAAGGTAGGTACACTTTGCACTCACTCAGCTCTAAGCTAAACCTAGCACTAAGAACACACACCAAGCATGTGCAAAGCCTTTGGATGTTCACTTAAGCACTAGTATGGCATGGATATGATCTTCAATGTGTCTTGCACTCTATGAACTTCCACACACCAACAACCTCAAATGGTGGGTGGAAGGGGTATAAATATTCCAAGACAACCATAGAGCCATTGCTCCAACGACTAGTTCTTTTCTAGGTACCATCGGATCATCTGACGCTATGTATCTCCTGGGCGTCGGTTCATCCGGTGCTACTAGCCGTTTACTTCCTCCGCTCTTAACCGTTGACACAATTCATCCGACGCTTCATCCGACGGTGCATCAGTTCATCTGGTGTTGAACACTTTCGCACCAAAACCTCTTTGTCTTGAATTCCATAGCTGTCGGATGAACCGATGCTTGAACCGTCGATTCATCTAGTGCTTAAGGCCTCTGATTCAGAATGTCTCTGTCTTGGACAAACAAAGCATCAGATGAATCGATGATGAACCGACGGTTCATCCGACGGTGTCTGCACTAATTCTTCAGCCTCTGAATTCATCTGACGCATCTAGAAATTGGACTGTTGGTTCATCCGACGATTCCTGTTGACCTGAGTCTTCTCGCAGTGTACCCGTTCATTCGGCTCTTGCATCACTGCTTCTTCTAGGGTATTGTCGGTTCATCCGACAGTGTTTTCTTTCTTCTTTTTCTTCCTTTTAAACTTGCCACCACTTGAACTTAACATGCCATCACTTAGAGACTCAAAATATATACTAACTCTCGATTTTTGCTATGCTTATGTTAACTTGTTCATGGTATGTTAACTTTGATTGTGATTACATCCATGGGACCTAGAAATGCCTATAAAGACATGCTCAACAATATGGTTAGTCTCATTGATCATGTGGTCATGAATCACCGAAATCAAACTCGAACAAATGGCATATGAGGCCATATTCGTTACACTCTTCACCGGGGCGGGGGCGGTGGCGACGGCGACGGGCGCAGGCAAGGAGGGCCCTGCCCCCATCCCCGGCCTCTCCTCCGGCGGCGGCAACGACAGGCGTGAAATCCACGACCGCATGACAGAGCTCACGCGATGTTGAGGGGCAGAGCACCTCCAGCGGCCATGGTAGGAGCAGCGCCAGCATCAGCAGATGCAACCGCCAGCAGCCATCGCGGAGGACCCCTTCGCGGCGAACTACGACGACATCCCCATTGAGAAGACGCAGTCCAAGGCCGCGAGTGGACCGAGGTCAGCGGCCTCAACGCTGCGACCGCCGTCGCGGAGCGCGCCGTGTTGGTCCGTGGGTTCGCGCAGGAGATTCGCTCGCTGGGCAGGATGGCCTTCACCGTGCTACGCGAGGGTCGGAGCTCCGTGCAGTGTGTGCTCGCCGCCAATGCCAGCAGGCAGATGCAATTCACTCACCAAGGAGTTTGTCATCGACGTCGAGTGCCGCTCTCCCTGCTGCCGCCTATTGTTTTTGCAATGTTCTGGTTTGTGCTTTTCGATGTTGCATGAAGTGATTTGAGATGTTTCATCTGGTGTCATTCGATGTTGCACGAATTGATTAATATGTTTCATCTGATGGTGTTCGATGTTGCATGAAGTGATTTGAGACGTTTGATCTGGTGATGTCCAAATGTTGCGATGTTGCAAACATTTCAAACATATGTTGCAAGTGTTTAATTCGGAAGTTGCATTTTCATTGAGATGTGTCAAGTGGATTTTTGAATGTTCCATGCAACATTAATCGGATGTTGCGGCGGGGTTTTTTCTCGTCATCAAAGTAATGTCTAACAACATTTTTTCCACATATTTTTTTTGATGTTGCAAATATTAAATTTCAATCTTGCAGATATTGTATTTGGATGTTGCAATGAAACGTGCGATCTGAATAGTGGATATTTATTATGATGCATTGTAGCCGTCAGATTTCGACAGACGGTGATGCATGCATCCGACACGAGTAGTTACCCCTGCCGATGTCCGGGCGCTAGCAGCCCCCAAAATTTTTACCGTCAGTAAAAAAAGTTGCAGTAGTGCTCCTTTTTCTGCTTAATTTTTTTGCGATGTTTTCTGGCTCTAATTCTCATCTCATGGTCTTCTAAAAGTAAGAATATAGTATCCCACTCTAGTGCTGATTGCTGAAGCTGAGCAATGCTATTGCCAAAGGTGTGACTAATATATAATTATATATAAATCATGATATTGCTGAAGCTGAGTTTTTCTGTCTTTTACAACAGCCAAAATATGGTCTCTATATATTGTGATAATGTCAATGTGGAATAGTTTATAGTTTAACATCTAACACACCAAGGTTGTCGAGATTGATCTCCACTTTTGTGCATAAAAACGTTGTCATTGTTGATGCGAGGGTTCTGCACGTGCCAAATTGATCCTCATAATGATAATATGATGCTGTTTTCACCAAAGGACTTCGTCACTCTTTTTGGAGTTCCATTCCAAGTTTTCCTGAACGTTTGTGCTGCACCAGTCCAAACTGTGTGGGAGTGAATTTCTACAGTTCGTCGACTATGATGCCGAACTTTCAGCCTGCATGGGGTGTGTTGGTTACAGGTATATGCATAGGACCTAGTATAGAGAGGTTGAGTCTGTCTATATATACCTTGTACACCAAAGGGATCGGACCTTCTGCTAGGATTCGTGTATCATACTCTTCTTCTTTCTCCTCAAGTTGCAGCGCTTCATCTGATCTGATTGATTGATTTCTGATTTGGCTAAACAATGACGTCTCATACTGGTGCATGTCAAAGAAACAAGAAGTTATGGAATTGAATAATTAATTATCAAAAGTTATTTCGCTAATAACGAACAGCACCAAAAAGTACCCATCCTTAATGCATACGCACACTTAATGTAACATTTCGAGCAACTAGGAAGTTTTCTGACAGCTTTCTTGTTGCCAATCTCTGCCTCCATTGCCGACTAAAGTTATATATTGTAAGGGAGGAGAGGCTCTCAATACCCATATTATAAAACATAGACAACTTAAATAATCGGGGTAACAAGCTCAGACTTCTGTGCCTCTCTGAAAGAAGATCATATTCAAAGCACATCCATGCCCTCGACAAAAGATCAAGATGTTTGATACGAGGCAAGGACCCAGCTTCAAACATCACGACCCTCCTGCGTGTACCTTCACTACATATTGAAAAGCTCATACACAAGTATTTCAAAGATTGGAACCCTTTGCTGCCACTGAAGATAAGGATTCGATCAGGGACATTATCTATGTGCAGTTCTAGATGGAGCAAGTTTTGTAAGCCCCCAAGAACGTCCAGTTGATGTTGGTCCACTTTTAAAACTTCAAGCTTGATTTGCTCAAGGTTCTTAACTGAACCCATCCAAGCTGGAACCCCGGCAATCTGGCAGATCTTGATTTTCCGGAGATTTTCTAGTGCTTGTTGCCATAAGTGTCGAGGCGCCAAACAGATTGTTCTGGACCCACACGATTCTGCAGAAGCTTTTACAGAAAGAGAACGAAGGTTACATCTGCCTAGTTCATAGAGAGAAGGCATCAACGCTAGCGCCATATCATCATCCATCTGAGATGTAAAAATGTGCAGGCCCAGTACCCTCAGCCTGGTTAGTCGGCCAAGTTCTTTCAGGAATACTAGTGACTGATCGGTGACATTGATAATTTTCAGTTCCTCCAGGGCCTTCATTTCACCAATTCCACCATATGGCATTGTTGTAAATAATGGAACAAATAGACGAACTAGACATTGAAGCTTATTAATAGAAGCAGGCAATTCTTCAGCAATGAGTCCTTCCCTTATGTCTAGTGTCTCTAAGTATCGCAGATTACCAAATTCTTCTGGAAGCCTCTGTATGTTGAAAATTTTCCGGATGACAAGATACTTCAGATGAAAATGCTCACTAACATTTCCAAAAAATTGATGCAAATCTTGCCCGTCCATGTCCTCGTCATCCTTAACATCATAAAAGTAATCATATAGGTGTAACACTCGTAAATTTTTCAAACCAGAAGGAATTCGCTCAATATAGTCAAAGATGTTAAGTGATCGCACGTGAGCCAGGTTGTGTCCTTCCAGTTTAATGATATCCTTCTCCAGTTGACAATTATGGATGGATAAGCGACGAATCTTCTTATCTAATGCCTGTTCTTTAGGGCGGAGCAATGTAACATAATTCTCTTCAATAGCTTTTGATACAATAAAATCTAGAATGGTGTCATGAACTTGACAGGAGCTTGCTCGACCATCATACTTTATCCCCACCGGTTGGATTAAGTTTCTGTTGATGAGCTCGTGGAAATAACTTTCTCCCACTTCAGTTATATTTTCACCCTCACCTGCGTGAACAAATCCTTCAGCAATCCATCTGCATACCAGCAACTTCCTTTTAATGACATGATCTTCAGGAAATATACTCAAATACAAAACACAAGCCCTCAGATGATGAGGAAGGTCAAAATAGCTATGAGACAGTATCATCCTCATGGCATTGATATCACCATCGCGACTAATTCCCATGCCGATCGAATTGCAGACTTGTTCCCACTGATCTGGTTCCCCCTTGTCAACCAAAATGCTAGACACCGTGAGAATTGCTAGTGGCGACCCACCACATTTTCTCAATATCTTACCAAAAGCTGGTTCCATACAAGGACGGCATACTTCGGAGTTAAAAACCCTTCTCAGAAGTAACTTTCTGGAATCGCCATAGCAAAGAGGTTCCATTCTATGAATATGACCACCAACTGAAGTGCAGCATTTCGCTACATTGTATATACGAGTGGTTGTGATTATCCTGCCACCGCAACCATTCTTAAATAGCCCACAATTAATAATTTCCCATGCTTGTTCCGTCCATATGTCGTCTACTACAACAATGTACCTGATATAAGATTTGATTATAAGTTAAAGATAAAAATGTATGCTGTACAAAAACTGCATTCAAGAAATAATTAAAAACTGTTAAGGTGGACTTATGAAACTATACTGAGTAACATTTGATTGAAGTAGAAAATTGAAATGACGGAGCTATTTCCTAATTAAAGACACTAAGTTCAAATTTAAATTACACAAGACCAAAAAAGGGAAACACCATGATTATTAGTCAAAAATGTCATCTTAGTAATTTTCACTTATACCAATCTCCTAAAATTAGCATTTTATACTTTTGACATGAAATTTTGCATGGTCTTTAGTTTGTTTTCCAACATTTTTTAGATTAAGGATTAAAATCCGGCCTCTATACCCACAAGTGGGTATACACAGCCAAAAAATACACGAAACTAGAGTACTTAGACTCTCCTCGCACCGAGGAAAAAGAAACAAGAAAGGAAAAAACACTACTACAAAGAAAAAGGAAGACTAAGCTTCAATCTTCTTCTCCAAATAAGCCTCCAACCTTCAAACGCCCGTCAAGCCACCATCCACAAGAGAAGCAGGTCAACATGAGTTCCAAAGCGACGCCCCCAAGAAGGAAACGACGTCGATGCCGCCGTCGTCGCTCCCCCGAAGAACCGGAGAAAGGTTTTCACCTGGAAGACAAAGACCAAGCAGGAAGCATCCCAACAAACGCCTCCAAGGAGGACCACGACACCCGAAGACGCCGTCGTTGTTGACACCGACACCGTTGCCAAGTAAGGCCTTCGCCCGAAGCTTCGTCCAATGCCGGCCCGACGACGAAGGATAAGTTGAACTGCAGCACCGTCCGCGACCATCAGAAGCGTGAGGGGCGAGCACTTAGGCTCCCCTCAACCAAACCGACGACCAACGACACGAGAGTCGCGACACCTTACCCAACATGATGGCCGACCGACACCGACCAGTAGGGCACAGATCTTCACCAGGGGACGCCGAAAGACGGAAGCAACCCGCAGCAGCCGCCAAACACCACCGACACCACGCCGCACACCCTATTTGTGTTTGGACCAAACTAATGGTTGTCGGTATGTATGCCCCGCCTGCATGGATCGCTAGTAATTTTTCATCTTCGTTAAGCCTGACGACTTTTAGATGCTAAATCTTGAAGTTGGAACAGTCATGTGTGTTTTCCCTATCAGTTTGGAGGTAACTATTTGGAATAATCTCTATACATAAATATATGTTTTCCACCATTGATTAGAATATGTGCATAGCAAAGGAGGCATAATTATGTACCTTTTGCCTTGGAGGTACTGCCTGAGAAGGTCAATGAATGGTTGATGATCGCCTTGTTCATCCAGCAGTCCTAGCTCGACCATTAAGCGGTTGGGGGGCTGGAATTGCAAAAGTATTTGCTTGATAATATAATTTATACGAGGCTCCCTTGATACAGACATAAAAGCTGCACAATCAAACTGCCCTTTGATCTTGTCAAAAATCTGCTTGGCGAGAGTGGTTTTGCCTATGCCTCCGAATCCCACGATGGAAACCACCCTACGATCCTGTGGAGGGGACGATCCATCGTCACCACCCATGAGCCAGCTGATGATAGCTTCCCTGGGGCCATCGACGCCGACGAGGCTGAGTGCCTCCCTGTAAAGAGCAACTACCCGTGTATCAACGGCACGGGGCATGGTTGGCTCACTAAGCCGGTACCTCTTCCGCCGCTGTTCTGCCTCCAGAACGCGATCCCGGAGTTGCTGGATGTTCCCGGCCATGGCGTAGTACGACTTCAAGCACCCTACAAGACCTTTTCCCAGTTGGAAGGACTTCATGAAGCCAACGGTGGAGGAAGAAGACGCCCCCGGTCTGACCGATGCCCATGTCCGTCGTGGAGCTGGAGCACGAACATGTCAATGGCGTCCTCCATGTCGTAGGACAGCTCCCTAAGCTCATCCTTCCAGCACTTCACCACCTCGTCAGGATCCTCGATATCGGAAAGCCCCATCAGGAAGGTTTTCATGCTCCTCAGCTCGCGCTTGAGCCACTCGATATCTGCTGGGACGCCCATCAGCCGGGAGCCTTGCTCCGCCGTCAAGGATCCTACCTTCCGTAGGAGCGAGCCCATGGCGCCCCCGGCGACACTCACCATCACACGGTCCATCTCCTTCAGAGGCGAAAGCTCTCAGCCTATTTCTCTTCTTCTTATTTCGTTCTCTAATAAACGGTCTGGAGCAGTTGATGAATGAGCCCATGACTCCATGAATCTTTATACAGATACTAATAAATCCTATTAAAAAATTGCAATAACATTAATAGACTAATTATCTGTCGATGATAACAATGGACTTATTGCGCACTACCCAAAGCAGTGCTTTGTCCCGGAGACATCTTCTATGAATTTCCTTGCCAATCTTTCCTAGGACACAGATGATTTGTCCCCATTGCCTTGCAGCCTTGTAAGGGAGCGTTTGGCAGGGCTCCGGCTGTGGATGTGCTGGTCGAGCAGATCCTGTGGGGGAGTTGAAACTGTTTTAGGAAAACGTTTAGCAAAACAGCTTCTCCTGACTGTGTAAGGTGGATAAGAGAGTGAAATGTCTATAATGACCCTCTCTCTTCTCTTTTCCTTTCTTTTCTTTTCTTATTTTTTTCCTCTTTTCTTTTTCCTTCTTATGTTTTTTTCTTCTTTCCTTCTTATTCTTTTTCCTTACCTTTCCTTCCCACCTTATCACCTCCTCCACCTTATCCATTCACGCCTCCTCCACCTCCCAGGGCCGGGAGCTCCCCCAACGTCGGCCACCTTCCAGCTCCACCTCCTCCACCTCATAGGGTTGAGAGCTCCTGCGCCCCTACCTGACTGGCCGCGCCATGGAGCTCTCCCCCAGCCCCGCCGCGCGCCCCTCCAGCTCCCTCCACGCCCCTGACCGCCACGACCCTCACACCAATAAGCTACAGGCCCCCATGGCCGCCTCGACAAACTCCACCGTGGCCGGTGCTTGCGCCGACACAAGGTGTCTCTGTCAGGACCGCACGCCGCCGGGGCCGTGGGCGCCGCTGTCGGCACAAGTCAGCTGGAGCACTGTGCCTGGTGCCCGCCGGCCCCTACCTCGCCGCGCGTCGAGCCGTTGTCCGCCTGGCTCCCTCCCAGCGTCGACCTCTACCTCGCTGGCCTCCTCCTCACCTAGCGCTCCTTTGCCCGCCCTGCAGCGCGCCGGCGAGCACCTTCTCCAGCCTCGTCGCCCGCCCGTGCCCCCCCCCCCCCGCTCTCTCTTCTTCCAACTTCGCCCCGTCCAAACAGCTCTAGAGAGGGCTGCTGAAAACAGCTTTAGTGCTTGAGCTATTTTGCGTCGTCGTTTGGTACAACGCTCGCGAAGCTGCTGGCGAAGCTGTGCTAAACGCACCCTAAAAATCCTGGAGCCTACCTTGGCTACATTCAATACTGTACCTGATAGTCTGATACAGACCTACCGGCTACATCTCGGAAACAATACTAAACAGGAAATTAATAGCCAACCTTGATTTATACTCCCTCCGGTTCCATATTAGAAGTCGTTTAGGACAGCGACACGGTCACCAAAGCACAACTTGGACTTCTCTTTTCTATAAAAATATTTATTGAAAAGTTATATATGTATATTCTTATGAAAGTAATTTTCAAGACAAATCTATTTATATGATTTTCACATTTTCAAACTCAACGACTTAAAAGTTATTCATGATTTATATTCCCAATATTTGACTGAAATCTTGTCAAAACGACTTCTAATAGGAAACCGGAGGGAGTACGTTAGATTTTTAACATAAGCGGGGCAATTGGCGAACACAGTCTAACTCAGTGTTTAAAATAGCCGGCTAAACCTCTTAGCTGCCAGCCTTTGCATCAGCTAAGATCAGGTATAGGCGTATAGCTGGAGCAACTGTTTTGCACTGGACACAAATATAAAAGAGCTCTGCAAAAAGAGGATTGAGGCAGTTCTAAAAAATTTTCAAGATGACTAAGCCTGAGATTTCCGTTTCTCCTCAGATTGTTTAGCCGCACAGAAACGGACTAATTGCGAAGTGACTAGGCATAATTCTTTGCATCTGGTGAAGAAGAAAGGTGAGTAGCCGTCGGAGCAAGAGAAGAGAAGCTTGCTGTCTGTTGCTCTTGCTCCGGCCGTGACATGGTGACTCCCAATCGAAGCATGGAGGTGCGGCTTGGGGCAAGAGAAGAGAAGCTTGCTGTTTGAGAATTGAGGCAGGCAAACTGAAACAGAGGGTCATCCTGCTCGTGTCACCCCCGCCAGCGACCGAGCGGGCCAAACCCTAGCCGCCGCCCCCTCCTCACCTCCGGCTACCTCCGTCGCGCCGCTTACCGAGGAGCATCTGGAAGCCCACGAGGCATCCAAGGACGGCGGCGGCGCGGCCGTTTTCTCCTGGTTCAGGCGGGGCGGGGCGGGTGCGGCCGTTCTGGCCCCGAGGGGCCTCGGCGGCGGTGGCTGGAGGCCACGGATCTGGCCCCGTCCTGCCCGGATCCGGTGGCTGCACGTCATGAGCGCGCGTTTGCGTGGGTGGGCGTGCAGGGGACCGGAGGCGGCGGTCGGCGCAGGTTCGCGACAGCGGCAGCGGTCAGTGCGGGACGGCGACGGCGGCGACTCAACTGGTGCAGGACAGGCGGACAGCGGAGGCAGCTGGCACGGGCTGCAGGCGCACATGCGCGGGGCTCCGGCGGCGGCGGCGGCTGGCGTTGGAGTGCGCAGGGTGGCCGGTCCTGGCTGGCCGTGGCTGGCTGTTGACATTTCTTAACGTCATCACTAGGTTTGTATTCCCAGTAACGGCGCCAGAAATGGTGGATGGCATTCCTTAACATCTTTGCTAAGTTCATGAGTTCCTAGCAAGGATGCCAGAAATGTTCCGATGGTAATCGTAACGTTACAAAGAATCCGCAAGCGCACGGATATACCATTGTAGCATTTCCCCAAAGGAGTATTCCAAAGGGTATCGAATCCAAGGAAGACGTGGTTGGATTAACATGTGCAACACTATTGCAATGAATATAGATCAATGACAAGAATAAATCAGGTCCCAAACACATGGGTAAGATATGATAAGGATGGGTAGTGTGAACACACCCGAACTCGTTCTCTCTATGGTACACTACTGCTTAGGAGGCAACATACGAGTTAGCTCTAGATTCTAAGGTACTAAACATATAAAGTTAGGAGAAGCCAGTCAGTCACATAAGCATTGTATAAATATTAGCTCAGCACCTAGGCACAAACGGGGAGCTAACCGCCCGTGTCGCTTCCGCACGACGTCGGTTGTTAGATCTTAGACTCCTACAGCGTAGCCGAACGTGGGGGATTACAAAGGGTCCAACGGGTGTCACTACTGCGGCCTACCCCTAACTATCCGTGGGATACGCTCATATGCAACGCATCTACTCAACCCAAGCACCATGCTTGCGTTGTTAACTAGACACTGACCGGTCCGGGCTATTGTGACCCAGGTCATTACCACCAGATAACTGGCCACTTACACCGAGTACCGTAGCTTGAACTCGAACTTCATACAACACAAACACGTGATCTAACTGGATCAAACTAGGCTAGGCACATAAACAGATTCGTGTTCTACTATGTCTATTCAACAGGATCAAAGGGTCGTGTTCATGAAGAACACGAGCCTCTAACTTATAAACAAACACCGAAGACATGAGTAAATTATTCGTCAAGTGGATCGAAAGGTCTTGTTCATCAAGAACAGGAGCCTCTAAATGATGAACGAACGAAGAACACATGAACAAATCACCCATATATGCTAATACTACTTTATATAAAATAGCTGAATAACTGAAGTAGATCAAAGTCATACAATAAAATAAAGGTACAAGAGAACTCATACCTAGATCCCAAAGTAGACTTGGAACCTGAAGTAGAACTACTCTAGCCTACCTCCTAGCCTTGGAAACCAAAAGTGATAGAGGAGTTGGAAAGTGAGTTGGGTAAGAAATGAGTCCCTTCACATCTATTTATAGGCCTAGGACAGCTTCGGGAGAATGGCGTGAACACCCCGGAAATGGATCAGGAGCCGATCAGGAAGCACCACGTGGAAGGCTGAGATGAGCCGACACAAGGTCGGTTCGGCCGACCTGTGGGGTCGCCGACCCCTTGTGGGCCCACCTCGGCCTGTGCTTTCGCGTGGTGGCTGTCCTGTGGATCCCAAGGTCGGTCCCCGGTGTCCACCTGGTTTTGAGGCGGTTTGCCTGCCTGTGGGCCCTTCAATCCTTGTGATGTCCATGTGTCGCCCTCTGATTCATCGGGGTTGCTTCCCTTGGATTGATGACATGGCTTGCATGCACGGGATCCTAGGTGGCAGCCCTTCCTTGGCTGAGGTGACGTGGATTGGCCCATAGATGGTGAGTTGTCACTCCTTTTATGCTTATTTTACCTACAATCACAGAAACTCCAAAGACAAGTGGAACTACATTATTCTTAACTAAATGCGTGTAAGAAATGCCTTTTGCTCCATTATTTATGAGTATATTGACAGCTAAAGTAGGTACTTAACAGTCGTCAACAACTCCCCCAAGCTAGCCTCTTGCTCGTCCCGAGCAAGACACTAAGGACTTAGGTTGGTTGATCAGGAGTTGCTACGAAGTTGTATTCCTAATCTATGACAAGCATATTGCTAGGTATTCTATCCAGAGTTGAATGAGTTGGCATTGATCTTACCTTTCGCTTGATCGATGTGGGGCATGTAGCTTCACCTTGCCTTGGGCGGTTGAAAGACAGAACGGTTATATAGAGATTGCCAATTACTTGTACCTTGATCAGTTATCAATCCGGAGGTTCTGCATGTTTTCAAAAAGAAATCAAAGTTCCTCAAATGATACTCTCGGATCGCTCAATGTGTATGGTTCCTCATTGGGTTGCATTCTTTCACAACCTACTCCTAATAGGCTTATATGTGGAGCTGTTGGTAGAGAAAACATATGGCATACCTGTTTCTCATGTGTTGTCGAGTCGAAAACCAGATCCTTGGGAGCAACGAGTCATACAACCTGATCAAGATGTGCATGTGTGTATATATGGTGGATGGAGAATGGACTCCTTTTGGCATGATTTTTCCTTCTCTCCTTTTTGATGATTTGGAGACTTGGGCTATGCTTCTTTTATTTTCTCTTTTTTTTATGTATGCTCTTGAGCATGTATCTCTCTCTTTTTCTTTTTTTACATAGCCCATAGTCCTTCTTGAATATTTTTGAAGAGGGATAAAATCATGAAGAATGGGCGAAGCTTTATTTGTGGAATGGATGGGGGATGGATGGAATTATGATTGCTACTTCCAGGGTGGAAGTCTAGCACATGGTGGTTGTGTACGTGATCTTGATCATAGGAGCATGACAAGTTTTTCGCCGAGGGTCATGACAATTCGACAAAACTCAATGAAGAAATCAGGTAGCATATGTGGAAGCTAACAACAGCTAGAATCTACATATGACTTTGGATAGGAATTTCTCATCATTGAGGAACTTATCATTTTAGCATTTTTCAAAAGAAAACTCCAGAAATCAAATATCACTTGGCACTAGCTCATAGCAACTCTATTATACCATATCATACCTCACAACAACCTAGGCAAAGGTCATACTTTTTGCTACCCACAAGTTTCAAGCTAAGCTTTGATCGTGCAAGCCAACTAACTCAAAACTTAAATAGGATACTAAACTGTAAGCAAGGCATACAAGAGAAATAAACAGAGCAACTATTCATCATTTCAACCATAGGAACGAAAGCATTCTTACCGCGCATATGAAAAGCAAACTAATTTAGGAAAGCAAATAAATATTTTTGATCTTTTTAATTTTTCAGATTTTTATGTGTTTTTAGCATATGAGGTTCTGAAAACAAATGAAGATACAAGTTACCTCAGAGTAGGGGTCCTCCCCCAAGCTAGCTTCAGGCTCACTACTGTGGAGGGGGATATCCCATCCATCGATAGTAAGCCCTCTGCTCCTCCAACTGCTGCTGTTGTGCCTGTTTGGCGTGAAGTCTCTCGCCAGACATACGCTGCCAGTCCCGGGTGGACTCAGCGTGCTGGTGTACGGCCTCCTCCACGTCGCCGACTCGGATGTTGAGCTCGCTCATCTGCTGAGTGAGGGTAACCCCACGAGATGACGAGCGCAACCCAGACGACGAAGATGTCGCATCTCCGTAGGCAGTACCGTCAGGCATGGCCCACTCGCCACTACCTGCACTAGCCCAAGCCGAGCTACTCGCACTTTGCTGGTACATGGGCTAATCCCAACAGGGAGCATATCCGGGAGTAACCCCAGGCATGTACTCGGTAGAGGTCCATGTACCGGGCGGAGGTGTGGTAGGCTGAGGCTGTGGCTGAGGCGACGGCTGCAGAGACGGTTGTGCTCTGGCTGCTCTCCTCGATGCACTCCTAGTAACCCTGTCACCAGAGACACTAGAACGACGAGGTTCCTCGAGAGGAACGGTCAGTGGTCCTTGGCCATACAACCTAAAATCTGGGTTAGGTAACCAAATCTGGTTTGCATAACCAGGTTAAAAGAAAACCAAAGAATCATCCGGACCCTTCTTAAGAATATGCCCCTGAGTCAAATAAGCTTCATCGATCTGAGTCCGAGGATTAGCAATGGAGGGCACATTGGGCCCTTGCGTAACCTCAAGATTCGTGACGATGCGAGAAATCAAGGACGTACACTCAATAGAACCCGTCATCTTAAAATTTGTCAACCACTGCCGAATCATAGCTTGAATAGGGGAGACCTTGATCCGTCTGACCGCGGCATATAAGATCATCATCTCGTCAGTGCGCACGGTTCGGACATCATCCCTTGGAAAGAGAGTGATGGCGAGCCACTTGTGCCACAGTCGGAGAGTGGGATGCAAAATATCATTGCACCGAGGTGTCAACTTGCCGTGAACAGGCCGACCAGAGAGCTCTTCCCCAAAACTTTCACGATTAAAATCACTACAAGCTTGCTCAAGAGGAATAGCACAACGGCGATGGAAACCGAGGGTGCAACTAAGATCCTTCCACGAAACGATACGGAACTCCATGAAATCGAAATGAAATACCAGATGCATCCTCTTGAAGAGTGCAGAGAAACTGGATGGTGATAGGCCTAGAACCGATCTCCTGAACCAGGACAAAACCTTCCCAACCAAGAGCTTGACAAATGGAATCGAACTCGGAGTCCATACCTGTCCTTTCCAGAAGAGTCGGGTCGAACTCCTTCGTGTTGGAGAAGACACGATCCTTGAGGATGGCGTAGGCTTCTCTCTCTCGTTCGTCCCTCAAGTCGATGAAGGGGGCGTCAACGGCGTACACTTCTTCGGCTTGTGGTGTAGGGAGCTCCTCCTCCTCTTCTTCATGCTCCGTCGACATTGGGCTCGGTGTGGCTTCAGAACGGCGAGATGAGCTTCCTCCGCCTCGCGAGCGGCGGGAGCGAGTCACCTTCCGGAACACACCGGCGGCCCAACTCATGGTGCACAACGAACAACACAAGCAACTCGGTGATGGATTAGTAAAACTGAATGAAATTCTTACCGAGGTTGCTCCACCAATGATCAATATTCAGCAACAATTTGGAGAGGGTGCTGGTCACTTCAATCTCGAGTAAGAAATCCAAGAAAACAAAAGAGCCAAAGAGTAGAGTGGGGGAGTGATGAAAATGAGTGAATTGGTGAATAAAACCCCCAATCCCTCTTCTATTTATAAGCAAACGAGCCGGGCACTGAGACATGGGCCGGTAGCAACTGCTAGGAGCCGTTGGAGGCGGCAAGGCCCGCCCGACTTGTTGGGCTGGGTCGACCGACCTGTGGGGTCGGCCGACCCCACCTCGGGTCTGCTCGCCTCCAGCTTTTTGCAACGGCTCTCTAACGACTACCTGGTGTCCTGCCTAAGTGCCTCGGTCCAGATTCGCCCACAAAGTGGCTCAAAGAGTTTTTCAAGGTTTTCCCAAACTCAAAAATTATTTTCAGAAATTTTATTTCAAAAGGAAAATTGGCTAGAAAAATTCTAGCATGCAGATGCACTGTTGGAAAAATTAAACATGCATTTTGGAAATTCAAATAAAATTTTGAAAAGGGAAATATGAGATAAATACCAATTTTACCTTTTTGGCAAAAAGGACTCACCATTTTAAGTCCGAGAGCGGGACTTTTCTCGGTGATTAATTCCATTCGTCACCCCACTCCCGAGAAGTAGAAGGGTGTGACCTCTGTACCTCCTGCCACACCTTCTTTGTTTTCTTTGATTTTAATGGTGTGGTCAGAGGTTGCTTGAGTTGGGGTCGTGGATCCATCCATTCCCCAATTTCCTCATCATTTCCTTGCACTGAATAGCATTGCTCTTCTGTTGGTCGAAAACGGAACATCAAGTTTCTCTTCCCAATGCGGAAACGGATGGTTCCATTTCCCACATTGACCCTCGCCTTCGCGTCACTTAGGAATGGCCTCCCAAGAATGAGTGGTATTTCCGCATCATCCTGCATATCAAGGACCACGAAATCCGCGAAGATGCAAGACCCCCGGACAAATACCAGTAAGCTCTCCACTATCCCCTCCAGATGCTGGATCGATGCATCAGCAAGTTGAACTGTCTTCGAGGTTGGATAAAGAGCAGGATATCCCAATCTTTCGAACATAGCCTTGGACATGAGGTTGACACTCGCACCAAGATCATAGAGAGCATTCTTGATTTTCTGATAGTATATCGTGCAAGTGATAGCCGGATAACTAGGGTCTCTCCTGTGCACAATTGCTGAAGATTCCCATGGATCAAGAACCTGTTGTACTGGCTTCCCTCATAGTCAGTAGGTCGTGTCCTCCTAGATGGCTCACCCCATCTAGTGGACACTACGCAAACATTCTCACAGGAGGATACGAGTTGCCCCGGAATCTTTCCGTCTTCAGCAGAAGGAACCAAAGCAGCTATTTAAGCCAGCTGGGTTTCTATCATCTTATTAAAGCTTAACTGGCTCTTAAGAGCAGAAGAGAGGCTATCAACCATGGTGTTAAGGCTTTCCGGAGCCTTATCACAGGCAGCTAACTTCTTGTTGAAACTATCATTGATCTTAGCTTGGCAGAAAACAAGATCTTTCAAGGAAGGTTGGTTAGGATTGAAAGAATTACCTTGATTACCTCCTTGATAATAAAGGCGTTGATTCCACGTTTGACCTCCTTGTGGACGATAACTATTATTGTTGCCGTTCATGAACATCACATCCTCCTGGCTAGTAGGGCAGTAATTCCCTGAATGCCCAGTGTTACCACAGACTTCACAGGTCATGCGAGAATCCATAGCTTGAGTAGTGGTGTCCATGGCAGCCTTCTCATTGGTTAGATCATCCATTCGCTTCATCAACAGGTCCATCTTGGCGTTCAACATATCTGCCCCTTTGACGTGGCTGGAGTTGATCATCACTCCACCCTTGGTTGGAGACCATCTTCTCAATAAGTTGAGTTGCATTAGTAATAGTGAGTGAGAAGAAAGCTCCTCCAGCAGCAGCATCAACATGTCCTCGGGCTGTCGAAGTCAGCCCATTATAGAAGTTCTGTAGAAGAGGCTAGTTGTCCATCCCATGATGAGGACAGGCCAAGATGTACTCTTGAAGCCTCTCCCAAGCTTCTGGGATAGTCTCATTTGCTGCTTGCTGAAAGCTTGAAATTCTTCCCCGCAGGGCATTGGTTTTACCCAACGGAAAGAACTTCGCAAGGAATGTCGCCGAGCATTTTGCCCAAGTATTAATCTCCTCACGGTTCGCATAGAACCACTGCTTCGCCTTTCCCAGAAGTGAGAATGGAAACAGTCGCAGACGAATAGCATCTTCCTCCACTCCTTGTATGGTGAAGGTGCTGCACAGTTCCAGGAACTGTTGCAAGTGGGCGCTCGCGTCTTCATTAGGCTTGCCACAGAATGGGCTAGCCTATACCATCGTAATGAGGCCAGTTTTGATCTCGAAATTTCCGTTCCCGGTGTTGATCTCGGGGCGGTGGGCACCTGATCAGCAGAGGGAGCAGAGTACTCGCGAAGAGTCTTCTCGGGGTTAGCCATAGGAGTTGATGTAGATGGCACAAAGGAAGCTGGGTCGACTTCCGTACGTACACGCTGGGGAGAACCGAAATGAGTTCTAGCTCTCCTTACAAGTGACTCAGGATCTTCAGTGAAATTTGGCGGTAAGTCGAAACCAGTCATGCACTACCTGTCTTCATCATCCAAAGACAAAGAAGACAATCAAGGTTAGCCTGCATTGAGAACTGCTTTACCCTGTCATAATTATAAACATATGCAAAGTGTTGTCATGTTATCCTGTAGCCTTCCCCGGCAACAGCGCCAGAAATGCTTGTTGACATTTCTTAACGTCATCACTGGATTTGTATTCCCAGTAACAGCGCCAGAAATGGTGGACGGCATTCTTTAACATCTTTGCTAAGTTCATGAGTTCCTAGCAAGGATGCCAGAAATGTTCCGATGGTAATCCTAACATTACAAAGAATCCGCAAGCGCACGGATATACCATTGTAGCATTTCCCCAAAGGAGTAATCCAAAGGGTATCGAATCCAAGGAAGGCGTGGTTGGATTAACATGTGCAACACTATTGCAATGAATATAGATCAATGACGAGAATAAGTCAGGTCCCAAACACAGGGGTAAGATATGATAAGGATGCATAGCGTGAACACACCCGAACTCGTTCTCTCTATGGTACACTACGACTTAGGAGGCAACATACGAGTTAGCTCTAGGTTCTAAAGTACTAAACATATAAAGTTAGTAGAAGCCAGTCAGTCACATAAGCATTGTATGAATATCAGCTCAGCACCCAGGCACAAACGGGGAGCTAACCGCCCGCGTCGCTTCAGCACGACATCAGTTGTTAGATCTTAGACTCCTACAGCGTAGCCGAACGTGGGGGATTACAAAGGGTCCAACGGGTGTCGCTACCGCGGCCTACCCCTAACTATCCGTGGGATACGCTCATATGCAACGCAGCTACTCAACTCAAGCACCATGCTTGCGTTGTTAACTAGACACTGGCCGACCCGGGCTATTGTGACCCAGGTCAGTGCCACCAGATAACTGGCCACTTACACCGAGTACCGTAGCTTGAACTCGAACTTCATACAACACAAACACGTGATCTAACTGGATCAAACTAGGCTAGGCACATAAACGGATTCGTGTTCTACTATGTCTATTCAACAGGATCAAAGGGTCGTGTTCATGAAGAACACGAGCCTCTAACTTATAAACAAACACCGAAGACATGAGTAAATTATTCGTCAAGTGGATCGAAATGTCTTATTCATCAAGAATAGGAGCCTCTAAATGATGAACTAACGAAGAACACATGAACAAATCACCCATATATGCTAACACTACTTTATATGAAATAGCTGAATAACTGAAGTAGATCAAAGTCATACAATAAAATAAAGATACAAGAGAACTCGTACCTAGATCTCAAAGTAGACTTGGAACCTGAAGTAGAACTACTCTAGCCTACCTCCTAGCCTTGGAAACCAAAAGTGAGAGAGGAGTTGGAAAGTAAGTTGGGTAAAAAATGAGTCCCTTCACATCTATTTATAGGCCTAGGACAGATTCGGGAGAATGGCGTGAACACCCCGGAAATGGATCAAGAGCCGATCAGCAAGCACCACGTGGAAGGCTGAGATGAGCCGACATAAGGTCGGTTCGGCCGACCTGTGGGGTCGGCCGACCCCTTGTGGGGCCACCTCGGCCTGTGCTTTCGCGTGGTGGCTGTCCTGTGGGTCCCAAGGTCGGTCCCCGGTGTCCACCTGGTTTTGAGGCGGTTTGCCTGCCCGTGGGCCCTTCAATACTTGTGATGTCCATGTGTCGCCCTCTGATTCGTCGGGGTTGCTTCCCTTGGATTGATGACATGGCTTGCATGCATGGGATCCTAGGTGGCAGCCCTTCCTTGGCTGAGGTGACGTGGATTGGCCCATAAATGGTGAGTTGTCACTCCTTTTATGCTTATTTTACCTACAATCACAGAAACTCTAAGGACAGTGGAACTACATTATTCTTAACTAAATGCGTGTAAGAAATGCATTTTGCTCCTTTATTTATGAGTATATTGACGGCTAAAGTAGGTACTTAACAGCCGTCAACACTGGCCGCGGCCGACTGTGGCTGGCCGCGGCCGACTGGAGCGTGCGGGCAACGGGGCTTCGGAAAGATGGTGGTGCTCCTCCTCGACGACGATGCTGGTCCGGCGTCACTTTGGTGGTGGGGTCGGGGGCTGTCAGGTGCTTGCTGGTGATGTCGTGGTGGCGTCTCGGGCTGTGCCGAGCTTTTCCTGGTTGAGGTGTCGTGGTTGCTGCGGGCTCCTGTCTTTGGTCGAGAGTGTGCGGTAGGAATGGTGATGTTCCGAGTGTAAGCCTCCACTGTCTGTGGCAATGGTGGCGGCGCCCTCGGCGTCGCTCTACCTGTTGAGGGCACCATTGAGGGTTATTATGTTCTTGCAGCATAGGGATCTCAGGGTGAAAACCCAATCCTTTGTGGACGTGCGGCGACGGCGTCATTGGCGTCGTACCCTTCTTGGAGGTGCCGCATCTGGAGACCCATCTCAACCTGTGGCAGTGGTGGTGATCGGCCGGTGGTGTTGCCTTGTGCGTGGCGGCTGTGGTGGTGGTGGTGGTGCGCTTGGTCCGTGTGGCAGGGAGGTGTAGAGGGCCCATGGGGGTGTAGCCTCGGGTTGGCGCGCTTGGTGCAGTGGTGATCTCGGTGATGGTTGAGCGGAGGTGTTACTTTCTTAGCAGTGTCAGTTATCCGAGTCTTTGGCAGAGGAGTGAGGCGGTGGATGAGGCGAGGCCCCCACGCAGAGTGGCCAGGATCGGTGGTTTCCTTGGTGCTGCGACGGGAGTGTTCTGCCGATGCAACGTCAGAGCAGAGAAATCGACGACCATGTGTGTGCAACTGGATGGTGATAGCTCATGGTGGAGGAGTTCGGGCGGCCACTTGAGCTTGCAGCGGGTTGCGGCTTTGGCCGTAGCACAGCGTTGGCGACGACAGCGCAGCTTGCGGCGACTTCTTTGGCTCCTCTCCCAGACTGTGGTGGTGTAGTGCCTTGTTGTGTGCGTTGTTCGCGTGTGGTGATGTTCGCTTCGACGCGTGATGTACAATTGCTACTTCTTCTTAAATGACATGACAGTACTCCTGACTTTATTTTTTTTTAAAAAGGTGCGGCTTGGGGAAGAGAAGCAGTCGAATGGGGAGCCGCCGCAGCCGCCGGACGCACTAGCCGCTGCCGCGGGGCTGCAGCTGCTGGGGGTAGGGTAGAGGAGTGGGGATCAGAGAGCGTACAAGTCACTTGGTCGTCTTCCTCTCTGAGTGCAGCCTCTGTCGACGCCGCCTTGTTTCATTTATTTTCAGGGGATAGGATACGCCGGGAGTGCCGACTAATAATGCGAAAATGAAATAAAGGAAATAAAATGGGAATCAAACCATTCCAAAATTCATTCAACCTGGGGAGCTCATTTTAGGATATTTAAATGATAAATTTTAGGATGCTTACAATTAGTGTGAGACATCCATACATAATGTACAATGTTTGCTATGCACCTATATACGTATGTAGTAAAATTTATGTATCAAAAAATTAAAATAATCAACATTTAGGAATGAAGGGAATATGTAGCATTCAATTCGATCCTTTTGCTAAAAAAGTTATGTTATATTATATCCACTATTGTATAATACACCATATTTATCAGGTCAGAAGAAATACTACTTATTGTAATTTGGTGGCACATGAAACTTCAATAATTTAGTTGTACCGTCGACAAATTTCATATTTGCGTCCATTGTAATATAGAATGGCTAGTTCATATCCATACCACTTATGAATATTTCCTCCACCACCTCCAATATCACTGTCTCTCCTCCACCACCACTGCCGGTCGCACCCTCTCGTGCTCTCCGTCCTCGTTCACGATTGCAGCTGCCCTATTTTATTTTTCTTTCTTGTCTCTGTTGGATCGTCCTCTTTCACTTTGGTTGTTTGTTGGTGATGCTTATGGCTCAAAGATAATTATATTTATTTCATAAATACACATAATACCATTGTAGCATTTTACATGGAAGATTTTCAAAGTATTTATTGTGACTTTCCACATAAAGCACTACGGTTAAAGAGTATGATAATTAGCACGATGTGATCATAGCTGGGAGGGCTACAAGACAAGGCTAGGTTCATGGTGCACTTCCTAATTCTAGAGCAAGCCAACTAAACTAATGTTTGCAAACTGAATCTCATACAGGGATGAGAGAGGGCCACTGTTTCTCAGTATTATTCCTTCTCCTCTGAAATCTGAAACTACCCGAACATGATGGGCTAATGTCAACTATCACTACAGTACCATTTCCATAACACATTTCAAGCTAGCACTAAGTGCAAGCACCTCGCCTACATCCAACATTCCAATGAGCTACCCACTGGTATGAGCCAAGAAACCTGTAAGCTAAAACTCGGATAACCGATTATTACGAAATAAACAAATAAGGTACTGTTTGATTCCACGATCTAAATTTAGCTGCTATCGAAAAATAGAATCCACTTAAATTTTAGCTGGCTAAAAATTCGTTTAGCTAGTTGAACCCAGCTAAAATAATAAAAAAATGCTCCTTCACCTTTCTCGAGAAACTGCCGTCCTGTTCATCTGGCTTATCAACAACCAGTCAGCAGTACTTTTCTTCTATAACAAACCAGTCAGTAGTATTTTTCTCTCAGAACAAATCGGTAATTCAGCACCAGCGAAAAGATTTTGTACAGCACACGTGAGTACGTAAGCATCGGGTCATGAAAAACCACGTTGCACAATTCTGCCAAAAATAACCAAGAAAAAACACGTGAACCTGGCTACGCTCGGCTCACCGTTGCAGGCCGTGGCCGTCGCTCAATCCAGGCGTAGCTCGAGGCTCACTCGGCTCTCATTTTCCTCGGCCCACCGGCGCCAGCATTCGTCGTCCGGCGCCGACGTCAGTCACCTCGGTCATCGCCCCCCTTGCCGCAGCACTGGTCCTGGACGAGTGGACCGCTTCTGCGCGAACCTTCCCCTCTGAAGTCTGATCGGCGCGAGTATTGTCGAGCGAGCTCCGCGTGCAGGCATCGCTCGGACTTGGAGGCTCGGAGCGCGCGCAGCCCACCACATGCTTGATGAAATGACTGACTGACCCAGGGCGCTTGGTGTAAGTTCTCCTCTAACCCGTTTGGGCTTGGACCGTCTCTCAATTCTGTTCAAGCAAAATTGGACCCTTCGATTCTAACATCGAGGATAAAAGGAATTAATGTTGTCATTCGTCTTGCAGGTCAACTTAATTGGACAAAGTAGATGTCGCTGGAGAACTAAATTTCTTGGCAGAGGAGTTCTCGGCTATGGCGACCCGTCTCCTGTCGCGTCAAAATCTGAGAAAGTTGACGTTGTTTACTCTCCATAATATATCCCAGAGGCAAATCATTTCATCTTTTCCTCCAATTTCTTGGCAAAGGAGCAAGTAAGTCTGTTCTGCTGAGTTCTGGAACATATGTATAGCTAGATCTCACTGATCACTGTTATCTACCTAGTAGCTCAAACTACCGTTTGAAGTCTACTCATCCAAGATATGAAGCATGTTTAGCATGTTAAGGGCCTCTTTGGGAGGGCTCCAGCTCCGGCTCCACGAGCAGCTCCAGGCGGAGCCCTCCCAAACGGGTGCTTCACCCCCGGCTCCGGAGCCGGAGCCCCGTGAAATACGCTCTCTGGAGCACTTTCACCCGGACGGAGCCACAAAAGAGTGGCTCCGCCCGGCTCCACGCCAAGTTTGCCGGCCCTGCCCTCGGGCGAGAGGGCGACAGGGCGGGAGGCGCTGGGGAGGAGCGCGACGGAGGCGTTGGGGCGGAGGCGTTGGGGAAGATTCGCCGGTGAGGCGACGAGTGACGGAGCGGAGGTGTTGGGGCGGAGCGGGGCGAGGCGGAGGCGGGGCGGAGGAGCTGGGGCGGAGCGGGGTGGAGGCGTCGGCGGGGCCCTGGCCGGCGGCCGCCGCCGATCGAATGGAGAGGGGGCGGATGGCCTCCTAGATCGGCGGAATCGAGGCAGTGCGGTGGAGATGTGGGAGTTCTGGGCGGATGCGGGGTGGTTGACGAGGGGGAGAAGTCTCCAGAGAGCTCGGGAAGATCCAGAGAAGAAAAGAAAAAAAATAAAGAAGAAAATTGAAGGAAAAAAAAGAAAAAAAAGGGCATTATGGACATTTCACCATTTTGTCAACCTTACACAGTCAGGAGAAGCCGTTTCGCCAAATATTTTTTTAAAACGGCTCCAGCTCCACCAGAAGAGCCGCTTCACTAAAGGAGCCGGAGCCGTTTTAGGTGTAGCCGGAGCCCTCCCAAACAGGCCCTAAGTGTATAGCAAGGGCATCATACTGGATTTGAGCACCCTTTTTAATCCATGGCAATTTGGTTTAATTTCACTCACATTTTCCTTCTGCTTGGTACAGATGCACTACACTTTTCCCTAGCAAATGCTTCAGCCCCTGTAGCGAACATGGCCTCATATGCCATTAGTTCGAGTATGGTTTCGGTGATTCATGACAACATGATCAATGGGACTAACCAAATTGTCTAGCATGTCCTTGTAGGCATTTATAGGTCCCATGGATATATCCACAATCAAACCCAAAATACCACATGCCAAATTCAGAAGATAGTCTATTTTTCAAGGTTATAAAACAGTGGTAAGATGGCTCCAAGAGGTGGCAAGTTTGTGACGCCCCAGGTTTTTAATTAGCGTCATTAACGCTAATGACCGTTTCAGCTGAGTCGAACCTGCTGACATTGGTCAAACCTAGGTCAACCTGGGTCATCACCTCGAAAACCTCGCCAACAATCCCTAATGACCCTCTTGATCCAGTCAACACACACTTGTGGTCAACCCGTGGTCAAAGGCACGGTCAAACCCCACTTAAACCCTGATGTCTTTGGACGTCCTCCGGAACTTTTGCCGCGTTCTCCAAATTTCACCTAAACACTCCAAAATCTCCCAATATAAAAGTTGTCCAGTTTTTCGAGGGACACAACTTTCATGTTGGATGGCATTCTAAATTTTGAGTGGAAAAGGGTGAAAAACTTGGTCAACTGCCAGCAGCTCCTGTTCACCGAGATCTGGCGGCATTCAAAGTTTGGCAGCAGATTATGCAAAAACCGTTGAGAAAAACACCTTAGAGCCTTTGTAAAAGTTGTAAAGGGTAGTGAGATCTACAACTTTTATCTTCACCACCTAGTGCACTTTAGTTCAAAAATTGGGAGAAAATCGTGGTCAAAGTGGCCTAAGATGAAACGGTCGCGCCGGAACCGAGCGTGCGCCGCGACGTCGCCCGCGCCCGCGCCGCGCCGTCCTCGGCGTCCGGCCCCGCCCACGCCTTCCCAAGGCCGCGCGCCTTCCCGAGGCCGCGCGCCTTCCCAAGGCCACGCGCGCACCAAGGCATCTTGAGGTTCCCGCACGCCACGCGCCAGGCCGCCGTTCGCGCCGGACCAACCGGCCGCGCACCGCGCCCGCCCGCCGGTCCGTCCGCTGCCCCCCCGCCCCGTGCGCGCCTACCGAGGTCGCCGCCGTACTACGGCCGGTTTCCGTCGATCCCTTAACCACGAAGCAAGCGGGAGCTCTCCTATTTAAAGCCGCCGAGCTCCTCCTTGCGCGTGCACGCCCGCACACCTGCGCCTGGCTCGCTGCTGTCCGCCATGGCCGCCGCCTAGGCGAGCTCCAGTCCCTGCTCGCCCATTAGGCTGCCCGCGCACGCGAACGTCTTCCCAGGGGCCGGCAGGACCTTCCCGTGCCACGCTTTGCTCTGGCCGCGCCGCCGTCTCGCCGGAGGCCAGACCGCAGCGGCCGCCAAGCCCCTGCGCCGCCGAGCGCCCTCGCCGGTGGACGTTCCGCCCCAACTCCGACCACAACCCGGTCTTAGGTGAGCTCGCGCACCTCCCCCACCTCTTCCCCGGCCGAACCCGCCGCCGGCTCGCCGGAATTGCGGGCGAACCCGCCGCCGGTGAAGCCAAGGGTCGAATTGCAAAGGTTTCATTCTTTCCAAGGACTTTACTGCAAACTGAGGGCATATTTGTGAACCTGTGGAAAGTTCCAGGGGCCTGTTTGTAAGATGGAATCTTCAATAGTGAACCCTTTCAGCTGAAACTTGTCAAATTCATAGAAAATCATAGAAAAATCAGAAAAATGCAAACCCAATTTTGTTGGATTCCTGGTGAAAAACACTACAACTTTTGTTAAGCTTATCTATAGTTTTTCCTAGTAGTTTTTGCATGAAAAATAAGGAACTGAAAAACCTAGATCTGTTGTATCTCCAAATCCCCTTGTGATATGTAGCTGAATTTTGGATATGTTGTGTGTTATGTTATGAATAGCTTCTGTACCAAAAATTGCGCAAAGTTATTTTGCAAATATTTTTATATGAATTGTTTTCTAATTATGCAGAATCTGTCTAAATGATTTTTGTAGCTAAAAATAATTAGATTTTTGTTCCCAACTTCTGCATGTTATCTGTTTATGCCAAAATGCACCTCTGGTGAATTAATCACAATTTTATAATTGTCATAAATATTTATTCTTGAAATATGCTTGTTTTTCTTTGTAATTGCATAACCCAAGATCTATAGAAGCTCTAGGTGTATTTGTTGCATTCCTAGGTTAGTTTTGGACCAGAGGACATGTGTGAGAAAATTGGGATCCTTTTGATGTGCATTTATTTTTGTATGCATTTATCATGTTTTGGTAGCTAGCTTTTGTTATTTCCGGTATATTTAATTTCATAGCTCTCCTAAGTGTGCATGTGTGTGCAGTGGCTTTATATAGGTTTGTAGTGCTTCATAACACACCTCACTAAATTTTATTAATTTATTTTATGAATAAAAGCAATGGAAGCCAATTAAGCTTAATATTAAAGTTAATTGGAAAATCACCTTTGCCACCCCTAATAACCTTATGCATGTGTTGAAAAACATTCTAAGAAGGTTGAGACCACCTCCTTGCTGTTTTGTGTTTTGTAATTAATTAATTTACTTATATATATGTACACAGTCACTATTAAAAAGAGTAGATAATCAAGCTTTGCATATTGTTCCTTTATTGGAAGAGTATGCTGAATGTATTTGTTTATCTAGGTGAATGTGGTCAACCATGCACCCCATGGTTGTCATTTGTTGTTTGTAATCAATTAAATTAAAAATCATCAATTGAATCTTGCATTTGCATCCTCGTGTAGATCTTCCTGACGGTAGTTATACGCTCGTGCCGGAAGGAGGAGACGGAGGTGCTGACGAAGAGCTGCAGTACGTGGACGTAGCTCAAGACCTGGACCAAGGTCCAGAAGGGCCCAAGGCCAACCTTGCCAGCGAAGGCAAGCCCCGGATCATTAACCCTGTTTTTTTTTTAAAATTACGCAATTATGTTTGATATGACTGCGCATTTACGTTTCAGGAATTGAATTGAAACCCTAGTTGCATGATCCCTAGGTACCTATGCTCTATCACTAGTATGCTAGGTCGATAGCTGCTATGCTATAGGACCGGTACAAGTCGAGTGATGTTCGTCACTCGCGAGAATAGGTTCTTATGTTGGAATCATAAGATCTTTATAAATGGATTGCTCATGTGGTAAGAGCATGGGATTTGGGCTCCGGTCCAGTGGCTTTCGTGGGCTAAGCTTTTGAACGTACTAAGCACTTGTCGGGAATGGGACCGGTAAGCCTAGTACCTTAATGAGACGGTGCGGGAACTTACTATTACTACTCTTGAGTGATCACCTCCCCGGCTAGCTACCGGGGAAGGGGGGTACTCGTGTGATGTTGGGTGCCTCGCGGGGTATGCCAACTAACCTTGTACCCAGGACTGTAGTCTTTGATCCCAACCCGAGGATTTTTGGGAACCGCCTGGATGGTTGTCCTCGCGGGGGCACCCTACCGTGTGTTTAGGTTTACCTTGCAAGGTTTAAATCAATCGATTGTCGGCCTCTCACCGTTATCTGAGACTGCTTAATCAACTGGCCATGATATCCCTTAATGATGGAATTTGATGAAGTTTACTGCTTGAAGTAATTGTTTGTACAATTTTTGATTGAATTAGTTGGCACACTTAGAAACGGTAATCAACTAGAACTTGTGCTAAAATATTGAAAGTAAGGACATACTCTTTGTGGCTTTTCCGCAAAAGAACTCCACCGGCCAAAAAGCCTCTCATGTCTAGAGTTTGGTGATGTAGTTATCACCCGACGGTTAAGTCTTGCTGAGTATTAGTATACTCAGCCTTGCTTTAAAAATATTGTTGCAGGTGTTGTTTGATCTGGTGAGATTCCACCCGGCTGGGAGCAGGGATGGGTGGATGACGACAAGTGATGGCATCACGGATGGCCTCCTGTGATGTTTACCGTTGCGCTAGTTTATTTATTTCCGCTGTTTCCAAACTCTGAACCTTTACTTCATGTCATGAACAACGGTTTGTAATAATTTGGATTTAATTCGTGTTGTACTCTGGACTCGCCTTCGCGTGAGTTTTAATGCATATGTTCGATCCTCTGTGTGAATTCCAAGTGATTTACCGGGCGTTAACCCGGCAACTAATGACAGGATGATACTTTACTGTCGCTTAATGGCCAAAGTGGATTGGTTTAGGCGATAGTACGGTATTTTCCTGGGCGGGTTGTCACAGCTGGTATCAGAGCGATCATATGCACCAGAGTTTGATTAACAATCTTAAATCACATGATTTTTGAATAAAATTTGCCAAGATTGTTTGGATTTGCAAAATACGTTGGTCCGTTAAGGGTAATATAGACCGAGAGGCCCTAGAGGGAATTTTTGGGTTCTTTCAGGTGGCTTATTAATCTATGGTTTATTTTGCTAACTCCCAGCACATTTCATTCCTGTCAGAACTTACTTTCTGTACAACCATACTAGTTCATCACGTTTTGCTATACGTGGTGGTACCGCATGGAAGTCATGCGAG
Organism: Cenchrus fungigraminus; assembly: GCA_036936925.1. Lineage (NCBI taxonomy): Eukaryota > Viridiplantae > Streptophyta > Magnoliopsida > Poales > Poaceae > Cenchrus > Cenchrus fungigraminus. The sequence continues at coordinate 37,615,011 of CM072778.1, read as the reverse complement.
GGATGGATGGGACCTAATCCAAAGGGAACCCACTGTCGCGTCTGTGTCTCGCCACGTTTTGCCATGCGTGGACGTTCCGCATTGTGAATATGCGAGGCAAGGATCCGCTTCATTCCAAAAGGAGCGTATCTGAGGTTGGACGCTGTCCATGCAGCGATAAACGCATGGGTGCCGTTTCTATAGTGAACGGTAATGTATGTGGACGCTTTCATGAGTGCTGGCATGAAAGGTTCGTTGTGTTCTGTGATCTTCTGCAGGTACACTAACCACGTTTCGTAAGTCGCTAAGTGTGCATCGACTAGTTTTCGACTAGTTATTATAGGGACAAACGTGTATACGCCTTGCCACCGGCACTAACTTCGAGTTTCGGCTTGATTGCCTTGTGAGGACGAATAGGCCGTCTTGCATCATGTTAAAAAAATTGAGAGAAACTTAAAGTTGAACCCCTGTTTGTTTTATGTGCTCTCTAAGGAAATTTTGCTAGTATGCTTGGTCTTGCCTAGCCTCTCGTGTGTAGGTGCATTGCTGTCCCCAAATCGGTTGTGTTTGGTTGCGTAGATCTTGCACCCTGTCCAAGAATCTTTTTGTCTAGGAGATCTCTATCAAAGTTGCTCCATATCTAATCTAGTTTCTGCTCACAAAAATTTCACGGTCATAGCTTTGGTCTACCTCAAGTTGTGCTCAGTTTAGTGAACATCTGTCTTGCTGTTTTTCCGGAAACCAATCCAAACCTTGCTTAGTCGAAGCCCCTTCCTAACCTTTCTGGATCGATCTTGCATACCAATTCTGTGCCTCATAACCTTGTTGAGTTGCTGCACAAATTTGGGAATTTTTGGGGACCTGGTTTTTTTAAGTTATGAATTTTTGTTCACAACGGCCAGAACTTTGCCAAGGTGTATGTTCGTACCATGGCTACCCCATTTCTTACCCATGTATTCTTTTTCATCGCTGACCGAACCTATCCTTGTACATGCACCTCCGTCTGGTTCTCACTTGTGTTGTTATGTCCAGATGGACCACCTTGGATCTGCGTCGGCTGATGTGGAAGCATGGACTCTCGTGAACTATCTCGAGGAGGGTGGATTTCCCGCACTCTTGTGGGACACCCTGAAGGACTTTGGGTACACCGCTTACCCAGAGTACTCGACACGTGAGGTCATGACCACAGGCCAGCTCCTTCGTTGTGAAGTGAAGGTGAAGATTCCCGTGTGCCCGATAAATCCTGCTTGGGAAGAGTGGGAGTGTAAGGCACAAGGACGGAACCTGGCTGACACTGTGCAGAAGACTGCTCTTGAAGCGCTCACAACTTTTTGTGGGAAGCACCCTGACGTGGTAGCCGGCACCGCAGCCAAAGTGATTCCTATACTTGAGCGACACGTTGGACCACGGGTCGAACGCGAAGCTTTTCTTTCAGCTCAGGGCAATTCCCAGTATAGTCCTGATCTTGTCACCTCAATTCGCTTTTCAGAAGCCATGTATGACACCTATCGACGGATGGTGGGAGAAAGTGTATTCTATAGACACCAAATCTATAGGTACCGAGTTAAAGAAATGGAGAACACCGCTCAAGCATTGAAGGAAGCCCGAGTAATGATAGCTACTCTCAGGAAGGGAAGACGCAAGGATAAGGCAAGGATACGGGAATTAAGTGAAGTGATTCACGAGCAGAATTTCATGTTGCAGCATAACGACCAATATATGCTTGAACTAGAGAATCAACTGGAAGCGATAGCAGCTCCACCTCCGGAACCTGTCATTCCCGGACCAGAAGAAGAAGAGGATGCCGAGGGAATCCAAGGAGAGTCTGGAGTAGAGTCTGGATCTGAGTTACCATAGTTCTTCAGCATGGAAGATCCAACCCTAGGAAGTTGGTATGTTTGTAATAAAGTCCTGAGTTGTACGCGTGTAATAGTTGTAAGGAACCCTAGTGTGTGCAGCCGCGTTTGGTTAGTTTTTGTGGTTGGCTGAACTAGGAGCTTTCTTTTGTGCAGCTAGTCTGCATTGTAATCCCGAACGTTGTTTTGGTAATCCCGAAACCCCTCATCGATGTAACGCTTTGGTTGAACATCTTTCAGCAGTGACCTTCGTAAGGCATTATTTATGCTGGTTGTGATCAGATCAGAGTTCCATAATGAGTATCAAACTTGTCCAAGGATTTTGTGCCGATCCCGAGCGATCCGATCTCTCCATCCTAAACTTATTCTTTTAGTCTTGCTCACAACATTTTGAATTAAAACCAATGTCACTTTTGAGCATGCATTGCATAGCACGTGCATGAGGGAACCTTGGGTGAACTAACGTGCATACGAATGGAAGATTTCAATATTTCCTACTCTATCCTTCTTATGTTTGGTGATGTTGTTGTCCCATAACCGAAGGTGCCGCGACGGAACCTAGGGCATCATGTGTGATGCAGCCATGTGATTGCCACTAGGGGCGCGCTAGGTATCTGGGTTGTGACAACGCGACTCACCACGCATACTCCTTTTTCAACTCATCGATTGCCCTCGCAATCACTAACTCATTCTGTGGGTAACCGAGTCATGCTAACATGCATCATGAGCACCATACCGCATGAGCATGTGCATCGTGTCTTCACAAGCATGTGCATCACATCAACTTTTTGAATCATTGCACCGGAATGTAACAAGTCGGTGCCACCCAAATTCACAAGTTAAAAAGCATGTGGGCAAGACTGTTCTGGAATTCCCATACTAATCTACCTTCCATACCTTTCCTACCCCATATTCGTAAGCCATTCCTTGCGAATGCCTTTACGAATTCACCTTCCTATATAGTTCTTATGAACCACCTTGACCGAGCATGGGAAACTTTTGACCCGTAAATCACATCCGTGCTTCTTCCAAAAGAAAAATTTCAGAAATCTTTTACTAGCCTTCCTTTTCTTCATAGAAGTCGGTTTTGATGATCACCTTTTTGACTTGGTCTCTTACCGCCAAACTCGACGTTCTCTTAACCTCAACTCCATTCAACCGGCTTAGTTGAAGAGGTAGAAGTAGAGTTTTCTTGAGAAATCAAGGTTCTCGAAAAGCCAATGTTTGAGAGTTACCCATCACTTATCCGTCCATGATCCGTGATCATACCCTCCAAATCCTCGGAATCAAGAAAGGAGCAAACCCAGGATCGATGGAAGCTTCTGCTAAATTCTCCTCGATGCGCCCTCGAGCCAGAGGGCGGTTGCCGTGAGTTCTTCCTCGTAATTTCCGCCGTCATGGTTAACCCTGGAGTTCACCTCGGAGTTAAATATCCATTTTAGAGTTGTGAAATCGTACACCTACTGATCAACAATGGGAACTTTTCGGTACATGAGCAGAGATGTATGAAATTCATGCTTATAACTGCTGTGCTGTCCGATTTCGCAACGCCTACCATGAATGAGTTTTCATCATGCATGATCTACTTGTTAATTTTATGAGCAAGCTTACGAATGTGTGTTTAATGAAAACTCAACTTTCAGATGGTCGGACCGACACGCAGTACCCCCAATGGTTTTGGTGCATTGGGTAGTGGTGACCTACCGCCGCCACCGCCCACGACACTGACAGAGGCATTCGTGGCAACGCAAACCGAAGTGTTGTGCCAGATTCTGCAAGCACAGCAGCAGATGGCCCAGCAACTACAACAGATGCAACCGATGCAACAGAAGCCTCGATCCTTCGAGCCTTGCTCACCTGAAGTACCTACCCAGACTGAGATGAATACCATTGTCGGTGCAATTCATATGTTGGAAGGGCAAAATTCAGTGCTAAGTCAGATAGTGTGCGATATCATCCAAGGTCGTTATAGAGGACTATCTCAAACTAGTTTGGCAGACAGTCTCTCTCAGTCATTATCTGCATCCCTGGTTGAGCAGGCCCGCTTATTCAATTTGTTGGAGGATCATGCGAATCAAGGTCAGCTCCATACCTCCGACTCTATATTACCACCCTCCCAACTACCAATGGACCTTAGAAAGGGAGAGAGAAAAAGTCGGAGTAACAAGCGAGTATTATCTGAGATAGATGTAAGTGAGTGGGAAATTACCTATAAGGAAACTCATCCGCGTAAGAGCAAACGAAGTTGCCACACCGACAAGATCGGCCAGCTCATCGAAGGTGAAACTCGCTCTCAAGCCGAGATATTAGGAAAGCGAAAGGGAAAGAAGCTCCGTATCGTCAAGAAAGATCAGCAACAAGTTTCCAAGCCCAAGGAACTTCCGCCCCGCCTTTGCTACAATTGTAGACAACCCGGGCATTACATAAGTAAGTGCCCGAACCCTATGCAGCCCAAACCCCAGCAGCAGAATCAGAACCCCGGAGCAGCTGAAGGTGATCACGGCAGGAAGTCGATCTTTCAAGGGAAGCCGGACCAGCTTAACTCTATGGGTAATCTCTCTATCCGAGAACCACCTCCCCACTTTGTCTTGAACTTTCGAATCTCGGGACGAGATTCTTCTTAAGGGGGGTAGGCTGTGACGCCCCAGGTTTTTAATTAGCGTCATTAACGCTAATGACCGTTTCAGCTGAGTCGAACCTGCTGACATTGGTCAAACCTAGGTCAACCTGGGTCATCACCTCGAAAACCTCGCCAACAATCCCTAATGACCCTCTTGATCCAGTCAACACACACTTGTGGTCAACCCGTGGTCAAAGGCACGGTCAAACCCCACTTAAACCCTGATGTCTTTGGACGTCCTCCGGAACTTTTGCCGCGTTCTCCAAATTTCACCTAAACACTCCAAAATCTCCCAATATAAAAGTTGTCCAGTTTTTCGAGGGACACAACTTTCATGTTGGATGGCATTCTAAATTTTGAGTGGAAAAGGGTGAAAAACTTGGTCAACTGCCAGCAGCTCCTGTTCACCGAGATCTGGCGGCATTCAAAGTTTGGCAGCAGATTATGCAAAAACCGTTGAGAAAAACACCTTAGAGCCTTTGTAAAAGTTGTAAAGGGTAGTGAGATCTACAACTTTTATCTTCACCACCTAGTGCACTTTAGTTCAAAAATTGGGAGAAAATCGTGGTCAAAGTGGCCTAAGATGAAACGGTCGCGCCGGAACCGAGCGTGCGCCGCGACGTCGCCCGCGCCCGCGCCGCGCCGTCCTCGGCGTCCGGCCCCGCCCACGCCTTCCCAAGGCCGCGCGCCTTCCCGAGGCCGCGCGCCTTCCCAAGGCCACGCGCGCACCAAGGCATCTTGAGGTTCCCGCACGCCACGCGCCAGGCCGCCGTTCGCGCCGGACCAACCGGCCGCGCACCGCGCCCGCCCGCCGGTCCGTCCGCTGCCCCCCCGCCCCGTGCGCGCCTACCGAGGTCGCCGCCGTACTACGGCCGGTTTCCGTCGATCCCTTAACCACGAAGCAAGCGGGAGCTCTCCTATTTAAAGCCGCCGAGCTCCTCCTTGCGCGTGCACGCCCGCACACCTGCGCCTGGCTCGCTGCTGTCCGCCATGGCCGCCGCCTAGGCGAGCTCCAGTCCCTGCTCGCCCATTAGGCTGCCCGCGCACGCGAACGTCTTCCCAGGGGCCGGCAGGACCTTCCCGTGCCACGCTTTGCTCTGGCCGCGCCGCCGTCTCGCCGGAGGCCAGACCGCAGCGGCCGCCAAGCCCCTGCGCCGCCGAGCGCCCTCGCCGGTGGACGTTCCGCCCCAACTCCGACCACAACCCGGTCTTAGGTGAGCTCGCGCACCTCCCCCACCTCTTCCCCGGCCGAACCCGCCGCCGGCTCGCCGGAATTGCGGGCGAACCCGCCGCCGGTGAAGCCAAGGGTCGAATTGCAAAGGTTTCATTCTTTCCAAGGACTTTACTGCAAACTGAGGGCATATTTGTGAACCTGTGGAAAGTTCCAGGGGCCTGTTTGTAAGATGGAATCTTCAATAGTGAACCCTTTCAGCTGAAACTTGTCAAATTCATAGAAAATCATAGAAAAATCAGAAAAATGCAAACCCAATTTTGTTGGATTCCTGGTGAAAAACACTACAACTTTTGTTAAGCTTATCTATAGTTTTTCCTAGTAGTTTTTGCATGAAAAATAAGGAACTGAAAAACCTAGATCTGTTGTATCTCCAAATCCCCTTGTGATATGTAGCTGAATTTTGGATATGTTGTGTGTTATGTTATGAATAGCTTCTGTACCAAAAATTGCGCAAAGTTATTTTGCAAATATTTTTATATGAATTGTTTTCTAATTATGCAGAATCTGTCTAAATGATTTTTGTAGCTAAAAATAATTAGATTTTTGTTCCCAACTTCTGCATGTTATCTGTTTATGCCAAAATGCACCTCTGGTGAATTAATCACAATTTTATAATTGTCATAAATATTTATTCTTGAAATATGCTTGTTTTTCTTTGTAATTGCATAACCCAAGATCTATAGAAGCTCTAGGTGTATTTGTTGCATTCCTAGGTTAGTTTTGGACCAGAGGACATGTGTGAGAAAATTGGGATCCTTTTGATGTGCATTTATTTTTGTATGCATTTATCATGTTTTGGTAGCTAGCTTTTGTTATTTCCGGTATATTTAATTTCATAGCTCTCCTAAGTGTGCATGTGTGTGCAGTGGCTTTATATAGGTTTGTAGTGCTTCATAACACACCTCACTAAATTTTATTAATTTATTTTATGAATAAAAGCAATGGAAGCCAATTAAGCTTAATATTAAAGTTAATTGGAAAATCACCTTTGCCACCCCTAATAACCTTATGCATGTGTTGAAAAACATTCTAAGAAGGTTGAGACCACCTCCTTGCTGTTTTGTGTTTTGTAATTAATTAATTTACTTATATATATGTACACAGTCACTATTAAAAAGAGTAGATAATCAAGCTTTGCATATTGTTCCTTTATTGGAAGAGTATGCTGAATGTATTTGTTTATCTAGGTGAATGTGGTCAACCATGCACCCCATGGTTGTCATTTGTTGTTTGTAATCAATTAAATTAAAAATCATCAATTGAATCTTGCATTTGCATCCTCGTGTAGATCTTCCTGACGGTAGTTATACGCTCGTGCCGGAAGGAGGAGACGGAGGTGCTGACGAAGAGCTGCAGTACGTGGACGTAGCTCAAGACCTGGACCAAGGTCCAGAAGGGCCCAAGGCCAACCTTGCCAGCGAAGGCAAGCCCCGGATCATTAACCCTGTTTTTTTTTTTTTTAAATTACGCAATTATGTTTGATATGACTGCGCATTTACGTTTCAGGAATTGAATTGAAACCCTAGTTGCATGATCCCTAGGTACCTATGCTCTATCACTAGTATGCTAGGTCGATAGCTGCTATGCTATAGGACCGGTACAAGTCGAGTGATGTTCGTCACTCGCGAGAATAGGTTCTTATGTTGGAATCATAAGATCTTTATAAATGGATTGCTCATGTGGTAAGAGCATGGGATTTGGGCTCCGGTCCAGTGGCTTTCGTGGGCTAAGCTTTTGAACGTACTAAGCACTTGTCGGGAATGGGACCGGTAAGCCTAGTACCTTAATGAGACGGTGCGGGAACTTACTATTACTACTCTTGAGTGATCACCTCCCCGGCTAGCTACCGGGGAAGGGGGGTACTCGTGTGATGTTGGGTGCCTCGCGGGGTATGCCAACTAACCTTGTACCCAGGACTGTAGTCTTTGATCCCAACCCGAGGATTTTTGGGAACCGCCTGGATGGTTGTCCTCGCGGGGGCACCCTACCGTGTGTTTAGGTTTACCTTGCAAGGTTTAAATCAATCGATTGTCGGCCTCTCACCGTTATCTGAGACTGCTTAATCAACTGGCCATGATATCCCTTAATGATGGAATTTGATGAAGTTTACTGCTTGAAGTAATTGTTTGTACAATTTTTGATTGAATTAGTTGGCACACTTAGAAACGGTAATCAACTAGAACTTGTGCTAAAATATTGAAAGTAAGGACATACTCTTTGTGGCTTTTCCGCAAAAGAACTCCACCGGCCAAAAAGCCTCTCATGTCTAGAGTTTGGTGATGTAGTTATCACCCGACGGTTAAGTCTTGCTGAGTATTAGTATACTCAGCCTTGCTTTAAAAATATTGTTGCAGGTGTTGTTTGATCTGGTGAGATTCCACCCGGCTGGGAGCAGGGATGGGTGGATGACGACAAGTGATGGCATCACGGATGGCCTCCTGTGATGTTTACCGTTGCGCTAGTTTATTTATTTCCGCTGTTTCCAAACTCTGAACCTTTACTTCATGTCATGAACAACGGTTTGTAATAATTTGGATTTAATTCGTGTTGTACTCTGGACTCGCCTTCGCGTGAGTTTTAATGCATATGTTCGATCCTCTGTGTGAATTCCAAGTGATTTACCGGGCGTTAACCCGGCAACTAATGACAGGATGATACTTTACTGTCGCTTAATGGCCAAAGTGGATTGGTTTAGGCGATAGTACGGTATTTTCCTGGGCGGGTTGTCACAAAGTTGAACCAAAGTCAAAGACGCAAGAAAACAGGAAATGGCACCGTCGGATGAACCGACGGTACCCTAGAGGCTTGCGTCGGTGTACTTGGTACACTACGCAGAAGGCCAAACAAAATTGGCACCGTCGGATGAACCGACGGTCCATTTTGTAGTTGCGTCGGATGATTGGAAGGAGTAGTGCTGCAGAAGATAGTAGCACCGGATGATCCGACGGTCTAAGTGGGGACACCGTCGGTCTATCCGACGCTCAGTTTGAATCAAGACAGAGACGCGCCAAGACAGCCTCTTCAGCACCGGATGAACCGACGCCTTGGTCAAGTGGAAGCATCGGTCTATCCGACGGTCACGAAGCAGCATACAGAGACGTTTTGGCCGCGAGGTCTTCAGCACCGGATGAACCGACGGTGCGTCGGTGTATAGCGTCGGAACAGTTGTGTCAGCAGAGCTGCAACGGCTAAGTGACGTGGAGGGCACCGGATGAACCGACGCCCTGGAAAAGCATAGCATCGGTTCATCCGACGCTACCTTTTTCAGTGGCCGTTAGCCAACGGCTAGCTGAGTGCCTTGGGCTATTTATACCCCCTCCACTCACCCATTTGAGGTGGCTGGATTGTGTGGAAGTGCAGAGGAGTGCAAGACACCTAGAAGATCATATCAAATCCATCCAAGTGCTTAATTGCTCATCCATAGACTTACATATGCTTAGTGTATGTGCTTAGTGATAGGTTTAGCTTAGAGCTGAGTGAGTGCAAGGTTGTGCCAACCTTATGAGGTGATTCTTGAGTGAATCAAGGTGTACAAGGTTCGCCGGAAGCCTTGGGACCTAAGTGGCTCACCGGCAATCGTCATCGACCCTCTGGCTTGGTGTGGAGTGGCGAGGACACTTTGTGCGGGGGACGTGGAGACCCCCTTCCTTGGTGGAGAAGCTCCTTAGTGGAGGCGGCATCAAGGTGACCAAGGGAGCTTGGCAAGTGCCTAAGTGGCTAGCCTTTGTGGCGAGTCAAGTGGTGCTCTTGGGAGAGACTTGGTGACCGGGAAGCAATACTCTTGTGTGAGTGCTTCAACAACGTGGACTAGGGGTGGCTTAGTGCCTACCGATACCACGGGATAAATCGCGTGTCAAGAGTTTGCTTCCTCTCATCCCCTTTACGTTTCCGCATTTACTCTATTGCAATATTTGCTTGCCTTTACTTTCCTAGAGTAGTATCATGCTAGGAATGGCTATAGGTTGCAAACCTTGTTTTGGGATGGGAGTTTCACACTAGAACAACCTTAGTTGCACATCTAGATAGTATGTTCTAGTTTATCTTTATGCAAAAGTAGTGAAGCCATAGGTTAAGGTTTTAAGATTGCCTAATTCACCCCCTCCCCCTCTTAGGCTACGAGCATCCGATTCCTTACAGCCCCCTATACCTGTTTGGGCATTCATGGGGTGTTAGATGGGCTACCTATGGATCAGTGAATCTAGTTCTGTCTGATGTTGGCAGACCTAAGTTTCAGATTGAGGAGGTGGAGCCTTCCAAAAAGAGAAGGTATTTGGCAAAGAAACGCTTGAAGGTTCAGAGGAAGCGGATAAAGAAGAAGAGGAATGAGGCAAATAAAAATGATCCACGACGCATCAGGCCCAAGGGAAAGAAGATAAAACAAAAATTCTCCACTGCTGAAGCTAGGCTCAGATATAAGATTGATAAGGTAGTGTACTGCATTATGTGACTTTGTCTGGTTTGCATGGCTCATGTCCTTCTGAACCATTTCTTCACGCACATTGCTTGATGAAGTCAATTTTGTTACATTAGTAAATGAGCTTCCTAATTATTATGCAGCATCTGAATCACCCATACTAGTTTTACTGTTACAAGCAATTTTCTTAGTTCTTACAGAACTATGCTTGCTCAGTTGTTTTACCTGCTACTGCATCTGAATCAGTTCTTTAATGCTCAGTTGATTCATTTGAACCATAATAAGAAACTATATTGTTTAATGGACACGATGTAATTTTTTTCTTTATTTCTTTGGTATGGTAAGAGAAAATAATTTGAAATGAGCTAGTTCTCTTGCAGGCCAGATTAAAGGAAGCTATGTTGATCGAAAAGCTAAAGAAGTATGAGGTTGCCAGAGCTCAAGGCCCTATGTCTAAATCGGATGATCTTAGCAGCGAGGAAAGGTTTTACTTGAAGAAGGTTTCGCAGAGAAAGTCAAATTATGTCCCTGTTGGAAAGCGAGGAGTTTTTGGAGGCGTAATCCTGAACATGCATTTGCACTGGAAGAAACATGAAACTGTGAAGGTTATATGTAAGCCCTGCAAACCAGGGCAAATTCAGGAATATGCAAATGAGATATCTTGACTTAGTGGTGGTATCCCAGTTAACATCGTTGGAGATGACACTATAGTCTTTTACAGAGGGAAGAACTATGTTCAGCCAGAAGTTATGTCACCTGTTGATACACTTTCAAAGAAAAAGGTAATTAGCATAAATTTCTGGTTTAATTTTATTTCTATAAAAATCATGAATCTTGTTTATGGATGCTGCAAACCCCCATGATTTTGTTTCTGAAGATATATTGTGTGCAAACTTCTTTTACCTTATACCTATCTATTGGTCTCTCTTTTGAAGCTGGCAAATTATTATTTACTCTTGCTACGTCCCCCTCTTGCTAAACCCAACCTGCTTGGGACTAAAAGGTTTGGTTGTTTCTGTAGATAGATTGATGCATTCTCATGCATGCTCAAAAAACTATTGATTTGAAATTCATGTCAGCATCATACCTCCCTGTTCCCTGATCATGTAATCTAATGCACAGCTCATGTTCTGTGCATCTTGTCTCGATAATGTGCCATCAGGCTGATTTTAGATCTGCATACAGCTCTTAGATGCCCTTACATCTGCCCTTTTTGTTTTAATCATCAGGCACTTGAAAAATCAAAATATGAACAGTCGCTGGAGACAGTTCAGTGTTTCATTGCAGTATCTGAAAAGGAACTTGAACTTTATTATCAGCATGTTGCACTTTGTGGAATTCCAAAATCCCATGGATTGGATCAAGGAAAGGACAAATTGCCCCATCTGGCTACTGCTAATTTTTCTGATCTTCACACCAGTGATATTTCTGAATCTGATGAAGATACTTCTGGTGGTGAATATGATGTTAATGACAATGAGACAGAGGATACATTCAACATTTCTGAAGATGCGATTTCTGATCTTGGCAGGTTAGCCAGCAGGGAGTGAAGTATGATTACCTTGTCTGATATAATTACATTGTTGTCTAGAAATTTGCCTCAGACTGATGTTTCTCACCGTTCAGATTGAATGATTCAATGCTAGAAATGTAATGGATCATCGTATTATGTCAATTAGTCACTACAGCTATCTGGCACTTCCAGCTAAAGCTAGGCTTATTTTTACGGTGTTTTTTCCTTGGAAGCCTTGATGTGTATACTAGCACAACAAGCTCAGCCTTGATATGTCCTCTGTCACAAATGCAATGAAATATCTTGCATATCCTTTTAAAAGTGTTCTCTCCTAACTGTTAAAAGCTAAGTTAGTTTGGGACCTGGGGCAGCTGTGGAAAATTAAACAATACTGGCTACTGAGAAGAGATACTATATTCTACTGCTGATGTATGTGCATATGTATAGCGTGAACTTTTCTGCCAATTGACGATGTTGTTTCCTGTACTGTTAGAGTACTCTACGGGCCTGTTTGGTGTCCCGCACGGGACCGAGCCAGGCTCCCCGCGTGCAGGGACCGACAGTTTGGTTGCCTGCACCTGCCTCCGAGACAGGCCTCCCGCGGCCAGGCTCTAGGAGAACGCCCGAAACGACCTTCTCCGTCGGGCCTGGCTGGCTGGGTGCGGTTGTTTCTCTTCTAATGACGGTATTATTGTATGATTAGTGAATATCAAGTGATATTAAGATGTTTTAAAGATAATTAACATATTGTTAGATAAAATAAGTACTTTAGAAGTGTATTTTCATAAAATAAAAATCATATTTATAATTTTATAATATTTTTTATCTAATGCAACGTATCTTCATACAGGTAACCAAACATCTCTTCTCAGCCAGGCTATACTAGTACGCGAACCAAACACGACAAAGTTGCATGTATTCATCCTGTCCCATGTGAGCCTGGCTCCCAGATGCAAGTCAGGCTCTGCTAAACTGCTAGTACGCGAACCAAAGAAGCACTACATGTACGTTGCAGGCTGTAAACCCCTCATCACTTACTCAAGCTAAAACTCAGAAGGAAAAGGGCACTGATGTGAAAATGGCCTCTGGTATATAGAATGTCAACCAACACTTATCCTGGATCATTTTTCATTAAGCTTAGATGCGTTCCAGTGATACCATATGTTGCCATGGCATGTTAGTTAATTATTTATTACTATTTGCTACCAGATTAGTAGTATTTGAAACCTCCACCCCACCCAGCAAGTGATCTCACGGTAACCATCAAGTATGGGTGTTAGTGTATATATGTGTGAGTGACCCATATGGCCTGTGTATAACTCATATAGAGGCTCATGTATAGCTAATTATATACCCACCCTTCTAGGGTTGGAGGAATACACTGAATCATTTCCTCCTACATGGTATCAGACAGGTTTCTCCTCTCCTAGCCGCCGTTGCCGCCATCCATGGCAGGCTGGCCGCCGGCGCACTCCTTTGGCTGGCCGCCGGCGCACTCCTCTGCTCCGCCCAGCCTGGAGCCGCCCCTCTCTTCCCTCTCCTCCTCCTCTGCCCGCGCTGGCCTCTCCTCCACCGCCGGCGCCGCCTGGGCGGCCGGGCCCTCTCCTCTGCCGCACGGGGCCGCGGCCCCTCCTCTGCGGGCGCCGCAACCGCGGGTGCCGCCGCCCTCTCCTCCTCCGGGATCGCGCCGCTGCACGGGGCGCCCCCTCCTCTGCAGCACGGGGCCGCGCCCCTTCTTCTGCGGGGCGCCGCAGCCGGGGGCGCCGCCGCCCTCTCCTCCTCCGGGCCCGCGCCGTCGCACGGGGCTGCGCCCCCTCCTTCGGGCGCTGCCGCCGCCTTTCTCCTCCTCCTGGCACGGACGTGGGCGCGCAGCTCGCAGGCGCACGTTCCGCCGCGGCCGTGCCCCTCTGCCTCGCGGCCGGCACCCACCACTCCGCGAGTGCCGCCGCACTGCTTCTCCCTGCGGCTGCCGCGCACGCACAGGCCATCGCCGCCCCTGCTCCTCTGTCCCATCCGGCGCCCTCTCCAGCTGCCGATGCGCTCGCTGCAGCCCTGGCAGTGGCCCAGGCCGCGCGGGCAGGGGCCACGACCACCCCGGCGGGTGCTGCTGCTGCCCCCGGCGCCGGCCCCTCCTCCGCTGCGGCCCCCGATGGTGCTGCTTCTGCGTGGCACGTGGCCGACCTCCTAGCCGTTGCCATGCAGTGTCTGGTGCGCGAGCGGACCTCCACGACGCCGTCCTGCGCCTTCTCCGAGCCTTCGGCAGCCGCCGCCGATGACCCAGCCGTCGGCGCAGCTGGGCACGCCGCGGGCGTGGAAGCCCTCTCGGCTATGCCCGCGGGAGCTGCTGCCCCGCCTCTTCCATGTCCGGCCGACGCCTCCTCCGCCACCAGATCGACTGCTGCCGACGCCCTCGCCGCAGCCCTCCTCACCGCGAAGTCCGCGACTTTGGCGGCCCAGGAGCAGGTCCCCGCGGCTGCCCTCGCTTGGGTGTGTGAGCGCGTCGTGGCCGCTGTTTTTGCTCGCCAGGTCGACGAGGCGGAGTGCTCCATTCTCGCTACCTCTGACCAGCAGCACGTTGCCTCCGCCGCCCCTCCTTCCTTCGTCGCCACCTCGTTTCACCTCGCGGCTACTACTTCTTCCCCCGAGCTAAGCGGGGGTGGCGGAGGTCGTGGTGGGTGCCGTCGACGGAGGGGGCGTCATCAGAGCGCGTCTGCCCCTCCTCTTGCTTCTGCCGGTGTGCCTTGGGGCTCTCGTTCTCAGCTCCAGCCGACCGCCATTCTCCCTGGTGTCCCTCCCTTCTTGCCGTCCTGGACTCCACCCACTCAATCCAGCCCGCCTCCGACCTGGCTTGGGGGGTGGAATCACACCCACCCAGCGCAGGCATTCAGCACCATGGGGGTGACACCACCTGTCCGCACCGAGTGGATCGCCGACTCGGGTGCCTCCTATCACACCACCCCTGATGCTAGCCTCCTTTCTTCTATCCGACCCCCACCTACCTCGTATCCGTCTTCGATCATGGTTGGTGATGGATCTTGTCTTCCTGTCACCTCCATGGGTTGTGCTCCTGGTCCCTTTCGTCTTCCCAATGTCCTCGTTGCTCCTCAGATGATCCATAACCTTCTTTCCATTCGTCAGTTTACAACTGACAATTCTTGTTCTGTTGAATTCGATCCCTCTGGCCTTACCGTGAAGGATTCTGTGTCTGGGCGTCCGCTCCTCCGGTGTGATAGCTCTGGACCCCTTTACACCCTTCGCCTTCCTGCTCCCACTACACCACCTTTGCCTTCTTCCCCGTCAGCTGCCCTTGTCACCACTCCCTCTTCCACTACCTGGCACCGCCGGCTTGGTCACCCCGGCCGCGACACTTTGGCTCAGCTCAGTCGTAGTGCACATCTTCCTTGCACTCGGGCTTCTGATGAGCATCTCTGCCATGCGTGCCAGTTGGGTCGCCATGTCCGCCTCCCTTTCTCTTCTTCTTCTTCACATGCGACGCATGCCTTTGATCTCATTCACTGTGATCTATGGACTTCTCCTGTCCCTAGTCTTTCGGGCTACAAGTACTACCTAGTAGTGGTCGATGATTTCTCTCACTACTCCTGGACTTTCCCTTTGCGTGCCAAGTCTGACACGTTTCCCACCCTCCTCCACTTCTTTGTCTGGGTGTCTACTCAGTTCGGGCTCACCATTAAGGCTGTCCAGTGTGACAACGGGCGTGAGTTCGACAATCACACCTCCCGTTCCTTCTTCCTCTATCGGGGTGTCCAGTTACGCATGTCTTGTCCGTATACCTCTCCCCAGAACGGCAAGGCTGAGCGCATGATTCGGACCACGAACAACATCATGCGCACCCTTCTGATCCAGGCCTCTCTGCCCCCGCGCTTCTGGGCCGAGAGCCTCCACACCGCCACCTACTTGCTCAACCGTCTTCCTTCCACTGCTTCCCCTGCTCTGACTCCTCACCATGCTCTTTTCGGTACCCCTCCTAGCTACGATCACCTTCGTGTCTTCGGGTGCGCTTGTTACCCTAACACCGCTGCCACTGCTCCTCACAAGCTGGCGCCCCGCTCCACTCGTTGTGTGTTTCTCGGTTACTCCCCTGACCACAAGGGGTACCGTTGCTTTGACCTCACCTCTCGCTGAGTCCTCATCTCCCGACACGTTGTGTTCGACGAGTCAGATTTCCCTTACTCCACCTCCTCTACCCCTTCTCAAGACCCTGAGCTGGCATCTCTGTTTCCTGACTCGGTGGTTCAGCCACCTCTGTCTCTCTTTCCCTTTCCCGCAGGTTTCCCCGGTGCACCACCGTCTCCGGTGTCCCCTCCCGCGCCACACGCGGCCCCGACGCCCTCTCCCGTGTCGCGTGCGGCCCTGGTGCCTCCTCCCGCACCACACGTGGCCCCGGCACCCTCTGCTACACCACGTGTGGCCCCGGTGCCCCTGCTTGCACCACGCGCGGCCCCGGCACCCTCTTCCGCACCACGTGTGGCCCCGGCGCCTTCTGTCACACCCTCGGAGCCTCTCGCCCCGCCACACGCGGCTCCGGCGCCCTCTGCTGCGCCCACCACCGTCCCGGTGCCTCCCGCCGCGCCACGCGTGGCCACGCCGCCCACTGCACGTTACGCCGAGCCGGTGCAGGTGTACCGACGCCGTCCGGTCCTTCCACCGCTGCAGGCTCCTCCGGCTTCAGCTCCGGCTCCTGAGGTGCCCGTGGACTATGCGCCTCCTGTGCGCTATGTCTACGGGCGCCGCCCGACGGCTCCGCCTCCTCCACCACCTCTACCGGAGCTGACATCGCCACCGCCACCACCGCCGCCAGCGCCACCTGCACCACGCCGTTCTCAGGTGAAGCCGGCCGTGTACCACCCGCCGATCATCCATCGGGATCCTCGTCACACCCATCCCATGGTGACTCGGCAGGCGGCCGGGGTTCTTCAGCCCGCGGCTCTCTCCACCACCGAGGAAGAGCCGCGGCTCTCTCCGATCCCGACGTCGGTTCGTGAGGCTCTGGCAGATCCAAACTGGTGTCGTGCGATGGAAGAAGAGTATGGAGCTCTTCTTGCCAACCAGACTTGGGACCTTGTGCCGCGACCGTCTGGCTGCAATGTGGTGATAGGCAAGTGGATTTGGACGATCAAGCGACGGGCTGATGGTACTCTGGAGCGCTATAAGGCGCGTTGGGTCCTCCGGGGGTTCACTCAGCGTCCTGGTGTGGACTATGATGAGACATTCAGTCCAGTGGTGAAGCCTGCTACAGTGCGCATTGTTCTTTCTCTGGCTCTCTCTCGGTCTTGGTCGGTGCACCAGCTCGATGTCAAGAATGCATTTCTTCATGGCACTCTGACCGAGACAGTCTACTGCAGCCAGCCAGCAGGGTTTGTGGACTCCAGTCGTCCGGATTTGGTCTGTCGGTTGAACAAATCTCTCTATGGTCTGAAGCAGGCTCCTCGGGCATGGTACTCTCGGTTTGCCACCTTCTTGCTCACACTGGGGTTTGTTGATGCCAAGTCAGATACTTCGTTGTTCATATATCACCATGCTGATGGGGTTGCCTATCTCCTCCTCTACGTTAATGACATTGTTCTGACTGCCTCTAGTCCACAGCTGCTCCAGCGGATTATCTCCTCTCTTCAGCAGGAGTTTGCTATGAAGGATCTGGGCAAGCTTCACCACTTCTTGGGCGTGACAGTTGAGCCCCGTCAGGCTGGTCTTCTCCTTCACCAGCGTCAGTATGCCCTTGATATCCTGGAGCGTGCTGGGATGACTGATTGCAAGCCTTGCTCCACCCCTGTTGACACTCAGGCGAAGCTGTCTGCTACTCTGGGTGATCCTGTGGCTGATCCTACTACCTATCGGAGTCTTGCTGGAGCCTTACAGTACCTCACTTTCACCAGACCGGACCTCACCTACGCTGTCCAGCAGATCTGCCTCCATATGCATGATACTCGGGAGTCACATCTTGCTGCGCTGAAGCGCCTTCTTCGCTACGTCCGAGGCACGGTTGACTTCGGCTTGGTCCTCCACCGGTCTCCTTCTGCTGAGCTGGTCGTCTACACTGACTCTGACTGGGCAGGGTGCCCGGACACACGCCGGTCTACCTCAGGTTATGCCGTCTTCCTCGGCGGCAACCTGATCTCCTGGTCGTCCAAGCGACAGTCGGTTGTCTCCCGCTCGAGTGCTGAGGCGGAGTACCGGGCTGTTGCTAACGGCGTGGTTGAGGCGTCCTGGCTCCGACAGCTCTTGGCTGAGCTTCACAGCCCGCTAGCCAAGAGCACACTCGTCTACTGCGACAACGTCAGCGCCGTGTACCTCTCCACCAACCCGGTTCAACATCAGCAGACGAAGCATGTGGAGATTGACTTGCATTTCGTTCGTGACCGGGTGGCTATCGGTGATGTTCGGGTTCTTCATGTACCGACCACCTCCCAGTTTGCTGACATCTTCACCAAGGGTCTTCCCTCCTCGACCTTCTCGGAGTTTCAGTCCAGCCTCAACGTAGCCAGTGGTTAGTTGTGGCTGCGGGGGGCCTTGTGTGAGAGTTTGTTTCTTTGTTGGCCAGTCTTGTACACCGCTGCGTCGATAGTCCAGACTGCGGGGGGTGTTAGTGTATATATGTGTGAGTGGCCCATATGGCCTGTATATAGCCTATATAGAGGCCTATGTATAGCTAACTATATACCCACCCTTCTAGGGTTGGAGGAATACACTGAACATTTCCTCCTACAATGGGCATAATTTTCTCTTCGGGATCCAACTTCATGGGAAAATGGCTTCTACAAATGCCTCAGCATCAAAAGGTTGAAGGTCTTCCAATCCTTTACCAACCCTGTCAAACTTCACGGGCCCAACGCTAGCCTGCACACATTCAAGTAAAACAAAATTCAGGTCAGATGTGTGAACCAAACAGCCACCTCTGGCAGACTACAAGAAAGATTCTCGCATAGAACCACATCGCTAATGACGACAGTACTTCCTGAGGTATCACATAGAACAACATCAAATCCGTCATGATTTTCGCATTTTACTGCCTACAAAAGAACTATCAAACAATTCAAATTAGATGAAACATAAGAGTGGAACTCCATAGTCCTTATGGGACAACAAATTATTTCCATAATGTTTGTCAAACCACAAAATCATACCTTCTGGACGCATTGTCTTATCGTGGTTGAAACCAGTGACGTAAACCGGTTAGTTTTATTTGATGTGAAAGCATGGTTGATATAGAGCTATAAATACAAGGCAAGAAGCACTTTATAGTTTATAGCACATCAAATACGACAGTATGGTCTCCATCCCTTTTCAAATCGTCGGTTGGGGTATGTAAGAGTCACAATTAAATGGGTTAAATTTGGTGACGAAGGAACAAAAATTTTCCATGCCAATGCTACCATCAAACAAAGGACAAATCTTATTTCAGTTATGGAAGACCAAAATGGTACTGAGCCCTTTGATCACCCATCAAAATCAAATTTAATTTGGGAAGCTTTCAAGGACAGATTGGGAACTTCACATCATCCAAGCATGCATTTTAACCTAGAGGGCTACTTCAGGCCACAGTTGACTTAGGCTGCCTTACAATACCTTTCTCTCATGAGGAAATAGATGTTGTTGTGCAAAATTTTCCTAGTGATAAATCCCTTCGACCTGATGGCTTTAGCACGGATTTTGTGAAAAAATACTGGCCAATAATTAAGCAAGACTCCTATGATATCTATGCAGCTTTTCAAGAAGGAAATCTCTGCTTGCAGAGCATCAATGGTTCTCATATCACTTCGATTCCAAAAGTGGATACCCCTAGGAAGGTGTCAGATTACAGGTTAATCTCATTGCTCAACACTTCAATTAAGATTATAACCAAATTGTTGGCAAATAGGCCGCAGGTAGTTATCATGCAGCTCATCCACAAAAATCAATATGGTTTCATTAAAGCAAGGACAATACATGATTGCCTTGCCTGGTCCTTTGAATATCTTCACCTTTGCAAACAGTCAAGAAAGGAAATCATCATCTTAAAGCTTGATTTTGAAAAGGCTTTCGATAAAATAGAACATCAAACAATGTTGCAACTTATGGAACATAAAGGTTTTGATAACACTTGGTTACAATGGATTTCTAGCATTTTCAACATAGGTACCTTCAATTTTGCTCAATGGTGTGCTAGGAAAGACCTTCCATTGCAGACGATTAGTCAGGCGGGGTGATCCACTCTCTCCTCTACTTTTTGTACTGGCTGCAAATTTCTTGCAAAGACTGTTAAATAAGGCCAAGGATCAAGGTTTGCTGCATTTGCCAGTTTCTCTACACTTCACCAAAGACTTCCCGATTATCCAATATGCAGATGACACCCTCATTGTCATGGAGGGTTGCACCAGACAACTTTTCTTTCTTAAAATCTTGTTCCAGTCCTTTGCAACATCAACAGGACTCAAGGTCAATTATGCTAAGTCAATGATGGTACCAATAAATATTGAACAAGAGATGTTGCAGACCTTAGCACAAACCTTTGGTTGCTCGATTGGATCCTTACCTTTCACTTATCTCGGTCTTCCGCTTGACCTAACTAAGCCAACAATAGAGGAGTTTCTACCTCTGATATCCATATGTGAAAGACGGCTTATAAGCACCTCCAACTTCTTATCTCTGACAGGCAAGCTACAAATGACAAATGTAGTCTTTTCAGCCCTTCGAACCTTCTATCTCTGCACCTTCAAGCTGCATGACACTGTGATCAAGCAAATTGACAAATATAGGAAACATTGCTTGTGGAGAGACTCTGACACCAATGCTAAAACACCACCAAAAGCAGCTTGGGAGATGATTTGTTTACCCAAATTTTAAGGAGGCCTTGGGGTGATCAATTTGAAAACACATAATGAAACTCTGCTGCTCAAAAATCTCCACAATTTTTCCAATAAGGAAGATTTACCTTGGGTTCTCCTAATCTGGGAAAAGTACTATGCAAGGGGAAATTTGCCAAATCATGTCAAGATGGGATCTTTTTGGTGGCGTAATAATCTCAAGATGCTTGACAAATTCAAGGGTATTGCTTCTGTAACTTTATTCCGAGGTGATACCTGCTATCTGGTGGCAAGATTTATGGTCAGCACAAGTCCCTAGTCAGGTTTATCCTGAGCTTTCTCTTTTGCTAAGAATAAGAACATTTCCATCCTCAAAGCTAGGACAACTGTTAACTTAAGTGACATCTTCCACTTGCCAATGCCCTCAGAAGCTTATGCACAACTTTTGCTTTTAGATCAACAAATTGAAAATCTGCCAAACTCAGAGGACAATGACATTTGGTCCTATATTTGGGGTTCTCCCTGGTACTCTTCCGCACAGGCTTATAAGCAACTGATTGGTCATCGGGTTATTCACCCAGCATACACTTGGCTCTGGAAATCAGCAGCTCAAAGATGACACAAGGTTTTCTTCTGGCTTCTCTTAAAAGGCAGACTCAGTACAAGAAATATCTTGAGGAGGAAAAATATGGATCTGCCATCCTATGACTGTGTTCTTTGTACCACGCTGCATGAAGAAACTCTGGAACACCTTTTCCTTCACTGTCATTTTGCCCAAGCTTCTTGGGCTACTCTACATCTGGTTGTTCAATTTGGTGACCCCTTTCAGATTTTAGATTCTTTTTTGTTGCGGTTGAATATGCCCTTCTTCATGGACATCATCATTTTAATGAGCTGGTGCATTTGGATGGAGCAGAATGATCCAATTTTCAAAGGGATTCAACCGAATTTAAACAGTGTCAAAACTCGTTTCAAGAAGGAATTTGCTTTGGTTATTCTTCGAGCAAAATCAACACGTCAACCCTTGAGGACTTCATGGATAAACTCTGCTATGTGATCTTTCTTTTAATTTTCTTTGTTTCTTTTTTTGTCTCCTCATTCAAGTTTGTAAACTCCTGCTGCTTTTCTTATTTTTAATATATAATCAGTAGGGGTCATACCCTCATGTTTCCTAACAAAAATCAATGGTTGGAATGTTGAATGAGACGACATGCATGTGAAGCGAGACATCAACGGCCACATCATGCTAGCTCTCTTCAAGTAGTATTTATTCTCACTTTGTGTAGATCTCCATGCATGTGCTTCATTTTAAAACAAGTTTCAGTTTCTTGTAAATTTTGCCGATTGAATAGGAGATACGTACTAGGAGAGCTGTAAGCACATGTCAATCTTGCGTTGCATTCACTACTGAAAACTACGCGTGCATCTCCAGATCCATGTGTTCTTCCTTCACTACAGCACGGCAAAACCACATAGCAATTGGTCACTCGTAACACATCATTTTCCTACATTTTCTTGCTCAGATTTAGAGGGCAAGCGAACAAGGAGATGGATCAGTTGGTGTCGCATCACTCTTCAAAGATTATTTTAAAAAAATTAATCACATTCTGCAAGATATTGAGCACGTGTCGGTTACTCGGTTTGATCGAACTCCACAATCACTTGTCAATTTATAACACTGATACTATAAACAATCGATATCTCTTCATCAGTCCCTACTTTATTAAGCAGGCATATTCATCTGCATTGCACATCACATTTTCTCTTGTGAGATCAAACGTACGGAGGAGCCGGCACGAGCACACTAGGAGTAGCCGGCGTTGCTCGCCGACGATCAGGGGAGTACTTTGCCCCATGCTTCATGGCCGGCGTTGTCCGGGTCCGGCTCCTCTGTTGGCTGGACGGCGTCCTGCTTCTCGTGGAACGGAGCCGCCGCTCCCATGCCGTCTTGCTTCTCGTGGAAGGGGTGATCAGGAATCGCGGCCGGCCAGACAGCGTTCTGCTTCTCGTGGAATGGGTGATCAGGCAGCGCCGCCGGCCGGACAGCGCCCTGCTTCTCGTGGAAGGGATGATCAGGAATCGCGGCCGGCCAGACAGCGTCCTGCTTCTCGTGGAAGGGATGATCAGGAATCGCGGCCGGCCGAACAGCATCCTGCTTCTCGTGGAAGGGATGATCAGGAATCGCGGCCGGCCAGACAGCATCCTGCTTCTCGTGGAAGGGATGATCAGGAATTGCGGCCGGCCAGGCAGCGTCCTGCTTCTCGTGGAACGGGTGATCGACGCCGTCCTGCTTCTCGTGGAAGGGGTGGTCCGGCAACGCCACCGGCTGCACAGTGCCTGTGCCTGCGCGGAGAGGCCTCGGCAGGCCCCCGGTGTTGCACCTGTCGTAGCACTGCCCGTAGCAGTCCACCATGTCCTTGCCTTCTGCAGATCACCATGCCACGGACACGAACGGTTACCTCAAAGACTCACGCCAATTCAAACTCAACTACCAAATCGGTGAACGCGTGCTTATCGTACCTGCACGGACGCCGTGGCAGGACGCCCTGACGCAGTTGGTCTGACACGCGATGGCGAGGCCGCCGACAGCGGCGGCGGCGGCCACGGGGCGTCGGCGGAGCGCGGCATCGGGCGCGCAGGTCTTGTCGCAGGCGTAGCTGCAGTAGTCCCTCATGGACTTGTCCTTGGAGATGCAGTCCTTGAAGCAGAAGTCGTAGCAGTCCGCGTACGCGCCGGCCGCGAGCAGCGGCAGCGCCGCCGCCACCGCCAGCACCGCCGCCGCAGCAACCGCTAGCCGGGCAGCCGCCATCCCTCTCCGCCGCCGCTCGTCTCGCTCGCTCAGTTCGATCTCACTGAAGTCCAAACTGCTGATCTGCGTCTCCGAGGAACTCGACGGCACGAGATCTTATAAGCCACTGGCCGGCCGGCGCTGCTCTGTGTCGTCGACTGTCACGCCGGGCGCGTGAGAGGAGGAGGAGTAGTGCACGCGTGCGCGCTGCCAGCGAGCGGTCGGGACGAGAGTTTTGTGCGCGCGCAGATCGGAGTAGTAGCAGCGCGTGGCGTGTCGGTCTGTGTCCAACGGCTAGCGTAGCGTGCGGTTGCCTCCCGTTGCCACCGCCGTTGCCTGGTTCGGGGCCGGCAGCGGTTGGAGGGGTGGGAAGTGTGAGCGGTGAGAGGAGCGCGTTTAGATGAATGCCGCCCGTTGCCGGTTGCTGATTTTTGAAAATTATTTTGCATTGTGGAGGCCAGGGGGTGAATGATCGAGTGTAGATCCATATTCCAGTATTCCACCGTGGCTTTCATTTTGAACTTACTGCTCTTTGTACGAGGCTTTAAAAGAAACAACAATGGTGGTGTTTAGATCCTTGAACTAAAGTTTAGAAGGCGGTGTTCCGATGTTAATTTTGAGGACTAAATATGAGCTAATTATAAAACTTGTAGCAAATTTGCGAGATGAATCTACATTGGGTTTAATACATTTAATAGATTCATCTTGTTGAGAATTAGACTCCCATCTGTGCAATTAGTTTTGTAATTATCCATGTTTAGTACTCTTCTATTAGTAACCAAACTTTAGTTCTTAGAATTGAATCAAACACTTCCAATATGTTGCAAACATAGCTTTTTTAATCAATTATTAGTTGCCCCTCACGTGGCACTTCCTTGTGTTCATTGCTTTAGGGATGTTTTCACACAGATCGTTTCGCTATCGAAGCTGCTCCACCTTGTTTTCGTTCTTCACACGATTGTGCTGGAGACCAAAGACGAATGAAAACAGTTCAACTCATTGCTTGTTTGGTTTGATGTCCATTATCATATAGTTTCAGAAGGATAGTGCATGGCAAAGAACTGAACTATATTTCGTGTCGTCATTCCACGCCAACCCTTGTAAATCATCATCACCATATGTTTAACCCTTGCACTTGGATTAAATGCCTAGGCACAGTTGCCCTTGATTGAAACATTTGAATATTATGATGGAGTAACATTTTACAATCGATTTAAAGTCATCGGATTTAGGATTCGAAAAGGTTCTTCAATATAATTAGGTATAATATAACAGATATTCTTTCAAAGAAAATAATGAGGTAAAAATAGCTCAGAACATAATTTACCATTCATGCATATTTTGCTCCATGTATCTTTTGCAAACTGATGAACATAAAAATTATTTAGTGCAAGTGATACACCGATACATGGATGAAGCCATGATAAAAGTTTTTTACATTTGTATAATTGTAAGATATCTCATAAATGCAATTTTGCCCATTTTACAAAATCCCTGGTTGTGCCACTGATCACTTTTAGTCTCATTGAAAATGCCAAATTAAAGTGATTGCTGCTGGCACAATCATATACAGTATATATGTACAATGGCACCTCTGAACTCTGATATCAACCACTTGCACAAAAGATCAATAAGATAGTAGGCACTATAAAGTGCACACCATATAATATTCACTGATACATGACATCAATTATCTTCAGTACATCCTGCAGACAAGGACTCACGGAACTAGGCTTATGTAAGGTTTATGCCCAATCTACGTCGACCAATCGGGATAATCCTCCCATCTTGTTATCGAACATAGCAATCCATCAGTAATCGCTTTTAATATTTATAATTTGAAACGTCTACGCAATCAAGTATGCGTACATGCTGTCACAGATATGATCAGTTATCCTTCAATTGCGGCTGTCGGGCGGCCCGATAGTACGCGGCGGCGGCTCTCGTGGCCTCGGTCATGGATTCCCTGACGGTGGCCTTGGTGGTGGCTTTGGCCTCCTCGGTGCCGGTGTGGGCACTGGTGGCCTGGGTTGTGGTGGCTTTGGCGGTAAGGGCACTGGTCTCTTCAGCATCCTCAATCCTGACATGGGCACCGGTGACTTCGGCGGTGATGGTGCCTTGGGTGGTGGCTTAGGCGTCCTTGGTTCTTGCATGGACGCTAAAGGCTTCAGCGGCGGTGACGGTGCCTTGGGTGGTGGCTTTGGCGTCCTCGGTTCTTGCATGGATGCCAGTGGTTTCAGCGGCGGTGACGGTGCCTTGGGTGGTGGCTTTGGCGTCCTCGGTTCTTGCATGGGCACTAGTGGTTTCAGCGGCGGCGATGGTGCCTTGGGTGGTGGCTTAGGTGTCCTCGGTTCTTGCATGGACGCTAAAGGCTTCAGCGGCGGTGACGGAGCCTTGGGTGGTGGCTTCGGCGTCCTCGGTTCTTGCATGGATGCCAGTGGTTTCAGCGGCGGTGACGGTACCTTGGGTGGTGGCGGCGTCCTCGGTTCATGCATGGGCGCTAGTGGTTTCAGCGGCGGTGATGGTGCCTTGGGTGGTGGCTTAGGTGTCCTCGGTTCTTGCATGGACGCTAAAGGCTTCAGCGGTGGTGACGGAGCCTTGGGTGGTGGCTTCGGTGTCCTCGGTTCTTGCATGTATGGCAGTGGTTTTAGCGGCGGTGACGATGCCTTGGGTGGTGGCTTTGGTGTCCTATGTTCTTGCATGGGCGCTAGTGGTTTCAGCGGCGGTGATGGTGCCTTGGGTGGTGGCTTAGGCGTCCTCGGTTCTTGCATGGACGCTAAAGGCTTCAGCGGCGGTGACGGAGCCTTGGGTGGTGGCTTCGGCGTCCTCGGTACTTGCATGTATGTCAGTGGTTTCAGCGGTGGTGACGGTGCCTTGGGTGGTGGCTTTGGTGTCCTCGGTTCTTGCATGGGTGCTAATGGTTTCAGCGGCGGCGACGGTGCCTTGGGTGGTGGCTTAGGTGTCCTCGGTTCTTGCATGGATGCTAATGGCTTCAGTGGCAGTGACGGTGCCTTGGGTGGTGGCTTCGGCGTCCTCGGTTCTTGCATGGATGGCAGTGGTTTCAGTGGCGATGATGGTGCCTTGGGTGGTGGCTTTGGTGTCCTCGGTTTGTGCATGGGCGCTGGTGGTTTCAGCGGCGGCGATGGTGCCTTGGGTGGTGGCTTCGGCGTCCTTGGTCCTTGCACGGGGACCATGGGCGCCAGTAGTTTCAGCGGTGGCGACGGTTCCTTGGGTGGTGGCTTCGGTGTTCCCGGTACTGGCTTCGACGGCTCCACCAGCTTCAGTGTGTGGGGTGGTGCCAACTTCTCCTCTTTCATGGGTGGCGTCCTTGGATTCGTCAACAGCACCGGTGGCTTTGGCGGTGCCGGCGTTGGCCCTGGCTTTGGCTTCGGCCCTGGTTTGGGAGGGCTCGGCTTCGGGCCATCGTGGTGATGGTCGTCGTCGTCGTCGTCATGATGGTGATGGTGGTGATGATGGTGGTGGTGGCCGTGGTGGTAGCATCTGTAGCCGCATCCCCTGAGGCAAGACGCTCTCCTGTCCTGTAGCTATCTGTGTAGATGGATACAGAAACAAAACACAAAGGGAAATGAATACACATTTACAGATCAGCCAACGACGGCCGCGTCAAGATTGATTCAGGGTGCATCGCTGGTAATAAGAAAAGAACAGGCAAAGCACTGGACGTACACGGTGGCAAGTAGGAGCAGGAGTGAACGACGCAGTGGCGATAGCAGATGCCTGGAATGTAGTCGATGCAGTCATGCGTGCACTCCACGCTGCACTGATCGTAGTCATCGTCGTCGTCGTCGTCATCGTCGTGGCCGTCTCCGTGATGATCGTGGTGGTCATCATGGTCATGATCGTGGTGATCGTCGTCGTCGTGGTCGTCGTCGTCTGATACGGCCGAGGCGGCGAGGGGGCGGATGATGCCATTCCTGAAGGCGTCGTCATGATCGTCGTCGTCAAAGTCGTCGTCGCACTTCCTCATGCAGGACCTGTAGCAGCTGCGGTACATGTGGTGGTCGTGGTCCTCCAGCTCGACGGCGGAGCAGAGCGCGGCGACGGCCAGGAGGCCGGCGGCGAGCAGCACCGCCAGCTTCTTGGGCCGCGCCATTGCTGGCTCCCTATCGTTACGTCAAGCTCGATGGATGGATCGATGGGGTGTGCGTGGGTCGGCGCGCAGCTGGTGGCATATATACTGCATGCGCCGGCCAGAGCTAGCAGCAAGAGCTAACTGCGTGTGCTTGTACTGTTGGACACGCATAGACATTTGCGTCCGTGTGGGATGCATGAGGCTGAGGTGTTGCGACCTGCAGGGAGTGTGTGAACTGTGTGAAGGGGTTGCGTGATGGAGAGACCTGTGCCGGCCAACTGAAATTCTTAGCATTTGAGTTCATCGCTTCCAGAAAGAACTATACTGTGCATTTAATCCACTGTATATTAATGGTTAGTGCGAATTAAACAATGGGTATATATATGGCGCATGCGGCGACGCAACATTTGCAATGCTGGGGATCGGACGCACCGCTCAGCACTAGCTAGATCTGGGCCATTGCAGACCGACAAGTGACAAGAATTTGTTCTGATCGATGAGAAAATAACACACACCCGCTCCCCTCGGGTCGCCCCCGCCTAGGGCGACTTGGGCGGCGACCCGACCCCGCCCGGCGAGCCCCCCACCCCCTCGACCTTCCCTCCCTGCCGTCGCCGGAGGGGCCGGCCGGGACCCTCGCGCGGGCCCCAAGGACGGCGGCGGCGGGGTCACCCTCTCGGCGGCAGCACCACTCCGGGGCGGCGGAGCGGAGCAGCACGGCCTCGCCGGCCTCAACCTCGACGGCGGCGAGGCGGCGGATCCGGGGTCCCTGCGGCCGGATCCGGCTTCCCCCGGGCCGGATCTGTGGCGCGCGGTCGTGGGGGCCCCGAGGGTGGCGTCGACGACCTTGCGGCGGCGCCGGCGAGGGGGGCGCAGATGCTGCGTCCCCTTGCCCGGATCTGGCCTCCCCACGGTCGGATCGGCGACGGGCGGCGGCGGGGGCACCAGTTGCGGCTGCGGCGGTTTCCGGCGGCGTTCGGAAGCGGCGGTGGTCTTCCGGCCTGTGCGCGGGGCGGCTTCTTCGTGCGGCACCTCGTGACCCTCGGTGGGCGGTGCGGCGCCATGGTGGCGCGGCCTTGCCCCCGGCGTGGCACCGTGGTGGTGCGGCGGCCGTCGGCCCTGTTACGCGAAGTGCGGCGCCACGGTGGCGTCTCCTTCTTCTGCAACTGTGGCAGGCGGCGGATGGTCAGGGATACCGCTGGCCGGGCATCTTCTGGTGGCAGTGTTGGCGGCAGCCGGTGTAACGGCCGGCGCGTTGCCTGGGCGTGGGGCGGCGGGAGGGAGGCGGAGCTCGGCGGCTAGCGATGTGGTGAGGCAACAGTGGCGCTCTCCCGGCTGAAGTGGCTGCAATGGTGGTGTCGGACATCTGCGGCGAGCGGTGGTAGCGGGGGCTCGTCGCTCTGGGCGAAAGCCCTCGCCAGATTCTCTCTGGTGGATTGGCGGCGGCGCCTTCGGGCGTCGTTCCCCTGCTGTGGGCGCCATATTGGAGTGACAACCCTGTTGCCATGGTCTCTGGGTGAAAACCCGGTCCAGCTCCTGGACGAGCGACGGCGGCGCCTGTGGGCGTCGTAATCTCCTTGGAGACGTCGTCTCTAGAGACACCGCTCGGTTCGCGGCATGGTCGGCCTGCTGTTCGTGGTTCCTTTGGTCGGCAGGGACAAGGCTGTCGTCGGGTATGCGTCAAGGGGATTGCCTACCCCACGGCACGACGCTGCTCTCCTGTTGGTGATCGGAGGTCTTCACTCGGCTGTTGCTCGTCCGCTTGCAGCGTCCCTCGGCGCCTGGTATTGCTTGGCAATCTCCGGTGCGGTGCGGGACATCGTTGAAGGACGGCGCTCGCGACAACAACAACCAGTAAGGACTTGGCCTGCAGCGGATCGCGGCGGGGCTTCCAGCATGGCAGCAAGCTCACGGTGTGGTACAACGTCGCAAGACGGCGCGGGCGACATCTTCAATCCTCTAGCTCGGTGGCGGCGGTTTGGGCAAGGGGGAAGCAACGTCATGACTTCGAACCATGGTGGTGGCCTGCGGCTTGCTTCGGTTTCTGGGGGGCGGGGCACCTCTTCGGGCTACCTCGACGGCAATTCTTGATACGACTCCGGAGCGTGGAGCCGTGCGGCGGGTTTGAGGTCCCCGCGCACGAGAAAGAGGCGTGCTGAGTGGCGGGTTGGTGGTCCCCGCGCACGCGAGAGTTGCTTCGGATTCGGTGTTCTTCACGTTGTCGGGCGGTCGGTTTCGGTGCAACAGCACTGCGGCGTTGGGTCCTGCACGGCGGTGGCCCTTTCGGTGCGGTGGTGCCTGCCCCTCTGCTACTCTTTCAGCGGTGGGCCTCACTCCGGTGGTTCGTTACTTGCTTGAGGGCGGCCTGTGGGTGGAGCTGTCGTTTGTTTCTGTCTCTTTTGTCGTCAGCTGTGTGTAGAGTCTGGCGGTGTTGATGTCCCAATCCAGCTGGCCAGAGAGTTTTGTTGAGCGGTAACCCGTGTTGATGTCCCAATCCAACCGGGCGAGTTTGTTTCTTTGTTTCTTTTCTTTTTCCTGCCTATGATCTCTCAGGATCATAGTCTTGTATTTTTTCTGCTATATCAATGAAACACGCACTATCTTGTGCGGTTCGTTCAAAAAGAATTTGTTCTGATCTATGCAAAATTAATATATACTGAAAACATTGGGCTTCATGAGAAAGACCGAAACGCATGCTAAGTTCCAAAGCAGTTTTTTTGGCCCACAATAGATTGATCCGTCCCCAACCTGAAAAATTCGAGGAACCTTTCCAAAATGCAAGAAATGCTTGGTGTATTGAATACCACACATATTGCAATAAATATGGACAATCATCCATGAGCTGTAGTACTGCACATTGATACAACTCAAGTAATGGCCCACACAAATAGAATTTTAATTAGTACTATCAAACATTACTAGCTAGTAGTGTGATCCTCTACGTCTGTCCAAAACTTCGTTTTGAAATCATAGCAACAAATGTTTCTCAAACACCTAAAAGACAGTTTCCGGCTGTTGCTTTTGGGAACTCCTCATGGAAAACGTTTTTGGGCAAATATATAAATTGGGGTAAAATACATAGCTGGTCTCTCAACTTGTCTTGTGGTGTCATGTAGGTCGCTAAACTCTCAAAGTTCGTATATTTAGCACCCCCCCCCCAATCTGTGATCGGCGGTCCTTAAACTCTCAAATAATTTTCAAATCTTAAATTTGTCATCTACCGCTAAATTAAAGGAAATACTTCCTCTTTACTCGTTGCCTTCACAACCACCTTATGCATGGTAGTGATCATGCATATGTATTGCTTGGCGCTTGATTTTGGAACCTCTTAAAATGCAATTTTAGAGCACACTAAAACAAGTTGAGGGATCTGAAAATGTGTTTTGAGAGTTTTAGGGACATGGATATCATCTTGAGATAATATAAATTTATGGATGTGAAAATGAATATTTTGAGAGTTCAAGAACCTAAATGACATCTCACGACAAATTCAAGGACCACGCGTGTATAAAATCGTTTGCCGAGATTGGGCTGGCTTTAGCGCAATGGGATGGAGAGCCCATGTGATCAGTGGGACTAACTAAGGGCCCCTTTGGCAGAGCTGTGGCTGTGGCTGAAACAGCTATGGCTGTGGCTGCTATGGTAAAATGACTTCTTTGGTGAAGCTAAAGTCATTTTGTAAAGTGTCTGGCAAAATGGCTGTGGTTGTGGCTTCTCTGTATTTTTAATGTCACATGTGGGGAAGAAGCCGCGGGAAGCCACTATTTTTTGCTTCACCTCCGTAGTACAAATTGCAAAATGGCTTCTCCATGGCTTCAGGTTGGAAGCCGTTTTTTTGTTAGGTGTTTGACAGAACTTCTGTAGAAGCCGGTGGAGAAGTACTTGGAAAAGCCCTGCCAAAGGGCCCCTAAATCCGGATCGAACATGGCTACCTTCTTTTTGGCCCACCAATTTGTGTATGTCAGTCAGAGACACCAAAGAGCATAAAACTTGAATAGCTGATGTGTGTATAATATGCTGTGTGTAAGATACATAAGATAAATTTCAGTACATCGTGTGCATTCGTTTATAGAATTACTATGAGGCATTCGATTCATATATGTTTCACACCCCAGTTTAGAGCACCGGAGGAGACACGCGTATCATCCTTAGTTCCTTAGTAGCGGCAGCGATTACTACGGTGAGTGTTATTCTTGCTGGCAGTGGCGGATCCATCGTATCAGTTGTTGCTGTTGGCGTTCACGGTTCCTTGGCCGGGGGGACACGGCGGCTTGTTCGGCGGCGACGGCGCCTTGGGCGTGGGTGGCGGCGTTGGCGGCTTCGGCTTGGGTGATGATGGAGTTGGCGGCGGCTTCGGCTTCGGTGGTGTTGGAGTTGGGGGCCCAGGATTGGGCGGCATCGGGCCGGGATAGGGCGCAGGCGGGCCGTGGTGGAAGCACTTGTCGCAGCAGTTCTTCATGCACGTCACTTTCTCCTTGCTATCTGCAAAAATTCATCCCCCTCAAAAACAAAAACTGCAAAAATTCATACCAGAAGCAACACATGAACAGAGCTAGATTATTGTTTGATTTGGGGGCGATGGCGTGGGTCTTGTTAATTAGTTGTGTGCACGTACAGGGTGGGAGGCAGAGGCAGGTGCTGATGACGCACTGCTCGTAGCAGAGCGCCGGCAGGTCCTCGAAGCACTCGCGCAGCCACCCGGTCTTGCACCGGCGGGACACGCCGCCGCCGTCCTCGGCCTCGGCGGCGGCGCCGTCGCCGAGGGCGACCTCGTCCTGGCAGTCCCTCGCGCACGACTTGAAGCACCTCCACTGGTGCATGTGGTCGTCTCCCGCCGCCATCACCGCAGCGGCCAGGAGCGCGGCCGCGGCCAGCAGGAGGACGCCGAGCGCCCTGTCACCCGCCATTGCTCGCTCGCTGGCTCGCTCTGGTCCGAAGGCGAGCTGAGCTGCGGCAGCTCTCGATCGACGATTGATGGGATGGCATGGTGGCGTTCCTGCAGGTCCTATATATATACAGCTAGCGCGACCTGCCGCGCCGGTGCTGCAAGCGCGACGCGCCGTGCGCCGTGCGCGCGCATGCTGAAAGTGTGAGGCCGTGCCGCCCGGCTCAGCTCACCGTACATGTTAGATTGTTTTTTTAAAAAAAATTGTAGCAACAAACGGTTTGTCTAGATTAATTCATACACCGGATCTCGCAACAGTCTCCTACAATTGCTTTTTGGGAACTTTACCATTATAAGGACCAGAGATCAGAAACAGACTGAAATATCAGTTTGCTGCTTCTGCCTTCCAAGGAGTGAAACATCAGTTTGGTATTCATCTTCAATTCTGTGTTTAGTTCCGCAAGTTTGCGAAAAGTTTTTGCAGCAAATCTTTAGCACCAAGAGTATGTCAATGTTTCTAACTTTTGGATCGAGGGTGTTTAGGTGCGCCAAAAAATTATGCATAAAGACAAGAGTGTTGGTACGCGGCCCAATGCACTTTGTGCTAGTTTTGGGTGTCTAATTGCAAAAACTTTACAAGGTCAAGTTTGTAAAGGATGTTTAGATCATTTTGCAAAAAAGGTGACATCGTCGATCTTTTGCTTCGTCGAGTTCGGCCTTCGAGGTGTTGCTTCGAAACCATACGGGTAATTGTCTGATGGCTTTTCATAAGATAAATGGCTCTCCCACGACACCGTGCATCGCTAAAATGAAATCCAATAGAGGAGGCAACCGGAGAGGTATTTTGCATTGTGAGGAGAAAGGAGAGGTAAAAATGGATTCCCTCTTTCCTCGATTGCATTTGGCGAGCGTTGGGCGGCTGGTGCGCGTCACAGCCACGCGAGCTTCTTGAGCACAAGGCGGCAGAACGAGGCGGCGCGCGACAGGCGTCTGGCGGCGTGAGGGTTCGATTCAGCGTCCGGCAGCGGGGAACTCGATTTGGTCGCGACGGAGCTCGACACGGCAGCGGATTCAATTGCAGCGGCCGGCGGTGAACTCGATTCGCTAGCCCGCGGGGTTGACGTGGCAGCAGGGAACTCGATTCGGTCGCGACGGAGCTCGACGCGGATGCGGATTCAGCTACGGCGGCCATCGGGGAACTCGATTCGCCGGCCGGCGGAGTTGACGCGACAGCAGGGAACTCGATTCGGGCGACGGAGCTCGGCGTGGCAGCGATTCAGCCGCGGCGGACTTCGATGCGGTGGCCTGCGCTGCGGGGAACTCGATACGGAGGAGGGGCCTGTCTGCATCTCGCGGCGGCGCCGCCAGCGCTCCTCCTCGGTCTCGGTGGGCAGCGAGTTGGTGTGTAGTAGCAGGAGCGACGCGGCTAGGGATGGGTCGGCGTCGTCGTCCCCGTCGAGGGAGGAGATGGAGCAAACGAAGGCAATGTAGGAGGACCGTGCGAGGCGCTGGTGATGGGCCTCGGTGCCGGTCCGAGGGGAAGGTGGACGCGGGTGCTGGTGGGGGAGCAGGAGGCGTCGCCGCCGACGGGCGGGGGAGGAGCAGCTCCATGGCTTAGGAGGTGGGGAGCGATGCTGCCGCCGCTTTCTCCTCCTCCTCCTCTACGAGCGGCGGACGAGGCGGGCCTCGGGTCTTGCCCTCGACGGCGGGGCATGCGACGGCGGCGAGCGGTGGCGCATTGGCGGAGGAGCCCTCATCCCCCCGGCGGAGGAGCCGCGCCATGAATGGAGTTTACCTCTCCAATCTGCCTCTTGTTGTTGGAGACAAGAAAAAATGGATGGCTCTCTTGCTACTCTAGCAGCGAGGCAAATGGAGTCTTGCTACTGTGCCAACAGACTCGTGCCTGGCTGGCTAGCTCATTGTAGAGTGGAGCTAGCAGCCAGGGTTCGAACTCCTGTTGGCACAAATTGCTGACCTCCTGAGGCCGGGGATAAGCACCCCTATTAAGTTTAAGTTGTTTATTATTAATGGCATCACCTCATGAGATTTTGTAGAGGCTCTTGTGCTTTGGGTTATCATTTTGTTCTTAATAATTCTAAAATACATACAACACACCTGCTAGAGATATAATTAGGACGGATTCGCTTCTTTATCCGTTCTAATCATAAGTATAATATATAGCTTGCTCTGTGAGGTGGTAGTATTGCTCAGTTACAAATTATATAAGATTATAATAAAAATGAATATATTGAAATGATATATTTTTTTGGAAATTAAAAAAGATATATATAAATAAACTAAATCATCATCTTGCTTGGAGTGGCCCGCCTTTCACCTTGTTTTTTTGCTATAGCTCTTTACCAGCAGCCATAGAAAAGCCCTGATGTTCAGTGTACATCCGAGACCAAGTGTGACCAACAGCGTAAAACTTGAATATTTGTATATGCAATATGAACCATATGAAATATAAATTCAAGCACATCTTGCATCGGATACAGTAGGATAGCACTATAAGTATTTGATTCATATGTTTCATGCCCAGTACGTTTACACAACCCGTCGATCGGATCGGCCGGAGACACAGCAGCGGCTAATTCGGACCCACACTGCGTGCACGTATTACGTATACTCCTACGACATATATCATGGGACTTCTACTCCGTACTTGATAGCACGCGCGTACGTTCGACGTCTCGGCCACTCAGGTTGCATGAGCTTTTATTCTGTCTGGCGGCGCATCCATGGTATCAGTTGTTGGCGTCCACGGCTTGGAGCCCAGCTGGGGGGCACGGGCACGGGCACGGCTTCTTGTGCGGCGGCGGGCACGGCGGCTTCTTGTGCGGCGGCGGCTTCGGCTTGGGTTTCGGAGCAGGCGGCTTCGGCTTGGGCTTCGGAGCAGGCGGCTTCGGCTTGGGCTTGGGCTTCGGGGCAGGCGGCTTCGGCTTGGGCTTCGGACCAGGCGGCTTGGGCCCGTGGTGGAAGCACTTGTCGCAGCACTTCTTCATGCACGTCTCCTTATCCTTGCTATCTGCACAAGCACAATGGACACAAAGAGCAACACGTGAGCGAAGAGCAGTTTGATCTCTTGCTGCTTTGAGTTTGAGGTGGTCTTAATTGGCTGTGCAGTGCAACGCGTACAGGGTGGGAGGCAGAGGCAGTTCTTGACGACGCACTGCTGGTAGCAGATTACCGGCACCTCCTCGAAGCACTCGTGCAGGCACCCGGTCTTGCACCTGCCGGAGACGCCGCCGCCGCCGGTGCCGGTGCCGTTGCCAGAGGTGGCGCTGCCGGCGGCGTCGAGGGCGGCGGCGTCCTCCTCCTCGCCGTGGCAGTTGTTCGTGCACGACTTGAAGCACTTCCAGTGGAACTTGTGCTCGTCGTCCGCCGCCCCCGACGCCGCCGCGGCGGCGGCGAGGAGCGCGGCCGCGGCCAGGAGGACGCCGACCGCCCTGAAGCCCGCCATCGCTCGCTCTGCTGGTCTCTCTCTCGGCTGTTGGTCGTCGTCCGATCCGGAGGTGAGATGACCTTGAGCTGCTGCTGCAGCTCGATCGATGGACGGGATTGCATTGCATGGGGCGTTCCTGCAGCTTCTATATAGAGTGCGCCGCCGGTGCTGTAAGCAGAGCGGCGACAGCGCGACGCGTCGTGCGCGCACGCTGAGAGCGTGAGGCCGCGCCGCCGGGCCGGCTCGGCTCGGGTCTCTCGCGGGCTGATGCGTGCACGGAAATGGGAAATCAGGAACTGAATCTGTTGGAACGGATCGGACTGAGCTGATGAGAGCTGATCTCGATCGACGCAGCGAGATCCTCGCGGGTTCATGCTTTCCTTGTTCGCGGCACTGCCGGTTATTACCTTCGCGGTTCGCATGCATGCCTTGTGCGTTTGGATGGTTTCCATCATCACTAGCCGTAGTAGTTGCTTCAGTTCTGCATGGTTTTCAGTAGTTCGAACTTTCGATCAAGGTTCAACATTGAAATGTACCGTATAAGTACTCCCTCGATTTCAAAATGTATGTTATTTTAACTTTTCCGTATGAAACATAATATATATGTATCTATATGTATAACGAAAATTATGCATCTAAGAAAAGATAAGACAAGATACAATTTGAAACATGCATGGGTCTATATATCTAACTCTAGCTAAAAAATAAAAAATTATTCCAAGCCTCTCAAATTTGGGTTCCAAACTTCCAATGGGGAAACTCAAGATGTCTTCGAGTTCTGGACTCCTTGTAGTCAAAACTCCACTTGAACGAAGTTGGAGAATTTCAATGACCTTCAAATAAAGAACCTCTCACGACAGCACACAAACTAACGTTATACTAGTTTTAAAACTTTTGCACGGATTCATAAATGTACTTTTAAATTTCTGCGAGTTCTAATTTATAGTTTTAATTACTTGTTTATTTGGGGCTGGTTCACTTGGCATATCAAAAAAAGAATCTGAGAAAGCATCGTCAAATGTTTTATACTGCATTAATTCATCATTAACTCTTTGTGTCAGTCCACTAATTATTCCATGGTCACCTTTTCAGGCAAATTACCTACTACCGGATGATGTGCTTTTTATTGTGATTCTCGCTATGCCTTCACTCTGTTTTCTCTCTCTGCAGTATATGTTCTGATTGTTCTCCGTGGCCGAAGGGGAAGTAACATGTCTGACTTTTTCTTCCTTCATTTCGAAATAGACTTTGTTACATTGATGCCTACCTTCTTTTCTTCAGTCTCCACTCTCAATGTGCTGTGGGAAAAAAAATGAATTGATGCCATTTTTTCCTTAATCATTTTCCCTTTTTAGGACCTTAATAATTTTCCTTTTTTTAGAATACCTTGATCATTTTCCTTTATTTGTTGGTTAAACTCAAAATGTGCCCCGAAATGAGTTAATAGCCTGAAGCAAATTAGCCCTCCGCCCATCGTGGGCCTCGGTCTCTGTCGGCCCAACATCTAGTGGCCCGCAGCAAGTTTGTTGTAAACTTGAGCAACTCCAACAGTTTGGGATAATTTGTTTGGCAAATCTTGGATTTTAGCAACTCTCTAAATGTTACGACAAAGGAAAAAAATGTTCACCTCCAACAGTTTGGAATAATTGACTTGGCAAAACTAAAAATGAGACCCACGCTCCTATCTTTCCCGCGATCTTCTGCCTTTCCTCGCTTTTTTTTTCCGCGACCTCGCCTCGCGCCAATGGCCGCCGCCGTGATTGGGCGCGATTGCCGCCGGCCTTCACCGTCCCTGGAAGGAGCGGTCGGCGCTGGTGATCGGCACCTGGCCGCGGCAGCACCCGTACGTGTCCCTGCTGTCCTGAGTAAGCATGCATTGCATGATGCCTGCCACTTCCACACTCAGACTGACTCCAACAATTGAGACCCAAACCTGAGACCTATTCGTAGATTTGGGTCCTTCACAGCAGCGAGTCAGGCACCCAAAAAAACAAAATCTCCAACAACGCCACCCACAATGGAAGAGGCAAATCGCCCGCGAGCCGCACCGGCCACCTGCCTCCGTCTCTGGCGAGCGTCGAGCCGGCGCCGCCGGCCTCCTTCCCCGCCGGCTGCAACCTCCCCGCCCCCCTCTCTCTCGCCAGCCTCACCTCCCTCTCCTTCCTCCCTCTCCCGGACAAGATCGGAGGCGGCGGCCTCCCCGACCGGAGGCGGTGGCCTCCCCGACCGGCGGCGGCGGCGACGGCGAGGGTGGTCGGGGGCGCCCCAGCTCTACCCATCTCCGCTCCTCTCGCCGCCGTAGCTTCGCCTCTGGAGGAGCCCATGCGGAACCCGAGCCAGCCTCCTTCGCCGTCCGCCGCCGGGCGAAATTCCGGCCGCCGCCATTCGTCTCCATCACCGGTGAGCCTTTCCATGCAATCCTCTCGATCTCCTCTATCTCGTGCCCCACCCAGCTTCGATTCGGCGGCGGAGTGACCGATTCGGGTCACGCTCCAGCTCGATTCAACGTCGAGGAGCCCTGGCGGCGAGGCGGAACGATGGGCGACCGGGCTCCTCCCCTCCTCCGGCCGCACCTCTTCCTCCCCTTTCCGGTCGCAGGCGGGGACGTGTCGCACGCGAGAGGCCGCAGAGGAATGGATCGCGAGGAGAGAGGGGACCTAGTTTTGCCTTCCCGTTCGCGTGCGAGGCAAAATGGGTCCTCCGTCTGGGTCCTCCGTTGGAGGCTGTTTTTGCTATGCAAAAACACTGTGGATGATACAAAATGGGTTTGGGTTGCATTGTTGGAGTTAGTCTCATCAGGCTGTGAGAAATTGTTAGAGCTACCAGTAGCAATTGCATGCAATAAACAAATAGAAGTGTTGCACCATCATGCAGGTAATGTTTACAGATCTCTCTTATGCATGCGCGGGGGCATCATTACAGCCGTGCGGGAGAGGAAAAAAGGGCGCGCGGGGCCACGGGACTCCGAGGCGCGCGCGGGAAGCGTGCCGCTGGCAAAAAAAGCCGGATGGAAAATCGCGATGGCAACTCTTTAGAGCAACTCCAACAGTTCAACAGTTCCCCATTCTAAGTTGCCATTGTTATTTTTTTTGGCAAAAACAGAAAAAAATCTTCTCCAACAGTTCCCCATCTCAGGTTGCCATTTATCCCAAGTTGGAAAAAATCGACTCCGCGCGCGCATATATGCGCGCAGCGATCCGCGGCGCATCCTCCCTTATTAGAAGAGGTGGAAGGGTATAAAAATAATTTTGTTTTTCTCAGGATTCCTGATTTAAGTTTTCAAGCGGTGGAAGGTTAGAAACATAATTTTATTTCTCTCCGAGGGTTCCTGATGTAAGTTAGATCTGGATTTGGCAAATGGATTATGCCAAACTGTTGGAGATGGACTCTTTTTTTACTTGGCATATCTTTTTACAAGTGGGCAAAATACAAGATTTGCCAAGTAAAATTTGGCAAACTCTTGGAGTTGCTCTTAGCCGCGCGCATATTTGCGCCTGGGAGGGGGAGGAATGGCAACTTGCCATTGAAGCCAAGTTGTTTTACCAAACTGTTGGAGTCTATTTTTTCTTGTTTTGCCAAAATTAGATGGATGTCAAATTCATATACCAAACTGTTGGAGTTGCTCATCCGTGGAAAAATTGGTGAAGCTCAACTTCTTTCTCCTCGCAAGAACATATTTAGATCGCCCAGTAGCGTTTTTTGTCCGCATTCACACGGTCGATGCTTAATTTTGCATGTGAACTCTGGGAAAGAATGGTGTTAAAAATTAACAAGTATACTCATCATTTTGTGACTGTATCCTAGAACTGAGCAATATACTTGATAGAGGGGGAGTGCCGATCTTTCGGTGAGTGGAGATAAATCCGATTTGGTGGTTGTTGACCCTCACGATCCGACTACGACGAGCAAGCCCGAAGCGCCGATGCAATCGCTGAACCAACTCCCTGTAGTTACCGACCTTATTGGAGTAAGATCAGCCTGATCACGAAGATCAATTCCTGTGCGCAATCGACGAACGAACAAGAATTTGAGGCGAGCAATCTATGTATCACTCGAAGGTGGAGTTCTGAATCACAGAGATCAGCACGTATTTGTGCGTGGTCTGGTGTAGCTAAAGCTAGATGTAAAACAAAACTCAAGTCTGAAAATAAAAAAGGGGTCAGAAGGGGGCGCAGCCCCTAGCACCCTCGGGGGGAAGGGCGCGCGGCGCCTCGCGAGGGGGAGGGCGCGCGGCTCCCTCTCCTGGCGCCCAACCCTAGGAGCCCCTCCTAGGCCGTCCTGTTGGGCCGTCTTTTATGCATCTTGGGACTTCGTTCTTCAACAACATGATGTAGTTTAATTCCCTCGCACGAGCCCGAGTAATTAGCCCAACTGGTGGCGCCTGACGTAGTGGAACATCTTGGTGTGGCGCCTGAGCTTCTGAGGATGGCACCTGAGCATCTGGAGATGCCTGAGCTGCTGCTGGTGTAGATGTACTCATGGTGTCCTCATCATCCTCCCCTTCTTGAACTGAAGTCGTACTCGACGGCAACTCCTCATCTTCACCCGCATATGGTTTCAAATCTGCAACATTAAAACTAGTGGAAACACCAAACTCCGCAGGCAGGTCAAGAACATAAGCATTATCATTAATTTTGATTAGCACTTTAAAAGGACCAGCAGCACGAGGCATCAATTTAGAACGGCACAAAGCAGGAAAACGATCCTTTCGTAAATGCAACCAAACCATATCACCAGGTTCAAAAGTAACAAGTTTTCTACCTTTACTACCAGCAACTTGATACTTAGCATTAGCAGCAGCAATGTTTTGTTGAGTTTGTTCATGCAGATTAATCATTTGTTCAACATGTGCAACAACATCTATGTGTGGGGCGTCCTCAGCATCAAGCGAAAATAAATCAATAGGCGCCCGAGGAATGTAACCATACACAATCTGAAAAGGGCTCGTCTTTGTAGAAGAATGTGTTGCATGATTATAAGCAAACTCAACATGAGGCAAACAATCTTCCCAGCGTTTCAAATTTTTATCTAAAACAGCCCTAATCATGGTTGACAAAGTCCTAT
The DNA here is from genome assembly GCA_036936925.1 of Cenchrus fungigraminus. NCBI lineage: Eukaryota > Viridiplantae > Streptophyta > Magnoliopsida > Poales > Poaceae > Cenchrus > Cenchrus fungigraminus. Next base: position 37,574,319 of record CM072778.1, on the reverse strand, counting down.
TAACCACCTCAGTTTGACCATCAGTCTGAGGATGACAAGTTGTACTAAACAGCAATTTAGTTCCCAATTTATTCCAAAGTGATCTCCAAAAATGACTGAGAAACTTAGCATCACGATCAGAGACTATTGTATTTGGAATACCATCCAAACGAATAATCTCTCTAAAGAACAAATCAGCAACACTGCTAGCATCATCAGTCTTATGACAAGGTATGAAATGAGCCATTTTGGAGAAACGATCAACAACCACAAAAATGCTATCCCTCCCCTTCTTAGTTCTAGGCAATCCCAAAACAAAATCCATCGAAATATCAAGCCAAGGAGAAGTAGGGACAGGCAAAGGCATATACAAACCATGGTTGTTCAAACGTGACTTAGCTTTCTGACAAGTAGTGCAACGTGCAACAATGCGCTCAACGTCTTTGCGCATCCGGGGCCAAAAGAAGTGGACAGCCAGCACCTCATGCGTCTTGTAAACGCCAAAGTGCCCCCATGAGACCGCCTCCATGCGCTTCCTGCAACAACAACAACAGACGAACCGAACTAGCTGGAACACACAGCTTGTTAGCGCGAAACAGGAAGCCGTCCTGCAAGTGAAATTTGCCCCATGATTTCCCATTAACACAATGAGCGAAAACATCTTTGAAATCAGCGTCGTCCACATATAGATCTTTCACAGTTTGCAAGTCAAAAATTTTAAAATCTAACTGTGACAGCATAGTATAACGACGAGACAAAGCATCAGCGATAACATTATCCTTCCCGTTCTTGTGTTTTATAATGTAAGGAAAGGACTCAATAAATTCGACCCATTTAGCATGACGACGGTTCAGATTTATTTGGGTACGAATATGTTTCAAAGCCTCATGATCAGAATGAATTATAAACTCGCGATACCAAAGATAGTGCTGCCATGTTTGCAACGTACGCACTAAAGCATAAAGTTCCTTATCATAAGTTGAGTATTTCAAGCTAGCACCACTTAATTTCTCGCTAAAGTAAGCAACCGGTTTACCTTCTTGTAACAAAACAGCACCTAGTCCAATACCACTAGCATCGCATTCAAGCTCGAACACTTTAGTAAAATCAGGCAACTGCAAGAGAGGAGTGTGGGGTAACTTATCGTTCAATGTGTTGAACGCTACCGCCTGTGCATCACTCCAAGCAAAAGGTGCATCTTTCTTTGTAAGCTCATGTAGAGGTGCTGCAATAGTGCTAAAATCACGGACAAAACAGCGGTAGAAACCTGCAAGACTAAGGAAACTCCGAATCTGTGTAACCGTCGTCGGTGTAGGCCACTCCCGAATGGCATCAATCTTGCTGCTGTCCACCTCAATACCCTGTGGAGTAACAACATAACCAAGAAACGAGACACATTGTGTGCAGAAGATGCATTTTTCAATGTTAGCAAATAAATGGGCAGCCCTCAACGCGTCAAAAACAGCACTCAAATGTTCTAAATGCTTTGCCATAGACTTGCTGTAAATCAAGATATCATCAAAATAGACAACGACAAACAATCCTATGAAGGGCCTAAGAACTTCATTCATCAATCGCATAAAAGTGCTGGGAGCATTAGTCAAACCAAACGGCATAACCAACCATTCATATAAGCCAAATTTCGTTTTAAAAGCCGTTTTCCATTCATCTCCCAATTTCATTCTAATCTGGTGGTAACCACTACGCAAATCAATCTTAGTAAAAAGAATGGCACCACTAAGCTCATCGAGCATATCATCAAGGCGTGGTATAGGGTATCGATAACGAATGGTGATGTTATTAATAGCACGACAGTCTACACACATACGCCATGAACCATCTTTCTTAGGAACAAGTAACACAGGAACCGAGCAAGGGCTAAGAGACTCACGAATGTAATCCTTATCAAGCAACGCCTGCACCTGGCGCTGAATCTCTTTTGTCTCATCCGGGTTTGTACGGTACGGGGCGCGGTTTGGAAGCTGGGCGCCGGGAATGAGGTAGATCTGGTGCTCAATGCCACAAAGCGGTGGAAGACCCGGTGGCAAGTCTTTGGGAAAGACATCAGCATACTCCTGCAAAAGGTTAGCAACCGCAGGCGGAATATCCAAAGATGGTGCATCATCAAGGGAAACAAGCACACTAGAGCATACAAGTGCATAACATGTCAAATGAGCATCTCGAATATCATCAAAATCAGCACGTGTAGCAAGTAAAATAGGAGCATTCAACTTAATTTCAGATTTATCAGAAGTGGATGGTGATGGTTCCTGTTCTTTAGCAGTTTTAACAGCTCTAGCAAGATCATCTTTAACAATTTGTTCAGGTGTCATAGGATGTATAATTATTTTCTGACCCTTAAACATGAGAGAATAATGATTCGAACGACCATGATGCAAGCTATCAGTATCATATTGCCAAGGTCTACCAAGTAACAAAGAGCACACTTCCATAGGAACAACATCACAATCAACATAATCAGAGTAAGCACCTATAGAAAAAGGAACACGCACCGATCGTGATACTCTAATTTTGCCACCATCATTAAGCCATTGAATGTGATATGGGTTTGAATGCTTACGAGTGGGTAACGACAACTTCTCTACCAGCATAGTACTCGCCAAATTGTTGCAGCTCCCGTTGTCGATGATGATACGAATCGACCGCTCCTGCACAACACCCTTTGTATGGAACAGAGTGTGTCGCTGATTCTTCTCGGCTGGGGCAACTTGTGTACTAAGAACACGCTGCACAATAAGACTCACGTACCTATCAGCGTCTCCCGGATTGACATGTATGTCCGTCTTAGATGCATGGTCAGTGGCAAGCAAAGTATGTTCAAGTTCTTCTGAATCACTAGCTGAAGAGTACTCACCATTGTCACGAATGAGTAATGTGCGCTTGTTCGGACAGTCCCGAGCCACGTGGCCACGTCTGCTGCAACGAAAACACGTGATATCCCGCATACGGCCTATGGTGAGTGCTGCGCCTGTGGATGGAGAGGTGCCTGTGGCTGGGGCGGCTCCTGCAGGCTTTGCTGTCCTCTCACGCGGTGTAGGTGTGGATGGCGCAGGGAGAGCAGGTGCTGAACTGCACGACAAGTTTCTACCTGCAAAAGTGTAAGAATATGTCCTCGAGCGGCGTCCCTGCACTTCGCGTTCAGCTTTGCAAGCAAACTCAAATAATTGGGTCATGTCAGCATATTCTTTATAATCAAGGATGTCCTGAATTTCGCGGTTCAAACCACCACGAAAGCGTGTCATTGCAGCGTCGGGTTCCTCCAATATACCACAACGAATCATACCTTTTTGCAACTCCTGGTAGTAGTGCTCAACAGACTGAGAACCTTACTGAAATCACTGCATTTTGTTAAGCAAATCACGAGCATAATATGAAGGCACAAAGCGATGTCGCATAGCAGTTTTTAATTGCTCCCAAGTGGTCGGAACAGCAGTAGGATGTTTATTTTTATACTCACGCCACCAAATTAAAGCAAAATCAGTAAATTCACTAATGACAACCTTAACTTGAGAGCTAACAGCAATATCATGACATGAAAATTTCTGTTCAACTTCTAACTCCCAATCAAGATATGCAGCATGATCATATTTGCCATTAAAGGGTTGAATTTTAAATTTGATTTTAGAGAATGAATCGTTACCAGCGGGGCGGCGTGGTACACGGCGGGCACGACCGCGGCTGTCTCCAATGTCCTGCTCCGAATTACCACCATAATCTTTCTGTAACTCCGTGATCGTAGTGTGCAATGCATCGAGTCGTGCCACAACGGCGTCGAGGGTGGTCTTAGCAGCCGTCTGTGCAAGGTCAATCTGATCAAACCGCTCATTCGACGAAGTGACCGTCGAATCCAACCGCTCTTGTAGCGTCTTCATGTCCGTGGTAAGTCCCTCAATCTGCGTCCGCATCTCCTGCAGTTGGTCATCCTTCTTGTCGTCGCCGTCTGCCATGGTTAGCGCAAACACAAAAACAAAATCGACGACAACAATAGGGTGTAAAGCTCACAAAGGCGCTCAAACTAGTGCTGTTATCAAATTCTTATCCGTGCTTACCAAGCACACAGGGGCGAGCTGCAACCAACCGGTGGAACCTGCGAGAGATTGGAGGAGCGATTGCCTGGCGGGATAAAACCTGCTCGTCGAAGAACTTGGTGGAGTTCTGGGAAGGCTGCACTCAATTGAAGGATTAGCACAGATAAACAATAATGCAAAGTTGAATAAGGGTGCTAAACACGTCACAAAAGTTGCTGATTACAAGTGCAAAAGCGAAAGGACGGATGCAAGGAAGGTGGTAAAGGTGGAGAGAACGCAACAAATTGCTATTTTTTTTGCTTTTTTTTTGGAGACCTCAAAACCGATAATATGAACACAGAGGATCTCCAACAGCAAGTTACGACACACACTTTTTCCGAAAGTACAGGGGTATTCCGGTAATTAAAAGATACTCTCTCTCTCTAAAGTAAGGCGAGCCTCCGAATATGGTACCAAGAAAGAGAGATACAGATATGACAAACTTGCACAGCGGGAAAGGGAAACTCACGAGCTAGGGAAGGGTTGGGGCGTGCGTGGGAGTGCGGAAGGCTCGGTGCAGCCTCGCAAAGCCGAACAAGGAGGCAGGGAGGGCGCGGCGTGTGTGGTGGGGGGTAGTAGAGGCTCGGTGTAGCCTCGGCAAAACACGAAGGGGGAGGGAAGGAAGGGCGAGGGCGCGGCGTGCTGGGGGGCTCGGTGACAAACCCGTGGGAAAACAGACTCGGAGTCCCCGGTCGCCCACGAAACCGGTGCTGGGGGGAGGGCCGGCGCCAACCCGGATCGGTCCTTCTCCCGGTTGGATTGGTTTTTTTTCCTTTCTTTTTTTTTGTTTGGACTTTCCTTTTTTTTCTTGATACCTTTCCTTTTTTTTACTTGCCAACCAACAGGGGGGGCGATCACAGAAAGGGGCGCTGTGTCCCGAGAGACCGAGGCGCGAGGAGACCCCCACGGCGCTACGACGCGTAAGATCACGGTGTGAGGGGGGAGTGCTGGCGTGGTAGGCAGGGCAGCGGAGGGAAAAGCGGCGGCGGCTAGGGTTAGAAGAGAAAAAAAAACGAGAAACAAAAGGAGAACACACTCCCTCCGTCCCATATAAAAGTGCAATCCTAGCTTTTGAAAAAAATCCCGCAAAGAATGCAATTCTAGAAAATAAATCTAATCACCTTCCTAATTAAGTGGTCAGATTTGGTTTGCATGGCAAAACTTACTGTATTTGGCAAACAAATGAGGGTATTAGAGTCTTTTCATTCCTCTACTAATCTGTCCTAAAAAAACTAAGATTGCACTCTTTTATGGGACGGAGGGAGTATGAATGTATGATAAACTTCCATCGTTGCACCAAATATGGCAAAGCCACACCGGCTTTGGCCTTCGGCTACGGCTAATTTGGCGGAGATGGCGGCTCCGGGGTGGGACCAGGCGGAGTCGGAGTGGGAGATGGCGGCTCCGGAGTGGGACTAGGCGGAGTCGGAGATGGCGGCTCCGGGGCGGGACCAGGCGCAGGCGGGCTGTGGCGGAAGCACTTGGCACAGCACTTCTTCAGGCACAATCTTTTCTCTCTTCTATCTGCAGTAAATATATAAAATTGTAACAATAATAAGAACAACACATGATCAGAGAGAGCTCGATCGACGCTCGATTATGATTCAAGAGCAAGGCATAAGACATGATATATATTAATTGTTTTGATATGGGGTCTTGCGTTGGGTGTGCAGTGCAGTACATACGCCGCGGGTAGGTGAGGCAGGCCGTGTAGACGCACTGCCGGTAGCCCATGGCCGGCACGTCCTCGAAGCAGTCGTCGTCGCGGCACCCGCTCTTGCACTTGCCGGGGACGACGGTGGAGACGACCGCGGAGACGTTGTTGCCGTCCTTGTTGGCGGCGTCGGGGTGGCAAGCCTTGGTGCACGACTGGAAGCACTTCCACGGATGGTCGTCGTCCGCCGCCCTCGCCGCGGCGGCGAGGAGCGCTGCCACGCCCAGGAGGACGGCGACCGCCTTGCTCGCCGCTTTGTAGCCAGCCATGGATCGCGCGCTCGATCTCTGAGTGGTCGCTCTGCGCCTGTCGTCCGAAATCTGAATTGAGGTGAGCAGAGATGAACTGCTGAAGTGCTCAACTATATATACTGCAGCTCGGGGATACATGGCGTTCCTGCAAGTTCTATATACAGCGCTGCCGCTGGTGCCGTTGCAAGCAAGCACGCGTCGGTGTGCACGTCGGACGCGTGAGGCCACAGCGGCAGCGCCCCCGCTCGCCGGCTGGACTGCTGGATACGTGTACGGAAACAGGGACAGAATCGGCTCGAGCCGAGTGATTGAGCTGAGCTGCTGTGGGATGTACTTTGGGAAGCTGAAAGTTGTTTTGTAAAAAATAACCATGAAACTACATAAACACCTTTACTTAGGGCGTATTTGGAGAGCTTTATGCAGCTCCAGATTTAAAAAAATCAGTTCTGCTCCGATTTTTTCCATCCAAAAGTTCTTTGCTCCAGCAACTTCATCGTAGATCTGCTAAAAAAATGGTGGAGCAGGGCCCAACTCCATGGATTTCATGGAGTGACTAAGAGGGTGCTTCACCAACTCCAAATTTTGTGGAGTTGGGAGAAATTAACCACTACTGGCACTGATTAGTGGAAAATGACATTTTCCCCCGCAGCCCCACACCCCCTCCGTCGCCGCCTGCGCAGCCCCGCACCCTTCCGTCGGATTGCTCGCCACCGGCCCCTCCGCCGCCGCCTGCGCAGCCCCGCACACTTCGCCGGAATGCTCGCCGCCGGCCCCTCCGCCACCGCCTGCGTAGCCCCGCGTCCGCCGACCTTACGCTCTGCCCCGCCTAACGTCCATGGTTGCGACGGGAGCTCGCGAGTCCGCGCTCTTCCTGTGTCGCCCAACGCTCCCTCCCTGGTGCACCCAAATCCTCCACCCGCCAACGAGCTTGGCCTACTAGGACTCATACCGTGTAATCCTACTAGGACTCTTATGTTGCAACAACAGAAATCTGCCCACTGGACTATAAAGGAGGGCCAGTGCACCTAGATCGGCACACACAAACCCTCTAGGAACAACACCCAAGCGCAGAATGCAATATACAACACCCAAAACAGGACGTAGGGCATTATGCTACTCTGGCAGACAGAACCTGTATAAATTTGTGTCTCGCGTCTTCGCTTTAACTTTCGAGTTCCAGGTCTCATGATCCCCCCACGTATAAATCACTACCTCGGGTACTCCCTTGGTAGGCTGCTGGACATAAAATAAACTTACAATATTTGATTAATTATGTACAATTGTTGATATATTTTGATCTCTACTCAAATTGTACCAATTGGATATTGGCTTAGAGATTAGAAAAGTGACTGAAATAATTCGGAATAGGATGTTTTTCATGAATTTTATTCAAATTTCCGCTGCAAGTAAAGTTTAATCCTCCAATTAAATTAGAAGAGTAGAAAAACATTCCTTTAAAGTTAATTGTGATATTGTTATTTTCTGACCAAAGTTGATGATAGAATTATTATAATTTTATCTATGAGTTTAAGCAAGGTTTGTATCTCTGATTTTTTTGCGTCAAGTGTTTTTTTTTGCGTCAAAGTGACCAATTTTCAGAGAAAAGATAAAGATCAAGAGACGCTCTTGATAAAGAAAAGTATGTTTTAATGCTTCTGAAAAGTAGATTTTCATCATGTTATTAATGTTTTCGTTGTGATAATGATTATATTTTGATTAAGTTAGATTTAAAAGTTGATTATGATATTGTTGTCTGTTGACCAAAGTTGATGATAGCATATTATATTTTGCATTAATTCTATTTCTATCCAAAGATGATGTAGAATTAATGTAGAAGAATATTGTATGTTTAATTTTGACCAAAATTAAATTAAGGTATACAATATTTACATGTGAGGAAAAGACATAGAATATTGATTTCTTTCAATGATTGAAATCACTCGGTATATAAGTACCAAGCAAGTACTTGCGGATCCGCTTACCAAAGGTTTACAGTGGGTTGAGAGAACATGCAGTCAACATGAGTCTATGGTATGATCCGTTCAAAACATGTAAGTGTATTATGGTTGGTTAATATGATAGTAATTATTGTCATGATAATTCATGTTTGATATACTTATTTGTGATGAAGTGCGCGCCAAGCGAAGAGTTGAAGTTTAAGAAACATAAGGTGAGATCAAGAGGAAGACCGTTAGGTTGATCTCCACTGGTCGGCCCAAAAGCCAACTGGACCTTGACCGCGTCTTGATCGGCGAGGCCCAACTCAATAACGGTGGCTGGTGCAGCGCCATATAGATAAGAGATGACGGTTCTTTGGTTAGGTTTTTTTTATTATTTTAGAAGCAATAGCATATTGAAAGGTCCATCAAAAGCACCTGAAGATTCCGCAGACAATGGGAGCAAAATCTAAAAGAGAATGGTTGCTAAGAAGTGGGTAAAACATATTTAGATTTATTATTTGGTTTGGTTGATTCTACCTCCCTCTCCCTCTTGTACATTGTTTTTTTTTCTTTTTTTCATATATTAATACTCCTTTCAAGTTTAGGTTTAGGAGTATATAATAAAAAAAACTCATCATGTTTCATAAAAAATTGCATGGAAGTTGGAGTGATTTTAAGATGACATCTATGCACCCCTTTGTGCGTGTCTACTAATCGTATCAGGTGTAAACCATCTCACCTATGCAAATTATGCAAACTGCGATCAGAGCCACTAGATACTCATTCGATACCCAGCGAGATAGGTGGGAGCATTTTGCGAAAAACCGCCGGCCGACCACCTGCTAATCCCATCCTTTTTCAAATCACCCCCTCCCCCGTCCACCCGAGCTTCGTCTCCGCTCCAGGTACGGCAGCCTCTGCCTCGCAGTGGCTCGGCTGAGCGCAGGGGCGCAGGGCTATCCCCCAGCGGAGGGAGCGCTGCAGGGTGGCCGCCGACATTGGGGAACATAGGAGGGGCGGGAAGCTCGACGGCGGCGGCGGATTTGAGTGGAGGCCGGTAGCGGTGCTCCTCCAGAGGTGTTGGCGCACGACGGCCCGAATTGGAGCAGAGCCAGTGTGGGGTGGCGAGGCAGGGGCGAGGAAAGATGGGAGGAGAGGTCGCGACTCGCGACCACTAGCGTGGAGAAGAAGGCCGCGGCTGCCGGCGGGAGAAGGCTGGCTTGCTCACCCGCACCCGCACGGCCTCCTCCTCGGCGCGGCACACCCGACGGCCCAGCCCCATGAACGGTGGCGCGGCGCCCTACTTCCCCAGCCTCGTGAACGACGGCGCGTGTGGTGCCCTATTTCCCCTCAGTGACTCCACGACGGCAGCACGCGGCAAAGGACGGCGACGATGTGCTCAAGTGCGAAGTATGGATGCGCAGCTGCGCCAGGCAGATTCTCAACGACCAGCTCATCGGCTTCGCGCTCGTGCCTCTCGCCACCGTTGTCGACGAGCGCCTCGACGGTCGGGACTTCGAGCTCTCGTCCACCGACCTTATCCACTCGCCCGCGGGGACCATACGGTTGTCCCTTGCCCTCTTCCACTCGCTCGCGGGGACCATACGTCTGTCCCTTGCCCTCATCCACTCGCCCGTGGGTGCCGATTCACGTGCATCGTACTGGATGCCTTCGGCGGCGGGTGGTGATTCGCGACCACCGGAGTCCATGGCGATGGGCTGGGGCCGGCGCGACGTAGGGGCGGCGGTGACTCGGGGTGGACGGGGGAAAACGACTGGGGGCAGCCTCGTGTGCTCGGGTGGACGGGGGAGGGGTGATTTGCAAAAAAGATGGGAAGTGGCCGGCAGGCAGTTTTTCGCAAAATGCTCCTACCTGTCTCGCTGGCCATAGGATGAGTATCTGACGGCTCTAATCGAAGTTTGCATAGTTTGCACAGGTGGGGTGGTTTGCACCTGATACGCTCCCTAAATCACTATAGGAAGGCTGATAAAAGTATGGCTGCGCCACTATATTTACTATCATCAATTAAGTGATCTCCGATCATACGAAACACCAGCCTAAAAGCCGAGGAGGCGACTTTCGCATGATTTGTCTTGTGCATTTTGCAGCGTCTTGCTGATTGTACTTATCCTCGCGTACAAAGTACAATGCACGATGTGATATCAATGTTCCTGTCAGGCAAGGGGAGTCATCACGCGGGCGCGCGCGCTGCCCCTGCACGCCACCACCGCGTAGCTCTTGCGGCAGGTGTCCCGGCACGCGGCCATGATCTTGCTGCCGGGCCGGAGCTGACCGCACAGGGAGAGCGCGCACGGCTGCTCGGCGCAGCCCAGATGCCCCGGGCCCGTCGTCGCCGCCGCCCCGGTATAGCTGGCGCCGGCGCACCTGTGGTAGCAGGAGAACTGGCAGAACCAGAACTCGTCACGCGGCACGCACTGGTCGAAGCACGCGTGGAAGCAGGGCAGGCGCCCGCCCTGATCCGCCTCCGCCCCGGCCGCCGGCGACGACGGCACGGCGACAACGAAGACGATGGCGGCGAACAGCGTGGCCGCCGTGCCTGCGCCGACCCCCATTGGTTGCAGGCTTTGCGTCCGCTCTCCGCTCTAGCACTGAACGAGAGTGACGTCGGAGACCTCCCGTCGGCCGCGGACAGACACCGATCGGATCGGTTTCGTCCCACCGTGGCTCCTGGTGCGTGTCGGATTTATACTGCCAGCGTCGGGCAGCGCGGGACGGATTCCTGGGCGCAGTGCGCGCGAGACGCTGGGTGGGATGGGGTGCGGACAACGCGGATGCGATGCGAAGCTTCGCCGGTGGCGTGTGTTGTGACGAGAAGGGGCGGCGGCTCATGACATGGTTCCGGCGTGACCGTCGCTTGGGCACCGTCTCTTCGATCTGTACGTCGCGATTCCAGTGGGCACCTGGCGACACAAAGCTGGCGCTCTCCGGTGAGTGCGGTTCGTGCCGCTGTTTTCTCCAGCAGTCCCGCGTGACGGATCCCGTGAGAACTGAGAACTGGCCACCAAATTACCGGGGTTTCGCCTTGTTTCCTCTTTCGGTTTTGTCGGTTACTATCTCTCTCTGCAGCCTCTGCCGCACACATCCAATGCGTCGAGCTCCCGGCGATTGCCGCCGCTCCCTCGTCTCCATCCCCCGCTCTCTGGTCGATAAACATCTTACATATTTTTAAATACTAGTGTATTGTCCGTGCTAACGCTACGGCAACATTTGTCAACACAAATAATCAAGAAAAGAAATGGCACACTTGCATACAAAACTGATAATTGCTCGTAGTTTTCGTTTTCAGGGAAATAATCAATAAAGGAAATGACATATTTGTATACAAAACTGATAATGACATGGTCTTTGAAAGAATTTCTTTGCGAGAATTCACATATTTGAATTGAAGGGGACTGACAGAAATTGTGTAGCAGCAGTGGCCCAACATTTTCAGTTTTTCATTGAGGTTAACGGATGCATGCTTGATCAACTAACCACTTAAACCTCCATGTTTGATCCATGCAGTATCGCAGCTGCGTGATTTATTCATCAGATGCCTCGTGTATTCCTTCTCCAAAGCTTGCTGCAGTTTTGTACCTTGTCCAAGATGGCAAGGTCAGATACAACTGTAACAGCCGTAGATCAAAACAATTTCATACTCCCATAGACCCATTGATTCAAAGATGTAGATGAACATAAACTAAATCTGAAATCATTAAAAAAACAGACTGACAGAGAAAACGTCTTCTTCAATGCCACACCATTTACCAGAAAACATTTTCTTTAATTCTTTGAATTGCCTAACAGAAATTGATGTTAATGCATAGTCTAACAACCATCAATCCAACACAACCTTAAAAAAGCTAAAACTTAAGGTTAGTCGGATAGCAGTCAGATAGCTTCAAGACAGTGCTTCATAACTTCGTAATAGAAGCACGAGACCAGATGTAAACTTAATTTTTGTCATACTTAAAAAATAAAGTCAGAAATAGATTTGTCTTCTCTGAATGTCAAATTTGACCATCTTAAACACGCCATTTAGTAGCTTGTCAACAGAGGCTCAAAAGGCAAAGATGACGCAAGGAACTTCTAGCACATAATAGTGGAAAGAAAATTTAGAATCAATTAAATGGAATCATTAATGGATATTTCTACATGGCTACATGACAAGCAAGCTTCATATGAATGTCCAGTAGCAAATTCCCCCTTTTTTTATTCAAGATATCATAGTAGAGTTATTAACTAAAGTAGATATGACAAACAAGCTCCAAATAGTAATGTACCATGCGGAAATAACAGTAAAGGTGCACTAGTGGTGTCCAAGGGCACCGAGATTTCCATACCTGCCTTAGCTGATAACATTCCAAAGTACTTCTCTTAGGCATAATAACTGCCAGGCCACCAATATTTTCTATACAGTCACCCTATCAACAATTCTCTTGTATGCATAATGTCGAGGAAATCTTCAAGTTCTCTAACATTGCAATCATCCAACTCCTGCATAACCTGATCACACAGTAGTACCAGAAGAAATCATTTATGAAAGAAGAAAAAAGGATTTCTATAGAGAAAAAATATAAATGCACAAGAGTGAGTGAGTGACAGCTGGAAGATGAATCTGACAAGGCACGAGTAGTTTTGGGGAAACACTTACATTACAACCACCACCTGGACAAATCTGATCGTGATCTGAAAGAAAATGGAAAGGAAAGGACAACAACATATCAACATCACAGTACAATATACAGTCAGATTTATTGTGACATGTTCAGAAAACATGTGTATACACAATGCAAACAAGAGCCTCAGTTAATCACCATGGTTAAAGGGCTGCAACAATTTGTTGCAATATAAATTAACAAGAGCCTCAGAATGGGAAACAACCATATTAGAACAAGATTTAAGAGAGGCTACCTTTAATAAAGAATCACACCTACCATCTCATGTTCAATTGTTCATGCATCACTGTAGCTGCAATTAGCAATTCATATTGTAAATTACAGAAAGTTGGAATCCAATCAAAGTGAGTTCAAAAATGAGAGTGCAGAAATTGTGAGCATTAGCATTGCTTCCAGAAAATCATAATGATCTATAAATAAAACATTTCTCAAGTGCTATTTCTCACACTACCAGAAAATCACAAAGATCTAATTACAAAAATTGTGAGCATTAGCATTTCTTCCAATCATCGCAGCATTCCCTTCTCCTCATCTTTGTTGTTTCAGGATAAAAATAATATAATTAGGACCCAAATAATTACACAGATCAAATTACTAAATCCTACAGACCCTTTCCATCCTCACGACATCCATAAATCACAAGGTTCCCTAATCGTATTGATTCTATGATGTGTAACACCACATTCCACCCAAAAAAAGAAAGCAGCAGCACGTGCTGTTAGGGATGGTCGTGCCCAGCCCAAGAAGTACAGAGGTAGGGAGCGAAATTCACCTGGACCTTGCAGAGTTTGAGGTGAGGCTGCCGGCGTTGCATCAGGGAAGAATGCCACCTAGCAGGTCCAGCAAGCATTCGCGAGATCTGGAAGAGAAAAAAGTGAATCTTAGTCTGAATACAAAGCCATGCAATTACACAGCCTCTCTCAAAGTTCGCTTGGGTGGACGCTACGTAAGTGCCTTTTCGTTTTTGGATTTCCATAATTCCATCAAGTAATCCATTTGCTTTTAAGATATTATTTGAACTCAGCAAGGAGCAATGCAATATCAATCACCAGATGCTTACTTACTGTAACTACCAGATGATCAAGCATGGACACAATTACTTCAGTATGATTTCACAAGAAGACACCGTGGAAGTAAACTTCCAAGGCAACCAATCAAAGAGATGTAAAATTTGAATGCTTCAAAATAGCATGATATTTAATAAGTCTTAAAAAGAGAATAATGTTGTTAGTTCAAATAAAAAATTATTCAAAGATAAACAAAATTAACCCCCAAAAAATCCATTACAGGAAATTGATGGAATCGAACAAAGATATATAACCTAGAGAATTGAACTACTGAATTAACTACACTCTAATGGAAAATCAGAAATTAAATTGAGACTAACAAGACCATGACAGGTTTTCTATCAGTAGTAGTCCTGAAAAAACTGAACTTAAATTCAGACTTGGAAGCGGTTGCAGGCTTGCACAGTTGCAACTATGCTAATCCTAATACTGTAATCCTATTAGCCATTGTGCAAATTAGCCATCGTGCTAATTCAAAAAATTAGCAAGAACATGTTATAATGTAGAGAAATAAGAAGTCAAAAACAACTAATTGATTCTATTAGCTACGGAAATAGCAAAGAATGCAGGGCCGACAATTAAATTAACTTGCATATAATTTGCAACCACACAGACAAATTGTTTGTATGGAAATGTAGAGCAGGTGTATTAATAGGGACAACCTTAGAGGAACCTCCAAATTTCTACGATGGGGAAGCACAATCAAACAATATAAACAATGGGAAAGTAGAATATATCATCAGGCATAAGCACAAAGGGGATATATAGCCACCAGAGAACAAACCGATCGATCGTTTAGGAAATTGCTATCTCAGAATAACCTGCAACAAATCACTTGGGAGATCATAAATGTGGTAACAATTGTGTGCACACTAAATCATAGCCTGAGCTGCAAAATTAAATTGTTTCAAGGCAAGAAAATAGCTCACCTCAAATACCTTGCAAGTCACGGGCCAATATTTCACTATTTTGAAGTTTGGAGTGGGATTGGATGCTACAGAATTGGCAGGATATGTTTGTTCACCAGCAGGTCTGCAACTCGTGATGCAAAACAGTTTCTGAAATGGCACACACTCCTGAAGCTATCTATTCTGGTCAGTTCCGGACAATTGCTGAATTGTACTGTAGTAGTAATCCTGATGTGTGTAGGATTAGGATTAGAAAATTGTGTAGTTTTTATCTCCGTTTTCTCATATTTTTAAATTGTGCCATGTATATTCTTGATGCTTTTGCAAGAATAAGATATAAAATGCTAGCATCATCAGACTCGTGCAATTGATAGCTTTGCACCTTGCGATTCTACTGTCGACGCCCCAATCCAAAAATGCAAAGCAAAGGATAAGTTAATCAATTACCTGAGACCTTTCGCAGCTGCCGATTGTGCTGCGTTGGAGGTGATTGCGCCAGGGAACGTCGCGTCAGCGTCAGCCAGGGATGTCAGGGAGGCCCTCTCGCAGAGGGCGATTGTGAACCTGCGATTAGGAAGGTTGTGGTTGCAATCCAGGGACCTGCCGTCTCCGCTGGATCGGGCACACGAGGAGGGGAGTGTGTCTGCATCGTCGTCAAAGTGGAGATGAAGATTGAGGGCAGGGAAATGCAATCCCTGCGTTGTTAACCGTCATGCGGTGGCGGAGTTGCGGAGGGAATCACAGACAGGTAGCGCTGGGCGCGGAACCCCTGTCAGGCGGCAGCGGTGGAGTTGTTGTGGGGATCACGGACAGGCGGCGACTGGGCACGGAGGAGCTGGGCGCGGAGGAGCTTTCGACCGCCGCACCTCCCGCGAGGACACGGGCGGTGGTCGCGCCCGAGTAGGAGCACCGCGAGGACACCGGCGGTGGGCGCGGAGGGAGGAGCGCCGCGAGGACACCGACGGCCATTGCGCCCGAGGGTAAGGCCAAGGAAAGGGTCCCCCTCCCCACCCCGCTACCGCCCTCTGCCAGGCCCTGCCGACGGGCGCCGCCGACCTCCGCCGTGCTGCTCCCGTGCCGCCACCTCTGCGTCTGCGCGGACTGCGAGCCCGCCGTCCACTGCCAGATCCACGCTCGGCCAGCTGGGGGGGAGGGAGGTATGCATGCGCCGGCGGCCAGGGGGAGGAGAGGGAGGGACGCGAGCGCCGGGTAGAGCCGTAGAGGAAAAGACGCGAGTTGGGGAGGAAGACGAAAGGAATCGAGAAGGGGCGGCGCGTCGAGGAACGGGAATTGTCGGGACTCCAAAAGTCGCCGCGTGCAGTGCGGGGCGGACGCTATGTGGGTCCAAGGATGATTGTGGGGATCAGGGGCTGATGTTTGATCCGGAGGAGCTAATCCGTTGGATCGTGAGTGAGTGAGAGAAAGTTAATGTTTGCAACAATTTGGGTCTTTGGATCGTGGGTGAGTGAGAGAAAGTGGATGTTTGCTGATACAATTAGATGGGTGTACTTAGTTTGGTAATGACTGCTGGGGTGATTTGATTGTGTGGATTTAGAAAAGAACAAACTCGTGCATTTTATAGTGGTAGTGATTCCTACCAATCAACATCCGCACACCAAGCATAAAGGCATAAAGCACTGTTGCCAATAGTGAAACAAAAACCTTAAGCTGTTACAGATTTTTTCTCCATCTCAAACCGGCAAGAGGGAAAAGATATGATAGATCATACTATCACAATCCAAACAAAACAAGATCCAGAACAGAAAAATAGCAGACCTAAAGTTCCAGGGGATTAAAAGGCCAGATACTTGCTACTGAGCAAGACCATGGAGAACCATAGACTCTGTTACAGAATTATCATGCTTGGTCACAATATATCGAATTCTATAAAACATTGAACAGACAGGTTATGAGCCTCTTATAAATTCAAGTGACAGACTTGCATGCGATGATAAGCATATCAATCAGTGCTCATCATGATATAAATCAACTAACTTCTCCAGATTTCACAAATATCAAAAAGAATGTAAAAATTATTCCAAAAAAAACCTTTTTTATAAAATATTACTCAGTGTGAAGGTTAGTTAGTGTCATTGACCTAGTAGTGGCACATTTGGACAAAGATCCTAACTGGAGGGCTTATTCTGAACTATGAAAAGGCTAAAGTGCAAAGACTTGCTGGGGATCTGCATAGGCAATGACAGATATGTTATATCTTATCAGTTATGATCAAGAGAAAATGACTAACAACTGCATTACAGAATTTAATAGTGAGATCTGCTATGCATGTAATCTCCTGGTTGTATAACAGAAAAAAGAACATAAATGACACAATCAGCAAATTGTAAATATATAGTTTCACCCATTGAAAGCTTATGCTCATACCTAGCTCCAAAACTGTTAGTCCAACATAAGGGGTTAATGGCTTTGGAATGATAATGGAAGTACCACCAGCATATGCCATCAACAAAGGAAGTGCTGCAATTGTGGGCAGAGCCAATTTCCTGTTTCAATGTAGACCATTCCAAAATCAATTTTGTCAGCAATGCAACAGTGCAGCACATCGCTATTCAAGTGAACAGTTAGGCAAGCAACTTACACTCTCCAAGGAATATCAAGGACATCATCCACAAATCCAAGTAAAATCATAAAACAGATTGATGCCAATGCTGCATTACATTCAACAAGCCACTGCAAAAAGAAACAACGAAAGTAACTGTGAGACATGTTTCAGGGCATCTAAGATAGTTTGTGAATGTCTAAAATATAACTGGTCGCAGCATACAATGGAGTCTTCTGTGAAGTGAAACTGCTGAAATATAATTGCAGTGACCAAGTAGACAATCCCAACAACAAGACCTAGTGCCTCAGGCCTGCAAAACAAATACAGCAAAATGTATTAATGTACCTCGTTTCTCTGCTTCTCTTGATTGCAGAAAGCAAGGTTCATATCAAATCCATGTTGAACAAAGATCCTGGCAGGACAAAAGTAGTATGTCAAAATGGAAATATATCTAGGGAACAAAAAAAAAAGATATATCTGGCAGAAAAAAAGATATATCTAGGGAACAAAAAAAAAGATATATCTAGGGAAATATATCTGGCAGAACAAAGATCCTGGCATCAAGCAGCTCATCTGTCAACAAAAAAAAGTTCATAGTAAAAGCTCTTAGTGTCAGTAAAAGTTCTTAGTAAAAGCACGGCGAGGCGAAGAAGGACGAGGAGGAAACAGCGAGTGTACCAAAACGTCACTGGCGGCTCAGATCCCGTGCTGTCTGGCCACGCCCCAACGACCGGGACACGCCGCAGACACCCCCACGGTCCCCAACCCCAATCCACCCGCTGCCGCAGCACCGACACATGGCCGAGGGCGCCACGGCGGGGCAAGAGAAACAAAACTATGAATTGTACAGCAAGACAATCTTGTTAGTATTGAAATAACACTAAGTGGGCTCAGCTTCGCCTTTGGTCGATCATACAAGCCAATCCCTCGTACCTCTTGCTGCACAATTTACTCATCCTAAGATAAGTGGAACTGTGCTGGTTGCCACATATCTGAATGACCATCCTAGGCACAGAACCACAAACAATAAGAGATGGTTTAGGCTTCAAGAAGGGAGGGATCAGCTCAAATTAAATAGATACCCACAGCTGCCTTGATTGCTCAATGGCATGCAATTCAGAAAAGGTTGACCATCATCACCCCTTATTAGCACTCCATTCATAGGTCACCCTAAGTAAAATTTCACTTTCACTTACACTGGGTACTTTGAAAATGACCCAAGTAAGAAAACCCACCTCTTCTGCATTTCATCTTATCTCATCTATGGAGTCTGTTTCGGCAGATCCCCTTCGCACTGCCCATCCAAATGCCACCAAGGCAGAGAGGATGAGGAACCGTAGAACAAGAACATTCAGAGCAATCATCAGATCACAGATTCGCAGCGCAGCACAGCACACAGAGCCACAGAGGCAACAGCAGGCAAAGAGATCACCACTGTGGCGGCTGCAGCGGCTGTAGTAATGATAGGAACAGAGAAAAAGGCATCAGGATCAATGCATCTAACCATAATTAGGCCAGTCTCAGTGGATGTTTAGTTCGGCAAATTTCCCAGTACATGTAACTGTGGTAACAAGGCTTCAGACTATCCGCACTCGTCATACCACGGCCGGCAAAACCCGACTCGGCAGCCGCGTCACGCCGCCACCTCACAGTTCCCAGCCCCTGCCGCCACCGGCAACGGATCGGCGACGAGACGGCACCGTAGAGATGGGGACCTGAATCGACGTCCGCTCTTGACAATGCCCCGCACACAGCCTCGACTCGATCTAGGGTTCGAGTTCAGGGGGTGGAATGTGCAAATATACATACACACACATATACGAGCGAGCGAGAGAGAGAGAGAGCACCAAACCGTAGCAACACACCGGACAATCTGGATGGTGGCGACGATGTACTCCCCAGCCATGCGCTTCCCCTGCATCGCCTCGGATGCCGCCGTTAAAGCCATGAACGGCCGCACCGGAACTCCTGGAGTGGAGAGAAAAAAATACGCCACCAAACCATTAGCCTGCAAGCTCAGCGAGGGAGGTAGTAGAGAGGCGAGGGTGCACCTGGGCCCGAATAGGAATCGAGGGGCGGCAGTGGCGGACCGCAGCAGGGGAGAGCGAGCATGCGCAAGGGGAACAGGCCAGCGCCACGCCCTCGACGCGCAAGACGAGGAGAGCGGTGCGTTCGAGGCAGCGCGTTGATGTGTGGGGGGTTAGGGGCTGAGGTTTGATCCGGAGGAGGTGAGCCGTTGGATACGAGTGAGTGAGAGAAAGTAGATGTGAGTAGCAATTTGGGTCGTTGGATGTGAGTGAGTGAGAGAAAGTAGATATTTACTAGGTACAATTAGGTGGGTGTACTTAGTTTGTTAATGACTGTTTGGGAGGTTTGCTTGTGTGGTTTTAGAAAAGAACAAATTGGTGCATTTTATAGTAATAATAGTAGTGATTTTTTCACATGATGAAGCAAACCTGAAACACTACATTGGTAAAGTGTTCAATAGCGTAACAAGAAAAGTATTTCAATTAAATAAAAAATTAGATTAAACTGTTAAATGCCCTAATCCCTTACAGTATTTCAATTCTCTAGCCTTTGATGAATGTCTCACTTCTTCTAAGATCAAATTCACTCCCTTTAACATTTTCTTCTCCGCCCATTGGAGAACATGCCGCCTTCTAGCTGCATTTTTCTAGCTTGCGTGCATCGGAGCACCTCTAAATCCACCATGTGGCCTCACCTAGTATGTCATTTGTGCATGGTCACAAGATGAGAGAGGATGGCAAGGCAAGCAGTTAGCTAAGGCCTATGGGGTCAGCTGTGGCCGTGAAAGATATTGCGAAGCTTTGGGCAGGTGTAGGGTATGATGGTGTTGGATCATCTATACTATAAGGAGCGAAGACAATTGAAAACTTTTCTCACTAAATTCGGACCCGACTTATCCCTCACGCCGGACCCACCCGTCAGGTTGCATGATGACCAAAAAGGTGAAACGACCATAAAAATCGCAATTTGGGAAGCGTTTCTGCCAAAAACGTAATATTTTTCTCACCCACCTCGCGTCTACCCACCCTGTACCCGTTTGGGCCCACACCGCGCCCTGCGGACCCACCTGTTCACCCACCCGCACCCCACACGGCCGCACCTCGCGCCGCACGGGACCTTGGCCACCCAACCACACTCCGCGAGGCCGGAGGGGGCGCCGTCCAGCTAGCGACGACCACTCGACGGCGTCCAACAAGGAGGCCACCGCGGTGTGCCTAGCCCTCTGTCAGTGCGCCCAGCCTCTTTCTCTCGCACCCGACACCGCTAGCTCATGGGCACATCGTCGACCTCGCCGGCGTCGCCGCACCTCCTTCGCTCAGCCTCTCCTCTCCCTGCAAGAGCGGCTGCCGGCCGCGCTTGCAGTAGGACAGCGGGGCTGGCCGCTACGGCGGTGGTGGGACCTGCCAGGCCACCTACCCGCACGACCGCACCCCGCGTCGTGGCCCTCGCCCTCGCCTGCGCTGCGCGACCCCACGTGTCGCCGCAACCCCTCCATCACGGAGCTGGCTCTATGGCTTGATCGATGGCACGGTGAGGCAGGTGGACGGCGAGACAGTGTCGAGATGGGCCCGTGACGACTTGGTGCTGGTTCGGACATTGCACCGAATAGGTTGTGGGCGAGGTTGAGGACGACGTGGGCGGCTCACTAGAGGCGAAGGGCAGCAGCAGCACCAAGTCGTCGTCCCTGGGGCATCCAGTCGCAGCATCAGTCCACCACTCCACCATGACCTTGCCCCTGCTCCTCCGCACAAGGACGAGGTCTGGAGCCCACGCAACCTTGGCGAGCCCCTGGCCCGACACCCACGCAGCAGAGGAGAAGCAACAGCTTGTTGTTCTACTTTCTTTTCTCGGTGGTGAACATGAGAGGGTGGAGGCGCTGGTGGGGATATCTTGCTCGCGCGGGATAAAAGATCAAGGAAGCCGCTTGCTCTAATGCAGCTCGATGGAAGGAGCAGGGAGAGGACAGGAGAGGCTGCTCCAACCACCTTGTTTCGTTGGGGAAGAAAAATAATTGCAGGCTGTTGCTTGGGATTTGGAGCTCGTGGCTGCTAACTATGGATTTGCTCTTCTGGTGGAAGCATAAAGAGAAATGAGAGAGGGGGCAGATGGGAGGCATGCTGCTTGCTGCTTCTTGTTGCTGGACTGGAGAGAGGATGGAGGTGGCAGATGGATTGGAGAGAAATTCTGGTGGCTTGCTGTGGAAAAAGGAGCGGAAGATATTGCTGTGGCGATTGGTACTGGTTGCTCGATTGGAGAGGAGCAAAGAGCAGGAGAGGTGGTGCTCGAGCCGCTGAACTGATTGCTCTGCCATAGAAGAGGAAGATTGGAGAAGCAGAGGAGCTCTGGCAGCCTCTGCCCCTTTGTAAGCTAATTATCCTTAGAATAAAAGCTAATTATCCTTGGAATATTGTGAAATAAAAGTGTGATATTTTTACATATTTGCCAATCTCATTTGGTGAGGCCATCAATATCGGCCAGGAGCTTGTGCATTGATCTAGCATGCTCACCTGATCTACTGTAGATGGATGCATTTTCTGAACAACCCGTCTGAATTTTGTACCTGCATTAATGCTTAGTTGCAATTTGATTCAGAGGTTCACCGCCGACTAGCTATAAAAAATAGCTAAAATAATAGAAGTCACAATTTTCATGGAGCGACTTCTACTCATCACTGTGTCAACCACATCAACTTTTGTCCACTTATCACTGTGGGCCGCATCGAAGTTATTCTTTAAGTTATATAATGGCCCATTCATTAAAAATATATTAATAAGTTACATAAAAAGTGGATGAACAAAATTATGGTATTAGTTACAATTTTATTATTAAATAATTTTAATGTGTAGGATTATTTATTTTGAAAATGCATCATCCATATTACATCTTTACTATGAAATAGAATTATAATATATACACATTTTTCTCTATGTGTTTCCAAAACACGTGCGTGTCGCACGTGCATATGTACTAGTTATGTCAAAAACATTATCATTTAGGGATTATGTTTTTAAAAAAGATGTGTGATGCCTAGTGAAATATTTTTAGGGTCCATTTGGAAATCTTGCCACCGCTAACCTAGCCTAGCTTTACCTCGCCTGCTTGGCTTGGTGGGTGTTGGCACGGGTTTGTGGCCAACAAGCACGCAGAGAAGCTCGCTGCAGCACCTCTGCGTAGGCACCAGTCAGACCTGTGTAGGGCACCGGTCAGACCGGTGAAGGGCACCAGTCAGACCTTTGCCGCTGGGGTGAACCGGCGAAAGGCCTTCGAACGTCGCCCGGGCATGATCCCGTCGGAGAGATGCACATAGGGTTGCTCTAGGGTCGGCAAGGCCACCTAGAACGGCTTCAGGCATCGCGGAGACGAAGGAAGAACAACATGGTAGATTAGAAAAGTAAAGGGAAAGAAAAATAAAAAGATAAAAGTGTAATTGATAGATTCGAATGTGATATATCCCTCAATCGGTCGTGGCCCTTTATATTTGTAGGGTGGGGAGGTCTTGCCCTGCAAGGAAATCCTTTTACAAGCCTAATCTATCAGAACTCCTTGATTTGACTCGGAATCGGGGGGCACCGGTCAGACCGGTACACTCGACGTGCAAATCTTATATAAGTCATATCTTCCTCATCCGAACTCCGATTTGGACGCTCCACATATGAGTCTTGATCTACTCGACGAGACCTATCCAATGGTAAAGTTCAAATTGTATTTTGTGGACATTGACCACACCAGTCTGACTGGTAGGACCCACAGGTCTGATCGGTCAGATCAGACATGCCAATTTTGGGTGCGATCATATGCCCCCTGTTTTCTGGTAAAGCTTGCGTGCTAGAAAACATTCTCAAAGATCAAAATTGGTTGAAGATGATGATCAACAATGCATCGCCCATATGTAAACTCTATATGGATGCTATTGTAACCGAAATGAAAATTTAATAAGTATAACATGTATGAAACTACAATTTCGGCTTCTGAACTACATCTCTAACAACTTAAGTCCTGATGAGGCCATGGAGGCCAAGCGTAGCTCTTTGGTGCATCATAAGCATAATATTGATAGTTGTAAAAAGAAGACCAAAGATTATAGCAAAACCATGAATTGCAATTGTTTATACCTAATAAGCATTTCATGGCACATGCATCGATGGAATAAATGATGAATACCAATGTGATGACCGTCGATGCTTCTTTGCTTTTGGTGATGAAGAATTCCACATTTGAGCTCATAACCGATTGTTTTGCTTTTGCTCGGCTATCCTCTGATATTTATGCAACAATTCAGCAAAATTTGGCTTCTTTCTCATCACCTAGCTGTTTGGTGTGACACTCCAGGCTCTACCAAATTTTTTAGCATGACCGGTCAGACCGGTCGGGTCACCGGTCTGACCGGTTCCTTCGGAACCAGCCACTTTTAGGTCATCTTGCCCCACCCGAATATGATTTTTGCTCAGCTATGTTTTTTGAGACATGTTTATCATTGGGGGCAATTTGATCAGTAGAACTAGCCGATGATTCTTCAATATTCGACTTTTTTATGTCTAATGTCAAATATGAATTTTTATTTAATCTACCATCCTTTTTGACACGGTAGACTTGTTTGATCACCTTGCGCTTATTTTTTGTGTTGACTGATTCTTATGATCAAAATGGTCATTACGCATAGGTGATGGCTCATCAATTATCGGCTCTCTATAAGTAATACAACTAGGAGGGAAATAACTAGGAGCAGAAAACATATATGAATTATAATACCATGGAGGACAGAAATAATGCATATTAAAATAAGGTTCCCATGGCATAGGTATTGATGATCCATATGAAGGAAACGACATTGATTTGTGAGAATTACTCCATTGCCGATTCCGATTATGAAACTTCTCTCTAGGAGAAGATTTTGGGCGTTTGGAATTTTCAGACCGACTAACATCATTGACATTCTTTTGTCTTTGAGACTTAGCCGGAAGTTCCTTATTAGATTTCGGCTTTTCTCTTTGATGCTTATGACGGCCTTTAGATTCAACGATTTTCCAAACACCAATCTCAGTTTTTTAGGCTTAACCATCTTTGATTTAGATTTATTTTGTGAAACCCTAGAAGAGGCGGTTAGACCGGTTTGGGCACCGGTCAAACCAATTCGGGCACTGGTCAGACCGGTCACATCGCAACCGGCACCGTTGCCTTTGTTTTGTTGCCCTCTAGCGTCAAAGTACTAGATGTAGCCTCTATGCTCTTGCTAGGTGATTTTAGGTCAACAATTTCGGTTAGAGACGGCCGACTTGTTTCTTGACTAACATCACAATTTGGCAAAGCTTTGCAAGGATTGATAATATCATTAGTCAGCTTTTACCGACTCTAGGTTAACAAGAATTGACTCTGAACTATCCTCTTTATCAATCAAAGATTTAAGATAACGATTCACAAATTCGGATAGGTCATCAGATAAGTTACCTGAAGATTGCATCTCTTTCAATGTGTCGATGGTGGATGGTGGCTACCACTCCTTGCCCCGAACGACACCTTGCTCCGTCTTACGAAAACAGGACAAGAACAATCTTTTATCCACCAAGAGATGCTCTCTCATGTACTCCTCACATAACTTAACGCTAAGGTCTGAAAGATCAGCCATGATAGCCAAATCTTCGTTCCCCAGCGGAGTCGCCAATTTGTTGGCATGGGTTTGTGGCCAACAAGCACGCAGAGGAGCTCGCTGCAGCACCTTTGCGTAGGCACCGGTCAGACCTGTGCAGGACACCAGCCACACCTGTGCAGGGCACCGGTCAGACCTTTACCGCCGGGGTGAACCGGCGAAAGGTCTTCGAACGTCGCCCGGGCAGGATCCCGTCGGGGAGACACACGTAGGGTTGCTCTAGGGTCGGCAAGGTCACCTAGAACGGCTTCAGACGTCGCGGAGACGAAGGAAGAACAACATGGTAGATTGGAAAAGTAAAGAGAAAGAAAAATATAAATATAAAAGTGTAATTGATAGATTCGATTGTGATATATCCCTCAATCGGTCGTGACCCTTTATATTTGTAGGGTGGGGAGGTCTTGCCGCGCAAGAAAATCCTTTCACAAGCCTAAACTATCAAGACTCCTTGATTTGACTCGGAATCGGAGGGCACCGGTCAGACCGGTGCACTCGACGTGCAAATCTTGTATAAGTCATATCTCTCTCATCCGGACTCTGATTTGGACGCTCCACATATGAATCTTAATCTACTCGACGAGACCTATCCAATGGTGAAGTCTAAATTGTAATTTGTGGACATTGACCACACCGGTATGGCCGGTGGGACCCACAGGTCTGACCGGTCTGACCAGAACTGCCAATTTTGGGTGCGAACAGTGGGCAAGGAGGCCTTTGTTTCTTCCCACTACTCACCTTTCCGGCATACAAAAGCAACGGTGGAGCTACCAATCCGACAATGAAGGAGCATAATTCGGCAGGGGGCATGTTCTAATTTGGCAGTAGCACTGTAGCAATGTTTGATTAGGCGATGGCAAGACCTAATTCGGTGGCAGCGGGCCCAATGCAGTGGTGGTGGTGGTGGACTCGATAACCTCGGTATGGTAGCTATGATCTTTGAATCTGGGAATGAGATCCTCTACCATCACGTGGCTTGGTGTCAGCCTATAGTGACTGATGCCCGTGGCTGATTCTACTATTCAAACGAACCTGATGCCCATGACTGCAGGTTGACACCAAGCCACGTGATGGTAGAGGATCTCATTCCCGAAACTGTGGGTCCATAGTGTTTTGCGCTCGTCTCTACGAGCAGACAACCTTACCAATGCCGAAGATAGAAATCGACTCTCTTGTGTAGGCAAAGAAATCCTTTGCCCAATCGAGCAAGCTTGCTCAGGCAAAGCAAGCTCAACGCTTGCTACCAAACAGGGGTGAAGCTGGGTCGGCCCAGCGCCTAAGGCCACTCCATGGGCCGATTTAAAATTTCCAGCTTGTGCCTTGTTCGCTATAGTATTTACAGTGGTGAAATTGGGCCCATGCCTAAGGCCATGGCTGGGGTGGCCTTAGGCCCAACTCCGCCACTGCTACCAAATGGCTAGCTTTGGCCATCAAGGTGAAGGTGAGCGGTTTGCAAGGATCTATACGAACCATAGTTACACTAGAAATGCAGGCGCGACACTGCCGCGCCCCAGGTGGCGACTGGGCCAGTATATTTTTTTTAATGCCTTTTGGGGTTTCAGCTTATAACGCAAAATGCATTTTTCATGTTTGGATATGGTTGCCCTGACTTATTAATGTGAAAAGGTATATTCTGAATACTCAGAAATGTGGAGCTAAATCAATAGAACATGAGAATGTTATGATACTATTCAGCTGACAGTGTGTCGGGGACGGCCACAGGGGTTCCCTAATAACGGGGGAAATCGCCCCATTTTCGAAAAATAACGAAAGCGAACAAGCAAACTCACGAACCGCAAATCACGCCTCGCATGCCGCGGCCCACGGCCCAAAAAGCCCCAGCGGCGCATCGAAATAACCAACCCCCGGCACCACTCGAGCGAACCTCCGCCCCGCTCGAGGGCCGGGCGCTGTACCGTGAATCTTCCGCCTCGCTCGAGGGCTTGACGCCCCCTCGGGCGAGTGTCCGCCTCGCTCGAGGGCTTGACGCCCCTCGAGCGAGTTCCCGCCTCGCTCGAGGCCTCCTCCGATCTGCGACACCACCCCTGCTCCCACGACTGGAGCATTAAATGCTCTGGCGCGTCGCGGGCGCCCGGGTCAAAGGCGAATCCACACCATGCCGGCCCTCTGACACCGCCTGGGAATCAGATCCCGGCGCTGTTCGACCGACCCGCACTGTGCAGCCATCCCCGGCGCTGTGCGGGTGCTGTGCGGCAAGGCCGGTGTCATTCCGTGACACTGTGTCACCTACTCCCGTACCTCCTCCACGTCGCGCCCCTCGAAAGAAGACGGCGGCACCCTCGAAAGGGGTACGGCCACCAATTCCCCGCCCGCCTGGGACGACGCCGTGACGCAAGGCCGGCGAGGCGCGTCACCTCCGTCACCTCCGGGCGCTGTGCAGCCATCCCCGGTGCTGTGCGGCCATCCCCAGTGCTGTGCCACCATCCCCGGCGCTGTGGAGCCCTGTTACGATGGGACACCACCACGCCGGCCCCTGTATGGCATGGGCGCTCCCACCATCGAGGCCCTCGAAAGAGCATGGATCATCCTCGAAGGGTGCACGGGCGGCGACCTGGCGCGCACACTGACCGGCGCCGCCGTACGAGCGACGTGCGCCGCGTCCCCTCCGCTAGCTCCGGCGCCGCCCGGCCATCCCGGGCGCTGTGCGACTGGCCCAGGGTCTGTGCGATCGTCACCAGCGCTGTGCGGACATCCCTAGCCCTGTGGCACCATCCCGAGCGCTATGCTGCCATCCCCAGTGCTGTGCGGCCATGCTCCGATGGGACACCACCACGCCGGCCCCTGTACAGCACCGGGTGCCCTCGTCAGCAAGACCCTCGAACGGGTGCACGAACGGCGGTCAGACGCGTACGCCGAGCAAGCTACCCTCGAAGCTATTCCCCGACCAGCATATAGCCACCACGACACCGGCAAGTGTTGAGACATCAGGACACCATCAAATCGCAAATGTTGTGTACCAGTACCACGATACTGTGTAAAACCCCGTGTGGCACGTTTGTAAGCCGCCTCCCCTTGGTCTATAAAAGGAGCAGGCGGTCGCCCGGCCGCCGGGGGAGGAGATCATCACTTCACACCCACGCTCACTCGCATACTCGATCACTTTGATATTGGCACTTTGCCTCAATCACTTAGCAGGGACTTGGAGGCTTCTCCTCCTCTCCCGCCTTGCTTGTATCCCCTCTCTACAGGCACCACTGGTGCGAATTAATACAGCGCGCACGCGCCAATCTGCTGGACGTACGACCCCGCGGTCGGAACCAGGATAAACCCGCGTCCCTGTGTTGTCATTTGCACCGACCATCAAGAAGCTGATCACAGCGTAACTTACTAGTTAGTGTCGGGACTAATCCTAACGCCGACAGTTGGCGCGCCAGGTAGGGGGCTCACTCGCGCTGTGATCGACCCCTCAGCAGCATTCTCGATGGTGATTCGTACCGAGATGACGTCCCAGAGGTACGCCATGGGCAGCTCGGACCCTCTCCCTGCTGGATTCGAAATCCGGTATGGGAGCCTGAAATTTTAGGCCACAGGGAACGGCTACCTCATGCGTCTCACCAACCGCGACGAACTCCACCCGTGGCGGTCGACTGGGCCGGGTCCAATGCCCGTCACGCCTGCTACTGACGCTCCGGCACCCACCCAGGCGGCTGCTGCGAGTGCCTCGACGTCCCGGCGCCGCAAACGCCCAGGTCAGCGCTCGCGTCGGGCGCGCGCGGAGCGACGCCGGGCAGCACGCGAGGCGGCCCGGAACGACGTGCCCCCGCCAAGCGACACGACGGCACACCCTGCGGGGGAGCACGCGGCCGCGGGGCCGCAGTTCCCCCACGGGATGCGCAACCCTGCTGCGGCGTACGCCTCATCCGTCAGCACTGACATGGCCGCATATGAGGATCTCCTGGGCCATCACCTGCTGTCAGCCCGGAACCTCATCGCCACCACCAACGACGAGTCGTATCACGGCTCGCCCAGCGAGCTGCCGCCCTCGACCTCGCATGGCTACCCGGAGTGGGACTTCTCCGGCGTACCGGACCCTGTGGTCTTTCGGCGGTTTCTTGATGCTGCGGACTACTGGTTCGGTTGCTCTGACGCCTCCAGCGACGGGAGCTACGATCCCTCGCGCGAGTGCTTCGTTGTCGCCGCCAACGAGCATGCTGACGGCGCGAACAGAGCGGGCGACGGGAACGCGACCCAGCATCCGGAGCTGAACCCGCCACCGGCCCCACCAGTGGGCAATGCAGATATTAATGCGCAGCTGGCCCAGGCGCGCGAGCTCGAGGCAAAGCTCGCAGAAGAGTACCGGCAGGTACGGCTCCTGCGTGCTACCATCGCAGGGGAAGCCTCGGCACGAGGCGAACGCGCCCGAGAAGCCGGGAAGCAGGCCTGCGAGCGCATCAACGCCGACTTCAACGTGGACGACCCACACACGCCACTTCGTGCCAGCCAGAAACTCATCGCGGTGGCGACACTACTTCGGACCATGCCCGAGCCATCGAAGCCCGAGGCACGTAACCTGCGCTGCGAGGCGCAGACTCTCATCGAGCAAGCGGCCGTGCAGCAGGCCGAGAGCTCCGCGTCCCGCATGCGCAACCAGTCCAGTGCACGGGGCGACGGCGGCGCGCAGGACCAGGAGGCATCCGTCCACGCGGACGGCGCGGCGGGGCAGCCGGCAAACCGGGACAGGACGCCTGTCAAGGAGCGGATCCTTGACACGCGCGGCCAGGCCCACGACGGCGACGCCCGCAACGTCCTGAACGCCAAGAGAAGGGGCGACGCGGAGGCGCGAGCGGCGGCGGGCTACCACCCTCGACGAGGTGGTCGCTACGACAGCCGGGAGGACCGCTCGCCAACACCGGAACCCCCGGGAACCCGAGTGTTCAGCCGGGAGATCCGTGCAGCGAGTTTCCCCCAGCGCTTCCGCCAGCCCACCACCATCGACAAGTACACGGGGGAGACGGACCCTCGTGTGTGGCTCAACGACTACCGCCTGGCTTGCCAGCTGGGCGGTGCCACCACCGATGCGGTGATCATCCGCAATCTGCCGCTGCACCTTGCGGACTCGGCCCGAACATGGCTCGAGCACCTGCCACCCAGCCAGATCCACAGCTGGGATGACTTGGTCTGCACGTTCGTGGGGAACTTCCAGGGCACATACGTGCGCCCTGGGAACTCCTGGGACCTGCGGGCGTGCACCCAGAAGCCCGGCGAGTCGCTCCGGGACTTCATACGGTGCTTTTCAAAGCGCTGTACTGAGCTCCCGAGCGTTGCTCAGTCCGAGATCGTGCACGCCTTCCTCGAAGGCACGACGTGCCGGGACCTCGTGCGCGAGCTCGGGAGGAGCCCGACTGTCGACCCTAACGAGCTGTTCGACATCGCCACCAGCTTCGCCTCTGGAGAGGAGGCAGTGGGGGCCATTTTCGACGGCAAGAGAGGAAAGCGCGTGGACGACGCGCCCGCGGAGGGCAGCAAGTTCAAGGAGCCCGCGAAGAAGCAGAAGCGGGGCAAGAAGGGCAAGAAGCCCCACCATGACGCACGCGCGCACGGGCGCAGCGAGGACGACGAAGCCCTCGCCGTTGACCCTGCCCGTAAGGGTCCTCGAGGGGCCCCTCGAGGTCCCGGCGTATTCGACGATATGTTGAAGAAGCCCTGCCCATACCACAAGACCCCGGTTAACCACACCCTCGAGCAATGCGACATGCTCAAGAAGTACTACTGCCGTGTCTCCGCGAAGGAGGACGAGGCCAAGAAGGACGGGGGTGACGGAGATGCTGATGGCTTCCCCGCGGTGGAGAACGTCTTCTTCATCTTCGGGGGACCGACGGTGGACATGTCCACCAGCCGGTGCAAGCGAGAGCGGCACGAGGTCCTCGCCGCGGAGAGGGCTCCTCCTTCCTTCCTCGATTGGTCGGAGGACGCCATCACCTTCAGCCGCGAGGATCACCCAAACCGCATCCCCAACCCGGGCCAGTACCCGTTAGTCATCGATCCCATCATCGGCAACGCGCGGTTCTCCAAGGTGCTGATGGACGGCGGCAGTAGCCTCAACATCCTCTACGCCCACACCCTACGGCTGATGGGGATTGGGTTGGACCAGCTGCGGCCCAGCACGGCGCCGTTCCATGGCGTCGCGCCGGGCAAGCGCGTCCAGCCCCTCAGGCAGATCGACCTGCCGGTCTGGTTCGGCACGCCGGACAACTTCCGCAAGGAGGTACTCACCTTTGAGGTGGTGGGGTTCCGGGGCGCGTACCACGCCATCCTTGGGCGTCCGTGCTATGCCAAGTTCATGGCGGTCCCGAACTACACTTACCTCTAGATGAAGATGCCGGGGCCAAAAGGCGTCATCACCGTGGGCTCGTCGATCGAGCACGCATTCGACTGCGACGTCGAGTGCGTCGAGCACGCTGAGGCCCTGGCGCTCAACGAAACGCTTGTCGCGGACATGGAGAAGCTGGCCAACGAGGGCCCCGACTCCTCCGCCAAGCACGCGGGCAGTTTCGAGGCTGCCGAACAAACGAAGGAGGTGCCCCTCGACCCTGCCGCCCCCGAGGGCAAGGTGTTGAGGGTTAGTTCCACCCTCAACCCGAAATAGGAAGTGGTGCTCGTCGACTTTCTCCGCGCCAACGCTGACATCTTCACGTGGAGCCCCTCGGACATGCCAGGCATCCCGAGGGAGGTCGCCGAGCACTCCCTTGACATCCTACCTCACTCCAGAGCCGTGCAACAGCGGCTGCGGCGCTTTGACGAAGAAAGGCGCCGCGCGATCGGAGTGGAGCTGCGGAAGCTCCTCGAGGCCGGATTCATCAAAGAAGTTTTCCACCCTGCGTGGCTAGCTAATCCTGTACTAGTTAAGAAAAAGAATGGGAAGTGGAGGATGTGTGTAGATTACGCCGGTTTAAATAAAACATGTCCCAAAGTTCCTTTTCTTTTGCCACGAATTGATCAAATTGTAGATTCCACTGCGGGGTGTGAACTCTTATGTTTCCTTGATGCCTATTCGGGCTACCACCAAATAAAGATGAAGGAGTCTGATCAACTCGCCACCTCTTTCATCACACCGTTCGGCATGTTTTGCTACGTAACAATGCCATTTAGCCTCCAAAACGCGGGCGCTACGTACCAGCGATGTATGCAGCACGTTTTCGGAGACCACATCAGGCGAACCGTAGAGGCATACGTAGATGACATTGTCGTCAAAACCAGGAAGGCGGACGACCTGGTTACCGATTTACGTGTTGCGTTCGATTGCTTGCGGGCAAACGGAGTGAAACTCAACCCCGAGAAGTGCGTCTTCGGGGTGCCGCGTGGCATGCTCCTGGGATACATTGTTTCTCAGCGGGGCATCGAGCCCAACCCCGAGAAGGTCTCCGCCCTCGACCGAATGGGCCCGATTCGAGACCTAAAAGGGGTGCAGAAGGTGTTGGGCTGCATGGCCGCCTTGAGCCGTTTCATCTCACGGCTCGGCGAGAAGGGATTGCCCCTCTACCGACTCCTGAAGAAGCACGAACGCTTCTCCTGGACCGTTGAGGCCCAGGAGGCACTCGACAAGCTCAAGGCGACGCTTGCACACGCGCCAATCCTCACGCCGCCTCGAGGCGGCGAGCCTCTGTACCTCTACGTCGTGGCAACCACCTAGGTGGTCAGCGCTATAATTGTCGTGGAGCGAGCAGAGGAAGGGCACGCCCTACCAGTTCAAAGGCCGGTGTACTATATCAGCGAAGTGCTGTCCGAGACCAAGGCGCGGTATCCCCAGATCCAGAAGCTGTTCTACGTAGTGGTGCTCGCGCGGTGCAAACTGCGGCACTACTTCGAAGCCCATCCGGTGACGGTGGTCTCATCATTCCCGTTGGGAGAGAGATCATCCGTAACCCGAACGCTGCGGGCAGGATCACAAAATGGTCCGTAGAGCTCATGGGCGAGACGCTCACCTACGCGCCGCGCAAGGCAATCAAGTCTCAGATCCTCGCGGATTTCATCGCCGAGTGGATGGACACACAGCTGCCCCCGTTGCAGATCCAGGCCGAGTGCTGGACCCTCTATTTCGACGGGTCGGTGATGAAAACCGGAGCGGGCGCGGGCCTGCTCTTCATCTCGCCCCTCGGGGAACACATGAGGTACGCAGTGCGCTTGCACTTCCCCGCATCAAACAACATGGCGGAGTACGAGGCCCTCCTCTGCAGCCTCCGAATCGCCATCGAGACCGGCATTAAGCGCCTCGACATTAGGGGAGACTCGCAGCTCGTGATCGATCAGGTCATGAAGAATGCGAGCTGCCACGATGAGAAGATGGAGGCTTATTGCAACGCCGTGCGCGCCCTCGAGGACAAGTTCTACGGCATCGAGCTCAATCACATCCCCCGCAAATATAACGAGGAGGCGGACGAGCTCGCGAAGATCGCGTCGGGGCGAATCACCGTTCCCCCGAACGTTTTCGCGCGAGACGTCGCCAAACCGTCCGTCGACCTCAGTCCAGCCCCCTCGAATCAGGAGGAACCCTCGGGGGCTCCCTCGAGTCCAGCGGGTGCGGAACCCATGGACGAGGACCCCTCGAACGAGGCGTCCGTGCTCTCCCTACTCGAGGGGTACGGCGCGGACGAAGTCGAGGCCATGGAAATCAAGCCGACCCCCCGAGCGGAGGATTGGCGGGCCAAGTACCTCGCCTGGATCGATCGAGGGGAACTCCCCTCAGATCGGACCGAGGCTAGGCGCATCGCCAGGAAAGCCAAGTCATTCGCCGTGATTGACGGCGAGCTGTACAAGCGCACCGCGTCCGGCATCCTGCAGCGGTGCATTCCCATTCCCCACGGCCGGGAACTCATCCGTGACATCCACGCAGGCGTGTGCGGCCATCACGCGGCACCACGCACCCTCGTGGGCAACGCATTCCGCCAGGGCTTCTACTGGCCCACAGCGGTTGCCGACGCCAACGAGGTCGTGCGCACCTGCGAGGGGTGCCAATTCTACGCGCGTAAGACCCTTCTCCCAGCTCAGGCCCTACAGACCATACCCGTCACATGGCCCTTCGCCGTGTGGGGATTAGACATTGTCGGGCCCTTGCGAAAGGCGCTCGGGGGCTACACCCACCTGCTGGTTGTCGTGGACAAGTTCTCCAAATGGATCGAGGCACGCCCAATCACTAACCTCAGAGCGGAGCAGGCCGTAACATTCTTCACCGACATCATCCACAGGTTCGGAGTGCCGAACTCCATCATCACCGACAACGGCTCCCAATTCACCGGCAGGAAATTCCTGGAGTTTTGCGACAACCACCACATCCGCGTGGACTGGGCGGCTGTCGCACACCCACAGACTAACGGCCAAGTGGAACGTGCCAATGGCATGATTTTACAAGGCCTCAAGCCCAGGATCTTCGACAGACTGAACAAGTCCGGCCGGAAATGGCTTCAGGAGCTCCCAGCGGTCATTTGGAGCCTCAGGACCACTCCGAGCAGAGCCACGGGATTCACGCCGTTTTTCCTAGTCTATGGTGCAGAGTCCGTTCTCCCCACGGACTTGGAATACGGATCGCCCAAGATTAAGGGCTACGATGAAGGTTCGAACCAGCGAGCTCGCGAAGACTCGCTGGATCAAATAGACGAAGCCCGCGACGTGGCCATGATGCAATCGGCAAGATACCAGCAGGCGCTAAGGCGGTATCAAGCTCAGAAAATCCGGTGCCGAGACCTCAACGAGAGCGACCTAGTGTTAAGGCTGCATCAGGACAACCGAGGCCGCCACAAGCTGTCACCACCATGGGAGGGGCCCTACGTCGTCGCCAAGGTGCTCAAGCCCGGCACGTACAAGCTGGCGAACGAGCAAGGTGAAGTCTTCACCAACGCTTGGAACATCCAACAGCTACGTCGCTTCTACCCTTAGAAAGGATTTTCAAGTCTTTTTGCACATATCCGACGCCCCAGTCGGCTGTACAAATGTAAAGTTTTCTTTTCGATGAAGTCAAGGGCGACTCGGCTTTCTCCCCGAAAACCAAGTCCCCCTCGGGGGCTACTGTGGGGGGCACCCCCCCTAAACGGTCCCATTTTTTCACAAAAAAATCTTTACTTCAAAAGCGCCAAGTACGTCTCGACCCGGGAGTTTGAGCGAAATGATGCAGGACGCGAATGGCCAAAGGGCGAAGACAGGTGAGTCGGGGATAGCCTACGCCTCGCGGTAGGATACGGCCCTTCCCCCTCACCACTTTTCCTACACGCCACTCGTGAAAATGAACGATTCCAGCTGAAATTCGCCTAAACGACAGGGAGAGACGGAACGGCGCAATCACAAAAAACGAAATGGCACTTAAGCTTACAAGTACTTTAAGCAAACTGTGTTTATTACATAAAGCCACGAGGCTCGATTCCTAACTACAATCTAAGGGCCTGAGTGCCCAACTGCTTTCAGAGCTCGAGGGGCCCGGCGGGGGGAGCTTCCGGGAAGAGGATCTCTGCGAAGTCGTCGGCGAGGATGTCGGCGGCAGGAGCGGCAAGCGCGTCCAGGCGGCTCGCCTCGGCCTCAGCACCATCGTCGTCGAGGTCGTCAGCAACAATGTAGCCCGTAGCCAACGCCGCAAGATTAACCCGGTAGTGCGATTGCACCACGCCAAGGGTCTTCTGGATCCCCAGGCGGAGCGCACCTCGCATACGCTGGGCGACGTGACCGCCCAAGGCTCGGAGGCGACTCGCCACACTGCTCCCGGCCTGCCCGTCGCCCTCGTCGATGCTCTGGCACGCCTCGAGGGCTGCCTCCTGCAGAACCCCCAGCTCCTACTAGGAGGAATTGTAGGCCGCCTGGAGCACCTCCACCTGCGTCGTTGACGTCCCGAGAGCAGCCCGCAAGCCTAAAAAACAGAAGACGAGTAAGTTGAGAGCGGATCTCGACGAACCCCAGCAACAAACGAAGAATCTAAGAGAGGCGACATACCCTCGACCTGCTTCTTCTCTGTCTCGAGGGCCGCGCGCGCGGTCTCGGCCGCCTGCCGCAGCTCGAGGATAGCGGCGTCCTTCTCCTCGGCAGCCTGCCGCAGCTCCTCGAACGACACGGCTTCCTGGACCAACTCCCCTCTGAGCCGCGTGACCTCTGAATCCCAGAGCTAGAGCGCGGCTTGAACCTCTCCCAGCGTGGTGCGCTCCCGCTGGAGCTGGCCTTGCGCTTCCTCCCGAGCCGAGCGCTCGCGCTGGAGGGCGGCCTGAGCCTCCTTGAGGGCGGACCGCTCTTGCTGGAGCTGGCCCTCTGACTGCTGACGCGCGCTCCGCTCTTGGCGAAGCTGATCCTCCACCGCGGCGAGCGACGTGACCTTCTCCTGCAGATCAGCGCTCAGCTTCTCGGCCTCCTGGGCCTTCTGCTCGGCCTGAGCCTGCCAGGACCTCGCCCCCTCGAGGGTGGTGCGGTCTTGCTGGAGCTGGGTCTGCGCCGCGACGAGGGCAGTCTCTTTCTGTGCCAGTAAGGTCTGCGCCTCGACCAGAGCAGCGCGCGCTTTCTGCAGCTCGCCGTTCGCTGTCGTCAGCACCCCCTCCTTCTCTAGGAGCACGGCCTTCACTCTGTCGACCGCGGTGGCGCCCTCCGCGGTCAGAGCACGCTGGTCCAGGAGCACGTCCTGCACGGCCATTAGCCGGTACTCCAGCCAGCCATTGTCCGTCTGCAGGGCCTCCACCAGGGCGTCCAAGGCTTCGTACTGCCCCCGGTACCAGTCGAGGCTCGAGCTCAACTGGGAGAGGCGGTTGTACTTCTCGCGCGCCTGGCCCTGCAGCTCCTGCGAGCAGCAACCAAAGGGCGGAGAGAGGAATCGGAACGTGAAACACTCGAACGAGAAACAAACGAGAAAATGAACTCCAACCAAGCAAAGACGCTCACCTCGAAGAGCTGGAACGACCGGCCTTCGTGGAGTCGGAGCGCCTCGGCCAGCGCAGCGTTGAGGGAGGCACCGTGCTCGCGGAACTCCTGCCACAGTGCCTGCTCGGCCTGGGCCTCGTCGATCAAGGTACGCGGCGCCCCGGGGCGACGCAACCCCTGTTCCGACTGCGATGCGGCGGCGTCAGATGCTGGCGGCGCGGTACGAGACGTCGACGCCCCGGCGTCATGCGCCGGCCGCTGCGACATCACGCAGCCGTCAGCCCGCATCACCAGCACCTCAGGCGTAGGCCCGGGGGCTGGCCCGGACGACCTCCTCGACCGGCCCCTCCTGGGGGCGGAATCACCGCCAGCAGGGGCCTCGGCTGTCTCGCGGCCCCTGATGGACCAGCTCTCCGAATGAGCCAGCCCGCGCCCTTGATGAGGGTCGCGGAGCACCAGCGCCTGCTGCGGCATCACGGCTGCCACTGCCACCTCCTGCTGCGACCCCGCGGCCGTGGTCGGGGTGCGTGATGGCTCGCCCGCCGCTGCCATGCTCGTCGCCGCCCGTGGCACCCTCTCCGAGCGCCGCCCAGTCGTCAAAGACGTCCTCAACTTGAGCGCCTTGGTGGGCGCAAGATCGGGAACGGCCGGCGACGCCCTGGCAACGAAATGAAAGGGGGGATGAGCGGCTATTTCTCGAAATCGAGGGCATGCGGGAAACGATGCCACTTACCTCAAACTGGAGAAGCCCCGCTTCCTCTTCCTCGAGGGCTGGGAGGGCACCTCCACTGCGCCCACCGGCGCCTCCGCGGTGCCCGCTGGCACCTCCACCGACGACCCGATGACGGGCGGCACCGTGCCCGCCTCAAGGGTTAATTCCGCGGCCGCCCCCTCGACCCGCGGGGACGGGGGCGCCGCGGGTTCCCACCTACCAGAGATGGTCCGCTCCCCGTCGCTCTCCTCCTCGTCCGAGGACGAGTTCTCCAGCACCGGTGGGGGAGAGAGACCTTGCTGCTCACGCAGCCGGTACTCCTCATTGTACTGATCGAGGAGCTCCTGCCGCCTGATCCTTCTCTCCTTCGCAAGGGCCGCCCAGTCCCGCTCCCGCTGCTGCGCGGCGCGACCGGCGGCCTGAGATCGAGGTGTTGGCGGGTCTGATCGGGCGGCATTGACGGTCACCAGCTGTGGGCAGGGATTGTCAGGACGAATAAGAAATGTGAAACAACAATCAAAGAAGGAAAAACGGTGCTCACCGGCTCGGCGTCGGGGAGCATCGCGAACGACCAAAGGTCGTCGTCGCTATGCGGCACCACCTTGAGGTTGATCGTGCGCCTCGCCCGCGTGGCCGCATACCCCTTGGGGAGAGGCTCCTGCAGCAGTCGTGAGCGCGCCAGCGACGTGGGGTTGGCCGCATCACTCATCTCGAAGATGCAGAGCTCCCTCTCCATGAGGGGAATGACCCGCCGGTGGTGGAAGTTGGCGATGATCGAAGCCACCCCCAGCCCGGCGTCCGCCAGCTGGCGCAGGGCGGAGGTGAGGGACTCCAACCTTCGTTGTCGCGACGGGGGCGACACGCCGTGAAACCAGGCGTCGGACTTCCCCATCAGCACCTTCCCGGTGTACGGCGGAAGGCCAACGCCATCGTTGCGGAGGTAGAACCACCCCTTCTCCCAGTCCGCATTGTTAGAGGTCATGGTGCACAGCGGGTATAGCTCCTTACGCGCGTCCCGCAGTGCGAGTGTAAG
The DNA here is from genome assembly GCA_036936925.1 of Cenchrus fungigraminus. NCBI lineage: Eukaryota > Viridiplantae > Streptophyta > Magnoliopsida > Poales > Poaceae > Cenchrus > Cenchrus fungigraminus. The sequence goes on along the minus strand of CM072778.1, from coordinate 37,535,875 downwards.
GCCGCCGGCGCGAACCGCCCGGCGGTCCCCTTCTCGGCCGTGGCAAGGGTGTGGAGCTCACCGCGAAAGAGATGGACCCAGAGGTCCCAGTTCGTCGGGATCCCCAGAAATCCCTTGCAGACGGCGACGAAGGCAGCCGCCTGCGAGATGGCGTTGGGGGCGAAGTTGTGCAGCTCCACCCCGTAGTGGTGGCACAGCCCCCGCATAAACCGGCTCGCCGGGGCGGCGAAGCCGCGCTCGTGGAGACGGGCGAAGCTGACGACGTAGCCGTGCGGAGGGTTGGGCTCCCTGTCCGACGCCGGCGGGACCATCCACGCCGGGTATGGGCCGTCGCCGGCCGGCACCAACTGCCCGCCGTTCACCAGATCATTCAGCGCCAGCTGAGTCACCGTCGACCGGGGCCACGGGAAAGGCTCCACCACTCGAACCGGAGGGGCCATGGAGGACAAGGGCGAGAAGCAAGGATGGCGGCGGAAGCGTAAGGAACGCGAGCAGATCCGAAGCGGCGGAGCGCACGGCCGAGAGGAACACGAGCTGCGCGCGGGGATGGATGCCAATGGCAAGGTAAGGGGCCTCGCCTCTGCCTCCCCCCGCTATTTATAAGATCCAGGGGAGCAACGCCCCCGAAAACTCCGCACACAGCACCAATTAATGCGACCGGCGCCCCGCGTCGCTGACGAGCGGGCCCCGCCGCGCCGAAACGATCGTGCGCACACGCGCACGCTATCATTACGACACAATAACCGAAGGGGTGCGGCGTCCCGTCCCGTCCGCCCCCACGTCGCCCACGACGCCTGCGGTGCGCCGCCTGAAAAGGCGCGACCGCTTCGCACGATCGGCGTCCACGATCTGCACCCATTAAATTGCTGGGTTTCTTCCTGAGTAAGGATGACCCCCTCACGAGACTAGAGCCAAGAGCTCGAGGACCGACCCCTCGCGGGTGCGATCGATGCCACGATCTAAAACAGGCGGAGCCGTCGCTCACCGAACGAACTCGAGGGCCGGGCCCCTCGAACGCTGCATTTACTGATCAGTGGTTCCAAGACCTGCCCGTCGAGGGAGGGCACCGCAGATGCCCCTCGAGCGGGGATTTACTGATCAGCGGTTCCAAGACCTGCCCGTCGAGGGTAGGCACCGCAGATGCCCCTCGAGCGGGGATTTACTGATCAGTGGCTCAAGGGTCGGCTCGACCACAGCCCAGCGGGCTCCACAGATCAAGCCAAGACGGGGGCACGTTAGTGCCACCCCGCAAAGGCCCTACTAATCAGGGGTTCGAAGCCTGACCCTCGAAGGGTTCGAACAGGCGCCTCAGATTGACAGAGTCAGGGACGACCAGGGCGCGCGCATTCGAGCCTGACCCCGAGCTCACAAGCTCGGGGGCGCCCCATAGTTCGTGTTCAAGGCCAATGAGGGCAGCTAGTCGAGGGATCCCACCGAGGGAGAGCTTCCGCGCCCTCGGTCCCAATCGAACGGGACCGAGCCCTGCCTAGCACACCCGCGTAAGCGCTCTTATGGACGTGTCTCCGGACCATGAGCCGACCCTTATCGAACGGGGCACGGACGTCCACTTGAACCACCCGCTAACAGCTCGACGAGGAACCCATGATTCGCGACCCGTTCGATGGGAGTCATGAGCACCTCACCCCTCCGCCCCCGCGAAGGGGCGGCGAAGGGGCGCACAGACAAGTTGGAGAGCTCGCCCCGATCGCCTTGAGTGGGCCCAGGCTCGGGAGCTCGACGCACGGCTACACCTCTTGGACGTGCCCGAATGCAAGCAAATACCGGAACACGCGCATGGCACCGCCGAGGCCGGCTGAAATAAACACCTCGCGCACCAGCCACACGCTGCGAAAAACCTTGCAGGAATGCACACACTCCTCCAAGGCTTCGGGGGCTACACCCGCGGGTGCGCTAGCGCGCCCCCACGGAACGTCACAACGCCGAGGAGGGAAGAAAGTCCCGTCAGAAAGCCCCAGCCTTTACAAGTTCCTACGGATGCTGTTGCAAAGGCTCGGGGGCTACTGTCGGGGACGGCCACAGGAGTCCCCTAATAACGGGGGAAATCGCCCCATTTTCGAAAAATAACGAAAGCGAACAAGCAAACTCACGAACCGCAAATCACGCCTCGCATGCCGCGGCCCACGACCCAAAAAGCCTCAGCGGCCCATCGAAATAGCCAACCCTCGGCACCACTCGAGCAAACCTCCGCCCCGCTCGAGGGCCGGGCGCTGTACCGCGAATCTTCCGCCTCGCTCGAGGGCTTGACGCCCCCTCGGGCGAGTGTCCGCCTCGCTCGAGGGCTTGACGCCCCTCGAGCGAGTTCCCGCCTCGCTCGAGGCCTCCTCCGATCTGCGACACCACCCCTGCTCCCACGACTGGAGCATTAAATTCTCTGGCGCGTCGCGGGCGCCCGGGTCAAAGGCGAATCCACGCCATGCCGGCCCTCTGACATCGCCTGGGAATCAGATCCCGGCGCTGTTCAACCGACCCGCACTGTGCAGCCATCCCCGACGCTGTGCGGGTGCTGTGCGGCAAGGCCGGTGTCATTCCGTGACACTGTGTCGCCTACTCCCGTACCTCCTCCACGTCGCGCCCCTCGAAAGAAGACGACGGCACCCTCGAAAGGGGTACGGCCACCAATTCCCCGCCCGCCTGGGACGACGCCGTGACGCAAGGCCGGCGAGGCGCGTCACTTCCGTCACCTCCGGGCGCTGTGCAGCCATCCCCGGTGCTGTGCGGCCATCCCCAGCGCTGTGCCACCATCCCCGGCGCTGTGGAGCCCTGTTACGATGGGACACTACCACGCCGGCCCCTGTATGGCATGGGCGCTCCCACCATCGAGGCCCTCGAAAGAGCATGGATCATCCTCGAAGGGTGCACGGGCGGTGACCTGGCGCGCACACTGACCGGCGCCGCCGTACGAGCGACGTGCGCCGCGTCCCCTCCGCTAGCTCCGACGCCGCCCGGGCATCTCGGGCGCTGTGCGACTGGCCCAGGGTCTGTGCGATCGTCACCAGCGCTGTGCGGACATCCCTAGCCCTGTGGCACCATCCCGGACGCTATGCTGCCATCCCCGGTGCTGTACGGCCATGCTCCGATGGGACACCACCACGCCGGCCCCTGTACAGCACCGGGTGCCCTCGTCAGCAAGACCCTCGAACGGGTGCACGAACGGCGGTCAGACTCGTACGCCGAGCAAGCTACCCTCGAAGCTATTCCCCGACCAGCATATAGCCACCACGACACCGGCAAGTGTTGAGACGTCAGGACACCATCAAATCGCAAACGCTGTGTACCAGTACCACGATACTGTGTAAAACCCCGTGCGGTACGTTTGTAAGCCGCCTCCCCTTGGTCTATAAAAGGAGGAGGCGGTCGCCCGGCCGCCGGGGGAGGAGATCATCACTTCACACCCACGCTCACTCGCATACTCGATCCCTTTGATATTGGCACTTTGCCTCAATCACTTAGCAGGGACTTGGAGGCTTCTCCTCCTCTCCCGCCTTGCTTGTAGCCCCCCTCTACAGGTACCACTGGTGCGAATTAATACAGCGCGCACGCGCCAATCTGCTGGACGTACGACCCCGCAGTCGGAACCAGGATAAACCCGCGTCCCTGTGTTGTCATTTGCACCGACCATCGAGAAGCTGATCACAGCGTAACTTACTAGTTAGTGTCGGGACTAATCCTAACACCGACACAGTGTACCATTATATCTATTATCATTTTGTGATTGTAATTCTTTACAGCTTACTGGATCATTCATCAAATTCGATTTAGGACAATTCTTGTGATACCACTTCCTCAAGGGCGTGCAATTCCTGGATTGCAATTCTTTACAGCTTACTGGATCATTCGTCAAACTCCATCATGTAATTGCAATTCTTTCAGTTTCAAACGAAATAGTCACACAATTGAGGAAATAGGTAAACTCGATTTGTTCTATTAAAAGAAACAAAAGAAATATAGTTACAAACGTTTAGATATATAAATATGTAGATACACGGTCTGAAGAATGGGTCTCACATGGTATAAATGTATAATTATTTTATCTTGTCCTTCCTTCTTCCTTCTTTCTCAATCCGCTCATCCTCTCGGTGCCCCCTGAGCCATCCGATCCGTTCGTCAGTCATGGTCGCTGGCGCAGCCGACTGTGCCAGCAGCACGCCACCCACACGCCGCTGCCCAGGAGCTCTACAATCAGCCGCCTAGCGGCACCCGTTGCCTCTCCAGCGCAGGCCTGCGCGCCGCTCCTCCGCAGCTCCGCGGCCTCGGCGGCGTGGGCCGACGCTCCGCCACCGAGCGTTGTTGTGACCTCGGTCGCTCGGGCCAGCAAACCACCGCTTGGCAGTGCCTAGACCTCCTTGGCACAGGCCTTTGGGCATGGCCGCTTGTACGGCATCGCGCATCCGCCCAACAGCACCGTCCCGGCTGCTTGCTGCCGCTGCGTCGCGACGCCGCCCGGCCAACTATTCGTGCTGCCGTGGCGCTCTGGTGCCTGTCCGGCAGAGGGGGTTCTGGGCCCCGGCGTCCGATCGATGCGCTCGGCCGGGGATGGCGAAACAGCCTGCGCTACGGCGGAGGCAAAGGGGTGTGCCGTCAGCGGATGAGCCGCGGGCCAAGCAGGCGGAGAGACGGATGACGGTCGGGTTCGCAACGATTCGCACGCGCCCGGGTTAACGGGTTAATGGATGAAGGCCCGAATCTATCCGTAATCGAACGGTGGACATCACAAGCTGGGCGGATCCGACGGCAAGCGGGCTAACAGGTGATGTGGACCCGCTGCCCGACCGCGGTATTCTCCAGGATTCCTACATAGAAGATTAGAATTGTGCGATATTTAGTAGCTCATCATAAAATAAAGATAATAAATGTCCTTATGAAGAGATAATGACGACGGAAGGTTTGTTAAAACAACTTGTTGATAATATCATTGCTCATCAACAACTATTTTATTTTGATTTGATGTTTTTCTTTGGACTGCTTTAACCGGAGTGGGTTTTTATTTTTTTTTATACGAGCCCGAGTAAATTACACCTAGCGATTTTGTTAACTCGGACAAGTGGCGACAAAACCCTCCAAAGTCTGTACTAGAAAAAGAAAACCCTACACAGGATCGATATGCACCGAATATGAGTTTTCCAACCTAACCAACCGACCGATCGACGACAACCAACGTACAGACTGCGACTCTGGCCGTCTGGCGTCCTCCGTGCCGTACCCGTTCGCACCCTCTCCTCCTCCGTCCGCCTCAACGGTTCAACCCCACCCCATCCCGTTCCGTTCCGTTCCACGAGCCCCTCGCTCCTCGCTGGCTCGCTGTCCCCTGCTCCCCCTCCTCTCCCCTCCCCTACCCTTCGATTCGAACTCTCCCCAAGACCGCAGCGCACGAGGGGGAAAAAATCCTCACCACACCGCACCGCGCCCAAATCTAGGGTTGCTCGGTTCGCCATGGCCGACCCGCCGGCCCCGGATGCCCAGCCGGAGCGGTCGCCCGCCGCCGCCTCGGAGGCCCCCGCTCCCGCTCCCGCTGCCGCCGCCGACACCGCCCCGATTGAGAAGCCCCCCGCGGCGCCGCTCACGCCGGAACCGGACGCCGCTGCGGGGGCGGATGAGGCGGGTGAAGTGGAGGAGGAGGAGGATGAGTACGTGAGCGACCCCGACGACGCGCCGCTCCCGGCGATGCGGCGCCGGGAGGCCAGTGACGACGAGGGGTCCGAGGACGGGAGGCTCCGGGCGCGGATCGGGCCAGACCAGGACGACGACGGCCAGGGGGCGCCCGAGGCGTACGACGACGAGATGGATGAGGAGGACGAGGAGTACTACGACGAGGAAGAGGATGTGGGAGAGGGGTTCGAGGAATATGAAGGACGCGCGGCACCGCCCATGGAGGACGGCGGCGGCGGCCAGGAGTCACGCGGGGAGGATGGCGTGGCCGGGGAGGAGGGACTGGCGGAAGGGGAGGCCAAGGGCGAGGGGGAGGAGAAGGAGCAGGAGCCATTCGCAGTGCCCACTTCCGGCGCCTTCTACATGCATGATGACCGGTTTCAGGAGGAGAACCGCGGCCGGCGCAGGTGTGTCTCAGTTCTAGCTCATACTTTCTGTACAATCACAACCGTGTAGTTTCAACTTTAGGGCCAGATGTTTAGGCCTGTTTGCTCTGTGTCCAGCATTGTCAAAATCTAGGCAACCAAATTTAACAGAGCATCAACAAATTCTTGGCACTGAAATCAATGGCGACTCATTTTAGTCAAATGGCAAGATTTTTGGTAACTAACCTATGACTCTCATTGGTGTCAAGGAAAATGGCAATAGATTCTGGGCCTGGGGTGGGTGTAGCACAGAAGTTATTGGATAAGGCCTATGTTCTGTACAGTAATGAAACTTAACTAAAGCTATCCATGGGAAAGATACAGCTTTTCCTGACATAGGCGAGTAGAAAATCAGGATTCTACAAGGTGAGCATATCAAATATTGCCTGCCACTATCTCAGCTTTGTTTATATCCGCTCTATTTCATAAGGCAGTCCCTATGCGCTAGGCGGAGCAGCACTGTCTAGCCTACCACTTTTTTTTAGGGCCGTGTAGCCTGCCACCTAAGCATTTTGTCTAGGTTTTTCCTGCCTAGAATGGTTTATGGTTTAATCTATGTATGAAAGTGGTGAAAATTGGTGGAGGAAGATGATCTTTGGTCATGGAACTCATTGATGCATGATAATGTGGTATTATTTTTGTACCATGCCAAATTTCTTCTATTTAACATGGCACCTAGCCATGTGGGCAAAATACAATCGCCTCGGTATTGCCTAGGCGGCAAGGTGCTAACTGGAGCCTGAATGCGTCCCTAACGCATGTACTTTTCGGAACATGTAATTGCATCTTGAACAAGGTCATAATAGAAAGTAGAACACTAAATGATGTGCTAGGCAACACCCATGCCCCATGTGTAGTCTAGCATAACACTTTTTGAACATTGGTGAAGAGGCTAAGGGCCTGGGGGGAAAGGCTCTCCCTCTGTTCATAAATTTGTGACCCTCTACAAAGTGTGTAGTGAAGCCTATCTACTTTGACGAATTTAAGAAAAAACATTTGAATTGATCACATGAAGGCGATATCCTTGTTTGTTGTGAAAATATGTTTATTATTGATTTTATATATAAAGTATTGGTCAGAGATCCATATTTAAGATCATCTTGGTGTCCAAAATGTCTTACATTTACCAATGGAGGGAAAATCACAAACCAGTGAGTATAATATAATAGTTTGATAGAATGAATTGAATAAATTCATCAACTCTCAGGCTGGCAATGAGATTTTGGTATAATCTGATAGTGTTATTTTCATGGAAAGAACAACTAGACTGTTAATCATTATTGTCTCTAGATTGGGTTGACTGTTGGTTCACAGAATTCTGGAATCCTTTTAGTTGTGAACATCCTTACATGTCTTAAAGGGGATTATTAGGAATAAAGAATTGTCTGCTAACGGCTTACAGTGCAATGAGCTTGTACATGATAGCATTCTCTACAACTAAATTCAAGCTTGTGTCAATTTTCTTATGCAAGCTGCCTTTGTCATAATGTGACCTGCTGGTGGGTAATACTGTCAATATTTAATGCTTTATATATATCTGCCGTGTGCTGACTGTTTCCTTTTCCTTTATACACAGGCGAATGTTTGGTGGGAGGAAGTTATGGGATGCTAAAGATGATCAAGCTTGGGTGCATGACAGATTTGAGGAGATGAACTTGCAAGATGATCGCTATGATGTAATTGCTCACGACCTTTAGTGTGCAAAACCAAGCACATCTTTTTCCACTAACAAATCTCAAGGATGCAAAAATCTTTGTGTTGCAGGATCAGCGCATGTCAAGAGGTCGTTTTAGAGGTCGTGATGGTCGAGGTAAAGCAAGAGGTGGTGGTCGTGGTTTTCCCAGAGGTGGAAAGAACCGCAATTACCAGGAAGATGGCAACACCCAAAACCGCCCCCCAAAAGTAGTTAGAGGGAGAGGGCCTCGACGTTATGAAGCTGTTGCAAGGAACAGCAGAGAGGTTGTTGGATCCCAACGAAAACAGTGAGTATCGTAAATAACTTGGTACAAAAATATTTTTGGTCACTACTGCACCTTTGCTACAAGTTTTCTTATGCAGTTATCTTCTAATTTCTTCTTCAGAGCAGCTAGATTTCGAGAACCCGCTCCAAATACTGCAGCATCCAGAGATTCTGGTCAAGTTTCACACACACAGCCGGAGGCTGCCCCTCCTAAAAAGAATGTCATCAGTTCAAGCCTAAATTCTGCATCACCACCATTTTATCCCTCTGGTGCATCCAATCAAGATTTTCCTGTAGCAGCTCAAAGAAGGGACATACAAACAGGCGGTTCCAATAAGGTCCTTCCTTCTTCCATGAAGATGGATGATAACTCAAAGCTACAATCTGGTCCAATGGTTAGAGGGAGGACAACCATGGATTATGGTGGACGAGATAGGTTTCATGCTGATGGTCCTGTTAGGTCATCACCTGGAAGGGCCCCAGCGGCATCATTGAATTCAGGATTCACATCATCATCGGTTAATCCTGGTCAATCACCTGTTGTTAGGGCTTCAGGGGGCAGTTCAAACACTGGAGTTTCTTCAAATAATCAATCCACTTCATCATTTCACCAAATGCCGAGAATTTCTACGCAAATGCAGAGTCATGCGCCAGTCATGCACTCGAAGTCAGGTCAAGTGCCGAATCAATCTGCACCTCAGTCGTTGAACCATCGGACTAACAATCTGTCACCTGCTCAGCATCAACCTGTTAAATCAACAGAAAGTGGTGAGAATGGTTCGTACTCTAATCAGAATAATTCGAAGGCACCTTCAGCGGTGGTAAAAGCCAATAACCAGGAAACTGGAATGAGTTCATTTATGTATGGTGGCGCCCAAGTTATCGGGGCTGCTGGTCTTTCCCAGGGCGATCAAAATTTTCCTGGCACTCCAGCTCTGCTGCCAGGTTTGTTAATTTCAACATTCAGTTTACCTTATTTTTCTTTAGTGTTTTAACTATATTTTCAGTTTTCTGATACTCACTTGAACTGATTCATTACCTATTTTTTCTCAGTGATGCAATTTGGGGGTCAGCATCCTGGTGGTCCTGGAGTTCCTACTATTGGTATGGCCCTCCCTGGTTACGTATCTCAGCAGCAGATGGGGATGGGAAACAACGAAATGACATGGTATATTCATATATCTTTCTAGATTTGCTAATCTTTATTGTCTCTTGTGTGCTTGTGTATGATTGGAGGTATCAACTGCACGGATTCCTAAGACTACGAAATGGAAGAGGCAACAGAAGTATTTGCATTAAAAATCTGTGAATGCATCTGTCTTGTTCCGCGATACTTCTCTTTTTCATTTTGCCTAATAGGATAAATCCATTCTACTCCCGGGTGTAGTTACTCCCACGTTCAAAAAACCACTTTGTGTATGTGTACATACGCATTTATCACTTGGGAGTATGTTCACATATCTAAAATAAGATTTATCAAAGTGATAACCATGAAATAATTTCAGTGGAACTCATAATTTTTTGCACCTTATGATGTATGTTATTTCCTATATTGAAACATGAGTATGTTCACTAACTTTATGTTTTCTTACACATAAAAAAATAGTATGTCCACATACCACTTTTAAAAATCAAGTATGTGTACATACTTTTTTTTAGAACCTCAAGTATGCAAAGATACCTTCTAATTTGTGAGATACAAGTATGAGAGTAACTACACCCGGGAGTAGATAAAACTCGTCCTTGCCTAATATACATTTCTTTTCTTCAACCTGTAAGAATGCTTTCATTTCTGTACACTTAGATAATACGAATGGGATGGCCAATCCTCAATTTCTCAACAACGTTAGTTTTATTACTTCTAAATGCAAGGATACAATTTCAGGTTTCATTTTTCATCTTATTTTAGAAGTTTATTGGACCTCTGTTCTGCATTACTTTGTTAATGTACCCGAGTTTTTCTTCTGTGACTTAATATGTTGGTGGGGATATAACCTCCTATTTCTGCATGATCTTTTTGTTTACCATACGTTGATTATTCTTTGTACAGGTTACCATTATTGGCCGGTGCAGCTGGTGCTTTTGGAGGATCATATCCACCTTATATAGCCCTTGATCCGAATTTTTACTCCAGACCTTCAGGACAGACATCATCTTCAGTTCCATCCAGGTGAAACACATAAAGCTTGATCCAGCTAGCTATACGATATATGTAATTGCCTGTACGTGCAGCAACCCAATCAGCCATACAAATTATGCCACCTTGTGTAAAATAAAATGGGTTATTGGCATCAACATTTCAATTGTGGTCAGTGAGTCATTTACACAAGCATTTGGGGAGCTCAAAAAATGTTCTCATATAAAGTTCTATCAGTTGCAATTCACATGCTTTAGGCAAAACTGCTTGTAGTTCTCATACATATGTCAATGTTTTTATTGCATCATTCATAAAATGTTCTCTTAACGAAGGATGCTAAGTTTTCATTATCCTTACAGGGAACCTAGCAATAGAGGGTCTAAATCTCCTCCTCGAAATGGTGAGTTGTACTTATCATGCATTGAAAATAATACATTAGATCATGCTACAATTTGTAAGCTGCTTTACTAATATGTATCTAACTTGAACTGCAGATATTGGGAATGAAGAGCTTGATCATCGCCAGAACAAGCCCAGGAGGTAATTTATTCTATGCCCTTTTTTCACTTGCAAAATCGCAATGGTGGTTGTTAATATCAACAAGCTTATGCATGCTATGCACTCTTGTATTGCAGATACTCAGAGATGAACTTCAGTCAGTGATGCACCTTGTAAGGTGAACTTCATCTGAATAAGCTCCTTATGGTTAGTTACATACTGTTTCTGATATCACCTACTAACTTCTTTTTCTTTGTGCTTAAACTTATCTGTTGCTTACATGTGTTCCACAGGCCCTATTTAGGCCCTTTGTGATCTCCAGTTTTGATCTGGAGCACTTTGGGTGGATTTGGTATCGTAACTTATGTTAGGTATGTCCTATCTCTAGACATCTTTGAATGCCTAAGCAAGTGTGCATAATGCCTAAGAGAGGAATGAATATGATGTCTGAAGACAGTAGTTCACTGCTCTTAATTTGAAATACAACATCACACACCATGCAGTTTGTCTTTTTTTTCCTTTTCCAGTCCCATTTATTCTTACTTCCTCTCAGATGTATTTCTACTTTGTTGAAGCATCAATGACTAGAAGGGATTTTGGGTGGAGGGTACTTAGAGGGGAAGAAGTTATGTAAAGAAGCTAAAAAGATACTACCTCTGTCCATAAATACATGACGTTTAGGACAATCTAGTTCGTGTCCTAAGCATCATATATTTTTGGAAGGAAGGAGTATGTATTTTCCAAATGAAGCTACTCTGCTACAATTACATCTATATGCTGTGAACATTCTGATGTATAATTTTTACTGGCATTTGTGATAGGTTTCATTTTCAACAGTTGGATGTAGTTTGCCTAACTAGCTGTTCATTTGCCAGGTCTTATGCCTGTTCATGCTGGAGTTATCTGATGCGGTCACTTCACAGCAGAGCAGGGGTGTCATTTGTTACTTGAACTGTAGTAAGAATTTTCCTCCCAAGATCACTACTAATTGTGATTTCAGTTGACAACAGTGCGACTGATGGCATAGTGAAATTTTAGGTGTTGCTCGGTTGTGATGCATACGGAAATATCATACTGGCTTCTTCTGGAGATGTGGTTGGTTGTTGATGAGGGCTTGGAATAATGATTTGCATTGGTTGAGAAAGTTGAGTTTTTTCTTTTAAGTACATCTTAGTGACTCCTGTTGGTGTCAGTCTACTCTGATGTACCGGTCCGCTTATAGTGGTTGCTAAGACCTGAGTGGCTTTACTGCTGCAGTTTGTATCGATTTTGGACAATGTTGAAATATGGGTGCCGTTTGCAACTATTTTCAGCTCAAATGAGTGTCCAGTTAGTAGTTTGATTCCGCTCACATGGATTTTTTCGGGGTACCTGCTTGAAAAGTCATCCAGGTTCCTGCCTTTCTGTTTTCCAGGGTGACGGGTTCTCAATTCATTGTAAAATTTCCAGTCTTTATTCTTTTGTGTCATAGTCGGATGAGCTGCATATCGCCTTACCAGAGCCACAACCCAGAAAATGAGCTGGTTTGATTCAAAACCTGTATGTTTGTTGGGCGTTGGCTGTGTCTACAAATGATGTAGCATTTATGCATTCTAAGATATGTTTTACCACAAATCCACAATGGTGTAGAGATGTATCCTATTGTATCCCTTTGTGATCAGTTTTGCCACAATTGTCCCCGATGGTTGTTCAGAGTAATCCTCAGTGGCAGTGCTCATCTCTTCAGATTGTACGCAATGCATTGGTACCACCTTTCCTGCCAAATATCGGAATATGTATTGGCCACCCAACATTGATCCAGGCTGCAAAGAGTTCCAGGAGAAGGTGCTGAAGTGCGAGCAGGACGTCTCAACCAGCGAAGTGGTTGGGCAGATGGATCTGCCGTTGAGCTTCTGATAAGAACTTTTGTGTTCTCTGGTGGTTGACCTCCCTAGACATTTTAATGGGGACACTGGGGCAAGGCTTATCACTATAGTTCTGAAAGATTGGATGTGTGAATATGCATGTAGGCTGGCTGTTCCTTGTCTATATAAACAAGTGACTTCCTATTGAGACGCCTCTGGCCAAACCGCTTGCAGTTTCAGCCCTGGGCGAAGAGCCACCCAAATGGCTTCAAGGGGTTTCACTTTCAAGAGAATTCTGCGCTGGTTCCCTCGTTCCTCTGCATCCTCAGGCGGTCTGCAGGAACAAGACGAGGACAGCAGCGAGAGGAGTGGCTTGCTGAGGAGCCACCAGCAACATCAGATCGTGCCGGTCACGGATCCCGGCGACACATCCAAGGGTCTAGCTGCGCATGTCGAGCCGAAGGTGACCGATCGCTGGAAGCATTGCATCTCATTCGATTCTCCCCCCAGATGATTGACACACTGCTTGCTGAACTGTGCCCGGCCAGACCGTCGCTCTGAAGGTGTCCATGCACTGCCATGGCTGCGCGAGGAAGGTCGAGAAGCAGGTCTCCAAGATGCAAGGTAGGTGACGACGAGCACGGGCATGCCCGGCATCAGCTTATCTTCGTCCCTTGCACTACACCAATATGATTAGACGCAAGCAATATATCTGAGTTGGCTCTGCTGCGCAGGAGTTGTGTCGTTCGAAGTGGAGCTGGAGAACAAGATGGTGACCGTCGTCGGAAACGTTAGCCCCACCGACGTCCTGGAGAGCATATGTAAGGTGATGAAGCGTGCAGAGCTCTTGGTGGCTTGATTAGCTAGCAGTGATCTATCGGGTCCTTGGATGGTAGTAGTATAGTAGTAATAACTACAGTACTCGTATTTGTGGATGCGCAATACATATTTGTTGTTGGACACATGTTGTTCAGTAGAAGGGGAGAGCAAAAATTTTTCTTGATCCTCTCATTGCAGCAAGAGAGGCAAATCTTTGATCTCAGCCTCAGGATTGTCTGTCACTGCAGACAGCTCTGGTAGAACTCTAGCTTTACTGGAACTGGAACTGTCTTCCTTTCAAGGTCGTTTGGCATTCAGAGCAAGAAATCACTGCGATTGGCAGCGTCGGCACATCCTTACCGTAGGATTCGCCGGCCACGAAGATAGTAGTAGTACAGTGGTACTGAAAATAGTTTCGGGGACCCACATCAGGTCGCCATGAACTCGAGGAACAACACCAATCAACCTGAGGAGCATCATCCGATCGTTGTTTTGTGTCGATATTAGCACATATCACATGGCTCGCCGTGTGATTTGCCAAATGAAGTTTGTTTCTAAAAAAACTACGAGGCAGCAGGCAGCATACGCTCCAAGATCCGTGTTATTTGGTCAATTACCCAAATGCGAGGGACTTCATTATATATAAAGCGACCGGTATCAGCCATTCGTTCATGCACTAATGGTCCTACTCCGTACTTATTAGGATGGCGACCCTTCGATGTGGCATTATACGGTGTAGATGAAATGCCGCTGAGAGCGGCCAACGCCTGCCCAACAATTCTGGTAACCCGGAGGGCTCCTACAGTACCTATATGTCTCGTGGAAGATGAATATTATTTTCCATCCCACCAAAGCACACCAAAGTCCACTTAAAATTCCTAATTATTATAATCCAACCATTCCAACTCATGATTATTCATTAATAATGTTACAACATCTTTTAAAAATGTTACAACATTTTTCAAATAAAAAGTCGAACCAACATTTTTTGAAAAAAGTCGCACCAACATTTGTTCAGAGAAAACGTTAGATACAACATTTTCCAAAACGTTTTCACCAACATTTTTCGTGAAAATGTTGACCAACATTTTTCGTGAAAATGTTGACCAACATTTTTGGGAAAAAAAAATCAGTATTTCGTCATCTTCTCCGACACCGGCACCACGCGAGCCCCGTGGCCGGGCAGCGCGATGGCCAGTGAGCCCCCGTGGGGGACCGCAATGGCGCGACAGAGCCCTGTAGGCAGCCGCGAGGCCGCCAGCGGACCAGCCATGGCGTCGGGGGCGGCGAGGAGGCCTACCAGCCACGAAGGAGGGCAGACGACGGAGCCCGCTCGGGGTGGCGGCGGGTCACGAGAGGGAGGGAGTAGGGAGGTGAGGGTGAGACTAGGGTTTAGTTGTGGTTGGTTGCACGAATCTCAAACATTAGAAGTTTTAACTCATACTAACTCAAACGGGAGGCTCGAACTGGCCTGACCCGGGCCTGGTTTAGCTCGGCCTGGTCGTAGGCCGAAACAACGTCCCAGGCCTGGCCTTACGTCCTATTAGCCTAGGCCCATCAGGCCCATGAAGCCCGTCAAAGGTGAGGACACGAGTTAGGAGGAAGGAGTCACTAGCGAGCATAACTTAGTCCAGATGCACGATCGCTACGAGTGAGTGCGGTCACAAGGGCGTCGGGGGCGTCAAGCTTCCTGAATAGGCTTCGCTAGTGCTCGAGTACCTGAGTAAGGAGTCAGTGGGTCGGTAGCATCCCATCGAATGGTCGACTAGGGGAAATAGAGGGAGATGGGTGAGACAACGATGGCGGGTGGGAGACGGGGGGTCGCAGAGCGCGTATGGGCAAGATGGGGGAGACAACGGCAGCTCGGATGGGCAAGAGGGGGGTGGCAGCGACCGGCGGCTATCGCAACTATGGTTTTTTTTTGCATGGAAAGGAATTCCATTAACTTAAAGGCTCAGCAGCATCGTTGGCCACAAGTACATCGACACACTGAGGTGTGCCCTCCCAGCGAGAGCCATCACCCTGAGGGAGCATACTCCCCTTTGACGCTAGGTATACCTGAGCATTTTTAGCCCGGCCCGGCCCGGCCCGCTGGCCTGGCCCGGGCCCGGGCCCGGCCCGCGCACGAACCTTACCGGACGGGCGTGGACAGAGATCTTGAAGCCCGCGAAAATTTTTTTTGGCCCAAGCCCGGCCCGAAATGCTGTTTTCAGTTGTTTTACACACTAAAATGCGCGAGCGGCCCGCCCAAGCCTGGCCCCGGCCCGAGCCCGGCCCGAAAACTGAGGCCCGACACGTCCCATGGGACGGGCATGGGCAAGATTTTCTAGGCCCGAAAAACCCGGGTTTTTTTCGGCCCGGCACGTAGAATGCTCAGGTCTAACGCTAGGGCATGAGCTACTTTATTACAATTTCTGGGAACATAATTACACAGGAAATTGTTAAAACCTCCGGTGACCAGATTCTTCAGTTCGAGCACCATTCCTCCTATCTCCGCACATCTGTGCGAGTCACTGGAAAGCGCTTGCTTCAGGATCAATGAGTCCGTCTCCAGAATCACCTTTGTCATTCCCCTTTCTATAGCCGCCCTGATCCCCTGAGTGCATGCATAAGCTTCAGCTTGGAGTGCGTCTCGAATATGTTTCAGACTTCCTGCGCCAGCTGCAATGACTTCTGCTGAATCATCTCTGATTACAGATCCCCAGCCTCCTTCACCATTACTAGCCGAAAAGCTCCATCTGAATTTATTTTCACCCAGTCGCTCGGCGGCTTGTTCCAGCGCTTGGGTCTGATGGTGGGGGTTCCCTCCATTTTGTTGTGCACTTTTTATAAGTTCCACAGACATTTTATGCACCACAAAGGCCAGGTCGCTTACTGATCTCCGGTGTCCCCCTTCGCGAACTGCATTACGTTCCTGCCACCAGAGCCAAAGTGCTAGCACAACTCTTAGCTGAACCGCCTCTTCCAGCTTCAGGATGTATGTCAACGTGTCTTTTGCTAAAGACATTTCTGACAAAGTGATACGATGCTCTTCCAAAGCCAGTTCACTCCATAAGGCTTTCACCGCCTTACAGTTGTAAAAGAGGTGGCCTCCATCTTCAATATGTCTACTACACATCACACAACGTATGTCGACCTCTATCCCTCGCCTCTCTAGGTTTCTCTTGACAGCGAGGCTATTATGAGAATATCACCAAAGGAACCGTTTCACCTTTCCTGGGCATTTTAAACCCCATATTTTCTTCCATTGTGCTTTTTGTAGTGCTCCTCCATCCTCTGACGAGGCCCCACTCCTTTCGCTGCTCCTCTGTATTTGACTCTGATGCACCTTATAAGCAGAGCGTACTGAGAAAATCCCCTTTTATCATAATGCCACGCACACATATCTTCTAGCTCAGGATGCACCGGGGTAGCCAGAATCAGGTCGACATCCTGCGGTACAAATAGTTGTCTCACCAGTTCTTCATCCCAGCTACTTGTTATTGGGTTTATCAGCTCTGCCACTTTTGAGATGATTGTATGGCCTCTCGGAGTAACTGGCCTTCTAGTTGTTTCCCTCGGCAACCAAGGGTCATTCCAGATATCAACCTTATTTCCATCACCTATTCTCCACACAATGCCTTCTTTCAAGACCTCAAATCCTTTTAGGATGCTTCTCCAAGTATATGACATATTTCTGCATGGTAGGCTTTCAATACATCGCCCTCTGGGAAATATTTAGCTTTAAGAATCTGGGCACACAATGAATCCTGATTATGTATCAATCGCCAACCTTGTTTTGCTAGCATTGCCAAACTAAAGGCGTAAATATCCCTAAAGCCTAGTCCACCCTCCTCCTTTGGCCTGATCAGTTTCTCTCAACTTATCCAATGGATTTTGTTGTCTTTGTCTTGGTTACTCCACCAGTATCTTGCTATCACTGTGCTTATCTGATCACACATGTCTTTTTTTTAGATCAAAACAACCCATAACAAAGGTGGGGATTGCTTGTGCAACTGCCTTTACAAGCACCTCTTTACCTGCCCATGAGAGTGTTTTCTCTTTCCAGCCCTGTATTCTATTCCAAACCCTTTCTTTTAGGGTAAAATTAGTTCCATAGCATTGAAAGATCACTGTTTTCGGAAAATACACCGAAAGATCTTCGCCACGTAAAATACCATCCAAAGAATGAGCCGTCAACTGAAAGTACCATTCTGTCACTTTAGACGTTAACGCCGTCTTCATCTTTCTCTGTTCGTCGCCTCTTCTTCCTTTCATCTGTTTCTGAACCGCCGTGCTGCGCTGCTGCTGCACCACCGCTTGCATAACCGCTACGCTGCTTCAGTGCTTCGCGCTGTCCCTACCCGTGGAGGCCGGTCGCTACCTCCACCATGTGGACGTCCGTGGTAGTTTTCTCCCGTTGCTAATGGTCAGGCTACTGGTTGAGACGCGGGCCGCGGTCACCACGTGAGTCTGGCGTCCGCGTGCATCTCTCATGGCTTGGCCGCCGTGCATCCCGGGCAAGGCTGCTGGTAAGGCCGCCTCCACGCCAGGCTGGGTCAACACCGCCCACATGATGCTAGTTCGCCGGCGTCAGACGCAGGCATGTCCCCGCGAGAAGCTTGCTGTGTTTTCCTCGTTTGTTTGTCATGGCACATAATTACAGAATGTACTGATAGTGCTAGCCGAGACGAACACGAATTAGAGGGTGGCTATTTATCTCCAATCAAATCAAGCCAGTTTAAATTGCAAGCTGTTCCTAATGTAAGCTAAAAGATATTCTCACATTTGCTTTCAGCGGTATGTAGTTGGGGACGGCGAGAGGATCGAGAGGCCAGAGAAGACGTCGGCCGCAGGGAGCGGGATCTCCTTAGAGCGATCGATGTCTTGCCAACCACGGAGCGCATGGCAGCTGCGAGGAGGGAGATCTCGTGCGAGGCACAGATTGGACGCCAGTCGCCAGGCACTGCTGCAGCGCTGCGCGGATCCATGCTCAATCCGGAGCAAGGGGATCGGAGCCGGGCGCCGGGAGCCGAGAGGCCATCCAACGATTAGCGGAAAATGCCGTGGGCGTCAGTCACGACGGAGGAGGGTACGATCGGGCAATCGACGGAGAGGTTCTGAGTTGACGGCTAAAGTTACAGAATGGTAGTTTCAGGTAACGGATCAATCTTTGGATGCTATTTTGCGTGATGGAGATCTTGCAGTGGTATTTTTCGGAAATAGTGTTCTTTTGATGCTATAGAACCAATTTTCCCTTCTTTTAGGTATGCAAACACCTTAGTTCTGCATTGACCGACATGAACTGGCATCCCCAGGTATTTGTCATTCATGGTCGTCTTCTGGATCGGTAGGGTTTGCATTACCTTCACTCGATCAGCCTCTCCAGTGTTTGGGGTGAACATGATAGCTGATTTCTCCTTGTTTATCATTTGTCCCGAACACTCCTCGTATAGATTTAGAATATCTTGTAACTTCTGTGCATCCCCCTCCTTTGCCTGACATAAAATTAGGGAATCGTCGGCAAATAGCAGGTGAGAAACACTTGGAGCTCCGGGGCAAACTTTTATTCCGCGTAAGCTTCCTTTCTTTCAGCTTGGTGCACTAGGGCTGAAAAACCTTCTGCACATATGAGGAAAGGATAAGGAGACAAAGGATCTCCTTGACGCAGTCCCCTTTCAAGTCTAACTTCATCTGATAGCTCATCATTCACTCGAATTCTATATTTCACTGAGGAAACACATTTCATAATCAACTCTATCCATCTCCGGCAAAACCCCATTTTCAGCATCATGTCCTCCAAGAAATGCCACTCCACCCTATCATAGGCTTTACTCATATCTAGTTTCACTGCAGCATAGCCTCTGTTTCCCTTCCTTCTCCCCCTCATATAGTGGGATATCTCATAGGCAACCAGAATGTTATCAGAGATCAGACGCCCTGGGACGAAAGCACTCTGGACTGGGGAAATAACTTCTGGCAGAATATGTTTTAATCAATTCGCTAACACTTTTGCCACAATTTTGTAAAGGACATTACATAAACTGATTGGCCGAATGTGACAACCCGCCCGAGAAAATACCGTACTATCGCCTAAACCAATCTACTTTGATCATTAAGCGATAATAAAGTATCATCCCGTCGTGAGTTGCCGGGTCAAGCCCGGTGGAATCACTTACATAGCAACAAAGAATCGACAATATACATTAAAACTCACACGAAGGCGAGTCCAGAGTACAATACCTAAATTAAATCCAAACTTGTCCCGAAGGGTTTAATTATTACAAACTGAAGTGCTTGACGTGATAAAAGAGGTTCAAAGTTCGAAAATAGCGGGAAAAATAAACTAGCGATACGATAGACATCACAGGAGGCCACCCGTGATGCCATCACTCGTCGTCATCCACCCATTCCAGCTCCCAGCCGGGTGGAATCTCTCCAGGACAAACAACATCACCTGAAAGCAACATTTATATAGCAAGGCTGAGTATACTAATACTCAGCAAGACTTACCCGTCGGAAAAATTACCTCTAGACATGCAAGGCTTTTGGCTAGTGGGTTTGTTTTGCCAAAAAGCAACTAAGATCATTGATCCTTACTTTCAATATTTTAGCTCAGATTCTAGTAGCTAACCATTACTAAAATAAGCAAACTATTGCAATCAAGAATTGTACAATACAATTAATTCACGCAGCAATATTCATATAGTTCCATCATTAGGGATATCATGGCCAGTTGATTAAGCAGTCTCAGATAACGGTGAGAGGCCGACGATCGATCGATTAATAACCTTACAAGGTAAACCTAAGCACATGGAATGGTGTCCTCACAAAGAGTTCACCAACCAGGCGGTTCCTAGAATTCTTCAGTTCAGGATCAAATCCCACAGTCTTAGGTACATTGCTTATCTGGACTACGCCACACAGTTCATCCAGCCTCACACATGTACCACAGGTTGCAAGCCTGGGGACGCATCTCAAGATTAGTGGTAGTAAGTTCCCTTACCGCCTCTTTTAGGTACTAGGCTTACCGGTCCCATTCCCGACAAGTGCTTAGTACATTCAAAAGCTTAGCCCACGAAAGCCACTGGACCGGAGCCCAAATCCCATGCTCTTACCACATGAGCAATCCATTTATAAAGATCTTATGATTCCAACATAAGAACATATTCTCGCGAGTGACGAACATCACTCGACTTTTACCCGGTCCTATAGCATAGCAACTATCAACCTAGCATACTAGTAAAAGAGCATAGGTAGGCACGAGCGAGTAGTTACCGTCGGGAAGTTCTACACGAGGATGCACATGCAAGATTTAATTGGCACTATTAATTTAATTAATTACAACACAACACATGACAAATATGGAGTGCATGGTTGGCCACATTCACCTAGATAAGAATATATTAAGCAAAATTTTCTTATTAGACAAAAGGTGGTGTTGGAAGGATTTAATCATTCACTTTGATGGTGACTGTGTACACATTTATACAAATACATCAAATTAATTTCACAAAACAGCAAGGGGGTGATTCTATGCTAGCAACATGCTTCACAACAAATTTATAGGGTTGACTAAGTGAGGATGTGTTGGTTTGCCGTTTAACCCTATTATTAAGCTTACTTAGCACCCAAAATTCTTTTCCACAAATTAATTCATAAAATAACAGTGGATGATGTTTCTTAATCTCTCTACCTCTATTCAAAGCCACTGAACCAAAGTGCACACATAAAGGAGCTTCACATTAATTATATAAAAAATGACAAATTCTAGCTACCAAAATGTGAGAAATTCATATAAAAATAAATAAACATCTTCTGGATCCCAAATTTCTCACATCTATTCTCTGGCCCAAAACTAGGCTACACACACAATAAAAAGATCATGGGCCCTTCCAGAATTTAAACTATGCAATTACATATAAATCTAAGCATAATTCAAGAATAAATATTTCTAACAGTTCTGAAGTCATGATAAATTCACCAGACGTGAATGTAGGCACATTAAGACAATATCCAGAAGTGGACCACAAAAATCTATTTATTTTTAGCTATAAAAATTATTAAGGCAGATTTAGCATAAAAACAAATTAAATCATAATAAAAGATCTAATGACTAACTTTATGAAAATTTTGGTCCAGAGTGAAAGGACCTTGATGTCGCCTAGAGGGGGGGTGTGAATAGGCGAGACGGCCGAATTAAGCTTTTCGTCCCCGAAAACTTGATCTGTCAGTGTCCACCGGTCAGACCGGTGGTGGTGACCGGTCCGGCCGGTCGCACACTAGGCTTCGCAGGACGCACCGGTCAGACCGGTGCGTGTCACCGGTTAGACCGGTGTAGCACAGAGCACCTGCAAAAACAACTTCAAGCTCCTCTTGACTTCTAGCACGAACCAAACTTGGTGAGTGGCCTTAGTAGATGATCACAAGCAAGGTAATGACCCCTGCACACACAAGTAGCACACCCAAGTGGATCGAAGCGGAAGCAAATCAATTCTGCTAGAAAAACAACTTAGAGAGGCAAACCACACAAAGATGCAAGGATTTGTTTCCCGAAGTTCACCGCCCACCAAGGAACGATGACGTCTCCGTTGAGGAGCTTGTAAGGGAGAATTCCCACAACAAGCCGGGTCTCTTTCAACCTATTTCCTCCTTTCCACTAAGGCGATCTTTTCCACGAAGAGGCAAGATCACAGCCCTCACAAACTTGCCACTGCTCACCACAACCTTGGGAGCTAGCCGGCGACGCCTAGCCGTCTAGGAGGCAAACCTTCAAGAGTAACAAATGCTTCAAAGCTTGTAGACATGAAACCGAAGTGCTCAAGCTATGGGAATGCTCTTGTTAGCTCACAAAGTCGCTCTTGAGCTCACTCTCTCAACCCAACACAAAGGATATGGTTTGAATTCACAAATCTCACAAAGAGATGGTTGGGGAGAGCCACTAAGGCTTAGGGCTTGCAAGAATTGGCTTGGGACCTCAGCACAACCACTAGAAACAGCAACCTTCAACTGAAGAAGGCTTGGGGTATTTATACCCCTCAAGAGAGAAAACTAGCCGTTAGTCCTCGGGCGGCACCGGTCAGACCGGTGCCTCACACCGGTCAGACCGGTGTTTGAAAAACTAGTCGTTGGGCTAGCGGCACCGGTCAGACCGGTGCCCCTGACCGGTCAGACCGGTCAGGCCCGAGTCACCCCCAAAACCCTTTCTATGATTCTAACACTTCACCAACGAGATGAAGTGGCTCAGGTTAGGTTAGGAGGGTTTGTTAGCACACTCTAAGGCTCTCAAGGCTAGATCTCACTTAGGTCAACTAATGAGCACTTTGACTTTGTCAACTCGCTAATGTTGCATCCCTCTTGATAGTACGGCATACCTATACTCAAGAATAAATAAAACACCTTGTCAACCTCTTGAGCTTGAATGTCTTCAATCTTGCCATACTTGAGCAATGTCCACTTGAGGGCTTTCAACATAGCCTTATGTCCTGAGCACGTCCATACTTGAGCTAGTGACATAGGATCTTCTTATCTAGCATAGGAATGCACACTTGGATCCATACGTCACTCCATATTGCAAATCATAACATGTTGATGACTTGCATTGCTTCCCTCGGTTAAGGTTTGGATATGATACTTGGAGACCCCACGGATGCTAGAACTTCACCTTAGCAAAACACTAATGGCGGCTTAGCTACGGCCCCAAAGATTGCTTAGTCCCTCGCCCTAAACATCTCGGTTGATCTCTTCATCACTTATCCAATCCACTTTTGAGTTCCACTTTGCTTCATCCATAATTAAACTTCATTTGAAATCCCGCTTCAAATGCTTGATCTTGATTGACAACGAATATGCAAGCTTCCAATTAAGAACCATAATCTTTACACTCATCCTTGTGTCCTTCCTCAATTACCACATGAAGCTTTGCACTTGGTCTAAAGAATTGCCATCTTTTCTTTTGTGATCCTTGTAATTTTAATCAAGCTATGACTAGTATGGGAGACCATGAATTGACCTTCTCAACTTATCCCAATATTTGTCTTCCTTTATTGCTTGATATTTGCCACATATGCATTAGGGTCATCCATATGTGAGCCATGACATATACATTCATTAATAAATACTCTAATAATTGCTCATGAATAAATAAAACCTGCTCACAATCTTAGACAAATACATTAGTCCTTTAATCGCTTTGTCATTCAATTCACCAAAATCCACTTAGGGGCCTAGATGCACTTTCAATCTCCCCCTTTTTGGTGATTGATGACAACTCGATTAAAGCTTACAAATGAAACATTAAAGTGCATTTAGATTCTTAGATATAGCTAGAGCTCCCCCTTAATTTGTGCTTTGAGTTGAATTTCAAAACTTGGCCTCAAATGCCATTAGCACAAATTTGGGAGAAAGCGCGTGAGAGCTCCCCCTATATCTTAGAATCAGTGGAGTGCAACATGTGTGAAAGACAAATAAAAATCCGTGATGCATGTGACAAGATATGCACAAAGCAAGGAACATGTGCACTGACTAGGCAGCACCGGTCAGACCGGTGCCCCTGACCGGTCAGACCGGTCAGGTCCAGCCAGCACACTCAACTGGGCGGCACCGGTTAGACCGGTGCCCCTGACCATCATCGTCCTCATCCATGGCATCCACATCCTCTTCTTCTTCCTCTTCCACCTCATCCTCATCCATTGCCTCCTCGGACCCATCATCATCATCAAAACCAGCCTCCTGGTGCCTCCTCAGCTCATACTGACCCTGATATGTCTCATCCTCAACATTGTCATCACTACTAGTACCGGTGTCACCTCCAAGATCAGGTGCCTCCGCACTTCCTCGAGCTGAACGAGGTCTCAGTCTTTTCCCACTAACATTGATGGTGCTGCCCCCTGCCCCAAAGTCACCGGGAATGGTTTCTCTACGAGCATACACCTCTTCTCTTCTTGTGACACCCCAGGTTTTTAATCAGCATCATTAGTGCTAATGACCGAGTCAAGCACGTTGACTCTAGTCAAACCTTGGTCAACCTGGGTCATCACCTCGAAAACCTCGCCAACAATCACTAATGACCCTCTTAAGCCAGGCAACACACCCTTGTGGTCAAACCTTGGTCAAAGTTAGGGTCAAAACCCTAGTCAAACCCTTGGACCCTAAGACCTTGCCTAGAACTTTTGCCGAAACCTCGCCAACAATCACTAATGACCCTCTTAAGCCAGGCAACACACCCTTGTGGTCAAACCTTGGTCAAAGTTAGGGTCAAAACCCTAGTCAAACCCTTGGACCCTAAGACCTTGCCTAGAACTTTTGCCGTGTTCTCAGACTTTCACTTAAACACTTAAAAATCGGCCAATACAAAAGTTGTTCGTCTTTTCGAGGGACACACTTTTCACAATTGGCGGCATTTGAGATTTCGAGTGGAAATTGGTGAAAATCTCAGTCAAACTCAGTATTCACTATTCACTGACGCCATGAAAGGCAGCATCTTGGCCAACTTTTTGTGCTCAAACCTTTGATCAAAACATAGGTCGGCCTTTATGAAAAATGTTCACCTATGATTGCTCTACAACTTTGGTATTCAAAGTTTTGAAAGTTTTAATTGGAATTTTCAAGTTATGGCCGGTCAAAGAGGAGTAAACGGAATTTGAAATCCACCGCGTCGTGCCGCGCCGCGCTCCCGCGCCTACGCGTGCCCGCGCGCGCCGCCGCATGGCATTCCCTCCACCTCGGCGTCCAGGTCCCCCGCCGGCCTGCGTCTCCTGAGGTCGCCACACCATCATCACGCACTCCTCCCTAGGACCGCCTCGCTCGGGGAACCGCGCGCCGCTCCACGTGCCGTGCGCCGGGGTCGCCGCAGTCGAGCCCCGCCCGCGCCGCCCGCCGGTGACGCCGCACTCACCCCACAGCAGTCCGGGCCCCCTTCCTCGCCTCCTCTGCCTTCGCGACGAAGCGTTGCTCCTCCCCACCATCCGCGCGCTCGCCTATAAAGTGTACTGTTCGCCCTTCCTCGTGCGCGTGCTCCTCCGCCGCTCCACCATTGCCGTCGCCGGCGAGCTCCTGTTCTCGCTCATCCCTTCGGCCGCTTGACCTATCCAACACCTTGCCTAGACCTCGTACAAGCTCAAACCATCGCTTGTTGCTCCGCATTGGCTGCCGTCTCGCCGGGGTTTGACCTCCAGCGGCCGCCGCCGCCTGACGCCTCCGCGCACCATCGCTGGCGGCCGTTCCACCACAACTCCAGCCACGAATCGGCACCGTGCGAGCTTGTGGTCCTCCCCAGCCGCTTCCCCGGCGAGGAAGGGCGGCGAGCTCGCCGGATTCCGGCCGGCCACACCGCCACACCGCCCAAGGACCCAATTGCGAGGTTCGATTTGTTTCCAGGGAGTTTTATGCGAACCAGGGGCATAGTTGTGAATACTTAATTCTTTCCAGGGACCTCTTTGAAGTTTGGATCTTGAATAGTGTTTGGTGTGTGGCTGAATCTTGGAAAATTCATAGAAAATAGTAGAAAAATAAGAAAAATACAAACTCAATTTTGTTGGTTTCCTGGTGAAAAACCCTACAACTTTCCCAAAGCATGACCATACTTTTGAGTGATAGTTTTTGCATGAAAAATAGAAATCAGTTAAACCTAGATCTGTTGTAGTTCAAAATCTACATGTGATCTCAAGTTGAATTTTGGATATGTTGTGAGTTATTTCATGCCTAGCTTCTGTACCAAAAAAATACACAAAGTTACTATGTAGATCTTTTATTATAAATTGTTTTGTATTTATGATGAATCTGCCTAAATGATTTTTGTAGCTAAAAATAAAATAGATTTTGTGCACAACTTCTGCATGTAATCTTGTTATGCCTAAATGCACCTCTGGTAAATTAATCAGAAATATTTATTCTTAAAATATGCTTAGTTTTAAGTTTAATTGCATAGCTCAAGATCTAGAGTAGCTCTTGATGTGTTTGTTGGTTTCCTAGCCTTGTTTTGAGCCAGAGAATCAGTGAGAGAAAGTTGGAATCCAATTGTTGTGTATTTTTTATATGCTTTTCTCATGTTTGGATAGCTAGATTTTGTCTTTTGTGATATAATTAATTTATAGCCCTTTTAATTGTGCAATCTTGTTCAGTGGCCTTATCTAGGTTTGTAGAGTTTAGAAAACACCCCCATTGAATTTTATGAATTTATTTACGAATAAAAGCTATGGAAGCCATTAAGGCTTAATATTAAATTAAATTGGGAAAATCACCAACACTCACCTAATGACCTCATGTTTGTGTGGTAAATCATGTTAAAGACTAAATGTCACCACCCCTTGCTGTTTGTGAAATTAAATTAAATTATTTACATAAATATGTACACAGTCACTATCAAAAAGAATAAATAATGAAGAACCACATATTGTTCCTTTATTGGAAGAGTATGCTGAATGTATGTTTATCTAGGTGAGTGTGGCCAACCATGCACCCCATGGTTGTCACATGATGATTTGTAATTAATTAAATCAAAACTGTCAATTAAATCTTGCATTTGCATCCTCGTGTAGATCTTCCCGACGGTAGCTATACGCTCGTGCCAAAAGGAGGAGACGAAGGTGCTGACAGTGAGCTGCAGTACGTGGACGTAGCTCAGGACTTGGACCAAAGTCCAGAAGGGCCCAAGGCCAACCTTGCCAGCGAAGGCAAGCCCCGGTTCATTAACCCTTCTTTTTAAAATTATGCAATTACCTTTGCTATGATTGTGCATTTAAGTTTCAGGAGTTGAATTGAAACCCTAGATGCATGATCCCTAGGTACCTATGCTCTTTTGCTAGTACGCTAGGTCTATAGCTGCTATGCTATAGGACCGGTACAAGTCGAGTGATGTTCGTCACTCACGAGAATAGGTTCTTATGTTGGAATCATAAGATCTTTATAAATGGATTGCTCATGTGGTAAGAGCATGGGATTTGGGCTCCGGTCCAGTGGCTTTCGTGGGCTAAGCTTTTGAACGTACTAAGCACTTGTCGGGAATGAGACCGGTAAGCCTAGTACCTTATTGAGACGGTGCGGGATCTTACCCTTACTAATCTTGAGTGTTCACCTGCCCGACTTGCAACCGGGAGGGGGGTACATGTGTGAGGCTGGGTGTACTATGTGGGGCATGCCAGATTGCCTTGTACCCAGGACTGTAAGCTTCGATCCCAAGCCGAGGATTTTTGGGAACCGCCTGGTGGTTGTCCAGTGTGAGGGCACCCTACCGTGTGTTTAGGTTTACCTTGCAAGGTTAATAACCAATCGATTGTCGGCCTCTCACCGTTATCTGAGACTGCTTAATCAACTGGCCATGATATCCCTTAATGATGGAACTTTGTGAATATTACTACTTGAATTAATTATATTGCACAATTCTTGATTGCAATAGATGGCTCATTTAGAAATGGTAATTAACTAGAATTTTGAGCTAAAATCTTGAAAGTAAGGACCTACTCTTTGTTGCTTTTCAGCAAAAGAACTCCACCGGCCAAAAAGCCTCTCATGTCTAGAGTTTGGTGATTTAGTTATCACCCGACGGTTAAGTCTTGCTGAGTATTAGTATACTCAGCCTTGCTTTATAAATGTTGTTGCAGGTGTTGTTTGGCCTAGAGAGATTCCACCCGGCTGGGAGCTGGAATGGGTGGATGGCGACGAGTGATGGCATCACGGATGGCCTCCTGTGATGCTTACCATTGCGCTAGTTATTTTTATTCCGCTGTTTTCGAACTCTGAACCTTTACTTATCACGTTGTGAACATTGGTTTGTAATAATTAAACCCTTAGGGGTAATTTGGATTTAAATTGTGTTTGTACTCTGGACTCGCCTTCGTGTGAGTTTTAATGCATATGTTCGATCCTCTGTGTGATATCCAAGTGATTCACCAGGCGTTAACCCGACAACTAACGACGGGATGATACTTTATTACCACTTAATGACCAAAGTGGATTGGTTTAGGCATTAGTACGGTATTTTCCTGGGCGGGTTGTCACACTTCTCTTCTTAGGACCCTCCTTTTCCCTGACCATAGCTGCTGTCCTGAGTCACAAAAAGGATGACAAGAGTGTATAAGACTCTAGGAATAAGATTGAGTTGAAATTGGAATTTAAACTTGCAAGTTCAGAACAATTGGGTCTGCTCTAGGCCACACCGGTCAAACCGGTGAGGTGCACCGGTCAGACCGGTGCCACCCAGAACAGAGTCAATGGCCCTAACCTCCAATCTGAGCAGCTATAAGTCTAAGATTTGATCTAGATGTTCATGAGACAATCCTATATAGATATATGTTGAAAAACATGAAGAAAACAAATTTTAGGGTTGGACATGCGCCACCGGTCAGACCGGTGACGCCCACCGGTCAGACCGGTGAAGGCCGTTCGACCCCAAATCTTGGGGTCTCACAATGTGTCCAACGAAACACTATGGATCTATAGGAGTGTCTTCTAGGGGTTCTCAGGAGATGATATACCAAGGGAAATTCAAATCTTTGCAAAGAGTAAAGAGATCGGGCAAAACAAAGATTTGAATACCTTTGGAGAGAAGAACTCGAGTGGAAACCAAAGAACTTGAAGGGGAATCAAAGGAGGAGCCTTGGGAGATCCTTTTGCTTCCAATCTTGAGGCTTTTCCTTGGTTGAATCCTTAGTTCTCCATGGGGTTTGAGAGAGGTGAAAGGAGTGAGAAAGAGGAGCCTCCATGGGTTGAGGAAGAATAGAACTAGGGTAGAATGATAGAGGAGAGAGAAAGAGGGGGGGTAAAAAGATAGATTCTTTTACTGTGGCCCCACGGGTTGCAGCCGGGCACCACCGGTCAGACCGGTGTGAGCCACCGGTCAGACTGGTGACTGCACATGGTTGAGCCAGTGAGCCTTTAGCGGTAGTTCCGACCCGTGCTCGGTAGTACCGAAGATTTTGATAATTTCAACAGAGAATCCATATTGGTAGAACCGACCTAGCCTCGAAAGTTCCGATCCTTCTTTCCCATTTTTGAGATTTTGCTTCTAGAAACATCTTCTAGTATTTTATGAAACATTTTGCTTCCACTTAGGCCTCAGAAGAAGGGAGATGTGACTTCAGGGGTACCACCGGTCAGACCGGTGCTCCCCTGAGAAAAGGACTTTGAGCTGAAATGCGAGATTTTGATCCTTACTCCTTCAAAAGTTTTGGATAAGAGATAAAGAGTTGATATTGATCCAAACTTCATCAAGACTTGAAAGAATGGAGGATAATCCAATTTAATTGGTAATTCTTGATTCTTTCAAGAGAGAGAGAGAGAGAGGTAAAGATAGATTTTATGGACTTGAGAAAATCTTCTTAATTGTGACTAGCCATCAATCAAACAAGGGAAACAATAGTCACAACTAAGTTGATTGGGTCACAAAGACCAAAAGTCAAATATTTTTCAATATGAGCACACTTCCTACACATGCTAGTTGAATTTTCGAAAAGTCTATCCTATGTCACAAAGTGCATGCATCCACTTCAAGCAAATAGCTTTTTCAAGTATATTTGGCTCATACCCTCAACCACGAGACACAAAGTCGAGTGAACGCAAAGGTATCAACCAAATATCTAGAGAAGCACACAAAAATTCACTTGAAGCAATTACATGCTAAGAAAGGCACACTAGCATGGAATGATGGCCTAGATGTATTACGGTATTCAATGAGGTTCATGTAAACATACCTTTGCCTTAAGACCATTTCATTTGAGCATATATTTAACTTTTTGAGAAGGGCTAGCTCTTTACTCGTTCTCTTGAGAGTATTACTATTAAGAGCTTGCATAGGATGCACAAATGATCAAGACTACAAGATCACTAGAAGAAATTGTTAGTCCCACAAGTGACACAAGTGTTGCAATGAGCTCCCCCTTAATTAGTGCTAGAGATATTTGAATTTCTCGAACAAAGCACTTTATTCAATTAAGAATATGGTGAGGCTCATTCCAAACTTGGTCAAGACACATAAGTAGTTTGTTAATTGAAATGTGTCGAGTATCTCATTACGTAAAGTGCCAAATCACCATTTTTCAAGAAAGGTGGTTCACTCCCGGGTCACCCGGCCATAGGGATCGGGTCACTCTATAGTAGACAGAGGCATAGGAACCCAAATGGCTCTCATGCTAGTTTGAGGTGAACTAATCTCCCTCATAGCATAAGTCCCATTCTTATCGTTCCTAAGCTTATGAAAATCATAATGGACAAGGTTCGATTTAGGAACGTTACCATTTGGGCAATCTTTGCCCATGTGACCCTTTTGACGGCATTCATAGCAAATGCGGCTTTTGTTCTTATTGGTCACACCATTCCTTGTAATTTCTTGTCCATGCTTGCTTCTGAGCCTTGTTCTTGGAGAGGAGGTCATCTTTGGCTTGATTTCTCGAGGGGTGGCAGACCTGGCCGGCACCGATCTGACCGGTGGCATGCACCGGTCTGACCGGTCACGGTCAGTGCCACTGCCCGTTGTTGCATTTGGACAAGCGTCGGCCAAGTGACCCTTCTCTCTGCACTTGTAGCACACTCTCCACTTGTTTGAGCTTCTAGGCTTCTTGGAGAGTGATTCTTGTGCCTTGTGCTTGGTTGGGCGATGTTGGGACTTGACTTGCCCAACCTTGCTCTTTTCTTGAATCTTGTGCTTGTGGGTCTTTGTATGTTGTTGGGGAGTTGAGCTAGTGACGGTTGATCCCTTCTCAAGCTTCTTCACCATGTCTTCACGGTTATCTTGAGAAGGTTGCACATTGATTTTCTCCTTCAACACATACAAGTATCTTTGAAGCTTTTCAACCTCTTTCTTGAGTTCATCATTTTCTTTAGCAATGAGGTCATCACAAGATTCTACAAGTACATGCTCAATGCTAGATTGGGTTGCTTGAGATAAATAGTCATTAGTGCAAGACAAATCAATTTGAACTTGTGAGCATATGCATGTGTGAGATAGAGGTTGCATAAATTTTACCGATGAAAGCACAACCTCATGGGCTATCTCTAGTGTTGCATAAGAATCCACAAGCTTCTCATAGGAACACTCAAGTCCCTTGTGATTGGCTTGTAGAGCCATATGCTCACTAGTGAGCTTCTAGCACATCATTGGCTTCTTCTTCAGCCTTTGCTCTACATGAAAAGGATTTGACATCATGATCATATTTGTTAGCCAATGATTCATACTTACAAACCAAGGAGGCGAGCTCGGATTTGAGAAGTTCAAGTTCTCTTGTCGGAGAGCTTGAGGCTTTGATCTTCTTGCTCTTTGCTCCCTTGGTTCTTCTCTTCTTTTCCTTCTTGGCCATCAAACAAGTTGTTGTGCCTCTGCAGGGACCGGTCTGACCGGTGGTGCCACCGGTCAGACCGGTGCCGGCAGAGGGACAGCGTCTTCGCTTCTTTGGCCTTCTCCTTGCTTGAGAGTTGATGCATGATGATCAGTGGATGCTGTAGAGGTTGTGGGACACATCTCCACTGGCTCATCTTCATCATCGCTCTCAACTTCATCCCATTTGGTGTGAACTACCTCAAATAGCAATTCCCAAATAAGATGAGTGTCTTCACTAATTTCCTTACTCTTTAGGATGAGATGCTTTAGTTCTCTACATACACAGCTACACAAAAGGTTAGTGATAATGGCATTGAGTTGCTTATTCTCTAATTCCTTTGGAGAGACACATGTCTCATCCTCTGGAAGGATACTCGCAACCATAATGCCCTCAGCGGTGGGACCCAAAACCTTAAGTGCAATGAGAACATTGGAGCACCAAGAAGAGTAGTTTGAGCCATCTAGAGCTAGAGGCTCAAACGGTACCTCACGAGTTGTCGACATCGAAGAACTCCAAGCAGTTAAGCTCGAATCGGAGCACCAAGCTCTGATACCAATTGAAAGGACCTTGATGTTGCCTAGAGGGGGGTGAATAGGTGAGACGGCCGAATTAAACTTTTCGTCCCCGAAAACTTGATCTGTCAGTGTCCACCGGTCAGACCGGTGGTGGTGACTGGTCAGACCGGTCGCACACTGGGTTTCGCAGGACGCACCGGTCAGACCGGTGCGTGTCACCAGTTAGACCGGCGTAGCACAGAGCACCTGCAAAAACAACTTCAAGCTCCTCTTGACTTCTAGCATGAACCAAACTTGGTGAGTGGCCTTGGTAGATGATCACAAGCAAGGTAATGACCCCTGCACACACAAGTAGCACACCCAAGTAGATCGAAGCGGAAGCAAATCAATTATGCTAGAAAAACAACTTAGAGAGGCAAACCACACAAAGATGCAAGGATTTGTTTCCCGAAGTTCACCGCCCACCAAGGAACGGCTACGTCTCCGTTGAGTAGCTTGTAAGGGAGAATTCCCACAACAAGTCGGGTCTCTTTCAACCTCTTTCCTCCTTTCCACTAAGGCGATCTTTTCCACGAAGAGGCAAGATCACAGCCCTCATAATCTTGTCGCTGCTCACCACAACCTTGGGAGCTAGCCGGCAACACCTAGCCGTCTAGGAGGCAAACCTCCAAGAGTAACAAATGCTTCAAAGCTTGTAGACGCGAAACCGAAGTGCTCAAGCTATGGGAATACTCTTGTTAGCTCACAAAGTCGCTCTTGAGCTCACACTCTCAACCCAACACAAAGGATATGGCTTGAATCCACAAATCTCACAAAGAGATGGTTGGGGAGAGCCACTAAGGCTTAGGGCTTGCAAGAATTGGCTTGGGACCTCAGCACAACCACTAGAAACAGCAACCATCAACTGAAAAAGGCTTGGGGTATTTATACCCCTCAAGAGAGAAAACTAGACGTTAGTCCTCGGGCGGCACCGGTCAGACCGGTGCCTCACACCGGTCAGACCGGTGTTTGAAAAACTAGCCGTTGGGCTAGCGGCACCGGTCAGACCGGTCAGGCCCGAGTCACCCCCAAACCCTTTCTATGATTCTAACACTTCACCAACGAGATGAAGTGGCTCAGGTTAGGTTAGAAGGGTTTGTTAGCACACTCTAAGGCTCTCAAGGCTAGATCTCCCTTAGGTCAACTAATGAGCACTTTGACTTGGTCAACTCGCTAATGTTGCATCCCTCTTGATAGTACGGCATACCTATACTCAAGAATAAATAAAAACACCTTGTCAACCTCTTGAGCTTGAATGTCTTCAATCTTGCCATACTTGAGCAATGTCCACTTGAGGGCTTTCAACATAGCCTTATGTCTTGAGCACGTCCATACTTGAGCTAGTGACATAGGATCTTTTTATCTAGCATAGGAATGCACACTTGGATCCATACGTCACTCCATATTGCAAATCATAGCATGTTGATGACTTGCATTGCTTCCCTCGGTTAAGGTTTGGATATGATACTTGGAGACCCCACGGATGCTAGAACTTCACCTTACCAAAACACTAATGCGGCTTAGCTACGACCCCAAAGATTGCTTAGTCCCTCGCCCTAAACATCTCGGTTGATCTCTTCATCACTTATCCAATCCGCTTTTCAGTTCCACTTTGCTTCATCCATAATTAAACTTCATTTGAAATCCCGCTTCAAATGCTTTATCTTGATTGATAACGAATATGCAAGCTTCCAGTTAAGAACCATAATGTTTACACTCATCCTTGTGTCCTTTCTCAATTACCACATGAAGCTTTGCACTTGGTCTAAAGAATTGCCATCTTTTCTTTTGTGATCCTTGTAATTTTAATCAAGCTATGACTAGTATGGGACACCATGAATTGACCTTCTCAACTTATCCCAATATTTGTCTTCCTTTATTGCTTGATATTTGCCACATATGCATTAGGGTCATCCATATATTTGTCTTTTCCAATGTGAGCCATGACATATCCATTCATTAATAAATACTCCAATAATTGCTCATGAATAAATAAAACCTGCTCACAATCTTAGACAAATACATTAGTCCTTTAATCGCTTTGTCATTCAATTCACCAAAATCCACTTAGGGGCCTAGATGCACTTTCACAGAGCCTACACTTGGTATCACAAACAACATATCCAAAATTCAGCTCAAGATCACATCTAGATTGTGAACTACAACAAAAGTAGGTCAAACTGTGTTGGAATTTGCACTAAAAAACTATCAGTCAAAAGTATGGTCACACTTTGCTAAAGTGGTAGATCTAGTCACAAAGAAACCAACAAAATTGGTTTGACATTTTTGTGATATTTCTACAATTTTCTATGATTTTGCTAAGCTGCTGGACCTATTTCAAAAGGAACTAAGAATCTATCTCTAAGCAGGCCCCTAGAACTTTCATTTCTATTGCATATAGGTCCCTGGTTTACGCAAAACACCCTAGAAAGAAGAGGAGCCTTGCAATGTGGCCCTTGGGGCGGCCGGCGGCGTGGGCGGCCGGAATCCGGCGAGCTCGCTGGCGCTCTGGGCCAGGAAAAAGGCGGGGAAGTGGTCCCTGCTCACCCAGGGCTCGATTCCGGGGCTTGGATGGGTCGGTGTAGTGGCCGGTGAGGGGGCTTAGTGGCGCCAGGCTTCGGCGACCGCTTTGAGCTCGGCTCCGGCGAGGTCGTGGCTCAGCCTGGGCAACAAGCGGCTCGGGAGGCTGCGGTGAGAGGTCCTGGCAACGCTGGTGTGCTCAAACGGCCGGTTGTGACTCGGGACAGGGAGCTCACCGTGGAGGCGGCCATGGCGAGCGGCACAAGCGAGCGGAGGCGACGACGACACGCGCGGGAGCGAGCTTGGCCTCTTTTATAAGCGGATGAGGGGCGCAACGCTTCGATGCGAAGGAACTTGCGGCGCGAGGAGGGGACCCAGAGGCACAGCGCTCGAGGCAGGGGGGACCAGTGCGGCACGACGCGGACAGGGGGGTCCAGCGCCGGCGTGGCCGCGTGGCGTCGCAGGGGAAAGTGGTCGAGGGGACCCGGGACAGGGGTGCGGCCCACTCCTTTGTGCGCCTGGCCACCGGCATTTACGACCTCGGCATCCGGGCCCTGGGGGCAGGACCGCACGACGCGCAGGCGCCGGTCGGCGAGCGCGGGGCGGCGCTCTGGAGCGCGGTGCCGGTGCGATGTCGCCGTTTTTCAACCGGTTTAACCACGTTTGTCTGATTCAAACTCCAAAAACGTGAACACAACTCCAAAAACTCTAGATACCAAAATTGTAGAAGAGATAACCGTCTACAATATTTGAAAAGGGTGATGGGTATTTTGGTGTGTGGATTGATTGGGAACGTGTGATGAAAACCAAAATTTTCTCGGCCCTGTAGACATGTAGATGCTGACGTTGACCGTGTTTTTGCACGCCTTCCACTCCAAATCTCAAATGCCGCCAATTATGAAAGTTGTGTTCCTGGAGATAACAAACAAATTTTATATTGGCCGATTTTGAAGTGTTTAAGTGAAATTTGGAGAACGTGGCAAAAGCTCTAGAAAGGGGTATGGACACTAGGGGTTTGACCACTTGGAGTTAGGGTTTGACCAGGAGTTTGACTAGGGTGTTGACCACTAATGATTGTTGACTTAGTTAAGGAGGCAATTAGTGCTAAATAACACTAATTAAAAACATGGGGCGTCACACCGAAGGTCGTTTACCTGAACCGACTTTGGCACTTTTGGGATTAGCACTATCGTTGTTTCATTCCATTCCTCAGGCATTGGCCCTCCTTTTAGCACTTCCAAAACCTCCTGGAGTACCCCGTCACCGACTACTCCCCAGAACTTCTTGTAAAAAACTGAGGGCATGCCATCCGGCCCCGGTGCTTTCAGATCCCCAATAGAGTCCAGTGCCGCTTTCACCTCCTCGATCGTGAACTCCTTTACTAGGTTCTCATTCACCTCAGGAGAGACTCATCGACAACATTCAGAAGTTGCTGTGAGGTGTGGCCTCCATTCGACCTGAAAAGCAAAGAAAAGTATTCAGCAATATGGGTCCTCTTCTCCTCCTCCCTCTCCAGCCATACTCCATCCTCCCTTTTCATTTTCTCAGTCCGGTTCTTTCTCCTCCTCTCCCTACAGGCCGCATGAAAAAACAATGTGTTTCGATCTCCCTTTTGCAACCAATTCACATGTGCCCGTTTCTTTCAATATATATCGACCTGTTCTTCTAGTCTCTCCAGCTTGTATCTCAGTATCTCCTCCCTTGCTACTTGCTCCCTACACATTACCGCCCTTCTACACTCCTCTAACTCCTTTTTAATTTTGTAACTCTTTTCTCCAAATCTCCAAGCACATTGTGGCTCCAATTCGACAAACTTGCTGCAACTACTTTAATGGCATTGTGAGTGGAGGTATTTGGCTGTAGCATCGCTTCCTTCCAAGCATCCTCCACCACTTCTGCACACTTATCCTCCTCCAACCAACTAGCCTCAAATTTGAAGCCCCTTGCCCCTGGTCGGCCCCTTCCTCTTATCTCTTTCTCTGTGGTAATTATTAAGGGGCGATGATTAGAGTGACGTGGATCTCCGTTTATAACCCTTGCAGCAGGGAAATGTGCTCTCCATTGGTGATTCACCACTGCCCTGTCCAACCTCTCTGTTATATAGTTTTCAACGACATGGTTGTGATTTCTCCAAGTGAATGTGTCACCTTCATATCCCATGTCTTTTAACTGGCAGTGCTCCAAAGTCTCCCTAAACCGATCCATGCATGACTGGCTTCTTTGTCTACCCCCTCCTTCTCATGTGAGAATAGGATCTCATTAAAATCGCCAGCGCATAACCACGGCTGAACTGGGTTCACATGCAGGCTCCTGATCTGTTGCAACATACGATACTTTAAATCATTTTGTGACTCACCATACACCCCCGTGAATCTCCAAAGAAATCCATCCTCCCCCTTTACATCCACATCGATGTAGTATTGCGACATACCCCGCAACGATACATTAATCCCCCTCCGCCAAAACACTGCAATGCCCCCCCTTTCCATCCCCTTTCTGGACTAACATATTTGTTAGACCCAGCATCCACCGAAATTTCTCCAATCTTCTCTTATCCAGCTTTGCTTCTGACACGAACAAGATGTCTGCTCCCTCTGACTTCTGGAGTTCCAGAAGCCCCCGAACTTTCGGGCGATTGCCCAACCCCCGGCAGTTCCACGCCACTAACTTCATTGGGACTTGCAGGACTGGTCCGCCAGTCCCGCTTTCTTTGCACGTTTGTTTGCTGCCACCTCCATAGAGTTCTCTCCCGTCCCATCAACACCTTCCCCACCTTCCAAAATCTCCTCTGACCAAACCCTCTTCTTGGTTAGCTCCTGGTCTTCTTTTGCATTTGATTTCCCCCCTTCAGCCCTAGCTATCTTTTTGTAAGTCCCCTTCCTCCTAGTTACCTCCTTCATCTCCTTTTTATTTTTCCCTTCCTCTTCAGCATTGGTTTGATCGACATGCATGATCTGTATGCCACTGTTCACGTCGACCAGGTCGGAGACATGATCCCCTTTCTCCTCTGGATCAGACTTCCTCTCTACGAACAATTGTTTCTTTGCCGACTCACCAACACCCACTGCCTTTCCCTCTCTCTTTTCTGGGCTTGTGACTTCCTCCTCCTCTCCAGGTCCCTTCACCTTCTTGCCCTCAATCTCCTCCGGTTTCCTCCATGATGGCGCATCACTTCCTAAACCTTGCAGCCGAGGTCTACCTCCCGATCCCCAGCTTTCCCTACTCCCACTGCCACTTGATCTCCAGAAGGATCAATCTCCCCTCCCTTCCTCTATCTTCCTCCTCTCAGGGATAAGGCGCAAGGCCTTGCTGAATTGTTGTACTTCCCCTTTCCCAAGCTTCTTCTCACAAACTTTGTCTATGTGTCCTATCAGCCCACAGGTATAACAAAAATCTGGTAGGAATTCATACACCACCGAACACCATAAAGGCCGAGCTTTGCCTTCCTTTCCTTCTGCCAGACCTGTTACTCCCCTCAACAGTGGTTTTCTTATACCTAGTCGGATCTTAATCCTCAGAAATCTCCCCACCGCTCATCCATCTTCTTCTTTATCCATCTCCATGAATTCGCCCATCTCTCCACCAATCGCTTCTCCCGCTGCTTTATTCGTCATCCCGAAAGGAAGTTTGGACACCCTTAACCATATTGGGATAAAAGCAAAGATCAATTCCTCTAGGGTTTTGGACTCATCAAAATCAACCATAACCACCAAATTCTTGCCAAACATCCATGGACCATCCTCCAAAGCCCTCCTCTTCCCCGATACCTAATGGAAAGTGAACAAAAATTGATTCTCGCCAAGGTCTTTACAGCTCACTCCTTTGATTGGGCACCATATTCTCCATAGGGCTTGGCCAAGCCCTTCCGCATTCACCAGCCTCTCGGCAAAAACCTTCCCCACCGCCTGCACCAGGTTCCCCGTCGCCCTTGAGGATCCAGCTCCCGGCACCTTGATGCCCTTGCTCTCCGCCGCCGACAAGTTCATCCCCTTCATCATCTCCTCTAACGATTCCATCTTTGCGCGGGGTTGCTTGAAGGAAGATAGGAACTAGGGTTCCCAGCGATCACCAGGGACTAGGCCAACAAATTTTGGCTCAGCTCCGAAACAGAGATCTTAACTTGGACACAGATGATGGATGGGACGTGGACTCTAAATCGGATCACAAGTATAATCCGATCAGGTGCGAGGGAGAAGAGATCTAAATCACCAAAACGGAACCAACCCTGAGTCGCCCTAGGCGCTAGGGACGGAAAACAAGGCCCCCATCGATGACGGGTTGAGGACACGCGTAGCCAAGGCTGTCGCAACTATGGTTGGGGGAGCTGGAGTCCTGGCCTCTTAGGTGTCATCGGGGTCCTATGCGGCACTACGACAGTGAGTCGAGCGTGGGTTGGCTTGCTACCCTTTACGGGCCAAATAGGTCGTGCCGTGTTGGAGCAGCTTGGCGTGCTAAGGACGCGACCCAAGTCCGGTTTGAGGTATGGGTCGAGCCAGCACCAACAAGACAGCTGTCGCACCAGATCGTGCCTGGATCAGGCCGAAATCACTTTCTGTGGTCCGGTCCATGGGGCACAGGCCGTATTACTTTCAAAATCCTGATGGTATAAGAGCAGTTCTGTCCTAATAATTTATTGAGGATGATTTCTATTTTTATTAAATAACTTGTCACATAATCAAAATACTGATATGATAACGTAATTAATAAAAAAGAGCAAAATTCTCGTATGGTTTCTATCTTCATTAAATTTCCAAATCACGATCAAAAAATTTAAAAGTTTGGTTATAAGATTCTTCTTAACATGATTTCGCTCTTAGGACGCTGTGATATATTATTATATTATTACTGTGTTTTGGAAAACAATTATGTAGTAATTGTGATTCTACTGCAAGGTTAACACCAGCTCACAAGCCGAAGAAACCCGCGAGTTTGGTTATAGAAACCCACCATGTTTGACCATTAGCCGTCGACGTGGCGTTGCTAGTATCGCCCTGACCCGCTCGCTCAACTGCCTCACACACACACACACTCTTCCACCGCTTCACGCCTCCTCCATTCGGTCCTTGGACTCCTTCCTCCCCCGCGTCGTCGACTCCTCCTTCTCCTCCCGATCCCCGACCCCGATGGCGCGCCACATCCTCGCCGCTCTCCTCGTGGTGTCGTCCTGCTCCCGCTCGCCCGCCCGGACCCCTCCATCTCCTCCGCACTCCCCGCCGCCACTGCTCTGGATGTCCAGTTCCTCCTGGTCCGAACTGATCGAGTCCAGACCCTCCTGGTCCGAACTGGATGGGGCGTATTTTGTTCCAGAGACTAGTTATCTTGTACTGAGCTTTTGTGAAAGGCCTCCAACCCAACTATAATCCGACCAGGGACTAGGCCAACAAATTTTGGCTCAGCTCCGAAACAGAGATCTTAACTTGGACGCAGATGATGGATGGGACGTGGACTCTAAATCGGATCACAAGTATAATCCGATCAGGCGCGAGGGAGAAGAGATCTAAATCACCAAAACGGAACCAACCCTGAGTCGCCCTAGGCGCCAGGGACGGAAAACAAGGCCCCCATCGATGACGGGTTGAGGACACGCGTAGCCAAGGCTGTCGCAACTATGGTTGGGGGAGCTGGGGTCCTGGCCTCTTAGGTGTCGTCGGGGTCATATGCGGCACTACGACAGTGAGCCGAGCGTGGGTTGGCTTGCCACCCTTTACGGGCCAAATAGGTCGTGCCGTGTCGGAGCTGCTTGGCGTGCTAAGGACGCGACCCAAGTCCGATTTGAGGTATGGGTCGAGCCAGCACGAACAAGACAGCTGTCGCACCAGATCGTGCCTGGATCAGGCCGAAATCACTTTTTGTGGTCCGGTCCATGGGGCACAGGCCGTATTACTTTCAAAATCCTGATGGTATAAGAGCAGTTCTGTCCTAATAATTTATTGAGGATGATTTCTATTTTTATTAAATAACTTGTCACATAATCAAAATACTGATATGATAACGTAATTAATAAAAAAGAGCAAAATTCTCGTATGGTTTCTATCTTCATTATAAGATTCGTCTTAACATGATTTCGCTCTTAGGACGCTGTGATATATTATTATATTATTACAGTGTTTTGGAAAACAATTATGTAGTAATTGTGATTCTACTGCAAGGTTAACACCAGCTCACAAGCCGAAGAAACCCGCGAGTTTGGTTACAGAAACCCACCATGTTTGACCATTAGCTGTCAACGTGGTGTTGCTAGTATCGCCCTGACCCGCTCGCTCAACTGCCTCACACACACAGAGGCCGTGTGGCTTATCTCAGCTCGACTTATCTTCTCTCACACAACACTATTCGTTCTACCAGCTAAACACTATTCTTCGTATCAGCCGAACAGGCTCACACTCTTCCACCGCTTCACGCCTCCTCCATTCGGTCCTTGGACTCCTTCCTCCCCCGCGTCGTCGACTCCTTCTCCCGATCCCCGACCCCGATGGCGCGCCACATCCTCGCCGCTCTCCTCGCGGCGTCGCTCCTGCTCCCGCTCGCCCGCCCGGACCCCTCCATCTCCTCCGCACTCCCCGCCGCCACCACCACCACCAACACCACCGCGTACGACGAGCTCCGCCTCCGGGGCTTCCCGCGGGGCCTGCTCCCGGCCAACGTGCGGGCGTACACGCTCGACGCCGGGTCCGGGGACTTCGCTGTTGACCTCCACTCCAGCTGCCGCATCGTGCTGCCAGCGGGGAGCTACCTCGCCTCCTTCAACAACCGCCTCACGGGGCGCCTCGACGACCGCCGCATCTCCGGCCTCAGCGGCATCCGCGTCAGGGCCTTCTTCCGCTGGTGGTCCATCACGGGGATCCGCGCCGACGGGGACCAGCTTGTCTTCGAGGTCGGGTCGGTCTCCGCCAAGTTCCCCGCGAGGGACTTCAACGCCAGCCTCGAGTGCCCCGCCAAGGCCGACTCCTAGGACCGCAAGGCGAGTACACTACTACTGGTGCTCACTACTTTGGTTTTGTAGACTGAATTTTTGTTGGCACTGTCTCCCTGCACGTGGTGTGATATGGAATTAAGAACACAACATCAATGAGTATTGCCTTTTTTGAATTTGTACATCAAAATGACCAAAGGATACCTTCAGTATTTTTGTTATTTTCTCAGATTAGCAAGCATGATTGTTTCAATTCTAAAAAAAAGCATGATTTTTTCATTTTTTTAATTACTTGGGGAAGGCTAGTCATTTTAGTAAACATGATAACAAACTAATCCTATTTGACTATGAATCTCAGCGGTCTGAGGCACACTTTGTCTTTTCTTTTTTGTCATGGCAGGTCAGACTTCAGAGTTATAGATGTTTTAATTGTCAGTCCTTCTAGCTGTAAGCGTTGCAGCCTCTAACACTTTGCTTGGCAATATAACTAACAGATAATGTTGCATTAGAGACCTGTTCAATACAGTTCCACCATTTCATTATCTTTCTTTTAGTGTTTGCTGCTATGTTAGGTGTTTGCCATTTTAAATAGTTGTTTGACTTGTGATAGTTGCATATGTTTTTTGTTGTGTGTCAGGATTTTCTCTTTCGCTGTTATTTTCTTTATTAGAAAGAGTACTGGCTCAGGATACTGCAATCATTGAAATTACCAAGTAAATTTAGCTCTCTTAAGCAAAGTGGTATCTTATGGTTTTAGTGAATACAGTTTGGTTTTAATGGTTTTGTACTTACAGTTACAGATGCCTACTTTCAGTAATGTTTAATAGTACCTGTGGCAGTGAACTAAACTTAAAGATACATTTTTTGTGATCTTTCGGAAACATGGAATCAACTACACTATTATCTTTTGCAAGTATTCTGAATGCCAATCTTTGTGATTATCCTGCGAACTGTATGAGACAGAGAACACTATACCCGAAAACAGAGTTTATGGTTTCAACATGCTGAATTTTTAGAAAAAGCCGTTGCCACTGTATCATTCACAAAGAGGTTCGAGATGCCATGATGATGAAGTCCCATATTCCTCTTGAGTAGACTTTCAACAGTTCAACCAACATAGGAGCCGAGCGTAGCTTGGATGGCAAGCCTCCACGGTGGTGGGGCTGTCCACCCAGGTTCAATTCCCCGGAATTGCACCTGCGTGTCCTACCGGGGGAATTTATTTCCCCAGTAGACGCACATATGTGCGGTGGTTGAGCGGCCGAATGGCCCTCCCAGTAGTCTGCTGTTGTAAAAAAATCTCCTCGTCTGTCTCACGCCAAAGCATAGGTCTAAGGTCAGCCTTATCTCACGTGTGCTGCGGTGCCACTGTGTATGGGTGGGGCAGGGATTCGGAGATTTTCTCGGCATGTGTGAGAAGGTCTTCTTTTTAATACAATACCGTGGGGGTGGTCTTACTCCGCGCAGACCGAGTTTTTTTTTTACAGTTCAACCAACATATTATGTATAAGATGAAATCAAAATGCTTGTGATTGAATACTCTGGCTTTTCATGGGCTTTCTACTGTGGCAACAAGGAGATGCTGGACAATGGACAGTGAATGCCCAAGTGGTGAGTGACAGTGCAACTGGTTAGCATGTGAAGTAGAAGATTGACATGGCAAGAACGAGCGCTTATTTTTATTTCCTAACTGACAATTTCTATGTGGCATAATAAATCACTGGTAGATGGATTTGTTGCTCTGGCACGTCTAGCCTCTGGAAACTGCTAGATGCTAGGTGGACTGTAATTGTCACCTAGCACACCTTGGTGGCCGACTGATGTACAGCTATCAAAGATTGAATTAGTTAAGGAAAGGAAAGATGGGGAAATTTTTGACACAGGATAGGTGGCACACTAGTCACTGCTGACTTCTCTGCGACGATTTTCACCACCTCTCTGAAGCTTGCAGCTGACTCCTACACCCATGATGGTCGTGTGTGATAGGAAGAAGCCAGTGAATGGAGGGTGATGAGCTGGGTGGTGTTGCTATGTTTAGAAGCATTTAATTGCTCCGAAATGGGTCCAGTGTTGTGACACAGGCCCTTTGGATTTTCATGCACTTCGCTAGTTCTACTCCCCATCCTTTTTTATTATCTTTCATGAAATTTTGTGGGAGAACAAGTTACAACAGTCATGGCCTACTACTACTACTATGCATGAGTCTTCTGTGTAGTGAATACCATACTCTTTTTTTGTTGACTTTACGAATTGGGGGTTGCTTTCTCTACTTTCCTTTTTTTTATTTTATGAAATAAGAATTATTCTAGATTGGGCCTGGATGCGATTGGCCCTTGATTTTCAATGAGCTGAGCTTGCATGCTTTGCTTGAATGAAGTGTTGATTTAGACTTATAGAGGTGCTTTATTTAAAAAAAATAGTTGAAGGGTCTCCATGAGTCTCATTCATTAGAAGATTTGAATGGACAAATGCTTTGCTCGCTTGAGCTATTTCTGCAGCTGCGGCTGCAGCGGTACAGCAAAGCCCATCGGCTGCACAGCCCAAGCACAGAACTCTTATCCTCTTCCGTGCATTGCCTGCACTGTGCGAGCTTCAGCTACAGCGCTGCTGCAGCCAGCACTACCAAGTCTTTACAGCTCTGAAAGCACTGCACCCCCAAAAACTGAAAGCAAAACATATGCACAGACAGAAAGAATAAAGTTAAAAAAAAGCTATCTGGACCATGGAAAAAAATAGCGCGCTAATAGCACGCTATAGCACTAATAGCGGCTCCGGGCACTTGCCGCAACGATATCTTGTTTTTTTGCACTATCGGCGCTATTGCCGCTATAGCGCGCTAAAGTGCCACTATTCAAATTTAGCGCCATAGCACCGCTAATAGCGTTCTATGCCTATTTTTTGATTCTGATGCTGAAACCTGAACCATAGAAGATCATTGCTCTTGGACTTGATGCCTTTATGGCTGTTTGCTTGTTTCCTTTGAATTGTGGATGTTTATTTTTGTTAAATGTTTATGGTTGAATTGTGAACTTATGGCTGAATCCTGGTGCCTTCATGTTTGAATTAGTGAATTATGAACTTATTATGTTGGTTGTGGCTTGTGGTTATCAACGTATCATATATATCTGCTGTTATATTTCCTGTTGTTTGATTAAAATAGCGCGCTATAGCGGCAAAATAGCACGAGCAGACAGCTAACGCTACTGCGCTATTGTGCGGTTATAGCGTGGCT
Organism: Cenchrus fungigraminus; assembly: GCA_036936925.1. NCBI lineage: Eukaryota > Viridiplantae > Streptophyta > Magnoliopsida > Poales > Poaceae > Cenchrus > Cenchrus fungigraminus. Next base: position 37,491,016 of record CM072778.1, on the reverse strand, counting down.
ATAGCGGCGCTATAGCATCCGCTATAGCGGCAATAGCGGCCAGAAACAATCGCCGCTATTTTTCATAGCCCGCGATTAGAAACCTTGATCTGGACTATTACGGAAATCACACCGCACAGCTCCCAGACACCTCAACTATTTAATCACGTGTTAGCCCCCCATGTTCTTTGCATCTGGCCAGTGGGAACCCTGATACGCTTTTAGTCTATATACATGTAAAAAGAACTAAAAGTGAAGCATATACATGTAACTTAAATAATATAAGCTGACTGGGCCTTTATAAAAAAAGCTGCCTGGGCTATTAGTCTACTACAGAAAATACACCACACAGCTCCTAGTGACTGCAGTATTAATAGACTCTTTATCCAAGTTTTCATCCTATTCTTGGGGCAAAGCAGGCATTATAGCCTTCTTCTGGATGCCTGTCCAGTATAATTTTCTTGCATTCAACCATTGGGGACCCTGGGAGGGTTTTCCTGATGCTGCATAAAGCCATTGACTTCCCAACATACATATTTCATATTTGTAGCTGTCAGTGTAGATTACAACCATAGCTGCGTCCACTTGTGCTGTGATATAATTAGCTTCTACATCTGGTGTGTTGCCTGCCTATTGCAACTTCTCAAAAACTAATCTCTTGGTTTCCATGTTTGTCCCAGGGAGACAGATTTTGTTTCTTTTCATAGGACCATATATAGAGTATCATTTCTGCAGTATCACTTTGTGTAGCTTCAAGATTTTATTTCTGTAGCTCTTCCGATTGATGTCTGCCAAGGCACGTGCTGTTGATGCATAATCTAAGCTATCTTTTTCTTCTTCTGTCAATAGTACAAAAGAATACTGTGTTTGATGTTTTAGATCTGAACAAAAAGCCAAACTTGTATGCACTATTCAGATTTTAAGTTAAACAATTAGTGGTGTTTGTTTTGGCTTATAATAGGTGACACAACTACTAATCACCTGATACCAGAAAGAATACACATGATGTTCTGCCTACTTCCATGATCTTTTACTAAATTGTTTTTACGCTAGTTAATTTAGTGTTCTCATCTGGTTTCTAGGTCATCCTCTCGTCTGCTCTACAATACATGACATCATAGAAGGGCAGTTGGACTCGAGGCATATCGGTGATTTTAGCTTCATCTGTCTTTATTGTAATTATATAATATATGCATAAGACAAACTGGATCGATGAAGCCTGTTGCCCTTCGGCGCCAAGAAAGCGGGGATTACGATGGAAGTGCTGTGTTTCATTAGCATATACTGAAATGCAGTAGCTCATGGTTTGAGAACTTTGTGTTTGGTTCTTATCGTTGGTGCTATCAGTTTGTGAAGTACAATACCTGTATTAAACTCCTGGCCTAAGTAGAAAAGGAATTTATTAAGACTCCTGGGGAAGAATAACAATCCATCTTTACATAATAAAAGCATCGTGAATAGATGACAATCCATCTAATATACACGTCTTTACCGTTGCTGATGTGGGTTTCTAATTACGTGATATTCAACACTCCCACAGTTTTGGCCTTTGCAAATTCTAATTCAGCAATTCTTTGTTATTTCTGTTGTTATAGTAATTAGTACAAGGCTATCCTTCAGTTGATATCTCGTAATCATCCAACAACGAGGAACTCAATCTGATTGTGAAAACCAAAATGGCTGCACCTTTTAGCCTTCAGGAATCGGCTCCTATGTTTAACGTCCTGTCTCTTTGTTTGCTCAGGAAACCTTCGTCCTTTCTCATTTCAGTGGACTGGCAGTTCATCTTAACTCTTAAGGTTTGCTGGTCCAAACTTCATAGATGTTCATAGTGGTGTGTTTGTGCATATTGTGTAGTGCATATATGTGAGCTAACTGTGTTCGATGTTAGGCTGGATATTCATCACAGCGATCATTACATTCGCAGACCATTTAGTTTGTTTTGGCACAGAAACTGGACATTTTTTTTGGCAACGCAGAGAAACTGGACATGGGTAGGCTCATTTCCTCTCCTGTGTTTTGAGTGGTGCAGTGCGTGTTTGTTGTACTGTAGTTGATTGGGGTTGGGTTCTTGTTGGATTTCTTGTATTGTTCAATTTACGATCGTATCTTCTTTTAAATTTAATTGACAGCTCTGCTACCCGATTCGCTAAAAAAAGCACACTACCTCTGAATGTCTTATGCATGCGGAGAAATGAAGACACACATGTGTTGAAGGCACGGCCCCCAAATGTCCATGGGCCAGCAAACACAAACTGGGCAGCACGGCCCGCCTGCAGGCGACTTTCTGAATTTTTTATATTTATCTTTTCACAATTTTACAGAAATAAATGACGTTTTGAAGATTTGTCAAAACTATACTATTGCCGCCATCCCACAGGCAGGGCCCTAAGCACCATACGATACGGCGTTTAGGGTGCTGACCAGTCGTTTGACCGGGTGCAACACCTAGCGTTGTATGGTATGGCGTCAGGGCCCTAAACGCCATACCAAACGCCGTATGGCACGACGTTTGCAGGCGGTGGTAGGCCTGCAAACGCCATGGTTCCCCTCCCCTATAAAGCGCCCAATTTCACCCGAAAAATGTCACAAAAATTCAGAAAAAAAGAAGGGAGTGAGGGGGAGGTGGTAGAAGGTGCGAAGCGCTGCCGGTTTTTCGTCTCATTGGAGGTAATATGTTAATCTTAACTTTGTTAATCTACGTACTTAGTTAGTGTAGTTAGTGTAGATTCAATAGATTGAGGATGTAGTTAGTGTAGATTCAATAGATTAAGGATGTAGTTAGTGTAGATTCAATAGATTTAAATAGATTTACAGTATTAGATGACATAATAAAATTACAGTTTTAGTGTAGATTTGCCAGTGTAACATTCGTTAGTCACCAGACTAATGTGTTAATAGTGATTATTGTTTTTATGCTGTCAGACATGTCGGAAACAGTTCGTGTGAAATTGTATTTCGGTAACGGGCAAATTAGATATGGTGAACATGGAGTTGACTTGGGAGAATTTAATTTAGTCGAGAAAGATATTAAAAGAGCGGCAGAAACAACTTGGGGGCCATAACCAATTGGTTGTACAAGACATTCTCAGTACATCTAGAGCAACATGACATGTCGATAATAACACTAATCAACAGAAGTGATCCGGTGTGCTGGGAGCTTATGCCACTTCAAGGCACCGCACATTGGAGGAGTTATATCATAAATGCCTGCCAAATTGGTTTGCCTGTGGTTTTGCTTGTGCAAGTTGTTCACAAGGCTGGGTCTAGTAGTCAAGTCCCTGAGGAAGATTATGGTGCTGATCATGGTAGCTGGTGGTGAGACTGACGAGGGGGAGGAAAATGAAGAAGTACTAAGGCAGTACGAAATGGAGGCTGAGGATGATGAACTTGGGTTGGAAGAGGACTCCTCAGATGACGAGGATGAACCGCTTGTGCCAAGTGACTGGCAGAGCTACAATTTCTCACAACTCACTGTCAATCCTGGTGAGAATGTGCCCTGGGAGTACAGAGAGAATGAGGTTTCAGTCGGCGCCATGTATTCAAATACAGTCGATCTCAAGAATGCAGTGAAGAGGTGGGCCACCTTGACTTTGCAAAAAGAGTTTAAGGTATTGAAGAGTTCTCCACACATATATGATGTACGTTGTCTGAACCCCAACTGCCCTTTTCGATTGTATGCTTACAAGGGTAAGTGGAAGGAGTACTGGGAGGTCAGATATGTTGTGTATCACACTTGTGTACTTGACCAGTTAGATGCAAGACATCACAATCTCTCGGCCGGTTTTGTCGCTAGCCAGATGTACTCTCGGATTGTGGAGAACACTGCTTATGAGTCCAAGTACATTATCTTGGCAATTGAGGAGAAATTGAAGTACAGGATAAGTTACATCAAGGCATATAGGGCGGAGCAGAAGGTATTGGAGATGAGGTGGGGTACATATGAAGCATCTTATGACAATTTGCCTGCCTTGCTGGGCACAATAGCTGCGCTAAATCCGGGCTGTTATTACGATATCAAGACTTATAATCTTGTATCAAGGTCAGAGAAGCAAGTCCTGCAGCGGGCATTCTTAGCATGGGTCCCACTATTGAGGCATTCAAACAGTGTCGACAAATCATTTGCATAGATGTCACGTTCCTTACAGGAAAATACAAGGGCACAATCCTTACAGCTGTGGCAGCAGACGGTAACAATCTGTTGTTGCCATTGACTATTGCTTTTGCAGAGGGAGAGAACGGTGATAGTTGGTATTGATTTTTGGAGAGATTGAAGTAGATGGTGGTTGGGGATGTGCCAAACGCGTGTGTCATACACGATAGGCACAAAGGTATTTTGCAGGCAATGAATGACACCAAAGATGGTAGCGAAGAATGTCGAAGAGCAGCACAGTGGCCAGATGTTCATAGCAGGTGGTGCATTAGGCAAATGGGAGCAAACTTCCATAGCCAGTTCAAGAACAAAGCACTGACTAAATTGTTCAAGCGGTTATGTGAGTAGAATCAGGAGAGAAAGTTCAATGAGATTTGAAAGAAATTAGATGAGCTCACAAAAAAAGCATCAGAAGAATAGCAAAGAAGCCAATCAATCCTGAACCTGGGCAAGAGCCAGTTTCTCTTGAGGAGGTGGGCCTTGATGGTCCAAACATCAGACGGAGAAGGGGGCGTGCAGTGAAAACCTTTAGCTAGTGGATTGAGAATGAGCCGAAGGAGAAATGGTCTATCCTGTTTGATAAGGGAGGGGTAAGGTATGGGATAAAGATCACTAATTTTGCTGAGGTTTACAACGCGGTTTTGCGTGGTGCCAGACATCTTCCTCTTGTTGGCATCATTGAGTTCTTCCTGTATCGCACTATGAAGTATTTTCTTGAGCGTGCAGATGCAGCACATACCGCTATGCAAAACATTCAACTGGTGTATTCAACCACAATAACAGAGTACTTGGACAAAGCATAGAGAAAGACTCTTCTACACAGAGCGGAACAAGTACCTCTAGTACGTGCTCCCGGCACTGAAGTTCAGTGGAAGTTTGAGGTTTAGTGCAAGGTCAAATCACAGAAGGGGGCAATGAGAAAATAAGGCAACGTGTTATTCTTGGGAACGACACATGCAAATGCTCTTGCCAGAAGCCGCGACTGTTACATAGACCTTGCACACATGTGATCGCTGCATGTTATGCAGCTAAAGGTTTGCACTGGGGTCGGTACGTGTCTAGCTACTTCTTGAAGCAAACCATTATTAACACTTGGATCCGCACTATTGAGGGCTACCTCTACCTTGGTTCTTTCACTAAAGACCCCAAGGAAAATGCACTTTACATACCTGATCCAAATCCAGAAATGTGCCAAGGCGTTGGTAGAAGGAAGAAGAAGAGGATTAGGAACAACATGGATGAAACTAAAACTGGCCCTTCTGTGCACCTTTGCTCTAAGTGCAATACTCCAGGGCACTCCTACAAAAAATGCACCGCAACATTTTGTTATCCCAACACATCGAACAATGATGGTGCAACACCTTCAACAAGTGGAAGTGGACGTGGTGGTGGGCGTGCACGTCGTAGCAGTCGCTATAACCAAGGAATGCACCGAATGTCATAGCCCTACTTGTTTGTAATAATGGACCATTTTATTCCTGCTTTCGTGTTGTAACATTCGAACAAATGATGTTATCGTGTTGTAATAATTAAACTATTGTTTCCTTACTTGTTGTGATCGTGTTGTAATAATGAAACCAATATTTCATTGCTTGTTGTTTTTTTTGTCCGCATATTTATTATATTTTCCTTACGTATTGTTGTAACTTTTAAATTGAATTGAAATTTCGTTGTCATCTTGTTTTGTAGGTTTGGAATGGCTTCCTCAGGGCCTGAGTTGGACTTGGAGTTCCTCACCAAGAGGAAGGACAATGTCGAGGTGCCAAAGGGGATCGACACTCCTTTGTGTTTCTGCAGTGACAACTGCAAGCTTGTAAGCAATGTTCATGAAATTGGTTCATCATCTTTCTTTGGTTTGCTAAGGTTTTCTTACCTTTTTGTAGTACTCCACCCAACCAGAGAACTGTGGTTTCTCGCAATGGGTGGATCCACCAGCTCTTCGCCCCTATAAAGAGTACATCGATTACCTCGAGGACGTCGTCATCTACAACCTGAAGCGGGAGCTATCAGAGGCACTGGCTTTTCCAGATCCATCGTCTAGCGCAGGAGACGACCGATGCTGCAAATGTTCGACCTGCACTTGTCAATGCCACAAGAAGATCAGCTCCCCCACGAAAGATTGGTCCCCTCCACCTTCACCTCCACCCCCCTGGGTACTACTACATGCCATCGCAACACTCCGGCGGCTCTAAGCTCTCCGGGCAGTTCTCGTACAACTAGATTAATTAGAAATGTTGTAATCAAATTTCTAAATTCCCTAAGACATGTTAGGACTAGGTAAGGCACATGGTTAGAGTAGTAGAAGCGTCATACATGCCATTACAAAATTATGTGTCTATTTCATGTACGTCACATGTTAAGTGCACGTCTCATGTCAAGTGATCAAATTAGCAATTTCATGCATTCTAGTTAAGTCAAAAAAAAAGGAAAAAAGGCAAAAAAAGGCTATCGCCATACCATACGGCGCTAGGCCCTAAACGCCGTATGGTATGGCACTAGGACCTAAACATCGCACCATATGGCGTTTAGACCCTGCAAACACCCGACCCACATTTTGGCGTTTGCAGGGATGCAAACGCCGGGCGGTAGGAGGCTAAACACCGTACCATATAGCGTTTAGTTCAAACGCCATATGGTACGATGTTTGGATTTGATTCCATATGACACGTCACCAAACGCCATACCACACGGCGTTTGGCACCTTGCCGCCGTGTGGTATAGCGGCAATAGTATAGTTTTTGACAAATCTTCAAAGCGCCATTTATTTTTGTAAAATCGTGAAAAAATAAATATATATATATAAATTCTGACTTTCTTCTTGTCACTGCTGCTACATGTTTCTTTGGAGGCCACTGCTGCGGCCAGTAGAGATGGCAACGGGTAGAGATGGCAAAAAACTTTGTTGTGCGCCTGATAAAAGGCGCACGACAAAGCTGCCTTTGCCGTGTGAACCGCTGTCGTGCATAACGTCAAAAAAAAAAACCATGACAAAGCATTCGCCGTGCGTATAGCGTATATAGAGCTTTGCCAGGCGGTCTCCGGTAGTAGGTGGACCAGATGCATAGAAATGATCAAGCATAATAAAAAAAGTAAAAAAAACACTCACCTTCGTTTTTTTAAATATTGGCCGGGGAATTGGGCAGGGCTCATTTTGTGTTGTGTTATTAATAATCCTTCATCCTACCTCTTAGATGCCTCTCAATCCTTCTTTTCTTTTGCCTCTGAATGTTGATGGACGATGCTCCATGCATGGAAGTGAAGACACGCGTTTGTTCAGGCAACCCAATCGTAGAGCAACACTTTTTTTTCCGATCCGGACGACCGTGACCTTCACGCGCGCACGACCCCCCCTCAGTGTCCCATGGCCTACAACTGAGACAGGCACAAAGCCACAGCGCGTCTGCATCCTTTGCCTTTGCCTGCTGTCGCCCCCCCCCGGTCGATCGGTCGAGCGCTGCCGCAGCGGACGGCCGCGGAACCCAGCGTGTGGTGTGGCCAGCGGCGACGCGACGCGCCCCGATCGTGTTGCCGCCCCCTGGAGATCACCTGCGGAAGAGACCTTCTTCTTTTCTTCTTGGGTGGTGGTGGCCGGGCCGGGTGACCCAGGTGGGCGAGCGCGACCGGCGCCGTGCCACCGTGGCGCTGCGATGGGCACGGCACGGTGGGTACGCCCCCACGCTGGAGCCGGGGCCGATCGGTGTCGGCGTCGGTACTAGTTGTGGCAAGCAGCAGCCAGCCAGTAGCAGAGACCAGCTGGTGTGCGGGTCAGTTTGACGGATAGAGATAGCACTAGCAAAACTGATACTGTAGCTGTTCCATATATGTGGAAGCCGCACGTGGATGGATCTCGATCGCCGTCCCTGAGTGACTGTACGTATTGCTAGCTAGCGTGTGGGTTCTTCCGTAACTTACTGCCGTACGTGTCGCAGATCGAGCTCTCGCGCTCGCGCTTGCCTTGCATCAGGGTCGCGCGTGCGCCTCCGAATATAATCTCGCACGATACACACACGTGTGGTACGTAGGAGGAGATGTGGGGAACCGCTATCGGGCCCTTGATCGCCCCGCCCGAACAGTGGGACCCACCTTATCTTCTCTACATCCTTCCTCTCCGACGCCTTCGCCTTCCTTTCTTCTTCTTTCTTTCTTCTTCGCTCTTTCTTCTTCTGCATCTGCGCCGCACCACCACCACCCCCGCCGGCCTCCTCCACCGACCGCGGCCGGCGGCGCCCACGCCGCCGTGCCGCTCCACCCTCCTCCTACCCCCGCCGCGCCTCCCCGCCCTCCCCTAACCTCTCTTCGTGAACTGCCGTACCACCACCGCCGCCGCCGGCCTCCACCACCGCCCACGGCCGGCGGCGACCTCGCCGCCGCGCCGTCCGCCCGCCTTCCGCCGCCATCCCCTCTACCCGCCCTCCTAACCATTCTCTTCCTCACCCCCGCCGCCATCCCTTCCCACCGGATGTCCACCACCACCCGACTAGCGGCGCCATCGCCGCCCGGCCTCGCCGCCCACGACCCACCTCCTCCGTCGGACTGGCCGCCACCCCCCGGCCATCTATCTAAGGCCGCCGGCCATGGAGCCCCCTCCCCCGAATCCTCAGAAACCCTAATCCCCCTCTACCCCCACCGCCGCCGGCCTCCACCGCCGACCACGGCCGGCGGCTACTCGCCGCCGTCCGTTCCGCCCACCACCCGCCATGACCGCCCCCACCCGTCTCTTCCCCAACGACCGAAGGATGAAGAAGACCCGGGAGGGTGTTCGCTGCTAACATGTAGCGGCGCGCGCGCCCGATAAGAAATTTGGGAGATGTGGAGGTGTGCATGCATTAGCTGATCGAGCTCTCAGCTGTCGCGCTTGCATTGCGTCGTCAGGGTCGGTGTCGATAGTAAAAGTAGCAGCAGATCATGTGGTGGGTCAATTGACCATGCACGAAGCCCAGCTGTTTTCTTGCAAAAGTCCCTTGTACTTTGGGTTATAGTTGCATTGTTGTGTCACACTCACCACGACACCACGCACGCTTCTGTACAGTACTCCCATGCGAGGATAATGGCCAGCCACATGAGTGACTCTCCGTAGTGCCGGAATCGATTTGATCGGTCTGGACGGGAGACGAGAGAATTAAGGACACAGGTGCATGCTCCAGGAATGCACACCCATCGTGATCGTCTTATTTTAGTCTGTGCTTTCAGAGTAACTACAGCAGAGCCCCTACTCAAAAAGTATGGGCTGTGAGCAAAAAAATGAACTCCAGCAAAGCCTCTACTACAACCCTCATCACTGTTCACCCCCTACTTTCTCCCCTCCGGCCCCTTCTCCTGCGGGTGGAGAAGGGAGCCCCTACTCGGTGGTTGCTCGTTTCCGCACGCGCGCCACCGAGCGGAGCCCGCTCCTCCCCCGTCGGTTCGTCCCAGTCGCGTCGTTAGAAGCTCCCCCGCGGCCGCCGGTCCCGCCAGCGAGCGCTGCCTCCACGCCGGTAGGAGCTCGAGCTCCCTCCTGCTGTCGCCTCCGCGGCCGGAGGTCGAGCTCCGTCCGCGACCGCGCCGTCGCCTCCGCGGATGGAGGTCGAGCTCCCACCACCGGATCCGCACCTCTGCTACCGAGCCGGTGCTGAATCGGAGGACCCGGCGGCGGGTGGAGGAACGGGGCGCGGTGCCGGCCAGGGAGCCAGGGCGTGAGCTCGAGCTCGCCGGCCCTGCACGTGTCGCCGCGCCAGCGCGCCTCGCGGCCCCCTCCCTCGATCCGCCGGATCCAGTGCGGGAGGAGCGCCGGGCCGGACCGGTTGCCACCTGGATCTTGGGGCTCCCTCGCGTGCCGGAGCTCGAGTTCCCCGCCGGTTGCCGCCTAGACCTCGAGTTCCCCCACCGGTAGCCACCCAGAGCTCGAGACCTCGAGTTCCCCTGCCATCCGCCACCCAAATCTTGGGGTTCCGCCGCCGCCCGCCGCCCGGAGCTCAGGCTCTCCTGCGCCGCCGCAAGGAGCTCGGGCTCGCCTTTCGTCGGCCGGCGGCGGCCCCCTCACTGCGCCGTCGTGCTGGCCGCTCCTCGTGCGCAGGCCGGCGTGAGGGCGGAGAAGCTGCGAGCGAGAGGCGCGAGTGGATTGGGTGGAGGCTAAAGGAGAGAAAAATAAAAGGGGGAAAAGAATAGTCGTTGATAGATGGGACCCACTTGGAAGAAGAAAAGTAGGGGGTCAAAAGTAGAGACCTTTGTTGGAGTTGGGTGGAAAAAATGAGCCCCTATATGATAGGGGGAGCCCCTACTTAGCAAGTAAGGGTCCTGGAATAGGGGCTATTGCTGGAGTTGCTCTCAAAGGCCAGGTACGCCTTACCTTTTTGAGTCGTCACAAATCCTTCGCATACTGATCCGAAGCTGTATTTAACCGTTCATTCTATTATATGCTCGCATATACTTGTAAAATCATCAAGCATGACTCATAATATGAAATTATAATTTTTGTGGGGGCAATAAATAGCTAGCACATGAATTCTATGTTTCCAATAAATGTTTTAAAACTTCAATATGTTTTGGAAGAGAAGAAAACTTTTAATTGAATGGGTGGCCAAAGTGTGAAAATGTGTACTATACTAGTTTGTGAACATGTTCAGTTGGTAATAACAATCTCTGTGATGGAATCTGTTCACCAGGGTTTGGGTTTTCGACTCGACGGTGGTACTCACATTTTCATAGATTTATTACCTGAGATTTAACTGATGTTATTCTTTCAGTGTCATATGTGACATGTCCGTCGACAACAAGACGCTAGTGATGATTTCATCACTTTCAGCGACAGGGCAGCAACAGGGCACTCACAGTGCAAACTCTATCCGTAGAGTCTAGACCTTGGAGACTCTGTAAAAAAACAATGGTCTCCATTGCAGACTTTGTATTAGTAGTTTCTATAGATAAATACATTTATTACTTAGCACAAAAGAAGCTGATTAGTTGTGATGTGATCGACCCTACACATCTCAACAATATCACCAGACGCATACAAGATATATATCTCCACAAGCATCATACAACTGAACTAGCAGTATACTCCACACAAAATTTCAATGAAAATTTAGGTAATAGGTAGCCACGGGTCATCCATTATAATAGCAATAAGAATAGAAATATGAACACCAATAATATGCACAATGTGAAAATACCGTCGTCTATTACAATAAGAATAGAAATATAGATAGCAAAACCAAAATAACTAGGTGATTCCTCGTGTGTTGCTGCGGGATTTGAGAAACTATGAATCAATGTGTTTGTTTAATTACTTTGAGAGAGTTATTTTGATAAACTATGAATCAATGTACTTGTCTAATTACTTGTACAAATGATATTATACATGGAAACATATTCATTATTTTACGATTGATCCTCCATGTATTTAGTCACAGAATATCGATGTAAGACATAAATAGGTGGCCTTAGTGGATGATGATGTGGATAGTTTGCATGGTAAGATATTTACAATTAATGATTGTTAGTGGGGTGCTTCTATATATATTATATAGATTAGATGATAGTATTGAGATATATAATCTGCAAGCCATCAACACATTCATGTCCTGATAGAAGTCATTCTCTAGTAGCCTTCCTGCATACATAAACCATTCCACCATCCTCTAGATAGAAGCCATTGAACCTCCAGATATATAGAAGCTATTGACACATTCATGTCCTGGTCACCAACCTATAAAATAAGATGAGCTAGTAAATAAACAACTTTGTTGTAAGAAAAAGGGATAGACAAAACTATTGTGACATAGTCATATGAAAATATTTAGGTAATAGGCTAGTATATAATATATAAATCAATATTTCTACTTAATTAGTTCGATACCCAAACTTTTGCCATATATGATCAATCAAATCATATTGTAGTTGCCTGTGAGCTTGACGATCACGAATCTCGGCATCTCTCTGTAGTACCTCCTCCATCACTGGATGATGGGCATGAGTGATTGTAGATTGTTGAACAGTAGATGTGGTTGCTTCCTCATTCAAGTCAAACAAATCGTCTTCTATATCCTTCTCATCCTCGATTATCATGTTGTGAAGTATTATACAAGTTAACATGATATTCTCAAAATCCCCTTGTTCATATAGGTGGCCAATGCAAAATGCAAAAACAAGGTTGTAAGATCCCGAATGAACATTCACCATCTTTTCTTATCTCCTCTTGATGTTCTAAAAATAGCTTGTGCTCAACTGACTATGGTGAATGTGTGGACTTGACAAAAATAGTCCACCTTGGGTATATTCCATCTATAAGATAATAGACTTTGGTATATTTCCTTCCATTCACAAAGTAATCACCAAGGGAGCTTCTCCTTTTAATAAATTGACAAACAAAGTAGATTGATTCAGCACATTGATGTCATTGTTGGATCCGACCACTCCAAAGAAAGCAAGTCATATCCATCAGTCATGTGAAGTAATGGCCTCTAGCTAGAATGATGGTTGGTACACGATGATCACCACGAGTATATTGTCTATTCCAACCATAGGTACATTTTCCCCAATACCAATGCATACAATCAGTGCTCCCTAACATGTAGAAAAACCATGACGCTCATCGATCTCCAACTCTATTCTACATCTTGTAATGTTCGGCGTCTCAAGTACTCTTCACCGTATACTTCGTTAACACACTGAACAAACTTTGTCAAGCATTCTACACCAGTACTTTCTCCCATCTTCATATACTTATCATGATGGTCTGTAGAGCTGCCATATGCTAAATGATGGATTGCTATTGTACACTTATGAATTGGTGAGAACTTGAGATGATTTAGAGCATCTGATCTTAAGGTGAAATACTCAGATCACCCACTCAAGGCCTCAACAATCTTCAAAAAGAGAGGTCTTCTCATCCTACATCTTCTACAAAATTGTATCTCACTGTAGACTGGATTAGGAGAGAATTAGTCATCTAGTAGTTTGCTAACTGGCTTGTTCAGGAGGCCTGTCCACATATCTCCTAAGACCACACTGAATTCTTCCACCTTGTATGACATCAACAACAGACTGCATTTCAACTACTAGATAATCACCTAAATCATCTAGAATTTCTTGCTCTTGAAGATATGCATCCATTGAGTATAGATCAGTAGGGTCGATGCTACCATCTCCATCAATGGCAGCAAAGGATAGTGGGTAGCAAAGAAGAAAGGGAAGCAGTAGCAGAAAGCAGACTACGAAAAGAAGCATTGACTAAAGGTAATGTGGATGTGCTATATATAGTCACAATTGTTGTGGCTATATATATTCAGAATTGAATGCAGAAAATTATATTAGTTGAAGGAGTTCAGACTTGCATGCAGAAAATTAGTGGAAGGAGTTCACACATGCAAAAAATTAGTGGAATGAGTTCACACGTTAGTTTGCATTTTAGTTTCACAAAAATTAAAATAGCATTGATCACAAAAATTAAAATAGCACTGATGATTGCGAATAAAAGGATTTCAGTTACCTTACATAAATTACTTCTAGCCACGACAATTTCATGAATTTGTTTGCACACACTTGCCAATGCATAATCAATTCCAGGAAATCAAGTCCATCAGTTACTAGTTGCAAGCAATTAAATAAGAAATTGTGTGTAGGTTGATAGCATCATACCTTGGAAAATAAAGCAAGTCTCAAGCTCTCTAGTGTCAAGTTTCTCTCAGCCAAAGCATCTGCACTAAATTGATCAGTAGGTGCAAGCACCAGCTGTGTGTAAGTTTCTAGCATTTTACACTTAGTTTGTTCATGGGATAATTTAGTTTATTCATGAGCTGCTTCACGATAAGCCTAGCTGCTTCAATCTTACTAGCCAAGTTTTGTTGAATTTCAGCCATCTTCTCTCTATCTCCCCTATTCTTGTGCTTGTTTCAATGAACTTCTCAAATTTTCCACTAAAATCAGCCAAAGCATCAGATGACTTGTTTTTGCCATTGAGTTCTTTTTCCATCTAATTCCAAATTCACCACTTGAGCTGGATTAGCCTTTGCACTCTTTTCATTTTCCTTTTTCTAACCTAGCAAGATATGTTGATCACTTCTGCTCACCACATACTACCTTCCACATATCCAGCAGATGGAAGGCCTTACCATTATTTTGGCCAAATCACATCTCTAATGCTTTGTTAGTCAACCGTTCATCACTCATCCCACTTTGCCACACTCTACTCGCATTTACCCAACATCCATGAAAATTAGATAATGGTTTCTTAGAATGATCCCAACGTATTTTCAGTTGGTTTTGGTTCCTGTTATGACTAGTTTCTGTGGTCTTGTTGTATTTTCCAGTAACATCTGCCAATAAGCATATGCCTTCCTTCCATTCCCATCAATTAGGTCTTTTGAATTATGCAACCAAACAATGGTCTAAACAACAAAATAGAAACATATTAAAAAAAGACAATTGTTAATCTTCAAGTATACATGGATATAGCATGGTTTGAACCTACCAATGGTATGCCTTCAGGGACTGACCAATTCAAATGCTTGTCGGTTCTAGAATCCTTATCGATGTTAATTGTTTCATCTTCTTCTGCATCTAAATTATTCACTATATGATTAGTTTGCTGAGCTGGAGAGGGAGTTCTGATAGCACCTAGGTATTGCGGTGAAAAATGAATATTGACTCATTTCAGCACCAACAAAGTGAGAATTTTTCATCTCCATCGGGATGGTTAGAAAATGTGTTTAACTGAAGAATATTTGAGAACTCTCTTGTTGGGTATAACCTGCAATCATATATGAATTTCCACACTCTAATTATTTATATCTTCACCAAAATCGCTTCAAGTTTGAGTTGCCAACCTCTTTCTAATTATCTAAGAAATTGACTACCTAGACTATTTGAAGTAAGATGAAAAAACAGATGACTATCATTGCACACCTAATTAGACTTAGAAGATAAATATTCTATAATCCACAAATCCACTTCTATGAAAACTTACCCTTCAGTAGGAGATGATGTTGGCCACCATCCACCAATGGGAAAAGCACTAATTCGATGAACACCAACATCAACTTGTGGAACACTGATGGCCCCAACTTGAGCATGGATTCCAGCAGCTCCGGTGGCCGAACCACAGGTCCCAGCAACACTGACAGATGGAGGATGAATTCTGGGGCCGCCTTTACCTCATTGTCCATCATTCTTTGCTAATCAATTCATGACTGAGATTTGGAGATCTTTTTGGTCATAGTTGATGGGGAAGAAGATGGAACCGAAGGGAGGTATGGATGGACCTAGATATGAACCTCGATGGGATATTGGTGGAAGAGGGAGGGAGATTTACCAGTAGGGTTCGAGGGGCGGGCCTCGAAATTTTGGCGGCGACGACGGCTTTAGCTCAGTGAGTACACGCAAGAGTAGGAGGAGCGATAGAGGGAGGCGCGTGGGGGACGGAGGCGTATGTGGGAGAGGGTGCGCGCAGGATGGAGGCCGCTCGATGGTGCGCAAGCAGAAGAGGAGCGTCTGCGGTGTACGGGATCCGTCGACTCGACACGGTCCTCCCCCAACACGAGTCTTCCAATTTCTTGCGTCCTCAAAGGAACCCTAATGTGAGGTCCTATCTAGAAATGAAGTCTTGTTTTTCTCCTTCTCTCTCTTCAATAATTATAGTGCCATCACCGAAAAGTTGTAAATAGAGGATATTAAATATAATTAGACTTCATGAAAAAGCTAGTCTGCATGGGGAGTATTAACGGTAGTTTCTATTTCTATTAAATAGTTTGCCAATTAAGCAAATTGCTGACGTGGGAGTTTAATTAACAAGGAAAGAGATAAAAGAACATAAGAAATCATTTTATGAGAAAAATCGTGTCTTCCCTCGCAACGAGACAACAAGAGACCAATATTTTGGCATCCGGAAGGAACTTTCTATGCACCACATGGTTTTTCATAATTAGGTGGGAAAGAGAGAAAATATTTAGTATGATATTTATGTAACACGAAGACCCTACTATTACGTAAGTTAGAGTAACTCCAGCAATAGCCCCTATTTCAAGCCCCTACTTCATTAAATAGGTGCTCCCCTTACTTTTCTGGGGCTTCTTTTTTCACCCAACTCCAGCAACAGCCCCAATTTGAGAGCCCCTACTTGTATATGACATGCGGGACCCATATGTCAGCAACACAATTTTTTCCTCCCCTGCAGTCTTCCTTTCTCTTCCTCTCCCACGGTCTTCCCTTCCTCTTCCTCTTCAAAGTGCGCTCCTCCCCCCCCACGAGCCAATCTGCTTGCACTTGAGCTCCCCTTCTCCAAGCTTGCAGCGGCGGTGGCCTAGCAGCAGAGGAAATCTGGTGGCACGCAGCAAAGCTTCAGGTGGCGGCGCAGCAGAGCTTCAGGCGGCAGCACAACAGAGCTTCGGGCGGTGGCGCAGCAGAGCTTCACTCTCAAGGGGCGGCGGCGGGAGCTCGTTCGTTGTCACCGGCACTCGATTTGAGGGGTGGCGGAGGCAGGACCTCCTTCGGCACTAGATCCGGTGGCCTCCTCTGGCGTTGGATACGGCAGATTGAGCAGGCGGCACAACGGTAGATCAGGTGAATCGAGTAGGCGGCGCAGCGAGGGCGACGGACTTCCGGGCGGTGCGAATCAAGCTCCAGCCTGGCGAATCAAGGTAGAGGGAGCTCCAGAAGGCCGGTGACGGTGGGAATCTCGAGCTGCAACCGGTCACGGACGAGGCGTTCTTGGAGCTCTGGCCGGGCCGCCAAATCGTTTTTCGCTGCAGCCACGCGAGGAGGCAGCGCGGGGGAGCTCAACCTCCGACCGCGCGAGGAGGCGGTGCGGAGGGAGCTTCGGCCCAGCGCGTGGAGGCAGCGCGGTGGCGCGGCAAGTGGCCCACGTGACCGGTTTGCGCGGTGGCGTGGTGAGGGGCCCGCGCGGCCAGGCTGCACGACGGCGCCGGACAGCCAGCAGCAGTGAGGAAATCCGAGCACTGCTGCTCCTTTTTCGTCCAACTCCAGGCGCCGCACCGCTCCCTGACTCGACGGCGTGTGGAGCAGGAGGGCCGGGGCACCAGCCAGCCCACGTGGCAGCGCATGGAGCAGGGGTCCTTCAGGCGCCGGCGGCCGCCGCGGCGGGAGACCTTCAGGTGGCGGCGGAGGGAAAGTCCGGCGGGGTAGCGCTCGTTTCCTGCACGGCGCGGGCAGTTTGCAACTGCCAACGACCGAGTAGGGAGCCCCCTTCTTGCGCGCAGGAGAAGGGGCTCAACAGGGGAATTTGGGTGTCCAGGTAAAGTAGGGGGCTGAGTAGGGGGTCTGCTGGAGTGAGTTTTTTTGCTCTCAACCCCTACTTTTCGAGTAGGGGATCAAGTAGGGGGTCTGCTGGAGTTGCTCTTAGTTTCTATATATTGATGATTTTTGAAGATGTGATCATCTCAAACATGTTTTCATGACTGTGCTATATGGCAATTGCTAATGATAGGCTCCATTCCTGAGAAGACCGTGTAAGGAATCAGATGCTCGTAGCCTAAGAGGGGGATACTCTTAGCAATCACATCAAATTGCTTTTTCCTTCTTAGTACCATTTTTCACACCTTCATTAGTGACTCTCCAAACATCAAGGTCCTTTGCTTAGAGATAGGCCTCCATGAGAACCTTCCAAGGAGGATAGCCCGTGCCATCAAAATGTGGAGCCAAACCTAAGGTATCCACCCCTTTCATACCTCTATAGAGCAACTCACAAGGCGGTGAAGCCTAACCGCTCCAATGAGCTTGTTTTCACAATTTACCAATTGAATTGATGTTTCCTTATGAAGGAAGTGAGTCTCGGCTCTGATACCACTTGTAAGGAATCGGATGCTCGTAGCCTAAGAGGGGGAGGGGGTGAATTAGGCAACTTAAAAACTTAGCATATGGCTTCCACTACTTTGCATAAAGTAAACTAGATCAAATCTATCTAGATGTGCAATCTAAGTTTGATCTAGTGTGAAACCCTCATCCCAAAACAAGTTTTGCAACCTATAGCCAATCCTAGCATGATACTACTCTAGGAAAGTAAAGGCAAGCAAAAATTGCAAGAGAGTATTGCGGAAACGTAAAGAGGGATGAGAGGAAGCAAACTCTTGACACGTGATTTATCCCGTGGTATCGGTAGGCACTAAGCCACCCCTAGTCCACGTTGTTGAAGCACTCACACAAGAGTATTGCTTCCCGGTCACCAAGTCTCTCCCAAGAGAACCTCTTGACTTGCCACAAAGGCACTCCACTTAGGCACTCACCAAGCTCCCATGGTCACCATGATGCCGCCTCCACTAAGGAGCTTCTCCATTGAGGAAGGGGTCTCCACGTCCCTCGCACAAAGTGTCCTCACCACTCCACACCAAGCCGGAGGGTCGAAGACGATTGCCGGTGAGCCACTTAGGCCCCAAGGCTTCCTGCGCACCTTGTACAACTTGATTCACTCAAGAATCACCTCACAAGGTTGGCACAATCTTGCACTCACTAAGCTTTAAGCTAAGCCTAGCACTAAGCACACACACAAAGCAAGTGCAAGTCTATGGATGAGCAATTTAGCACTTGGATGGCTTGGATATAATCTTCTAAGTGTCTTGCACTCCTCTGCACTCCCACACAATCTAGCAACCTCAAATAGGTGAGTGGAGGGGGTATAAATAGATCAAGGCATCCAAAGAGCCGTTGGCTAAAAGCTGCAGAAACTTGTACCATCGGATGAACTGATGCTAGCCTTTTCATATGCGTTGGTTCATCCGGTGCCCCTTGTTGACATTCCTTAGCCTCACTACTAGGTTTGCACTCACGGCGACGACGCCAGAAATGCTTGTTTCCACTCGCTAGCATCGCTACCGGGTTTATGCCCCTAATAATGGAGCTAGGGAACGTCTTTGGTAAAACACACATCACAGAAAGGTCCGCAAGCCCATAGATTACCGTTGTAGCACTTCACCCGGTGGTATTCGAGTTATCGTATTTATATTTTCCCAAGGGAGGCACTACGGCAAAGATGATCAGATAAACGGTGGAGAGTAACAAGACTCGGTAAAGAGCTATAGCAGGGGTAACTAATAAAGATATTCGGGGATAACTTGACACACACAAGGAGATCTTGATAAAGGGTTAGAGAGGACCTAGTGAGCTGGGAGGACAACGAGACGAGAAAGGATCCTAACACAATCTATCTATTCTTGTCAACTCTAGGTAAAGAACTAAGGCAAAGGATAACCAAGGCAAGCTAAACTCGACAAGCTCTTCTAGTGCTGCAGGGGCATGCAAAGCCGCGCTCTCGGACTGGGATGAGAAGGGAGAATGACGACGCGCTGAATCCTACTAGCCCGAACTAACGTGGTGGACTATTGAGCCCATCCGGAGCTGTCACCTCCCTAGGGTACCACAACTATTCTGTTGAACAGGACACCAATCTAAGACTAAGGCAAGCTCTGAGCACCACGCTCACAACGAACCAAAGAACCTTTCCCCGGATATCACGAAGGAAGGTCTCTCTCCGCTACTAAGCACAAACGTACTCGGTAGAAGATCAAGAGAAGAACGACCACAACACTATAGGGTTCAAGAGAGCTATGCTAACCAAGATTAAATTAACTTTAGTCTAAACCAAGAATAAAGCTTCTAGAGCAAAGTAAAAGGTGAATGTAATTGACTCGAAAGGTAAGATAGAAAGATAACTTGAATTGTACTTGAGTCTAAACAAAGAAAGGATACAAGAGTAGTACCGAAACCCAGAAGAAGACTCCTCCGAAACCCCGAGACTAGCTCGACTCGACTCTAACTCCCAAACTACACTAATCCTACTCTAAGTGAACAAAAGTGAGAAATTGAGATGCTCCTGCGTTGTGTGTCCGTTCCAGCGAGTGGGAGGTGCCTTTTATAGGCAAGGTAGGTCGGTGGAGCGCAGGGGAGCAAGACCCTAGGTGCGGCCGGCTCTTTAGGCACGGCCGGCCCTAGGATGTGCCGCCTCTCGCCTTGGACGCTCCTGATCACTGCTCCTGAGGTGGTTGTAGGTCGGCTCCTTGGGTCGGTTTCGCCCGGCATGCCAAGTGATAGGTGCGGCCGGCCCTCTAGGTGCGGCCGGCCCTACCCCGTGCCGTGTGATGCACCGACCGTGTTAGGGGATGCCTAGGATTGCCTCTGGATGACGGTTGTGGCGGTTGAGCAATCAGATAAGTGGACCCATTGATCCAAGTGATCCTAGCCTCCACTATTTGATCAAACTGACGTTTCTTCAGTGAATCACAATCATCCAAGTTGTGCTCGAGGGAGTGGGGGTGCTCTGGACCAGGGTCGTGCCACTGGGCAGGGCCGGCCGCACCTGCAGGTTCGGCCGGACCAGGTGGTTCGGCCGTGCCTAGCACATGTGGCGTGTTGGTCCCAAATTCTCCCAAAATGTGTACCTGCCTATGAAATTCACAACACAACTCGTGAAACTTTATTAGTACTAAAAATGTGCATGAAACTTGTCATATACTCCTCTCGAACCCGAGGTTTTGACGGTCAAATTTTTGTTCTAAGGACCGTCAACAAACTCCCCAAGCTAAATGTTTGCTCGTCCTCGAGCAAAACCTAGACTTGGCCTCGGTGGATCAGGAGTTGCATGATGTTACCACTTGGCAAGTACCTATACACAAATCCATGCTCTACTTGCTATTTGAAAAGATTGGTACGAGAGAAACTTAGCCTTGTTTTACCTGTGGGGCTTGTAACTTTCCACCTTGCCTTCGGAGGTTGAAAGGTAGAATGGTTTTGACTTTGCATCACTCGCTCTTCTCTTTTCTAGATCCTATCTCAGAGTTTTGAAATTTTTGCAAAGAAAGACAAGGTTCCTCGGATGGTTCCCTCAATCGCTCAAGTGGTATTTGTTACCTCACCAAAGGCTTTTGAGCGAGCCTCAACTTCCTACTCTATGGCTTGTATGTGGAGCTTTGGGTAGGATAAGCATGAGACTCACTTGTGCCACATGATGTTGTTGAGCCAAAGACCGAATCCAAGAAGAAACTAGTCATGCAACTTGATCAAGATGTGCAAGTGTGTGGAATATTTTTGTTTGTTTTTCTAAGTACTCCTTGCTTTGAGATTCTCCTCTTGCTTTTATTTTGGAGGGGGGTCATGCTTCATCATTTTTTTCCTATGCTCTTTGATTGGAGCACATATATTTTTTCTATGCTTTTTGAGCATATACTTTTCTCTTATTTTTTTCTTTTGATGACCCCTTTCTCCTTTTGCAAGAATACAAGAAGAGACATCTCTTAGGAACTTTGGAGTATTTATTTTTGGTGGGTGGATGGCATGTTTTGCGTAACTCCCGGTGTGGAAGTTAGCTTGTATATGTGGGTGTACGTGATCTCGATCATGGGAGCATGAAAAGATTCTACCAAGGGTCACAACAATTTGGCAAAACTCAATGGGTCACAAGCAAGCATATGTAGAAGGTTTATACTTTGATATCGACATATGGCTTTGGTAGGTGATATGACCATTGAGGAACTTGTCTTGTTTTATTTTCTCAAAAGAAATCATCCGAGATTTTCACCATACTGTGAGATAGAGCAAGATCAACATTGTCTCACCATATCATACTAGTCAACACCCTAGGTTTGGTCATAAGCATTTGCTTCCCACAAAGTTTTATTTCAGGCTCTTGTCTCAAAATATACCAACAAATTCAAATGCTCATAGAGCACAAAGTTGTACACTAGGTTCTTGCAAAGTTTTAACATAGCAACTATTCATCATTTCCAAAGCGAGGGTATATAAACAAGATTTCAAGTGCACATGGTTGAAGCAAATATTTTTGTTGTTTTTCTTTTATTCAAATGTGGTAAACAAGATGTTGAAAATTGGTTTGGATGGACATACCTTCCTTGATTGAAAATGGGGTCTCCCCCAAGCTAATTTTTGGCTACCTGGTTGGCGTGTCTTCATTTTGGTGATGAGTTCAGCACTTGGAAGCTTGTAGCGGTTGGCTTGATGGATTCGTGGAAGATCATAGGTACGGCCGTACCACTAGGTTCGGCCAGCCCTACTCCATTTGCTCCAAGCACTCGTGTCCCCTCCTGTAAACATCCTACACAAAAATTTTGTCGAGGGGAGGTACGGCCGTACCTCTAGGTTCGGCCGTATCACCAAAAATCTCCAAAACTGCTTTTCTAAGTCTTGTTTACTTACTAATGCAATGGTGAAATCAAATTTGAATTTTTAATATGCTTGATGCACGAAATGAAATGTTGGAAGGGAAATATGAGATAAATACCGGTTTACCTCACGGTGAGGGCTCGGAGTTTAGAGTCCGTGAGCGGGACTCCTCCATTTGCTTAGTTGATCTTGGATTCGTCCGGTCCCGGAGTGGAAGACTCGGATGATGATCCCTTCACACGCCACACCCTCTTTGTTTTCTTCGGTGGCGCTGAAGTTGGTGAGGCTTTAGCGGGGGTGTTTTTGGTTTCCGTCTTCTTTTCCCCCTTAGCCTTGTTGATTGCTTTCAACTTCCTTGTTTGGTGGTGGCCTTTTGATGCTTTGTCTTGCTCCTAATGCTTCCTCATCGTGGCAATGAGGCTATCCACTTTGGGCTTGGTCGGGTACATCTTCTCTTTCTTGTATTGGGGCCGTGGCTTCCTCTACTCCTTAGATTCCTCATCTTGCACTAGGTAACATTGCTCTTCTTTTGCTTGGAATTTGAATGTCATGTTTCTTCGCCCTATGCGGAATTGAATCTTTCCGGCTCCGATATCAATCCTTGCATTGACATCTCTTAGGAATGGTCGCCCGAGAATAAGCGGCATTTCTCCATCATTTTGTGTATCGAGGACCACGAAATCCACAAAGATGTAGGAGCCTTTGACATTCACCAAGAGATTTTCCACTATGCCCTCTGGATATTTAATTGATAAGTTGGCAAGTTGGACTGTCATCATTGTTGGAGAGAGAGCACGATATCCTAACTCCTCAAACATGGCCTTGGACATGAGGTTGACGCTCGCACCAAGGTCACAAAGAGCATTCTTGATCTTTTGATAGTAGATCGTGCATGTGATAGCCGGATATCCATTGTCTTTCCTGTGCAAGACTACTGATTCCTCCCATGGATCTTGGATTTGATGTATGAGCTTCCCTACATGGTTAGGTGCATGCACCCCCTAGATGGCTTACCCTATCAGGTGGATACAACGCTAACATTCTCTCGGGTAGGCTCGGGTTGCCTCGGGATTCCACCCTACTCAGAAGAAGGTAAAGAAGCAGCAAGCTGAGCAAGTTGAGTTTCTATCATTTTATTAAAGCTTAGCTGATTCTTCATAGCAGTAGTGAAGGATTCTATGGTGGAATTCAAATTTTCAAGAACTTTATCATTAGTGGCTAGCTTCTTGTTTAAATTTTCATTGATTTTAGCTTGGCCAAAGACAAGATCTCTGATGGAGGGCTGATTATTAAAATTATTAGAATAATTAACTCCATTTTGATTGTTGAACGGGAAGTTGGGCCTCGAGTTCCAGCCTTGATTGTTGTAATTGTTGTTGCGGAACCCATTGTTGTTGCCATTGTTGATGAAGCTGGCTTCTTCCCTTGTCTCGATACAATCATTTCCCGAATGACCCACATTACCGCAAACCTCGCACGTCATGCGAGCGTCCATAATCTTGGCTTTCTCCATATTGCTCGGTGCCTCCAATTTCTTCATTAGGAGGTCCATCTTGGTGGCGAGCATGTCGATTCCATCGACTTGGTGTACACCGCGGTTACAGGGTTGGAGACGATCTCCATCCCAACCTTGATTTGCCACCATCTTCTTGATCAATTCCTTGGTGGCGGGTACTTGTAGCGAGAAGAAGGCTCCTCCAGTGGTTGCATCTAGGTGCTCACGGGCGGTACGCTTGAGCCCGTGGTAGAAGGTTTGAATTAAGAACCACCCCTGCATGCCATGGTGCGGGCACGCGGTGATGTACTCCTGGAGACGTTCCCATGCTTCCGGGATACTCTCATCATTCTGCAGCTGGAAGCCCGAAATTCTAGTGCGGAGGGCATTGGTTTTGCCCACCGGGAAGAACTTTGCGAGAAATGCCTTAGAGCACTTATCTCATGTGTTGATGGCATCTCACTCTGCATAAAACCATTGCTTCGCCTTCCCGAGCAATGAGAACGGGAGTAGGCGAAGACGAATTGCGTCGTCCGTCACTCCACAGATAGTGAAAGTCCTACACACCTCCAGGAAATGCTGGAGATGTGCGTTGGCATCTTCATTCGGCTTGCCGCAGAACGGACTGGCTTGCACCATGTTGATCAATGCCAGCTTGAGTTCAAAGTTTCCTTCTCCCACCGTTACGTTCGGTCCGGTAGGGACATTGGTGTTGGAGGGAGTAGAAAACTCGCGGATCGTCCTCTCGACCATGGGTGCTGATGAGGTGCAGTCTACGGGATCGACGGTGTTCGTCTCTTGACTCGAGAGAAACTTCTGAGGAATGAGGACACGAGGTCGCACTCTCCTCACAAGTGACTCCGGATTATCGTGAAAGTTGGACGGTAGGTCGAAACCGGTCATGCACTACTCTGCGTACACGAGAGTAGAGCAAGGGTAAACCCGCTTAAATAGCGGTTCACCGAACCTAGATAACTCTACCACTAAGTTTAAACGATATCTTTTGCCTATTGCCTCCCCGGCAACGGCGCCAGAAATGCTTGTTGACGTTCCTTAGCCTCACTATTAGGTTTGCACTCACGGCGACAGTGCCAGAAATGCTTGTTGGCACTCGCTAGCGTCGCTACCGGGTTTAGACCCCTAGTAATGGAGCTAGGGAACGTCTTTGGTAAAACACACGTCACAGAAAGGTCCGCAAGCGCACGGATTACCGTTGTAGCACTTCACCCGGTGGTATTCGGGTTATCGTATTTATATTTTCCCAAGGGAGGCACTATGGCAAAGATGATCGGATAAACGGTGGAGAGTAACAAGACTCGGTGAAGAGCTATAGCAGGGGTAATGAATAAAGATATTCGGGGATAACTTGACACACACAAGGAGATCTTGATAAAGGGTTAGAGAGGACCTAGTGAACTGGGAGGACAACGAGACGAGAAAGGATCCTAACACAATCTATCTATTCTTGTCAACTCTAGGTAAAGAACTAAGGCAAAGGATAACCAAGGCAAGCTAAACTCGACAGGCTCTTCTAGTGCTGCAGGGGCATGCAAAGCCGCGCTCTCGGACTGGGATGAGAAGGGAGAACGACGGCGCGCTGAATCCTACCGGCCCGAACTAACGTGGTGGACTACTGAGCCCGTCCGGAGCTGTCACCTCCCTAGGGTACCACAACTATTCCGTTGAACAGGACACCAATCTAAGACTAAGGCAAGCTCTGCGCTCACAACGAACCAAAGAACCTTTCCCCGGATATCACGAAGGAAGGTCTCTCTCCGCTACTAAGCACAAACGTACTCGGTAGAAGATCAAGCGAAGAACGACCACAACACTATAGGGTTCAAGAGAGCTATGCTAACCAAGATTAAACTAACTTTAGTCTAAACCAAGAATAAAGCTTCAAGAGCAAAGTAAAAGCTGAATGTAATTGACTCGAAAGATAAGATAGAAAGATAACTTGAATTGTACTTGAGTCTAAACAAAGAAAGGATACAAGAGTAGTATCGGAACCCTGAAGAAGACTCCTCCGGAACCCCGAGACTAGCTCGACTCGACTCTAACTCCCAAACTACACTAATCCTACTCTAAGTGAACAAAAGTGAGAAATGGAGATGCTCCTACGTTGTGTGTCCGTTCCAGCGAGTGGGAGGTGCCTTTTATAGGCAAGGGAGGTCAGTGGAGCGTAGGGGAGCAAGACCCTAGGTGCAGCTGGCTCTTTAGGCACAGCCGGCCCTAGGATGTGCCGCCTCTCGCCTTGGACGCTCCTGATCACTGCTCCTGAGGCGGTTGTAGGTCGGCTCCTTGGGTCGGTTTCGCCCGGCACGCCAAGTGATAGGTGTGGCCGGCCCTCTAGGTGCGGCCGGCCCTACCCCATGCCATGTGATGCACCGACCGTGTTAGGAGACGCCTAGGATTGCCTCTGGATGACAGTTGTGGCGGTCGAGCAATCGGATAAGTGGACCCATTGATCCAAGTGATCCTAGCCTCCACCGTTTGATCAAACCGACGTTTCTTCAGTGAATCACAATCATCCAAGTTGTGCTTGAGGGAGTGGGGGTGCTCTGGACTAGGGTTGTGCCACTGGGCAGGGCCGGCCGCACCTGCAGGTTCGGCCGGACCAGGTGGTTCGGCCGTGCCTAGCACATGTGGCGTGTTGGTCCCAAATTCTCCTAAAATGTGTACCTACCTATGAAATTCACAACACAACTTGTGGAACTTTATTAGTACTAAAAATGTGCATGAAACTTGTCATATACTCCTCTCGAACCCGAGGTTTTGACGGTCAAATTTTTGTTGTAAGGACCGTCAACACCCCTCCACATCATGTAGTCGTTGCAAATCTGCTGACACAATTGATCTGATGCTTCATCCGATGTTGCGTCGGTTCATCTGGTGCTGAATACATAGTCGTCGGATGAACCACTGCTTGGTCCGTCGGTTCATCTGGTGCTACTAGCCGTTGTGCCAGTGCCTCTCTGTCTTGCGCCAGTGAACCACCAGATACTGACGGTGCCCTCCAATGGACTGTCGGTTCATCCAACGCCTTCGTCTTCACTGCTTCTCCTCTGGCAATTCATCCGACGCATGTAGAAGATGGACCATCGGTTAATCTGACGGTGCTAGTTGACTTGAGTCTTCATGCAGTGTACCAAGTACTCCGACGCATGCACCGACGCTAGCTTCGAGGGTAGCGTCGGTTCATCCGACGATGTCTTTTCTTTTCCTTTCCTTTCTCGTTTTGACCCTTGAAAAATATAGTATCTTCTCATTTTGGCATGTGGTGTTTTTGCATCCACGGGACCTAGAAATGCCTACAAGGACATGCTCAACAATATGGTTAGTCCCATTGGTCATGTTGTCATTAATCACCAAAATCAAACTCGAACAAAGGGCTAAAGAGGCCATGTTCGCTACAATATCCCCCTTTTTGGTGATTTATGACAACACAATTAAAGTAATCATAAATTTGCAAAAATTGACAAAATTGAACCACTTACACTTGCTTGGATGCTTACCATCATCCAACCTCCCCCTAGATCATACTCCCCCCTTTTTTATCTTCTCTTCATATGTTCACACATAAATTGCTTCTCTCCCCCTTTGGAAACACTAGCTTGCTTTGGTCCCGACTTCTCTCCTGTCGGTGTTAGGATTAGTCCCGACACTAACTAGTAAGATGCGTCGTGATCAGCCTCTCAATGGTTGGTGCTAAGCAACACAATGACACGGGTTTATCCTGGTTCCGGCCGTGGGGCCGTGCGTCCAGCAGGTTGTGCGTGCGCGCTGTATTGAGTTGCACTGGGGGTGCCTGTAGAGGGGAGCTACAAGCAAGGCGGGAGAGGAGGAGAGACCTCCAAGTCCCTGCTAAGCGACTGAGGTAGAGTGCCAATATCAAGGAGTGAGTGGTGATTGTGGGTGAAAAGGTGATGCCCGTGGCTGGGCGGCCGCCTCCTCCTTTTATAGGCCAAGGGGAGGCGGCTTACAGACGTGTCGCATCGCTTCGTGCATAGTGTCGTGGTACTGGCGTGCAGTACTGGCGATTTGATGGATGTCCTGGCGAATCCCGGCCCCTGCAGACGTCGTGGAGGCTTCTATACTCGCCTGAGGGTAGCTTCGAAGGTAGTCCGGTCAGCGTCCGCGTCTGGTCGCCGTCCGTACATCAGTTCGAGGGGCTTGCTGACGGAAATGCTCGTGCCGCACAGGGGCTGGCGTGGCGGCGTCCCATCGGAACAGGGCTCCACAGTGACGGGGATGGCTCCACAGTGTTGACACATTTTATCTATGCATTTTATCCCCCACATTCATTGGAAAAAGGACTAAAATATAATTAGATCACCTTATTAGGGTTTATATTAACAATTTCCACGAGTTTTGGTTAATCTATGAATTTATAGGGACTATTCAGAAATTATGCAAAGAAACCACTCTAGAAGACTCCAGAAGGCTCCGGAACTCAACGTGGCTTAGCACCTAAAAAAGAAGCATCTAGAAGGATCAAGGACCCACCTGGCCGAAGTGGACCCCGAGTGGGGCCCACACCAGACCGATCGGCCCAGTGGTGGGGCCGGTCGGCCACCCCCTGGCGCCAAATGGGCCCGGCTTCTGGAATGTTCCTCCACCGCCTATGAAGATCAATCTAAACCACATGTTTAGGTCGGTTTGATCCTACGGCGCACGTCCACCCCTCTGGACTATATAAGCAGCCCCCTGCCCCCTGGCAGAGGCATCTGAATCTGTCATACATCAGATCAAGTCATCAAGTCAGAGACTCTACACCCTAGAAACACCATATAGCAGAGTATCTAACTAGTTTAGATCTAGGAGGAGGCAAGGCGTCTACTTGGCTCCTGATCGTCTAGAGGCTGATCTAGCTTCGCTCTTGTAAGTTCTTATCTAGTTCTTTACATTTGTTATATAGACATATGTTCTTATTAATGATTATATTCGACATTATATGCTTTGGTGTTTATTATGATTACATGTTTAGCATAGTTGATTTGCCTTTATATTCATGTATGGAGTCGTATAGCCCTCACCTAGATCATTTGTTAACATGGGTGAACGGTAAAGACAGTGTAAGCGTGGTGCTTATATTGTATTTATCTGCGATTGCACCCTATATGCTGGGTCGTGTGGTAGATCGTGGTGGTGACAGCACTATTGAGTCCTTCGTAGTCCACCCCCCGTGTATAGGACTAGTGGAGCCTTATACTGTTTGGGTGTTTCAAGTTTCGGCCTTGATCCTCCTGGATAGTCTCCCCATGCATTGATATAATAGTTCTTCTTCCGTGATTGCTAAATGTTTGCACTAATCATAGTTTGCATTGACATATAGTTTAGAATTACCTAGGAGTATCCTCTCTAGCTAGGCTTTGCTACGTTTCTCTTGCTATAATGACACTTTCTAGCTGCTCATGAAGTTATGACTTGAACAGTGCTATCATTCTCTATATTTTATGTGACTTACCCCTGTTTATAGCAATTGATATATTTTGGCCACTCTACATTATAAAACTGAGAGATGAGCATGTATTAGCTATTATGGATTAGAAAGACTTCTTTCCCTGTGGTAGAATATAAATACGATACCTGGTTTTACTCCTGGTTAAAATGCTACAATGGTATATTCATATCTGTGCGCTTGCGGATACCCTGTTTATATATATATCTTCTTTTCTAGAGATCCATGGCATATGTAAGAGTATCATATCCATGCGTTTTCAGGCACACCTGTCAGGCTGACAACCTATATCGAGTTGTGCCATGAATCGTGTCGGAATTCATCTTTTAGTTTATCTGAAAGCAACATCCGATATACACTTAGCATCATGTTAAGATATACCTCTGCATTCCTGGTGTCGTCGATAGAGATGGATCTTATATCCGTTTCTAGTCGATGACATTAGCAATGTCAACAAGCATTTTTGGCGCCATTGCCGGGGAAAGAAAGTCTATAGCCTATATGAAAAAATTTCAGTAATAGCATGCATGCATCTCTCACATATAATGTATCGAGAATCCAAATAATCATTGCTTAAACAGACTTACCCTTGTTCTTTCCACTTTTGTCTATCTTATTTCAGGGTAATGTATGAATAAGAATCTTCCAGAGAACTTCGTTTCAGATCCAGAGAAAATCTTAAAGAAGGCAAGGTCAAAGCTTAGGCCTCCTCATTCTCAGCCCACGACTTTTGCCTTAGGAGATTCAACAGCGCGAAGCTTAACACCCACGTTTGAAGTAATGGCAAACAAGTCCCTACGTGAATACTCCGCACCGACCCCGGACAACATTCGTACTGGTCCGACAGTCGCTGTAGGAGATGCTGCTTTTGAGCTCAAGCCTGCGCTGATCAACATGGTACAAACTAGCCAATTTTGTGGAAAAACTCATGAAGATGCCAACAAACACCTTCAAAATTTCTTGGAGATATGTGGCACCTTCACGATCAAAGATGTTCCAAGTGATGCAGTCCTACTTCGTTTATTCCCATTCTCACTATTGGGGCGAGCGAAGCAATGGTTCTACTCCAACAAAGACAAATTTACAACTTGGACATTGTGTTCTACTGCCTTTCTGGCAAGGTTCTTTCCTATAGGCAAAACCAATGCCTTACGAGGGAAAATTTTGAGTTTCCAGCAGCAACACGAGGAATCTGTTCCTGAAGCATGGGAGCGCTTTCAAGACTACATTGCAGATTGCCCACATCATGGAATGGAAAACTGGTTGCTCTTGCAGACCTTCTACCACGGGCTCTCTACCAACACCCGTGAAACGATGGATGCTGCAGCTGGAGGTGCTTTCCTGTCCCTTACACTTACTCAAGCTACTAACCTTGTGGAAAAGATGGCGTCCAATCAAGCTTGGAATGAGGAACGTCAACCCCGCAAGAAAGAAAGAGGAATGCACCAGCTCAAGGAGGTAGACATGCTGTCTGCCAAAATGGATTTACTGAAGAAGAGGCTTGAAGACAGAGCCCCTGAGAAGAAGGAAGTCATGCAACTCTTCGAATCCCGCATGACCTGTGAAGAATGTGGAAACACTGGACACTCAGGGAGTCAATGCCCTCAGCTGGAGGAGGACGTGAACTACATCAACAACAACAACCAATATCGTCCCCAGCAGAATCAAGGATGGACTCAGCAGAGAACCAACTACCCAGGTAACTATTCAGGTAATTATCAAGGTAATAATTCTTCCAATAATTTCTCACCATTAAGAGACTTAGTCCAAAACCAGGGTAGAATTATGGATAATCTGTCTAAGAAGTTAGCTTCCAATGATAAAATGCTCGAAACTATTAGTAATAAAATGGAAAGTTTTTCTTCTGCCATCAAGAACCAACATAGCTTTAATAAGATGCTAGAATCTCAGATTTCTCAGCTGGCATCATCTGTTCCCACGGCTAACCCAGGTAAGATTCCGGGCCAGCCGAAAGAATTAGAATCTGCAAATCTTGTCGATATCTATTCTGCAGATCTGTGTTCGAATAAGATAGAAGAAGGCCCAAGATGGACTGACTGGGGCATGCCCGCCAAAAGAGGAGATCCAGGAAGGCCCGTCATCACCATCACTATTGGAGCCTACACCTTCAAGAATGCACTTTGTGACTTTGGGTCTAGCGTCAACATAATGCCTAAGGTAATATATAAGAAAATTAATGGTTCACCTTTATTTTATACAACCATGTGCTTGCAGCTTGCAGACCTGTCACTATGCCACCCCGAGGGTATCCTAGACGACGTATGTCTGGGGATAGGACGCTCCTACGTGGCTGCTGACTTCGTTGTTGTCGAGACTGGGGGAAGTGAGAATGCTCCAATCATTTTGGGACGTCCTTTCCTTGCCACAGCCAAAGCCATCATCTACGCCGACGCCGCTAAGATCATCTTCTCCATCAATGGGAGGAAGGAGAGATTTAATTGCAAGAACAAAATCCTAGAAGCTCCTGCGCACCCCCGATATCCTTACCCTCAAGAACACGAGCCAGTTGTTGAGAAGAAAAGAAGAGATAGAAGGAGGAACAAGAAGAATAATCAACCTCAATCGCATGTGAAGGAAGTTTGGATGATCAACACGATTCAATCAAAGAATAAGAACCTGTTCCCTTCACCATTACTGCGAAAGCTTGAAGACCCTGGAGTTCCATCAATCCACTGCTCCATCAATCAATGGAACTTCCAGCGAGTTGTCTGCGACACGGGATCGGGCGTTAACCTAATGTCTAAGGTAACCTATGAATTAATATATGGTGACCTGCCTTTGTATTCCACATATATAATGTTGCAGATGGTGGATCAATCACAATGGTTCCCGGAAGGAATTGCACGAGATGTACCTGTCAAGATAAAGGACAACTATGTCCTGACTGACTTTTTAGTCATAGACATGGGAGATGAGCAAGATCCTCCCATCGTGCTTGGAAGACCGTTCCTGAACACAACAAGAGCAATCATCTACATCAGGACTGGCGAGATCCACTTCCAGTTCAGAACTGAAAGGGTACGCTGCTACTTCAATACTTACACTAATCCTGAGCAGCCCAAGAAGAACAAGACGCAGAGACACCTTCAGAGATTACAACGCAAGCTGAACACAAAGTTGACGGATGTCAAGAACATTGAAGAAGAGATTAAGGAGAAGTCCGCTCAGCTTCTGCCAGCCCAGTATTCTGAACACGTTACTCCAGAAAGGTCTCCACCGAAGAAACAAGTTTGGAGGAAGAAAGATCAAAGTACACCTTCGGAAGACCAATCACTACCCGCGTCATCAACTGATCAATCAATGGCCACTACATCTACGCCATGGGAGTAAGTACTCTAAGCTCTCGTCGAGAGGTAACTCGGTATTTATCTTTATATTCTGCATTGCATATTTAGATTAGCATGTTTATTTCCCTATACCTGCATTGAAGAAATCATAAAAATATTTTCTGTTTTTGCATTCTTTAAGGCCCCATGTACTCCGTACCGTGGCGGCATAAAAAAATAAATATATTTTTGCATTCACATGTTTTTGCATTTAGCATCCCTTTTGCATATAAAAATTCACAAAAATACGTGGGCACATGAAGGTCCACACATTTCAGAAAAACCCAAAAAAGAAGTGGGCACAGAAGGCTCACAGCATAATCCTAGAATTTGTTCCTTCGGGTATGTGCGAGACTAATATTTACAGGGAGAATTTAATAAGAACCTGAAGGTAAACAAGTTCCAAGGATGAATCAAGAATTACTTCAAGATCCAGCTTGGGGGAGAGCACCCCCAGTTATCACGATAAGTATCACTATCCTATGTTTTTAGCTAGTTGAGTTTTAGTTAAAAGTCTTAGTTTGAATAAAATGCTAGAGTTTGCTAGTTGGTTTTTCTCTTTAATAATGATCTTGATGATATATGCTTGGAGATGATGAATAGTTGCTCCGTCGTAATTCCTTTTAAAGTACTTAGCTTTCAAACCTAGATTCTCCTGAAGTTTAAATGCTTAATTTGCTCTAAACCCACAACCTGTGCAAGTATATGCTTAATCTGAGTCTAGGCTTTGAAAGATGATTCATGAAAAGTTGAGTTGCTATTGATCATTTTCTTAGAGAAGCTGGATTCCTGGATTTATCTTAAATGAAAAATCTTATATGACGAGTTCCTGTGTCAATGATCCTTAAGAGCTTGTCATACACATCAAGATCATTCCATTCCACCATTTATGCTGCTTCTGATATGGAAGTACGCATTTTCCATCAAGCCATACAGCTCATGCAACTCTAGGATATATCTCTCTCAATGTTTAAAAAAAGAGAGAGATTCTGGGGCGACATTAAAAAAAAGAAGAGAAAGAGAGGAAAAAGTGAGAAGAGAGAGGGAGAGAAAAGGACAAGTGTCATACTAGGCGAGAAGGGCCAACCTCCCTAAAAGAAATAAATTTTAGAGATGAATAATGGACACGTGTCCGGGGGCGAGTAGAGCCCACATCTCTAAGGAGAGAGAAAAATGGACAAAAGTCCAGGGTGGGTAGGGCCCACCTCTCCAAGAATGGAAAGCCCAGATCTTAAAAAAATCTTAGAAAGAGAGATATAGTCCAAGAGCTAGGCTAAAAGGCTTACCACCTTTCACCCTCATCCATTCAACACTATCATCCATATCTTGTTAAGTGTGACTCCATGCTTGAGAAGGTCATACACAGGATCTCTGAGTTTTATGAAAAATGTGCAAAACCCCAGGATGATAGCTGATCAAAGAATTTGAGATATACTGCTTGACTTGATTGTTTTGTCTTTTATCTGCTAAAGATTTATGAAAAGGCTGTGCTTAAAGGTTGAAGGTAAAAGAGAGTAATCTTGTTGAGGAGAATAGGTTTTTGAAGACCATAGTACTTTTGAGGTGTGAAAGCGTTGTAGCAACTCCTGATCCTGCTAAAGCATATCTTTGCTAGGGACTAGCAAAGGGTAAGCTTGGGGGAGTTCGTTGACACATTTTATCTATGCATTTTATCCCTCACATTCATTGGAAAAAGGACTAAAATATAATTAGATCACCTTATTAGGGTTTATATTAACAATTTCCTCGAGTTTTGGTGAATCTATGAATTTACAGGGACTATTCAAAAATTATGCAAAGAAACCACTCTAGAAGACTCCAGTCGCTACAATATCCCCCTTTTTGGTGATTTATGACAACACAATTAAAGCAATCATAAATTTGCAAAAATTGACAAAATTGAACCACTTACACTTGCTTGGATGCTTACCATCATCCAACCTCCCCCTAGATCATACTCCCCCCTTTTTGATCTTCTCTTCATATGTTCACACATAGATTGCTTCTCCCCCCTTTGGAAACACTAGCTTGCTTTGGTCCCGACTTCTCTCCTGTCGGTGTTAGGATTAGTCCCGACACTAACTAGTAAGATGCGTCGTGATCAGCCTCTCAAGGGTTGGTGCTAAGCAACACAATGACACGGGTTTATCCTGGTTCCGGCCGTGGGGCCGTGCGTCCAGCAGGTTGCGCGTGCGCGCTGTATTGAGTTGCACTGGGGGTGCCTGTAGAGGGGAGCTACAAGCAAGGCGGGAGAGGAGGAGAGACCTCCAAGTCCCTGCTAAGCGACTGAGGTAGAGTGCCAATATCAAGGAGTGAGTGGTGATTGTGGGTGAAAAGGTGATGCCCGTGGCTGGGCGGCCGCCTCCTCCTTTTATAGGCTAAGGGGAGGCGGCTTACAGACGTGCCGCATCGCTTCTTGCATAGTGTCGTGGTACTGGTGTGCAGTACTGGCGATTTGATGGATGTCCTGGCGAATCCCGGCCCCTGCAGACATCGTGGAGGCTTCTGTACTCGCCTGAGGGTAGCTTCGAAGGTAGTCCGGTCAGCGTCCGCGTCTGGTCGCCGTCCGTACATCAGTTCGAGGGGCTTGCTGACGGAAATGCTCGTGCCGCACAGGGGCTGGCGTGGCGGCGTCCCATCGGAACAGGGCTCCACAGCGACGGGGATGGCTCCACAGTGTTGACACATTTTATCTATGCATTTTATCCCTCACATTCATTGGAAAAAGGACTAAAATATAATTAGATCACCTTATTAGGGTTTATATTAACAATTTCCACGAGTTTTGGTGAATCTATAAATTTACAGGGACTATTCAGAAATTATGCAAAGAAACCACTCTAGAAGACTCCAGAAGGCACCGGAACTCAACATGGCTTAGCACCTAAAAAAGAAGCATCTAGAAGGATTAAGGACCCACCTGGCCGAAGTGGACCCCGAGTGGGGCCCACACCAGACCGACCGGCCCAGTGGTCGGGTCGGTCGGCCACCCCCTGGCACCAAATGGGCCCGGCTTCTGGAATGTTCCTCCACCGCCTATGAAGATCAATCTAAACCACATGTTTAGGTCGGTTTGATCCTACAGCGCACGTCCACCCCTCTGGACTATATAAGCAGCCCCCCTGCCCCTGGCAGAGGCATCTGAATCTGTCATACATCAGATCAAGTCATCAAGTCAGAGACTCTACACCCTAGAAACACCATATAGCAGAGTAGCTAGCTAGTTTAGATCTAGGAGGAGGCAAGGCGTCTACTTGGCTCCTGATCGTCTAGAGGCTGATCTAGCTTCGCTCTTGTAAGTTCTTATCTAGTTCTTTACATTTGTTATATAGACATATGTTCTTATTGATCATTATATTCGACATTATATGCTTTGGTGTTTATTATGATTACATGTTTAGCATAGTTGATTTGCCTTTATATTCATGTATGGAGTCGTATAGCCCTCACCTAGATCATTTGTTAACATGGGTGAACGGTAAAGACAGTGTAAGCGTGGTGCTTATATTGTATTTATCTGCGATTGCACCCTATATGCCGGGTCGTGTGGTAGATCGTGGTGGTGACAGCACTATTGAGTCCTTCGTAGTCCACCCCCCGTGTATAGGACTAGTGGAGCCTTATACTGTTTGGGTTGTTTCAAGTTTCGGCCTTGATCCTCCTGGATAGTCTCCCTATGCATTGATATAATAGTTCTTCTTTCGTGATTGCTAAATGTTTGCACTAATCATAGTTTGCATTGACATATAGTTTAGAATTACCTAGGAGTATCCTCTCTAGCTAGGCTTTGCTACGTTTCTCTTGCTATAATGACACTTTCTAGCTGCTCATGAAGTTATGACTTGAACAGTGCTATCATTCTCTATATTTTATGTGACTTACCCCTGTTTATAGCAATTGATATATTTTGGCCACTCTACAATATAAAACTAAGAGATGAGCATGTATTAGCTATTATGGATTAGAAAGACTTCTTTCCCCGTGGTAGAATATAAATACGATACCTGGTTTTACTCCTGGTTAAAATGCTACAATGGTATATTCATATCTGTGCGCTTGCGGATACCCTGTTTATATATATATCTTCTTTTCTAGAGATCAAAGGCATATGTAAGAGTACCATATCCATGCGTTTTCAGGCACACCTGTCAGGCTGACAACCTATATCGGGTTGTGCTATGAATCGTGTCGGAATTCATCTTTTAGTTTATCTGAAAGCAACATCCGATATACACTTAGCATCATGTTAAGATATACCTCTGCATTCCTGGTGTCATCGATAGAGATGGATCTTATATCCGTTTCTAGTCGATGACGTTAGCAATGTCAACACACAGCGCCCAGGATGGTGGCATAGGGCTGGAGATGACCGCACGGGGTCGGAGGTGACGGAGGGGACGTGCTCCGCTCACCCCGCGTCACGGTGCCATCCTGACTAGGCGTCAGGTTGACGGCCGTACCCTCTTCGAGGGTGTCGCCATCCCTTTTCGAGGGGCTCAGCGTGGAGGAAGGACGGGAGCAGGTAGCACAGCGCCTGGGAATGACCCCGGCCTCTCCGCACAGTGGGCGTGCAGGACCCGTACAGTGCTCGGGATGGTGGAACAGCGGCGGCCTGGCCGCACAGTGCCGGGGCCAGATTCCCGGGCGGTGTCAAGGAATCAGCATGGCGGGGATCTTCTTTTTGACCGTGGCGCTTGCGGTGTGACGGGGCAATTAATGCCCCTGTCTGGAGGAGCAGGTGGGGTATTGCGGGTCGAGGGGTAGCCTCGAGCGAGACGGAAATTCGCCCGAGGGGTGCTAAGCCCTCGAGCGAGGCGGAAACCCGTTCGAGGGGCGTCTGACCCTCGAGCGAGGCGGAGGTCGGCTCGAGGGCGGTCGGTGCCCTTGGCCGGTGGGCCGTTGGAGGCCGCTGGGCCGTGGCGGGCCATGGGCTTTGCGCGTGTTTGAGCCGTGGTTGGTTCGGGAGGTGTCTTTGTGATTTGCGTTTTAAGAGGGTGGTTTTCCCCTTAGTTAGGGGACCCCTTATGGCCGTCCCCGACATCTCCCTTTGGAATAAAATCTCCAAAAAGTGTCCAAAATAAGAGGGTCTCCAAAGGAAATGTAGCAAGTTCTAGCAATCATAGCTCAAAGAGAAATGTTAAATACAAGGGAGAAAACTGCATGAACCGTGATCCATATGTATGATATCAAAGATACCACATGTGTGAATAACTAAGGTGAATCACAAGCTCATGAGACTAGCATGATTCAAACTAAACTCCCCTTAAGTGTGTGCACAATATGATAGTGTGAAAATCAAGTGCACAACTACAAACACTTGTAAGACAAGGAAGCTTAGAGCATATCATGCAAGGAGGTACTTAAATGACAAGAGATAAGACAAGAGAGTTCTTGTAACATTACCACTTGTAGATTTGAGCAATGCATACCTCCGGGGGATTTCCTTTCTACCTTGTTGGCACCACGTTGAGATGAGCCACTTGGAAATGATATCACTAGGAGGTGACACCACTTGAAAGAAACTTGCAAATAAGACACTTAGGGGTACCATAAGGATTAGGAATGTATGAGTTCATTGCCTTTGAACTTATATAGAGACATAAGCTCGCAAGGACATGACTTAATAGCATGAAGCTCATGTTGCTATATTTACTCTTTTAGAGATGTTAGATCACATGGAGAGTGAAATAGCATTCTCTTAGAATGAAGCACCACACCGGAACACGTCACCAAGGGACTAACAAAATAAGCTTGAAACAATGTTAGTCCCATAACCAAGACATAGGATGAGCTCCCCCTAAATGTGTGCATTTAGTGTTTGAATCACCAACCAAATGTATGCACATTGTTTATGACAATAAAAGGGAAGCTAACCCTATAGCTTGCTCATGATGCAAAGAAATATATAAGAAAAATATGCACCATGAAAGAACAAGTGTAGCTTTCCTACACACTAGTCAAACCATGTAGGTTGCTCATGGGTTAGCACATGACATAAGCAACCTACCATATGTAAATAACTAGGCATAGCAACAAATGCAAACCTAGGCAATGCAATGGAGCTACAAAGATACAAGAGATGGGTTCTAGTTTCCATTACCTCAATCAGGGATCTTGGGCAACACATGTCTAACTTGCTAGCTTGGCTTCTAGGCTTGAATCTTCTCAACTTCTTTGTGCCAAGCCTCCCAAGTCCCCGAAATTCATGGCCTTCATGTGGCCTTAGGAACCCACACCATTTGAGGCCCCTTCATGTTGGTGATGACTTCCTTGGGCAGCCAAATGGGTTGGTTCCAACCCCTCTCCGTCTTCATCTTCCCAATATTGTGTGCAACCACCTTGCCATTAGTCTTCTTCTTGATCACGTAGGTGTTGCTCTTGGTCTTATTCTTGCGGTTGGGCTTGGTGTAGATGAGGGAGCCCTTGATGGTGGGATTCATCTTCTTCTTCTCGCCCTTGTCCATCTTCTTGACAAATTGACGGCATTTGTAGAACTTGTGCCCTTCTCCATGACACTTGTAGCAAGTCATGGTTGCACCCTTCTCAAGCTTCTTCACCATGGGATCACAGTTATCTTGAGAAGGTTAGACATTGCCCTTCATGTCTTGAGAGATGTCCACTTGCTCCTCATTGTTCTTGCCCTTGCCCATCAAACTAACCAACTTCTCTCAGAGCCATTTCACTTCTTGCTTGAGCTCATCATTCTTCTTGCCTATTAGACAATCACATGTTTCTACAACAACATTCTCATTGCAAGGTGGTGAACAAGATTCATCAATTAAATCAATGCAAGAAGTTGAAGCATCTACCTTAGAGATAGGAATTGCACAGGGGATAGATGATTCATCAAGCTCAAAGGAATCACTTGTTTTAGTCTCATTGCTCTCAAGCTTAGATTTTAGCTCATCACACTCCTTGCTAAGCAAATTGAATTTGCACAACAAATATTCATAATTTGTAGCAAGGGTTGCACTAAGATCATTGAGAGCATTGAGTTCTTTAATTTTTTTATTAGCTTGTTTCTTAAGCATTCCTTTTTGCTCATGGACTAGCTCAACAAGATCATCGAGAAAGGTGGTATCAGATTCATCATCACTTACATTTTCCATACCTTGGGCCATAAGGCACATGTGTGGTGATGATGAAGGACCTTGCATGAAGCAGGTGGTGAAGTTCTTTCTTGATCCATCACTTGAGCTACAAAAACTTGATTCTCCACCACTTGTCCACTCACGGACGGTGACAAGTGCTTCTTGCTTTGGCTTCCTCTCCTTGACCACCTTCTTCTTAGTCTTGTGCTTGATCTTGGTGATCTTGATATGTTGATGATGATGCCCTTCTCTCAAGTGAACATTGTAGTCGTACATGTTGATTTTCTTCACATACTTGAAGACCTTCTTCATGTACATGACCACCATGGACTCGGTCTCTTCATCACTTGAGGAGTCTTCATCGTCACCATCATCACTATCATCTTCGCTTTAGCTTTCATGGGTTGCCATCCTCCTCATCTCCTTCTCTTGTTGGCTTGAAAGGGCATGACTTGTGGTTGGAGAAGATGGTTTTTGGGGCTTTTCTTGGGGCACCTTCTTGGACTTGGGCATGATTTGAAGCTCATGTGCCATGATCTTGCTCAAAATTTGAGATGACTTCAATTCTTCGAGCTTCTTCTCATAGATAATGGCTTTCACCAAGTCATAATCGGGCTTCCAGAGACTTTGAATGATCTTGCGGTTGATGTTCAAGTTCGTGATGTTCTTCAAACCTAAAGCATTAATCTCATTGACAAGAACATTTAGGTGTGAGTACATAGATTCGGCATTTGCATTTTCAAGTTGCTTAAAGCTATTAAATTCCTCAAGGAGACAACCGTAGCATTCATTAGCTACTTTTTTTCAGACCTCATTTTGCTCGTTGATGGTTTTCCATAGCTCATGAGCATTTTCACAAGTAAAAACTCTATTGAAAACACCTACATCTAGAGAGGACAAAATGATACTCTTAGCAATCACATCAAAATGTTTTTCCTTCTTAGTACTATTTTTCACACCCTCATTGGTGACTCTCCAAATATCAAGGTCCTTTGCTTGGAGATAGGCCTCCATGAGAACCTTCCAACGAGGATAGTCCGTGCCATCGAAATGTAGAGCCAAACCTAAGGTATCCACCCGTTTCATGCCTCTATAGAGCAACTCACTAGGCAGTGAAGCTTAACCGTTCCAATGAGCTGGTTTTCACAATTTACCAATTGAATTGGTGTTTCCTTATGAAGGAAGTAAGTCCCGGCTCTAATACCACTTGTAAGGAATCGGATGCTCGTAGCCTAAGAGGGGGAGGGGGTAAATTAGGCAACTTAAAAACTTAGCTTACGGCTTCCACTACTTTGCATAAAGTAAACTAGATCAAATCTATCTATATGTGCAATCTAAGTTTGATCTAGTGTGAACCCTCATCCCAAAACAAGGTTTCAACCTATAGCCAATCCTATCATGATACTACTCTAGGCAAGTAAAGGCAAGTAAAAATTGCAAGAGAGTATTGCGGAAACGTAAAGAGGGATAAGAGGAAGCAAACTCTTGACACGCGATTTATCCCGTGGTATCGGTACGCACTAAGCCACCCCTAGTCCACGTTGTTGAAGCACTCACACAAGAGTATTGCTTCCCGGTCACCAAATCTCTCCCAAGAGCACCACTTGACTCACCACAAAGGCTCGCCACTTAGGCACTCACCAAGCTCCCTTGGTCACCTTGATGCTACCTCCACTAAGGAGCTTCTCCACTGAGGAAGGGGGTCTCCACGTCTCCAGCACAAAGTGTCCTCGCCACTCCACACCAAGCCGGAGGGTCGAAGACGATTGCTGATGAGCCACTTAGGCCCCAAGGCTTCCGGCGCATCTTGTACAACTTGATTCACTCAAGAATCACCTCACAAGGTTGGCACAACCTTTCACTCACTCAGCTCTAAGTTAAGCCTAGCACTAAGCACACACACACAAAGCATGTGCAAGTCTATGGATGAGCAATTTAGCACTTGGATGGCTTGGATATGATCTTCTAAGTATCTTGCACTCCTCTGCACTCCCACACAATCCAGCAACCTCAAAT
The DNA here is from genome assembly GCA_036936925.1 of Cenchrus fungigraminus. Classification (NCBI taxonomy): domain Eukaryota; kingdom Viridiplantae; phylum Streptophyta; class Magnoliopsida; order Poales; family Poaceae; genus Cenchrus; species Cenchrus fungigraminus. The sequence continues at coordinate 37,449,375 of CM072778.1, read as the reverse complement.
GGGTGAGTGGAGGGGGTATAAATAGCCCAAGGCGTCCAAAGAGCCGTTTGCTATAAAAGCTGTAGAAACTTGTACCATCAGATGAACCGATGCTAGCCTTTTCATAGGCATCGGTTCATCTTGTGCCCCTCCAGGTCATGTAGCCGTTGCAAATCTGCTGACACAATTGATCTGGTGCTTCATCCGATATTGCGTCGGTTTATCCGGTGCTGAAGACTTCGCGGACAAAATCTTTCTGTTAGCAAATACATGGCCGTCGGATGAACCGCTGCTTGGTCCGTCGGTTCATCCGGTGCTACTAGCCGTTGCGCCAGTGCCTCTCTGTCTTGCGCCAGTGAACAACTGGATAGACCGACGGTGCCCTCCAATGGATCGTCTGTTCATCCGACGCCTTCGTCATCACTGCTTCTCCTCTGGCAATTCATCCGACACATGTAGAAGATGGACCATCGGTTCATCCGACGGTGCCAGTTGACTTAAGTCTTCACGCAGTGTACCAAGTACTCCGACGCATGCACCGACGCTAGCTTCTACCGTCGGTTCATCCGACGGTGTCTTTTCTTTTCCTTTCCTTTCGCGGTTTTCACTCTTGAACAATATACTATCTTCTCATTTTGGTATGTGGTATTTTTGCATCCATGAGACCTAGAAATATCCACAAGGGCATGCTCAATAATATGGTTAATCTCATTGGCCATGTTGTCATTAATCACCAAAATCAAACTCGAACAAATGACTAAAGAGGTCATGTTCGCTACAGACAGGACACGTACGGTCCCGGCCGGACCGGAGAGGTCTGGCCATTTGGCCAGCCAGCAGACTCCTGGTGTCGCGCGTGTGATACTGTATGTAGTCCATGCGTTCCTCGACGGAGACACGTAGTCCAGGTACAGAGCGACGCCCAATCGATGTCTTCACCATATTCTTGCTGCCGGTGTAGACAATTCTCCACACAAGCGTATCCGTGCAGTATCACGGCAGGGGCCAACTCGATGTGCCAGCCACATGCAAGGCCGGCGGGCCTTACAATGGCTCGAACAAGAATATTTTTGGCAAGAAAAAAACAAAGTGGCAGGAGGTCGAGAGGGACTGCTGCATGCGACGGCACAAATTAAAACGCATCCAAGTTCAGAGAACACTCCTCACGGGTCACCAGCCACAACGACCGACGGACGGGCGACAGCCATGCACCGTGCCCCCGAAAAGTTGCGTTTTGGAGGCATCTGCCCTGGGCTGATCGCAACAGGTTGTCCACATGTCAAAGAGGACGGATCATATCGATCGGTTAATTGCAGCTTCGTTCTCTGACCAATCAATCTCTTCGCGGCCTTACTTCTGGGGATTAGGTGTGCGTGGTGCCATCCGTGACCTTTTCGGCTTCCGCCCCTTGCATGCATGGATAGTTTTGATTAGATCGTCTGGTGAACACCCAATTAATAAACACCAATGATTAGGATATACTCATATACTATATATATACATATGCCGCAAAGTCGCTGGTGCTCATCTTGGTTGGAGACCATGAGGTGCTCAATGCTATTACTATATATATACTATAGGGTTGTGTTGTTATCAACATCTCTGACCCAGACATTGTGGAAGGCGATGAGGATGTGAGGAGATATGTCCCACGCGACGCAATAGCACGCTTACTAACCACCAGAGCTTCTTCTTGGATTTTTGGTGTTTGGATTTATCCCCAAGGGTTATTTGTGGGTGGGGTTGATCACCATGATGATATGTTTTTATGGCTTTTTGCCACCAAGAAAAAAGTCGATTTTCTGTAGTGCTTGGATCTAAACCCCATGACTTTTCATCGTAAGGAAGGGACAATTTATGCCGGTACATATATGGTGCTTATTAGTATACTTAGTAGAGGGGCCACCACTACATACATGCCCATGACTATGTATGGGATTTCATAAGCACATTTTCTTTTACTATGAAACCATATTTATGAGACTTCCCTGTATGTTTGAATTCTCACTTCATAATCAACAATGTTAGCCTGGATGTCGTCTCTACGTATGTACTACCCCAATCTAATGCTTGAAACTTCCCAAAAGAAAATTAAGGTTGCCAATACAATATCAGCATGGAAGCTGAGCCCTGCTTGACATAGCAACAGTGTAGCACTTTGTTGACTCTGATGATACCCGGCCGATAACTTAAATATGCGCACCATTATTTCATCGATGAGACGAATAATAGAGGGCGGTTTAGCTGGGTACCACATGTAGTATATATATGGAGCATGCATGGTGCGTTAGTTACTAGATTAATCAGGTCTCCTGATGTCATTACGCCTAACCAAATCTCGGTAACATGCTCCACATTTGACCGCAAAATTTTTATGTGTGATAGAAGTATTGAAATGCGAGGATAAGGATGTTGTCTGTTAAATTATCCTTCAACTCACATGGTATACTATGCAGAGGGAGCTGGAATCATGCAGGTTGTTGGTTGAGAGAGTTCAGATTGTTAAGCATGCATAATCAAGCTTAGCCTATATATACTAGCTATGAACAAATGGTCATGTGGACCCCTTAACCAAAAACAAGTTCATCGTACTGGACTCCTCAGTCGTCACCTTCCCCGCCAAACGACAAACCGCCACTTTTCCATGATCCTCCCAGCCGACAGCCACAGAAATAGTAAACAATTATCTTTCTTTAAAGAAATTTGGGCCCATGCAATCTCTCTCCGGTTTTATGTATCTGGAGAGATGCATGGTTCAAATCATAATTTTTTTCAATGGAAAAATGATATCACTTTTTCAGTTTTTCTGTTCGTGTGAGAGTTCAAGGGACTAAACCGATACACTGGGCTTGTTTGGTAAAAGTATGTAACTTTGTTATCATCATTCATTTGGTATTAGTATCCTTATCCACGGTGGTGGGGCTGTCCACCCAGGTTTAATTCCCCGGAATTGCACATGCGTGTCCTACCGGGGGAATTTATTTCCCCAGCAGACGCACATATGTGCGGTGGTTGAGCGGTCGGATGGCCCTCCTAATAGTCTGCTGTTGTAAAAAAAAATCTCCTCGTCTGTCCCACGCCAAAGCATAGGTCTAAGGTCAGCCTTATCTCACGTGTGCTGCGGTGCCGCTGTACATGGGTGGGGCAGGGGTTCGGAGATTTTCTCGACCTGTGTGAGAAGGTCTTCTTCTTGATACAATACCGTGGGGGGGTCTTACTCCCCGCAGGCCGAGTTTTTTTAATTAGGCCCACTTAAATGTTTTGAAGGAGAAGAGTTTTCATGCGAGTGCAACAAAACCTATATATTTTGCGTGCTTGTTTTGATTGAGTGAAGTGATATTCTATATGACACATTTTTTTGAAGTGTATATGTCTTGTTCTTTGTTGTCATGGATGCATGAGTCATGGCCATATCCAAATGTATAATGTTTTTATTGCTTATTTCTGCCGATCTATTTTAATTTCTCCTCGCATCGCCATCAATCTAGATTTAATAGACAAGAATTCAGATTCTTCTCTGTTTTTTACTCCCTTCGAAATGTTTGAGAGTTAGGCGCACAACATCGTCAGCATGCCTAGATGAATTCCACACGGCAGACTTATCTACCATTTTTTTCTAATAAATTTCCTTTCATGTAGTAGCTAGAAAGTGTTTGATCATTGAAAGCAGATGCACGATGTTGTTGTAGCAAGTTGAAGTGGCTATGCATCCTTTGACCGGACACAAGAACACTTGAAAAAGTTATTTACTATTCCATCTTGCACTGGGTCCTGCAGATGACATCCCTCTTGTGCTGTCTGTCCTCTAATAATACTCCGGTCCTTTTAACTTGAAGTCGGGACATGGAAAAACAAGTATATATGTATAGCAAACTAGGCTATTTTCGTTGAGGTTTTTTACAGTACACAATACGACATGTACGACCGGTTGAAAAAGGACTCGTATGTAATAGAAAATGACCTATATGTAAGGATCCGACGGTTGAGATTAATTCTATACGACTGATTTTTTTAGTTGTTGTACGGTAGTATTCAAAGGCCGTATGGGTAGTATAAGGGTATTATCGAAAATGTAAAATGGTATTGTAATATAGGAAATGAAATATATGAAATATTTTAGATAGTATAAGGGGGCAGCGGGGATTTTTTTTCCAAATAATATATATCTATCAAATTATTATTTTACCCATAGAGAAACAATCAAAGAAACCGATAATACGACCATACGACCGTTGGGTCGTAATGTGTACCGTAAAAGACCTCATTTTCGTTCGTCTGAAACGCCAAGTATACCAAAAGAGATAAGCCGGGCCGGACCCCAGATGTGCTAAAGCTTAACGACGACGTGGTGAAGCGAGCCACACCGCTAGCTCTATAAATGCTAGGTAGCGTAGTGCGGAGGTGGAGCAAGGGGCAAGAGGAACGAATTGAAGCAGCAGCATAGACAACAACCATCTTCCTCATGGCTCTCTCTTTTTCTTTCAAGTTCGTAGGTAACATGTACCGCAATCCAAGAATCGTAGGGAATGGCAAGAGGACCGTGGTTCTCTCCCATGGCTATGGAACGAACCAGGGCCTCTGGGACAAAGTGCTACCTCACCTGTCACGGACGAACAAGGTTCTCTACCTCACACAACCTACCTATGGCAGGCAGCTCGATTCATGTATATCTTGTACCTGCTTCTTATTGATAGTTTTTGCACAGGTGCTCCTCTTCGACTGGGACTTCTCGAGCGGCCCCGTCGCCGGCGAGGAGGAGGGGGCGGCGGCGGAGCAAAGCTGCTACACGTTCTCAAGGTTCGCCAATGAGCTGGTGGCGCTCATGGACGAGATGAAACTGAGCGACGCGGTGTACGTGGGGCACTCCATGGCCGGCATGGTCGGTTGCATTGCGTCCATCAAGCGCCCCGACCTCTTTGCTCATCTCGTCCTCGTCGGCGCTTCCCCGAGGTGACCATCTTCTTCTTCCTCACGCCGGCTGCTCTCGATTTTCTTTTCCTGACTCTTTGGGTAATATCGCCAGCGAAAAAAACATTTTCCAAGTCAAATAGGACATGAACTACTCTAGCTAACTGGGGTAATCAAGCGGCTTTCATGCTATAACCTGCAGGTACATGAACTCGGAGGACTACGAGGGCGGGTTCGAGGAGTCCGACATCGAGGCAATGCTTGCCAGCATCTCGTCGGACTTCCGTGGCTGGGCCGAGGGCTTCGTGCCGCTCGCCGTCGGCAGCGCGGACCCCTCTGCTGTGGAGCGCGTGGCGCGGAGCTTCTCCGCCATGGACCCGCGCGCCGCGCACGCGCTGGCGCGCATGATCTTCCTGGGCGACCAGCGCGAGGTGCTGGACGACGTGACCGTGCCCTGCACGCTGGTGCACGTCTCCCGCGACTTCGCCGCGCCGCCCAGCGTCGGCCGGTACATGCAGGCCCGCATGCTGGCGGCGCGCTGCGCCGCCGCCATGGTGACCATCGACTCGGTCGGCCACTTCCCGCAGCTCGTCGCGCCTGACGAGCTGCTAGGGATCCTCGACCTCGTGCTCGGAGCCGGCGGCGACGAGGAGGCGGCGGCGGGGGCGTTGGCCCTGGCAGAGGGGATGAATAACGAGGTGCCCTCCGGTGGCCTTGCGCAGGCGGCGGCGGAGGTGCAGGGCGATATCGACGTGGTGTCGTAGAGTCCCATGTGCTGGTGCCGTCAGTGACTCATCAGTGCGTACATGTACGTTTGGGATTGTATCTGTTGGTGATTTGATTTGATCGGTCGAACGTTCATCTTTTGTGCCTTCAGCTTCGGTTAAAATGTACTCAACATGTTGTTGAAGCATTAGTGTGGTTCATTTTGAACATTTAGCTGTTGTGACATCCAACATGTTGAATTGGTTTACTTTGGTCAATTCAAGAAAATGAAACACTTATGTATTGTTGAAGCATTAGCTTATAGCACCTGAATTTTTTAATTACTTTCATTCGAGTTTTTCTTAGAACTGTCTCGACTGTTATATTCTTGGGCTGGTTAATTTGGGTAGGAGAGTATTGGAGTCGAATGACATTATGTGCAATAGTCACCCGTAAAAACTATCCCATTATAAGAGTATTTGGAGGATCCCATAACAAATTTTATCTCCCAAACAACATTATGTTGCAACAGTACCCTCCATTTCCATCCCCTATACGTAAGCCTCACCTGTCATTTTTTTAATTTTGTCTCCCACCTTATCCACATAGCCCAATCCCCACCACCACTCCACCTCGCGTTGGCCGCCGGCCACACGCACCGTCGCGCCTCCCACCGGTGTTGGGTGATGGCCTCTATGTGGGTTGTTGCCCGTTGGCGCAGGGGGGCGGCCTCCCCAGCAGTCGTGCGAGCCGCCGACGTAGGAGTCCTCCCCACTTGTCTGCTCCGACGGCGGCGTGGCGAGCTCGATTGGGTGCGGTGTTGGAAGAGGCCGGCGGCCTCCTCCTTCTACCTGCGGGCCTCCGCTGGCACGAGGGGCTCGGTCGACGCTCGGAAGACCTGCTCCCCTGCCTCCCTCGACGTTCCGTCGGCCTGCTCCCCTTCCTCACGGACGTCGTGCCACAGGATCTTGCCGGACCACGCCGAGCCCCTCGCCAGGGAGCGAGGAGGAGGTGGGGACCAGAGGAGGCCGTATCCATGCAAGCGCCGCCCCGGAGGAGCTTGTAACACCCCGTGTTTTTAATCAAGTGCTAACTAGTGCTAACTACCCTCTTAATCAAGTCAACACACAATAGTGGTCAAACCCTAGTCAAATCTTGGTCAAAACCCTTGACAGCCTTGAACCTCTCTAGAACTTTTGCCGCGTTCTCCAAATTTCACCTAAACACTTCAAATTCTCCCAATACAAAAATTGTGCAGTTTTTCATGGGACACAACTTTCATGTTGAGTGACTTTTCAAATTCGAAGTGCAAATTGGTGAAAAAGCCTGGTCAACACCATCGGTCACAATTCACCAGCGCCGAGAAAAATTCAAAGTTGGCGAGCAGTTAATGCGAAATCCGTTGAGCAAAACCCCTATGAGCCTTTGTAGAAGTTGTGGATGGTTCAAAGATCTTCAAGTTTGGTATAAACTTCTTAGTGCACCTTAGTTCAAAATTTTGAGATAAACCCGGTCAAACCAAGCCAAACTGAAATTAAAATCACAATGGAACGTGAACGCGCACGCGACGTTGCCCCTGCGCCACGTCGGCCCGCCGCCGTACCCCGCCGTACGCGCACACCGAGGCAGGCCGGTGACCGTCGGTCCGTGCACCGCGTCGAGGCTCCAGTGTGTGATGCGAGTAGGCCCCCAAGCCGGTGCCACGGGCCACGTGCACACAGGACGCGTCGCGCCGTCCACCGCCGCCTCATGCTTTGGTAGCTAAAATTTGTTATTTTTAGTATAATTAATTTATAGCTCTTTTAAGTGTGAAATCTTATTCAGTGGCTTTGTATAAGGATAAAGAGCTTAAGAAATGACACCCATTGTATTTTGTGAATTTATTTTATGAATAAAAACAATGGAAGTCAATTTAAGCTTAATAATAAAGTTAAATTGGAAAACCACCCCTACCACACATAATGACCCAATGGATGTGTGGTGGAGATGAATTAGGAGCTTGAAACCACCCCTTACAGTTTTTAGGAATTTAATTTAATTTAACTGTATAAATGTGTACATAGTCACCATAAAAAGAACAATTAATAAAGCACCACATATTGTTCCTTTATAGGAAAGTATGCTGAATATATTATTATCTCCGTAAATGTGGCCAACCATGCACCCCATGGTTGTCATGTGTTGTTTTGTAATTAATTAAATCAAAACCGTCAATTAAATATTGCATATGCATCCTCGTGTAGATCTTCCCGACGGTAGCTATACACTCGTGCTGGAAGGAGGAGACGAGAGAGCTGACGGGGGCGTGCACTACGTCGCTGTAGAGCAAGACCTGGATCAAAGGCCAACCTTGCCAACGAAGGCAAGCCCTAGATCATTAACCCATGTTTTATTTAAATTTATGCAACTATCTTTGCTATGCTTGTGCATTTACGTTTCAGGAGTAGAATGAAACCCAAGTTGCATGATCCCTAAGTACCTATGATCTTTTACTAGTATGCTAGGTCGATAGTTGCTATGCTATAGGACCCGGTAAAAGTCGAGTGATGTTCGTCACTCGCGAGGATAGGTTCTTATGTTGGAATCTTAAGATCTTTATAAATGGATTGCTCATGTGGTAAGAGCATGGGATTTGGGCTCCGGTCCAGTGGCTTCGTGGGCTAAGCTTTTGAACATACTAAGCACTTATCGGGAATGGGACCGGTAAGCCTAGTACCTTAATAAGACGGCGCAGGATTTTACTATTACTAATCTTGAGTATTCGTCTGCCCGGCTAGCAACCGGGAGGAGGGTACATGTGTGAGACTGGATGTACTATGTGGGGCATGCCAGATAAGCCTTGTACCCAGGACTGTAAGCTATTATCCCAAGCCGAGGATTTTTGTGAACCGCCTGGTCGGTGCCAGCTCTGTTGGGGCACTGCTCCGTGTGTTTAGGTTTACCTTGCAAGGGTTTCAATCAATCGATTGTCGGCCTCTCACCGTTATCTGAGACTGCTTAATCAACTGGCCATGATATCCCTTAATGATGGAACTATGTGAATATTTCTGCGTGGATTAATTGTATTGTACAATTCTTGATTGCAATAGTTTGCTTATCTTAGTAATAGTTAACTCACTAGAATTTGAGCTAAAATATTGAAAGTAAGGATCCATGATTCTAGTTGCTTTTTGGCAAAACAAACCCACTAGCCAAAAACCTCCCATGCCTAGAAGTAACTTTTGATGGTTAAGTCTTGCTGAATATTTGTATACTCAGCCTTGCTATAAATGTTGTTTTCAGGTGAAGTTGTTTGGCCTGGAGAGATCCCACCTAGCTGGGAGCTGGAATGGGTGGATGACGACAAGTGATGGCGTCACGGATGGCCTCCTGTGATGTCTATCGTATCGTTAGTTTATTTTTTCACTGTTTTAAAACTCTAAACCTTTACTTATCATGTCATGAACCATGGTTTGTAATAAATTAAACCCCTAAGGGTGAATTTGGATTTAATTTGTGTAATGTACTCTGGACTCGCCTTCGTGTGAGTTTTAATGCATATGTTCGATCCTTTGTACTGTTTAAGTGATTTACCGGGCTTCGACCCGGCAACAATCGACGGGATGGTACTTTATTATCGCTTAATGGCCAAAGTGGATTGGTTTAGGTGATAATATGGTATTTTCCCGAGCGGGGTTGTCACAGCTGGTATCGGAACGATTGACATGCACCAGAGTTTAATTAAAAATCTCAATCACTTGTTTTTGAATAAAATTTACCAAGATTGATTGGATTTTGAAAATACATTGGATCGTTAAGGAATGATCTTGATCGAGAGGCCCTAGAGGGAATTTTGGGTTTTTTAAGGTGGCTTAATAATCTATGGTTTATTTTGCTAACTTCCAGCACCTTACTTTATGTCAGACTTACTTTCTTGCACAACCAAACTAGATGAAGCCACGTGTTTTATACGTGTGCTGTGCCACATCACGAGTATGCAAGGGTTGATGGAGTGATCTATTCCACAGATCCCATCTTCTCGGTTGGATGCCCACGTGTCTTATATGTGCGCTTTCCGTATGCGAGTCATACGAAGGATGACGTGTTCTATTCAAGATGAATATGTCATGGGTTGTGATGTCACCACGTTTTGCCATACGTGTGCGTTCCGCATTACAAATATGCGAGGCAAGGATGCACTCCATTTAAACGGAGGGTGTCCAAGATTGGACGTTGTCCATACAGCGGCTTGATGCCTGGATACCGTTTTTATAGTGAACGGTAATGTATGTGGACACTTCCGTGACGTGCTGGCATGGAAGGTTCTTTTCTCTAGGAACACTAACAACATTTTGTAAGTCGCTAAGTGAGCATCGAATAGTTCTCGACTAGTTATTATAGGGAGGAACGTATATAAGCCGAGCCACCGGCACTAACTTCGATTTTTGGCTTGATCGCCTTGTGAGGATGAATAGGATGTCTTGCATCATGTTAAAAATTGTGGAAACTTAAAACTGAACCCTATACATGTTTGTGTGCTTTCTAGGTGAAATTTTGCTAGTGTGCGTTTTCTTGTATAGCCTCTCATGTATAGATGTGTTGTTGTCCAAAAATCTAATGCGGCTGTTTGCTTGAATTTTAACCCCCTGTTCTAAAAATAATTGGACTAGATGATCTATATCAAAGTTGCTCCATATCTAATCTAGTTTTCGCTCGCAAAAATTCATGGTCATAGCTTTCGTAAATCTCAAGTTATGCTCAAAATAGTGAACCCCTGCCATGCTGTTTTTCCCGAGGACCTACTCTGAACTTTCGATTAAATTGAGCATCTTTCTAATCTTTCTAGATCAACCTTTGAATATCAAAAAGGTGCTTCATAACCTTGCTAAGTTGCTACCATAAATTTGGAAATTTTTGGGGTCGTAGGTTCTGAGTTATGAATTTTTGTTCACGACTTCCAAACTTTACACCATTTTGTATGTACACTCGTTTCGAGTTCTGGCATACCTTTGTACCTTGTACAAATGGCCACCCCAAATTTTACCCACATGAGCATCAAACTTATTCCTCCGTACTTCCTAGAGATCTTGTGAAAGTTTGGAACCTTTAGTAGTGGTTTTTGTATGCGACTCTCTTTTTATAGCTATGAGAGCCTATCCTTGTGCACATTCTTGCATCTGGTTCTTACGTTCGTCACTTTATCCAGATGTCAAACTCCGGATCCATGACCGTTGATGTGCAGTCGTGGACTCACTTGAACTGCCTCAAGGAGGGTGGATTTCCTGCACTTTTGTGGGACACCCTGAAGGACTTTGGGTACACCGCTTATCCAGAGTACTCGACACGTGAGCTCATGACCACAGGCCAGCTCCTTCGTTGTGAAGTGAAGGTGAAAGTCCCCGTGTGCCCAACAAATCCTGCTTGGGAAGAGTGGGAGAGTAAGGCACAAGGGTTGAACTTGGCTGACATTGTGCAAAAAGCTGCTCTGGAAGCGCTCACAACTTTTTGTGGGAAGCACGCTGACCCAGTAGCTGGCACCGCAGCCAAGGTGATTCCTTTACCTGAGCAGGATTCCGGACAATGGGTCGAACGCGAAGCTTTTCTCTCTACTCAGGGCAATGCTCATTATAGTCCTGATCTTGTTACCTCAGTCCATTTCTCCAAAGCTATGTACGGCACCTATCAACTGATGGTGGGAGAAAGTGTGTTCTACAGACACCAAGTTTTTAGGCAACAAGTTAATGACGTAGAAGATACCACCCAAGAGTTGAAGGAAGCCCGAGCATTGATAGCCACTCTCAAGAAGAGAAGACGCAAGGATAAGGCAAAAATATGAGAATTGAGTCAAGTTATTCACGAGTAGGATTTTATGCTACAACATAATGACGAATACATGCTCGAACTAGAGAATCAACTCGAAGCGGTGGCAGCTCTACCTCCTGAACCTGTCGTTCCTGGACCCGAAGAGGAAGGGAATCCTGAGGACATTCAAGGAGAATTTGGAGTAGAGTTTGGATCTGCTTCACCTTGAGCCTTTCTACGGCTTAGGAAAGTCAATCCCCATAGGAAGTGAACCTAGGCGAGCTTGTCATCCAGTTGGTGTTTGGTACGCTTAATAATAAAGTAATGAGTTGTACGAGTGTTGTAGTAGGGTGGATAATTTAATGACGCTGGTTGTGATCAACTTTGGACCTTATGTTGAATACGAAGTTGTGTGAAATGTTGTGGAGATCATGCTCACCAAAAATTCATCATGTTTGCATACACGTACCGAGAGTTATGGAAAATTTAGTGCACCTCGGCCTCTTGTGAAAACAGCTAGGCAGAACCTCGGTTACGGAATTTTTCGAGCATGATAATGTTGGAAATTGACTCGGAGTTAAATACCAACATTGGAGCTTATGAAATCCTACACCTACGGACCAAAAATGAGAATTTTTTGGTATAAAAGCAGAGATCTATGAATTTTATGCTTATAACCGTCGTGTTGTCCGGTTCCGAAAAATTTGCTATGAATGAGTTTTCGTTGTGCATATTCTACTTGTTAATTTTTGTAAGCAAGCTTATGAATATGTGTTTAATGAAATCAAATTTTCAGATGGTGGGACCGACACGCAGCTCTCCTAATGGTTTTGGTGCATCGAGTAGTGGTGACCTACCACCGCCACCGCCCATGACGCCGTTGGAGACATTCATAGCCACTCAAACCGAAGTGTTGCGCCAGATCCTGCAGACGCAGCAGCAGAGGGCCCAACAGATGCAACAGAGACCTCCAATTGGGGCCAATCATGATGGACCGCATATGGTCACCACTTACGCCCAGTTTATTAGGATGAAGCCCCCAACATTTATTAAAGCAGAAGAACCCCTTGACGCTGATGCGTGGGTCAGGGCCATAGAGGCCAAATTTTCTGCATTTGTCCTGCCTTGCTCTGAGGAGTGCAAGGCCAACTTTGCAACCTTGCAGCTTCGCGGAGAAGCTTTGATGTGGTGGGAGCACTTTAAGTCTATGCAACCTACTGGACATGAAGTCACTTGGGCTGAATTCAAGCAAGCTTTCAAGGACCACCACATCCCTAAAGGACTCATGGATAGAAAGATGAAAGAGTTGCTGGCTCTTAAGCAGGGAGCCGACACTGTGTATCAATATGCACAAAGTTTAACAGTCTTTGCCAGTACGGAGGACATCACATGGACTCTGATGCTAAAAAGGTGGAACGTTTCCGTGAAGGCCTTAATGGTGACTTGTACGAAAGGCTAAATCTACTGGAGCCCAACAATTATCATGAGTTGATGAACAAAGCTATCTCTCAAGAGGATGCCATGATGAAGGTACAAAAGGATAGAAAGAGACAGATTGAATTTGCTTCGGGAGATGGATCGGGCAAGAAATTCCGCTTCATCAATAAGAGTGCACATGGTTCTTCCCAATCTTCTGCATCGGGGCACTGTAGAGTGACCCCTTCCCACCATAAGCCTTCGGGAAATTTCCAGTACCGCCAAGCACAGCCACAAGTTTCCAAACCTAAGGCACTTCCACCTCGCATTTGCTACAATTGTAGACAACCGGGGCATTATGCCAACGAATGCCCAAACCCTAGGCAAAACAAGCCCCAGTAGCAAAATCAAAACCTCGGAGTAGATAAGGGCAATCACGGCAAGAAGCCCGTGATTCAAGTGAAGCAAGGCCAGCTTAACTTCACGGGTAACTTTTCTATCAGAGAACACACCTCCCTACCTTGGTCTTTTACCTTCGAATCTCGAGACGAGATTCTTTTTAAGGGGGGTAGGCTTTTTTTTGAAATTAAAGCAGGAGCACTGCTATGTCATATAAGAAGAAACAACATTGGTACATAACGGGCCGAAGCACACACCACCACACGAACAAACCCTAGAAAAGAAACAAACGCACCCCACACAACACACCACCAACCTCAACCACATGGGAGAGAAGACCGAAACAAGCCGCCGACGCCTGCGTCGTCGTTACCAACGCTGTGCCATGCCGAGGCGCAACCCGCTGCAGGCTCAAACGGCCCCCTGAGCTCCTCCACCATGGAACAGTCACACTCAAACTGCACATACACGATTGTTGATCCCTCAGATCCAGAGAGCCTCAGCACAAACTCCCATCTCAGTACCATGGCAACCACTGATCCTGGCCACTCTGCGTGGGGGCCTCGCCACATCCACCGCCTCACACTCCTCTGCCAAGGACTCAGATAACTAAGACCGCAATGAGAGCACCTCCTCCGCTCAACCGTCACCGAGATCACCACTGCACCTTGCATGACAGCTCAAACCTTCCAGCTCCATGGATCCTCTGCACCCTGGCAGCAACACGGACCAAGCGCACACCCCGCAGCACCTCCGGCCAGCCACCACCACCAATAGCACAAACGGCAGGACTCCAACTACGACACCTCCAAGAAGGTCACGACGCCTAGGTGCCGTCATTGCACGTCCATATGGACAAGGTTTTCACCCTAAGAGCCCCACGCGACGAGAGCACATTGCCTCGCCGTGATGCCCCCAGCGGGAAGACCAACGCCCCAAGGGCGCCACCATCATGCCCACCGTCAACCAGTGAAGACTTTCTCCCGAAAGCACCACGCCTGTCGCCCGCTCATGGTCATGGTAGTAGCCCGCTCCCCGTCTCCTCCACAACACCACCACCGGAAGAGGCTCGGCGCATCCCGAAGCACCACCTCAGCGCCGCAACAAGCACCAACCAGCCCCTCTGGCCCCACTACCATGGTGACACCAGACTGGCCACGATGACGAAGAAGGAGAAGCCGCCGACCAACCACAGCCGGCCACAGCCAGCCATAGCCAGGCCACGGCCAGCCACAGCCCGCCACAGCTAGGCCTCGGCCGGCCACGTCCGCCGCCGTCCGCCCACGGCCACGTCCGCCGCCCGCAGCCCGCGTCGTCGTCAGCCCGCGCTGCTGCCACTCCACCCGGAGCCGCCGCCGCCGCCGCTCGGCACCGGCCTCCAACCCGCCACAAAAACAAGGAGATTTCTCCTTGCAAACCCTAGATCCGGCCAAGGCGGTGTCGGATCCGGAGCCTGCATCACTCGCCGCCACCGGGAGACGGCCCGAGCCGGCGAGCCTCGCCGATGGAGCCGAGCGGCCGCGCTCGCCCCGGGCCGTGCGAGAGGAGGGGAGAAGTGCCACGCCGCCGCCTTCCTTGCGGCCGCACGAGGTCCCAGCGGCCCACTCGGGCGGCGGCGGCAGATAGGGTTTGGGCGCGGTGGCCCGTCGCCCGCACAGGGGAACGAGCGAGCCGCGTTTTTCTAACTAGTTTTGTCCATGTTGACTGTTGAGCCTATAGGGGGGTAGGCTGTAACACCCCATGTTTTAATGAAGTGCTAACTAGTGCTAATTACCCTCTTAATCAAGTCAACACACAATAGTAGTCAAACCCTAGTCAAATCTTGGTCAAAACCCTTGACACCCTTGAACCTCTCTAGAACTTTTGCCGCGTTCTCCAAATTTCACCTAAACACTTCAAATTCTCCCAATACAAAAATTGTGTAGTTTTTCATGGGACACAACTTTCATGTTGAGTGGCTTTTCAAATTCGAAGTGGAAATTTGTGAAATGCCCTGGTCAACACCATCGGTTACTATTCACCGATGTCGAGAAAAATTCAAAGTTGGCGAGCAGTTCATGCGAAATCCGTTGAGAAAAACCCCTACGAGCCTTTGTAAAAGTTGTGGAGGGTTCAGAGATCTTCAAGTTTGGTATAAACTTCTTAGTGCACCTTAGTTCAAAATTTTGAGATAAACCTTGTCAAACCAAGCCAAACCGGAATTGAAATCGCACTGGAACGTGAACGCGCGCGCGACGTCGCCCCTGCGCCACGTTGGTCTGCCGCTGTACCCCGCCGTACGTGCACGCTGAGGCAGACCGGCGACCGTCGGTCCGTGCGTCGCGCCGAGGCTCCTGTACGTGACGCGAGTAGGCCCCCGGCCGGTGCCACGCGCCATGCGCACACAGGCCGCGCCGCGCCGTCCACCGCCGCCCGCCCAACCGCGTTGCCGCCGTAATGCCACACGTCACCACCCCTCCATGCCCATGCCGCGACCGTGTCCGACAACCTGACGTGCGCGAACCGCCTCTCCAGCTCGCCCCGCGCCTATAAAAGGCCACCTCCACTCCTCTCGCGCGGAAGCAGAGCCGCCGCCGCTGCCATTGACACCACCGCGATGAGCTCCCCTTATTGCTCACCTCCGCCACCTAGAAGCCACTCGAACACCTTCTCTAGGACCCACACGAGTCTCCCCAGTCGCTTGTTGCCCTGCATTGCCCCTCACCTCCCCGGAATCTAGGCTGAGGCGGACGCGCCGCCGCCGCGTCACCGCCGGCACTCGCCGGAACCCTCCCCGACTCCGCTGTTGGCACCAATCAAACCCCGGTGAGCACACACTCCTCCCTAGGGGGTCGCACGACCAAGTCTGGCAGCCCCTCACCGCCGGCAAGATCACCCACGCCACCGAGGGCATATGTGTGACCATCGAGTTTTTGTTACGGTCCAAGGTGTAAAATCCGAGGGTATTTCTGTGAATCTGAAAAACTTTCCAGGGCCCCTCTAGAAGAAGATTCTTAGTTTCTTTTTATGCAAGTCCAGTAGCTTGGAAAAATCATATAGAATCGTAGAAAAATAGGAAAATTGCAAAATCAATTTTCTTGGTTTTCTTGTGAGTAGATCTACAACAGTTGCAAAGCATAACCATACTTTTGACTGATAATTTTTGAATGAAAATTCAAAATTAGTTTAAAACACTTTTGTCGTAGTTCAAAATCTATATGTGATCTCAAGCTGAATTTTGGATATGTTGTGTGAAAATGTGTAGGTTTGGAACCAAAAAATGGCACAAAGTTACTGAGTAAATCTTTTAATATGATTTATCTTGTATTTATGAGGAATCTGCACTAATGAATTTTACTAATTAAAATAAATATATTTTTGTGTGCAACTTCTAAGTATAGTCTTAATACGCCTAGATTCACCTCTGGTGAATTTATCATGATTTTATCGCTACCAGAAATATTTATTCTTGATTTATGCTTAGTTTAAAATGAAATTGGATAGCTTAAAATATAGAAAGGACCATGAGCTAAATGTTGTGTGTGTAACCTAGTTTTAGGCCAGATAATAAGTGGCATAAAATTTGGACCCAGAAGATGTTTAATTATTTTTATGTGAATTTCTCATGCTTTGGTAGTTAAAATTTGTCATTTTGGTATAATTAATTTGTAGCTCTTTTAAGTGTGAAATCTTATTCAGTGGCTTTGTATAAGGATAAAGAGCTTAAGAAATGACACCCATTGTATTTTGTGAATTTATTTTATGTATCAAAACAACGGAAGCCAATTTAAGCTTAATAATAAAGTTAAATTGGAAAACCACCCCTACCACACATAATGACCCAATGGATGTGTGGTGGAGATGAATTAGGAGCTTGAAACCACCCCTTGCTGTTTTTAGGATTTTAATTTAATTTAATTTAATTGTATAAATGTGTACACAGTCACCATAAAAAAGAACAATTAATAAAGCACCACATATTGTTCCTTTATAGGAAAGTATGCTGAATATATTATTATCTAGGTAAATGTGGCCAACCATGCACCCCATGGTTGTCGTGTGTTGTTTTGTAATTAATTAAATCAAAACCGTCAATTAAATCTTTCATATGCATCCTTGTGTAGATCTTCCCGATTGTAGCTATACACTCGTGCCGGAAGGAGGAGACAAGAGAGCTGACGGGGGCGTGCACTAAGTCGCTGTAGAGCAAGACCTGGACCAAAGTCTAGAAGGGCCAAAGGCCAACCTTGCCAACGAAGGCAAGCCCCGGATCATTAACCCATGTTTTATTTAAATTTATGCAACTATCTTTGCTATGCTTGTGCATTTACGTTTCAGGAGTTGAATGAAACCCTAGTTGCATGATCCCTAAGTACATATGATCTTTTACTAGTATGCTAGGTCGACAATTGCTATGCTATAGGACCCGGGAAATTAAAGTCGAGTGATGTTCGTCACTCGTGAGAATAGGTTCTTATGTTGGAATCATAAGATCTTTATAACTGGATTACTCATGTGGTAAGAGCATGGGATTTGGGTCGGTCCAGTGGCTTCGTGGGCTAAGCTTTTGAAAGTATTAAGCACTTGTCGGGAATGGGACCGGTAAGCCTAGTACCTTAATAAGACGGCACGGGATTTTACTATTACTAATCTTGAGTATTCGCCTGCCCGGCTAGCAACTGGGAGGAGGGTACATGTGTGAAACTGGATGTACTGTGTGGGGCATGCCAGGTAAGCCTTGTACCCGGGACTGTAAGCTATTATCCCAAGCCGAGGATTTTTGGGAACCGGCTGGTCGGTGCCAGCTCTGTTGGGGCACTACTCCATTTGTTTAGATTTACCTTGCAAAGGTTTTAATCAATTAATTGTCGGTCTCTCTCCGTTATCAGAGACTGCTTAATCAACTGGCCATGATATCCCTTAATGATGGAACTATGTGAATATTTCTGTGTGGATTAATTGTATTGTACAATTCTTGATTGCAATAGTTTGCTTATCTTAGTAATGGTTAACTCACTAGAATTTGAGCTAAAATATTGAAAGTAAGGATCCATGATTCTAGTTGCTTTTTGGCAAAACAAACCCACTCGTCAAAAGCCTCCCATGTCTAGAGGTAACTTTTGACGGTTAAGTCTTGATGAGTATTAGTATACTCATCCTTGCTATAAATATTGTTTTCAGGTGAAGTTGTTTGGCCTGGGGAGATCCCACCTGGCTGGGAGCTGGAATGGGTGGATGACGACAAGTGATGGCATCACGGATGGCCTCCTGTGATGTCTATCGTATCGCTAGTTTATTTTTCCGCTGTTTTAAAACTCTGAACCTTTACTTATCATGTCATGAATCATGGTTTGTAATAAATTAAACCCCTACGGGTGAATTTGGATTTAATTTGTGTAATGCACTCTGGACTCTCCTTCGTGTGAGTTTTAATGCATATGTTCGATCCTTTGTACTATTTAAGTGATTTATCAGGCTTCGACCCGGCAACAATCGACAGGATGGTACTTTATTATCGCTTAATGGCCAAAGTGGATTGGTTTAGGCGATAGTACGGTATTTTCCTAGGCGGGGTTGTCACAAGATTCCTGATGTAAGTTAGATATGGGTTTGCCAAGTGAATTATGCCAAATTGTTGGAGATGAACTCTTTTTTTACTTGGCATATCTTTTTAGAAGTTGGCAAAACACAAGATTTGCCAAGTAAAATTTGGCAAACTCTTGAAGATGCTCTTACTAATGTCTATAGATACAATATATCACACCTTTTAAAAAGAACACTTGAGAAAAGTAATGGTGTGTTCGGTACACATGGGATGAGTTCATACCTAAAGAGAATTATTTCCTCTGTCTGCAGGATGAGTCCATCCTACCAAAATTGGTGGATCGGGGTGTCCTACTTCCCCTCCCATCACTGTCGTTACACTCCGTCGCCCATGCGAGGCCGATGGGTAGTGATGAGGCCAGCTCCGATGGTGGCACCTTAAGGCCGGTGCAGGCAAGCACCATGGGCTATAGGATCGAGTTTCAAGGGTGGGTGGCCACGACCGATGGCGCATCCAGCTAGAGTGCGGGGAGCTCCAGCGGCGAGGCGGGGGAATCTTCGATGGTAGTGGATCCAACTGTGGGACGGAGGAAGCTCTGGTGGTCGCATATCTAGGGCCTACGCGGGGCGTGACCTCTGGCGGTGGTGCATCTAAAACCTCATGGGGCGAGCTCCAGTGGCGGGATCGAGCATCAAGAGTGGGCACATCTGGGGCCTGGTGTGAGACGAGCGACATTTCTAGGGAGGACCGACAGGGTGGGCAACTAGGGCGGGCAACTAGGGCCGGCAACAACATCCATGGCACAATGATACATGTGTTGGCATGCATCAGATTGAGGAAGAAGAGGATGTGCATGGAGTATCACATGTGGGTCCTGTTAATGTTGCCTAATAGAGTATCTAACATTGTCCATCCCATTTCATTCTTATCACTCCAACCAAATAAAAAATCGAATGTCCTCCTTAACCAAACACGAGATCGATGAGACGATCTGATATGGAACCCACATCTCACCCAAAATCTAGAACGGGACGTGTCATCCCACTACGTCTCCAAATCAAACACAAGTACACAACCAAACTTAGAGAAACTCCAAGAGACTAGCTAAATTTAACTCTTTACATTTACATTTAGCTAGTCATTTAGCTAAAATCTCCTCTTTATATTTAATTGCATTCCAACATATTAGTCAAAACTCCATTCTTCATATCCAACTCTCATCTCTCCTCCACTCTCTCCATCTCATTTAAATGTGGGCCCCAAAACCTTATCCACTCCCTGGTTCTTCTCCCCGCTTCTTCTTCACCGCATCCATGACCTGCCACAGTGCAGCGCCCCGCCGCCGCCACCGAGGGCACAGCCGAGGGCAACCGCGCGGGCCTCCCGTCCTCGACCGTGTACAGCGGCCTCCCGTGCCCTCCGAGGAAGGAGCTCGCTAGGCTGGCACGGCATTCGGCGCCGAAGAGCTCGTCAAGCCTGCGCGAGGTGCCTGCAGCCGGAAGCGGAGCTCGCCCTGCGCGTGTTGCCCGCGACTGGAGGCGACGCGAGCGCCCGCGGGCGAGGGAGAAGCACGCCAGGCCGGCACGGCATCCAGCGCTGGGGAGCTCGTCGAGCCTGCGCGTAGAGCCCGCGGCCGGAGGCGGAGCTCACCGTGCGCGCGTTGCCCATGGCCGGAGGCGGCGCGAACGCCCGCGGCCAAGGCAGGAGCACGCCAGGCGGTTCGGATCTCGCCACCGCTTCGCCCGCTCCCCCAGTCCGATGCATCCGAGATCCGGCTTCCTTCAATCCACCACCACCATCGCAGATCCACCTCGCCCCACCTTCTATCGTGCAGGTCGCCGGCGCTATGGTCAGTTCCCTGTCTCTGGAACGGATTCCCCCTTTTGGTTCTGGATGTGGAGATTGCTTTCTGGTGGTTGTTCCGATGCTGTTGTTTGGTGTTGTCGAACGCATCAATTTGCTTGTCTCCGCCTCCGTTGTTGGAATCTCTTTTTACCAGAGCAGGATCCCTTTTGGGTGGAGTTGGTTCATGTGTTCTTCGGTGGTTGTTCCGACGGTCTCGTCGCCAACTGTTGCGCGAGCTCACTGTTGTCGAACGCATCAAGACGTTCCAGCCTCTGCCCCCACCATCGACCTCTCCCAAGCAGCAAAGCATCACTCGGCTTCAAGTCTCCTCAAGATTCTCCGCCACCGGCTCGGCAGCGAGCCACCCACCGGCTCTGAAGATGACGATTTCAAGCCCACCGACGCCAGCTTCTACTTCATCCTTGGGTCGTCGGTGATGTTCCTCTTCGGCGGCGTCTTCAACCACTACAAGCCATCGCTAGGCGGGGCCCTTCCGCATCCACGCGTCTGAGACGCCTCTGCTGCAGTTCGCCGACGACCTGCTCTCCGGCGGCGGCTCTGGATCTTGGTCTAAGGACTTTGTTGTAATTGGCCTCTTTCTCAAGAGCCTAGATGTAAACTTGCTGCTTTAATATATTGTAAGTGGTATTTGTCAAAAAAAAAAGCTGGAGGTCATGTAAGAAAAAAAAACTTGTGGAAGAGGATCTCCGGTTAGTTATGTCGGTCCGCTCAAAAAAATGTGTTTATATACTAGTCCAAAAAGTTTTGGACATGCGGGCCATGTAACTTGTGAAGTGTATAAGAGCGTGTTTGGGACCGCGATGGCGTAAGCTTATCAGTGAGAATCACGAGAAAAGCGAAATAATCCCGCCAAACACCCTGCAACGCAACGAAGGCGGGTGTGCTGAACGTGTGCCACACAAAACGCGAGCAAATGAACTACGAGGGGAAAAATCACCGAAGCGGCTCCCAGGCCGCGGCCGTGATGAGCGCGAACGCGCGTTTGGAATCCCAAACAGGCCCTAAGCCCGTCGGATTATAAAAGCCCAATAACCAACCAGCCGGATCGCGTCCAGCCCAATACGCATCTCATCCCTATCCATCCCATCCTCCGGGCCCAGCCTTTTCGCTCCTCACCTCCCTCCCGCAGCCCACCCGACCCGAACACTCTGCCCTGCCTGCGCCGCCCGCGCGCCGCCGCCGCCACCATGGACGAGGCCCTCGCAGCCGTCCTCTCCTGCCTCCCGCCTCCCGCTGTATCATCCTCCGGCACCCTCTCCTTCCCCTTCCCCGCTGCCTCACCCGACGGAGAGGAGGCGGACCGCATCGGCCGCCTTCCCGACTCGATCCTCCGCAACATCGTCTCTCGCCTCCCCATCAAGGATGCTGCCCGCACCCCCGTGCTCTCCTCCCGCTGGCGCCATATCTGGACCTCCGCCCCTCTCGTCCTCGACGACGGCGCCGGCAGACTCGCCCTCGCCACCGCCGCGGCGGCGCTCGCCGCCCACCCGGGCCCCGTCCTCTCCGCGCGCCTCGCCTCCTCGGAGGACGCCGAGGTCGTCGCCTCCGTGTTCGCCTCCCTCGCTTCCAGGGACGTCGAGGACCTCCTCGTGGTGGTCAATGGCTCCTGGCCCGTCGAGTGGCGCGTCCCCTCCGACATCCTCGGCCGCCTCTGGATCGGCCTCTGCGAGTTCCCGGACACATCCGGCGCCACTCCGGCCCTCCTGAGCTTGCAGGAGCTCGGCATTGTACACTCCACCGTGCAGGATCGCGATCTACATGCCTTAATCCCACGCTGCCCCGTGCTCGAGACCCTCGCGTTCGCGCTCAGTCAGGACTACCCGAGATACGTGCACATCTGGTCGTCGAGCCTCCGCTGCGTGGTGATTTGGAAGTCGATGCTCAGAGAGGTGCACCTCGACGATGCCCCCAACGTGGACCGACTACTGGTGGAGCCGATTGCTAATGCCGCCACACACATCAAGATCATTAAAGCACCAAAGCTGAAGATTCTTGGTTACTTTGATGTTGGACTGCATCAGCTCAAGATCGGTAATACTGTCATCAAGGTACCTTACACTTGCTGCTTATTTCATCTTGCCTCTCCATGCTGAGGCGGATGGTGTTTCATTGTGTCATTTCTCTCCAAAGGTATGCTTGTGCTTATTTCATCTTGCCTCTCCAAAGATTGATACAAAGGTGAAGCCAAGTGCAATGGTTAGGACCCTCAGGACATTGACATTGAAAGTTCAGTTTGGAGTCGAGGATCAAGTGAAGTTGGTTCCCACCTTGCTCAAATGCTTCCCATGCTTAGAGACGTTGTATATCATGGTACCAAACCCCACCACTCCCCATTCTTGTTGTAGTTCGTGCTTTTAACTGTTGAGTTAAGCCAACTTGCTTGGTATGTAGTCAGTTCCTTCTGAAGCGCCGGTCGATGTTGACATAGAATTCTGGGATCAAGTTGGCTTCACAGAATGTGTCTATTCACATCTAAAGAAGTTGGTGTTAGAAGCTGTGCGAGGCGAGGATAGTGAGCTGGCATTTGCAAAGTTTGTCATGGAAAGAGCTCAAATGTTGGAGGATATGCGTGTCTTAGTGGATGGCAGTTGTTCAAGAGATGTTGTTCTAAGTCGTTTATCTTCAGAAGGGTGTGTATCAGCAGATGCTACAGTTCTGGTGGAAAGGCACGATGGGACTGCATGGACCTTCCAGAGAGCCATTGACCTGTCGCAGAGTGACCCATTTGGTTGCTGAACCTGGAGGTATTCTCAAAGACCTTGCCAGATACTTTTTCATGTTGTATTCTGCATATCAAGTTGTATTATCATTGTTAGACTTATCCCTTCAGTATAGTTAAGCCATTCATACAATGCTACTACTTGTATGTGATTCTATAATCTTTAGCATCACACAGTACCTCAGTTTTGGCAAAGTCCCTGACCAACATTGGATTTTGAACTTTTGATAAATTACCTGTCACAAAAGTTATAAATTCAGTGTGAGATGTGGCCTCGGATCTTAAAAAATGTGGCATGCTCTTTGCTGTATTACATAGGATCAGAAACGTATCTTGGCATTGGCCAGTTTAGTTTAATCGAATTTACATATAGTTCTTGGTCCACCACTGTGATCTGTGTTATTATCAAACTTCGATTGGCGGTGGCTATAAAAAATATAATTGTGAGCAGTTAATTGCTATCTATTACTTTCATTGGATTCCCAGTCATGAAACATCAGCAACCTCACCTTTTGAGTTTTGAGTGGCATAGTTCCATATGAACTTTCCTTGTTATTCTTACCAGAACAATTTACCATTGAATCTTGGGTGGCAAATCCTGTTAGAAATAACCGTTTGAATGTATACTCATACAGCTCAACCAAGCCATCAATCAGTGTGGTTAAGAGTTAAAATGTGATTTCATCAGGTAGGTATTGGTCTTGGACAGGAAGACTCTGCATCGTTTGCTGTTCTGATACTTTGTGGCAGTGTACCTAGTCATGGGCTATGTTACACGAGTACGGGTACGGGTATCCGATACAATACGTATCGGATACGCGGATACGCACTTTGTAGAAAGAAAATCCACTAAAATGGTGTATCCGAGTATCCGTATCCGCGTATCCGACGAGTATCGGATACGTATCCGCGTATCCGACGAGTATCGGATACGGATACGTCACCCCCCTTGGAGTATCCGTGTAACATAGGTCATGGGTGCTTGGTCCAAATTGCATTGCAGTGCAGACACTTATCAGTGATGTTGATACATACTGTACTGTTTATGTGGTACTTCAAGCTGAGTGATGTTAGATAATAGTTTATGTTTAAATACTTATTCTAAATATACTATCAGGTTATTTATTTTATTATCTGGCTAACACCTGATTATCTTTTTTGTGTTGTGCTTTTCATCTGTTCGTGACTCTGTTCAATTTTTTGACAAGATTATCTGTGAACTTTTACTTATTTTTGGGACCTCACACTTACTGATTCTGGTATGCTGTGCCTATGTTTGTACCAGGTCTTCCAATTGCAGCCAATAACCACAAAAGGCTTCCAGTGAAACAGTAAAATTTTGCTCGTTGGGGACATACCAGGCCACAATGAGATGAATCAAGGAACATGATCTGCGCGCGCTTTGTGAAGCTTTGCTGTGTTGCTGTCATGTTCTATCTGTACTTGTGAAGGAGCATGATCCATGTTGCTAATCCGTTTGAGTTTGAGGATTTTAAGCGTTTGAGTTCATTCTCTGTGTGTTCTTCTCAACTTTACACCGTGTATGGTAACAGCTGCGTTTCTTAGCAAGACAGTCGAAATTGAGAAGTTGTGAAAAAAGAAAAATGAACTCATTTTGTGGTTATTGACTTAAGATGGTGAAATTGTAGAGTTGGTACATGTGAAGTGAGAAATGCGCTACACCAGTTTCCTGTACCTGTAATGAGGTGTCGGAGTTGGGTGATAGAAATAATGAGGTGTCGGTGTTGGGTGATAGAAATAAGGCAAAAGTATACGTAACCCCCAAACTATGAGGAGTGGAACACATTACCTTCTCAACTGTGAAACCGGATAAATTACCCCTAGACTTTTCAAAACCGGACAAATCACCCCTTGAAGTGGTTTGGGACGGCGGTTTACTACAGTAATAGTGGTTTTGGATTTTTTTTCTTTTTTATTTCGGTTGAAACTTTGAAAAATCATAGTAAATCACAGAAAAATCATAAAATAGAAAATTCAATTTTGTTAGACTCCACATGAGTAGATGCACACAGTGAATATATAATATGGTATGCTACAAGACATTTTTTTGTGTGGCTTTAGATCTATGTTTTCCTGTAATTAATTCATAGATGTAAAAAAATGTACTGTGGCATACCATATTATATATTCACTGTGTGCATCTACTCATGTGGAGTCTAACAAAATTGGATTTTCTATTTTATGATTTTTCTGTGATTTACTATGATTTTTCAAAGTTTCAACCGAAATGAAAAAGAAAAAAATTCAAAACCACGGTTACTGTCGCAAAACCGCCGTCCCAAGCCACTTCAGGGGGTGATTTGTCCGGTTTTGAAAAGTTTGGGGGGTAATTTATCTGGTTTCATAGTTGAGGGGGTGATGTGTTTCACTCCCCATAATTTGAGGGGTTATGTATACTTTTCCTAGAAATAATGTCAGCTTGCAAGACACTCACACCTTTTCAAAATTTCAAATTAGAGATCACTTTGGTTTTTTCAAAGTTTATAAATTTTAGACACATCTTAACCTAACGAATCCTGGCCAATACCGAGACCGGGTAGCGGGTCCACGTCACCCCCTAATCCGCGAGCCGTTAGATCTGCCAAACTCGCGACGTCGACCGTTTGATCGGGGAATTCGCGGGCCTAGCAAATCGAGCATTCCAGAATCCTCCCGAACCCGCTTTCCCCTCCGCCTTTCGGCCTTTCCCGTCAGGCCGTCACCTCGCGGTCCTCTCCTCCCTCCGCCAAGGCGCCGCCAGCAGCACGGCTTGCCGCCCTCCGCCGACCGCCTCCGCGCGGGCAACCGATCTCGCGAAACCCTCTCGCCTCCTCCGCCTGCCGCGCCCCTCTTCCCGTCAGCCGCTGCTGTGCACCGTCCCGGCACCTCCCTCCTCCCTGCTCCTGATTCCCAAATCTTCGTCTCTCTACACGTTGTTGCCCCGCTCATCTTCGTCCGATCTGGCAACCGTAACTCATGTAGAGCCACGTTGCGCTGGATAGAGGGGCTCCAATGGCGAAGGTGAAGCCAACTGGTGGCTACACGGGCTTTGTGGCGATGGGGCTGCGCGCTGCTGGTGGGGGGCGTGTGAGCGACGAGCTAGGCGACGGGCCAACGACTACACCGGAAGCAGGGCGGTCTTCGCCTTAGCGATGCTGTGGCTCGCGTCCCTCCCTCCTCAGTACTGCGTGCCCACAGCGGAGACCACTCGCGCTGCCACTGCCTCCTACAGTAGCTCCCACGATCACACTGCCACTTGAGTTAATCTTAGTAAGTCCCCCGAATTCGATTTCTGTACTCCTATGCTTGGCTTTCATGACCGCCCTACGAATTTGCATGACATGTGTTTCAAAAAATGACTAGGCCATGACCTGCTTTATGAATGCTCATTTTTATTTTAGTCAATTATAAAATTTACTTGATGCTCCCTTAACAAATCATTTTGTTTCATGATTTTGCTTTTCCCTTTGGACTGCACTTTTAATTTGGTCACCTGATAATGGTTCATTCCAGTGAGTTCGCACAGTTGTTTATGTACTTTCAGCTCAAATGGACATTCTGACCATGTGGATTTTGTCATCACTGTTATGCATTACAAGCATCATCCATGTAGTAATATGTGTTTTTCGTGAACAGGTGGATCTATGGCTAAGGGAAATGTACATGGAATTACCCAGAACGCAGCTGACAGAGGCATTTATTACGGCAGCACAAGCGAGCATGGACACACACTGCTCAGCGGCAATTGTCCTCCATAAGCTTGTCTCATCTCTACTGCATGTTAAACCACGGCTGATAGGTTGGAGGAAAGCATTGCCCACCCTTCTGATAGGCACATTCATGGCACCATAATCACTTGCCTCACTTGCTTTGACTTTCTATAATTACTACCATGTTTGTTCCACTTTATATTAAATAGGATACCACATATCAGAATGGATCAAAATGATAAAGATCAGCATATGAAACCAAAGAAAATGTGCAGTTAAACCCCCCACACAACTAAAAGGTTATAAAAAAGCTTAATTGCATATGTATTTAAGTATTTGCATCGATAACAATTATATTCAAAATATAGGCTAATTTCCTAGAAAGGTGTTGTAACCCACATTTTTCTTACAGGACTGTCAAGTGTCAAGACATGCTTTTGCGTATTTCAGCACTTTGTAGTTAGCCAGACTGCTAACTCCCAGTTATAAGAGCAGTGTGGATTGCTCTCTATTTTTGGTAGATGTGTTCCATAAAGCTAACTACAGGAAAAAGTAGTATATAGACTTAGCATACAACTTGTTGAGCTTATCACATAAACATCACTTTGTTGTATATATGCATTGTCTTCTATCCTACCACGGACACAATATTATCATGCTCCGTACCTACTAAATATATTGTCTTAATATCCCGAAAATGTTGAATCCTCGATTTGGTTTCTTCTAATAATGTAGCAAATGTGATTATCCTAGAATATTGATATAGCGGTTTTCACACTGGCCTATAACAAATGCTCTACCTTTATATAAGAGATGTCCACACAAATTAACTACAAGTTTGTCCCTATTCATCTCTTTTATTTCAATCGAAATACATGTTCAGTTGATGCACAGATGCTAAAATTAGCTATGATTAGTAAGTTTGAGGCTGCAGGTACTGATGAGAAATGTGAAAGGTATGGATTTTCAGAAGAAAATTTAACAACTAAAAGCTCCTTTCTGCAAATGTATTGTTAGCAGCTTCATGGCAACACTACTAAAAGGTAGCAATCAGTTATGATATCTCTGTGCACATCCACAAGCAACAAAATCAAATTTCCATGATTTAGATAATGTTTCATAAGCAACATATTAACATTGTCCAGAATTCAAATACACAGAAATTCATAGGTTCTACAATAATTTTACATTAAATCAATATATGATCGCATTTAAATTGTTGGGCACTGGCCTAGCGCGGCAAGGCCGCGTTGTCTTTCTAGTTGTATATAGAAAAGCTAAAATGACATACACATCTCTAAGTTTAAATTGTGCAAAATGTCAAACATGCACATGAAGATTGTATGCCATTAAAAGGTTGGGTTTGCAGTTGCACGACCTACTTCACTTTCTTAGGGTCTGTTTGTTTCCATCATGGACTATTTGCCTATAATCTAAGCTTATACTTTCAGTATAATACAAGCTAGGTGGATTATAATTTCAAATAAAATAAATAGGATAGTAATACGTAGTTCATGCACAGCTGAACAAGAGAAACGAAGGATCGATCAACTCGCTGCCTGGATGTAGCTCCTTTTCAAAACGAATTAGTTTATTCTGAACACCATTTATATTCAGATTAAGACGCTAGAATCGTGGCACATACGCGTTGCCAGGAAAAGGAAGAAGGTGCCTGGCTTCATCAAAGCACCCACCTCGTCCGGACATAGTAGCGCTTTCCCGATCTGGTGAACAAGCGCACCCGGGCCCGTGATAAACTGATCGATGAGATTGCAGTTGGGCCCGTGCTAAACGTGCAAACCTATTTCCGACTTTTGGCCCAGCAGTGACTGAAGCCCTACAAACCCGGGACATCCTCGCTGTCGCAGCGCAGCGTCGCCACTACCTACTCACCCCGCTCCGCCTCCGCCCACCACCACCACCAACCCACGCCCCCGCAAAACCCTCCTCCTCCTCCGGTCCGGCGCCGCTGCGATGGCCGCCCCGCGCCGGGCCCCGGGGTGCCTCGCCACCATGGAAGAGATATTCTCCTGCATCCCCACCCAGCCCCTCCCCTCCCCCACCGCCGCCGCTGCCTGCTCCGACGGCGATGGGGACGGCGAGGACCGCATCAGCCGCCTCGCCGACGCGCTGCTCTCCGACATCGTCTCGCGTCTCCCCGCCAAGGACGCCGCGCGCACCGCGGCGCTCTCCCCGCGCTGGCGCCGCGTATGGGCCGCCACGCCGCTCGTCCTCGACGACCCCACCTCCTCCCGGACGAGCCCGACGGGGCCCTCGGTGGCATCGACTGGCGCGCCGTCGCCGACGCCGTCTCCCGCATCCTCCACGCGCACCCGGGCCCCTTCCGCTGCGTCCGCCTCACCCACGTCTGCAACTACGCGGCGCTCCGCGGCGGCGGCGACCTCGCGCGCGACTGGCTCCGCGTCCTCGCCGCCAAGGGCGTCGATGACCTCGTCCTCGTGTGCCGCCCCTGGCCCATCGGCGCCGACCTCCCCGCCGACTTCCTCCGCGTCGCCTCCCTCCGCCGCCTCTACCTCGGCCTCTGGGACGGCTTCGCCGGCAGCACCAATGCTCTCCGCCGCGGCAACGTCGTCTTCCCCCACCTCCTCGAGCTTGGCATCTGCCGCACCGACATCGAGACTATGGACGTCGACCGTCTCCTCCAGTGCAGCCCTCTCCTGGAGAAGCTCGCGCTCGTCGCCTGCTACAATTCGCCACCCAAAGTCCGCGTCCGCAGCCGCAGCCTCCGCTGCGTGCTCTTTTGGATGTCCGGCGCCGAGGAGATCGACGTGCTCGTTGTCCCGCGCCTTGAGCGCCTCATTCTGTGGAGTGAGTGCCCCGGTGCCCGTTTCGACGATAGCTTCCACACCAGGCTCAACATTGGCTACGTCCAGGACCTCAAGGCGCTCGGCTACCTGGACACAAGGCTCCACGCGCTCGAGATTTCCAACACTGTAATCGAGGTCAAGCTCAATCTCGTCAATTGGTGTACTGATGCAGTGCGAATAATCATATATATCTGTGTGCATTTCTCCATTCGATTGCATCGTTAGTGTTATGTTTGAGTGATGTGAGTTGCAAATGAATTGCAGGCTGGAACAAAGCCAAGCCCACGGACCATTGTTCCAAGTGTGACGATCCTTGCAGTGAAGGTCAGATTTGGAGTCCGCAAGGAGGCCAAGATGCTGCCAAGCTTCCTCAGATGCTTTCCCAATGTGGTGACATTGCATATCATGGTGAGCCTCCATTACCCCCTCACTTACCATCTGTCATCTTTAGCACATGATTGCTTAACATATGCATGAACTGTGGATAATTGAACTAGCAAAATGTTAACTTTGCAGTCTGATAAAGCTGATGAACCCACTGGCAAGCTCAATTTCAAGTTCTGGCAGGAGACCAGCCCCATCGTCTGCCTGCAGTCCCAAATCAAGAGGGTGGTGTTCAAGAACTTCCAAGGGAACCGCAGCGAGCTTGCATTCCTTAGATTCATCTGGGAGACAGCACAGCTGCTGCACAAGATGGTGATCATTTTGGCCGATGGAGATGATCCTGCTTTGATGGAGCGGATGGTCGCCAAACTGAAACCTCTGGCTGCTAGTGCTAAGCGGGCCAGCAAGGACCGGAAGCTGACCATCTTGGTGCATAATGGAGGCTGCGCTTGGAGCTTCCATGGAGCATCTGATCTTTCCGCGAGTGACCCTTTTGATTGCTGAAGTTCTAGGTGCTAGCTGTTATGTTAATGACAGCAGTGCCATTTTACTGGACTGGCAACTTTCCCATTTCAGTATCTATCTGTTGCAAGATCTATTTAGATTGATGGCTTGTGCTGTCAGGATAGTTTATTGTCATGCCTGGAAAGTAAGGTTTGTTTTGAACATGAGAGAAGCTTGTTAGCCCATGCTACTTAAGGATCTAGATTAATCACAGTCCATTTCTTTGTGATGTGATGATGTTTTGTCACAAATTATTTTGGTTGAGCTTTGAACACGAGACAAGCTCTCGAAGGCCCATGGTACTTGAGTATTTAGATTAATTACAGTTCTTTTTTTATGTGAAGGAATGATGTTTTATCACATGTCGTTTTGGTTGCTGGTCGAAATGCTCTATTTTTTATATTCGTTGCAGTAACATCCGGAGGTGTTTGTTCCACTTCAGTTCCGTGCCAGAATGTTTAGTCAATAATTGGAGTATTAAGCATAAATTAATTACAAAATTAATTGCACAGATGGAGGTTAAATTACGAGATGAATGTATTAAGACTAATTATTTAATTTTTCGCCCTATTCGTTTGGCTTATCAGCCATCAGTCAGCAGTATTTTTCTCTCAAAGAAACCAGCTACCAGTTAGTAATACTTTTATTTCAGAACAAATCAGCACCAGCCACCAGCCAGCCAAGCAACAGGGTGAGCGTCTGACATCAAAAGATTTTAGCTAATCGATCACGCGCTCATAACCTAAACTACTTGTTGGTCCGTTCGGGTGCTCCGGTTGAAAGTACTCAGGAGCGGGGAGCCAGAGCCGAAGAGGAAACAGAATCTGATTTCTAGTTCATTTTGCTCCAGAGTCAAAGAGAGAAACTCCTCGCTACAGTGCCCATGGCTCGAGCTTGTCTATCGTCTGACTGGCAGGTGGGCCTGCGAGGGAACCTACCTTTCCCCATTTGATTTCGCTCGGCCAGTGAGGCAGTGAGCCGACCCTAGCGGCAGAGGGAGCCGAACCCACCGCCGCCCAGCACGCTCCCCGCTCGCCCACCAGAAAACCCTCTTTGAGGAGGAGCTCCCCGCCTCCGGGCCCGGGCGGGCTATGGTTCGGCTGGTCATGACGGACCTGGAGGAGCTCATGCGCCTCGTCCTCACATGCCTCCACGCCCGCCCCTTCCCTACCGCCGCCGGCTCCCGCCCCTTCCCCAGCGCCCGCCGCGGCGACGAGGACCGCATCAGCCGGCTCCCGGACGCGGTGCTCTCCAACATCGTGTCGCGCCTCCCCGCCAAGGACGCCGCGCGCACCGCCGCGCTCCAGGCGCTGGCGCCGCGTCTGGTCCTCCGCGCCGCTCTTCCTCGATGACTCCGACATCATCGCCCTCCCCACCCGCGGCGGCGACCCCGCTCCCAAGCAGTGGTTCTCCGTCACCGACGCCGTCTCCCGCGTCTTCTGCGCACACCGGGGCCCCATCCGCTGCGTGCGCCTCACCTGCTGCTTCATGGAGCTGGCCCTGCGCATGGGCTCGCTCGGCTACTGGCTCGACCGCCTCGCCGACGCGGGAGCCGAGGACCTCGTCCTCGTCAACCGACCCCACCCCGCTGGCCTGCCCCTCCCGGACCACGTCCTCCGCATCGCCTCCCTCCGCACCCTCTACCACGCCTGCTGGCGCTTCCCGGACACCCCCGGCCTCCCGCGCGGCCCCGCGGTGTTCCCCCGCCTCCAGGAGATTGGGCTCTTCTACGTCTACTTCGACGACAGTGACATCGACTACCTGCTCGCCTGCAGCCCCGTGCTCCAGAAGCTCGCGTTCGTCGCCATCGTCCTCCAGGGCCCCATCCGGATCCGCAGCCGCAGCCTCCAGTGCCTTGTCTGGTGGATGTCTAGGACACGTGAGCTCACCGTGGTCGTCGCCCCTAGCCTCCAGCGCCTAATCCTGTGGCAGGCGTGCCCGAGCGCGTCCGACCCCACCTGCCGCACCAAGCTCAGGATTGGCTACACCACCGAACTCAAGGTGCTCGGCTACCTGGAGCCTGGCATCCACCAACTCGAGATTGGCGGCACTATGATTGAGGTATCTCTTTTTCCTTCCGGTTTTCCTTCATTGCATTAGTTACATAACATGTCTCCATCTACAATTCTACATGTGCCGTCAATTCAATTGTTAATTTGAAGTTTATTAATCCATGGCAATGTGTTTTCAATTGTGTCGTAGAGTGGAACAAAGATGACCAAATCTACCATGGTTCCAAGTGTCAAGATCTTGGCCTTGAAGGTGCGATTTGAAATCCGCAAGGAAGCCAAGATGCTGCCTGCCTTCCTGAGATGCTTCCCCAATTTGGAGACATTGCATGTTCTGGTGACATTCCATTCATCCCCTATCCTCAATCTGAAATCTCAACACTTCTGTCATGATAGTTGTTAATCGAACCACATATACATACGTGTTGATTTCGCAGTCCCATGAAGCTGATGAGCCTACTGGCAAGCTCAATTTGAAGTTCTGGCAGGAGGTTGACCCCATCGACTGCCTAGAGACGCACATCACTAAGGTCGTGTTTGACAAGTTCAGAGGGGAGCGCTATGAGCTTGCCTTCCTCAAGTTCATCTTAGATAGGGCGCAATCGCTTCTTAAGCTGGTGGTTGTGTTGTCCAATGGAGATCAAGCCTCAGTGGATGAGATGCTCACCAAGCTGAAATCTCTGACCACGGCGAAACGCGCCAGTGAATGCCCTGCACTGTTGGCAGTCGCCCATGATGGAGACAGGGTTTGGTGCTTTCAGAGAGCATCAGATCTTTCTGTGAGTGACCCCTTTGACTGGTGATGAAGCTCAAGCCTCAAGGTGATGGCATGTTCCATGACTAATTCTAGCATCTTGTGGAGCTGATTGTTGGTTTTTTGTAAGTGTACTAGCTGCCTGTGCACACCTTATAATGTTGTCTCATGTTGTGTTATTAGTATCATCTCGGACATGTCTCATGTTCCAAATGCTCGACATGTCACAGTTAAAAATACTGCATTTATTGTTGTCTACAATAGTTGCTCTTGAGTTGAGTAATTCCAATGTTATCACTGGTTGATTTCTTTGTGGAAATTTACTGTATGCTGATTGCTAAGCCCAGTTGGAACTGGAATATGTGAAGTTGGTAATCTCAAACTCCTCTTTTGTATTGGTCCGTGTATGTCAGCAACATAACTTGAGTAAAAGTATTGTTGGATGTTGTTGTGATTGTGATTATCTGTATTTTTTAGCCCGCTGCTTGATTCTTCTTGACTATAGTTTCCGTTGCTCAAATTGAGGATGAAACCTGCTGTGCTTACTGACAGTCAAAATTCATAAAGTTCTGAATAGAGTAACACGTCGAGAACAAAGATGTGTGTGTTCTGTCACTAATGAATTAATCGTCTTGCTCACGCCGTTTTCTTTCTCGGCAACTTTACTGTGAATCGATGACACAGAAAACATTCTTGATCTTCAGTTTCGTTCAGAATTCATAAACAGTCTTCACCACAAAAAAAAAAAGCTTTCATTGATGTGATTATTCCATAATGGTGAACATATCAACACATGAGAACGGTAATTTTAGGTAAGGGCAAAACACATAAAACCAGAACAAAATGAGAGGCAAAATTGGGGACATGGGTGGTTCCAGCAAAAGCAGTTATTACCTGAAATAGCCAGTATGTATGTTCAAGCACTAGATCCAACTACAAAGTAAGACAACAAGCTACCTATACTCACTAACATTAGATCGAAGTACTGTTTAGCTTTTGAAAAAAAAGGATTAGCTCGAAGTGGGTGACCACTCAAAACACCAGCCAACCCAACCGGTAGCCAACAGCAACAAAGCCTTGTTGAAAATGAAGTCATCAAGCAGCTAGCACCAACTGTGCTTACTGCTAGCTAAAAATACTTGAAACAGGAGAGGACATATAGCCAAGTGGAAGTACTTGCAGCACATACTCTAAACTCTAAAGCATAACTAGGAAAACTCAAACAAGGAAATGAACTGACTGTGAACACGGAGGTAAGCAATATTAAACACATCTACATTTTAATGTTGAAACTCATGCAATTTAACTCAACAGAATGGTATCACGAGTAGAACTCTTCGACAACATTATTTTTGTGCTACACAAGCAGGCAACAAATGAAACAACTGGTGGTCATCTATATATGGAACAAAGAAATTCTAATGAATGAGGAATATATTGTCTTCCAGCATCAAGTCACAGATACATAAAGCTTAAGGTTAAAGTCAAACATAGATACCATGATACTCTAGCTAACATAATAAGTAATAATGGTCCTCTAAGTGGACCACACAGTGCTAACTTCAATACTCTCACATCCTGGTTGATATCTTCTCTAGCTTGAGATGACTAGTTCCCACAAAAGCAAGCTTAGATCCTGAAATGCCATACAGCCACCCTCCACGGAGTGCTCAAAAGGTTTCCTCACCATATTGTACCGTGCCATTTTCTCTCTATTCTGACTCTTTAATGAAACAGAAGAGCTCCTGCCCATGTTCAATAAAAGGGTCTTCGACAGAAAGATCAGATGCCCTGTGAAAGTCCAAACCTGCCGTCTCTTTAGGTGCCATAAGCAAAACCGCACATGTTTCACTAGCCCAAGGTGGAATAGCTAGAGTTTTCACTAGGTAAACCATCTCACCTACTGTAGCTCTTTTATTATCAGAAAGCACAAGCATTATCTTATTGATCTCATTTGCCCTCTGGGTTATGTACTTCATGAATGCTAACTCACTTAGATCACCGTAGATCTCATGGAGAACCATCATTTTGATGTGTGACTTGACACACTCTATAGGATTGAGCTTCTCAAAGAACTCAATATAGTTGTTTCCAGTAGGTTCACCAGCTCGAGCAGACTACAAAATTGGCAAACGGCTTGATTAGGGACAAGCAATGATAAAACTTGCCAGAAAAATGAATTAGCGTGCATATTGTTACCTCCACGTGTAGGGTCTCAATATTGGGAAAGCATCTGAGGAAGTTGACCAGCATTTGAATTTCCTTTAAGACACCCAAGTTAACCTTTAACGCTAAGATCTTGACACTTGGAATCATGTATCTTGGGCTCACATTTGTGTTAGCCTGCAATGCAATTCATGAATCGGGCATATTTGATATACAAATTAAAAAAAGCACGCTGATGACCCAATATCAGATCATCAAATAGTACCTTGATGACTCTTTTCCCAATTTCAAGCATGTGGGCACCAAGCTCCAAGTACCCAAGCACCTTCAACGAAGTAGCACCTTCAGCAATCTTGACCTTCATAAGTGACCCATCACCTTCAGAAGGAGCAGACATCTGCCACATGATAAGCCGCTCCAGGAGCGGTGCGTCCACCACCGCGAGCTCGAATGCCATGGTCTCCAAGACGAGCGCGCACTTGAGCTTTTGGCCACGGAGGCGGACATGCTTGGCCTCGCCGAAGCTGACAAAGAGCGCGAGCGTCTCGAGGACAGGGCTGGAGGCGAGCATATGGTCGAGGTCGCAGTCCTCGAATAAGGTGTAGACCATGGCGAGCTCACGTAGGTAAGGGAAGACGGCGATGCCGTCTGGGAGGTCGGCGGTGTCCGGAAACCTCCAGCAACCGAGGTAAAGGCGCTCGAGCTGCGCGCATCGGAGGATGTCGGCGGGGAGGCGCACCAGATCTGGAGGCGCCGGTAGGCTGACAAGGGCGAGGTCCCGGACGCCCCGGTCTGCGAGGAGCCGAGACCACCGGCCGAGCTCGCATTCGCGTTCATCGAAGAAAAACGAGGCGAGGTGGACGGTGTCGAACGGACCTGGGTGGCTCGCCAGGACGCGGTCGACTGCGGCAACGCGCCCGGAATAGCCGGGGTCGAGGTGCTTGTCGTAGAGGACGAGCGGCGTGGAATGCCAGAGGCGGCGCCAGCGGGTGGAGAGCGCGTTTGTGTGCACGGCGTCCTTGACGGGGAGGCGGGATACGATACGCCGGCGGAGGTCGTCGGGGAGCGCGCTGATGCGGTCCACGCCGTCGTCGGCCTCCCCGTCCGCGGCGGAGAGGGTTCCGTCCACGGTGACGGTGGGGAAAGGGAGGCAGGCCAAGGGGCGGCTGAAGAAGGCTTCCATGGTGGTCGTCGCGGAAATGGGGGTGAAGGAAGACGAGGAGAGGAGCTGTTTTAACCGAAGTGCGATTTTTTTCACTGCGGCAGTAAATGTGGGTCGGTACCATTTGTACTGCCGTTGTTCCAAAGAGTAAATATTAATATTCTAGCCACATTAGCAAAAATCTTTATTCAAAATCTCCCGCACTCTTATTACTCTAAAATTTACTCTACATTCAACAACCACATATTTTATATATCTACCTCCAACTACCATCTCGGTTTAAAAATCATTTGTTACCTCTTGGAGGACTAAAATGTGAGGAAATAGAGTTCTAAGCATTAAATACAATAAAGTAAAAGTTTTAAAGACTACTCCCTCCGTCCCATAAAAAGTGCAATACCAACTTTTGAAAAAAAAATCCACGAAGAATGCAATCATAGAAAATAGATCTAATTAGTTGTCTAATTAAGTAATCAGATCTGATCTGCATGCCAAAACTTATTGCATTTGACTAACAAATGAGGGTATTAAAGTTTTTTCATGCCACCACTAATCTGTGCTTAAAAAAACTAAAATTACACTCTTTATGGGACGGAGGGAGTAAATTATAAATAATGAAAAACGAAAGGGGCAAAAAAAATCCAACCTTATCTGAATCTCTCCTCCCATCCCATCTCTCTCTTGATTCTCTCTGGTCCATAGCGGAGGGAGGGTGCCGCCACTGCCGCCTCCCTCTCCGGCGGCGCGTGGTGTCGGGGTTTGATACCGCCGGCAAGTAAATTTTGGTATGTTCGTGCGTCGGATCCCGACGGTGTGGGACTAGAGACACAAAGGGTTATACTGGTTCGAGCACCACGGGGGGCCTTACGTCCAGTCGGGGGAAGTGTTCTGTATGCCCAAGGGGCTTATAGTAGGGGTACAAGCTTTAGGTTGAGAGAGGGACCTAATCCCAAGTCTCTGTGGGGTGGAGAGCATGAAGGGCTCTTGGTTTTGTGGTTG
This sequence comes from Cenchrus fungigraminus, assembly GCA_036936925.1. Classification (NCBI taxonomy): domain Eukaryota; kingdom Viridiplantae; phylum Streptophyta; class Magnoliopsida; order Poales; family Poaceae; genus Cenchrus; species Cenchrus fungigraminus. The sequence goes on along the minus strand of CM072778.1, from coordinate 37,411,562 downwards.
GATTGTTGGTTGTTGCTCTACTGTTGGGCATTCGATCGTCTGATCTTCGATTCGATTGTCTAATGGTCTGATGCCCCTCCCCCCGTTCAGGATACCTGCTTCCCCTTTTATAGTTCAAGGAGCGCAGCTGTACAAGGGGTAGGAAGGTAAAATTGTGGCCTGCTACAGTGTTGGAACAGTGCCGTGGTGTGGACCTTCATCTCCGGTTGGTGTCGTATGCTCGACTAGCCATGGCAGTCCTCGTAGGGTGGCGCAAGCGGCGAGCCTCTGCCCGAGACGGTCGCCCTCGACTTGCCGCCCCGTGTACTGGCTAGGTCGGAGGCTTCCCGTGCAAGCCCCGACCTTGCCTCCGGTCATAATTTGGTCGAGATGCGCTGTCTGATGACTTATTTGCAAAGGATTCACCTGTCCTTGTGGTCACTATGGCGCTCTTAAGTGACGGGACGTCTTCGCAGTGGCCCTCCCACATCGAGAAAATCTCATCATTACCTGACAGCAGGGATCTCCCCACCATGTGACCCCGGCACGCCCGTGAACAGCGTGGAGCTGTCCCGCAACGTTGCGGTTCCCGTCAGAGGGGACCCCGGCGCTTGGTTGCGGGAGACGAGGCCTTAGGTCGTACGAGGCGGAGTTCTCCCCTGAGGTAGCCGTTAGGCCAAGACCCCTTCTTAAGTCACGCGGGGCGAACACTTAAGTTGGAGTCGGGGCTTTGGGCGTCACGGGGCTCATGCTGGGTGATGACAGTGGGTCGACCTCTTTGGAGTCGATGTTGGGCCGTAGTGGCCTTGGGCCTTCTTAGTCTTTGTAGATGGGAGGATTAGGGGCTAAGTTGATTACCCCTGGTTTATTCCCTCGTCAGTAGCCCCCGAGCCTAAAGGGGGTAGCAGACTTGCCCTTAGGATCAGTGGTCACCGATACTTCTTTGTTGATCTTCTTCTGCTTTGGTGGGGGCGCGCGAGCACACCCGCCGGGTGTAGCCCCCGAGCCCGCGGTGGAGTCAAGGACTCTGCTGCGGGGTTTTGTTTAGTCATAGTGAGTACAGGCTCGCCTTTTGATGGTGGTGTGGCCGGATGGTGGGATTGGACCCAGCGTCGAGGGCTGCAGCTGGCCTTAGTTGACGCGATGGGACAAGGGACATGCCATTACTCAGTTGTCGCGCCCCTGAGCGGGGTAAGAAGCTGGTAGTGGCTTGCCTTGTAAGTTTCCCCGCCTTTGCACTGTTCCTCTCGTGAGGTTTGGTCGCTGCCGCCCTATAAAAGGAGCTCCACTCTGCTTCGGTGAGACTCCATGGTTCCCGTCAGAGGGGGCCCCGGCGCTTGGTCCGGGGAGACGAGGCCTTAGGTCGTGCGAGGCGGAGTTCTCCCCCGACGTAGCCGTTAGGTTGAGACCCCTTCTTAAGTCGCACGGGGTGAACGCTTAAGTCAGAGTCGGGCCTTTGGTCGTCATGGGGCTCATGCTGGGTGATGACGGTGGGCGGCCTCTTTGGAGTCGATGTTGGGCCGTAGTGGCCTTGGGCCTTCTTAGTCTTTGTAGATGGGGGATTAGGGGCTAAGTTGATTACCCCTGGTTTATCTCCTCGTCACGCGACCCCTTCCTTCCTTCCTCGGTAGCCCCTTCCTCTTCCCCGACCGTCCCTCCAGGTACAGATCCGGGCACGCGGGCCCGAACCCGGCGTCCTGGGCCGACGCCACGCGAGCCTCGGTCGGAGAGTAGTGTCGTCTACCGCCAGGGAACCGCCTCCTCCCCTCTGCTGCAGTTATTTGTCATCAACCTCTCCAGTGGCTCCCGAGCACCATGAGGTCGTTGTGGTCTCATTTTGGTGACCTCCGCCTCCCTCCGGCCAGGCCTCTCCCTGGCGGCATCTTCCTCCCTCCCCGAGCCACTCCTTGACGTGTCAGCGCTCCTCTGTGTAGCAAATATGGCCCCATAAGCCATTTGTTCGAGTTTAATTTTGGTGATTAATGACAACATGATCAATGAGACTAATCAAATTGTTGAGCATGTCTTTGTAGGCATTCCTAGGTCCCATGGATATTACCACAACCATGCCCAAGTTGACATGTCATACCACAAGTTAAGCACAGTTAACACACCATGCGCAAGTTAACATGTGCATAGCAAAAATGAGGACTTAGTATATATTTTGAGGCTATAAGTGATGGCATGTTAAATGATGGTAAGTTAAGGGATGATATGTTAAGTTCAAGTGATGGCAAGTGGAAGAAACAAAGAAACCAGTCAAAGACCCAAGGAAACAACAAAAGGACACCGTCGGACGAACCGACGGCTCCTATTCTAGTTGCGTCGGATGATTGAGTGAGGAGAAGCAACGGCCAGCTCACAGGAATCAGTAGCACTGGATGAACCGACTGTCTGGTGGGTTCGACCGTCGGTCTATCCGATGATCAATTTGAAAGAGACAGAGACGCGCCAAGACTGAAGCAGTAGCACCGGATGAACCGATGAGGAGGCAACAGTTCATCCGACGGTCCTTGAGTTCAAGACAGAGAGCAGCTGGTTCAAAGACTTAAGCACCGGATGAACCGACGGTGTATGCATCGGTTCATCCGACGGTCTCGAGGAAGCTAACAGTAAGGTTTTGGCCGCGAAGTCTTCAGCACCGGATGAACCGACGGTGCGTCGGTTGAAGCATCGGATGAGTTGTGTCAACGGTCATGTGAGGTGGAAGGCAATGGCTAGTAGCACCGGATGAATCGACGCCCGGAAAAAACATAGTGTTGGATCATCCGATGGTACTACTTTCTGCAGCTGTGGTCTAACGGCTAGTTTGATGCCTTGGCCTATTTATACCCCTTCCACCCCCTCATTTGAGGTTGCTGGATTGTGTGGAAGTGCAGAGGAGTGTGAGACACATACAAGATCATATCCAAGCCATACAAGTGCTAAATTGCTCATTCATAGATTTGCACATGCTTTGTGTGTGTGCTTAGTGCTAGGCTTAGCTTAGAGCTGAGTGAGTGCAAGGTGTGCCAACCATGTGAGGTGATTCTTGAGTGAATTAAGTTGTACAAGGTGCGCCGGAAGCCTTGAGGCCTAAATGGCTCACCGGCAATCGTCTTCGACCCTCCAGCTTGGTGTGGAGTGGCGAGGACGCTTTGTGCGGGGGACGTGGAGACCCCCTTCCTAAGTGGAGAAGCTCCTTAGTGGATGCAGCATCTAGGTGACCAAGGGAACTTGATGAGTGCCTTAGTGGCGAGCCTTTGTGGCAAGTCAAGTGGTGCTCTTGGGAGACTTAGTGGCCGGGAAGTAATACTCTTGTGTGAGTGCTTCAACAACGTGGACTAAGGGTGGCTAAGTGCCTACTTGTCGAGGTTCTCTACCGCCGGACAGTAAATTTGTATCGATCGTGTGTTGGACCCGGATGGTTAGCACAAGAGACACCGGGATTTAGACTGGTTCGGGCCTCCGAGGAGTAATACCCTACATACAGTATCGAGCTGCCGTGTTCTCGCGCTAGGGCTGTTTGTAGTAGGGGTTACAAACTGGTCGGGAGAGGGTGTCGAGCCCAAGTTCCTGAAGTGTGAGTGTTCAGTTCGTCAGCCCTTGTGACGGTTGCCCTCCTCTTCCTTTTATAGATGCAAGGGAGAAGGGCAAAAAGGAAAACAAAATAGGAGCTACAGTGCCAGCCACTGGGATGTCTTCTCGTACGTCGCTGTCCATCAGGGAGTATTGAAGGCGGCTGAGCTGCGTTGTCGTCGAAGCCGCCGCGTGTCGGGGCGGGGCTGTTCGTTTTGGTCACCTGGCGCCTCCTCCGAGCACTTTGGTGCTGACTCAACCCGCCTAAGTGCGGGATGAGCTTGCCACGTTAGTGCCTAATCGTAGGCCAGCGCTAGACGTAGGAGGCACTTGAGTGCCTCGGTCGGAGTTGGCGTGCTGCAGGGTCGGATGGGACGGCGTGTTGATGGCTGTGCGGCCGAACAGTGCCGCGTTAAGGCTCCTGTCAGAGCTGGCTGCCGGCGCGTGCCGCCAGCTGGTGTGCTTGCATGGCATGGGGAACTGGCGCCCCACGCGTTGTAGAGGAGGAATCCGTGCGTCAGGATGGCACCACGTTGCTTGGACCGCGTCTTGGTCAGAGACGGAGACTGCTCGTGCGAACGAGCGGGTCGTCGGAGGCGAGAACTCCTCGTGCGAAGCGGAGACTCCTCGTGCGAGGCGGAGACTTGTCGTGCGAGGCGGAGACTTGTCGGAGAAGCCTTCTCTAGTGGGAGGCTTGCCGAGGAAGCTCCCAACTAGTCGGAAATGAGACGTCTTGCCAGTGATGGTCTTGACAGGGGTTCTTAGTCCTCCTTATCTTGAATCTTGGCCTTCACATTGTCAATGGTGTCAGAAGACTCCACCTCAAGAGTGATTATCTCGCCGTCAAAGGGGGCCCTAATCTGGGTCCTCGTCAGTAGCCCCCGAGCCTGAGAGGGAGTCAAGGACTCGCACACAGGCTCAGACGAAAGGCGTTGCGTCGATCTTTGCTCTTGATCTTCTCGGTGGGTGCACGCGAGCGCATCCGCCGGATGTAGCCCACGAGTGAGTTGTAGACTCGCTCGTGGGGTTTTGATCTTCAGTGGCATTGTCGTGGTTCTGGTACCTTTTGTCGAGGTAGTCGTGGCGATCGTGGGAGGCGTGGAGGTTGCGGGAGTCACGGGAGTCGTGGAGGTCGTGGCCGACGTGGCGGATGAGACGGTTTGAAAAGACGGAGTGGGGGTGGTTCAGGTACCTGGGCCTAGCGAGGATCGAGGCGTCGCGCAAGCGGGCGTCAGTTACACCGGGGCGCGTGTGTGTGGGCAGGCGTCTCGTCGGCGTGGCGGGCCCAGCATTCAAGGCCGCTGGCCGCGCCCCTTCCTTTTTAACCGCGGGCCGGCGGAGAGTTTGGAACTTTTACTCCTCTGCCTTTTCCGCTGCCTTCACCATCTGCTTCTCTCGCCCCTCACGCCCACAGCGTCGCCACCTCTTTCGCCAGAACCGTACGCGAGAGCTCGCCGCCGCCATGTCGAATTGGTCGCGCTCCAACGTGACTCCCTCGATGCTGCACCGCCTCGTCGCCGCCGGGCAGCTCCCTCCGCTCACCGATGCCATAGAGTGGAAGGTGCCCGAGGATGAGTCCGTGCCGCGCCCGCCGAGGGGGTACGTCGTCTCGTTCGTGGCGTTCCACGAGCACGGCTTCTCCATCCCCGCCGGGAGGTTCGTCCGGGCGGTCCTCTGCGAGTATGGGCTCCAGCTCCAGCACCTCAACCCGAACAGCATCCAGCAAATGGTGGCGTTCGAGGCGCTGTGTGAGGGGTACTTGGGGATCGGCGCCCACTGGCACCTCTTCAGGTACTTCTTCATGTTCGCGTGCTTGAAGGACGGCCCCGTCGCGGCGACCATCGGCTGCGCCAACCTCCGGATGAAGCAAGGTCGGGGCAGCAAGTACATCCCCTCCTCGCTGACCAGCTCCAACAGCGGCTGGCACAAGGGGTGGTTCTGTCTCAAGAATGACCCCGAGCACGCGCTGTCGGAGTTCACCGGAAACTCCATCGCCCAGGCGCCGAGAAGCTGGACTGAGGGACCCCCGAAGGCGGAGCAGGAGAAGTTGCTCAAGGAGCACTAGGCAGTGCTGGCACACCTTCGTGACGCCGAGGTCGACCTGGCGGCCGTCATCGGCCAGTACCACGCCCAGGGGGTCGTCCCGCTCCGGAGGCGGCCTCTTCGTCTTTGTGAGATGACGACCAGGAGGGCCCCTGGAAAGGGACCGTGACCGCGCCCGAGCTGCCATCGCTGGACGAGATCCAGCGCCGCGTGTCGGTGGCCATCGGGAAGTCGACCTTCGTGTGGCCGCCGCCGCAGCTCCTGCCGATGCTCCCCAACGATGGGACTGAAAAGCTCGTGAGTGATTTCTTCCTCCGATAAGTTTCTGACTAGTTCGGTGTCTTCTCTTGGTTTGGATCTCCTCGGGAATTTCTTGATGATCGTTGACTCCCTTTGGCCCGATCTCTTTCAGTTGAAGAGTTCCCATCTCGTGCCCGCGAAGGCGCCTCTCCCGGAGGAGGCGATCTTCAAGCGCAACCAGGCGGCCGCGGACAGGCGGAGGGCCAAACGCAAAGAGCGGCATAAGGAGAAGGAGATCACCAAGCGCGATCGGAATGACAATCACATCAAGTGCCGCAAGGTGGGGGAGCGCAACGTCTCCTCCAACGAAGATCCGTCGCCGTCGCCGCCGTGGAGTGGGGACGAGCCGAGCGCGGTGGTTGCCTGGAGCGGCATATCCGGGTCGCCCCTTCCTTCGCCGCGCCGGGCGGCGGAGGTGAGCTCGTCGCGGCGGTCGGAGCAGGGCGCCCGTGGGAAGGGTGCGGGTTCCAGCTCGCGGCCGAGGGCCCGTCCTGCCCGAGAAGATCAAAGGGTGACCCGCTCACGGGCGGCCCCTGGTGGCTCACGTGCCTCCGAGGGGCGAAGAGATCCCCCACGCCGGGACGATCCTCCCAAGCGACCGGCGGAGCAAGAGCCTTCCTCCCGCCACCTCTTCGACGGCTCCGACCGTCCGGACTCGGACTCCCTGAGGAGGCGTTCGTCGTCCAAGGTGAGGTCGAGCCCGCCGGCATCTGTGCTGGCCGCGCCGCAGGAAGGGGACACGAGCACCCCCCAGCGGCGCCTCCAATCTTTAGTCATCCGCGGCGGTGGTGCCCCGGCCGTGCAAGTCTCCCTCTCCGCCGGTGGGAGTCAGGGACCGGCCTCCGACGCGGCGGAGGCCGGGAGGACAGCCCCCAAGCCGCCGAGGGATCGAAGCGCTGCCCCCAAACCGTCGGGGGATCGAAGCGCCGCCCCCAAGTCGTCGGGGGGTGATAAATCAGTTCCCGCGCCGGCGGAGCGCCGGGAACCAGCTTCCGAGCTGGCGGGGGCCAAAAGGCCAGCCCCCGAGTCGGGCCCATCGGATAGGCCTGCGAAGCGGGTCCGTGTCCGGTCTTCCATGTGAGTTCTCGCTCGCCATTCCTCATTATTTTACTGTTCTTCGTCCTCGCTTTGCTTCTTATCTTCAATTCGTGTCTTCCTCAGCCGCGCCGACACCGGTGTGCTCAGCCTTGCGCCTCTAAAACGCGCAGTGCTGGGCGTGCGCGGCTCACAGTCCGAGCCTCGCCCGTTTCCTCCCTACGCCGAACCATTAGCGGAGCAGGCCGAGAGCGGGTTGGTCGTGGCGACCGAGGTCGTCGAAACGGCCACACCCCCGCCAGCGTCAGTCGCCGACAACTTGGCCGAGGGGCGGGCGGCCGCTGAGGTGAACGCCACCCAGGCAGCGACCGAGCCACTGGTCGGGGCCATCGCGGGAGACGGTGATGCCGCGACGGCGTCCTCGGAGAATATCGTGCCCCCGCCGCCATCGGCCGGCGAGCACGAGGTCAAGATGCCGGCCGCGGCGGAAGCTCCGGCGCCTGTGGCGTCACAAGCAGGCGGGGACACGGTGGAGGCACCGGCAGCCGACGCCGCGGCTGCCCACCTTCGAGAAGTCATCGACCTTGACGGGCCCGACCTCCCGGGCAACAACACGGCCATCTTCGAGGCTGTGCTGGAGCGGTTGTTGTCGGAGCCGGAGGAGTCGCGGGCCGTGGCCTCTGAGTCTGCCGCGCCCGAGGCGGCGACCACAACTGGAGCGGCGGAAGCCATCGAGAAGGAGCCCGCGCTCAATGCGACCGCGACGGTGCAGCCGCAGCCGAGCCTGGTCGGAGCTACCGCGGCTCCCGAAGCTCCTGCCACGTCGGAGGCGACCAAGGGGGTCCTAGGGGATCCTGCGGCCGGTGCAGAGCTGACTTTCGCCGCGTCTTCGTCCCGCACCGCGGTTGCGGGATCAACTGCAACGAGTGCACCGGAGTCGTCGTCACCCTGGCATGCCGCCCCTGCCACCGAAGCGACGCCCGTCGCAAGTCCGACTCGCCCAGCCCCACAGGAACACGACATTCCCGGGAGCACTGTGGGAGCCGCCTCCCCGGAGATCCGGGAGGTCGGGGAGGGCTCAGGTGCAGGTCTGCTGCCAGAGCGCGAGGAGGGCGATGCGCGGATCACCGACCTCGCACGCTCCACGTGGGCGACCGCTTACGAGGCAGACGCGTCCGACGATGAAGACGAGGAGTCCGCGGCCTGCCGCAGCCTCGAGCGGGGTCTCTTGTGGGCGCATCGTGCGTTCGACGAGCTCATCCTCCCCGCGACGACGGTAAGTCCCTTCGAACCGGTAGCTTACTCTTGTCTTTTCTGTTCTTGCCAATCTTGTGATAGATGCACTCTTGCCCGGAACAGGTGCTCGCGGAGTACGGCAGAAGGAGAGCGCGCACCATCGACGAGCTCCGAGCGGAGAGGACCCAGCTGGAGATGCAACTGGTGGTCGCCCGCGTGGCCGTCGCCGGGGTGGTGGCAAGTGAGGCGTCGTCGAGGGCCACACTCGAGGCCGCCAGGAAGTCCGCAGAAGACCGCGCCACGGCCGCACAAGCCGCGGCTGCCACCGCCACGATGGAGCGGGAGTCCCTCGAGGCGAGGTTGGCCCAGGCGGAGGCGAAGATCGAAGAGTTGCGAGCCGCCGCGACGACCGCCAATGATGCCGCCGAGAAGGCCACAGCCACCGCCGCTGCTGCCGAGACTGCCGCCCAGAATGCCGCTCAGGCTGCAGCCTAGGAGAAAACAGCGCTCGAGACGAAGGTGGCGGAGCTGGGGCAAGACTTGGTCACCGCCGGAGCGGACCTCAGGACGGCCAACCGACAGTTCTCCGAGGTGACCAACAAGCTCCAGGAGGTCACCGATGAAGTGACCCGGCTCCGGGACGCCAACTCCAAATTGGCGCAGGATATTGAGGGTGAGTTGGCCTCAAACGCCTCCAGTTTCGAGTTTCTTTCTCTTTGTCGATTTTTATCGATGTTGATTTGTCCTCTCGTGGTCTCAGGGATGCGCACGTACCGCGCTTCAATGACCGTGAAGCTCACGGAGAAGACGCAGGAGGTGAACGCAGCTGAGCTTAAGATCCTCGAGAAGGACGGCTCGATCAAGCGGCTGTCGGAGCAGCTTGAGAGTAAGTTTCTTCGATCCCACCTCACTCTTCTCCTGAATTGGTCACGCCGTGTTCGCTCATTGCGCCTTGTTGACCTTTTCAGAGACCAAGGCCGAGCTCGAGCAGTCCCGGATGGCCCGGGAGCAGGTCGCGGTCGAGCTTGAGCAAGCCAGGAACGCTCGGCGCGAGTCGGAGACGTCCCGCAAGGCGAGCATCTTGGATCACGCCAAGCTCGGGAGAGCTATTGGCAGGGTCATGTCGGGGCTCGGCGTTCCCGTCGGGCCGATGCTCCCCGAGAGGCTTCTGGAAGAGGTCGGGCGCCTCCCGGAGGTGATCAAGGAGCGGGAGCTATCGACCGCTCGGAGGGTGGTGCACCGGGTGCTCGCCATGTTCGACTCGCACTATCAAGGGCTGGACCGCATGGCGCTGAGCGGCGGTTGGGCCCCTGGCATCTCCGACGCGCACTGCGACCAACTCGAGGAAGACTGCGCCTCCTTCGCCCGCGACATGGCCGACACCGCCATGAAGGACCTGGACCTGCTACCAAGAGATGCACCAGAAGACCAAGAGAGCTCCAGGCCTTCCCTTTAGATGTATCATACTTAGACGTAGGCAGTTAAGAACAGTTCGCATGTGTAACACTATGAACAGCGCTATGTTATCGAGAACTTGTTCAAAGAAGTTACGGCTCGAACGTTCTCGAGCACCCAGGGACGACTGCAGCAACGTGTAGCAGAACTTAGGAATGATGAGATGACTAAGCTCCACTCCGGAGCCGCGGGGGCGTAAGAGTCAGAGAGCTCAGCCATCCTAAACTGCTAAGGGGTGCCATGCATTCACAGCCCCCGAGCACTCGGGGATACTCGAAAAGTAACTCGCGAGATTTGTCGTCAAAATCGTTTTAGACCGGAGTCTGGGCCGTTGCTCAAGCGCTTTTGAAAAGAGGTCGGATGGAAACCTGTGGACTCGGACTGTGCTCGCAAGCCTTCGCACCGTAGCCACGGAGGCGTAGGTGCTAGGAGCGTTGAACGAGCAGCAGCGCCAAGCCCCGCGCAGGCCGCCATCTTTACTTCTCGCAAGGCCGAGCCATCCGCCAAAAAACCTCTCGCACGTGCGATCGGTTGCGACATAGATGTCAGATTTTGTTTTGAAAAAACGTAGAAAACGGAAGGAGGGCATCGTGCCCTGGGTAGCCCCCGAGCGGGGAGCATTTCTGCACAGGTGCAGGGACACTCGCCGCTCAGCCTTTAGACTAGTTGCAACATATCGAAGCATGGCAACCGAGAAGTTTACGAACTTATAGATATATGAACAAAGCATGCGGCATTTATTCACTGATTTATAATATTTGAACATTTACTCAAGGGTAAAATGGCCGCAGATGCTCGATGTTCCGCGCGTTGGAGACGACTCGACCGTCTTCGTATCGGATCTTGAACGTTCCTGGTCGGAGCACCTGGTCGACGATGAACGGCCCCTCCCACGGGGGCGAGAGCTTGTGGCGATCCTTGCTGCCTTGAACTCATCGGAGGACCAGGTCCCCGACCTGGAACTCGCGGACGCGCACGTTGCGCTCGTGGTAGTGCCGCAAGGCTTGCTGGTACTTGGCGGAGTGTAGCAGTGCCACATCGTGCGCCTCGTTGAGTTGGTCGATCGTGTCCTCGAGCGCGACTTGATTGCCTTCCTCGGTGTAGGCCCGCACTCTGGGACTACCGTAGTCAATATCCGTGGGTAGGACTGCTTCCGACCCGTGCACCATGAAGAACGGCGTGAAGCCGGTTGCTCGACAAGGCGTGGTGCGCAGACTCCAGAACGGATGGTAGCTCGGCCACCCATCTTGCTCGGAACTTCTCGAGGCGCTTGAAGATGCGAGGCTTTAAGCCCTGCAATATCATGTCGTTCGCTCTCTCGACCTGCCCGTTCGTCTTCGGGTGCGCCACGGCGGTCCAGTCCACATGAATGTTGTTGTCGTCGCAGAAGTTGAGGAATTTCTTCCCCGTGAACTGGGTGCCGTTGTCGGTGATGATCGTGTTGGGTATGCCGAAGCGATAGATGATGTCGGTGAAGAATGCTACGACCTCCTCGGAGCGGACGTTCACGATGGGTCGAGCTTCGACCCACTTGGAAAACTTGTCGACCGCTACGAGGAGATGCGTGAAGCCCCCGGGCGCTTGTCGGAGCAGCCCCACCATGTCGAGGTACCACACAGCAAAGGGCCATGTGATGGGGATAGTTTGAAGCGCTTGCACCGGGAAGTGAGTTTGTCGAGCGTAGAACTAGCACCCCTCGCAACGACGCACGTTGTCCTTGGAGTCCACCACCGCTGTGGGCCAGTAGAACCCTTATCGGAAAGCTTTCCCGACAAGAGTCCTCAGACCGGCGTGATGCCCGCACGTGCCGGCATGGATCTCGCGAAGTAGTTCCTTGCCTTGATCTCCGAGGATGCACCGCATGAGTATGCCAGCCGCACCCCGCTTGTAGAGCTCGCCCTCGATGAGGACGAACGCTTTAGCTAGTCGCGTGATGCGGCGCGCCTCCGTCTGGTCGGAGGGAAGCTTCCCTTTGACAAGCCATTCGAGGATGGGGAAGCGCCAATCCGGGTCCTCAAGGTTCAGCTCGGGCGGCTGGTCGATCTCCATGACTTCCGGACCTTCGGGTTCTGGTGGCTTTTCCCCTTCGATGCGCACAGAGGGTGCGTGCTGGTCGCTCGTGAAGACTCCGTGCGGTACTGGCTTGCGGCTCGATGCAGTCTTGGCGAGGACGTCCGCAGCTTTGTTGTAGTCGTGCAGCACATGATGAAGTTTGAGCCCATGAAACTTGCCTTCCAGCTCGCGAACGGCCTGGCAGTACGCCGCCATCTTCGGATCAACACAGTTTTTCTCTTTCATGACTTGATCCACAACAAGTTCTGAGTCTCCTCTGATCTCGAGACGGCGGATCCCGAGCTTGACCGCTATTCGGAGGCCGTTGATGAGCACCTCGTACTCGGCGATGTTGTTAGAGGCCGGGAAGTGTAGTCGGACCATGTACTCCATGCGCACGCCCAGAGGCGAGATGAAGACAAGGCCTACACCCGCTCCTTCCTTCATGACCGAGCCATTGAAGTACATTGTCCATGTCTCGTGCTCGATGGGCGCCGGTGGAGTTTGGATCTCCGTCCACTCAGCGACAAAGTCCGCCAGCACTTGGGACTTGATGGCACTGCAGGGTGCATACGAGATGTTCTGCCCCATCAGCTCGAGTGCCCACTTGGCTATCCTTCCTTCGGCCTCGGGGTTCTCGATAACCTCTACGAGCGGGTACTTGGACACCACCATGATGGGATGTACGTCGAAATAGTGGCGGAGCTTGCGCTTGGTCATCAAGACAGCATACACGGGTTTTTGCATTTGTGAGTAGCGAGTCTTCGAGTCGGAGAGTACCTCGCTCACGAAATAAACCGGGTGCTGCACCTTAAGCGACCTTCCGGGTTCTTCTCGCTCGACTATCAGCGCAGCGCTGACCACTTGGGTTGTCACGGCGATGTATAGGAGCATCGGTTCTTCAGGCGCCGGAGCTGTGAGAATCGGTGCACTCCTTAGCATGTTCTTGAGGGAGTCGAGTGCTTCCTGAGCTTCGGGAGTCCACGCAAAGTGGTCGGATTTCTTCATTAGGCGGTACAGCGCAGGCTGCGCTCTCCGAGTCACGCTATGAAATGGCTAAGAGCTGCGAGGCAGCCCGTGACGCGTTGTATGCCCTTCAAGTTTTGGATCGGCCCCATGTGCGTGATGGCCGAGATCTTCTCGGGGTTAGCTTCAATGCCGCGTTCTGACACGACAAAGCCGAGGAGCATGCCCCTCGGAACCCCGAAAGCGCACTTCTCGGGGTTAAGCTTTACCCCGTGCTCTCTCAGCTTCGCGAACACATCCGTGAGGTCTGGGATTAGATCGCCGGTCTTTTTCGACTTGACCACGATATCGTCGACGTACGCCTCGATGATGCATCCTATGAGTTCTCTGAAGATGCGTCGCATGCATCTTTGGAACGTGGCGCCCGCGTTTTTTAGCCCGAAGGGCATCATCTTGTAGCAGCAGGCGCCGAACGGAGTGATGAATGAGGTCGCGAGTTGGTCCGCTATGTACATCGCTATCTGGTGATACCCGGAGTACGCATCGAGAAAACAGAGGGTTTCGCACCCAGCTGTCGAATCGGCTACCTGATCTATGCGAGGCAAAGGAAACGGATCCTTGGGACATGCCTTGTTAAGGCCCGTGTAGTCAACACACATCCTCCATTTCTTATTCTTCTTTTTTACAAGTACAGGGTTAGCAAGCCACTCGGGGTGGAATACTTCTCGGATGAACCCTGAACTAAGGAGCTTCTTTATCTCCTCGTCAATCACCTTGCACTTCTCGTCGTTGAAGCGGCGGAGGCGTTGCTTCACCGGTTTCGATCCCGGCTTGATGTTCAATTTGTGCTCGGCAACCTCTCTCGGGATTCCCTTCATGTCGGAGGGTTTCCATGCGAACACATCGAGGTTCGCTTTGAGGAAGTCGACGAGCGCGCTTTCCTATTTAGGATCGAGCGCCGTCCCGATACGGAGCGTACGGCCATCGTCGGAGACGGCCGTATCCTTGACGTCCTTGGCGGGCTCGAAAGAGCATGCCGCTCGCTTGGACGACTCGGGGATTTCTTGGTCCTCGGAGGGAGGCTCGGCGTGGAGCCTCTCGGACCGGATCAGTGCCTCCGCAAACTGGAAGCACTCAGCGTCGCACTCGAATGCACGCTGGAACGTAGTCCCCACTGTGATGATCCCTCTCGGACCAGGAATCTTCAGCTTGAGGTACGTGTAGTTGGGCACGGCCATGAACTTCGCGTAAGCTGGCCTCCCGAGGATGGCGTGGTACGTCCCCGAGAACCCCACCACTTCGAAGGTGAGGGTTTCTGTGTGAAAATTTTGCAGGTCCCCGAACGTGACGGGCAGATCGATCTGCCTGATCGGGAGAGCCTCCATCCCAGGGACGACCCCATGGAATGGTGCGGTCGACGGCCGTAGCTTGGACCGTGGGATGCCCATGTCGTCAAGCGTTGACGCATAGAGCACATTGATATCGCTTCCCTGTCCATTAGGACCTTGTGGATCCGCGTGGACCTGAACAGGGGAGCTACCACTAGTGGGTAGGCCCCCGGCTGTGGTTCGCTGTCGGGATGGTCCTTGCGGTCGAAGGTTATCGAAACCTCCGACCACTTCAGGTAGGGCGGCGTCGAGGACTCGGCGTTGAAGACATCGCGTCAGATCAGCTTCTCCCGGTGCCTTGAGGGACGTGCCGGGGACCCGCCGAAGATCATGTGGACTGCGCCGTCCTCACCTGGGTACTGAGCTCCCAAGTCGTCGTCGTCGTTGTCGGGGACGGGCGCGGCCTTCTTCTGCGGATCAGCCACCTTAGACTTGAGCGTGCCGTTGATGTAGTTCTTCATCAGGCGGTAGTCCTTGAGCGCATGCTTGACGGGGACCTCGTGGTGGGTGCACGGCGCCTCCAGGAGCTTCTCGAAGTGGTCCTTCGGGGGACCGGCCTTGGTCGGGTTGCTCTTAGGGCGCGAAGCCTTGCGCTCGACCGCCGCGACCAAGTTGTCATCACGACGACACTTGTTGCTCTTCTTCTTCTTCTTGTGGTCGAGGACGGCCCCTCACCGTGGTCCACGACTTGTTTCCCCTTGCCCTGAGGGGTGTTGAGTGTCGCCGCGACCGCCTCCTCGCCGTCCGCGTGGTTGCTCACGATGTCGAGGAGCTCCCGAGTAGTTCGGGGTGTGCGGCGCCCTAGTCGATGGATGAGAGAGGTGCAGGTTGTGTCGTTCTGGAACGCCGAGATGGCGTCGTTGTTCGTCGCGCCGGGAAGTTCGGTGCAACACTTGGAGAAGCGCCGGATGTAGTCGCGCAGGCTCTCTCCCGGCTGCTGCTTGCAGTTGCGCAGCTCTCACTGCTTGCCGGGGTGGGCGTACGTGCCTTGGAAGTTGCCGACGAAGACACGACGTAGGTCCGTCCAATCGTTGATCTTGCCACGAGGCAAGTGCTCGAGCCACGTCCGCGCGGAGTCGCCGAGGTAGAGCGACAGGTTCTTGATGATGAAGAGGTCATCTGTCGCTCCGCCCGCGTGACACGCGAGCCGATAGTCCTCCAGCCATACGCTGGGGTTTGTGTCCCCATCGTATCTTGGGACGTTGGTCGAGGCTCGGAAGCGTGAGGGGAACGTCGCGTCCCGCATGCCCTGCCCGAAAACCCACGGACCTCTCTGGTTCGGCGACCAGCTGCGGTCGCGGTCATCGTCGCTGTCGTAGCGTCGTCCGTGTCCCCGGTCGTCGTGTCGGTGCGAGCGGTGCTCGTCACGGCAGTTGCGGTTGTCGCCGTCGCGGTGGTTGTCGACGCTCACGGCCCGTCGGCGAGCTTCGATGGTGTCCCGGGCATCGCGGTTGGGCCCGAGACGACTCTTGACCGCCGACGCTACGGCCCCAGCCCCATCTCCGCGGTCCTGATGCCGAGAGGGGGACTAGTTCTGGTGATGCACGGAAGGTGCCGCCCCCCGTTCACGCGCCGACTGTTGGCGGGAGGCAGAACTCTCCGCCTGCTGTGCCGCCGCCGCCTCGAGTAGCGCCTTGAGCTGCTGGCGCACTCGTCTCTCCTCGGAGGTTGCTGCCTCCGGGCAGCCGCGCAGCAGCATAGCCGCAGCGGCTAGGTTCTGCGACGCCCGCCTGAAGAGCGGCGGGGCGTCACCGTCGGCGTTGGCGTCGACGTTCGCGCCCTCGTTGGCGCGGCGGTCGTTGTCGCGTGCATGTCCTCGAGCCGGCGGCATCGGGGCGCGGGCTCTGGACTGCTCAGCGGCAGGGCGACGATCCTGCCGCTCGCCGTTTCCCTCATGGCGTTGCTCCTGCACCGGGACCTGCTGCGGGGCAGGTTGCGGGGCGGGCTGCTAGTTGCAGGGCCCGTGGTCCTCCCCGAGTTCCCGGTCGAGGTTGGCCAGCTCCTCGTCAAGCTGGCGCCTGGCCTCGGCAAGCTCGTCGAGGCGCACCTTGCGCTGGGCGTCTGTAGCGCGGTGGCGCGGTGGCGGCTCCGGGTCGGTGGAGCTGCTCGAGTCCGGCGCCACGCAAACGAAGCACTCGCGCGCGGGGTCGCGCGCGGGTGCCGTTGGTGCCCTCCGAGCTGTCACGGAGCCCGGGGCGACGTAGGTCGCTCGTAGCTCGTTCACGTAGGTCGTCACTGGGTCGTCCGCGAGGCCTGGCTGTCCACGGGGGTACATGACGGTGTACCGCTCCATGAACTCCCCCCCAGGCGAGCAGCTCGGCTCCGCTGGCCTGGAAGGTGAGGTCGGTGAGGTAGTAGGCGGCGAGCCTAAAACGCTCCTGTGTCAGGTTAGGCCCCAACATGGCCATGATCGTTTCGCCCGAGAAGCCACGGACGAACGCCGCGTGCCCTGCTGCCCCCGTCAGGGTGTTGGAGCGGGCTGGCCGGGCGAAGGTACGCCCGACGACGGACTCCGCCGGCCCGGTGTAGACGAAGTCGAGGGAGCCGAAACGCATGGTGGCCCCGGGAGTTAGCGAAACTCCGCGGCCCTCCATCTGAGTCGTTGGTGAAGTTCGGCGAGACACACGATGTGCCCCTACCTGGCGTGCCAACTGTCGGGGTTCTCTACCGCCGGACAGTAAATTTGTATCGATCGTGTGTCGGACCCGGATGGTTAGCACAAGAGACACCGGGATTTAGACTGGTTCGGGCCTCCGAGGAGTAATACCCTACGTCCAGTATCGAGCTGCCGTGTTCTCGCGCTAGGGTTGTTTGTAGTAGGGGTTACAAACTGGTCGTGAGAGGGTGTCGAGCCCAAGTCCCTGAAGTGTGAGTGTTCAGTTCGTTAGCCCTTGTGACGGTTGCCCTCCTCTTCCTTTTATAGACGCAAGGGAGAAGGGCAAAAAGGGAAGCCGCCGCGTGTCGGGGCGGGGCTGTTCATTTTGGTCACCTGGCGCCTCCTCTGAGCACTTTGGTGCTGACTCAACCCGCCTAAGTGCGGGATGAGCTCGCCACGTTAGTGCCTAACCGTAGGCCAACGCTAGACGTAGGAGGCACTTGAGTGTCTCGGTCAGAGTTGGAGTGCTGCAGGGTCAGATGGGACGGCGTGTTGATGGCTGTGCGGCCGAACAGTGCCGCGTTAAGGCTCCTGTCAGAGCCGGCCGCCCGCGCGTGCCGCCAGCTGGTGTGCTTGCATGGCATGGGGAACTGGCGCCCCACGCGTCGTAGCGGAGGAATCCATGCGTCGGGGTGGCGCCACGTTGCTTGGACCGCGTCTTGGTCGGAGACGGAGACTGCTCATGCGAACGAGCGGGTCGTCGGAGGCGAGAACTCCTCGTGCGAGGCGGAGACTTGTCGGAGAAGCCTTCTCTAGTGGGAGACTTGTCGAGGAAGCTCCCAACTAGTCGGAAACGAGACGTCTTGCCAGTGATGGTCTTGACAGGGGTTCTTAGTCCTCCTTATCTTGAATCTTGACCTTCACATTGTCAATGGTGTCAGAAGACTCCACCTCAAGAGTGATTATCTCGCCGTCAAAGGGGGCCCTAATCTGGGCCCTCGTCACTACCGATACCACGGGATAAATCGTGTGTCAAGAGTTTGCTTCCTCTCATCACTCTTTACGTTTCCGCATAACTCTCTTGGAATCCTTACTTGCCTTTACTTTCCTAGAGTAGTATCATGCTAGGATTGGCTATAGGTTGCAAAAACTTTTTTTAGAATAAAAAAAACTTGTTTTGGGATTAGGGTTTCACACTAGATCAACCTTAAATTGCATATCTAGATAGATTTGATCTAGTTTACTTTATTCAAAATAGTGAAGCCATAGGTTAAAGTTTTAAGTTGTATAATTCACCTCTTCCCCTGTTAGGCTACGAGCATCCGATTCCTTCCACTCTCCTCGCCGTCGCTCCCCTGTATGCCTATCCCTACTTCTGTCCGAGCCCGCGAGAAGAGGGGCGGCTGCTGGCCCGGCTATGATGTAACACGTTGCTTGGCATTACGCTCCCATAGCACAAGCGGTGCTGTAGAGCGCTGCAACTTTTTTTTACGCTACTGAGCTTTGCCGTAACTTTTACCGATCCCCATCGTGAATATCTAAGTTGAGCATTTATGCAGAGATAGGACAGGGTAGTGGGACGAGATATTTACCACATACTTGAAATCTCGGTACTACCCTTGCCCTGCCGTAAGTTCAACTAACTCGAGTAGCTCGAACGTTTGCTCCGAGGTGAGATTGGAGATGTTTTACCCGATCCTAGCACGTTGCAACAAATTTTAGGCTTCTTAGATTAGGGGCTTCTTTGGAACAAAGAATTTTTAAAATGTAGGAATTTGAAAAAATGTAAGATTTGAGTTGGTTGCAATTACAATTTTATAGTAATTGAGAGTGTAGGAAAGTTTGTAAGAGCATCTCTAACAGTTTGCCAAATCGGGTTGTCATGCTTGATTTTTAGCAAAAATATTGAAAACATCCCCTCTAACCGTTTGATAAAGGATTTGGCAATTTTTGGCAACTTGAAAAAAACTTCGCCTCCATCGCGCAAAGATACATGCGTGTACTCGACTTGCCATCCGCATTTCGCCGTGGATGAAACCAGGTAGGAGGGTGAAAAAAGAAATAAAGAATACAAAAGGGTTTATGATGCAAAGGTATATGAGAAAAAGAATAGTTTGGCAAGTTAAAAATAACAAACTTTTGAAAATACATTCTTTTTTTACTTGGCAAATCTTTTCAGGAGTTGGTAAATCACTAGATTTGCCAAGTTAAAATAGCAAACTCTTGAAGATGCTCTGTTTGGATGCAACATAGGAAAAAAAAAATAAAGGATTGAGAAGAGAGATAAACACAAAGGAAAATTTCCAAGAGGTTGGACCTCATGTTAGATTTCTTCCAAAATTCCTATATAACGAACTATTCTTAGGAATTTCATAGGATTGGTAGGAATTCAATTATTTGTTCCAAGGGCTTTCAAAGGAAATTTCCTATAGAATCCAAATAATCTAAATTCCTAAACTTTTCTTCTGTTCCAAAGGGGACCTAGATGTGGATGCAAGTGTGTGATTTGGTTTGAGAATCAGATTGATCCTAGGTAGAACGATTCATCGCGGGATCATCTCTAAAATTTTGTTTGATAGCTTTGTTCTTTGTAATTATTCATGGATTTAAGGCATGTTTTATAATTTTTTTAAAAAAACATGTTTAAGGGCAATCTTAATTCGGTAATTAGAATTATATAGAACTAATGAGTCTTCCACATCAATCTATAACGTGACCACAAACTCTTCTAGACACAAAGACTAAAATATTATAATACATATTTTTTTACCACAAAATATCTACTTCTAACTCTGTCATATATTTTGGACTCATAGATGTATGTACGACAAGCTCCCGAGTACTTTGTAGCTGAATGCAGTAGACTCGAGTAGCTTTAGAGGAACCTCCGACTAATCTAGCCTCTCGTGAAGTACTTCGTCGGGTTGAATCTCCATTCCAAAGATGCTTCAAGATGCCATGAGCCTGGAATATGCTCAAGCCCTACTGAACTTGAGTCATATATGAATCACACTTCATATGAAGTAGCCTCCAAATCTTAGCATGAATTGTTGATTCAGACTGAAGGGCAATCTGCAGTATTGGCAACCCTTAACATTCGGAGAAAAAATATCGTATCCAAAAAGGACACGTGACACAGTCCTGAACAAGCAGTAGTGGTGATAGTCAATTTGAGCATCAATCAGCCTGTTCGTTTAGCTGTTGGCTAGTGTTGATTTGTTCTGAGAGAAAAGTACTGCTGCCTGGTTGCTGGTGGTTTGGTTTGTTCAGAGAGAAAAGTACTGCTGGCTGGTGGCTGATAAGCAAGACTTTTTTTAAGACGCGCAAATTGATAAGCTAGATGAACATTGCTGAGGAAAGGAGTGCACGAGGTCTGCTGCTTGTGGACAACACCGCAAAAAAAATTGACAGCATAATTAAATTGTCATATATTTGTCAATATTATTTTTAATATAATATTAATGTTCAATAATACTAACCTCGTGAGGAAAACGAGTTGGTTCAAACTTTTTAACGAACCGAGCCGAACTCGATTTTTTTTAACAACAAACTTTCATTAAGTTAGCAACAAGATGCTGCTAGAATCCTTGAGAGTTCAAGGGGTACAGAGGATAGTGCTGCCAATGGAGGGCGCTGTTGATCATGATGCTCATATGAGAATGTGGGTACATAATTTTGATGATGCACATGAGGAGAATAAAATGCTAAATTGGCTAAAGAATCTGCAGTGCAATTAAGGTTTCTATCTATTTTTTTGAATTTGAGACAGTTTATCTCTAGTGTAGTCTTCTAAAGTTTGAATAGGAGTGTCTTCATAGTCCAATCAGGAGATCGGAGTAGTCTCCAGACTCGAGTAGATGCGTCAACTGCTCACAATCTGAAAAAAAAGAAACTTGATGGCAGTCGATCCTGTGTAGTACCACTGCAGCCAAAGCAATAGCTGCGAACTCAGGAAGCTCTGATAAATATGTAGTTGGCCGGCGGTACCTGCATATTTGTGACATCCCGACCCAAGGCTTAATAGGATCGATAAGGATAATCATACCAATAAGTTGCAACTTCTTTTCCGGAAGCCCATCACAAAAAAAACTCCAAAGTTAAGCGTGCTTGGCTTGGAGCGATGGGTGTCGGGAAGTCCTTCCCGGGTGCGCAAGAGTGAGGACAAAGTACGCAGAAAAGACATGTGTTGGTCTGTGGGGATATTCTTGGGGTCCTAGAGAGCTGCCAGGCGTAGGCGGGCCCGGCCTCGGGGAGGCGGGTCGTTACAATATTGGCAGTGAAAATTCCTAGACCTGCCCTTCTGGAGAAAGGGAAATTAGAATCTAGATAAGTTGAAGCATCCACATAACATGATATTCCAAGAGAGTTAGGTAACATTTGCTGTGGGTTAAATTGAGTGATAGTAGCCCTGCAAAACAGATCGGGAATAGTAGGTGGAATTGTGTTTACATGTATTGAGTGGTGGTGAAAATTTTGATCAGTTTGTGAGGTTTGCAAATGTTGAGTATGTAAGTGATGATAGGCATGCTGCTGTGGAGATATATTTATTCCCGGTGGGGATGTGGAAGGGTGTTGTGTAGTACTCCCTCCGGTTCTCTATTAGAAATCATTTTGGACAAGATTTGAGTCAAACATTGGGAATATAAATCATGAATAACTTTTAAGTTGTTGAGTTTGAAAATGTGAAAATCATATAAATAGATTTGTCTTGAAAATTACTTTCATAAGAATATACATATATAACTTTCTAATAAAGATTTTTATAGAAAAGAGAAGTCAAAGTTGTGCTTTGGTGACCGTGTCGCTGTCCTAAACGACTTCTAATATGGAACCGGAGGGAGTAGGCTCGTGGTGTTGAGGTTAATGTTCCAGAGCTAATAAATGTGCTTACCTGTGAGTCTGTGCTGAATGTAGAACCTAAAAAGATGTCCTTTTTTTCCTTTGAAAGCGAAAATCATTACACACTTTCCAGAGGTACCAAGCAATAAAGAGAAAATGAGAAAGATCTTCTTTAGTGGGAGAGGAGGTAATTAGTAGAGGTAAGCAATCTGTACTCCATCCTCTGAAGGGTCAAGCAAATGCAACGATTTTTAACTCATAAATATCTTGCGATCACAGTTCGTAAGGAACAAAAATGGTAAAGATAATTTCTATTAAAAGAAGTAAAGGGATTTTCTGATGAAAATATTGAGGAACATATTGTCTCATATTGTCACAGGTCTTTCGGGATTAAACCACGGATTAAAGGATACACTTAAAGAAATATAAACCAACTAACCACAGTCCTCAACGTGAAAATTCTGCTAACCTTGACTCTACAGTACACATGCCAGTTGATATGTTCTCTAGCAGTCTATAGCCAGCTTGAATAGGGTAGTCGTTATCTGAAAAGGAAGCTTGGATCCTGAAAGTATATATAACCGCGCCAAGTTAAAAGGGTTCATCAACACAGTTAAATGGTGTCCCATGTTGAACAGATTTTAATACTCTTCCATATCACTCTTTATTGAAACGGAAGCACTCCCGCCATGTTCAAGAAACGGGTGATCGACAGCAAGATCATGTGCCCTCTTGAAGTTCAAATCACGCTCCAGCTTAGGATGCACAAGTGAAACCCTACATCTTTCACTAGCCCATACGCTCCAGCTTCACATCGTCCACTGTAGCTGGCGTTCTATCAACCACTACAAGAGTCAACTTCTGCAGCTCATACGCCCTCTGGGATAGATACACAAGGAATGCCACCTCACTTAAATCACCAGAATTGCCATGGAGATTCACCATCCTGATGTGTGACTGCATACACTCAATAGGACTGAGCTCCATAAAGAACTCGGCATAGTCGTTATTTCCAGTAGGTTCAAGAGCAACAGCAGGCTGCAATTTCAGTGTACAACTCAACTAGTGAGAAGTGATGATGAAATTTCTCGTCTGACTGAATAAGCAGGCATATTGTTACCTCCATCCAGGTGTAGGGTCTCAATGTTGGGAAAGCTTCTGAGGATGCTGGCCAGCATCTGAACTAACTCCAAGACACCCAAATTCACCTTCAGGGCTATGTTCTTGACGCTTGGAACCATCAATGTTGGATTCACATTTGTGTCAGCCTGCAATGGTGCAGTTTGATGTTCGTTCGAAAAAAAAGGAGCAGTTTGATGACTGCAGTGCATCCAGTTTGAATATGAAATCGTCACATATTGCACCTTGATGACTGTACCTGTTCCCAATTTGAAGCTTGTGGACACCCAGGTCCAAGTACCCAAGCACCTTCAGAGGAGAAGCACCTTCAGCAATCTTGACTATACTACCATGGCTGCCGTATCACCGTCAGAAGGAGCAGTTGTCTCCCACATGATGAGCCGCTCCAGGCGCGGCGCGTCCACCACCGCGAGCTCGACCGCCTCCGACTGCCAAAACAGCACGCACTGGAGCTTTTGGCCATGGAGGCGGACGTGCTTTTGCCGGTTACGCACACGACGAGCGCGAGCATCCTGAGCGCCGGGCTGGACGCAAGGATGCGGTCAAGGCTGGAGTCATCCACGAAGGTGTTGATAGGGGTGGTAATGGACCTTCCATTTTGTACTAAGAAATTTAAGGATCAAGTCATAATTCTATTCAATTTTGAATAAAAAAAATAAAAGGGTCTAGTTGGATTGTGAATGATGCGTTAGGGTCATGACCCATTACCACCCCTAGGTGTTGAGCATGACGACCTCCCGGAGATGCGGGAAGTCGTCGGCCCCGTCGGGGAGGCCGGTCGTGTCCTTGTTTGGGGCGGGGGAGGACGCGGTCCTCCTCGTCGCCGGGCACAGCGCGGGTGGGGAGGTAGGACAAGGGGCGTCTGAACAAGGGCTCTTCCATGGTGGTCGGCGAGGAGAGAGGAGTTTTGGTCGGCGAGGACAAGGGGCGTCTGAACAAGAGCTCTTCAATGGCGGGCGCTTCCGGGGTGAACTGATTTGGTTGGGCTCTCACTGACGGTGGTCAGTTGGTCACAGGGAAGGTGTTGCCAACAGCTCAAGAGACTTTAACAGTTTAAATGCAAATGCAAATGAACCTTAAATGCAAATACATGACTGGACATCTCTACTCTTAAAAGTACGAAGTAGAGACAAAAATCCGTTCCTACTTTTTCCGCTCTCCCGTGGATCTGCCTCCCCAACCCCGCGCGTCCGCCGCTCGACTCTTCTCCCGTGAGTCTGCCTCCCCACGGCCCGCTCCTACCGTCGCCCCAACCCAGATGTGCCCTCTCTGAAAAAAAAACCCACACCCCACCCCGCAGTCCGCCGCCTTCGCCATCCCCCTCCTCTCTGCCACCGTCGCCACCCCCTCCTCTCCGCCGCCGTCGACGTCCTCCCTCCGTGCCGCCGTCAACGTCCCCCTCCTCGCCGCCGCCGTCAACGTCCCCCTCCTCGCCGCCACCGTCGACGTCCCCGTCCTCGCCGCCGTCGTCCCCCTTCTCTCTGCCGCCGTCGACGTCCTCCCACCGTGCCGCCGCCGACATCTTCCCACCGCGCCGCCGTGCACATCTTCCCACCGCGCCGCCGTCGACGGCCCCTCCTCGCCGCCGCCGTCGACCACACCCGCGCCTGCCACGCTGGAGCCGCCGTCCCTGTCCACCGGTGCCCGAGTCCCGCGCCCGCCGGTGGCGTCCCTGACCCTGATCCACCCCATTTGACGTCGCTGGCCGCCATCGCCATCAACCGCCGTGCGCCGGAACGCTCCACTCTTTTTTTTCGTGGATCCCTACCCGCCGCCGCACGCCCGAGCCCTCCTCCCCGCCGCCGCACGCCCCCCTCCCTCCGTATTCGATTCCCACGCCGACTGCCACCACCGCATCTCGCCCGGGCGCCGCCGGACTACCTCCGTCCCCTCCACCACCGTCCCCGATCCATCGACGTTCGAGATCCGCTGGACCGCGTCATCGCCGCATCCAATCCTCTACCTCACCGCCGACGCGCCCCCTCCGTAGCCCCTCTCCCAATCCGCGTCCGCCCGCTGGAGCCGCAGCAGCCGTCACCTCCCTCCCCCAAAACCCTAACCTCTGCTCCCCCGTTGGCATCACCGATGCCGCCGTCGCCCGCCGGATCAGCACTGAGTCGATCCTGTCCGCTCCCTTTCTCTCCCCGTGTGCCCGCAAGTGGGCAACGCGTTCATGAACCAGTACCGGCGGAGCATCTGCAGGAGCAGGAGGTCCTTTTCTGTCTTCTCTGCACCTCATCAACTGTTTCTTTGCTATTGATGATGGCAACTGATTTGCAGATTTGAAGTATTATTTTGATTTTTTGTACTGCGGGTCTGGATCTCACGCACGGATGGTCCTATGGGAGTAGCCAACTCACTAGCCATGAAGGTTGCTGGGATTGACAGAAGCACAAATGACCCAACTGGTGGAGCTATCACGAGAACTGCTGACGGAGGTAATGCAACTAATTAGCATTTGGGTAATGCAACTAATTAGCATTTTTCTTCAGCCCTATGCAAGTTGTCTAGAACAAAACAAAGGAAGACACTCAGAGCAAAATGCCAATGTAGTTTGTCCCTGAAACTTGTGATTAAAATGATCAGAAGTATCTTATCGCCCGCAATTCCGCCATGACCATGCAGGTATCCCATTCAATGAAATGCCATGGGGGATGCAGCAGAGCTGCACTGTTTAGAGTTTTAGCGATGCCTGTATTGCTGCTCGATGTTCAAATATGATTGGTCAATGGTGGGAGAAACTTTCTACTTTGTTTCATGTGTTGACCATGGTGATCGTTGTCCTCTTGTGGTCACAGCATGCTGGTGACCAGAGGTCAGACATGTTGATGCCTCTGATCTTTCATGCTTTTCCACCCTAGCTATTTTGATTAAATGCCCTCTATATGCTCCAGGTGAGTAGTATATATAGTTTGAACCAAAGACCCTGCTGCACATCAAGTGTTAGTATAATTTAGAACTTTGCCACGATGTTGTCGACGATCAGGATGTGCTGCCTCGAGCCCTCCCCAGCAAGATAGAGAGGCACACGGTGACTGTGGCAGCATTTGACGCCACAATGGAGATAACCTAGCAGGGGGCTTCATACCTTCGTCCTCCCCGTTGCCAAAGGTCAGTTCTTGCAAATTAAATTAATAATGTCTCTTATATGCAAAGTTCTAGGTAATGAAAGAGAATTAGTATGATGGAAAATGTGGTTGGGTAGTTATCTGACAATTTACATCCAATTGGCCCATGTTTTATGTGGAGAGACAATGCCAACCTCATATTGGATAATACATATATTGTTCCCACGTAGAAGTCTCCTTTGTCTTGATAAAACATCACTTAGCTCTGTAATTAGCGTTAGAATTTTTAAGTCCTTTCTTTACATACTGCAGTTCTTATTTCCTGCCGCCAAGCAAACATCCTGCTGCTATACACCACTATCCCAAAACTGGCTTATGGACATGACACAGCAACAGAGCAAGAAAGAAAAATTAAGATTAAATAGATCCATATTGAGAAAGCAAAATAATACTTGAGCAGCATATGAAAGAAATACTCAGTTTTGTTTCTCAGAAGTTTTGAGATACTTTGACATATTCTTGGAAAAACTATTATTAGCTGTTGATCCTAAGCATCGTCCAACTGTAGAAAAGGTAATCCATTGGTGCTCTCACTGACATTAATTTTCATTTAGATTACACAACATTTTAATGTCAGATCAGTTTTACTTATAAAGTATTCAATAATCCAAATTTCTGAATTTTGATGGCAAGATTCTTTTTTATATTCACCTGTTCTATTGGTTAGCCTGGTTGGCATACATACTTTGAATGCTTCTTTTCTTGTTCTTATTCATTTCAGTGAAGCTTATATCAGTCCTCTTGATAAGCAAAGGGAATCATTCATGTTTTACAAGTACATGCATATATCCTGTCTAGGTTGAAGAATCTAATGTTCCTTCTAGAAAAATACAACAAACATGTAAAGATTAATGGTATTTGAAGTCTAAAAACATGACCCACCACATGGACACACCCTTCAATGTTTTCATGACAAAGTTAATTCGATTATGGCCAAATCAGTCTTGTAGTTTTTGTTTTACATAGCATGGTGGTACAGTTGTGTGTTGAGACAGCACCACTGCGTTGTGCAACATTTGCTGGTCCCAGGCTGCACCCTCTCCCCTCAGTCTTTTAATTATTTTATTTTATAATTATTAAACAGTTGCACTCCCCTGTTCAC
This sequence comes from Cenchrus fungigraminus, assembly GCA_036936925.1. Taxonomy (NCBI): domain Eukaryota; kingdom Viridiplantae; phylum Streptophyta; class Magnoliopsida; order Poales; family Poaceae; genus Cenchrus; species Cenchrus fungigraminus. Next base: position 37,384,745 of record CM072778.1, on the reverse strand, counting down.
TGACTACTTGATGCTACAATTAGTCCTAAAAATAATGCAGGCAATGAACTTCTTTGCTGGTTTGTTACTTCTACTGATGATAGAGATAATGCATTATGGTAGGTTATGCAGTACAACTGCAATGTTCAGCTTAACTGTTGATTGCATAACCGTAAACATCCTTTTGTATGTTTTCGTGGGGTCCACATGGTGTTGACAGGCATTATGGATGGCTATTTTCATGGTTACTTCTCTGAAGAAATGATCGAATCTCAGTTGTTATAAATTACCATTTTCCTTATTTTAGTGTTTGCTTGCTATTGGATGGTTTGACAAATCTTCATTATCATGTCGTGATGCCCTGCAATATTTCAGGTATCCCACAAAACATTTATTTGTTGGCGCAGCTAAGTTCTTCATTTTTATGCATGTTTGACTAACTGGATTTATGTTTCAGGAGCATTTTGAGTTTTTTTACTCGTTGATCTGAGCATGTCACTGTTCATGTATGTTCATCATGTGGGACTAGGTCACCACATTATCAGGCAGCCAGATGGGTCCTGGTTCAGTGGGCAAGAGTGGCTTGGTTCTTTAGTAAATTGATTAGTTTAATTTGCATCTTGTGCTGCAATGTAACCTGAATGCATCTTGAATAAAGAAATACATAACTTTTGTGTTGTAAATTATCATCCTGGATGCTATATTTATTCAATATAGGTATGTTTCACATGATTATTGTGTATTGCAATATAAAAATTTTTATGCCCGTAGCAACGCACGGGCACGAACCTAGTGTAATATGAAACTATAAATTAAGAAATGATCACATGAAGTAAAATTAGCAGCATGTAGAAATGCACTGCAAAGCTAAGCAGTAATCAACAGCTACTGGTGCCACAAGATTACTGTCTTAACAGCTAATGGTGTCACAACTCAAAAGCCATGAAGCGTGTACTCTGTGGACTATGGAGATTCACAAGTGGAAAGACAACTCACGCTCGCCTGGTGAAAACATGCTACTACATTGTTTTAACATGAAACACGTTAGAAAGAAAAAAAATGATCAGAACTCAGAAGCAAGGGGATCCAAAAGAATGAAGTCGTAGAACTTAGCAACAGTTTTATTCAGATGAAGCAATGAAGTTTCTCGTTCACCAAATAACACAAAGAGAGCAGGAAGGCCCAATTTTTTTCCTAGCCAGCCTGCAGCATGTAATCAAGCTTCAAGCCCCAAGCCAGAGCTGCCTTTACCAGTCACATGAATTTATAATCCTACCCATCAAGTAGCCATAATTTTTGAAGCTCAAGATATCATTAGTAGAGTTTTCACCATCTTACAAGTGCGGAAGTTGATTTCTATGAAGAGATTAAAAAGTCCACTATTAATTTGATGATAAACTTTGGAGGTGCATATAACTACCTATAATAATAAATCAAGATGCATAGTTTGCGAGAAACGGTAAGTGCAGTACCTAGTGCTCAATATATGGAACAAAATTCACAGTGCAAAATAATGATGAACAATTAACTCACATACCACTAGTATTTCAGCACAAAACCACATAACTGTCAAAGAAAAACATCTACAATGTTCTTAGCTGACATGGTTAAGCAACAATAGCCCTCTAAGTGAACCATCATGTAAGCCAAATGTAATATTCAGGCTTTAAAGAAGGATGATTATGCATGAAGATATGCAACGTCCAAAAAAAAATGCTAATGTGAACCAGTGATCACCGATCATCCATACAAAAAAACTGAACACGACCGCAATCATGGACCCAGGCATTTGGCACTAGTACCAGCAGTTGTGATTAAATACCAAACTAAGTAGCTAAATGCTAACAGTATCCTGATAGCCTACCAAACTGATAATTAAAAATTTGGAACCATACAAATAGTCACAAGTTCTAGGTTTCATAGTAGGTAAGCCATGCAGTAGGACTGCATTTGGCAATACAATAGCATAAGCAGTGTTCGATTATAAGCTTCCCATTCCCACCAAACACAGGCACGGCACACACGATGAGTCGATGACACGAGTAGGATTGCAAACTTAGTATAAGCACGCCCATACAACTCAAACTTCACAATTATGAGGACATTCCAGAAGGGATATATTTGTTAATGTCAGCAAGTGATGAACTCTTGATGTTTTAGATTCAACTCACATCAAATGCAACAGTTGTTTCTTATTTAGATGGTGGCATCCACTACTAGTTCTCAGAACCTCAACACCCAAAATACTACTTGTAGAGTTGCAGTTGCTAACTATGAAGCTGCCACAACAGCCCTATGTTGTTAGAACTAGAATGCAATCATATGTTGCTAGAACTAGAATACAGGAATGTGTATAAGATGAAGATGATCAAGTATAAGTCAATGTGTGTTAAAACATGAGTGAAAAACTTAAGCTAATGGGAATTCAGAGACAAACTGAAAAGCCCATATATTTATCACTTTTCAGGCACAAGCATGCTACGCTCTGTCAGTCAGCATGCTAAAAAACAAAGGTTTCCAATGCATGAATTTATTTATTTGACATTCTATTCAGAAGCATGACTGTAATATAGCACAACAAAATTCTGTTACAGCACTCATTGTGCAGTAAAGAGTAAATCAAAACACAAACAAGTAGCCAGGCTAACCACAACCATATAAGCTCAACATAAATATATGAAGACTTGGAGAGACTAAATGGACAAAGCTCATCACTAGAGTTACCAAGCCACACCATCAAGCACAAGCAGTTGTACCAGGACCCATTCACAAGTAACGAGGACCTAGCTAGCCAAACTGCTTGTATATGTTAAAACTGAGGCATGTTTGTCGACTTGTAACAATTGGTCAAGCTTGTGCAATCAAAGCTAAACAAATTTGTATCACTGATTGGGACTTCCTATCATCACAATGAATCTTTGTCAACAACCTAAGGCTTGTTTTGTTTGTGCTAATATACAAAGGCTACCTTTCTAAAGGTGCTGATGAAAAGCTGTTAAAACTGAGGCATGTTCGTCGACTTGTAACAATTGGTCTAGCTTGTGCAATCAAAGCTAAACAAATTTATCACTGATTGGGACTTCCTATCATCACAATGAATCTTTGTCAACAACCTAAGGCTTGTTTTGTTTGTGCTAATATATAAAGGCTACCTTTCTAAAGGTGCTGATGAAAAGCTGCTTCTAAACAATTGTCTTCTGGACTACCTTTTGAATAAATGAAATGGTGCAGTATACGTAAAACAACTGATAACTTTCATCCTTCTAAGCCAGCAAAAGCTCTCCAGACCAACTTCTAGCTTCTAATAGAAATATAACTTGTGCTGCTTAGAAGCTAATTTCAAAAGCAGGTGGTTTGGTTTGGCATTCTGCTAATCTGGATGAGGCGAACAGCGAAAGTTTGTCTTTTGTACATGCTCCAAATAAACAAAAATATCGACCAAAAGAAATTGTACGCAATTTGACTATATAGAAGTATACAAAGTCAGCCATGGTGCATGATTTGAAGGACATAAATGTAATCAGTGCAACAAGCATACAGAACAAAAACATTAAAAAGACATGGCCATGGGAGAGACGTCACGCAACCTACAAACACCCAGGTTTGAGCCCAGACAACGGGGGCCCTCTCAACTGAACCAAGAAATTGTTCAATACTCAAAACATTCAAACAGAAATTCTAACAGAAATAATACAGGTCTAACCAATGCATGGTCATTAACTTCATGAATATTCTTTCAGCATCCAACCATAGATAGCTAAGGAATATCATCATACTCAGATATCTATGATAAACTAGATAGAATGATAAGCAGAGACAGATTGATCGTCACTAGAATGAATCATTGCACTAATAGCCTTGACGTTTACACTGCACATACCAGTTTATAGCTTCTTTAGCTTTAGAACAGCGTTACTTCCCTAGTCCCTACAAACCTACACCCTGGAACACATAACTGACTTCTCTCCGTCAGCAACTTAAAAGAGCCATAAACACCGGTGATTTCCTACACAGGCTAAAAGTGCTTTCAGAGCCCTATTCTTCTTTTCTAACGAGACGGAAGAGCTCATGCTCATGTTCCAAAAGGAAAGGGTCGTCGATAGAAAGATCGGATGCACTATGGAAGTTCCAACCACGCTCCACTCTAGGCCCAACAAGCAAAACCATACATGCTTTACTAGCCCATAACGGAATAGCTAGAGCTCTCAGTAGATCCTGACCCACTTGAACAAGTGCTTCATCAGGTAACACAAGTGTCAACTTCTGCAGCTTATTCGCTCTCTGTGTTATGAACTTAAGGAATGCCATCTCACTTATGTCCCCTTGAAACTTATGGAGAACCATCTTCTTGATGTTGTTCTGCACACATTTAATGGGACTGAGCTTCTCAAAGAATTCTGCATAATGCTTGTCAATTGGTTCGTCAGGTAGAGCAGACTGCAAAATCAACAGACAATGCAATCACAGGACAATGGTTGAAATGATGAGAATGCTGAACAGAGTACAGACAGATTGAGTGTTAATTGTTTTTACCTCCACATGTAAGGTCTCAATGTTGGGAAAGCACCCGAGGACGCTGGCCAGCATCTGAACTTCCGTGGAGACACTAAAATCCACCCTCAATGCCAAGATCTTGACACTTGGAACCATGGAGCTTGGGCTCACCTTTGTGTCAGCCTGCAATACAATACATGAATCAGGCACATGTACAAGTTGTCATGATATGAAACATATGAGCATACACATGCACATGAATATCGTTGTCAGGCATCACCTTGATGATGGTGTGCTCAATTTGAAGCTCGTGAACTCCCAGCTCCAGGTACCCAAGCACCTTCAGCTCAGGTGCACAAGCAATTCTGACCTTCATGCTTGACTCATCATCAGATTCATCAAATCCAGAAGGAGGGCACGTATGCCACATGATGAGCCTCTCCAGGGAAGGCGCATCCACCACCGCGAGTTCATCCACCATGGATAGCCAAAAGAGCACGCACTTGAGTTTTTTGCCAAGAAGGTGAACAAACTTTGGCAGGCCGTAGCTGACGACAAGGGCGAGCGTCTCGAGCTCGGGGCTGGAAGCGAGCATGTGGTCGAGGTCGCGGTCCTCGATGCAGGTGTTGAGGAGCACGAACTCCCGGAGGTGGGGGAAGACGCCAGCCCCGTTGGGGAGATCGCTGGTATCCGGGAAATGAAAGAATCCGAGGTAGAGGCGAGTGAGCTCGGTGCAGCGGAGGATGTCGCCGGGGAGGGGCATGTCCACGGGTGGTGGCTGGCAGATGAAGACGAGGTCCTGGACGCCCCCCGCGGCGAGGAATCGCGACCACTCGCCGAGCTTGCGCTCGTGGACCCCGAAGAAGCAGTAGACGATGTGGACCGTGCGGAGCGGGCTCGGGTGGGCGGCGAGGATGCGGTGAATGGTGGCGACGCCCGCGTCCTCGCTGCTGGCGGGGAAGAGGTGCGCGTCGTAGAGGACGAGCGGCGTGGAGCGCCAGACGTGGCGCCACCGCGGGGAGAGCACGGCGGTGCGCGCGGCGTCCTTGATGGGGAGTCGGGAGACGACGTCGCGGAGGAGCTCGTCGGGGAGGGCGCTGATGCGGTCCTCGCCGTCGTTGTCGTCCAAGGCGGACAGCGTGCCGGCCCTGGTGAAGGCGGCGCCGGGGAGGCAGCGCAAGACGCACTGGCGGACCGCGTCCATGGCCGGCGGTGAGGCCGGAGGCGAAGAGGGTTTTGGTCGGGGGTGGGTGGGGTGGAGACTGGAGAGGCGCAGCGGCGCTGTTTGGTTGGGGAAACGGCGAAATGCCGAAATGGTGATTTGATTTCGTACAAGAGAGAGACGGCTAGGGTTTGGTCTTCGTAGCCTTCGTGGGCCTTAACTAATTTCATGCGGGCCATTAAGAAGAAGATCCTTTGTTAATTTTGCAGACCACATACCAGAAGAACAAGTTGTTCCATTGCGATATTTTTGTTACACACTCCGTCCCGAATTGTATTTTGATACTTCTGGTTCCATAGATTTCTTTATACTTATAGGTTTTCTATGTAGATATGCATCCAATCGGTTAAACCCGGAGGTTCATCCACCTTCCCGTCACTATAATATACTTTCTTGGTACCAGTTACACGATGTTCATAGATTTTGTCATGCACCTAAACGTATGCCATGTTTTGCAGGGTATGAGCAAATATAAGGCCCCCTCCCCTCAGGTATGCACATCCCCGCCCCGTACAGCTTTCTGACCATGGATGAAGGAGAGGAAAAAGAAAAGATAGAGGATAAATAAGAAGGATTCCCTACAGTTTTCTAACCATGGATGAAGGAGAGGTAGAAGAAAAGATAAAGGACGAATAAGAAGGATTGTAATTGGTACCGGGGAAGTATAATGTAGTGTATATGAATAATGTACTTCATAATTTTCTTTTTTCCTTTTGCAAAGTACAGACCAGAAAAACATGATCTGTATGTTTGTTTCGCTACCATCATTCATTTGAACTAGAGTAGAACATACCCAGCTTTGTCCCAAACTCCAAAAACTCCAGAGTATATGTAAGAGTATCAGCACGCGATAGACTCATGATTAAAGAACAAAAAGCAAGGAATCGTTACTCCTAGTTCTCCAATTCAATTTTCTGTGCAAGCAAAAAAAAAAACTGATTTGAGGTTGCGTTCCAATTCAATTTTCTGTGCAAGGAAAGAAAGAACTGAACCTCTTACATATACAATTCAGCTGAGGTACTAAAGTCACATATACAATTAAACATATACGAATGATTGCATGACTGGGCATTACTAATGCGACAAGATGATGCAAGAATCATGCCGCAAGTTTTTCCAGATGACAGTTAACATGATTCAGAACAGACCCCACACAATGACAGTCTCACTCTCACCAAAAGCTAGCTATTTGTGCCATTATTTGAGAAGCACTGACTAGAATCACACGGACAATGGATTAAGCTGCTACCACAAATTAAACTTTGAATACCATCCAACATGTCAGCAAGAGCATGATTACCTAAAACACACAGTATACATGTTCAGGTGCAGGATAATAGTAATAATACTAGTGAAATAACAGTAGAGATGGCAGATATATTCCAGATGTGGATAGCACAACTCAAGAACCAGTCAGCTGAAACGAACAACGGTCGTTGAAGTTGGTAATGAAGTTAAGGTGAAAGAACAGTGAAGATGGCTAGTGCTATCAACACCAGTGTACATGTTAAGTTACAGGAGAATACTAGTGAAAGAACAGTTTAGACGGCTGACAGATTCCAGGTGTCAGCACAACTCAAGCACCAGTTAGCTGAATCGGTAGTTAAAGTTAAAAATGAAGTTAAGAAGCAAGCAGGTTGCAAAACTGTACCTATGAACCTATCAAGAAATATGGAAACCATTAAACTCGGTATCAGTTTTATTCAGAAGAAGCAAATGTAGAGCACAGGTATCTACCTCAATTCATGCCTCATAGAACAAAAACATAGCAAGGCAAAATTTGGAGAACCACAGTTGGACCTGCTCAGCCTGCATTTGATCAATTAATCCCAATTGCCAGATCAGGACCTGAGATAGGCCAATCACCTAACATATACTAGCACTGGACTTGAACATGAAGCTTATTCATCCACTTATCAAACTCATAATTGGTCAAGCTCATGCAATCAAAGGTAAAAATGAAATGCCATCATGAACAGCACCATCCTGATTTGTCCGTGAGCAACTCATACACAACATATCTTCTCCATACAAGCAGAACTGGTTTTCATTTCCAATGATAGTTGACCTTGTAAGAAATATAGATAGCACATAATGCATAATATGTTTGCAAGATATAAATGGTCTCCCTAGGAAGAGTATGACAAATTCAAAGGAAGATCCTGATGAAGATACTAATGCTTAAGAAATATAAATATATTGTCGCACATGACACAAGCTTCCAAAATATTCTTTCTGAACCAAGATAGCAATATCATCAGACATAGACATCATCACATCTAGATAACATGATAAGTAGTGATGTTCCTCCGAGCAAACCATCATTCCACTAACTTCACTTCTACTATGCATGGCAATTGATATCTTATCTAGCTTCAGAACAGCAATATATCCTAAAAAGCAAGCCAGATCAAGGAACAGTCCACCAGGCCAAAATGGTCATCGACCCCCCCTACGATACATTCATCCATACTTCACTACTGGTGCTTCCAAACTGTCTGAACCCCCTCTTTAGTGAAGCAAAGGAACTCCTGCCCATGTTCCGAATCAAAAGGGTCATCAGTTGAAAGATCAGATGCCATGCGGAAGTTCCAAGCATGCTTAGGTCCCACAAGCAGAACGGTACATGATCTACTAGCCCATTGCGATCTAGCCAACTCTAGCAGTACAACTTTCATGTCATCCACTGAAAGTAGTATATCCTTAGACAAAACAATTGTCAGCTTCTGCAGCTGATTCACTCTCTGAGTTAGGTGTTGAAGGAATACCACCTCACTCAGATCCCCTCGGAACTCATGAAGAACCACCTTCTTGGTGTGTGACTGCAAACATTCAATGGGAGATTGCTTCGAAAGGAACTCGCCGTAGTGCTTGCCAGTTGACCGATCAGTCATAGAAAACTGCAACATCAGCAAACAATGTAATAAGAAACACAATGCCAGAGATGATGAATATGCCAAAACAACTGCATGCATTATCTTGCACTTTGCTACCTCCACGTGCAGGGTCTCAACGTTGGGGAAACATCTCAGGAAACTGGACAGCATCTGGACTTCAGTGGAGACACGGAAATCCACCCTCAAAGCTAAGATCTTGACACTTGGGATCACGAAGCTTGGTGTCGCCTCTGTATCAACCTGCAGTACAATTCATGAATCAAGCACATACCACATGTGTACAGCTAGTCCTTGTGTGATCATGCACAAGAATATCACATCACAGCGCAGCACCTTGATGACGGTGTTTCCAATTTGAAGCTGGTGGATTCCGGTATCCAAGTACCCAAGCACCTTCAGCTCAGGAGCACAAGCAATCCTGACCCTGATAGGTGGCTCATCATCAGAGTCAGAGTCGCCAAGTACACAAGGAGTAGTCGTAAGCCACATGAGGAGCCGCTCGAGGCGAGGCGCGTCCACCACCGCGAGTTCGTCGGCCATGGACAGCCAGAAGAGCGCGCACCGGAGTTTTTGGCCACGAAGGCGGACATGCTGCGGCAGGCCGCAGCTCAAGACGAGCGCGAGCGTCTCGAGCGCGGGACTGGAAGCGAGCATGTGGTCGAGGTCGCGGTCCTCGATGCGGGTGTGGAGAAGGACGAACTCCCGGAGGTGGGGGAAGACGCCAGCACCGTCGGTGAGGCAGCGGGTGTCCAGGAACTCCCAGAATCCGAGGTAGAGGCGGCGGAGCTTGGTGCAGCGGAGGATGTCGGCGGGAAGGGGCATGTCGAGGGGCGGCGGCGGGTTGATGAAGAAGAGCTCCTGCACGCCCTTGTCAGCGAGGAGTCGCGGCCACCGGGCGAGTTCATCGCCGCCGTCGAAGAAGCTGAAGGCGAGGCGTACGGTGCGGAACGGACCGGACCGGGGTGGGCGGTGAGGAGGTGGTCCACGGCGGGAACGGTGTCGCGCACTCCGGCGATGGCGAGGTGCGTGTCGTCGAGGACGAGCGGCGCGGAGCGCCAGGCGCGGCGCCACCGGGGGGAGAGCGGGGCGACGCGCCCGGCGTCGTCCTCGACGGGGAGGCGGGAGGCGACGATGCGGAGGAGCACGGCGGAGAGCGTGCCGGCCCTGGTGACGGTGCGGACGGGGAGGCAGCCCATAGCGCATTGGCGCAACAGGTCCATGGTGGCCGGGCGGCGCCGGCACGAGGGTTTTGGTTGGGGTGGAGGCGGTGGTGAATTGGCTTGGCTGCTGGCCACTGGGGGTGAGGGAGGAGAAGACACGGCTCGGCAGTGGCGGCCAGTGTGGGCACCGACCACTCACTGGGGAAGCAGGGGAATTTTTTTTAATATTTTTTTTATCTCTATTTTGCAAAAATAAATGGTCCGTCAGAAATTTTGCAAAACTATACATCTGCCGCCGTGGCCTACGGCGGCAGGGACATACCGCCGTGAGGCACGGCGGTAGAGGCCGTGGCCTACGGCCAGACGTGGGCCCGTAGCTTGCGGCAGACATACCGCCGTAACCCACGGCGTTAGGGACATACCGCCGTGGGCTACGGCGGCAGGTCCTAGCGCCGTGGGCCACGGCGTCAGCAGGCCTGGTACCGCCGTGCCCCACGGCGCTAGGAACTAGCTGCCTATATAAAGCCGAAATTCAGCCGAAAATGTCATAATAATTCGAAAAAAAAGAAAGAGAGGGGGAAGAGGAGAAGGGAGTGAGGAGGAGGTGGTGAAGGTGCGAAGCTCTGCCGGTTTTTCGTCTCGTTAGAGGTAATACTCTGGTACTTAATAGTTTGAACTGCGCCGGTAAAAATATAGTTTTAATGTAGATCTGCTTAGTAAAAATATAGTTTTAGTGTAGACCTGCATAGTAAAATTATAGTTTTAGTGTAGATGGATTAGTAAAATTATAGTTTTAGTGTAGCTCTGAGTAGATATATTTTGTAGTTGCAGATCCACTTGTTAATAGCGGTTTTTTTTTCATGCTGTCAGACATGTCAGATGCAGTCAGTGTCAAGTTGTATTTCGTAATAGGCAGATTAGATATGGTGAACATGGAGTTGACTTGTCAGAATTTAATTTGGTTGACCATGTGATTAGAAGAGCAGCCGAAAGAACTTGGGGGATCCATTACCAACTTTTTTATAGGGCATTCCATGTAGATGCAGAGCAACATGACTTGTCCATTATGGCTCTAATCAACAGGAGTGAGTCAGTATATTGGGAGCTTATGCCACTCCAAGGCACTGAACATTAGAGGAGTTATATCAAAACAATATGTGAAATTGGTTTGCCTGTGATGTTGTTTATCCAAGTTGTTCATAGGGTTGGGTCTAGTAGTCAAGTGCATGAGGAGGGTACTGCTGCTCACCAGGGTGAGGCTGAACTACAAGCAGGAGATGGTCCTGCAACTGAGCCACAAGAAGGAGATGGTGCTGCCACTGAGGCAGAAGAAGGAGATGGTGACACACCCTTTGAGGCCCATGGTGAAATTGACGAGGGGGGGTTAATGAAGAAGTACTCAGGCAGTACGAAAATGGAGGCTCATGAGGACGAACGTGGGTTGGAAGAGGACTCCTCAGATGATAAGGATGACCCGCTAGTTCCAAGGGACTGGGACAGTTACAATTTCTCACAGCTATCTGTCAATCCTAGTGAGAATGTGTCCTGGGAGTATAGAGATAATCAGATTTCTGTTGGCGCCATGTATAAGAGTGCAGTAGAGGTGAAGGATGCAGTGAAGAGCTGGGCCACCCTAACTCTACAGAGAGAGTTCAGATATGCTCTAAGTATAACAATTCAGGACACTCCTACAAGAAATGCACCGAAACATCTTACTTTTCCACTGCCACTTCTCCAGCACCTTCAGCTAGTGCACGTGGACGTCGTTCCCGTCGCTACAACGAAGGAATGCAGTGACCGTACTTGTTTGCGCTATCGTGTTGTAATATTTGAAATACTGATGCATGTTTTCGTCTTGTAATATTTGAACCATTTTATTTGGTAAGGTCTCGTAATATTTGAACTTATGCATGTTATCGTGTTGTAATAATTGAACTACCTTTTCATTTGCTTGTTGTTTTCTTCCTGCCATCAAATTTATTATCATATCCTGTTATGTATTGTTCTCTAATTTCAAATGAAACATGTAATGAATTATCATATTTCTCATCTTTTTTTGTAGGCTTTCAATGGCTTCCTCGGGTCCTGAGTTGGATTTGGAGTTGCTCACCAGTAGGAAGGACAAGGTTGCGGTGCCAAAGGGGATCCACACTCCTATGTGCTATTGCGGTGACAACTGTAAGCTTGTCAAGTGCAACGTTCTCGGGTACTGCTACGGGATGAGATTCTTCATGTGCGTGAACTACGAGCATGACCCTCTCCCACCATGTCGCAATGTTAGACCAAAAGTAAGACCAAACTGCTTTACTAAATAAATAATATGTCATTGCTATTTTATTATGTGCTAACTTGTCTTTGAAAAAAGACTCCACCTCCTCTCTGTGATTTTATACAGTGGCTAGATTGTGAGCAGTCCGAACAAGAGAAGCGTTACGTCGAGGCGACGGGTCGTTCAGCACGTGAGAGGTGGCAAAGGATGGTTGAGGCAGAAAAACAAGAAGAAAAACGTAAGAAGCAGCAGGAGGAAATTCGCATTCGCCGGGAGATCAAAAAACGTGAAGCGGCCGCGGCCCGTGAAGCAGATAGAGAGAGGAAGAGGGAGAGAGCTCGCCGGGCTAAGGAAGCTGGGCCGGATGCTATGAGGAAGGGGAAATACCCCCGTTGTACCCAGTAGACGTAGAGTACTAGACGCCGAGTGCTACTGTATCCATAAAAAATTATGATTTCATTTCATCATTCTCTAGTGTCGGGTTGTATCTTTAAGAACTTGATTTCAGATGCATTTCAGATGCAAACATTAAAACTCGTACTAGGGTGTGTTTTCTGTGAGTCACTGCACCAAACAGTGAACACATAGGGTGTGTTTTCTGTGAGTCATTGCACCAAACAGTGTACCTAGTACTAGGGTGTGTTTCCTCCGAGTCACTACCCGTTTTTCTTGCCTCGGATCGAATGACCCACCGTCCAGTCTGCTTTATTACCTACATATATGTGAGCACTCTTCTTCAGTGTCACTTCACAACACAACAAGCACCAATGAGTTCCTGGACTGGGGATGATGATGACTCCCTCGGTCCAGCACTGTGGAGCCAGCAAGATCCAGAGGTCAACAGCAATTTTCCAGTCTTAGATAAGAGAGATTTCAAATCCATGCGTGATGTTAGAAAGTACGCACCAAATCAAACGGTGAACTGGCCAAGGTGTGCACACGGTGAGTTCTGTGTGATGCAGGTTTACCAGGGATGGGACAACTCTGGTCGACGCTTCTGGCATTGCTCACGAGCATGGGTAAGCAAAACTCCTTGACCTCTGTCCTTCATCATTATATGATTTACTAATGTAATCACGGTTTCTGCAATACTCCAAACAACCAGATAACTGCGGTTTCGTGCAATGGGTGGATCCCCCAGCTATTGACCCGTATCAACAGTACATCAACTACCTCGAGGATGTTGTCATCTTCAACCTGAGGCAAGAACTCGCGTCGGCATTGGCTTCTCCAGATCCGACATCTACCAACGACGACGACGGACCGGTGACCGGACCAATAGTGGTGAAGACGAACACCGGGTGTGAGGACGAGTTCTGCTGTTGTCCGTGCCACGAGAAGAAGGACAACACTCCACCAGCAACTCCACCCCCGCCACCGTCTGATCCAACTCCACCTCCGTCGGGGTACTACATGCCCTCCCAGCACTCCGGCGGGTCTATGATGTCCGGGTTCTCCGGGTACTATTCGTACAACTAGACTACAAATGTTGTAATCGTTTATCTAAATTCCCTAAGGCACGTTAGGAGTAGCAGCGGCAGAAAGTTAGGGTACTTATGTCGTACGTGCCATTGCTTGTTTCTGTAATTCGTCGTTAAGTATTAATGGTTCGTCGTTAAGTATCAATGCTTCAAAAATTGAAATTTACAAAAAAAAATCCTACCGCCGTAGGGCACAGCGGTAGGTCCATACTTACCGCCGTGGCCTACGGCGCTACCTAGAGGCTACGCTGCCGCCTGGCGCTAGGCCCCTAACGCCGTGGCTCACGGCGTTATGTGCCCTTGCCAGTGGGCCACGGCCCCTGCCGCCGTGCCGCACGGCGGTAAGAACCCTGCCGCCGTGGCCACATCGGCAGATGTATAGTTTTGCAAAATTTCTGGCGGACCATTTATTTTTGCAAAATAGAGATAAAAAATATAAAAAATTCGAAGCCGGGGGTAGACTAATGGGCCTTAATTGAAGTAACAGGGTGCAATGAACTGAGGACACTCAAGGCAGGCGACACAATTTCAAATCCTTGGACAGGCTCCATTCGATTTTTGTATGAAATCCTTGGACACAATTTCAAATCCACCACTCACTGCATCTCACTCAGAGAATGCCAAATTAAAGCTTCAGGACAAAATTTTCAAGAGGAGGAAAAAGAGATACACAACTCGCAACTATCGATGGGAGCGGAACAACATTACTTCAGAGCCTTCATAGTTGCCAGAGTCAGAGCCTGTTTAGTTGGCTGAAAATTTGCAAAAATTTTGCAAATTTTTCAACTCTCTCTCCATCACATCACATTAAATACATCAAAAGACATATGTTCGGAGCAGTAAATGTAGGTAAAAAAATTAACTAATCACACAGTTCTGTTGTACATCACGAGACGAATCTTTTGAGCCTAGTTAGTTCATGATTGGACAATATTTACCACAAACAAACGAAAGTGCTACAGGAGTTCCAGAACTCACTTTTGCAAATTTTCAGCCAACTAAACACCCCCTCAGATAAACAAATATGAACCTAAATGCAGCGCACACGGAACACTACAATAACTATATTACTCACGCCATCTCCCGACAAGACGAATTACCATTGTACTCCCTCTGTTTCTAATTATACGTCGTTTTGGGTTTTCTAGATTCATAGATAATATTATGCATCTAGACATAGTGTATACACGTCGTTTTGGGTTTTCTAGATTCATAGATAATATTATGCATCTAGACATAGTGTATACTCCAACATGAGAGCTTCTTTCCGGTGCCCTATACTAGGCTATACTAACATCGAAAAAGGACTAGTATACAAACATTCAACGGTCCAGATTAATTGTCAATCAATAGTAATATGGGGTGGTATGAATGGGTAGTATAAGGTGGTATAGGGTATTATGGAAATAACAAATTTAACAACTTTTACAGTTACTTCCTCGTATAATCTGTTTATTAGAATCTCATATACTACGATCAATATTTTAATCACACATGATTCAATTGGAAATGTATGTAGTATGCTATATTGCTATTATCTTCAATCCCGGACTCGTCCGTCACTATCTGTAACTCTCCTCTCTTCCTCTTGCAATGTTCGTCGGCCGGACTGCCTGCCGCCGGCCGGAAGACGGCGGCTGCTCCTGGGCCAGCACAAGCAGTGACCACATGCGGGGAGAGTGGGTCCGCCAGAGGTGCAGGGCGCAGGGGCGCGCGCTGAGTCACGGCTGGTCCCGGGCCCGCGCGAGCTGCGGCCACCGGCAGGGAGGGCAAGCCCGCGCGAGCTGCAGGGCAGGTGGGGCGCACGGAGTCGGCCGCGGCTGGGCCCGCGCGAGCAGGGGCCACCAGCGTGAAGGCTAGGAGCACAACTTCTGCGGGCGGATCTGCGCATCGGAAAAGCCGGATCCAGGCGGGTCCGTGGGAGCGGCGGTCATGGCGGCAGCTGGGATGGCTGCGGATTCTTGCTATTCGGCGGTGGTTTGGGGAGGGGGCGGCCGTACCCGAGTTCGTCATCCACGGGACATCGATCTCATTCCAGCCGCAGGCGCTGTTCCCGCTGCTCCTCCCGCCGTGTATCAGTGCTGGTGGCTTAGGACGACGACAAGCACCGCAAGGAGGTTCCCATTGACCATAACTTTCATCTTCCTGCAATATAATGTAGCAGGCAACATCTTTGCCTACGTTCCGTTGTCTTCTCGTGCTGTCTCTGATTGTTTGATCGCGCAAAAATAGCAGACTATCATGGCTTCTATTCTGAAATCTTTCAATTTCAGTAGCAGCTACTCTCTTGTTAGCAAGGTTTAGTGATTAACTGATTATGCAGTTTTGGTTATTTGTTTTCGTTTCAGTAGCTTGCTTCGGCCAGTTTCATGTGTTCAGTCACAGTTTTGGTTATTAAATATACTGCATTTTTTCCTCTGAGAAGTGAAGCGACCGCTAGTATTAAATTTGAAAACCACCATGTGGTACATACATGACGCTGGGCTTTGGGCTCCTTGCGATATACTTTTGCTTCATTTGTATTAACATTTCACAGCTCAAGAATGAACAACGGTAAGCATGAGGTATATTTTTGGAGTCGTTCGTTGCATGCATGAATCAGAGAGGTGGCCAGCCCTGTATATGATCTTTAATCCAAATAGATTACCAGCCCAATATACAATTTTCTGTCATCCGAGGAGATGTGCTACAATTCATCCAGTGTATCTGGACTGCCGGTGTAAATTGACTAGTAAGGTCGTGGGTACATTGTAGTCCCTGAACAAGCAGGCAACTACTCAAAAATTAGAATTATAAAAAGGGACAGTTCATAATAGAAAATAATGGTCTTTGAAACACTTTATGAAATCATAATGGCCTCTGTAGAAGAAAGAAACAGGGCCGCAACAGTGTCTTGAATAAAATATTATTTTGTAGCAAAATTAAAAGAGCCTACGAAATTGAAAAGGGAGCACCGACAGAATAAATTACATCAGAAGGGGAAAAACAAGAACAATATTTGTTCAATGCAAAAAAACTAATATCATAAATGAGTTGAAAGGACATTAGTAATACAATTGGTTTGATTCTCAAACTCAATTCTTTACACCGACCAGTATGTGTGCCACTTCTCCATCAAAACCACTGATTGATTGTGGAGGAAGCTTTTTAATCTTCTGTTATGTGAAGTCTAAATATTGCAGGTTGCCAAAATCAAATTACTGTTATTGTTTTGCTCTTTCGACATATGTCAGTTCAAATTCATTTTGGACATTCCTGATTTATGTGATCTTTTTTCATTATTAATGGACCTTTTTAGATTGGAATAAAAATATTATGGAAGCCTTTGTCATAACTACATGATGTGTTCAAATATCATGCAATTTTGTGAAATCTGATGATTCATATGCTTATTTGCAGAATGCACATGATTCCAGTATTATTATGCAAGTGGTTGATGATTTGAGCAAGGAACCTACAAAGGATCAGCTGATATAACTGTATATCAACCTTGTACATGAGAATTTAAACATTCATTAATCTTGACAGTGCCTTTATCGTTTTTATAATTCAGCTCCTGTAGGGATGCACAACAATTTGACATTAGCACTCCTATATCCATGATTGACAACGACAGCAATAAACTAGTGGAGATCTTTGTTGGAATATTAGGCAATTTCCAGATTAAAACCAGAATATAAATCATGACGAACCGAGCAACTAGATTAAGCATGTGTAGGAAACTCATATCACAGATCATAGCAACTAGTGTAAGCACGATTCGTACACTAAACAGACAAGGCAGATTGATCATGATGAACAAATAAAACCACAACAAGATGAGAGTGTACCCAAAGGCGAGGCGGTTGCCGGGGGCAACCGATGCGCCGTTATCCTCTGGATTAGCCATACTAATCGTGGGAGGACCTCAGTCGATGTAGTCGTACGATGTCGATGCAGGAAGATGTACGCAGTGAAGTCCCTCGAACGGTCACCAGGACGTAGATGAAGATGTTCGAGAGCAATCGCGCGAAGAGCGCTTCCCAAAAACCTTATTCGCCTTCTCCCGGTGCAGGATCGCAAAGACGACGGTTCCGGAGACCTGCTCACCCGGTCGCAGGTGCACGCGAACGATCGGGTTAGAGTCTTGGCGACGGCGGCGCAGCAACGAGAAGAGGCAAAATCTAACTCGTATAGATCACCTTAGAGATACCCTTACTTGGGGCCTTCTCGTGTGGTAGTCTATAATGCGATTTTTTCATGAGGGGTTCGTTCATATTTATTAGGAGAAAAACTCCTAACACCCTTGTCTATTAGCAATGTGGAACTAATAGATGGTGTACCCCTTCAACGTTAATGGGCCTTTGAGATTTATTCAGAATTATTTATATGGGCCAGATCCATATATCTAACAATCCCCCACCAGATCTCAAATGCCCATTTAGAGATTTGCCTATTCTCACTACTGTTTGATATACCAGTGTTTCGGTAGAGACTGTTAAGTTGAACTTCCACCTAGAACTTCAAGCTACACTTATCCACAACTTGAACAATGGACTACGCCTTGAATTACAAGTTTTGTACGAACAAGCTTTACTCAAAACCAAACTAGTACTTGGCTGCCAGTAGCCTTACCCGTGGGTGGAGCATATACGTCATACTCCTTAGTCTCTTCATGAGTTTACTAGAGATCACCCAAGTCTCATAGACTGCAACGTTTAACAGTCAAGCTCATATAGGTATGTTCTTTCAAGAATGCTCTGTAGGACAGCATCTTTACTCGTTAAAGTCAATAGAACATATTAAGGCATCCTCGCCAACCTACCTCACAGTGCCTCATTGCTCTGAGAGTATTGCATCTTCACATAGAGAGGGTTATCATTATACTCTCCTCAGTTTACCAATAGCTTGTTTTTCCCAGGTCCTTAGTCACGGGATCTCCGATCAAAAAGGTTGGGTTACTACTACTGTAAACTCACATGGGTCTCATACCCATCTCCCTAGATGCAATTTCTATCACATTCCGTGATAGCCCTTTTGTAAAGGGATCTACCAATTTTTTGTCTGTTTGTATATAAGATACAGTAATTATTCCGGAGTTTCTCAACTTCCTGACAGTCTTCAAACGTCTTTTAACGTGTCTTGTTGACTTCGCATTATCCTTAGCACTATTCACTTTAGTGATTACTGTTTGATTATCACAATTCATAAGGATAGCCGGTATTGGTTTTTCAACCACCGGCAAGTCAGACCAAGAGCTCACGCAGCCACTCTGCCGCTGCAGATGCTGTATCCAAAGCTGTAAGTTCAGCTTACATGGTTGATTTAGTCAAAATAGTCTGTTTGCAAGACCTCCATGACACTGCGCCACCTCCAAGGGTAAAGACATACCCACTAGTGGCGTAGATTTGATCAATATCAGAAATCCAGTTCGCATCACTATATCCCTCTAGCACAGCTGGGTGCCCGGAATAGTGAATCCCATAGCTCATCGTACCTTTAAGATAACGCAAGACCCTTTCTAGTGCATGCCAATGATCATCACCCGGGTTGGACATGTACCTACTCAACTTGCTCACAGCAAAAGAGATATCCGGTCTAGTTGCGCTAGCAAGATACATGAGTGAACCAACAATTTGAGAGTACTTCAATTGATCTCTGGTATCATTCTTGTTCTTTCGCAATGTCACACTTGGATCATAAGGTGTTGGAGAAGGCTTGCTGTCCATATAGCCAAAACGGCTCAAGACCTTCTCAACATAGTGAGATTGTGATAGAGTAATCCCACTCTCTTCCTTAATCAACTTGATGTTTAGAATTACATCAGCTTCTCCTAGATCTTTCATGTCAAAACTCTTTGACAAGAATGACTTGACTTCATTTATAATATCCGTGTTTGTTCCAAAGATTAGAATATCATCTACATATAAGTATAGTATAACGAAATGATCCCCACCATGTCGATAATACACACACCTAACAGCTTCATTAACGACATAGCCCGCACTAGTTAAAGTAGTGTCAAACTTCTCATACCATTGTTTGGGAGCTTGTTTCAACCCATACAAAGATTTCAATAATTTACACACCTTCTGCTCTTCACCTTTTACTACAAACCCATCAGGCTGATCCATATAAATCTCCTCATCCAACTCTCCATTAAGAAAAGCTGTCTTCACATCCATCTGATGGACGATCAGACCATATGAGGTAGCCAAGGATAGTAGTACTCTAATAGTGGTCATTCTAGCAACAGGTGAGTAAGTATCAAAAAAATCTTCGTCTTCCTTTTGTGTATAACCTTTAGCCATAAGTCGAGCCTTGTACTTGTCAATAGTACCGTCAGGCCTAAGCTTCTTTTTGAACACCCACTTACAACCAATTGGTTTACAACCGAATGGTAATTCAGATAGCTCCCAAGTTCCATTAGAAAGAATCGAGTCCATCTCACTACGAACTGCTTCTTTCCAATCATCTGCATCTGGAGACGCATAAGCCTCTATAATAGAGGTAGGAGTATCATCCACAAGGTACACAATGAAATCATCACCAAAAGATTTTGCAATCCTTTGTCTCTTGTTCCTCACAGGAACTTCATTGTCATCCTTCTCAAGTGTTTGCTCAAATGACTCAACAGGAGACTCGATAGGTATAGTATTTATCAGGAGCTATTTCAGTGAAAAATTTAGCATTACTACGCATATCTTTCATAGGAAAAATATTCTCAAAAAATGTAGCATCACGAGATTCAAAAATTGTATCAACATGCATATCAGAAACTTCAGATTTTACTACTAAAAATCTATAAGCAATGCTATTGTGAGCATATCCTAGAAAGACACAATCTACCGTCTTTGGTCCAAGCTTACGCTTCTTTGTAATTGGAACATTGACTTTCGCCAAGCATCCCCACGTGCGCAAGTATGAAAGTGATGGTTTCCTTCCAACCCAAACCTCATATGGTGTTGTCTCTTTCCTTTTGTTCGGAATTCTATTCAGGACATGACTTGCAGTCAATATAGCTTCCCCCCACTATGCCTTAGATAAACCAGCAGTATCTAACATGGCATTTACCAAGTCAGTCAATGTGCGGTTTTTCCTCTCGGCAATCCCATTGGATTCAGGAGAATAGGGAGGTGTCCTCTCGTGAATAATACCATGTTCCGCACAAAACTCATCAAATAATACAGGAAAAAATTCACCACCACGATCTGACCTTAGACGTTTAATCTTTCTTTCTAGTTGATTTTCAGCCTCAACCTTAAAGATTTTAAAGTAGTCTAATGCCTCATCTTTAGTTTTCAGCAAGTAAATGTAGCAATATCTAGAAGCATCATCAATTAACGTCATGAAATATCTCTTTCCACTTTTAGTCAACACACCATTCATCTCGCATAGATCAGAATGAATGAGTTCTAGAGGTGCCAAGTGTCTCTCCTCCGCTGCCTTGTGAGGCTTTCGAGGTTGCTTAGATTGCACACAACTATGGCACTTAGAACCTTTGACAATGGTGGAATCTGGTATTAACCGCAAGCTAGATAAATGTGACATCCAACCAAAATTCACATGACATAAACGAGAATGCCAAACACTTGAATTATCACTAATTGTGCCACAAATATGATTGACTGACTTATTACAAAAATCTGCTAAACTTAGGCAGAATAAGCCTCCGCAATCATAGCCTTTACCAATAAATTGTCCATGCTTAGACATAACTACTTTATTGGACTTTAACACTACCTTAAAACCATCTCTTAATAAAAGAGAAACGCTAACAAGATTCTTGCGAATAGTAGGGACATGCTGCACGTTCTTCAGCTGCACGATCTTGCCCGAAGTAAACTTCAGATCTACCGTACCAACACCACGAACAGAAGCATGTGACCCATTCCCCATCAGAACGGAAGAACCTTGGAGCAATTGGTAAGAAGAAAATAAAGAGACATCAGCACACACGTGAATATTAGCACCTGTATCAAGCCACCAACTAGGTGATTGAAACACCGAAAGTACGGTACGAAGACTACCATACCCGTCATCGACATTGGTTGCAGTCACGAGGTTGACCTTTTTCTCTTTACGGTCTGCATGTTTTGGACAATCCTTAGCAAAATGTCCTAGTTCACCACAAGTGAAACAAGACATCTCAGACATATCTTTCTTCTTCTTCTTGAAGGTAGTAGTTGCTTTGGCATTGAAAGGTTGTTGTTTCCCCTTTCCTTTGTTCTTGCCTTTGAAATTTCTCCGGACAAAGTGGGCGCTATGATCCCAAAAAGGATTTGCATCTCGTATATGCATCATTGAATCAAACAGATGATTCAAAAACACATTACGCACAACTCCCACAAAGATATCATTGGCTTTCTGGAATTTACTCCGATCTTTATCAGAGATATCTCCCTCAGGTAAGCCATCTTTGACCCAGAAAACTTCCATGGCAGTAAGCCAATCTGTGACCTTGACAGACCACCTCTTGAAGTGCGCACCAGAGAACTTCTCCGGCCTCAGCGCATCAACAAAACTAGCCTTAGGTACTGGAAAAGACCCATAATAAGGTTTTTGGATTGTTGGAATATTAGGCAATTTCCAGATTAAAACCAGAATATAAATCATGACGAACCGAGCAACTAGATTAAGCATGTGTAGGAAACTCATATCACAGATCATAGCAACTAGTGTAAGCACGATTCGTACACTAGACAGACAAGGCAGATTGATCATGATGAACAAATAAAACCACAGCAAGATGAGAGTGTACCCAAAGGCGGGGCGGTTGCCGGGGCCAACCGATGCGCCGCTATCCTCTGGATTAGCCATACTAATCGTGGGAGGATCTCAGTCGATGTAGTCGTACGATGTCGATGCAGGAAGATGTACGCAGTGAAGTTCCTCGAACGGTCACCAGGATGTAGATGAAGATGTTCGAGAACAGTCGCGCGAAGAGCGCTTCCCAAAAACCTTATTCGCCTTCTCCCGGTGCTGGATCGCAAAGACGACGGTTCCGGAGACCTGCTCACCCGGTCGCAGGTGCACGCGAACGATCGGGTTGGAGTCTTGGCGACGGCGGCGCAGCAACGAGAAGAGGCAAAATCTAACTCGTATAGATCACCTTAGAGATACCCTTACTTGGAGCCTTCCCGTGTGGTAGTCTATAATGCGACTTTTTCATGAGGGGTTCGTTCATATTTATTAGGAGAAAAACTCCCAACACCCTTGTCTATTAGCAATGTGGAACTAATAGATGGTGTACCCTTTTAACGCTAATGGGCCTTTGAGATTTATTCAGAATTATTTATATGGGACAGGTCCATATATCTAACAATCTCTACCAGACTTAAATCTTTGGAAAAGCTAATGGCACACGTGATGGAGAAGGACCCCAGTCTGTGAGATGTCTAGAGGTATTGCACCCGTGTGGCCAAATGGCCGAAACAAAGTTAATTTTGTGTTACCATTATGTCTCCATCTGTAACCTGTGTTCTTGTTCACTTTCAGGGAGAATATGGTATTACGCCAAGAAGGGATGGTCCATTAATGGGTGAAGCAGAAGATGCAGGAAATAGTTTCAATACAAGTGTCAATCAAAAGAAAAGGACCAATCCAATTTGTGTTCAGTGTTAGTTTGCTGCATCAGTTTGTTTTTTCTCGATATTTGCTCAGTGTTAGATATTGATCGTCAGGTAGTAGTTACGTATTTGGTCTAGTTCGATTTTTGGTTACTTCAAAATATATGGTTTGAATCTTGAATGGATGGCAAATGTAATAAACCTAGTACTTTTGTTATGTGCTGGGACACAACTTTTCTCTTAGCTCTTTCTCAAATCAGAGTCATTTTTACTTTTCTAGACATGTTTTTTTTAAGATTTGGGATTCAGGTTGGACTCTAAAAATGATGTGAATTTTGTGACGATTATACCCGGTTGGTAGTTTTCATGGGGAGCTATCACATTGCCACTCCAAGGTTTGCATTTCAGTTTGTGAATTTGCAGAACTTTCATAATCCAGGGGTTCCTTTCCTGTTCGTTTTAGAACAAAAGATTTCAGGGTTCTTTAACCAAAAATATTGCCAAACCATAGGGATTCAATCTATAGATTTGAACTTTTCTCATTAGAGCAACACAACTCACGATTGGAACCTCCAAAATCCTGACTGCGATCTGCTCCTGCGAACTGAATGGCTGAGGTCATTCAGTTTCGTCAGATAACCAGTGAACCAGTGTCAAAGTTCCATTTTCCAACCATGATTAAAAATAGTAACTTTCCTTGATTCTTCCAAACAATTAAACCATGTTAAACCTTGACCTCCAAACTTTATTTAAAATCAACAAAACTTGTTGTCTTTCATAGTAAATCACTCACAAAATAATTGCAAACTCCCATTACCATTACTATTGTCAGGCATCCCAGACTTGCAATTTTTCTAAGTTTAGCGCCCAGGTTTAACAGACTTGAGTTCACGTCCTGGAACCTTCTCAAAAATTAGTTATCTCTAATATCTAGCTCAACAAATGAGAGTATATGCTCATCAATGTACAAAGAACCCATTTTGCTACTGTGGAACCACAGTTCTTAAGAGAATTTTCTTCGAAATTGATTCCAAGGACAGCTATCCATTACTATTTTCAGACTTGTAATATTTTAGCCTGTCAGCAACCAAATCTGTCTTGGAGTCAAAGTTCGAACCTCCATGATAATATGTAAATATCCTCTTCTTTGATCAAGAAACCTCCTGCCACAACAACAGAGGACAACCGATTTCTAGTACATAGTCACAGACCAAAATGTGGGAGAGATTCATCTATTACGAAATTTTAACTGACAATCCAGAGTTACATGCTGCTATATCTGTTGATGATAGACTTGTTCAGTACACTTATCCCCTCTGAAGCATACTAGCAGAACAGGGGGCCAAACTAAAGCGATCGAAAAGGAAAGCAGAAAAGAAAAAGGAAAGCTACAAATCAAAGACGACGTTCCTGCTTCCATTGTACAGGGCTGGCTAAATCTATGATGGCACTTGCAGAATCATATCAGTACAAAAGCGAAAGCTTCAAAGGCAGGATGCTGCCACATCTGGCGTCATGGAGCTTTCATAGGACCCGCTGAAAGCGATCGGGTGGCGAATGGTAGCGAGGAGCAGTTGTTGGAGCTTTGCTGCGCTTGATGATCCTGCTGGTGATCTTGCAGTTGCTGCTGATGGTGCTGGTGCTGCACATGTGAGGCAACATTGGTGTAGCAGTTCGCCACCAGCGTGTCTTTGACTGAAAAAAACAAATGAGTAAAAGGTGATGACACAGAAAAATAAGCAGAAGAACCGAGGTGGCAAGTGATGCAATCATCCTGGCTACCCAACGATTGTGTACTATTCCTGAAAATGATTTGATTGTGATATCTCGATTACTAATGTATACAGTCTGAAGTGAAAATACATGAGCAGCAATTCAGCAGCACAAAGGAAATGGTCAAATGGATGCCTCGCTGTTAAGCCTACACAGAGACCACATTTCGAAATGAAAGATGCACAGGATGCTCCACAAGGTACGGCACAATTAAAACAACTGTATTAGAATGAATGCCACCAGTAAAAAGCATACTGGAATAAGCAGACATTTCAAAACTAATTATACGGCACAACTAAGACAATGAATGGCACCAGTACAAAGCATGCTGGAATACTAAACCAAGGTTATCTGGTACAGGTTTACAAGCCGCCCAACAGCAATACGAAGCAGACAATTTCCGGCACATAAATGAAACAAGTGTCAACACATGCATGCTTGTGCTCAAATTCCATGGCACACATCGACAGGCTGTTCCTTCTTATGGCCCCGGCTGTTACCCAATATCAGAAATTCAGAACAGGAAGACGACGGCTCAGCTTTTATTTCTTCTTCATGTGCGGATGCTTGTTCTTTCCAACACAGTGCTGCAAAAGATGAATATTTCAGACTAAAACATGTCTCCACACGTAGCTATCATTCTACAAGGTAACTACATGATCAATTAACATACAAAGGTAATGCTCTTCAAATGGACAAGTAACACTGCATTCAGCAAAATCATGAATGCAACTGATATGTTTATTGCCAGTAATAACTAAAGTTTGAGTAATGAAAACATGCAACACAGTCTGTTCTCACCAAAGCCATATGGGAATTTTATTTACTTGGTCCTATTTGCACCAGACTCATGAGAAAGTAAAATATCAGACCAATCTCACTGAAACCTGAAGATAAAACTTCGATACGATCAAGTAGGTGCACATAATTAATAATTTCAACATCATATACCCACTAAACCTGTTTCTAATTCAACCTTGAATCTCACATCAGAGTCTATCACAAATGTCCAGAACATCACCAACTTTACTCAATGCATGAAATCCGTGGCTAACTGACCTGTACGCAGCGATGACGGCAACACAACGGCTCTTCAATTCACCTTCAAGGGATGCCCTCCGAGCTTACTCGGCCGCGGACAGCTGTGGTTCGCCCGTCGCCGCCGCCACCACGGGCGGGACTCTACAGGGCAAGGGAAGCACGATGAGGAAGGCCCGGACCAAGGGAGGCAGAAAGAGGAGATTGGAGTCAGTAGCCGTACATCAGGCGGTGGGGAGGCCGCGGACGAGGCCGCGGCGCCGGAGCCTCGACAACGGCGAGCGGCAGCAGGCTCCGCCTGCGGTAGGCGGCGGCAGATGCGGCACGGCGTCGGGTGCGGCGGGGAAAATGAGGGAGGAGGCAACCGGTGGCTAAGGAGGCGGACGACGGCGCCGCAGCCTCGACCACGGCGACGGCAGCAGGCCTGCGCCAACGGTAGGCGGAGGCAGGCAGAGGCGGCGCAGAGTCTGCCGCCGGGTTCGGCGGGGGAATGGGGGAGGAGGGGTCACGGGTGAAGATGGGGAAGGAAAGAGGGGTGCTGGGAGAAGATGAAAAAAAATCAAAGGGTCCCGTGAAAAAACAGAAAAATAAACACAAGTACTAAATTACTCATGTCTATACTTCATACTACTCATTGGTGGTATATGACACCGGAATGGAGCTCCATGATGTGAGCGTGTGACATACAAAATGCATCTTCTGGAAAAAAAAATGATCTAGTTCCGTTACTTCACATGCATTGAACAGTTGAACACTATGCTCACCACCACCGCAAGTCTTGTCAACCAAAGTTGTTATAAAGGTTCACAGATAGTTCTAACAACAGTTGATTTGTAAAGGTATGGAGAAATAACCAAGATGCATAATTTGCAGGCAATTGCAATGACTACCGGTGAATAAAATTTTGAAAAGGGAAGTAGTTCGGCTGGTTGATTGTGAGTGGCAGGTGCTGATTTGTTCTGTGAGAAAAATACCGCTGTCTGGCTAGTGGCTGGTGGCTGGTGCTGACTTGTTCTAAGAGACAAGTAACGTTAGGTGATGGCTGATAATCTAGACGAACAGAGCGAGATATCTCAAATGGTTGTAATAAAACATATCTTCATGCCCCTCCAGCAAAAACCGTGCAAGCTTCACTAACCCCACTCAGAAAACCATTGGTCTTATCCACAAGACCAAGAATTTCATAAGGCAACACAATTATCAACTCC
Source organism: Cenchrus fungigraminus (assembly GCA_036936925.1). Lineage (NCBI taxonomy): Eukaryota > Viridiplantae > Streptophyta > Magnoliopsida > Poales > Poaceae > Cenchrus > Cenchrus fungigraminus. Next base: position 37,357,676 of record CM072778.1, on the reverse strand, counting down.
TGCATCGGATGAGTTTGCTTCTTGGTAGATACTTAGGGCATATTTGGGACCGAGGTTTGGGAACGCGCGGCCGCGGTGAGCGAAAAGCAGCCCGGGAACCGCTTTTGCGGTTTTCAATTACATAGTTCAACCTTCGCGATTTTCAGTTCTCGGTGGCCAGGCGACGCACGTTAAGCGCGATGCGTTTGGCAGATTTATTCCACTTATTTGGCTCATAAGCTAAGCCAACGCAGTGCCAGTGCCAAACAGGCTCTTAAGGGATTCTATCTCATTGTCACCACCTTTGAAGTTGAGGAACACCTTTGTGATGTGATTGCGCACACTCAGTGAGACTAAGCTTCTCATAGATCTCGTAGAACTCGAGAAGGTACATACCATATTCATCACACTACACAATTGGTAATGGTGCAGTAACAAAAGAATCACACTAATTATGTAGATGTGAAGTAACTTAATTACCACGCAAATTACTGCCTCGATGTGCAGGGTCTCAATCAACCCGGTCGTCCCGAGCCAACGAGAAAATCGGACGCGGGCCCGCATACGTCTGCCTTATCACCACGCACCCTTTCGAATCTTCCTGTCCACTCGCTCCACTATTCCTCTCATCCACTTATTCTCTTTCATCCCTCCTCGTTTTTCTCTGCGGTGAATCGTTCAGGCAAATCGGAGCTGCAGCTCCAAATTGGAGCCACAAAACCACCCTCCTACATATGGAGAGCGACGACGGCGGGGAGGAGCGGCGGGAGCGTGCCGGCGGGAGAAGAAGGGTGACGACAACGTGATCCACAGCGGCGCCAAGACGCGGCACCGCAGGAGGCAGGACGCCATGGAGCTCACGAATCGCTCCTCCCGTAAGCGCCACCGCCGGCGTGCGACCTACTCCCAGCAGCGTGTTGACGGCTCTTAAGTGCCTACTTTAACTGTTAATATACTCATAAATAAAGGAGTAAAAGACATTTCTTATACGCATTTAGTTAAGAATAATGCAGTTCCACTTGTCCTTGGAGCTTTTGTGATTGTAGGTAAAATAAGCATAAAAAAAATGACAACTCACCTTCTATGGATCAAGCCACGTCACCTCAGCCAAGGAGGGGCTGCCACCTAGGATCCCATGCATGCAAGCCATGTCACCAATCCAAGGGAAGCAACCCCGACGAATCAGAGGGCGACACATGGACATCACTAGGATTGAAGGGCCCACGAGTAGGCAAACCGCCTCAAACTCGGGTGGACACCGAGGACCGACCTTAGGACCCACAAGATAGCCACCACGCGAAAGCACAGGCCGAGGTGGGCCCACAAGGGGTCGGCCGACCCCACAGGTCGGCCGAACTGACCTTGTGTCGGCTCATCCTGGCCTTCCACGTGGTGCTTCCTGATTAGCTCCTGATCCACTCCCGGGGTGCTCACGTCATTCTCCCGAAGTTGTCCAAGGCCTATAAATAGGAGGGAGTGAACTCATTTATTACCCAACTCACTTTCCAACTCCTCTCTCACTTTTGGTTTCCAAGGTTAGGAGGTAGGCTAGAGTAGTTCTACTTCAGGTTCCAAGTCTACTTTGGGATCTAGGTATGAGTTCTCTTGTATCTTTATTTTACTGTATGATTTTGATCTACTTCAGTTATTCAGCTATTTCATATAAAGTAGAACAGATCGGCTAGATCAGCCGATATGATGACGCAAGCAGAGCGTAAGCTACCAGAGATAACTTAAACAAAGCTACGTGAGCAACACTTGAAACAGATCTAGCCGGCTATTAATGATTAAAAGATAGTGGTAATATTGCGATAAAAGCCGACAGGAAGCAGTCTCAAGCTGGATAATTAGTGATAAAAAACTAGAACAGCAAGAATTAAGATAAAACTTGCTAATCTAGCTGATATCGATAATTTGTGAATAAATCTAGACGAAACCACAGCGATACGCCCGGAGGTTAAAGCCTAGATATTACTCGGTAAAGCGGAACTCACCAGCACGCCGGAGATCAAAGCGATGCAGCCCGACGAGTTTGCGAGAACTCGTAAAAAGGAAAAGGTACGAAGGCGAAGTCGCCGAAAAGTAGATGCGATAAAGTAGATGCAAGAATTGTAAAGGTATTTGCCCGGAGGCGGTTTTGATATTGATCGTGTGATATCTATTACAATGGTCGAGGGTACATATTTATATCCTGGACTTAATGACTCCTACCTGAACCGTACCAAACTTGCCTAATTAAGACTCCTAACAGGTCACACCAACTAACCGACGTAGTAGACTCTTCTAAATTAATATCTAAACAAAAAGGCAATACTAAGATACATGAACTCTAAATTTCTTTGTATAGAATCCTTGCTGATCAAGCTTCTCGTCTATCCGTCCGGCCTGCGTACGTGTCTAACTTGGATTCTCCTTTCTTCGTATAACACACGCAAGGGGAAAAACAACCACGTAGATCTCCCTTCTTTAATTACCTCTTGCATTGACTCTACATGTGGTCCTCTTCTCTTCAACATTTAATCCTTCCTTTATTAATTTGTATCCATGCATCGGCCATGTTTCATTATTACTTTTCACGGCTGGCTGATTTCTTGCTACTACTGGCCGATCCATCCATTGGCCGATTCTTCTCGTCTCCTTCTCTCTCCGCTGGCTGATTCTTGCTACTACTGGCCGATCCTCTCTCCATGCCGATTATTCCTGCCGATTGATCCTATTTCTTGCTGGCCGATACTCTCCTATATCTCCTTTCTTTGCTTGTACTCACGTAAATAACTTCTATGCTGCTGTTATTTCTGTGCATATCCTTGCAGGTCTATTACGCTGCACTGCCCTGTAGTTCCTGCCGATCTGCCCGCCGATAGTCTCTGCCGATTCTTTCACAAGTCGACCAGGACATGCCCATTCAAGTACGGACTCCATTTCTTTGCCTCTGTTAAGAAATAAAATAATCCGGCTGGCTAGCTGAAGATCCAAGACACGGGATTTTTCCAAAATTCGGTGTTAACAACTAGTGATGTTTATTGACCTTCACGTTGATACTCTGGCCAATATATAGATGATCAATCTGTTGCATCGATCTTACTGACCATCAGCGGAGCCTCCTCAGCCTTCAATCGACTATGCTGCTTTCGCCTTCCGTCGGTAGATGGCCTCGTGCTCTACATCGGTCCATCTGCCTCGTTTTTACTTCAGTCTTGACACATGCCAAAAAACGGTGTCAACACAAGCCCCCCAGTTTCGGAGTATGAAGAATTCATGCTTCGAAATTCTGTAAATCCAGAGCCTCTATCTTCTGACCGATGCAAATTCTTCTAAGTCTTGATCGAGCCTGGCATTGTCGTTCCTCCGTTCCGTCAACTTTATAGTGATACCTTATGGTCCCCATTGACCTCTCGACGGAGCCCTGTATTATTGGCTACCTAGGTAATTAACCCTTCATCAGCCTTCTCTTAGTTTTGACCACAGGAAATTCTTCGTATGCATGTACGTAGCTCTTGTGCATTTGGAACAATGAAGTACCAGCTACTAGCTCCATAGTGACTTCATGAGCCAATTCTCAGCTTAGAGCCTTGAACCATCGGCTCCCATGCTCATCATGCTAATTATTTCCACTAGAACCAACAATTGATCACTCAATGCATGTACTGGTCATCTGGTATTTATTAGCTTCCTCAAGTGAATAACCAAGGCATGCAATCTTCCACGAATATTCTAAGAGCTGCTGATTTCCATTATGATCATTGCCTTCCATCGACAGTCTTTGAGCTTTAAATCTCCAAACATTGGCTATTCTGAACAAGCAACCGATATATCATAGGATGAGTTTTCCTTATCTTGGTTCTCTATAGCTGTATGTACGTGTAGCCTCGGCACGTCGATTTGTCGCTGACCTCTCGAAGGCATGACCTCTTTTCCAATTGATATCCATTAGTAGTCAGAACTCTTTACTTTCGATAAATTTTTTCTGCAAGCCGATTAATTATTTCGCATCAATCTCATCGGCTTCCGCTTCCTGGTCTCTGACCCGCTAGGCTTTGCAGGAGCTGAAAGGTCTAGGTTGTTGTCCTTGCTGCCCAGTAGCCGATTTAGTTGCATGTCTTCCATTGGTTATCTTGGTATGATGGTTTTTTCTGTCTGTCGGTCCTTTGTGCAACTTAAATGTGTCATGCTAGCTGATTCCACAAATGGAGTTGCTGCAATGAGCTTCGGATCTGTGTTTGATTGGCAGTAGACTGGAAGCAGGTGCCTTCGAGTCTGGCCATGCAGCTTCACATATTGGGCGTTGTGCATTGCCGAAACGTAGTTGTTGAGTGATGGCCCGTCAATAAAAAAGATCGACAACTCATACAAGAGAGGAATTCTTCAGCACCAATGCATCCGTGATTTCATCGGCACCGCCATCACCACTCCAAATTTTGCTCCTAATAAATGCAGACACCGAACTTTCTCTTAGAACTGGCACCGTTTCCTTCAATCAACCTGGTGTCGGCATTGGCAGTGGCAGCACTGGCATCGGCTCAACATATTGTGGGTCACAGTATTGCTTGTAATCAGCTAGGTCATGGTCAGCTCAACTGAACAATAGAAAATCTTTGGTAGCGGTAGTCCTCCGTCTGATTTTCTTTTGGTATTTTGTTGACCATCATATCAGATTAGCCGACTACCTGTATCGGCTTTGGTTCTTATCGACTTGTTCCTCTATGGTGCTGCTAAATATTTGGAGCTGACAAATATATTGATCACCTCGTATTAATTATTAGCAGCAACGGCATATCTTCTCGGTCCATATATATTACTCAATTCTGCAACTTCCCCTGTAACCTTGCTTCATATGATGAACTAGCACTGATGCCTGATGCAATGTATGAATCTCTGTATCGGCTCCAATTCTGGCATCAGCCGATGTATAGACCACCCAAGGACAGGTTCATCCATTGCTGATGTTACCTTTTCTTCCTCAGGACAAACATCTCCATCATATATTCTGCGTGGTTGCTAATGATTTTGTTTCTGGTTCGTAATCATGCTGGCATCTTCATAGTATTTGTGGTAATACTTAGGCATCCCCTCACATACAGAACCTCCTTTGCTAGCTTCTTGGCTGGGGCATTTTTTTTATCTTGACCCAAGGTTCCATTACGTATGCCTGCCTTGGAATGTCATTACTGTTGTATTAACAACATCTCGCTCTTTGATTCCATGCCATTCCCTATCTTGATTGCTGAGGGGCTGATCTCCTTGACCTCTAACAGAGCTTCCATGGATTAATGATGATGTACCAAGAGCTTGCCTGAATCATGGAGTCATATTGGAATAATTGTAACTGAAGTAAACGCAAGGCTTAGAGCCATCCTTGTGAGTTCCAATATTTCTTCGCCAAAGTGGTTCTTGAGAGATGATCTTATCCTTAATCAACTGTAGGCTGATAGTTTCATGGATGATGTGTTGAACTCTCCCTGGACAATGCACCGTTACCAAGTTATTGGCAGAAAGGACCCTTCCGACTTTTTCTGTCCATCGTCCTGATGAGTGGACTGTAATTAACCTTCTGTATCCATCTGTTTATTATCACAATCCTGACTTCGCTCAAGCCTACAATATCGACTATAAGCGTCTGAGTTGCTCTCTAAACAGCATACTCAAAAACAAGACTAGCCGATGTAGTCAGTGTGGCTTCAAACATACTTGGCTATGTTGCTTCCTTGTAAATATAATTGTCTTCACGTAAATTGACGATCAGTACCATCATAGTACCACAACGACAGCAGAATATCCATGGTGTAGGTGACCTCAAGTGGAGTGGTAAGCCGCGAAGTCTAAGGAATTCTGAATTTGCACCATAGTGAATCCACTGGTTTATCTTGGCATCTAGTCAGCAGCTCCATATGCGGTTTTGATGGTGGTACTGGGCACAACATCACCACAGTCATCATGACATCACTGCAATCTCATATGGTATCCTTGGCAGCCCGATCTTGATTCTGGTGGTTGGTCGGCCAATAACTCTTCTCAAATGAGCAGCGGATGCTTCTCCTCTTATTATCTCAACTAATGCCGGACCAAAGTATTGTGGTGAATCATCATTATCTTGGAGCATGATTTCCTTGAGCTGGCCAGGTAGCCTTTGTAGACATACTGGTGCTAGTCTTGGTGTTCCAGCATGGTCCGACATCGTACGTGTGGTCCCTTTATTCTGGGTGACTAACCCTTGGTGGCCTTCCCAGCTAATGACTCCATGTTATGAGCTTCCTTTATTACCAAAGCAACACATTCAACTTCTGTCACAGCACCTTTCATCTTGGGATCTCCAAAAATAATCCTGAGGCGAAGTATGCTTGAGCTGATACTAGAATATCAGCTATTTTTGTGGCATAGTTTTCTATCTTCAACCGACTTCTTTGCTCTACTCCGATTTTGTAATGAAATACTGATGTGGGGTGACCAACCTATCAGTTTTATTAGGGAGTATCCATCGGTCCTTTCCACAGTGATTATCGGCCACCAATAGCCGATTCCATATAGCATTTAAATTGTAGCAGATCATTTTCCTGACCATACTTGTATCGGCTCATACCTCTATTTCAGGGAGGAAACTTATATGTGACATACAGGCGTAGCATAAACCCTTCAGCAAGAAGTATTTTCAATTTTCTAGTAATGAACTTTTATAGCATTTAACCGATTAGTCTCCTATCGGCCGTCCTTTAGCGGCAGTATCACTTTGATTGGCTATTTCTTCGTGGACGAGCACTCTGCCCTTGTTTATAGCCTGTACGTTCTGCTGTGCTTGTTCTGTAGTCGTTTCGTCTTTGACCTCTCATATTCATCAGCCTTGGTATGTTATTGGTGTCAAAAATTCCATCTCATTCCTCTGCTGACCAGCGACAGCTAGTTTGAGATGGGCTCGAGGCACTGCCATTCCATGGTTGACGCAGACGAAGTGATCGGCGGAATCGTTGAGGATCTTCATCTTTTGAAGCTTCCCTTGTTAATAATCCTCTGATTGTCTCCAGAAAATTCACATGCAAGTACGTATGTGCATGACCTTGTGAACCTCCCTGCTCTAGTGAGCCTTCCTGCTTGTGACATCGTTGCTGTAGATCCTGATGTATGGTAGCCCATAGTTCACCACCATCTTGATGCATGGCAGTCTGTTGTCACTATCTCTTTTAGTCTGTTGTGTCGCTGATGGTATATCTCCTTGCCAATGTAATTTTGTCTTTCCTGAGCCCATGTACTCTGACTGAAATCAACCGTGGATTAGTAGCCCTATCGGCCGATCAGATTAATTATTACCGGCTGCAAACATATAAATTTAGGTAATATATCCTTAACCGATTTGATCACCGGTCTAACCTCTCCATGGGCTGTAGTGACATCATCAATCTTAATTCCAATAATCATCAAGGAAACAGCTATCTGCGAATTTCTTCATAAAAGGGATAATAGCCGATTAAAAAATTCTATCGGCTGTTTTATTTCCACTGTGGTTTTATCAGAAAACCCTTTAGCCTGATGCAATGGTATAGCAAGTAGCTTCTGGGCATGCATGCACATGATGAGTTTATTCATTAGCCGATTATATGCTCCCATCAGCTTTCTGATTGACCTTGAACTTGTTCTTTCCTTAACTTATTTGAGCGTGGGCCATAGCTGATTTTAATCACAAACTGAAATCCTCTACCGGCTATTACCTTGCATTTGTTTTTGGTGTCAGTTGATCTACTCCACTTGCCGCGTAGGGCAGTTATCAGCGCGTAGGGCGTTAGACATTGTTATAGACATGCCTGCTTGATGATGAGTCATTGCATATCCGTTTGCTAACGATGTTGTTGTAGTCGTCATCGGTGAGGTAGTCGTTGATGAAGTTGTCGGCGAGATCGCCGACGTCGTGCTTGATGGCGACTCCTCCGGCGCGATCAAAGAAGAGCGGTCGCGCTTACTGAAGTTGACCTTGGCCTGCTAGTTGCCTTTGCCGTTTTGTCTGGTAAAGACCCTTGTCGATTCATGCAAGTGCATGACCAATAGCCGATTAAATATATTTGAGAATCGGCTGACAAATAACTGAAAAGCATAGGTGGTGCTGATTTATGGCCATGTGCATGCAGTATACTAGCATCTGATGGTAACCTAAATCAAAAGAATTTTCTCGATGGCCAGCCTGTGTGTCTTCTGTAGAGGTGCACTTCTATCGACTGTAGTTTTTCAATCAGCTGGTCAATTTCATCAACATACAGGACTCCATTGGCTGACAAAATTCTGTCGGTCATGTACAAGGTTATTAGATTATTATAGTGCCAAATATATATATTTCAGTATCCTGTTAGGCTGATAATCTGAAGCCTTCCCATAGTTGGCCGAATAATACTTTATGCCCCTGTGAACAACTTAGCACATGATCCATCTAAAATAATCAGCTGACATAATCCATCGGCTTTGGCATCAACAGTATGTTTCTCTTGTCCACCTGGCTCCCATGGAAATTTAACCCCAAGCAATCGATACTCCTGAGCATTGTTTCTGGACAGTGGGCAATAAATAATCTGAAAAAGTGTCCCTTGTCCTGCTTCTGTATTAATCACTTCTTCCTTTAATGGCTCGCCATCTTGTTTTTCTCTATCTTTATAATTGGCAGGGACTTCTTCCTCATGAATGTCTTCAGAGTTTAACTCCTCTCCATACTGGCTTTTACTCTTGAACTCATCAATCGAGACCAGTTGTGGAGGCATTACATCAGACTGTTGAGCCGTTGATGGTGATTCCTGAGGAGAAAATTGTGGCTGAACATTCTCATCTCTCATTTGATAGCTTCCTTGACTTTGAGCCGATGTTTGAGAGGTCCATACTTTAGCTTCGAATGCTTCTTCTTTTTTATTATCAGCTAGCACCTTTTCTTCGTGAGGTATATCGGAATAACATTCTCCTCCATATTGACCCTCACTCTTGATTTCGTCAGATGAGATGTGATATGTGACTTTCGATCCATCAGTCACCCATGAACTTGATAATTTTGAACCAGGCTTTTCATCTTGGTTGCTTTCTGTAACCAAACGAGTTGGACACTTATTTCCATCAGTCTCCGTTGAATCTGCAAACCCTTGTGATTTTGCTAAAACAGACTGACTGGTCATTAATTGAGGAATTATTGGTTGAATCGGCTGTGAAATAAATGCTTCCGGCTGACGTACTTCCTGCCGTGAAGCCAATTCTTGCGACCAATAATTTTCCGATTGTTGTGGCTGAGCTGATAGCTGAGAACTCTGCAGCCCTCCAGGCAAAGGTTGTTGAGCTACTGTTTGCGGTTGCAGCCCCCCCCCCCCCCGAGCCAAGCTTGTTGAGCTATCAGTCCTGACTGTTGAATCATCAATTGTTCATCCATAGCTTGTGGCTGATAAATTTCTGGTTTTTTAGGTTGAGCTACAGGAATTGTTTGTTGTAATTCTTGCACCATCGGCCAACCTGCTTGCTGAACCATTGGTTGATGAGCTTGCACATGTGGCTGAAAAGCTATCGGCTGAGGAGCCGATTCTTGAACCCATCTCTACTGTGAACTTTGGGTGATAAATCGTGATTCCAGAACTCCACTTTGACAGCTTGTCATTCCTTGAATTTGAGTAGTGTCCGTAGGCGTATATCCAAGAATATTTAACAAATCCTCATGTGCTAGCGGCTGTGGCGTGCATCCAAGAGCGCTGAAAAAATTCTCCTGTGCCAGCGGCAAAGATGTAGAGAGAACCGGTACAGTCTGAGGAGTCTCCATCGGCTGATAAGAATTGTGTTGATGCAAGAATGAGGGCATTAAACAATCATCATAAACCGATCCAGGGACTGTACTTGTGCTTGATGACCCATAATATATATATGATGGTTCTTCGTAACTTTGCTGCTGAATTGGACCAGAAGAAAACGCAGTATTAGCCGATGTCATCGGCTGTTGATAATATGATTGCTCATAACTTTGTTGACGGGCAAACTCATAGAATGCACCTTCAATTGCTTTGCTTATAATATTCGTAAATATTCCAGATTGATTGTCCATGGCGTACTGAATGTACACCTTGAACTTTATGGATTCAACGCAGATATTGTCTTCGTGTCTCACCAGACGATATAGTAATAGGGATTTAATCTTCGAGTCCCACCAGGCGTGCCAAAAGTGTGTTGACGCGAAAATAGGAAGTCACCTCCGCGCGCAGCACACGTGACTCCCCGGTCTGTCGCGAGACGTGCCAGCCAATCTGACCTGTTGATTGACAATGGAAAATCGGCTAGGGAGCCGATGTGTCTTTGATAGAACCGTAACAGCTAGGTAGCCGATACGGGGTAGAACAGATCGGCTAGATCAGCCGATATGATGACGCAGGCAGAGCGTAAGCTACCAGAGATAACTTAAATAAAGCTACGTGAGCAACACTTGAAACAGATCTAGTCGGCTATTAATGATTAAAAGATAGTGGTAATATTGCGATAAAAGCCGACAGGAAGCAGTCTCAAGCTGGATAATTAGTGATAAAAAACTAGAACAGCAAGAATTAAGATAAAACTTGCTAATCTAGCTGATATCGATAATTTGTGAAAAAATCTAGACGAAACCACAACGATACGCCCGGAGGTTAAAACCTAGATATTACTCGGTAAAGCGGAACTCACCAGCACGCCGGAGATCAAAGCGATGCAGCCCGACGAGTTTGCGAGAACTCGTAAAAAGGAAAAGGTACGAAGGTGAAGTCGCCGAAAAGTACATGCGATAAAGTAGATGCAAGAATTGTAAAGGTATTTGCCCGGAGGCGGTTTCGATATTGATCGTGTGATATCTATTACAATGGTCGAGGGTACATATTTATATCCCGGACTTAATGACTCCTACCTGAACCGTACCAAACTTGCCTAATTAAGACTCCTAACAGGTCACACCAACTAACCGACGTAGTAGACTCTTCTAAATTAATATCTAAACAAAAAGGCAATACTAAGATACATAGACTCTAAATTTCCTTGTATAGAATCCTTGCTGATCAAGCTTCTCGTCTATCCGTCCGGCCTGCGTACTTCTCTAACTTGGATTCTCCATTCTTCGTATAACACACGCAAGGGGAAAAACAACCACGTAGATCTCCCTTCTTTAATTACCTCTTGCATTGACTCTACACGTGGTCCTCTTCTCTTCAACATTTAATCCTTCCTTTATTAATTTGTATCTATGCATCGGCCATGTTTCATTATTACTTTTCACGGCTGGCTGATTTCTTGCTACTACTGGCCGATCCATCCATTGGCCGATTCTTCTCCTCTCCTCTCTCCGCTCGCTGATTCTTGCTACTACTGGCCGATCCTCTCTCCATGCCGATTATTCCTGCCGATTGATCCTATTTCTTGCTGGCCGATACTCTCCTATATCTCCTTTCTTTGCTTGTACTCACGTAAATAACTTCTGTACTGCTGTTATTTCTGTGCATATCCTTGCAGGTCTATTACGCTGCACTGCCCTGTAGTTCCTGCCGATCTGCCCGCCGATAGTCTCTGCCGATTCTTTCACAAGTCGACCAGGACATGCCCATTCAAGTACGGACTCCATTTCTTTGCCTCTGTTAAGAAATAAAATAATCCGGCCGGCTAGCTGAAGATCCAAGACACGGGATTTTTCCAAAATTCGGTGTTAACAACTAGTGATGTTTATTGACCTTCACGTTGATACTCTGGCCAATATATAGCTGATCAATCTGTTGCATCGATCTTACTGACCATCAGCGGAGCCTCCTCAGCCTTCAATCGACTATGCTGCTTTCGCCTTCCGTCGGTGGATGCCCTCGTGCTCTACATCGGTCCATCTGCCTCGTTTTTACTTCAGTCTTGACACATGCCAAAAAACGGTGTCAACAGCGATGACGGCTGGATGTGCCGGTTAGGGTGCGGTGCACGGCTCCCGCGGCGGTGCCCCCGCGCGGAGCTCACGGCGACGTGCGGCTCTCGCGGTGGCGCTCGCATGCGGAGCTCGCGACACGCAGCGGCGCGCGGCTCCCGCTCGTGGAGATCATCAGGCAGCCGCGGCGCGCGGCGCCCCCGGCGGAGCTCGCCCGAGGCACCAGCGGCCAGGGCGAAGCTCCCCGCGGCCGAGCGCGGGAGCTCACGGGTGGCTCGGGGCGCCGCTCCCCACGGCCATGGCGGAGGAGCTCCGGGCGGCAGTCATGGTGGCCAACATGCAAGGTTTTGGGCATGTTGCAAGTGTATGTTCCATGTGTTTGAGATGTTTCGGAAGGATGTTGCAAGTGTTCCATGCGAATGTTGCAAAAGTAGATCTAGATGTTGTGATGGTGTAACTATTTCAAACACATGTTGCATGTGTGTTAATCTGGATGTTGCAAGAGCAGATCTAGATGTTTCAATTGTGCAGACGTTGATTCTCCCCACCGCAACCATTTGATTCTCGATGTTGCAAATGTTGTTTTTGAATGTTGCGAATGTTGTTTTAAGTGTTGTGGATGTTGATTCTCCTCACCGCCTGGAGTTCGCCCTCCCACCGTGAATAGCTGCACGCTCGATGATGAAGTGCTCATGGAAGATTGCTTTGACTCGCGATGTTGCACGCAATACGGGTCACAACATGGTCACAACATGGGTTGCTTGGGTGTTGTGCCAGTGGGGAGGAGGGAGAAGGCCCCCTGATGTTACGCAACATGCTCGCAACATTGCTCACTGGACTTTTCGATCCGACGACTGACGGCTGAGCATCTTAGGATCTGACGGCTGCGGACCCGTTCGATGCTAGCGCCCGGAACGGATGTCCGAGCGCTAGCAGTGCCGTATTACGAAACACACAACAATCTTCATGCTCATCAGGTTAAAAGGTTAATCAGCACAAACAAATCGATTTTCAGTGGCACTGTGCATCCACCTTAATCAATGACCAACTTACTAGTTTCAAAGAGGCATAAGTATCAGGTGGAAACCAACCCACCTGTGCAAACTTAGAAACTATGGATCAAGATCACATGATTCTGATCTGATGGCTCTCATTAGAAGTGGGTTCATTTTGCACTTAAATCCTCCCACTATTAGCAAAGGTAATTACAGTTTTGCAAACCACCCCACTCCAAATCCCACGTTGACCTCCAAATCGATCTGTTTGGCAGCTCTCGAAGTCGTTTCGTCTGCCAGTTCCGACGCCCCCTGGTGGCCTCCGCCGGCGTGTCCTCCGGCGCCGCCTCCCCCGGCGCCGCCGGCACCAAGGAGTCCAACGCCGGCGTTGCCAAGTAGTGCACCGCCCAGGAGTCTGCTTCCCAGTCCGTGGCCATGGAGAAGAAATTGTGACCCCTGAATCGCAGAGGGCCTGAGCACTGAGACCTCAAAATAGATTTTCTCATGCACTCCAAACTGAGAAAAGAAGCACGACAGCAAAAACCTTTTGAAGAAGGAAATAGCGACAGCTGTGTTGAATTCATTTTCCTCCCTTACGCTTCCTTGGTCCCTGAACTCACTTTTCCACCTCCATTTGAACAGTACATGGATCACCATTGCATGGATTTTACAGTGCTTCAATTGCTGATATAATCAATATAACAGGACAAAATTCCTCATCCAGATTTCAGATGATTGTTGCATAACAATGATATCATTCTTTAGCAAATAATCAGTCATGCACAAGCACTATCATTGTACAATGTCTCATTTTATTACAAGCACTGCACTACACTGCGTGCACCCGGTGGCCTGTGCTGCAACGCTGAAGTCATGCACAAGAGCATGCAGCTGGACGCGAACCACAACAACGTCGTCGAGGTGTGCGCCACCGTTGGACAATGGACATGGGCCGCGATCATGGCCTGTGCGATCGTGTTCCACCTGTAGGAATCGCAGCCTGTTGTGGCCGACAACAGCGCGGCGGCGAGCCACGGCTTTTAGTCGACCGCGGCTGGGGGCAGCGGACTCCATGGTGTCCTCGGCGTCGGACTCCTTGGCGGCGCCGGCTCCATGGCGGCGGTCGCGGACCTGACAAACGAAACGACTTCGAGGGCCTCCGAACAGATCGATTTGGAGGCTAATGGTGGGGGGTTTAAGTGCAAAATGAACCCACTTCTAATGAGATCCATCAGATGAGAATCATGTGGTCTTGATACATAGTTTCAAAAGTTTGCATAGGTGGGCTGATTTCCACCCGATATGCTCCCTAAGTTACAGAAGGCATCCGACTTAGCAAGGACCATATGTACCATCAAAACGTGTGGAGGGAGCTGGAATACCACGCTCACATGGAAAGAAACCTCAAAAGTCTAACGAAATGCAATCCACAGTTGTATAATATTTACCATTGTGTTTCACCGGCACAGCTGCGCGCAGCATACAATTGCATATCTAGTGAAGAACATATCCAGTAATATTCCAACAGTATATGCAGAATATCTGCATACAACACTCACGATTGAAGACCTTTTCACATGAAAAACATCTAGCTCAGCACCTATTAGAGCATACACTACTACTACTTCAGATTAAATTCACATTTAAAATGCTACAAACAGTTAACAGATTAATGGCCCACAGATAGGGATATGTTTCAAATTCTTGTAATCATGTACCATCCTCTCAATTAGGTGACAATGCAGCATCCACTTCAGTGAATGCTGGAGCTTCCGGACAATCTTTCAAGAAAACAACAAAAAATTAACTCAGCTATCAATCAGACCTAGCCAACATTCGTTCACTACCTTCACAGCTACACAGATTAAGAGAGAACATAAACCTACTCCAGCACTAAGCATTAATCAACTGACAAGACGAAGTAGCATGCCACAAGCTTTGCATACTATGATGAGTATGACTCAACACTGATAGGTGATAGCTATCGCAGTGAGAAAGAAAATTTGATAAGGCATACACCATGAACATTGACCAGTTTCTATTCAACAATGCATCATTTGAGAAACATTGATCAAAATCCTGTGGCATAAGCTGCCACAATGAACGAATCTGAAAATACAATAAAAACTATATATATACCAGAGAGCAGAGATTGTTGGAAATGGCCAATAACAGCAGGGAGGCTACTACAACGAAAAGCAAAAACATAGCACAACATTAGTCACCAAATGGAATCCCCAGTTATAGTCACCACTATCTTTCATCAGCATGAAGCACGGAATCAGGCATACAAAATCGTATTCCATATGTATGTGGCAGAATATCAGGAAGTGGTGCCCTCGTGACTGAAGATCAATTCACCAGGACTTGATAGGCACCATCCTCCAGAGTATGCTCTGCTACAACAGGATGCTACAATGCGAGGAGGAAAGCTGCCCACTGGGCCACTAATAACAAGGCAACATTCCTGTCATAGCCTTCCCAGTATGGTAGTATCAGAAATAAAACCTGGAAACTATATGCAGGAATGGTTGGACAGTACTCATGCAACAGGACGAAATAACTTGGTCAATTGCAAGTAAAAACGCTAGCAATACCCCCAAAAAAGTGCAATGGTAAACACATTCTTCAACTGCAGGTTAATATGACTCGACAGTAGCTACTTGTCCTAATGAGGAACCAGTTTCAATGTTTCGTCATTATCAGATAAGCATCGACCATACACTGATAAGAGAACTTGGCAAAATATATCCTAAAATATTTTTAAAAAAGAACTTGAGTAGAGAATAGAAAAAGGATCATTCTGCTAGTTCGAGGAACAGCAATGGGATGCAAAGCATATAAGTTATAAATCATCGGATAGAAATATCACAGAAACTTGCAACAAAATGATAATGGGACAAGCTTTGCTTATTGTTCAAGACACTACTTGTTTTAATTAAATTACAGTGCTCATTGCTCTACAAAATCAGCATGTAAAACAGGTAATATACATACTCCAAGTAGAATAGCGAGTTGATCAAGCACGTCCAAATAATGCATGGCAATTAATCAGACTACTTTCAATAACTGCACAATGTAACAGATTTATGCACAACAAAAGGAAGACACACTGCATTGGTAGCTTTGGTCAGAATGAACAAATAATCAGCCAAAGAATAAATATGTTGACAAGCAAACCAACATAACAAAAAGATACTCGGTAGCACTTTTAATTATGCCTCCTGATAGTAGCAGGTTTATACCACAGTAAGTTTTTGCAATACGAAAAATGGCACTAAATGACTTAAATGCTTGCAGTCCATGCTAGTCGAAACCTTGCCTAATGACACATACAAACATCCATGACTAGTTGCTTAGGTGCGCGTAGACAGCTGCTACCTCAGACAGCGCTTGCACGGTCAAAAGGGTCCCTACATGAAACATCAGTTGCCATGCGGAAACTCCAGGGATTAAGAGAGGTTGGAAGTACAAAGGTGATCGCCTTGATGTCTTTACTAGCGAATTTCACAGTACGAAAAGGCTTCATCTTGGCATGACAATTTGTCGGAGAGAAAGATTCAAGGCACAACACAACCACCATTGTCTCCAGCGCTTGTGCTCTCTCTTGGACGAACTTGATGAACGCATGTTCATTTTGGGTCCCCTTAAACCCATGGATAACCAACTTTTTGACATGCTTGACACATCCAACAGGGCAAGCCTCCAGCCAGAACTTGACATTGACCTTTCCAGTAGGCTTACCAACTTTCACAGACTGCAAGTCAAATAAAGGAACATATGGTTATGATTCTGGTGGCAACATATTTGATAAGGGCATTAAGCTAGCGGTGCCACCGATGCAAAATGCCAAATGAACAAGCAAGGTTGATAAATTTTACTTGGATATGGAGTGTCTCGACATTGGGAAAACACTTGAGGATGGAAGGCACTGTCTTGACTTCATTGCGGTCCTCGAAATGCACCAGCAGAGCCAAGATCTGGACACTCGGGATGATGGTGCTTGGGCTCACCTTAGTGCACGCCTGCGGTGTGAATGTGCAAAATACAATGCACTGAATCAGAAATTATAATCACACATTTCTATACCAGGACAACTACGCAATGGAACAATGACAATTTGGATTGACATTCATATTGGTACCTCGATGATGGCATCGCCAATCTGTAGTTCGTGCTGTCCCGGGGGCCAGTATCCCAGCATGTGCAGGTTAGGTGTGTTGCCAATCTTGATCCTTGAGGACTTGTTGCCCCTAATGTGACGTGTCCTCAGCAGAAACAGCCTCTCCAGGCGAGGCGCATCCGCCACGGCGATGTCTCCCAGGGAAGACATGCCCAGCTGCAGGCACCGCAGACTGTGGCTGACCAGGCAGAGGCTCACATCCCTCTTGCTTGCGATGATGGTGAGGACCTCCAGGACGGGGCTCCTGTCGAGAAGGAAGGCAAGGTCTTGATCCTTCATGGTGATCAAGCTGAGGAAAAGCTCCTGGAGGTGGGGAAAGGAGACGCCTTGCGGAAGTTTGGTGGTGTCCGGCAGCTTCCAGGCGCCGATGTGCAGGCGGGTGAGCAAGGTGCATCTGAAGAGCGTGGCAGGGAGAGGGAGGTTGAGCGGCCATGGGCGGTTGATGAAGGCGAGTTCTTGGACGCCCTTGTCGGCGACCAGCCTCAGCCAGCTCTTGATCTTTTCCCTGTTCATGTCCAAGTAGCAGCAGGTAATCTGGACGCAGCGGAAGGGACCCGGGTGCGCGGCGAGGATGTCGGACACCTCGTTGGTAACGCCGAGCGTGTCCTCGAGGCCCGGTCGCCACAGCGGGTCTTCTCTGCATCCTTGGAGGAGGTTGGCGTCAGCGAAGACGAGGGGCATCGAGCGCCAGAGACCACGCCAGCGCGAGGCGAGCGCGCCGGTGCGCGCGGCGTCCTTGACGGGGAGACGGGAGACGACGTTCCGGAGGATCCCGTCGGGGAGGCCACTGATGCGGTCGACGCCGTCGTCGAGGGGCCCGGTCCACGCGGTGCGGGCGGCGGCGGCGAGGGGCGCGTCAGGGGTGGCGGCTGGGGGCGGGAGGGAGAGGGACGCGTACGCGAACTTGAGCGCCGTGTCCGTGTCTTCATCCTCGCCGCTGAAAGACTGGACACGCTTTATGCTCGCAATACGCCATCCGCCGCTCAGGTCCATGCTCGCCGGCGGCGTGGAGGCGGAGCCGACGGCTAGTGTCCTTTCGTTTGGAGAGTGAAGTGAAGCGAAGTGGCGGCTGGTGTGGGAGCTGCGTTCTTGCCGCCTTTTGTAGCTGAGCTGCTTTAGGCGGTAGGGAGTACTAGGGTTCGGCGTTGTTGGGCTCTCGGGCCCATGTTTTTCTTGTGTTCGTCGTGTCCCAACGCTCGCTAGTCGATTTTTTTATATATATATATATTTTAATCATTTTGCAAAAATATACGACGGTTTCAAAATTTTACAGTTTTGACAACCATTCGCCGTGGCCCACGGCGGTTCGGCAGTCGCCGTGGGCTACGGCGGTGGCAGACGGCGGTTGCAGTACCCCCACAGCGGCATGAAGTCGCCTTGCAACCGCCGTGGGCCACGGCGGTTGCATGTGGCCAACCGCCGTGGGCCACAGCGGTTAGTTTTTTTTAATTAACGAGAGAAAACACACATTTGCAATGGCATGTACGGTGCTAGTACCCTAACGAAGCACCTTACGTACAGATAACATGCCTTAAGGAATTTAGAAATTTCATTGCAACATTCCTAATGAATCTAGTTGTACGAGAACTGCCAAGAGAGCATAGAGCCGCCGGAGTGTTGCGACGGCATGTAGTACCCCGGTGGGGGTGGAGGTGGTGAAGGTAGAGGGGACCAATCCTTCTTGTGGCATTCACAAGTGCAGATCGAACATTTGCAGCACCGGTCTTCTCCTGCGCTAGATGATGGATCTGGAGAAGTCAATGCCTCCGACAGCTCCCGCTTCAGGTTGTAGATGACGACGTCCTCGAGGTAGTCGATGTACTGTTGATAGGGATCAATAGCTGGTGGATCCACCCATTGCGAGAAACCGCAGTTCTCAGCTTGGGTGGAGTACTGCAAAAGGTAAGAAAACGTTACCAAACGAAAAAAAGATGATGAGGAAATTTGTGGACATTGCTTACCTATGCATATGGGCAGTGCCAGAAGCGACGACTGAAGTTGTTCCATCTCTGGTACACTTGCATCACGCAGAACTCACCATGTGAACACCTAGGCCACAACACCGTTTGCTTCGGTGCGTAGCTTCTAACATCACGCATCGATCTGAAGTCACTCTTGCCTTTCAGTGGGAAATTGGCTTCGAAATCTTCTGATTGCTGATACCACAACTCAGGACCGAAACCGTGTCCATCCCCACTCCACGAAGCCATTGTTGAGTGCTGTGAGAAGAAGGCAATGGAGTGAATGGTGGTATATATAGAAGGTGGTTGCCTGGGTGGTGGGCCCTTCGATCCGTGGGAAGGGAAACGAAGCAGTGACTCGGAGAAAACACACCCTAGTACTAGGGCACTGTCGCTTTGTGGGCTAGACGATCTGTGGGAGGGGAACGCGTCAGTGACTCAGGAAACACAACGACTCTGCATATTACAGTCACTGTAACGAAACACACGTAACGGATAAAACACACTCTAATGATGTTCGATTAAAGTTCTTAACGATACAAACCGAGGACCCTAGTTGACGATGTCATGAAATCCGACATTATTTGATACAGTCCGGCTAATACTCTAGGTCTACTGAGTATAACGGGGGTATTTCACCTTCCTGATGGCATCCGGCCCAGCTGCCTTGGCCCGGCGAGCCCTCTCCCTCTTCCTCTCTCTGTCGGCTTCACGGGCCTGGACCGCTTCACGTTCTCTCATCTCCTGACGATGGCGCATTTCCTTCTGCTCCTCCTTTTTTTCCTCTCTTTTCCCACTCAACCATGTGCAACCACCTCTCCCTTGCATCTCGGGCTTCTCCCTCGACGTAGCTCTTGTCGAAGTCGGACTGCTCGGTATCTAGCCACTGCATGAAATCACAAAGAGGAGGTGGAGTCTTTTTCCAAAGACATGTTAGCAAATATTAAATCACAAATGACAAATAAATAATTGAGAAATGTAGTAAGTCTTTACTTTGGCTCTAAGGTTACGGTCGAATGGCTGGATCGGGTCGTGCGCATAGTTAGCGCAAATGAAGAACCTCATCCCGTAGGCGTACCCCAGAACCTTGCACCTAACAAGCTTGCAATTGTCACCGCAGAAGCACATAGGAGTGTCGATCCCCTGTGGCACCTCGACATTGTCCTTCCTCTTCGTGAGGAAGTCCAAGTCCAACTCAGGACCGGAGGAGGCCATTGCAAACCTGCAAAACAAGATTAGAACAATCAGAGGCCAAAAATAATACGACTGAAATCGGCATAAATTATTAAAAAAAATAGAAAAATCACCAGCAAAATAATACAAATAGAAGTTCAATTATTACAGTAGAGTACCATGCATAAGTTCGTACAACAAATATAGTTCAAATATTACAAATTCCGATATTAAATGCCCTAACATTACAAGCAATTGTGATCATCTGAATCCTGCGTTGGTCCTACGCCCACATCCGCGTCCGCGTCCACGTCCGGATGGGGGTTGGGATGGTCCTGAAGTTGCTGATGAGCCCACATTGGCCATAGGTGGTGCGTTGCAGGCATAACTTGTGGCTGTGCACCTTTTGTATGTATGACCCGTGTTGAGGCACTTGTAGCACATCACTACTGCAGCTCCAGCTTCTGCTTCATCCATGTTGTTCCTAATCCTCTTCTTCTTCTGTCTTCCAACGCCTTGGCACAACTGAGGATCTGGATTTGGTATGTGCACAACATTTTCTTTGGGGTTCTCAGTAAAAGAACCCTGCACGAGGTAACCCTGAATTGTTTGGTTCCAAATGTTCCGAACAGTTTGCTTGCTGTAGTACCATGACACGTACCTATGGAAGCTGAATTGTTGCAGTTCATAGCATATGGCGACCACATGTGAGCAGGGGATGTGTAGTAGCAGTGGCTTCCGGCATGTACATCTGCATATTTGGTTGCCAATTTCAGCAACTTGAAACGTCTTTTCACGCTGCGGGCCTAGGCGTATTTTCCCTTCGCACTCAACCTTATAGCTCCACATAATTTCATTGTCATCAGACTGGTGCAAAGGCTGCGTTGTGACCTTGTGTTTAAGTGCTTTGTCCCGAGCCTTGGTCAGATACTGAGTCATTTTTGTGCAGTATCTCATTTGAGTGTTCCTCATAACCTCATCCGCTATGGCTTCTAGTGTGAAAGTACAACATTGTATGATACAGAAAGAACTCAATGATGCCAACTAGAGGAAGAGGTCTTGCACCACGGAGCACACAGTTGTAAGACTCAGCAAAATTAGTGGTCTTTATTCCATGTCTTGCTCCGCCCTCGTCAAACATGAAACACCACTTCTCCTTAGGCTCATTCTGAATCCACTGGCTGAAGGTCTTCACAGCACGCCCTCTTCTGCGCCTGACTTGAGGGCCATCTAATCCCACATCCTCGAGAGAAATTGGCTCCTCTCCAGGTTCGGGATTCACTGGCCTCTTTGCTATCTCCTCTGATGCCTTCTTTGTCAGCTCATCTAATTTCTTCCAGATGGCATCAAACTTCTTCTGCTGAGTCTGCTCACACAACCGCTCAAACAATTTAGCCAGGGTCTTGTTCTTCAACTGGCTGTGGAAGTTTGCTTTCATGTGCTTAACGCACCACCTACTCTTAACATCTGGTCACAATGGAGCTCTGTATCGCTCTGTGCTGCCCTCTTTCATGTCATTGATTGCTTGCAAAATACCTTTGTGCCTATCGTGTATCACACACACATTCTGCACATCCTGGACCACCATGTTCTTCAACCTCTCAAGGAACCAGTACCAACTGTCACCGTTCTCCCCCTCAGCAAATGCAATGACCAAAGGAAGCAACTGATTGTTACTATCAGCTGCCACAGCTGTCAGGATTGTTCCTTTGTATTTGCCTGTGAGAAAAGTGCCATCTATGCAAATGACCGGTCGACACAATTTGAAAGCCTCAACGCAGGCACCCAATGCCAAGAATGACCGCTGAAGCACAAGCTTGCCTGGTTTCTCCACAGAAGGATAGTCCTTGATATCATAGTAACTGCCAGGATTCATCTGAACTATTGTGTGTAGCAAGCTAGGCAAATTGTGGTAGGATGCTTCATAAGTTCCCCACCTATGCTCCAACACCTTCTTCTTTGCTTGGTATGCCTTGCCGTAACTGATGGTGTACCCAAAATTTTCCTCAATTGCACCGATAATTGCCTTCGGTGCATATTCAGGGTTATTCACTATGTGAGGGTACATGTGGCTTGCAACAAAATCGGCTGAAATGTTTCGGTGCCTTGCATCAATACGATCAAGGGTACACGTGTGACCTTTCACTTCTTTCACCTGTATGTAATTGTCCCACTTCCCCATATATGCATACACTCGAAAAGAACAATCATCCTTGATGCAACACACATCATATATCCTAGGAGAGCTCTTGACTACCCTGAACTCCCTGTGTAGAGTCAAGGTGGACCACTGCTTCACTGCATCCTTCAGATGTGCAGTACTGGGGTACATAGCGCCTACACAAACCTCATTCTCCGTGTACTCCCATGGCACATTCTCACCAGTATTAACAGTACACCGGGAGAAATCGTAGTTCCGCCAATGCAAGGGCACATGATCCTCAGACTCATCATCATCATCATCATCATAATCATCATCTGAAGAGTCCTCTTCCAATGCACGTTCATCAGCTTCCAACTCTCTCTGATATTGTCTCATCACCTCTGGGTTTACTTCTCCCTCATCAATAACACCAGTGACAACATAACCTCTAGATGCCTACTCACCCTCAGAATCCCCTTCTTCCTCCTCTTCTTGTTCACCTTCTTCAGCATCTTCAGCACCTTCCCCTTCTTCAGCACCTTCCCCTACTTCACCACCTCCCCCCTCGTCCACATCCTCAGCTTCCTCATGCACTTGACTGCTAGACCCACCCTTCTGGTAAACTTGGACAAACAAAATCACAGGCAAACCAACTCGGCATGCATTTCTGATAAAACCCCTCCATCGTGGAGTCCCTTCAAGTGCCACGAGCTCCCAATACACTGGTGTACTTCTGTTGATTAGTGCCATCACCGACATGCATTGGTGCTCTAAATCTACTGAAAATGCCTTGACCAGCCAATTGGTTATAGCCTCCCAAGTTCTTTCTCCTGCTCTTGGAACATTTTTCTCAACTGAACTATAATTTGACAAGTCAACTCCTTGTGGACCATATATAATCTCTCCAATTCCATAATATATTTTGATTGTGACTGACTCCGACATGTCTGATTCATAATAAAAAGCAGTAACTACTATCAAATGCTACATCCAGGGACTAAGAAACAAATAAACTTATCTAAACTACATTAACAAACTAATCAACCGCAATCTACACACTTAACAGTAAATATGTTACGTAATATAAACTACAACTACAAATCTATAAACTACAACTACAGATTTATAAACTAAACTACAACTACATATCTACAGAAATCTACAGTACACCGAAATAGAAATTACTGGAATTAGTGATATCAGTAAAATACCTGCAATGAAGCGAAGAAGTAGCAGAGCTTCACTGCTCCGCACCCTCCACCTCCCCTCTTCTCCTCCTCAACCCTAACTCTACAAACAGGACATTTTTAATACTACAGATCTAAAGAAACGGAGTGAATCACTAAATACGGTTTCTAAGTAGCTGCTAAAAGAGTTTAAATCGACGAAATACTTACAATGAAGCGAAGAATCGGCAGAGCTTCGCTACTCCGCCCCCTCACTCTCCTTCCCAACCCTCTCTTTCTTTTTTTCCGAATTTTTATGACATTTCCAGGCTAATTTTCGGCTTATATAGAGGTGGCAAACCTGTCGCCGTACGCCACGGCGGCTGCACGGGCCTTACCGCCGTGGGCTACGGCGGTTGGCCTTGCTGCTGTAGCGCACGGCGGTTTGTCGTCAACCGCCGTGGCCCACAGCGGCTGACCTCTACGCCCGTTGGGGCCCACGGGCGACTGCCGAACCGCCGTGGGCCACGGCGGCCGCCGTGGGCCACGGCGAATGGTTGTCAAAACTGTAAAATTTTGAAACCGTCATATATTTTTGCAAAATGATTAAAAAAAATATAAAAAAAATCCAGTCCTGCAATTCTCGTTTTTTATTAGAGTCAAATAATTTTAAATTTGACTAATTATATATATAAAAGCAATAACATTCATGATACAAAATGAGTACCATTAGATTAGTTGTAGAATCTATTTTCATAATAAGTTTATTTGAAGTCATAAGTGCTAATATTATCTATTTAGAATTGGTCAAATTTAAACTAGCTTGACTGACACGGATCTCATAATTACATTCTTTCATGGACAAGGGAGTACACACGTGGCATTACTCTAATTGCTACACTATTTATGTCATGTCTTTGAAATCAATTTTCTTTTAATAATTATATAATTTCATTTTTCAATCATGAGACACTCTCTCCCTTTGATATGACAGAATCCCCTCTCACCTTAACCTATCCTATCGGAAACTATACATATCATAGTGTCAAAGTAAAACATGAAAACTGTACACAAGACTGCAAGACACACAACACAAATGGTAGCGGCCTTGCCCCGTGCCACCTCGCGTAGGCGACTCGAGCAGCCCCCGAAGCACCACAGTTGTCCGTCTACCACAGCATCCTCTCGCCGCGCCACCGCATGAGATATCTGTACCCAATCCAACAACTCTTGGGCCCATATCGGCCTGTGTTCGTGTCGTTGGTTCACCTACATGACCATCTTGTAAATTAAATATTCATTGCACGGTTTTACATGGTGAATAATCGTTTTAACTTTTGAACAATGTTTATACAATAGAAAGTATACTTCAACTAATTCTGAATCAAGATGACATGTGTTATTTGATTTGAGTAAGGTTAACTTCTAAACAACCTATGATTAGATCTTAAATCAATTTGGCTTTTAAGCTTGGTAACTTTTACATTTGGATGATGAAATATATTAAAATTTCTAATTTTTGTTTGTATAAGTATAAATGTTATTTGCAATCGATTCTTACAAAATGTGCAGTCTGTGTACACAACTTGTACACACCCTACTCGCTACTTGAGAGGTGAGCGAACAACTACTATATATTTAGCATTTAGGTGAAATCGGTTGCGCGGCTGGAACTACAAAATATTGAACATTCGTCCATGACGTACTAATGTGTGGAATTAGTATCAGATCCAAAATTTCGATTCTCAAAAGTCATTTAGTACCGAGTTGAAACACACCACTCGGTACTAAATGTTATTGTTTAATTTTGTTTGATGTTACGACCTAGTAATAAAGCTCTCAGACCAAAGTACGGGCAATAACATCAATATATCATGGAGTAACATTTAGTAACAAACAACAACACCAACTAGTATTATATGGTAGCATCTAGTACAATTAGTGTTATTATTCGGTACTAAATGGTATTTCATGTGATACTTCAAAAGAAAATCATATCTGATGACAATGTGTTGTGTGGGTGAGATGGTATAGAAGGTTCGCATCAGGCTTGAGATCCTAAGATTCCAATCCCATGGAGTGTGAAAAGCAAGTGCAAACTATGCATGACTTGTGCATGACCTCCCAACTATTCATTGTTTTTCTTTATTTTGTGTGTGTAGAAAATTTAGTATTGTTTGGTGTTACCGACTAGTATTTCTAAATGACACATTTTAATACCGAGTATATTGACATGTACTAAATGACATGACATTTAGTACCGAGCTAGCGATACACGTCCAGTAGGGGGTTCCGAACTGATACTAGAAGTCGATCATCTAATAGTGTAGTCATGCTTTTTTAAATAAGTTTTTTCCTAGCTGTTCATTTTTGGCTTTTCAACCCAACTATCGCTTGAGTTTGATTTTGATCATGAAACTCCCAAAAAAAAGAACTTTTTTACCACCAAACTACCAAAACTGGAAAAAAATTTGACCATTTAGCTAGTTTGATGATGGTTTTCATTGACTCGGACAATAAGTAGCAATGACCCACCTCACCGTCGTGCATGTTAGCAAAGCTTCACTAGGAAAGTCAGATTAAAGTCATGCGGGGGAAATAAATCCATAAAAAACAAATTAAATAAGTATCAGCAAAATCCATCACTTGCCAATGCAAGCATAAAGGTTTGGACTATAAGTGGCAACTTGGTGATTCCCTGGGCGTTGCTGCATTTGAGAGAATTTTTTATCATAGTATGACATGCGGATAACTTATGTTTAATAGTGATACCTCGCGCCTTACTGCGAGAATTATTTTTAAGCAAAATTTTAAGATGAACTTTGAAAGTAGAAAATTAAAATGATTGCAAGGCAACATTTTTTTGCAACGGCATTATTGATAGAGGATTGCTCTTAAATTATTGATCCTTCGTGTATTCTACTGTGGGAATTTTATAATATGGTACTCGCAAGCCTTATAAATTGTATGTATGAATGTTATTAGTCACAGAAAATCGGCATAAGAAATAAATAGATAGTCCTAATGGATGGTTGGTGACGTAGCGCTGACGTGGATTGCTTGCATGTTGAGAGAAATAATCAATAAGGTGCTCCTATATGTGTGTGTGTGTGTGATTGAAGTTATAAAGTGAACGGAAATTCATAAAAAGAAATTAATAAATATCAACGGGAAATAAAGCATAAATGTGCAACATTGGCATGAAATCATTGAACTGGATCAGTTTTATTCAGAAGACGCACATGTCTGGCATACCATGGAAAACTATTGTTAGTCACTGATTCAATAGTAGCAATTAAATCAATAAGGAGTATTAACTTCAGGCTAGATAGCTAGAGCCTAGAGAGAAAATAGGACATTAATCATAACTCAAATAGATGGTGTTTGGAGAATTAGTCAAAAAGTTATTTGGGCTCCACTCCAAATAGCTCCAATTAACACCTTTTGGGAGTATAATTTTTTAGAATAGGTTAGTTGTAAATAGCTTTGAAACAACCTACCTGTTTGACTACGTTTGGGCTATTTAGGCTAAAAGAGAAAAGCTAAAAAATAATCATGGGCTTCAAACACCCCATGGAGAAGAAAAATGGGAGCCTCCACGCGTATCAGATACCTAGCCTAGACCAAACAAAGCTCAAGCATTATATTTGCCTATTTGGACCAGGAACTGGCCACACAGACAATGAGAAATCAGGGACAAGCACTTGCTAGAGGTACGCATGGCCAATATGCATAATTTGCAAGAAATACATGCAATTTCTAATGATGAATTCTCAAGGGAAGCTCTAACAAAAATAATAGTGTTTAGCCCACATGCCACTTTCTTCCCTAATATTCTTTCAGCATCAAACTACTGATTGCTAGGGAAGAACACTGTGCAGAGATTGAGGGATATTTTTTTTCTTGAACACATACAGAACTACGTAACAATATATTATATTAAGAAGAAGGTGGGTGAGAGACCCAGAGTACACAATTTTTTTTACGTCGGGGGAATACAAACAGTAAAAATAAACCCCGCACATATAAACTATCACTCTGTTACCCTTTTTTCAGGCCAACTAGGCAACTATCCGTCGATGTTTTAGACCGGTAACCTACCAAGGGGTACCCGAGGTAAATGTTTGTGGCCTCGTCGAGATCGGAAACTCGAAGGAGAGACACGTGACACACAATTTAGACAGGTTCGGGCCGCGAGGTGCGTAATACCCTATGTCCTGTATGCTGCGTGGCTCTGGATTGATTGTGTGTTGTTACAAGATGATGCGGATAGAAGAATAGGGGTCCCTGCCTCGCCTTATATAGTCCGAGAGGCAGGGTTACAAGTCGGTTTGAGGGGGAGAGTACTAGTCGTACACGGCTAGGAGTACTCTACATGGGTTCGGACATGTCTAGCTTCCTAACCGAGTACTAGCCCTCTGGTTGCCTTGTGCTCCACGCCGTCTTGCACCGTGTAGCCCAAGTCGAGTAGTCCCGGGGCCCACGCAGTAGTCGGTTCCAGACTTCCAGTACCCGCCTGAGTAGTGGGCCCTGGGATGTCCATACGACACTATCCTAACTAGTTGTAACGGAGCAAGGATGTGAGTAACTCCTCGAGCTCCAACAATTCCCCACAAGTGTAGCTCCTCCCTTATCGAAAAAACTAAGCCAATGAGGTAAGACTGATCCATGAGTTTTCATTAAAAAGAATGAAACTTTTCCTAACTAGAAAATTCTGGAACCCAAGCTTCATTGACGAGAGAATTTTTTAAACTAGTCTCGTATATTCGCTCCTGTGAGGATTCAAATCTGGATTTAATGAGCCCTACTCAGATGCTATAACCATTAGACCTGAAGCCCTTCCACAGCTCCTCCCTAATGGAAGATAGAAGTTCCTTCAGGTTTGGCTGCACTTATCAAACACACCGCGATTGCAGTGATTCCACAACGACTATGCCACCAAAGATTATAATTGAGAGATATCTACGAAGAGTAAAGGGAGTAAAGGTAGGTACTAGGTAGTAATATCCTCTCTGAACCATCATACTCTTAATGATACTTACGCTGAGGGATGCAGTCGAGACCCCTCTAGTTCCCAAACGGCAGCACATACCTAAAACACAAACTTAAAGCATCTTCAAGAGTCTTTCTAAATTTTACTCTCTAAATCATCATTTAAAGAGCCATTTGCACAAAAATCATTTTCTATATCCTTTCACTTTCCAACCACCTTTTCTATTTCTTATGCGCACTCTAGAGAGTCATTTTCTCATCTTCTATATTTGACTAGCGAAAAATTCGGAATAGAAAATGACTATATTTGGATGACCATTTAGATAAACTGTTCGAAGACATTTTTCACCAAAATATCTATTTCTACCATTTAGAAAGAATATGAGAGTCTCTTGGAGATGCTCTTAGATCAAGAAACATAGTCTCCTTCCAACAAATTTGAGTGAAAGGTTTTGGTTTTCATAAACACTGCAGGCTCACATTCATATTCTACTGGTGTTTCCAGACTCTGTTCTACCTATTTTATGAAATGGAAGAGCTCCTGCCCTTCGGCGGAAAGAAATGGGTCGGTAATGGATAGAAATATACGCCCTTACCTGCAGGGGCGGATCTAGGATTAGGGAATAGAGGGGTTCATTTTCTTCTTCTTCCTCCTCTTCTTTTCTTCTTCTCCTTCCTTCTTTTCTTCTTCCTCTTCTTCTCTCATGGCTGGAAATGTTGGGGGGGCTTGTGGGGGCTCTCATGGAGTGCATGGGGGTAGGGGGGGCTCCAGCCCCCCTGCCCCCACGCTGGATTCGCCCCTGCTTACCTGGGTGACTCTGGTATTGCTTTGCGTGCCTGCGTTGACTGCTTGCCTGGGTGACTGCTTTGCTTTGTTGCCTGCTTTGCTTTGGGTGAATGCTTGCCTAACTCATAGAAGATATATTTCAAATGAAGATATATTGCCTAATTACATTTTGTTCAGTCTATGTGATAGATTTGTGCTGCCATTTAATTCTTATTATTCATGCTGGACTGTAGGAGGAGACAGGAGGCTATATTTCAAATGAACAGACTGTCTCGCTTAGACTCGTCATGAAGATGAAGATGAGCGAAATGAAGATGAAGATGAAGATGTTGACATCCACTGTGAGGGGGTTGGCGAACTTGTAAGAATTACTCCACCTGAACAACGCAACTGTACCCGTGAGTTCCATGATTGCATTCAAGCTCATCGTGATATTAGAAATAAAGAAACTCATTGCCAACTTCAGGAAGATTTAATCGAGCACATCTGGCAACATCATGCAGATTTATATTGATTATGTACTATGTACTTTCAAATTCATGTATTGTGTATTATTTATTTTGTGTACAAAACAATTTGTATTATTTATTTTGTGTGCGAAACCATTTGTATTATTTGCGGTACGCATGTGGACTATTTTGTGATATTTTGTGTTCAATATATTGGCTATGCATGAATTAGATTGTTAGTTACATGTTATGAATAAAGAAAGAGATGGATAAGATATAAGGAGGTATATGAGAGTTGGGTTGGAGTTGGAAGGAGACTAGAAGCCTCAAAACTAGATGAGAGGCCTCATATGGGTGGATAAGGGCTCAAATTTAAGAGTTGGGTTGGAGTTGTCCTTATGAAAGTTTCAGCTTCCAAGATTTTTTTTTTTACATTCCCCCCCTCAATTTTGCAAAAATATATGGTCTGCAAAAAAATTTGCAAAACTATACATCTAGCGCCGTGGGGGACGGCGGTAGGTACACGCATGGTACTGTAGCGCCTGCACTGCCGTGACCACGACGGTAGGGGTCCAGTCTATTTTCAAAAATTTGTAATTTTTTTGTTTGAACTCGAATGGAGGTAAACTTTATAGGAAAATTGTAGCTTTCGACGAGATCTACAACTTTGTAGTTCAAAGTTTTTCCATTTGAAGTCATCTTCATAGTCAAATAATCGATAAACTATCCAGATCTCAGTTTTCATATCGAGATCTCAGTTTTCAGTTTATGTTCAAAAAATTGTAACTTTTTTGCATGAACTCGGCTGGAGGTAAACTTTATATGAAAATTGTAGCTTTCGACGAGATCTACAATTTTGTAGTTCAAAGTTTTTCCATTTGGAGTCATCTTCATACTCAAATAATCGATATACTATTCAGATCTGAAGACTGCAAACTGAGATCTGTATAGTTTATCGATTATTTGACTATGAAGATAACTTCAAATGGAAAAACTTTGAACTACAAAGTTGTAGATCTCGTCGAAAACTACAATTTTCATATAAAGTTTACCTCCATCCGAGTTCAAACAAAAAAATTACAAATTTTTGAAAACAGACTGGACCCCTACCGCCGTGGCTCACAGCGGTAGCAGGCGCTACCGCCGTGGGGCACGGCGGTAGGTCCCTGCCGCCGTCCCCCACGGCGCTAGATGTATAGTTTTGCAAATTTTTTTGCGGACCATATATTTTTGCAAAAAAGAGGAAAGAAAAATGTAAAAAAAATTTCCCAGCTTCCAACCAAGCTCCCCAAGCAGGCCACAGAAGCAAAACATTACATTCTTCACTAGAGCCTACGGTGGAATAGCTAGAGCACTCAATAGACTCTTAATCATATCCACTTAAGCATAATTTTGTCATGCTAGATGCCGATCAAATACTGTGATATGTGAAATCATATTCCCTCCGAGTTGCCAATTTTTTTTATTAGTGCATAGAGGGTCTACAGTGGATGCACTGCAAAAAAACAATATAAAAATAAATTTTGAATCTATTAACTATTAACTAATCTAAATGCTAAGGGACAAACTCAAACGGTTATATATATATGCTGCACGTGTTGTTGGAAAACTTAAATTTAAAGCAAGTTAGTACCCAGCACAAAGTCATACCCTCGCGATTCTCTTATGTGCTATATTTCTTGTTGTTTCTTAACTCATTTCTTAATTCAGGTGCTACTTCAAAATAGAGAAAACAGAGCAAATGCATAATAGCTGATGGCTGATGGGGAAAGTCTGGAGAGAATAAACTCCAATCATGCATCCCTAAGGGAACTTGGCGAATTAAAGCAGAAAATTATTAAAAAACAAACATGGATAGATAATAGAAACACACAACTAACTTGCAGTCACATGGGTCGTAGTGTAGGTCGAGAAACAACGGGATGCAAATCTTATAGGATGATAAAATTACAGAAATTTGCACCAAGATCAGGACAGGTCTTGGCCTATTGTTCCAGCCATACTGCTCATTGCTCAGCCAGTCAGCATGTGAAACAGGTTATACAAATACTCCAAACAG
Organism: Cenchrus fungigraminus; assembly: GCA_036936925.1. NCBI lineage: Eukaryota > Viridiplantae > Streptophyta > Magnoliopsida > Poales > Poaceae > Cenchrus > Cenchrus fungigraminus. The sequence continues at coordinate 37,325,926 of CM072778.1, read as the reverse complement.
AGCAACATGTTGATCAAGCACATTTGATCAGCCTAGCTTCACTAACAGCACCATGTAACATATTTGCAGTACAACAAATCCAAAACACAATGGATCGGTAGCTTTGGTAACAAATCCAAAATGAACAATCAATCAGCCATATAATAAAATGTTGAAGAAAAAAACAAATATAACAACAGACAACATATTAAAGATGAAATGTACTCAGAATTTAAGCCTTCCAGGTAGTAGCAACTTTAAGGCACGATAGGTTTTTGCAAGACGAAGACTGCTACTGATTGACATAAACACCTGAAGATATTCTAAAGATAGATGTAAACATTCATCATTAGTTGCTTAGGTGCACGAAGACAGCTGCTACCTCAGACAGTGCTGTCAAGGTCAAAGGGATCCGCACATGAAACATCAACTGCCTTGCGGAAACTCCAAGGAGTACAAAAGGGTGGACGCGGAAATTTGTAGTAGATATGCTTGATGACTCTACTGGCCCATTTCACAGTAGCAAAAGGCAAAATCTTGGCTTTGTCAGCATTTGTCATTTCAAAGCATATCATAATCACCATCTTCTCCAGAGCCTGCGCTCTCTCTCCGATGAATTTGATGAACACGTGCTCATTTTTGTTCCCCTGGAAGCCATGAACAACCAACTTCTTCAAGTGCTGGAGACATTCAACAGGGCAAGACTCCTGCCAGCACTTGAGATTGACCTTTCCAGTAGGCTTGTTGACTCTCACTGACTGCAAATTAAATCGAGACACATATGGTTATGATTCTGGTTGCAACAACTTGTTTAAGGCCAGTAAGCTAGCGGTGCCACTGATGCAAAATGCGAAATGAAAGACAGAAGGTTGATAAGATTTACTTGGATATGGAGCGTCTCAACATTGGGAAAGCATTTGAGTAAAGAAGGCACCATCTTGACTTCATTGCGGACCTCGAAACGCACCTGCAGAGCCAAGATCTGCATGCTCGGGATGATAGTGCTTGGGCTCACCTTAGTACCCACCTGCAATGTGAGTGTGCAAATGCAGTACACTGAATCAGAAATTAACATCGCACGTTTGATACAGGGAGAACTGCACAATGGAGCAGAATGACAATTAGGATTGGCAAAGATCTGGACACTCGGGATGATAGTGCTTGGGCTCACCTTAGTGCCCACCTGTGCAATATGAGTGTGCAAATAAAATACACTGAATCAGAAATTAAGACCGCACCTTTGATATAGGGACAACTGTACAATGGAACAGAATGAAAAATTAGGATTGGCATTTATATTGGTACCTCGATGATGGTGTTGCCGATCTGTAGTTCGTGCTGCCCCGGGGGCCAGTATCCCAGCATGCGCAGGTTGGGTGCCCTGCCAATCTTGATCCTAGAGGACTTGTTGCCCCCAATGCGGCGTGTCATAAGCAGAAAGAGCCTCTCCAGGCGAGGAGCGTTCGCCACGGTGATGTCTCCCAGGGAAGACGTGCCCAGCTGCAGGCACCGCAGGCTGTGGCTGACAAGGCAGAGTCTCACATCCCCCTGGCTTGCGATGATGGTGAGGGCCTCCAGGACGGGGCTCCTGTCAAGCAAGAAGGCAAGGTCTCGGTCCTTCATGGTGATCAAGCTGAGGAATAGCTCTTGGAGGTGGGGAAAGGAGACGCCGTCCGGAAGTTTGGCAGTGTCCGGCAGTTTCCAGACGCCGATGTGCAGGCGGGTGAGCGAGGTGCAGCTGAACAGCGTGGCGGGGAGAGGCAGGTTGAGCGGCCATGGGCGGTTGATGAAAGCGAGTTCTTGGACGCCCTTGTCGGCGACCAGCTTCACCCAGCTCTTAATCTTTTCCCTGTTCATGTCCAAGTAGCAGCAGGTAATCTGGACGCAGCGGAAGGGGCCCGGGTGCGCGGCGAGGATGTCGGACACCTCGTTGGTGACGCCGAGTGTGTCCTCGAGGCCCGGTCGCCACAGCGGGTCCGCTCTACATCCGTCAAGGAGGTTGGCGTCGGCGAAGACGAGGGGCATCGAGCGCCAGAGGCCGCGCCTGCGCGAGGCGAGCGCGCCGGTGCGCGCGGCGTCCTTGACGGGGAGGCGGGAGACGACGTTCCGGAGGATCCCGTCGGGGAGGCTGCTGATGCGGTCGACGCCGTTGTCGCAGACTCCGGTCCACGAGGCGCGGGCGGCGGCGGCGAGGGGCGCGTGAGGGGTGGCGGCTGGGGGCGGGAGGGAGAGGGAGTCATACGCGTAGCTGAGCGCCGCGTCCGTGTCTTCGTCCTCGCCGCTGAAAGACTGGACACGCTTTATGCTCTCAATGCGCCATCCGCCGCTCAGGTCCATGCTCGCCGGCGGCGTGGAGGCGGAGCCGACGGCGAGGGTCTTTCGCTTGGAGAGTGAAGTGAAGCGAAGTGGCGGCTTGTGTGGGAGCTGCGTTCTTGCCGCGTTTAGTAGCTGAGCTCCTTAGGAATTAGGGTTCGGTGTTGTTGGGCCAAATGTCCGGATCCGACAGCTCTTGGGCCCATCATAGTTTTCTTGTGTTTCTATCCATTGACTTGCTAGCGCTCGCTACCAAAACTCGATTGCCAGTGTCATGAGCCTGAAAGTACCACTAGAGAAATTTGAATAAATATTGTAAGATAGTTAGAGAAAAGCAACATCTACGAAAATACAAATGGAAATGCTCAGTCACGAGCGGCGGACCCGACAAAAAAATCAGACGCCTAGCTGGATGGAAAGACGCGTGGCTCCTTCCCCTCCACATCTATAGTTTCCAGCAGCTTTCCCCTCTACTCTCACACTTATTTATCTCTTTCTTCCTGTTCGCACCCGAACTTGGCAGGTCTGAACGAACCGGTCAGACCGGTGGTCCTAACCGGTCAGACTGATGTAGTCAAGTTGCTTAAAAGTCAATTTGGACTTCACTATTAGATAGGTCTCATCGAGTAGATCAAGATTCATATGTGGAATGTCTAATTCGGAGTCCGGATGAGGGAGATATGACTTCTGCAAGATCTGCACGTCGGGTGGACCTACCCCTGACCAGTGCCCCTCAGTCCGAACCAAAACGAGGAATCCTAATAGATTTATACTTGTAAAAGGATTTCTTGCGGGGCAAGACCTCCTCACCCTATAAATATAAAGGGTCACGGCCGATTGAGAGAACACAATCGAATAATCAATATACCTTTATCGTTTCTACCTTTCTTCCTCGTTACCTTACTTTTTTCAACCCTACAATGATGTTCTTCTCTCATCTCCATGATGTTTGAGGACGTCCTAGCTGGCCTGACGAGCCTAGGACAACCCAAGATGCGTCTGCCTCGACGGGGTCCCTCCCGGGAAGACGTTCGTTGGTCTACCGTTGGGATCACTGGCGACCGGTCTAACCGGTCACCCGCATCGGTCTGACCGGTGCCTACGCAGAGGTGCTGCAAGGAGCTCCTCCGCGCGCTTGTTGGAGCCTAGAAGGCGTCAACAAATTGGCAACTCTGCTGGGGAAGAGAATCTAGTCATCATGGCCGATCCATCAAACCCTAGCACTATGATGGCACTCGAAGGATTACTTGAAGATCTACACAAGGACATCATCAAGATAAAGGAGTTGCAACAACCGTGTAACTTCGACATAATGATGGAGATGAAATCCTCAAATAATTTATCTGGTGCTTTATCCATTTTTGAGAATTTTCGTCTCAAATTGTTGTCTGATAAAAAGAATAGCATAGATTCAATTCCTGTTGTTGAAAAGTCGGCATCGAAAAGCCGACTAATGGTATTATTAATCCTTGCAATGTTTTGGTAAATTATGATGTTGTTGGTCAAGAAACAAATTGCCCGTCTCTAGCTGAAATTGTTGACCTAAAATCCCCTAGCAAGAGCATAGAGACTACATATAGTGCTTCAACGCTCGGGGGCAACAAAACAAAGGCAACGGTGCTGGTTGCATTGTGACCGGTCTGATCGGTTCTCGAACGGGTCTAACCGCCTCATCTAGGATTTCACAAAATAAATCAAAACCAAAAATGATTAAGCCTAAAAACTCCGAGGTTGGTGTTTGGAAAACTGTTGAATCAAAAGGCCGAAAGCATCAACGAGAAAAGCCAAAGTCCAATGAGAAACTTTCGGCTAAGTCTCAAAGGCAAAAGATTGTCAATGGTGCTAGTCGGTCTAAAAATTCCAAACATTCAAAATCTTCTCCTCGAGAGAAGTTCCATAACCGGAAGCGGCAATGGAGTAATTTTCCTATATCAATGCCATTTCCACCATATGGATCATCTACACTTGTGCATTGGGGGTATTGCTTTAATATGCCTTATTCTTATTCACCATGGTCTTATAATTCATATATGTCATCTCCTCCTAGATATTCGTATTCAAATTATTTCACTTATAGAGGGTCGGCAAATAATGAGTCATCACCTATGCATAATGAATATTTCTATCAAAAGAATCGGTCCACACAGAAAAATAAGTGTAAGGTGATCAAATAAGTTTATCTTGTCAAAAAGGACGGTAGGTTAAATAAAAATTCAGATTTGACGATAGACATAGAAAAACTGAATATTGAAGAATCATGGGCTAGTTCTACTAATCAAATTGTCCCCAATGATAAACATGTCTCAAAAAATATAGCTAAGCAACAATCATGTTCGGCTGGGGGTGGGGGGGCAAGATGATCTCAAAGTGGTTGGTTCTGAAGGAACCGATCTTACCGGTGATCCGACCGGTCTGACCGGTCATGCCAAAAAATTTGGTAAAGCCCAGAGTGTCACACCAAACAGCAAGGTGATGAGGAAGAAGTCAAGCTTTGCCGAATTATTGCATAAATATCAGGGGATAGCCGAACAAAAGCAAAGCAATCAGTTAGGAGATCAAAGTAGGAATTCTTCATCAACAAGAGCAAAGAAGCATCAACGGTCTTCGCATTGTCCTTTAACATTTATACCGTTGATGCATGTGCAATGGAATGTGTATTCATGTATATCCAATTATAATCCATGGTTTTGGTATAATCCTTGACCTTCTTTTTAAAATTATCAATATTATGCTTGTGATGCACCAAGAAGCTACAATTGGCCGCCATGGCCATATCTATGCTTGTGATGCACCAAGAAGCTACAATTGGCCGCCATGACCATATCAACACTTCAGTGGTTAGATATAATGTTCAGAAGCCGAAATATCAGTTTTACACATATTGTAATTACTAGGATTCAATTTCGGCTACAATAGCATCCATAAAGGGTTAGAGATCATTATATGGGTGATGCATTATTTATCATCGTCTTTAGATAATTTTGGTCATTCATAATTGTGACAACCCGCCCAGGAAAATACCGTACTATCGCCTAAACCAATCCACTTTGGCCATTAAGCGATAGTAAAGTACCATCCCGTCGTTGGTTGCCGGGTTAACGCCCGGTAAATCACTTGGAATTCACACAGAGGATCGAACATATGCATTAAAACTCACACGAAAACGAGTCCAGAGTACAAACACGAATTAAATCCAAATTGCACCCCTGGGGGTTAATTATTACAAACCATTGTCCCTGACGTGATAAGTAAAGGTTCAGAGTTTGAAAACAACGGAATAATAAACTAGCGATACGGTAGACATCACAGGAGGCCATCCGTGATGCCATCACTCGTCATCATCCACCCATTCCAGCTCCCAGCCGGGTGGAATCTCTCCAGGCCAAACAACACCTGCACCAATGTTTATAAAACAAGGCTGAGTATACTAATACTCAGCAAGACTTAACCGTCGGGTGATAACTACATCACCAAACTCTAGACATGAGAGGCTTTTTGGCCGTGGAGTTCTTTTGCTGAAAAGCAACAAAGAGTATGTCCTTACTTTCAATATTTTAGCACAAATTCTAGTTGATTACCATTTCTAAGTGTGCCAACTAATTCAATCAAGAATTGTACAATACAATTAATTCAAGCAGTAATATTCACAAAGTTCCATCAATAAGGGATATCATGGCCAGTTGATTAAGCAGTCTCAGATAACGGTGAGAGGCCGACAATCGATTGATTTATAACCTTGCAAGGTAGACCTAAACACACGGTAGGGTGCCCTCACACTGGACAACCACCAGGCGGTTCCCAAAAATCCTCGGCTTGGGATCGAAGCTTACAGTCCCGGGTACAAGGCTATCTGGCATGCCCCACACAGTACACCCAGCCTCACACATGTACCCCCCTCCCGGTTGCAAGTCGGGCAGGTGAACACTCAAGATTAGTAAGGGTAAGATCCTGCACCGTCTCATTAAGGTACTAGGCTTACCGGTCCCATTTCTGACAAGTGCTTAGTACGTTCAAAAGCTTAGCCCACGAAAGCCACTGGACCGGAGCCCAAATCCCATGCTCTTACCACATGAGCAATCCATTTATAAAGATCTTATGATTCCAACATAAGAACCTATTCTCGCGAGTGACGAACATCACTCGACTTCTACCGGGTCCTATAGCATAGCAGCTATCGACCTAGCATACTAGTAAAAGAACATAGGTACCTAGGGATCATGCATCTAGGGTTTCAATTCAACTCCTGAAACGTAAATGCACAAACATCACAAAGGTAATTGCATAATTTTAAAAAGAAGGGTTAATGATCCGGGGCTTGCCTTCGCTGGCAAGGCTGGCCTTGGGCCCTTCTGGACTTTGGTCCAGGTCTTGCTCTACAGCGACGTAGTGCACGTCTCCGTCAGCTCCTCCGTCTCCTCCTTCCGGCACGAGCGTACAGCTACCATCGGGAAGATCTACACGAGGATGCACATGCAAGATTTAATTGACGGTTTTGATTTAATTAAGTATAAAACAACACACGACAACCATGGGGGGATGGTTGACCACATTCACTTAGATAACATACATTCAACATAATCTTCCAAAAAGGAACAATATGTTGTTCTTTATTAATTATTCTTTTTGATAGTGACTGTGTACACATTTATGTAATTAAATTAATTAAATTTCATAAACAGCAAGGGTGGTGACACTTAGCTTCTTAGCATGATTTACATCACAAACATAGGGTCATTATGTGTGTGTGGTGATTTTCCAAATTACTTACTATTAAGTTTTAAATGGCTTCCATTGCTTTTATTCAAAAATAAATTCATAAAATTCAGTGAGTGTGTTTCAGAAGCACTATAAACCTATACAAAGCCACTCCACACAAGATTTCACATTCACATGGGCTATAAATTAATTATACTGAAAATAACAAATTCTAGCCAGCAAAACATGAGAAATGCATATAAAAATAATTAAGCAACAAATGGGTTCCAACTTTCTTTCACTGATACTCTGGCTCAAATTAAGGCTAGGAGAGCAACAAACACATCAAGAGCTACTCTAGATCTCGAGCTATGCAATTACATTGAAAATTAGGCATAAAACAAGATTAAATATTTCTGGCAGATATAAAATTATGATTAATTCACCAGAGGTGCATTTAGGCATAAAAAGATCACATGCAGAAGTTGAGCACAAAAATGTAATTATTTCTAGCTACAAAAATCATTAAGGCAGATTCAGCATAAATACAAAATAAATCATAATAACAGATCTACACAGTTACTTTGTGCAATTTTTGCTACAGAAGCTAGGTATGACATAACTCACAACATATCCAAAATTCAGCTACAGATCACATGTGGATTTTGAACTACAGCAGATCTAGGTTTAACTGATTTCTATTTTTCATGCAAAAAGTAGCAACCAAAAGTAGGGTCATGCTTTACAAAAGTTGTAGGATTATTCACAAGGAATCCAACAAAATTGAGTTTGCATTTTTCTAATTTTTCTATGATTTTCTACGAATTTTCTAAATTTCAGCCAAAAGCTTTCACTATTGAAGATTCGGTTTTGCAACAAGGTCCCTGGAAGTTTTTTAGTTCTCACAGAAATGCCCTCGAGGCAACTTTTCTCACATCCATGCCCCTCCGGCGGCGGTGAGCGCGCCGGCGGCGATGTGGGGCCCGCCGAGGCAAACCAATGACGCAGGGGTGGAATTCACCTCACCTAGGTCCGATTGGTGGCGGTGGATTGCTCCTGGAGGTCGCCGGCGACAACGCGCGGCGGCGCTAGGCGGCAGGGTGCGCTGCGACTGGGCAATTCCGGCGAGGCAATACCAGGCAATGGGTGGCGGTGGAAGCTCCAAGGGGTCCTAGAGGAGGGGCTAGAGTGGTTGGGCGGCTCGGGGAGTGAGCGCAGGGGCGAGCTTGCCGGCGACAGCGTCAATGGCGGCAGCAGAGCTCGGGGAAACGGCGTCGGCGCGTGTACGCGCGGGAGGACAGGTGCGGCACCCTTTTATAGGGGGTCTCCCTTTGCTTCGAAGCAACGAGGGAGGGCGAGGGGGACCCGGCCGGTGTCGGGACGCGGGCCGCCTGGCCGGCGGGCGGCGCGGCGAGGACCCTGCGGGGGCGCACGCGGGGGCGTGACACGCGGTGAGCACGCGAGCTCCCAGGCTCGCTCGGGGTGCGGGCGGCCTCGGGAGGCGCGGCCTCGGGTGCGCGGGCCGTGTGGGGGCCCGGACGCCGAGGGGCTGCGGCGGCCGCGTGGCCGTGCGCGCGCGGGACGCGGTGGCGCGGCGCGAGACCGTCATTTCCAAACTCGTTTAGCCCTGTTTGACCGTCGTGTGCTCGAAATATTCAAACCAAACTTCGAAAACTTTGAATACCAAAGTTGTAGAGCAATCATAGGTGAACATTTTTCGTAAAGGCCGACCTATGTTTTGATCAATGGTTTGAGCATGAACTGCAGGCAAAGTTGCTGTTTTTCATGGCGCTGGTGAATAGTATTAGCTGCAGTTGACTGAGTTTTTCACCAATTTCCACTCAAAATCTCAAATGCCGCCAATTATGAAAAGTGTGTCCCTCGAAAAGACGAACAACTTTTGTATTGGCCGATTTTGAAGTGTTTAAGTGAAATGTGGAGAACACGGCAAAAGTTCCAGAGGGGGTTCAAAGACATTGGGGTTCGACTAGGGTTTGACCACGCCCTTGACCAAGGTTTGACCAAAAGGGTGTGTCGACTTGCTTAGGAAGGTCATTAGTGATGTTTGGCTAGGCTTTCGAGGTGAGGACCCAGGTTAACCAAGGTTTGACTAGAGTCAACAGGTTGACTCGGTCATTAGCACTAATGATGCTAATTAAAAACCTGGGGCGTCAAAATAATGTTTTCTGACACGCAAGCTTTGCCAGAAAACAGGGGGCATATGTTCGCATCCGAATTTGGCATGTCTGAACGGACTGGTCAGACTGATGGCTCCAACCGGTCAGACCGGTGTGGTCAAGTTGCTCAAAAGGCAATTTGTACTTCACCATTATATAGGTCTCGTCGAGTAGATCAAGATTCATATGTGGAATGTCCAATTCGGAGTTCGGATGAGGGAGATATGACTTCTGCAAGATCTGCACGTCAGGTGGAACGGTCTAACCGGTGCCCCTGACCGGTCTGACCGGTGCCCCCCAATTTATACTTATAAAAGAATTTCCTTATGGCAAGACCTCCCCACCCTATAAATATAGAGGGCCACGGGCGATTGAGAGAACATAATAGAATAATCAATCTATCTTTATCGTTTCTACCTTTAATTTTTCCTCCTTACCTTACTTTTCCAACCCTACAATATTGTTCTTCTCTCGTCTCCATGGCGTTTGAGGATGTCCTAGCTGGCCTGATGAGCCTAGGACAACCCAAGGTGCATCTGCCTCGACGGGGTCCCTCCCGGGCGGGCGTTTGTTGGTCTACCACCGGGATCACCGGCGACCAGTCTCACTGGTGTCTGTGCAGAGGTCCTACAAGAGCTCCTCTGCACGCTTGTTGGCTCCTAAAAGACGTCAACACTTCCTTTGATCTCTCTCTCACGGTGGCGAATCCAACAAAACCATCATGAACCAACAGACTTGCAGTCCGGATGGTGGAGCAGGGGTGCAACAACGCCTCTCCTCCGGCGTGCAGCAGCCCCTTTCCTCGACGTGCGGCGCGGCCTTCGGAAGCTCCGGCCCCGATGGAGTTGCTTCGGCATGGGGCGGTGGCCTTCCCGGTGAGGAAGCGATGGTTGAGATGGAGGTGGAGGTGCGCCAGCTGCCCCGTGATGCGGTCATCAGAGGAGCTCCTCCATGAGTGTCGGGGCGCGAGCCGACTTCCCCGCCACCAGGGGCGAGTTGTGCCGGCCCTCAACAGTCGCGGGAGCTTTGAAGCGGCACTGCACGAGGCCGGCGGCGAGCCTCGCGTGGGCGGCATCCCCGACGAGTTGGCAACGCAGAGGCGTGGTCGGGGAGGTCATCCCGCCAGCTCGAGGGTGCAGCCACATTGATGCACGAGAGGAGATGGAGCTGTCGCCGTGGCCCCGGTGCAGCATCCCCGACGAGGGAGTATCCCGGCTGCCCGGTGGTGTGCGACGCCAGCGACGCACAACATTTCATTTTGTGGTCTCTGACTCCATGTTGTACTAGGTACCTCTTGATGTTGGAGTATAATTCTTCGGATGTTGCAACACGCTACAAATATTGTTGTCGAAGTTGCAACAACTAGATTTTATTGTTTCATCTGTTCATTTCTCGTGTTGCAGCTTTTTATGTTTCGGTGTTTCACCATGATCAAGCTCAATCTATTGTAAGGTGATCTTTTTTGTCAGAAACATTGTTTCCATTGAAACATTTTTCACCTATTTTCAATGTTGCATGCTCATGATTTCAATGTTGCAAATGTTGTATTAAAATGTTGTGATGAAATACCGGATTTGATTAGTGGATATTTATTATGGTGGACTGTAGCTATCAGATTTTAACAGATGGTGATGCCTGCATCCTACGGGAGTTGTCCCCGTTGGACGTCTCGGCGCTAGCAAGTCCCAAGTAGAAATGTTTAGCACTTGCCAATTATTCCCTCCATACTAAACTATATGTCGTTTGACTTTTTTTATCCTAAATTTGACGACTCGTCTTTCGTCTTAATAAAAAATCTGTGCAGAATACTTTTTTTTTGTTGTGTCTTGTTTTTTATTAATAAAAGTTCTTCAAGAATGACTAAAATTTTACTATGTTTACACAATTGTTTTGAATAATACGAGCGTTCAAACTTGAGGTAAAAAAAGTCAAACGACTTACAATTTGGAACGGAGGGACTACAGTAAACAAGCTTGCAATAGAAGTTTTCCAAGGAATGACGTCGTCTCTTTCACAACATCAACATTTTTTCTTTATCATTCTGATTAATAAATACACACATGAAATGTAACATTAGACAAGTATGCATATATCTATGCCTGTAAAAAAAACACATAGAGAGGACAAGTATTTGAGCTAACTGGACATAGAAGGTAATAGTGACTTGAGACAGACCATCCTTTATTTATTATATGGTTGGGGCCTAAGCATAAGCTTCTTTACTTATCAATTTACCAAGATTACAAGATCATGCAATTGAACCTAAAGAAGATTTGAAGATCATGCGATTGAAGGTTAAAAAATGATATCATGAAATCCAGTTTTTACAAATAATATATATGACAAAATATAGTTTTTATAGAGGTGCGCATCACCAAGATCGATGCACAATTTTTAGAATATATTGTGATAAACATAACTCGAACAGAATATTGTAGGGGCATTCCTCATGAAAATTCTGGGTTCGTAATCAGATCATTCAGTATGTATATTCCCTCTCACATTCTATACATCATGGAAATGTTCTAGTTGCTAACCATGGTTCTGTCTATATGGCAGTACACAGGCATCAGGATAACTGACGAACAATGTTTTAAACTGCTACACACCATGCTAAGTTCTAGATGAACTGGTATTGAGTTAAAAAAAAAAGCAGCTACATAAGCTGCAGCTTCTTCAAGCGTTGCTCGTGCTCTGGGTCCATCCTCGGTGGTGTGTAACCCCCTCGGAGGTCCTCCACAACATATTCCTGTGCACCAAAAAGAATTAACTGGTTAATGAACAAAAGCTCGAGTCTCAGATGAAATGATGATAATAGTTTAGACTCAAAGCAGATTACCTTTGTAAGTTCTTTCTTGGCAAGTATGTGATAGTGTCGTTGTACAATCCTCTGGAAAGCAATAGTTGCAGCAACAAAGGCATACACAATTCCAAGGATGGCAAAAATAGTGATTATGATGAGACAAGCACAGCCATCATCATCTGAATCTGATCTGCGGTTTGAGGATCCAGAGAAGATCGGAAAATCATCATTGGAAGATAGGCTTGGAAAATCATTGTCGGAAGGCGGGTTCATCAAGCAGTGTAATATGAGCCCCAAAACCCCAACCAGTGCAAAAAACAACACTACACCTGAACCAATTTGATTGGAACATATATATTAGTAAAAACACCATTACAGTTCAAAAGATCTGATGAAAATTGAAATCTGAAAAGCTATGATTGTATGGCAATTGCAATGGAGTTGATTTAGGAAGGAGATAGCATTCACAATTTTGTGACATGACATGTTTGAATTTGAATGAATGTACAATTCTATTTTTAGTGCACAAGAAAATAGACCTGTGAGAGGAGAGTTTGCAGTTGATTAAAGTAGAGAAGCAAGATCGAGTTTGCTAAATAAATTGGTGTGTTTCTACAATGTATACCAATATTTACTTTCTAGCAATCAGCTCGACGGTATGCTCTGGATTATCAGGCAACATCAAACTTCATAACTGAAACTGAAGGTGAAGATTATACCAGTACAGTAGTAAAAGGGTAAAGGATGCTTTGCAAGAACATGACCCCAACCATCAGCAAATCTGTTTCTGAAAAGTCCGTCTTTATCCAGCCAATACGCCGCACCACCAATGGCAACAATGGCCTGGAAAATCAAAGAAGAGCAAACGAGATGTCTGTCACAAGTATCTTGTGCGAAACATTCGACGATATAAGGCCTGCATGATGAACTGAAAACAGCACATGCTCAATTACACTCTCAATTTGCACCTAAAGAAGTAGCATATGCAATCCGTGTGCAGTTTAATAGCACTAATATGACTGATAAACAGCAGCAGAGGCTAATAAGAGAGAATGGTGGTCTCACAGTTTGGATGGCAAGGAACACAAGGAGGATATCTCTAGCAACAAACAGTCGGAACCTCAATTTACGGCCCCCATCTCCCTCGAGAAATTGCACCCGTAGATGGAATTGTGCTTTGCATGTTGTGCAATGTGAAAAGGCTGTTCCTTCCTGTAGAGACATGTCAAGACAAAAAAAAAAAACAACTAAGTGCTACCATATGCTGACCAGATCATGAACTATGGATATATCAGTAACAAGCAATTATCACATGGTTTCAATCTTTCACCATCAAAAGTAGCCAGCCATATATACATGGCACCACATTAAACCTGCTGCCACGGGTCTGTTGTGTACATTTCGTAGATTGAAATTAAGTAGTTAACTGAGAACAAGTTTTATAAAGAATAAAAAAAGGCATGTTACCATACAAACTCCATAGCTACATGCAGTGCTAAGAAACTTAACGACAGAAAAGAAACAGGGCGCGATAGGTGGATCGAATTTGACGGAAGTGAGCAAAATAAGGCAAATAAGCAGGCATTACCCTGACAGATCTCCAGTGGTCAAGGCAAGAGCGGTGCACGAACCGCTGCGTCCCCTTGCACCTACAGGGCGAGATCAGGTCACCACCTGCACCGGAACCACGGAGAAGCAACTTCATTAACCAGCAACAGCAGCGCAGCACGATCACCACGAAACTTAACCACTCCCACGGGTCCAAAACTCCCAACACGATTAAACCCTGTTAATCAAGAGGCGCGAGCGAGGACGGAGCCCACGGGAACGAACGAGGCGGTGGTCGGAGAGATCGGCGCATACCGGACTCGAGGCAGATGCGGCAGAAGGTGGCGGAGGAGGTCTCGATCTCCTCGTCCACTGCTCTCCTCAGCGAGCCCCTCGCCGCCGGCGGGTGCGGCGCGAGGAACGGGACTTGCATCTCTATCGGTGGTCCCGCGGCGCGGCGACGCGGTGAAGCCCTGCTGCGATCGAGCGAAGCGCGCAGGGGCATCGGGCGAGGTGGAAGAAGACTAGAAGAGGGAGGGGAAAGCAGCGGCGGCGGCGGCGGCGGTGTCTATTCCAATTCTAGCCTGAGTCGCGGAGTCCCCTGCCATTTTAAACCCCGATCGATCACACACACTGACTGGTGGGCCCTCCCCCTTCGACATGGACCCGCCGCCGCGTAGTATGTTCTGTGCTTGTTCCCGGAAAATACGAGGACGCCTCATTGCCGTGCAGCATCCAATCCAAACAAGGAATATTCCGAGGAGTTTCCTGGATCATGATCCCACAGTGCTATGAAAAAAAAAACACCACGCCATGCTACCCATCAGATCGAGGTAGTTAAGCTAACATTCCGTAACTGCCTCACAGCAATCGCAGCAGAGCAGGCAGAGATGAACTTCAGTTACGTGCAGGACTCTATCATGGCGTTGAAGTAGGCAATCAGATGTGCAAAATTACAAACAGACGCACTAAGCATTGCAGATTACATCAAACATGACTCGACACTGTAGTATATCGTTGAGAAAGCACCCTTGATTAGAAGTTCAGAACATACGCCATGGATACTGACAACATCTATTTGTGTCATTACTTGAGAAGCATCATCTGCAGATTGAAATTTACCTGCACATTGCAGCAATAGCACTGGTTACCAATGTTTAGTATGCGAAGTAAGAGACAAGGCAAGGCAACAAGGATGCATGGTTCAATAATTCTATTGCAAGTTACAATTTAAAAACTGAAGTGGCATCTTCTAGTCATGTTTGATGTAATCTGCAAAACGGACTTTCTTAGAACAACAATATTGGGACGAAATTCAAAGACATGAACATGCTAATTTTTTGTCACATAGAACATGATAGAAAGAAAAGGTGGACTAATGAGTCATGACCATTCAGAAGATGAAGATGTCTGTCTTAAGCCGAACATATGAATCAGGAGGCGGGAGACGATGAGGCCGAGGAGGTCGTCGGGGAGGCAAGGTTTTTTTTTACCGGTGGTAACCGGTCCGATTACCGCGGTAACCGGTCTTATCGGTCCGGATCGGTAGTGGTTATCGACACAGGAGAACTGATTAACCGAACTGGTAAAACCAGTTACTGACCGGTTACACCGGTTAATTCGATTGGACTGGTAGCAGTAAAAAAACCCTGCAGGGGAGAGCGCTGATGCGGTCCTCGCCGTCCGCGGTGTGGAGGGTGGCGCGCCTGGTGATGGCTAGGTCAGGGCGGTAGGACAGGACGTCACGGAGGATGACATCCCTAAACACAGCGGGCTAAGGCTATGGTGGCCGACGTGAGGAACAAGAGAGGAGGGTTGTGGCCGGTGGTGGTGATGAAATGAGATATTAGGTATTTCGCCATTCTGGCTTCACCCTTTTGCCATCTTGAAAGGGGTTTCGCTGTTTTGCTATTATCAAATCGTGCCAAACTGCCAACCCGCTGCAATGCCTTTGCTCCAGAAACTACTCCTGCTTCTTATTGACGGCGACGACGACAGCGCCCACAAGGCTCGCACACGCGGGGGAGCTCGCGGCCGGCCAGGAGACGGCGCGGCTCCGCAGCCAGCCAGTGGCACGACGTGTAGGCGAGTTCCACGACCGGCGAGGGGCATGACCCGGGGTTGAGCTCGCAGCCAACCAGTGCCGCGACAGTGCGGGAGCTCTGCGGACGACTAGGAGTATGGGTGGCCATGTGCGGGAGGAGGACCTCGCGGCCTCCGAGGGGGAGTTGAGCTCGTGGCCATGGCTATTGGCGACCACAGAGTGGAGCTCGGGCGGCGGGCAGGGAAGCTCTTAACAACAACCATAGCCCAAGGCGAGAAAGCTCCGGGCGGCGGAGGGAAGTCCCAGCTCCGGGCGACGAAGGTGGAGTTGTGGGGAGGCTCCTGGACGGCCGCGGGCTCGCCCGCACGTGCCACTGGCTACGGCCAGGCTCGCCGCCACGCCGGGCCACTAGCCGGCCACGGAGCACCCCCACGCTGTTTCTTGGCCGGCCGCGAGCTCCTCCGCGTGCGCGTCCTTCTGGGTGTCATCGTCGTCGTTGTCCTTGTGAACCAGGGGCAATTTCGGGAGCAAAGGCATTGTAGCAGGTTGGCACGTTTTCACAATGACAAAATAGCGAAGCCCACTTTCAAGATGGCAAAAAGGGTGAAACCCAATCCTGAGAATGGCGAAATCCCAAATATCTTGTGAGGAATTGCGGATTTTTATTTCGCAGGGGCAAGTCCTCCTTTTTATTAACAATTTTAATAATAAAGGATAAAATAGAGAAAAGAGGGCTTTGCCGAGAAAAAGAATGCAAAAGACAGGAAATAGATGCTCATGTGGGTGAAAAAAATCTCATATGAATTTTTGAGTCACTAAATGATTGAATCCCATGGTTTGGATCTTCATTTCATCTCCACCTTATTTTCTTCACCCTCTCTCCATCGTATATCTTAACCCTCTCCCACCTTTTTTTTCTTCCCTCGGCTCCTACTCCGCACCCGCCATCAATGCGGAGCTCCGACGGATCTTAGCCCGCCCGCCCGCCTCCAAGCCCTGCTACCGCCAGCTCCCACCGCCGCCCGGTCGACGACGCCTCTCCCTCCCCCACTTGCATCCACCCCGGGCCGACACCAAAACAAGTACTCGTTTCTTTTTAGTCCTCAAAACATTTTCGTTCCTTATATTTGACAACGGTCGAGTTCAATTTTGATTTCTTATATGACAATATGTTACAATTCTCATCCGCTGACTCTTAAATGCCATGTGAAAAGATGATTTGCTCCGCCACACAAGGAAGAAGGGGAGAAGAGGAGGGAGAGGGTAGTTAGTGGGGCCCATAGGGGGAAACATTTTTTTCACATGGCATTCAACGGTCCGCGGATGAAAAACGTGACATAATCTATACTATGAGGAGCGAAAACAATTGAAAACTTTTCTCATCCAAATCGGGTCCATCGTACCCTCTCAAGCCGGACCCACCCGTCATATGTTTTTAGGAGTGGATGTGGTGGAAGGACTATGAAATGACCAAAAAATCACAATTTGGAGAGTGTTTCTGCCAAAAATGAATTATTTTTCTCACCCGCCGCGGCATTACCCGTCCTCCATACCCATGTTGGGCCCACCACCTGCACCCGCGCCCCCACTCGGGGAAAAAAATCGGGTACGTGGGGTGCGCACGGAGGCCGCACCCCCGCGCGTCTCTGCCTGATTGGTTCGGAGGCCCGGGTTCCCCTCGCCCCTCTCGCCTTGATCGGCTTGCGCTGCGTCGCCCGGCTCGTGAATCATCACCGGCTCGTCTCAAGGTGTCCCGTCGAGCAGTCGCCGCGGCGGAGCTCGAGCAGGAGCAGCTTGCCGTCGCCGTCCCGCCCTGTTGTCGCGCTCGAGGCCGCCGCAGGGGTCCCCTGCCCCGGCTGCGCCACGCTTGCGCTAGCCATGGGGAGGAGTACGGGTCTGACTCACTGTCCCCGGCGAGCAGGCGCAGAACTGATGGCGAAGTCCAGCGGCGGCGCACCACCGGTCGGGCCCGCTCTACCATGCCGCCGTGTCCTCCATGTCGAGCGTGCTCCCGTAATCCCGTCGACAAGCTCTGGGACGCCACCCCGGAGGCCCTCGTCTTCAAGGTCCCCGAGGATGCCTAGCGGCCACTCCCCACGCGGCTCCGGCACCGGCAGCGGCGGCCCACACCCCCGACCACTTGGACCCTTTGCGGGCCATCCCACGAGCCGATTGATAATGATTGACGAGCCGAGCGACGACACGCGGGAGCCGAACGCGACCTGAACTCCAGAAGACACGCTGAAAGGATCAAGATGTCGACTAGAGGGGGTGAATAGTCGAACCTGAAATTTACATACTTTTCAACAAGCTATTAGACCAGGTCCGGAGTTTCCGGATATTTTTCCGGATACTCCGAGAAATCTGGAGAATCCGAGAAAATGTCCGGATTGTCCGGGCCTGCGAGGGGGGATTTAAATTGACAGAAATTAAACTTGCTCAAACATAGATCTGTGAAAATAGGTTATGCAATGGGATGAGACAAGCCTGTTTATCCACCTAGAACCTGCAGAAACCACACAACGGAGTAGATCGGTACCAAACCCTAGAAATGAGCTCAAGAGGTATACAAGCATACAACAAGAGCAACAATCACAAGAGACACAAGGATTTGTTACCGGAGTTCAACCTCACACCTTGACGTCTACGTCTCCATTGAAGAACCCACAAAGGGTGGACCTTTACACCTAGGTCACTTTCCTCCCTCTAGCGACCACAAAGATCGAGCTAGAGTTACTTACTCAATTCCGGGGTGATACAAACCTCCTTGGGCAGCCACAAACCTTTGGATGCTCCAAGGCAATGCCTAGCCAGCTAGGAGCTCAATGCTCCAAGAGTAACAAACACGAAATGTGCCAACCAAGCGAAGAACGAGGTGCTCTAGAGATGGAAAATCAGCTCACTAGCACTCTCCAAGCTCTTACTCTCAATCCCTCCTTAAATCCCCAACAAATCTCACCAAACCAAGGCCAAGGGGAGTAAAGAGGGTGAATGAATGAGTTCTGAGTGTTGCAGGTCAAAATGGGCAAGAGAGAGAGAAGGGAAAGGGTGGAGGGGGCTTTTATACCCCCTCACACAGAAAAGAGCCGTTACAGCTCTAAGACCCGGAATATCCGGGAAAACCCCGGAAACTCCGGGAAGTCCGAGACTCCGGGAAAAACCCGGAAACTCCGGCCTTCCAAGGTCAGCACCCAAAAAGTTAACCCCGTGAACGTGTTGGTGCAAAGGTGTCTCTCATAGGTTTTGTTTTGGCAACTAGAGCACCTTTTCAACTCTTGGAAGATACATTTCCTGTCCCTCTTTATAGTACGGCGTTCCTAGGACTCAAATTCAAAATATAAAATAAATAAGCCTTCATAGGAACCCCTTTGTAGCATCACTTCCTTTTTGCATACTCAATAAACAACACTTGGTGCCACATACAATTTTAATTCCTACTCATACACTAGATAAATCATTAGCCACTTAAGCGTGTGTCATTAAATCACCAAAACCCACTTAGGGGGCCAAGATACTCTTCAATCTCCTCCTTTTTGGTGATTGATGACAACACATTTAAGTCTTACGAGAGATAATCAATGAATATTAAAAGATAAAGTGTAATACTCCCCCTTAATATGTGCATATTGATTTTGAATATCAATGGTCATTTTAGGACCAAATTTTGCACAAAGAGAAAAGACATGAGAGTATTACAACAGTGGGGTGTTTGTGATGTGCAACAAGTAATGTGTAAAATGCATATGACAGTTCATGCATCCAAAAAGATGTAAGAGAAATCTGGTGCTCCAAAGTCCGGAGTATCCGGGCCAGACCCGGAGTCTCCGGAAATTCCAGAGTCTCCGGGAAAAAGTCCGGACTCTCCGGGCTTTCTGATCACCAGTGAAGATAACAACCAATAATAAATTTTCAATCTAACATATAGCATCCTTAGAATGTAAAAACTGAGCAAACAACCACAAGCACACAACCATAAGTCTCAAGCTCACATAGTCTTACACGCATACGAATTTAAAGTTATTACAAGCCATTGTTCCAAATTCAAATCCACACATAGATAGATAGATAAATGTTCACTCCCCCTTTGGCATCAAGCACCAAAAAGGAAGTGGGGCAGCAACTGGATCACTCGGAGTCCTCGTCGTCCTCCTCATTGTCCTCCTCTTCGTTGTTGTTGGTGTCCTCCTCCTCTTCCTCCTCATCTTGCCTTTCTTCTTCATCTTGGGCGTCCCATTCCGTGAATGGATCATCAAAGGTGGGAAGCTCACGGTAGGGGTCGGTGGGAAGGCCAAGATAAGACTTGATCTCAATGATGTCCTGGCGGTTCTCATTAGTCTCTGTAGCCATGGTCTTGCACATGCTGAAAATACTCTTTAAGACCCTCTTGATCATGGAGCCACGGTGCCGACGGGGAGGCCTAGGTGGAGAGGGTGCAGCGGGCATGTCATCATGGCGAGGAGCTGCACTAGAGGAGCCAACATACTTAGGAGCTTTGGACGGCTTGGGAGCTTTCTTGGCTCGATCACGGAGTTGGCGAAAGGGCTCATGGACCACATCCTTGGGATAGCGGACATTGGTGACTCTCTCAATCATGTACATGAGATAAGGAGCATAGGGGAGATACTTCATGGGATCATTCATAGCCCTCCTTAACTCATTCCACATAAAGTCAAATATGCAAAATCCTTCCTCGTCCGGTGCCATCCTATTGAGGAGATTGGGAGCATAATACCTTAGAGCTGTAGCATCTCCTTGCTTAGGATCAATGGTGGCTCGGAAGAATTGATTGAGATAGTAGTAGTAGGGATTGAGTTGATCCGCTTTGCCCTCAATGGCTAAGGCATGACATGGGAACATGTAGGTGAGGTCCCTTGGCTTGTATTTGTTCTCATTGTGAATGGGAGTGCGATCTTCATCTTTTGAGCCAAGTCCCAACAACCTAGAGAAAGTCATGTAGTCAATTGTGCACTTGTTGCCTTGAGTAGTCCAAGTGATGGTGTTGTCATAGGGATTGTAGAAGTAGGAGCAATGGAATTGAGCTAGGATCTCCTTGTTCCAATTATAGCGAAACCCCATGATGTCATACAAGCCAACCTCCTTGCACTTTTCAATCACCGCATTGAACACGGAGTTGTTGAGGTCCCCATAGTACTTCCAATCAATGTACCTCATCTTCACAATTGGCACGGCATTCTTAGCAACCAACTTGGGATTTCTTATGACGGTTTGGTAGAAGTCCCTATGGAAATCACACCAAAACCGTGCCTCTAGCCCTTCACCCTTGAGGTAGCGATAGACATTGTCTTCCCTTTGCTCTCTAACTGCAAGAGCATTCTTGGAATAGTCACGGAACATGTGCTCAGCAAATCCAAGGACGGATCCGGGCTCTCTAAGATTGATGGGTGTTGACACCACCCGGACATTTTGTGGGGGAGTAGGAATGAGCCTTGGGGGTGTCTTAGGGCAGATATGGGCTGCTACTCCTTGCTTGTGCTTGGGAGGTGCACGTGTAGCCGCTTTGCTTTGTTGGATGTATGGGGCTTTGTGGCTCTTCTTGGGATGAGGTTTGTAGCGGGGTTTCTCTTTTGCAGGCCCCTTTCCATGGCGGCGAGGTGGCTCGGGGGGCTGCTCATAGGTGTCGTCCTCAACCTCATCATCATCACTCTCGGTCCCTTCTTCCTCCTCAATCTCTTCCTCCTCATCGCTGCCCTCAGCATAGGATGGAGGGGGATCTCCTCTTCTTGGCCTGGCGCTGCGCTGAGAAGACTCTTGGCCCAAGGTCTCTTGCACAACCCTTAAAGTGGCGGAGTCGTGCCTTGCCTTGGTCCTCCTTTGAGTGGAGGGTTCATCCGCGTCACGCCTGATCTTCACCCTTATGATCTGAAGATATGGAAGGATATGGACATGAGAGAAAAGAAATAGAAGAGATGCAAAGCACTGCAACTTAGGGTTTTCAGTGTGAACCCCGGAGACTCCGGGAAAAAGTCCGGAGATTTCGGGATCTCCGGAGAGTCCAGGCTTGGGATTTTCGGAGTTTCCGGGTTTCACAGCCGAAACCCTAAATCGCAATGCCGCACAAATCAACCATGGAAACTGAGAGATATTGTAGATCTAGAGTCTATAGAGCCTATTCCAACTATTCCCTAAGAGGATACCGAAAGGAAACGAATAGGGAGATAGATCGGGTTAGGTCTACATGAGATACCTTAGGGGAGAGAGGGGGAGAAGCTTCAAATCTTCAAATGCAGCGTAGATCCTTGTTCTCCACCCCTTGGAGCCTTCAATCCCTCACTCTCACTAGGTTTGGTCGGTTGGATTTGGAAATCGCCAAGGGGGCGACCGGGGGAGAGGGTGAGAGCGACGGGAGAGAGGGAGGCGGCTGGTCAACGCGGTTAGAAGTGAAAAGGAGAAGTTACCGCGGTGAAAGGGTATTTATACCCTAAAGGTCCGGAATGTCCGGACTCAGCCCGGAATCTTCGGGAAACTCGAAGTTTTCGGAGAAAGCCCGGAGTATCCGCTCCCCCTAAGACCCAGCGAGCAGATTTGCAAGGAATTTGATTTGGGATAGATTTGGATGACTATACATGTAATATATGTGAGCCTGAGTAGTATCAACACTTGAGACTAGCCACAATCAAGCAATGAGAACAATAGTCCAAGTGTTGTACCAAAGTAAGATCCAAAGTAAGATCCAAATAAACGAGAGTAATCGAAAGAGGTTCGAGTGTAATCCCTTGATGATGACGGGCGTCGAGCGGAGCGGTTTGACCTTGCATCATCAAACTCTTCATCCTCACTATCAGAGGACTCCGCACCATCTCCATGTGCTTGATGACTTGTGCTTGCTCCACCGGTACCACCTCCTTGAGGTAGAACGGGAGGTGTACCACCAACATTGTTGGTGATGTCTCCTCCTTCGGGAAGAGGTGGAGGTTGAGCATTTGGATCCGACATCTTCTTGACTCAAGGCGGTTAAGCTTCAAATTCGGAGCACTTGGCTCTGATACCAATTAAAACGATCAAGATGTCGACTAGAGGGGGGTGAATAGTCGAACCTGAAATTTACACACTTTTCAACAAGCTGTTAGACCAGGTTCGGAGTTTCCGGATACTCCGGGAAATCCGGAGAATCCGGGAAAATGTCCGGATTGTCCGGGCCTGCGAGGGGGGATTTAAATCGACAGAAATTAAACTTGCTCAAACATAGATCTGTGAAAATAGGTTATGCAATGGGATGAGACAAGCCTGTTTATCCACCTAGAGCCTGCAGAAACCACACAACGGAGTAGATCGGCACCAAACCCTAGAAATGAGCTCAAGAGGTATACAAGCATACAACAAGAGCAACAATCACAAGAGACACAAGGATTTGTTACTGGAGTTCAACCTCACACCTTGAGGTCTACGTCTCTGTTGAGGAACCCGCAAAGGGTGGACCTTTACACCTAGGTCACTTTCCTTCCTCTAGCGACCACAAAGATCGAGCTAGAGTTACTTACTCAATTCCGGGGTGATACAAACCTCCTTGGGCAGCCACAAACCTTTGGATGCTCCAAGGCAACGCCTAGCCGGCTAGGAGCTCAATGCTCCAAGAGTAACAAACACGAAATGTGCCAACTAAGCGAAGAACGAGGTGCTCTAGAGATGGGAAATCAGCTCACTAGCACTCTCCAAGCTCTTGCTCTCAATCCCTCCTTAAATCCCCAACAAATCTCACCAAACCAAGACCAAGGGGAGTAAAGAGGGTGAGTGAATGAGTTCTGAGTGTTGCAGGTTGAAATGGGCAAGAGAGAGAGAAGGGAAAGGGTGGAGGGGGCTTTTATACCCCCTCACACAGAAAAGAGTCGTTACAGCTCTAAGACCCGGAATATCCGGGAAAACCCCAGAAACTCCGGGAAGTCCGGAGACTCCGGGAAAAACCCGGAAACTCCGGCCTTCCAAGGTCAGCACCCAAAAAGTTAACCCCGTGAACGTGTTGGTGCAAAGGTGTCTCTCATAGGTTTTGTTTTGGCAACTAGATCACCTTTTCAACTCTTGGAAGATACATTTCCTGTCCCTCTTTATAGTACGGCGTTCCTAGGACTCAAATTCAAAATATAAAATAAATAAGCCTTCATAGGAACCCCTTTGTAGTATCACTTCCTTTTTGCATACTCAATAAACAACACTTGATGCCACATACAATTTTAATTCCTGCTCATACACTAGATAAATCATTAGCCACTTAAGTGTGTGTCATTAAATCACCAAAACCCACTTAGGGGGCCAAGATACTCTTCACACGCGCGTCGACGTCCGATCCGGAATGGGACACATCGCACGCGGGTGCGCGCAGAGGCCGCGGTGCGCACCTCGTGCACCCAATTTTTCCCCACTTGGACTCTACCCACGAGTTGTACCCGCGTTGCACCAGCCTCTCTTCCCTTTCGCGATCCCATCCCCATGGGCTTCGAACC
The DNA here is from genome assembly GCA_036936925.1 of Cenchrus fungigraminus. Taxonomy (NCBI): domain Eukaryota; kingdom Viridiplantae; phylum Streptophyta; class Magnoliopsida; order Poales; family Poaceae; genus Cenchrus; species Cenchrus fungigraminus. Next base: position 37,301,911 of record CM072778.1, on the reverse strand, counting down.
TGGCCAGAACACCGCCGCCGCCATCGCCCTGCCCGGCGGCCGGGGCTAGCTAGGGTTCCATGTAGGACGAGCACGCGAGGGCTCCGTGACGACCACCCGACTGCGAGTTTCCTCACTATTCCCCCCTTCGTTGGTGCGCGCTGCCCGTTGCGGATGGATGAACGAACAAATCAGGCGGTGAAGGGCAGCATATGGCTGTTCAAGCAGGAGCAGGCGCTTGGGCTTCAGCAGCGTCTCCACCAACACCCGCATGACCGTCATCATGCTCAGGTCCGGTGGACTCTGGGTGCACGCGCCCATCGCGCTCACCAAGGAGTGCATCCAAGTATGCATGCTACCTGCCCGCCTGGTGAATTCTTCCCCGGACAGTGAGTTCACTATGGTATGCCGCTGATGTGGTTGCAATTGGGCGCAGCTACTCAAGGAGCTGGACGCGTCGGTTGAGCACATCCTCGTGCTGCCAACCTTCGCGTACGAGCACAAGATCTTCATTGGGCCATTCTCCAGGAAATTCCCCAAGGCACAGATATGGGTGGCGCCAGTGGAGCTGGCCAGTCATCCTGCCGCTTGAGTTCTTCGGTATCTTCCGGGCCAAGCCCCTCCAGGACGAAGACGACGCCACCCCGTGGGCCACTGAGATCGAGCAGAAGGTGCTCAGCTCGTCAGAAGTTGGTATTGCCCCAGCAAATGTTCAATATTGTTTTGTCCATTGCTTTATACATTTCTGTCTGAATGTAACGGTGCTTTCAGGGATTGGGCCATATGTTGATGTGGCTTTCTACCATAATCCTTCAAAGACATTGCTGGTGACAGATGTTGTCATCTTTATTCCTCGACAACCTCCGGAGTGTATCAGCAAAGAGTCGTTGGCTTCTGCAAAGAACGGATTGGCAGTGAAGATATTGAGCAAAGGGAAAGAGGTTCCGGATGAAATAGTTGTTGACAATGGCCCTGTTTGATCCATGGGATAGAGTTAGTTTTAGCTTGTTGAAGCTCCACTAGGCACAAATTATCCAAACATGAGGGCTAGATTGAGCTAGTTTGCATCTAACCTACCCAAAAAAACTATCCCACCAAAGAGGTGCTTATTGGAGCTAGTTCATGTTGGGTCCACCAAAAAAATTGACTTTTTTCTCTCCGTCCACCCACACCTAATGATTGAAAAAGTACATTTAATGTCATTCTAACCATTCCATCCAAACACCTCTAGAGTTAAAGTTAGTTTAGGGCTAGAGCTAGAGTTAGAAACTAACTCTAACTCTAACCCTGTTAGAGTATCCAAACATGGCCAATAAGCTGAACCGTCAAAAAGTTAATTACTTGTACAGTCAAACCTTACAATAAGGTAATTACTTGTACAGTCAAATCTTACAATTGTGTGTGTCGTAGTTATCAATTTCTCACTACATTGTCACACAAGAAAACAAATCGGATTGGAATTAGTGAAAATGCAATTCTCATATTTTAATCATAGTAGTTTAGTAATACTCTACCCCTTTGACACGCGAGACAGACTGGAGGGAGAGGATAAGGATTGGAGTTTTTTTGCCCCTTTTATTTTATATTAATTATATTTTAGTTCATATAATTTATATTCCCTCTCGTTTTAATCCCTAGAGAAGTAAGAAATGAATTTTAATTTAAGATGATAGTTTGAGGTGGATAAATAAAATATATGATTGTTGATAAAAAGTAAATATGTAGAGTAACTGGAGTGTGTGAGAGGTGGATGTAGAGTAAAATCATTAATCATGCCTTATTACACCATTCAAAAAAAGAAGTACGAGAAAAGAAAAGAAAAAACATATGAAAACATGATAAAGTTTTTTTAAGAACCAATTTCAGAAAATTACAGGGTGGTGTTAATTATTTGGTTGAAATGCAGCTAGGTGATTAAATTTAAACTTTGCTTCAATAGAACTTGTTACATTACTTTAAAAAAATGTTTGTTTAATAGGTTCTTTCTGTGACTATAAAGTCCTTTTAAATACATTTTTTTAAAGTACTTAGGCAAATTCAAGAGCAAAAGAAGATGAAACGCGTTAAATGATTTTCTCATAAACACATGTGACAAAACACGTGCGTGTCGCACGTGCATTTTACTAGTGTCTTATAAGAAATCAAAAGTGAACTCGATTCAAATAAGGAACCAAGATTTTTTTAGAAAAAATAATGAGTATTTTTCAGTATTAAATAGGGATTTGCCTCCTATTTTTACTGAGCAATCTTAGCCTGCTACACAAAACTATACAGTGTGACAACGTGGTAAGACCATCTACACTCGTCATCCTTCATATCCTCCTTCAAAACGGTATATTCCTGTCTGGTCAGCGAGATTCCCTCCTTTATACAACTTTCTCTCGCACTCGTCATCCTTTATATCTCTCCTCTATCCCTAATATCCCATATTTTATTCCCCAATCTCCAACTACCCTCCCACCCCTCTCTCTCCCTTTTTCTTTTCTCCTCCCCCGTGCTCTGTTTTCTCCGCCCCCGTCTCCTCCCCCGGCGCCTCTGTTTCTCCGCTCTCCCCTGCTTTCTCTCTCCGGCGGCGGCGGTCTCGAGGGCGGCGGCGCGCGGAGTAGTAGGAGCAGCGGAGAGACGCAGGCACCGATCGATTGATGCTGCTCATGGGCTTGGCGCGCCACGCCGGCTGCTCCCCGGTCTCCTCGCTGGCGCCGGGCGGAGCACGGCTGCAGCTCCCCGCGGCGGAGCAGGGAGGCGACAGCACCGGCGGCCTCCCTCCTTCCCTCCCTCCCCGCGGCGGAGCAGGGGCGGCGCGACTCCTCCGCACGGCCCTCCTCCACCGGCGAGCCACAACCCCTCCGTATCCGGCGGGCTCCGTGGTGGTAGAGAGGCGGTGGAGGAATCGTCTTCGCGGGCTCCGGCGGCTCGGCCACTGAGATCGGGTGGCGCCCGCCCGCCCGCTCGCGGTGGCGCAGGAGCAGGGGTGGCGCGGCCCCTCCTCAATTCCTCCACCCCCTCGATTCCTCCGCCGGCGACCTCCCCCTGTCGCGCACGCATCCATGGCGGGAGGAGATGAAGCCGGCGCCGCTCCGCCCGCCCACCTCGTCCGCTCCGCCGCTGTCTCGCCGTCATCGGCCTCACAGATCCGGGAGGTAGCCCACACCGGCGCTCGCACACCTCCCCAGCTCTACGTGCACGGTGCGTCCGGGCGGAGGCGCAGCCGACGGGGTCCACAACCGCGACGAGCTCCCAGCGGCAGCTCCTCCTCTCTCTCTCTCCGCCGCGGCATCCCTCTCTCTCCCCCTCTTCCTACTGCCGGTGCGGATGAACAACCCTCGCGCGGGCCCCACCGATGAAGGAGCTCCTGGACTCCTTCGAATACGAAGGAAACCGGCGGCGACGTCATTTTGGCGTCGATGCTAAAGGAGGCCGCTGCGGGCGGGATTCCTTTATCCCCTCCTGGAGGAGGCGATAAAGACCCCCGGTGCGGGTGCTCTAAGTAATCATTTTTTCAGTTTCAGTTTTAGGTTTCCGCAAGAGTAAAGTGCAACTCCGGTCCACAAACATTCTGAGCTGCGTCATTCTGGTCCATAAACTTTTAAAGTGTGTCAAAACTGTACCTAAACTTAATTTGGATCTCTAATCAACCCCTAACGGGTCCATGGTGATATTAAGTTTACATTTTTTTGGGTTTTCGGTCGTGTCATGTCGCACATAAGCACTTCAGCACTTACATGTCGTGTCGTGTCGTGTCGCTTGGTGTTACGAGAGCAGGTGACGCGGCTCAAGTGTGGCGGCTTCATCTTCGGGCGGCGAATCTGCCACTGTCTTGTGGACACGCCGGGAGCCATGCAGTTCAAGAAGGCCATATGCGAGTTGGCACGGGGCGCCTGTCGGTGTTTTAACCCGGCAACCTACCAAGGGGAGTACCCGAGGTAGACGTTTGTGGCCTCGCCGAGATCGGGAACTCGAAGGAGAGACACGTGACACACAATTTAGACAGGTTCGGGCCGCGAGGTGCGTAATACCCTACGTCCTGTATGCTGCGTGACTCTAGATTGATTGGGTGTATTTACAAGATGATGCAGATAATGAGATAGGGGTCCCTGCCTCGCCTTATATAGTCCGGGAGGCAGGGTTACAAGTCGGTTTGACAGAGGAGTTCTAGTCGTGTACGGCTAGGAGTACTCTACATGGATCCGGACATGTCTAGCTTACTAACCGAGTACTAGTCCTCCATATGCCTTGCGCCCCACGCCATCAGGTGCCGTGCAGCCCAAGTCGAGTAGTCCCAGGGGCCCACGGAGTAGTCGGTCCTAGTACCCACCTGAGTAGTGGGCCCAGGGATGTCCGTACGACAAGCCCCCGAGTACTTTGTAGTCGAGCAGGATATCTTCGAGTAGTCTTGATGGCCTTGGCGAGTAGTCCTTGAGCGTCCCCGAGTTCCACAAGCTGAAAGTCCTCAAGAATGCTTGAATTATCCCGAGGCTGGAAGGTACTCCAGCTGATCTCTGAGTAGTCTTGAAGTCTTCTCGAGTAGTCCCCAAGCGTCCCCGAGTGCTTCTCTCGAAGGTCTTCAATAGTACTCGTGTTGTCTTGATGAAAAACCATATGGAAAATGCGATTCAGAGAATGGCATTCCATATGGAATGTAGCCCCCAAGCCTTAGGTCGAATCGCAGATTCAAGCTGAGGGTCAATCTGAAGTTCTGCCAATCTTATCCCGAAAAATCCAGAGAAAAAACCAAAGGACACGTGGCACGGAGCCCCCGAGCCTTGAGTCGAGTACTTTCTCTCGAATTGAAGGATCATCTTGACTGTAGAATGTGTCCTGAGTGGGATCCTGATCTGGTGTAGCCCACTGAATCCGTGAGATGTAGTCGAGCCCCCGAGACTGAGAGCATCGAGTACTGGAATATGAAGGGTCAGGCTGCTGCCGCTGAGTCACCCGCCTGGCGCTTATCCGCCCGTTCAGAACTGAGCCGCACGATGGCTTATAAATAACTGGTGAACCCCTAAGGGTTTTTTCACTCCCAGCGGTTGCATTCCCACAAATTAGATCTGAGTGACTGCCCTCCTGCTCCTCTGCTGCCGCCGCCGTCGCAAGGTAGATTAGATCTACGCTCGCTCGCCGCCATAGACCACCCTCCTCCGCAGCCCTCGAGCGAATGCGAGTGAAAACTCCCGTGACTTGGAGGATGAAGTCATCTCCGGCGAAGAGCTCGAAGACCGGTGCGTCGAAGAAGAGGAGCCGTGATGAGACCGGAGACGCCGGCCAGTCGTCGTCGTCGCCGCCCTCCTCCCCTCGCCCCAACCCAGCGAAGGAGTGGAAGAAAGCGAAGCTGAAGACCGAGGACCTTCTTGCCCTGGTCAACAGCGGATTCCTTCGCGAGAAGGAAATGGATCTGTGGCGCACCGCCACTGGCGACCCGTACCCGATGGAGAAGAACCCGGATGAGATTCTGATGTTCGCGCGGTTCGTGGAGCGTGGACTTGCGCTGCCAGCCAGCGATTTCTTCAAGGGGATTCTTAGGTACTACGGCATCGAGTACCTCAACCTCAACCCCAACGGTATCTTCCACGTCTCCATCTTCGTGCACTTTTGCGAAGCATTTATGGGGATCAATCCCCACTGGATCTTGTTCCGGAAGTTCTTCCGGGTGAAGCCGCAGCCAAGCACAGATGATTCGCGAGTAGTCGGAGGCGCCGGGATTCAGATGCGCGAAGACGCCGCCGGGCAGTACTTGCCGTACAAGCTTATCGACTCCAATCAAGATTGGAAGGCGAAGTGGTTCTACATCAGCAACCACCACCCCGAGCTGCCGAAGCCCAGCGGCCATCAACCGAAGCACGCACCGTGGTGGAACACGGGGCCCACCATGCAGGAAGGTCTGCAGCTACCGCCGCTGCTGAAGAAGATCAAGGCCTTGCGGGAGGCCGGACTGAGGGCCGAGCGAGTGGCCTTCAGTTTCATGAAGAGGAGGGTGCAGCCACTGATGGCGCGAGACACCCTCGGGTAACAGTACACCAGCGACGAAGACACATCCCGGATACCTGGCGAGGAGATTGAAGATGATGTCATCATCGAGAGGCTAGGCAGGATCTTCAAAGATATGCCCCTGTACACACCGTGCCCGGTGCCGGAGTACTCTGCGGCGCGGCTGCCAAACCAGGTCAGTAGTCGTGGCTAGAGCCCCCGAGTACTGATTTGCTTGACGTAGTCGTGCTTATACTTGCTTGGTGTTGTAGGACGATGTGAAGAAGTACATCTCCGTCCTGCCCTCCCCTCCACGACTTGAGGGACAAGCGCAGAGGAAGGCGGAACCCAAGGCGAAGGAACGCTGTGAAGTCGGTGAAGGCGACGATGCTGTCGTTATTGAAGACAGCTCCGATGACGAGGTTGAGGAAACGCTGCAGCAGCGGTTCCAGCTCCGCTCGAGGTTCAGCCGGGCTGGGATGCCGCACATCCCGGTCATCGAGAAGGCATCCAACCTGGAGGCCAGCTTGCCGGCGCCACCTAGGAAGCCGCGCAACGTGGCGCGGAAACGCGCTGTGAAGAAGTTGAAGCTGTCTGAAGCCACCAGACAAGACGTGAGTACCACGACTAGAGTAGTCGAGTACTGCCAATGAGTAGTCTGTTGCTGACTGTATGACATGTACTATTGCAGGACATCCCCTCCTCGGACCTTGCTGACCAGGGCGAGGAGGATGTCTGGGATACTGTGGGGGCGACGGCTGAGAGAAGCACTAGCCCGCCTCCAACTACTGAAGATGCTGTGCCAGAAGGGGCACAACAGCAGACCGGCACCGTGGAAGTGCAGGCGTCGGCTGAAGGAGTACAGGGCCCTCCTCCAGCTGCGGTCGTGGCCGTTGAGCAGCTAGAGGAGAGGATAGAAGAGCCTCCTGTCGAGGCCGGAGCCGCCAGCGAGGCTGGCATAGTGGATATCGCCAGGATACTAGGCGCTTCGACCGTCACCGTGGTGCGGTCAACTCTATAAGTTCCCTGAACTCTTGAGTAGTCACGTAGTCGTCAAGCTCGTGTTGTTGACTGGGTACTTCATGATGTAGGAAATCCACGGACTTGTCGTGGGATGGGGGGGAGACTAGCACTCCGGCCGATGGAGAAGACCGCTCGGCGGAGGTGCGAGAACCCACGCCACCAACACAAGCTGATGCCGCGGTGGAGACGATGCTTGAAGAGGCTACCCTGGTTGAAGGTATGCTTCCTACCACCACGAGTAGTTGTTATGGAGAGTAGTCGTAGCCGATATGTGACTTGTTGAATTGATCCTAGCAGGAGCACAAGCCGAGGGAGCTGCGATCGCTGAGGCCGTGGCCATGGAGACGGCTACTGTGGAGACAGTGACCACAGAGCCGGTTGTCGAAGCGGTGACAGCGACAGCTCCCGGGTCGGGGACTACAGTAGCCCCCGAGCCGAGCACGGAGGTGCGGGTTGATCCGCACCCCGAGGCGAGTACTGACGTTGTCGTCCGTGAGGCGGTGATAGAAGAAGCTGCGCCGCTTCGCTCTGCGCCCATGCCAGAGACGGGATCTTCAAGCCGCGGAGGTCTCGAGTTACTGGAGGACAACCTGGTTGACCCGGCCGTCGTGTCTCTGAGTATGGAGTCATGGCGCCGCACAGAGCAATGGGTCAAGGTACGTTACGATTGCCCTAAGTAGTCTTGTCTTGTTGAATACTGAATACGGTGACACAGAAGCATTGATCGTCCTGTCTTTCGCAGGATGTGGTGGAGAGGTCCCGCCAGAAGTCTGAACTTCTGAAGGGGTACGATGACACAGTTCTCCGTGCCGAAGGTTTGGAGAAGGAGCTGGACAAGTCGAAGAAACATGCGGCATTGCTCCAATCCAAGCTTGATGGTGCCTTCGCCCGGTACCACAACGAGGTACAAGAGATGCAGGCGAAGAGGGACAACCTGATCCGGAAGAACAAGTTGTTGCGCCAGAAGAACAAAGGTATGTCTTCCGCCGAGGCCGCCGAGTACTTATTGCGGTACTTGTGAGCATTCTGACATTGTGACGAGTTGTCTGCAGATCTTGAGGCAAAGGTCGACCTGCTGAAGGCATCTGAGACAGACCTCAAGAACATCGTGTACCGTGAGACCGACAAGAGAGAGGTACTTGAGTATGAGTACGCCAAGTTGCGCCATGAGTGTATCACGCACATGGAGCTCCGTGAAGCCTCAGACCGTGACCTTGTGAACTGTTATAAATCTCTGCAGAAGCTCAATGAAGACTGCGAGAAGCTTCGAGGTCAGCTGAAGGAACTCGAAGAAGCTGCGCTGCCCATCGCAAGACTGTTGGTACCCCATCCAGGCGGACCGAAGATAGCCCTACTGGTAGACAGGCTGAAGGAAGCCCCCGGTCTTCTGGCGACGTATGTCATGCATCTGGCGAAGTCCATACCTAACCAGGTGCTTGCGTGTATGAAGTCGTACTTCCCGAAGGCACCAGTGGATGTGGTGGCTGGTGGTCTTGCGGCGAACTGCACCGATGAGCAATACAAGACCCTCCTGGAGGAGATGGCGCCCATCGCGGAGCAGGTGGCGGAGAAGCTCAATCTCCAATAGATGTACCTGTAGAGGTAGCTTAGAGTAGTTGATGTAAGACAAACAAAGTAGTTAGAGACTTGTTTGAAATATCAATGAGATTTGTCCACTGCTTGTATTTGTAATGAGTACTCGTTGCCGCCACTTGCAGCGAAGTGAGCGGAGTACCAAGCCGTGAGAAAAGTGGTGAGTAGTAGTACTCGGTATGATCTGCCTACTTAGAAGGCACAGTAAACAAGTTGAGTAGAACCAAACTTTATTACTGATGAAGAAGTACATCTGGATGGCCAGGGCCGTTACAAATGTGTAGTCGCCAGGACCCGTAGGCCGCCTACGGCTAAGAGATTGCTAGGACCCTTGGGCCGCTTACAGATGGAGATCCGTTAGTAGCCGTATAGGCTAGATCTAGAGAGTACATGGTCTATAGACCGCCGCCAGAGTCCTTCTGCTCTGTGCGGCCCAGGATCCGTTAGTAGCCGTTGACGCTGGATCTTGGATAAGAGTAGTCCAGAGACTTGTGCTAGGACCGAGAGGCTGCTTACAGCGAAGAGTCCGTGAGTAGCCGTATAGGCTAGACCCATAGATGAGTAGTCGAGCGACTACGCGTAGAAGCGACACAGTTGGTCGACGTTCCACGAGTTGCTGATGTCGTCGCCTTCGAGTGTTTGGAGGCGATATGAGCCTGGTCCGGTCACCTTGGAGACTGAGAAGGGACCTTCCCATGGCGAGCTGAGCTTGTGTAGTCCGTCTGTGTTCTGGATGCGACGGAGGACTAGATCGCCGACGTTGAAGGAGCATTCCTTGACGTTGCGATCATGGTCGCGTCGGATACCCTCTAGGTACCTTGCTGACTGGACGAGGGCAGCACAGCGGGCTTCTTCGAGGCTGTCGATATCAACCCGTCGACTGTCTTCTGAGATGCCTTTGTCGTATTGTTCTACTGCCGGGGATTCCCACATCACGTCGGCGGGTAGAATAGCTTCGGAGCCGTAGACCAGGAAGTAGGGCGACTGCCCTGTTGGGTTGGTAGGTTGAGTACGAAGCCCCCAGAGTGCATTGGGTAGTTCCTTGATCCACTTACCTCCTTTGGTGTTAGCTGCGTCGTGCAATCGCTTCTTGACGGCGTCGAGTACCATCCCGTTGGCGCGCTCAACTTAACCGTTGGCGCGCGGGTGGGCGACTGAGACGTATCGGACGTCTATCCCGCTGTTCTCGCAATATTCCCAAAACTGATGGTTGTTGAAGTTGGAACCCAAGTCTGTGATGATGCGATGGGATAGCCCGTAGCGATGCACGAGTTCATCCAAGAAGTCGAGTACTCTGTCGGCCTTTGGACAGGTAACTGGCTTGACTTCGATCCACTTGGTGAACTTGTCGATGGCCACCAAGACTCTGTTGAATCCTCCTGGCGCAGTTGGCAGAGGCCCAATCATGTCGAGCCCCCAGCAGGCAAAGGGCCAGGTCGGTGGTATGGTGACTAGCTTGTAGGCCAGGACGTGTTGCTGCTTGGCGAAGAATTGACATCCTTGGCACCTTCTGACGAGTTCTTCAGCGTCGGCTAGAGCTGTGGGCCAGTAGAAAGCTCGTCGGAAGGCTTTGCTCACCAGCGTGCGAGAAGACGCATGGTTGCCGCAGACACCCTTGTGGATCTCATCCAAGATGTCCTTGCCTTCATCCCGAGGTATGCACTTCATGAGTACTCCAGAAGTGGCACCCCGCCTGTAGAGCTTGTCTCCGACTAGTACGTAGGTCTTGGCTCGGCAGACGAGTTGTTCGGCCTTATTCTTGTCGGAGGGGACCTTCTGCTCGCGGATGTAGTCGATGAAAGGTTGTCTCCAGTCCATATCGATCATCATGACCTCCTGACCGGGCTGTGGTGGCACAGGGTCAGTGGTCGTTGGCGCCGGCTCCGGGATGGATGGCGCGTGAAGCTCGTGGACGAAGACTCCAACGGGTACTTGTGCGCGAGTAGAGCCAAGCTTCGACAGGACGTCCGCTGCAACGTTGTTGTCGCGGACGACGTGATGGAACTCGAGACCATAGAATTTGTTCTCGAGCTTGCGGACCTCAAGACAGTAGGCGTCCATGTTCTCCTTGTTGCGATCCCAATACTTGTTGACTTGGTTGATGACCACTGCGGAGTCGCCGTAGACTAGTAGTCGCTTGACACCCAGTGAGATTGCGAGGCGGAGCCCATGCAGTAGGGCTTCGTACTCGGCTTCGTTGTTTGAGACCTTCCAGAAGATCTGCAGAACGTACTTGAGTTGTTCGCCCTTTAGAGAAATCAGGAGTACTCCTGCACCTGCGCCTTCGAGCTTGAGTGAGCCGTCGAAGTACATCACCCAGTGCTCTGGCCGCTCTGTAGGAGTTGGTAGCTGATTCTCCCGCCACTCTGCCATGAAGTCGACTAGTGCTTGAGACTTGATAGCGGTGCGTGGCTTGAAGTCGATGTTGAGGGCGTCTAGTTCGACCGCCCATTTGGAGATTCTTCCAGTAGCATCTTGATTATGGAGTATGTCGCCGAGCGGGTAGTCGGTGACGATGGTGATCGAGTACTCCTAGAAGTAGTGTCGTAGCTTCCACGAGGTGATGAGTACTGCATAGAGTAGCTTCTGGACCGGTTGGTACCGTGCCTTGGACTCGGACATGACTTGCTGACGAAGTAGACTGGTCGCTGGACTGAGTAGGCGTGGCCTTCTTCCTGCCGCTCGACGACGATGGCAGTACTGACCACATGAGTAGTCGCGGCGAGGTAGAGCAGTAGCTGCTCCTTTTTGCGAGGAGCCGTGAGGACCGGTGGCTTTGACAGGAAGTCTTTAAGCTACGTCAGAGCGTGATCAGCCTCCGCGGTCCACACGAACTTCTCTTGGTGTTTGAGTAGCTTGAAGAAGGGTAGTCCCCGTTCTCCGAGCTTCGAGATGAATCTGTTCAAGGCCGCCATGCACCCGGTCAGCTTCTGGACATCCTTGATGCAGGTTGGAGCTTTCATATTGGTGATGGCGGAGATCTTCTCGGGATTGGCTTCGATGCCGCGATGGCTGATGATGAAGCCGAGTAGTTTCCCCGAAGGTACGCCGAAGACGCACTTGTTGGGGTTGAGCTTCCACTGGTACTCTCGCAGAGATGCGAAGGTCTCTTCAAGATCGGCGATGAGCGTGTCGGAGTTTCTGGTCTTGACGACCACGTCATCCACATAGGCTTCGACGTTCTTATTGAGCTGCTTCTTGAAGCAGGCCTGGATAGCTCGTTGGTAGGTAGCGCCGGCGTTCTTCAACCCGAACGACATTGTCGTGTAGCAGTAGGCGCCGAACGGGGTGATGAACGCGGTTTTCTCCTGGTCTTCTTCCTTGATAGCGATCTGGTGGTACCCGGAGTAGCAGTCGAGGAAGCAGAGCAGGTCACAGCCCGCTGTGGAGTCGATGACTTGATCAATCCGCGGCAACCCGAAGGGGTCCTTGGGGCAGTGCTTGTTGAGGTTGGTGTAGTCGACACACATCCTCCACTCGTTTGTGTTCTTCTTGCAGACGAGGACGGGGTTGGCGAGCCACTCAGGATGGAAAACTTCTCGGATGAAGCCAGCCGCGAGTAGTTTGGCGAGTTCCTTCTTGATGGCTTCCCGTCGGTCGTCAGCAAAATGGCGGAGGTGTTGTCGCTTGGGGGTAGCTTTAGGGTCGACGTTGAGTGAGTGCTCAATCAGCCTCCTGGGCACACCTGGCATGTCCGCTGGCTTCCACGCAAAGATGTCTCGGTTAGCCCGAAGGAAGGTGACGAGTGCGTCTTCCTATTTCGGGTCGAGCCCCGCGCCGATCATGGTAGTCTTGCTGCTGTCGCCCGTCCCGAGGCCAATGGCCTTCACCTGTACTTCCTCTGTTGGCTGAGGCTTGTTTGTGGTGTCGGTCTTCTCAGGTATCTCGAGTTCGGTTGGGGCAAGCTTCTTGGACGCAGCGAAGATTTTCATCATTGCGTTGGGTACTTGATTGGTTGCTGCGAGTTCCACGGCTTCAGTATCGCAGTCGTAAGAAATCTTCAAGTCCCCTTGCAGCGCGAGTACTCTGGCAGGACTTGGCATTTTGAGGGACCGCCATGAACTTGGCGATGGCTGGTCTGCCGAGGATGGCATGGTAGGAAGTTTCGAAGTCCGCAACCTCGAACTTGATGTACTCGGTGCGGTAGTTCTCCCTTGTCTCCCCGAAGGTAACTGGCAGGACCACTAAGCCGAGTGGAATAGCCGCGTTACCCGGGACGATGTCGTAGAAAGGCGACGCGCTCTTAGTGAGCATGTCGGTGATGTCGAGCTTCATCTTCTTCAAGGTCTTGGTGAAGAGGACATTGACTCCGCTCCCGCCATCGATGAGTACCTTGTTGAGTCTGGAGCCCGCGACTACTGGTTTCAGGACGAGTGGGAAACGTCCTGGCTCAGAGAAGCTTGTCCATTGATCCGCGCGGGAGAAGGTGATGGGTACCTCCGACCACCTTAGAGGTGTCGGCACCGCTGGTTCAATGTTCAAGACTTCCCGTAGAGTGAGCTTCTGAGATCGTTTGGTGGGTAGTCCGTCGAAGAGAACATTCACCGTCTTGTCAGGTTCTTGGAAGTCGCCATTGCCTTCGTCGACTTTCTTTTTGCCCTTCTTGTCGTGAGGAGGCCGTGGCTCGGGAATATCTTTGAGTGCTCGCCGGAGTTGGTAGCACTGGTTGGTTGTGTGGTTACCATCCAGATGCCACGGGCACTTCTCTTTGAGCAAGTCTCTGAAGCCGCCGGAGGTCTTTTTGGAGTTGTCTTTCGGAGGGCGCTGTATAGCCGCGACTGTGTTGTCTGGCTTGCGCTTGCGGTTAGGACCCGAGTAGTTATTGTTGTTGCGACCCCCTTGATCCTTGTTGTTGTTGTTGCCGCTCGTGTTGTTTTTGCTCTTGCCGCGAATGGAGTCGTACTTGGCGTTTGCCTTGTCCTCTTCGTCGGCCCATGAGGTGATCATGTCTTTGAGCTTGGTGATAGAACTCGGGCGACGGCGACCGAAGTCTTCGAAGGTGCGACGGTGGTAGAGCCCGTCTTGGAAGAGGTCGATGACTTCTTTGTCGGTGACGTCGACTACGGTCGCACGCTTGTCGAAAAAGCGGCGCATGTACTGGCGGAGCGTCTCGCCTTGCTCCTGCTTGACCATCGCCAAGTCCATGCGAGTACCTGAGCGCCCCATGGCGCCCGTGAAGTTGCTGGTGAACTGGGCCTTCAGCTGGTCCCACTGGACGATCGAGTTCTTGTCAAGTGACTCGAGGCATGTGAGTGGAGCCTGGTCCAGACAGAAGGGGAAGTAGAGACACTTCGCGTCGTTGTCGCCACCAGCGTTTTCGATGGCCAGGGCATAGCACCTGAGCCACTGAACTGGGTCTTGCTTCGCGTCGTACTTGGTGATCCCGAGAGGTTTGAATTTCTCGAGAAGGGGCAGATCGCGAAGTCGTGCATAGTAGGCAGGGAAGCTGTCGCTGTCGCTGACTTCGGTAGTCTTCTTGGCGCGGCAGATCTCGTCGATTCTGTTGCGGGCGTTGTAGCCGCCGCGTGCGTTGCCGGTGGCATGGCTGTTCGCGTGGCCTCGGCCTCCGCGATCGCCGCCGCCACCAGCTCTTCTCCCGCCGCCGTGGGAGGAACTACCGCCGCTACTGCCTCCGCCACCACCGCCGCCGCCCCCACCGCTGTGGCCACCATGTGAGGGTCCTCCCGCAGAGGCTCTAGAGCGGTTGGGGTTTGGCTGGTGTTCGCCACGGACGCGGTTGCGTCTGCCATCTGCCGGGCTGCGACTAGTGGCTTCGTTGTTTCCAGCTCCAGCGGTTCTGTTGTTGACCCGCATGAAGTAGGCGTCCTCAGCAAGCTTGGCGATGAGTTCTCCTGCGCGGTGCCCCTGAGCTGTTCGTGCTATCGTGGTGATAGACATGAGGCATTGCTCAGGGGTGGTGTGTACCCGGTTTTCGACTTGGTCCAGAGCCTTTGCGAGGTTCCGGACGGGAAAAGCTTCTCGAAGGCGCTTGCGTCGATCAGCTCGTTTTCTGTTGCGTTCGCGCTGGGCATTCTTGGCGTCAGTAGTCTCATCTGCGGGTGCATTGGCTGATTCCTCGTCTTCTGAAATGTCTTCAAGGTACCGATCAACTTGGTTGTTTGAGGTCCCAGCTTCCCCGGCTGCCATGAATACCTCACGGTCAGGCGTGCAGAGTCCGGAGTCGGTAGTCGCCACCTCGGTTGGCGTGTGCTCTTCTTCGTTCGGAGTCAGCGGTGTCCCCTCCCAGAAGGGGAGTGTCTCGAGGTAGGCGACGCAGCGTAAGTTGTCGTTGGTCAGGTCTGCGGGCTTGCGGTCGGGCCAGTAGACGAATCTGCCGGCGGGAGTGGACGTGATGACCAAGCCAGTAGCAGGACCTGACAATGGTTCCTCAATGGCGTTGAGCTCGGGCTCGGACTCGATCGGATCGAGACCGAAGTCAAACTCGTAGGAGGAGTCCGAGTTGTAGTCGGGGACGGTGTTGGAGTCCGAGGAGTACTCGGAGATGATCTCCTTGCCGGCCCGACGCGAGGTGAGTGCTTCCGCGTAGGCTTTGCTAGAGTTGCGAAGGCCGTACGGGAAGTGCTCGTGGGGGAGGACCAGTTCGCACGATGGCTCAGGAGCCAGCTTGCGCGGTTCGATCGAGGGCGGTGTCGAGTTCGAGTTGGAGGTGGATCCGGGCTCGAAGTCGGCGACTTGGTTGCAGAGCGAAAATTCGTCGAATTTCTCGACGAGTTGACCCGTGACGGCTTCGGGAAGCGTCACGAGTCCAGTCTCCGGGTCCGGGGTCATGGTGAGGTAGCGCTGGAACGATCCAGCGCCATCAGCGGTGCAGACCCAGGAGCCGAAGACGAAGGTGTCGCCGCGGTTGAAGGCGGCGGTTGGCTTGATGACGATTGAAGCCGTCGAGTTCGCCATGTGATCTTCGGCGAGATCCCCTACCTGGCGCGCCAGCTGTCGGTGTTTTAACCCGGCAACCTACCAAGGGGAGTACCCGAGGTAGACGTTTGTGGCATCGCCGAGATCGGGAACTCGAAGGAGAGACACGTGGCACACAATTTAGATAGGTTCGGGCCGCGAGGTGCGTAATACCCTACGTCTTGTATGCTGCGTAGCTCTGGATTGATTGGGTGTGTTTACAAGATGATGCGGATAATGAGATAGGGGTCCCTGCTTCGCCTTATATAGTCCGGGAGGCAGGGTTACAAGTCGGTTTGACAGAGGAGTTCTAGTCGTGTACGGCTAGGAATACTCTACATGGATCCGGATATGTCTAGTTTCCTAACCGAGTACTAGTCCTCCGTATGCCTTGCGCTCCACGCCATCAGGTGCCGTGCAGCCCAAGTCGAGTAGTCCCAGGGGCCCACGGAGTAGTCGGTCCCAGTACCCACCTGAGTAGTGGGCCCAGGGATGTCCGTACGACAGCGCCTCGGCGCCGTCGCTGGCGCCGGCATGGGGCAGGGAGACGTTTATGGCGCGGCGGCCCCTGCGGCCGTTGTACCCGCACGTCGAGTACCGGGAACCGGCGGACGGGCCTGACAGGATGATGTCAACGCCCCCCCTCCGTGACATAGCGCGTGTCCCCTTCTTCTTGGACCGCGAGAGATCGCCGGGCATACGCGGGACCTGCTCCCTATTCGAGCTTGGGTACTCGCCGGACGAGTAGGTGCGCCTGTCCTTCATCGTGAACGCGCGTGGCCGCGCCGGCAACCCGCTCCCGGAGGGCTTCTACGGGAACACGTTCGCCTACTCCGTGGCGGCGACCAATGCCGGGGAGCTCTGCACGTCAGGTGGTATGCGCTGGAGCTGGTGAAGAAGGCCAAGGCAGCGGTGACGTACGACTACCTGCTGTCGGTGGCAGACCTGATGCTGCTCCAGGGGCGGCCGCTGTTCGTGTTGTCGTGGACGTACATCGTGTCCGACATGAGCCACGACGGGTTCAAGAGCATCGATTTCGGCTGGGGGGAGGCCGTCTACGGCAAACCGGCCAAGGGCGGCGAAGCGCCGTTTCCCGGCGTGACCAACTACTTCTCGCGGGCGAAGAACGGTAAGGGGGAGGAGTGCATGGTGGTGCCCGTCTGCCCAGGGACGCCATGGAGAAGTTCCAGCTCGAGGTTCAAGGACTCACCACCGAGCTCTAGTTATGTTTCTAAGAAGATAGGGTTCCAGTTGTAAATATGCAATAGTATCATGGGCCCGTTAAGGACTGATTAGATACCCAAATTGAGTTTAGATACTGTTTTGACACACTTTAAAAGTTTATAGATCAGGATGACACAGCTCAGAAAGTTTGTGGACTGGAGTTGCACTCTGCTCTTTCAGCAGCAAATAGCTGTGCGCGCGATGTGCCCGCGGCAGAGCGCTGCTTCTGGGCCAGCAAACCCAAGTCCATCCACCAAACAAAATTCCCCCATCAAAGCCCAAATCCTCCGTTCTCCCCGTCCGTCGGGTGCAGGGCGGCCACCATGGACCAGCCGCCGGAGATCACCCTGGAGGGCATGCTGCTCCAGATGGCGAGTCAGGGGATGGACGCGCATGTACTCCACGCCATGGATCTCATGCACTACTTCCTCCCCGACCCGCCTGTCTACGCCGACGCCTACCTCTCCGCCGACTTCTCGTCCGCCGGCGGCGGGGGCGGCGCCGAGGAGGACCGCATCAGCGCGCTCCCGGACGAGATCCTCCGCGACGTCATCTCGCGCCTCCCCGCCAAAGACGCCGCGCGCACCGCCGCGCTCTCGTCGCGCTGGCGCCCGCTCTGGCGGTCCGCGCCGCTCGTCCTCGTCGACACCCACCTCTTCCCTGGCGCAGGCCATGAAGGGAGCTTAACCCACGACCCCGAGTCCAGCGCCGTCGTCTCCGCGGTGTCCCATGCCCTGGAGGCGCACCCGGGGCCATTCCGCTACGTCGATCTCACCAGGGGCGCCATGGACGCGCACCGCGCCGAGCTGGCGCGCTTTCTCTACCTCCTCGCCGTTAAGGGCGTCGAGGACCTCATCTTCGTGAACCGGCCCTGGCCGCTCGACCTCCCCCTTCCCCCCGCGATCTTCAGCCTCGCGTCCGTCAGGCGCCTTTACCTCGGCCTCAGGAGGTTCCCGAACACTGCGGACCTCCCGCGCGGCGCCGCCTTTCCCCATCTCCGGGAGCTCATCCTCGGTTGCGTCGTCATGGAGGACAGGGACCTCGACTTCGTCCTCGCCAGGAGCCCTGTCCTCGAGACCCTCGTGCTCTACTCGAGCCAGAAGCAAGTGAACCTCCGCATTGTCAGCAGCAGCCTGCGGTGTGTTCAGCTGTGCACGTGCATTGTTGAAGATGTCGCGGTGGTGGAAGCTCCGCATCTGGAGCGGCTTTTCCTGTGGGACACGATTTGTTGTGTGCTCGGTGACAGGGTTCGCACCAGGGTCAAGTTTGGGCATGGATCCAATCCGTGCTCAGTGGGATTTTTGGTTCCTGGGATACATGTTCTTGAGGTCGGCGACACTGTCATTAAGGTGCCGAGCGATTCTTACTAAGTCTGTATCTGGATACCATAGGTTATGTGACCTTTCCACTGAAAAACTGTCTATGTTGCAGGTTGGGACAAAGGCAAGCCCAAGCACCATCGTCCCAAGTGTCAAGATCTTGGCCTTGAAGGTCCATTTCGGAGTCCGCAATGAAGCCAAGATGCTTCCCAGCTTCCTCAGATGCTTTCCCAGCATAGAGATCCTGCACATCGAGGTTTGTTGATCCTGCTTGCTCTGTTAATCTGGCACCCGTATGAATTGTCACTACTCACTAGAATTTGATTTATGCTCACTGAATGATCCAACGCTAGCTAGCTAAACCACTGATTGATTTGATTCGCAGTCTGAGAAAGCTGATCAACCAACTGGTAGGCTCAGTCACAAGTTCTGGCAGGAGGCCTGTCGTGCCAAATGCGTGCAGTCACACATCAGGGAGATTGTTTTCCATGAATACCAAGGGAAACGAAGTGAGCTTGCCTTCCTTAAGTTCATCCTGGAGAATGTAGAGGCGTTGCAGCAGATGACAATTGTGTTTGCCAATGGTAGTTTCTCTTCAGGGGTTGTGGCGGCCACCGAACTGATACAACATCTATCTTATGTTAAACCGGCCAGTGGGAACTTTGAACTGGTGGTCTTGGAGAGCAGTAATTTTGGAGGAGGTTCTTCTTGGAGCTACCAAGGAGCATCTGATTTTTCTGTTACTGACCCTTTTTACTACTGCTTCTGAACTCAGTATAGCCTGCGTGTCTCATGATCCAAGCTAGGTTTTCCTGCCAGTGGGTATGTTCTGTTTTATTGCAGTATCTGCACGCATGTGACCATCTTAAATTGTTGGCATGTATTTTTTTGAAGACAGAGAGGAGAGTGGGGGGGGGGGGGGGGGGGGCTGCTGCTTATAGCATATAAGATGAGAAGCTGTTAGTGCTGAAATTGGCAGCACTCAGACAATTTTGTTCGCTGGTGTTATAGAAAAATGCACACAGTTGACATGTTGGCAACACTATTATTGCTACTACTACCTGATAGTGTTATCTTTTACTGTGCAGTGAACCAAGAGCAAGCTATGCTGACTAATTTTCCAATGCGTTACGATGAATTGGTAATGGTAGCAACAGTGGTAGTTGTAATTTATTTGTTGCAGTTTGTTTGTGTTGCATTTGAAACCTTTTAAACTTACAGTGTTTTTGACTCAATATGCTTCTAGTTCAGATTTTGAACATGCTGTACCTGTTCTTCTGGCGCCATTAAATATCCCTTTTTTTTCAGAATTCTGAAATTAATACTGATTAATAGTTACCGATACTTTTACCACCCTAATCGTGCCTAATTCCTTTGAAACCCTGCTACAAATTGCACCATTTACAATTCTTATTTCTGTCATAGTTATATGTAATGTTTATGTTCGAGCTAAGATGCTCTGAATGAGGGGTGATCGGGCAAAGCATTTCACTATCAAGAAGAGTACAAGCTATTGTTGCGATGTATGAATAGTAATCATGCTGCTCATCTAGTCTATCAAAGTATCAATATATTTCTGAAATATTTATTAGCCCAAAACATTGTGTTGATCTGTCATGAATATATCATGATACCACAAATTTATTGTGTTCTACAACATTTGTTTTTTAAAATGGAAATGGTTGTCAAAGCTATACACTTCAATCATGATGGTCATTCACGGGTGTTCTATAAATATTTCAAATAGATTGTCATGGCCATCTGTACTTTAATTGTAACAAGCGACGGTTAATCGATTTTCAGTAGAGTATGTGCTGTGTTGAAGTAAATGCCAAGAATCCTATTTGATACATGCAATCTGATATCTGCCGCTTTTAAGCCTTTATTCTACACTCCTTTTTTTAATCCTTATTATAACTCCTCAGCTTGTCATAGTTGGATATACTTGAGAAGATAGGGAAAACAGGAAGTCCTTATTTTGGGCCAACATATAAACGGAGGTATAGTATAGAGAGATTGTGTGTGTGCACTTCCCCATGGGCCCGACGCAAGGAATACGCCTCCAATATTCTGGCCCACGGTGGAAAGCAGCACCAAAACCCTAGGCCATCGTCCACCTCCGTACCTCACTGGCTCAATCTCACTCCTCACTAGTCACTACTCCGCCTCCTTGAGCAACAGAAATCCCCAAAATGCAAGCCCTCTCCGCCATGGTCGGGTACATCGAGATCGAAGGAATCAGGGGCGCGTTCCCCGGCGGCCACTTCCCCGGCCGCCGCCCCGTAGCCCCCTCCCTCTCCTCCGCCGCAGCCGAGACCCCGGTCGCCGACGGCGTGGACCGCATCAGCGCCCTCCCAGACGAGCTCCTCCGCGACGTCGTCTCCCGCCTCCCCGTCCGCGACGCCGCGCGCACCGCCGCGCTCGCCCCCCGCTGGCGCGGCCTCTGGCGCGCCACCCCACTCGTCCTCCGCGATGCCGACCTCCTCCTGGCATCCGACGGCGAGCCCGATGCAGCAGTCGGCAGGATCCTCGCCGACCACCTGGGTCCCTTCCGCAACGTCAACCTCTCCCACTGCTCCCTTACATCCTGTGAGCGCGAGCTTGGTGATTGGGCGTGCCTCCTCGCTGCCAAGGGCGTCCATGATCTCGTCTTCCTCGACAATCCACCTTTGCCGCGGTGCCCCGCCGACATCCTCCAATGCGCCTCGTTCCGCCGACTCCCCGCCGACATCCTCCGATGCGCCTGGCTCCGCCGACTCTTCCTTGCGACCTGCACGTTCCCGGATACCGCCGGTGCTCCACGTGGCGCCGACGTCTTTCCCCACCTCAAGGAGTTCAGTGTGTTGAGCACCAACATGAGTGAGCACAACCTCGAGCACATGCTTGCCTGCAGCCCCGAGCTGGAGACCCTCGCACTCATCATCAGCAAAATGGCCAAGCGAATCCACCTCCGCAGCCAAAGCCTCAAGTGCATGCTCCTCTGGGTGGGTGTGGTAGATGAGCTTGCATTGCTGGATGCCCCGCACCTGGAGCGACTCATCCTCTGGCAAACGGTTGGTGATTATAAGCGTATGGTACTCAGGATTGATGGTGCAGCGGAGCTGTGTGTGCTGGGCCGCTTGGATCCAAGACTTCATCAGTTGCAGATTGGCAACACCATCATCAGTGTAATGGACTAATGGTACATTTCATCTCTTTCAGTAAGAAGTTATGATCTACCCATCTCAGTGGTCCGTGAACATTCTTTGTTGCATTGCAGGCTCAGACAAAGGCGAGCCCAAGTTGCACTGTACCAAGCGTCAAGATCCTGGCTTTAGAGCTGAATTTTGGTGTTTCCAAGGATGTCAATATGCTAACCAGCTTCCTCAGATGCTTTCCTAATGTGGAGATACTGCACATTGTGGTAGCATTCCATTCACACATCCAGTTGTCATTTGCTAATCACATTCACCCAGTTTCCTTCTTCATAGTTCGGAAAATTAACTTTTTTCATTTGCCACAGTTCATCACTGACTGAACTCCTCATTGATTATTTTGCAGTCTTCTAAAATTGGTGAAGCCACTGGCATGCACCATGACAAGTTCTGGCAGGAGGTTGACCCTATCAAGTGCGTGAAGTCACATGCCAAAAACGTCATCATTCATGAATTCCAAGGGGAGCAAAGCGAGTTCGGATTCCTCAAGTTCATTGCCAAGTGTGCTCGAAAGCTCCAGACTTTGGTGCTTATGTTGACCAAAGAAACATTTGCTTCAGCATGTGAGGTGCGTAAAGTGAATGTCCAACTGAGGGCTCTAACTACATGTTCATGGGCCGGGAAAGATTGTAAAGTGTTGCTGGTGGGGCCTAAATTGGATAACACATGGAGCTTCCCTAAAGCATCTGATCTATCTGTCAAAGACCCGTTTTGGTGATGAACTTGAAGGTGGCTACATGTTTCGTGATGTTCTTGAGGGAGTGATTTACTCTTAATTATGTTGCTGTATCTACATGTGCAGCTACTCATTTCAGTCTTGTATATTTCACAGCATTTCTATTTTTCAATTTTGTACTAGGACAAATAGTTTTTAAGTGTTGATGTTACTAGCTCTATATTACTTTGCTTGTGAAATTGTGATGCTAACTTCCAGTTGGTAGCACTTTCTGCGGCCTGCTGATTGTACTCACTGGTTTTAAGTGTTACTCCCTCCGTTTCATAATACTTGTCATTTTGGATTTTCTAGATACAATCATATTGCTATGCAACTATATATATATACTTATGTCTAGATACATTGCAAAATAAATGTATCTAGAAAAGTCAAAACGACAAGTATTAGGAGAAAGGAGTAGAATTCAGCTATAGTTTAACGTATGTTTTGTCTGGAAAACCTGATATTCAGTTTCTGTAGCATGTTTTTTTCTTTTCTGTTTGCATGTCATTAAACAAAAAAACGAAACACGTCAAATTTAATCACGGAGATGAAACTGAGTCCAATGTAAGTTTTCAGTTTCTGATGGTCATTCACGTGCGTTGTATGAATATATCCGGTCATCCGTACTTAAATCGTACAAAGCGATGGTCAATCAATTTTGAGAGTGTGCCGAAGTAAATAATGCAAAGAAATCCTTCTTGCTGCCTGCAAACATTTAGCCCACAGGCCACCGAGGCCCACCATGCCTTGTTCTTGCCATCTGAGCTCATGGGGAAACATTTGGCTTCGATTTTGCAGCGGAGGTTAAGCATGGTCCCCTGCTTAATGATATCCATGAGTCTGATTATTGGCGCTTGGATTGTTCAATCAATGTTTTCTCAATCAAGGTTGCTGAGTCTGATGTAAGTGGCACCATCAACATACTCCCTCCGGTTCCCTATTAGAAGTCGTTTTGACAAGGTTTGAGTCAAACATTGGGAATATAAATCACGAATAACTTTTAAAGTTGTTGAGTTTGAAAATATGAAAATCATATAAATAGATTTGTTTTGAAAATTACTTTCATAAGAATATACATATATAAGTTTCCAATAAAGATTTTTATAGAAAAGAGAAGTCAAAGTTGTGTTTTGGTGATCGTGTCGCTGTCCTAAACGACTTCTAATATGGAATCGGATGGAGTATATGGTACCGTGCTTGCTAGGGATCGGTATGACTACAGATGTGTATATTTATTCAATCAGAGCAGGGATGACCCAATCCATCACCCCAAAGGTCACTTAATTCCTTCCTCTTATTATATTACAACACTATCTAGTATCTACCGTTCAAATCCAAATGTTTGTCAGCACTTTCAAATTCCACTGGCAATAAGTTTTCATCATCATATCTCTCAGAAATGTTTGACCATTGCTGTGATGTAGTTTGTCTGACATCCAGTTCTTATTTTTTGACAGCACGATGAAGTGAAATGCAGAATGTCGTAGTTTCAGGGGTTGACAAAATTGTGCCATCTATCCACACATTCACGTGTTATTTGCAATAGCAGTTAATTAGTTTGATTCTTGGCCAGGGAAAATCCTTCTGCCATATGTTTAACCATTCTGCCAACATCATACCTGGCAAACTGGTTCCAAAATGAATTTGTGTGCATGTTACTATAGCAAGCTATCAATCCACTTAATCAATAGGATATGTTTGTGATCGATTATACAGTCAAAAGATTCATGCTTTCCTGATTCTTGTGAGATTGGACCGTGTGGTTTCATGTCAAAGACCCAGTGCTTTATTAACTATTGCCTTTTATTTTAATGTGGTGTATAAGTATAGTAATAGTTTTGAATCTTAGGCATCATGTTTGCACATTTTTTAGTGGGAATGGAAGAAGTTTTCTAGGTTCTTGTTCATGCACATGCCTGTTGCTAGCAGCATGTTCCATTGTTAGTTTGTAGCATGAGTTGGGATTTGGGAACATACCACCCAATAGTCCCAACCTTTGTGTTATATACCATGAATGCACGCTGGTTTGAATATGATATGCCACCAAAAGATTTGATTCATCACAAAAAAATATCACCTCTCTTATGTTTGCTAACTATTGTCTCTTTTAAAAAATGATTTAGTCCTCAATATTGGAGAGAATCTGATTCACACTTGCATGCGTATAGTGCTCCTTCTCATCTGGCAAAAAAGAACACTCCCGTACAAACGAAACATAATGTCATAATCCGATATGCAGGTGTTACCGGATTAATGGTATAACATGGAAGTTCACATATTTGATAATTTATTAAGTCCTTTTGTCTTCTGGTATTATTTATGTGAACCTAAACACATAGAGCTCATCTTTGTGGTGGTATCTACCTTACGTTTCTCATGCATCACCTTGATATGATCTGAATTGGTATTTGACTTGTTGAGTTTGGTTCCTTTTTATGTCATTTTTTTTCATGTTTCCCTCTGAATTCCTTTTTTTTGAACTGACTCCCTCTGAATTCTTGTGCATCATAATACAATATCTTTAACAGGCCCAAATCCAGCACTTGCTGGCTTAGGTAGTATGTTTTTTTGAGTTCCATTGGAAGATTATTAAGGGCGAGGGGTCTATCAACCAAGACCAAGATTTCAGCAAGGGCATGCTAGAGCACAATGCCTGCTCCGATAAATGTTGACCAAGGACTTTATCGCTAGAAAGTTGCCTGACTAAAATTGATATGACGTATACACGCCTGTCCCATTTGCTCTGAAAGCTTCCCTTGGAGTCAATATTTTGAACGAGAAATCTAACTTCATTGTTCTTTATGACAAAGGATGGAACTGTAATTGTTCTTTATGACAGGCACTGTGACAAAACTTCGGATGAGATCTGTTCTTGTTCTATAGTCGCAAACGATCTTGCCGTCCTGCGACGCCAGCACAACGCCGCCGGAGCTGTTTGTTCCTCACCAGGAACAGTTTTATCGTAAGGAAAAAGTCTATTTTTGACCATTCAACTATTGACTCAGTTTGGTTTTGACCATCGAACTCCAAAACCGGGTATCTTCGGCCATCCAACTCTTAAAACCTTTTACAATTGGCCATTGAGCGGTTTTGATGGGTGGTTTTAACTTTTTTTATTTGCAATTTAGTCCTTAGATCTTAAAATGATTAATACTTTTTGCCCGTACCTCCAATTTAGGTGATTCTTGCGGTCACGTGTTCATAACAGTGAACTTTATCTTTTAAAATGTCATTTATACTATTTTATCACTATTTGTTATATTATTCTTATGTTGTTGTGTAAAAATAATAATATAAGGAAAGTAAAATAAACAATTACAAATACTATGAAAAGCATTTTAAAAGATTAAGCTCATCATTATGAACCCATGACCACAAGAATCACTTAAATCAGAGATACGGGAGAAAAATAGTAATCATTTTAAGGTTCAAGGAATATTTTGATCCACGATCAAAATATTCCTTGAACCTTAAAATGATTACTATTTTTCTCTCATATCTCTAATTTAAGTGATTCTTGCAGTCATGCACTCATAACAATAAGCTTTATCTTTTAAAATATTGTTCATGTTATGTTGTAATTATTTATTTTACTTTTCTTATATTATTGTTTTTAGACAACAACATAGGAATAATATAGCAAATACTGATAAATAGTATAAAGAACATATTAAAAGATAAAGCTCACTGTTATGAACACTTGACCACAAGAATCACCTAAATCGGAGGTATGAGCAAAAAGTAATAATCATTTTGAGATCTAAGGACTAAATTGTAAATAAAAAAATTAAAACCACCCTTCAAAACCGCGCGATGGCCGATTGTAAACGGTTTTAAGAGTTGGATGGTTGAAGATATCTGGTTTTGGAGTTCGATGGCCAAAACCAAACAGAGGCAATAGTTGGATGGTCAAAAATGGACGTTTTCCTTATCGTAATCATCGTCGCACTCTTTTGCAATGGAAGCTTTACACCGATAGACACCGGTAGAGAGAGGACCTTTGGTACGCCCTTTATTCCCGGTTCAATTTTGGACCCGAGACTAAACCCTTTTCGTCGACGTGACCTGAAATGGCCTTAGCCGCCCCCTACCCTTTAGTCCCGGTTGGTATTACCAACCGAGACTAAAGGTCACGCTCCCAACAGCTACCAGCCTTAATTATCGGCGCCGGACTTTAGTCCCAGGTGGTGTTTCTACCCGAGACTAAAGGGTACCTTTATTCCTGGGTGAGGAAACAACCCTAGACAAAAGCCCCTTCTCCCACCTATCGCGCCCCCTCTCCTCCCTCTCTCCCTCCCTTATCTTTTCATTCACGGCAGTCTCCTCCTCTCCTCTCACTACAAGAAAATCAACCTTCTATGACGAAAATGCTTATGATGGGGAGAAATATCGTCATACAATGTGTCATAATATGACGCCATGCTAGGAAGGGTCATAAAGTTAGGACGCTCTAAACTATATATGACGATAGTTTTTTTGTTCATCACATATAGGTAACCAATACCGTCATAAAATGTGGCTATCAGGTATCCGACTGACGGTTGTGAATTTGTGATGGTAAATGTTGTCTTAATGTGACGACAAAGGAGCATCACTGAATGTTTTTGCAAATATGACGCCCCTTAGTGGGAATATACCCGACAGGCCATATGGACCCAGGCCATGACCCCTTGCGTCGTTGACCCATTCATTAATTCCCCAAAATCCCCCACTCCCACACGGCGGTGGGCGGTGTTTGGGCGAGCGGAGCGCGGCTGCCGGCGGGGGGCTGGACCAAGCGCGGTGGGCAGGCGAAGCTTGGCGGGCGACCTGGTGGAGCGCAAGCGGCGGATCTCGTCGGGCGGGTGGCCTCTTGGCGAGCGTCAGTCAGGGTGGTGGAACACAGCTGCCGTCGTGCAGCCTCTTGGCAACTCCAGCGAAGACGACACCATGTCCAAGTAGGGAAGCTCAGCTAGTCAATCAGGGGCTACTGGAGCATCCATCGATGGTGGGAGGCAGGTTGAGCACCATCTGGAGCCAAGGTCGAGGTGGGATGTGGAGCCGTATCCCCCTGGTAAGGAGACAAGGCTCCTCTTGATCCCCTGCCCTGATTGTGGGCACGCGAGGGTGGTAGAGAGGTGGTCAGGGAAGGAGACAACTGACAACTACCTGCGTGTGTTCTTCAAATGCCCACGGAACTCGGTGAGCATCCACTTGTTTGAATTGAGTTGAGAAATTCTGCAACCCTATGTATCCGCATAATGTGTGCTTTGCACGACAAGGGGAATGCCTTTTCACAAAAAGCGAAGCAACATGCACATCGCTAGCTCAGGCTCTGATTTTCATCATATTTACAAATTGATACACCCACTTCGTATTTATTTTATTTTACAGGCCCAACTCTATGTTGACCTGGTGTGGCTCCCGGAGACCTTCCTGCGGCTCCATCGTCGCCGTCTTCAGGTCAGCGGACTTCTCTGTAGGCCCGTCGTCGCTTTCTTCATGTCGGCGAACCTTCCGGTGCCTCCATCGTCGCCGGCTTTAGGTTGGCGGACCTCCCTGCGGCTCCACCGTCGCCGGCTTCAGATCGGCGGAGCTCCCGGCATCTCCAACGTCATCGGCTGCAGATCGGCGGACCTCCTGGCGTCTCCGTCGTCGCCGGCTTCAGGTTGGCGGACCTCCCTGTGGTTCCGTCATCGTCGTCTCCAGGTCGACGAACCTCGCTGCAGCTCTGAGGGCACACGGTGCGCCTTTCCCCTACCTGATGACAACCTGGCATCTTTGTCCTATTCGGATGGACAGAGCCCCCGTGTGGATACAGAACCCCCGTGACTCGGGTCATGTTGCCTTTTGACGTTTGGCATTTTCCCCAAGATTCTATGTGTTTTGGCCTATAAGCTTAGTTGGTCAGAGCATCGTGCTGATAAAAGCAGAAGGCCATAGGTTCTTTTGAATCCGCATTAGGTTGTCTGTTCTACAGTCCGGGCAGATCGTCTTCTACTCCGACCTCCCGGAAGCCTGCTTTTGACAGTTCGGCATTCGATTTCGCATTGATTGAAGACACTTTTCCTTTCTTTTGGATCGTCGTGCACCCTTACCGACCTGTTGATGGTGCAAAGACTTCAACCCGTTTTTCAAGCTTGGTCATGACTTCATCAAGGTCGCCCGCCTACACGTCGATCGGGGCTTGAGAGACATGGGTACCCATGGGTCCCCACCAACCAGGGTCTCAGCCATCCCCAGCAGATGGGTCCGTCCTACCAGACGACCTGCCGACCGGATGGGTGGACCCCACCCGACTTGACTCATGGGCCCAATGACGAGAAGACAAGCTTGGCATGCAAGTCAAGACAGTTTAGACGGATTAAGACAGTTCAGATAAGCCTTCCATATTGTAACCGACTATGATAGATTGAAACCGACTTGTAGCCAAGGTCGTCAGCCAATACAAGGAGGCCTGGGGAGCCCCCTCGAGGGCAGACCTACGCGAGATCTTAGCTCTTGCGCACAACAATACAAACCACCAAGAACTAGACGTAGGGTTTTACAAGGAGGCCTGAATCAGTATAAATCGTCGTGTCCCCTGTGTCTCGCCGAGATTTCCGTGTGCTCATCGCATATCCATCTGTGCTCTTATTTCCTAGATCGCTCCTTAACCCCCTTGGGTAGTGAAGAGGGGATAAACCGGGGGTAATCATCTTAACCCCTAAACCCCAAATCAGGAAGACTAATGGTGGGCCACATCAGCAGAGGCCCAACATCAACCACCAGCAAGGCCAGGCCCGGTTCCTTTTTCTTAAGGACGCAGCTCGGCCCCATCACGGAATCATCTCCGACTCAAGCAACCAACCCGGTTACCTCGGCGAGAGGCTCCGCCTCGCACGACCTAAGGCTCCTTCCGCCGTAATCTGACGCCCGGGCCCCCCCAGGGGCGGATCGCAACGTGGCGGAAGCTGCCCCGCACCGCACGGGACGTGCGGCTGCAGCGGAGCACGCGGATCTGCTCTGCCAGAGGCTCAGGTAATGATGAGATTTTTCCCGACGTGGCAGGCGGACTACCCCGGCGTCCCATCACCTGATACTGAACAGTGGCCAAGGACACGCGAATCCTTCGCCTGCAAGACATCGAACAACGTGACCCGACCCATCAAGCATCAGAGGGAAGGTCGAGGCTTGCACAAGAAGCCCCGACCTAGCATGACCTACAGGCTCCTGGGTCGGAAAGAAGCCGCCTCGGGACGGAGGCCGAAGCTACGCCGCCCTACGAAGGCTACCGATGCTGGGGCAGTGTACGGTGCCAACGGGAGACAAAGGCCCACGGCGTGGCACTATTCTGGCACTGTTGCAGCACTGTAGCAGAAGGGTTTTTTACCATCTTATCATTTGTACGCCGGCCCTCCTTGAACTATAAAAGGGGAGGTTAGCATCACGAACAGGGGAGACGGACTCAGCAAGACGAAAAACAACACACCACACTCACTGAGCATCAGCTGCTCTCACCCATATACAGAGACTTGGGACTTCTTCCCTCTCTCGACCTAAGCTGTATCCCCTACTACAAGCCCCCCTGTGGGCATATAGAACACTTTCCCGAACTGGACGTTGGGCATCCCCTCGGTGCCTGAACCAGTATAATCCCGGTGTCTCTAAGCCCAACCATCCGGATCAGACGCACAATTCATACCAAAAATTACTTACCGGCGGTATCAAACCCCGACAGGTAGCCCCTTTGGATTTGTCTAGGTCTCAACTCCTGACAAACTAGTTTTTAGTCTAGGTATCTGTGTAATGAAATTGTGCACTGAGATGGTCTGAGAAAGCAGTAACATGGCAACAAATTTGAAAACAGACAAAAAGAAATAAAACTATGTCAAGGATACCCGTTAATGCTTATTCTTATAAACACTTTAATTTCTTCCCTACGACGATCCATCGCAGCGACTAAGTAATCCTGCCTGTAAGACTGTAAATATGCACAACAAAGGAGAGCTTGATGTGAAACTCTACGCCAAATAGTCATGTTAGCATTTCAATATTACTCTCAATGGACATGTCCTCAATCCACAAGGTGTCTGTTGATGCTTTTTCTGGTCGAACACACGAATGCGCTAGATCGCGCGGTCGTCACCCAGAACAGGCCGATCTAACCGCCTGGGAGGGGGGCGGTCAAACCACCTTGGACAGGAGGCACGTCGAAAACCTAGATTCGCTGCTCTGGGAGGGACCCCGTCGGGAACAATGCGCCTAGGGTTGTCCTGAAATCGGCAGGCCACTCAGAACTCCCTCAACCGTCGTAGAGACGAAGGAGGAGAGCAATGGAGGTTGGAAAAGTTAGGGTTTGGAGAAAATAAGGTAAAATTGATAATGACGATTGGATGATAGGTCTCAATCGGCCACGACCCTTTATATTTGTAGGGTGGGAGGTCTTGCCCTGCAAGCAACACTTTACAACTCGGAATCAAGCTAAACTCCTAATTCTACTCAGACTCGGGGTGACCTGGTTAGACCGCCCCCTGGGGGCGGTTAGACCGCCTGGCGGCCTCATGCCGGACTGGCTACAGGGTACCCCGGTCAGACCGCCCCAAGGACCCGGTCTGACCAGCCTGCCTGGCCCAAGTCGGCTTTTGCCAAATTTGAGTGTCAACACATGCCCACTGGTTTTTTAGTAAAGCTTGCGTGCTAAAAAATAATTCTAAGGATGACACAACTGTTGTCGGCCATTTTTGTGCTAAGGGCGATTTTCATAGAAACCGGCCATGTACCCTCAAGCATCTTGCCATACACTTGGGTAGAACTTCTTCAAGTATCTTCCATTGAGCACCCTGGGCAGCTGTTGTCCTTGCAATGATTCCACCATATAGGAATTTCTGGAGCAAACTCTTACAATCTTGTATGGACCTTCCCAACTTGGAGACCACTTACCAAACTTGTTGCTCTTGGATCCTATAGGTAAAATAGTCTTCCAAACCAAATCTCCTACTTAAAAAGACTTAGCTTTTACCTTTTTGTTATATGCTCTAGCAACTCGCCTTTTGTCCTTCTCAATTGCTTCCAAAGCCTCCAATCGCTTGTCGGTCACCTCATCAATGTTATCCATCATAAAAGCATAATATGTATCAACATCAAGATCATTTTGCTTTGCAAGTCTATATGTGCCTAGATTCACCTCAACAGGCAAAACGGCCTCTTGACCATACACAAGCTCAAAAGGAGTAACCTTAGTAGCACCATGTCTAGAAATACGATGAGCCCACAAAGCTTCAGATAACACCTCATGCCATCTTTTAGGATTGTCTTCTATTTTTTTCTTAATGAGCCTCACTAATGTTTTATTGCTAGACTCGGCTTGACCATTAGCTTGAGCATAATATGGAGATGAATTGAGCAACTTAATACCATAGGAATTAACAAAATCACGCACCTCTTTAGCCACGAATGAAGTACCTTGATCCGTAGTTAAAGTTTGCGGAATACCAAACCGATGTATGATATGCTCCATAATAAACCCAATTACCTCCTTATGTGTCATATTCTTGAGAGGGATTGCTTTAGTCCACTTGGTAAAATAATCGGTAGCTACAATCGCAAAGCAATGCCCTTTGGTCGACGGAGGATGTATCTTGCCAATAAAATCCAATCCCCAACCTCTGAAAGGCTAAGGCTTGATAATCAGATGCATCAACACAGCAGGCACTAGCTGAACATCTCCGTGCTTTTGACACTCTTCACATCCTTTGTAGTACCGGAAACAATCGACTATCATAGTAGGCCAATAAAAGCAAGCTCTCCTAAGGAGCCACTTCATCTTGGGAGTCGATTGATGAGTACCACAAACTCCTTCATGAACCTCTGCCATAGCCAATCTTGCTTGATCAGGACCTAAGCACTTTAGAAGTAGATTATCTGTCGTCCGACGATACAACTCTTCATTATCCAAAATGAACTTAAGAGCCCACCGTCGGACTTTTCTATCAATTGTACCTTTAGAATCCTGCAAATACATAATCAGAGGCGTTCTCCAATCCTCCACTTCAGTTTTAAAAGAAACAATAGCCGAAGTGGAGTTGCCCCCCGAGGGGCGGTCTAACCGGCCCGAGGGGGCGATTGAACCGGCTCCTCCAGAATATAACCCTCGGCTTCGCTAAATATCAGTTTCCGTTCCTGAAAATTTCTTTTCTGAATACTATAACCAGATGCTTGCTGAGCCAGAGCATTAGCCTTTGGATTCTCCTCCTGTGGCACATGATAAATCACAAATTCATCCATGCAAGATATGATGTCTAAACATTTATCAAGATAAGCATTTAAAGAACCATTTAGACATTGGCATACCTTAGATATTTGTTGTACCACCAGTAAAGAATCACCATAAGCTTCTACATGTTTCACTCCCATGTCATGTAAGATTTGCAAACCAAACAAGAGAGCTTCATATTCAATTTGATTATTAGTGCATTTATGATCCAACCGGCTAAGGGCTTCAAAAACAGCTCCATTAGGTGAAATAATAATGATCCCAACACCACAACCACTTCTACAAGCCGATCCATCAAAATGCAATTTCCATGGGGTAAAAGTTACATAACCAACATCTAAATCAAGTTGCTTATCAATTCTATATTCAACAATAAAGTCGGCTACAATTTGACCTCTCATTGATTTTATTGGTTCACAATGCGAATCATATTCAACAAGAGCATAAGCCCACTTGCCAACTCTACCACTTAGCATAGGTTTTTGCAACATGTATTTAATTATGTTGGTTTGGCATGCAACATAGCAAGTACTAGATAACAAATAATGCCTTAACTTGGTACAAGCATAATACAAAGATAAACATAGCTTTTCAATGAAAGTGTACCTCGTTTCGGCGTCCAATAATCTTCTACTTTCATAAGCAACAACATACCTTGCCATCGATTTCTTGAGTCAAAACAGCCCCAATCACACTTTGATCCGCCGCAATGTAAAGCTGGTGGAATGCCACTCTTAGGTGCTTGAAGGACAGGCGGCGAAGTCAAGTAATTTTTAATCTCATCAAAAGCCTCTTGTTGTTTTGCCCCCCAAGTGAACTCAGCTCCACTTTTCAACCGAAGTAAAGGAGTACAAGCATCAACCTTCCCAGACAAGTTACAAATGAATTGTCTCAAGTAGTTAACCTTGCCCAAGAATCTTTGCAACTCTTTTTTACAAGTAGGATCTTGAACCTTTTTAATTGACTGAATCTTTTTAGGATCAATCTCTACACCTTTCTCATGCACAATAAAACCCAAAAACTTGCCAGCCGACACTCCAAAAGCACATTTGAGTGGATTCATCTTTAAACCATATCGACGCATTTTTTCAAATGCAAGTCTCAAATCGGCTAAGTGAGAGTCTAATGCAGCTGATTCAACAACAATATCATCGATATAGACTTCTAAGATTATACCAAGCAAGTCATGAAAAATCAAGTTCATCACCCTTTGATAAGTAGCACCAGCATTTTTCAAACCAAAAGTCATGACTACCCACTCAAACAAGCCTACAAATCCTGGACATATGAAAGCCATTTTGGAGATATCCTCTTCGGCCATAAAGATTTGATTGTAACCAGCATTTCCATCAAGAAAGCTAAGAATTCTATGTCCAGATGCAGCATTAACAAGAAAGTCGGCTATAGGCATAGGATATTAATCTTTAGAAGTAGCTTTATTAAGATCTCTAAAGTCAATGCAAACACGAAGTTTCTTTGTTCCTTTTTTCTCAACAGGCACAATATTAGAGATCCAATTAGCATATCGACAAGGCCTAATAAACTTAGCATCAAGCAACCGATTGATTTCTTCTTTCACTCGGTCATAAATATCAGGATTAAAATTCCTACAAGGCTGTCTATAAGGCTTAAAACCAGGTTTAATAGGTAAAGGATGCTCTACCAAATCACGACTTAAACCAGGCATCTCATTATAATTCCAGGCAAAACAGTCGACATACTCCTTCAATAACTTTATTAATTCAAGCTTAAAAGTAGGATCAAGATTCTTGTTTACAAATGTCAGCCTAGGTATAGTACCATCACCAATATCTACCTCCTCAAGAGGATCAGCCGACGTAAACCGTTATCCTAACTTGCCCAAATCATCAAGATCCTCAATAGCTTCACACATATCGTTCTTATGCGCCCGATAGTGATCAATCCTCTGCTGCAACCACTCTTTTGTTGAACTCATTGAGTCACATGAAGTGATTTAGCCGATTATCAAACAGCTTTATGACAGCAGGGATGAAGCCATCGTTAGAACAGCTTACAAACTCATAATTAGACAAATCTAAGCCAGATAGACATTTTACATCATCATGCACACCTATAGAATGACTATCAGCTACAGCTACACAAGCAGAATTATCACCATGCACTACTTCTACCTCATCATCTATCCATTGTATTAAAATTTGGTGCAAGGTAGAAGGAACGCATTTATTTGCATGAATCCAATCACGACCAAGGATAAGACTGAAGTTACCTTGTGTCTCAGCGACGAAGAAAGCCGTGGCGAGCGTCTTGCTTCCAATAGTGAGCTCCATGGAGATCACGCCTTTAGCTCCTATCGGCTCGCCTCCTCCAACTCCGCTGACGGTCATGTTGGTCTTGATCAACTCCTCATCTGAACCTCCAAGCTTCTTGAATAGAGAGTATGACATCAAGTTGATGATCACACCTCCATCCACTAGCATCTGAGAGATTGGCTTCCCATTGATATGACCCTTCATGTATAAAGCCTTCAGGTGATTATCAGTGTCCTTGGGCTTCTGAAATATAGCATCCTTTGGCCCAAAGTCAAGATGAGCAAAGTCCTCCTCCGTAGGCACCAAACCATCAACAAACAAGTGAACCACATTAATATCAAGGTTCATCCGCTCTGGAGAAGAACTGAAATCCACAAGCTCTTCGTCGTCTTCTGGAGTAGGGACCAACGATAACTTGTCATCATAAGTCATGGGGATCGAAGAAGCGAAACCGGGCGGTGTTTCTGGAGAACCCGGTCTGACCGCCTGGTCGGCCGGTCTGACCACCTCGGGCGGTTGAACCGCCCCCTCTGGCGGTTTGACCACCTTTGTCTGGGGCACCGTCTTGGCTCTGCACTCCTTCCCTTGCGGCACCATGGGCCTGTAGCTGTTGAAGACCTCATCCCTCTGTTTCTCTAGTTCCTTCTCCCTCTTCTCCCGTAGCCTCAGCCATTGAAGCTTCCTCCTTTGAGTGTGAGTCAAACCAGGAGGACACCACCTTGGCAAGAAGTATTCCGGACGAGACTTGCTTCCACTGGCCTCATGATCATTAGCAATAATAGATCCCTTTTGAGTAGGTGTCTCAACCTGATTGTTCAACACAACCGGTCTTTTGCCACTTTTCTCAATGGGAACGTCCATCGTCCCAATCTGGATGATATCAAGGCTTGTAGTCCTCTCTGGGTCGATGTCCATCTTCTGAACCTCCTCCTCTCTAATCTTGGGCTTGTACACCATTTTCGGAGGAAGTTGCACCTTTCTGGGCAGGGCGGTCTGACCGCCTGTAGGGGACGGTCTAACCGGGTCGGCCTGGTGGCCCTGTCCAAACTGTCGTGGAGCCCAGCGATCTTGTGTAGGTCGTGAGATTCGATCCAGTGCCGATCTCCTCGGTCCTCCCCATCCAGGATGGAAGGATTGCTGATATGGCACCCACATCACTCCATTGTCGTCGTAGATCGGATGAGGCAGATTTGAACTTGAAGGAGCCCAATCTGGAGTAAAGTGTTGCCTCTGAGATGATTCACCCCTGAACCTGACAGCTGCTCTGGGAGGCGATGACGGCCTCTCTTGAAGTGGAGGTGATCTCATCCTTTTTTTAATGGTCGATCACTTGTAACGGCCTTTTGTTTAGAGTATTGTCAAATAGCATATCAAACGTGACCTTTGGCTTTGGAACACTCCCCTGATTCTTGGCCACGTTGAGCTTCCAGTTCCCAATCTTCGGCCGCTTTGGAACAAGCATCCTTGGGCGGCCATGTGCAGGGGCGGTCTGACCGCTCTGTACCCCCGGTCTAACCGCCCTGTCCAGGATAGGCTCGGTTGTTTGCTGACCAGAAGGCGTGGACGATCCTTGCCCCCCATGTCCAGAAGCTTTGACAGTGATCTTAAAGTCTCTCTGCCATCAGGGGTCTTTTCATATGCTACTTCTCTTGTCAACTCTTTTCCCCTCAAATCGGGTTTAGCTTCCCCGACCACCACGTTCTTGCCTTTCGTAGCTTCGGCTTGATGCGGCCGAACCAGAACCTTGGACTGCTACAACTCCATGGTATTGACGGGAAAAGGTTGCTTGTCCACTTGCATCTCATGAAGCATTAAATGACCTTCATTAATGGCCGATTGAATCTGACAACGAAACACATTGCAATCGTTAGTGGCATGATAATAAGAATTATGAAACTTACAATATGCATGTCGTTTAATCTCATCAAGTGGAGGAATAGTATGAGAAATTTTAATATTTCCAAGCTTAAGTAATTCATCAAAGATACGATCACACTTAGAAACATCAAAAGTAAATTTTAGTTCTTCTTGCCGACCCTTAGTAGCCGGCTTAAGTGATGCACAAGAACTAGCTTTAGCCTTTGAAGGCCACACAAACTCATCAACATAAACCTCATTCTCGTCGTCTGAACTATCGGAATCATACTCAATCATATGAACATTAGAACGACGAGGCTTAGAGTGTTCTTTTTCTTTATTCAATTTTAATTCTTGTGCCATACCTCTAACTAGCACATTAGCAAGAGTGTGGAATTCTATACCTTCTAATCTATCTCTAATAGCGGGTCTTAAACCTTTAGCAGCTAGATCAGCAAGGTCAGAATCAGTAAGAGACAAATAAAAACAATGGTTTTTAACTTCTTTAAAGCGCTTAAGGTAATCAGAAACCGACTCCTCTTTACCTTGCCTAACCGATGTTAAATCTGTCAATTTTAATTGATAGCTCCCACTAAAGAAGTGGTCATGAAACTTTTGCTCTAATTGATCCCAAGAATCAGTAGAGTTGGAAGCTAACGAAGAGAACCAAGCAAAAGTAGTACCAGTCAAAGACAATGAAAATAAGCGAACTTTTAAAGAATTAAAGGTACCAGCTTCACCTAGTTGAGCAGTATATTGGCTAATGTGTTCCCAGGTTGTACGGTTATCATCACCACAAAATTTAACAAAATCGGGCATACGCCAACCAGGGGGAAAGCCACATAATCAAAATCGGCCCTATATGGTTTTTGATACAACCTACTATTACCCATATCAACGCTGAGTTTATTTCTCATCATATTAGCTACTTCTTCCTTAAACTGAGCAAATTCATTCCTAGTAGCTAATTGAGATTGCATTGCAGCTGATGTTAAGTTACTCACAAGGGGTTGATTAGTATTTTGCATACGATGCAAGTCGGTAAACACATCATTAGGCACACCATAAGATGAAGCAACGTTAGGAATAGCTGGCGATGTGTGAGCTATTGTGCTATACATTGGTGGAACAGTACCATAAGCATTATTTTGACTCTAAACCAATGTACTAGGTGAAAGTGCATCTTGGCCCCTAATTATTTTGGTGATAATGACAAACACAATTTGTGGTATTTAATCGTTGAATAAGATGTGTGCAGGATTTACTAAAGAGATAAACTTGGTTTTGACTAAAAGAAGGCCCCCAATTCCATTTCGGCGTTTTCAACTCAATTCAAGGCTTTCATTTATTTTGATTTTGAATTTAAGTATAGGAAACACCGTACTATAAAGGGGAATGCGAATTGACCGCCAAGTGATGGTAAAAGTGCTTAGAGAGATGACCCAAGTGAGTGAGAGGAACCCCGAGCCAACACGAACACTTTTGCTCCTCTTTCCTCAAACTCTCAGCTATTGTCGGTAGTACCGACCCTGGGTCGGTAGTACCGATATGGGTTCACTGGCGAATTTTTCACCAAGCCCTCAGTAGTACCGACCCTGGGTCGGTAGTACCGATATGGCTTCACTATTTAGTTTTCCGGCACCCCTCAGTAGTACCGACCCGGGGTCGGAAGTACCAAGGAATACCGTGAATGCACAGTAACGACTTGTTTTTGAGGGCTAGTATTTATACCCCACTTCATCTTCCTCATTTGCTGCTGACCTACCACGGGACAAACACTCACTTGAGTATTCACTCCACTTCTCCCCTCCCACCTAGAGCCAAGTCTTGATTTCTTTGAGCTAGGGTTTGGTTGGAGGAGTGATTCTAGTGTGAGATTGAGAAGCTTTGAGAGCCCCTTCGATTCCCCTCATCTCAAGAGCACTTGAAGCATCTCTGGGCATCGATTCGCGTTTGTTACTCTTGAAGCTTGCTTCTAGACGGTTAGGCATCTCCCGTTGAGTGCCCTCTTGGTGTGGAGCACCTGGGATCGTTTGTATTACCCCTCTCCTTGGTGGAGAATTCTTAGTTAGCACCAATCTTCCTTTGTGGGGATTAGGTGAGGCAAAGAGGCTCTTGGTGATAGCCCTCCCTTTGTGGGATCCTCAACGGAGACGTATCTTCCTTTGTGGGAGTGAACTTCAGATTAAATCTCTTGTCTCTTTTTCTTGTTTGAGTTCTTTGCAATTCGCTAACCCTAGAGCTTGTTTGTGCCCGATCTATATACTTGTTGCATTCCTATCTATATCTGTGGTTGCAGGAGGTTCTTAGCATCTAAACTCAACTTTTGATTCAAGTAGAATTGCTAGAATCGTCGTGCATTTCAAATTTCGTTTTAGCTATCACTGTTTGGTCGGTAGTACCGCCCCTGTACCGGAAGTACCGAGCCCCCTCGGTAGTTTCGGCACAGCGTCGGTAGTACCGACCTGAGTTTTAACCGCTGCATTTGTTTCAGAAATTTGAAGTGATCCTATTCACCCCCCCTCTAGGCATCACAAGGTCCTTTCAATTGGTATCAGAGCCTAATCCCTTGATTTAGGCTTAACCGCTAAGGGATCAAGATGTCGGGGAGTGGAGACAACCAAACCGCCGAAGAGATCACCGCCAAGGAAGCTCAAGAAAGAGAGCTTAAGGCAGCCCAAGAAGGTGACCTCACCGGGAAGGCTCCAAGCCGTACACCATCCAATGTCGAGAGCTCCGACGACTCTTCATCCGACTCCGACTCGGACTCCGACTCAAGCGATGAAGATGTCAAGGATGATGATGATACGGCAAGGAAAGCGGCGAAGAAAAGAAGAAAAAACAAGAAGAAGAAGGCTAAGAAGATGGCCAAGAAGCTCCTCAAGAAGATGATCAAGAAGGAGCAAGCCAAGTACACTCACTTCGGCTACTACGAAGTGCCCCACAACTACACACAATTTCCGGGCAACCATCCTAACGACAAATTCTATTCCGTACATTTGGGAAAGCCTCCCCATTTCGATGGGAAAGACTATCCCAAATGGGCTTATGATATGCAAATGCACCTTTACGGGGCTTCACCCTTCTCTTTGGAAGATTGTGTGTGTAGGTGTGACAATCCCCACCGAAGGAGAAGCCCTAACAATTGAGCATGAGCAAGACCTCCACCGCAATGTACAAGCAACAAGAGTCATCACAGGATCCTTGTGTGCTCAAGAATTCAACAAGGTTTGGAACATCCAAATTGCCAAGGTGATTTGGGACACACTCAAGGAAGCACATGAGGGAACCGATCATGTGAGACAAGGCAAAATTTATTTGATTCACGGAGAGCTTGAGCTATTCTTCATGAAGGATGGAGAAACCGTGAGAGAGATGTATGATAGACTCATGCTCCTTGTCTCGGACATCACGACACTAGGAAGTGATGATTGAGATGACTCCAAGGTCACAAAGAAGTTGCTAAGAGCTCTCACCCCGAAGAACCCAAATCTTGCAACTATGATAAGAAGAGACCCAAACTACTATAATATGACCCCCAATCAACTTCTTGGAGAGATCTTGCATCAAGAGCTAGTTGATCAAGATGTTGAGAAGTCACTAAGCTTGAAAGTGAACAAGAGCTTGGCCCTCAATGCTAGCTCTAGTGAAGCGGTGGAAGTAAAGCAAAAGACTTCCAAGACCAAGAATGAAGAAACAAGTGAAGAAGGAAGCACGGATGAAGAAATCGCCTTTGCCATAAGAAAGTACAAGAAATTCTTGAAGTCAAGAGCATCAAGGAAAGGTGGTGATGAAAGGAAGAAGAAGTCTCAACACAAATGCTATGAGTGTGAAGAGTATGGACACTTCATTACCGAGTGTCCCAAGAACAAGAACAAGAATGAAGAAGAGAAGAAGTACAAGGAGAAGAGCAAAGAATACAAGAACAAGTATCAAGGGCGTGCTCACGTGGGTCAACAATGGGACTCAAGTGATGAAGATGAAGAACCAAAGAAGCAAGGCATGGCAACCATTGCCATGGCACAAGGACCATCTTCACCACGCCTTTTCAACAAGTTCTCCGACGATGAGGACCACTCTCACTTTTGCCTCATGGCAAGGGGGAGCAAGGTACAAGAATCAACCACCTCATCCTCTCTCACCTCTTCTTCATCCACACCTAGTGACATAGATGACCTAGATAATGAAGAAGAAATTGAAGCCAACATGATAAAGCAATTTAGTAAAAAGGGCTATAAGGAAATAAAAAGGCTTTTGGAGAAATTAGAGAAAAAGAAAGTGTCTCTCTATGACCAAGAAGACTTGCTTATCCTTGAGAAGGAAAGAAACCTTGCTCTAGAGAGACGCCTTGCCGAAGAGGCGGCTAAGGTGGAGAAGTTGACCACGGACTTGTCCTTGGCCGATAACACCAACAAGAGGATGTCAAAGGATTACACCTTGACAAATGAATCTCTAGCGTCCCTAAAGGCCACTCATAGTGAGCTTCAAATAAGCTTCTCACGCTTGTCGGATAAACATAAAAATCTTGAAGCAAGCTATAGTGCTCTTTGGGAAAGCACCAAAGCCAATCCTAAGGCAACACTTGACTCTAATACCTCCACTAGCAAAGGTTGTTCAATTTGCTCTAATGTTGATATAAATGCTATTAAGACTAACCATGCAAGGCTTGAAGAGACAATCAAGAGCAAAGACAAGGAAATAGCCCAGTTGAACATGTTTATCAATCAAGGCAAGATCGGTGCCAAGTCCATTCCTAAGGTGATTGACAAGCAAGGACTTGGGCACCACAAGAATAACAAGGTCAATGGTAGGGTGGTGATGAAAGGGCATGAGATCCCCTTGTGGAACAAGGGAGGCTACCTCAACACTATCATGGACATAGCCCATGGAGTCACTACCTCTACCACAATGAAGGACAAGCCGAAGGTTGTGAGCACCACAAAAGGATATGGTGGGGTTAATTCTCCACCTAAGGCATTGAAGAATGTGGTGGAACACAAGCCCTCTCCCAACTATACTTGTGATTATGTTGTGATCTTGGACCACAATGGTAAAATGGTGGTCAAGTATGTTGGGGCCTACACCAAGAAGGCTATGAGGAAGAGTGTGTGGGTTCCAAAAGTTTATGCTTCTAACCTCCAAGGACCCAAATCCTTTTGGGTACCTAAACCAAAAGCTTAAACTTGTTTTGTAGGCCTACTCCTTCGGTGGAAGCGCTTGGTTGTCATATGACCGGAGATGAAGACTTATTTGCATCCCTTGATCATTATGACACCCCTACAGAAACTATCATCTATGAAGACACCGGTCAAGGAGATGTTGTTGGTCTAGGTAAAATTGCTATCTCAACAACCAATTCAATTGAAGATGTTTATCATGTTGAAGGGTTAGGATACAACTTGTTGTCGGCTTCACAACTTTGTGAGAAAGGCTACAATTGTCTCTTTACCCAAGAGGGTGTGACCGTCTCTAGAAGGGAGGATTCCTCTATTGTCTCTGCGGGTCATCTAAGGGGAAAGCTTTACTATGTGGATTTCACACAAGTAAAGGTGGACCCTAAGGCTTGCTTAGTGGCAAAATCCGATTTGGGTTGGCTATGGCATCGTCGACTAGCCCATGTTGGCATAAGGAACTTGGCCAAACTTCAAAAGGATGAGCACATCCTAGGACTAACAAATGTTGTTTTTGAGAAAGATAGGTTGCGTAGTGCTTGCCAAGCCGGGAATCAAGTTGGAGCGCATCATCCCGCCAAGAACATCCTATCTTCATCAAGACCGTTGAAGCTACTACACATGGACTTGTTTGGACCAATTGCCTACATAAGCATCGGTGGTAACAAATATGGTCTAGTAATTGTTGATGATTTTTCCTGTTTCACTTGGGTATTCTTTTTGCATGATAAAAGTGAAGCAAAGGGAGTGATCAAGAAGTTCATTAGAAGAGTTCAAAATAAGTTCGAGCTCAAGGTCAAGAACATAAGAAGTGACAACGGCTCGGAGTTTAGGAACACTCAAGTTGAGGAGTTCCTCGATGAAGAAGGCATCAAGTATGAACTCTCCACTCCATACACTCCTCAACAAAATGGCATTGTTGAGAGGAAGAACCGTACGTTGATTGAAGCGGTAAGAATAATGCTTGATGAATACAACACTCCGGACCCATTTTGGGCGGAAGCTATCAACACCGCATGCCATGCCGCCAACCGACTCTACCTCCCCAAGTACTTGAACAAGACTCCCTACGAGATCATCACCGGTAAGAAACTGAGTGTGCACTACTTTAGGGTCTTTGGGTGTAAGTGTTTCATACTTAACAAGAAACCCAAAGCCTCAAAGTTTGCATCCAATGTTGATGAAGGTTTTCTCATTGGTTATGGAACTAACGAACACGCCTATCGTGTTTTCAACAAAACCACCGGTTGTGTTGAGACCACGGTAGACGTGAAATTTGATGAATCCAATGGCTCTCAAGGAGAGCAAGTTAGTGAAAACCTTGTAGATGATGAAGAGCCCCCAAGTGTATCAATCTTTAGAATGGAGACCAGTGAAGTGATGCCTCGTGAAGTTCAAGTTCAAGCTCTAGTTGACACGAGCAATCAAGATCCATCATCGTCAACATGAGTGGAACCACCAAGTTCTCAAGTTCATCAAGAAGAAAGTCAAGTTCATGGTGACGATCATGGACGGAGCTTTGATCAAGGGGGAGAACAAGGTGGTGAAGCTCAAGAAGAAGCTCCACGAGTTGAAGATGATGATGATGGACCCATTTAACGTCAATCTCAAGCACCACACCCAAGAGTACATCAAATGGTTCAACGGGATCATCCCGTCGACAACATACTTGGGAGTATCCGAAGAGGGGTAACAACTCGCTCAAGATTGTCAAATTTTTATGCATTTTACTCATGTGTCTCTTCTTTGGAACCTCTTAGTGTGGAACAACCTCTTGAGGACCCGTATTGGATTATTGCCATGGAGGAAGAGTTGAACAACTTTAAGAGGAATGAAGTTTGGGAGTTGGTGCCAAGACCCAAGCAAAATGTGATTGGCACCAAATGGGTATTTAGGAACAAGCAAGATGAATTTGGTGTCGTCAGAAAGAACAAGGCAATGCTCGTTGGCAAAGGCTACACTCAAGTTGAAGGCTTGGAATTTGGAGAGACTTATGCTCCGGTAGCAAGGCTTGAATCAATTCGTATCCTTTTGGCCTATGCTACTTATCATGATTTCAAGCTTCATCAAATGGACGTCAAGAGTGCATTCTTGAATGGACCTCTCCAAGAAGAAGTGTATGTTGATCAACCACCGGGCTTTGAAGATCCAAACTTCCCCAACCATGTGTACAAGCTCAATAAGGCGCTTTATGGGCTCAAGCAAGCTCCTAGAGCATGGTATGAATGCCTTAAGGATTTTCTACTCAAGAACGGTTTTGAGATAGGCAAAGCCGATTCTACTCTCTTCATTCAAAGAAATGGAAATGATATCTTTGTATGCCAAATTTATGTTGATGACATTATCTTTGGGTCTACTAATGATAAATTTTGTGAAGAGTTCAGTAGGATCATGACCAAGAGGTTCGAGATGTCTATGATGGGTGAATTAAAGTTCTTACTTGGGTTTCAAATCAAGCAATTGAAGGAAGAGACTTTCTTATGTCAAACCAAGTATGTGAAGGATATGCTCAAGAGGTTTGACATGGCTGATTCTAAGCCCACCAATACCCCTATGGCATTAAATGGACATCTTGATCTCAATGAAGAAGGGAAATCGGTCGACCAAAAGGTATTTCGTTCCATGATTGGCTCCCTCCTTTACCTTTGTGCATCTAGGCCCGATATAATGCTTAGTGTGTGCATGTGTGCAAGATTTCAAGCTAATCCTAAGGAGTGTCATCTAATGGCTGTTAAGAGAATCTTTAGATATTTGGTACACACTCCTAACCTTGGCTTGTGGTATCCCAAGGGCTCCACTTTTGATTTACTTGGCTACTCCGATTCGGACTATGCCGGTTGCAAAGTAGATCGAAAGAGCACTACCAGGACTTGCTAATTTCTTGGTAGGTCTTTGGTGTCGTGGAGCTCAAAGAAGCAAATTTCAGTTGCTTTGTCCACAGTCGAAGCCGAGTATGTGGCGGCCGGTGCGTGCTGTGCACAACTCTTGTGGATGAAGCAAACGTTGAGTGATTACGGTTGTGAGTTTAGTAAGATTCTACTCTTGTGTGACAATGAGAGTGCCATCAAGCTAGCAAACAATCCGGTGCAACACTCTAGAACAAAGCACATAGATATTCGACATCATTTCTTAAGGGATCATGAGGCTAAGGGAGATATTGCTCTACATCATGTGAGCACCGAGAGGCAACTTGACAATATCTTCACGAAGCCTCTAGATGAGCAAAGGTTCTGTGCGTTGAGAAGTGAGCTAAATATCTTGGATTCTCGTAACGTGGCTTGACTTGTTGC
This sequence comes from Cenchrus fungigraminus, assembly GCA_036936925.1. NCBI lineage: Eukaryota > Viridiplantae > Streptophyta > Magnoliopsida > Poales > Poaceae > Cenchrus > Cenchrus fungigraminus. The sequence goes on along the minus strand of CM072778.1, from coordinate 37,257,136 downwards.
ACACAATTGTTTGATGCCTAGATAGAGAGAAAAATGATTTATTTTCTTAATTTTGTGTGTGTCTTACAAAATTGGTTCTTCCCATGATCTTTGGTGATTATAGCTTTGCTTGATTGATTGTGCCTAATCACCAAATATTATGGTTGTTCTACATGTCCCTAGCACTATCTCTCTATCCCTTTCAGCTAAATTTTTTCAATCCTTCTAAAAGTATCTCAAACCCCTCGGTACTACCGACACAAGGTCGGAAGTACCGACCAGATCTCACTGTTGGATTTTCGAAAAACCTCGGTACTACCGGCACAAGGCCAGAAGTACCGATATGAGCTTACTGTTGGATTTCCTGAAAACCATCGGTAGTACCGACCCCCCACGGTACTACCGCTAAGAGCTCACTGGTCGGATTTATTTTGGAACTCGGTAGTACCGAGCCAGGGCCGGTACTACCGATAAGGACCCACTAGCTGGATTTTCAGGAACCCTCGGTAGTGTACTGAGTCCCCATTGGCACTACCGATAAATCCCGAGGGTATATATATACCCCAGGGGCCAGCTGTTCTAGGGTTCTTTCTTCCCAACCGTTGCCGCCCCCACTCTCACTTCCTCTCAAATCCTCCGAGGGGATCCCAAGATTCAACCGTGGAAACTTGAAGCTTGACATTCCTTTGGATTCCCCATCCCTCGGAACATCCGATCCTCGCCGGGAGTTCCTCGATTCGCGCGGGAAAAGCTCAAGGTATCTCATTCAAAATCCCGATGCTCGATCTCTCACTGTGGTTGTTTCTAGGAGCAATGCTTTAGGGAATCATCCTTACTTATGTCCTAGAACTCATGCCCATGATCTTAGATAGTTTTGTTGGTCGAATCCCTCAAAACTTGAATCATTGCCACTGTAGTGCGGGTTATCAGTACTACCGGCCCCGGGCCGGAAGTACCGACAACCGCCTGGTACAGTTGTTTTGGTTCAAGGATCTTTCCATTCTTCTCAAATCTTTACAACCATCTTATGCAATCACTCCATATCTTCTCAGATGGGTCGTGCGGGAAAGCAAGTGATCCAAGAGGGCTCGGACGACGACATCCCCATCGCCCAAAGGAAAAGGATGGTGGGCACAAGTACTCAACATCCACGTGGTCGTGGCCGCACCGTTCCTCCAGCTGGACCTCGTCGATCCACCGATGAAGGTCACCGTCACGCACCAAGCAAGCTCACGCTCCGGATGACCACTATGATGATTACGACGACATTTCTTTGGACTCTCTTGCTCAATTTGTGTTGAGGCCATCCCGTCCTCCTCGCTCGGCCACTCAGCTTGGTATCTTGAAGATGGTGGACTACAAGAGTGGCACTCATGATGTGTACAAGGAAAGGTACACTGACCCGGCTCAATATCAAAAGGAGTTTGATGCTGACATTCGCTTTTGGCTCAAGTTCAATGCCGATTGGTACGAGTCCGTCATTTTGGCTAAGGGGAACCTCACTATAGAGATGAAGTCTATTCATTGGGAAAACTTGAGGTCACTCAACGTGCCGGCCGTCAATGAGGCCATTGATATTTGTCACTCCAAGGGCATGACCACCATCATGGCTATGAATTGTGATTGGAAGGAAGAAGTGGTAGCCCAATTCTATGCAAATCTCCACGTCCGGCGTGAAACCAAGACATTCCATTGGCTCTTGCAAGGGAAGCCCCTCTCGGTCTCCTATGAGAGGTTTGCTCGTATTTTTAGGTTTAGCCAAGAGGATCTTGGTCGCCCAAAGCTTCACGGTGGTGAGATCCCTCTTGATAGTGAGATGGAATTCATGTATGACACCGCCTATGGCAAGGTTGAGTTTGGGACTATGTTGACGGCTGTTAAGTACCACTTTTACACCGTCAACTCCTGCATAAAATGAATGAAAAGTGATCATCAACACTAGAATAGGTCTTTATACTGACAAGTTCCACAAGTGTTGGTGTTTCTATCTTTTGTTACAGGACACATGTAAATGCACATGGAATGATTCAACTTGGAGCAAGCAAACCAATGGCATAGATATGGCATCATCATAAACAACCTCAATTGCCAAATTGGTCTGCACCATTGCAACGGGCTCGTCGAGACGATCGAAATGGATATATCATTTGCATATATCAGAGCTCGGATGAGAGAGATATGCACAAGACATCATGTGGACCCGGTGGGACCCACAGCAGGCCACATGGCGACGTGCTGCCACACAGGCGCCCACGTGTCCATGACACCTCATCGATCCAAGGAAACACACCTTCGACCAATCAGGAGCCAGTACACGGATCCAAGGGCCTACTTCCCCACGGAAACAGGCTAGAAACACCACAAACACCCCATACCCACCTTAGGACCCACCTGGCAGTCACCCAGACGAAAGGCGGCGTGATCGGAGCCGATCCAGGATCGGCCGACCCCACCTTAAGGCAGTTCGCCCCCATCTTCCACATGTCGTCTCCCCGTTGGATCCTATGCGCATTGCCGGGGTGCTTGGGGTGTTCTCACACCGGTGTCCGAGCCTATAAATAGAAGGGGAGGGGGTTAGAATAGGGACACACCACTTCACCCAAGGATGAGAGCTTCCCTTCAAAGGAGAGGCCTCTCCTTGGTAGATTAGAGAGTAGGAGAGAGAGAGAGTTGTATCTCTATGGATGCTTGTTCTTCAATTAGAGTAAAGTAAGTATTTCCGCATTTCCTATTTAGACTAAATTGCAGGTGATATGTTCTTGTGTTCTTCGCCTGTTCATCATTTAGAGGCACGTGTTCTTCACGAACACGCCCCCTCGATCTAGTTGATTAGGTGCACAAGTTTGTATCCCGTTTGTATGACTAGTCTATTTAGAATAAAGTGGATATGCTTGCATGCTCTGATTAGAATAAAGTGTGTTCATGATTCCTTTCTAATAGTTTATGCTAGGTTGCATGAGTAGCCTTTTTCCTCTGCTAGTGCGTAGATCCTAGGTTTATACGTTCGTCTGCTGCAAGTCGTTCGTATACGTTGGAAGCTTAGTACGGGACTGAGTGCTCTCTCATATGCCTTTAGCATAAGCTAGTAGTACCTATAGTGATTGAGATCAGTTCTCTTCCGTGGTCGTAGTTCTATTAGTACAGGGTGCCGTAGTCCGTTGGCTACGGCAGTAACCACAGCGTGGACGTTGTGACACACTACCAGTTATCATTAGTTCGGCTTATCCCAAGGTTAGGTAGAGGCATTCCAGGAGGTGGTGATAGCCCTTCTGGCCCTCGTTGATCCTCCACAGCTGGATATAGTCAGAGCTCCTTCCACATAGATCTACGTACCAGAGTCGCCTGTTAAGTCAGGGCTATCGGTACCCAAAGCCAGGTTCAATCTAGAGATCGACCTTTAATCTCATCTATAGTGCTATCTTTAGGAATCCTCTCTATCCTTACCTCTTATCTGGGTGTGTCCTCGGACTGACTATACGAAGTTAGTACACACACGTTCCCTTGGATTCGATACCCTTGGAATACTCTGAGGTGAAAGCTACAACGGTATCCGTGCGCTTGCGGATTTATTTCGTGTGTCGCTAAAATACCCAACAAGCTTTCAGGCGCCATTGCTGGGGAACGGTTGCTGTATCTATCTTCGTACCCAGTGGTCCTCATATCTTTTCATTTTCCTCTGTTTCTACCTTTACCCACGTTACCCATGGAGAGGCCATCCTTTCACGAGCTCTCCGCCTCAACTTATGAGTTCAATGATCCATCAACTTCCACATCCGACCATGAACTTCATTTCCACATTATGGCCATGGTTCAGGATCGACCCTTCTTTGGAGCGATCAATGAAGACCCCTACTTTCATTTGGAAGAATTCGAGGAACTGTGTTCGCATCTGGTTCTCCCAGGCATGACACAAGAATCCATAAGGTGGAAGTTGTTCCCCCTCTCTCTGTCAGAAAGGGCGGAGCAATGGTACACTGACACTGTAAAAAGTGTAAATGGTGATTGGGGCAAACTTCGAGATAACTTTTGCAACTCATTCTCTCTCGTGGAGAGGACAGTGCAATGGTACACTCATATGGCCTCTCTCCCAGGGGATATTCTCGAGTTCGAACAATTAGAGGAGGAGTCTATAGGAGCAGCGTGGGCTAGGTTCATACGCCTTTGTGCATCTGGACCCGGCTCATTTCTACCCGATGATGTATTGCTTTACGCATTTTGCATGGGTTTAGACATGGACGCTGCCCAAGATCTTGACATCGCTGCTGGAGGTTCGTTTTCACACAAAACTCTAGTGGAAGGAAGAGCAATCCTAGACAGCCTCTTAGAAAACTCTTTCTTCCCTACTGACCATAACGAACCCCACTAGGAATCAGATTCGATCCATGAGAGTCTCTCAACATCCAAATCCGAGCTTTCGACTTCCACATCCCAAGAATCGTCTGTTGAACCCTCTCTTGAGCCAGGAACAATAGAGGAAGAAGAAATTCAACCTCCAAAGTTCCATCATCGATTCGAGGATGATACTTCTGAAAATCTCAAGAACACCTCGGATTCTTTAGATGCCCAACTAGGGGAGGAGCCCTCTTTTGTCAAAGTCCAATCAGACACAAATCTTTTGACAGAACCTTCCCCGAGACCTGCGGTACCTCCCTTGCCTCCCGATCCTCCAAATGAAACATTTCTCAAGGAGGCCATGGAGAAGGAGTGGTCAAATGGAGTGGGACACTTTTCTGAAGCAATTTGGATTAGTTCGCCCTCTACGATCATTCCTAGCTCCATAAAGGGAACTACCTTAGAAGCCCATCTTAACCCCACTATGGAGGTTAATATTATGCCATGGCACATAGCGTATACTTTGTTGGGCAACGTTACGCTAAGACCATCCGACAAACTCCTTAAGAGTTGTCCCTCCGAACATATTCTTGAGTGTCGGGGGGTTGCATGTGCCGTGCTGCTCCTAGTAGACAAGGTCAAGGTTAATCTAGACTTCCACAACTTTGATGTCCTCGATCTTGATCTCCTCCTAGGCTCCCTTGTAGAAAAACTTCTCAATGCATCCCGAGGGAGCCTGGATGAAAAGCTTAGGGAAGCTGCTTCTACCACCACTCTCTTATTCTCAGAAAGTTCTATGGCGAAGCTTCTTCCTAAGAAAAATCCGCTCAAGGAGATGATGTATGTATCTCTGTTCGCAACATCCGAGCCCGTTCTCATTGAGGTTGTAGATTTCTCTACTCCTCAAGAGTATGACACAGAAGATCCTCTTCACCTTTGTGAAGGCGAACTATCATCATCACCCTCGATCGAGTTTGAGCCTCTTTCCGCTGGCCAGTACGATGTTGCTCTCGACCTTGATCGAGAATCAACATCGAGCTTTCACGATGTATCTCTTGAGATGGAGAAATCATTGGCCATGGAAATCTATGAGGCACTGACTCTGGAGTCCAAAAAAAGGATTCCATTGATGAGAATGGTAGCTTCATTCTTGATACACCAAATGAACCATGCTTGCATCATGCCTCTCCAGAGTCAGCCAGGCTTAGTGCACTGAGCACGCACAAGGACTACAACCGCCTTATGGTCCTCTCATGTATTAAGTTTAGAAGGATGGTTGTAGATGCATATGTTTACCATAAGCATTGCAGATTTTGTGTATGCACTGTGGCACTAACCTTGCAGCTAAAGCTTCATTGACACATCAACAATTAGTGGTGAGACGGGAATGACATCACCATTGATAGCTGCAAGAAGAAGTTCCCAAGGTCGAGCTTATGACCGTAAACAAAGCACTACCAGGAGATAGCCTAGATAGCATAGGTTTGTTTTATTTCCCTTTTTCAAATAAAAAGCAAGAGCATGTTTTTAGGATAAGGTTGTCCTTCGGGTATTTTTGGTCGCTAACCTTTCAGGTGGAGATTGAAGAGAATGATGGACAGGTGATGCCTAAGAACATGCGAGCTACATCACTACAACACCTTTATAAGTTTTTGTTGAGAGAACATTTACAAAAGGAATCTTGATCACCACACACTTGAGTTTTATTGCCTAGCAATGCAAACTTCAAGTGTGGGGGAGGTATGTGAGCATCCTGAGTAAGGTTCCTCTCATCCAAATCTTAGCATGGTTTGGAGATGATGTTAGCTCTTGCCTCTTGCCCAGTAGGGTATGTCCTGCTTTTGACTTTAAACAAAGCCCTTCCGGGAGGTTGCCCGATGTTCACCATCTTATGCTCATGTTTATGTCCCTTTGGAATAGCTTGGTCATGCTTTCATGCTTCCTTTATCTATGTTTGTAATGCTATGGTTTGAGTGCATATTTAGCTATGTGCTTTCATAGGTTGTTTTAAATTAAGCATGGTGCTTAGGTTAAAACTGTCTTCTTCAATCAAACCTTATAGTTAATGCTTGCATGGATATTTGTCGTATCTGCGGACTAACCCTTGCAGGAATTTTGAATCCAAGTGGGGTAAGTCATCGAGCTTGATTCAAATGGAAAGGTAAGCCAAGGCATGTCAGCCTTGTTTGAGCTAGGTCTCATGGTGAATTCATGTTTGAATTTGAATAAAGGCTCCCTGGTTCTTGAACAAGTAGAGTCCCTCTTTTGTTTTTTCCCATTTCATTTGAAGACAACACCAGGTACAAGAACAAGTGTGGGGGAGATCTCCCAAGCTTATCACCGACATACACACTTGAGATCTCCCACACAGGTGTTGCACAACATCGACTGCGCTTTCATAACAAGGGACAAGGTAAACTAGAGTGAGCCGGCTGCCCCCTGGGTCAGCTGAACCACCACAAGTCTTCTTTGTTTCTCATATTCTTCAGGAGCGATGGTATGTGCACCTTTTATCTCACTCTCTTTGATTCATGAATTTGAATGAGTTTCAATTCTTATCTACTAAAATCAAACTCATGGAAGCGTGTTCTCAACTTGCTCTACATGTTTCCAATGGTTGGCTTGCATATGTTTTATTCTATGCTTATCATCTTGATGCTTGTGAACAAATATCATTAGGGAACTCATGCTCATCTAAGTAGTTGATGTTTGAGATATGGTTTGATGATATGACATTCTCTCTAATTGTTTGAGTGCTTGGGAATTTTATTTGAAAAAAAAATTGAAAACCCTTTGCAAAGCTCATGTTTGATATGCCAAAGTCCTACCAAAGCCATATGATGAGTTATCTTGAAAACCTTATACTCATATGCTGCTTGTCATTGCATTGAGCTTTGTCAAATTGTTGTGACCCTTGTGAGAATTCTTTTCATGCTTTCATGATCAAGATTCATGTGCACACCACCATATCCCCTTGCTATGCTTCTACACTGGAAGTTAGCATTGTACCATCCATTCATTCCATAAAAATAAAGCTCCATGTGTGGTGTGACCTCTCTCTCCAAAAGTACTCTTGAAAAAAGAGACATGGGATATGAAAAAAAGAAAAAAACAACACCATGCTCAAAGCATGAGTGATAAAAAAAATTCCTAAGGCATGAAAAAAAGAGAAGGATAGCCCATGTCCAAAAGAAAGAAGAAAAAGGAGAGATATGGAATCATGCAAAAAAAGGAGTTCCAATAAATTTGATGGTAATAACTAGTACCCGTTCCGGGTCTAGTGTCCACCTTACCATCACCACAACATTCATCACATATATGGTATTATCTAGCACCCATTCCGGGCCTAGTATCCACCTTACCATATCCATCACATCCATATATGTGCACATATTGATCTAATTGTATCATTTGATTTTCTCCTTGGATCCGGTTTTTGACTTGGCAATAGATGTGATGCAAGTATGCTTTATATCTTATCCTACCCCAAGCTCCACATATAGCCATCATTAGAAGTAGGATGAAAGAAAAGCAAATCTAATGCCTTGGTGAGGACATATACACATTGAGCGATCTAAGAGAATCAAATGAGGAGCTAAGCAAGATTTGTTTTGAAAACTTATTGCAAAATCCCAAGTTACTTGACATGTTGAGCAGAGGTGATTTGATTCATGACTGTTCCATTCCTCAACTACCCAAGATGGCATGGTAGCTACTCCACAGAGTTCACAAGTATAAGGTATGGCTTGGAATATCTCTTATGCTCGCTTCATACCTCTGGATATCATGTCCCACTTGATTTGTTCTCCCTTCACTCAGGACGAGCAAAGGTCAAGTGTGGGGGTGTTATTGACGGTTGTTAAGTACCACTTTTACACCGTCAACTCTTGCACAAAATAAATGAAAAGTGATCATCAACACTAGAATAGGTCTTTATACTAACAAGTTCCACAAGTGTTGGTGTTTCTATCTTTTGTTGCAGGACACATGTAAATGCACATGGAATGATTCAACTTGGAGCAAGTAAACCAATGGCATAGATATGGCATCATCATAAACAACCTCAATTTCCAAATTGGTCTGCACCATTGCAACGGGCTCGTCGATACGATCGAAATGGATAATCATTTGCATACATCGGAGACCGGATGAGAGAGATATGCACAAGACATCGTGTGGACCCGGTGGGACCCACACCAGGCCACATGGCGACGTGCTGCCACACAGGCGCCCACGTGTCCATGACACCTCATCGATCCAAGGAAACACACCTTCGACCAATCAGGAGCCAGTACACGGATCCAAGGGCCCACTTCCCCACGGAAACGGGCTAGAAACACCGCAAACACCCCCATACTCTCCTTGGGACCCACCTGACAGTCACCCAGACGAAAGGTGGCGTGATCGGAGCCGATCCGGGATTGGTCGACCCCACAGTCAGCCGAACCCACCTTAAGGCGGTTCGCCCCCAACTTCCACATGTCGTCTCCCCGTTGGATCCTATGCGCATTGTCGGGGTGCTTGGGGTGTTCTCACGCCGGTGTCCGAGCCTATAAATAGAAGGGGAGGGGGTTAGAATAGGGACACACCACTTCACCCAAGGATGAGAGCTTCCCTTCAAAGGAGAGGCCTCTCCTTGGTAGATTAGAGAGTAGGAGAGTGAGAGAGTTGTATCTCTATGGATGCTTGTTCTTCAATTAGAGTAAAGTAAGTATTTCCACATTTCCTATTTAGACTAAATTGCATGTGATATGTTCTTGTATTCTTCGCCTGTTCATCATTTAGAGGCACGTGTTCTTCACGAACACGCCCCCTCGATCTAGTTGATTAGGTGCACAAGTTTGTATCCCGTTTGTATGACTAGTCTATTTAGAATAAAGTGGATATGCTTGCATGCTCTGATTAGAATAAAGTGTGTTCATGATTCCTTTCTAATAGTTTATGCTAGGTTGCATGGTAGCCTTTTTCCTCTGCTAGTGCGTAGATCCTGGGTTTATACGTTCGTCTGCTGCAAGTCGTTCGTATACGTTAGAAGCTTAGTACGGGACCGAGTGCTCTCTCGTATGCCTTTAGCATAAGCTAGTAGTACCTTTAGTGAGTGAGATCAGTTCTCTTCCATGGTCGTAGTTTTATTAGTACAGGGTGTCGTAGTCCGTTGGCTACGGCAGTAACCACAGCGTGGACGTTGTGACACGCTACCGGTTATCATCCGTTCAGCTTATCCCAAGGTTAGGTAGAGGCAGTCCAGGAGGTGGTGACAGCCCTTCTGGCCCTCGTTGATCCTCCACAGCTGGATATAGTCAGAGCTCCTTCCACATAGATCCGCGTACCAGAGTCGCCTGTTAAGTCAGGGCTATCGGTACCCTAAGCCAAGTTCTATCTAGAGATCGACCTTTAATCTCATCTATAGTGCTATCTTTAGGAATCCTCTCTATCCTTACCTCTTATCTGGGTGTGTCCTTGGACTGACTGTACGAAGTTAGTACACACACGTTCCCTTGGATTCGATACCCTTGGAATACTCTGAGGTGAAAGCTACAACGGTATCCGTGCGCTTGCGGATTTATTTTGTGTGTCGCTAAAATACCCTACAGACTACTCATGGCATGAAGCCCATCTATAGGATGTTGAATCAACTCTTTCGCTACACTCTCACTCCTAAGATAGGCGACAACTACAATGTCTCCAACATTGCCAAGGAAGTGCTTGTGAGGATGGGACCGGATCAAGAAACTTTCAGTGTGTTTGACTTCATTTGGGAAGAGATCATTGTGTGTTCCGTGTCCGCTCAAAAGAGTTGCCAATATGCTCCTTGGATCTTTTAGATGATTTGTGAGGTCACCGGAAAAGACATTCTCACCAACAAGCCTCACACATGGTACAAGACAAACAAGGGCAACATTGAGCGTCTTCTCAAGTTGGGTAAGCATGCCCCTCCTAGGCCTTCATCCTCTGCTCGTCCTTCCTCAGGTGGTCCCTCCTCTCATGAGGCTCCGTCGTCCTCTCATGGACCATCTTCGTCTAGAGGCAACCTTCCCTCCGGCAAGAAGAAGAGTATCTTCAACTTTCTATCTCAGGAACTCTTTGCTTGTTTCAATATTGGGAAGCACAATGCTCAGGAGATTCGTGCCCACAGGTAGTATGTGGATGAGCAGCTCATCAAGTTGGAGACCCGTCAGAAGAACCTGCTCACTCAGGCAAACATCGAGCACTCTCCCGTTCGTGAGCCTATGGACTTCCCTCCTCCACCGTTCTTCTACAATCCTTGGGAGGCATATGGTGACACCTCCATGATGTATGGAGCGCCTCCGGCCGACATCGACGATGAAGACTTTGGTGGTGGTGAGACCGACGAGGAAGACTCCCCTCCGGCTGTCCACTCCCCACATGGTAGCGACGATTGAAGGGCCTCCTCCTTTTTGGCGCTTGATGCCAAAGGGGGAGTGAGCTCACTATTGTCCATGTGGAGGATGTGGTGTATCTCTCACTTATCGCTTATCTATCTATCTATCTATCTATCGTAGCTTGTGGAACTATTGTCCATGTGGAGGATGTGGTGTATCTCTCGCTTATCGCTTATCTATCTATCTATCGTAGCTTGTGGACATGTATGAACTTAATTGCGTGGTGTGATGGATGATGGTGTGGTGACCTAGAAACTTTTAAAATTTGTAAGACTTATTTGTGCTAGTGTGGAACCTAATTATCTATGTGTGATGCTATGCTATGTATGGATGATGGTTGTTATTTGTCACTTTGTTGATTTGGATATCATGTCATATGCATCACGGTTATTATTTCACACTTATGCACTTGTATATGCAAATTGAGAGAGAAACTTTTGCTAAATATGTGATGGGCATTTGAGGCCTCCATAAAGATCAAGCACACATTTAGGGGGAGCTTCTCTCAAAATTGTTGGATACACACATGTTTATTTGAAAGCGAATTGTGTTGTCATCAATCACCAAAAATGGGGAGATTGAAAGTGCATCTTGGCCCCTAATTGTTTTGGTGATAATGACAAACACAATTTGTGGTATTTAATCGTTGAATAAGATGTGTGCAGGATTTACTAAAGAGATAAACTTGGTTTTGACTAAAAGAAGGCCCCTAATTCCATTTCGACGTTTTCAACTCAATTCAAGGCTTTCATTTATTTTGATTTTGAATTTGAGTATAGGAAACACCATACTATAAAGGGGGATGCGAATTGACCGCCAAGAGATGCTAAAAGTGCTTAGAGAGATGACCCAAGTGAGTGAGAGGAACCCCGAGCCAACACGAACACTTTTGCTCCTCTTTCCAAAAACTCTCAGCTATTGTCGGTAGTACTGACCCTGGGTCGGTAATACCGATATGGGTTCACTGGTGAATTTTTCACCAGGCCCTCGGTAGTACCGACCCTGGGTCGGTAGTACCGATATGGCTTCACTGTTTAGTTTTCCGGCACCCCTCGGTAGTACCGACCCGGGGTCGGAAGTACCGAGGAATGCCGTGAATGCACGGTTAAGGCTAGTTTTTGAGGGCTAGTATTTATACCCCACTTCATCTCCCTCATTTGCTGCTGACCTACCACGGGACAAACACTCACTTGAGCATTCACTCCACTTCTCCCCTCCCTCCTAGAGCCAAGTCTTGATTCCTTTGAGCTAGGGTTTGGTTGGAGGAGTGATTCTAGTGTGAGATTGAGAAGCTTTGAGAGCCCCTTCGATTCCCCTCATCTCAAGAGCACTTGAAGCATCTCCGGGCATCGATTCACGTTTGTTACTCTTGAAGCTTGCTTCTAGACGGTTAGGCGTCTCCCGTTGAGTGCCCTCTTGGTGTGGAGCACCCGGGATCGTTTGTATTACCCCTCTCCTTGGTGGAGAATTCTTAGTGAGCACCAATCTTCCTTTGTGGGGATTGGGTGAGGCAAAGAGGCTCTTGGTGATAGCCCTCCCTTTGTGGGATCCTCAACGGAGACGTAGCTTCCTTTGTGGGAGTGAACTTCGGATTAAATCTCTTGTCTCCTTTGCTTGTTTGAGTTCTTTGCAATTTGCTAACCCTAGAGCTTGTTTGTGCCTGATCTATATACTTGTTGCATTCCTATCTATATCTGTGGTTGCATGAGGTTCTTAGCATCTAAACTCAACTTTTGATTCAACTAGAATTGCTAGAATCGACGTGCATTTCAAATTTCGTTTTAGCTATCACTGTTTGGTCGGTAGTACCGCCCCTGTACCGGAAGTACCGAGCCCCCTCAGTAGTTCCGGCACAGCGTCTGTAGTACCGACCTGAGTTTTAACTGCTGTATTTTTTTTCAGAAATTTGAAGTGATCCTATTCACCCCCCTCAAGGCACCACAAGGTCCTTTCACTAGGAACTACCGACAAAGGCAACGGCTGATCCGGGACCATAACCATCTGACCGGACAAGGCGGTTGAACCGGCCTGGGGGTCGGTTTAGGTGATGGCGATTGTCCCGGATAAAACCCCGTCGGCATACCATACATAGGAGCTTCAGGTGAAGCTTCTGGTGCTGCCGATGTGGTTGAATGCAGAACCCCTTGTGAATCTACTTGAGGGATATTATCATCAGATATATTATTAATTACACGCTTACCCTCTACTTTTTCAAGGTGAGTAATAACACTAGCAACCAAACTATTCTGATTGTTAAACGCACGTTCAAATCTATTGGAAATAGTAGATAATTGCGTAACTAGATCAGCGGGAGGTGTTTCACTTACAGTGGGTATTACCTCAACCTTGTCTTTGTTCAACTTGATCGCTGGCAACTCGAAATCTTGAGCAATTGTCACCTTGTCTGAACGATCCTTCTTGGCGCCAGAGGGAAACTGCTGCTTGATGTATTCTTGAAGCTTAGTGTACTTCCTCTAGTCTTCCTCGCTGAGTTCCTTGATGTTCACCATGATCACGTTGTTCTTGTCGAGATCACAACGTGCTCCCATGCAAAGATCGAAACATCGGTTGTAAAACCAGATCTATTCCCCAGCGGAGTCGCCAGAAGTGTGTTGACGCTTTTTCTGGTCGAACACACGAATGCGCTAGATCGCGCGGTCGTCGGAAATCACCTCGCTGAACTACCCAGCATGGGACGGTCTAACCGCCTGGGGGGCGGTCAAACCGCCTTGGACAGGAGGCACGTCGAAAACCTAGATTCGCTGCTCTGGGAGGGACCCCGTCGGGAACAGTGCGCCTAGGGTTGTCCTGAGATCGGCAGGCCACTCAGAACTCCCTCAACCGCCCTGGAGACGAAGGAGGAGAGCAATGGAGGTTGGAAAAGCTAGGATTTGGAAAAAATAAGGTAAAATTGATAATGACGATCGGATGATAGGTCTCAATCGGCTACGACTCTTTATTTTTATAGGGTGGGAGGTCTTGCCATGCAAGCAACGCTTTACAACTCGGAATCAAGTCAAACTCCTAATTCTACTCAGACTCGGGGTGACCCGGTTAGACCGCCTGGCGGCCTCGTGCCGGACTGGCTACAGGGCACCCCCGTCAGACCGCCCCAAGGACCCAGTCTGACCGGCCTGCCCGGCCCGAGTCGGCTTTTGCCAAATTTGAGTGTCAACAGTGTCAGCAACCCGAAAATGCACAAAAAAGCAGATATATCATATATGGGTTATTTATTTCAGGTGGATCGTGAAGAGCTAAAACTCCAAGAATGGGTGTAGTCTGGGAGCATAGCAACTATTCACACGTATATAAGTACTGTCTGTTATTATTCAAATCTGATTACCAACAGGAACATGAATGCAAATACCAACATATCTTGTTACAACGATTGGACATAAATAACAAAAAAAGAAAAAGGATCATATCTCATCACACTGTCTAGAGAAAGCAGTTTTGTTTCAGATGTAGGGAAATATGCACCTGTAATATTAAAATTAAAATGGTAATTAGGTACACAATAAGTACTATTAAAATTAAATTGGTAATAGATAGGCCAGTTTAGTTCCCAAAATTTTTCCCAACTATCCGTCACATCAATCTTCGGATACTAACTAGGAGTATTAAACATGGTTTAATGACAAAACTCATTTCATAATTGCCACCTCAAATCCCGAGAGGGTTCTAATGAGCCTAATTATGCTATGATTAGACAACATTGTACTAAAGTAAATAATAACTAGTGACAGATTAATTAGGTTTAATTGATTCGTCTCGTTATTTCTCTTGCATCTATGCAATTAGTTTTCTAATTAATCTATATCTATTATCCCTAATAAACCTTGAAAGAGGCCTTAAAATTGCTCCCAATTTTTTCCCCGAACTAAACAAGCCCTTTTGAGAAGTTTTTTTTTTCCAAATCACTCAATACAGACGTAGACGCACACTCACAGACATAGACGCACACTCACGCCTACGAACACATGCACGCAACCCGATCCTTATGAGCACCTTCGAAAGACTAAGCCAGCAACTCCTCGAGATTGACGATGTTACCACTGATGCCTCACTGGTGACGGACACGTCGCCTACCATTGTAAGAACGGCACCGATTAAGTCCGGTAATAAATTTAGGAAAATACGAGCACTAGTGCCGAGTTGAGGACTCGAACCCTAGTACTCAGGTTCCACCACAAGGAGCCTTTCAGCTTAGCTACACTCAGTTCGCAATAATCTCTAGAATTTACTGGAAGAAAAATAGAGGTACTGGAAAATAAAGATGCATCATGCATACACTAATTAAGCTAGTTTATTTCCATACAAACAACAGTTGCGTTCACTTCTCAGCAAATTCAGATGTTGAAGTCCTAGAGATTTTTTTGTGCTGGGTGAGGGGGTTTAAAACCATAAAAAATCACTCGATCTTCTGTCTCCCCTCGTTCTTTACATCTCCTTCTCTCCTAGTATCAGCTCAGAAGCAAAAGAGCTGCAACTTCGTCTCTCCCAGCACCACTCCCTTTCCACTGTGGCGTCGACCCATCTTTTAATCACCTCCCTCAGCCACCCTCTTCTTCTAATCTCGTCTTCCTCTTGCGCCTCCACCTACAGTTTTTGCCAGGACTGGTGCACATACTTAAGCGCAAACACCAATAGGATCCAAACCACCCAAGATGAACTCGATTACCCACCCCCTCCTCCCAAAAACCCACCTCAAGACATCTTTCACTAGTTCCCCTTATCCGAGCCCTACCCTATTGCCACTCCTTATTTGTCCCCTTCCTCATCCACTTTGACCCACTAATTGGAATCCAAAAGTAGAAGAGAGAGCCAAGTTTGATCCCCATACTTCATTACTTTTTCTCTAAAACTTCATTCCCAAAAACTCTCTCCTCATGCCTTCTGTTGGAGATGGCTTCTACTAGTTGTAAAAAGCAAGAGGAAGCACAAACTAGAGGTAGATGACCAACCATGTGGAGCGATTTTGCATAGAAGTTTCAATTTGATTTGATTAGATTCACAAAAAAATCAATTTGATTTCTGAATTCTAATTCCTTAAAATCTCAAGCATTTGGAGGAGTTCATGGTGATCTTGATGAGATTTTGAAGACTTACAAGAAATACTTATCTTCCATACCAAAGCCTCTGAACAGGATGTTGAAGAAGCAATTGCGTAGAAACAACAAAGGGATGACCTTTTTCAAGAATGATTTTGGAAAATTGTATACCCCTGTTGATGATGTTGGCACATTTCTAATCAAAATAAACCCGACAATAGATTGCCTAGCAGAGGATTACATTGCTCTATAGGTGGTTTGACCTCTACTTTGAGGCAACCCACATCAGAGGAGAGGTTTGAGAACCTACACTAATATGTTGTTTTCTATTTAATCATCCACTTATACATGTAGTAAGTAGCATTCAACCCATAAGTACTAGCCGATCTAGCTTACTAAACAAATACAATCTGGAGATTTGTTTTGCCCTTGGTTGCTCACAATGTCACACCTTACTGCATTCCTAGAGTCATATGATGTGACACAACACAACAATTTAGTTTTAAGTATGGTGAATTTCTTGTATGCTGGCTACACATAGAAGCATTCCAATCTTTTTTTGTCACACTTAATAATGTTAGTTGGCAAAACTGACAACACTATCACAAAAGGCATGAATCATAAATGTCATGTCAAATAAGGAAGTTTGGAGGTTATACTGTCAAATATTGAACTACTCTTATATCTTGTATTGATAAATATGAAATTTTCTCTTATTTTGTCTTTCCTATCTAAAAAATTTGTTGTGAACAATCTTGTCCTTCAATGCATGGAATTTGGTATCGTCTTAGGGGCTCTTAACAAGATTCACCAACCCGTTCCCACGTAGCCTATCCAGTGAAAAATGGGGTAGTTTTTCTCTCATCGATCAAAGCATCATATGCTAGAATAGGGGATTATACAACATAGCTGGACCTGGGGCATTTTGTAAGCTATACAAAACATTGGTAGATGGCTGGGCAAAATGTTGCCTCTAAGGTTCATTGAGTTTCAGCAATGGGTGGGTAGTGGATAGCATATCACTTGATGGTAGCACCTCATTTCGTCTCTTCTCTAACCAGTCAGAACCCAAAACAATCAGAGTCGACTTAACAAGTCAGAACCCAAAACAATCAGAGTCGACTCTATAATTTTAAGGCCCCTCGAGGGAACTAGATATTATGGGCCTTTTAGACTAGATATTTTTCCATTTGAAATATGATAAAGAAGATAATAATACTAATATTAGATATTTAATTTTTGAAAATAATGTCACTAGTGCAAGTTAAAAGAACAGCAAAATAAAAAAAGTGCCACATGCAGCTATCTGTCCATCACACATAAGTGGCTGACAGCCCAAGCCTTGGGAGCGGTGAGGGGGCACACAAACCACATTTTGAAAATATAGTCATTCAATTAATTATGTACTCCCTCCGTATTGCAAATAGGAGACGTTTTGGACAATATTTGGGTCAAACATTGGGATTATAAATCTTGAATAAGTTTTAAGTTGTTGAGTTTGTAAATATGAAAATCATATCAATAGATTTGTCTTGAAAATTATTTTCATAAAAATGTACATATATAACTTTCCAATAAATATTTTTATAGAAAATAGAAGTCACAATAGAAGTGTGAGGTGGGCTGAAGTGAACCAGTGGTGAGATTGGTGCCGACCGCGGGTGGTGGTCAAGGTCGGCGTACGTTGTTATATACTCCGTAGATATATCAAATAGATTTCCATGCCAAAGCTACACTTCAATCTTCGTCGTTCACACATGTGGTTATATCAATATATTCAAATAAATTTCCATACTCGTATGTACTTTAATCATACGGTCATACTAAATGACGATTAACTGATTTTGATAAGTGAAGTAATAATGCCTAGAACACTATCCGCTACTCCCGCTTTTTTGAAGTATGTTTTAGTTTTTTTAGATTCATAATTATTATTATGCATCTCATATTGTTGACACCCGAATTTGGCAGGTTTGGCCGGGCCGGTCAGACCGCCCCCCCTACCCGGTCTGACCGCCCTAGTCAAAGTCCTCAAAACGTAATTTGGACTTCACCATTGGATAGGGCTCGTCGAGTAGATCAAGATCCATATATAGAACGTATAATTCGGAGTCCGGATGAAAGAGATATGACCTATGGAAGATCTGCACGTCGGACACGCGGTCTGACCACGTCCCCAGGGCGGTTAAACCGCCCTGCCCTGTCAAAACTGGTTAGGAGTTGTATTTTAACACGTTTTTGTAATGATTTCAATTCCTAATGGGGCAAGACCTCCCCTCCCTATAAATATAAAGGGCCACGGCCGATTGAGAGAAGAACCACAATCGAATCTATTAAACTTATCTTTTATCGTATTTACCTTTCTGATCCTCTTTACCCTACTTTTCCAACCCCATGTGATGTTCCTCTACTACCTCCGCGGTATGAGAGGACGTCCTAGCTGGCCTGCCGAGCCTAGGACAACCCAAGGTGCGTCTGCCCCGACGGGGTCCTTCCCGGGCGGGCGTTCGTTGGTTTCTCGTCGGTGAACCCAGCGACCCCGGTCTGACCCCCCCCCCCGACGCGGTCTGACCGCCCTACGCAGAGGTGCAGCAAGGAGCCCCTCCGCGTGCTTGTTGGCTCCGGAAAGGCGTCAACAAATTGGCGACTCCGCTGGGGACACGAGGATCAAGCTACCATGGCTGATCTATCAAAACCTAGCATCGATCTATCTAAGGAGTACTTGCGAGAGCGTGACTTGGCGGAGAAAAGATTGTTTCTATCATGTTTTTGCAAGACCAAGCAAGGTGTCGTTGAGATCAAGGAGTGGCAGCCACCATCCACCATCGACACATTGAAAGAGATGCAGTCCTCAGGTAATTTATCTAATGACCTATCCGATTTTGTGAGTTATTGTCTCAAATCTTTGATTGACAAAGAGGATAGTTCATATTTAATTTCTGTTAATATAGAGTCGGCTATTAAAGAGCCGGCTAATGATATTATTAATCCTTGCAAAGCTTTGCCAAATTGTGATGTTGTTGGTCAAGAAACAAGTCGGCCGTCGCTAGCTGAAATTGTTGACCCAAAATCCCCTAGCAAGAGCATAGAGGCTACATCTAGTACTTCGACGCTCGGGGGGCAACAAAACAAAGGCGAAGCTGCTGGTTGCACTGAAGCCGGTCTAAACGGGGGGCAACCCGGTCTAACCGCTTCTCCCAGGCTTTTGCAAAATAAATCTAAACCAAAGATGGTTAAACCCAAAAAGCCTGAGATTGGTGTTTGGAAAACAATTGAATCTAAAGGCCGTAAGCATCAAAGAGAAAAGCCGAAGTCTAATGAAAAACTTCCGGCTAAGTCTCAAAAATAAAATAATGTCAATGGTGCTAGTTGGTCTAAAAATTCCAAACACTCAAAATCTTCTCCTAGAGAGAAGTTCCATGATAAGAATCGGCAATGGAGTAATTCTCACAAGTCAATGCCGTTTTCTTCACATGGATCACATACACCTATGCCATGGGGGTTTTACTTTTGTATGCCTTATTCTTATTCTCCCTGGCATTATAATTCATATATGTCATCTCCTAGATATTTATGCTCAAATTATAATACCTATAGAGAGCCGGTAATTCATAAGCCATCGCCTATGCATAATGACCGTTTTGATCAAAAGAATCGGTCGACACAGAAAAATAAGCGTAAGGCGGTGAAACAAGTCTATCGTGTCAAAAAGGACGGTAGATTAAATAAAAATTCAGATTTGACACTAGATATAGAAAAGCCGCATATTGAAAAATCATCGGCTAGTTCTACTGATCAAATTGCCCCCAATGATAAGCATGTCTCTAATAATATAGCTGAGCAACAATCTCGTCCGGCTGGGGGGCAAGGCAAGGCAGAAAAGGTCGACAACACATTGACTGGTCTGGCCACTACCCAGGGCGGTTTAACCTCCTCCCAGGGCGGTCTAACCTCCCTGGGCGGTCTGACCAGGTCCCTGGGAGGTCTGACCGGGTCTCAAGCCGGTTTGACCAGCCTTGCCAGAAATTTAAGTGGAGCTGCAGATGTTACACCGAAGAGCAAAATGGTGAAGAGGAAACCAAGCTTTAAGGAATTGCTGCATAAATATCAAACAATAGCCGAGCAAAAGCAAAGCAATCGGTTTGGAAATCAAAGTTGGAATTCTTCATCACCAAGAGTAAAGAAGCGTCGACGGTCGTCACATTGGTCTTCATCATTCGTCCCATCGATGCATCTGCCATGGAATGCTTATTCAGGTATAAACAATTTCAATCCATGGCTTTGGTATAATCCTTGGTTTTATTTTTGCAATTATCAATATTATGCTTGTGATGCACCAAGGAGCTATGGTTGGCCACCATGGCCACATCAGGACTTCAGTTATTAGATATGTTGTTTAGAGGCCGAAATAGTAGTTCCATACATGTTGTATTTATTAGGATTTTGTTTCGGCTACAATGGCATCATAAAGGATCTAGAGACCATCACATGGGCGACGTGTTATTTATCATCGTCTTTAGATTATTTTGTACATTCCGAATGTTTTCTAGCACGCATGCTTTGCCAGAAAACAGGGGGGCATATGTTGACACCCGAATTTGGCAGGTTTGGACGGGCCGGTCAGACCGCCCCCCACCCAGTCTGACCACCCTGGTCAAAGTCCTCAAAAGGCAATTTGGACTTCACCATTGGATAGGGCTCGTCGAGTAGATCAAGATCCATATATAGAACATCCAATTCGGAGTCCGGATGAAAGAGATATGGCCTATGGAAGATCTGCACGTCGGACACGCGGTCAGACCGCGTCCCCAGGGCGGTTAGACCGCCCTGCCCTGTCAAAACTGGTTAGGAGTTGTATTTTAACACGTTTTTGTAATGATTTCGATTCCTAATGGGGCAAGACCTCCCCTCCCTATAAATATAAAGGGCCACGGCCGATTGAGAGAAGAACCACAATCGAATCTATTAAACTTATCTTTTATCGTATTTACCTTTCCGTTCCTCTTTACCCTACTTTTCCAACCCCATGTGATGTTCCTCTACTACCTCCGCGGCATGAGAGGACGTCCTAGCTGGCCTGCCGAGCCTAGGACAACCCAAGGTGCGTCTGCCCCGACGGGGTCCCTCCCGGGCGGGCGTTCGTTGGTTTCTCGTCGGTGAACCCGGCGACCCCGGTCTGACCGCCCCCCCCCCCCGACGCGGTCTGACCGCCCTATGCAGAGGTGCAGCAAGGAGCCCCTCCGCGTGCTTGTTGGCTCTGGAAAGGCGTCAACAAATTGGCGACTCCGCTGGGGGCACGAGGATCAAGCTACCACGGCTGATCTATCAAAACCTAGCATCGATCTATCTAAGGAGTACTTGCGAGAGCGTGACTTGGCGGAGAAAAGATTGTTTCTATCATGTTTTTGCAAGACCAAGCAAGGTGTCGTTGAGATCAAGGAGTGGCAGCCACCATCCACCATCGACACATTGAAAGAGATGCAGTCCTCAGGTAATTTATCTAATGACCTATCCGATTTTGTGAGTTATTGTCTCAAATCTTTGATTGACAAAGAGGATAGTTCATATTTAATTTCTGTTAATATAGAGTCGGCTATTAAAGAGCCGGCTAATGATATTATTAATCCTTGCAAAGCTTTGCCAAATTGTGATGTTGTTGGTCAAGAAACAAGTCGGTCGTCTCTAGCTGAAATTGTTGACCCAAAATCCCCTAGCAAGAGCATAGAGGTTACATCTAGTACTTCGACGCTCGGGGGGCAACAAAACAAAGACGAAGCTGCTGGTTGCACTGAAGCCGGTCTAAACGGGGGGCAACCCGGTCTAACCGCTTCTCCCAGGCTTTTGCAAAATAAATCTAAACCAAAGATGGTTAAACCCAAAAAGCCTGAGATTGGTGTTTGGAAAACAATTGAATCTAAAGGCCGTAAGCATCAAAGAGAAAAGCCGAAGTCTAATGAAAAACTTCCGGCTAAGTCTCAAAAACAAAATAATGTCAATGGTGCTAGTTGGTCTAAAAATTCCAAACGCTCAAAATCTTCTCCTAGAGAGAAGTTCCATGATAAGAATCGGTAATGGAGTAATTCTCACAAGTCAATGCTGTTTTCTTCACATGGATCACATACACCTATGCCATGGGGGTTTTACTTTTGTATGCCTTATTCTTATTCTCCCTGGCATTATAATTCATATATGTTGTCTCCTAGATATTTATGCTCAAATTATAATACCTATAGAGAGCCGGTAATTCATAAGCCATCGCCTATGCATAATGACCGTTTTGATCAAAAGAATCGGTCGACACAAAAAAATAAGCGTAAGGTGGTGAAACAAGTCTATCGTGTCAAAAAGGATGGTAGATTAAATAAAAATTCAGATTTGACACTAGATATAGAAAAGCCGCATATTGAAAAATCATCGGCTAGTTCTACTGATCAAATTGCCCCCAATGATAAACATGTCTCTAATAATATAGTTGAGCAACAATCTCGTCCGGCTGGGGGGCAAGGCAAGGCAGAAAAGGTCGACAACACATTGACTGGTCTGGCCACTACCCAGGGCGGTTTAACCTCCTCCCAGGGCGGTCTAACCTCCCTGGGCGGTCTGACCGGGTCCCTGGGAGGTCTGACCGGGTCTCAAGCCGGTTTGACCAGCTGCTTCGAGAAGAAGGGCTGGCGCTGAGAGCGACCTCTTCCGCTTTGTCTGGCGCAGTCACGCTCCCCCCAAGGTGAAGTTCTTCGGATGGCTACTGCTGCAGGAACGTATTCAGTGCAGGCGCAACCTGCGGCACAAACACATAATCGATGATGCCAAATGCGAGCTCTGTCAGGCGGCGGAAGAAGATTGTGATCACCTCATCTTCAGGTGCCCCCTCGTTCAACCTTTCTGGGTGCATCTTGGCTTTTCCCCGGCCAAGCTCCCTTCTGTTTCCAAGCTGTGGGAAATGAAGTGTCCGCCTGCAGTGCCCTCTCCGCTACTCTCCACCATGCTTCTGCTGTGTTGTTGGTAGATTTGGAAGCACAGGAACAGGGTGGTGTTTCAGCAGGAGCGCCCCAGCCTCCCCGCCCTGCTCGCGACGTGTAAAGAAGACTGCTCCTTGTGGCAACAACACTTCCCGGCTCCGCTCAAATTCGTTGCGAACACATGGTGTAATTTGTTCTGGATGCACTAGATCCCCTCTCTCACCCCCGCTGTAATTCGCCACCTAAAAGGGCAACAAACTCCTGTAACTGGGCTTGCTCCCTCCATTACCGGCTCTGCCAGCATCAGTGGTAAACATGACATGTGGGGACACTCATCCCCCCTAAACTTCCTCGAAAAAAAAATTGTTGGGTGCCCAACCTGAAAGTGGCAGAAGTGTAGGAACCACTGCAAAGATCCCTTTTGAAGGATCTGTAACAGTGGGAAAAAAATTAGATTGCCCGTTCGCTCCGCCCTCGTTGTCGTTGAGGAGACAAAAATCCCCAAACGGCCAAAACCATACCATCTGCGCCATGGCCAGTCCCACTCTTATCGCAGGAATCAGGAGCGCGTTCCCCGGCGGCCACTTCCCCGGCCGCCACCCCGCCACCCCCTCACTCTCCTCCGCCGCGGCTGCGACCCCGCCCGCCGACGGCGTAGACCGCATCAGCGCCCTCCCAGACGAGCTCCTCCGCGACGTCGTCTCCCGCCTCCCCGTCCGCGACGCCGCGCGAACCGCCGCGCTCGCCCCCCGCTGGCGCGGCATCTGGCGCACCGCCCCGCTTGTCCTCAGCGACGACGACCTCCTCCTGGCATCCGACGGCGGCGAGCGCGCGCACCCCGAGTCAGCAATCGCCCGGATCCTCGCCGACCACCCGGGGCCCTTCCGCAGTGTCCACCTCTCCCACTGCTCTCTTGCATTCAGGGGGCGCGAGCTAGGTGATTGGGCGCGCCACCTCGCCGCCAAGGGCGTCCAGGACCTCGTCTTCCTCGACAATCCACCGCTGTATTGTTCTTCGTTTCCGATCCTGCCCCTCGTCTCCGACATCCTCCGATCCAGCCCGCTCCACCGACTCCCCGCCGATATCCTCCGATGCGCCTCGCTCCACCGACTCTTCCTTGCAACCTGCACGTTCCCGGATACCGCCGGCGCTCCCCGTGGCGCCGACGTCTTTCCCCACCTCAAGGAGTGAGCACAACCTCGAGTACATGCTTGCCTGCAGCCCCAAGCTGGAGACCCTCGCGCTCATCATCAGCAGGATGACCAAGTACATCCACCTCCGCAGCCAAAGCCTTAAGTGCATGCTCCTCTGGGTGGGTGTGGTCGAGGAGCTTGCCGTGGTGGATGCCCCACACCTGGAGCGGCTCATCCTCTGGCAAACGTCTGGTGATTGTCGGCCTATGATACTCAAAATTAATGGTGCACCTGAGCTGCGTGTGCTTGGTCGCTTGGATACAAGAGTTCATATACTGCAGATTGGCAACACCATCATCAATGTACTAGTAGTGCCTTTCATCTCTTTCCGTAAGAAGGAAGTTTTATCCTCTGAGTCTCAGTGATCAATGAACATTCTACTTTTATTGCAGGCTCAGACAAAGGCGAGCCCAAGCTGCATTGTCCCAAGTGTCAAGATCTTGACTTTAGAGGTGAACTTTGGTGTTTCTAGGGATGTCAATGTGCTAACCAGGTTCCTCAGATGCTTTCCCAATGTTGAGACACTGCACATTGTGGTAAGATTCCACTCACTCATTAAGTTGTCATTTGCTAATCACATCCACCCAGTTTCCTTCACAGTTCGGGAAAAAAGAACTTCTTGCCACAATTCATCATTGACTGAATTCCTCGCTGATTTTGCAGTCTTCTAGAGAGGGTGAAGCCACTGGCAAGCTTGATGCCAAGTTCTGGCAGGAGGTTGACCCTACTATCAAGTGCGTGAAGTCACATGTCACCAAAATTATGATCCGTGAATTCCAAGGGGGCCAAAGCGAGTTTGGATTTGCCAAGTTCATTGCCAAGCGTGCTAGGAAGCTCCAGGCTTTGGTGCTTGTGTTGACCAAAGAAATATTCGCTTCAGCAGGTGAGGTGCATAAAGTGAATTGCCGACTGAGGGATCTAGCTACATGTTCATGGGCAGCTGAAAAATGTCAAGTGTTGCTGGTGGGACCTAAATCAGATAACACATGGCATTTCGCTAAAGCATCTGATCTGTCGGTTGAAGACCCATTTTGGTGATGAGCATGAAGGTGGCTACATGTCTCATGATCTAAAACCTTGAGGAAATGAATTACTTTTAATTATGTTGCTGTGTCTAGATGCAGCTACTCATCACACTCTTTTCTGGAGGTAGGCATGTTTAAACTTGCACAAATGTTTGTGTGTTGAAGTTACTGGTGCTATTAAATGATGTATTGTTTCGTGTTTAATGAGAATGTTTTATGAGATTCCCCTTTATTTGGTATATTACATTGCTTGTGAATTATGATGCTATCTTCCACAGTTGGTATTCTACCGCCTCCTGATTGTACTAACTGGTTTAGCCTTACACTGACTAGTGTTAGTTTCATTTATCATGAGTATTACTTATTTTCTTTTTTGATTTCTGATTATATTTACTCTTTCTTCTACCACAATTCCATCACATGGCATTTACTCAATTCCATGTTGTGACGAGGAAGGCTGTAGTAGTGATTCCTTTGTTGCACCTTTGATTCATATGCTACCAAATTCTCTAGATATCCCTGGCCAAGGTCTGACATGGTTTGTAATTATGTTTGACCTCAAATCTATTGTTTTGCATGGGGAGACTAGGGATTAGTCTTTCCCTGCACTGGTTGTTACTTGTTTGCCTTGTGGATTTGTGGCAACCACTTGCCTGATCCATGTGAATGGTTTGCGCTTGAGCATGGAGCTAGAATTTACGACTGGTATTGCTATATAATAAGTATAGTTCTCTACCTAAAATTGTTAGCAAAGTTTGCCGGTTGGTGTTTAAGGAAAATTGGTATTCTGGATGCTGCTTTTGTGATGCTAGTATTGTGCAGTAATACAAGCCATGTTGATGAATAACTTCACTATTTTTTCATAATAATTTACACTTCCATTGTGGTGTGGAACCAAAGGTGCTACTTTCTTTGTTGCAGTTTATTTGTGCTACATATTTGGTGAGAATCCCTTAAGGTTACCTTTGGGCAAACTTGTTAATAATTTATATAATGCTTGACTCTATGTCCTCGTTGGTTCAGATTCTGAGGATGTGCAGCGGACCTATTTTTTTGATGCTGTTCATTTTACCAGCATTTGTACACGTCTTGTCTGATGTTCTACCGTTTTTTGCCTTGTGAAACTGATGTTCCACTTGAAGTTCAGCACACTCCTTGCGGATGAAAATATAAAGAGAATTCCCTAGCATATTTCAAACTTCTGAAATTTGATAAAAAACATTTAAGTTCAAGGTAACGAGTTGTGTTCTGGAAGACGGGACGGGCGGACCAACAACGTACTCTAATCATGTGATGATTAATCAATCTCTAGATGGAAGGGAAAAAAAATAGCGCAAGAACATTCCATCTCTGCAGCCACACATTGCGGCGCCCTGTGCTGATCCAGATCAAAACAATCTCCCACCATGGTTGGTTACTTGACTCCAAGCGTTCACCAACTGCAGATTGGCGACATCGTCATCAATATACTGATCCCTTTCATCAATTTCAGCAATAATATTTGATCTACAGTGTCGGTATTTTGGTGATCCATGAACATTTCTTCTTGCACACTGCACATCAATATACTGCACGTTGACAGTTGATAGAAAGGCAAACCCAATAATTACTGTTGTCCTCCCAAGCATCAAAGTCTTGGCATTAAAGGTGAATTTTGGTGTCTTCAAGGAGGTCAATATGCTTCCCAGAATCCCAGCTTCCAGCCTACTCCATCATCCACCATGCATTCAGTTGGCCATTTGGTATTTGCGTCATCTATCACTACATCTTGCATTGCATTCCTCACTGATTGTGCAGTCTGGAGAGGCCCCTGGCAGGCACACCATGCAAGTTCTGGTGTCAGACCCATCCTATTGAATGTCTGAAGTTACGTGTCAAGAGAATTGTCGTCCATGAATTCGAAGGGGGGCAAAGCAAGTTTGAATTCCTCAAATTCATTGACAAATCTGCGGAGCAGCTGCAGGCATTGCAGCTTGTGTTGTCCAAAGAGAAACTTTGCTTCAGCTGATGAGGTGGATGAGGTAAAGTGCAAATAAACTGGTACATGTGCCGCTGATGAATCTGAAGTGGTGCTGCTTGGAGTTTGTCTCTAGAGCATCTGATATATTACTCACCATATAATTTATCTGCATTTCTTTTCTGAAGGTAGACATGTTTCAACTAGCACAAATAATGTTTACTTTTGGAGAGGTAGCTAATTGGAGCTTTGGGAAGAAAACATGCCGAAGTGTTGAAGCAGCCAGGCCGAAGTTTTTCAAATCACACAGTGGACCAGCCAGTTTATGGGCCCTAGAAAAATCAGCTCCCGACATTTTGTCCCACGGCGGCAGGCAGGCAGCAACTCGCCGGAGCAAACCCTAGCTCTCCCGTTACGCACCCACTCGACTCGAATCTGCTTCGCGTCACACAGTCACATCACCACTCATCACCTCGCTCCCCGCACGCCGCGCCAGCCAAAATTCCCCGAACCTTCTCCGCCATGGCGGCGACGTACGAGGTCATCTCTGAGTGGTTCCCCGGCCGCTGCCCCCCGCCCGCCGCAGCCGACGGCGTGGACCGCATCAGCGCCCTCCCCGACGAGATCCTCCGCGACGTGGTCTCCCGCCTCCCCGTCCGCGACGGCGCGCGGACCGCCGCGCTCGCCTCCCGCTGGCGCGGCCTCTGGCGATCGGCCCCGCTTGTCCTCCGCGACGCCGACCTCCGCCTCCCGCCCGTCGAGCTCGAGCCCGCGCGCGCGCCGCCGCCGCCGTCGGGCGCGTCCTCGCCGACCACCCGGGCCCCTTCCGCGCTGTCCACCTCACCCGCTGCTCGTTCGCGCCCCTCGAGCGCCAGCGCGACCTCGCGGAGTGGGCGCGCCTCCTCGCCGACAAGAGCGTCCAGGACCTCACCCTGCTCGACTATTCCGCCCCAACAATCGGACGGCGCCTCCCCGCCGACATCCTCCGCTGCGCCTCGCTCTGCCGCCTAATCCTCGGCTACTGGACGCTCCCGGATCCGGATACCGCCGGCGCCGAGGCCTTCCCCCACCTCAAGGAGCTCCGCATGTTCAAAACCAACATGAGTGACCGGTACCTCGACCACATGCTTGCCTGCAGCCCCGAGCTGGAGACTCTCTCATTCAACGCCAGCATAATGCCCAAGCACATCCGCCTCCGTGGTCAAAGCCTGCAGTGCGTGCTTCTCTGGATGTCTTCTGCAGAGGAGCTCGCCGTGGTGGACACCCCACGCCTGGTGCGGCTCATCCTGTTGGTAACGGCTGGTGATACTGGAGCTATGCAGATCAAGATTGATCGAGCACCTAAGCTGCGAGTGCTTGGTTACTTGGAGCCAAGAGTTCACAAACTGCAGATTGGCAACACTGTCATCAATGTATTTAGTCTGACATCTCTTTGGAAGTTTAATTTACCTATGTTTGGTTTCTCAGCTGTCCATGACATTTCGTCCTGTATATTGCATTGCAGGCTGAGACAAAGGCAAGCCCAAGTTCTATTGTCCCCAGCGTGAAGATCTTGGCTTTAAGGGTAAATTTTGATGTCTTCAAGGAGATCAATATGCTGCCCAGCTTCCTCAGATGCTTTCCCAACACTGATACGCTGCACATTGAGGTGACATGCCGTGCATTCATTTTCAGTTGGCCATTTGGCGATCACATCATCGATCACTACCATCAGATTGCTTGGTGCATGATATACCTGACTTCCTCATTGATTTTGCAGTCTGCTATAGCTGATGAAGCAACGGGCAGGCATCATGCCAAGTTCTGGCGGGAAGCCCGTCCTATTGAATGCTGTCACGATCCGAAGATCGGACGGATAGCTAGAGGGGGGTTCACCGGCGTCACGAACGGCGGAAGGGTCGGCAGCGCCGCCCGGAAGCAGGGAAGACGAAGAGAGGAAGGAGAAGGAGTAATATGTTTAGGGTTTAACTGATTGATGTCTCCCCCACATTAGTGTGGTAATACATAGTGTTGTAAGGCCCACCGGCCGAATGCACTTACATGGGCTTCTAGCCCAACCTTCGGCTCGCAGGCCGGTTACTTCTCAGTGGTAAAAGGGTCCGTCGAGGCCCAGCTTGTGACACTCCCCCTCCCTTAAGCAGGAACTTGTCCTCAAGTTCAGCAGAACGGTGACCATCCGAACTTGCAACGATCACACACCTGGTACATGAGGCGGAAGCAGATGTAACTTCTCCCAGGTCGTCCAGGAAGGAGGAAGACGATCCCACTGGACACGAGCGAAAGGGACCATCTTGTTGCCAACTTGTTGCAGCCTCTTCTGGAGAACCTGCATAGGAATGGAAACACTATCTGTGTTAATGTAGTTTAGCTCTTCATCAGGACTCACCGTCACCTCCGGTGGAATTGCCTTCTTAAGCTGGGACACATGGATAACCGGATGGATCTGACTGCCCTCTGGAAGTTGCAGTTTGTAAGCCACTGCCCCAACTTTTTGTGTCACCAAGTAAGGACCAAAGAACCTGAAACTCAGCTTCCTGTTTGTGCGGCGGGCAATTGAGTGTTGCACAAAGGGCTGCAACTTTAAGTAAACCCAATCCCCCACACTGAACTGACGCTCTTGCATGTGCTTATCAGCCTGGCTCTTCATGCGTTGCTGAGCGCGGAGAAGGTTCTGACGAATGAGTTCATTCATGTCTTGTCTCTCTTCTAGCCATTTCTCCAAGTTAGATACAGTGCATTGGGATACATCCGAGATTCCAAAGTGTCGCGGTGGGTGACCATAGAGAACTTGGAATGGAGTTCTACCATGGGAAGAGTGAGGAGTAGTATTGTACCAGTATTCTGCCAAAGGCAACCATTGGCACCACTTGGATGGACAGGAGCTAATCATGCACCTCAGGTATGTCTCTAGGCATTGGTTTAATCTTTCAGTTTGGCCGTCTGTTTGAGGATGGTAGGAAGAGCTCATGTTTAGAGTTGTGTGGGTGAGCTTAAATAGTTCTTGCCATAGGGAGCTGGTGAAAATTTTGTCCCGATCTGAGACTGACTCTGGGAAGGCCATGTAATCTGTAGATGTGATCTAAGTACAATTGGGCGATGGACAGTGCAGTGTATGGGTGGGACAAGGGAATAAAGTGCCCATATTTGGTAAATTTATCCACTACCACTAAAATGGTGTCGTAGTGTTTTGACTTGGGTAACCCTTCTATAAAATCAAGACTTATAATTTCCCAGGCTTGTGTAGGGACTGGTAAGGGCTGAAGGAGACCTGGAAGTTTAGAGTGCTCAGGTTTGGCTTTCTGACATACCTGACATTGTGAGACATGTGTGACCACATCCTGTTTCATGCCTGGCCATGAAAACAGTGCTCTAACCTTGTTGTAGGTTGCAGCAATGCCACTATGACCTCCAACTCCACTGCCATGTAATGCAGCAAAGACTGCTTTATGGGCATCAGTATGGTTGCCAAGCCAAACTTTCCCATTGTGTCTGATGACCCCATCCACCAATGAGAACCCTTTGTCATTGGTCCTGGTTATGCTTAACTCAGTGAGCAGCTACTTAGCTTGGTCATCTTGAAGATATCCCTCAGTGACTATTTCCAGCCATCTTGGCTTGATGGTTGAGATGGCATGCATTTCTGCATGTGTTGTTTTTCTGGACAGTGCATCTGCTGCCTTGTTCTCTTGACCTTTCTTGTATTGTAGTCTGTATTGAAGACCCAGCAATTTCACAAATGCCTTATGTTGAATACCATCCACAAGTTTTTGCTCACCCAAGTGTATCAGACTCTTCTGGTCAGTAAGAATTGTAAAGGGTTGCTGTTGCAAATATGGCTTCCATTTGTCTACAGCTAGTATCACAGCTAGACATTCTTTTTCATAGGTAGACATGGCTTGTGATTTCTTGCTAAGAGCCTTACTTAGAAATGCTATGGGATGTCTATTCTGCATGAGCATAGCCCCAATTCCTTTATCACTTGTATCTGTCTCCACTGTAAATTCTTGAGAGAAATCTGACAGTGCCAGGACAGGAGCTGATGTAAGAGCTTGCTTTAAGGCATCAAAACATGTTTGAAGCTGAGGAGTCCACAGGAACTGAGTGTTCTTCTTAAGGAGATCTGTCAATGGTCTACTGAGCAGACCGTAATGCTTAATAAATTTTCTGTAGTATCCTGCAAGGCCTAGAAAGGATCTCAACTGTTTGACATCCTGAGGTGGATGCCATTGCTGCACAGCTTGTATTTTATCATCTGATGTAGCTACTCCCTCAGCACTGATAACATGTCCCAGATATTCAATTTGTGGTTGGGCAAAAGAGCATTTGGACTTCTTAAGGTACAGATTGTTCTGCTGTAATATTGCAAAAACCTATTGCAGGTGCTGTTTGTGAGCTTCCAGTGTAGAACTGTAAACCAAAATGTCATCCATGAAGATAAGGACACATTTCCGGAGCAGATGCTGAAAGATTGTGTTCATTGCTTCTTGAAATGTGGCTGGTGCATTAGTGAGGCCAAATGGCATGACTTTGAACTCCAAGTGACCACTGTGTGTCTTGAAGGCAGTCTTGTGTTCATCTTCAGGCTTAACTCTGATCTGGTGGTACCCAGATTTCATATCCAGCTTGGAGAACCATTTAGCACCATGTAGTTCATCCAATAGCTCATCTACCACTGGCATAGGGTATTTGTTCTTCACTGTAATAGTGTTGAGCTGTCTATAATCCACACAGAATCTCTAACTGCCATCTTTCTTCTTTACTAGCAGCACTGGTGAGGCAAATGGACTGGAGCTTTGTTGAATAACTCCATTGTGTAGCATCTCTATTTGCCTTTCAATCTCATCCTTCTGTGCTGGATTATATCTATAAGGCTTGACATTCACAGGCTTGACCCCTTCAATCAAAGGAATAGAATGATCAAAATCTCTCTGAGGTGGGAGAGCCTTGGGTTCTTGGAATAGTGTGTCAAATTTTTGCACCAGGGCATCAATCTCAACTCGTGTCCCTTGTGGCTCTTCAGTATCTGATTGCTGTATGGCAGCTAGCTGGACAAGTTGAGCCACTTGCCCTTTTCTCATGAGGCCTTTAAGTTTCTTGGCTTTGAGTGGCAAACATTTAGCTGTGCAGTCCTTTACCCCTGTTAGTGAGATGCGGGATTCCTGATAAGTGAATCTCATCCTTTTTCTTTTCCAATCAACCCACATTGGACTATGCCTTTCCAGCCAATCCATGCCCAGAATTAGGTCATATGTTCCCAAAGGTAGGACTCTGGCCTCAGAAGAGAAGTGGTGTCCCTGAGTCCACCAAGATAAATCCACAACCATCTTGTCAGAGTGTAGTTTGCCACCATTTGTTATTGCCACTTGGATAGGAGTGACAGTTGTTGTGTGTAACTGTGCCTTTTCCACCAGTCTGGCACTGACAAATGTGGCTGAGCTCCCTGAATCAATGAGAATGAGAATGTTCTGGTCTTGAATTGTGCCCTGCAGCCTCATGGTTTTCCTCCCTTGGATTCCAGCCATAGCACAAACAGAGATGGTCAGCAGTTCCTCATCACTGCTGTGTGAACTGTTGTCTCCAGTATTTTCTTCAGGTGAGTCAGGCTGACACATTTCCCAGAGCTCTTCCAATACATGTAGTGGCACTTGCTTGGGGCATCTATGCTGAGGGTTGTATAGTTCACCACACTTCATACATAAGCCCTTATCTCTTCTGGCTGCTCTCAAGGCAGCTACCTTGTCATCCCATTTGGGTCTCGGAGTGTTGTCTGATGGGTTCTTGTCAGCACCAGGGAGTGGCCCCAGGACTCCTGGAACCGAAGAATTTCCCACAGCAGCAGGTGAAGGGTTCTTGACAGCACTCCTGCTGTATTCTCGAACTCGAGGTTGGAACCGTTTTGAGGCGGCCTCCAAAATTTCTTCCTGCATAATGGCAAGGGATAACGCAACATCAACCGTTCTCGGTTTGTGTAAGGTTATAGCATTGCTAATTGGAAATTTCAAGCCATCTAAGAACTTTTGCACAAAGAACACCTCTCCCATGTTTTTGTTGTGCACTAAGACCCTGTGTTTAGCTTGCTCAAATCTCGTAGAGTATTCTAGGACATCAGAGGTTTGCTTAATGTAGAGGAGATCCCTCATGTAATTGAACTGCAAATCTCTACCAAACTTATGCTCTACAGCTACACATAACTCAGCCCAGCTACCAATAGTGTGTTGTGCTTCATAGGATTGAAGCCAAAGCTCAGCATTGCCTCTAAAGTGGATAGTGGCAAAAGAGACCCAAACATTCATCGGAACATTATACATGGCGAAATACTTCTCACACTTCTCTCGCCACACCTGTGGGTGCTCTCCCTCAAATTTAGGAAAATCAATTTTAGGGAGCTTGTAATCTCTAGCGGAATAGTGGTTGTTATGGGTTCCAAACATGAAATTCCTTTTACTGGTATGCTCAGGAACATCAACATCGACAGTATAGGAATTGTGGTTCGGAATCTCACCCTTGACCAGGGTGGAACCAAGTGTTGAGGACCCTGGATCGACACCCTGGTGAACAATGGTCTTGCCGTGGTCGTGGGCCCGTCCCTCTTCCTCGCGCGGCGGGACCACAGGCGGGGGCTTGAAGAAGGTGTCCTCCAACGCCCGGATGCGCGATGTGAGATTGTCAATCGACGCTTGCAGATCTGCAACCGTCCTAGATGTAGTCTGCTTCCACTCGACCAGCTCCTTGAGATCTTGGTTGCCCTTGACTTGCTCGACTCCAATTGTCTTCACATCCCTTGCAAGCTGCTTCAATTGCTCCTCCACAGTCGCCATGCGGTAAGTTAGGGTTGGTAGTTTGGGTTTGGGTTGTTTCTTTGGCGTTTTGGCTTGGGTTTCCTTCTGGGATTGGTACTGATTGTAGGCTTGGGCTATTGCTTGAGCAAATGGGGGTGAGGGTGGCGGCACTTGGGCTGTTTGGGGAATCAAGGGTCGTGGTGGTGGTGGCGGCGGCGGTGGTGTTCCTTGGTGTCCTTCCGCGGTGGCAGCGGCTATGCCGGTGGTTGTTGGGTTTGGAAGCGGCTTTTGGAGTCGGGTGTTCGGCGGAGGTGCCACGATTGCGATGGGTGTGGTGGGCTGGACCGGCGACGGCGGAGGTGGCGGCAGGGTTGGGATTCAGATCGAGCACCGCCCGGTATGGCACGGCGCCGGCTCTGATACCAGATGTCACGATCCGAAGATCGGACGGATAGCTAGAGGGGGGTTCACCGGCGTCACGCACGGCGGAAGGGTCGGCGGCGCCGCCCGGAAGCAGGGAAGACGAAGAGAGGAAGGAGAAGGAGTAATATGTTTAGGGTTTAACTGATTGATGTCTCCCCCACAGTAGTGTGGTAATACATAGTGTTGTAAGGCCCACCGGCCGAATGACACTTACACGGGCTTCCAGCCCAACCTTCGGCTCGCAGGCCGGTTACTTCTCAGTGGTAAAAGGGTCCGTCGAGGCCCAGCTTGTGACAAATGCCTGAAGTCAAACGTCAAGAAAATTGTTATCCATGAATTCCGAGGGGACCAAAGCGAGTTTGAATTCCTCAAGTTCATTGCCAAGCGTGCAGAGAAGCTGCAGGCTATACTGCTTGTATTGACCAAAGAGAAATTTGCTTCAGTGGAAGAGGCAGGTAGGATAACTTGCCAACTGGGGGCTATAAGTGCAAATAAATGGGCCGTGGATAAATGTTTCTTGTTGCTGGGGGGCCTAAGAGCAAGTATTGTGGTGGGCTGTAAGGTGGCTAAATGATGATGTGGAGGAGAGAAGAGAGGAGAGGTGGGCTGTAAGCTTACAGCCAGCCTGGGCACAAGAACCAAAGATCTATGTGAGAGAGATAAATGGGTCATATCTTAAATGTGAAAGGCTAAACCATTATAATAGTTGGCTGAGAGGTAGACTATAAGAAATCATACAGCCAGCAACTGGCTAAATTATTAAACTTGCTCTAAAGTAAAGAATGTTTGGTGCTTCCATAGAGCATCTGATCTATCTATCCGAGACCCGTTTAAGTGATGAACTTAATGCTGGCTACAGATTTATGGCCATTATTGTGAGAGCATTTACTCTTGATTATGTTGCAGTCTCAGAATATGCAACTAAGCACGTTTGCTCATTGTTTGTTTGTGTTTCTTTTTTGGAGATGGTCATGAATTGTTGTAAGCATTAAGTAAGCAGCACTACATGTTTCCTCAAAGGCTATATTTTATCATGATATCTAATTTTATTATGGCCCTAATTTAGCAGTCGATCGGAGTTCCCGTATCCTGTGTCTGGATCTGATTGAAGCAAATTAATTTTGAGAAATTCATTGCTTTCATGTCTGGTACTCTGGTTTAGTCAAGTATGGACTTCTGCCAAGTTGTTTTATCATTGGAGTTACCTATGGCATCTTCACATGAAAAGTTTCACTGATATGATGTTGGGGGAAATTTGTGATTCCTGAACAACTTTTGACATGCTGTGTAATTACCTCTAAGTTAATCCTTTGATCTATTAGGACCCGTTCTTTTGAGTGAAAAGGAATAGTGAAATTGTAAATGAATAATGCTGGAATAGTGTTTGTTGTGAGAGAAGATGTAATAGATGTGATAAGTGAATAGTGCTTTTCACTGTTCCTTTGTAAGGTAAAGAACAGGACCTTATTTTGTGTGGAGATATTAGGACCTTCCATACACTAGTACTAGTCTAGCCACCACGACCTGTCAGGTCTGAGCAGGAAAATAAAAATTAAGGTGCATGTTCGTTGTCTCTGTGTTGCGACTTTTGGTTATGCAGTAATGCTATTGCACATAGATTTGGTATACATGTTTACTTATGCTGCACTATAAGAAGTCGAAATTCCAGGATGACGTAAAACTTTTGCTTCCTCTGGAAACACCTGTTTGTATTAATGGTGTGGTTTTCGTTTATGTAGCATATGTCAAATAAAATCGAATGAAAGTAGTTACCATTCAACAAAAGACACAACATGCAGTGTCAGTTCAATGACAAGGACGGTGAAGAGCCTGGTGCTGCGGTGCATATGTTCAGTTACAGTTTGCCAAATAAATGAGATAATGGAAGAAATTTCTTTGAAATACCTGCGATCCGTCTAAATTCATTTTACAGCCAATTAGTGGATTTACCATAATAAATATTTTACCAGCTTTATGTGTTGTATCTTGTTATGGCAGAAAGAAATTAGTTGAACATGGGTGCTGGGCTGGGGTAAGGGCAAAATATATTAGGCAAACATACCGAACAGGGCAACACACACAGGTATATTAAGTGCGAGTGCTGACAAGTGGATTCTGAATCAAAAGCGAATACAACCAAAGCTCCCTACTATTAGCTACATGAGAAAAATATACATGCTTGCGGCCGCCGGCCCCTGATGAGTTCTCCGCTGATCGAGCAGGTGCTTGCGGCCGATCGACGATGAGCTCGCCGCGCTCCGCAACGAGCGCGATAGGCATAGGCTCGAGACCTCTGACGACGCCGCGCGGCTCGCCGAGGTGTACGAACAGAAGAGCTCAAGCTCCGCGGTTCAGATGCCGATCGCGCGCGCGCCTTGCGACCAGGCCAGCCAGGCAAAGGAATTCAGTGGCGGCTGGAGGACGATGCGCACCTCCGATCCCTGGCCCGCGCCCCGCGCGCTCTTCATGCGGCCAACCTTGCCGCTCCTCGACGAGCCGACGACTCAACCACCTCGGTCCCCGGGTGCAGTGGATGGAGTACATGTATGTGCACGTAGTGCAAGAAGACGCTCATTGTCGTGTCCCCATGATCTGGACACTTCTTGAACACTGTCTGCAGCGACATCATCAATCTGCACTGCACCATAAGAATCTCGATTTCTACCGTGGCAACTTTGATGATTTCGAGAGTGGTTCTGAGCAGAAGAGAATTAACCAGCGCAATCTGAGAGCACGAGAATTGAAGTTCGAGAAGCAGATGAACGCAGCTAGGAGGAGTGGGAACAAGGCTGCACAGGAGAAGGTTGTCAGGCAGGCTATGTATGTCAAAGGCAGAGAAGAGCAAAGGGAAGGGGGAGAATGCATCAAAGGAAAAAGGATCACTCTTGCTGACGAGAAACCGACAGAGGTGGCACTATTGTGTTTCGATACCCTGGTCTGGTTGGTCGCATGGTCGCTTTGGAAAGAGAGGAACCGTCGCGTCCACGAGCGGGCGGCCTTGCAGCCGGTGGCCCTCGCCGGGGCCATCTTGGAGGACACGCGCCTCTGGGCTAGTGCGGGCTTCGTGTCGATAGCCGCCCTGTTGGGCTTTCGTCGCCGGGTTGTGGCGCCTTAGCTTGTCGTTTTTTCGTTTTTTGTCTTTGCTCGGGCCTTGGGCCCAGACTCGTCTGCTGTAACTTGTTCCAAACTTCTTCCTTCTTAATGAAAAATGTGCTATGCACGTCTTAAAAAAAAGACTATTGTGTTTCACTTCCCTGAGCCCACTGAACTCCCACGGTCACTCCTTTATGTTGGGGCAGGGTTCAGCTACCCTGATCTGATCGACCAAAAACTTCAGCTTGTTGAAGCCAGAAAAGAAGAATGAGTTATCAGAGGAGCAAAATCCCATCCATCCCTCGTCTCTGGAGAGCGTGTAAACGAAAACGCTGTTGATGCAATGGGGCATCTACACGTTCTTCTGCTGGATGGGCCAACAAATCACTTGGACATGCGAAGCATTGATGCGTTGGCCGATGCCCTGGAGGAGTTCAGCGTAGGTGTTGACGTGTTGTCTTGGTTGGCCATGATTCACGGTTGATTTCTCGAATTTGTGAGGATGAGACAAGAAGCCAGATATGGGTTCTGGAACAGGGCACAGTTGAAAGTTGAAACTTTTGATTGCACATTTGAGGACTGCAAGGATGAGCTCATAGAAGAGATCAGAAAGGAAGTAGGGGCGACTATAGATAACATAGAAACATGATAACTTGTTGAAATTAAATATTTTGATTTTTGAGGATGCTCTGCATACTGCATTACCGCTTAGTGCTAACTCCAACGCTTAAAACAACTACTCATGCTACTTGAAACTTTTGCCAATCTCAGGAAAAGAATGACAACAAATCAAAAGAGAAACACTCTTAGCCGCATATATATATGTTGACAGCACAACAGGAATAAGAACAAATGTTTTCCCAAAGGTCTGACCTCACGGCATGTAGTTACCTCGAACTTCATCACATGAATGGGTCTTTAACTGATAGAACAGATGCTATAGCGAAGCTCAAAACACTCTCTCTTCAGTGGCCCATGGCCACGTACGTGCACACAGAGCCCCCAATTGGCAATGCACCTCATCCATATCTCATCTGCTGCAGCGAATTTTTCTTTGGTCAACACAAGATGCAAAGATTTCAGCTTCTGTGCATGCTTAGCAATAAACTTTAGAAAACCAGTAATTCATTTCAAGAACAAAAGAGTAAGTAACTCTAATAGTAGAAGAATTTGACACAAGTCCATGCATGACCTAAGCAGTATGTGTGAACAATCAGGATCGGACTTCAGCAATCAGCAGGCCATAGACTGCAGCCAACCGTGGAATGGAACGTTCTCAAAGGAGATAGCATTACAATATACTGTAAATCACAAGACATAAAGGCAATGTAAATCCCAACGTGAATTTTACACCGTTCATTCAAATACGAAACATCACATACCATAAAAATTAGATAACTCAGTTTAAAGTATAGCAATTTGAGCGCACAATGAGCACTGCTAACTTCAGCACCTACAACTCTTCATGCTGCTTGAACTGCCAATCTTCTGAGAGGAAATACCAACACACTAAAAAGCACCATGCTTAACTGCATATCCCTACATACTCTGCACTAGAATCAAGAACATATGCTTTCCAAAAGGTCTTGCATCAAGAAATATGTAGCCGCCTTCAAGTCCATTACATAAACAGATCATTAACTGATAGGTCAGATGCTCTAACGAAGCTAACATTGTGTTTTTCAGATAACCGAAGCACAGCTTGGATTCCTTCAGCAGCCCACAACCATGGACATGCAAATAGAATCCCCAATCCGCGTCTCACTTCATCCACCTCATCCGTTGAAGCAGATTTTTCTTTGGTCAACACAAGCACCATAAACTCCAGCTTCTCTGCACACATGGCAATGAACCTAAGAAATTTAAACTCACTTGGCTCCCCTCGGAATTCATGGATGACAATTTTCTTGACATGCGACTTCAGACATTCTATACGATGGACCTTCTTCCATAATTTGGCATGGTCCATACCAGTGGTTTCACCAAGTATGGAAGACTGCAAAATCAGGAAGGAATTTACTACAGAATACAGATGAACATGGCAACCAATGATGTGAATACCAAATGGCAACCGATTAAATTTCACCTCAATG
The DNA here is from genome assembly GCA_036936925.1 of Cenchrus fungigraminus. NCBI lineage: Eukaryota > Viridiplantae > Streptophyta > Magnoliopsida > Poales > Poaceae > Cenchrus > Cenchrus fungigraminus. The sequence goes on along the minus strand of CM072778.1, from coordinate 37,217,848 downwards.
TGCAGCGTCTCAATGTTGGGAAAGCATCTGAGGAAGCCGCGCATCATATTAACATCCTTGCAGTCACCAAGGTTCACCTTTAAAGCCAGGATCCTGACACTTGCAACAATGGAACTTGGGTGTGCCTTTGTCTCAGCCTGCAATTTGCAATGCACAAGAGGAAATGTCATGGACCAGCAAGATGAAATCAAGCTTGCATCAATTTACTGAAAAAAAAAGAGAACTTGCATAGTCAGGAAGAGATGAAAGGTACTAGTACATTGATGACAACGTTTCCAATCTGCAGCTGGTGAAATCTGGGCTCCAAGTAACCAAGCATACGCAGCAGCTCTGATGCACGATCAATCTTGACCACCATAGGGAAGTCATCATCTGTCTCACTACCAAGCGTCCTCCACAGGATGAGCCGCTCCAGGCGTTGGGCATCCACCATGGCGACCTCCTCGGCCAGGGACATCATGAGGATCATGCACTGGAGGCTTGGGCCGCGGAGACGGATGCGTAGGGGCAATCTGCTTGAGATGAATGCGATTGTTTTCAGCTTGGGACTGCAGACGAGCATATGGTCGAGGTCATGGTCCCTCATTTTGCTGTGGCACATGACCAGCTCCTCGAGGAAGGGGAAGACTACATCGGTGCCCTGGCGGACGATGTCAGCGGTATTCGGGAACATCCAGAAGCCGAGGAAGAGCCTGCGGAGCGGAGCACAGCGCAGGATGTCATGGGGGAGCGGCCACCACTGCCCGCTTGCTGTTGCAGAATCATCCCTGTCGAAGACGATGAGGTCATGCACGCCCTTCGCGGCAAGGAGGCGCAACCACTCCACGACTAGCTCCTGCTGCCGGGACGCGGACACGCAGCAGGTGAGCTGGATCTAGCGGAAGGGGCCCGGGTGGTCGGCGAGGACGCGGCCGACGGTGGCGCGCGCGCGGTCGATGTCGTCGGGGGAGGCAAGGAGGAAGTCGGAGTCGCGGAGGAAGAGCGGGGCGGAGCGCCAGAGGCCGCGCCAGCAGGACGCGAGCGCGGTGGTGCGCGCGCCGTCGCGGGCGGGGAGGCGGGAGACGACGTCGCGGAGGAGATCGTCTGGGAGGGCGCTGATGCGGTCCACGCCGTCGGAGGGCGCAGCCTCGGCCGCCGCGGAGGAGAGCGAGGAGGTTGCGGCGGCGGGTGGGTACCAGCTCAGGCCGCCCGCGATGTCCTTGACCATGGCGGGCGGAGAGGATTTGAGGGTATTTGGCCGATGTGAGAGCTCCTGGGATGGTGGGAGTAGAGCCGCAAATGGACTCGTAGTACAATGGTAGGACGGTCCAGTGAGACGCTACCTACTAAAGGTTTAAATCCTGGTGCTCGCACCTTTTTCTAGATTTATTTCAGGATTTTTCAGCGTTATGCGTTAAGTGATAAGCGACGACGAGGCGTCAGTGGTGACTTCGAGAATCTTCAGATCTGTCGGTGCTCAGTCCTTCGGAGGTGCTCATAGGGGTAGGGTTGGCGTACGTGTATTCATAGGGGTGAATGTGCGTGCGTGTTGTGAGCGTCTGCGTTGTACTGTTTAATTCTTAAAAAAAGCAGAGTCAAAGCCTAGGAAGTCGTTGAGTCAAAGCCTAGGAAGTCGTTGCGGGCTTGCAGCGCTGGTAAATCCGAAATGGCAGCCCCAACGGTAAAGTAAGCTGCACTCTGTAAGTCCATCTCATCTGTTTGGATGAGGAGCGTCGGGAGCGGAGCGGCTCCCAGCGGAATATTCCCCCGAGATCTGGATTCGCTCCGTCCTTCGAAATTCGAGGGGCGGAGCCGCTCCGTTCCCGTTTCTCCTCTCCCATCTCCAATGTTGCCCTAAACGCTAAACGGTAGTCGTTCGTTTTGTACGGATGAGAGAAAAATAATATTCTAAGCCTATAGTTGATAGTTTCCCGTTCTCAAACAACATCAGCACATCACTGAATATTGAATACATGTGTTCAGACCACTCACTAATTCACTAGTGTCTGATGCTCTGCTGATTACAAGTCACATAGACATAGGATACATGACCAATCGGTGAAATACTAAAAGAAACATAGTTCACAAGTCACATGATGGTAACAAAAAGTAAAAAAGTTCATAAGATGGATAAAAGTATTGATGCGCAACCAACAGTCAATCAACAATCACTTATCCTCCTCCTGCCCATCACCAAAACGGTCCATTACACGGTCAACACGCCGAGTAAAACCGTGTTTTGCCTTTTTTGTAAGTTGTCTAATTCGTGTTTGACCGAGTTTGACCGTGTACACGGGCTAAACTGTGTAATGAACCGTTTAGTCCCTAAACTGCATGGAAGTCTGCCGAGTAGCGTTTACACGGCGTGTACACGGGCTACACGGCCGTTTACGGCAACACTGCATGTCTCCCTCTGTCTCCCCCTCCTATCGGCCGCGCGTGCTCTCCCTGCGGGCGGAGCCCGTGAGGGCGGCAACAGAGCTCGAGGCCTCGAGCTCGCGCCCGTGAAGGCACCGGCGCCGGCGGACCTCCCGCCCGGGAGTTGTTCTTCAATCCGCCCGCCCGGAAGAGCCGCAGGGTCGCGCCCGAAGCTGAAAGGATCTAGATGTCGCCTAGAGGGGGGGTGAATAGGCGAATCTGCACACTAATAAAAAAATTCAACCCGCTGTCAGCACCGAAACCGGTCAGACCGGTTTCCAAAACCGGTCAGACCGGTTTTACACAGACAGAACCAACAATATGTAAATCCCCTCTACGAGTTCTAGCACAAACCAAACTTGGTGTAGAACTTCCACAGGTGTTTTCAAGAGTATCAATGAAGTCCCTGCACACAGCACATGCACACCAAAGTAGATCGAAGCGGAAGCACAAGATATATGCTAGAGATTGAGATAAAACAATAAGCAAGATATATATGAAGTAAATGCACAAGAGACACAAAGATTTATCCCGTGGTTCGGCCCACCACTAAGGTTAGCCTACCTCCACGTTGTTGAGGTATCCACACAAGGATAGACTCGCCACACAAGGCTTGCCCTTGACCTCGGTCTCAAGTCAAGAGAATGAACCCTTGAGATGAGAAGGTTTCCACTAGAATCACAGGGGTAATACAAACTTCTTGAAGCTTCCACAATCTCGGATTGGAGAGCTTCCAAGTGACTTCTAGCCGTCTAGGAGCAAGGCTCTAAGAGTAAAAGATGCTTCAAAAGATCTTCAACACAAATCAGCAGGTGCTCAAGTGTGGGATGCTCACTAGGCTTCTCAAAGCTCTCACACAAGTCACTCTCTCAACCCAACACAATGATAGGGCACTAAAGGCTTGAATCTCACTTGGAGAGGTTGGGGAGAGCTCAGCTGGGGTTCAGGAAGGTGTTAGAAGTGTGGAGAACCAGCAGCCCCTCAAGGAGGAGCTCATGGGTATAAATACCCAACTTTCACAAAACTAGCCGTTAGTCTGTCAGACAAAACCGGTCAGACCGGTTTGCCAAACCGGTCAGACCGGTTTTCAAACCAACTAGCCGTTGGACGGTGTCAGTGCCCAAACCGGTCAGACCGGTTTGCCAAACCGGTCAGACCGGTTTGGGCCAGAGAGCCCTACTAAGGTTTAGATCCCACGGGTTAGTCTCTCTTGGGTTTACTTGAGCACTTGAGCACTTTTGTCCAACCAATGATTCATCCCTCTTGATAGTACGGCATACCTAAACTCAAGATAAAAGATAAACCCTAATTAATCTACTTGAGCTTGAACCACCAAGGTACGCCGGTAATTGATCTTCAATGATTCGAGAGCTTCCAATGTTGTATACCAACTGAGCACATGTTATAGATATAAATAGATGCATGTGCTTGAGCATGTCCACCTTGAGCTAGTGATTTAGAATTCTTCCATAGAGTAGAGAATCAATCACTTTGAATTCTAGAGCCACTCCAAATTATCAATCATGACACTAGATGCAATTTATCACTTTCCTCGGTATGCTTGGATATGATACTTCAAAATCCTTGACGCTCTCAACTTCACCCTAGCACTTTGCTTATGGTCGCTATCCATAGCCTTTGCTTAGTTCCTCGTTTTAGCCATCTTGATCTCTTCATCACTTATCCTTGCCACTATTGAGTCAAGCCTTGCACCATAGAGAGAATTCCATTTGAGATGCCACTCAAATAATTATCCTTTTGATTGATAACAAATATCCTTGCCTTGCAAGCTTCCATTTATAGATCCATTACAATAGAGGTAACCACATGACCTTTATCAACGCTATATTTGAAGTCTTGCAACTACCTTCTTTGTAAGAGTCAATATCTTTCACTTGATGTAAGAATGAAATCCATTTGATACTATACTCGGTGAACTCATTGTATAGGTCATCAAGTTCCATCTTGTATTAATAGTGAAATCCCCTTGATGCCATCCACAACTTAACCTTTAGTTCTCCCATTTATATCACAAGCTTCTCATATCTTCACAATATGCTTTGCTTTGACATAGAGAGGCCAACCAAGTACCATATATAATGATGCATCTATATTTGTTTTTCTTTAGCTTAGGATCACTTGTTATATGTCTTATATAGACTCCAATGGGAAGAACACATTAACCAACTCATGACATTCATCTTTAGTAGTTTGCATATATTCCATGTATAATGCCATGATCCACCCTTGTTATCTTTGCAATATGAGCCAAATACATGATCTTACACATAAATATCATTTATCAATAATCAACAACCTACTCACATGCTTTACAAGAGTGTTAGTGATTTAATCAAGTTGTCACTCAACTCACCAAAACCCACTTAGAGCTTGATTGCACTTACAGAAGCCCGCGCGCCGAGCCGCCGAGGCAGGCCGCGCCGAGCTCGCTAGGGCAGGGGGCAGGCCGCGCCGAGCTCGCGCCGCTGGGGCAGGCCGCGCCGCCGGGCAGGTCGCGCTGCTGGGGCAGACCGCGCCGAGCTGCGCCGCCGGGCAGGCCACGCCACCGGGGGGCGCGACCCCGCGGCACCCGCGCCGAGCCCGCGCTGCCGGGCAACCGACGGTCCAGAGCAGAGGAAGAAGATAAAATGTGGCACTGACGTGTGGGTCCCACTAAACCCTAACACTATGACATGTGGGACCCACTAAATGAGTGAAAACTGCCATCCATTCCCTATCTCATTCCTCCAACCAAACAAAAAAAAAGGGTCGGAGCCACTCCAACCCAACATTTCCAACCAAACTTGAGTAGGGTTGGAGCCGTCTCCAAAATGAGGGTCGGCTCCGCTCCGCTCCCGCCGCTCTCCAACCAAACACACGGTTATAGTAAACTAGCTTAATGGTGTGTCTACAAGGATATCTATAGTTGTTTTTAATACTTGTATGTACACATGAAAGGAAATGATCGTTCGTGAACAGCATCTCTGTAACTACACATGTGGCTACATGAAAACAAACACAAAAACACGATTCACTTTGAAGGAAGACACTTGCAAATAACACAATATCAATCCATGGGCACAAATAATAGATAACTGCGGCATCTTAACATTTGACGAGCGAGTCCAAAAGAAAATCACAACTACGATAGAGGTAGAAATAAGATAATTATTACTTAAAAGCCCATAATACACTATGTGAACATGATGTCCATATCACTGGTTTCAAAGAGTACTAGTCTCATATAGACAGGCAGAAGATACAAAATGCTTTAATTTCTCGATGAAGATTGAACAAAAGCCCAAAGCCATCTGACAACTCCCGCAGCCTCTCCAAATTTGCCACCAGCGCCTCTCTTGTAGTTTATTAGCACTTCTGAAACAAAGAAAGGATAAAGTTGTAAGCCAAGGTACTCAATATGATTGTAGTAATAAGAACAAAAATTAACTGCAACAACTTACATAAAAAGATGACTAATTATTTCCCCTATTGCCATAACGTTGTCAAATATGCTCAATAAAATCATTTTTGAGTTGGGTATGTGTTGAGTGACAACGGATAGCAAAGTTTCTACGCCGAATATCATTAAAGCATGGGTTGCTGTTAGTGGCCTTTTGCACTTCAGGTGGAAGAGCAATTGATGTCCGTGGAACAATATTCAGGTCAATATTCTCCTTAGCCATTATTTCTCCTTCGTCTGAGCTATCATGTTATGGAGAATAACACAAGTTGTCATGATTTTTCAAATAATCTTCATGTTCCAAGATCGTGCTGGACGACGCATGATATTGAAGCGAGATTGCAGCACCCCAAAAGCACGCTCTACATCTTTCCTTGTAGCTTCTTGTTGCCTTGCATACACCTTGTGTTTCTCTAGCTGAGGTGAATTTATGGACTTCACAATAGCTGCCCATTCTGGGTAAATTCCATCAGCAAGATAATATCATGTATTGTAATCAGTGGCGGAGCTAGGATTGAACCCAAGCAGGGGCCAATGCTACAGTAATTACAGGACACATAGTGTTGCCTCATCACATCACCTGCTTACACACAATTGATTAATCTGATGCTTGACTAGTTCGATGGATCGAGTACTATTGTTTCCCCCTTTTGCAGTCTGTTGGTTGTTCTTTTACCCTCTTTGACCCCTGAATACGCTAGTTATCCTGTGTTGTTCTTCTCTATATGGTTAGTTACAGACTTGCAGTTGCAATAATGCAAGCAAACAACTGATATGCAGTGAGGTAACTGTTAAAGAAGGGGGGGGCACGGCCCACCTTGGCCAAGGCATAGCTCCGCCAGTGATTGTAATGGTTGTCATTGACAGAAAACTGAACCCGGGAGCTTCACCCTTTATTGCTTCAATAAACAAAGGGGACTGATTCAATTGCAATCACAATTGTTGACTGCCTAGTAATTATTTGTTGGAAGTGTAAGCTGACTGCCCAGTTATTTGCCATCACAATTGTTGACTGCCTAGTAATTATCTGAAGTGCATTTAAACTACATGCTGACTCGCTAATAATTGTTCCATTGAATAATTTAGATTTGATGGCATACACTACGCTCTCAAAAAAATAGAGAAAAAAACCTGTTGGCCAGCCAACTTCTCCCTCAGAAGTTTCAAGCCTAGCTTGTGCTCAGCCTTCATCTCCTTGTCCATACCGCTAGTGTCCATGCTCATCAAAGTTTTGTATGAATCCAGTAAGGAGGCCTCCTTTCTAAGCCTTGCCGCTTCAACCTTTGCATCAGAAACACGATGTTGGGCATCTATAAACTCTTCATGATGTTTAGTCGTAGCAGCTTGAATATTCATGTATGTCTTCATCTCCTCATCCAATCCAGTGTCATTGGTCTTGTTTTTTTTTCCTTTGCCCATGCATTATTTCTTAGCTTCTTTCGTTCCTATTGGACGTTCCTTTTCACAAGTATCTTCAAGCTTTTTCATGTTGTTTCCCACACCCCCCTCATCATCAAACTTTCTTTTGTTAGAATTCTCAAGTTCATCCAGAATTGCAAGCCACTTGGGCTCATCCTTCGTAATCTTCCAGCAATGCATAACAGTGAATGGACCTTCTTTGTAGTATGCACAAATAAACAGTAGCAAGTATTGAAAAGACTAAGCAAAAAAACTATTTTATTTACCGCTCTAATGGATCGTTGGATGTATTTTGGCTGCCTTGGCCATCTGGTGGTACGGCACCCATCCAAGCTCCATATGGGGGAACAAATGGAGGTGCTGTCCACCAACCTGCGTCAGAAGCACACCATCATTAGTTTTCTGTTGATGACCTATTCACTAGAGGTTGGACCAACCGAAACGACGACGGAAAGGGCGATGTTACCTGGAATGGCCATGGTTTCACCGGCCGGAGGGAAGGCAACGCCGGGACTCACTGCACCGCCCAACCAAGAAACACCGGGAGGCAAAGCTTGAGGTGTTGGAGGAGCAATCTCCCGCTTGGATCTATAGCTCCTGACTTGAGGTTTGAAGAGATCTGAGGATCAGGGATCGGATGAGTTTCGGGAAGTCTGAGTGGCAAACAGTGGATTTTATGGATTATTAGGGGCGAATTTGGCTTGGGCATCGTGGGAAAAAAGAGAGCGATTTCGCGCGTAAACTACGCGGGAAGAAGATGGGTAGCCATGGATTTGGCGCATTGGAGAAGAGGAGTGCGCGGGAGGAAGACGCAGGAGCGGGCAGGGAACACTCGATCCCTTTAGTGAGAAAAACGCATTGAATAGCGACAACTTGTGTCGTTATGGTGTCGTTACGAGTCTCGATTTGTGTATATCAGCTCTCGCCAGGGCTGTAGAGAGTTGTGTTCTCTTTCTTCATTTATTTTCTTCCACGTAGGAAAGATGAATGACGTGGATTCCTTGTAGAGACTCTAACGACACCTGTTGCGGCTGCCCTAAGGGTTTCTCTGGGATTTTGGGTACGCGGCTACGCGCGTGCGTTTGGGCAGCCTGCCCGGAGTGGGCCAAATGTCCGAAGCTAGTTCCTACGGGCCTACTTCCTCCATTCCGATATATAAATGTATTTATAGAATTTGAATGATACATTAATAAATTTATTTCATATTCCCACTGTCTCAAAATAAATGCAAATCTAGGATCGGATACGCAAACCAATGTGTGGTGTAAAATTATCAAATTACTTCTTGTCTTATGTGAGAAACATCAAGATATTGCCTTGTCTTTTGTATGAGAAGCTTCCAGATGCTCTTGTCTTTTGTGGTTGGTAGACCAAAGTTGCATTCTTTACAAGACAAATTTCGAACTCTAGAATTGTATTTATTTTGAGACGGAGGGAGTATGTTCGAATATAAATATATCTATGTAATTTGAATGAGACATTAATATGAATATGCAATGACATTCATAACTACATTCAATGATAAAAGACAGCATAAAAAAGATAAAAGGGTGTCAGTGAGGAACTAACACCAAATGGACACCATATGTGAGGCCAGCAGAAGCTAACGAGCTGTCGAGAAAAGTCGAAAGGAGCTGTGAAAGAAAAACTTGAATATTTTAGACTTTACAAATGCTTATGCCAGTCTCAGTGTGGAGTGTCATAGAAGGGTCATGAGCATTAAATATCATGCTACATCAGCAAATTTATAAAGAGAGAGGAGGGAAAGTGTCATTGAACAAGAGAAGAGGGTCATCACCATCGGAGGGCGCAGCCTCGGCCGCCGCGGAAGAGAGCGAGGAGGTTGCGGCGGCGGGTGGGTACCAGCTCAGGCCGCCCCCGATGTCCTTGACCATGGCGGGTGGAGAGGATTCGAGATGGTATTGGCCGGTGCGGCGAGTTGCTGGGAGTGGGAGTGGGAGTGGGAGACCATGGGACGGTGGGAATTGGGAGCAGAGTCAAAGCCCAAGTCGTTGCGGCGGTGAGCAATCCAAAATCGGTTTGGCCGTTTGGGACCTTGAGTACGCACGTTTTTGGCGGCCTGCCCGTCATGGGATAATGTCCAAAGCTGGTTCTTCACGGGTCTACTTTCTCCGTCCAATATAAATGTATTTATAATATTTGAACAAGATATTAATATGAAATAAAATGACATTCATAACTATATTCAGTGATAAAAGACATCATAAAAAGATAAAAGTATGTCCAGTCAGAAACTGACACCAGATGTGAGGAGCGGTGGAAAAAATCGAAAGGAGTTGTGCACAACAGAACCGTTTTAGACCTTACAGATGCTTCATATTTTTTGGATTTTACAAATGGAGCACATATACTCCCTCTGTCTCAATTTAAATGCAATTCCACAATTCAAAAATGTTCCAAATAAAATTTTATAATAGAACTACTCTCTATGTGCTCACCGTTCAGCTAGTGCTCTGGGCCTTCTCCTGTCTATGGACGCTCTTGGAATTCACCAAAGTCCAAGCCAACAGCAGGAATACACGGTCCTGTTTGGGATGGCTCAAACTCCAAGTAGAGCTGCTCCACTCCAAAACTCCAGATGGAGCGAGCTCTAGTTGGAGTTGCAATTGTCAAAGTGAGGTGTTTGGCTGCCAACTCCATCTTCTGTGGGTCCCACGGTCTTAGCGTCCTTTACTTCTTTTTTCCGGCTGTTTGATGCGGCGCCCTTCATCATCACATGGCTGCATGCCCTCGCGCCGCCACCACACAATTCGAGGGCTGATGCACGATGTAGTAGATCCACCAGTCGTGCCATGCTTGTTGCCGAACTCGACGCGGTGTTCGCACAGCGCGCCAGCCCACGCGGGAGCCCCGGTGGCGGCCGTGGAGCTCGGTGTTGATGGCATTGACGAAGGGTCGGAGGGGCCGCCCCGGAGGGAGGGGCCTGCCTCGCCGGAGGGACGCGCCACTAGAGGGAAAGGTACATACGGAGGGGTAGGGTGGCTTGTGGTGGGTAGGAGGGCGGCCTCCGACGTGGAGGTCGCCCGATGACGGGAAGGAAGGGCTTCGGCCGTCTTCCGACAGTGTAAACGGTGGGTCCGGCAACGTCCCACTAGCGCGAGGCAGGGTAACGGAGGTCAGATCTGGCAGCATCCCGCAGGGAGGAGAGTCGTCGAGTCGCGGCGCGGGACGGGGATGGATCTCGGGAGAACCAAAAGAATAGAAGCGAAACATTTTTTTTCACTTATCAGTGGCATTGATGGGTAATTATTACTGCTCTACATGATCACCAGTCTACAAATTCACTAGCCTTTTTCACATATGATAGATCCACCATCAGTTTGGCAGCTGCATTGTCCCTGAAGGTACACTGCCTCTGAAAAATACAATGACCAGATCCCACAGCACCTTGGAGGTCGGAGGATCTCTCTATCATATGTAGTTGATAATTTGGTTCTAAGAAATACTTGTCTCAGGCTAACTCTTACATATATGAAAGACATTCTGCAACTTGTTTTTGGGTTTAAGTGCCCTTTTTATGTCCTCTTTTCCGCCATGTTTCTGTGGCATTTCTACACGTGTGATAGCATAAGCATGCGGTTGCATTAAGAACATGATACTGGCACTTCGTTCATCCGACCGTACATGATTCATCGTGTTTTATCTGCAAAACTCTGCACAAAAATATAACCATCGACGAATGTTCGAACCCAAAGGCCCCTGCTGTTTTATTTTAAAAAACAAAACTAACCGAAAGTCTGGAAGAAAAACACAAAGGGCATGCATTACTTTCGACTGGACCTGGCTCATGCAGACACAGCTACACTACACAGCCACAGGTCCTAATCTCACACGAAACAGAACTATATCAAACATAATGATAATTGTGCAACCTGAAACTAAGCCGGTGGGGGTAAGACCGCCCCCACGGTTTTCATTAAGAAGAAGAAACCTTCTCCCGGCTTAAAAAACCCCCGAACCCCGGTTTCACCGGTGAGGGGATTTTTTTAAAATCAACTCCATAATTCGCTCCAACGAGGAATCGAACCTGGGTGGTTGCGACCATACCTCAGCTCTACTAATCAACTAGGACTAGAGGGCTTTGGTGATAATTGTGCAACCTGTAAAAAGGGAAACAGGAATTGCCAGTGTTCATATCACCCTTCAGATTCATCAGTAAATTAGAAATTCCACAGGAATAGCCAGTAGAATAAATCAGTGATTCATAAAAACCAAAAGAGTAAGCTAACTCTAATGATAGAAGAATTTGGCAAAGAGTCCATGCATCACTTAAGCACTACAGTATAAATCAGCAGGCCATAGAGTGCAGCCAACCGTGGAATGGAACATTCTCAAAGGAGATTGCAACACAATATAAATCACAAGAGATAAAGCAATGTAAATCCCAATGTGAATTTTACAGTGTTTATTCAAACACGACGCAGCACAGATCATAAAAATTAGATAACTCAGTTTAAACTATAGCAATTTGAGTGCACAATGGGCACTGCTAACTTCAGTGCGTACAACTATTCATGCTGGCAAGCTGCTAGAACTGCCAATCTTCTGAGAGGAAATACCAATGAGCACCACGCTAAACTGCATAGCCCTACACTGCAACAGAATCAAGCACAAACGCTTTCCCAAAAGGTTTTGCATCAAGAAATATGTATCATAAACGGGTCATTAACTGATAGGTCAGATGCTATAGGGAAGTTCAAAACATTCTCCTCTTCAGATCCCAGAAGCTGCATTTTAGTTTCTTTAGCAGCCCACAACCATGGACATGCAAATAGAATCTTCAATCGGCGATTCACCTTATCGACCTCATCTGTGGAGGCAGATTTTTCTTTGGTCAACACAAGCAGCAGTAATTGCAGCTTCTCCGCACACATGGCAATGAACTCGAGGAACTCAAACTCGCTTGGCTCCCCTCGGAATTCATGTATGACAATTTTCTTGACGTGTGACTTCAGGCATTCAATAGGATGGACCTTCCGCCAGAATTTGACATGGTCCATACCAGTTGTTTCACCAAGTATGGAAGACTGCAAAATTAGTAATGAATTTATACAGAATACAGAAGAACATGGAGGACAGAGTCTGATGCTCATGATGAATGATGCAAATACCAAATGGCAACCAATTAAATTTGATGTAATTTCACCTCAATGTGCAGCGTGTCAACGTTGGGAAAGCATTTGAGGAAGCTGGGCAGCATATTAACGTCCTCATAGATATCAAGATTCACCTTTAAAGCCAGGATCTTGACGCTTGCAACAGTAGAACTTGGGCCTGGCTTTGTCTCAGCCTGCATTTTGCAATGCATATTGCACAGCATAAGAGAAAATGTCATGGATTACCAAAAAAAAAAAAAGCAATCGCATCAGCAAGATATGAAAGGTAATAGAAGTAGTACATTGATGACAACGTTTCCAATATGCAGCTGATGAGCTCTGGGATCCAGGTAACCAAGCACACGCAGCTCTGACGCACGATCAATCTTGACCACCATAGGGAAATCATCTGACTCAGCACACGTCCTCCACAGGATGAGCCGCTCCAGGCGCGGGGCATCAACCACGGTGAGCTCCTCTGCCTCAGACATCCAGAGGAGCATGCACTGGAGGCTTGGGCCGCGGAGGCAGATGCACTGGGGCAATCTGCTAAAGAGGAGTGCGAGTATTTTCAGCTTGGGACTGCAGGCGAGCATATGCTGGAGGTCCTGCTCCTCCATCCTTGTGTGGGACATGGTGAGCTCCTTGAGGAGGGGGAAGACTACATCCGTGCCCCGGCGGGCGAGGGCAGCCGTATCCGGGAAAATCCAGTCGCCGAGGAAGAGACCATGGAGCGAAGCGCAGCTGAGGAAGTCATCGGGGAGGGGGCATATCAGTCCTGGGATACCCCTGTTGCGGAGGATGAGGTCCCGAACGCCCTTGGCGGCTAGGAGGCGTGCCCACTCTACGAGGTCCTGCTGCCGGAATCCGGACGCGCAGCAGGTGAGCTGGATCTTGCGGAAGGGGCCCGGGTGGTCGGCGAGGGCGCGGCCGACGGTGGCGCGCGCGCGGTCGATGTCGTCGGGGTAGGCAAGGAGGAAGTCGTAGTCGCGGAGGAAGAGCGGGGCGGAGCGCCAGAGACCGCGCCAGCGGGATGCGAGCGCGGCGGTGCGCGCGCCGTCGCGGGCGGGGAGGCGGGAGACGACGTCGCGGAGGAGGTCGTCCGGGAGGGCGCTGATGCGGTCCACGCCGTCGGAGGGCGCGACCTCGGCCGCCGCGGAGGAGAGGGAGGAGGTTGAGCCGGCGGCATCGGCGGCGGGGTTCAGCCAGCTATGGATGATCGTGACCATGACGCTTGACGCCCTTTGGGGGTTGAGTGGAGTGCAGCGGAGCGGAGTCAAATCAAAGTCGAAGAGGTTATTAGAGCTGGATGCGGCGCTGTAGGAAATCCGAAATCCTAGGGTTTGGTACGCAGGCGGCTACGGAATGTTGTTGTTGCAGTTGTTTACATGTGCCGATGCATAAAAAAAAGTCTCGGGATTGATCAATCCTCACTTAACAACATTCCTACAGTCCTACCCATCTTATTGTCATCTTTAACTGCCTCCCAAAATGCCTGGATTGCTTCCAAACCAACTGCTGGCTAGAATTCTAACAATTCGTTAATTCGACTTGTGCATTACTATATGATACTACTTCTTCAGTAATTACTAGTAGCATTATGAATTTATGATAGATCCTACAACGCCCCCGTCAGCTGCAAGGAATGAGGAACAGCGTTCAGCGGGAGATTTATAGATGCAGAATGAACAGCAGCAGGAAAACAAGCATGACAACTGCATCATGTTGAAGATCTGAAGCAGCAAGGAGCACAGTAAGTCAAACTGTTAAAGGTCGTGGCGCACAGGTTTGTGCAAGAGTGATTAAACAGACTGCAGCACAGCAACTACAACTAGCACTCTCCCTGCCAGCATCTGAATTTATACTAAAATCAACATAGCTTGCATCACAGAAATGGCGGACACATCACATAAGACGAAACCAGATTTTTTTTTTGAAACATTGAGAAGAAACCAGAATAACCAGAGGGGTACCAAATTATCAAGTACATTGACCATCAAAATAGTCTTGGAACAGTGTTTATTCCCAATGTGAATTTTACAGTGTTTATTCAAATACGAAACATCATATCGTAAAAATTAGACTACGCAATTCAAAGTACAGCAATTTGAGACAAATAGCACTGCTAACTTCAGCACCTACAACTTTTCATGCTGCTAGAATAGCCAATCTTCGGAGAGGAAATACCAACACACTAAAAAGAGCACCGCGCTTAACTGCATATCCCTACACTGCAACAGAATCAAGAAGAAATGCTTTCCCAAAGGTCTTGCATCAATGAATATGTATCATAAAAGGGTCATTAACTGATAGGTCAGATGCTCTAGAGAAGCTCAAAAGATTCTCCTTTTCAGCTAGTAGAAGCTTCATTTCGAATTTTTTAGCGGCCCACAACCATGAACGTGCAAATAGAATCTGCAATCGGCGATTCACCTCATCCGCCTCATCTGTGGAATCAGATTTTTCTTTGGTCAACACAAGCATCAGTAACTGCAGCTTCTCTGCACACATGGCAATGAACCCGAGGAACTCAAACTCGCTTGGCTCCCCACGGAATTCATGTATGACAATTTTCTTGACGTGTGACTTCAGACATTCAATAGGATGGACCTTCCGCCAGAATTCAGCATAGCCCATACCAGTTGTTTCACCAAGTATGGAAGACTGCAAAATCAGTGATGAATTTATACAGAATACAGACGAACATGGAGGATGCAGTCTGATGCTCATGATGAATGATGTGAATACCAAATGGCAACCAATTCAATTCGATGTAGTTTCACCTCAATGTGCAGCGTCTCAACGTTGGGAAAGCATTTGAGGAAGTTGTGCAGGATATTAACATCCTCGTATACATCAAGATTCACCTTTAAAGCCAGGATCTTGACGCTTGCAACAGTAGAGCTTGGGCTTGGCTTTGTATCAGCCTACATTTTGTCATTTTGCAATGCGCAGCACAAGAGAAAATGTCATGGACCACCAAGACACGTGTATATGAAATCAAGCTTGCATCAATTTAACAAAAAGAATTGCATCATGAAGAGATGAAAGGTACTATGAGTAGTACATTGATGACCACGTTTCCAATATGCAGCTGATGAACTCTGGCATCCAAGTAACCAAGCACACGCAGCTCTGACACGCGATCAATCTTGACCGCCATAGGGAAAATATCACCTAACTTAGCACACGTCATCCACAGGATTAGCCGCTCCAGGCGCGGGGCATCAACCACGGTGAGCTCCTCTGCCTCAGACATCCAGAGGAGCACGCACTGGAGGCTTGGGCCGCGGAGGCAGATGCATCGGGGCAGTGTGCTTAAGACGAGTCCGAGTATTTTCAGCTTGGGACTGCTGACGAGCATATGCTGGAGATCGTACTCCTCCATGTTGGTGCGTGACATGACGAGCCACTTGAGGAGGGGGAAGACTACATCCGTGCCCCGGCGGGCGAGAGCAGCCGTATCGGGGAAAATCCAGTGGCTGAGGAAGAGCCTATGGAGCGACGCACAGCTCAAGATGTCATCGGGGAGGGGGCACATCACTTCTCGGGCATCCCTGTTGCGGAGGGTGAGGTCCTGAACGCCCTTGGCGGCGAGGAGGCGGGCCCACTCCATGAGCTCCTGCTGCCGGGACCCGGAGACGCAGCAGCTGAGCTGGATCTTGCCGAAGGGCCCCGGGTGGTCGGCGAGGACGCGGCCGACGGTGGCGCGCGCGCGGTCTCTGTCGTTGAGGGGGGCAGGGAGGAAGTCGGAGTCGCAGAGGAAGAGCGGGGCGGAGCGCCAGAGGCCGCGCCAGCGGGAGGCGAGCGCGGCGGTGCGCGCGCCGTCGCGGGCGGGGAGGCGGGAGACGATGTCGCGGAGGAGGTCGTCCGGGAGGGCGCTGATGTGGTCCACGCCATCGGAGGACGCAACATCGGGTGACGCGGAGGAGAGGGAGGAGATTGAGCCGGCGGCATCGGCGGGGCACAGCCAGTTACGGATGAGCTCGACCATGGCGCCCGTGGGGAGTTGAGTGGAGTGGACTGGAGCGGACTCAAAGCCGAAGAGGGTGGGTTGCGGCGCTGTAGGAAATCCGAAATCCTAGGGTTTGATAGTTGGTACGCGGCTAGTGGGTGTGCAGGCTGAAGATTTCTTCATGGGCCCGCGAGGGACCTACTTCGGACATTTGGCCACGACGGCAGGCGGTCAGCACACTGCGGAATGTTTGTTGTCGTTGCAGTTGTTTACATGTGCCAGGATTGCATTACTATATGATACTTCTTTAGTACTCCCTCCGTTCGCGAATACATGTCTGTCGCCGACCGCTTCGACGAAATTAAGGAGGTGGTGAAGTTACGGTTTTGCCCATCCTTATTCCACCGCTCTAGTTGCAAAAAAAAAAAAACATCGACTCGTCTCCTTCCGCTAGCGCTGCAGCCGCTCATATCCGCTAGTGTCGCCGCCGCCGACGTTCCTCCCGATGGTGCCGCCGCCGAATTTCCTCCCGATGGTGCCGCCGCCGAAGTTTCTCCAGATGGCACCGCCAGTCTTGGGCTCCTCCTCCACTCAATCCCAACTCATCCCCGGCGCCACTCCTTCCGCTGCGGCCGCTCCATCTTAGCTCCTCCCCAACGTCGCTCCCTCCACTGCGGCCGCTCTATGCCAGCTCCTCCCCGGCGTCACTCCCTACGCTGCGGCCGCTCCATCCCATCTCCTCCCCGACGTCGCTCACTCTGCTGCGTCCACTCTATCCCGGTTCCTTCTCGACGTCGCTTCCGCCTCTACTGCGGCCCCAGTGCTGCATCTTGCTGGGACGCCGAGGTCACCGCTGGCATGGGAGGACATCTCCCTAGGCTTCCCCTCCCCCACGTTCGTCAACACCATCCTCAACCCTTCGGTTGTTTCAATTGCGGGTTTGGCCTCATCATCGCGCCTATCAACATCACGGACATCACGCCAGCATCATAGCCAAGATTTCCCTTCTCCATCTATGAGGTACCAAGATTTCCCTTCTCCATCTATGAGGTACGATGTCTTTCTTGGTTTGTGATACATCTACGAGTTCAATCTTTTGATTGTGATGATTCTAGGCTGCTCTGCATTGTGACAGATAGGATGCTCTTAATTTCAAGCAAATCTGTGATTATGGTTTGTGATTTGAAGCAAATCTGCATTGTGTTGCTCTGCATTGTGCTCTACATTATTGCTTGGTGCTTTGCACTGTTAAATGCCAACATCTTTCTTTTCAGAACAAATGATAAGTCAATTAGATGATAAAATTGTGTAGCCCATTTTCTATTTGCAAACATAGTAGAGTAGTTAGCTAAGAAATTAAGAGTAAAAAGATGGTGTGAACTTTTTACAGGTACCTCTCTGAGAAATAATTCTAAACCACTTAATGAAAAGCACGATGCACAGGACTTCACTTGTTGCAATGTTATATCTGAACTGTAACAGTTTCCAAACGAAATTGCACTTATATTTGCAAACAATTGAAAAAAGGTGGAAGGACATCAAGCTTTAGTTTCTTTATTAGATTCTTAAATTATTTTCAACACATGAGAGCCCTATTCTCTCTTATTGATTAGATTCTTGAGGACATCAGGCTTTAGTTTCCTCTAGCACACAAGTGTGCTAGATTGTGAATTTTAGAGAATCTTTACCTTTAAGACAATGTCCAGCACTTTGGCTCTTTTATTTTAACATGTGCACTTATTAGTGATAGCTGCTTTAGATAAGTTCCATATAATTTCAAATGCCTTAGCCTTACTCAGCAACACCTACGAATTGGAATTGGAATGATCTGTGTGTATTCCCCTAGAACCATAAGATGCACTTATCCAAATAAAATAAAATAAAAATTGTGGCCCTGAAATTCTGGAAATGCACTGACTAATAATCATACCTTTGCTCTTCTCGGTAACCACTCTATCTATTTCCTTTGCATGGAATGTGTACTAGTCTATTGCATTTGCATATTGCATTGATTTTGTATACTCCGAGAAGCTCTTTCAACTCATGTTAAATTAATGCTCATGCAGGGTTGTGGAGATTGGGATAAATGATCAAGAAGTACAAGACCAAAGGATGAAGACAAGGAAGTCCCCCTTAACATCCATGTTACTTTTTAGATCACCACTGAGCCGAATGCTATTGTCACCACAGCTGAGGTCCCCTGCAACAAGGCATGGGAGGTCCCCTACAGCAAGGCATGGGAGGTCCCCTACAACAAGGTCCACTGATCAAGTAGTGAATGATGTTGATTTAAATTTGGAACCAATTGAACATGCTCCAGAGATTGCTCAAAATGTTTCTGCTTTTGGGAGCGATCCACATGCTCACCTAGATGTTGAAAATGGGTCTGATATAGATACAAGTGCTGCTATACAGCCTCAAGAGAATGTACTGAGGAGAGCTATATTGCCAGATGAGAAAAGAAGAGCAATATTTGAATCTTTGATGGCAGAAGCCAGGAATGGAAACTTAAAAGGTCATGAAATGAGTGAAGTTTCAGAGGAATTCTCAGTACCTCTTCGAACAGTCCAGCATATCTGGAAAAAGGGAAAAACCCTGCTTAGATGAAGGTTTGCTAGTTGATGTTTCAAATGGAAAGTACAGGTGTGGTCATAAGAAACTTGAGGTGGATGTGTCAACACTCAGTGATCTTCCTATGTCTAGTCGTACAACAATACATGATGTGGCTCAGCACTTTGGTGTCAGTAAAAGCAAGTTGCACACAATGAAACGTTAAGGCATTATAAAGCATGTTTCAAACAACATCAAGCCCTACTTAACAGACCAAAACAAGATGGACAGGCTGAAGTGGTGTCTGTCTATGCTTGACCCAAGAAGTCTACCACATGATCCCATGTTTCAAGAGCTATTTGACTATGTGTTCATTGATGAGAAGTTCTACTACATTACAAGAAAAACAAAAAGATAGTATACACTTCCATGTGAATAACAACCGGTTAGAACTTGCAAGAGCAAGAATTACATTCCTAAGATCATGATTTTGACTGTCGTGGCTCGGCCAAGATTTAATTCTGTGGGCTTTTGCACGTTTGATGGAAAGATTGGTTGTTTCCCATTCGTGACTTATGAACCAGCCAAACGGTCAAATCGACCTGCAGGAACAATGGAGATGAAGCCTATCAAATCAGTAAACAAGGATGTCATTCGAGCTTTCATGATTGAAAAGGTTCTATCTGCTATTCGTACCAAGTGGCCGCCACAAGATGCCAACAAGCCAATATTCATACAACAAGACAATGCTAGACCCCATATTTCTCCTAATGACACAATGTTTTGTGAGGCTGCTAAGCAACATGGGTTCGACATTAGACTTGTCTATCAACCAGCAAACTCACCTGATCTCAATGTCTTGGATTTAGGCTTCTTTAACACTATTCAGTCAATTTAGTATAAAACGGCATCTAGAACAACTGAAGAGCTTGCAGCTGTTGTGGATCAGGTGAGAGCTCTGAATTTGTTGCTTTTCCTTTGCAATTATGTGTGCAACAACTTATTATGAAAATAAAATGTTCTAACACATATCAATAATGTGGATTAGGCTTTTGAAAGTTATTCAGAGTGCCAAGAAAATACTCCCTCCGTCCAGGTATGATCTGCGTAAGCTGTGGACGCAAAGACCAAGGAGAAGCTAAGTAGCTAGGCCAAGAGTTACACCTCCGTCTGTTCCAACCAACTCTCCAAGAAAAACACTTCGTATTCTACGTGCATTTATTTGCTGCTTTTGTATCCCACCATGGCTCCCATGTAACCCAACCAATCTCTTGCTCCCTTCAGAAATTTGCACCAGTACGGCTGGGCGTTGCATTGAAGAGGTGGACGGCACGTTCACAGCTCGCGCTATCGGCCCGAGGTCTGAACAATTCTAACTGAGAATACACAAATCATTTCTGGACACATTTTAATTCTTTATACGCAGATCAAATCTGGACGGAAGGAGTAGAATTTTCTTGACCCTCCACGGGTGCATGAAGGAAGTCTTGAAACTTGGTGCCGACAATGGGTATGATCTTCCTCACATTAGGAAAGGGATGCTTGAAAGCCAAGGGCATCTCCCTTTGCAGTTGAAGTATGAGGCGCATGTGGTGCAATAAGCTATGGCACAAATCAGTGACTAAAGAGCAAAAATAATGTGTGTAATTTATGATGTACTCAGTTTTGCATAATTTATTCTTGATCAGTAATTTATTTTTGGTCGGTCTTTCAAAATACTCTTGATGTAAGAACTGCAATTGTGGTCAGTTTTGCATAATGGATGGAAGAACTGCTGCCAAGTTGACAGCTTGTGATGAATGTGTAAATTCTCTATCTAGTTTGATTCTTCCTCTCCTGATGTATTCATTGCAAGATCATTACAATAATCTCTTGGTGATGGAAGTAATATAGTGATTTGTTTTGTCATGCCCCTCAAACCTTGTGGGAGCAGATATAAACATGCCCACTTGGGACAGGTTCATATTGCTGAATGTTTAACACTTGAATTGTTTGCCATTTTTCCATCCAGAAGTTGGATTGATACAGAGTTTAGCCAACATTCAATATGGTTTCTTGTGCCCTATAATTTCAACTGCATAATTGCTCTTTGTAGAATACTACTGCTGCAGTTTTCTTTTAGGTTTCTTGTGCCCTATAATTCTGGTTAGTTTCAGAACAATGTATTTTCTGCCCTATAATTGACTATTATAACCCTTTCTGTTCTGCTGACCTGCTGTGTAAACAAACGGTTCTTGAGTAGCTGTGCAAGTTGACATGGACGATAGCTCTGCAAGTTTTGAGTATGTATCTCAAAACTTCAGCGGATGAACTACTGACAGAAATATTCTTTAGATTCTTTGGTCTTATTGTTGGACTACAAAAGGAAAATCAAGGGATTTTGTTTAGTATGATACATTACCAGCAGTGTCATATTTTACCTGCGAATGTAAATGTAAATTACAAATTTCTAAACTTGCAGACATGCATGATGATATATTCAGCAATTCCTTATCTTTCTAAGACTTGTGAACAATTTTGTACCGATATTTGCCTGATCAGAACAATCAGAAGTTGAAGTTCAGACCTTGTATCCAATCATGCTGAAATTACATGAGCATATCAATCTGGAATTTGTACTTTTTTTATTCTCTGTCACTTTACTTCCTTAACCTTTTTTGTCTTGTTTATAGAGTTTAATACTGCTTGAGCCCCTGACAACCGTGCTGCTCAACCAGCACGAGCTTGTGTCACTTCCATTACAAGAAAGAACTCAAACCCATTCCTTTCAGGAAGAATACCCATTCAGCAATCCTTTCTTCGGTCCTACTCCCAGGCTACAGATCATCCATTGCAAAACTCACTTGATAGCCTGAATGTGCACACTAGAGTAACATGTCCATTAGTTAATACAGTATCATTGCATATTTAAATTGATCAATTGCCTCAAAAAGGGATGTTAATATGCTCACAGAGCACTCTGAAAATACTCCTTCAAAATTCAGGGAGCATCTTGCGGTTCCCTCCACACTTTCTCATCCGGGCTTGGGACCGGCAAAGGCGGTGTTAAATCGCAAGTATACAGAGTGTCAACAAATGGCAATGGCAGGTTGTTCAAACTCTCATTTTTCTCCATTAAAGCTGCATTATTCCTAATGACAGGTTGCCAATCAAGTGTATCTAAACTACCCTCCTTGAATTTATTGTGTGTAGTGACAGAGGAATGGTTTGTGCCAAGAAATCCTTTAGCTGCCAAGAAGAATCGCTGGACTCTTGCTGCAACTAACAAGTTCATATTGTTGCATCTTCTGCAAAATTGGAAGATTCATAGGTTCAATCGTTCAAGCTGCATGAACAATCTGATATGAGCTTCAGCAATTCAAGCAACCGTATTTTTGCAGAGCTAGCAATCCAACATCAGTGTACAGATCTTCTATTTGCAATTCCTGCAAGAAACATCCAGCGAGTAGGGTAGAATAAATGTACAGTGAGATTGGCTACAAATCAGATCGATGCAAGAGTGGCACGACCTGGACGCACACCTCGCCGTGGGCAGCGTGCTAGACGGCGCACGAGAACCGGGACCCCAACGATGGCCTCCTCCTCGGCTTGAGCTTGAGATCCTCCTCCGTGGCGCTCTCCTCCCTCCGGCGCGGTGGCCCGGCCTCCGCGCTCCCTCCTCCTTCTGGCGCACCATCCCCTGCTCCTGCTCCGCTTCTGCCATGGAGTTGAACCGGGCATCGACGGCCACGACAGAAAAGCTCGCCCATGGCGGCCGTTATCCTCCCCGCGCGGTGACAACCTGCTGGCCTACAAGGCCTCCGTCGAGTCCAAGCCCGTCGTCGCCGTTGACACTTCCCGCATCGCCGGCGGTGACGACGCGCAAGAGGGGGGGAATCCTAGCGACGACATGCGAGAGAAAGGCGGACGAAGACGGGGCGCGTCAGGGGAAGATGAAGGGTAAAAATGGAAAAGCGCGAAAGGGGACACTATCGGTGACGAGGGCCTAGATTAGGACCCCTTTTAACGGCAAGATAATCACCATCGAGATGGAGTCATATGACACCATTGACAATGTGAAGGTCAAGATTCAGTATAAGGAGGACTGTGGATCCTTGTCAAGACCATCACTGGCAAGACGCCTTGTCTCCGACCAGTAGGAAGCTTCCCCGACAAGTCTCCGGCTAGGAGGTGCCTTCTCCGACAAGTTTCCGCCCCGCACGAGGAGTCTCCGCCTCGCCTCCGACAACCTGTTCGTTCGCACGAGCAGTTTCCGTCTCTGACCAAGACACGGCCCACACGAACGTGGCGCCACCCCGACGAACGAGCTCGCCTACAACGACGCGTGGGGCGCCGGTTCCCCACGCCATGCAAACGCACCAGCTGGCGGCATGCGCGGGCGGCCGGCTCTGACAAGAGCCGTAATGCGGTACTGTTCGACTCCGTGGGGTACTGTTCGACTGCGCGGCCACCGACGCGCCGTCCCGTCCGACTCTGCGGCACGCCAACCCCTAAAGATGGGCGTAGGTGAACCACGGGGCGAACCGCTATCCAACCATCGATCCATATAAACTATATAGGAGCACCAGAAAAACTATTTTAATTAGTTCTTGACCCATGGTGCCCCAATGGATATTACGGGTCGCTTTTTTTTAAGCTGCAAGCACTGTTGCTACGCACATGCTGATATTTTGTTGCTGCTATCCTGATACGCTACGCCTGTATGGCACGGGGCATGGCTGCCGATCATTGTGTGGAAATTGCGCCGCCGTGCCAGTAATCTTGGATCGTCTTGATGTGTCCGTGAACTGTAGTTATGTTGATTTCCCATGCTTGGAGTTCTTCGATGGGGCGCTCTAGCTTTGCTTGCTGCGGGTGAATTTGAGGAGAATTTCGCTTGGCTTGCTCAGGCACGGCGGCCGCATGGGCGGCAGGCGGCTGCAGCAGCGGTTGCCAGTTACGGGCGGTGGGCCGCAGGCGGTCGCCGGCAAGGGTGATGGCGGCGATCTGCAGTAGCTCGGACAGGTTCCAGACGTGGCGGTGCTGCAAGCGCGCGTGGCGTGCGGCGGTGAGGGCCGCACCGGCGAAGCAGCGGCACCGTTGTTCGGTCTCCGGCAAGCGACGACCTGCTTTTACGCTTCGAAAGCAACGCTAACTGCACGGTGACCACCGATTCCAAGCTAAGACGGCTGGGTGGCTCTCTGCGAACTTGGCAACGGAGCTTCGCACACAGACTTGGCGGCGCAGACGGCGAATCGCGACGACGGCAAGGTTGGGCGGACGGCGAATCACGACGCAGACCATGGATGAAACGAGGTGCTCACCCCCAACGCCAAACAATAATTTCGTCGATCCTCATTGCGCGCTCTAGACCTTCTCGATTTACTCAGAGTTGTGTCGCACCGCTGCCCAGTCGAAGCACGAAGGACGGGGTCGGGTCGAACCCCTGGAACCATTGGTTCTCTAGTTTCTGATCCCCTGAACCAAAGCGATTTTGTGGATTGGAAAAGGGGCCATTAGGATTGTTTTCCCGGATCGGGATCGGTTTGAGGAAACGATGGGTTGAACTGCACCACCCCATCTTTACCAACCCCGTTAGAGGCACTCGAGTGCCTCCTATAATTAACGTCTGCCTACGTTTAGGCTCAAACGTGGCGGACTCATCCCGCACCCAGGCGGGTCGAGCCAGCACAAAAGAACTCAGAGGAAACGCCAGGTGCTCGGGATGAACAGCGCCGACCGACCACGTGGTGGCCTCGGCACCAACACAGCTCAGCCCCCCTTCAATGCACCCTGGCGGACGGCGACGTGTGAGAAGACATCCCAGCTGCGTAGGACTGTAGCTTTTACTTGTATTCCCTTTTTTGCCCCTCCCCCTTGCGTCTATAAAAGGGAGAGGAGGGCAACCGTCACAAGGGCTGACGAACCGAACATTCACACCTCAGGGACTTGGGCTCGACACCCTCTCCCGACAAGTTTGTAACCCCTACTACAAACACCCCTAGCGCAAGAACACGGCAGCTCGATACTGGACGTAGGGTATTACTCCTCGGAGGCCCGAACCAGTCTAAATCCCGGCGTCTCTCGCGCTAACCATCCGGGTCGGACACACGATCCGATACAAATTTACTGCTTGGCGGTAGAGAACCCCGACAGTTAGCGCGCCAAGTAGGGGCACATCGTGTGTCTCGCCGAACTTCATCAACGATCCGGATGGAGGGCCGCGGGGTTTCGCTAACTCCCGGGGCCACCATGCGTTTTGGCTCCCTCGGCTTCGTCTACACCGGGCCGACGGAGTCTGTCGTCGGGCGTACTGCCCACCCCAACGCCTTGACGGCAGCGGCGGGGTGCGCAGCGTTCGTCCGAGGCTTCTCGGACGAGACGATCATGGCCATGTTAGGGTCAAACCCGACGCAGGAGCGTTTTAGGCTCGCCGCCTACTGCCTCACCGACCTCGCCTTCCAGGCCAGCAGAGCTGAGCTGCTCGCCTGGGGCGAGTTCATGGAGCGATACATCGCCATGTACCCCCGTGGACAGCAGGGCCTCCCGGACGACTCGGTGACGGCCTACGTGGACGCGCTGCGAGCATCCTACACCGCCTCGGGATCCACGATGACTCGACGGGCAACACCAGCACCCGCGCACGACTTCACACGCGAGTGCTTCGTTTGCGTGGCGCCGAGCTCAAGCAGCTCCACCGACGCGAAGTCGGCACCACACCATCGCGCCACGGACGCCCAGCGTAGGGCACGCCTCGATGAGCTCGCCGAGACCAGGCACCAGCTCGACGAGGAGTTGGCCAACCTCCACCGAGAGCTCGGGGAGGACCGGTCGCGTAACCCGCAACCGGACACGCAGCAGGTCCCGGTGCGGGAGCAACACCGTGAAGGAGATGGCGAGCGGCAGGAGCGCCGACCAGCTGTCGAACAGTCCAGGGCCCGGGCTCCGACACAGCCGGCCCGGAGACACGTGCGCGACAACAACCGGCGCGTCAATGAGAACGCCAACGCCGACGGTGACGCACCACCTCTCTTCAGGCGTGCATCACAGAACTTGGCCGCCGCGGCGATGCTGCTGTGCGGTTGCCCAGAGGCGGTCACCCCCGAGGAGAGGAGGGTGCGACAGCAACTCAAGGCCCTCCTCGAGACAGCGGCAGCACAACAAGCGGAGAGTTCCGCGTCACGCCAGCGGTCGACGCGCGACAGGGGAGCAGCACCCTCCGCACACCGCCAGAATCCATCCCCCTCGCGGTATCGGAGCCACGGGAAGGGAGCCGGGGGTCGGCAGTCAAGCAACGTCTTGGACCCAACCGTGACGCCCGGGACACCATCGAGGCTCGCCCCCGAGCCGCCAGCGTAGACAACTACGGCAATGGTGACAACCGCGACGAGCGACACCCGCGCCGACAAGACGACCGGAGACGCGGAGGGCGCTACGACAGCGACGACGACCGTGATCGCAGCTGGTCGCCGGACCAGAGGGGCCCGCGGGCCTTTGGATAGAACGTGCGGGATGCGAAGTTCCCCTTGCACTTCCGAGCTTCGACCAACGTCCCCAGATACGACGGGGAGACTAACCCTAGCGTGTGGTTGGAGGACTACCGGCTCGCGTGCCACGCGGGCGGAGCGACAGACGACCTCTTCATCATCAAGAACCTGCCGCTCTACCTCGGTGACTCCGCGCAGACATGGCTCGAGCACCTGCCCCGCGGCAAGATCAACGACTGGATGGAGTTGCGTCGAACCTTCGTCGGCAACTTCCAGGGCACGTACGCCTGTCCCGGCAAACAATGGGAACTGCGCAACTGCAAGCAGCAGCCGGGAGAAAGTCTGCGCGACTACATCCGACGTTTCTCCAATTGTTGCACCGAGCTCCCCGGTGCGACGGACAACGACGCCATCTCGGTGTTCCAGAACGGCACGACCTGCACCACCCTCATCCACCGACTAGGGCGCCGTACCCCCCGAACCACTCGGGAACTCCTCGACATCGCGACCAACCACGCGGACGGCGAGGAGGCGGTCGCGGCGACCCTCAACACCCCTCAGGGCAAGGGGAAACAGGTAGACCACGGCGAGGGGACGTCCTCGCGCTTCAAAAAGAAGAAGAAGAATGACAAGTGTCGTCGTGACGACAACCTCGTCGCGGCAGCGAGCGCAAGGCTACACGCCCCAAGAGCAACCCGCCCAAGGCCAGTCCCCCGAAGGACCACTTCGAGAAGCTCTTGGAGGCGTCGTGCACCCACCATGAGGTCCCCGTCAAGCACGCACTCAAGGACTGTCGTTTGATGAAGAACTACGTTAACGTCACGCTCAAGCCAAAGGCGGCAGCCCACAGAAGAAGGCCGCTCCGCTCCCCGACAACGACAACGACGATGCCGAAGCCCAGTACCTGGGCGAGGACGGGGTGGTCCATATGATCTTCGTCGGGTCCCGGGCGCGACCCTCGAGGCGCCAAGAAAATCTCATACGGCGCGGGGTCTACAACACCGAGTCCACGACGCCGTCGTACCTCAAGTGGTCGGAGGTTCTGATAACCTTCGACCGCAAAGACCACCCCGACCGTGTGCCGCAGCCGGGATGCTACCCACTAGTGGTAGCTCCCTTGTTCAAGTCCAAACGGATCCACAAGGTCCTGATGGACGGAGGGAGCGGCATCAACATGCTCTACGCGTCAACGCTTGACGACATGGGCATCCCGCGGTCCCAGCTGCGGCCATCGACCGCGCCATTCCACGGGGTCGTCACTGGGATGGAGGTACTCCCAATCGGGCAGATCGATCTGCCCGTCACGTTTGGGATGTTGCAGAATTTTCGCACAGAAACCCTCACCTTCGAAGTGGTGGGGTTCCCGGGGACATACCACGCCATCCTCGGGAGGCCGGCATACGCGAAGTTTATGGCCGTGCCCAACTATACGTACCTCAAGTTGAAGATTCCTGGTCTGAAGGGGATCATCACGGTGGGGACTACATTCCAGCACGCATTCGAATGTGACGCTGAGTGCTTCCAGTTTGCGGAGGTACTGATCCGGTCCGAGAGGCTCCATGCCGAGCCTCCTTCCGAGGACCAGCAGATCCCCGAGTCGTCCAAGTGAGCGACCTGCTCTTTCGAGCCCGCCAAGGATGTCAAGGATGCGGTCGTCTCCGATGATGGCCGCATGCTCCGTATCGGGGTGACGCTTGATCCTAAATAGGAAAGCGCGCTCGTCGACTTCCTCAAAGCGAACCTCGATGTGTTTGCATGGAAACCCTCCGACATGAAGGGGATTCTGAGGGAGATTGTCGAGCACAGACTAAACATCAAGCCGGGATCGAAACTGGTGAAGCAACGCCTCCACCGCTTCAACGACGAGAAGTGCAAGGCGATCGGTGAGGAGATTAAGAAGCTCCTTAGTTCAGGGTTCATCCGAGAAGTATTTCACCCCGAGTGGCTTGCTAACCCTGTACTTGTAAAGAAGAAGAATAAGAAATGGAGGATGTGTGTTGATTATATGGGCCTTAATAAGGCATGTCCAAAGGATCTGTTTCCTTTGCCTCGCATAGATCAGGTAGTCGGTTCGACAGCAGGGTGCGAAACCATCTGTGTTCTCGATGCGTACTCCGGGTACCACCAGATAGCGATGTGCATAACAGACCAACTCACAACCTCATTCATCACTCCGTTCGGTGCTTACTGTTACAAGATGATGCCCTTCGGGCTCAAAAACGCGGGCGCCATGTTCCAAAGATGCATGCGACGCGTCTTCGGAGATCTCATAGGACGAATCATCGAGGCATGACATCGTGGTCAAGTCGAAAAAGACTGGTGATTTTGTCCCAGACCTCACAGAGGTGTTCGCGAAGCTGAGGGAGCACGGGGTGAAGCTTAACCCCGAGAAGTGCATTTTCGGGGTCCTTGGCTTTGTCGTGTCAGAACGCGGCATCGAGGCTAATCCCGAGAAGATCTCGACCATCATGAATATGGGACCGATCCAAAATCTAAAGGGCGTACAGCGCGTCACGGGCTACCTCGCGGCCCTCAGCCGTTTCATAGCGTGACCCGGAGAGCGTAGTCTGCCACTATACCGGCTAATGAAGAAGTCCGACCACTTCACATGGACGCCCGAGGCTCAAGAAGCTCTTGATTCTCTCAAAAATCTCTTGAAGAGCCCACCGATACTCACGGCTCCGGCTCCGGAAGAACCGATGCTCCTATACATCGCTGCGACAACCCAGGTGGTCAGCACTGCGCTGGTGGTTGAACGAGAAGAGCCCGGGAGGTCACTCAAGGTGCAGCGCCCGGTCTATTTTGTGAGCGAGGTACTCTCCGACTCGAAAACCCGGTACTCGCAAATGCAAAAGCTCGTGTACGCCGTCTTGATCACCAAGCGCAAGCTCCGCCACTACTTTGAAGCCCACCCCATCATAGTGGTATCCAAGTACCCGCTCGGAGAGGTGATCCAGAACCATGAGGCCGAAGGGAGGATAGCCAAGTAGGCGCTCGAGCTGATGGGGCAAAACATTTCATACGCGTCGCGCAGTGCCATCAAGTCACAGGTGTTGGCGGACTTCGTCGCTGAATGGACGGAGATCCAAACTTCGCCGGCGCCCATCGAGCACGAGACATGGACAATGTACTTCGACGGCTCGGTCATGAAGGAAGGAGCGGGAGTAGGCCTTGTCTTCATCTCGCCTCTGGGCGTGCGCTTGGAGTACATGGTTCGACTTCACTTCCCCGCCTCCAACAACGTCGCCGAGTACGAGGCGCTCATCAATGGCCTTCGAATTGAGGTCGAGCTCGGGATCCGCCGTCTCGAGATTAGAGGAGACTCAGAGCTTGTCGTAGACCAAGTCATGAAGGAGAAAAATTGCGTTGATCCGAAGATGGCGGCATACTACCAAGCTGTGCGTGAGTTGGAAGACAAGTTCCATGGGCTCGAACTTCATCTGTACTGCGCGACTACAACAAGGCCGCGGACATTCTCACCAAGGCTGCATCGAGCTGGAAGCCGGTACTGCATAGTGTGTTCGCAAGCGACCAACACGCACCATCCGTACAGGTCGAAGGAGAGAAGCCACAGGAACACGAAGGGCCGGAAGTCATGGAGATCGACCAGCCGCCCGAGCTGAACCTCAAGGACCCAGATTGGTGCTTCCCCATCCTCGAGTGGCTTGTCGAAGAGAAACTGCCCTCCGACCAGACGGAGGCACGCCGCATCGCGCGACGAGCTAAAGCGTTCGTCCTCATCGAGGGTGAGCTCTACAAGCGGGGCGCGGCAGGCATACTCATGCGATGCATCTTAAGAGATTAGGGCAAGGAGCTACTTCGCGAGATCCATGCCGACACATGCAGATATCACGCCAGTCCGAGAACTCTTGTCGGAAAGGCTTTCTGACAAGGGTTTTACTGGCCCACAGCAGTGTCGGACTCCAAGGACATCATGCGGCTTGCGAGGGATGCCAGTTCTACGCTCAACAAACTCACCTCCCGGCGCAAGCGCTTCAGACCATCCCCATCACATGGCCTTTTGCTGTGTGGCACCTCGATATGGTGGGGCCGCTCCGACAAGGGCCCGGGGGCTTTACACATCTGCTCATGGCCATTGACAAGTTCTCCAAATGGATTGAGGCTCGCCCCATCGTGAAGGTCCGCTCCGAGGAAGCCGTAGCATTCTTCACCGACATCATCTATCGCTTCGGCATTCCAAATACGATCATCACCGACAACGGCACCCAGTTCACGGGGAAGAAATTCCTTAACTTCTGCGACGACAACAACATTCGTGTGGACTGGTCCGCTGTGGTGCACCCGAAGACGAACGGGCAAGTCGAAAGGGTAAACGGCATGCTACTGCAGGGATTGAAGCCTCGCATCTTCAAGCGCCTCGAGAAGTTTCGAGCGAGATGGGTAGCCGAGCTGCCATCCGTTCTCTGGAGCCTGCGCACCAAGCCTAATCGAGCGACCGGCTTCACGCCGTTCTTGATGGTGCACGGGTCGGAGGCTGTCCTCCCCACAGACATTGACTACGGCAGTCCCAGAGTACGGGCATACACCGAGGAAGGCAACCAAGTCGCGCTCGAGGACGCGATCGACCAGCTTTACGAGGCGCGCGACATAGCACTGCTACACTCAGCAAGGTACCAACAAGCCTTGCGACGCTACCACGAGCGCAACGTGCATACCTGTGAGTTCCAGGTAGGGGACCTAGTCCTCCGACGAGTTCAAGGCAACAAGGATCGACACAAGCTCGCACCCCCATGGGAGGGGCCTTTCATCGTCGATCAAGTACTCCGACCAGGAACATTCAGGATCCAATACGAGGACGGCCGAGTCATCTCCAACGCCTGGAACATCGAACACCTGCGGCCGTTTTACCCTTGAGTAAATGTTCATATCTTATGAATCAATGAATAAATGCCGCATGCTTTGTTCATACTTCTATGAGTTCATAAACTTCTCAGTTGCCATGCCTTTATGTGTTGCAACTTTTCCGAAGGCTGACCGGCGAGCATTCCTGCACCTGTGCAGAAATGCTCACCGCTCGGGGGCTAACCAGGGCACGATGCCCTCCTTTCGATTTTCCGTTTTGAAAACAAAAATCGACAACTATGTCGCGACTGATCGCACGTGCGAGAAGTTTGTTGGCGGAAAGCTCAACCTCGCGAGAGGAGAAGATGGTGGCCCGCGCGGGGCTTGGTATTGCTGCTCATTCAAAGCTCCTGGCACCTACGCCTCCGTGGCTACGGTGCGAAGACTTGCGAGCACTATCCGAGTCCACAGGTTTTCATCCGACCCTTTTCAAAAGCACTCGGGCAACCGCTCAGGCTTCGGTCTAAAACGATTTTAACGAAAAATACACGAGTTACTTTTCGAACTTTCCCGAGTACTCGGGGGCTGCGAACGCATATCACCTCTTAATGACTTGGGATGGCTAGGCTTTCCGACTCCTATGCCCCCGCGGCTCCAGAGTGAAGCTCGGTCAGCTCAAGTTCCTAAGTTCTTCTACTCGTTGCTATAGTCGTCCCTTGGCGCTCGAGAACGTTTGAGCTGTAACAATTTCGAGCAGGTTTCTAACGGAATAAAACTGTTCAAGGTGTTATACAAGCATTTTGTTCTTAATCGCCTGCCAAATAAAATGATACATCTAATGTGAAGGCCTGGAGTTGTCTTGGTCTTCTGGTATGTCTCGTGGAATCAGGTCCAGGTCCTTCATTGCGACGTCGGCCATGGCGCGGGCGAAGGAGGCACAGTCTTCTTCGAGCTGGTCACAGTGGTCGTCGGAGGTGCCAGGGGCCCAACCGCCGCTCAGCGCCATGCGGTCCAGCCCTTGATAATGCGAGTCAAACATGGCGAGCACCCGGTGCACCACCTTCCGAGCAGTCGACAGCTCCCGCTCTTTGACCACTCCCGGGAGGCGCTCGACTTGCTTTACAAGCGTGTCGGGGAGCATTGGTCTGACGGGAATACTGAGCTCCGACAAGACCTGGCCAAGAAGTTTTCCGAGCTTGGTGTGTTCCAGGATGCTCTGACGGCGTGACGTCTCCGACTCGCGCCGGGCGTTCTTGACTTCTTCAAGATCCGTCCTGACCTGCTCCTGGGCCTTCCGGGACAGCTCAAGCTCGGCCTTGACCTCTAAAGAAGGTCGACGAATTGCAATGAACGGACATGGCGCAGCCGAGCAAGAAGAAAAGCGAGGCAGGGTCGAGGAGACTTACTCTCGAGCTGTTCTGACAACCTCTTGATCGACCTGTCCTTCTCGATAATCCTGGGCTCGGTAGCGTCCACCTCCTACGACTTTTCCGTGAGCTTCACGGTCATCGCGGCATGAGCTGTGCGCAGCCCTGTGTCCGCGAGAAGACAAATCAACACCAACAAAAACCGATGAAAAGAAAGAAACCCGCGACCGAAAGTGTCGAAGCCTACTCACCATCGACATCCTGCGCCAATTGGGAGTTGGCATTCCGAAGCTGGGTCACCTCGTCGGTGGCGTCCAGGAGCTTGTTGGCCACCTCGGAGAACTGCTTGTTGGCCATCCTAAGGTCCGCACCAGCGGTGGCCAAGTCTTGCTCCAGCTCCGCCACCTTCGACTCGAGCGCCGTCTTCTCTTGGGCGGCGACCTGGGCAGCAGTCTGGGCGGCGGTCTCAGCGGTGACGGCGGCGGCTATGGCCTTCTCGGCAACCTCGTTGGCGGTCGTCACAGCGGCCCGTAGCTCCTCAGCCGTCGCCTCGCTTGGGCCAACTTCGCCTCGAGGGACTCCCGCTCCGTCGCGGCGTTGGCAGTAGCGGCCTGTGCGGCCGTGGCACGGTCCTCCGCGGACTTCACGGCGGCCTCGAGCGTGGGCCTCGACGACGCTTCGTTCGCCACCGCCCCGGCGGCGGCCAGACGAGCGACCGCCAGCTTCATCTCCAGCTGGAATCGCTCTGCCCGGAGCTCCCTGATGGTGCGCGCCTTCCTCGCGCCACATTCTGTGAGCGTCTGTTCCGGGCAAGAAATCCTCAACTACAAAGCTTGCCAGAATGGGAAAAACAAGGTTAAGCCCCCGATTCGAAGGGACTTACCGTCGTTGCGGGGAGGATGAGCTCGTCGAACGCATGACGCGCCCACCCGAGACCTCGCTCAAGGCGGTGGCAGGCCCCAGCCTCCTCGTCTTCATCGTCAGGTGTGTCCACCTCGCAAGCAGCCGCCCACAAAGAGCGCACGAGATCAGTAATCCGCGCGTCGCCCTCCACCGGCTCCGGCAACAGCCCTACGCCCGAACCCTCCCCGACCTCCTCGATCTCCGGGGAGGCGCCTCCCGTAGTGCTCGCAGGGACATCGTGTTCTTGTGGGACTGGGCGGGTCGGGCTCATGATGGGCGCAGTTTCGACGACGGGGGCGGCGAGCTGGGGTCACGACGGCTCTGGCGCGCTCACGACGGGTGTTCCCATGACCACGGCTGGGGACGAGGACGCAGCGGCGGCCAGCTCGGCGTCGGTCGCAGATTCTCCGAGGATCTCCCTGGCTGCCTCGACTGTGGTTGAGGGTTCAGGTGCCCCGGCCGCTCCGACCAGGCCTGGCTCCGGCCGCCCTGCCTCGGTCGCTTTGAGCGCGAGCTCCTTGTCGCCGGGCTCCGCCGCCCCGGCCACAGTCGCAGCCACGAGCGCGGCCGCCCCGGAAGCCCCGACCTCTGACTCCTACGGGTCTGCCAGGAACCGCTCCAGCTCGGCCTCGAAGCTAGTCGGGTCGCCGCCTGAGAAGTTGGGGTCGTCGAGGTCAATGATCTCCCGGGGCCGGGCAGACGTGTCGTCAGCTGCCAACGCCTCCACCCCATCTCCGCCCGCCTGCGACGCCGCAGGCACAGTAGCCTCGACCGCCTCCTGCATCTCGGCCTCGTGCCCGCCGGCCGACGGCGATGGGGGCACGTCCTTCTCAGAAGACATCACCAGGGCGTCACCGCCTTCCACGGTGGCGTCGACCGGGGGCTCAATCGCCACCTGGGTGTTGTTCGCCTCCGAGGCTGTCTGCCTCCCGACCAAGTCGTCAGCGTCCAACGCCGGCGGAGGCGCCACTGTCTCAACAGCCTCGGTCGTCATGGTGGGCCCCCTTCCGGCCTGCTCCACCGGCGGTGTAATAGGAGATGTCGGGCAGGGCTCGGGCTGAGGGTTACGCACGCCTGGCGCTGCACGTTTCTGCGGCGCAAGGCTGAGCACGCCGGTGTCGGCGCGGCTAAGACAAGGATGGATTAAAGATGAGGGACGAGCGAAGACGAAGAACAATAAAACAATGAAGGATAGCGAGCAAGCGCTTACATGGTGGACTGAACGCGGACCCGCTTGACAGGCCTGTCGGATGGGCCCAACTCGGGTGATGGCCTCTTGTCCCCCGCCGGCTCGGAAACCGGTTCCCGACGCTCCGCCGGCTCGGGAGCAGGCCCATCGCCCCCCGACGGCTTGGGGGCGGCGCTCCGATCCCCCGACGACTCGGTGGCTGCCCTCCCGGCCTCCGCCGCAACGGAGGCCGGCTCCCGACGCCCGCCGCGGATGACTAGAGATTGAAGGCACCGCGGGGGAGTGCTCGTATTCCCCCCTTGCGGTGCGCTCAGTGCGGACACCTGCGGGGTAGACCTCACCTTGGCCGACGACCGCCTCCTCAAGGTGTCCGAGTCCGGTCACTGGGTGTCGACAGGGGAGTGGCGGGAGGAAGAGTCTCGATCCGCCGACTGCCTAGGTGGATCGTCCTGACGCAGGGGATCCCTCCGCCCCTCGGAGGCACGTGAACCACCAGGGCCGCCTGAAAGAGGGTCACCCTTTGATCCTCTCGGGAGGGGCGGGCCCCCGGCTGCGAGCTGGAAACCGTGCCCCTCTCGCGAGCGACCGGCTCCGACCGCCGCGTCAAGCGCACTTCCACGGCCTGGTGTGGTGAAGATAGGGCGACCCGGACATGCCGCTCCAGTTGACATTCGCGCTCGGCTCGTCCCCACTCCACGGCGGCGACGGCGATGGATCTTCATTAGAGGAGACGTTGGCCTCCCTCGCTTTGCGACGCTTGATGCGGTCGTCGTTCCGATCGCGCTTTGCGATCTCCTGCTTGTGCTGCGCCTTGCGCTCAACCCTCCGCCTCTCCGCGGCTGCCTTGTTGCGGTTGAAGATCACGTCCTGCGGGAGAGGGGGCTTCGCGGGCACGAGGTGGGAGCTCCTCAGCTAAAAATAAAGGAAGCAAAGGAAGTCAGCAGCCATCAAAAGTTTCCGAGAAGATCCAAGTCAAATGAAGACCTCGAACAAGTCGGAAAACTTGTCGGAAGAAGAAACCACTTACAAGCTTTTCGGTCCCCTCGTTGGGGAGCATGGGCAAGAGCTGCGACGGCGGCCACGAGTAGGACGCCTTCCCAATGGCCAACGCCACGTAGCGCTGGACCTCGTCCTGCGAGGGTGGCTCGGGCGCTGTCACAGTCTCTGCGAAAGGGGCCCTACTGGTCGTCATTTCACAGAGGCGAAGAGGTCGCCTCCGGAGCGGGACGATCCCCCGGGTGTGGTACTGGCCGATGAAGGCCGCCAGGTCGACTCCGGCCTTGTGGAGTCAGGCCAACACTGCCCAGTGCTCTTTGAGCAGTTTCTCCTCCTCCGCCTTCGGAGGCCGTCGCTCCAGCTTCTCGGCGCCTTGGCGATGGAGACTCCGGTGAACTCCGGTAGCGCGTGCTCAGGGTCGTTCTTGAGATAGAACCAACCTTTGTTCCATTCGCTGTAGGAGCTCGTCAGCGAGAAGGGGATGTACACGTCGCCCCTGCCCTGCTTCATCCGGAGGTTGGTGCAACCGATGGTCGCCGGAAGGGAGCCGTCCTTCAGGCAGGCGAACATGAAGAAATACGTGAAGAGGTGCCAGTGGGCACCGACCCCCAAGTACCCCTCGCACAGCGCCTCGAACGCCGCCATTTGCTGGACGCTGTTCGGGTTGAGGTGCTGGAGCTGGAGCCCATACTCGAAAAGCACGGCCCGGATGAATCGCTTGGCGGGGATAGAGAAGCCGCACTCGTGGAACGCCACGAACGAGATGACGTATCCCTTCGGCGGGCGCGTCACGAACTCGTCCTTGGGCACCCTCCACTCTTCGGCATCGGTGAGCGCGGGGAGCTGCCCGGCGGCGACGAGGCGGTGCAGCATTGAGCGGGACACGTTGGAGCGCGACCAGTTCGACATGGCGACGGCGGGCCCTCGCACACGGCGCAGGTGAAAGAGGCGGCGGCGCTGTGAGCGTGAAGGGCAAAGGAAGCAAGCGGCGATGGTACTGGAGAAGGCAGGGAAGTAAAACTTTCGAATCCGCAGCCGGCGCACGGTTAATAAGGAAGGGGTGTGGCCACCGACCTTAAATGCTGGGCCCACCACGCCGAAAAGACGCCTACACACGCGCGCGCCCCGGGGTAACTGACGCCCGCCTGCGAGACGCCTCGATGCCCGCTGGGCCCAAGAATCTGAACCAACCACACGCCGTCTTTTCAAGCCATCACGTCCGCCACGTCGGCCACGACCTCCACGACTTCCACGATGCCCACAACTGTCACGACCACCTTGGTCAAGGGTCCCAGAATCACGACAACATCTCTGAAGATCAAAACCCTACAAGCGAGTCTACAACTCACTCATGGGCTCGGGGGCTACATCCGGCGGATGCGCTCGCGCGCACCCACCGGGAAAACTAAGAGTAAAAATCATCACGACGCCTCTCATCTGAGCCTGTGGGTGAGTCTTCAACTCCCACCCCAGGCTCGGGGGCTACTGACGAGGGCCCGGATTAGGGCCCCCTTTTAACGGCAAGATAATCACCCTCGAGATGGAGTCATCTGACACCATTGATAATGTGAAGGCCAAGATTCAGTATAAGGAGGACTGTGGATCCTTGTCAAGACCATCACTAGCAAGACGCCTTGTCTCCGACCAGTAGGAGGCTTCCCCGACAAGTCTCCAGCTAGGGGTGGCTTCTCCGACAAGTTTCCGTCTCACACGAGGAGTTTCTGCCCCGCACGAGTCTCCGCCTCGCACGAGGAGTCTCCGCCTCGCACGAGGAGTCTCCGCCTCGCCTCCGACAACCTGTTCGTTCGCACGAGCAGTTTCTGTCTCCGACCAAGACACGACCCACACGAACGTGGCGCCACCCCGACAAACGAGCTCCCCTACAACGACACGTGGGGCGCCAGTTCCCTACGCCATGCAAACGCACCAGCTGGCGGCATGTGCGGGTGGCCGGCTCGGACAAGAGCCATAATGCGGTACTGTTCGACTGCGCGGCCCCCGACGCCCCGTCCCGTCCGACTCTGCGGCACGCCAACCCCGTCAGAGGCACTCGAGTGCCCCCTATAATTAATACTTGCCTACGTTTAGGCCCAAACGTGGCGGGCTCATCCCGCACCCAGGCGGGTGGAGCCAGCACAAAAGAACTCGGAGGAAACGCCAGGTGCCCGGGATGAACAGCGCCGACCGGCCACGCGACAGCCTCGGCGCCAACACAGCTCAACCCCCCTTCAATGCACCCTGGCGGACGGTGACGTGCAAGAAGACATCCCAGCTGCATAGGACTGTAGCTTTTACTTGTATTCCCTTTTTTGCCCCTCCCCCTTGCGTCTATAAAAGGGAGAGGAGGGCAACCGTCACAAGGGCTGACGAACCGAACATTCACACCTCAGGGACTTGGGCTCGACACCCTCTCCCGACAAGTTTGTAACCCCTACTACAAACACCCCTAGCGCAAGAACACGGCAGCTCGATACTGGACGTAGGGTATTATTCCTCGGAGGCCCAAACCAGTCTAAATCCCGGCGTCTCTCGCGCTAACCATCCGGGTCGGACACACGATCCAATACAAATTTACTGCTCGGCGGTAGAGAACCCCGACAATCGGCATCATATATTTGCAGTCATTTGCGATTGACTACCCGACGTCATATAAAAAAAACAGAGGGAGTATTTACTAGTAGCGTTATGAATTTATGATAGATGATCGTACAATGGCCCTAGTCAGCTGCAAGCAATGTGGAACCACGTCTGATACTTAAAACATCAACAGGAGATTTATAGATGCAGAATGAACAACAGCAGAAAAACAAACATGACAACTACATCATGTTGAAGATCTGAAGCAGCAAGGAGCACAGTAAGACAAGCCGCTGCACAGGTTTGTGCAAGAGTGATTAAACAGACTGCAGCACAGCAACTACAACTAGCACTCTCCCTGCCATCATCTGAATTTATACTAAATCAACATAGCTTGCATCATAGCAATGGTGGACACATCACATCAGAAGAAACCAGATTTTTTTTGAAACATTGAGAAGAAACCAGAATAACCAGAGGAATACCAAATTATCAAGTACATTGACCATCAAAATAGTCTCGGTCCTGCTAACTTCAGCACTAAGCTCATGCTATATGTGCTGCTAGGAACCTGCACTATCTTCAAAAAAAACATGCCAACAGTCTGAAAGAGTTTCTTGGAACAGAAAACAATCTACTTGCAGGCAAAGCTAGCTTGGATCATGAGACATACAGGGCTATAGGCCATGCTGGGTTCAGTAGCACCAATAAAAAGGGTCAGCAACATCCAATTTTGTTGCAACTTGGCAGCTCCAAGAAGTTTCACCCTAGAGATACCGCTCTCCAAGATCACCGGTGTTGAACTCGCCCAACTCCACCGACCACTTGACGATGCGGCCGTTGGTGTCGTGGTTGCAGATGATCTCCCTCTAGCGGGAAGGAGGAAGGCACCTTGATCTTGTGAGCTTGAAAGTGGTGCCGGAGCTTTCTTGACGTAATCAGGAGCGCGTAGAGTAACTTCTGAGGCTGTGAGTAACGTGTTTTAGCGTCAGCCAGGACCTCGCTCACATACTACACCGGTCGCTGAACAGGGTAGGACTGCCCTTCTTCTTCTCGTTCGGCGACGAGAACCGTGCTGACCACATTAGTGGTGCCCGAGATGTAGAGGAGTAGTGTTTCCTTCGGGATTGGTGGAGTCATGATTGGCGGCGATGTCAAGGATTCCTTGAGAGCCTCAAAAGCTTTCTTTGCTTCTTCGTCCCACACAAATTTATCTGCCTTCTTCAATAGCTTGAAGAAAGGCAGACCTTTTTTGCCGAGCTTGCTTATGAAACGACCTAGGGCCGCCATCATACCAGTGAGCTTCATGACGTCTTTCTTGCAAGATGGTCTGGCCATGTTGCGGATTGCGTCGATCTTGACGGGGTTACCTTCGATGACTCGGTGTCCCACCATGAAGCCCAGGAGCAATCCAGACGGGACACCGAAGACGCACTTGGTCGGGTTGAGCTTCCAGTGATAGGTGCGTAGGTTGGCGAAGGTCTCGGTGAGGTCGGTGATGAGCTGATCTTCTTCAGTGGTCTTGACAACCACATCGTCGACGTAGCCTTCCATGTTCTTGCCGATCTGGGACGCCAAGCACTTCTGTATCGCCTTCTGGTAGGTGGCACCGGCATTTTTCAGGCCAAAGGTCATGACCTTATAGCAGCAGATGCTGTTGGGCATTATGAATGTCGTTTTGTCTTTGTCATCAGGATTCAGGGCTATCTGGTGATACCCTGAATAGCAGTCGAGGAAGCATAGTAGGACGCTGCCAGCCGTGGAGTCCACGACTTGGTCGATGCGAGGAAGAGGGATCCTTTGGGAAGTGCTTGCTAAGGTCGGTGTAGTCGATACACATCCTTAATCCTCCAGTTTTCTTGGGTACAAGAATCGGGTTTGCAAGCCAAATTGGGTGTTTACATTCGCGGATAAATCCTGCAGCTAAGAGCTTACAGACTTCTACTTCTATGGCCTGCTTTCTATCTTTCGCAAATCGCCGGAGGTTTTGCTTGATAGGTCTTGCTGTCTTGCTTACTTCAAGGGCGTGCTCAGCCAGCTTCCTGGGGACACCAGGCATGTCGGATGGACTCCATGCGAAGATGTCAGTGTTGTCCTGGAGGAAACTGGTGAGCGCGAGTTCCTATTTGGGGTCAAGGTCGGCCCCAATGGTGACTTGGTTGCGTCGGGCAGGCCAAGGCAATCTTTCTTCACCGCGGGACTTGCGTCCAGGGCTGTGGTCGTGCGCTTCTGTTCTGGTGCCTCCAGTGTAGTTTGGTCGATCTTGGCGGCCTGAGCGACCATGACCATACTTGCAGCCCTGCATGCAGATGTTGCGGCGAGGTCGACAGTGTTGCTCTCGCATTTGAAGGATACCATGAGGTCGCCATAGACGGAGAGGATCCTGTTTGGTGCTGGCATCTTCATGATGAGGTAGGTATGGTGCAGGATGGCTATGAACTTGGCCAACATAGGTCGGCCGAGGATGGCATGGTAGGAGGAGCGGAAGTCTGCCACCTCGAACGTCAGGTACTCCGTGCGGAAGTTGTTTTCTTTGCCAAATGTGACCGGTAGGCATCCACGACCTATGGGGTATGCAGCCTTGCCGAGCACAACCCCGTAGAAGGGTTCATCGCAGGCGGTCATCTTGGAGAAGTCGAAGTCCATCTTCTTCAGCGTTTCAGTGAAGATGATGTTTAAGCTGCTGCCCTCATCGATGAGGGTCCTAGGCAGGAAGACGCCGTCCACTATGAGGTTGACGACCAGCGGGTAAGTCCTGGGGTTGGGTATGTGCACCCAATGGTCTTTTCTGGAGAAGGTGATGGGGAACTCCGACCACCGCAGAGGTTGTGGAGTTTCAGTGTTGACCTGGTCGATCTCCCTTGCGTTGGATCGCTGTTGTCTGTTGCTCTTGGCTGCTTGGCGGCCACCGACGATGAAGTTGATCTGCCGGTTAGCGTTCTGGAATGCACCGTTAGGGTTGCCACCCTTGGGTGGTGGTGGAGGAGAAGGCTCCTTTCTGTGGTTACCGTCATCATGTCGGTTGTCGCAGCATTCTTCCCGGTGAATGAGGCGGTAGCTATCAGGTCGCTCATCATAGCGGTCATCACGGCGATCCTCACGACGGTCGTTGTTGCCGCGATCTCTGTCATCGTTGCGGCGATAAGGTCGCCGGTCGCGGTAGTCGCGTCGATCAGGTCGACGGTTGCAGTTGTCATAGCGTCGGTCGTTGTTCTGTCCGTCGTTGTTGCCATTCTTGGTCTTCTTTGGTTCTAGAGGGACGCCCAGGGCGCACTTCAGCTGCTCACACTCCCTCATGGTGTGTTTGGAGTCACGGTGGAACTGACATTGGTCGTCCCGCGTGCAGTTGAAGTCACCTTCAAGGAAGGTGGAAGGTCTTGGTGGGTCAGTCGCGTAAACCTCGCCAGATCGCTTGCGTGACCTGCCACTGGCATCGGATGCTGCATGGTCGTCGGTGTTGTTGCCTTTGAAGTCATGCACGACTACATCTTGGGTGTCGACGAGCTTGTCGACATAGGCCATGAGGTCGGCGATGGATTCAGCGTCGACTTCGTGGATCTTCTCGAAGAGCTTAAGGTTGGTGACTCCCTTCTTGTAATAGTCTATCACGTCCTCATCTTTGACACCAGCAAGGGTGTTGCGGTTCTCAAAGAAGTGGTTGGTGTACTCTCGGAGAGTTTCACCTTTCCTCATCCGCACTTTGGCAAGGTGGTGAGTGTTGCCGGGGCGGTTGTAGGTCGCTTGGTCATTTGTGGTGAAGAGCCGTGATAGGGTGGCCCACGAGG
Organism: Cenchrus fungigraminus; assembly: GCA_036936925.1. NCBI lineage: Eukaryota > Viridiplantae > Streptophyta > Magnoliopsida > Poales > Poaceae > Cenchrus > Cenchrus fungigraminus. The sequence goes on along the minus strand of CM072778.1, from coordinate 37,175,864 downwards.
TGATGCACTCCGCGGGGATATTGTCGAGCCAGAATAGTGGCGCTTGGCCCATCACGAGAGGGAAGTATCCCGCCATGTGGTCCTCATTGCCTCCTAACGCCTGGGCGGCGATGCTGTACATCTTGAGCCAAATACTTGGGTCGGAGCGACTGTCATATTTTTCAATAGCCGGCTTGAAGTCTTTCGGGTATCTCATCATCCTCAGACGTCGTGAGAAAGCCGGAAAGTTGTTGATTGCTCCAGAACTAGATCCTGGGGCATGAGCCGTCGAAATGATGTAGGTGTCATCGGGAGCGCCGTTGACCTGGTCGTACTGGGCACGACGTCGAAGCTCGATGTCATGCATCTCACGGAGCTCTGTTGCTTGGATGGGGTTGTTGGCATTGAGGGGGCCCGGGGCCCCATTGTCGCGGTTGTAGTTGGCGCGGCGCCGGATCTCCACTTCATCCCGGACGGGTTGGTGCTGTTGCTGGCTGCCCTGGAGGACACGTGTAGCTCGTACTGGTGGAGGTTGAACTCCAGCATTCTGACCTGCTGTCGGGCATACACCCCGGGTACCCATACGAGGAAGGATGAAGACAGACTCCTACTAGAATTCCCATGTAATCCTACTAGGACTCGTTCCGTATAATCCTACTAGGACTCCTACCTTGTAACCACTAGGCACCCGCCCGCTGGACTATATAAAGGAGGGCCGGGTACCTAGGAGGACAGCTGAACAACCCAACACCCAAGCGCAGGGCGCCATACTTGATACCCCAAACAGGATGTAGGGCTCGCTACTCTGGCGACCCGAACCTGTATAAATCTTGTGTCCTGTGTCCTCGCGCATACCTTCGAGTTCCAAGTCTGGCGATCCCCACCACAATCGTCTACCTCGGGTAACCCCTTGGTAGGTTGCCAGTCTAAAACACCGACAGCTGGCGTGCCAGGTAGGGGTGATCGTCATGACCACCAGCGAATTCGAAGGACCTTATCTTCGAAATCAATCTGGTGTGATGTATGGCAACTCATCGAGTCCGTACGTCGTGTCTTGAATCCGAAGCGAAGTCGAAGCCGCAGCGTGCAAGAGTCCGAGACAGAAGCCCAGCCACATATCGACATCTCCTCGAGTTCAAAGAAAAAAAATCAAATCCGACGACTCTGCATCAGAGTGATTAATTCGGCGTAATTCCTTGTGTGGAGCACTTCATCAACTACAAGATGGATCCATGCGACCAGGCAACTTGAGTTTCACTGAATAAGCAATCGCCAACTCGTCAAGTCCGATGCAGAGTCTGTACTCTCCAAGCTTCTGTTCAAGACCGAGTTCGAGTCCAACACTCCAACTCACCGAACTTCCAATAGACTGCTACGTGTCGGACTCCACCAACACTACAACACGTACTAGATCCAATCATCTACAGGGTCAAGGGGAGAACTCCATAATTACTCGCATGCAAAATTGAAGCAGAGCATCAACTATGCCACCTCTGATTCTTTATGCGGCCAATAATTGCATTGGTTTGAGCTTTGCTATGCACACACGGAAGGCTACTAGATAACTAAAGACCAATTTGCTTGGTGCACACGGAAGACGTACACGTGCCACGACTACTCGTTTCACGGCAACACCTACTCTACTTCGGCCACACTGTACGCCACGACTACTCGTCTCCCGGTCGCACCGGCTCTGCATCGACTACTCGTCGCCCGGTTGCACCGGCTCTACTACGCCTATGCTGTGCATCCGGACATGCCGTCTCGCCGCTCGACTTCTCATCAGTCGGTCGCACTGACTCTAGTCGTGCACCCGGTCACTCCGTCTCGCGGCTCGACTACTCGTCGTCCGGGTGCACCGGCTCTACTACGCCTATGCCATGCATCCGGACGCGCCGTCTCTCCGCTCGATTTCTTGTCGATCGGTTGCACTGGCTCTCGCCGTGCGCCTGGTCACTCTGTGCGCAGCGACTACTCGTCGCCTGGGTGCACCAGCTCTACTGCGCCTATGACATGCATCTGAATGCACCGTCTCGCTACTCGACTTCTCATCGATTGGTTGCACTGGCTTTCGTCATGCGCCCGGTCACTTCGTCTCTTGGTCGCATCGGCTCTACATCAACTACCCCGTGCGCAGCGACTACTCGTCTCCTGATCGCACCGGCTCTACATCAACTACGCCGTGCGCCGTGAGTACTCGTCTCCCGGTCGTGCCGGCTCTACCTCAACTACGCCGTGCGCCGCGACTACTCGTCTTTTGGTCGCACCAGCTCTACCTCAACTATGTCGTGTGCCACTGCGACATCATCTTGCGGCCACACCGACTCTACTTCGACTACGCTGTGCGCCGCCGCGACATCGTCTTCCAGCCGCATCACGTCGACTACTCATCTCGACTAGTTTTCCAAACTAGTCGAGAATGGTTGTCACGCCCCCAACAACTAGTCGGAATCAACTCTGACAGGCCAACTTCAGCAACAACCGTCGCGGCTCCACCACTGACCGCCACGACTTCATCTACAAGACCGCCCTGGCGGCAAAAGCTAAGTCATTTATTTAAATGATTATTTTTTCGTTGGCTTGTTTTCCTCATCATGCAGGACAACATGCCGACTACCTCTGTGTACGTCTCTCAACGACTACTTGCCAGCAGAGCTGCACTTCACCAATTATTTCTTGGGCATGATGACCGACTGCCACAGGCTTTGGATCACCAAATTAGGCAGCTGTTGCCACCACGTTTCCTGTACCAAGTACTGGAGGCGCATATCGGCTTCACTCTAAGGAGGCACCACACACATCATGTGCTATCTTCTTTCCGCCACACAGAACAGTCTCAACGACTACTCATCTGTGTATGTTTCTCAGTGGGTTTTCTCGAGAGCTACACCCTGCCGACTACTCTTGGGGTTTATCGACCAAACCGCGACGAGCTTACTACACTGAATCTCGGGGGCTTCGGCCACGAATTTGGTATACTAAGTTTCGGAGGCTCCATCACGAGTTTGGTCCATTACATCCCGGGGGCTTTGGCCACGACTTTGGGTGTACCGAATTTTTGGAGGTCATAATGGCTGTATCCCAAGAAGGCAATCTCAAGCTCGCTCTAGCAGCAACCGTACCATGGGTCTAAGTACCCTAAGTACTCATGCACCGTACCATGGGTTTCGTACCCTGAGTACTCGTGCTCCGTACCATGGGTCTTGTACCCTAAGTACTCGCGCTCCGTACCATGGGTCCAAGTACCCTAAGTACTCACGTTCCGTACCATGGGTCCTAGTACCCTAAGTACTCAAGTCGACGCTAACGGTCGCAACCTCAAGTCCACTCCGGTGGCAAAAGTCGACGCTAACGGTCGCAACCTCAAGCCCACTCTGGTGGCACAAGTTGATGCTAACGGTCGCACCCAAGCCCACTCCGGTGGCACCAGTCGATGCTAACGGTGGCACCAAAGCCCACTCCGGTGGCACAAGTCGACGCTAACGGTCGCACCAAAGCCCACTCCGGTGGCACAAGTCGACGCTAACGGTCGCACCCAAGCCCACTCCGGTGGCACAAGTCGACTTCTGTAGTCGCAATCTCAAGTCGACTTCAATGGTCGCAATCTTAAGCCCGCTCCGACGGCAAAACTTCTCGTTTTCTCGGATTTTTTGTTCGATTTTGCCTTTCGGGAGTGCTTTTCATTTTTTGCATCTTAAGTCCACCCCGTGTGGCACCAAGTCGACTACTATAGTCGCATCTCAAAGTCCGCTTAGCATGGCAATCTAAAGTCAACTTCCAAAGTCGCATATCAAAGTCCGCTCCACGCGGCAATTAAAGTCGACTTCGGTTTTCAAGTCGCATCTCAAAGTCCGCTCCGTGCGATAACTAAAGTCGACTTCGGTTTTTAAGTCGCATTCTAAAGTCCGCTCTACCGGCATCTAAAGTCGACTTCGGTCGCATCTAAATTCCGCTCTGACGGCACGACTACCTATCAAGCTTGACGGCTCAATGCCACATTACTACTCGAAAACTCTCCAACTCGGGGGCTGCATTCAAATTACTACTTGAGAGCACCTCTAGCAGACTTCGCTCACTCTCAAGCTCGGGAGCTTTACAACAACAACTACTCGATGTGGCTCATACAGCCCTCTTATCTCAGGGGCTACACGCTGCAAGAGTACTCGAATGATGGCTTTCGCGAACACTGAAGACCCTTGGATTGATTACCTAATCATTTCAAGGCTCGGGGGCTGCTATACTACACCCATCATTCAATTTTTTCAAGACGGAAGATTCAGAAGCAAGATTGACCCTCAGCTAGAGTCTACGACTCAACCCAAGGCTCGGGGGCTACTCCATATGGAGTGCGATTTTGCAATCGCACTTCCATATAATCTCGACTTCAAGACTGATGAGCTAGACCACCTTCCAGCCTCGTGGCAGTTCAAGTACTATTGAAGACTTCTCCAAGCAGTACTCGAGGACGCTCAAGAACTACTCGAAGGGGCTTCAAGACTACTCGAACTACTAGTCTCGACTACAATGTGCTCGGGCACTTGTCGGGCATACACCCTGGGTACCCATACGAGGAAGGATGAAGACGGACTCCTACTAGAATTCCCCTGTAATCATACTAGGACACGTTCCGTGTAATCCTACTAGGACTCCTACCTTGTAACCGACTAGGCACCCACCCCCTGGACTATATAAAGGAGGGTCGGGTACCTAGGAGGATAGCTGAACAACCCAACACCCAAGCGCAGGGCGCCATACTTGATACCCCAAACAGGACGTAGGGCTCGCTACTCTGGCGACCTGAACCTGTATAAATCTTGCGTCCCGTGTGCTCGCGCATACCTTCGAGTTTCAGGTCTGGCGATCCCCACCACAATCGCCTACCTCGGGTAACCCCCTTGGTAGGTTGCAGGTCTAAAACACCGACACCTGCTGAGGACCGAAACGTCCGAGGACCGGTGGATGGTTGCTCCTTGGTGTGATGAGTGATTGACAACATGGTGTGGACTGACTCTTGGCCGAGTATGGCAGGTGCAGGTTGCGGCTTGATTTGCGTTGGTGCAGGTGAAGAGCGGGCACGAAAGGTCTTAGCCTTGCGGGGCCTCTGAGGAGTGGAGAGACAAGTAGGCTCGGCTCGACAGACCCGGTGGCCGAACGGGATCAAGTGCGGGCTGCATGGCGGCAAGAAAAGCAAGACGAAGTCGTCGACTAGAGCCGGTGCAGGGTAGCGGCTCACGACCAGAGTCTGCACGCGGGGTTTGCAGCGGTTCACCACAAAACCACCGGGTTACTTGGTTGAGCGACAAAACCAAGATCGGAGGCTCAGCGGGCGGAGACGGGATCCGGGCGTGCTGAGAAGCTTCGATGCCGGGGGACACGTGGCGGGATCGCAGGGCTTGCGTTGGGAGGACGCGGACTGCGACAAAGGTGTGGCCGCCCGATGAAGGAAGATCGCTACTTGACCATCTTGCCCCTGAGGGGTGTGTATCTTCATTTATGTTCTAGGGGTAGCTTGGTCATTTGCCCAACCCGGAGAGACTTCATATATATAGCTCTAGGGTTTCAAGGCAACTCATCCATCTGGACTACTTCTCATTTCCCTGCTCTTTAGGCTTAGATTTTCTTCACCATTTTGTAGAGAATCTGACCTCCGAGTGTATGGAAGCATTCATGGTTGTGTCGATTTCCTTCTTGTGGCTCGAGTGATTTTCGTGTCTTTTCAGGCTATTTTCATTGGATTTTCGTGCGCGGCTTGTTCCTTCAATTCTGAGGCATTTGTGTTTGGATTTGTTTGTGGGGATCATGATAGATGTCTTGTGCATCTTTGTACTTGATCTTGACCCCTCAAACTCCGGATTTGGCCTTGAATTTGAGGATTTCGGGTGGAACCCTAGCCTTTTGGTGAAGCTCGGTTCATGATCAATTCCTGGCGATTTAGTTGGTTTGAGGCCTCAAGTTTTTAGGCATAGCATCCCCTAGGGACGCTTCACACCTCCCCCAAATCTTGTCTCAATCCATTCAGCCGTTTGGGAGATCCATGGATGGCTAGGTGGAGTTGACCTCGCGTTTTCGTTTTCGCCTGGTTCTGTTCGTGCCTGACGGACGGTCCATCGTGTAGGCACGGACGATCTGTGGCCTCCTGAGTTCATCTAGTTCGCTGCTTGTTCATGCAAGTTCATGGTTGGATCAGGTGAAGCGCTAGGTTTTTGTTGCACGAGGTTTGACGGGCGGTCCGCGGAGACTTGACGGATGGTCCATGAGATGTGCACGGCGTGTGCATTTTTGGCTAAGGGAGCCAGACGGTCCGTGGGAGTGTGCCAGATGGTCTGTGGGGCTGACGGACGGTCCGTGAGGTCTGATCGGATGGTCCTTATTGACTGTGTGTTTCTGGTGGTTCTGTTGGCAAATACGGACGGACCGTCCTTGACCCACGGACGGTCCGACCTATAGTCACAGACAGTTCGTCCAGCCAATTCGGACGGTCCATCCTGGACGCTACAGAACAGCCTAAGTCCCTAGCTCTTGAGTTGTGCTTCCGCTTTGAGTTAGTTTGGGGCTTGCTCCTAGGGTTGGTAGGTCCGTTGCAACTACGTGACCTTGGCAAGTTCGTGTGGAAATCCTTGTGCGTGATTTTGGGGCATAGTCGAGTTCGACTCTTCGGAGAAGAATTTTTATCGGCTCCCATTCACTCCCCCCCTCTCTGGTCACCTAATCAGTCCTTCGCCTGCGTTGCCGGCAGCATTTTTTGCTAGTTGCCGGCGGCGTTGTTAGCAGCAGCGTTGGCAGCAGCATTGGGCGGCTACATGACTTCGTTCTCTCCACCTCCCTCTTCAGCCACGGGCTGGAGAGGGGCGTTGTTGTTATTGTGACGATGGCGAGGTCGCGCCGACCTACTCCTGGAGTAGGAACTTGAGGCCGACCTGCTGTATCCTTGGTTTCTCTCTTCGACCTGGGCGGTGGCGACACGGATGTGAGCTTGCAGGCGTCGAGTCGCAGGAGTATCTCCAAGCTGACCTAGCTCAGCAAGGGCCGTGCCTAGGTTGGCCTGGGGCGAGTTTTAGACTTCGTGGCCATCTTGCTCAAAGTCCCTTAGGAGGTCTCTGGCACGTAGGCAGTGTCGACGAGGTTCGTCTTGGTGCTGCTGCTGCTGAGCGGCGGCCGGAGACGTGGGGGTTGGTCCCCCGGTGGCGTTCTGGACGACATTGCCTGCGGTCTGACCACCGACACCAGGTACGACATTGCTTGCGGGCTGGCCCGGGGCATTGTGCATGGTAGTTGCTGCATCTACTTCTTGCTGGCGGCGCTGGGCTCGCGCAGCATTGGCGTTCTCCCGTTGCTGGCGTTGTTCATCTGTCTCGTCGGCTTGAGGAGGTACATCATCAGAGACGACGAGGACCTCGTGATCTGGCACTTCGGACGTATCGCAAGGGTTGTTGGGGGAGATGACGGTGCGCGCGATCTGGAACGTGCCGCAGTCTGGGGATGACGCGTGGTCGATCTGGCGACCATGGGTCACAGCCGGAGGTCGGCGAAGCTTCTTCAGCACACGACACTGGTGGGCCGTGTGTTTGGAATTCTCGTGGACGGGGCAGGGATCGTCGAGGGGACCCTGCGGTTTCCACGAGTAGGGGTGGTCGACCTAGATTCGATCTGGATCTTCTTCCTCATGTGACGAGAGGCCGCATGAGCTGCATTCTGCAAGCCAAGAGGCATAAGGTGGAGGTGGAGTCATCCTGCAAGGGTGCTTGACACGCTCACAGACCTTGATCGTGTCGGAGAGCATGCTCTCGACGCGATCGAGCCCCGTGATCAGGTCGCGAGGAGTGGGTGGGTGGGTTTCCACCAGCAGATCGGATTCGACCTGTTGGTTGGAGGTGACCGCAATGTTCTCGATGACGAGGCAGGCGGCTGGAGTGGTAGATTCTACCGGCATTGAGCCGAAGCAGAAGTCGACGGGGTTGGCGAGGAAGTCCGCCATGCTTTCAGGGAAGACGACGCCGATTGGTGAAGCCATCAAGTTGCACGAAGAACCCTAGATTGACCCTACCTGGTGCGCCAACTGTCAGAGGTTTAGTTCTGCACAGCCCAAAGGGGTGTCAACCCCGGTGGTTTATTTGTTCGGCTGGGAGAGATCTAGGGCTAAGAACTCGAAGGTTATGCAAGAGCACACGGAACACAAAGGACACGACGAGTTTATACTGGTTCGGGCATCCGGAGAGTAAAACCCTACGTCCAGTTCTTGATTGTATCGATGTGGATGACTTGGGGGCGACTTGATCTCAGGGGTTCGGCCTTGCCTGCCTTATATTGGCTGATGGACAAGGTCGGTGGACCCAGAGTCCAAGTCGGTTACAACAGGGAAACCAATCTAAGGAAAGTTACAACATGATGCCGTAATCTTCAGACTATCTGGAGGCGCAACCGATGTCTTATGTCTTGTCTTGCACGCCAAGTTACCCGACCAGATCGGATAAGGTCGCCTGGGGAATCTTCTGGAAGGTCTTTGGCAGGTCGTGTGGGCCACAGACCAGGTCGGTTGGGCCCACTGTCAGGTCGGCGAGTCTTCTGGTGGGCCGGACCCACTTGTCGGGGACGGCCGTGAGCCTGGTCGGTGGGGACCCAGGGGTACCCATGTCTCACACCGGTCTACAGTTTTCACTGGCCTTTTTCATAGATGATATCTCCTTCACCAGTTTGGTAGCTGCATTGTCCCCTGAAGATAAACTACCTCTGACAAACACAATGACCATGTCCCGCAGCACCTGCGCATTCTCCAGGATGAACTTCAGGAAGGAAAGCTCGCTACGCTCCCCACAGTACTCATGGAAAACCATCTCCCTGATGTGTGACTGCAGGCATTCGATGCCACTGTGCTCTTGCCAAAACTTCTGATTGAGCTTACCAGCTGGTTGATCACTTTTCTCAGACTGCAAATAAACAAAATCAATTGGTGGTTCAGTTAGTTAGTGATTGTCTCATTGACCAATCAGCTAAGCAGCAATCAAATGATGGTGACACAATTGTATGCCAATATAAAAGAGTGGTTCAATTCACCATGATATGCAGTGTCTCAATGTTGGGAAAGCATTTGAGGAAGCTGGGAATCATCTTGGCTTCATTGTGAACTTCGAAATGCACATTCAAGGTCAATACCTTGACGCTTGGGACGATACTTCTTGGGCTAGCCCTTGTGTCAACCTGCAATTCATACAATCTTGCAATGAACACCGCACAACCTTTGATGCACATATGTAAACTAGATAGTAATCATCACTGAAAGGAAGGGAATAAGGGGACAACACCTTGATAATGGTGTTGCCAACCTCAAGAACATGTACTCCATGCACCAAGTATCCCACAGAATGCAGCTTGGGCGCATGGCCAAACTTGGCCTTGGTGCATATTTTCATATCATGTGCACCAGGGATCGTCACTCCAGCCTCCCACAGCAAGAGTCGCTCCAGACACGGGACGTCCACCATGGAGATGGCATGGGCAACGGACATGCACAGCTGCACGCACCGCAGGCTGCGGCTGATGACACGGAGGTTCACATGCTTCTGGATCGTGTTGACCACAAGGGTCTCCAGGACGGGACTCCTGGCGAGGATGAAGTCGTGGTCCCTGTCCTCCATGGCGACATAGCCAAGGCCAAGCTCAAGCAGGTGAGCGAACATCATGCCACGCGGGAGAGCGGAGGTGTTAGGGAACCTCCAAGCTCCAAGGTAGAGGCGCTTGACGGAGGCAACCCTGAAGATGGTGGCGGGGAGGGGAACGTCAAGCGACCAGGGGCGATTAATGAAAACGCACGGTGCGCGCCCTTGGAGATGCGGGTAAGGTGGACGCATCCGAAGGGCCCACGGTGGGCCTCTAGGACGCGGGACACGGCGGCGGTGATGGAGCCGGAGCCCGTGCGCAAGGGTGAGTCCTCAGTCCTCACCGTCCGCCTATTGGAGAAGCAGGGCATCGACGAGAGCGAGCGGCGCGGAGCACTAGAGCGGGCGCCAGTGTAAGGAGAGGATGGTGGTGTGCGCGGCGTCCTTGGTGGGGAGGCACGAGACGTCGTTGCGGAGGATATGGTCCGGGAGGGTGTTGAGGCAGTCCCCGGAGCCGCCGCCGCGGGGTGAGGAATCGGCGGAGAGGGTGGCAGTGGTGGAGACGGGCGGGCTGGGGAGAAAAGTGCCCAGGAGGTCGTACAACAAGTCCATGGCAGGGTTCACCATCTTTGCGCCCATGCCGACACTCGCCACCTGTTCCATCATCGCCTCCATGGTGATCAGCAGCGGCGGATGCTGCTGATCCATGGCGCCCGCTTGCTCCGTGGGATGAGTGAGGGTTTAGGCTGGATATGGGTTGGGGAAATGGGAGGAGCGGCCCGCTATAGTAGCTCGATGCCTCGATGTGGCGGCGGATGACTGGACGGAGTGGCCGAGTGGAGTGGGGGATTAGCAACCCTAGGGATTGAATTTGGGGGAACCAATCTATATCTATACTAGCGTGTTTGGCACAGCTCCAGCTCCAGGAAATCGACTCCAAGATCTGCAAATCTAGGATTTGCAACTCTAAGATCTACAAATCCAGGATCTCGTGGACGTGTTTGGCAAAACAGTGTATGCAGCTCTAGAAAAGTGAGAGTTTGATTGGAAATTACGTTCTTGTCCCCTAGAGGTGGACCTATGATTTTTTTTTGCTGATGTTTGACCGTGGCTCCACATGAGCATTACAGATCGTTTTTTTACGATCGTATTTTGTGTGTGCATGCTGTTCAAAATTACAGAATGGAAGATTCGAAGTTCAAAACTCATTACAATGACTACAATCCAGCTCCAAGCAAGGTTGGCTGAGGCTGCCATCAACCCCATGGGTAGGGTCTAGGCCCATGCCGGCGCCGAGCGAGGCTTGTCCGGGCGGGACGAAGGGTGAGAAAAAAAAGTATCAAGATTCAATGGAAAATCAATGTAATACCTGGATTAGATGGGGGAGGAACTTCATCTAGCTCTCCTCCAGCATCCATGGAGGGCGGTGGCACCCTAGGGCTAGGGGTGGCGGCGCCCTAGGGAGCAGGCCAGTGGCGGCAGTCCTATTCCGTCACGGGCAGAGGAAACAGTACATGCAGTCGAGGGTCGGGGGAAGGAGTGTTGACGGATGTTAAGTGCCTACTTTAGCCGTCAATATACTCACAAATAAAGGAGCAAAAGGCATTTCTTACACGCATTTAGTTAAGAATAATGTAGTTCCACTTGTCCTTGAAGCTTTTGTGATTGTAGGTAAAATAAGCATAAAAGAAGTGACAACTCACCTTCTATGGGCCAAGCCACGTCACCTCAGCCTAGGAAGGGCTGCCACCTAGGATCCCATGCGTGCAAGCCATGTCATCAATCCAAGGGAAGCAACCCCGACGAATCAGAGGGCGACACATGGACATCACAAGGATTGAAGTGCCCACGGGCAGGCAAACCGCCTCAAAACCAGGTGGACACCGGGGACCGACCTAAGGACCCACGGGACAGCCACCACGAAGAAGCACAGGCCGAGGTGGGCCCACAAGGGGTTGGCCGACCCCACAGGTCGGCCGAACCGACCTTGTGTCGGCTCATCCTGGCCTTCTACGTGGTGCTTCCTGGTCGGCTCCTCATCCAGTCCCGAGGTGCTCACGCCATTCTTCTGAAGTTGTCCAAGGCCTATAAATAGAGGGAGGGGACTCATTTCTTACCCAACTCACTTTCCAACTCCTCTCTCACTTTTGGTTTCCAAGGCTAGGAGGTAGGCTAGAGTAGTTCTACTTCAGGTTCCAAGTCTACTTTGGGATCTAGGTATGAGTTTTCTTGTATCTTTATTTTCTTGTATGACTTTGATCTACTTCAGTTATTCAGCTATTTCATATAAAGTAGTGTTAGCATATATATGGGTGATTTGTTCATGTGTTCTTCGTTCGTTCATCATTTAGAGGCTCCTGTTCTTGATGAACAAGGCCTTTCGATCCACTTGACGAATGATTTGCTCATGTCTTCGGTGTTTGTTCATAAGTTAGAGGCTCATGTTCTTCATGAACACGACCCTTTGATCTTGTTGAATAGACATAGTAGAACACGAATCCGTTTGTGTGCCTAGCCTAGTTTGATCCAGTTAGATCACGTGTTTGTGTTGTATGAAGTTCGAGTTCAAGCTACGGTACTCGGTGTAAGTGGCCAGTTATCTGGTGGCACTGACCTGAGTCACAATAGCCCATGCCGGTCAGTGTCTAGTTAACAACGCAAGCGTGGTGCTTGGGTTGAGTAGCTGCGTTGCATATGAGCATATCCCACAGATAGTTAGGGGTAGGCTGCGGTAGTGACAGCCGTTGGACCCTTTGTACTCCCCCATGTTTGGGTACGCTGTAGGAGTCTAAGATCTAACAACCGACGTCGTGCGGAAGCGACACAGGCGGTTAGCTTCCCGTTTGTGCTTGGGTATTGAGCTGATATTCATACAATGCTTATGTAACTGACTGGCTTCTACTAACTTTATATGTATAGTACCTTAGAACCTAGAGCTAACTCGTATGTTGTCTCCTAAGCCGTAGTGTACCACAGAGAGAACAAGTTCGGGTGTGTTCACACTACCCTATCATTATCTATCTTACCCCTGTGTTTGGGCTCTGGCTTATTCTCGTCATCGATCTATATTCATTGCAATAGTGTTGCACATGTTAATCCACCCATGCCTTCTTTGGATTCGATACCCTTTGGAATACTCCTTTGGGGAAATGCTACAATGGTATATCCGTGCGCTTGCGGGTTCTTTGTAAACGTGAGGATTACCATCGGAACATTTCTGGCATCGTTGCTAGGAACTCACGAACTTAGCAAAGATGTTAAGGAATGCCAACCACCATTTCTGGCGTCGTTACTGGGATACAAACCCAGTGATGACGTTAAGAAATATCAACAAGGAGTCAGACGGTGTTTTGTTTTCTCCGCGAAAAGGTATGTTGTGTAACTAGTGGCACTGGGTAATTTTCCTCCAACTCCATGTTTTCTCTTGTAACAATAAAAGTTGGAGCACCCCTTGAGGAGCTCCAAGAAAATCTTGGAGTTGGGGCCTAGATCCTGAATTTGTTCCGACTTTCAAAATCTAGAGCTAGACGCGTTTGGCAAGCAAAAGTTGGAGCAGAGCTAGAAAAGTTAGAGCGGAGTTGTGCCAAACATGAAAAAAGATAATTGAGGGTATACACAAAGTGATATTTGCTAGAAGTAAGGCATAACCTGATAAGTTGAAATCTGTTGTGTATGACCTAGAGAGAAGGCTCCAAATGATAAAGACATTCCGCTCGCGATCTCCTTTATATAATTGTTCATCTTTTGACTGATATAAATTGGTGATTTACTTTGTGTAATCTAAGATCATATCCAACAACTAATGTATAATGGATAGTTATCCCTCAAAACTGCGAACATATAAAAAGTAGTCAAAACTACAAACTTCTCTCTCCTGTATACAAACTTTGAATTGATAAGCCTATTATTCCCGACAATATGTTCAAATGACATGGCGGTGCATCTCCTGGCGTTGGAGGTGTTGCCAGGGCATGTGCTTTTTGCCAAAAAGCTCCCTATTGTTGATAAAAGAAGGCATGGGCAAGTATCATTGCACTATATTATTTGTTTAAATAGTATAACAGGCTTTTCTTTAAAGAAAGTGCAGCAGGCTGAATGGATGTATATAAAAGAAAATATCAACTCTGTAACTCAAATATCAGGTTCTCATTATTAAAAATATCAATTTATTTCATTTTCATGGTTGGAAGAGTCAATGACAGTTAAAGTTCAGGCTAACTCCTAAATGCCTATTTATTACTTCTGATTGGTTAAAGTTTCAAGCACCATAATATTTTCCTTTTGTTTTTTATGTTGCAAGGCATATTTTTCTACTTATGTTGTGATGATGCTTCTGTACTATGGATCCTATCACATACTAGACTTTGATTGGCACATGGAAGAATACATTTTTTATCTTTTAAAAAATATTTATTTTTAGAAATATGTAGAGCGTTCATATTTATATTTATGCTTAAAAGAACGGAGCAAACAATAGTCTCAAGAAACATAAAAAGGAAAAAAAACGAAGCATAATTTCTACGGAGAGTGCCATGATTGCATCATAACTTGATATCGTGGTTTTCCTATAAGAATAACTAGAGCGAATTCTCTCTTAAATCGGCGGGTGGCAGCAATTATACTGTGTGCGATTCCTTTGAAGTTCCAATCATTTCTGGACATCCAGATGCTCCAACTCATGAGAATGATAATATCCATGAACTACTAACTAAATGTATTTGTGCTTTGCATATAGAGTGGTTCCACATTTATGTTGAGTGACAATTGATATAAATCATAAATTAGTGTTCCTACATTTATTATCATGCAATTCAGGTTTGATTAAAATTGCAAAATATTATATGTACATAAAATTTTTGTATGTACTTCTTTTTAATATCACGTTCGTGCCGCACATGCCCTGCCACTAGTTTGAATAATACCTGAAGCTAAACGAAGATGCGGCAGAGCTTCACTGCTTCTTCCACCCCTCCTCTTCCCGCGCTTCCTTCTCCTCTCTAACCTCTGTTTCTTTCTTTTTTTTTTCAGAATCTTTATGAGATTTCCGGCCAATTTTCGACCTTTTATTGGGGTGTGACTCTAACCACCAGCGACTGGTAGGCGAAGGAAGCGGACATTTCACACGTTTAATAAACCGCCCCCGCGTCACCTCCCAGGTGACTCGGGCGGCCTCCCACACGTAGGGCGCGCCGCTGCCGCTCCTGGCCCCCGTTTCCCTTCGTCGACGGCCTTCTAGCCGGTGGCCAGGGGAGCGGGGGTCCATCCTTTAGTAGACCGAGTCCTTAATTGAGTCCTCTTAGGTCTAGGGTTTGTTCGCCGTCGATGTTTGGCGGCGGAACTAGGGTTTGCCGGAGGAGCGCGACTGCTCTGCGACTTTTTGTTCCTGGCGGCACCGGCGATGCGGAAGCGACGACGTTGCTGGGGAATAATTTCTCCCGGCTTCTTCCGTTCTCCGGTGGCAATCTACTCCGACGCCAACGGAGATGCCGGGGAGACCTGTGTTGCAGTCCAGGGCCGGCGCATCGTCGTCTTCTTCAAGTGATGATGTTGCTGACATATTTAATCCCGAGGAATATGATCTCTGGTGGAAATCCGAGTTTTGCTCGGGTTGCCGACGTTGGATTTGAAGGTTGCGTCGTGGGTGCCAGAGTTGGCCGATGCGCCTGGGAGGCAGTGTACTCAGCAGTCAGCATATGCGCCTAGCAGCAAGCCCTCCTCCGCGGCCTCCACTTAGTGGAGATTGGCTCTGGCGTCTGGCGACTATTGGGAAGCGGTTTAGACGGCGGTGACGAACGAATCCCTGAAGTTGTCGAGGAAGATGATCAGGAGTTTTGAACTTCTTTATAATTTTCCTTTTTCTGTGTTCTTATTTGTAAAAGAGCTGGTGTACTGCGCTAAGATGAACACATGTTCCAAAACCGCAAATTCAAACGACGGTACTTTGGTCAGGCCTACCTGCCGACAACTGTCGTTTCTTACGATGATTGTGTCCGTGGGACATGATGCGCTGACATTTTGCTGCCTATTCATTCGGGGGTTTTTGTTTGCAGAGGGGGACCCACACGGCGGAGGTAACCACTCTTTCATTCTGCGGTTCATACACACCAATGTGGACATAGATAACTATTGAAAAAAAAAATCGTTGGCACGAAATTTAGATGTAACTTCCATTTGAAATGGTGGTTTTTTAACCCGCCGTTTTGGAAAATTTCTGGAACACAATTATTTCTGCAAAATCGTGAAAAAAGAAAAAAAATCGACGACGGATCGCCGAGTCCCAAGTTTCAGTTCTAGTCTCACCCGTAGGACTGAACATGGGCCGACCTGTAAGAACGAAGAAGTTTAGCCCAACCTGCAACCAATCCAGCCCTTTCGGTGTGTTTGTCGCGGGTCCATACATACCCACCGTCCACCTGTCCCGGCGTCCCGTCCCGTCCCGTGTGATCCGCTCGCTCGTTCACATCTCGACCCGGAGCTAGGGTTTCTCTGCCAACCATATAGCAGTTGCCGTCTATCGCCCTGCAATCTACCCCTTGGTCGACCCAGCCTTCCACCTATGATGGCACCAGCAGGATGTATCTTGCTCGAACGCCGGGTGATATTTGCAGCGGAACCACCAGCAAGAATCGGAAGCACGAGCGGAGGTATCGGAGGATCAGCCGGCGGCGCGAACAAGGAACAAGAAGAAGAAGAAGCGATCGGTGGTCCTATCGCGCCGTGTTTGATGCCCATGAAGGACATCCTGGAGGCTACGAAGCCTGATTCGGCCGTGTTCGATCCCCCTGAAATAAGCCGCTTGTACATGGAGCGTCAGATGATGGGCGGACCGCCTCTCGGCATCATCTCCAGCACCGACAAATCCCTTGTCGTCCTCTACGCTGGCTTCTACCAACCTGGATTCTCAACCACCCCTTCAAGCGGGTGTTACCTGCTCTACGACGCAGCCAGCAACTCCCTCTCTGCCATCCCGCAGCTCCCTGATACAGGCACCTTCAGGGCTCTTGGGAGCGGAGCTGCCATCCTCAGCCGCGGAGAGGGCAAGTACGAGCTAGCAGAGCTTGTAGCCGGAAAATATGGGTTCCCTGATGCTGCTCTCTTCCTATGGCAGTGCCCGAACCTGACTGGGGACAAATGGATCCGGAAGGCGGTTCGCCTACCTCACGTGTTCGATGATGAATACTCCTTCAAGATCGATATGTCGTTCTCGTATGCAGGTTCTTCCATTTGTTGGGTCGATCTCCTGAAAGGCGTCCTGATCTGCAACATGGTCGAGTCAACAGAGCCCAAGTTCACATTCATTCCATTGCCAGAGGGTTGTTCGATTGATATCCCTGAAGATGATCCCCGGCCACGGCCACAAACGTTCCACACCATGGGCTGCAGCAATGGCGTCATCAAGTTTGTCACCGTGGCTGGTCACTATGAAGGGTGCAACATCGACGATGTAATGCTGAAAACCTGGACTCTCACGGCTGACTTGAAGAAGTGGGAAGCAGGCACATACCTAGCTCTCAGGGATCTTTGGGCAAGCACGAGCTTTCGTGCAAGATCTTTGCCAAAGATTGTGCCGTCATACCCTGTCATCAGCATCAATGAAGAAGAAGTTGTCTATGTCGTTTTGAATGAGGTTGATCGTGTCCGTTCCTCTGACATTTATGGGAGTGCTATTACGGAATTTGTGCCCAAAGCCCATCACGTGCTTCGCCTCGACATGATGCAAAAGAAGGTCCTTAACTCCTCAGAAATTATTCCAAATAATATGACACCAGGACTGCCAAATCTTATTGCTAGTGAGTTCAGTGTGTATCTGCAGGGCTAAAAGGGCCATCAGGTACCCCTCCTGCATGCCCCTTTTCTTTGTTTCTGGTTAGTTTTTTTGTTCCAGGGTTTGCTTTTGTCAATATACAATCAGTGTCTTTTATTATTAATGAATATATGCTATGAGCTTAATTAAGTTCATTCAAAAGCGCAGCATGCAGTAGTGTAGGTTGAACTATTTGTGAAATCCAACTGCATGCTGTGTATCAAGGTAATTCTTGAACTTTGACACTTCATTCTGAGACAAGTAACGATGCTATAAGCTTAAGTCCAGTCAAAATTGCAGCGTGCAGTGGTGTAACTTGAAACTGCAAGTGAAATCCAACTGCTGCGTGGAGTTGTGCTGCCAAAAGAACAATTGATTTAGCAAACTTTCATTATATATAGACGGTTGAGCTTAAGTTGGACCAAATCAGAAAAGTGGACAGAAGCGGTCCTCACTTTAATAATTATATATAAGATAAGATAGAAGCATGGTACGCACAGAGTAGTAGTTCAGTTAGATTGCTACATAGTACATTACATTTATAATATATATATTTTTCCTCACAAACTTATCTGTAAGCAAAATAGACGGTTGAGCTAAAAAAAGTGCTAAAGAAAACATTGAGTCAAGATACTAGAGACAAGATTCATGGTCAATTTGTGGACTATGATGAAGCTCTTAGTGGAGAAGCATTCTCAAAGAAAAGTGCTAAAGAAAACATTGAGTCAGTGAGCCCTCGTAAGTTCTGTTGGTAATTCAAGTCCAGCAAGTCTATTTGGTTGTTGACGATACTATTTTCATTCCTTTTTCAACATGTACTCTATTTTTTGCAATGTAGTTTATTAGAGGCATTCATATGGTGGCTGGCATATTGAGATTCAAAGATTTCCTGGAATGAGTTAGTGAGTTACTTATTATCATATCTATATGTTGTTTTCACTTCACCAAGTCTAGTTGATGGATAGTGTTGGTTATCATTCCAGGAAGCATCATCATCTGACTTACATTTCAGCAAGCTTAAGAGTACACATGCATGTATTAAGAGTTGTCCAAAACAGGGTAAACCGTGTAGCTTCAATCCAAAATCATCATAGGGGCAAAATCGTAAAGTTGAAAAAGGAGCAAATTCAACATTGAACTTCAGCCTGAGGGTAGAATCGTCAAAATCCCATTTTATTACGTAATAATCAAACTATTTTACGATTGCATTTACTTCTCCTTATACGACGTGGCAGCCTTTCTGCCAATTATTCAAAAGCAAAAAAGAAAAAAAAAAGAAAGCACAGCAGCTGACTGACCACACTACCTAGTACCTAGGCATATCTTATCTTTCACTGTAGTGCGCTTGAGTGCCCGCAAGTACATGACACCGAAAGTTTAGGTTACCACGCACTTACCATATCTTGCTCACTCCTCCATGTGCTACAGGTTTACAAAACCACATCTCGTTGCTGGCCTTTGATCTTTTTGTGCGTATTGCGGTCTATCCGACCGGAACCTAGCTACCTGCCTTGGACGGCAACGGCCTCCACGTGTACAAACGGCCAAAAACTAATGCAATGCAAAGTCCAACATGCTAGCCATGGCTCTGCCACGCACTAAGCTAGCTGTGGTAAAAATTTAAACTGTAAATAAAATTGGACAAGCCATGAGCTTGATGCAAAGTTTAAATCTCTTGTTAGTTCAGAACCCACCACCCACTAACCAGATCTGATGTTTAGAACGCTGAATATTCAAGAGTACACATTGGGCAGGAATCTTAAGATAAATCTAGCAGAGAGAATAATTGAAATAGCAGTCAAGAGATTAAGAGCACAATAATAAGAGGGGACAATTTGGTACATTGCGACTCTGTCCAGTGCAAAAATGGATTGATCTACTGCTGCATTACGAATTATTCTCTGCCTTGCAACTTCTCCAAACCTTCTCGACCCTCCAAAGATTTCTACTGCTAATAAGGAACAATCTTTGTAATGATTGTTTGGTTTTTCTGTTAGTAAAATAATAATGCTGAAGTAATTTAAGATATACTACCTCAATTTTGTTAATATTTTAGCCTAACAAGTTTCCATCCGCTGGCGTATAAATTTTAAAAAAAAAGCTATTTGAAAGATAGCTTCAGGTAATAAAAGGCAGCGAGCTTCCAGACTACTTGTTGTTCGGAAAAAAAAGCTTCCTGGCTATATATATACAAACAGAGAGTTGGCCAAGGAAGAAGCACATAACGTGAGCTCGGCTCGTCTTCTACACCTAGCTCTTGCATTATTGTGGACTCGTGGTATAGTAAAAAAAATCCCAACAAGTTCTTCATCAAGGCCATGGAGGCTGCAGCGGCGTCGCTCCTTCCTCCTGCTCGGAAGGTGCTTATTCTGTTCTTGCTGCTCCTCGCAGCCGGATCGCTGTCTCGACGAGCTTCAGCCGGTGAGCCTGCGAGCGTCGCACTAGTAAATTTGTTGTTTCGCTGAGATTTGGGGGTCTGATCAGCTTCTCCATCGCATGAATGTGGAGATGGAGGACGATACGACTACAGAGCTTACACAGAGGTAGGTAACCCGTCCTTCCTGCGTTTTTCTTCAGTGTGATAGATGGGAAGATGCTTGTATTTAACATGTTTTTCCTTTCCTTTTCCTTTCAGTGCAAACCTAACCCTGAGCCTGCTCTGTACAATGGTGGCATCCTCCGTTGGGCGAGCCAAACAACAGATTTCAGAACAGAGGACGAAGGGAACTACTCTCCGGCATTTGTGCTCTACAACATGTCGGCGGCAATCGCATACAGCTTCTCCTGTAAGGACACTGCTGCTTAAAGCATATCCCTGTAGCACTATACGATTGTCCCTTCTAAGCAGACGAAGTACATGCACAAATTTATATGTTCATAGCAAACCTCATTTACTAGGTAATTAAGCGCTGAGATCAAAGCCAGGAAGACACATGTTTGGTCCAAGTGCTAATGGGTAAAAGTACTAAACTTTAGGACTAAACCCATCCACAAAGAAAGGGCTTATGGAAAGGTTAAACTTTTTTGATTCACTACGGTAATGGTTAAAAGCATTAACCAGTACAAGGGAACTAAATGGACGCTAATGTGAATTAGTGTCCTGGGAAAAGTTCAAAATGCCCCAACTTTATGGAGGGGAAGAGAGAAACAAAGGCAAAAATGATATTTTTATAGTAGCTCTATCCATGTTCCCATCCAAACAGAGGCAAAAAAAAATGACATTTTATACCAGAAGAAGAAACGCAACGAATGAGCCGTAGAAGTATCGGGCAGAACCAGCAAAGCGACACGGAGGAATTTAACGCGGCAGAACCAACGACCTCAGACTACCCACACCGGCATCCGGGATAACGCCCGCGATCCGGATGCCGTAGCTTTTTGCCGGATGAAGCGCTGCAGCGGCGTCCTCCAGCGAGCCCGGCAAAATCCCGTGAGCTCCGGATTCCTCCAGATCCGGAGGAGTCGCGGGCTCACGGGAAAGCCGACGTGGCGTGGGGCCCACGCACCCACGGCCTCCCCCCGCGCCATCCCAACCGCCGCCAAGCCTCGTGAGCTCCGCCGGCGTCGTCGTCGAAGAAGAGACGAGCACGAGCAGCCGGCGTCGGCGTCGAAGAAGATGACCGCGCGGGGAGCAGAGGAGCTCCCTCCCGGCCCGCGCAGACGAGGCTCCTCCGGCGCTCGGAAGCTCGAGCCCGCCGCCCATCCCTGCTCCTCCACCACCGCCGCCGCTCGTCCACCCCATCCCTGCTCCACCGCGGCCGTCCGTGCTCCCGCCGCCGCCGCAGCCTCGGCTCATCCGCCGGCCTGAGCCACCGAGGCGGCGCGGGTGGGAGGGAGGCAGGCCGCCGCGGCCCCTGCGCCTCGCAACGGCCGACGCGGGCTCGATTCACCGCCGACGAAGCTCCGCCCGCCCCCGTCCCCGTCCTCGCTCCGCCGTGCGCCTGCAGAGGAAGAGGCGAGGCGGCGTCGTTGATGTAGTCCTCATCGTCGGCGCCGGCCTCGCCGTCAGAGAGGAGGTCCTCTGGGACGGGCGCCGCCTCCATGCCCGGCGCGTGCAGCCCCGCGGCGGCGAGGCGCTCCCATCGTCGGCGCCGACCTCGCCTGGCTGCGCCGCCGTTGGCCCGCCGGGGAAGGCCGCAGGCCGTTGGCCGACCACGAGCACCGAGGAGGGGTGGCCGGAGATGGCGAGGTGGCCAGGGAGGAGGAGCTCGCGGAGCACCTGCGCCAGGGCCGCGCCGCAGCCGTCGCTGCCGAGCAGCAGCAGCACCCCGCGCGCCCTCCTCAGCCGCGGACGACGACCTAGGATGGAGCTCGTCGCCGGGATCCCGCGCCCGCCCGCGCTTGTAGAAGAGGAGGGAGCGGCCCGCCGGAGGAGCTCCGCCTGCTTCCTCGCCGCCGGAGTGGGAGGCCGGCCATCGCCCCTGCTTCCTCGCCGCCGGAGCTCGAGCAGGAGGACCTCCGGGCGTGCTCGCTAGCCTCCTCATCCTACTCCGGCGCCGTGCCCTGCTCCTCCGTGGGGGCGGGCTCCTCCCCGCGCTGCTCCTCCACGGGCGCTGCTCCTCCGCGTCCGCCAGAGTTGCGGGAAGGGAGCTTTGCCGCCGCGCCGGGGAGCAGGGGATTTGAGCCTCCGCTGCCGCATCCGCCGGAAGCCGCGAGCTCCTCCAGGCGCCCTGCTAGATCCGGCTGGCCCCGTCTCCTCCGCGCCGGGGAGCAGGGGATGCGACGCGAAGTAGGAGGGAGAGAGAGAATGGAGGGGCGGGTGGGGTAGAGAAGAGAGGGAAAAGGGGATGACATACGGGCCCCGCGTATGGTAGTTGGGATGGAGTGAAAGATATAAAGGATGACGAGTGCGGGAGAAGGAGATATGAAGGAGAGAATCTTGCTGACCAGGCAAGAATATTCTATTTTGAAGGAGAGAAATGAAGTAGACGCCAGCTTTTAGCGTCTCGTGCTCTCGTCACGGGTATGTAGGTAGTAGTGCTCTAGGGACCCAAGCACTGGCAGCAAAGGCAGTCAGGGATGGAGAGGTGGATATACGGCGTCGCATGCATATGCATGTTCACGTCGGGCCACCGGCATGCTTGATTCGCACGCGCGGACAAGAGCAAAACGGGAGGGCGTGCGGCCAAAGATGGGAGCGTGAGAGGGAGATCCACGGGCCGCCCGTTGCAGAACCCTGAAGCACGCGGCGCCAATAATAGCACCGACCGGAGGAATAATCCGCAGAAAGCTGCTAATGGGCTCACAACCGCACCAAAACCTCGCGAAAACTTATGAGCGGAAGGGCATTAGTCACGACCGCTTCACTCCAGACTGCACACCCGCAAACCAAAACCAAACTAAACCGATCCAGCTCAAACGTTAACCAAAACCAAGTTGCCATAAGCTACTTCCGTGATGGACTGTCAGGCGGCTGCTCGAGCTGGATGGATTGAGATTATCCTGACCAGGCAAGTCGTAGGCTTATTATTAGCTCGACCAGATGTTCAGAACCATTCAGCCACAATCCAATTTTAACTAAACCATTGCCACCTGAATCGAACCATTTGCTGCTGTTAGACCATTCCTAGGAAACCAGAGAGTCCAACTAGCTGAACCTCCAACTAAACAACTGGTTTCCTAATCCGCAACATCGCTTCCTTCCGTGAAGGAACTCAAGGCGAAGAAGAGTCTAACCCGAGAGGCTAGGTGTGCCCGATCTGATCTGGCGGCGTGCACGGTGGTTAGCTTGATGATCTACGTGACCTTTGCTCTGTGGTCCGTGGAGATACCTCGTTAAACTAGGAATAGATGTTTACCAAGGAATGGATAAATAGATACTACTAATTGTGATCCATATATAAACCTGATAGCGGTTAAAGGTTCATTGCTTCACACTGCTATCTCCAGGTTGGGTTAAAATCGAAGGACCAGCAACTGCACCTGTGAAGGCAAAGCTACTGACCCTAGAAAACGCAGCATCGCATTGCATTGGCACAGCTCTCGTGCGAAATGACTGCTGGTCTTTTCTCAAAGGTGGTTTTGCTCTCAACTCCTCGTCTCAAACCTCGGTCCTCTATTTTCAGGTGCGTTCTGCTGTTGAACGATACATGAAAAAATGCTTACAAGATACATAATTTAGCATGTTCTCATGTATGCATGTTTAATTTCCTCTGCTTCAGACAGCAAGCCCAAACGCTTCGACGATCTCAATCAGAAGCGCCTCCTTGCAACCGTTCTCAGCTGATCAATGGAATCAGCACAGGGAGGACCGTATTCAGCTGGTACTATACATTGCTGTCAGATGCTCATGCCAAATAATATTCATATCAGATAGGGCTACAGTTTAAGCTTGTCGTCGTCCTGAACCATGGAGCCGCGCCTGACTGGATGGAATTTGCATGCCAGATTCGGAAGCGTTTCGTCAACGTCCATGTCTCCAACGGCAACGGCAGCCGTGTCGTTGGGGCCAATGTTTCCGTGCATCAGATCACCCGGGATTTCCCCTTCGGCTCTGCCATCAGCAAGACTATCCTTGGGAACAAGCCGTATCAGGTTGTTGATTAATAACCTTTCTTCCGAAACCGAGACATGTACCTGTAACGCGGCAGCACTCACTGATCGAGCTGAATTCTTGCCTGTGTTTCTGTACTTGTTGCCACGCATACATATATATAAATGCACAGGACTGGTTCAACAAGCGGTTTAACGCAGCGGTGTTCGAGAACGAGCTCAAGTGGTACGCGACGGAGCCGTCCCCGGGGAAGGAGGACTACACGGTGGCGGACCAGCTGCTGCAGTTCGTGCAGTCCAACGACGTGATGGCGCGCGGGCACAACATCTTCTGGGAGGACCCCAAGTACACGCCGGCGTGGGTGAAGAACCTGACCGGCTCGGAGCTCCGCGCCGCCGTGGCCGGCCGGATCGAGAGCCTCCTGTCCCGGTACAAGGGCGACTTCGTGCACTGGGACGTGAGCAACGAGATGCTGCACTTCGACTTCTACGAGAACCGCCTCGGCGGCAACGCCACCGCCGAGTTCTTCAGCACGGCCAAGCGCGCCGACCCGCTCGCCACGCTTTTCCTCAACGACTTCAACGTCGTCGAGGTCTGCGACGACCTCAGCTCCAGCGCCGACTCCTACGTCTCCCGGCTCCGGCAGCTCGCCGACGGCGGCGTCACCTTCGAGGGCATCGGCCTGGAGGGCCACTTCGGGAAGCCCAACATCCCCTACGTGCGCGCCGTGCTCGACAAGCTGGGGACGCTGCGGCTTCCCATCTGGCTCACCGAGATCGACATCAGCAGCTCGTTCGATCAGAAGACGCAGGCCGCGTACCTGGAGGAGGTGCTCCGGGAAGGGTTCGCGCACCCGGCGGTGGACGGGATCATGCTCTGGACGGCGTTGGGCAGGAACGCCACCTGCTACCAGATGTGCCTGACGGACGCCAACTTCACCAACCTTCCCGCCGGAGACGTGGTCGACAGGCTGCTCGAGGAGTGGCAGACCAGGGAGGTGCTGGGCCAAACCAACGACCGCGGCTCCTTCAACTTCAGCGCGTTCCTCGGCGAGTACAAGCTCGTCGTCACCTACCAGAACCTCACTTCCGAGGGCACCTTCTCGCTGGCTCGCAGCGACGATACCAAGCACATCAATGTCCGTCTGCTGTCAGGACCGGCAGCCTGATGGGAATTATAGAAGGCGAATCCTTGTCGTGGGCGTGATGTTATTACTGTGGTACAAACAATCTATATGAACTGGGAATTGTGCTTCAATGGTACTCGGACTGAATAGTGCGTGTTTTGAGTGGTACGTGATTCTAGGACTGAATGATCCGTGGATTGAGGACAGCAAATTGGTCAGGGTTTGTTTGGGCATAAGTGGATTGAAGCGGAATGAAGGTATTAAAGGGGAAATTAGGTTCATTTTAATCCCAATCCCTTCATTCCACTTCAATTCCACTCCAATACTCTATTACTCAAACAAGCCCTCAAGGAGAATTAAGCATATCTAGCTTTCTAAACTTATTAGGCGAATATAAAAACTAGAGTCGATGTCATTCCATTAACACAGGACGCTAAGTGTCGTGACGCCGTGCTCCCTTATCTGTACCCTATATATCCACTGTCCCTTCCAGCCCGCCGCCCATGCATCGTCCCCTTCTTTCTCTGTTCATTCCTTTGAACAGTAATAGATCCCCTTCCTCGCGGTCCCCTCCTAGATCTGGTGCATAAGGAGCAAATCGACACAAACCTGGTCCCTATCCCGGTGAAGGAAGGTGAGCTCCCTCCCTACTCTTGATTTTGTTCGGTTATGACATCGTGTCGAGGTCCATTTCGAGAAATCTCGTCCAGAAACAAATGTAAAACAAAACTTATTGAAAAAGGAACAAAATAAAAAGAAATATTGTTGTGCTCTGGATCATGGTAAAACCTTCTCCAAAGGTTGAGCAAACTACTAGCTCTTAAACCTTATAAGTGGCACCTCCACGTAGATACAAGAGCAAACGCGTCCATCGGATTGACTCAAGGAATGTTTCTTAAAGTTCATATGGACCGACATGTAAGAATTTTTTTACTCAATCTTATCTCTTCCTGCTCGAGTCCTTGTTCTTTCCGTTCCTGTTCTGGCAGCGCGAGCCCTCTCCACTAGTGGAGAACCAACCTTTGGTTCCGGACCTTTAATCCCGAGTGGCTTTGGAATCGGGACTAATGGTGTTTAATCCACAGGAGGCGGAATGCATCAAGCCTTTAGTGTGGGGGCAATAATGGCGTCACGACTTTTTGTCCTGAGTACCACCTGGGACTAAAGGTGCACCCTTTTTTCTTGGGTGGCATTACCAGTCGGGACAAAAGCATTGGTCCCGACTGGTAATACCACCGGGGACTAAACACCCTGCCTACAAAATCCCTTCTTCCTTCCCTTCCCAAGCCATTTGACAGAGCTCGAGCTCAACTTGATGGCGTCGGTGGAAGCTTAGGACAAGTGCTGCCAAAATTTTTTCTCCACCAATTCGTGGTGATTTCTCTCATCCAAAGTGTTGTGAAGGTTAGGTTCTCCATCCTCCCTTCCTTTGTTGTTATTATGCTTCATTTTACAGTTTAGAAGTAGGGAAAATAGAGTTTTAATTTCTAGCTAGGAGGAGCTAAGAAATGTAGTTTTTCTTTAGTTTAGATGTAGAGAAAAGTGGTTGTTTATAGAAAATAGTAGATTAACTACTTGTATTGTTTCTTCTTCATTTATTTGTATTAAGCATTATTTTATGTTTTGTAGATAGAGAAAACAGAAATTTACTTTTTAGTAATTAGAATACGAGAGCTAGGGATAATGGATAGTTTTTTTTATTACGGCACTTTAGGATAGAGAAAATAGAGTTCTTTATAGAAAATGAGTATGTTCGGCTGGTACGAAGAATAATGTTGTGTAAGAGGAAATAAACCCAAACAGACCGAGATAAGTCAAGCCGAGATAAAGCCGAACATGCATAATTGGTTAATTACTTTCCCTTTTCATTTACTGTTATTATCCTTAGTTTTTAGATAAATTTGATTATCAATATTATGTATTTAAAAAGAAAAAGGATTGTTTATAGAAAATAGGTTAGCTACTTGCATTATTTCTTCTTTCATTTAAATTAAGCATTGTTTTAAGTTATTAGAATATGTGAGAGATAGGGATAATGGATAGTTTTTTAGAGAGAGAAAATAGAATTTAATTTTACCTAGAATGAGAGTTAGGGAAAATGGAGTTCTTTATAGAAAACATGGTCATTAGTTTATTCTAAGTTAGTTTATAGAAAATATGGCCATTAGAGTTGGAGTCTGAGTCCAGCAGGATGACGTCCCTACCTCTGGCGGTCTGGCCACATGCTCATGTTCTCGTATCTCTCATGAAACTTTTGTGCTTAAACTTTATACATGGAACATTTGTGCATCTTCTTACTAAACTTATCAAAAATTTAAAACTCAAGTGTTCTCCAAATAACATGGATACTGCCGTTAGAGGGAGTGTTGATGATGGTAGGGGTAGTCATCGTTCCTCAGCCTCCCAGGGGAAAACCCAAGTCTACCCTCAACTGAAGCCAAAGAAAAAAAGGAGCGTTGGAGAGAACAATGCTTAAACCCTCAACTGAAGCCAAAGCAAAAAAAAAAAGACCCTCCTTTGGCAGCACCACCAATTCGGTCGCTCAGTTCCGGTAGCGGTGCAAGCACGAACCTCCTCTCCTCCGGCGGTTGGTGAGAGAATCATGTTCCCTCCTCTTTTTAGTTCCCACCACACACAGCATCGTGCCAGGCGTGCTCATCATTTTTCATTCCCTCCCAAGCCTTGCGTGCCCTCATCATGCTTCCTGCACCGATCTGACGACGGCGGTGGCGGCTCTGCGGTCCTTCCTGCAGGGCACCAAGCTACTATCCTAATTGGCTCTTTCGTCCCCGGCAGCACCAGTGACAGCGAGGAGAAGGGAGGGACATGGACTAAATTGGACATTTTCATATTTCAAGGACCAAATTGAGCCGAGCAGCATAGTTCAGGGACTGAATTGGACGTTTTCATAGTTCAGAGACCTAATTGAGCCTAGCGGCTTGGTTCAGGGACAGATTTTGGCTATTACGCCTTATATTAAACAACAATCATTAGGTAGCTATATTTTGTTGACTCATAAAATAAATAGCAATTATCAGCGACCCACTAATAAAATCAACAAATTTCAGAATAATGATTAAAATAATTTCGTATTCAAGTACAAACTAAAAAAATGTATTTGAATACTTATTGCATGCCCAATCAGGCCTGCAAAAAATGTGCATATTCGATGGCTCCTTTGGATCTATAAAAGATATTAATTTGTCTGATCATACAACAAATTATCACGCATTCTATAAAAGGCCAAAATAAACCTAATGTTCTTAGTCCGAGCTTGATGTCGGGCTAAAAATTCAGGCCAGCCTAGCTCACGATTTGTTGGCCTATATCGTATATCTTTTTGAGTATTTTCAAAATTGTGGAGCCTGAGCCTAGGCATGCAATGTCCCCAAATTGCAGATGTATCATATCGTTAAAGGAGAATGAAATTCTTATGGAACCTCCACTAGTAGAAATACCCATGTACAGAAAATTTTTATATATTTCAATGTAGCTCCTCTTAAACAATTCGTGTCATTCGTTCCAAAAACCGAATCAGTGGTGGTGTTGTTTTAATTTGACAAAAGTATATATTAGTCGTTTGTAATAAGTTCGCATGGTAGGCTTTTCATAAGCTAACAGACCAATGCACTCATTACAAAGAAAAAGAAAAATTGAAACTTACATCGAGTAGATTTTTAAATAGTAAAATCATTGCGTGTCTATTGTTTTCTTACTGGTACTTATCTGTTTTTTCTCTTCTCTGGAATGCCATGGAAAAGTGCTTTTATAAAGCTTGACGATATCGTCCAAGCGTTATATACATCTAGAACGGCAAGGCAGAAGCCAAATCCCAATGGGACTTTTTTCAACTTCCATCAATACCCATAAACAATGAGGTCTGCATTCCCTGCTTGAAGATCTTCCCCTGGCCCACACATCTAATCATTGCCGGTCTTCTCCGCCCTGAAAATCCGTGAACCCTGACAAATTCACTCCTCATCGAGCACAGGCGGCAGCAGCACACAGTTTGCGCAGCCGGTCTCTCCCTCTCGGCCGGCCAGCGCTACTCCGACGCGCGGCCCGGCCGGCCACCATGAGCATCCCGTCAGGCTTGAAGCGGTTCCTCTCCTGCTTCCCTGTGAGATCCAGCAGCGTCGCGGGCGCCACCGTCTCCGATGCCGACGGCGAGGACATCATCAGCTGCCTGCCCCACGACGTGCTGTCCATGATCGTATCCCTCCTCCCGATCAAGGACGCAGCGCGCACGGCGGCGCTCTCGTCCCGGTGGCGCGATCTCTGGGCGTCCAACCCGCTCGTGCTCGACGACATTGACCTCCTCCTCAACAACCCCAGCCACGTCGGCGCGGTAACCGCCAGCATCTCCGACGCCATCACCGCCCATCCGGGCCCCTTCCGCTCCGTGAAGCTGACGTGCTACTTCAGCGACGCCGACGAGCGCATCCTCCGCCACTGGATCCGCGTGCTCGCCGCCAAGGGCGTCGCGGAGCTCGTCCTCAACAACATCCCGTGGGCGGGGCTCGACCTGCTCCCCCGCGCCATCCTCGAGTGCCGCTCTCTGCAGCGCCTCCGGATCTCGGAGTGGCGGTTCCCCGACACGTCCGGCGCCGCCGCCGGATCGGCGGCGGCGCTGCCCCGTCTGCAAGAGCTCGTCCTCAGCCGGAGCATCATCCAGGAGCAGGACCTCGGCCGCGTGCTGGCAAGTAGCCCAAAGCTTAAGAGGCTCGTCTTCGTGCTCAGCCGTGGCGCACCCGCGCAGGTGCGCCTCAGTAGCCGGAGCCTGTGGTGCGTTGTGTTCTGGCAGTCCATGGTCGAGGAGCTTGCCGTCGTTGCCGCCCCGCTGCTGGAGCGGATCATTCTCCGAACTTCATCGTCAGCATGTGTCAAAGGAAGTGACGGTGGTCGCATGAGGATCAGGATCAGCAGTGCGTCCGTGCTCCAGGCATTGGGGTACCTGAATCCCAACTATCACGAACTGCAGATTGGAGATACAGTCGTAAAGGTTGCGATCGTCTTCTACGATTTCCATGTCAGTAATTGAAGTATCAATTGTCTAATTCTACTAATATATATTTGGGGCAATGTAGGTTGGGAAGAAGGTTCCGCCCGATGCAGTGGTTCCCAGCGTGAAGATATTAGCTCTGTATGTTCAATTTGGGGTTCGCAATAAAGCAAGGATCGTGTCCCGCTTCCTTCAATGTTTCCCAAACATTGAAACTCTGCATATTCAGGTAACTGAAGCAATTGTCAATTTCCCACACTCTTGATATATAGGTTTCTAACGTTGGGGCTTACACTCAATTACTCACAGTCGACAAGACTACGCAAGGTACTAGCAAAATCATGTTACAGTTCTTCCAAGATACTGGCAAAATTATGGTTCGGGGTCTGGGTGGGGGTTATAAGCTCAAGGTTTACCTTACCAGTAAGAGAAAAAGAACCCAAATGTTACTGAGAATCGTGTTTGGTGGATTTCTCGGATTTGACATTACCTTTCAGATAAAATTTAGAGAAAAAAACCTCTGTTTGTACTTAATATAACCTAGAATATTTCCAAATAACCTAACATGGAAAACAATATATAACAATGCATAGAAATGAGATAAGATTTAGGGTTATGGAGAGCCGGAAGGTAGGGTTTTCGACCGGACTTCTTTGGTTTAGGCGTGAATTCAAAAGGACCGGTTTAGGCGTGAATTCAAAAGGACCAAATACCGGTGAGAGAAAAAAACCAGAGATTAGCGATAAATGTGCTTGTCGGATTTGTCATTTTTTTCTGACAAAATTTTCACTGGTTAAGCTTAGAGTGAATGTATGATTATTGACGAGTCATGCATACGGCAAAACCGCAAAAATGACATGGCATGGCATGCAGTGGGGTATCGCGGCAACGACATTGTCAAAAGCATAGAGAGAATGGTGTTACGTGAAGTAGAAAACTTACTCGTCATCATATGCCCATCCAACGAACACATCGCATAATCTAGTGAAATTTTCGA
This sequence comes from Cenchrus fungigraminus, assembly GCA_036936925.1. Lineage (NCBI taxonomy): Eukaryota > Viridiplantae > Streptophyta > Magnoliopsida > Poales > Poaceae > Cenchrus > Cenchrus fungigraminus. The sequence continues at coordinate 37,144,870 of CM072778.1, read as the reverse complement.
TTATTCATTGGCATATAGCACCTGCCTTATTTACTATGCTCCAATTTAGTTCTCGCCACCCTACGGAATTCACTATTTGATCAATCCACATTTCATTCATATGTATATATATGTGTCATGTCCTCATCACTTTACACTTACCGACGACAATATATCCTTCGAAAGACAATGGCAAAATCATGTTACAGTTCTACCAAGATTCTGGCAAAAATATAGTTCGGGTCTAGGTTCGGGTTAAGCTTAGAACAAATGGATGATTGACGAGGCATGGCAAAACCGCAAACATTATGGCACTATCAGAGCTTCGGGTGGTGGCTGTAGGGGCCGGGTAGGGTTGAGCATAGAGAGAATGGGGTGGCATTAAGACAGATAGAGAGCATATGGATGGTGTTAGGGGAAGTAGAAAACTTGCACATCATCATATGCCCATCCAACGAGCGCAACACATCTAGTGAAATTTTGAATTATTCATTGGGATATAGCACATGCCTTTACTATACTCCGTTTCAGTTCTCGTCACCACTACATAATTCACTATTTGATCTACTTTTGTCTCCTGATTTGACAGTCAATTCCAAATCGCGGAGCCACTAGCAAGAATGGGAATTCTGATTTTTGGAATGACATTGGTTCAGTTAAGTGCGTCAAGGAAAGTATCAATAAAATAGTAATTCATGGGTTCCGATGGGAGAATTGTGAGATCGAATTCCTCAAATATATTCTTGAAGGAGGAAACGTGCTTCAGAAAATCTACATTTTACCAGATAAAAATATTACTGTTTCAGAGGGTGACATAAATGGTACACTGAGCTTACCGGCCTCACTGAAGAAGAAGGGGGTTCTTACCCTGATGATCCTGGCAGATCAAGATGGCATCTGGTCATATGAAATGGCTTCTGATGTTTCTCGCAATGACCCGTTTGATTGCCAGAGCTAAAAATTCATCTACCATTATTGTCTTTTCACATTTTATGCAGACCCCGATGGAGCAAAGTAGTCATTGCGTTATCTTTATGGTGATCCAGTAGTAGAATTAGAAGAATATAATTACTATTATCAGTGATCGTGCTAGATAGATAGTCAAACATTGATATTAGTTAACATCTTCGATGTTTGACTATCTATCTAGCACGATCGCTGATAATAGTAATTATATTCTTCTAATTCTACTACTGGATCAGCATAAAGATAATGCAATGACTGCGATTCCGGTAGTGAATGCCTGTTGTAATCTGAATCTGCATTACGTACGACTTATTGCTCAGGAAATATTGCTGTCTGGAGAATTGAATGTTCAATATAATCACATTTCATATTATGGGTCTATTCAAATTAATTAGACACTATTAGGTCTCTACTTTTGTCAAAACAAACATCACAATCTGAATTTATTTACTAAATCAAAATTAGGATTTTATAGGGTATTCTAATTACCTTAAAGATATCAAATATACAGGAATTATCAGCTATCTAACATATGTTTGTTCAAGGGGCTTTTGAAATAAAATATTATTTTTCTTTGGCAGCCCAAAAAAGACGTGTGTTTGATTATTGGATCCATGATCTTGATAAGATTTTATCTCTGTCCACAAATATAAAGGGATTCTTATATGTTTGGGGACATATCAGGTGCAAACCACAACCTTCGTGAAAACCCGTGCAAATCACGACAAAAAAGTCATCTAAATTCACCAAAAAATCACACATGTACATGATATAATGATACACAACCTTGTAATAAATATCTTGTTCAAATTCAACTTCGTTTGTGAGATATAAAAAATAAACATATGTGATAGTAGACTGTAGGGTCTGCCAACAAATGCTAATGATGCACATGCGCACACAAAAACACATGAGATCGCGCACAGACACACACCTCTCCATCTAGTATCTCCCTTCTTGAGAAGGTATAGCAGCTCCGGAGCTCTATGGAAATGTATGAATAATGTGTAAGATGAGGTAGGCACCTCTCTCCCTCATCGCCACTACAAACACATATTCACCATGATGCCACAAGATATGATCTCGTCAACAACCTTCCCGACGACATTATGAACGACATCTGAGAAGTGACTCGCTCTAAAGCACCCTAGCTATAAATTATGTTGCAGATAGCATATGGGTGCATTATTATCAGACATCAGAAGTAGGATTAGACAAGATTCAATGAATAATAATACAATCACTGTTTCATGGAGTACTCACATTTTGGCGTATATATACTGGTAGTTGCAACTGCAAACTCTGGATGGTCTATTTGCTGTAAAATCTTTGAAAGCTTAACTGAAAAAATGGGAAATGGTTCACATATCAGTACGTATAATATTGAACCAAACGGTTGTGCCCATAGAAAAATTAAATGGAAAAATTGTTACCTTTTGATTTTAAAGCATGCTAAAATAAGCTTAAATAAGTGATGTAAAATATATTTAAAATGTGAATAATGTTCCTAATAAATGGCATAATGATTGCCAAAGACGCAATGTTCCAAAGTATATGGATATGTTTGTTGTGGAACATGTCATTTACGTAGTATATATGCACCCGCACATTCTACTAGAATGGTATGCAGATATGTTGTAATTACCTTTGAATATAGAAACATGGCACTGGAAATAAAGTATGTATCTTGTTATCTTTATTTCTTTTTCATACTATAAGAAAAAAATATTTTTTCAGTTGTTCCTTTGATCAAGCGTAGTATGCTGCCAGATGAAAATATTGCATGATGTAATGGCGACTTTAACTAGATAATTTGATAATGCCTTGAGTTGGATAAAAACCTTTGCAAAAAAAATGTTGATTCAGGAAACCTAACATGCATATGCTCTTAATATTAAAAATAAAATAAAAACAAAAGCCTGAAAATAAATAAAACCAAAATTTATCTTGAACAAATACATTATTGGATGGATTTCACATTGACCAGCTGATTAATTAGTAAGTCCCTCCATCCCAAAACGGCCTATAATTTAAGAAGTGAAATCACATGGTGGCTTGACTGCTGGAGTGCATTAGCTAATTTTAAGGATGGAAATGTAATGAAAGAATAGTATTATCAATTCAGCAGGTATATCATTCTCCATCCAGGAACAATTAGAGACATCTTGGAAGAACAAATTGGATGTTTCCTAAGAATATTAATAGCACAACATTCAATAACTAATGAATATAGAAATCCTTACTGAACTTTGGTAAAACAAATCATGGAATTTTCTAATATTAACATATACAACAAAATGCTACTATCAGATAACAGATCCACAACAGTTTTGGAATAAGAGCGCCTAATAAAGTTTTCTGCTGCCAGTACAGGCTTATTTACCTTAGGAAGGTCAGGAACAGTGAAAACAAAATGTTACCTGTTGGAGGACCAAATACCCAAATGTTTGGAGATCCCACTTTCACAAAAGGTGAAACTGTGTCCCAGGGGTCTTCCCGTGTGAAAACGAACCGAGTCTTTTAGAGTATAGTGTCTCATATCAATAGAAAACACCCATACCAAGTCTTGGATTATTTTAACTTTGTTCATGATGTGAACAACATCGTCATCTTCGTGCAAGCTCAGAGTAGGATAACCAGCGTGAAGTCTCATCAGCATTGATTTTGTATCCTCACCCACCTGCAGCTTAGGCAGCATCTGGGCATATGCCAGGTCATCCACCAGGACCTCGGAAGTATTGATCTTGCAGCCGCCCTCCCAGTGGGAATCCTTCTTTGAAAGATCCATTTTCCATGTTGCAGCGTCCCAACCATCAGGGGTGAAGTCGTTGCATTCGGCGGTGATCGAGCCAGGCTTCATATATAGGTTCATGTCAATGTACTTGATGTAACCTTTGACGACAATGATGTCCCGAGAAAACAACGGATCACCCTTGAGCAGCTTGTTGGGCACCAGTGGCAACGGCAGTGAAATGTATCGAAACATGTTGTTGTCCAGTAGCATGTCGCAGATGAGAATGCCATGCCAGAGATCGACCCAGCCCACGGAACCGAGCTCCCCCCCGATGGTAATCACCTTGCTCGTGCAGACGAACGCAGAGTTCTCCGGTGTGTACATCAACTTGGTACTCCATCTCCCTGTGTCGGATCTGTACACATGGAGATTGTACTGCCCGCGGATGGACCCGAAATGTGGACGGAGCACGGCGACGAAGAACATGTCGCGGGCGCGGCACCGCAGGAGGGCAGCCTCGCAGTCGGAGAACTTTATGTGGATGGGCCTGGGGATCAGCTGAAGCGACGGCGGCTTGTTTTTGGAACCAGCTTGATAGACAAAGTAGTCGTTTCTTCCAGCGAATACCTGCTCGCCGCGAGGGCAGATGGCGACGCGGAGAAGGACGAGGTCGTCCTCCGTGTAGAGGATCTTGGGGAAATCGCCGAACTTGCTGGCCGGCAAGGCAGGGCAGTGGACAGTGAAACAAGAGATGCGCGGCGGAAGGTCCACCCAGAAGCTCACCCGGATGCGGTGGCCGCGGCTTGTGGAACCCTCGGCGGTGCTGGCGTTCCCTCTGGCGCTAAGGTAGCCGTACGGGTCCAGGAGGATCGATTCCGGGAGAGGAAACAACGGCTCCTCCATGGTGCGGATAGGCGGAGGTACCGCAAGCAGATCGTGGAACGGTTTGCTCATGGCTGGTGACATAGAGAGGGGAGGAGGAGAGCAAGCGGCCGGCGGCGGCGTTTACCGGGACGAAGAATAAAAGAACACAGGGGAGGTGAGGATGATGACGGACAAGCGGGCCGTCGTGGGCCGATTGGTTGTCTTGTGGGCGTCGGAAGCGCAGTAATCGGGCCGAGGTGGATGCGTGGAGCTGAATGGGCTGGTATCTGGTTTAATACTAAATTCTCCAAAAAAGCTGGTTTAATACTAGAGTAGTACTATTACCTCAGATGATGTTTCAGACTATTCTCCAAAAGAAAATGATGTTTCAGACATGACATGCTACTCAGATTAGCCTAGATTTGTTGGTCGGAACGATAATAAAATAAAGATAGAGGTAGTATTAAATATACTAGAGACGAGAGTAGTATTAAATATAGATTAATTACAAAATCAATTGCGCAGCGAGATGTTCAACGGCGAGACGAATCTATTAAGCTTAGTTAGACATGATTTGACATTGTCATGCTACAGTAGTCATTATTAGGTTAATAGCTTTAGCTTTTATTTAGTATTTTGCCTTGCTAATCATGCATGCGTAGTCGAGTATCATTATTTAAGTAATCGTTGCATTTCTCCGCGTGCTTAATTTGCATAGCAATTCAAATTTCAGAAATTATTAGGAATTAATAATCAATATGCAATGATTAACACGGAGGTGCAAAGCCACATTGAATTATTAATATTTGACACTGTTGACCGAAGGCGACATGCCAATGTTTTTTTTTTTTTGCTCCTACCGCTATATATAATAGGCGGTTGCCTCCAATTCAACTGTCTAATTAGGGACATTGTAGATGTAAAGTGACCTTTCAATATTTTTTCCTCCTACTGTCGGATGATAGGGCGTTTGGCTCCTATGTTAATCATTAGTCGATGAAGTAAAGAAAGATACATTAGTTAGTGGGTTTTTTTTTAAAAAAAGGCTCAAATTTGAGTAAAATTTCATTGTTTTATAAAGTGGTATGTTACAATAACACCGCACAATGAAATGAAGGCATGTCGACTTATGGAAGAGGAAGGAAATGATAGGGCAAAAGGATGAAGAAATAGAGGCCAATATGATCTTTTTGACAAATCACGTCTCTCCTATGACACAAAGGAGACACGGGTTGTCAACCAACGTCTCCTTTGAGGGGGTAATTAGAGACGCGAGTTGTAAAAATGTGTCTCCTTTGAGGGAGGAAGTGAAAGGTGACGTGGGTTCGTAAAAACATGTCTCTTTTGACTCTCCTCAAAGGAGACAGTGGGAAATAGTGTCTCCTATAACTTGTCATTAGCAAAGAAAAAATAGAGAGGTGTTTCCCCCGGTCTCCTTAGTTGGTTTCTTACATAGTGAAATGGAGGCATGCCGACTTATGGGAGAGGAAGAAAATGACAGCACAAAAGGAAGAAGAAATAGAGGCTAATATGATATTTTTGACAAATCACGTCTCTCCTTATCTTACTATGATATATAGGCCTGATTGGCTTGGTTTGATGCAAAAATTTTGTCATGCTAATGTTTTGGCACTCCAAAGTTTCGGCCACTATTTCGTTAGCTACCAAATTTTAAAACCCATCATATCTCATTTATCCTACCAAAATTTTGACAAAATTTTTGTCCAACTTTTAGCTTGCCAAAACTCTGCCCGGATAGGAGTCTACTCTCACCCGCTGACCACTCGTCACTTGCTTGTTGCCCCCGGGTTTCGAAGGATTTATTTACTAGATGAGGTGCTTGTCGCTTGCGCCAGATGCGTATATATGGTCTACAATACAACTAGTAGGACTACTCTGCGTGTGGACAACCGCACGTCCTCCCTTTTATTAAAAAAAACGCACGCCCTCGTCGGGCACACAGTAAAACGCACGGTTTTCAATTTTTTTTTAAGAATTACACAGTACAACGCAGACGCTCACAACACGTACGGACACTCACCTCTATGAATACACGTACGCAAACCGCCCTATGAGCACCTCTGAAGGACTAAGCACCGGCAGATCTAGAGATTCCCGAAGTTACCAACAGAACCTCGTCGTCGACGAGAACGTCGCTTACCACTTAACGCATAACATCCGGCGGGCCTTTAGAGCGTACAACACACGCCACTCTCGGCGCGGCTGCCTGCCATAATATAAGAAACACGAGCACGCGACTCACATGTGTACGAGACCTCTCTTCTTTTTCTTTTCGTTCTTTTGCCTCTTCGATTCGAAGAAGTGTCACAATTCTAGCATGGGATTACAACAATTTATCTTCATATTCGTGGTCCTTGCTCTTGTGTTATTTTTTGATGGAGTCATGGATGGCCTGAAGATATCCATTATCAATGCTCTGTGTCAAAGCAACGTGGAAGAAATTTTGCATCATCTATTCCTCAGTTATCCTTAAATTTTACCAGGACAATAATGTTGGCAACGAAACCACTGACTCGTTCATAGTACTGGACCAGTATATATAAATGCAAATTTGTGTCGGGTGGCTCGGCCGGTCCGGTCCGCTGCCGGCGCGTGGCGATGCACCCGCGGCCGGCGTGCGGCGGCACGGGTTGGTCCTGGCTGCGCCCCGCGGCCGGCGCGTGGGTGCTCTGGGCGTGGCGTGCCGCACTCTTCGGACGGCAGCATGGGCGCCCGGCTTCGACGGCGGTACCACGGGCGCTGCTGGGCATCGCTTCGGCGACAAAAAGACATGTTGTCGCCGAAGGTCTTGCATGGCGCGGTAGCATTTGCAGGTTGGGGTGTATGCATGCAAAAGAAAGCAAGCATGACGCGGTAGCATTTGCAGGTTGGAGTGCATGCATGCAAAAGAAAGCAAAATTGATGACATCAGCCACATGCAACATTGATTGAAACTAAAAAATTCTAATCACAAACCAAACATCAAAATTAGATTCCGATCGCACCATTGGATTTCTGACAATAAAAACTTCGAAACAAGATCCCACTTGACTATATTTTGACAAACTTTTTTTATTCGTATTTTTTCAATTAAGGTTATATATTCTGTTATCGCTATAACAAAACGAATGAAGTGCCAGAACAAACGAGAACAACTGTCAGAACAAGTTTATATGTCATCTCGAACAACAAATATGGTGTCAGACAAATCAGAACAAGGGTTAGAACATGTTATTATTATAGACAGAACAAGATTTTATTATAGCCAGAACAAGATGTTACTATAGCATGAACAACTTATTATTATAGCCAGAACAAGTTTGTATGTCATTTCGAACAAAACAAAAAAAAGTGTCAGAACAAATGAGAACAACGGTTAGAACAAAATCATATTATAGTCGGAACAATTTTGTGTGTCATCTCGAACAAAAACAAATGTAGTGTCAGAACAAATCAGAACAAGGGTCAGAACAAGTTGTTATTATAGCCCGAACAAGATACTTATAGCCAGAACAACTTATTATTATAGCGAGAACAAATTTACATCTCATCTCGAACAATAAATATTAATGAAGGGGAAAATATTAAAAAGGAAAGAATATAAAAATGGAAATAGAAACAAAAAATAAAGTAGAAGGTAAAAATTAAATAAATAAAAAGTAAAGAGAAATAAAAGTGTAATAAGAAAAATAAAAGAAATAGAATAAAAAGAAAGAAAGAAAAAATGAAACAAAAAAATAAGGAAATATAAAATAAAAAATAAAAACAAGAAGAAAAAATAAAAAAGAAAAACAGAAAAACAGAAAAAATAAAATAGAAATAGAAATAAATAAACAAAAGAAACAAGAAATAAAAAAGAAACAAGAAAAATAGAAAAGGAAAAAAAATAAATGAAAGAAAAGAAAGAAACAGAAAAATGAAAGAAAAAAACCAAGCGCCCTCTCACCCACGCCGCTTCAGCGACACCCGGCGAATGTGTCGCTGAAGCTACGTATAAGATTCCCGCGGTATGACGGCATGAGTTCGTTCTTTGTTCTTTGAAGCGGGGTGTCAATGGCGTCGTGGTGGTGCGGCCGACGGTGGTCTTGGCTCGGTTTCTTGCTTGCGTGGCTATGGTGGTCAGAGGCGGGCCCAGGATTTGTAAGTTGGGTATTTAAAATTTTAAATGGTAAAAAAACTAAACTTATATTTTGGTATGCATAATTAGTTATAACATCACAAATTAAAATATAGAATGTATTACTCAAAGTTGAGCATTATATCCATAAACGCATAGTATTGACATTATAATTTTAGAGTACTTCAACATAAAATTAATACTACTTAATTGTTTGACAAAAATAATGGGTTTCTCATTTGAATACCCTTTATACCATAGGCCCGCCCCTGGGTGGTGGCGTTGGCTGTCGTACAGATATCTATGGGCCCGCCATCGAGGTTGTTTATGTCTGTACAGGGAACTGGACCTCGGGACTACTCTGACATGTGGACCACGGTGCAAGACGGTGTAGTCTACATGGCAATACATAACTTGTACTAGAATAGGAAAGCACACATTGTAACTGACAATAGCCTTGACCGAGCGATGACGTTTCAGCAACATCATGGTGGTGAGCTAGAAACGCCAACCGTCTTTTTGCGGCGTGATGGCGATGCGGGTGAAAACCCATCGCTCTTTTGGGGTGACACCGGGCATCTCCAGTGCGAACTTTGGCTCCGATTTGCAATCTACGATATGGGTGTTGTTCTTCTCCATCGGTTTTGGTGGCCTTTTCCGGTAGGGAGGCTTGCTTTGGCTGTTGCTGCTTCGGAGAGGGTGCTTCACTCTTTTCTTCTCCTTGTTTCTTTTCTGTTCATTTGTTTTTTACTTTCATAAAGAGAGAAAAAAAAGTGAGAGAAGAAGAGAGGTTTCTGTCTGTGGTAGTGGTGTGTGGTGTAGTGGTGGTGGCTTGTGTCGTCGTCTCAATCCGACCGAGTGGATTTCATGGAGGCTCGGGTCGATGACTCAATCCGACCGAGCGGATTATCTGAAATTGAGTTGTTTAAAGAGGTGTGTGTTGATGTTCCAATCCAACCCACTAGGTCGCTTCCTAGTTGTTTCAGTTGAGTTGTGTGGTGCGTGTTGATGTCCCAATCCAACCCATTGGAGTTGTATGGTATGCGAACTAGAGTTGTTCGGGGTTTTCTGCCTCGTGAGTTGTACAATCAATAGACCGGAGTTGTGAGGGATGGTGCTATACCTTCTTAGTTGTACGGTCTTCAGATCGAAGTTGTTTGGTTTTCGAGTCCGAATTTTTTATAAACTAGGTTAACTCTCCTATAATAAAAAATGGGGAAAGCATAAACTTTCATCGTCCATTAAAAACAATCAAAACGGCTCCAAGTCAAAACAGTGAAAACACCTCTAATCATATCATATCATATACAATTATATAGATGGAACCCACTAAGAGACATTAACTATATTTCTCTCAACATGCAAGTCATCCACATCACATGTCACATCATCATCCACTATATCATCCATTTATGCATTACACCGATTTTCTGTGACTATATATAGCATCTATACATCTTTGCGAGTACCGTGCTCTAAAATTCCAACAATAGAATCATATCATCATATACAACTATATAGATGGAACCCACTAAGAGACATTAACTATATTTCTCTCAACATGCAAGCCATCCACCTCACATGTCACATCATCATCCACTATATCATCCATTTATGCATTACACTGATTTTCTGTGACTATATATGTAGTATCCATACATCTTTGTGAGTACCATACTCTAAAATTCCAACAATAGAAATACGTGAAAGATCAATCGTTTAATAATAGTTTTCTCTCAATAAAATGAACATATTTTCATATATACTGTCGTAGCAATCACCATAGTGATCACCTTAGTTTATACTTTCAAAATTTCATCTTACAACTTTATTTAAAAATTTCCGCAGCAACGCGCGAGTATCTTTTTTTTAAGCCGTGCAAAGCACGTTTTCCATTAAGAGAAGAGAGATTCACAAGATGCTACTTTAGGAAGAACCCTAAAGAGCAAAGCTACAACAATGCCAAACCGAACAAGAAAGAAAGAGGATCACCACATCACCTCAAAAGAAAACGCTACCTACGAAAACATACGCCTGCAGGGCGGGAAAGCGCCAAGGATACACACGTCACTGCTAGCCTAAAACCCTAGAGAAAGCGGAGGTCGGATGGAGCGGTCTTGCAAGACAACGCCTTCAGGAAGGAAGCGACACCGCCGCCGCCGTCGTCATCCGCCCATCCACGGATGGACAGGCCAAGTCTTCACCTGGCAGACCAAGAGGATTTCGAGGTCACAACAACACCCCCAGCAGGGTAAGCTATGCAAGAGAGTGCAACCGTTGTTAGCCCTAGTGAGTGCTAGGCCAAGCTTTCGCCAAAGATCTCCAAAGCCAGAACCATACCACCCATCGCCAGAACAAGGATGAGAGGCAAAGCGATGGGATTAGCAGCGGGCATCCCTGGTGATGGCAACAAGCAACAATTGCAGGCACATGCGAAGAGACGACCTCAGAAGTAGCTGGGAAGAGGGTTGCGGGGGAAAGCAGATGGAGTCCCACGGCGGGTTGACGGCCGGGGAGAGGAGGCCGAGCGGCGACGAAGGCCCATGAACACTAGCAGCCATGCAGGGGGCGGTGCCCCAGCCCACGCGTCAAGGTCATCGTGGCCGGCAGCGGCGGTGGCCCTGGGCGGCCGCTACGACCAAAACGACCGTGAAGAACCCGAGCCCGCCGAGCGGAGTGGAGCCCACCAGGCCCGGCCGAGGTCTGACACCTGACGCGGCCCATCAGCGACGATAGAGGGGGGAGGTGCCACGCACAAGGCGGTGGCGGCGGCGGCGACGCAGCTGGCCCGTGCCCAGATGCAGGGTTGGAGGAAGAAAGGAGGGAGGGACCAAAGAGGGAGGAGGAGGTAGCCACGTCGGAAGCGGTAGCACAGAGAGGGGGTGGCCGCCACCGAGCACACCCGACCCATCGCGGCGCCTATCTAGCGGCGACCGGGAGGGAAGGCCGGAGCCAGGCCCGGGCCAGACGAAGAGGGGGAGGGGGCACGGATCGGGCCGGGCGAGAAGGAGCAGGCACGCCGTGCCCCATGGTCACAACAGAGACGACGTGATGGTAGCGGCCTTGGGTGCGGCGAAGATGACGGGACGACGGTGGGCATGGCCGCGACGGGGACGACAGGGCGACGGCGGTCGCAGCTACGGCACGGATGACGAGGGGACGGCGGCCACGGCCGCGGCAGGGACGCGCGGGGACGACGACAGGGGTGACGCAGGGATCGGTAGGGAGCGCAGCCACGGCGGCACTAGCGTGAGCCCCAGCCGGAGAAGGGGGAGGCGGGACCCAGCGCGAGCTGCAGGTGGCGTCGGGCTGGAGGAGGGAGGGCGCCAGAGCAGCAAGCCCAACCTCGGCAGCTCGCCGGCAGAGGAGGAGGTGGCTACGAGGTATGAGAAAAACCTTAGATCCAGATCTAGGGTTGGGGAGGGGGGAGGAGGAGGGAAGAGATAGGAAGAGGAATGGTCACAGCGCCGGCGTGGCCGAGCCCGGCCATCGGGAGGGAAAGGGACGACCCAGGGGAGTAGTGAAAATGCATCTAGGCCCTTAAGTGGATTTTGGTGAATTGAATGACAAAACGATTAAAGGACTAATGTATTTGTCTAAGATTGTGAGCAGGTTTTATTTAGATATTCATGAGCAATTATTGGAGTATTTATTTGTGAATGAATATTATAAGGCTCACATTGAAGAAGACAAATATATGGTTGGTCCTAATGCATATGTAACAAATATCAAGCAATGAATGAAGAAGGTCAATTCATGGTCTCCCATACAAGACATAGCTTGATTAAAATTAGGAGGATCATAAAAAAGAAGATGGTAATTCTCTAAGTCAAGTGCAAGGCTTCATGTGGTAATCGAGAAAGGACACAAGGATGAGTGTAAACATTATGGTTCTTAATTGGAAGCTTGCATATTCGTTGTCAATCAAGAACAAGCATTTGAAGCGGGATTTTCAAATAGAATTTAATTTTGGATGAAGCAAAGTGGAACTCAAAGTGGATTGGGTAAGTGATGAAGAGATCAACCGAGATGTCTAGGGTGAGGGACTAAGCAATCTTTGGGGCCGTAGCTAAGCCGCCATTAGTGTTTTGCTAAGGTGAAGTTCTAGCATCCGTGGGGTCTTCAAGTATCATATCCAAGCCTTACCGAGGGAAGCAATGCAACTCATCAACATATTATGATTAGCAATATGGAGTGACTTATGGATCCAAGTGTGCATTCTTATGCTAGATGAAAAGATCCTAAGTCACTATCTCAAGTATGAACGTGCTCAAGACATAGGCTATGTTGAAAGCCCTCAAGTGGATATCGTTCAAGTATGACAAGATTGAAGACATTCAAGCTCAAGAGGTTGTCACGGTATTTTTATTTATTCTTGAGTATAGGTATGCCGTACTATCAAGAGGGATGCAACATTAGCGAGTCGACCAAGTCAAACTGCTCTTTAGTTGACCTAAGTGAGATCTAGCCTTGAGAGCTTTAAAGTGTGCTAACAAACCCTCCTAACCTAACCTGAGCCACTCCATCTCTTCGGTGAAGTGTTAGAGTCATAGAAAGGGTTTTTAGGGTGCCTCGGGCCTGACCGGTCTGACCGGTCAGGGGCACCGGTCTGACCGGTGCCGCTAGCCCAACGGCTAGTTTTTCGAACACCGGTCTGACCGGTGCCGCCCGAGGGCTGACGGCTAGTTTTCTCCTTCAAGGGTTATAAATACCCCAAGCCTTCTTCAGTTGAATCTTGTTGTTCCTAGTGGTTGTGCTGAGGTCCTAAGCCAATTCTTGCAAGCCCTAAGCCTTAGTGGCTCTCCCCAACCCTCTTTTTGTGAGATTTGTGGACTCAAGCCATATTCTTTGTGTTGGGTTCAGAGAGTGAGCTCAAGAGCGACTTTGTGAGCTAACAAGAGCATTCCCATAGTTTGAGCACTTCGGTTTCGCGTCTACAAGCTTTGAAGCATTTGTTACTCTTGGAGGTTTGCCTCCTAGACGGCTAGGCGTCGCCGGTTAGCTCCCAAGGTTGTGGTGAGCAGCGGGAAGTTTGTGAGGGTTGTGATCTTGCCTCTTCGTGAAAAAGATCACCTTACTGGAAAGGAGGAAAGAGGTTGAAAGAGACCCGGCTTGTTGTGGGAATTCTCCCTTACAAGCTCCTCAACGGAGACGTAGCCGTTCCTTAGTGGGCGGTGAACTTCGGGAAACAAATCCTTGCATCTTTGTGTGGTTTGCCTCTCTAAGTTGTTTTTCTAGCATATTTGATTTGCTTCCGCTTCGATCTACTTGGGTGTGCTACTTGTGTGTGCAGGGGTCATTACCTTGCCTGTGATCATCTACAAAGACTACTCACCAAGTTTGGTTCGTGCTAGAAGTCAAGAGGAGCTTGAAGTTGTTTTTGCAGGTGCTCTGTGCTACACCGGTCTGACCGGTGCTAGGCAACGGTCTGACCGGTGCCTCCTGTGAAGTCCAGTGCGTGACCGGTTTGACCGGTCACCACCACCGGTCTGACCGGTGGACACTGACAGCTCAAGTTTTCAAAGAAGAAAAGTTAAAGTCGGTCGTCTCGCCTATTCAACCCCCCCTCTAGGCAACATCAAGGTCCTTTCAAGTAGCCGGTGTGGTGGTGCGGCGAGCGAAAGGGAGAAAGAGGAGAGGGGGAAGGAAGAGGGGAGAGGGGAGGGGAGGAGCCGGTGGTGGTGCGGTGTCGCCCCCGAGTCGCCTAGGGGAGGGGAGCGGATGATTGAAGTTGGTTGGGCTATGGCTTAACGCGGGAGTATCACTAATGTGTTCAGTTCGGATGCTATTTTTCTCACCAAAGGGGAGAAGCCTGGAGGCCTGAACGAATGCTACTCCACGAAGAAAGACCGGTAACTCTCAGCACCCAAAATTAACACATGGTTTTTGCATCGACGACCTTGAATCTGGTCGTCGGTGCCGATGCATGGCCGCATGGGCACGTCAGCGCACGTCACAGTCACGACTTGAACGGTGAGAGAGAGAATTAGCTAGAGAAAACACACTGCAGATTTACTTTCAAAAAAAAACACACACCGCGGAATGAACCTGTGGCGTACCGTTGCTGAACGGCAAACATCAGGTAGCGCGCAGCATTTTGCACATTATTTTTGGGTCACTGCAATGTGCAGTGGACTGGGAACTCCCGTCAGCGTCGCCGTCGACCGCGTCCTTTGCGGCATGATCCAGCGGTTCATCTTCATCAACTACTGGAAGTTGTTGGCACAAGTGTCCGGCCAACAAGCATGCAGAGGGGCTCACTGCAGCACCTCTGCGTAGGCACCGGTCAAACCGGTGTGTGTCACCGGTCAGACCTTTGCCCACCGGTCAGACCAGTGAAGGTCACCGGTCAGACCTTTGCCGGGGTGAACCGGCGAAAGACCTCCGAACGTCGCCCGGGCAGGATCCCGTCGGGGCGGCGCACGTAGGGTTGCTCTAGGGTCGGCAAGGCCACCTAGAACGCCCTCAATCGACGTAGAGACGAAGGAGGAACAGCAAGTAATAGATTGGAAAAGTATAAGGCAAAGGGAAAAGGTAAAAATATAAAAGTAGATTGATTTGATCGATTGGATCCCTCAATCGGCCGTGGCCCTTTATATTTATAGGGTGGGGAGGTCTTGCCCCGCAAGGAAATCCTTTTACAAGCCTAAATCTATCAGGACTCCTTTTTTCGGTTCGGACAGGGGGGCACCGGTCAGACCGGTGAGGGGAACCGGTCAGACCGGTGCACTCGACGTGCAAATCTTGTATAAGTCATATCTCCCTCATCCGGACTCCGATTTGGACGTTCCACATATGAATCTTGATCTACTCGACGAGACCTATCCAATGGTGAAGTCCAAATTGTATTTTATGATCTTTGACCACACCGGTCTGACCGGTGGGACCCACAGGTCTGACCGGTCAGACAAGACGTGCCAATTTTGGGTGCGAACAGAAGTCTAGAACCGTGTGTCCCCTACTACGCATCAGTTCAGGTTTGAAAACCAAGAGAGACGGTGATGGCCACCACCTTTTTGGCAGAATTTATATAAAAATGGCCACATCAACCAAAACCACCTGCACAACGAAGCTAATTTACACTGGCAGAGGAATACGAATAATGATTTCTTTTCAATTTTTGGACTTGAAGGGCAACACTGAACTTTGAAATATAGTGGACGAACCAAAAGTACTTCCTCCGTTTCAAATTGTAGATCGTTTTGACTTTTTTATATGCATAGTTTTTTATATGCACTTAAAAAGTCAAAACGACCTACAATTTGGAACAGAGGAAGTATGTTTTTTCCTATTTCCTAATAAAAATCCTAGACCTTGGCAAGTTGAGGAAAAAAATCCTATGGGCGAGAGACAGAGAGCTCTCAGGAGAAAAATGCAAGGTCAATTGATCGAGAAGCTGCTTGCCGAAAGAATATGGAGGCTTGGTGTTCTCAATTTGGAGAAATTCTCAAAGCTTTGGGATGAGATGGCTATGGCTTGAATGAAAGTCAACACACAAGGCATGGATTGGCACCTCGACACCTTGTGATGACACATATTATCTCCTCACCGCTTGCATCACAATCACAGTGGGTAATGGAGAAAAAAAAATGAGTTTCTGGCACTCTTCTTGGATTCATACTCGACGGCCAAAGTACATGGCACCACACCTCTTCGCCACAACGGCATCAACATATAAGACCAATGCAACTTGATCTAGCACACAGCCCCCCTCCCCTCCAAATGCAAATTCTTCGCCTGGATCGTTAAAAAACAGAGTATGGTCCATGGATGGCCCAATGATGTGTCCTTTGGAGACAGACCATGGAGTCAGCGTACCACCTTCTTGCAGAGTGGTGGTACGTAAAGAGAATATGGTCGCTTGCGGCATCGTGGATCGAGATCCAAGAAATGAAACCAAACAATTTGAGAGCGAGTAGTGGATGACCCCAACTCATAGTGAACTCAGATAATATTGATATCAACACCCCCAAGAAAAGTGATTCATCACCAGGGAGATACGGAAAGCGCGGAATGCAAGAACTCTCCGACAAGAGGAAATGTCCGCAACCTCTCTTTTTGCTAAGATTAAAGAAGAAGCGAGCTCTTGGATTTTCACTGGAGCGAGGCACCTAGATAACGTGCATGCTTAGACGAGAATAGGGTTTTCTTATTTTATCACCGGTTATGCGGTTATGTTTTATCCTCTTTATCAATGAAATTGGCACATGCCTGTTTGTTAAAAAAATCCGAAGCAGTCGAAGAAAGTGGCATTGTGAATGAGAATTCGTTCTCACGCTTAAAACCCCAAAACAGCTCTGAGTCAAATCACCTTCATACTGATGCAATTTTACCTCCAAACTGGAATGTCCTGCACGCATGCCACTTTCTGACGAATGTCCATTTGAGCTGTTCATTCTCCCATATGTAAGGAATCAGATGCTCATAGCCTAAGAGCGGTAGGGGGTGAATTAGTCTTCTTAAAACCTTAACCTATGGCTTTACTACTTTTGCATAAAGATAAACTACAACATACTATCTAGATGTGCAACTACGGTTGTTCTAGTGTGAAACTCCCATCCCAAAACAAGGTTTGCAACTTATAGCCAACCCTAGCATGATACTACTCTAGGAAAGTAAAGGCAAGCAAAGATTGCAAGAGAGTAAATGCGGAAACGTAAAGAGGGATGAGAGGAAGCAAACTCTTGACACGCGATTTATCTCGTGGTATCGGTAGGCACTAAGCCACCCCTAGTCCACGTTGTTGAAGCACTCACACAAGAGTATTGTTTCCCGGTCACCAAGTCTCTCCCAAGAGTACCACTTGACTCGCCACAAAGGCTCGCCACTTAGGCACTCATCAAGCTCCCTTGGTCACCTTGATGCCGCCTCCACTAAGGAGCTTCTCCACTTAGGAAGGGGGTCTCCACGTCTCCCGCACAAAGTGTCCTCGCCGCTCCACACCAAGCCGGAGGGTCGAAGACGAATGCCGGTGAGCCACTTAGGCCCCAAGGCTTCCGGCGAACCTTGTACACCTTGATTCACTCAAGAATCACCTCACAAGGTTGGCACAACTTTGCACTCACTCAGCTCTAAGCTAAGCCTAGCACTAAGCACATACACTAAGCAGATGCAAGTCTATGGATGAGCAATTAAGCACTTGGATGGATTAGATGTGATCTTCTAGGTGTCTTGCACTCCTCTGCACTTCCACACAATCCAGTAACCTCAAATGGGTGAGTGGAGAGGGGTATAAATAGCCCACGGCACTCAAGGAGCCGTTGGCTAACGGCCTCTGAAAAAGTAAGCGTCGGATGAACCGATACTATCCTTTTCAGGGCGTTGGTTCATCCGGTGCCCCTCCCATGTCACTTAGCCGTTGAGGTTCTCTGACAGAACTACTCCGACACTATGCTCCGACGCACCGTCGGATCATCCGGTGCTGAAGACCCCACAGCCAGATCCTTACTGTTAGCTTCCACGTGACCATCGGATGAACCGCTGCTGACCCGTCGCTTTATCCGGTGCTACTGCGTTGATCTTGGCGCATCTCTGCCTTGTTTAAACTCGACCACCGGATAGACCGACGGTTCCTTCCAATGGGCCGTCGGTTCATCCGATGCTGCTGTCTTCGCGGCTTCTCTTCTCCAATTCGTCCGACGCAACTAGGAACTGGACCGTCGGTTCATCCGACGGTGCCTTGGCTTTCACCCAGTGTACCAACTCGTCCGACCATTGCACCGACGCTTGCTATCTAGGTACCGTCGGTTCATCCGATGGTGTCATTTCTTTTCTTTTTCTTCTATGGTTTTGACCCTTGAAAAATATACTATCTTCTCATTTTGGCATATGATATTTTTGCATCCTTGGGACCTAGAAATGTCTACAAAGACATGCTTAACAATATGGTTAGTCCCATTGATCATGTTGTCATGAATCACCAAAATCAAACTCGAACTAGTGGCATATGAGGCCATGTTCGCTACAATCTCCCCCTTTTTGGTGATTTATGACAACACAAGCAAAGGAAGCATAATTTTGCAAAAATTGACAAAATTGAACCACTTGCACTTGCTTGGATGCTTACCATCATCCAAACTCCCCCTAGATCAAACTCCCCCCGTTTTGATCTTCTCTTCCTATGTTCACACATAGCTTGTCTCTTCCCATTATGGAAATACTAACTTGCTTTGGTCCCACATTCTCCCCCTTTGGAATAAAATCTCCAAAAAGTGACCAAAACAAAAGGTCTCCAAGGAAACTAGCAAGTCCTAGCAAACATAGCTCAAAGAGAAATGTTAAATACAAGGGAGAAAGTCACATGAACCATGATCCATATGTATGATATCAAATGAAGATACCACATGTGCGATAACTAAGATGGATCATAAGCTCATGAGACTAGCATGATACAACCTAAGCTCCCCCTAAGTGTGTGCACAATGTGATAGTGTGAAAATCAAGTGCACAACTACAAACACTTGTAAGACAAGAAAGCTTAGAGCATATCATGCAAGGAGGTAGCTTAAAGGACAAGAGGTAAGACAA
Organism: Cenchrus fungigraminus; assembly: GCA_036936925.1. Taxonomy (NCBI): domain Eukaryota; kingdom Viridiplantae; phylum Streptophyta; class Magnoliopsida; order Poales; family Poaceae; genus Cenchrus; species Cenchrus fungigraminus. The sequence continues at coordinate 37,125,683 of CM072778.1, read as the reverse complement.
ATGGGTTCTTGTTACATTACCACTTGTAGATATCACTTGTAGTCTTTTGATCATTGCATACCTCCGGGGGAAGATCCTTTCTACCTTGTTGGCACCACATTGAGATGAGCCACTTGGAAATGATATCACTAGAGCTGACACCACTTGAAAGAAGCTTGCAAAGAACGCACTTGGGGTACCACAAGGATTAGGAATGTATGAGTGCATTGCCTTTGAACTTATATAGAAACATAAGCTCGCAAGAACATGACTTAATGGCATGAAGCTCATATTGCTATACTCACTCTTTTAGAGATGTTAGATCACATTGAGAGTGAAATAGCATTCTCTCAGAATGAAGCACCACACCGGAACGCGTCACCAAGGGACCACAAAATAAGCTTGAAACAATGTTAGTCCCATAATCAAATCATAGAATGAGCTCCCCCTAAATGTGTGCATTTAGTGTTTGAATCACCAACCAAATGTATGCACATTGTTTATGACAACAAAAGGGAAGCTAACCCTATAGCTTGCTCATGATGCAAGAGATATATATGAAATCATGCACCATGAAAGAACAAGTGTAGCTTTTCTACACACTAATCAAACCATGTAGGTTGCTCATGGGTTAGCACATGACACAAGCAACCTACCATATGTAAACAACTAGGCATAGCAACAAATGCAAACCTAGACAAGGCAATGGAGCTACAAGGATACATGAGATGGGTTCTAGTTTCCATTACCTCAACCGAGGATCTTGGGCAACACGTGTCCAACTTGCAAGCTTGGCTTCTAGGCTTGAATCTTCACAACTTCTTTGTTCCAAGCCTCCCAAGTCCCCGCTCTCATGGCCTTCAAGTGGCCTTTGGAACCCAAACTATTTGAGGCCCCTTCATGTTGATGATGACTTCCTTGGGCACCCAAATGGGCTCCGTCTTCATCTTCCCAACCTTGTGTGTAACCACCTTGCCATTAGCTTTCTTCTTGATGACATAGGTGTTGCTCTTGGTCTTGTTTTTGTAGTTGGGCTTGGTGTAGATGAGGAAGCTCTTGATGGTGGGGTTCAACTTCTTCTTCTCGCCCTTGTCCATCTTCTTGAAAAATTGAGGGCATTTGTAGAACTTGTGCCCTTCTCCATAACACTTGTAGCAAGTCACGGTTGCACCCTTCTTAAGCTTCTTCACCATGGGATCACAGTTATCTTGAGAAAGTTGGACGTTGCTCTTCATGTCTTGAGAGATGTCCACTTGTTCCTCATTGTTCTTGCCCTTGCCCATCAAGTTTGCCAACCTCTCTCGGAGCCATTTCACTTCTTGCTTAAGCTCATCATTCTTCTTGCCTATGAGGGAATCACATGTTTCTACAACAACATTCTCATTGCAAGATGGTGAGCAAGATTTATTAATTAAATCATTGCAAGAAGTTGAAGCATCTACCTTGGAGATAAGAATTACACAAGGGATACATGATTCATCAAGCTCAAAGGAATTACTTGTTTTAGTCTCATTGCTCTCAAGCTTAGATTTTAGCTCATCACACTCCTTGCTAAGCAATTTGAATTTGCACAACAAATGTTCATAATTTGTAGCAAGGGTTGCGCTAAGATCATTGAGAGCATTGAGTTCTTTAATTTCATTAGCTTATTTTTTAAGTATTCCTTTTTGCTCATGGACAAGCTCAACAAGATCATCGAGGGAGGTGGTGTCGGATTCATCATCACTTACATTGCTCTCCATACCTCGAGCCATAAGGCACATGTGTGGTGATGATGAAGGACCTTGTATGAAGCGGGTGGTGAAGTTCTTTCTTGATTCATCACTTGAACTAGAAGAACTTGATTCTCCACCACTTGTCCACTCACGGACGGTGATAGTTGCTTCTTGCTTTGGCCTCCTCTCCTTGACCACCTTCTTCTTGGGCTTGTGCTCGATCTTGGTGAACTTGATGTGTTGATGATGACGCCCTTCTCTCAAGTGGACGTTGTAGCCGTACATGTTGATTTTCTTCACATACTTGAAGACCTTCTTCACGTACATGGCCACCATGGATTCAACCACTTCATCACTTGAGGAATCTTCATCATCACCATCATCATCATCATCTTCGCTTGAGCTTCCATGAGTAGCCATCCTACTCAACACCTTCTCTTGCTGGCTTGAGAGGGCATGGCTTGTGGTTGGAGAAGATGGTTCTTGGGGTGCCTTCTTGGACTTGGGCATGATTTGAAGCTCATGTGCCATTATCTTGCTCAAGATATGAGATGGCTTCAATTCTTTGAGCTTCTTCTCATAGATGATGGCCTTCACCAAGTCATAATCGGGCTTCCGGAGACTTTGAAGGATCTTTCGGTTGATGTTCAAGTCCGTGATGTTCTTCACACCTAAAGCATTGATCTCATTGACAAGCACATTTAGGCGTGAGTACATTGATTCGGCATTTTCATTTGCAAGTTGCTTAAAGCTATTGAATTCCTCAAGGAGACAACCGTAGCGTTCATTAGCAACTTCTTTTGAACCCTCATTTTGCTCCTTGATGGTTTTCCATAGCTCATGAGCATTTTCACAATTAAAAACTCTATTGAAAACACCTACATCTAGTGAGGAAAAAATGATACTCTTAGCAATCACATCAAATTGCTTTTCCTTCTTAGTACCATTTCTCATGCCCTCATCGGTGACTCTCCAAACATCAAGGTCCTTTGCTTGGAGATAGGCCTCCATGAGAACCTTCCACCGAGGATAGCCCGTGCCATCGAAATGTGGAGCCAAACCTAAGGTATCCACCCCTTTCATACGTCTATAGAGCAACTCACTAGGCGGCGAAGCCTAACCGTTCCAATGAGCCGGTTTTCACAATTTACCAATCGAATTGGCGTTTCCTTGTGAAGGAAGTGAGTCCCGGCTCTGATACCACTTGTAAGGAATCGGATGCTCGTAGCCTAATAGGGGAGGGGGTGAATTAGGCTTCTTAAAATCTTAACCTATGGCTTTACTACTTTTGCATAAAGATAAACTAGAACATACTATCTAGATGTGCAACTACGGTTGTTCTAGTGTGAAACTCCCATCCCAAAACAGGGTTTGCAACCTATAGCCAACCCTAGCATGATACTACTCTAGGAAAGTAAAGGCAAGCAAAGATTGCAAGAGAGTAAATGCGGAAACGTAAAGAGGGATGAGAGGAAGCAAACTCTTGACACGCGATTTATCCCGTGGTATCGGTAGGCACTAAGCCACCCCTAGTCACGTTGTTGAAGCACTCACACAAGAGTATTGCTTCCCGGTCACCAAGTCTCTCCCAAGAGCATCACTTGACTCGCCACAAAGGCTCGCCACTTAGGCACTCGCCAAGCTCCCTTGGTCACCTTGATGCCGCCTCCACTAAGGAGCTTCTCCACTTAGGAAGGGGGTCTCCACGTCCCCCGCACAAAGTGTCCTCGCCGCTCCACAACAAGCCGGAGGGTCGAAGACGAATGCCGGTGAGCCACTTAGGCCCTAAGGCTTCCGGCGAACTTTGTACACCTTGATTCACTCAAAAATCACCTCACAAGGTTGGCACAAACTTGCACTCACTCAGCTCTAAGTTAAGCCTAGCACTAAGCACATACACTAAGCATATGCAAGTCTATGGATGAGCAATTAAGCACTTGGATGGATTGGATATGATCTTCTAGGTGTCTTGCACTCCTCTGCACTTCCACACAATCCAGCAACCTCAAATGGGTGAGTGGAGGGGGTATAAATAGTCCAAGGCACTCAAGGAGCCGTTGGCTAACGGCCTCTGAAAAAGTAAGCGTCGGATGAACCGATGCTATCCTTTTCAGGGCGTTGGTTCATCCGGTGCCCCTCCCACGTCACTTAGCTGTTGAGGTTCTCTGACAGAACTACTCCGACGCTATGCTCCGACGCACCGTCGGATCATCCGGTGCTGAAGACCCCACGACCAGATCCTTACTGTTAGCTTCCACGTGATCATCGGATGAACCGCTGCTGACCCGTCGGTTCATCCGGTGCTACTGCGTTGATCTTGGCGCGTCTCAGTCTTGTTTAAACTCGACCACCGGATAGACCGACGGTTCCTTCCAATGGGCCGTCGGTTCATCCGATGCTGCTATCTTCGCGGCTTCTCTTCTCCAATTCGTCCGACGCAACTAGGAACTGGACCGTCGGTTCATCCGACGGTGCCTTGGCTTTCACCCAGTGTACCAACTCGTCCGACCATTGCACCGGCACTTGCTATCAAGGTACCGTCGGTTCATCAGATGGTGTCCTTTCTTTTCTTTTTCTTCTATGGTTTTGACCCTTGAGACCTAGAAATGTCTACAAAGACATGCTTGACAATATGGTTAGTCCCATTAATCATGTTGTCATGAATCACCAAAATCAAACTCGAACTAGTGGCATATGAGACCATGTTCGCTACACTATGTCCGGAAGGATGCATTGGTTACACTACCCCCATGCTCCGTAACTGACGCTTATGGGCACGTCAGGTAGCTGTGGTTTTCACGGCACGGTGGACGTCAATGTGTACCGCTCCGGCCGAGGGGCACGTCAGCACGTCACGGTCACGACGTGAACGGCCAAAGAAAGTATTAAAAAGAAATGCACCGGGGATAATTAGCCCGTGTGCCTATCGTCCCGCAGCATTTTGCACGTTTTTTTGTTAGCAATACCCGGCGATCGATGGATTCTGGTGTCGCCGTCGCGAGGGCTCCCCTGCTTTTGCATCATGATCCGGCTCCATCACACGTTTATATCGACCCCGACCCAATAGGAGCAGAGCAGCAGGTGTTGTTGGAACTTGGAACCTTCGCCCATTTCAGTCACTCGGCAAGGAAGCAGCCAGAGCTGTGTGACCTGTGACCTCTGTATATAAGCTGACCACTCGGTGCTTCGAACTCAGCAAGCCTTGTGTGATCCATCCACCGATCATCCCAAGCTACACAAGCTTACAACTTCAGCTCCTGACCATCCATCCATCCACTGGATCTCTTGCAAAGCTAAGCAGGAGTGATATAATGGAGGATCAGAGAACTTCTCTGGCCGAGGCGCCCCTGCCGGTGAGCACTCTCAGCGATCCTCTCCTGTCCGGGAAGGGCGCCGACCTCGCCACCGCCGACGACCTCGAGGCGCAGCTCCCGTCCTACCGCGCCGCCACCGGCGGCGCTTCCTTCTCCAGGACGTGCCTGAACCTCACCAACGCCGTCTCCGGGATCGGCGTGCTGTCGATGCCGTACGCGGTGGCGCAGGGCGGGTGGCTCAGCCTCGCGCTCTTCGCCCTCGTCGGCGCCCTCTGCTACTACACCGGCACGCTCATCGAGCGCTGCATGCGCGCCGACCCCGACGCCATCAGGAGCTACCCGGACATCGGCGAGTTCGCCTTCGGCTCCGCCTGCCGGAGGGCCATCACCCTCTTCATGTACGTCGAGCTCTACCTCGTCGCCATCAGCTTCCTCGTCCTAGAGGGCGACAACCTCGACAAGCTCTTCCCCGGAGCGGCCATGGAACTGCTCGGATACCGCCTGCAGGGGAAGCAGCTGTTCATCGCGCTGGCCGCCGCCGTCGTGCTCCCGACGACGTGGCTCAAGAACCTCGGCGTGCTCGCCTACGTGTCGGCGGTCGTGCTCGTCGCGTCGGCGGTGCTGACGGCGTCGCTGATCTGGGCCGGCGTCGCCGAGACCGGGTTCCACCGGAACAACACCCGCGTGCTCAACCTGAGCGGGCTGCCGACCTCGCTGGGCCTCTACTTCGTCTGCTTCACCGGCCACGCCGTGTTCCCGACGATCTACTCCTCCATGAAGAACAGCAAGCACTTCTCCAAGGTGCTCCTCATCTCCTCCGTGCTGTGCAGCGTCAACTACGGGCTGACGGCGGTGCTGGGCTACATGATCTACGGCGACGACGTGCAGTCTCAGGTCACGCTGAACCTGCCCTCGGGAAAGCTCTACACCAAGGTCGCCATCCTGATGACGCTCATCAACCCGCTGGCCAAGTACGCACTGCTCGCCGCGCCAATAACGGCGGCGATCGAGGAGAAGCTCTAGCTCCCTGCCGGCGGCGGGATGGCGAGGGTAGCCACCAGCACCGTCGTGGTTATCAGCACGGCGGTGGTGGCCTCGTCCGTGCCATTCTTCGGCTACCTCATGTCGTTCATCGGGTCCTTCCTCAGCGTCATGGCGACGGTCATATTCCCCTGCCTCTGCTTCCTCAAGATTTACAAGGCGGAGGGGATTGGCCGCATCGAGATCGCGGCCATCACTGGTATCCTGATGATCGGAGTGTTCGTAGCCGTCACCGGCACATACACTTCCATACAGCAGATTATAGGAACTTTCTAAGAGTACTAGTTGGTGTTGTGCTGACACAGAGCACTGTATAAACAGTACAGAGTCCACAGACTTTAACTGCTCTCAGAAACAGAGCATGTCAATTTTGACAACTTGCATTAACCTTGGATTTTACTCCCTCCGTTTTCAAAATATTGTCTTTCTGACTTTTCTATATACATTCTCTTTATTACGTACATGGACATAATATATATCTAGATGCATAACAAAGGGAATGTATGTAGAAAAGTCAAAATGACAAGTATTTTGAAAAAAATGGAGTATTAAATTAAATTTGAACAGTCAAGAATCCTAGAATGGAATTACTGTGATTTTGTTTGTCGAATGAAACATGATTACTAGCCATGGAGCTAACTTAATTTGCTGTTATTTCCGTTCCAAATTATAGATCATTTTGTATTTTTAATTCATAAACTTTGTTTTGCACTTAGGTGTATCCTATATCTAGATGCATAATAATAATAATAATAATAATAATAATGTATTTAGAAAAGTCAAAATCCTATATTTTGGAGCGGAAGGTGTAGTATATATATATGCTATAATTAAAATGCCATTAGAATCAATAATTTAGTCTTAAAAATACAAAGGTTTATTGGATATATGACACGACAACTTTCGCGGTTTGGAGATATGGCATTACAAATCGACTATCTGTAAATATGCTATTACAATTCTTACCATGTTTGAATCGTGCCGTTTTGTACGTATTTGATGTTCTTGGACCCACATGCAAACTCTCATATTTTCATATGAACAATGACCCCACTACATCTCTATTCTCCACTCACTAACTTGTGGGTCTCATGTGTCATCTCCTTCTCTTTCCCTTCTTCCCAAACCCTTCTCTCATTCTTCCTCTAGACCTGAGCATTCCACGGGCCGGGCCGGGTTCGGGCCGGAAAAAAACTCAGGTTTTTTGGGCTGAGAAAATCCTGCCCATGACCGTCCCATGGGACGTGTCGGGCCTCAGTTTTCGGGCCGGGCTTGGGCGGGCCGCCCGCGCATTTTATAGTGTAAAGTAACTAAAAACAGCATTTCGGGCCGGGCTCGGGCCAAAAAAAATTTTCGCGGGCTTCAAGATCTCTGCCCACGCCCGTCCAGTAAGGTCCGTGGGCGGGCCTGGCGCGGGCCGGGCCCGGGCCGGGCCAGCGGGCCGGGTCGGGCCGGGCCAAAAATGCTCAGGTATATCTTCCTCCAATGGAGATTACGGAAATGATGTTGTTTTTTTGTGAAATGACTTGTGTAAGCACCATTTGTTGAGCCATATGACTTACGAAAATGCTGTTGTTTTTTGTGAAAAATGAAAAAACAAACTTCTCTGAAGTTTTTTCCCAAAGTGTGGATAGGGTTTTAGGTTCTAAATTCAAAGGGGGATATCAGGAAACTATATCAGGAGCTTGACGAGCGTTGGAATCCACCACTATTAGGGGTGGGAGGATAGCCCGGCTGGCTTAGATGCCAGACTCCAGACCATGAGTGTCGTGTTCGAATCCCAGGTGGGACGACTCGCTGGAAGTGAGTACGCCACCAGACAGGTGTATCATAGAGAGAACCTATCTCCCTCTTTAGGCTTCCGATGAACCTGGGGGTTATTCCAGCCTCTGGCCTCCAAAAATAATCCACCACTATTGAGTCTTCACGGAGAATGTGTGGTGGTTTAATCATATACTTCGCTTCTAAACCTAACCACCCTCCTTAGGTTGTATTTGGTTTGATGGTTTGAGGGGTTGGAATGGGTCTGTTCAATTAAAAAGTTAGTGGGTTGGGTTCATCGTAATAAGGTAATGTTCCCATTAGATGCGGGCAGTGTTATCCTAAACGGCCTAAACGGGCCGTTTAAACGGGTTTAAACGCTAAACGGGATAACACTGTCTATGTCGTTTAGCCTGTTTAAACACCGTTTATCCCGTTTAAACGTCATTTAGCCCCGTTTAAACAGGCGTTTAAACAGACTAAACGCTAAACGATGGTCGACCGACTTGTCTACCGTTTCCGTCTAAGAAAACACTGGATGCGGGTTGGATGCACGCATCAGCCAAAAACGAGCGGATGGATCCAACCCACATGCACGACGTCTTTGTCCGTTTTAGGAGCAAGCATGAGGGCGTGAGCCTCGCTTGGCGATGGCGAGCTCCGGCCATGGCGAGCCACACACAAGGAGAGGCAGGGGCTCATGGTGACACGAGAGGCACCGAAGGAATCCGGCAGGCAGAGGTGTCGTGGGTCGGTGGGGAGGCCGGGTCGGATGCCATCACACGGAGGCTGGAAGGGAGACTAGAAGAAATATGTCACTGATCGTGGAAAGCTCGGGCTCTGCCCCTACCAGAGGAGCTCCTCCATCACCCTGCGTTGGGAGGCCAGCGAGTGGAGAGGTTGTCATGTGACGGGGAGAAGCAGGGCAGCACGGTGGGACACATGCAGCGGGGAGACGGGCGGTGGTGCTGTTGGGAGAAGCTGAGACTGGTGCTGCTCCATACGATTTGTGGAAGAAGATAATATGGGTAAAAAAAGGGAAAATTGGTCTCATAGCATCAAAAGATCCTCATATCCGAAAAATACCACTAAAGTTTTATGGTTCCGTAAAATAGCATCAAAAGAACAAATGTTACCCGAAAATAGCATTCCGTCACGGTTCGCAGCAAACGCCGTCTTCTCCGTCAACCATCTCTCCTTCTCCGCTCAACCTGCTGCCGATCGACCACTCCGCCGCCGGTGCACGAGGACGAGGAGTCGGCGGACGCATGGTTGTTTTATTCCGGGATAAAAAAAATTCGAACCCCCTCGAAAAAGGCGAAATTCCCGAAATTTCGTGAAATTCAAAAAAATTTCGGTCAAATTTCATTTAAATTTGAATAAATTTGAAGATATAAAAGGTCTACGTGAACTAAAATCATACCTTTAATTGTACCTCGGTGGTTTAGCTAAATTCCGAAGCCCTCTTTTTTTTGAAAAAAATGATGTGAAATGATAAGAAAATGAGAAAAAAAAAAGAGATCACCATGGCATCGAACCCACGACCTTTATTGCCGTGAGGTAAGAGCTCTACCAACGCAACACAGGGTTATACATGATTCCTATGCCATAGTCATCCTATATTAGTCTATGTAATTCAAAAATTCCGAAAATTTTCAACCGAAACTTTTTTTTTTCGCCCCTTGTCGAAAAACACAAAATTCCGGATTTCCCGGCGAAATTTCGCCGAAAATGTTAACCCGCGGACGTAAGGGGGGCGTTGCTACGAAAAGCGGAATAGGGGCGGCACCGGACGCCGGATTGGGGCTGCTGCCCTTTCGCATGCCCCCGTCCGAGTGCTGCGCAGGGCGCCGGCCCCAACCCTGCGAGGCTGCGACGCCTCGCTGCAGCGAGCGGATGCGCCTCCACGCCGGCCTCGTTCACGTGGCTGTTCGGGTGACCCAGCAGTGGCCCATCCGCTCCGCCTTGCCGTGCGCCGGGCGCGGCCCTGCGGAGGTGAGTTCACGCAGCCCCGGGGAGGTCCGCGTCGGGCCTCTGGTGCTGTGCCGCCCAAAGGTACAACGGCCGGAACGCCACGGCGGTGCAAGACGGAGGAGAAGCGGGTGGTGAATTTCGAGAGGTACTGGCGTACTTCTTTTCCGTGCGCTTGGCCGGCTGCAGGCCGGTGAAGGAGGCGGCGGCGGAGAGCAGGTGCAGGTCCTGGTCGTTCTGGGTGACGGAGCTGGGGCGTGAAGTGGACTCCGAGGACACGGACAGCAACAACATGCGCACCATGGAAGTGGAGATGCACGGCAACAGGCGAACAGCTAGCTGCAGCACCAAGAGCTGGCCTTTGTAGAAGAGCTCCTCGGTGGGGTACATCTGCGCCGCCGACCGCTACTTCCATGCCGGAGATAGTGTGACTGCCAATGCGAACTCGAACGGCAACGCCGAGCACGACGTCGGCGACGGGAATGACTTCGCTTCGCGCCGCCCACGTCGCCGGCGCCTTGCTGCCTGTGAACCTGCCCATGGCCGCTTCTTCTTGGCTCATGCTGGGCTACAGGCTCATGGCGTCGAGGCAGTGACGAAGAGGCACGATGGGGGCAAGCAGACGGAGTGGACGGCGTTCGCTGCAAACCGTGACAGAATGCTATTTCCGGTTAACGTCCGTTCTTTCGATGCTATTTTACAGAGCCATGAAATTTTAATGGTATTTACTTATGAGACTAATTGTTCTAAAAAAATGATAGATGGGCCCTGTAGCTAAAATGTGGATCTCGTTGTTAACGGTGTTAAAATGACATCTACCCATTCCTCGTAACCCCTCCCTCCTCCAACAAAACAAAAAATTGGAACGAATTTGTCCCTCTCATCCGAACACGAGATGAGTTTAACCTAATTTACAAAAGTGGGATGAACCCAATCCGTTCCATTTCATCTCAAAACCAAACACATCCTTAGCTCTGCTAGAACATGTATGTGTCAAGAGGTGAGATCTGAACAGATCTGCTAGAGGGTTACCCAAACGGTTTGCAGGTTAAAGGGGATCGATGAACTAATAACGCGGATGGTTATGCAGGATTGCACAAGGAATCAGGCAAGACACGGAGGTTTATACTGGTTTATGCCTCCAGAGTAAAACCCTACATTCAGTTGTTAGTGTTGTATTGTTTGTGGAATCCAGAGAACATGTCCTCGGAAGGGCGCCTAGGCTGCTTTATATAGCCAGCAGACTAGGGTTTCCGAGGTCGGTGGACCTGAATCCAGATCGGTTACAATATGAGAATCTATCTCTATGTATTACAAATAATATCGCGTGATATCTGGACTGGTGGGTGCCGTTGTGCCACCTTTAATGTCTTGGAGTGCAAGCCAAGTCTTGTGGAGGTCTTCAGAGTTATCTTCAGGACGCAGATAAGGTCTTCTGGGCCCACATGCAGATCGGTGCGTCGCCTGGCAGGTCGGACCCACTTGTCAGGGATTTCTGAGATCCTGGTCAGTGGGGACCCATAGGTACCCATGTCTCTCAGTATGTCTCTTTTTTTAATGATGGTCAGCGATGTAGATATTATTGTTAGGGAACATATCTGGTGAAAACCACAACTTTTGTGCAATTTGTGTGCAAATCACGTCAAAAAATTTGTCTAAATTCACAAAAAAATCACACATGTAGGAGATATGAGATACACAACTTTGTAAAATATCTCGTCCAAACTCAACTTCGTTTGTGAGATATAAAAATAATATTTTTTCTTAAAAATCATCTGGACAACTTTCTGGTTTGAAATTTATTATTTTTATATCTCACAAACGAAGTCGAGTTAGGATACAATATTTTACAATGTTGTGTATCATCATACCATCTATATGTGTGATTGTTTTGGTGAATTTAGACGATTTTTTTCCCGGTGGTTTGCACAGATTTTTACAAAAATTTTGGTTTCCACCTGTTATGTTATAAAGGTAATGTATGAGCACATACATGTTTGACCTACATGAGCCAAGAGTAAAAAGAATTTTTGCATTAATCTTGTGCAAACATGTAGCACTATATCAGCACAAGGATGAGTTTGACCTAAAAATAAAAGTTGAAGACTAAATTGGTCAATCGAAAAGTTGAGGGGCGAACTTTATCTTTGGTGCCAAGCTCAGATACCAAATTACCTATTTTACCTTTATTATTCCTTTATTTAAATATAAAAAACTAACCAGCCGTCTAATATCAGGTGTTTAATATCTACATGTGGCAACCTGTTAGCCGGACTCAATTCAATCTGCCGTTGTGTTCTTAAAGAAAGAAGGTCGTATCTATCCTACGTCCCTACCCTATGGAACGGAGCCCTCTCGACGAGCCCCTCCTCGCCGAGGAGAAGCGCGGCGGCGACGGGGACGGCGACAATGATGTCGCGAGCTCGCCGCTCCTCCTCCAACAAAGCACGGGCGCCTCCTTCTCGAGGAGCTGCCTCAACCTCAGCAACGTAATCTCAGGTATGCGTCCGGAACCGATCAATCTTGTTGATTGGTTCGCGCATGAATCACAAACAGATTGATTTTCTTATTCCCCAACTTGATTCCTTCCAGGCGTCGTCTTGATTGATTCGCGCATGTGAATGGCAAACAGATTTGATATATTTTTATGTTCCCAACTTGATTCCTTCCAGGCGTCGGGATGCTGTCCGTGCCCTACGCGCTGGCGCAGGGTGGGTGGCTGAGCCTGGTGCTCTTCGCCCTCGTCGGCGCCGTCTGCTACTACACCGGCGAGCTCGTCGGCCGCTGCATGCGCGCCGGCGAAGGCGGCGGCGTCGCCGTCAAAAGCTACCCGGACATCGGACAGCTCGCGTTCGGCCGCCCCGGCCGGAAAGCCATAGGCGCCGTCATGTACGCCGAGCTGTACCTCGTCGCCATCAGCTTCCTCATCCTCGAGGGCGACAACCTCGACAAGCTGCTACCCGGCACGGTCGTCGCCCTTCCCGGCGGCTACCTCCTTCGAGGGAAGCAGCTCTACACGCTCGTCGCCGCCGTCGTCATACTCCCGACGACGTGGCTCAGGGACCTGAGCGTGCTCGCCTACGTGTCGGCGGTCGGGCTAGTCGCGTCGGCCGCCCTGACAGCGTCCCTGGTCTGGGCTGGCTTGGCCGAGCACGGCTTCCATGCTAGGAACAGCAACGTCTTCAACCTCGCCGGGCTGCCCACCTCGCTCAGCCTGTACTTCGTCTGCTTCTCCGGCCACGGCGTCTTCCCGACCGTGTACACCTCGATGAGGAACAAGAAAGACTTTACCAAGGTACAAATTTTACTTCAAATTTGTGCTCAAAACAGTAAATTCCAGCTAAAAATCCAGTAAAATATTCTCGATTGATCGTCATTATATTGATTATCGTTTACAGGTGCTGCTTGCCTCCTCGGTGCTCTGCAGCCTGAACTACGCGCTGACGGCGGTTCTAGGGTACCTGATCTACGGCGACGACGTGAAGTCGCTGGTGACCCTGAACCTGCCCTCGGGGAAGGTGTACACGAGGGTGGCGATCCTGACGACCCTGATCACGCCGCTCGCCAAGTACGCGCTCGTCATCCAGCCCATCACGGCGGGGATAGAGGAGAAGCTGTCTCTCGCCGCCGCCGGGCAGGGCGGCAGACTCCCCAGGGCGGCCATCAGCACCGCCGTGCTCGCCAGCACGGTGGTGGCGGCGTGCACGGTGCCCTTCTTCGGCTACCTCATGTCATTCATCGGGTCCTCGCTCAACGTCACGGTGGCCGTCCTGTTCCCTTGCCTGAGCTACCTCAGGATCTACGGGCCCAGAGGAGGCATCCGCCGCGCCGAGGCGGCGGCGATCGTCGGCATTCTGGTGATCGGAGTGTGCGTCGCCGTCGTGGGGACGTACACCTCCCTGCACCAGATTGCGAGCACGTTTTGATAGCGGATTAATTAGGTGCACGTTTTTGGTAGCAAGCAGGTGCACGATGATTCTTTGATTTGTTTGTTGGATTTCATTGAGGAGAACTGAAGAGATTTGTAATGCGATTTTGAGGATTAATAACTTGTTCATATGCGGCTTTTTTTTGTCTTGTCTTTGCATGCGTTTAATTTACGCTGGTGGCAGTAATTAGTGCAGATATGAATATTGAACTGGGCCAATCATTGCTGAGCTGCATCAGCAAACAAATGCTTGCGCACACATGTCAAGCTCATTGTTGGCAGTGTGATGGCTGGAGGTAGTAATTCATGCAGAAACAACTGGACAAAGGTTGGCTGCAGGCCAGGGTTTCAATTACCGTTGGTAACCAGCCGGTTTACCGCGGTAACCGGTGTTACCGGTCCGGACCGGTAACGGTACCGGCCGGTTACCAACCGGTGGGTTTTTAAAATTTTGAATTTGAATTCAAAAAATTGAAAAATGAGAAAAAATCCCTAAAAATACTGCAAGATTTATAGAATGTAATGGTGTAAAAATTTTTCAAATATAATTGCATTTAGTATTTTTTTCGAACATTTGAACTTAAACAAAAAAAAGAAAATGAAAAAAACGCGCAGCCCATGTTCGCCCATCCGCTCAGCAAAATATCTGGCTCCTCTTCACGGTCACGGGTGAGTCGCTGCTGCATTCGTCGCACACTGCCCACATCGTGAAGTCCCTGCGCCGCGCCCTCCCCTCTGCATCCGCTCCTCACCGCCGCACTACCGCCCGCCGCGAGCAGTTACCGGCCGGGAGCCGCGGTTAACCGCCCGGAGAGCCGCGGTTAACCGACCCGGGCCTGGATCTGCGCGGCCAAGGAGGTTAACCGCTCCTCCCGGGCGGTATGCCGCCCTCCGCCGGCGGTCAGGAGACTGGTAATGCTGGTTAGCCGGCCCAGTTACTGGTAAGCTTCCTCTCTCATGTAGAATAAATAGAATCGTAGAAATAGAATAAATGATTTGATTTCGTTGATAAGATTTAGCATTTAGGTTAGGACCGACGGGCAACGGCAACCGTAATGACTGTTAGGTATGATTTAGGAATCATATAGATTTAGGTATAACCGTGTAAGATTTATGTATGATTTAGGATGTGATTTAGAAATAAGATGTAGAAAAGATATGTGAACTGGGAATTTCTATTTCGTAATATCCTATTTCATATGACTGAGAAATGACTGAGAAAAAGAATATGAGATAATAAGATTGAGAATTGAGATAAGATTTGATCACCGTGTTATTAAAAAATTATGCAAACATGGTGTAATTTTTTAAAGAATGACATAAATTTTACTATAAGTGTATAGCCTGTGCATGATGATGACTATGGTATTTGTATGTGTAATTATAAATTGTTGCACCATTTGTGACTATAATATTTGTATGCACGATGATGACTATGGTATTTGTATGCTTAATTATAAATTGTTGCTGGTTTTTTACAACATAATTCATGTCAAAATTTGTATTTATTTCGCACCGGTGGACCATACAAAAATAGCCGGTAATTTATATTTTTCGAACGGTAACCGTTGCAACCAGTTCGGTATACCGCTATTACCGAGCGGTATACCGTTTGTTACCGAATGAGTAGCGTGGTTTGGGTGGGGATTTGAATTTGGGCGGTAATCTACGGTAATCTCGGTATACCGCTCGGTATACCGTTACCGCTCGCCGGCGGTAGCAGCAGCGCGGTTGGTAATTAAAACCCTCCTGCAGGCCTGCAGCTGATAGGGTCGTGCACTCCCAGAGGAACTTCCAGAGTATCAGTTACCAAGGTTAGGATCAACCTACATTCACCGTGGAATGCATATTTACTTTGCTGTACCAGATGCTTGCACTGAAATGCCAACTGTCAGAAGTTCAGATATTGGTTGTTGCCAGCATCAACATCAGACAAGGCCGTTTGGTGCACATCCCGCTAAACAAATACTGCACCAACATCAGACAAGGCCTTATTATTGCGCGCTCACCAGATGAAATGGTGATTGAAATATCACCTCGGAGGGGTTGTTAATTGCGATTAACCGAGAGCCCCCTCCGTCACCACATTAATATGTTACATGGCTCAGCCACCTCCTTGTCCCCTCCCTCTTCGCCCACCCCCCCCCCCCCCCCCCAGCAAAATCCATTCTTGCCCAGTCAGGCAATCAGATTATTGAATCGAAGGAGAGCATGAGGAGCACACATCGTCTCGACCATCCTGAAACCTTCAGCACGTCAATATGCATCAACCTTCGCGTTAAACCTCCCCAGGTTGACAGTAATCGTCCAGGGTGGATCGTGCTCCATGCACATTCTGTCGAACAATTTGAATGCATTTCCAATTCCAAACTCCCAATCCCCCAAATGCGTCAAGTACCTTGTTGTAATGCACCGCGCCAAACGTCATGTTGGAACCCTGATCTCCAAGCACCTCCTGAATCCTGATAGCAATCCAATCATGCCACGCGAGTCGTCCTAGAGTAGGAGGCGGAAATGCTCGAGCGGTCGAGCCTGTAGTAGTGCGAGGAACAGCGATGCAGGCGAAAGACGGTGTAACGGCAGTTGGAGTAGATGGAGTGGCGTGTGAGGAGCGTGGTATCAATAAATACATTGAATCCTATGTTGTTCAGAACCTCTAAACCGGTGCTAACATTTCTAGCAGCTCCTCGATAAATATTTCCTAATAATTGGCTAATATAAAAATATCTCAATATTATATTTATATTATTTTTGGGAGATTTGTTTTTGCCGTCTCTCGGTAATCTCATTGCAATCCAACTATCATCAGCCTGTTCGTTTGGCTGGTGGCTGGTGGCTGGTGCTGATTTGTTCTGAGAGAAAAGTACTACTGGTTGGTTGCTGGTGCCTGGTTTGTTCTGAGAGAAAAGTACTGTTGGCTGGTGGCTGATAAGCCAAACGAACAGGCACCATATTGGGAGTCATAACTCCTCTTTTATTTAAGGAGAGTTGGGTTGTATTATTAGTTTGCCCTAATAAAATCAACTCCAAGAGCCTAGCTAAATTTCACTAGCAATGGTTGTAGAGAGCAGCTCTCTATAATGTTGTCCACATCAGCTATAAAGAGTACTAGTAGACTACCCATTTAACAGACTTGGTATAACATTTAATAGTGGGTCCCACATGTCATTATTTTTAATCCTCCAGCTTCTTCCCCCACTTTCCCCGTCCGCATCTATCCCCATCTTTCCCATCCCCTCCGCCGACGTCTCCCGCCGCCATCTGCCCACAGCTCCGGTGGATTCCGGCGGCGGTCCTTTGTGTTGCTGGCACGCCGACCTCTCCTGTCGAGCTCTAGTGGATTCCGGCGACCGCGTCGCTCTCTCCTCCCAGCACTGGCCACCAACCACCACCTCGCCTGTGCCGCCCTACCTCACCTGCACCGACCACCGGACTCTGTGTCTGGTCTGCCTCGGTCGCGCCGCAGCTCCATGGCTCCCACGCAGGCCTCGCCTCACACCGGTGGCCGCGGTCTGCCTTTCCCCCGCGTCGGCCTCACCTCACGCCGGCAGCCGCGGTCCCGCCCTCCTCTCGGTGGCGGCTCGCTCGGCCTCCTCCCCCCGCCGGTTGGCCCGCGCCGACGCCCAGTCCTCCCGGTGGCGGCTCGTTGAGCCTCCTCCCCATGTCGGCTTGCCGGCGCCAGCGCCCCATCCTTCTCCCAACGGCGGCTCGTCCCGCCTCCGCTCCCGCCGGTGGCCTCACCAGCTTCTTCGCGCCGGCACCCCGGTGCTCCTCCCCGCGGCGGCCGCTAGCTAGAGCGCGGTGAGCGAGGTGCGTGGGTGGGACCCACTTGACGCGTGAGAATTTGCGTAGCGCATGTCGCTGGCCGTAGCGCATGCACATTCTCTCTCTTCTACTCCCTTTCGTACGTGGACTGCTTGTAGAGAGCCTAACGGCCCATTGCAGGTGCCCTTACCATTTATCTAGGATTCTCTCTCCATATTTCAGTACACTCCAACTGACTAGTCAAATCCGACTTCGGTACACAACCGCCACGAACTCCTCCTAGATGGTTTGTGAAGGAACTTCAATTTTCTCCATGGCACCTATGATAAAAATGGGCATGATAAATTAGTTTCCACCGAGACATGAATTCAGGTGTTTTTTTCCCTAGATTTATTGGAGGCCACCTTGAGCCAAACAGCTTCTGCATAATTTTTATTCCAAATATGTGATAGATTTCTTGCCAACTCCAAATAAAATGTGTTGCTCTTGCTGCAATATATGCCCACAAAAAAAATTCATGATTCTTGGACACTCCTGAGTATTTTTGTCAGATTTATCATAAAAAAGAACCAGGTCAAAGCAGCAGGGCGGGAGCACTGGATGCTGTGGATGGAGAGCGGAGAGGCTCGCAAAAGGTGGGTAGTGGGACTTCTCACTGTAGATAGACTAACGAGCCAGAGTTGGATGAAGTTTTTTTTGTTTTTTTAGAAAACGCAGGAGAACTGCGCTTTATTGCATTAGAGAGAGAAAAGAGGCCCCCTACAACTCCTATCTCTCATATGGGGGGCAAATATGAGAGCAGGTCACCCAACACAAAACTAACCCGGGAAGACAAAATAAAGGACATGACCAAACCTAAACCAGAGGACTACAACACAGCAGCCAAATCTAGACCATCTAACTTCTTGGCACCGGCCAAACACCAGAGGTTGTGCTCATCCCTGAGGTTCCTCATGATGATGTTGACCGAGGGAGATAGGCCTTCAAAGACACATGAATTTCTGTGTTTCCAAATCATCCAAGCCACTAAAATAATCAAAGAATTAACCCCTTTTTTGAATTCTTTTTCACATTTCTTCTTACCCTTCGCAACTAGTCTGCAAAGCTGCGCTCCTCTTGTCTAGGAATACAATCTCCCAAGTTCAAAAGGGCAAGCACATTAAACCAAACCTGCCTGGCCACAATACAAGAAACAAGGATGTGTTGAACTGTCTCTTTCTCCTGATCACAAAGGGGGCAAAGATCCGGGTGAGGCAGACCTCTGCTTGCAAATCTGTCATCAGTCCAACACTTGTTTCTGATAGCCAATCAAAGAAAAACCTTGCACTTGTTTGGGGCCCATGATTTCCAAAGTCTTTTCCACGGTTCAAACGGAACTGAACCATGGAAAAAAGCACGATATGCAGATTTTGCAGAATAGGAACCTCCTGCCTCCAATCTCCAGATATGTTTATCTTCCTGGTCATTCAGAACTATATCCTAGATGCCCAAAGCTGCAAGTATTCTCCAATTCTGATCCAGGATAGACTACCTTGAATGGCTGAAACCCAACCATTGTTTGACAATGCTTCAGCCACTGTTTGTTTGTTACGAATTCGAGAGGGTACGCTAGAAAAGACCTGAGGAGCCAAGTTCTCCACTGAGCAGCCATGAAGCCAATTATCTGTCCAAAACAATGTGGAGTTCCCATTCCCAAGTTCCGTGTGAACAGCAATAGCAAACATGGTCAGGGCATTAGGGTGTGCAGGAAGATCAAGATCTGTCCATGGTCGATCGGTCCGAGTTTTTTTGTGCCACTGCCATCTAGCTTGAAGAGCCCAAGACATAACCTCTAAATTGGGAATTCCTAAACCACCAAGGTCCAATGGACGCATAACCTTCTCCCAAGCTACTAAACAACACCCACCGTTAGCTTGCTCCCTCCCTTTCCAAAGGAAGCCCCTTCTGATTTTATCAATGGCCTTAATGAACCATTTGCGAATGCTAAGAGCAATGAGCAAATATATAGGAATGGCTGCGAGAACAAACCGCACCATGACAGCTCGGCCAGCCCTATTCATCAAATTTGCCTTCCATCCTGTAATTTATCAGCCACCTTCTCAATCCAAGGCATAAGGTCGCTTTTCCTCAATTTCTTGTTAGACAAAGGTAGCCCCAAGTAGATACAAGGAAATTCAGCAATGGTGCAAGGGAGGGCACTACTCACAGTCATAATTGGGATTTCTTCACAACGGATAGGAATAATGTTGCTCTTATGAAGGTTGGTCTGCAACTCAGAGGCCAACCTAAAAACATTTAGAATTTCCTTTGTGACTTGGAGCTCCTCAACGACAGGTTTTATGAAAAGGGCGACATTATCAACATAAAGAGATAGCCGCTGTCAAGAAATCCTTGAGGAGAGGGGCTGTAATAGGCCTTCATCACCAGCCTTCACAAAGAGACTGTTCAGCACATCCATAACAAGGATAAAGAGCATGGGAGATAATGGATCACCTTGTCGGAGACCACGCTAGTGCTGAATGACATCCCCAGGGTCCCCATTGATCAGCACACGTGTGGAGGAGGTAGCCAACAGATTAGAGATCAAATTGCACCATGTCATTCCAAATCCCAAGTACGATAGCACCTCCAATAAAAAAAGACCAGGACATGGAGTCAAAGGCTTTAGAAATGTCCAGTTTGAGGAAGAGGCTAAGAACCTTTTGTCTATGTAAAGTCTTTACTGTCTGCTGGACCAAAATGAAATTGTCATGAATGCATCTTCCTCTAATGAAAGCGCTTTAATTTGTGGCTACTATTGGTATTTCTTAACGTCGATGCTAAGTTACGAGTTTCTAGCAATGATGACAGAAATAACCAAATGGTAATCCTAACGATTACAAGAGTCTGCAAGCGCACGGAAGTACCATTGTAGCATTTCCCCAAAGGAGTATTCCAAAGGGTATCGAATCCAAGGAAGGCTGGGTGGATTAACAAGTTCAACACTATTGCAATGAGTATAAATCATAGACGGAAACAAACCAGACACTCAAATACAGGGGTAATGTATGATAGATAAGTTGGTAGTGTGAACACACAAACACACTCTCTCTAAAGGTCCTAGGCTTAGGAGACAACATACGAGTTAGTTCTAGGTTCTAAGGTACTAAACACACAAAGTTAGTAAGATGAGTTAGATACACACTAGCATTGCATGACTGCTGGCTCAAGCACCCATGTACAAACGGGGAGCTAACCTCCCGCGTTGCTTACGCACAACTCCGGTTGTTAGACTTTAGACTCCTACAGCGTATCCGAATGTGGGAGATTCCAGAAGGGTCCAACAGCTGTCACCACCGCGGCCTACCCCAAGACAAACCGTGGGATACACTCATAAGTAACGTAGCTACGCAACCCAAGCACCACACTTACGTTGTTAGCAGGACCCTGACCGGCCCGGGCTATTGTGACCCAGGTCAGAGCCGCCAGATAAACCGGCCAATTACACCGAGTACCGTAGCTTGAGCACGAACTTCATACAACACAAACATGGGATCTAACTGGATCAAACTAGGCTAGGTACACAAACGGATTTGTGCTTTCCTATGTCTATTCAACAAGATCAAAGGGTCGTGTTCGTGAAGAACACGAGCCTCTAACTTATGAACAAACACCGAAAACATGAGTAAGTCACTCGTCAACTGGATCGAAAGACCTTATTCATCAAGAACATGAGCCTCTAAATGATGAACAAGCGAAGAACACATGAACAAATCACTCATGTATACAAGCACAACTTTATATGAAATAGCTGAATAACTGAAGTAGATCAAAGTCATACAATAAAATAAAGATGAAGAGAACTCATACCTAGATCTCAAAGTAGACTTGGAACCTGAAGTAGAACTACTCTAGCCTACCTCCTAGCCTTAGAAACCAAAAGTGAGAGAGGAGGAATAAAGTGTGTTGGTAAGAAATTAACCCCCTCCCCTTCTATTTATAGGCCCAACCACCGGCGTCAAGTGGAGCGAAACACCCTGGGAACGGCCTCTAGGACCAATAGGCAAGCACCACGTGGAAGCTCAGGATCAGCCGACCCAAGGTCGGTTCGGCCGATCCAAGGGTCGGCTGATGTTGACAATTCTTAACGCAACTTCCAAAGAATGGATCTAGAAACCATTCTAAGCAATGGCGCAAGAAACGTGATTGGTATAAGAGCCTACAGAAATATTATGATAGATAATCCGCAAGCGCACGGATACCGGTGAGCATTTCACCCGGGGTGATGGGTTTTAAAATATCGTATCCACAGGGAAGATGGATGGATGTAACAACAGACATAGGGATGGCAATAGATTACTTTATGGACTTTGATGGAATGGCACATACTTTAACAGGGGTAAGCCAAATAATAAAGTAATGATAAATAGACAGGCATAGGCACATGTGGAGCATAGCATAAACTACTCCTAGTCTAGATTAGAATTGGATTTACTTAAGAGAGACAATTCTATATAGCATACAAAGACCGAGTTTGTTCATCTATTCTAATGTAGCATATCATCATATATAGCATAGTCATGGATAAATGTGAACACCCCGAAGATTACCCAAGAGAATCAAGGACGAAACTTGATCTTCCCAAGAACCATTGTTCGACTAGTCTTATACTCGGGGGGTGGACTACAAAGGACTCAATAGGCCTGTCACGCCCACGATCTACCACACGACCCGGAGTATAAGGTGAATCCGCAAGTAAATCATATCTAAGCACCATGCTTACATACTTTCTACTACCTAGCATATGCGCATAAAATACTAGGAGCTCTACGAATAAGTGCGTAGACTTATCATTGATCATGACTATATCAAATATACTACTAGAATAAAGTAAGAACTTAGCAATTGCACACATAATATTGAAATAGCATAAAGTCATTGAGAAACAATATAAGAACTGAATCTTGATAACTTACAGATCTGAACTGGAGCAAAGCTCAACTCTACTCGAATCTGACTCTCTATCTAGAACTAGGTTCTTGATCTAGAAATTAGATCTTGAACTATGAAGTAGCTATCCTATCTCTGATGTATCCTCTTCTTCTCCTGTCTTGGCCTGATGATGATGATCTTCTGAGAGATGCATACCATACCCTGGGGGTTCTGGGGTTGCTTATATAGTCCTGAGGGATAATCCGTCACCGTAGGATCAAACCGACCTAAACAAGTGGTTTTGATTAACCCTAAGAGGCGGTGGAGGAACCTTCCCGAAGCAGGGCCTGATCGGGGCCAGGGGGCCGATCGGCCTCCCCACTGGGCCGGTCGGCCTGGGCTGGGCCCGGGCTGGGCTCCGCCTTCGCGTGTGGGCCTCTTGTCCCTTCTAGATGCATATTTTCTGGGAGCCCACTTCGGTTGAGTTCGGGAGCCTTCTGGAGCCTTCTAGAATTCATTCTTTTTGCATTTTCCTGAATAGTCCCTGAAAATATATAATTCACCAAAACTCGTGGAATTCATTAGTCCAAGGCCCTATACTACTGTTGATTTATCTTTTTGGTCCTTTTTCATGTATTGTTGATGCATAAAAATAAGAGTTAGTGAGCATCAACAACTCCCCCAAGCTTACCTCTTGCTAGTCTCTTAGCAAGACTCAGTGTTACCACAATAAATTCTTTTCCAAGGTAGGATGAAAAAGTCAGACTTTTAAAACCTGCTTATATCTGCTTGAGAACATGGGGCTTTTATCTGCACTTGGGTCTTGAGCAGTTGAAAGATACAACAATTAAGTCAAGCACCATATCTCAAGTTCATGGTTTCACTAAAATTCTGGAGTTTTGCAAAAGATGTTCAAGTTAAAGCTCAGAGTACTCCTGTATGACAACTTGATATGATAAAATTTTGAAAACTTTCAACTTTAGCCTGCTTTTGCTTCTTTTGTTCCTGAAATATATCTCTCTTTCTAGCAATAATCTTAAGAGAACCTTGGGTTACATGACATTAGGAGAGGTGGGCCCTACTCGCCCCGGACTTTTGTCCATTTTTCTCTCTCCTTAGAGATGTGGGCTCTTCTCGCCCTCGGACTTGTGTCCATTATTCATCTCTAATTTATTCTTTTTAGGGAGGTAGGCCCTTCTCGCCTAGTAGAACACTTGTTCGTTTCTCTCCCTCTCTCATCTCACTTTTTCCTCTCTTTCTTTCTTTCTTTTTTTTATGTCATGCCCAAGTCTCTTTGAAAGCATAGAGAGATATAAAACTGGAACACTCTTAGCAAATTTTCAACAAGGCTTTCTCTTTTTTTTTAACAGGACATAACGTCTTATGTCATACAGGAGACTCGTTATATATAAATCTTATGATTAAAAAGTGAATCTCCAGAATTTAGTATCACTTTGAACAAGATAAACAGCAGCTCAACTTAATCATGTCAATCAATCAATCACCTAGACTTAGATCAAGAAATTGCTCCCACAAGAATCTCAAACTCAAAGCATGTTTCAAAAATCTAAACAATTGTATCCATGTCTTGGGAGAACTTCAAACGATGGTAAGCTAGGCATTTGCAGCAATGAAGAGCATTTGTTTATCATGTCCATTTAGCATACTTCTCCAGTTCTTTATTTATTTTAAACAAGGGAAATTTTTATTTTATTTTATTATTATTTCAAACTTATCAAAATAAACAAAAACTTAAAATATAAAATATATAAAATAGATAGTGATACTTACCTTGGGGGCTTCTCCCCCAAGCTGCTTGATTCTACATCCCCCACTGGCGAAATCTCCTTGCCAGTAGTTCAGCGTTTGCATCTGCGGTTTCTTGTATGTCTTCTAATCGTTGTCCCGCCTGGTCCATCCACTGTTGATGTTGACGTAACATGTTGGTGTGGATATCCTGAGTGTTCATTTGCGTCCTCATGTTGTCATGGACACCTTGGCGGAACGTCGCAGTGTACTGATGGTCGAATCCTGAAAAAGTGTTACGGGCAGGTACAAAATTCGAAGATGATGCGTAAAACCTGCCACTTCCAAACTCCTGTCCTCCGAGGTTGCTTGGTCCCTGCGGTGGTAAATCTCCTCCTTGGTATGCGCGACGAGGGTATGTTGGCACGAAGTTCTCATATGATCGATACGCAGCGTCTTGGGGCAGTGGGTCAGCTCCGACGTAGTTTGACGATGAAGCTCGAGCTGTCGTTCGTGGAGGTCGCTGCTGAACCGGTTGTGCCTGCTCATCAATCAGAAAAGATTGCACAGAATATATACCCAATCCCGGGTTAGGTAACGGGATTGCGTTCTTATGGTGGATGTAATGCAATTTTTCTTGAATTCTCTTGACCCATCTTCCTTGGCGGAAGTAATCGTAGCCGATGATCTCACGAGGAGTGTCAATGTCGATGATAGTGGCATCTCCAAGGATGCCCAAGTCATCGGCTATCCGGGTGATCAGAGAGGTGCAGCTTACGTCTCCAACTAGGTTGGGGAATGAAAGCCAGTACTCTACTAGCATCGTGACAGGGGACACAGCTTGTCTTTTCAGGGCAGCATAAATCAGCTGCATATCCCCTACTCTCACACTGATATTATCATTGCGTGGAAAAAGAACAAGGCTTATCCACTTGTGAAAGAATCGGAGAGTGGGATGCTGAATGTCATTGGTGCGCGGTTTGTGTGTGTTCTCTTTCCCTGTAACGTCTGTCCAGAGGATTAGCCTATCAAAATCTTCAAGAGATGAGTCTAAATCTAAGGCACATCCTTCTGCGAACCCTAAGGCGTTGCTCAGCTTTCTCCAAGATAGAGTGTGCTCTTGACGGAATAACCGAAAGGTTACCCCATCGTTAGAGGATTTCAAAGTGCAAAGGAACTCTAAAGTGAGGAGCCGGCTACCCTTTTCAAAAGTGTTATAAAAAGAGGTCCACCCCAACAAAGCAAGGATTTGGCTGAACTCAGAGTCCAAGCCTGCTTCTTGCATAAATTCTTCGCTAAACATGGGTGTAAGGACAAAAGAACGTTTCTTCAGTTTCTCATACCGTTCCTTCTCTTCTCCTCTCCTGATGTGCAAATGCACATCAGCGGTTAGGATCTTTCCTTGTGATTGTGATACTGACGGAGAGGGGTTAGAGACCGGTGAGGGAGACTCCTGAGAGTCTACACTCATCGACCGTCGGGAGCTGGCTCTGGAGCTAGAGCGTCCAAGGATTCTCCCGAACATGGTGTCTAAGGTTTTCAAGAAAAGTTTAGAGCTAGACTTCCCTTAGATTTCTTCTCCACTCTCTTCCTAAACTTCCTTTCTCTTGAGGCAGAACTGCAAAGGCTCGATGGTGTGGTTTTCTGGGCTGTTGAGTGTGTGAAAAACTGGGCAGGAGGTGGCTGTTTTTATAGGGCCAAGGGGGGTGGCCGGTCGGCCCCACCTGCCCTCCACTCGGGTGCTCTCTTCTCCATCCATTTCCTGCTGTCTACCAACACTAGAA
The DNA here is from genome assembly GCA_036936925.1 of Cenchrus fungigraminus. NCBI lineage: Eukaryota > Viridiplantae > Streptophyta > Magnoliopsida > Poales > Poaceae > Cenchrus > Cenchrus fungigraminus. The sequence goes on along the minus strand of CM072778.1, from coordinate 37,099,768 downwards.
TAAATGCCTTGTGAGTGGGAAAAAGAGGTGCTAGTGGAAGAAGTGATAAGATAAGGTAGGTAAAGATTTGATGTGTATTCCTATGACATGTGGGTCCCAAGCGTAAGGGTAATAGCAAATATAACAGCAAAAATATGGTAGTAAAAATATATTTTTATGCCACCACGAAAAATTATTATACGGGTTTTGACACACCGTAAAAATTATTTACCACGGGGCGTGAAAAAGTTTTTACTATAGCAAATGTGAAATTCAGAAATATATTTTTGTGTTTTTACCGGTTACCTTTGGCGAGGGTTCGGGACTTCCGAGTCTTCTAATCTTCAGATGCATTCTCCGTCTTCAGAGATGACGGTCCTTCTGACGATGTCTTTTCTTGATCGATTCTGTTCGCGTTGATGCTGAGCTCTGGTCTGGGTTTGAAAGCAAACTTCTCCTCCCTTCCATTGATCTCAAATGTGATCTCTCCTCCGCCTACATTGATGTGTGCATTGGCGGTGCTCAGGAATGGTCGCCCGAGAATCAGTGAAACCCTGGAGTCCGGGTGCATATCCAATACCACGAAATCAACTGGCACCAAGAACTCTCGGATTTTCACTGGCACATTCTTGGCGATTCCTGATGGGTAGCGAACTGATTGATCTGCCAATTGGAGACACATTGATGTTGGAACCAAGGTAGGGTGCTTGAGCTTGTCGAAGACAACCTTGGGCATCACACTGACACTTGCTCCAAGATCACAGAGTGCATTGTTGAAGTATTGATTTCCAATGGAGCACTCTATAGTGGGGCATCCTGGATCTTTTTTCTTGATGAGCGATGTGTTCAGGATTGCCGCACTACATTCTTCGGTCAACTTGATGATCTCCGTAGTTGGCAAAGGTTTCTTCTTATTCAGAATGTCTCGGATGTACTTGGCATATGTCGGAACTTGCATGGCATCCAATAGAGGTATGTTGACATAAAGCTTCTGGATGACTTCGACGAACTTCCCGAATTGATCATCAACTTGAGGTTTTCTCACTCTTCTTAGATATGGTATGAAGTTGGTGTCGTGGAAATCTTGTCTTGCTGAGTCTTGTTCTTCTTGCACGACTTCTTCTACGTTATTATCCTTCTCTGGAGTTTCGGCTGGTGCCACAGGTACTGCAGGTGTTGCAGGTGCTGTGTGTGTTATAGCCGGTGGTCTTGCTGTGCCCTTGGGATATGGTGGATCTATTGTTTTCTTGCCACCTCTTGTTCGTACATTAAATACCTACTCAGGGTTAGTGGCAACAGGTGCAACAGCAGACAATTTTGATAGCTTTGATTCTAGTTTAGCATTAAAGATAGCTTGATCTTTTAAGATTTCAGAAAAATTATCTATCTTAACATTTATGTCTTCTAGAATCTTATCATTAGCAACAAGCTTCTTAGAGAGATTATTGGTTAATTTATCCTGTTCTTCAATTAACTCTCGTAGCGAGGGTCGCTTGGAATTATTACCTGTATACTTACCTGCGTAAGTCGGTCGTGGTTGTAGGTCTTTTTCTTGGGTTGGTGCTGACTTGTGAACCACTAAGCTTGAATTTCTTGAAGTATTCATTGAATCTTGTAAAGCTTGTTCTTCCTTCTTGAAGTTGGCTCGTTCCTCAAGCCTGTTCAACAGCACGTCCATACTCGTTGATAGTTCTTTCAACTCTTCATCTTCTTGTACTTCTTCACTCTGATGACATTGTTGAGTGTTCTTCTAGGTCCAGCCTTGATTTTCAGATATCTTCTGCATAAGTGTATTGGCTTGTCTCGTAGTGAGTGACAAGAATGATCCTTTAGCAGCTGCATCTAGATGCTCAGACGCTTTTTGATTTAATCTGGTAAAAGCTTTGTAGGAGCATCCATTCTTTTATTCCATGGTGAGGGCAATCTGATATATATTCGTGCAAACGTTCCCATACCTCTGGAATTGACTCGCCTTTCTGCTGCTAGAAATTGGTGATTTTTCCACGTAAAGCATTGGTTTTGCCTGTGGGGAAAAACTTTGACAGGAAGGTTGTAGAACATTCCTCCCATGTGTTGATTTCATTGGAGTAGAACCATTGTCTCGCCCTTCCCTTTAGTGAAAATGGGAATAAGCAGATTAGGATCGTTTCCTTGGGAATGTCTTTGATGGAGATGGTGGCGCCTTTCTCCAAAAAGTTCTGGAGATGAGCACTTGCATCTTCATGTACCTTTCCACTGAATAAATCAGCTTGCACCATGTTGATGAGGCTAGGCTTAAGCTCGAATTCATGATCGATTGTTGGTCCAATGCGAATGTTATTGATGTTTGGAGCAGAGAATTCCAACAATGTCTTCTCAGCCATGGCTTCAGAACTTGGTGTAAAGCTTCCTTGGTTGATTTGACTCGAATTATTGAAGTGTGGTGAATCACAATCAAACCTGTTAATACCCTGCAAATAAGATAGACAAAAACAAACAAGGGTAATTCTGTTTAAGCAGAGGTGCCAAATTACAAAGTCTCATTAAAGTATCTAGCCATCGATTTTCAAAAGGTAGCCATCCAATCTTCCCCGGCAACAGCGCCAGAAATGCTTATTGACAATTCTTAACGCAACTTCCAAAGAATGGATCTAGAAACCATTCTAAGCAATGGCGCAAGAAACGTGATTGGTATAAGAGCCTACAGAAATATTATGATAGATAATCCGCAAGCGCACGGATACCGGTGAGCATTTCACCCGGGGTGATGGGTTTTAAAATATCGTATCCACAGGGAAGATGGATGGATGTAACAACAGACATAGGGATGACAATAGATTACTTTATGGACTTTGATGGAATGGCACATACTTTAACAGGGGTAAGCCAAATAATAAAGTAATGATAAATAGACAGGCAGAGGCACATGTGGAGCATAGCATAAACTATTCCTAGTCTAGATTAGAATTGGATTTACTTAAGAGAGACAATTCTATATAACATACAAAGATTGAGTTTGTTCATCTATTCTAATGTAGCATATCATCATATATAGCATAGTCATGGATAAATGTGAACACCCCGAAGATTACCCAAGAGAATCAAGGACGAAACTTGATCTTCCCAAGAACCATCGTTCGACTAGTCTTATACTCGGGGGGTGGACTACAAAGGACTCAATAGGCCTGTCACGCCCACGATCTACCACACGACCCGGAGTATAAGGTGAATCCGCAAGTAAATCATATCTAAGCACCATGCTTACATACTTTCTACTACCTAGCATATGCGCATAAAATACTAGGAGCTCTACGAATAAGTGCGTAGACTTATCATTGATCATGACTATATCAAATATACTACTAGAATAAAGTAAGAACTTAGCAATTGCACACATAATATTGAAATAGCATAAAGTCATTGAGAAACAATATAAGAACTGAATCTTGATAACTTACAGATCTGAACTGGAGCAAAGCTCAACTCTACTCGAATCTGACTCTCTATCTAGAACTAGGTTCTTGATCTAGAAATTAGATCTTGAACTATGAAGTAGCTATCCTATCTCTGATGTATCCTCTTCTTCTTCTGTCTTGGCCTGATGATGATGATCTTCTGAGAGATGCATACCATACCCTAGGGGGTCTGGGGTTGCTTATATAGTCCTGAGGGATAATCCGTCGTCGTAGGATCAAACCGACCTAAACAAGTGGTTTTGATTAACCCTAAGAGGCGGTGGAGGAACCTTCTCGAAGCAGGGCCTGATCGGGCCCAGGGGGCCCGATCGGCCTCCCCACTGGGCCGGTCGGCCTGGGCTGGGCCTGGGCCGGGCTCCGCCTTCGCGTGTGGGCCTCTTGTCCCTTCTAGATGCGTATTTTCTGGGAACCCACTTCGGTTGAGTTCGGGAGCCTTCTGGAGCCTTCTAGAATTCATTCTTTTCGCATTTTCCTGAATAGTCTCTGAAAATATATAATTCACCAAAACTCGTGGAATTCATTAGTCCAAGGCCCTATACTACTGTTGATTTATCTTTTTGGTCCTTTTTCATGTATTGTTGATGCATAAAAATAAGAGTTAGTGAGCATCAACAGCCGACCCCCAGGTGGGCCCCCTCGGGTTGTGCTTCCTCGGGGTGGCTGTCCTGTGGGCCCTTAGGTCGGTCCCCGGTGTACACGTGCTCTTGAGGCGGTTTAGGCGCTTTGGTGGGCCCATGGATCCATGTGAAGTCCACGTGTCACGCTCTGATTCGTCGGGGCTTGCCTCCCTTGGATTGGTGACATGGCTTGCATGCATGACACCTGAGGTGGCAGCCACTCCTTGGTTGAGGTGACGTGGCATGAATCATAGAAGGTAAGTTTGCCACTTCTTTATGCTTATTTTCCTGCAATCACATAATCTCCAAGGACAAGTGGAACTACATTATTCTTAACTAAAATGCATGTAAGAAATGTCTCTTGCTCCTTTATTCATGAGTTAATTGACGGCTAAAGTAAGCACTTAACAGCCGTCAACAGCTACCATGGAATTCAAGAGAGGAGCTAGTCGATTGGCAAGAATCTTGGTGATCAATTTGGCAAAGCTATGAACCAGACTAATAGGGCGGAAATCCTTGGCCTATTCAGCATCAACCTTCTTGGGGATTAGGGTGATATAGGCTGCGTTAAGCAGCCCGATCTCCCTAGCATTTCCTTGCTGCAAAGTAATAACAACTGCTATGATATCAGCCTTAATAATCGACCAACATGCTTTATAAAATCTACCGGTGAAACCATCAGGCCCTGGTGCTCGATCCATCGGCAAGGATTTAATAGTCTGCCACAATTCTTCTTCAGAAATTGGATCATCAAGCATAGATAGATCCATACCATCCCTGTGGAAAGCACTCAGGTCAAGAGAGATCGGTCGATCTGCAGCTTTCCCGATCAGATTGTCATAAAAATTGTACATAATCTCATGTTTCTCCTCTTGAGAAGTGGCCACCCTATCCCCATCCAAAAGCTTGGGTATAAAATTTTTCCTCTTACGTAATAGTGGCATGTTTGTGGAAGAAGGATGTGTTAGCATCCCCATCTTTAAGATATCTCACTCTGGAACGCAATCTGGCCATGGTCCTTTCAAAAGATGTGAGACTCAAACAATGGTGCTTTAATTTCATACGCAACCAGACTTCTTCTTGTGAAAGTTGTCTCATGTCCTGGGCCATTTCAAGCCTATGCAGAACCTCACACGCCATGGCTAGCTGAGATTTTTTTTAACTAAATAAATTTAGGTTCACTTATGGAGTTGCTCCGGACCTCCAGCTAGGGAGGAGGAGGGGGGAGGGGGTCTGATAAACTATTTTGCCAAATACTTTTCAAAATGACTTCAACTCCACATGCGGAGCCACTTGGTTAAATGGAGTAAAACGAATATCACTATAAAACTTTCAACCACAGTCGTAGCTATTGCAGTCACAATTTGAACTATTTTAGCCACAACCCTTGGTTAAATGAAGTAAAATGAATATCACTATTGTCCTAGCAAAAGAAAATGAGCATCACTATAACTATAATCTAAACTAAGCCGGTGGGGGTAAGACCGCCCTCACGGTTTTCATTAAGAAAGAAAGCATCCTCCCGACTTAGAAAACCCCCGAATCCCGACTTCACCGGCGAGGGGATTTTTTTCGGAATACTAACCGAGCTACAACTCATTCTCACTACAACTATAATCAAAAGTACATTAAGTTTAACTTGTAGATTTAAGGTATGTTTGGATGCAAGTGCTAATGGGTGAAAGTGCTAAAGTTTAGCACTTTTATACATTAGTGCATCCAAACGCGCGCGGGGGGACTGCCCACCTTCAAAAAGTTTAAAAAAAAGTTGGTGGGGGAGCTAATGGGAGTTGATGGCGGGTGAAAAGACAAAAAAGTGTAGAGAGAAAGGAAAAAGTTGAGCAGATAAAGGGCAAAAGTGAGACTTCATGGACTTACCCTATCCATTAGTTTAGTTATGTCTTCGAATGGAAGTGTTAATGGGTGGAAGTCCAAAACTTTATATGCGCTAAAATTTAGCAAACTTTAGCAATAGCACATCCAAACGGACATTAGCCATGTTTTCAATTTTCGTAGAAAAATTCAAACAGGTCAAAAATATCAATGGCATCACATATATTTAAAAGGCAAAATAGCCACTTTGATCCCTAAACTTTTCATCAAGGGTCAACTTCGTCCCTCAACTTTCAAAGTGACCATTTTAGTCCCTCAACTTCCATTTTTGGGTCAAATCCGTCCTTGTGTTGATGTGGTGTTCCATTTTAGCATTAGACTAATGCAAAAAGTCCATTTTACCCTTGGCTCATCTATGTCAAATGTATATGTGCTCATACACTCTTAATTAATAGATACATGTAATAATATAGTTTTTAAAACTAACACAGAATATTGTTCTAAAAAGTGTATCTACCCATACTAATAATTAAGGTCATGCATACGTGGATACGAAATTGCTATGCAAAATATATGTACTCAAACAATTATATTTACTCATAATGTTCTAATATACTACAACTCAATGTGTGTGTTTTATTGCTATGTTATACAGGCTCCACATATTTATTCATACTTCGTAGGCAAACATATGTATCCTCATATTCATTATCGAGCGTACATTATTGAAATTCTAGAGGTGAAATTGAAGAGAGAAGAGAGCCAAGGGCAAATTGGCTGTTTTGAAAATTGAGGGATAAAGTTGACCCTTTGTGCAAAGTTCAGGAACCAAGATGCCTATTTTGCCTATTTAAAAAGAACTTCAAAATTACTTTATTGCATTTTCATATCATTGACTCCACTCCCGCAAAAGAAAGTGGTTGCCTGATGTGCCAAAAACTACTAATGAGTTGGTCTCATGAACTGTCACGGGTTGCTCGCACAAACGGAAAAGAAATTTAAAAGCGCAATTATTGACTCCAACGTGGTTCAAAAAAATGAACAAAATAGCCCGGCGGCGCCGCATCTAGGCCTACGGCATCAACTGATCACCATCAGTGTTCTCAATCAGCATCTGCAAACATCTCATATGAGCAAAAGAGAGAAGGCAACAGTGTCGCAAAGGAGGAGGCCTTCCAACAGAGGATCTGCATCCCGTTGTGCATCGCCTGAGACGGTTGCCTCCCGCGTCGTCTCCTTCCGCCTGCTGCCTCCCGTCTCCCTCGCCTCCCTCCCCTGCTCCTCGCTCAGTCCGTCGACAGCCTACGCCACCTCGCCGTCGTCGCTGAGCAACTGCGCCGGTGAGCTCGACGCAGCGAAGGAGATGGGAGGAACCGAGGAAGGGCCCGCTGTGGAGCAGCTCGCCGTCGCCGCTGCTCCGCCTCGCGCATGGAGCTCCTCTGCGCCGGATCTCGCCCTGCTCCGCCCGTCGCGCCAGAGTCCGACATCTTCTCCTCGCCCTCCAGATCGCGCGTGGATCCTCCGCGGTGCTGTTCCTCCTGCCTCGCCCCATGGCTTCCGCGGCGGAGCTGCAGCAGGATCCGCCGCCAGTTCCCGCGGAGGTGGCGGCGCCCTACAGGGACGAGGCTCCGGCTGCACCTCTCCGAATCGGGCGCCGCGCGCCGGCGTCCTGCTCCTCCTGCTGTCCAAGGCCGCCCTGCACAGATCGAGGCCGGAGGAGCTCCCCTCCCTGCACAGATCGAGTCGCCGCCGTCGTGCGTTGACCCAGCCTCCAGACTGGCAGAGAGCAGAGGGAGGGTGGAGGAGAAAGAGAGGGGCCGGCGAGGCCGGAGGCCGGTGGCGGGGCTGGCGTGGTCGGAGGCTGGAGGCGGAGCCAGCGAGGCGGATCGAGGTGACCGGAAGAGAGCGAGCGCGGGTGGGAGGCGACGGTTGGTGGGCGAGGCGTGCGAGTGATGCAGCGAGGAGAGAGAACCACCGGATATGTGGTTGCGGAGGCCTACAACCGCAAAATGCAGATGCGGTTGTAGCATCTGCTGCAACTGCTACAGTGCATTTCGATGTGTGTTTTGAAGATGTAGATCCTAATCCAGCAGCCGGAGACAGTCTTAGCTTTTGCAGTTTTGCACAGGCGAGGCGAGCAACTAACACGACGGGTTCATGGTACCTTCTCATATCGTCCGGCGCGCATCTTCGGCTTGGTGTTTGTTCGAAAGTCAATTCGGCAGACGATATATACGATTGCGAAAATGCGAACTGACCCACGACCACGAGGAGCAGGTCAGCAGGACACAGCCACACAGGGCTTGGAACAGCGGCGGCCAGGGATCGTGCGCTCGATCTCTCCCTCTTCCCAGGTACGGCCTGTCCTTCTTCCTCCTCCCACCCTCCCCTCCCCTCCCTTTCTTCCTTCGCTAGGTTCCAGAGGCTCGCGTTGACCTGAGAGGTATTCATCCCTAGTGTTCTGGGCGGTGGGCGCTGCTGCTTCTTGATTTCTTACGGAAAGATTCGTGCTGCTACGCATTTGACTCATCTCGCTCAAGGGATCCACCCATTTCATGCTGGGGACTGAAATTTTGCCAACATTATGAAGATTCCTGCGCGATGGTATGGTCCATATGCGCGCGTGGCCCAGAAAAATCCTCTTTTTTTCCTAACAGTTTGGAATGCCCATTTATTTACTGAGCTGATATGGCCTACAGGCAGGGTTCTGTCCCTGCAACGTTACAATCCTGCATCTGTTGGATTTGTACAGTTGAAGTGTTGAATTGGCAGAACTGAACTTCACTATGTGTATCTTACACTGTTAAACTGAATACAGAACTGACGCACTGGTATTTACAAATTAGGTTCACTAGCTGCTCGACATTGTGTTTCAGTCATATTTCCCTGAGGAAAAAATAACAGAGCCGCTGGACTGGAGCCGCTGGATGTGAGTGATGGGGTGCATACCAACAAAGCATGCTGGTCGGTCGCCGAATTCACTGGATAGACGGGAAGCTGTAGCCCTTGCTGCTGAAACATCTTGTGAGAAAGTGGATCTTCCAGATTTTGTTAATATTGCTTCTGGAACACCGTGTGAGAATTGAACCTCTTCTTTCATAAGAAAGAAGAATCAATAGATTACTTTTCGATATGCTGTTGTGTTTTTCTGCTCAATCTGTTAATGTTGTGCATTTTACATGCAACAGTAGTGCAGGCTAGCAGCTCTTTCACTTTTCCATAGTTTTTGGGTCAAAAAAGACTAAGAAAAAACACTGTAACATTAACTAACTCTAGTATTTATGTATTTTTTTTTTGTTTTTTTTGAACAAGTTCATTAAGCTTCACCTGTTGTTGCAGTTACAGTAAGTGAAGTTGAGGCACTACATGACCTCTTCAGGAAAATAAGTAATTCAGTTGTCAAAGATAATATAATTCACAAGGTAGTCTTCGATGCACAGTTTTGGTTGGGTAACTATCTTGCGATAAACTAATTAGCATGTGCCTTCTCTTTTCCCTTTACCAGGAAGAATTCCATGTTGCTCTCTTTAGGAACAAGAAGAAGCAAAATCTTTTTGTTGATAGGGTAAGAGTATCAGCTGTGCCAAGTTCTTGTATTTTGAAAACGTTGCTCATGACTTCATTTACTGCAAAAAGAACAGCATCTTTAAGTTTTTTTTCTATAACAAATACCTGATGGTTGCTTGTGTTATATTGACTGGTTGCATTTACCAGAAACCATCAGCACTCATCTGTTAGACTCTCTAAAAGCTTTTCTGCTTAAGTGTCGTAGTTGGAGCTTTTGTCCTATTTAAATCTCACATTGACAAAGTATGATATACAAGGCCTAAGCATATTGTGGATTATGATTGTGTTTTAGTACAATAATTAGTTGAAATGTGTTAGTGTTGTTATATGGCCTTAAATCAGTTGTGTGTCTATAAAATTCTAATAAAAAATCAAAAATAAATTGCAGGTATTTGACTTGTTTGATCAAAAACGAAATGGTGTAATTGAATTTGATGAATTTGTTCGATCTCTTATTGTGTTTCATCCGGATGCACCTGAAGAACAAAAAGTTGCATGTAAGGACTCTTGGTGAATTCTACCAAAATTGAGAATGTTCAGAAAAATTTAGGTTTAATGTTGTTAGCTAACTTTATTTATTTATTATTGCAGTTGCATTTAAGTTGTATGACTTAAGACAGACATGCTTCATTGAGCGGAATGATGTAAGAATTGTTTTTCTTTTCATTAGCTACTTCATGGTTTCAGTGAACATAATGTTGTACATTCTTGTATCAGATTGCATCATGTGCTGCATTCCTGTTAATGAATATTGATATTGGGTTGTCCTGTCTTTTATAGAAGGTTTGTCTATCTTTTCTTGTTCACTTGGAATCTCGAGTAAGCATACAGTAGTTGAGAAAAATTACAAGAAAATTGTGTGCTTGTGACACTAAAAGATATGAACAATGGGAAACTTAGCCATATACAGGATAGTGGTTGCCAAACATATAGGTTGTTTTTTTGCTTCAATTGATAGCTTTTGAAATTATGTGAAAATAGTTCCATCTGAAACTAGCTTAGTAGGCAGTTCACGCAGGGGCGGACCTGGTTAAGTATGTCCTCAGTGGCACCAAAAACTAATAAAGCAGACATCTAGAACTTGTTTCAGATATGATAGATCAGGTATAAGATGCATGAAAGTTGTTCAATTGTATTTCTGAGAATATTGTTAAAAAGATATTTTGAAAAATATATAGTCTGTATTGAATCTCTTTCTTTAATAGATAAGTATGATGTAAAAATTTATTGCTATTAACAAGTGACATGCTTCTAACCATGATATGTTTGCTTGTGTGAATGCAGCAAATATGTCACGTTAATTCAGTTTTGCATAAAATGTGATTGTTGAATAGAAAATTAGGAATATTTATCAATATCGTCACTTCGTCAGTTTCGTTGCAGTTAAAGGAGATGGTGTTGGCTCTGCTGGATGAATCAGATTTGGATATGAGATGATTGTTGATAGGGTATGAAAATATTCCATGCATTTGGAACCAAAAAAAATTCCTTTCGACTGATGCTTAATCTTTTTATGTTGGTTGATAGACATTTGACCAGGCTGACACAAAAGGTGATGGGAGAATTGATGAAGAAGAATGGACAGCATTTGCTAAAGATAATCCATATGTACTAAAGAATATGACCCTTCCATACCTTAAGTAAGTATGCACATCTTTGAGTAATATTTAGCAATTATATATTAACAGTGCATGTTAACCATTAGAGTTTCTTTGTTATCTGACATTGTTGAAAGCAGAATATAAATGCAAACATAGTAATCTGATGCATCAGTCTTTTCTTTGGTGAGAGAATGTACCTTTCCCTGTTTTATATCTAATTTGTCCTGTGGGTTGCATAATTGATGGACTGTTACATTCTGTAAATAGACGTAAAGATACTTTTTTTCAGATTCAGCCTTGGTATCTTTTTTTCATTTTTGGGTGATCATGTACACCTTGACTGATTTTATAAATGCCCTCTTTGATTGACTATTATGATGCTCATAATCTGCAGGGACATCACCATGGTATTCCCAAGCTTTGTGATTCACTCAGAAATCAGTGAAGCAGACATGGCTTCCTAACCTGAAAAGTATCTGCAAGCTTGCAACACATCTCTGTACATCCTGATCTGAATGTGAATGAAAGGGCATGCTCGAAGTTTTTCATCAAGACTAGGTTTGCTGCACGTCACTGAAGCATCCGTTGTGGTAGAATTGTGGACTGGGTGTAAATGAGTTTTGTTGTCGTACCAACAAGCGAAGGAGCAACGTACTTGAATCATATTCTATCTTCTAATACAATGACATGCAAAGGGGAAAAAATAGCATCCAACTCCAGCATCACTGACCAAATGTTTAGACATGTACAGATTGTCCGTTGTTAGCAACCTTTTTATTATTTGTGCTTTTATTGGATATTGTTTAGGCAAGGAAGTTGTACTGTTGTAGCATTGTAGATCAAGTGCAGCAGTTCAATTGAAGGTCATCCAAACAAAAAAATAGGGTGTACAATAAAATGAATGTTTAACTGTTCTCCCCTCACAAAAAAGGGTTATATGTTTTCTGAGAATAATGATTCGTTATTAGAACCTCATGTAACATTGCTACTATATCTTTTTCTTATCAGTTTATTAATGGTAAACGTCCAAAAGGGGAGAAATTTATTTGGTGCAATAACGTGTACAGATATCTGTATGGATGGATCTATCATATATTTATCTTGTTTAGTGCAATAAGGGAGTATATGTTTTCCGCTTGTTTTTAGGCAGACAGTTTTGCAGGCATGTACTGCATTGCAAGTTTGCAATCACAAGACCTTTTGCTACATTTCCCACAAATACGAGCAGCATTGTTCGATGCCATCATGCCAACCCGACGAGGGTATATCAGTGTATGCAACAGATGCCATCGCATTTCACGAGATGGCTAATTGACCAACTCTTAATAGCAAAAGAGCGCCCTTGAAAATGTCATCAGTTCCATCCTACAGCAAATTCAGACGGATTACACCCAGGCAACTTGCAGCTTTCTAACTTGAAGTAACAGAAATATTTGTAAGGCGTTAGTAAACTAAAACACATCGATGCGTCCTTGGACCGGTTGCTAATTTTTAAATTTTCAAATATTTAATGCTTAATTTCTTTTGAAATTAAGATTTAAATTGAGTGGTGCAAAGGAGCTGAAAAAGGAAAAAGGGGCCCAGGTCTGCTGAAGGCCCAGGAAACTTCTTTGAGGGCCCATGACCAAAGCAGACTAACAGTAAGCTCGCCCACTCACTAGCCACTCCCCTCTCGCTACCGTCTTCCAAACACCCAGTCTCCCCCTCCCCCGGCCGAACCCTACTCCGATCGCCGCCATGGACGCCGACGGCGAAGGCGGAGGACCTATGACGTACGGCCAGATGGAGCAGTACTTCAATTCCATGGAGGGACCGACCGCGCAGCAGCGCATCGACTTCATCTTCTCGTCCATCCTCTCCCTCCTCCCCCCGCACCTCGTCCCCGCCCCGGAGGTCGCCGGCGACGACTCCGACGACGAGAGCTTCTCCCTCACCTCCTCCGACTCCGAGGTCTCCGACGCCGGCGCGGACCCGCTCGCGTTCCACCCGGCGGCGCTCGGCGACGGCGTGGACCACATCAGCCGCCTCCCGGACGCGCTCCTCTCCAACATCATCTCCCGCCTCGCCACCAAGGAGGCCGCGCGGACCGTCGTGCTCTCCACGCGCTGGCGCGGCGTGTGGGCCGCGACCCCGCTCCTCATCGACGACGCCCACTTCGCCGGCGCCGACGGGCCCAACGACATCCCCGTCATGCGCACCGTGTCGCGCTGCGTGGCCGCGCACCCCGGCCCCGTCCGCGGCGTGCGCCTCACCCGCGTCTCCTTCTACTCCCACGAGTACGCGCTCCGGCGTCTCGTCGCGGACCTCGCCGACAAGGACATCCAGGACCTCATCCTCTTCAACCGCCCGTGGCCGCTCAACATGCCGCTCCCCGAAGACATCCTCCGCTGCGCCTCCCTTGAGCGCCTCTACCTTGGCGTGTGGCACTGGCAGTTCCCAAAGATCACCAGCGCAAACCCACCCTTGTTTGGCAAGCTCCGCGAGCTCGGCCTCTTCCACTGCATTGTCTGCGATGAAGAATTTAACGCCCTGCTCGCACACTGCCCGAAGCTAGAGATACTCTCCATCGTGATGTCGTACGGCTCGCCGTCACGCCTCCGCATCGTGTCCCGCAGCCTCCGGGTCGTGGTGGATTGGGAATCCACTTTGGACGAGGTCGTCCTCCAAGATGCTCCCTGCCTTGAGCGGCTGATCTTACAGACCATGGAGATGGAGACAAGGAGGCCCATCAAGATTGTAAGTGCACCCAGGCTGGAGGTTCTCGGGTTCCTCGACCTCAACCTACATGAGCTTGAGATTGGTGGCATTGCAATCAAGGTAACTGTGTTCAGTTGTGAGTTTGTGACTCTTTCTGCGCATGGCATTCATCACCTGATCTGTAACCACTAACCAGATTGTATAATACTGTGTTACCAAAAATGGCAGGCCGGGATGAACGTGAGGGCCAGGGCCACGGTTCCAAGCTTGAAGATACTGGCTGTCACAGTTCACTTCGCACGCAACCAGGAGGCCAAGATGCTGCCCACCTTGCTCAAATGCTTTCCTCGCTTAGAGGTGCTGCATGTCCTGGTAATGGGCTAATGGCTGAAGTCAAGTTACACCTACAGCAGTTGATTACAGTAACTCATCTCAATTCAGGATTAGTTAATATATATATACCATCCCAAGCATGTTCAATGGTGCTTAGAGGAGATGCTTAGCTAAAATCCGTGTTTTCGCCATGTCATTTGCACTCAGTACTTAAAAGGTGGATAACGTGCTTAACTTTCCGCCGGTTTTATTAGTGTTTGCTAATAAGGTGGTTGAGCCTATTTAAACATCAGTTTGCATTATAGGGATTAACTTTCATACGTGTGTTAAATGATGTAAAAACATTCTTTTTAAACACTCGCATTTAAGTATCTTGTATTGTATCTTAGCAGTACTTGATTTGCAATTTTTGGATTTAAATACTGCTGACATCTGTTCTGCTCCATTTCAGGCCGTTCCATCTGAGTCCGTTAGCAGCGACCATGATCTTGAGTTCTGGGAATCCCTGGGTTCTTGCGAGTGCCTTGAGTCACATCTGAAGACAGTCATGGTTCATGGGTGCCTGGTGCATAACAATGAGATTGGATTCCTGCAGTACATTATCAGAGAGGGAAAGGCGCTCAAGGCTGTGGGTGTTGATCCATCACTTGAGAACATGGTTGCGATTGATTTGGTCTTAGCTTCCTTTGGTGATGAGGCTAGTGATGAGGATGATGCAGCATCATGTGGTGAAAGCAGTGATGACATTTTCCATGCCAAAGTCAATGGGCGCTTCATCTTCCAAAATGCCATTGATATGACATTGGACAACCCTTTCTGTGTGGATGAGGATGAGGTGCTAGTTTAGTGTTTCTTATGCTGCTGGCGGTGCTTTATTGTCACACATTAAGAGTTCTGTGGCGCTAATTGCTAAGTATTTTGTAACTTTATTCGAGTTATTCAGTATGTCGTGGTGAATTTTAGCACAGAGAAACTTGGACATGGAAGTCCTATTCTGAATGCTGGTTTGTTTAAGTTATTCTGAAAGCCAGTTTAATGCACACTATTCTGAATGGTGGTTTTATTGACAATTTAATATTCCGAGTTAGGCAAGTGCCCTTTTCTGCATGTTGGTTTTCGCTTATACGTGCGTAATCTATCTGAAGCTTCTATTTGTATGGATGCCATTTGCCAGCAAGTACTTTTGCTACTGATTTGACCAATTAGCTAGTTCCTGAACTCAACTCATTGATACATCTGTTTGTATACTTTAGTAGTCTTATACCATCAGTTTGGATGGTAGAATTGATTGAAACATCCTTTGTGAGACTTACCGTATGGAAGTTGGAAGGTGATTTTATTCTGCTGTGTGTGAATTAGGAAATCTGTTTTGTTCTGATGTGTTCTCACCAGTCAGGTTCTACTGGATTCTGTTGATCTATTGACTATTGGGTAGTTGCCACATGTCAGGGGGGCGATAAAATCATACCGTATGGCTCGAATCTTCTTTTCTTTGCACCAAACCATTCTATGATACCAGGGGCGAATCTGGACTAAAACGCCATTAGGGTCAGATCTACTTAAACAATGGGGTCAAGCCTACTTAGATTAGTGATGAACAGTGTCAGGGACAGCCATAGGGTCCCCTAACTATGGGGGAAATCACCCTTTCCAAAAAATTAATACAAACCACAATAACATCACCCAACCAGTTGCAGCCCAAAAACGAGGAAGACCCACGGTCCGCTCCGGGCCAACAACCTCCATAGCCCATGAGAACGGCCATCTCCAACCCCCTCGAGCGAATCTCCGCCTCGCTCGAGGGGGGGACACCACGTAATGAACTCCCGCCCTGCGTGAGGGGCACGGCGCCCCGTGAGCAGGACTCCGCCTCGCTCGAGGGCTTCAGCCCCTCGAGTGGGTCCCCGCCTCGCTCGAGGCCGACCCTCGAGCGATAGCGCCCCGCCTGCCTCACCTGACAGGGGCATTAAATGCCCTTGCCCGCCGCGGGCGCCTTAGTCAAAAGGCAATCCCCGCCCATGCCGCGCCGCTGACGCCGCCAGGGCTTCTGACCCTGTCACTGTGCGGCCAAATCCCGTCACTATACCGCCATTCCCAGCACTGTGCAGGCGTTGTGCGGACAAGCCAGTGTCATTCCAAAGCACTGCACCGCCCACTTCCGTCCTTCTCCCACGGCGAGCCCCTCGGAAGGGCATGGGCGCACCCTCGAAGGGCGTACGGGCGGTAACCGGGCGCACGATGCGGGCGGCGCCACGGCGCGGAACACATTAAGAACGTCCCCTCCGTCATCTCCGGCACTGCACAAGCCATCCCCAGCGCTGTGGAGCCCTGTTACGGTGGGACACTACCACGCCGGCCCCTGTATGGCATGGGCGCTCCCGCCATCGAGGCCCTCGAAAGGGCATGGATCATCCTCGAAGGGGGGCCGGACGGCGAGCAGGCGCGCACACTGACCGGCGCCGCCGTACGAGCGACGTGCGCCGCGTCCCCTCCGCTAGCTCCGGCGCCGCCCGACCATCCCGGGCGCTGTACGACTGACCCGGGGTCTGTGCGGCCTTCACCAGCGCTGCGCGGACATCCCTAGCCCTGTGGCACCATCCCGGGCGCTATGCAGCCATCCCCGGTGCTGTGCGGCCCTGCTCCGATGGGACGACGCCACGCCGGGCCCTGTACAGCACCAGGCGCCCTCGTCAGCAAGACCCTCGAATGTACGAACGGCGGCCAGACGTGCACGCCGAGCGGGCTATCCTCGAAGCTATTCCCCGGCAAGTACATAGCCACCACGACACCGGCAAGTACTGAGACGTCAGGACACTATCAAGTCACAAACGCTGTGTACCAGTACCATGATACTGTGTAAAACCCCGTGCGGCACATTTGTAAGCCGCCTCCCCTTGGTCTATAAAAGGAGGAGGCGGTCGCCCGGCCGACGGGGACGAGATCATCACTTCACACCCACACTCACCCGCTTACTCGTTCCCTCCGATATTGGCACCTTGCCTCAATCATCCTAGCAGGGACTAGGAGGCTTTTCCTCCTCTCCCGCCTTGCTTGTAGCCCCCCTCTACAGGCACCGCTGGTGCGAGTCAATACAGCGCGCACGCGCAATCTACTGGACGTACGACCCCGCGGTCGGAACCAGGATAAACCCGTGTCCTTGTGTTGCCATTTGCACCAACCATCGAGAAGCCGATCACAGCATATCTCACTAGTTAGTGTCGGGACTAATCCTAACACCGATAGACAGTAATTTTGTTAAAGAATGTTAGAATTCCATCGGCTGACCCCGGTAATATATGCTAGATCCGCCCCTGTATGATACCCCTTGTTCATGATTTGCAATTTTGAAGCAATTAGACATGTATGTTTTCTTCTCTGTTAGTATTGATGAGGACATTCCCGCCAATGATACATCCCCGACATCGACATCATCACTACCTCAACAGGATTCAATTCCTCTCGCTGGTCCTATTACTCGTGCTCGTGCTCGCCAACTAAATAATCAAGTAAGTTCCCTCCTTAGTTCATATACACCATGTTTAGATTGTGGAGACACGTGCACTATTGGTTTGCTTAGGAATCATGGAGAAGAGCGACTCGGAAAAGGATTCGGGTCGGCTGGATTCGGACTGCAGCACAGCACCAACTTCTGACGGACGCCACGATCGCATACGGAGTCGGATTGGAGCGTTCAAGTACTTCCTGGAACCGTGTTGAAGTTAACTTTCATATGGATCCGGACTCATGCCCATATCTGTCCTGAGGTGTCCGCAATCTACAAATTATTGACTGGAGGTCTTTCTGTCCAGGGTGCTGCGCCACCGTATTTTGGCCCAATGGGCCGTGTATCAAGTTGGGTCCATTAGGGACGCGTCCTAGGGTTGGAGCACGACCCCTGCCCCCTTGTGGTCGTCCTCCCCCTTTCATATACTCCTTAGCCGCCGTCGAGAACACTTGGGTTTTGTTTAGATCAAGTTTAGCCTTTGCTACTTGCTTGTAAGCACGCGTGCTGGTCCAGCCGCCCGTCTTCGAGTCTTCGGAACCCCACATCGTTTGAGATTGAGTTTGAGATTGAAACCTTCATTCCCATCTAGTAATTTCAGTACTTGTTCAATACTTGTTCTTGCTAGTTCTCGATTGCTTGCAGGACGAGTGCCCTAGCGGCCGGTGACGCGACCCACACGATCGCGGCAGCGGAGGAGGTGTATCGGTTGCAAGGGTGCAGTCTTTGGAAGGCTGTAGTCGGGCCGAGAGCGTCTCCTCATTATCAATCGACTTATCTTCGCCTCTCATCGAAAGATTGGGCACAAACCCTACTGGGTTCGTATCAGTTGGTAATCAGAGCAAGGTTTTCGGTGAGAGACTTTCCACATACTTTCCAAATTTTTTGTTCTCTTCCTATAGTCCATAAAATGCCAAAAAAAATAGTAGATCAGTTTTGTTTCCATAATCCCATAACACATTTGAGCCATACTAGCACTGCTAGGGTAGGGCTTGTTGAGTTTTCGGTTGCACCGGTTTGTGTCGAGTTGCTGGTCTTAGTTTTAGTCTTTTAGAGTTTCGAGTTCTTGTCACGTTTCTGTCACAGTTGTGTGCTACCATTTTGATCCTGTGTTGGCTGTGCTAAGTACTCTGTGTGATCAAGTCTGAACAGGAATCAATCTATAAACCCCACGCTCGTTAGTGGGAAGGTGAAGACCGAAGCCACTTCGTGTTGAAGTTTGAGTTGTACTCGGTTTGGTGGCTGCTTTGTGTTGCCATATATTGCTGCGGATCACTTGTTCATATATTTTGTCATCATCACGAAAGATAGCAGTGGATCATATCTATCTCTAGTTGTCCTCTCCTCGTTTATACCATATTTGAGTTTCGGCTTACTCTAGAAAGATAGCAGTGGATCATATCCATCTTTTTTTTACCGGAATACCCCTGTGTTTTTTTGGAAAAGTTTGTGTGGTAATTGGCTCTTTAGGAGTCCCTTTGTTCATATATTCAGTTTTGAGGATCCCCTGAAAAAAAAGGAAAAAAAAAGAAAAAAGAGAAAAGGGGCTGATCTTTGTGTTTAAAGTGAGCTGTTCATATTTTCAGTGGTGCGCTGTGACTTCGTTTGTGTCCAGGCTCGCGTCTCTAGCACAGTCTAGACTAGGACCAGCACAGTACCACCGTTGAACGATTATTCAGCTTGCTTTTTATCTAACGTGGTGCTAGTCTTTCCTTGTTCCAGCCCACCTATAGCTCCACATATTCGACTACAGCCTGACATGTTTTGTTGCTTCTGGCACCGATACACTTCACTCCGCGGTTGCAGACTTGTGGTGGCCGTCCCCTCCTGTTGGGCAAGGTAAGAATTGGTAAGAGCTTGTATAACAAGTCGAGAGTGAGCGTCTTACTGTAGCTACATCCTATTAGCTGTAGGAATTTTTTTTCTCTTGCACTTGTTTTCTTTGTTTTCACCATGGCAGGATCAGATGAAGAAGAAGTCAACAAAATTCCACAGTCTCCTCGAACTAAGGGGATCATACAACACTTCGAGAGGCTAGTGAAGACGCACAACGAAGGCATTGATAATGACTTGCTGGTGACGAATGATAAGATTGGGCAATTGGAGGCCGCACAGATCACGAACAACAACAGGCTTGCAGGGATGGAGACATCAGTGGCTCGTATGGACAAGAGTCTTGGTGCACTCTTGAAGCGATTTGATGATCTGCATTCTAAGAAGGTTGGAGATGGCAAGAAGGAAGACAAGAAGGACGATAAGGATGACGGATTTGATGGTGATTGGGACGCATATGGTGGAGACACTGAAGTCGACGATCACAACCGACGTCGGCTACATCGTAATCGTCGAGGTATGGGCGGTAATCGTCGACGTGATTTGCATGGTAATGATGATGCTTTCAGTAAGATTAAATTTAAGATACCTCCTTTTGATGGCAAATATGATCCTGATGCTTACATTACTTGGGAAATTGTTGTTGATCAAAAGTTTGCATGCCATGAATTTCCTGAAACTACACGTGTTAGGGCTGCTACGAGCGAGTTCACTGATTTTGCTTCTATTTGGTGGATAGAGTATGGCAAGAAAAATCCTACTAACATACCACACACTTGGGATGCTTTGAAACGGGTCATGCGGGCTAGATTTGTTCCTTCTTACTATGCACGTGACCTGTTACATAAGTTGCAACAATTGAGACAAGGTACTAAATCTGTGGAAGAATATTTTCAGGAATTACAAATGGGTATGCTGCGTTGTAATATAGAGGAGAGTGAGGAATCTGCTATTGCTAGATTTGTGGGTGGACTAAATAGAGAAATTCAGGACATCCTTGCTTATAAAGATTATAATACTGTAACGAAATGTTTCCATCTTGCTTGTAAAGCTGAACGGGAAGTGCAGGGACGACGTGGTGCCAAGTCTAACATTTTTGCAGGGCGATCCACATCATGGCAGCAGCGTTCATCTACTTCCATGACCACACCAAACCGATCAGCACCACCACCATCCTCCTCCGACAAACCACGTGGTGTGACTACAAATTCAGCAACCAAATCTGCCCAGAAACCAGCCACTAGTGCATCGTCAGTTGCCTCCACAGGTAGAACAAGGGATGTTCAGTGCCATCGATGCAAGGGTTATGGACACGTACAACATGACTGTCCTAGCAAACGTGTTTTGGTGGTAAAGGAAGATGGTGGGTATTCTTCAGCTAGTGATTTTGATGACGATACACTTGTTTTGCTTGCGGCTGACGATGCAGGTAGAGAAGAGCCACCTGACGAACAGATTGGTCCAGACGATGCTGACCATTATGAGAGTCTTATTGTGCAGCGTGTGCTTAGTGCACAAATGGAGAAGGGGGAGCAAAATCAACGGCACACATTGTTCCAAACAAAGTGTGTCATTAAAGAACGTTCTTGTCGCTTGATCATTGATGGGGGAAGTTGTAATAACTTGGCTAGCAGCGACATGGTGGAGAAGCTTGCACTTTCAACCACACCACACCCACATCCATATTACATTCGATGGCTGAACAACAGTGGTAAGGTAAAGGTAACAAGGCTGGTACGAATTAGTTTTTCTATTGGTTCATACCATGATCTTGTTGAGTGTGATGTTGTGCCTATGGAAGCTTGTCATATTCTACTAGGTAGGCCTTGGCAGTTTGATACAGATTGTTTGCATCATGGTAGATCAAATCAGTATTCTCTCATGCACAATGATAAGAAAATTTTGTTGCTTCCTATGTCTCCTGAGGCTATTGTGCGTGATGATATTGCTAAAGCTGCAAAAGCTAAAATTGAGAACAATAAAAATCTGAAATCTGTTGGTAATAATAACGATGGGATACAATTGAAAAGTCATTGTTTGCTTGCTACTAAATCTGATATTAATGAATTAATTGCTTCCACTTCTGTTGCCTATGCTTTGGTATGCAAGGATGCTTTGATTTCACTTCAAGATATGCAACATTCTTTGCCTCCTGCTGTTGCTAACGTTTTGCAGGAGTACTCTGATGTTTTTCCAAGTGAGATACCAGCGGGGTTGCCACCTATACGAGGGATTGAGCACCAAATTGATCTTATTCCGGGGGCTTCCTTGCCCAACCGTGCACCATACAGGACAAATCCGGAGGAGACAAAAGAAATTCAGCGACAAGTGCAAGAACTACTCGACAAAGGTTATGTGCGTGAGTCTCTTAGTCCTTGTGCTGTTCCAGTTATTTTGGTGCCTAAGAAAGATGGAACATGGCGTATGTGTGTTGATTGTAGAGCTATTAATAATATCACTATTCGCTATCGACATCCTATTCCACGTTTAGATGATATGCTTGATGAATTGAGTGGTGCTATTGTGTTCTCTAAGGTTGATTTGCGTAGTGGGTATCACCAGATTCGTATGAAATTGGGAGATGAATGGAAAACTGCTTTCAAGACTAAGTTCGGTTTATATGAGTGATTAGTCATGCCTTTTGGGTTAACTAATGCACCTAGCACTTTCATGAGATTAATGAACGAGGTTTTGCGTGCTTTTATTGGGAAATTTGTTGTAGTCTACTTTGATGATATATTGATCTACAGCAAATCTATGGATGAACATCTTGATCATTTGCGTGCTGTTTTCAATGCTTTACGAGATGCACGTTTGTTTGGTAACCTTGAGAAGTGCACATTTTGCACCGATCGAGTGTCGTTTCTTAGCTATGTTGTGACTCCACATGGAATTGAGGTTGATCAAGCCAAGGTAGAAGCTATAAAAGGGTGGCCTGTACCAACGAGTCTCACACATGTACGGAGTTTCCTAGGACTTGCTGGATTCTATCGCAGGTTTGTGAAGGATTTCAGCACCATTGCTGCACCAATGAATGAGCTTACAAAGAAGGAAGTGCCTTTTAGTTGTGGAAGAAAACAAGAGAACGCCTTCAACATTTTGAAAGATAAGTTGACACATGCACCTCTCCTCCAACTCCCTGATTTTAGTAAGACTTTTGAGCTTGAATGTGATGCTAGTGGAATTGGATTGGGTGGTGTTTTGTTGCAAGAAAGAAAACCGGTTGCGTATTTTAGTGAAAAATTGAGCGGTCCCGTTCTGAATTATTCCACTTATGATAAAGAATTGTATGCTCTTGTTCGATGTTTGGAAACATGGCAGCATTATTTGTGGCCCAAAGAGTTTGTTATTCATTCTGATCATGAATCTTTGAAACATATTCGTAGTCAAGGAAAACTGAACCGTAGGCATGCTAAGTGGGTTGAATTTATTGAATCTTTTCCTTATGTTATTAAGCACAAGAAAGGGAAAGAGAATATCATCGCTGATGCTTTGTCTAGGAGATATGCTTTGCTGAATCAACTTGATTACAAGATCTTTGGCCTAGAAACAATTAAAGAATATTATATTAACGATGCTGAATTTAAAGATGTATTGCTGCATTGCAAAGATGGAAAAGGATGGAACAAATTTATCGTTAGTGATGGGTTTGTGTTTAGAGCTAACAAGCTATGCATTTCAGCTAGCTCTGTTCGTTTGTTGTTGTTGTAGGAAGCGCATGGAGGTGGTTTGATGGGACATTTTGGAGCCAAAAAGACGATGGACATTCTTGCTGGCCATTTCTTTTGGCCCCAGATGAGGAAAGATGTGGAGAGGTTTGTTGCTTGATATGCGACATGTCAAAAGGCTAAGTCACGTTTAAATCCACACGGTTTATATTTACCTCTTCCTGTTCCTAGTGCTCCTTGGGAAGATATTTCTATGGATTTTGTATTGGGTTTGCCAAGGACTAGGAAGGGTCGTGATAGTGTGTTGTGGTTGTTGATAGATTTTCTAAGATGGCACACTTCATACCATGTCATAAAACTGATGATGCTTCAAATATTGCTGATTTGTTCTTTAGAGAAGTTGTTCGCTTGCATGGCGTGCCCAATACCATTGTTTCTGATCGTGATGCTAAGTTTCTTAGTTATTTCTGGAAAACTTTGTGGGCAAAGTTGGGTACTAAGCTTTTGTTCTCTACTACATGTCATCCCCAAACTGATGGTCAAACTGAAGTTGTGAATAGAACCTTATCTACTATGTTAAGGGCTGTGTTAAAGAACAATATTAAGATGTGGGAAGAATGCTTACCTCATATTGAATTTGCTTACAATCGTTCGTTGCATTCTACTACAAAGATGTGCCCATTCCAGATTGTATATGGTTTCTTGCCTCGTGCTCCTATTGATTTAATGCCTTTGCCAGCCTCTGAGAACCTAAATTTTGATGCTACTAAACGTGCTGAATTGATGTTAAAGCTGCATGAAACAACAAAAACGAACATAGAGCGCATGAATGCTAAGTACAAGCTTGCTGGTGATAAAGGTAGAAAGGAATTAAAATTTGAACCTGGAGACTTAGTATGGTTACATTTGAGGAAGGAGAGGTTTCCTGAATTGCGTAAATCTAAATTATTGCCTAGGGCTGATGGACCGTTTAAAGTGGTAGAAAGGATTAATGACAATGCATACAAACTCGATCTACCTGCAGATTTTGGGGTTAGTCCCACATTTAACATTGCAGATTTGAAGCCATATTTGGGAGAAGAAGATGAGCTTGAGTCGAGGACGACTCAAATGCAAGAAGGGGAGGATGATGAGGACATTCCCGCCAATGATACATCCCCGACATCGACATCATCACTACCTCAACAGGATTCAATTCCTCTCGCTGGTCCTATTACTCGTGCTCGTGCTCGCCAACTAAATAATCAAGTAAGTTCCCTCCTTAATTCATATACACCATGTTTAGATTGTGGAGACACGTGCTATATTGGTTTGCTTAGGAATCATGGAGAAGAGCGACTCGGAAAAGGATTCGGGTCGGCTGGATTCGGACTGCAGCACAGCACTAACTTCTGACGGACGCCACGATCGCATACGGAGTCGGATTGGAGCGTTCAAGTACTTCCTGGAACCGTGTTGAAGTTAACTTTCATATGGATCCGGACTCATGCCCATATCTGTCCTGAGGTGTCCGCAATCTACAAATTATTAACTGGAGGTCTTTCTGTCCAGGGTACTGCGCCACCGTATTTTGGCCCAATGGGCCGTGTATCAAGTTGGGTCCATTAGGGACGCGTCCTAAGGTTGGAGCACGACCCCTGCCCCCTTGTGGTCGTCCTCCCCCTTTCATATACTCCTTAGCCGCCGTCGAGAACACTTGGGTTTTGTTTAGATCAAGTTTAGTCTTTGCTACTTGCTTGTAAGCGCGCGTGCTGGTCCAGCCGCCCGTCTTCGAGTCTTCGGAACCCCACATCGTTTGAGATTGAGTTTGAGATTGAAACCTTCATTCCCATCTAGTAATTTCAGTACTTGTTCAATACTTGTTCTTGCTAGTTCTCGATTGCTTGCAGGACGAGTGCCCTAGCGGCCGGTGACGCGACCCACACGATCGCGGCAGCGGAGGAGGTGTATCGGTTGCAAGGGTGCAGTCTTTGGAAGGCTGTAGTCGGGCCGAGAGCGTCTCCTCATTATCAATCGACTTATCTTCGCCTCTCATCGAAAGATTGGGCACAAACCCTACTGGGTTCGTATCAAGTATCATTTTACAACTTTGTTGATAAATTTTGAACATTTTAGTGCTAATGCTTTTTTTGAGAGAACATTTTAGTGCTAATGTTGTGGGAGTCCATCTCAAGTATTTTTTTGGGGGGTGTGGGGGGGAGGGGTGGGGGTTATGAAGTAATGACTGATTGTGGTGGTTCGATACTCACTGGATGGTGGATTTGTTTGGTAACTCGGTAAGAACTGGGGTAGAAAGGTGATCTTGTCCATAAAAATTTACTCCCTCTGTCCCACGAAGACCGTTCGTTTAGAAAAAATGAAGACATGTTAGTAGTTGTGACAAATAACTTTGTTGTCCCTAATTAATCATGTATTGAAACCTGAGAAGAGACATCAAATAAGCATTTGATTGGCTCCATGTACTTCTCAATGCAACATTTCCTTAGTACTTGGGGTTAGTTTAATGAGAAACACATTTAATACAAGCTAAATAAACACTCTTTGTGGGACAAATTTTGAAAGCTAAATGAATAGTCTTTGTGGGGCGAGAGAGTATGTTTTTAGAAGCTGATGATAACATGACCATTTCTATAATGGATCCCTCACCCTAGCTTTAACTGCAGCTTTGTTGGTCTTTCTAGACATCCATACATGTTGTTGTTTGTAGATGACAGCGTGATAGAGAGGTTCCCGAAGACGAAGTCGAGGTCATCTAGGTCGTTGTTGCTGTCATCGATTAGCGGCGGCGGAAGACTTTGAATCAGCTGACGACGAAGATAACGTCGGGACGTAGCGCCCTGCGCCCCTGGTTCTTGATGGAAGACGGGTCGTGATGAGGATCGGGATCAGTCGCGCGAAGAGTGCTTTCCAAAAACCTTATTCGGCTTCTCCCGGTGCGGGATCGCAAAGACGACAGTTCCGGAGACCTGCTCGCCCGGTTGCTGGTGCACGCGAACGATCGGGCTGGGATTTTGGCGGCGACAGCACAGCAGCGAGAGGAGGCAAAATCCTAGCTTTCGATTAGAAACGTTTTAGCGTGGTCGGTGGTCTGCTAATATAGTCCTGGTAAACCAACCTCGTGACACAATCACGATCCCAATCGATTAAGACTCTAATGTTGTATCCGTTTTGGCAGGCCATTTACTACGCAGGGAGGGCTGGTCCTGAGTTTTCGGGGGCCCAGGGCAAAATTTACGTTGGGGGCCCTTCGAAGCTGATGTTATTGTAGTCTGTGCTATATTTACATACATATTGCTACATCTAACCAGCTATACCATAGATTTTTACAAAAATAACATTAAAAAGTTGATTTGGATCCAATTTGTGTACAAGAAATAGGAAAAATGGAAGAATATACCATAAGGAACTAAATGCTAATCTAGTTAGTTGGGGGCTAAATAATCTTGTCTGTTAGTCATCACTGGTGCAAGGATGGACAGGCGGTGGAGATGAACTACTGATTAGATGAACTTGGACCACTTGTTTACTTGTTTAAGTTGGGAACTTAGTATACATAAGCTATATGTAGTATACAAGTATACTTGATTTTAGGGCCCTTACCATTTGGGGGCCCTGGGCGGGCCGGCACTGTACGCAGGTGCCGCTGGTCTGGAAGATCAGCCGCTCGAGGCCGGTAGCATCGTGGACGACGACCTCGTCCAAGGTGGATTCCCAATCCACCGCGACTTGGAGGCTGCGGGACACAATGCGGAGGCGTGACGGCGAACCGAACGACATGACGATGGAGAGGGATCTCCAGCCTCCGGCAGTGCGCGAGCATAGCATGAAGGGGCGGTGGGCGCTGGGGATCGATTTTCGGGAATTGTCACACGCCAACGCTCGAGGGAGGCTGTACTTGTTTTTTTTGAGGGAGGCTGTACTTGTTGATCCGAACCTTGGGGTTATGGGCCCTGGAGAAAAGTTGGGCCTCCTTAAATCTGGGCCATGTTCTTGCAACAAAGAAACTAAGATATTTTTTTGGAACAAAAGAAACTAAGAATTTGATATTTGCAAAATAGAACGAAAAAATTGTTTGGAAAAAAAGTATCCGCTCATATTTCCCTATCTATCTCTACTCCTAAAAAGAATGAAGTCGAGACAAAAACTTGTTCGACTTTTTTCTCCGCTCCCCCGCGCGTCCGCCTCTACAATCCCGCGTCCACATCCGCGCCCTCGGTCCCACCGTACAGACCCGCCCCGTGGACCCTACGATACGAGACGCGCCCCCCACCCCCCCACCACCACCACCAACCCTATCCCGACCTACACTCCCTCGCCCGTAACGGCGGCGGCGGCGCCCCCATCCTCGCGTCTTTGGGCCGACCGGGGCTACGCCGCGAGGGAGAGCCGCCATGGGGAGCAGCGAGTTGGCAGCCGCGGAGGAGGGGCATCGCACTGATCCCATTTGCCCCCGCGACCCGTGCGCCTCTTCCGCCGCCTCTCCCACGCCTCCGAACTGGCGCCGCTGCCTGTGGACGCCGCCGTCACCACCGGAGCTGCCCGTGCCACCGCTGTCGTCCTCGGTGCCTACCCCACCA
This sequence comes from Cenchrus fungigraminus, assembly GCA_036936925.1. Taxonomy (NCBI): domain Eukaryota; kingdom Viridiplantae; phylum Streptophyta; class Magnoliopsida; order Poales; family Poaceae; genus Cenchrus; species Cenchrus fungigraminus. Next base: position 37,072,106 of record CM072778.1, on the reverse strand, counting down.
CCGCAGTCGTCTGCTCTTCCCCGAGCCCCCACCTCCGTCCGATCCGCGGCTCCTCCGGACGAGCCACTGCCTGCCTGCCCATCCACGCCGGGGCGCCCCCGTCTGCCGTGGACGCCACCGCCACCGTCTCCGGTGCCTACCCCATCACCGCCGTCGTCTGCTCATCCCCGAGCCCCCACCTTCATTTTTTTTCGCCACCTCTCCCGATCCGCGGCTTCTCCGGACGCGCCACTGCCCGCCTGCCCATCCACGCCGGGCGGCACTGGAGCTCCCCAATCGGCAAATCCCCTCACGTTGACAGGTGATTACTTTCTGCTCTACCCCCATCACAATCCCGCTTTCGAATTGCAAATTGCAAGTATAGATTCACTGATTCAGTTATTCATTGGTCTATCCATAGTTCATTTGCATGTGATTCAATTGTAAATCGCAATTGTATATTTACAATCACGTTTCGGATTGCAAATCACAATTGTAGATTCGCTAATGCATTGGTTATTTTATACTTGTATATGACCAATTATCAGAGAATTTTATAGATGTGCAACTTGTTACTGAATATTGTACTGGAGTAGAGTATACCGCATTGCATATATGAAATCTTTGACTAGACATGATAAAGGTGCTTTATTAAGTAACTTGAGAGATGAATTTAGTGTGGCAGCTCAAAGTCCTATTGTTAAGTATCAACACTTGTGAAACTCCAAAAAATTCGTCACAACCAGATAAAATGTTGAACAACATAACGTCACTTGAATGTGACTAGATATGCAGAGGGGGAGGAATAAAAAGATTAGAAGAGAATGCACGTGATTTTAGCAATGCATTGCACAGTAGAACATGCATCCCACCACTAAATTCATCTTGACCAGCACGTATCCTTACATTTACAGATGTCTATCTTTGTTTTGTTTCTAACGGATGGGTATGGTTAAACTGTTAGGATGGGTCCAATGCATATGACAAAAAACCAATCACTGCATATCATAGGAAAGGCATTATGCTTGGCAACGACGGTGTATTGATTCGATATCTTGGTTGAAATTAGCTGTCAAAAAACTGTATTAGCCTTCTTTGTTGCCTGGTTTGGAGTTTTCAGCAATTTTGAATTGCCTGGTATACCTGTTTGATTCTAGCAAAGCTACTTCCTTTTGAAAACTAAATCATGGTTACCCCATATTCATTTCGTTTTGTGCATCTGCAACTGAAGCAGATGACCATAACTCTTTACTGATAACTTAGATATGTTTTGTTATTTTTTTATTTTTTAAAAAACATGCACACCAGTATGCTTTGGTTTACCTATTCCGTGGAGAAGGAAAAAGGGTCTGGCTTCAACTCTATTACTGGGAGAGGCACTCTGGCTCATGGGGTGTGGCAGTTAGGCAAATGTCCTCATCTCTTCACAGTATAGTATGTTGGACTACTTAAATCAGATTGATCGCTGGCCTAAAAATAAGAGGAAGAAATTAACAATTCACGCAAAATTGAAAGGAGACGACACTAAAGGATCTACATGATGTTAGATGGGCAAGGGGTGCAATTCTGTTTGCAAAATGAAACTGCCAACGATTTTCCAACTAAAACTAACAAGGCTCAGATGTGTTGTGTGCTATGACCCATACACTGTCTTGTTTCATGGTCATGATGTGTTGTGTGCTATGAGGACATATATTGACAGTGCAGATCATCTATCAGGACTTCATCTATGTAACCAACAATTTTGTAAATCATCTACCAGGAGTCCAAGACTGAACATGTGAAATTATTTTTGTACAGATTCAGATTTAAGGGCACTTGGCATGCAGAGCTATGATTTTCTTGTACCTGATTTGTGTCAATTCAATCATAACAACACAGGAAGGCTCTGTACGTCCCGATGAAATGCCAAGCTTACTTTTGCAAGGTCGTCGTTGGCTCAAGGCTGCAGCCTCCCCACAACCTCATTGAGGACATTGTTGTTTTGGTGAGTGCTAATAGTATGTGAGGCATAAGTTCATGCTAGGATCCTTAATCATCCCTATTGCCCATCTGAAAATCCCTACTACAGACAGTCTGTGTTATGCATGTAGGTACCAGTTTCTTTAGAAAAAAAATGCACCTCTTTGTTGGCTTACTTGAGATTCTAGACTTTGTTAATACCATATGACGCATAAATGGTCCTACAAATTTATTAGCACACACAAAATTCACATTATTCATAAGAACCTGAGATGATGCCAATATTCCAGTCTGTTTGGTCAGATGGTCTCAATGGATATTATCTTTGAGATACTAGATGCTGACATGAAGGTATTATTTCTGATTTGCAGCTTTTGTGGGCTGAAGAATGGGTGCATAAACAAGGTACGAGTATTTGAGATTTCTTGCTGAATCATGATTGTCATGTTTAATCAGTGTAAGCTTAAATCAGGATAGTTTGTGAACTATATCTGAATTAGAATGAAATTATTATTTCTAATAATAATTACTACTAATATTAAGAAAATGGCTTATATCAGTCAAACTATTTGTTATGTGCCACTTATGCTTATTTGTGATCAGGTCTGATTAGCCTCGTGTGTATCCATTTGAATGCTATCGGTCTTCCTTGTACTTTGCACTTACAGATAAGCTATTTTGTTCTTGAATAAGCTAGAGGAGAAACCACATGCAACAAGAAATATATAGAACTGACAAAAACACTAATTGGTCGCGTAGAAATGTCATGTACACAATTTATATGCAAAACAGCAAAAATGACATCTCGTCTGTCATGACATTTCCACACGTATACTCCTAACCAATCAGGACCATAACCATTTGCATGAAGGACTACCTGATGTAAATGGCTAAACTCTAATATTTTTATTTGTTCAGTTCCTCCTTCACTATTAAATGGTATGTATATTAAACATGAAACAAAGTAAGAATATAATTGAATTTGACCAATTGTTAACGATTCAGTCACCTCTGTGTATATTAAAATATTAAATCAGAAATAAAGAAAAAAACCTGAGTCTAGGATTTGAGGGTGAGAGTTTCCATCAATTTTGCATTCAATTTGCATAAGTACATCTAATGGTTTTGCTGAAATCAGACGATTGATGTAGTTCGAATTTTAATTTAAGAAGTTTAATTTCAGAAGATTTCAAGAGCTACCATTTTTTTTACTCATAGTACATAGTTGTTGTGGCCTCCAGGAGGATCGCCCTGCCCGTTGTGCAGTCAGCCTTGGTGTTGTTCCAGGAGGAGCAGCTCTCGCCAAGTTCACTAGAGCTGACGCATTCCCCAGGTATGCCATGTAGTTGTGTCGTTCTTTGGTGTTGCAGATAAGTGTCAATCCATGATGGTTACTGGCTGAATGTGTCTTGACAATTGGTGCAGTCTTCAGAGAGTACTCTGGATGCACCAGAGCTCGTTGACGATTACTACCACAATTGCTAGATTGTGGAAGCAGCAATGTACTGTCCACTGCGCTGGGCAGCATGGTGTACCTGTCGGATGCCTCCGATCCATTGGGTTTACTTTTGAGCTTGGTCCTGTTGATGAGAACTATGGTCCTGTCACGAGTGTTAGCTGGGCTCCTGATGGGGAAAGGACCAGGGCATTATATATGTGGCACCATCGACTTAGCGTCTTTTTGAATCAGGTAGGAATCTCAGGTGAGCTGGCTGGTGGCTGCAGCGCATAGGTTGATTTTATGTGTCCATTTTTTTGATTCAGGTAGCAGTGAGATTTATTTTGGTGAACAAGAAAGTCCTATAATTGACAGTTGATATTTGTGATCCTAGCTCAATTTGATGCTCCTTTTCCTCTTCACCAGACTCCATATGAATTTCTCACCGTGTGCCATTGCCAATGAGCACGACATCTTCTGCCCATCTGATGAGATTGAGGTCCTGATTTTGTTCTTCCCCTCTAGGTATTTTTGGTGACGTCACTTTGTTTAAGGGAAAAATACTGCAACAAATGTTGAGATAAATGTACCTTTAGTTTTTCATTTTGAATATTGTCAAGGGACGATTTAACTATGGATGTTGTAGCCCGTAGCAACGCACAGGCAAGTTCCTAGTCTATCTATACTATAAGGAGCGAAGACAATTGAAAATTTTTCTCACTCAATTCGGGTCTGCCTTACCTCTCACGCCGGACCCACCCGTCATATGTTTTTGGAAGTGGATAGGGTGGAAAGACTATAAAGTACCAAAAAAATCGCAATTTGAAGAACGTTTCTGTCAAAAACAAATTATTTTTCTCACCCACGTCCACCCTACCCGCTGGTTGTACCCGCTGGGGCCGATTTTTCCCTTCCGCTGCACCGTGAACCATCCGGCATCCGTCTCCAGGACGTCGCTACACGGATAGGACTCTCGTGTTAGTCCTCCGTTGGAGCCCCACGCAGGTACGCTACCAAGGTTGCGTTTCTTGCAGCCTCTGTATGAGCGAGACGCACGCCTACGTCGGTGGAAAAAGTCGGATCGCGGCCGTTTCACCCACGTCCACCCTACCCGCTGGTTGTACCCGCTGGGGCCGATTTTTCCCTTCCGCTGCACCGTGAACCATCCGGCATCCGTCTCCAGGACGTCGCTACACGGATAGGACTCTCGTGTTAGTCCTCCGTTGGAGCCCCACGCAGGTACGCTACCAAGGTTGCGTTTCTTGCAGCCTCTGTATGAGCGAGACGCACGCCTACGTCGGTGGAAAATGTCGGATCGCGGCCGTTTGTTTGAACTTTGAACCGACGTAGCAGGTCGATGGCTCAAATTTGTTCAGTGTCCGTGATTAACACGCGAAGCTGCCGCAGCAGTTGTTTTTTTTGTTTGTTTCCTAACCCTAATGACCCTCTGATGCAAGCTTGCATGCAGAGCGCGAGGCCGAGCCGCCCGACGAGTAGGTCGGGGCTCCGACGGCGCCGGCAGGCAGCGCGCGAGGCCAATCCGTAGCAGGGCGGCGAGCTGCGCCTTCTCTTTCCGCATCTATCCTTTGTGTTCCTCCCATCACCGAGGAGCCCGGCAGCAGGAACCTCGATTCAGGTGGTCACGAGCTCATCCTGTAGTAATATTTGAGCATGGGATTCAATTAACGGACTCCATACCTCCTCATCCTCAAGCATATGCACGCGATCACCTGGATCGAGCGGGAGGCGAGTCCAATGGACACATACAAGTGCGTTCTGTAGCTGCTCGAGGGTCACCGCCCATGGGAGGCGCTGAACGATGTGGTGCTGACCATCATCGACCAAGACATATGTTGCGCTTCTCGAGGTCCTCGACCTCGTCGTGGCGCCGTCTGTCGACGTGCTCTGGGACAACCAGACGGTGTTCGTGGAAGGCGCGGCCGTCGTCGTCTTCAAGTTCAACCAAGTGGAACAGAATATTCAAGGAACTCGGAATCGCTTCAAGGCTTGCGGTGGGATAAGAATGCAGCTCTTGTTTTATAACTAATTTTGATATCTTTTGAAAATGTAGATTTTATAAATATTATGCATGTGTGGTTGATTTATTATCATATAAATTTATAGCACCGCATATCGCGCGGGCATTGTTGCTAACCTCACTTTACCCACCTCTCGTACCCGCGTGGGCCCACCCACGTGTCTATGTATCTACACTAATCGCCACGACGGAGCTCCACCGAACAAAGCTACGACCGCTTGCGAGCCACCACCCGTGCGATGTGGCTCCTAGGCCTCCACATGTTGGCGTCGTCTGGGCTCACCGTTGGCAAGGCCTCGTGCCGACGCGGCAGGGCCGGCGAACCCGAGGTGCACTAGGGGCCTGGCGGCCGCCCAGGGAGCCGACTGCCGACGGTGGCCCCCAACAGTTGCAGCGCCGGCGAGCCGGTGGAGGCCGCAATGGCGCTCCCGCCGCCGGCCGCGGGGAGGCCATGGCGTGCCTGCGGAGGCCATAGCGCCGGAGAGTTAGCCGGGCGGGCCTCGCCTCATGCCCCTGCACTTCACCTCGCCAGGGAGGGAGGACGCGCCACCCACGGATTGACGACATCGAGGCCTACTTCTTCATGACGCCGGACTGAGGGAGGGCACGCGCGATAGAAGATGAGGTCGAGTCCTCTGGCGGAGACAAGTGCTTCGGGGAGAGCGCGGTGCGGATGGCCGCCGCCAAGAAGAGGCCGGAGAGGGAAGGAGGTCAGCCACTATGCCCTCGAGGAGGAGCGCGCGGAGGCGGCTACTGCGTGCTGCTGCTGGGGGCCACCATTGGGAGTTGGGACCAGCTGCGGAGAGGAGGAGGGCCACTACTGGCGGTTGGCCTGCGCCGCCGCTATCGCACGGGCTGGCCACGACCATGCTCAGCTGCCGTGGCGAGCTGGACGAGGGGGAGGGCCGTCGTGAATGAGGTAGGCCGGGTGGTGGAGGACGTACCGTTGTTGGCGGGTGTATGTGGCGAGGGTGTAGAAGAGGAGTGGTTCGAAAGGATGGGGAAGTAGGCTGCAGCGGGGAGGGGGTGGACGGCACAACGACGAGATCGCCGCCAACCGCAGGTGGTGGTGGATGCTGATGGTGGTGGGGCGCGTGCCGAAGAGGAGGAAAACGAAGGTGGGATTGCTCGCTGGAGATGACAGTGATGCCGGCGACGTCGTCCTCTCTGCAGATCTGGTCGAAGGGAGGGGAGCGGCGGAGGGATGGGCGGCCCTCACCTACGTCGACACCGACGAGGTAGAGCCGTGGAGGACATCGGCAAGTTGGGCGAAGGCGTGTGTGATGCGAGGTCTGGACGTCTGGTAAGCCTTGGTCTCCTGCGACGTGAGAAAAACGAGTTAGATGCAGAAGAGATAAGGTTTGTCGAGTGTGGTGGATAGTGGTCCAAGGGGCTCTCCGCGTATGGCTCCAGCGAGCGCTCTCGTTGGGTAGTCACATCCGTTGCAGAAATATTGGATTATTGGAGATGTTACAAGGATTACAAAATTCTAGCAAAAATGTAGTGATAAAAAATGATTTGTTGCACGAAACTTGATATTCCTTGCTCTATTTTCTCCACCTCAAATTATATGTATCATTTTGGCTTTTATAAATTTATTGATTTTACTATGAGCTTCGATATACACTAAGTGTATAATAAAAATTAGGAACCCGCGAGAGTATACGAAGCGGAGCGATCAATAATCCTAGATGGATTTCTACTATGCACACATTCTCTGTTCGGCTTCTCTTATTTCGGCTTCCTGCGCGACACTTTTCTCTCAAAACAAATCTATAACACAAATCAGCATGTACTACTTTTTTCTCATAATAAATCTACAACACAAATCAGCTGAAGATCTGCCAAAGCCGCATGCAATCAATCATGGGTATGACTCGGAGACAGGCAGAGAGCTACTTTAGTAGTTTGAACTTGTGGTGTCGATGAAGAATGAAATATGAAGTTGCATGACTTCATGGCATGAACGAAGCACTAGAATCTCAGGGAAAGGGAAGAACAAAGCACTCGATGCGACAAATAAATATATTTTCTTTGTCGTGGAGTTTGTTATCGTGAGAAAATTTTAATAAAAATATGAAGTTACAAATTTTTAAAAGTCCAAGTAGAGAAAAAATAATTACGTGAATGATTGAATAAAATATTAATAATTATTATATTTTGAAAACACATCCATGATACATCTTTGCTTGAAAAATTATAATATTTTTAAATGATTTTTAAAAACACGTGCGTGTCGCACGTACATCTATACTAGTACTATTCAAAAAATATTTCCTATATAACATTTCTTTTTTTCTTACCTATGTCCTTGCTTTTATCTTATACTATAAAAGTATTTTTATTTAACATACTTCAAAAAATCAAAGCAGTAAATGTATTTTCTAACATGAATTATAATGTCGTATGTCACCTTAGAAAATTTGAGTTTGAAATCCAACTAGAAACAAAAAGTAATCTCATTAAGTGATAAAGCGTCAACCTTTACATTGAGAAATAAAAAAGGTAAATCTTATCTTATTAAAGAATAGGTTGGATTAAATGAAATACTTGGAGGGGTTAAACCAAGCAAAAGTTTTATTCATCAGGTGCTAAACAAACAAAGCCGATTGTTCCGAGTAGCTTGTCAAGAAATCTTTTTATCTAAGCAGTAAGCAGCATTATTCTACTGCATGACCTAGTTGAAAAGGGAATGAATAAAGGCACTCCTAATGAAGTATTAATGGTAGTTTCTATCTCTGTTAAATAGTTTGCCAACTAAGAGGGTGTTTGGATCCCTTTAGTCACCTGACTAGAGTTTAAGGGGTGCTTGGATTCATGAAACTAAATTTAGTCTGACTAAAATTAGTCTATTTGAGAGGCTAAAGTTCCAACACCCCTAACTAAAGAGGGGCTAAAACTAGTCTTGAGACTAAAACTTTTTAGTAAGGGGGAACTCTACTAAACTTTGTTTTAGCTCTCTCTTCATTTAACCTCGTAGAAATCTATAGCATGCCACATCTATTGGTGGGAGAGGAAGAAAAGGGAGGGAGGGAGAGAGATACTTAATGCTCATTTACTACATTTAGTCTCTTTAGGAATTTGATCCAAGCATAAGTGAGACTAGCAACTTTTAGCCTGACTAGTTTTAGTCATGGGACTAAAAGGTATCCAAGCACCCTCTTAGTCAGACTAAAACTTTTTAGTCAGCCCCTGTTTGGATGGTGGCTAAAATTAGTCAGCATTAATTGTTCTTAACATTAAATTGTTCTTTCTCCCTCCTTTCTCTCTCCTCTCCTATCTCTTGTTGGGTCCACGGAATTAATGGGAGGAGCAATTAATTAGGTAAGAGAGGGGATTTTAGTCAGCAGAAGTTGGGTGAGGGGTGACTAGAGACTAAACTAGTTTTAGTCCCTTTAGTCAGGGGTATTTGGAGGTTTAGTCACTTTAATGACTAAAATTAGTCTCTAGTCTCTAGTCACCCATAGATCCAAACACCCTCTAAGCAAAATGGTGATGTGACAGCTTAATTAATGAGGAAAGAGAGCATAAATCATAGAAATGGTTTTCCTCGTGGAGAAACTATGTCTACTCTTGACCCAATACACAAAAAATTATGACTTTGTTATTGGAAAAAACCACTAATTTCTATACATGATTTCTCATTATATGGAAACCGTGTTAGTTTCTTTTGTTCGAACTGCCCTAACACAAATCCGGTGGAATTCGCTGGTCCGCATCAGATTCACCCACCGGAACGGAATCGCACGGTGGCGGTGCTGAGTTTGAAGCGGCGGTGCGCCGACACGAGTCACCCGAGTACACATGGCTGCACAAACGTGTCCACACCAGCGGGTCGTCGTCCCCAAACGGCCAAAAGCCCGCCCGCCTGCCTGCCCTCCGCGGCTCCGCCGCTGCGCCTGCGCGGCGCCGAAACATTTATTCCGTACCGCCTCGGGGCACGCAGCGTGTCACCGCCTGCCCACCGAGACATCCCCAGGAGATGCGCATCATTAAACTAGCGCTCCATTAATCAATACAGTAGCTCTGGGCCTTCTCCCCGGCCCCCGCTCCCTTCTTATACACAGCCAGGACTCCACTCCACTGAAGCAAGCCATGGCACCTCACGCGGCGCTGCTCCTCCTCCTGCTCGCCGCTTCCAATGCCGCCGCGCTCGCCAACAAGCCCGTGGAGTACCACAGCTTCGTGGCCACCCCGCTCTCGCCCCACCCGTACACCGCTCCGGCTGTGGCCAGCGCGGACGACGAGGACGTCTTCGGCGGCAGCCTCGCCGCGACGGAGGATGCCGCCGCCGCGGTGCGCTTCCGCGTGGTCCACCGCGACGCGTTGTCTGTGAACGCCACCGCGGCCGAGCTGCTCAAGCACCGGTTGCGGCGGGACAAGCGGAGGGCGGCGCGGATCTCGAAGGAGGCCGCCGGCGGCGCGGCCGCCAACGGGACAAGCCGCGGCGGCGGGGTCGCTGCGCCGGTGGTGTCCGGGCTCGCGCAGGGGAGCGGCGAGTACTTCACCAAGATCGGCGTGGGCACCCCCGCGACGCCGGCGCTGATGGTGCTGGACACCGGCAGCGACGTGGTGTGGCTGCAGTGCGCCCCGTGCCGGCGGTGCTACGACCAGTCGGGCCCGGTGTTCGACCCGCGGCGCTCCAGCTCGTACGGCGCCGTCGACTGCGCCGCGCCGCTGTGCCGCAGGTTGGACTCGGGCGGCTGCGACCTGCGCCGCCGGGCGTGCCAGTACCAGGTGGCCTACGGCGACGGGTCCGTGACGGCGGGCGACTTCGCCACCGAGACGCTCACTTTCTCGGGGGGCGCCCGCGTGGCGCGGGTGGCTCTCGGGTGCGGCCACGACAACGAGGGCCTCTTCGTCGCCGCCGCGGGGCTCCTGGGCCTCGGCCGCGGCAGCCTGTCGTTCCCGACCCAGATCTCCCGCCGCTACGGCCGGAGCTTCTCCTACTGCCTCGTCGACCGCACCTCCTCCGCGTCGTCGTCGTCGTCGTCGTCCGGCAACGCGGGGGCGGGCTCCCGCTCCTCCACCGTCACCTTCGGCCCTGGCGCCGTCGGCCCCGTCGCGTCGACGTCCTTCACCCCGATGGTCCGCAACCCGCGCATGGAGACCTTCTACTACGTGCAGCTGGTGGGCATCAGCGTGGGCGGCGCGCGCGTCCCGGGCGTCGCCGAGTCCGACCTCCGCCTCGACCCTTCCACGGGCCGCGGCGGCGTCATCGTGGACTCGGGCACCTCCGTGACGCGCCTTGCCCGGCCGGCCTATTCGGCGCTCCGCGACGCGTTCCGCGGGGCGGCGGCGGGGCTACGGCTCTCCCCCGGCGGGTTCTCGCTCTTCGACACCTGCTACGACCTGGGCGGGCGCAAGGTGGTGAAGGTGCCGACGGTGTCGATGCACTTCGCCGGCGGCGCCGAGGCGGCACTCCCGCCGGAGAACTACCTGATCCCCGTGGACTCCAGGGGCACCTTCTGCTTCGCGTTCGCGGGCACCGACGGCGGCGTGTCCATCATCGGCAACATCCAGCAGCAGGGGTTCCGCGTGGTGTTCGACGGCGACGGCCAGCGCGTCGGGTTCGCGCCCAAGGGCTGCTGAGCTTGCTGCTCTGATGAGGGGTGAGGGCGGGCGAGAAGCAGCAGCAGGAGCGGCGCGGTGAATTAATTAGTGGGTGATTAGCGTGTAAAAGGAAGCGAGCCGCCTTGTTAGTCATAATTAACGGAGGATGTCAGTGAGTGTGAGCTTTGGATGCTGTTACTAAAAGAAAAGAGAAAAGTTAAAAATGCAAGCGCGGGGTTTGTCTCTCTTGACAGTGTCGGGGTAGTAGCTTTGGTGGGTGCTCGAGAGGATATCAGGATAAGGCGGTTGGTCGATGAAGGCTGTAAAAGGTTCTGTGAAAGTGCTTGGGTTATGAGACTGGCCCTCTAGGACTCTGCTTTGAGGAGTACTTTGCCGTGGCAACGGGCTGTAAAAGTTGTTTCGAGTGGTGAAAATGTTGGCTTTGCGCTGGCGTGTGCTGTTAAAAGTCGGGCAGCCAGCGAGTGTGCAGCCGTGCAGGTGCAGTGCATAAACAGTCACGGCTCGTCTCGTATCGTCACCTGGAAGTTTTCTAACGGTCCAGTGAGGTGGAGATGATATTTTTTGTCAGTGGGGAGAGGGGGGCCCACGCAGGCACCAGCACGTCTTTGCCCCAACAGGCGTCTCCTGCTCTTTTCTCGTGGTCACGGCCGGGCTTGCGTTACAGGCGTGAGAGACGGGGTGTCTCCGCGCTCCGACGGCCTCCGGCTCGGAAGTCGGAACCCGCCCGGAGCGAGTGGACGAACGTTGGCGCTGTGCCCTGCTTTGGCCCTCGCTTTACCGTACGGGCCGGCATCCTCGGAGGCCGTGCCGCGCAGGCTCCGCTTGTCGCTGTCCGGCGGTAGTACTACAGAGCCCTGCCGCCTGCCACCTACCCCCGATACTCCTGCCGTGAAGATCAACTGGAACTGGTGCGACGCCACCGTGCAGGCCGGCTCTCCGGTACCGGAGATTCGCGGCATCTGCGGAGTAACCACGTCGCGTAACCACTTCGCAGTTGTGTTCACTTCACACACAAAACTGGGAATGCGTGCACTACTAGCTGTAAAACCAACCCGTAGAGCAGCGACGAGAACACCATGCTTTGCTGTCCCTAATCCCTACCTATCCTTGCAGCAGCTGTAATGTAACGGCCGGCGTCATCAGTGGACAGGAGTGGGTAATCATCGCGAGGGCTACGAGAGCAGACAGCGGGTGACGGTGGCGTGCTCCCCGGTTCCGGCAGCGAACCCCGCCCGCTTTCGCGCGCGCTGTCCGCCGTGTCTGCCCCCGGCGTTGCGCCTGCCCGGGCTGCCACGCTGCGTGACCCGCCATCCATAACGCCCGGGACGTCACGCGGTGTGCAGGCAGGCGCAACCGCCTGCACAGGGCGCGGCGGGCGCTGGCTCGCTCCACCTTTCACATGCCACTGCACGTCTGCAGCCTGCACCGCTGGGCGCTGCCGCACCGATCGGCTGCGGGCTGCGGCACCGCACCGGCCCGGCATTGATTGGGGTGGTGAATGCTCGGCGCCGGCGATAAAAGTAAAGAGCAGAGGGCCAGAGGCCCGCCCGCCCCTGCGCCGCGCGCGACGGCATCTCCTCGCATGCGAGGCGAACGCACATGATGATCCACATGATTTTCGCGGCGGTGGCCACTACCAGGCACCAGCACGGCCGTTCCATCATGCTGATAGAGAGAGAGATGGGGCGCCCGTAGGCCCGTACGCGTACTACGTACTGTACGTGGCGGGCGGCATTGACGGATGTCGCCCAGCGCGTCAACGATCTACGGAGTACTCCTAGTAACCGAGTAGGGCCAAAATGACGGGGGCGCGGTTGATTAAACAAAGGGAAAAGCTATCTAAACAAATCATGGTGGCGTAGCCGCGGCCACATGACACGAGCGATCGGCGCCGCCCCCGGCGTGTGAACGCCGCGACGAGCCGACGACGACACGGATCGGGATCGGAAGAGGGAGGTGGGTTGCGTCGCGCCCAACGTGAGCATGCGGGTCGGGCTGGGGAATCGTAACATCTCGCGGGCCGGTCACGACATTCTCTCGGGCCTTCGGAGCACAGGAGCGAGCAGACGTCCCTGCTGGCGCTCTGCGCTGCACTGCATACATGTGCGCGCTGCGTGTGGTGCCCGACGCGCACGGCAACCCCCCGCGTGGCGTGGAATGCGTCCCCGGAGTCGTCGCCGTAGATCCGCGCCGTACGCACGCTGTCCGCGACTCCCAGTTCACTTCTCATTGGAAATCTAGGCGCTTGGGTACCGCACGGGTCGCTGGATCGCCATGTCCCGCCCGTCCCGGGCCACGGATGTGTCCGCTCGCCCGTGACTGGCTGCTCAACGTCGCACATGCCCGGCGCCGGCCGTGCGTGGGACGGGCGCCTCCGCACCTAGCTGTTTTCCATCCCCATCCTATTGTCGCCGCAAACCACACGGTGCCGGTGGTGTGTCGTCCGGCCCAGCATGCAGTGATCCCGTGACGACGTCGACGGTGGAGGCTTGCACTTGCAGCAGGGGAATTGACAACCCCTGGCCCCGTGAGGCCGTGACTTTGGCGGATCTCGGAGCAATGAGCATGTATTGGAAAGCTTTCGCAGCGCTGCGAGGCGTCACAAAGACCAAAATGCTGCAGCTGGCCGGAATGGCGGAATGGATCTGTCATCTGTCCAAGAAGAACACACACAAAAAAAAAACGGGTTTCACAATAGTGGATAGCATCGCTTTGTAGGCCACCATGGGGAACAGACGGCGCGATCGGATTTGGCACGTACTCATTCAAAACCTATGCAGACAAACTGACAAAGCACAAGCACAGCGCCAGTGCTAAAGCTGTCCAGTATGTTCGTTTGGCTGGTGATTGGTTACTAATGTTGATTTGTTCAGAGAAAAAAAGTACTGTTGTTGTTAGCTGGTGGTCGACGAACCTGCTGTCGTCTCGACCTCTCGGATGTTACCCCAACCGTGTAACAGTGCCTATGCTAAATCTGCATGTGAATCCACCCAATCTGCACGAGGTTTTTTTTCTATTCCAAAGGGATAGTGCTCCACGAGTCAACCAACTATTCTCAAATCATCTTCCGGAGATATAAGTACTCCGTGAGCCATATACAGTAGCAAGATCGAGGATGGGTGCTGTGTATAGTTGATGAACGTACGTGCTCACCGCCACCGAGCTTGAACGGCTAAAGGCCATGCAAACATGGCCACAAATCTCCGGATTTGTTCGTCATCTTTCCCCTCATTCGCGACGCAGGCATCTTCACTCTCTACTCTCTTTTCACTTTTCTTCTTTCGGCTGGAGCCCTGTGCTTTCCAAGCTTTCCTTTTCCTAATTTTCTGGTACATCGAGTGTTTCAATCTCTCGTCTTCCATTCAGATTGAAGAAGCGAGAGCATAGTGCGCACACCATTAAACTCCGAGATCAAAGCATGCCACATTTCGTCTACCTTTGTTGTTCTTTTCTTTTTTTTTGAGAATTTTGTTCTGTTTTTTAATTACAAACAAGTTCTTCCTTCGTTTTTTTTTTACTTTTTCTGAGATCAACAAGTTCTTCCCGCTAGGCATAATTAGCCCATATGCCAGCCCATTTTCGTGAATTCGTCGAAAAAAAAAGAGGCCGCGTTGAAGCCCACTTTCTTGCTACACCGGCCTGGTCGATCGGTGCGTATTGTGCGGCCCACGCGTGATCGCCTCTCGCTCAGATGCTCAGTCAGTCGCTCTGCCTCCTCTCCCGGTCTCGGCGACGTTGCGTGGCGTGGCGCGGCGCGCGCGCGGCTCGGCGCCCATGCGCATCCCGACCGAACTTGCCGCTCCGTCACTTGATCCCCCCACCCTCGCCGCGCCCCGCCCCCGCTTTTCCTCTCGTCCCCCACCCCGGCGCGCGCGCCCGCGCAACTCTGCTGCTGCGCTTCAATTCGATCAACCACAGGGGAACGTCCCCTTGCGCTTGCGCATTTTGCTAGGACCACCGATCACACGCCTCGCCCGCCGGTGTGCGCGTCTGGGTGCGGAGGCCGGGGGCTGGGGGCGCGCGGCCTGCGTCCTTCTTCCCGACGCGATTGGCTCGGCACGAGACCGCCGCCGGAGATAGGCAGGCGGGGCGGTGCGGTGCATGCATGAGCAGGAAGAGGAGAGAAGGAGGCGGCGGAGGAAGAGGCGCTGCTGGCCCGGCCCCGGGGGACCATCACGGCGGCGGCGGCAAGGGGTCCGGGGCCGATAATGCCGTGTCCATGGACGGCGGCCTCCGCGAGGTGTCGGTCTCCGTCGTCTTCTCCATCTGGTGCCTCCTCTTCCTCCTCCGGTCACAGTTCCTCCACAGCCAGACCGACGACCCGTCAGGTTCCTTCCTATTGATTTCATCGCCAATGATCTCCAACTGCAATCATCATATCGACATTCTCGTTCCTAACCGATCCGTCTCTCACGGTTCCTCGATCCCGATTGGTGACGGACGCAGATTTCTACGAGGAGCACGGCATGCGCGACGCCTACTGCAAGGTGAGACCTCTAGAAGCCTACGTGCTGCCGCACCATGATGACTCCTCCCCGACGTGCCAGACATCGTCCTACTCGCCGCCGCAAGAGGCCTCGCCTCCCGGGGGGCCGCCGCCGCCACCGTCCAACTACTCCAGCAACGCACCGTCATCGTCGTCGCCACCGCCCGAGGCGGCGTTCGTGGGCCTCGACGAGTTCCGGAGCCGGATCGTGCAGGGCCAGGCCGAGATCAACGACACCACCGGCGGTGGTGCGGCGCACCGGCTGGAGCCCAGCGGCGCCGAGTACAACTACGCCGCGGCGTCCAAGGGCGCCAAGGTGCTCGCGCACAACAAGGAGGCCAAGGGCGCCGCCAACATCCTTGGCGGCGACAAGGACAAGTACCTGCGCAACCCCTGCTCCGCCGACGACAAGTTCGTCGACGTCGAGCTCTCGGAGGAGACGCTCGTGGACACGGTCGTGCTGGCGAACCTGGAGCACTACTCCTCCACCTTCAGGGACTTCGTGGTGTACGGCAGCATGACCTACCCGGCGGGGGCGTGGGAGCTGCTGGGGCGGTTCACCGCCGAGAACGCCAAGCACGCGCAGCGCTTCGTGCTGCCGGAGCCCCGGTGGACGCGCTACCTCCGCCTCCGCCTCGTCAGCCACTACGGCTCGGGGTTCTACTGCATCCTCAGCTACCTCGAGGTCTACGGCGTCGACGCCGTCGAGCGGATGCTCCAGGACCTGATCGCCAGCGCCGGCACCCCCGACGCCGACGCCGACGTCGCCGCCAGCCGGGACGCCGGCCACAACAACGACTCCACCTCCCAGCAGGCCGACGCCAGGCTGGACGGCGACGGCGACGGCGGCGGGCGGAACGACAGCGCCACGGACGACGCCAAGAACAACGGCTCCGGCGCCGCCGGCGAGGCGAGGCTGCCGCCACAGGGCAAGGAGGCGAAGCCATCGCAAGCGGCGGCGGTGGCCGCAGTGGGGAGGACACACGGTGACGGCGTGCTGAAGATCCTGATGCAGAAGATGCGGACGCTGGAGCTGGGCCTGTCGACGCTGGAGGAGTACACGAGGGAGCTCAACCAGCGGTACGGCGCCAAGCTGCCGGACCTGCAGAACGGGTTCTCACAAACGGCGGCGGCGCTCGAGAAGATGAAGACCGACGTGCACGACATCGTCGAGTGGAGAGACGGCGTGGTATGCCTGCGGCAGAAGAACAAGCTCTCCGAATCATGTCATAATACAATGACTGCTAGTGACTGACAGGGCAACTGCGCTTGCAAATTTGTTCAGGCCAAGGACCTGGACGAGCTCAAGAACTGGAAATCCAGCGTCTCCGGCAAGCTGGACGACCTGATCAGGGAGAACGAGGCCATGAGGCGAGTGCCATTTCTGTCTTCAGAATTTGGCCTTCACGGTGTGGTTGGCGTTCTGATTGGAATCGGCTGTTGGGTGCAGGTGGAGCTTGGAGGAGATGCGGGGAGTGCAGGAGACGCTGCAGAACAAGGAGCTGGCGGTGCTGTCCATCAGCCTCTTCTTCGCGTGCCTGGCGCTCTTCAAGCTGGCGTGCGACCGCGTGCTCTGCCTCTTCGCTGGCAAGGGCAAGAACGAGGATGAGGTGGAGGAGAGGGTGCACAGGAGGAGCAGCAAGGCGTGGGTGCTGGTGCTCGCCAGCTGCAGCTTCACCACCGTGATCGTCCTGCTCTACAACTGAAAAACACGGGGCGCTACGTCCTTCAGCCATGATATTGCCCTAGTAGCTCATTAATTCCGCTCATTCTCTCAAGTAGGAAGGGTCACTGGGTAGTGTATTTACTCACTATTCGAAATTAAAACAGGAAGTCAGAACACAGGTTCCTTGTTCAACGCAAAACGACCTCTAACATTCTAGTTCTATAATAATACTCCGGTCCCAAAACAGAAAGATATCTGCTCCAATGATTTCTTATGCAATTGAACGAGCATGATGACGAAGACAAACAAATCGCAACTGGGTGGAGGATCAACCAGTACTATTTTTCTCCCAAAAGACAAGCAACAATCAATCATAATCCAGTTAACAACTTAACATTCATGTGCAAGGCAAAAGGAATTCATTTGAGGGCAGAAAGAAAGACACAAATTGGCTCAGCTTGCAAGGTACTGCAGCAGATGCAATTGACAAAGAATTACAAGAGCACCAAAATGGACAATCGAGCGAGCAAATTATTGAGGCAATGTTGCAACGATGTGCCCGTCCTTGCTGACATTCAGCACTAGAGAAACTCTTTTTAAAGAAACAAAATTGTGAAAGAAGGCAGGTATCATCGTTGTTTCGACAAGCATCAGCTAGAAGTATAGATCATAAAGCAGATCTTAACCAGGGGAAATCATCTAGACCTTATAGCCGGTTATGGTGAACCCTCTGCCAACAATCTCACCTACGCAGAACCATGCGTAAAGCTCAACTCCAAATAAAGTTGCAATCCCAAGGTCCTCGACCTTGAGATCCTTCCTGTTCTTCCACACCTGTTTGACACCATCAAGCTCCTTCCAGAATGCTTCATAGCGGCCTGGTAGACTGAACAAACACAGCAATGGTTAGAAACCATGGTAATCATACTCCTAACTTGTACAAGTCATAATAAAGAAAAATTTGGATCTAACTAGGGGCAAACAATGGTGAATTAACTGCTGTCCTTATGCTTTCGAGTTTAAACAAACCATTTGTAGTTAGGCAAACAATATGGATAATTGCTGCTCCTCGTGGTTTTAAAATTAAACAAAACATCTGTACTATGATGGTCAATCTCAAAATTCAGAACACTTCCAGGGTATTTATTAGTGCCAGGAAAGAAAAAATATTAGCCCTATGTTAATAAACACTTCCATTCTTATGCTATTTGGAATATCTACCATGACTTGAAAACCTGCAGAGACTACTCGCTACAAAACACAGTGTTCAAAAGGTTCCTAGTTTGTTTAATGCTTGTGCTCAAATGACAACAAGCAAAAGGGATACAAGATCAAGGCAGGTTCAGGTGCACATACAGTCATTCTATCACATGTCCAAACCACATAGATGGGAGGATCTAGTAATTCCTGGAACGAGCAATGAATTGATACAGAACTTATACTCAAGATGCACATAAGCTAGAGCAAATAAAATAGCAGATTCAGGAAACGGGTACACCTGCATGATGCAACCAGCAAACTTTACATACTGCTCAAAACAGCATGTGTCAATACCCAAAGTCCCAAACTGAATAAACTTAACCAGAAACATGCATGTATATGGGGTTTCCTCGTCAGTCAAAACCCACATCCGAAACTAAAAAAAAAAAATACTACCACACCTCTCAATAATCAATCAAGTGACTACTGACTACTTGTTTTTACTGCAAACTTTTTAAAAAGTAAAATCCAAAATTCTTCAACATACATAATTATTTTGGGTCACAGCAATATTTATAAAGACATTCCTTCAAGCATACAACAAACTCTTCATACTCTGCAATGACACATTAACACCACAAGAGACTCTCTACACCAGGGCACTGAATGGTTGAACTTTCCTGGTTTCACCTAGCCATACACTGTGCTCTATCCACAGTATCCATACAAGATGGATCCAAGAAAAATGCAGAGAACAATAGTTACAAACATGGACTGAAAGCACTGTTCTGTAGGTCACTTTCGCTATAAAATTGTATTTAATCCACTTGAACAAACTTGAATTAACAGAAGAGAACGGAAGATATTGAAGGACAACATGGAACAATCCATTGTGTAAATGTCTACACCCGTGCATCCAAGCTACAATACTGATATTGTATAGAAATGAGAGGTTTAGCACTGCTAAACCTCTTAGCACACTCCTAAGATGCTAAAAGCCACATGTTTAAGACATATTAAGTGAGAGGTCACAAACAGTAAAGCCACAAAAAAAAGGGCAATCTAAGCAGTGGCCCTCACAAATGAAGAAAATAAACATTACATACTACCTACAAAAGCTCAATTCCACCACACAGAATAACCACATTATCCCACTAACAATATTAATTCACACATAGAATCAGCCATGGTATCACCCAGTGGCGGACCAAAGGCCCGGTCACCCTGGCCATCTGCCCAAGTTCATTGAGCAATAGTCCACTGAATGAATAATTAAGCCAGCAGAAAATACCTTCAGCGCGTGATGCATTGGCAACTGGACAAAGGCACACAACAAGGACAAGGGCCAAACTACATATCCAGGATGCAGCGCTGCCCAGGCTGCACAAAACCTCTAGGTCCGCCACTCGTACCACCATTGCCAGAACCAGGTCTCATCAAACTGTGCTCAGGTTGAACTAGGTGATTGAGACAGCAGCTAATTAAAGGGAATTAACCACACTGCATCACACCCATCGAACAATCAGTCCGAACAAAGCCCGTTACTATTTAGTATGTGCACGAACAGATAACGTGACACTAAACAACAGGACCCAATTGGCCGATCAGAACGGTACAGCACAACGGGGGAGGTAGGCGTGATTCACCTTGCGAGGCGGGTGTAGAAGAGCTGCTTGGAGAGCTCCTGGCACTTCTCGACGGTGGGGGGCTGCACGACGTACTGCTTGTTCTTCTCCATCATCTCCTTGTAGTAGGAGCCGCCGTGCTTCGAGGCGAGCTCCGCCGCACGCGCCGCCTGCGCGCGCAGCTGCGCCAGCCTCGCCGCCATCGCCGCCGGTCCTAAACCCTACCGCACGGGGGAGAGAGAACTGAGTCAAATCGAAAGGAAGCAGATCTGGGCGCGCGGGGTGGAGATGCTACAGATCTGGTGGGAGGAGGCCTAGGGTTTAGGATGTGGGAACTGGAAGCTTACCTTGGTGAAGCGCCGGGGGAGGTGCGGGCGCGAGGAGATCGAGGAGGAGGAAGAGGAGGACGGCGGGCGAGATGGGGAGGGGGGAAAACGATGGCGGATGGAGGTGGGTGGGTGGGTCGAGGGCTCGAGGCCTCGAGAGGTCGAGGGTAATATTGTCATTTCATATTTTAGTTTTGTGTTTAGGGATTAGGGGTTCGTTTGTCGAGCGTTGCAGTTGCAGATGAGTCTGCTCTGCTCTGTTGCATCAGGCTGTTGTACATTAACAGTTGAACACATTTGATTAATTAACTCAATTTAACTTTTTTTAATTTAAGCTCTGATTGTTATGTTTATAAATAGTACTCAACTACTCGTATAACCTAAGACTGAGTCCAACAGGTGAGGCATCACGCAAGCAAAGGCAAAATGCATCTCCGTTCAGTACTGTGCATGGTGAAGACCTTCTCCAACATGCGAGGCAGAAGCGAAGGCAAACTGCCTTGTGAGGGGGAAGACGATGCAAATATATGCTCTCTCTCTCTCCTGAAATGCATCCTCGTGTCCATCTCCAGCACGCCAAGCTGCGTCGACACGCGGATCGATGACAGGCAGCGGCTGCCGCCTCACATACCGCGACCGATTCCAACCCCCCATCGGGAGGGGGAAGAGGAGGAGCACCCAGCCCCCAACTCGAGGGTTCGCCGGAGCTCCCGACAGCACCAAACCAAGGCAGCCCGATGGCAAGCAATCGGAATCCCCAAGAACTAGCTCCGAAGGGGATCCCCTCCCGAAGAGGCTGCGAATCCGTCGTGCCCGAGATTGGGGGCGCCTGTGCCGGCGGCGGTGCGTGTCCGCGCTCTCCTGCGAGCGGCATCGGCGGCGTGGGGCTCCGCGGGCGAGCGGCTTTGGTGAGGAGCCGCTCTGGCAGCCGGACGCATGTGCTTGCGATTTGTCTCTCCAAAATGCAAGCTTTGTTGGAGACACCACCGAAGAGATGCCTATGCAGTCACTATACATGCAAGGTAAATCGTGATTTGCCTTCTCCAAATTGCCTTCTTATTGTTAGAGTCAGTCTAACTATGGCTAATTATGCATGTATAATGATTGTGAATCTTAACAAATGATATTATTATATAACATTGTTTGTTGACGAGATATAGATATATTTAACCTAACTAATTATAGTGTCCAAAATTGTTGCAAACTTCTAGAAATTAAATTGGTGCGTATAACCTAAATTAGACATAGTCATAGCATGGTGATGATAAACTGATAGATACCGCACTGGCAGAGACATAGTCATAGCAAAGGTGTTGACCGGGAGAGAAAGGTGTATTCCTTTGGTTTTCTATCTTAGGTATGTTGGGTACAACTCCATCTAATTTTGTTTCTTTATGGAAGCTTAATTAGTCTTAATTACTCTTCCCCACTTCACAGAATCAGGAGAAGCTACTTTTTTTTTCAATTCTTAGCTTCCTAGTTCATTTCAGAGAATCACTTTGTAGAATCGGCAGATAATCATTTCTCTCTCGAAAAGTGTTTAGCAAAGATCCTGCTAGAATCAACAATGAATCAGCTCTGGAGCTCTATGAGATGCACCTTTTTTATTACCTTGATTTTCCTAAAGTCATGGTTCGTGAGGTGCTAGTACCTTGAAGCAATTCTACTCCCGTTTAGATTCATTTTCGGGTAGTTAAATGATGTTGCGATCAAGTGCTCCATGTAATTATGTAGGCACTTGTATTTGTTCTAATTCAACGACAAGAATACTTGAATTACTAAATGCATGAAGGATATGTCAATATAGTGAAATTTAAATATCATAAAAATATTAAACAAAGAGTAACTTATATCAGGAATGATACCAGATAATTGGATCGCATATATAAAATATATTACATATATAGTAATCCAAACTCAAGATATGTTTCGTCGCGTTCGCCAAATATGCTCGATCAGATCCTTCTTAAGTTGTTTATGGGTTGAGCTATCTTGAATGTTAGCATCATTCTCTAGTACTCTTTCAAACATGGGAGAGTGCGGGTGCTTGAACAATCGTTGTACTTGGAGCCTCGTTCAAATCAAGATTCTCTTCAATATTGTCTTCTGTTTTTTCATCCTCGACTATCATGTCGTGAAGTATGATGCATGCTAGCACAACTTTCTCAAGTTGCCCTCGATCATATAGATGAATTGGTCTCTTCAAAATGCAAAATCAACATCGCAAGACACCATATGCTTAAATTTAGATGTCCTACGTATTAGTTCCTAGTGTAACTTGTAATAATATCACCATAATCTATTTCACCGGTCCAAGGATTTGGGAGGGGAAAATTAAACATGACTTTAGTTGGACATGCTCGGTATACTAGTTACAGCCTGTTTGGTTGAGCTTGCTAGCAGCTTCTTAGCATGAGAAGCTCAAACAAACAGAAAACTTCCCGTGCAACTTTTGAGAAGCCGAAAGTCCAAAAAGCTGACATGTTTGTTTCAACTTCTCGAGCCAGCTTCTCGGCTTCTGGGCAGCTAGAAGCTGGAAAGCTGAAACAAATAGTCCAGCTGTTGAGCTGACTTTTGAAAAGCTGGAAAGCTAACTTCTGATGAAGTGAACTTAAAGTTCGAAAGATAGTTGAGTGGAGATTTTCTGACTTTTGGTGTGTTGAGAAGATAAAAAATAATTAAAAAAGTTAGTTGCCAAAAAGCCAGAAGTTAGAAAATTGGGAGATTGGTGATCTTGCCCCCACTATGCACTCTAATGGTGATTTTACCCTATTTTTTCAACTTTGCGATTTTGCCCCTACTTTTTTCACTTGAAGCTGTCATTTGCCCCTTGTTTGAAGCACCGTCGAATGGAGTAAGAAATGAATTAAAAAACAAAAAATATTTGCAGAATGGGGAAAGGACCTAACTACCCCTGACCCGGCCCCTTCCTTATCCAATATCTCTGCTGGCGGTCGGGTCAGGGGCGACTCAACGCAGGTGGCCACCTACGCGTCGACGGGAGGAGTCGAGGCAACAAAGTAGGGTTTGGGATGCGTCGACGGCCGGAATCGAGTGGGACGAGGTCGGGAGGCGTCGGCGACCAGGTCAGGGGCAGCACTGATGGCCGGTTGCGCGTCGACGGGCGGAAGGGCGGGGCGGCGAAGTGGGAGCCGGGAGGCGCCGGCGACCGGGTCAGAGGCGCCGCTGGTGGCCTGCTGCGTGTCCAACCTGACGCCCGACCCTCCAAACATTAGACGGTGAGGTGGACTGCGGCGCTCCTGGCGGCGCTCCCGACGACGAGGTGGACCGTGGCTGGCTCTGGTGTGGGCGTGTACGGGCTCGGAGCGGGCACAGACCCTAGGGGCGGTGGACCTGCAGGAGGCGCACCTGCGCGGCCCTGTCCATCCCCGGGCGGGAGCTCTACCTCCAGTCCAGACGCGAGCCCGACCACGAGCGTGAGCCATGCCGCTGGCCGTCAAGTCCATTTTCCTAGATGTAGTGCCGCCCACTCATCCCTACATCTCCAACCTTGATCTTCGGCGAGCCCGTCCTGGTCCACGTCCACCTCGCCAGCTCGTTTGTGCCATTGACTCCGGCGATGGCTCTCCGCCCTCACCTTCGCCGTCGGCGAGCCTCTTCCCGTGCACGCACCGGAAGAAGAGGGAACAAGCTGACGATAAGGGTCCACACGTCGGTGAGGGAAGGGAAGAGTGAAAGATGTGAACTTGGTCTAATGCAAGGGCAACTTTGCCATTTTGTACCAATTTTAACATCGTCAAGTGGACTTCACAAAACAGGGGTAAAGTCATTCTTCATTTTCAAAAAGCAGGAGCAAAATCATCAAGTTGAAAAAATAACGGTAAAATCACCATTTCTGTTCAAAACAGGGCAAAATCACCATTCTAGCCAAAAGCCCAAAAGCAGAAAAGCAAACAAACAGAAAAGCAGAAAAGAGTTTATGGAGAAGCAAATAATCCCCCCAAACACTTTGCGATATCTGCGCTTATCTGGAACACGATCGTGGGCAGCAGTTTGTTTTTGAACTAGAACGCGGCTTATTCCGTAAGCGAGGGAATCGGCGATTCTTCAGATCACGATTCTGCGTATCGCACGGCTCCCGGCCACGAAAACAAATAGGCCTATGTGGAAAGCTGGAAAGCTCAATTTTATAGCTTTTTGTAGATTTTTGAGCTCAGAAATCAAAACACATCTTCTAAAAGCTAGTGTCAACTTTTCATAATTAATGAGTCAACATCATCTTTTCAAAAATACTCAAAAACTACTACAGCTCAAACATAAATATCTTAAAAATTATCTCAGTGTGACAACCAGCGTAGACATATTAGTGTGAGTGTATAGTTTAAGGTTTATCTAGTGTTTAGGTTAGGTTGGAGCCATTTTGAACTCTTAAGACATTTCATCGGCACGAAAGTGACTTTGTGGACATCAACAAAGTTAAGAAAGTACAATTTTAACCGTGCATTTTGTTACAAGATATTTATAAAACATAGCATAATTAAACTTTTTTAGAACTAGCTGAATTTAACTTTATGAAACTAAATTTCAAGATTAAACCAAGTCATACTATTTTCAATCTAAACACAAAAAAAGTAGATACACATTTGAAATTACAAGGCTTATTTCATTTTCTTGTGACAAGACTTCACCCAATAATTACTCTATTATTACATATATTCCCCACAAGTTGATGTTATTATATTCATATTTTTTAAAAATACTTGTGCTTATAACTCTGTAGAACATAGATGGGTATCAATAGAATAATTGTTGATTAAAACTTTGTCCTAACGAAATGAAATTCACCTTTGCAAATAAACAAATAAATAAAGGGAGTAATAAGCAACTAAAGTCTGGGACAATTGATCTAATCCAAAAATGACTTTCGGTGTGGCTAGAGTGAGTACCAATATAGAGCATGCACATGAATATCTTTTAAATCGATATTTCCTAAGTGACGTGATTGTTTTAATTGAGAAGAGTTTGGTCCGGGTGGTGAGACATGTCACATATGACAATTTTCTCTGGAGTACCTGCTCTTAGAAACTTAAATATATGAAACTTGTGGGGATCAAAGAGTCAAATTGCTTCAACAAAGCGGTGAAGCATATTGGAAGTTCTCGCAAATTTTGAGTGCCTACTCTAGTGCTCTCACTATCCTTTCGAGACTCATGGAGATCAAAGTTTTAAATCAGCTCCCTCCTCTCCATTGACTCATTATAAAGAAAAGGGGGCTTCATGCTCATGGCCACTTCTTCTCCATGTCAGCATCACCTTAGTATCATGTTAGTGTGAGAGTATGTCACCCAATTCAAAGCAAAAGAAGGCCCAAATCTTTTACATGGTGTTGCAATTACCTGCCAATAGGTAGAACTAGAAATATTCTTACATGCATTTGTTTTGTGGAGTGTGCAAAATATAAAAGGGACGCACTCTAATTTGATGATACTTTGTAATAATTTTTTTACCAAAACAATTCACTTGCCACATAAATTGGGAGAAAGAAATAAAGTTCCCATCATTGGAAACACAATCCTAAAATGTTCTGAAGATGCGCAGAGAAGTGAAGCTAAAATATAAATTTCTCTTAATCATGCTGCCATCTCAAAGTTTGGAAGACGGTCTTGTGGGAAATAAAACGAGATCATCAAGCGATCCATGGTTGATGCAGAACGACGATCTTGAGCATCAACGCATACGAACGCATGCAGGTCTAGCGTCCACATGCACATTGCGCTGAGCCACTGATGAGAGCAGATAACAATGTGCAGCGTGCACTAGGGGGTGCACAATGGAAGAAATCAAGAAATGCATGTGATGCATGCTCAAATGGCCAGCGTAGTATAGTCCAAATAATAAGATACACATGCATGATTTGGACTAATCTTGATTGACTTTGTGGGATAATATTAGTGAGTACTATATGGAATCTAGAGATGAGAGAGGAGGCGTTCAAAGTCAAGAGTATTGTTGTCCGTTCTGGTGTCTGGATCATGGGGAAAAATATTCATCAAGTTTACCGAATTTCCCTAGATTTAACGGTGTGTATCGCATTGAAACTCATGCATGGACATTGCGGCTGGGTCTAATGTCTACATGGCAACAAGACACATGGAGTAGTGTTGGAAAACTTCTGCCCGATATGTAGAACTAGGGATAACCTTCCATGAAAATTTGTATTCAATCAAATTTGGGGAGTGTGCAAAATATAAAGCATAAAAATAGTAAAATGGACACCTCTATTTTGGGCTGATCCTTTTTAAGAGAATTTTACCAAAACATATGAGTTGGCACAAAAATTGGAAAGAAAAGTTCTGGTTGCAAACATGGTCCTGAAGTGTTAAAAGGATGGGTAGAAAAGTGAAACAAAAATAGAAATTTTTTAGAGAAAATTCCTTGTATGCCACGGGAAATTGTAGTTCATGTGCTCTATGCCATTGAAAATTAGAATTTGAGCTCTATGCCATAGGTTGTATTTTTTTATGTGCTCTATGCCATTTTTTGCATTTTTTGATGTGCTCTATGCCCTTGATTGCATATTTCTGGTGTGCTATATGCCATCAAAAATGGCATAGAGCACATAAAAAAATACAACCTATGGCATAGAACTCATATTCTAATTTTCAATGGCATATAGCACACGGGCTATAATTTTCTATGGCATACAGGGAATTTTCTCAATTTTTTAATCATGCTGCTAGATAGAAGTCTATGGAATTTGTTTTTTTTAACAATAGAGTACAAGTCCAAAGAGTGTCACCAGTGTATGCTGGTCCCACACCCAGTTCTATGGTGGAACCCACATTGATTTGAGGCTGCCTGTTTCTTTTTCACGCAATGTTAAGGATCAACCGTCTCCTTCCTATGCAACAGACCAGCTTTTTTTTTTCTAAAAAATGAGAGACTACTGCTAACCTCCACTGAAAACAGCAACGGCAGAAGAGAGAGAGAGAGAGAGAGAGAGAGAGAGAGAGAGAGTAGATGGATGGAATTGAAAGGAAGGTTTTTCATTCAATAGGACTTGCGTGACTGCGTCTATGCATGGAGCCGGATCTTCAATTGTTTGAGATAGGACCGGACCACTGGTGGCATAATGTGTAGGAGCAGGGTCCAAAGGAATATGATCGGGTTCTATCTGCACATTGGAGAGTCCTAATAACACACTATATAGAGTCCTAATCCATGTAGAATTTAAATCACTGTACACCTATCTCAAATTCCAGATGCAACTTTCGAAGACGATCTAAACTAAGCAGGTGGGGTTAAGACCGTCTCACGATTTTCATTAAAGAAGGGAATCTAATCCCGACTTAATTAGAAAATCTCTAAACCCCAGCTTCATTGGTGAGGAGATTTTTTAAACCAGTCTCGTAAATTCGCTTCAATAATGAATCAAACCCGAGTCTGATTATAACCATAGCTCAGCCCCTCCAGATGCAACTTCAAAAGACCATCTTGTGGGAAACAAAACGAGATCATCAAGGCGATCCATCGTTGAGGCGGAACGACCTTCAGCGTCAGCGCATACGAACGCACGCATGCGGGTCCAGCGTCCAGAGACCACGTCCCAGAGATGCCAGTACACACATTCCAGCAGATAAATGTGTAGCTTCACTGGCGGTGTACAATATGGAAGAAAAGCTATGCACGCTTGAATGCCCCCGCGTATGTAATCCAAAGTCCAAATTACCATAAACTTGCGTACATGATCAGGATCAATCTTGATTCTTGAATGACTTTGTGGGATAATAATGACTTAATGAGTGTATGGAATCTAGAGATGAGGGAGGAGGCGTCCAAAGACCAAAGTGGAGTTGGTGGAGCAAACTAGTAATTTAATAACATAAGGGCCAGGTCGACGTCATGTCCTGTCAGTAATATCTTCCCAAGCTACACATTGATATCGGCTTTAGTCAGAGATCGATGTGCTGAGATCGATAACCCTTCCTTGGGGAACAGGCGGAACATGTTTTGTGAACCATGCGTGCTTTTCGCTTTTAAAACGGCCAGATACTTTTTATCAAAAAACAGCATGACGAAGCTAGTGCCTTTTCTCGCGGGAAAACAACAAGAAGCTCAAAGTCATGGGTATCGTTGTCCGTTCTGGTGTCTGGATCACCGATGTGAAAAAAAATTGTATTCATCAAGGAGTGAATTAAAAATGAATGCCCAAAATGTTTTTCCAAAAAAAAAATTGTTGCTAGACAGAAGTCTGATATGGACTTTGTCATGCGTGCTAATTAACGCATCCTTACACTTGTGGCGATGTGTAGCAGCCGTGGTTTATGTAATTTTATGCAATGGTTCCCCTTTCGTTTTTATGGAACGGCAATAAGCACACCAGCCAAAATTGAGAAAATTCCCTGTATGCCACAGAAAAATGTAGCACATGTGTTCTATGTCATAGAAAATACAGATTTGAGCTCTATACCAAAGATTGCAATTTTTCATATGCTCTATGCCATTTCCGTCAGCTTCACCGTTAGAGGGATGGATGCCGTCAGTGGGCCGTCGGTGGGCCCCACGCGTCAGTGGGAGAGGGGAAAAAATCCCTTTCTTCCTCACCTCAACTCCTCCCACGCCGGATCTGTCTCCCTCGCCGCTCCCCACGCCGACGCCTCCCCCTCCCGGTGGGAAGCCTGCCGCTGCATCACCCGGGCGTTGGCGTAGACGCCGGAATCGGGAGCCGCCGCATCAGAGAGGGAGCGTAGCATGGCGCCCTTGACGGCCGTGCTGGAGAAGGACGCCTCGTGCATGACGCGCGCCATAGACGGGTCGTCGAGGATGGTGAGCACGAGGTGCGGCACGCCAACGCAGTGGTCATCGACCTCGATGCCGCCACTCCCGATGCGCCGGTGGTGCGCGTAGGCGCGCTTGAGCGCGGCGGCGAGCGCGTTGGAGAGCGGTGGCGCGGCACCGGAGCGGGTGCGGGGACGCGAGCCCCGCCACGCAGGCGTCGCGGAGCAGCGGCGCTGGGCCGGAGAGCAGTGCGGCCGCCGCGTGTAGCGGCGTGGTGTGCGCATGGCGGCGCCTGGACGCGTCCGCTGCGGCGCGGGACAGCACGGCCGCGACGTCGGGTGTCAGCGGCGGCGCGGCTGACTGCAGCGTGGCGACGGCTCTCATGGCTGTGCTCGTCGTCTGGCGCTGCTGAGGTCAGTCACCGGCGGGCGGTTGCGGTTGCGCGGGTGGGGCACGGGCACGCGACGGCCAAGGCGGAGCTCGCCCGGCGGCGCACCTGCGGCGGCCGGGGGAGGCGTCGGCGTGGGGAGCGGCGAGGGAGACGGATGGCCCGCTTCGGGAGGAGTTGCGGTGAGGAAGAAGGGGATTTCCCCCCTCTCCCACTGACGCGTGGGGCCCACCGACGGCCCACTGACGATATCCATCCCTCTAACGGTGAAGCTGACGGAAATGGCATAGAGCACATGAAAAATTACAATCTTTGGCATAAGGCTCAAATCTGTATTTTCTATGGCATAGAGCACATGTGCTACATTTTTCTGTGGCATACATGGAATTTTCTCGCCAAAATTTGTGTCAATTTCTTGTCGCATAGAATATAAGGACTTGGATTCCTACACAAATAGTGAAATAGAACCATCAACTTCTATAAAATTCTCTCAAAAGGATTCCCATTATGATTTGAAGAAAAAAGATCGATTACGAAAGGTTGGACCGGATGGTTTGGTTTTGCATTGCAGAAGGCACCTCATCGGAAATGACGCCGCCGGGGCACGGTTAGAAAATCATGACATATTCATAAGGGCATAAAGAAAAGAAAAAGGGAAAACAAATCCTTTTGTTTTCTTGCGTCTTCGTTGTCGTATCAGCGCGGGCGACCCCACCACCTCCTCCCCATCGCGGCCTCCTCCCCCCCATCTCGCTGCCTCCCTCTCCTCTTCATCTCTCCCTCATTGGCCATTTCGCCCCATGAAACCCCAAACCCTCGCCGGCATCGCCGTCGCCGCAGCAGCGCACGCGTAGCCCGACCCCGCCCTCCGCCTCGCCCACCCACAACCCCGACCTCGCGAACGCCCCGCGGCTCCCCCGATCCCGCCCGCCCCGCAACCGATCCCGCCGGGAGCTCCACTGACGATGATGAACGGCTCCGCGGCACCAGAGCGCTCGCCCTCGGCCTCGCCCCCGGCCCCGGCACAGGCGCAGGCGCCGCCCTCTCCCACTCCCTCGCCGATGCAGCCGCTCGACTGGAAGTTCTCCCAGGTGTTCGGCGAGCGCAGCGCCGGGGAGGAGGTCCAGGACGGTACCGATCGATCCCTTCCCCTGCTCTTCTTATGCCGTGCTCTTTGAGTCGCTCGTTGCTGCTAGTTGCTGGATCTTAGTGGTTCTGTGCTACGGAGCTCGGTAGGAGGCCAGGGGCCGTGGATGGGTGCTGCTGGTGGGTTGGCTGGCGGTGCCCTGCTCAGATCGACCGGGGGATTAGGGGTGGGTGCGGATGGGATGCTCTAAAGCTTGATGCTTTGGTGCTGGGATATGGAATTTGTTGCTTCCTCCTCCAGATCAGTGTGATGTAGTCTTAACTGGTAGATGCATAGCTCTGTTCCATTCGGTGCTGCAGCTGAGGCCCTTCCGTAGTTGACAGAAGGGTAGAATGCATACTCCTAGGAGTGTTGCTTAATCCTGTAGATGGGATTTTTTTTTGTCATGCTATTATAATTACATAGTAGGTTGGCTAGCAACGCAATATCTGCTGTATTAAATAAGCTCATGCTAGGATCTGTGTTCTTCTACTTCTGACTTTGTGATACTGGGCAACAGTAGACGTGCTAGTGCTTGCGTAACGTGTAGCGTTGTTGAATGCTGCATGGGACGTGGCCACTAGCCGACAACTTTTCTTGTCAATGTGAACTGACTAGTTAATTTTGCTGAAAAAGGAAATTCTGTAATGCGCACGCTCGTAATTGTATGCACTAACCATCAATACGATTTTGGATGCATATTGCTGCTTCATTAATAATGTGTCGAGCACTCACCCAGCGTGCATTTGTCTTAGCTTGTGGAATGTTCAGCTTTGGACATATATTTGGAAAAAGGATCCTTTTAATATATTTCAGTAGCTGGTTACTGTTCTGCTACCTTAT
The DNA here is from genome assembly GCA_036936925.1 of Cenchrus fungigraminus. NCBI lineage: Eukaryota > Viridiplantae > Streptophyta > Magnoliopsida > Poales > Poaceae > Cenchrus > Cenchrus fungigraminus. The sequence goes on along the minus strand of CM072778.1, from coordinate 37,040,716 downwards.
TTAGTGGGGTACTGGGCTTAGTGCACTCGAATTACAAGCTTTACGCCCAAGAAGCCAAACTGCGGATAACTCTATCCAATTTGATGTACTTCATTTATTCCTGTGCTTGTTACTGTGTTATTGTTAGGTTTATTGGCACCTGTCACACATCTAATGGATACTCTGTTTTCTTGCGTACTGTTTGCTTGAGTTGGTCCCTAGCTATACGAGCTATTAGTGCACTAAAGAAGCCAATGTGGATAACAATTAACATTACCTACATCTCTACAAGGGTCTGATCCAATTGTTGATTCCTGTGCTCAGTACCATGTGATTAGTTACTTCTGTCAGTATGAGTCACATCTAATGGATGCTCCTTGCTTCAGTTGGTTGCTAGCTATTACCTATTAGTGCATCCTGCGCATTGTCACCTGCATGGGATGTTAAATCACCTTTAGACATTGTTAGTAATGATGCCAAATATTATCTAAGCATGGTTGGTGGCAAGCCCACCGAAGTCCTGTTCTGAAATCTTCTTTTGACAGAAAACCCGAAGAATAACTCCTTCAATTGTATGCAGACCTAATTCTTATATTTCGTGCTTTGTTCTCCATAATCTGCATTTACCACCCATAGTTTTGAACTATGCGAATAATCTAATTCTTACTCTGCATGCCAGTTTTAAGTTACGGCGGTCTTCTGAGACACATCTAGATACTTAGTCCAATACCTTCACTTAATGTTGGTGACGTTCAATATTATCATTATAGCCCCCCCCCCCTCGTCAAGTTAAGGTGGTCATCAACTGTGAACTATCAGATTAAAACATTGCTCCTCGTGCTAGCATTTTTATCCAATTATGTTCCGGGCTCTTAGTGCTGGTTTGTTTTGTGTATATATCAGTAAAGCATTATATATGGATGATAACCCTGCTATTGTACATGTTTTTCCCTCTGTTTCTTGTATGTTCAATCATAGACTGCTGCCATTTATTATGGCTACATACTAACTTGAACTTATGTTGCTCTTGTGCTCTGTAGTTGACATCATCTCAGCAATAGAGTTCAACAAATCAGGTCATCATCTTGCCACTGGGGATAGAGGTGGACGAGTTGTATTGTTTGAAAGGACAGATGTCAAAGATGTATGTATATTGAACTCTATACCGAAAGATACAAACTTAAATATTTCTTATGTGTACTCTGATGGCTAAACATAATTTGTTTTGTTTTTTCTTTAGCACGCTTGTAGAAAAGATGCTGAGAAAGCTGATTATTCTATCAGCAGGCACCCTGAATTTCGCTACAAAACTGAGTTTCAAAGCCATGAACCAGAGGTATATTCTTGCAAGCATTGTTAAGTGGTGTTGATTGTCTTCTGAATTACTTGAAATTTGACCAAGTGATGTTGTTATGGAATTAGTTTGATTACCTTAAGAGCTTGGAAATAGAAGAGAAGATCAACCAAATAAAGTGGTGCCAAGCAGCAAATGGCGCATTGTTTCTGCTGTCCACAAATGACAAAACAATAAAGTTTTGGAAGGTATGCATCAGCACTAAATAATTACGGAAGTTCCATATATCATGATATTACGGAATCATGCCTTAAATTTCTTGATTGTATTCAATGTGCTAAGCCTAATGACCACTGCAATCATCATAGAATATTTTGGTATCCTTCAGACTGCCCAGTGCATATGCATTTGCAACTCACTGATGTTTCTTCAAGTATCTTATTTTTCAAATTGCACTCATTTCTTTCCAAGGAATACTGAGTTATGCTATGTACATATGTTCCTCACATAAGAATGTAAGATGCACAAGCAAATGCAATATTGTTGTACTTATATCAATTGTTTGTTGATTTAATTATTATTCTTTGATCTGTAGGTCCAAGAAAAGAAGATAAAAAAGGTATCTGAGATGAATTTGGACCGTTCAACTGCTCCTTCAAATGGTAGCCCTGGTGGTGTGGGCTCTCTGAGCCCATCTCTCTCAAATGGAAATGCTTTAAAACTTGGTCCATTTGCTTTGCTTCGCATGCCTAAGGTAGTTGTACATAACTCAGTTTCATTTATGGACCCTAATGTGCATAAGGATATTAGCCACCTTTTCCTTTTCATGGTTTGTTACATTTGTCCAATCTATACTGTAAAACAGGTTACAAGCCAAGAAACAAGTCTTGCTGCAAGTTGCCGAAGAATATATGCTCATGCACATGACTACCATATAAACTCCATATCAAATAACAGGTCCTGCACATCAATCACTTATATGCACTAGAATGTTTCACAGCTTATGTTTTAGCTTTTCACCTGTTGAATTTGGGCATGGCAATTTTAGTTCTAAAATCGTTGCTTCATGGAGATGAAACCTATTTGCTCTCTTTAAACATGCCAACAATGTATTCAGTACTTTTGTAAATCAAGCCATTTAAATTTTTAGCTACTTCATATGATGACATAATGCTGAATCTCCACCCCCACAGTATCCATAGATTTTTTTGTCCGCGATTCCAAAAACTTTTTTAGCGTCTCTTAGGGACTCTTTGGTTTAGGGTGATTATTTTAGCAAAGTGGCATGTACCTTAATGTTCTTAAATCCCATAACTGCTATTGTAGATCATAGTCGAACTTGGGTAGTGAAAAGCCTAAATTACTGCCTAATATGGTATGTTAACATATTATATAGTTGCTTGAAATTCATTTTATGCAAAGAAAGGCAGGTTGCTCTCATGATATTTCAATAAGGTGTAACATATTTTTGTGTCCTGAAATTCTCATATGTAGTGGTTTCAACTGGATGTAAGCTGCTATATTTTTTATATATAAATTAGATAAGTGATCTGTTATGGAACGACCCAAACAGGGAGGAGGAACTAGACTGGAACGCCTGGCCGGGCAGGAAACCTGACCAGACCGCTGAAGAACAGACCCTCACGGGTCTTCTATTCTTCTTCGATGATTCTAACCCTAGGACCTAGGGCCTTTATAGACTAGGCGCCCCTGCAAAACCCTAATTAGCCACGGGCCTCCCTTTTGGGCTGTACTCAGCCCATAATAGGCCCAGCCCACTACCATAACATGATCACATAATCTCCCACATTATTATATTAAGCTAGTTTTATGTTCCCGATTCACATCTTGTATACGTCCAGCTTAATTGTACCCTGCCATTTTTATGCATTTGTTAGTGATATATTGCTCTGTAAACTTTTTTCCACAGTGACGGCGAAACATTTATATCAGCTGATGATTTGCGGATAAATCTTTGGAATTTGGAAATCAGCAACCAGAGTTTCAATATTATTGATGTTAAGCCTACAAACATGGAGGATCTCACTGGTATAACTTCCAAATCTCCAAAATTTTCCTACTTGTTCTGATTACTTCCTCTGTTCCAAATTGTAGGTCGTTTTGGCATTTTAAGGTTCACAATTTTTGTTATGCATCTAGATATATTCTTATGTCTAGATACATAATAACAAATATCTATGTTTGCCAAAACGACCTACCATTTGGAACGGAGGGAGTATGTTTGATAGGTGTGAAAATAAGAACATCTATATAACCTCAACTCATATAGTGGGGAAATGATGCCCTTGACCATTAAGTAAGAAAATTAGTTTCTGTATTTCAATCTTATGAGGAACGAGATTTGTTCTTATACCAATAAGTTGGCCCACATTTTACAAGTACATCTGTATACATTCCTTTCATATGACGGCAGCATCATTTCCTTGTTTAAATATTAAAAGAGAGACCTAAGTTCGGGGGGGGGGGGGTGGATGTCCACATGGTTCCATCTTTGAGAAGGCTGGGAAACGAACCCTGACTTGTTGCCATCTACGTACCCTAAAAATTTCCCATTTCATTGTACATGTTGAACTGAATAATTGTTTGTATTATGAGTCAACTTAGTTCCAATATGGTGTTTCAACCTTTCAGGTCTATGTAACTGTTCTTTATTCTTTATCGCATATTCTTTAAATATCTACTGGTGGTATTTTTGTTGTTAGCTGCTGATAGTTATGCTTTGGTTCTATGACATGCAGAGGTGATAACATCTGCTGAATTCCACCCTACCCATTGCAATACATTAGCTTATAGTAGCTCAAAGGGCTCCATTCGACTTGTTGATCTGCGGCAGTCAGCACTTTGTGACACTCACTCACAAATGTGAGCTTTCACTTGATACTTTCTATTTCCTATTATCAAATATACCATATTTGAAAAACATCATGTGGATACTGATGTGTACAAATTATCCTAGTTGTCTCTTTTTAATACTTTTATGAATGTTCCTGTCTTGTAGCTTTGAGCAGCATGAGGCCCCAGGTTCAAGATCATTTTTCACTGAGATTATAGCCTCAATTTCAGACATAAAGTTTTCAAAGGATGGGAGGCATATTCTCAGTCGTGACTACATGACTCTGAAGGTCTGTATCTGTAACTTCTTATGCTTTAAAGATATTTGATTGTCAGCTGACCTGGTGAAATGCTGAGACCTTTTGTTATTACCCATGGTTTCTGTTATTTTGATTATGTACCACTAGACAGTGGACAACATAACCATATTAACATATTTAGTGTGGAGACCTTTTCACTCCTTGAAAGTTGACTTTATGCTTCGGATGACTTAGCTTCTGGTACTGCTTGAGATGAATAACGAGAAATACTGACATGTACCTCAGAACATAATCACAATCACTAACACATCACTATTTTTCTTCATGAGTATCATTCTGTTTGCTGCTTAAATTTCTTGCTTGTACTTGATATGGTTTTCATAAGCCCCACTTTATACTATTATTATCTTTCTCCAGAAGTATAAACAGATTATCACTGTAAAAATTTGTTAGGTATGCCTTATCCAATATTCTATTTTTGTCTATCATTACAGCTTTGGGATGTTAAGATGAATTCTGGTCCGGTTGCAACATTCCAGGTTCATGAGTATCTAAGGCCTAAGGTAATTTCTTGCATGTTAAGATAAATAATCGATGGTTCTTTGAGCACAATGAATGAGTAGACATACTTTCGCTGGAGCAAACCTGATCCATGTGGTGCTTTGTGAAACTGCAGTTATGTGATTTGTATGAAAATGACTCAATTTTCGACAAATTTGAATGTTGTCAAAGTGGTGATGGGTTACAAGTAGCAACTGGTTCCTACAGGTAGTATCACATGCTTATCTCAGTTGCAATGCAGCCTGGACTTGTTAATGGGAACTAATTTTTAGCTAACTTGTTACTTGTCATCTGTCAGCAACATTTTCCGTGTGTTTGGTGTTGGAACTGGTAGCAATGAGGCAACAACACTTGAAGCAACTCGAAACCCTACAAGGTAAATGTACTTTAGACAAATATGTTGGGAAACTAAACTATTTTTTCCTGCATGTAAATTGATTTTCATACTCCAAGATTGTTTGAGTAATGTACATGAGCTTTTCATTCAAATGTTAACCATACTCTGTTGTTATTTTCCTTTTCTTGTGAACAGGAGGCAGCTCCAGAATCCCACAAGGGCTGCCAGATCCCTAAGTACTCTGACAAGGGCTGTTAGACGAGGTTTGCTTCATGCTTTAGCATTTTTAGGTTGTAGAAGAAGAATTTTCATTGCTGCTGCTAATTTTGTTTAAACCTTATGCAGGTGGAGAAAGCACTGGAATAGATGCCAACGGAAATACCTATGACCTGAGCACAAAGTTGCTCCATTTGGCTTGGCACCCATCTGAAAATCTAATTGCATGTGCTGCAGCCAACAGCTTGTACATGTACTATGCATAAGCAAGTGGGGTGAACAGAGCGACAGTTTTTTGGTGGTTGCTCCCGGCGAGAAAGATGCGTTTAGTCCCTGGTGGATGGAAGCAGGGAGTTGTTGGAGGCGGTGTATTTTGTGCCAGTCAGATGCAGTTCTTTTCAGTGCCATATAGAGCTGTCCAGAGTCCAAGAGGAAGTGACTCGATCATTCCCGGGAAGCAGCTTTGATTCTGATTAATTTTTTTGTGGGGAAAGGCTTGTCTTCCCCCCATAGGTTCATTTAGATTTAAAGATAAATTCTAGTTCAGCAACATTTGGGCATCTGTAATAGACGGTGATAAGGGGATGGTCAACCGTTGTGTTCATGTTGAAGTATGGGTCTGTAACTTTCAGGGCGGGGGTTGAGGCTTTCGATAATTTTATCTTACAGTTTGACCATTTTTTTCTCCTTGTCTGGGTCTCCTTATTTTCCTTTCGAATGCCTGGACCGTCGTCGTGTTTAAGTGGAGGAACTCTAGAATAGATCCTATATACTGTCAATTTGTTGTATGTGCATTTTAAAATAGGTGGAAATGGCTTACTCTTATTTAGTTATTATTATTATTACATTTTCCCTTGACGGATACGGATCCCCTGCAGTATACTGTAAGATACTATTACTTTTACGTTTCATCTCAGGTTCATCATGGAATGCAGCCTACTTTGGTGAGGCGTCATTTTCTTAACATTACCTTTTATATTTAACACATGTTATTATGGGAAACTGCTATCTGTATAAGATGCTACTCCTGCTCCTGGTAAGGTGAAGTTCGTAACAGATGGTTAAATCTCTGCTCGAAACCAGATCTGTTGCGCAAACTCAGCGTGTCATACGAGGGTAGGGATGAAAGTGGTGTGGATAATTTTCACATCCGATCTGAATCTGAATTATGTAAATATGAAGAAGAGTTTTTGATATCCATGCGGATGTGGATAATCTGAATCTAGACCTGAGCATTTCACGGGCCGGGCCGAAAAAAAATCCGGGTTTTTCGGGCCGAGAAAATCCTGCCCATGACCGTCCCATGGGACGTGTCGGGCCTCAGTTTTCGGGCCGGGCTCGGGTTTGGGCGGGCCGCCCGCGCATTTTATAGTGTAAAGTAACTAAAAACAGCATTTCGGGCCGGGCTCGGGCTAAAAAAATTTTCGCGGGCTTCAAGGTCTCTGCCCACGCCCGTCCAGTAAGGTCCGTGGGCGGGCCAGCGGGTCGGGTCGGGCCGGGCCAGCGGGTCGGGTCGGGCCGGGCCAAAAATGCTCAGGTATATCCGAATCCGATTCTGTGCGACGGATGCGGATTAGGATATGGTGTTAGCGATATCCGACGGATATGGATTATTCGATAATTGAATGCGTATAATCCGAGGCCTGTAAAATATTCGATTACTATGACAGTCTAATACGGCTCATACACTATGACTTTTACATATACACAATTTTTTAGTCCATAAAATTTTAGCTATATATATAGTCTATGCACGTGCATAAAAAATCCTAGGCTTAGTCCTGCCAGAGCATCATTTGTTACGCATCGGCACCGGCACCGGCGGCCGGACGACTGCCCTGCACCCCTTATGTGAAGTGTCATTCTCGATGGGCCTGCCAGGAACTCTCTCGTTCCTCCTCCTCTCTTCTCGACTGCTACAGTACAGAGAGGCGAAAGAGGAGGCGACGCCGTTTTCCGGGGCCGATTCCGGCGGCCTCCTTCTTCTCCGGTGTTCCTCTCCGGCGCCGGAGAAGATGGAGGGCGTCGAATCGACCGCCGGCTGTATATACTACCTAGATATCTGGTAGATCTAGGGTAGTTAGGGTGCTAGCCGTCGATCGACGGCGGAGCTGTGGTGCTGATGCGGCTGCTGTCTCCGGTGTGGCGGCGGCGGCGCCTTTTCCGGCGAGCCTCGCTGCAGCGTGGCGGTGGTGGGCTACCTCGGCCGCGTCGTGGGGGGCGGCGGTCATGCGGTGCTCCTGGGCGAGGCGGACGGGCCCGCCTGCCTCGCGGCGGCGTGGGTGGCGGCGGGTTACCTCGGCAACGTCGCGGGGGTGCTGCGACGCGGCGCTCCTGGCGGGGCGGCCGGGCCCGCCTGGTGGAGAAGCGGCAAGGCGGCGGTGCGCTGTCTCCGGAACCTCGCGGCGGCAGAAGCGTCGCGGGGGTGCTGCGGGCGCGGCGCTCCTGGTGCGAGGCGGCTGGGCTCGCCTGCTGGAGACGCAACGTTCATCGTCGCGGCGGCCTGCTCCCGCTATCCTGGCGGTGGCGTCGGTGTGCTGCAACTCCGGTACTAAATAAGTCGACTCGGCGGCGAGGTGGGGATCTGCTCCTTGTCGGTTTGGGCTGTGAAGCTTTGTTTGTCCAGGGTGCATCGAAGAGGCGGCGGCGACGATGTGCCCATTTGGAATAAAGTCTCCAGGGCTCCCGCCGTGTCGACGGCGAATCGCTCTCCATCGCTACCGATGAGCTCGTGGAGGAGGGGTCCTTTGGGGCCTGTTCAGGAGAGCACGTCTTCCAGTCTTTGGGTTTCCCTCTCACGCGTGATGCCACAATAGTAGGGCGATGTCCTCGTCGCGCACCAGAGTTTTCTGGTGATCTCTCAAAGGACGCGATTGTTCGGCGGTGTGTAGTTGTAGGTCTGGCACAGTTTGTAGGGGTGCGTGCGTTGTGTATGCGTTTCTATGTACTGAACAGATTCTACAGCTATGCAATGCAGTTTGAGAGGGTTCAAAAAAAAAGTGTCATTCTCGATAGTGAAGATTACTTTCATTATTAGTGAACTATATTATGTTTCTACTTTACGGCTTTGCTTTTAAAAATATTGATCACCATTTGAAGCCGAATATAAGCAGGTACCAACTATATTAATCCGCGTCCGCTCCGATACCGATCCGACTCCGCACAATATCTGACATCCGAAAAAATCTGCATCTGTAACTGCATCCGTGTAATATTCACTCCGCTCAACATCCGATAAAAAAATATAGATGTGGATGTGGTAAATGTATTATCCGATCCGATCCGCTTTCATCCCTATCTGAGGGGGTGTTTGGTTTTGAAAGTTTTACTCCCCGTCACATTGAATATTTGATTAGTATTTACAACTATTAAATATAAATTAATTACATAAATTGTGAGATGAATCATTTAAGTCTAATTAATTCATAATTTGATAATATTATGTTATTGTAAACATGCTTTAATGATGAATTAATTAAATTTAATAGATATGTCTTGTGAATTAGCAATGACTTCTGCAATTAGTTGTACAATTAGCTTATATTTTGTCTTCTTAATTAGCATCCGAACATCCAGTGATACCCACTAAACTTTAGTCAAATGATCAAAACTTAGGGATCAATTTTCCCAGACACGTTTTGCTACGTTGCAGCCACTGCGAATGAACCTCTAGCCGAGTTGGTTACAATGAGGCACATGAAAAGGTTAGTCCAGTCTCACATGAGCAAAACAGTGCCTCTATGCATGGGTGAGTTAGGTGTTCGGAATTTTTCTTGATATATGTGAAAAAATCTTCTTCTTATCACCTTACAATATTAGGAGGCAGCATGGCCCTCGTTTTTTTTTTCCCGCTGCAGCCCCAGCACGAAGTTCTTCCGATGAACAAACAAATATTTTCCGTTTCTTTTCGTTTTTCCTTATGTTTCCTTTGAACCCAACACAGGTCCAACCCAGCTATCGCCCAATTATAGATTTAGCCCATTTGAACTGACTGACATTGAAACCCATTCAATCGGTCAAGCCCAACCCAACCGAACCAGCCATCTCCCGCAGCTCCTCTTCAGTCACTGACCGCTGGGCTCCAGTAGTCAGTGTCACCCCGCCCGCTCCTCCCGTCTTCAAAAACCACACACGGCCGCAACTCGCATGCCCCACCCCCGACCATTTTGAACCCAAACCCCCTCCAGTCCCCTCCCCTCTCGACCTCCCCGAAACCCCCGCTTCTCTCGAACCTAGGGTTAGGGTTTCGTCACTCCGTCACCCAATTCGAACCCAATCCGTCACTCCCCCGCCGCGCCATGGCCGCCGGCCCCCTCGTGGTGGACTTCCCCTCCATGGGAGCTGCCCTCTGCTTCAACAGCCTCGAGTCCCTCCTCCGCGACTCCGCCTCGGGTTTCCTCGCCGCCGTCTCCGCCGCCCCGGCCCCCGGCGCCGCCGACCTCACCAACTTCCACCGCGTCTTCTCCCGGGTCCTCAGCGGCTACCCGGACCCACCGCTCGAGGCGGTCTGGTTCTTCTCCGCGCTCTCCTTCCACGACAGCCCCGGCGACCTCCGCTCCCTGCTCCAGCTCCTCTCCGCCTTCACCGCCTCCTCCCCCGGCGCCGCCAAGCCGCTCGCGCTGCTGGCCCCCGTCGTCTCCGAGCTCTTCCACTCCGACAAGACGCGCAGGGAGACCGAGGCCCTTGTCGAGGCCGTGCTCAGCTACATCAGCATCTGCAGCAGCCGCTCCGCCGCTTCCGCTTGTGGGGCCAGCGCCAACGCAGGCAGGCTGCTGCCTGCCTTTGGGGAGCTCGTCAAGGTGTGGAGTGTGCGCCACTCGAGGGACAGATGCCCGTTCCAGGTGCTGTTCCCACTTGCCGGGGAGGAGGCCAGGCGAGAGCTCATGAAGGAAGGCTGCAGCGTTGAGTACCTTGCCGGGGTGGTGGTGGCTGAGGCGTTCCTGCTCAGGCTCTGCCTCAAGGTGCAGAATGGAACAGGGGTACCTCGTGCTGAGCTGCAGAAGGAGCTCAAGATGTGGGCAGTCAGCTCCATCCCGGTCTTCCAGAACCAGCACTTCTTTGGTGAGTGGATGATGACCATGTCCTTATTGCTCCTTCCATAATGAATTTTAGTGACTTAACATTGTGTTGGTGTCCTTGCTCATGGATCTAATAGGGGTCCTGCTGAACATGCTCTTGAACTCTCCGCTGCCTGTTTACTCACTACTGGTACGTTTTTCTTTACTAATGACTAGTGGACAATTGAGGATGTTATATTTGTCTTAGCAAGCTAGTATTATGAAGATTTGGCTACTAAAGTTATAAGTAGTAATTAATCATTCAACAATACTTATGTGCTACTCCCTCTGTCCCATATTAAGTGTCGTTGAAGCTGCAGTAGTATGTCCCATATTAAGTGTCGTCCTCTAGTACCTTGTCTAGCATTTCGTAGCTGCAAGCCTGCATGTCTGCACAGACTGCACCGCACTACTCTTTTCTCTCCCCTCACGGTCTCAAACAGACCACACACAGACCACACACACCGAGTTGTTTAGTGTAAAAGGCCTGATGATGTGTGTCAGTTGACATAGGACCATAGGGGCGGTGAAGTCTTTTGCCAATTGCTTTGGGAACAGACGCAGTCCTTCCGACGACTAATATTCAGGGACAGAGGGAGTAGTTGTATGTAAGAAACATGGCAAATAGCTTAGTAAACTCATTTAAAAAACCTGAGTCATTATCATGCTTTTTCATTACCGGTTCTGTAAACTAGTTATTTAGCATGGATTACCTTTGTCAGATAAGAACTCTACAACTTGTTGTCTTGTACTTCAATTGTGCTTGGACTCAGGGGTCTTTCTTAATTTGTGGAAACTAAAGAGGAGAGCAGAACAGTATTATGATTATTGTGTTTCACAAAAGCTGGTGTAATGTAACATTTTGTTCTCGAACATCGCATGGAGCGTGACTTGGGATGGAGTTGTATCTCATCTTTGTGATATGCACAGGTTGAAGTTTGATCTGCAGTTTATCTTAGTATATGCACTTTTGTTTCAGTTCATTATTATGCTACTTTGTGTGTACCTGGTACACTAGGGGTTGTACGCCCAATTATCCTTGGTTGTACTGCTCACTATCACAGGCAAATGTTAGTTCTCTATTTATGAATTTGGTCACTGGGAGTTATCTTTTGCACAATGTTGTCAGGCTGGTCGAATTTATAGACAGAGTATTTTATTATAGGTTCCCTGAGTACCTGAGTAGTTGATTACTTTTTCAGTTTTGTACTGTTTAGAATCTAGAAGTATAACTCTGAGAAGACTAGGGGACCTGTATTGACAGTGAGTTTGGTGTCAGTGGCCATATCAGGTTTCTTGAGTCGTCTAATTTGTGTTGGACTTGCTTTCTGGTTACTCAGAGTGCTGATGATGAAATGTTGGTGAGAGATGCCATTTATGATGCTCTGATCTTGGTGGATTATTCTTTCATTAACAATGTTTCTGGAGTTGATCAAGCTGACCTCTTGCCTACATATTTGTCAAGATTGATTATCACTCTTGATGCGGTCAATGATGCCAGGTGATAAAGAGTTACTGTAACTGAAACTTAACAGGTTTTGGAAACATCTTCTCATTTCATTTCTTCTGATAGGAGGAAAGGTGATCAAGGGAGAGCAATGTCGTTTGTTAACGCCTTCTCAATTTCGAATGTTCCCAATTACCTCATCAAGTGGGCTACTTGTAAAGCTGGATTTGGTGTGATCAGCAAACCTATTGCCAATACCCCCCAAGCTCTTCTCAGTATGTGCAGATATGAGATGACCTCATTGTTTTGCAGTTATCAATTCTTGTGAGGTGATTATACTCAAGTAACTGAACTGTATATTTTTCTTTTTGCAGAGTGGCTTGTTGACCTTGAAGATAAGGGGCTCAAAGTGTTTGGAGATAACAGTTCTTGGATTAAGGGGAGGCTTATTTATGATGAAGTCAAGAATGGCTATGGGAACAAGATGATGCATTCAGATGCAGACCTTTTCTTTATTGATAAGCAGAGTGGTGGGGAGGTTATGGACACCACCAAACACAGTGAGGATGAAGATGTTGTGGAGATGGAGACCACAGGTAATGCTTTTATGGCTGCTGCTCAGTCAATGAAGGTGGAGACTAATGGCATACGAAAGAGGAAGGGCTGCGGAAATGAAGATGCAGCAGCTGTGAAGTCTGTCAAGTACAAGGTTGAAGACAGCTCAGTTAAGGACTATTTCCTGTCAGCAAACAACGGCATGAGCAGTGGTAGTGAGGTAGAGAACCCACAGTCCGATGACGAGATGGAAGAATCAGACTGATGATAGAAACGAGATCACCTGCTAATGCTTACTTGGGAGAGTTGCTTTAGAGAGCTTCTTGGACAAGTGCCTCTTCAGAGCCTGGACCATGTTGTTTCAGATGCCGCCTCTTAATGATGTCGTGCAGTACCCTGTTTAGTTTCCTGCTCGTTCATGATGGGGTGGGGGTGGGGGTTTCTAGTAGGATAATAATCAGCAACAGAGGGTCCGTCTCCGGATAGGCTTTCGGATATATAGTAGTAACTGTTAGCTGACCCGAGTACTTGACTTGGCGCATGATGTGTGCTATATGCTGTATCGTGTTCTTCTCTAAGCTAGAGAGACTTAGTAATGTAGATTTGCTTCAAGTACTTCTGTATTAGATGAGTATATTAATGTTATCCCACGGAACCAGTTGGAACTAATGGAATCTTAATGCTTTCATGTATATCGTGGTTTTACTTGCTGTGTTTTGTGAAATTCGAATGAGCCAGTTCGAAGTTCATTTCCTTTGTCTGCGACACCAGCTGGGTCAATTTGCGACACCAGCTGGGTCAATTTTCGTACGGTTGTTGTTAGTTTCGTGTGCAAAACTGAGAGCAAGCGGCTTTCTTCGTTTACGTCTCCTAGCAGCAGAAGCGTTTCCTCCGAAAGGCCCTTTCCTCTGTGGACCTGCATTTTTGGGCGGCCCGGGTCTCTGGTGGTCTCTGGTCTACCGGCATCGCTGTCGTTTCGGTGTTTGCAGCAGAGAACAGCAACCAAATCCGTGGCTTCTCTGTTCCCCTCTCTCGCTCCCTGTCCACAACCCCTCGCAGTCATCCATCGCCGCGGGTCTCCCTCATCGCCGACTGCTTTCTCTCAGCTGCCGCTCGCCTCACAGTGCATTCCTCTCCATCGATCCACGCCGATGCACGCCGGAGCGCCGATTCCCATGCCTGCGCCCACACGGAGGAGCTCCGTGTCCGGGGGCGCCGCGGCGCAGCAGGTCTGCGCTACCCGCCGCGCGCTCCGCGCCTCCGCCACTTCCATGAGGGCTGCGCAGCCTGACACGACTCACTGCTCGACATCTGCCGTCTGCCACTGCGGCCGCCTGGACGATGCCTGGAGGCCGTTCGATGGAGTGCCGCTGCCGCACACGGCACAGGAAGGAAAGGCTCACATGCATGACCAACGGATCTGTGCGCGCCTGCAACGGCAAACGAGGCCTGCACGGTGGTGCTTGGCCTGAGACCTTTATTACGAGGCAGGTGCGCGTTCATGTGGTACATCTGCATGCAGCAGGATTTCGCACGGCTCGTGTCGTGTGTTTGGGAGGGGGACCAGGGACGTTGCCTTGCCCGTTCGAACTGATGGGTCATGGAATTCCCTGGTCAGCAGGTCTAGGAAGTGACGCTGTTGGGAATTAACTGCTTGATTGGAACACAGCATGGTCAGAGTCAAGTTGGAAAGGGACGGGTAATAGAGCATGCTTGCGCTCGTTTTTAAGAAACATGTCGAATCTGGCGATGAGATTACTCAGATAAGCAAGCACTCCTAATTACCTAGCATTCTGGAGACTGAGGGATTGCATGAAACTTAGCCTGTTCCTGCTTGGGTGATCGGGAAAGGTGCTGAAGTGATGCTCTCGTAAATTGCTTTGATGTGAAAGTGAAAGTTGGTTTTATTCTAGGTGCAGCATTCATGACCTTATTGTGTATAGTTGCAGATTGACATTTTCTTGGAACACTGTCTCATGATTTTATATTGGAAGGTGCTGTGAGAAAGGTTTGAAGAGTTTCAAGCAGGGGATTTCTGAAGTTTTTTCAGCTAACATATGCAAATACGATTATTTAGGCATTTTGAGTTGCACTAGTTTGATGGATCTGAGATGCAGAGACAAGGTTCATGTATGTGTTCTGAACAGTGAGTTGCAAATAGATGCTTTAGTTTTTTAGAATGCTTGTTGACATTTATGCACAATCTGGGTAGTCAACTATTGGTATTTGATGGACTGAAAGAAACAGAAGTGTTTTCATGGACAGTGTTATTTTCAGAGTATGTTAGAGTTGATGAATGTTCGAGGCAAAAGAATGATTCAGTTCAATGTTGCAAGGAAACAAAAGGCCTCATTGCACCAGTATCTCTTAAGTGTTTCTCTGATTTGACAATTGGCATCTTTAGGCTGCATGCTCCAAGTGCATTAATAGGCAATCAAATTGTTTGGAAGAATTTGAATATTGCAATGCTCTAGTTGACATGGGAAGTGTGAGAACGTAACAGATGCAGTGATGCTATTTCTATGAGTCTTAACATATGTTGAAGTTGCATGGAATGCCACTGTAACTTCTAAGTTCTAACCGTGGTTATGCATGCAAGGCATTGGAAACTTTCCAACAGTTGATGGCAGGAAGAGGCCCAATACAATCTTTTCTAGGTTCTGCCAGTTTGTAGTTCTTCAGGCTATTTGATATTGAGGAACTAGTGTATAAAGTTGACTTAGTAGTGTCTACAGAATTACCGTTACAACAGAACTCTGCTTTTATGGTTGATATTCTGGTAAGGCTGGAGAACTTCATGAGGCCAAATATCAGATGCCATTGATCCCAAATACATTCATATGGAGGAAAAGTACAGGAGCTTGCTAAAGCTGCTCGGTCATGGACTCATGGGAGCAAAGAAGAAACCAAGGCGTAGCTGGATTAAAAGTGGTGGTATTATTGATGTGTTTCCACCTGTTCAGTCGTTCCTTTTATTCCTGCAATCTAAAATGCTACTAGACAATATCAGACAAGAAGCAAGTCCAGCATATTTGTAATTCTGCGTACTGATGAACAGAAACAGTAAGTGTGAACACCTGAACTTCCTGCTTGTAGCATATATAGGCCTTGTTACCTCTTGACTATTTACTATTTTACGAGATTTATTCTAGAAGCTTAACATACTGAATTTCAGCCCTGGAAACTTAGATACAGAGTTACCGCTTCACTAGCAATGCGGTGTTGATTAATATTTTTGATATCACACTCAGTTTATTGAGTGATGGTACACAGATTATCCATCTACTAAATCGCTGCATTTTGAATGTAGACTGAGGACTTCTATCAATGGATGCATACTGGAATGATCAGGCACTCAGGCCTGTACTTGCAAACTAAGAATCAATCACTGATCAGTGTGGCACACGGAGGGCCTGATGGTGGCATACTTCAGTGGATGCTGGTTTGCTCATCTCACATTTGCTGCAGTCAAATGGGGACAGTTGTGCAGGTGGGGTGATCATCCTGTTGACCAACTCGAGTAAAATCTTTTCCAGTTCCTCACCACTATTCCATGGATGAATTTCAGCCTTGAGAAGCTGCTTGTTGCTGCAGATGAGGTTCCACAGGGGGTAGTTCTCCTTTGGCATGACATAGTCCCCTTCACCCAGCCTAAGGGAGGGGCAGTAATCTCCCTTCCCATCACCAATGTAGATGAAATGCTGGTCCTTGGTGCCGGCTTTTTCCTGGATCTTCTCGATTATCTTGCCCTGCATATGGTAACATGGTAAGCAATCTTTCAGTTTATGCTGAACTATCATTGATTATTGTTGCTCGCACATCTTGATCCAAACAATGTGCAGAGGTTTTAGGAGAAAGAAAATTATTAAATTGTTGAATGATGCTATCTTCTGCCTAAAATTCAGAGATTCAGATTTGCAGGGTGCATCATCATCCGACAGTAATATTGTAGTAATTCATTTTTTGATAGATCTTGCTTGTTTATTTTGTCTGCACCGTCCACTGGCCACGTGCGGTGAGTGAAGAATTGTAAAGCAGCCATTGAATACCAGAAGTGATCCACCGTCCTACTACTATGCATACCTTGCACATGTTCTCAGGGCAGAGGCTGCACCCGTGTGGCGCGCTCGCGGAGTCGTGGAACGGCGAGATCCTGAGCCTGCCGTCGGCGTCGACGCGCGCCGGGTTGGTGCTGATCTCGGAGAAGCAGCCGAGCACGCCGTGGTGCGCTAGGACGGTCTCGATGAAGAAGGTGTTGGCGTCGCTGACCACCTTCAGGTCACACCTGCAGCCGGAGGCCCGGAGCAGCATCGCCAGAGATCAATCGATCAATCCCAAATGCAAATGCTACAGTCAAGCCAAGAACTCATGGGCATGGCCGGCATGGGGCGGCAGGGTGGCGTACCCTAACGACGCCGCCGTTTTGATCGCGGAGATGACGTGCGCGTCGAGCGGCGCGCTCCTGAGGCAGTCGCGGATGTCCTCCACCGTCTTCCCCCGCGCGTGCAGCTCGGCCATCATCCTGTCCTGGGGAAAGTGGAGGAGGAGAAGCAGAGCACAGCAGAGCAGGCGGAGGTCACGATTCGTCTGCCCGACCAATGCGGAGGAGATTATCAGATGGAGTCATCAGGAGACGTTACCATGAGAGGGTTCCAGCGCATGGTGGGGCGCAGGCGCTGGAAGGCGTCGGCGGCGCCGAGCTTGGTGACGACCCAGTTGTCGCTGTCCCAGTCGACGATGGTGCGGTCGAAGTCGAACACCACCACCACGCCGGGGGCAGGCGCGGACGCCATCGGCGGCGGGCGGCGGATGGACGGTAAAGCTCTCCCGGTTCTCCGGTGGGACGCGTCCTCTGCTTCGCGCCGTGGGCGGCGGGTTGGGTGGCGCTGTCTCCACCTCGGTCATCTCCTCTGGTTTATATAGCCGGCCAGCCATCTGGCGCGTCGCTGACTTGTTGGGGTTTGCGCGTCGTCGCCGTCACCACATGTGAGTCCTTTTTTGGTTTTTGCGTCTCCAATTTTGCGCCGTAACTTTCTGCCGTTGCCGTTGCGTTTGCTATTTGATTTTCTTTTTTCTTTTCTTTTTACCAGATCTTTTTATGAAATTGGAACTAGATTTAACTTTATTAGAAAAATCACAGGCACAGCTAAATTGCTTGCCAAACAAAGCAAACCTGCTATAAAATTCCCAGAAATTATCCTGCCAGCTGATCTGGAATGGACTCACAGCTATCGAATTTCAATTGTAATCTCCAGAATCTCAGCTTCGCTGTTTTCTTGATCCGGTTGAATTCATTCTCTTCTCTTCTCTATCTGCAGTTTCATGCATATCCATTTCTCGACCAATGTTTTCGTAACACATCTGCCATCAAATTTCAATTGTAATCTCCAGAACCTTTAGCTCCGATGTTTTCTTGATCCGGACATCCGGTTGGTTCACCATCTAAAGAATTTCTTCTCTCCCTTTGTCAACTCCTGTCTCCTGATCAAGATCTCTATCGTCGTTGCCTTCCTGGTGCCATTTCATCCATATCCATTTCTCGACCAATGTTATCTCCATTACGCTTACGCAAGCGACCGTTGTTGCTCAAATTCGTAACAGCTACTCAACTACTCAAGTCCTCCGCCCGCCACGATTCTTATTTCCTTTTGTTTATTTATTACATTTAATATAGCACAGAGTCCAGTTTAATGTACCCACGGTCTATTTTTCTCTCTGAAAATTCTTATTATATTACTAGCTTAAAAAAAAGTCCGTGTTTTCAAAGATAGTAAACGCACATTGTGCCGTGTGCGTGTGGTATCACAACGTTGAGGCATGTATCAGGGTTTGACACAAAATGCTACTGCCTAGCTATAGCAAGACTCTTTATCTGTAAAAACTGGTAACCATGATGGCAGAGAGGAACACATCGTCGCACCACTTCGTTTGGTATGATTTTCACTTCTTTATCTGGGACCTGGGAGGGTGGGAAGTACTCCCTCCGGTTTGGTAAAAGAAGTCGTTTAGGACAGCGACACGGTCTCCAAAACACAACTTTGACTTCTTTTTTTATAAAAATATTTATTAAAAAATTATATATGTATAATTTTATGAAAATAGTTTTTAAAACAAATCTATTGATATGATTTTCACATTTGTAAACTCAATAACTTAAAAGTTATTCATCATTTATATTCCCAATGTTTGACCTAAATCTTGTCCAAAACGACTTCTTTTACCAAACAGGAGGGAGTAGTGGCGTAGTGCTTTTTTTTTTAACTTAGGCGTAGTGCCATCTTGTTCAGCAGCACAGAGGACCAGCCCAGTTGCAGCAGGACTTGCGGTTGCATCACGCGTCACCCGCACTCGTTCGGTCGTTCCTGCGCCTTGCCGGCAAGGCGACAGCCATCTTGATTGATCTCGCAGCGAGCCGTTCGTTCACTGCTTTCCGTCCGTCCGTCTCCAGCTCCAGGCACACCAAATCGTCCATGGAAATCCTTCTGAGTTCTGACGGCCGCAAAGCAAACCCGGAAAGCCAAGCATCCACGAGTTGATCTGCACTTATCGGATATATAATTGCAGGCTAATAACATGTGTATGGCTGGTGGCTGCCATGCAATATATGTCTTTGGCTTTTGGTTTACGTCTTCACGAGAATAATGGGGATCGATAGCTAGAGTGATGGACGGTGAACGTCAAGGTATGGCTGAGCTCGTGAAGGACACTGGATGCTAGCTCTGCAAGAGTGGCTGATAAGATAGCATTAACCATGGGAATGGTTTGGTTTTAAACCGGTTTCAATGGTTTGGTTTTCCTAATTGGTGTTGGTTGGTTTAGTGAATAATGAGGTGACATATATAATGGTTGAGTTTGGTTCGGTTTAGCAATTGCTATATTTTGGATCGGTTTGAAATGGTTTGAATTGGTTGTAGGTGTCACCTAGATCAAAAGCTGGACCCTAAAACTAAAACTCGTGTCCACACCTTAAAATTTCAGCGAATTCGATTGAAATTGGTTGGAGATGTCTTTGAGTGACAGTCCGCTACTTTGTGCCCCGCGTCGAGAGTCGGACTCTAAAACTAAAAGCTCGCGTTCACACTTTAAAATTTTAACGAATTTGATTGAAATTTGTTGGAGAAGTCTTAGAGTGAGAGTCTGCTACCTTGTGCAAATTATCGTACTTAAATCCACATGTGGGCCCCACGTCGAGAGCCGTACCCTAAAACTAAAAGATCGCGTTCACACTTTAAAATTTCAACGAATTTGACGGAAATTTGTTGAAGATGTATTAAATGACAGTCCGCTACTTTGTGCAAATTATCATACCTAGATCCACATGTGGGCCCCACGTCGAGAGTCGGACCCTAAAATTAAAAACTCACGTTCACACCTTAAAATTTCAACGAATTTGTATGAAATTTGTTGGAAATGTCTTAGAATGACAGGGTGCTACTTTGTGCAAATTGGTACAGTTAGACTCACACGTGAGCCCATCTTAAAAACTAAACATATGATATATATGGAAAATGGATTTTATGTGACATAGAGATATAAAGTTTGGTTTGTGGTCTTTTTACACCACTTACTTAGTTTGGTTTGGATATATAAGAGTAATGAATTAGATGGTATGGTTTCAAATTAGTTTTCTTTTATATATGGTTTGGTTTGGTTTTGGTGTGGTTCTCAAACTATTGACAGCCTTAGAGCATGTCCAAGAGTTTGCCAAATTTTATTTGGCAAATCTTGTGTTTTGCCAACTTCTAAAAAGATATGCCAAGTAAAAAAAGAGTTCATCTCCAACAATTTGGCATAATTCACTTGCCAAACCCAGATCTAACTTACATCAGGAATCCTGAGAGAAACAAAATTATGTTTATGCCCTTCCACCTCTTGAAAAACTTACATCAGGAATCCTTCTCTATTTTTTATTTCTTTTTTCACTCTCCTACCTACAGGGAAACGCCGATGGCAACAACGATCCTCGCGCGCATATATGCGCGTGGGGAGGTGAGTTTTGCCAAGTTTCTATTTTTGCTAAGTTTGTTTGCCAAACTGTTGGAGGCTAATTTTTCTTGTTTTGCCAAAATTAGATGGATACCAAGTTGGTTTGCCAAACTGTTGGAGTTGACCTTAGATAGCATATAGCACAACACCCCTTTTTGTTATTTTTGCTGCCACGTAGCTGCGTGTCTCGTTGACAAGATATAAAGTAGTACTAGTAAGATATATCATACAAAACTTAATAAGAACACCCCACTAACCAATTCTCTCAACTCTCAGCTATCCACGTCATCACTGACGTCATCCAGACAATTTACCCCCTGTCGCGCCGTCTCCATCCACCCGCACAGGCCACACGCCTCGAAGCCCACCACCGCCCCCTCACCTTCTCGGAACGAGATCCTCTACCATCACTACGGTGATGGCTCTCGGCAATCAACCAATCCCACGGCGCCAGCGCACTTCACTCCACGTACTGGGGCCTTGTTTAGTTGGTAGGAAAATTTGCCTTTTTAACGTTTTGAACTCCTGTAGCACACTGTAGTACGTTTCGTTTGTTTGTGGTAAATATTATCCTACCATGGCCTAACTAGGCTCAAAAGATTCGTGTCGCAAAGTACATCAAAACTGTGTAATTAGTTTTTTTTACCTATATTTAATACTCCGAACATATGTCTTTTGGCGTATTTATTGTGATGTGATGGAGAGAGTGAAGAAAATGTTAGAATTTCTAGCAAACTAAACAAGGCCTGGGTTTCAGCCCAATAGAACACGGCCCAAACTAACAGCTACGACCTCGTTTCCCCTCCGCGACCTCATCCATCCGGTCAGCCGCCCGGACGGGGAGGAGCCGCAGCCGCCGCTCGGGGAGGCTCGCCGTGCGCCGGTGCTGGACTGCTGGGCTGCCTGTTGCTTGGCCATGCGCGTGCGGCTTGCGGCCGCTGCGCGTCTGGCGCGCCGCCGGCGTCCGCCTGCGCACGCAGCTGCCGGTGTTCGCCGCGGGAGGAGAGGATTGGGACTGGGTGAGGTCAGGGCCTCAGGGGCGCAGCACTGCGGCGTCCGCGCCGGCGCATGGAGCGGTTGAGGTCGAGCCCCGACCCTCCGCCGTGCGGCTCTTCGACGCGCACTGCTACCTCTAGGAGTCAGGACCCACACATCGTAAAAAAGGTCATGCACTCCGCTTGGATCCTTACCGGTAAATTGAGCTGCTCTGCTGCTGAAATCGAAGTACGTAGTCACTGAATCGAAGTTCTCTTGTGCCAAATTGAATTGATGTGTCCAAATCAAACCCCGTCATTTGCCGAATCGAACAGGATGGCACCGACGGTCATAGCCGTGTTGTCGTCGCCCCGCGAGATGGGGAGGTGGGCGCCACACCTACCGCGATGGCGAGCACCGGCTGAGCCGCGCTGGTGGCCATCGGCGAGGGCCGCTTCTTCTCGCGCGCGCATCAGCGAGCTCGTCGCCGACCTCCTCGCGCGCCCGGGAGAACCCCGTTGTGGTCCCTAGCTCGGACCCTGCGTGGTAGGGTTTGCACTGTGAGCTCTCCTGCTCCCGTCCTGCCTCTTTCCCACCGTCGCACCCTCACCCCGCGCCTACGAGGCTGCGACCTTCAGCTCCAGTGATGGTCCTGCTGCAGAACGCAAGGAAGAAGATGCAGAGGGAGACTTGACTCGTGCAGTGCCTTGGGCTGAGATGGGCCTCTTGACTAGCTGCAGTGTGGCCTGCAAAATGAGAGCTCAATGGGATTGCCGTTGGATTTGCACAGGACGATGGAGATGCACTGACTGCACTCTAACACCAATGAAGCTGATGGTAGAGGAACTCATTCCCACCTTCTCACCGTTACCGCTCCCTCGCCTCCCCACCTCAGCCGCCGCGCCTGTCCACTGCCGCCTTGCCTCCCTGCTGCCTCACCTCCCCACTGCCGTCACCTCACCTATCTCCATAAAACTGCCCTACGGTATCCTTTGGATCTCCCAGGTGCCGGGAGGCGACAAGAGCAGGGGACGCACCCGGATCTGAAGCCATGGCGGGGAGAAGGATGCTGTGGAGAAGAAGGAGGACCTGCTCAATCCACTGCCGTCGCCGGAGAAGGACGAAGGAGGGCGTGCTCGATCCGCCGTCGCCGTCGGAGGTGGAGGCGTTGGAGACCGCGAGGAGCCCTGCCGTGCGGAGATGGTGGAACGGACGGGCGAGTATGCTCACCCTCGCACCTCTGCCGCCTCCACCGCTACAGACCAACCCGCCGTGGCCACTGGAGGCCGCCGACGCCTCCCACCACCGCGGATGGCTCTCCACGACGCCGTCGACCCTACGCCTGCCTCGACCCGCATCTCCGGAACCCACCGCATCAAGCCGGGCCCGCCGGTCACTGCGTCCCCCACGGGAGGATGCGAGAGGCGCCGCATCGCTGCATCCAGGAGCCCGGAGCTCCCCCTCCCCGGTGGCTACCTGGAGCGCGGAGCATCTCGAACAGTAGCAGTTTAGCACCCACTGCGGCCCGACGCCGCCGCTCCCCGGAACTCCGTCGATGCTCACGCAGAGCACTCCGATCCAGGATTGGAGAAGAGAGAGCGATGGAGCGAGAAATTGGAAAGGGAGGACGACTAAAGCAGACAAGGCAGCGGCGGGGCCTACCATGTGCGCGTGGTTACTGGGTGCTTTTGCTGTGTGGTGCTTTGGCATCTGAAAATAAAATATTTTCCCTTTCACAAAGCGTTGGGCTGCGTATCAACGGGCTACAAAAATTATGCTGAAATCACAGTAGTACATCTGAATCATCACGATTCAGATTCTGCATCCCATGAAACAGCTCTGCAAATATAATTGAAGTGTAGTTCCATTGATAATGGAGACATATATGCCTATTTACAGACCATGGCGACACAAATCACATCTTACAACAAGACTGCATTCACAATGCCTATCCCACTAAAACATTTCAGATATAATTCCCTAAAATAAATATACTGAAAACACAGTTCTCTGCAAATGATACGTGTCTCTGAATAATGCATTTTAATGTTTCTATTTTAAAATTCCATCTTAAAATTTTGCATAAGAAAATTCCGCAGCAACGCGCGGGTATCACCTAGTATGTATATAAAGCAAAGAGCCTTCCAAGCTTATCTTTTGAGTAAAAAAAATCAGTTTAGGTGCCAAAGGTACAATTATTTGGAATATTAAATTTTGATCCGGAATTTTGGAATATTAAGCAAAAGACGTGCACACATATATTGTAGTATGTCCTGCTTTGGAGTAGTAGTACATTTTTACAGATGGAGACACGGAGCAATGATCATGTGTATGAATGATTGTCGTTGCATATGCTTACGTCTCCGTGCCTCCGTGGCTCATGTTTAGTGCTGACTGCTGAGTATATCCAAAGTTCTAGCTTGATGTGGTAGCAGCCGCTACTGGGGAAAGAAAATAAAAGGGTTGACGACAACTTTGCCCGAAGCAGAAAAGGAGCAAAAGGTGGAGGAAAAGTTTGTGTTGAAATTATGCACTGGCACATGAGTTGGATACTAGAAGATCTGTCTTTTTCCTTTGAAAAATAGGGTAGTAAATTAGGGATACTAGATGAGTTAGAAAAGTTTGTGTTGAAATTGTGCACTGGCACACGCGTGATTATTCTGAAACGTACGTTTGCCGCATTACCACGTAAGTAAGGAACCTGTTTACAATTTTAGTTGGGACTTTGTTTTTTTAATTTGACACAAGTGTGGTCACATAGAATTCCTTCACGATGCATTTGACATATGCTATGGAAGGGGTATATACACAATTAGAGACAGAAGTTGGTGGACAAAGTTGAAATGTGAGTTTGATTTTAGTCTTGTGCTTTTACAGTCTTCCAATAATCTCATTCTAGTCTGACTATTTTACTGGGATAGTCACAACTCCTCCTTTATTTAGGAATTTGAAAGAGTTACGGTGAATTATTGTTTTGTCCCAACAATTATTAGCAAAAGGTAAATGTACAGAGAGTACTGTATGTTGAGCACTATTTTTCATCCTCTTTACGATAGTTGGATTGCGAAAAGAGAGACGGCTGAAGATGCTGCAGAGGTTTTTGTGGAAAGTTTCCACCGTTTTGAGGTTAGGGACGAGAGGCTGCATCATTACGATTTTGACCTTGCCCATGTTTTCGTACCGACACAGATGACAAGGCAGCACATTTCTTCAGCGTGAGTTAACAGGGGCTAGTTATGGTCTTATATTGAAATGGATAAACTGATGGTAACTGAAAGATGTGGTAAAAATTAGCTATCAACGTAAATTAGTTGGTACCGATAGATGTTTAGGAATTTCGTTATTATAAGAAGCACAAAGAAGGTAACTTTGCGGCCCATCATATCTAAGGACCTTTTGGAATCAGACCGTGATGGACGGGTTGGGCTGGACCGGACAGCTTTGCACGAGAGTTAAGCTGGTCCATGTAGCAATGGACTGCGTTGAAAATTAGTTGGACTAGTAATATCCTTTTTTTTTTATTATTCTTCTTGCAAGAAACTACTTGTAATATTTTGCAGAAACACCACCACCACCAAGTATACGGTGAGTTTGTACAAGGATACAGGGTACATTTATACACATCCAATACCCCACACGCACAATACATATTTATGCACCCCTGTATAGCTTTGTCCTTTTTGCATATCAATCTCAAAAGGTGAACTAAATGTCGAAAAATGTATTCTAGTCTATTTGTTGCTCTTATCATATCAAAATGGCACGTATTGTGTAAAGCTTAGTGATTCTTTGGCACACAGGGAGACACCATTGAGATCAAATATCAATAAACAACAACTCTTCATTGATTACTTTCGGCAATTAGACAAAACCAAGCCCATCTCATCCACTCATTTTTCCACAATGGTAAGTGGCAGATCCTGATTAGCTCCACTCTTTTTTCCACAATGGTAAGTGGTAGTTCCTAATTATATCAGTTCCACTCTTTTTTCCACGATGACGTGTGCGATAGGCCATTGGGCCCTCCATGCACCACGTCAGCTACCGATCCATACCAGCAGCGATCAATTCATCATGAATGCAACAGAACCAACTCCTCTGCAGTACTGCAGAAGGAATCGGCTCACTGCCACCAGGGCCACATGCAGCGAGCGCGAGTCCCTCTGCAGTACTGCAGAGGAGGCTCGTCCGAATGCAACATAACTTACCTATTAATGGCAAAGTTAGAGATGTAGTTTCTCACTTTTAGCCATGATACCAGGGGTAAAGGTGAATCATTAGATCAGGTACGCACTGCAAAAGAATGGAAGAGTATGTGGAGTATCAAAGTACCATCTAAAATAAAATTGTATTGTGGAGATTGGCACATAATTGCCTTCCAACTGGTCAGCTCAAAAAGAGAAATATTCAAGCTTATGATCTCTGTTGCCATTAATGGCAAAGTTAGAGAGTGGGTGCTCGTTCCGTGTGGATGCATGGACTCGAGGGATGAGTCTCCTCTGCAGTACTGCAGAGGTGACTTGTGGGACCGGGCCCACATGTCATTGGCAGTGAGTCCCTCTAAGTACTGCAGAGGATTGGTTTCCGGAATCCATCTGCAATCTAGTACACTTATTTTACTTTTTGGTCAGGGTGCATATGCACCCTATATAGATTCATCCCTGTTGTAAACCAATCTGAATGGTGAACTAAATTATAAACAAATGTAATCTACTCTATTTGTTGCTTTTATTTTTATAAACATGACGCAGAAAGCAATTGCATGTTCGAATAAAGTTTAATGCACTACCAAACCTGCTGCAGTTCATTAGCTGCCCGTTGGGATCAAGATCAATCAGCACCAACACTTTTTTTTAAAGAAAAGCAGAAGCACTGTTATGTCATAAAAGAAAGAAGAGCAAGCGGTTCGCTATATGGTTGTGATTACAAAGTAATAAGATGAACTCGCAACTCTCTAAACTTAGTAACATTAGGAGACAATGAGATCTTGGGGATCCCCACACGCGACTGTTCTTTTGGCCAACTCCTCTTGAATCAAATGCAAAATCCTCTTGGGCGTCTCTGTTTTTCTTTCAAAAACTCTTCTATTTCTTTCTTTCAGGCACCAACACTTCATTGGTTACTTTTGACAATTAGCAAGAAGCACGTGACAACAAAACCAAACCAAACCCATCTCATCCACTCCTTTTCCAGAATGACAAGTGGCAGTTCCTCATTAGTTCTGCCCATTCCTACATGGCACTCCCCAGGATTTTGTGTGATAGGCCACTGGGCCCCGCCATGCGCCACGTCAGCTGCCAATCCATCCCAGCAGGACCATCCGGCCAATCCCCGTCCAGCAAAAGATGGCCTCCTATCCAATCCACGTGTATAAAAGCACGGCCTGTGTTCCGACACCATCATCACACTGAAACACGAACACAGAGCAGAGCATCATCCACAGCAAGGAGTGGTCTGATCGAGATGGCCGCCGCCACCATGGCTCTCACCTCCCGCGCGCTCGTCGGCAAGCCGGCGGCCAGCACCAGGGATGTGGTCGGCGAGGGCCGCATCACGATGCGCAAGACCGGCGGCGCCAAGCCGAAGCCCGCGGCGTCCGGCAGCCCCTGGTACGGCCCCGACCGCGTCCTGTACCTCGGCCCACTCTCCGGCGCGCCCCCGAGCTACCTGACCGGCGAGTTCCCCGGTGACTACGGCTGGGACACCGCTGGGCTCTCGGCCGACCCCGAGACCTTCGCCAAGAACCGCGAGCTGGAGGTCATCCACTCCCGCTGGGCCATGCTCGGCGCGCTCGGCTGCGTCTTCCCCGAGCTGCTCGCCCGCAACGGCGTCAAGTTCGGCGAGGCCGTCTGGTTCAAGGCGGGTTCGCAGATCTTCAGCGAGGGCGGCCTTGACTACCTCGGCAACCCGAGCCTGATCCACGCGCAGAGCATCCTCGCCATCTGGGCCTGCCAGGTCGTGCTCATGGGCGCCGTCGAGGGGTACCGCATCGCCGGCGGCCCGCTTGGCGAGGTCGTCGACCCGCTCTACCCCGGCGGCAGCTTCGACCCTCTCGGCCTCGCCGACGACCCCGAGGCCTTCGCCGAGCTCAAGGTGAAGGAGCTCAAGAACGGCCGCCTCGCCATGTTCTCCATGTTCGGCTTCTTCGTGCAGGCCATCGTCACCGGCAAGGGTCCCCTCGAGAACCTCGCCGATCACCTCGCCGACCCCGTCAACAACAACGCGTGGGCCTACGCCACCAACTTCGTCCCCGGCAAGTGAGCGAGCCATGGGCATGGGTACGTGGACGATGACGCGCACGGCGAGGTGACGAAGCGACCGGGGGTAAGGTCGCCGTTGACGTACGTATTCGTATGTACTGCAGCGTGTACAAGTATGTGTGAAACGAAGCCTGGGACCACAGGCTGTTGTACCAGTAGTGTATTTTTACGCATGTTCTGGACCGGATCAATCAAATATGCACCTCGTTGTAAATAAACTTTATAATAAGTACTGTGTCAGAATATTTGCACGATTTATTCTGACGGTTAAGTTGGAGGTCTAATGAAGTGTACTAATGAAGTGCATCCCCACGCCTCATAACTTCATAAGCATGTTGCCGACCAATGGTGTAAGCTATTTCAAATACTCATCCCCTCCGTAGTTTCCCTAAAAAAAAAAGTGTACTAGTGTTCTACAGAACTTCGCAGGGAGACAACGTATAATTTTCCATTAATGAAAATTTGGTACTTAACCTTGATGCTCGCTGTCCTCCCTTGCAGGGGAAAAAAATCCTTTTTAAGTGGTACTCCTACCATCAAATTTTAACTAAGTATAAGGTAGGGACTAAATTTTGTATACCTATTATAGGTACTAATTTGATTCCAAGAACCAGAAAAACACCTTTCTGAAAAGTTAGGCAGCAAGTGTAGCCGTCAGGAAAGAAAATTGTGGTTGCAAGTGTAGGTGAGTGCTGACAACGATAATTGGTGCCAAAATCATGTGATGACCTGTGAAAAGAATCCAAACAAAACTCAAAACCCATGCATCCGGAAGACCAAAACCCAAATTGTCTGACACTGACTGAGTCTTGGGACTGAAAATTGTCTCTCCCTGAAGAGATTAATTACATCTGAATATTCAGAGAAGAAGAGAATCTATACATCCACTACGACCGATCCGTCCACTATATAGAAGCAGCTTAGCAGTCACACAGTCTGACTCGTTGCAACTTGTGGCACTTGGAGAGTTCTTACAATTACATCAACCTCAGTTGCCACGTGAATGGCAATAGAAACTTACAATTGCATCGACCTCTCTGCCCATGTGAATGGCACCTGATCATGAGAATGATAGCAAAGAGAACTTCTGTCTAAAAGGTCTGCTTCAGTCATTCTCTGAATCAACTGGACCAAAGGTACAGATGGTTGCTTTAAATTTGAATCAAGAACAGACTCTACTCCTAGCACAGACATTTGGTTGTCAACTTGGATCACCGCCATTCACATATCTTGGAATACTACTTGGCACAACCAAACCCAGGGTTAGGGGTGGGCATTCGGTTTAAACCGATAATTCAGTTCAGTTTGTTCGGTTGTGCAAAATTTCGGTTTTGCAAAAACAAGAACCGATCGGTGTCTCACCCAATCGAAAACTGACAATTTCGGTGTCGGTTTTTTAAATTTGTGTTCGGTTTTAACCGATATTAAACGAAGTTCATGTCTTCTCCGATTTTCTCCTCCCAATCCTTATCTTCACCTGATAGATACCGAGGTCCAATCATCCAAGGCAAACAAACATGGAAACTTACTCGTTCTAGTAGGTGCCAGCGCGTCGCCCTCTCGAAAAGTTGCCTAGAGGCTCGCCGAGCATCTCAGCTCCGGCGGGCCTTCCACTTGCCCAGCATCATCTTTGCCTCTTTGGCCTTCGATTCTCCCAATCCTAAAGCCAGGGGTCGAGAGGTCGGCCTCGCCGCGTAACCCGTGCGGCCGCGCTGCTTGAGGAAGCCTCGAGCGGCATCACCGCATCGAGCATCGGCAGCCATCCCATCCGCCGCCGCTGTTGCTAACCCCGTTTAGTTGGAGTAGTGAAACTTTTGGGTCCTCTTACATGGTCTATTAGGAGTATTGAACATAGACTAGTTACAAAAATAATTACACGAATGAATCGGAAATTGCGAGACGAATCCATTAAGTCTAATTAATCTGGCATTAGAGATTGGTTACCGTAGCACAACTTTGTCTAATAATGACATAATTAGGCTCGTTAGATTCATCTCGAAAATTAAGGTAGGGGTCGTGGAATGAGTTTTGTCATTAATCCACATTCAATACTCATAATTAGTGTCCGAAGATTGATGTGACAGGTAGTTGGTGAAACTTTTAGAAACTAAACGGGGCTGATGGATTAGGAGGACCTGGTGCGTGCGTGCTGGTGGGTGGGATGTGGCCTTTGGGCCCAAGGATTTTAAGTGGGTTGCTTTGGAGGATGGCTTGGCGGAGGGGAGAAAGGATAGGTTTGGTTTTTTTTAGTGAATCGGTTCGGTCGGAGGTAAAAACCGACACCGAACACCAATCTTTCTAAAACTCAGAACCAACACCGAACCGAAAAACCAAAAAATGACAATTCGGTTCGGTTCTCAGTTTCCAGTTAAAAAGTGCCCAGCCCTACCCATAGTGGATGACTACATGCCCCGACAGGACTGAAAGAAGATTCATCTCAACCTCAGCCTTCTTAACCCAAGCTGGCAGATTACAACTTGTCAACTCTGTTCTCTCGTCTTTGCAAACTTATGCAATGTGTAGCTTGAAAGTTTCAATTGCAGTATTAGAATTCACAGAGCAAGGAGGCACTGTCTATGGAGAGGTTCAGATGTCAATGCTAAAGGGAAGTCTCTGGATGCATCGCCAAAGGTTACAAAGCCAAAGGATAAAGGAGGTCTAGGAGTGGTTGACCTTAGAACACAGAATGATGCCCTATTGCTCAAACACTTTGACAAATTTTATAACAAGAGAGACATTCCTTGGGTGAGCATGGTCTGGCACTCCTATTATTCCCAAGGACAGATCCCACATGCAAATACTGACAGAGGGTCATTTTGGTGGAAGGACCTGCTTCACTTATGTGATAAAATTCAGAGGAGTTGCCACTTGCAGCATAGGCAATGGATATACTGTCCTCTTTTGGTTAGATGTGTGGAATGGTCATCTCCTCCAAGAAAAACTACCAAGACTTTTTAGCTTTGCAAAAAACCAAAAAAATTCAGTTGCAGCCTTCTTATCAACACCAGATATTATAGACTACAAGACTACAAGACTTGCAGGAAATTATAGAAAATACACAAGTGGGACAGGATGAAAAAGATCAATGGCACTATATATGGGGATCACCAAAGTATACATCCAAAAGCTTTTACAACCACACTTACAAAAACTTCCATCCTCCTAGACCCTTTCTTTGGATTTGGAAGTCAATGCTGCAACAAGCTAAGAGTTTTTTCTTGGCTCCTACTGATGGACAGACTAAACACTAGAAACTTGCTAAAAGGAAGAATTACAAGATCGATGGCAACAACTATAATTGTGTCCTACGCTTGGCCCAAAGAGAAGAAACTGCCCTTCATCTTTTCTTCACATGCCCATTTGTTGTTTCCTGCTGGCAACATATTGGAATCCAGTGGCACCTTGGAACCCCTTTCATCCAAATGCTAGAAACTGCCAAACAGGATTTTGGTCACAACTTCTTAATGGAAATCTTCATAATTGCAACCTGGCACATTTGGAAACAAAGGAATAGCCTCATCTTTGAAAATTGTCCAATAGTTGTCAATATTTGGAAATTTTTTTTTAAAGATGAGTGGTTATCTCAGGCTCACCGAATGGAAGACTCCCTGAAAACCCCCCTTTTGGCCTGGTCCTATAGCTCAGTTTAATTCTCCTCCCTCACCCTTTCTTTCTTTTCTCCAAGATCTGTGCAGTCACAAGAGTTTGTTGAAATTTGAAATTTGTTTTTTCTACCCCCTTTATTCAGCTATGTAAGTCAACCTCTTTATTTTTAATAAAATTTCCCACAGCGGGGCCTCCCTCGCTGTTTTCGGCTAAAAAAAAGAGAATGATAGCTCAAAGGAAGTAGCAGGAACACAATGCTGAAAATTGCAAGGTGGGGAAAATATGTTGTCACATACCCCTGAAGAAGGTTCAGTTCAACCTTTATTCATAAGTATCAAACATGAATATGGCCCAGTTTAGTTCGCGAAGTGAAACTTTTGGGTCCCCTTCCAAGGTCTATTAGGAGTATTGAACGTAGACTAGTTGAAAAAAAAATTACACGAATGGACCGGAAATTGCGAGACGAATTCATTAAGTCTAATTAATCCGTCATTAAAGATTGGTTACTGTAGCACAATGTTGTCTAATCATGATATAATTAGGCTCGTTAGATTCGTCTCGAAAATTAAGGTAGGGGTCGTGGAATGAGTTTTGTCAGTATTCCACATTTAATACTCCTAATTAGTGTCCGGAGATTGATGTGACGGGTAGTTGGTGAACCGTTGGGGAACTAAACAGGGCCTCAGGTTCCTTACGCTTCACTTCACTACTAAGTAGTAGCCTATTTTTTTAGAAAAAAGAAATTGAATCCTACCTGTGCAAGTGCACAAAACTTATTTTTAGTACAAAATTTCAGCCATGCCGCTGATTACATAATTGGGTTGTACTTGTGATCTCAGCTTCTATCCTATGCCCTTGTCAAGAAAGCCCAAGTCAGGGCCACCTTGACATAATCATGGTCATACAAGCGATCAGAAAACAGGAAGCAATCAATTCTCCACTTCCGGTTGAACAATAAGCTGAAGTAGACAGCCCAGAGGCCAATCATCTATCCTACGCCAGCCCAAGAAGAACTCGCAAGGACAAAGGAGCGTAAGGACACTTAGCAGCTCGGTTGCGAACAAACCATATAGGTTATCTATTTCATCAAAATGAAAGATGAGTTTTTGGTATACATAGGGGGTATTTATACTACGAACAACCCTCCTAATTGGGTGTGAATTCGAGATGAAAATGAAAAGGCTAAGCATGTGAAAAGGCTCCTCCGAAATCAACTCCCGAAGTGGTCTCGCGTGCTTGTTGGTTTTCTGTGCAGCCCTCACTAAATCTGTCATAACTTTTTATTGGGAAGTCCAATGGACATGTGGTTTGTTGTATTGGAAAGTTGACTTCAAGCCCGTTCCATCAAGTACCCATGGAGCTAGCTTGCGGAAATAAAAAGTTATAGTCAAATCTTTATGCAGGTCTGAATGACACCCGAACAGCTCAAAATGGGGCTTCAAAGTTCGTTTCTGGTGGAGTGGCTCTAATCTGATCAAAACGTGACTTGCTAGTCCGTTTGCTGTTTGCTTCATCACCATGTTTAGCTGCATTGTACTCTTCGTTTGTATACCTAAGTACAACCAATGTAGAACATTTATGTAGTAGAACATTCTCACATATGTTAAAGTTAACTTCAGCTAGGAGAGAATTCACATCCTGTTGGAGTTTCTTAGACTATCTGCACTGGGGACCTGAAATGCTCCCTGAAAGGAAACGCTTCGCGTTTTACCCCGCAGCGGGGTACTGGATCATCGACGCAACGTTGCACGAGCGTCCAGGTTACGCCACTTCTAGCGGGGTAGCGCGCTCATGCTACGCGTGGGGCCCACACTCCCACGGCCTCTGCGCGCCACAACCAATCACCGACGCGCGAGCAGGAAGGGGGAAGAGAGAAGAGGCCACCAGGGAAGGATGCTGGGGAAGGACGCAGAGGAAGGGGCCGCCGGGGAAGGACGCCTGCTCACCTCCGTCCACCGTGCCGTCACTGGAAGCCGTTTGCCGCCGCTTCCGTCCCGCCGAGCGGTAGCAGCAGCTCGCTGTCGCCGCCGTCAAGCTCCCGCACCTGCCGCATACTCCTCCACCGCGCCGGAGGCCGCTTCCCTTTCCCACACCGCTAGGTAGGAGGAGGATACCGGCTCACGCGTAGGGAAGGGCGAGCTCGAGGCCGCTAGAGAGATCGAGGTCGAGGCCCCCTCTGCTCCGCCCGCACCGCCACCTCTGCTACTACTGCTCGAGATCCCACCGCTTGCCTCCAACACGATGGCCCCCGCGCTTGACAGGTGAGCCGGATGTGGCGGTCGCGACCAAGATCCCGGCACCGCTTCCTGTTGACACCGTTTTTTGGCATGTGTCAAGATTGAAGTCAAAAGGAAGCAGAGAGACCGACGCATGGCATGAAAGCATCTGCCGATGGAAGGCGAAAGCGGCACAATTGATTGGAGGTAGAGGAGGCTCGGTCAATGGTCGATGAATCCCATGCGATCTACCGAGTGATCAGCTATTAAGCACATGCAAAGAGATGGAGTGTGTACTTGCATGTGCATGTCCTGGTCGTCTTGTGGAAGAATCAGTAAATCACCTGGACTACAGGACAGTACAGTGTGATTGGCCTGCGGAGATATGCGCGGAGATCGGCCAGCAAGAGAAGAAATAATCGGCAAGGGGAGCAATCGGTCAGGAGAGATGATCGGCCAAGTAATGCCAAAAGTGGCAAGGGCTCGATGAGTACGAACCAAACAGTAAGAAAAATCGGCCGATCCTGAGTCACGTGCAGTAAGAAGAACTCGGCCGATGATTTCATTCGTATGATATCCAGACATCAGAAACGTGTGAAGTTATTATACAAATTACATGGAGAAAAGTGCTGCATACGCGGAGCAGTTATTTGCATGTGCACGTCATGAATGATGTCAGAGAGGAGAAGATTACGTGCGAGCAAAGATGATTAAAGGAAGTGTAGGCACAAACGTTCCTATGTGATCTATTCGGCCTACTGGGAATAAATAATATTTCCTAATGCCTTGGATTGGCCGAATCATATTCATGGATAAAGGAGCAGCAACTGGGAAGAGTCCGGCTCAGCACACGTTACGTACGAAATATGGAATACGTGACTCGGTCTAAACAAAGAAGAAATAATAATGAAAATAAGGGCAGGTTCCCGCATAGAAGGAGAAGCTAAGTAAAAATCATACGCAGATCAACCTGATGGGCCGGCAGATCAAAGAGGATGCTTAATTGAGAAGGATTCTATAAAAAGAAAAATAGAGTCCATATATCTTAATATTTGTTTAGTTTAGATATTATGTATTAGAGCATCTCCAACAGTTTGCCAAATTTTACTTGGCAAATCTTGTGTTTTGCCAACTTGTAAAAAGATATGACAAGTAAAAAAAGAGTTCATCTCCAACAGTTTGGCATAATCCACTTGCCAAATTCAGATCTAACTTACATCAAGAACCCTGAGAGAGAAACAAAATTATGTTTCTACCCTTCCACCTCTTGAAAACTTAAATCAGGAATCCTGAGAAAAAATAAAATTATTTTTATACCCTTCTACCTCTTCTAATACGGAAGGATGCGCCACGGATCACTACGCGCATATATGCGCGCGCGGAGTCGGTTTTTCCCAAGTTGGGATAAATGGCAACATGAGATGGGGAACTGTTGGAAATTTTTTTTTTCTATTTTTGCCAAAAAATAACAATGACAACTTGGGATGGGGAACTGTTGGAGTTGCTCTTAGGCAAGTCTTATACGAGTCATAGTCCTAGCTAGTCAGGAGTCATATGTTTGGAGTATAAATATGTACCCAGGGTCATTGTAATAGATATCACATGATCAATATCAAAACCGCCTCCAGGCAAACCCATTTACAGATTCTTGCATCTACTTTACCGCATCTATTTTTCGACGACTTCGCCATCGTACCCTTTTCTTCTTCACAAGTTCTCGCAAACTCGTCGGGCTGCATCACTTCGATCTCCGGCTTGCTGGTGAGTTCCGCTTTACCGAGTAATATCTAGACTTTAACCTCTGGGCGCATCGCTGTGGTTTCGTCTAGATTTATTCACATTTGT
This sequence comes from Cenchrus fungigraminus, assembly GCA_036936925.1. Classification (NCBI taxonomy): domain Eukaryota; kingdom Viridiplantae; phylum Streptophyta; class Magnoliopsida; order Poales; family Poaceae; genus Cenchrus; species Cenchrus fungigraminus. The sequence continues at coordinate 37,005,269 of CM072778.1, read as the reverse complement.
TGATATTAGCTAGATTAGCAAGTCTTATCTTAATTCTTGTTGCTTTAGCTTTTATCACAATTATCCAGCTTGAGACTGCTTCCTGTCGGCTTTTATCGCATTACTTCCTCCTTTTGCGTTTATAAGGCGCATGGAGCAATGGTCCGGTGACCAAGGTAAGAGATAATTCATGCTGGTTGCATTTATTTTGCACCTTCCCTAGGCCAAGTTGCAGCAGAAGCCTCGCGCATGCAGCCTTTTTATTGGTCGGTTCATTCACTAGGAGTTAATTTCATTTCTACCGAGAAGGAAGGTAGTGAATGTGAGTGAGTTCCAACACCGCGCGCCCTATAAATCGGAAAAAGTTGAAAACCGTGGTACGCCTTATAAACGAGAAGGGAGGGAGTATTATTTCTAGTTATCATATAGCCGGCTAGATCTGTTTCAGGTGTTGCTCACGTAGCTCTATTTAAGTTGCCTCTGGTAGCTTACACTCAGCCTACGTCATCATATTGGCGGATCTAGCCGATCTGTTCTACCCCGTATCGGCTACCTAGCTGTTACGATTTTGTCAAAAGACACATCGGCCCTCTATCTAACGTTTTAGATTTTCCATTGTCAATCAACAGGTCAGATTGGCTGGCACGCCTCGCAACAGACCGGGGAGTCACATGTGTCACGCGTGGAGGTGACGTCCTATTTTTGCGTCAACAGACTTTTGGCACGCCCGGTGGGACTCGAATATTAAATCCCTATTATTATATGACCTGGTGAGACACGAAGACAATATCCACGACCAATCAAGAGATGGACAATCTGTGTGAAGCCTTGATGGATATTGTCGACAATGCACTTAAAAGCGCGTTCCCTCATGGTTCAACTCAAGAACAAGACTATGTGGAGCCGTATTATCAGCTGCCGATAACATCGGCTAATACACCTTTTTCTTACGATCTAATTCAGCAGCAAGGCTACGAAGAACCAGCATACATATATCTTGGATCGTCAAGTGTCGTAGCAGCAAGCATGAGTACAACTGGTGAATCGGCTTATGGCGATTATTTAATTTCGCCATGCTTACATCAGGACAACTTTTATCAACCGATGACAGTTCCTCAGACTGCACCAGTTCTCTCTACCTCATTGCCGCTGCCACAGGGGGATTTTTTCAGTGCTATTGGATACACACCTTTGGTTACTACTCAAATTCAAGGATCGATAAGCTGTCAATGTGGTAATCTGGAATCACAGTTTATTCCCCAAAGTTCATAGCAGAGATGGGTTGAAGAATCGGCTCCTCAGCCGATAGCTTTCCAGCCACATGTGCAAGCTCATCAACCAATGGTTCAGCAAGCAGGTTGGCCGATGGTGCAAGAATTACAACAAGCAAGTAAGCAACATGCATCTCAACTGTTTACTCCGTATGCTGATCGATTCGGCTCCAACAATCATGGATTTATCAACAAGTTCCTGTAGCTCAGCCTCAAAAGACAGAAATTTATCAGCCACAAGCTATGGAAGAACAGTTAATGATTCAGCAGTCAGAACCAATAGCTCAGCAAGCTTGGCCCGAGGGGCTGCAACCGCGACCGGTAGCTCAACAACCTTTGCCTGGGGGGGCTGCAATGTTCCCAGATGTCAGTTTGGCTACAACAATTAGGAAATTATTGGTCGCAAGATTCGGTTTCACAGCAGAAAGCATGTTAGCCGGATGTATTTATTTCACAACCGATTGTTCACCAATCATATCGACCAATAACTCCTCAATTAATGACCAATCAGTCTGGTTTAGCAAAATCACAAGGGTTTGCGGATTCAACAGAGACTGATGGAAATCAGTGTCCAACTGGTATGGTCAAAGAGAGCAACCAATATGAAGAGGTTGGTTCAAAATTATCAAGTTCATAGGTGACTAATGGATCAGAAGTCACAGATCACGAAGTGCATATCCCATTTGACGAAATCAAGGGTGAGGGTCAATATGGAAGAGAATGTTATTCTGAGATGCCTCACGAATAAAAGGTGCTAGCCGATAATAACAAAGAAGAAGTATTTGAAGCTAAAGTATGGACCTCTCAAACATCGGCTCAAAATCAAGGAAGCTGTCAAATGGGAGATGAGAATATTCAGCCACTGCCAACAACTCAACAGTCTGATATAGTACCTCTGCAACTTGATGAGTTCAAGAGTAAAAGCCAGTATGGAGAGGAGTTTAGCTTTGAAGACACCCATAAGGAGGAAGTCTCAGCCAATTATAAAGATAGAGAAAAGCAAGCCGACGAGCCATTGAAGGAAGGAGTGGCCGATGCAGAAGCAGGGCGAGAAACAATTTCTCGAATTATTTATTGCCCACTGCCTAGATATATTATCGGGGAACATCGGCTGCTTACACCTTATTTTCCATGGGAGCTAGGTGATCATGAATCCAAAAGTATTGCTCAGGAGCATCGGCTACTTGGAGATTATTTTTCATGGGATCCAGACGAACAAGAGTTACATGTGTAATTTTAAAAGCTGATGTTGCTAATCAGCTAGATGGTGGGGCGCATGTTATTCGAAGCCAATCCTATCATTATGATGCCTTGTGACATCAACACTGAAAAGCCAATAAGATATGTACTTTGGCTACGTGTTGTTGAAATAAATAGAGTGCCAAGCTAATACACTATGCTTGTTGATAGCCCATTGAACTATCAGCCGATGAGAATAATTTTGCAAGTCAATTGGGTCCAAGTTTAATAGGCGTCATGTGATATATGGCTGATCTATATGCCGATGTTGCTAACCCGCTATACAATCGGCTCTGCATTCTTGGCTGGTGGTTCAAGGAAAAATCGGCTACCTGTAATTCAGATATATCGGCTGTTTATGATTCACTTTGTTCTTGGAGGATCTTTGAGTCAATAACAGAGGAGTCAAAAAAGATGTCAGGCAAATTTTGTGTCCAATAGTTGATGAAGCTAATGGCAACCAATGAGATAAATTCACCTATTTTCCATGGAAGCCAACACGACTGTTCTTTGTTGACCACACCGGAAGAATCGCCATCAAGTTCGACACCGGTGATCGCGTCGACTCGTCATCAAGCAGGCATGTCTACGACAATGCCTAACGCCCCACACGGTATGTATCTACTGGTAACTGCCCTACATGGCAAGTGGAGTAGATCAATTGACACCAAAACAAATGTAAGTACGTGTGTCAGATGGAGAATTATTGTTGGCTTATCCTTCTCCTTCGGATGAAGTTTATTTAGCCAATGAAAGAAGAAGATTTGTCAATATAGCCGATAATGTGATCTTAACCAAATGAACTTCACCTCGGCTGACGCATCATCGACAAGGTCATACGCATGCCGCATATACGTGCTGGCACATATGGAATATATCGGCTGTTTGATAGCCGATGGAGTAACAGGAGAAGTTGTCAGAGAATTATTATTGGCACAAATACTCATCCAAGGAAATTGACAGTCCAATAAGCCGATAGGAGATCAATCGGCTGATCAAATAACCGAAATATTGGTACAAGGACAACCAATAGAGTTATTAAAGGAGGAGCCAATACAAGATTATTTTCCAGCACCTGGCTTTTCAATATTTAAAAAGGTGGGCAGTTGATGGAAGAACATGCAATCAAATCATCTATTACAGGAGAAGATAGGGGTCTGAAGAGCAGGAAGTTGGTTCATGATGGCAAAAGAGTAAAATACGCTAGCGGTCCTTAAACTTGTTGCGCTGTGTCAAGCCGGTCTCCGAACTCGCAAAATGACCAACTAGGTCCCTAAACTTCGTTCGGGTCTCATTTTGGTCCCAAATGGGTTTGGACCCGCGTCCGACCCGGCGCCGCCTCAATCCGGCGAGAAGAGCTCTAGGGTGCGAGCTGCACTGCAACAGCTCCTCTCGGTCGCGGCGGGCGGCAGCTCCCCGTCGTCCTTGGTCTTCGACGGCGAGCATCCTCGTGCAGGACGACGCCTCGACGCGCTGCCCGGCCGGCCTCTGACGTGCCCGCCGCCGGCCCCCGCCACCTCCGCCTCGAGCCCCTTCGGTTCCCCGCCCCCCGGCCGGGATCGTGAGCTCGACCGCGTGGGCTGGCTGCACGCAGGGAACGGCCAAGCGGGAGGGGAGGACAACAGGATCCCGCTGCGTCGCCGGATTCCTTGCTCTGCGAGCTGCGGCCTCCCGCCGCCACTGCATGCGGCTCCCACCACCGCGGCGACGCAGCTCTGACTTCGCCAAGCTCCGTCGCGCGGCACAACATCATCCCGGAAGGTGGCCAGAGGTTGAAGACAACCTTACTCGCGGGTCCTACGTGTAAGTGACAGGGAAGAGAGATATGCGTCTCCCGATTGGACCAAAATGAGACCCGAACGGAGTTTAGGGGTCTGGCTGATCGTTTTGCGAGTTTGGAGACCGGCTTGACACAGCGCAACAAGTTTAGGGACCGCTAGCACATTTTACTCATGGCAAAACTATGATACAAAAATAGCTGATATTTTCAAGTATCGGCTCAAGCAAACTGCACCTCAGGATTTTATTATTTTGAAGATTAGATGACGGAAATACATGCACAAGCTAATGGAACATCAATGCTGCCCTCCGTGGAATATTTTAAGGAAGGATTAAGAGCACCAAGTTGAGTTATTGCCAGAGAGAAAGGTTGAGCTCATAATGAAGATTGTTGTCTCTACTAGGTTATATCCTGCACGAGAAAAACAACCAATTGGAATTAACCTTGAATCCTTGATAAAATTCGTCGGTCAGAGTTAAACTCTTTCCCGATGATAAAGGTTCACGTTAGAAAGTAGGTGCAGTGCAATATTTTTATCTGACGGCTGATCGAGGAATATGGAATTACTGAAGACAGAGTCAGTCTTTGATAAAGGGCCCGGGTTAATTAACTCGGAAGATATTTTTATCCCACTAAAGATTGATAGCTGATAAAAGTAATTAAATATCGGCTGTTAGATATTTCCGCTTTCGCAAGCAGATTGTCCGATGGTACTATTACAAAAGCAGCCGATGGAGCTAACGTTGCAGCTACATTATGTTTACTCAGTCGAAGGATTTAAAAATCGTCATACTCGCAATAGCTGATCAAGTTAGAAAATGTATCGGCTAGAGATAAAATACATGGACCAACAAGTGTCAGCGTCAGTTCTCATCAGCCGGTAGCTAAGGACCAAGACGATGACAATGGAGCTGCTAGGTCGCCGTATTCGTCAGCACGTAAGAAGATCGGCAACTAGAATCAAGCAACCGGCTTAATCATCAGCCAATGAGCCATTTGGGCAAATCAATGAAAGAAACAAAGGAACACAGCAAGTGAGTTTGCTATGACAGATAAATTAAGGGGTGTTGGTCCTGACAGTAGAAAATCAACTTCCAAGGAAATATGCAAGGGAAAAGGAATCACTAAATGCAAAAGCCGACAGATTATCTAAAAATCGGCTATTATTAAATAAAGTGATCAGTACAGGAGGGACAACATCCAATAAGTATTAGTTTTGCAGTTCCTACTTTGATATCCCGTCGACTACCAAGATAGCAGCACAAATACAGTTGAATAGAGCTAACGTCAACCACTAGACTTATCATCAATAAATTGCGAATGCATGGGCGTTGACTATTAAAAAAGAATACAAAGTGCCTAATGAAGGAGCCGTGTTGACGGTTCAAAACCGTGTTGAAGTTCACCGCAAGCGTACGGGTGACTTGGTGCCTTTTTCACCAAGGAGGGTCCCCAAGGTTTGTCAATCCAAGGATCAGAAGCAAACCGCCAAGGTTCTCTACTTTGTCTACCCAAACTAACCTAACATTAAACTTTGATTGCATACAAAGATAAACCTAAGAGATATGTATATGAAAGCACAAGGTTGATCACATTCATAGCACAGGCAACATGATAAAGCAAGCAAGGGTAACTAGGGCCTATCGTCATCTAGTTGTAGTTCTAGTCAAAAGAGCAAAAGTAACATGTATCTCATCCAAAGCCGTCTTTAAACTACTATCCTCCGGTCAGACCCTAGCCCGGCTCCGCCTTTTGGAACCTTTGTCCTGTCACGACGCGCCCCCTATTTGTGCGGTTGGCTCTCGGGAGCACGTTCGTTAAGAACACGTTGCACTCCTTGGTAGATCAGGTATGCACCTCTAGCCACCATGGCTACAAGTGCACCCCGAGCAATCTATCCTAGCAATAGATTGAAATAAACCAAACCTAAGAAAGCACAAGATCATAAAAGGAGGAAACGAGTCGCTAAAAGATCGGATGACATGAATTGCTTTACTCACATAGTAGATGCGTTTTGGTCACCACCACCGAGTACATACCATTGATGACCTCAACTAGCTCCAGAACTCCACCATGGCACAACCACGCAGGGCGGCCATGGTGGCTAGGGTAGGACTAGGCCATCTCCTAAACAACTTCGAGGACTCGCGGCTGCCGTCGCCTCCTTCCGGTGCTTGCTTCTCAGTTTCGCCGAGTTTTGATGAATGGACGTAGCGGCCGTCGGAGGCAGAGGCTATAAATAAGCCGAGGAGCATCTAGGTCAAAGGGGGGCGCGAACCTAGCCCGAAATGGGCTGGGCCGGCCGGCCTGGGCCGACCGGCCTGGGCCTGTTTCGGCCCGGCCTTCCTCCCCGATGCTTCTCGTGTTTCCTTGAATTTATGCCGAACTTCTTGTAGGTCCTTGACATCGTTTCCTTCGCGATTAAGATAAGGATGCTTGTCATCCAAGCTTCTCCATCTTATGTTTAGGTCCCTGAAGTTTTACGCATCGACGCTTCGGTCCTTGGGCCATTTGGAGTCATCTTCATCACGTGTCTTGACTTGTGTCGGGCTTCATGATCTTCTTCTAAAGTGCTTGATGAACTTATCTTGAAAGTCTCCTCTTTAACGTTGATTTCCTATGCAAACAATAAACTCCAAAAACCACATGCAAGTGTGAACTTGTTACATCATTAGTATGCCTAGTGGCGGGTTAGTTATAATTCAAAGCTCCAACCAAAGTGTAACAAGTGCTCTTGGTTGACGGAAATTGACTGTCAACATACCCCCATGCTTAAACCTTGCTCGTCCTCGAGTAAGCCTTTAATTGATGTCAGTATTGCCTTTCAATGTTCATACCCTGCACTTGATCATACATGAGAGAACATAATGCTCTCCAAGTTTATATTTGTTAAAGTCCCATAATGTAGCTAGCTTTCATCTCTATGGAGTGTAGATATCATTTAAGCTCTTTCCACAAGTAATTAATCGTGCTCTCAAATTTTAAACAAATCTCAGAAATTTTGAAAATAAAGAGCGGGATGAAGAAAAATTGCTTTACTAAGATCAATAATAAACCTCCTTGCATCTTGCTCATGAACTCATCTCATCTTGTCTCTCAAACCTACTAGGACTACTTCTTTCCTCTCTCAAATATTTGGTGGAAAGCTTTATATGGAGCTATGGGGAAGTTTAGTCCTACCAAGATATTATAGTTGAGATATTATCAAAACAAGACAAGCTTCTCATGGACTTACCAAGACTCGTCAAAAAGGTCATTGGAAAATAATGTCCCACGGAGGGGGGAGAGAAAAACACACACTTTTTTAGATAGGTGGACATGTGCAAATGGCAAAGAGTGATCCCGAGGCACAAACGAAGTCCTCGTCATCGGATTGCACATGTTTGGAAAGATGAGTATGGGTCTTGATCTTAAAATCCTTTTGAAATCTCCAAATGTAGCTAGAGAACCGGGAGCTTTATTATACTTTTTTCTTCATTTTTTTCTTCCTTTTCTCATCATACTTTTTCATCTTTATACATTTTTTTCTTATTTTTTTTACTCCCCTTGAACTCTAGACTACACTAGTACTTCTTTGGCAACCCCCCATGCTTAGACGTTGCTCGTCCCCGAGCAAAGAGGTGATGATTGTGCCAAGGTAAGTGCTGAAATTCTTGTATTTTCTTGAAGAGAGATACTTGAAACCTTCTAGGGATCCTTTTATGGAGGTCTCCCAAAATTTTACTCCAATTGGCGTCACTTTCGTTGCTTGTAATCTTCCTCGAAATATTCATCCATACTCAAAGTTTTGGGTTGTGTTCAAGGAGGTATACACAAAAAGATATTTTGGGTTTGTGGGTGGATATCCGGCGAAGTTTGCAAAATTCCCGATGTGAAAACTCACAATGCACGAATAGAAAAGGCTAGCATAAAGATAGATACGCAAAAACGGAATGACCAGCTTCTTAGCCTCGAGCCAGAGAAATCAAGCCTTGAATCAATGCACCCAAAAATAAATCTTGTATACTAAGGTTTTTGCACTCAATGAATATAAGGCTTTGGATAGGTTGAGTAAAATGCAAGTGGTATCAAAGACAATGTTAGCATATCTTTTAAGAACAAAAATAAATGATATTTGATTCATTCAAAAATGAGAGCAACAAAAAATACTATGGGTCTCAAGTTATCATAACCTCCACAAAAGATTTGGCTAGCATTAATTTAATTTTTAGATCATATTTAAAGAGAGCATTAGCTTAATCATATACAAACCAAGCACAAGAATGAGCAAGGTGGCAATGATCATCATATATCCATAAGCAAGAGCATACAAGATATCATCATAGTGAGCACAAGGTAACAGTGATTATTATTGAAAACAAAAACAAACCTAGGTTGTACTCCTAGTAGCCATGTTATTCTATAGAGAGATATACAAAGGTTTCACTAAGGTTGTGGAAAGCACATATATATATGCAGACATATAGAAAGACAAGGGCAAAAAGAGGGTTAAGGAATTGTTACCGTCCCTTGATGCTTGAAGTGTAGTGCGGCCTCCCCCATGCTTAAGCATTATTCTTAACATGGAAGAAGAAAATTAGCATCCCGTGGCAACCATGATCTTTGTACTCCATGCGGTCTTCTTATGTCCACCAAGTCCTCCCCCGTGCTTAGCATGTTGCTAGGCATGGAAGATGATGAACCATCTTGTAATTATTGAAGTCCTACCACCATATGTGGAGATCATCATCGTACTCTTCACCTTTGTTTACTTGATCGTCTTTCAACGTCCACCCTTTGTCACAAGCCTTAGTCCCAATTGTTTCTCAACTTGTCTTCACCTCCTTCCATGTTGTTCTTCATCGCTGCTTCAACTTCCACGAATTTTTCTTCAACTTCCAGAACATAACATGTACTGAACCATTACTCCATTGTAAAGTTCTTGAAATTATCTTTCCAATGAGTGGTCATTCACCCCAATCGGACTCCGAACAAGAGAGTTACGCCCTTTTTACTCCATCAATGCAAACTGTCCCGAGCTAATTTCAGAACGTGTGACGCCCAATGATTTGGTTATAACTCCTTGCACGGGTCTCCTAAAATATTGAATCTTGATGCATTGGAAAGAAGACTTAGTGGAGGTCCTGAATATCCAGATTTCCTCTTTTGTACATCTCTGAACATGTGCTTAATATTGATGAGGACATTGGTGTTTCATTCAAAATTTTGGAGGTGTTGACGATCTTATTTTCATCTGTTATCGCTAACTCATGGGTGCGATTCGCCATGTCTACAAAACAACTCTAAAGCACAAAGTACTCCCGAGGTGACGGTTGGGAATACCCACTCTATGCCAACAAACCAAAAGACATCCCCTAAGATCTTCACTTGTGGCTTAGTTAATCTAGTGAAAGAAAAATTAAGAATCTAATGGGTGTACGTGTGTGCAAGAGTGCATGCAAATGATGGGATGGTACAAAAACAAAATAATGTTTACACCAAATTCTAATCTCCATGCTTACAATGTGGTTGCCAAACTTCTCCTTACTTATAAAGATTTATAAACCAAGGTCAAAACACCATGCTCATCCCTAGATCAATAATTCTTTATAGTGCAAGAGAAGTAGGGCGCATTGCAAAGTTTATAAACCAACAAATGCAATATGATAGCAAGACCTATAAAACTGAATGATGGTGGTCTCCGATCATGTCTAAACACCATGTTTACACAAGATTGCAAAAAGGAGTAATGCATGTCGACAAGCATTAACATAGGTATGAAAACATTCATCATAAAGTTTCACAAAAAGTCCCAAGCTAACATAAAGTGGATGATGACCACGAGATGGATGCAACATGCAAAGGGTTAGCAAACGAGTAGTCGGTAGGTTATGGGTATCTTATATTTTTGGCTCAAATAAGAATTTTGAAGAGAGAGAGTCAAGTATAGAAATTCTATCTAAGGTGGTGTTAAGGGTCTTTTTACGAAAAACAAACCTATGGTTTTAGGAAGGCTAAAGGTAGAAAAGATTTTCTCAGAGGAGGGATAGTCAAAGTTTTTAGTTAGAACAAGGGATAGAGGTGGCCTTAGACACAACCCTACCCTTGTTGGCTACGGTTTTTGGTGGGGGGCTATGGGAAGGCTTAGGTTGGTTGGACAAAAAGTTAGATCGAAACAAAACATGCAATGCAATATGACATGGATGAGCAAAACGACATAATATGGTGGTTGTCTAAAATAAATGCAAGAGTTAGCCTAAATTAACTAGCCACAAGATTTAGAGTTAAAGGATGGTGCCAACTTCATATTTCTCTCTAAAAAGACACAAAAGAAAAAGACTCTAAACACTAATAGGCACACAAAAGGGTCTACAAGTTTTCCAAGATCAAGAACAAAGTGCTCCCTCAATAGCAATTAAATCAAACAACATGGTGTTGTGGTATTTATTAGAGCAAAGGTACAATGTTACTTGATGTTTCAGTTTAAGATCACAATGTAGACGGTCATAATATTTATATATAAACATAAACAAAAGAAAACATGTTGCCTCCCGCAAAGTGCTTCTTTTAAAGTCATAGAGCTCGACTTTCTTACGTACCTCCTCGTGGTCGTGAAGCCATGGTCCTTCATGTAAGATTTGAAGATGTCCATGCAACTTTGATCCACTCTCCATGCTTAACACGATCATTTTGCTTGATGAGAGGCTTGCCCGATCGTCTCTTGCATCATCATCCCCTCCTTCTCCTTCACTCTTCGTTGTTGCTTCTCCTTTCATGAATTTTCCTCTCTGTCCAGATCAGACCATGTAGCAAACAATAACTCCCACGCGTGGCGCACGAAATTCTCTTTCCATCAAGTCTTTGTTGACCCCCAACGGACTCCGGTCAAACCCTAGCCCGGCTCCGCCTTTTGGAACCTTTGTCCTGTCACGACGCGCCCCTATTTGTGCGGTTGGCTCTCGGGAGCACGTTCGTTAAGGACGCGTTGCACTCCTTGGTAGATCCGGTATGCTCCTCTAGCCAACATGGCTACAAGAGCACCCCGAGCAATCTATCCTAGCAATAGATTGAAAGAAACCAAACCCAAGAAAGCACAAGATCGTAAAAGGAGGAAACGAGGTGCTAAAAGATCGGATGACATGAATTGCTTTACTCACATAGTAGATGCGTTTTGGTCACCACCACCGAGTACATGCCATTGATGACCTCAACTAGCTCCAGAACTCCACCATGACGCAACCACGCAGGGCGGCCATGGCGGCTAGGGTAGGCCTAGGCCATCTCCTAGACAACTTTGAGGACTTGCGGTGGCTGTCGCCTCCCTCCGGTGCTTGCTTCTCAGTTTCGCCGAGTTGTGATGAATGGATGTAGGGACCGTCGGAGGCAGAGGCTATAAATAAGCCGAGGAGCATCTAGGTCAAAGGGGAGCGTGAATCGAGCCCGAAATGGGCTGGACCGGCCGGCCTAGGCCCATTTCGGCCCGGTTCGGCCCGGCCTTCCTCCCCGACGCTTCTCGTGTTTCCTTGAATTTATGCCGAACTTCTTGTAGGTCCTTGACATCGTTTCCTTCGCGATTAAGATAAGGATGCTTGTCATCCAAGCTTCTCCATCTTCTGTTTAGGTCCCTGAAGTTTTACGCATCGATGCTTCGGTCCTTGGGCCATTTGGAGTCATGTTCATTACGTGTCTTGACTTGTGTCGGGCTTCATGATCTTCTTCTAAAGTGCTTGATGAATTTATCCTGAAAGTCTCCTCTTTAACGTTGATTTCCTGGGTAAACAATAAACTCCAAAAACCACATGCAAGTGTGAACTTGTTACATCATTAGTATGCCTAGTGGCGGGTTTGTTATAATTCAAAACTCAAACCAAAGTGTAACAAGTGCTCTTCGTTGACGGAAATCGACCGTCAACATCAGGTTGTGTCGCAAAGGTGAATCTCGAGTATTATGATGACCCAGATTTTAGAGGTTCAATATATACTGGTCAAGACGATTGCTCAAAGATCTAGCGGGTAAGCGGGGCTGCATTCTTGTTATTCAACAAACAATGGTGGCAATACATCTCGACTGCTAGTCTACAGAGCCACCAGGGTTAATTCAATACAGTGGCTCTGATGATGGAACCTCGACAGACACAAGTATACACAGCCTGAAGGTTATGCTTCTCAACATGCAAAAGAACCAAGGCCATGCACTTACGTGCTTGCATATGAATTATAACCTGAAAGATGACAGAGGGAAACTTCAAAGGGCGTAATCAGCAAACTTCTGGTAGCAACCGAAATGATAATTTGTGGGTCGTCTTGTCTGACTATCGGACGATAAATAAACCTATTCATGAGCTGATAGACTATTGTTACTTGACGAAATAGCCAAGAGTGCAACTCATAAAAGATCAGCCAATGGAAACTATTCGGCAACAGACATACAGTGAAGATCTATGGATATGTGGAAAGTACTAATTAACTCCTGGAAGAAGATCAAGTACTCCTGTCAGGCTTGTCATCAACTGAGAGGTGTTGACATCTGTAAACATACACCTGGGCCGATAGGAAAAGGGTACATGCTCAGCATCAATGCTGTGCCGTTCATCCTGCTCGATACTCGTGATTACACCAGGGCCTGGAGGACACCGCCTAATTGATGTCAAGGGACTGACGTCTCTGAAGATGCTTGTGTACCAGCTCTCCTAGAGCAGCTCTCTCTCTCTCTCTCGGGTTCTTTTGTCGGTTTCCTGCTTTACTGTACACTTGATAGCCGACAAGAAGTGTTGAAGAAAGAGAGAACAATTTAAATCAAGAAGCCACCATCGGAATTGGACTCAAGGACAGTAGGCCAACGTTGTTGACAAGTGCGGCATTGAGAAGCCATCAGTGGAGAAATAGCCGAATTATTTTTTGGTTACTGATAAGCCGATGACATATCGGCTAAGAATTATTAAGAAGGTCGGCAACAAGAGTTGATGAATAATAGCTGATACTGCTAGTATAGACAAAACTTGATGATCATTGACAATGGCAAGCCAACACAGATCTTTCAGCTCCTACAAAGTCTAGTGTGACAGAGACACAAAGGAGGAAGCCAATGAGATTGGTGGGAAATAATCAATTGCTATGCCTTCGAGAGGTCAATGGCAAGTCTGCGTGCTGACGGTAGGTTGATAAGGACCTAATCCTCATTGCAAAAGATATGAAAGGAGCAAAGATGACTCACTTGATTGCCATGTCTTTCAATGAGTGCATATCAACACCAGTACATCACAGCTGTTTCAGGAATCGAAATGCAGTAGCTGCGGAGAAACAAAGGGGCTATGATCAGTTCTATATAGCCATTGTTATATTAACATCAGTTGATTATGATAAAGTGGTCGATTAAAGAAAGAGGGATATGTACACAAAGCCAAGATGGTGCTACATCAATCTTACATCAGGATGACTGATGGATTCAAAAGCAGAACTATATAAGCCGACTAAATTGTAGGAAGCATCGGCTGAAGAGATAATTCATGGACTTATGCAGAACAATTGATGGTGTCACCACGGTGCAGATTGACCGTTTCTTATTAAGCAAAATAGGTGTACTATTTTTGATGATGTTTCTGTTGCTGTTAACGCCACCATGAACCTACTGGAATGAAGGAATGACACCAGGCTTATCCAGAACTCGGGAGAGAATTTTGGCGTTTGCGCTTACAAGGCTTTGGAGCATTAATTAGTTCTGAAGGATCCCTTTACCATCAGCTAGTCTTGCAAAAGACCCACGTGATCCAGAGTCAGTGGCTTTGGCTCACACAAGTCCACTTATTAGGAAAGAGCAGAATTATTTAATATTGGCCAAGATATTGTGATACATATCGGCTATGAAAAGAGCAGTAAAAGTATTAAATTCATGGGTCAGCTTGCATCGGTCAGGAGATTGGAGGTTCCGAATTTATAGAATTTCGAAGCATGAGTTCTTTATACTCCGAAACTGGGGGACTTGTGTTGACACCATTTTTTTGACATGTGTCAAGATTGAAGTCAAAAGGAAGCAGAGAGACAGATGCATGGCATGAAAGCATCTGCCGATGGAAGGCGAAAGCGGCACAGTCAATTGGAGGTAGAGGAGGCTCGGTCAATGATCAATGAATCCCATGCGATCTACAGAGTGATCAGCTATTAAGCACATGCAAAGAGATGGAGTCTGTACTTGCATGTGCATGTCCTGGTCGTCTTGTGGAAGAATCAGTAACTATCAGCAGGATAAATCACCAGGACTACAAGACAGTACAGTGTGATTGGCCTGCGGAGATATGCACGGAGATCGGCCAGCAAGAGAAGAAATAATCGGCAAGTGGAGCAATCGGCCAGGAGAGATGATCGGCCAAGTAATGCCAAAAGTGGCAAGGGCTCGATGAGTACGAACCAAACAGTAAGAAAAATCGGCCGATCCTGAGTCACGTGCAGTAAGAAGAACTCGGTCGATGATTTCATTCGTATGATATCCAGACATCAGAAACGTGTGAAGTTATTATACGAATTACATGGAGAAAAGTGCTGCATACGCGGAGCAGTTATTTGCATGTGCACGTCATGAATGATGTCAGAGAGGAGAAGATTACGTGCGAGCAAAGATGATTAAAGGAAGTGTTTAAGGTACAAACGTTCCTACGTGATCTATTCGGCCTATTGGGAATAAATAATATTTCCTAATTGTCGGTGTTTTAGACCGGCAATGTACCAAGAGGAGTACCCGAGGTAGATGTTTGTGGCCTCGCCGAGATCGGAAACTCGAAGGAGAGACACGTGGCACACAATTTAGACAGGTTCGGGCCGCTAGGTGCGTAATACCTTATGTCCTGTATGCTGCGTAGCTCTGGATTGATTGGGTGCTGTTACAAGATGATGCGGATAGAGAGATAGGGGTTCCTGTCTTGCCTTATATAGTCTGGGAGGCAGGGTTACAAGTCGGTTTAGAGAGGAGAGTACTAGTCGTACACGGCTAGGAGTACTCTACATGGATTCGGACATGTCTAACTTCCTAACCGAGTACTAGCCCTCTGGTTGTCTTGCGCTCCACGCCGTCCTGCACCGTGTAGCCCAAGTCGAGTAGTCCCGGGGGGCCATGTAGTAGTTGGTTCCAGTACCCACCTGGGTAGTGGGCCCTGGGATGTCCGTACGACAAGCCCCCGAGTATTTTGTAGTCGAGCTGGATGTCTTCGAGTAGTCTTGACGGCCTTGGCGAGTAGTCCTTGAGCGTCCCCGAGTTCCACAAGCCGAAAGTCCTCAAGAATATTTGAATCATCCCGAGGCTAGAAGGTACTCCAGCTGATCTTTGAGTAGTCTTGTAGTCTTCTTGAGTAGTCCCAATCGTCCCCGAGTGCTTCTCTCGAAGTCTTCAATAGTACTCATGATATCTTGATGAAAAAAACCATATGAAAAATGTGATTCGAAGAATCGCATTCCATAAGGAATGTAGCCCCCGAGTCTTAGGTCGAATTGTAGATTCAAACTGAGGGTCAATCTGAAATTCTGCCAATCTTATCTCGAAAAATCCGGAGGAAGAACTGAAGGACACGTGGCACGGAGCCCCCGAGCCTTGAGTCGAGTAGTTCTCTCAAATTGAAGGGTCATCTTGAATGTAGAATGTGTCCGGAGTGGATCTGTGAGGTGTTGAAGTCCACTAATTCCAGCGATCGAAGTCGAGCCCCCGAGATTGAGAGCATCGAGTACCGGAAGGTGAAGAGTCAGCCCGCCTGCGCTGAGTCAGCCGCTCCGAACTGAGCCGCCCAGTGGCTTATAAATAAGAGGGCAACCCCTTAGGGTTTTTTCACTTCCAGCAGTTGAAGTACATCTCACCCAATGCTCGAGCTTGAGTGAGCCGTCGAAGTACATCACCCAGTGCTCTGGTCGCTCTGTTGGAAGTACCAAGGGGAGTACCTGAGGTAGATGTTTGTGGCCTCGCCGAGATCGGAAACTCGAAGGAGAGACACGTGACACACAATTTAGACCCCGGGTACTCATACAAGGAAGGATGAAGACAGACTCCTATTAGAATTCTCCTGTAATTCTACTAGGACTCATTCTGTGTAATCCTAATAGGACTCCTATCTTGTAACCGACTAAGAACCCGCCCCCTAGACTATATAAAGGAGAGCCGGGTACCTAGCCGAACATCTCAACCAACACCAAGCGCAGAACGCCACATATGATACCCCAAACAGGATGTAGGGTCCGCCACCTTGGCGGCCTGAACCTGTATAAATCTGTGTCCCGTGTCCTTGCGCATACCTTCGAGTTCCAGGTCTGGCGATACCCACCACACAATCATCTACCTCGGGTACCCCCTTGGTAAGTTTGCCGGTCTAAAACACCGACAGCTGGCGCGCCAGGTAGGGGTGATCGTCATGATCATCGGGCGAATTCGAAGGACCGATCATCAAAATCAATCTACTGCAGCGGCTGGTTCTTCAACAACTAGCCGAATCATCAAGCACTCGACGAATTTCTGCATCCAAGCTTTTGTCGGAATCAACAGTTATTTTTTTCCCTTTCTCGATCTCGACTCGTCAAGCTCCAAGTTGAAGCTGCAGCTGTGTCCGTTCCACTTTTCCGTGTGGAAACAGGGCACCTCCACCACCGATTTCCACTCAGCGGATTCCAGGGTCCAATCGTTTTTCTGCAATGCTGCGAACTAGAGTCTAGTACGGAGTCAAACACGAGTCGGCTCTGACTCCGTCCCGGCCACGGCTCCATCCAAGTCCGAGAGGAAATTTCAAAAGGGTTCCTGCTATATTGCAGCATCAACTCCGAAATGGAAAAAAAAATCTCAAGGCGGCTGTTACTCCGAGTCAAGCATCGAGTACTCCCGTACAAATATTATTTTGGGGAATTATCCTATACGCACAAATTTGGAAAGGGACTCCGTGGTTGGAAAATTCAATTTTGTGCAAATTAGCTAAGTGCACACCGAAAGCTACCAAAGCACCTCAAGACCTCAAGATTTATTGCTGAGCGCACACAAGAGATACACCCGGAGGCTTCAAGATTTTCACTTCAAGTACACAGCAGACCTACGCGAGTACTACTATATCAACTTCCCTTTTGGAGGCTCTCGCGCGAAATCACCCTTTAGTCCCGGGTGGTGTTACCAACTGTGACAAAAGGCCCCCCTTTTGTCACGGTTGGTAACACGACCCGAGACTAAAGGGGGGTGTATATATAAAAACAATAACCCTCCCCCTCCAACACTTGGCCACTTGTTTCGTTCCCGATCCGCCGCCATCGTCATGTCCTCCTCCTCCTCCTCCGCCGTCATCCTCCCCGACCGCCGCATCCCGCGTCCTCCCCCGTCCTCGGCCCCCCGAAATTCGCCGCTGCTGTCGGCCTCCCGGAATCCGCCATCCATTGACTCGTCCCTTCTCCGCCGACGTCGTCGGCCCCCGCCCCGCCGGTCCGCCGCCGTTGACCCCCGGAACGCAGCGGCATCCTCCCCGACCGCCGCATCCTGCGGCCTCCCCCGGCCTTCGGGGCTCCTCCGCGCGTCGGCCTCCTCCCCATCCTCCTCCTCCGCGCCGTCCTCCCCGGCCTCCGGGGCTCCGCCGCCGCCGCGCGCGCATCAACATCGCCTGTCCCACTCCTCCGTCGCCTCTGCCTTCATCCTCACGGTCGTCATCCCCAACGCCGGTAGGGGCGTGGCCTCCCCCCCGGCCGCTGGCCTACCCCGGCCCTGCCCCAAATTTGGGGGTTTTGGGACTTGCTGATGCAAACAAATGAATTGCTTGTGTCAGGAATTTTTTTAATTTGAATTGAAGATTTAAATTTAAGTATAAAATTGTACTAAATATGTGCATAATAATTCTAAATAAATATGTCTCACCCCAGCATCACCGACCACCGTCTCTCCCCGGCTCCCCGCTGCCTCCCTCGACGCACCCAGGATCCCGCCCCCGTCTCTCCCCGGCTCCTCGCCGACTCCGCAGTAGGCGCCACTACCGATAAAATCGTGGTTATTTTAGAAATTGACAGAAAATAATATGTAATATTGTAAAAAATTCATGTCTATTCATAGAAAATTAGTGTTTATTCTAGAAATAGATAGAAATTATTGTATATTCTCATAAATTCGTGTCGATTCATAGAAAATTAGTTTTTATTCTTGTTTACTCTAGAAATAGATAGAAGTTATTGTATATTCTAAGAAATTCGTGTCTATTCATAGAAAATTTGTATTTATTCTTGTTTATTCTAGAAATAGATAGAAGTTATTGTATATTCTCAGAAATTAGTGTTTATTCTTGTTTATTATAGAAATAGATAGAAATTATTGTGTATTCTCGTAAATTTGTGTCGATTCATAGAAAATTAGTGTTTATTCTTGTTTATTCTAGAAACAGATAGAAATTATTGTATATTCTCATAAATTCGTGTCGATTCATAGAAAATTTGTGTTTATGCTAGATGGATAAAATTGACAACGATGAAAGAATTATGGAGGACATTATTGCTCGTGGTACAAATACCGTTGCAACCTACACCGACGAGGAGTGTAGCCAGGCAGACAGGTTCCTCAACATAAATATGATCGGTGAAGGAGGCGTCGTCGCCGAGGAGTTGGAAAATAACGAGGACGACATAGCCGCCAACTCAGAAAATAATGTGGACCTTGAGGATGCTAACGCAGAAGGTTCCAACGAGGTATACATATCATGCATTAAGTTCATTAGTATTAATTCGATAACCCCATTTCTTACATAAATAAATAACGAATATGGTACTTGTAGGCTTCTGGATCGACGACGAAAAAGGCTAAGAGAGGCCGTACACAACTAATCGTTGGTGATGTGATGTATCGTATCACAGAGGTATCATAGCTTGGCCAGCCATGTGCTCCCAAAAACATCAAAGACAAGTTCGTGTCTCAATGCGGGGCCATTGTAAGGGACAACGTGCCCATCAAGTATAGAGAATGGAAGGGAAAACCAAGTAATCCATATGTGGTTCCGGACTCAGTAAAAGACCAGCTGTAGAATGATGTGATAAAACACTTCACACTTCCTGAAGGCGTCGACGCAAACCTTGTTAAGGGTTGGACTCTAGCGAAGATGGCAACTCAATTTTAGAATTTCAAGAAGAAGTTGACTAGAGATTTTATCAAGAACAACCGAACTCCAAATTGGGATGAATATCTGAAGATAAAAGATTACTGGAAGTCCTTTGTTGAATACAAGAAAACTGAAATTTTTGCCCAAAAAAGTGCACAAGGGAAGAAAAGTGCCATTAAGAAAGGGGAGTACAACCATCGTCTTGGTCGAGGTGGTTACGCGGTAGCAATTCCCAAGTGGCGGAAGATGGAACAAGACCTTATCGCCAAAGGTATCATATCAGCGGTCTTTCACTGGCCCGATCGATCGAAGAATTGGTATTATGCGCATGGAGGCAGATTGAACTCGGATGATGGTACCCTTGAATTCCCACCCGCTTTACGAGAGAAGGCACTTGAGATAATGAAAAAAATAGAAGATGTCAAAGCTGGTAGAATGAAGGTTGACAGAGAAATGGATGAGCTCACTTTGGCGCTTGGGAATCCAGAACACCCAGGACGTTGCAGGGGCTACGGGGTGGTGCCGTGGAAGTATGCTTTCAAGGGCAACCTCGACACCTATAAAAGTCGCAAAAGAAGAAGAGAGCGCGAAGAGGAGCATTGGCGTCAAATGTTGGAGCAAAGACTTAAACAACAAGAAGAAAAGATGCAGGCAGAGATTGAACGTCTAGTGGCCGTAACGATAAGTCAGATAGCCCAATCTAGAGCACTGCCCGAAGTACCGTTAGATCCCGTCATTAGCCCTTCCGCTCGCAAAAGCAGTTGTGCTTCTACAGAGGTCGCAGCAGGTGCTTGCATAGAGGTCGCAGTAGGTGCTTGCACATAGGGCCCTGAAGAGCCGAGGGCAATCGAAGGAGTTCCAGTGGATGACAACCAACAATACCCTGTGGATTTTCTCTGTCGGTGCACCCCATGTGAGCTGCACAAGCCATTCGGCAACATCACAATGCATGTATATATAAATATAATTAATACATGCAATTAGCTCAACTTTTGATGCATCACTTAGAAATGTAATAAATTCCTTATTTCTCTACATATATAGGTGGCGCACGGAAGTGCTTTTGCGCATTTTCCTGGATAGACTAGCCATGGCATGCTGATTCTACCTGGCTATGCCTCGGTTGCTGTGGAGGAGATTTGTCAGCCACAATTTGAAGATCTAGAGCTAGACATCCCAGGAGGTGATGGAGAAAGGACACTCAAGGATGCGGTTCACGATATCATATTGTGGCCCAAACGTTACATTATATTCCCCTAGACGGAGGATCAATCCCTCCTACAGATCCCCCGCAGCCACGACCATCATCATCTCCGAGGCCGTCCTCACGACCTTCAATATCACATCGCTCACCGTCTACACAAGAACCATTATTCAATTCCGGAGGTGCGAGCTCCGGCCACGATAATGAAATCCATCCCGAATCACCTCAAAAAAAAGCAGAAAAAACCAATGGCGGCAAAGCAAACGCCATCAAAAGCAGAAAAAACGACCAAAGCACCGCAGAAAAACCGCCCAGCCACCAAAGCACATCAGAAAAACCATGAAAGCACCACAGAAAAAACCACCTAGCAACGAAAGCACAACCAAAAAAACCGCTAGTGCACAGTGTTCCAACGCAGTGCTACCACCAAAGCAGAAAAAACCACCAAGCCACGAGAGCACAAGCGAAAAAACCGCTGAAGCATAGTCTTCCAACCCAGTGCAACCACCAAAGCAGAAAATGGTTGAGCCCATCGTCAAAGGAAGCTAGCATGGGAGACGACAGAAGAAGAAGGAAAAACGACGATCGGTGCCCAACATGTCCATGAATTTTTCAACAATCTGAATACAAAACAGCAACAGAGGGAGCTCGAGAAGACAAAAAATGTAGACCCGGGCAAACTTGGGTTTTTCAAACTAATGTGCGAAAACAGTAAGAAAATTATACTCATAATGGTGTTGACGTCGTATAAAGAAGATACTCGTGCAAAGAAGCTGGAGTAGAAAACAGATGTGTCGATGAGCAAACAGACTTACATTGCCTCCGGCCTCAATGTAGATGAACGAGCTCTAGCAGAAATGCCTACACAAGAATTAGTGTGTTGACGGTGTATATGCGTATCCAATTTCGTTTGGACTTGCAAGCGGACAAGTCCTCCGTCGTAGCCAAGGGACCCTTCTTCCCTCAAGTGTGAACCCAAGGTATCGAATCCGTGGAACAAATGTGTGATGCAAGAACCTATCTATTAAAGCCAAGAACACTTAGATCTTCAAAGGGAATGCTTTTGCATCTAATCTAAAGAACATCAAAAGAAACGAATCTAATCTATGAAAACCGGAGGTAGCAAGAGATAGAGTGGGATAGGTAAAACCAATCTAGAGAGATTGGATCAAGCTTTTGTTGAAGTTCCAAACAAAGAAGAAATAGCCAAGTTGAATCTCATAGGAAGCATCTTTAAATCACGGTTTCCCATCCAACTCCGAAGACGCCCACCTTTTGGAGCCACCGTTCTGTCACAACGCACTCCTATTCGTGCGGGTTATCCTAGGGCGAGTCCAATGGACAAGTTGAAATCTCTTGGAAGGTCAGGCATACACCTCTAGCCACCACGGCTACAAGAACATCCTCTATGATCTATCTCGAGAATAGATCTTAAAGTGAGAAAAGCCAATTGAAATCAAAGTCGTAGAAGAAACACTCAATCGCTAGAAATCGGATTGCAACTTGATAATTCAACATAGTACATAATACATGAACAAGATCACCACCGGGATCCTACCTTGATCTTGCTTGTAGCTCCTGGAACTCCGACGTGGTCTTCCTTGCAAGGTTCCCACGTCGGCTAGGGAAACCCTAGACAACTAGCTCGACCCTCTCCTCTCCAGAATGGTGTCCCTCTCTTCTCTGCTCCTCGGCGGTGAATGACGAATGAGTTGATGTGTGACTCTTGGCCAGGGGGCTATAAATAGTCTGAGAGGCGGCTAGGTCAAAGAGGGGCACGAATGGACCCAGAAATGGGCCGGGCCGGCCGGCCTGGGCCAACCGGCCTGGGCCCATTTCGTGGCCTCCTTTGCTAGTGATTCTTCCCGAGTCTTCTAGAGTATTCTCCCTTCTATATGTGGGCCCTTGACGTCAGTTTCTCCGCGGTTTGGATGAAGCTCCTTGTCCCGCAAGATTCAGCATTTTCTGTTCAGGTCCTTGGAGTTTTCTGTCTTCACGGGTTGGTCCTTGGGCTTCTTGGAGTCATGTTCACTTCATTACTTGACTTGTACCGGGCTTTAAGGTCTTGTCACGAGGTGCTTGATGAACTTTACCCAGAAGTCTTGCTTTCAACGCTAAATTCCTGCATAAACATCAAACTCCAAAACCGACATGCACGAACGAACTTGTTATACCAAGGGGGTTAGTACCAATGGATAAGATATAAAATTCATGTCAACACCGAAGGTAAACTCATGGCTAGGTTGACGGAAATTCACCATCAACATAGTGCAAGTCCTTGATTTCATGGAACAATCAGGGATGCCTATAAGTGTTGCACTCGGCCATGAAGAACCACCTCGGGATCCAAGTTTCGTACATAGATGGCCCTTTCAGCTAGGAAAACCTCTTATCCGGAACGAACTGGTACTTAAGCTTTCACCTAAGATGTACAAATTTTAGGAGTGGTACATGCGGCAATCAGCGAAAGGCATAGATACCATAGGTATACTTGCTAGATCGAAAGATTTTGCCAGTGAAGGCAACAAGGTGGTCTGGCTGGAATTCAAAGATATTTATGAAGTTTACCATCTAGAAGCCCTGAATACCGATCTTATCGTCGCTTGGTGTCTGTAAGTGGCGTATTTTTTTATGTTTATTAATAAATTTATTATGTATGTGGATCTACTAATTAACTTTGTATTTCATTTTTGGTAGCCTGCAAAAACAAGAGATGCAAAAAAAAATATTGCCAACAGAATTGGTTTCATGGACCCATCAAAAGTTAACCAGTTTGAGGTCAAGCATCAACCAGACACAACAATCGCGACAATCTATAGGACCTTGTCTAAGTTTCATGACAAGGATCTCATACTACTACCTTACAGCTGCAAGTATGTGCGATTGCCATCTAATTGTCCTTGCTAATTCTATTTAGTTCTAATTTGTATGAGTATTATGACCATGTATATATAGAGTTTCCATTGGATTCTTATGATAATTCAAGTCGACAATAGCAGCGTCATGGTGTGGGATTCATTGAGAAAAAACACCGCAGGTTACCAAGACCTTCAAGATCTGTTTCAAGAGTAATAATTCTATCTAAGACGTTCTCTTTAATGCAATATATATAGATTGCTTTTACTAACACACTATCTTTCATTAATTTTCCTCAGAGCTTGGGAAAAATTCATTGCAGAGAAAGAAGGTCAATTTAAACCAACAATTACATTCTATACTGATTATCCGGTAGGTAATCCAAATGACAACTTCAGATTGAGAAAATTCAAATTGTATCACACTTATATTTCATAACATTTTCTCCTATCCGCTTTAGTGTTTGAGACAGGAAAAATGAAATAATTTATGTGGATACTATGTTTGTGAGCACATACGATGTTTGGCAAGTACAAGCTCCGGAAATTATAATGTAAGTTAATTAAATAAACATATTAATAACACATCATTTCCTAACCGCTTCTATATTTAATTGTTGGGTGTAATATATTAACATATTTCCACATTATAGATGGATATGGTTAAGGACGAGGTCATTCAGAAGGATCGTCTTTCGGCGATTCAAGAAAGTCTAATTGGATTCCTCTTGGACGAGGTGGTTAATCCAGTAGGAAAACATTATTATGATGGATCTAAAAAACTATTGTGATGCACCTCAACTGGGAGTAGAGACTACAAATTTGAAGTGAACGATATTTTGATGTATAAATATTATTTATTTTGATGTATAATATTGCGTGTAAGTCTTATGTGTAAGACTAATTAAATATCTATTTTGATGTGTATATTTCTAAGTTTATATATGTAGATATATAAGTTTATATATAAGTCTAAGTGCGTATATGGTATATATATAGACAGGTATACATAGATATTAAGTGCAAATACATATACATACATATACGGGTTAGTCAACAATTAGAATATACGCTCAAATCGAAAACAACAACAAAAAAGAGACGAGACCCTTTAGTCACGGTTGGTATTACCAACCGAGACTAAAGGGGGTGGACGCTAGCGCGGGCGTGCCCCCTAGTCTCTGTTCGTAATACGAACCGGGACTAAAGGAGGTTCATTCACCCGGGACTAAAGGGGGGCCCGATCGGACACGAAGTGAACAGTAGTTGGGAAAAAATGAGAGACGCAACCGCACCAACCATCTCCGCCGCCGGGGAGGTGAGCGGATCTTCCCCAACCCCTCCACCGCCGAAGTTCGCTGGGGTGCGCGAGCCGCCGCGGACACCGCCTCTGCGCACGCCGGCGGTGCTCCTTCGCACCTCTCTGGGGTGAGCATGGCCCCCATTGACGGCAGGAGCCGACATCAGAGCGGGAGGACGGGCCATTTGGAGCTCGGTTGTGGTGGGCACTGGAACAACGAATCCACCATGCAAGGGTTGGTTCGTCCACGATTCGGCGCCGGCCAACAAGAGGAACATAGCGCACATCAATCATAAGGGGCGTGCTGAAATCTGTCGACGAATCGATCGCGAGGAACATCATGGGGTTCGTCTGCGCAAGCTCGGATGGGAGGATGAAGAGGAACGAGTTCAGCTGGCTCGAGAAATCAGACGCAATCTATTTAAGTCGGTTCCAAGTTTTGATGATTCGTACGAGGGGGATCAGATGGGGGAGGACATTGATCCTGGTCAGGGGAAACGGGGAAAGGAAGGAGGTGATCGAGAGGGGGTGGATGAGGCCCTGCTTCAACTGGAAATTGCGTGCTGCCAATTGGAGGGTTCAATTAACCTCTTGCCGAAGACCAAGGATAATCGTGATCACCAATTTGTACAGAAATTCGAGGAACAACCAGTTCCCATAGAGGATCGAAAGGGGGGTTCCAGCGATCCGAGGAAGGGGGAGAAGCCATTTGGGTGTTCATTGGAGGATTTGTTCAACCATTCCTGGAGGCCCACCCGGAAGAACAAGTGGATATGGGTAGCCAAGCCCATGGTGATGGGGGTCCAGGAATATCCAGCCCAGGCGGACGAGATTAGAAGGGAGGGGCGGCGTGCCCGTCGGGTGACGAGGGTCAAACAGCCGCCGCCACTCACCCAATCGTTCGCAGCCACAGTAAAAAAATCCTAAGATGGCGAGAAGGAAGAGAGAGGGGGCGGACCAAAGCGCAGGTTCGGCGACAAGAGGCCGGGCGTCAGAGCGTACGGGGACCAAGGCTGGCGGCGCCCTGGGGAAGAAGCTCGCAGGGAGGAGCAGCTCAGGGGGTAGGCCATGCGAGGTCGTGGACAGCAGCAGTTTGGGGGAGCAAGAAGCGGCAGAGAGGGGGAGCAATCTCCACAGAAGAGGCCAGCGGAGTTCCAGTGAGGAGGGGGCTTTGGGAGAATGCAGTACGAGCAACAGAAAGATCGGTTTGAAGACCCAGGTAACTCTCATGCTCCAGTCCCTGACAGATTGGGGGAAGATGGGAAACACGAATTGGGGCCGGGACATGGGGAGATCTGATTCAAACAGAGCAGATCAGGGGAGAACAGCTCCTCGCCAGAGAGAAGTATGTTATTTGTGCAGAGAGGAGGGGCATCATCAAGCTGATTGCACAAATCCACCATTTTGTTTTAGATGCAAGGAGTCTGGGCATGTTGCAGCCAAGTGTCCGAGCAATCTGAGTGTTTCTATGCACATGTATGGGTTTGGCTTCCCTGGACAAGGTTATCACTGCTTGAAAATTCCTGGTTTCAGCAAACAACAGAAGGCAGTGGACAATGTGGGGCTAATCAGGATAAAAAGTGGCAAAGCAAGTGTTGAAAGGGTTGACAAGGAGCTGCAAAATCTGATTGACAAAGACTGGTTGTGGAGAGTCAGACAGGTTGCTGAGAATGAGTATATAGCCATATTCCCCAATAAGCAAATCCTGGAAGCTTTCTCTAGGTCGAGGGGCTTGGAATTGGCGCTATATCAGCTCATTGTCACCATCACTCCCACTACTATGGACCCGACGGCATCATCTGTCCTGCAGGAGGGTTGGGTGCAGCTGCACAATGTGCCTGACCATGTGAAAGGGGTGGAGGCGGTGACCCTCATCACTGAAAAGGCTAGGGAAGTGATTGTTGTCGATGAGGTGTCTCTCATCAAGGTTGGGCCAGTGCGTGTTAAGATAAGAGCACGCCAGATTGAAAAGATTGATGGTTACCTGGAGATTTTCATAGAAGGGGTGGGCTGCGATATTAAATTTGTCCCAGAGATTCCATCAAAGAAAACAAAGACAAACCCACCCAAGCCAGATGACAAACCTGAAGGTGAAGGATTTGAGGATGACGAGGAGGATGATTTGTATGAGTTTGAGGATGATCCAACTAAGAGGATGCAGGAGGGGAGCGGAGGAGCATCCCTGAAGACGCAAGAGGGAGAGGACCGTTCACAAGGTCGGAACAGCAAGTACAAGGAGAGGGGCAAGGGAGAAATGCACAACTGAACTGGGACAGGTTGCGCGAAGGAGGTTGTGGAGGCGGTGCTCATTGCAATGTTCAACCCGGTGGCCAACAAGATCCTGAAACTGGAAGGGAAGGGCGAGGATAACCAACCGAGACCGATGAGCAGGGAGCGGATGCCGTCTGATGTGCCAAGCGACAACTTTCTGGTACATACTGAAGATGGGGAGGTAAGGGTGATGCACAAGTCTAAGTGGCCAAGACTGACTTTAGCAAATGAAAAAGAGGAGATGAAGACTCTGCTGCAAGTTGGGGCTAATGAATCGTAGGAGTCAATGGGAGAAGGGGAGGTGGATCAGGTGCAGGGTGAAGGGGGGCAGGACAGTGCCATGGTGACAGCTTCAGATGAGGCAGGCGAAGTGGAGGGGAGTGAAGCAGAGACAGAAGAAGAAGCTGTAGGAGTGAAGGTCTAGAGAAAATTCTTCCCTATTGTTGCTGCAAGAAAAAGCTCCAAGGGGCGCAAGGCAATGCAAGGGAGTGGAGGTACCCACAAAATCCCGCTTAATTCTTTTGCTATTCTAAATTCCTGCGAAGATGATGATCTAGAATCGATTGCAAAAAATTGTGATATTATTCTGGGGGGCTGTGATGAGGAAATTACTGAAAATATTAACGCCATTAAGTTGGAAGAAATTGCAAGAGCTGCTGTTGCGGAGGCGAACTATAAGCACAGACAGGAACTAGCTCTGGTGGACAAACACTCTTTAGAGGGGGAGAACCTGAACCTGGAAAAAGTTGATAATCAACAGAGGGGGTGTGGTGCTGACAGTCCTAGCAAGAGGGGGGGAAAGAAGTCGAGGGGAGACAGACTGAGTAGAGAACTGAAACGTATTAGTTATAAATGAGAGTACTAATGTGGAATGTCCGAGGGCTGGGCAAGCCAGCAAGGATGAGACAGCTTAGTGAGTTGATCATAAAAGAAAAAGTGGATGTTGTGGGGGTGCAAGAAACAATCAAGCAGTCCTTCTCGCACCGTGATCTGCAGCGTTTAAATCAGGGGGGAGAGTTCAGCTGGGAGTGGGTGCCAGCAATTGGCCACTCTGGAGGGATCCTTATGGGGGTGAAAAAGGATAGATTCGAAGTGGAAGGCCGGGAGACAGGGGAGTATTTTGTGGGGGTGACCATTAGGGACAAACTTAAAAACGTCAGATGTGAGGTGATAACAGTCTATGGCCCTGCTGATCATCAATGGTCAAATGTTTTCCTGGAAGAGCTGGACACTAAATGCAAAGGGCTGATGTTGCCTACGATATTAGGGGGGATTTCAATCTGATCAGAGATTTGTCTGACAAGAGCACTGGAATTGGAGATCAAAGACTTATAGACGCTTTCAATTCCTTCATAGAGACCCACCATCTCAGGGAGATGCACAGAGTGGGTCCGAGGTTTACTTGGACCAACAAGCAATCAAACCCAGTTATGAGTAACATTGACAGAATCCTAGCTTCGACAGAGTGGGACCTGAAATTCCCAACCAGCAGCCTCAACACTCTAACTAGAGTTGGATCAGATCACTGTCCTTTGCTTCTAGACACAGGGGGGTTTTGGGGGGCAGAGCAAACAGAGAAAGACAATTTTTTCTCGAGAAACAGTGGTTCAAAATGGAGGGGTTCATAAACACAGTGGCAGATAAATGGAGAGAAAACAGGGATAGATGCCCAGCCAGAGCATACTCGATGGATAAATGGCATGGGGGTGTGACGACCTTAAGAAACTTCCTTAAAGGTTGGGGGCAGAACATAAGGGGGGAGTACAGGAGAAGAAGAGAGGAATTGCTTCAACAAATCCTAAAAGTGGATGATGAAGAATCGGAGGGAATGGTCTTACAGGGGGTAGCTCTGTAGAAGATATCAGTTGGAAGCGGAGTTGGAGAAACTAATGGAAGCAGAGGAGATATATTGGCAACAAAGAGGGGGAGAAAAGTGGACACTTGAAGGGGATGGGAACACGAAGTTCTTTCACTTAGTGGCTAATGGGAGGCGGAGGAAAAAATTAATATTATCTCTAGAGCACGAGGGGGTAAATGTCACAGAGCCGGTGCAAATCCAAAAAATCATTTACGATTACTACAAATCCCTTTTTGGCAGACACCCAGGAAGAGGGGTTAAAATAGGGGGTGATACATGGGCAGTGAGTGGGAGACTGTCGGCAGAGGACAATAACTGGCTGACGAGACCTTTCACAGAGGAAGAGGTGAAAGAGACAGTGTTTGGGATGCGAGAAGATTCGGCACCAGGGCCAGATGGTTTTGGGGTGGTTTTTTACAAAAAATGCTGGGACATCATAAAGGGGGAGCTGATGGAGATGGTAAATGATTTTTACATGGGGAACCTAGACATGAATAGGCTCAATTATGGAGTGATAACCTTGATCCCAAAAATTAAAGAGGCAAATAATGTGAAACATTACAAACCGATTTGCCTCCTCAATGTCAGTTTTAAGATCTTCACCAAGCTAATCATGGATAGGCTGACAGCTTTCGCGGGGGGGCTAATTAGTTCTAGCCAAACTGCGTTTATTAGGGGGAGATATATCGTGGATGGAGCCGTAATACTCCATGAAGTTATGCATGAGCTCAGGAAACAAAAAATGACAGGGGTGATCTTTAAGATTGACTTCGAGAAAGCATATGATAGCATCAGATGGGAGTTTGTGGAAGAAGTCCTTGCCAAAAAAGGATTTGATAACAAATTAAGGGAGTGGATCATGAGTACCATGAGGGGGTGGGGGGGGCAAAGTGTGTGTAAACATCAACGAAGAGAATGGTCCGTACTTCAAAACCCATAGAGGACTGAGGTAGGGGGATCCGTTTTCGCTGTTACTTTTCAACCTGGCAGCAGACGCGCTAGCACACATCTTGGAAAAGGCCAAAGATCAGGGATATATCAAAGGGGTGGTGCCACACCTAATACCGGGGGGTGTGACACACCTGCAATACGCAAATGACACCATTCTCCTTTGCGAGAATGATACGCAGTCAATGACCAACATGAAGTTCCTCCTATACTGTTTTGAGTGGATGTCCGGTCTTAAAATAAACTACCATAAGAGCGAAGTGGTGACCTTTGGGGTGGATAAGGAGAATGAAGATAATATTGCAAATATGTTAAACTGCACTGTGGGGGTTTTACCTATGAAATATCTGGGCTTCCCAATAAGTGACAAAAGGCTGGGGGTGAATGCCTTCCGGGGCATAGTAGGGAAGATGAGGCACCGACTACAACCGTGGAAAGGGAAGCACCTGACCTCAGGGGGGAGATTGATTCTAACCAACACTTCCTTGAGCAGTTTGCCGGTGTATATGATGAGCATGTTCTTGTTACATGAGAGTACCCATCATCAGATGGACACCATTCGATCCAAATTCTTCTGGGGGAGTGACGGGGATAGCCATAAGTACCATATGATCAAATGGGAAAATACTTGTCTGCCGAAAGACTTTGTGGGTGCCGGGATAATTAATACTAGAATCCTAAATGAGGCCCTGATAGTTAAATGGGTTTGGAGGCTGAATAACGCCGGAGAAGGGGATGCTTGCTGTGAAATCCTAAAGAATAAGTATATGAAAAACAAACCTTTAGCAGCATGCAGTGGCAAAGGGGGGTCTCAATTTTGGCAGGGGGTGAATATAGTAAAACATAAGTTCAGGTGGGGGGCTAAATTGGAAGTCCATAATGGGAAAAATACCCTCTTCTGGACTGATGTATGGGTGGGAGAAGTGCCTTTGAAGCTTGTCTTCTCGAAACTGTACGAGTATTGCCGGAACAAGAACTGCACGGTGAGCGAATGTTGGGACGGGAGAGAATGGAGAATGAATTTCTCTAGACCGCTGTCGCAGGAAGAAGCTGGTGGTTGGGAGGATCTGATAGTCATGCTGCAAGGGATGTGGCTGGACAGTTCTCCTGATAAAGTGCATTGGCTACTAGAGAAGTCCAGAAAGTACACTACTAAGTCCTTGTACAGATTCTTGCTCCATAGGGGGGTGGTGGATAAACGCATGAGAAAACTCTGGAAAAACAGGTTGCCCATGAAAGTCAGGGTCTTCATGTGGCTTGCTTGTCACGATAGAATTCAGTCCGGGGCAGTCCTAGGGGGGATGAAGTGGAAAGGAAATAAAAACTGTAGAACCTGCAATGTACTTGAAACAACATACCATATTCTTTTCCAATGCCCGCTCGCCAAGTTCGTGTGGGCAAGCCTGAAAGAGATGCTAGGATGGGAGAGAGTGCCGAGGGGGCTTTGGGATCTCCTAGAACATTGGGTGCCCTTGGGCTGTAATTCATACAACCTGGAGTTTTTCTCTTTGACGATAGTCCTTTGGGTTTTGTGGATAACACGGAATAAGATGGCAATAGAGGGGGTGTTTGTGCGGAATCCTACGGAGGTTTTACAAAAGATCTGTGTCTTTTTGCAGAAATGGAAGTTGAGGTTGAAACCTGCTGAGCAATCTCAACTGGAGGAGGGGGGACGCCGGCTAGGTGGATGGATAAAAGACTTCAAGGAGAAGGCAAGACTGTGGCCGCCTGGAGAAAGCTTCATTTAGCTCCATGTCTGGTGTCGGTCTTTCTGTTCTTTTGCCTGTTAGCGTTGCTGTTTAGGCGGTGGTGGAGTTTTTTAACTCTGTCTCTTGTTTGTTGTCCTCTATTGTAAGTTGGTAACCCCAGCGTGGAGTCTGTATCAAACATAATTTGCTTTCTATAAAAGCAGGGTAAAAGCCTTTTTCAAAAAAAAAACTAAAGGGGGGCCCTTTTGTCTCTCATCATTAGTCCCGGTTGGACATGAGAGACATATTCCCTTTACCAACCGGGACTAAAGCCCCTCTCTATTCCAGTGGGTGTAACCCCTCCTGTTTCATCAAAAAAAGATCATGGCATGTCATATATGCTACTGCAATTCAAGTACATGACTGTAGGATTATTGACACAAACATCTTAACGGACCTGATAACTTAGTACTAATAAGGTCTCACTTCAGCTTTTTTTTTGCGGGCCACACTTCAGCTTATTATTACACAATAACACAAAGCAAAACATAAGAAAACACAGTGTAAACTATATAGAAGTGTTCGCCGATAGGGCAGCGGAGGGAACGCCTTCACAACTTCTGATTCCGGAATTTCCTTATAATAGCAGCCTTGCTCAGAGCCGTTTGCACGTAAACCTTGTTGTATAATTGATCACAATGCCGAAAGTAAGCAACCCTCCACGCTTTCTTGAACAGCAGAGCACAGAACACTGCCCAAAGACCAATAAGGTATCCACGGGTGCTGAGGTAGAAAAACATTGTATCATATATTGCACTTTCACGTTCTTGATTTTCATCTAGACTCGTTTCGCTCATCGAGCAATTGTTAAGAAGTGGAGGCCCACAAAGTCCAGGATTGCCAATGTACATGTACTGATTATTCAGTGTTTGCAGCTGCTGTCCTGAAGGGATTCTTCCTGATAAATCGTTGTACGACAAATTAAGGCAACTCAAGAATGTAAGATCTGATAAACTTGAGGGTATTTCGCCAGTGAAATAATTGTAAGACAGATCAAGAGATTCTAATTCCCTTAAAACACCAATATCTTCTGGAATTGGCCTAGTTATTTGGTTTTTAGAGAGATTCAGACTCCAAAGTGCCTTGAGTAAAGATAGTTCCTTCGGAATATTACCAGTGAAACCATTACTTGAGAAGTCAATTAACACTACATGTTCTGTGAGTTCATGGGTGTAGTTAAGCTCTCGATCTTTTATGAATGTTGATATGGAACAAAAAGATGAGTGCCTTACGCCGACACCTCCGCGGATGGGCATCTCATACAGATGGAATTTACAAACAACAAAAATCATCTCTATAGAATACAATCAATGAATTAGACATCGCTGCAGAAACCCGTACTTTGACAGAATCAGAACATGATGATCTGATACATGCTCGAGAACAACTAACAAAGCTGCTCCGGGAAGAGGAAATCAAATATTACCAACGAGCTAAGGTGACAGATACTCTTCTAGGGGACAACAATACTAGATATTTCCAAATGGTTGCCAATGGCAAACATCGGAAAAAAAAGGATATTTTCCCTGGAGCAAGAGAATGGCTTAATTGAGGGACAAGTTAATCTGAAAGCTTATATTACTAAGTTTTATAAAGACTTATTTGGTGAACCTCAAGGAAATTCATTCACTTTAGATGAGTCTCGGATAGAAGACATCTCTCAGGTCACCTCAGCAGAAAATAATTTCCTCACAACACCCTTCACAGAGAAAGAGGTTCGGGATGCAATTTTTGATATGGAACATAATAAAGCACCAGGTCCTGATGGCTTTCCAGCTGAGTTTTATCAAAAGTTTTGGGATGTCATCAAAGGAGACTTATTGCAGATGTTCCATGAATTGCATACTGGAACCTTACCACTTTTTAGTCTCAATTTTGGAGTAATAACGCTTATCCCCAAAGTCCACGAAGCAAATCAAATACAACAATATAGACCCATTTGCTTGTTGAATGTTAGTTTTAAGATCTTTACGAAAGTGGCTACTAATAGAGTTAATGTGATTGCAGATCATCTAATTAGCCCAACTCAAACAGCTTTCATGCGAGGACGTAACATCCTAGAGGGTGTCGTTATTTTACATGAAACCATACATGAGTTACACAAGAAAAAACAGTCTGGTGTCATCTTCAAAATTGATTTTGAGAAAGCATATGACAAAGTACGATGGCCATTCCTAATGCAGACTCTACGAATGAAAGGTTTCTCGCCCAAGTGGATTTCTTGGGTTGAATCTTTTGTTTCGGGGGGTAGTGTAGCAGTTAATGTTAATGAGGATGTCGGGTCATATTTCCAAACTAGGAAAGGCCTTCGACAAGGGGACCCTTTATCCCCGATATTGTTTAACATTGTGGTTGACATGCTACTGGTCTTAATAAACAGAGCCAAAGCTGATGGTCAGATCAGTGGAATAGTACCACATCTAGTTGATGACGGGTTATCTATTTTACAATATGCGGACGATACAATTCTTTTTATGGACCATGACCTGGATAAAGCACGTAACATGAAGCTATTGCTTTGTGCCTTCGAGCAACTTTCGGGGCTTAAAATAAATTTCCATAAAAGTGAACTTTTTTGCTTTGGAGAAGCGCAAGAATCAATTGACCAGTATACTGAACTATTTGGTTGCAACCCAGGAGCTCTTCCAATGAAGTATTTGGGTATTCCTATACATTATAGGACACTATCAAATTCAAATTGGAAAAGAGTAGAAGAACGTTTTGAGAAAAGACTCAGCAGTTGGAAAGGTAAACACCTTTCTACAGGAGGCCGACTAACGCTGATTAACTCAGTGCTCAGTAGCTTACCTATGTATATGATGTCTTTCTTTGCGATCCCAAGAGGGGTACTTAAAAAACTAGACTACTTTCGATCAAGATTTTTTTGGCAAAGTGATGGCGAACGACGAAAGTATCGTCTTGCCAAATGGAGTATAGTGTGCCAACCCAAGGATCAAGGGGGTCTAGGAATTCATGACTTAGACATAAAAAACAAAGCGCTTCTCAGCAAATGGTTGTTTCAACTACTCACAACAGATGGGACTTGGCAACAACTCTTACGTAACAAGTATCTGGGGTCTAAGCCACTTTCACAAGTGCAATGGAAAAGCGGAGACTCACACTTTTGGGCTAGCCTGATGAAGGTTAAAAATGAGTTTCTACGTTTTGGTACTTTCTTAATTAAGGATGGTTCACAGGTTAGGTTCTGGGAAGATAAATGGTTGGGAAATTCAACACTGCGAGAACAATATCCTAGTTTGTATAACATAGCTCGACACAAACAGGATACAGTTGCAGAAGTCTTCAGCACCTCACCCTTAAATATTTCTTGGCGAAGAGATCTCATAGGCTGCAAGTTAACAGCATGGAACGATCTGGTTCCACGTCTTGCTAACATTGTGCTAAGTCAGGAATCTGATGAGTTTCGATGGAACCTACATCCAAATGGACAGTTCTCAGTGAAATCTCATTACTTGGCAATGATTCATAGTGATATCCCCAACCTAAACAAGCGCCTGTGGAAATTAAAAGCCCCTTTGAAAATAAAGATCTTTATGTGGTACTTGCAAAGAGGAGTAATTCTAACAAAAGATAATTTAGCAAAGCGCAGTTGGCAAGGAAGCAAAGTTTGTTGTTTCTTCCACAAAGATGAAACAATTCAACACTTTTTCTTTGACTATCATTTTGCTCAGGCAGTATGGTCTATGATTCATGCGGCTTTAGGCTTGTCTCAACCTCGTAGTGTGTCCAATATGTTTGGGAGTTGGCTATGGGGTCTTGAAAAAGATTTGAAACCGCTAATTCTGCTAGGAGCGGCTGCTACTTGCTGGTCGTTGTGGTAATGCAGAAATGATATCATCTTCAAGAACGAACATAACACTTTTCCACTACAGGTTATCTACTTGATTATACACTTGCTCCGTATATGGGCTATATTACAGAAGCCAACCTCACAGGATTTGGTTGCTGCGGCATCGCTACGTTTGGCGCAGGTGGTCAAGGAGTTCTTTACCCAGGTACATGGGTGGCGGTCTAGTCTTCGAATTGATTGCCATTAAAGTGTTTTGGGTTTCTTTCATCTTTTTAGACTGTGTGCATCACGCTATGCAGAGGTCGGGAGTATTTCAAGACATTGTATCAACTCGATGTAATGACCTTGAAATTTAATAAAAAGCTTCCTTTATCGAAAAAAATGCTGTCACTACTGTAATTATTTGCACCACTGCGATTCGAAGCTTCTGACGTCATTGCTATCAACCCCGCTAGAGATGAAGGTAGACTTCCTGATATGTTGTTGTGTGCTACATCCAAATAATGTAGATGAACCATCTTTGTTATCTGCTTAGGAAGGGGACCATTAAACATATTCGATCTTAGTATCAATACCTCAATGTAGGGCATTTGTTCCACAATCCATGTTGGCACACTTCCAGAGAAATTGTTGTGTGAAAGGTCGAGAAACCTTAGATTTGAAGCCCAACGAAGGAAATGAGGGAATTCACCAGAAAGATTGTTATTTTTCAAGTCTACTGTAAGGAATCGGATGCTCGTAGCCTAAGAGGGGAAGTGGGTGAATTAGGCAATCTAAAAACCTTAACCTATGGCTTCACTCCTTTTTCTCAAAGTAAACTAGAACATACTATCTAGATGTGCAACTAAGGTTGTTCTAGTGTGAAACTCCCATCCCAAAACAAGGTTTGCAACCTATAGCCAATCCTAGCATGATACTACTCTAGGAAAGTAAAGGCAAGCAAACATTGCAAGAGTAAATGCGGAAACATAAAGGGGATGAGAGGAAGCAAACTCTTGACACGCGATTTATCCCGTGGTATCGGTAGGCACTAAGCCACCCCTAGTCCACGTTGTTGAAGCACTCACACAAGAGTATTGCTTCCCGGTCACGAAGTCTCTCCCAAGAGCACCACTTGACTCGCCACAAAGGCTAGCCACTTAGGCACTTGCCAAGCTCCCTTGGTCACCTTGATGCCGTCTCCACTAAGGAGCTTCTCCACCAAGGAAGGGGGTCTCCACGTCCCCCGCACAAAGTGTCATCGCCGCTCCACACCAAGCCGGAGGGTCGAAGACGATTGCCGGTGAGCCACTTAGGCCCCAAGACTTCCGGCGCACCTTGTACAACTTGATTCACTCAAGAATCACCTCACAAGGTTGGCACAACCTTGCACTCACTCAGCTCTAAGCTAAGCCTAGCACTAAGCACATACACTAAGCATATGCAAGTCTATGGATGAGCAATTAAGCACTTGGATGGATTGGATATGATCTTCTAGATGTCTTGCACTCTCCTGCACTTCCACACAATCCAGCAACCTCAAATGGGTGAGTGGAGGGGGTATAAATAGCCCAAGGCATCCAAAGAGCCGTTGGCTAACGGCCACTGAAAAAGTAAGCGTCGGATGAACCGATGCTGTCCTTTTCAGGGTGTCGGTTCATCCGGTGCCCCTCCCACATCACTTAGCCATTGAGGTTCTCTGACAGAACTACTCGACGCTATACACTGACGGTGTGTCGGTTCATCCGGTGCTGAAGGCTTCGCAACCAAAACGTCTCTGTATGCTGCTTCGTGACCAAGGCGTCGATTCATCCGGTGCTGAAGAGGCTGTCTTGGCGCGTCTCTGTCTTGATTCAAACTAGGCATCGGATAGACCGACGGTGTCCCCACTTAGACCGTCGGATCATCCGGTGCTAATGTCTTTGCTTCTTTGTTTCTTTCATTCATCCGGTGCAACTAGAAAACACACCGTCGGTTCATCCGACGGTCTGTGTAAACTGAGCTTCCTTCACGTAGTGTACCAAGTGCACCGACGCTTGCACCGATGGTACCGTCGGTTCATCTGACGGTGTCAAATTCCTTCCTTTTCTTCCACAGTTTTGACCCTTGAAAAATAGACTATCTTCTCATTTTGGCATGTGGTATTTTTGCATCCGAGACCTAGAAATATCTACAAGGACATGCTAAACAATATGGTTAGTCTCATTGATCATGTTGTCATGAATCACCAAAATCATACTCGAACTAATGGCATATGAGGCCATGTTCGCTACATCTACCATAAGCAATAATGAAGACCTGTTCTTTAGACATTGTGGAGAATCCCTTGTTAGTTGATTGTTTGACAGGTTTATTTCCTGGAAACTATCACACACGTATGCTGGGAAGGTTCCTGTAAACTTGTTGTAGAGAAGCAACTTCTTTAGATAGGGAGCCGTGATTTTTGCTGGTAGCTTCCCAGACAAAGAATTTCTAGAGAGATCCATATCTCCCATTATTGGCAGCTCCAAACTTGATGGTAAAACTCCAGTGAGTTGATTTATTGACAGGTCCAAGTGGGAAGCGTTAGAAAAAATAACCCAAAACCATTGCGGCAAAACATCATTTATCTTTGTATTGGAAATATCAAGGTAGCTTAAGCCAGTTTGCCATCTCAGCCATGCCGGGAACTGATGCCCCATGTCGCATAATCTGAAATAACCTTTCGACAATCCTAAATGGAGGAACCCAATCATCACCAAAATATAGTTTCAGGGGGTTTTCTGAAAGTCTCAGATATTCAAGGTTTACTAGATTTCGAAAATGTTGTTCGGAAATCATTCCACTGAAGTTATTGAAGCCAAGGTCTAAGTAAGTCAAATTACTAAGTGATCCGAGTCCATCAGGTATTTCTCCATCGAACATATTCTGAGATAGGTCAAGATAGCTGAGATTAGTCAGATTTCCTATCCAAACCGGCAGCTGCCCAGTCAAATTTGCACCCTGCAAGTGTAGCTCACGCAGCTTTCTCCATCCACACTCTGGTAATAATCTCTCCAAAATATCTGCATTGAAATTGTTCTGTTCTAAATAGAGTAGCTGCAGATTGCACAGATTTTTCAAGGTCAACGGCACGATACCTGATATTGAATTTCCATCTAAATACAATACCTCAAGGGAGGACATGTTTCCTAATGCACCAGGGATGGGCCCAGACCATCCACAATCACTGAGGATAAGCTCCTTGATGCTTGTGACATCCCAAAACCAGTTGTGTTGGAGCAAAGCGTAAAATGGATTGCATGATAAATCAAGGATCTCAAGATGTGTGAGGTTAGAATGTGATAGAGTAGAGATTGTGCCGTCAAACACACAACCGGACAGGTAAAGGGTTTTCAGATTAGGCAGCATGTTAACCTTGCGCACCCAATCCCTTGCGGAAC
The DNA here is from genome assembly GCA_036936925.1 of Cenchrus fungigraminus. Classification (NCBI taxonomy): domain Eukaryota; kingdom Viridiplantae; phylum Streptophyta; class Magnoliopsida; order Poales; family Poaceae; genus Cenchrus; species Cenchrus fungigraminus. The sequence goes on along the minus strand of CM072778.1, from coordinate 36,966,542 downwards.
TGAGGTCAAAGCTGCTTATATCAAGACTCTTCAGTGAAGTGAGATGTGGCAGCCATGCAAGATCTGACTCGAGCTCACCATAAATATTGTTAAGATGTAGCGAATATGGTCCCATTTGCCATTTGTTCGAGTTGATTTTGGTGATTCATGCTAATATAAGCAATGGGTCTAACCACTTTGTCTAGCATGTCTTTGTAGGCATTACTAGGTCTCATGGATGTTACCACAAGTTAACATACCATGCTCAAGTTAACATGTCATACTACAAGTTAACATATCATGAACATGTTAAGTTACTTATAGCAAAAATAAGGACTTAGTATATATTTTGGGGTTATAAGTGATGGTATGTTAAGTATGTTAAGGATGTTAAGTTGAAGCAAAGATCCAAGTTGCAGACGCGAAGAAAAAGAAGGAAAAAGACATCGTCGGATGAACCGACGGTACCATCGGTGCATAGCGTCGGAGTACTTGGTACACCGCGCAACGACTGGAGTTAACTTGATACCGTCGGATGAATCGACGGTCCCTTTCCTAGTTGCGTCGGATGAATTGGAGAAGAGAAGCCGCGAAGACAGCAGCGTCGGATGAACCGACGGTCCATTGGAGCGAACCGTCGGTCTATCCGGTGGTCGAGTTTAAACAAGACAGAGACACGCCTAGATCTACGTAGTAGCACCGGATGAACCGACGGGTCAGCAGCGGTTCATCCGATGGTCACGTGGAAGCTAACAGTAAGGTTTTGGCCGTGGGGTCTTCAGCACCGGATGATCCGACGGTGCGTCGGAGCATAGCGTCGGAGCATAGCGTCGGAGCAGTTCTGTCAGAGAACCTCAACGGCTAAGTGATGTGGGAGGGGCACCGGATGAACCGACGCCCTGAAAAGTATAGCATCGGTTCATCCGACGCTTACTTTTTCAGTGGCCGTTAGCCAACGGCTCTTTGAGTGTCTTGGGCTATTTATACCCCCTCCACTCACTCATTTGAGGTTGCTGAATTGTGTGGAAGTGCAGAGGAGTGCAAGACACCTAGAAGATCATATCCAATCCATCCAAGTGTTTAATTGCTCATCCATAGACTTGCATATGCTTAGTGTATGTGCTTAGTGCTAGGCTTAGCTTAGAGCTGAGTGAGTGCAAGGTTGTGCCAACCTTGTGAGGTGATTCTTGAGTGAATCAAGGTGTACAAGGTTCGCCGGAAGCCTTGGGGCCTAAGTGGCTCACCGGCAATCGTCATCGACCCTCCGGCTTGGTGTGGAGTGGTGAGGACACTTTGTGCGGGGGACGTGGAGACCCCCTTCCTTGGTGGAGAAGCTCCTTAGTGGAGGCGGTATCAAGGTGACCAAGGGAGCTTGGCAAGTGCCTAAGTGGCTAGCCTTTGTGACGAGTCAAGTGGTGCTCTTGGGAGAGACTTGGTGACCGGGAAGCAATACTCTTGTGTGAGTGCTTCAACAACGTGGACTAGAGGTGGCTTAGTGCCTACCGATACCACGGGATAAATCGCGTGTCAAGAATTTGTTTCCTCTCATCCCTCTTTACGTTTCTGCATTTACTCTCTTGCAATCTTTGTTAGCCTTTACTTTGCTAGAGTAGTATCATGCTAGGATTGGCTATAGGTTGCAAACCTTGTTTTGGGATGGGAGTTTCACACTAGAACAACCTTAGTTGCACATCTAGATAGTATGTTCTAGTTTATCTTTGTGTAAAAGTAGTAAAGTCATATGTTAAAGTTTTTAGTTACCTAATTCACCCCCTCTCCCTCTTAGGCTACGAGCATCCGATTCCTTACATAAGATCAAGGTACTACAAGCAAGAAAGGTTACCAAGCTGCGGAGGTATTCTCCCGAAAAGACCAATGGCATTTGAGAGGTTGAGATACCTTAGGTTTGTAAGGGCACCCAGAAACGCCAAAGGCTTGGTTGTGTTATCATTGAAGTCGTTGCAGCTGAGATCCAAGTACCTCAGATGTGGTAAGGCAGCAATAATGGATGAGTTCGTTATCTCGCCTCTCAGCTCGACCACTTCATAATAAAAGTCCTCATAGCCGCGGAGATCAAGCTTGACGACATGGCCGGTTCGGTCGTCGCACCCGACTCCCTTCCACCCGCAGCAGTCTTCGCCTCGCCATGACGAGAGGCGTCTAGTAGGATCTATGAAGCTCTCCTTGAAGGAGATGAGTGTCTCCCGCTCGCTTGCAACACAGCCACGACCCGAGACCGCCCTTGCCTGAACAAAGGACGACGAGGACAGTGTCACGGAAAGAATCAGGACGATGATTGCTGCAGCTCCCGGAAGACGGAGCAGGCGAGCAGTCATTTTTGTAGTGGCCTTGCTCTTGTTTGTTTTGTTTGTCTCTGTGGCTACATATGTGTTCCTGAAACCACTTGAGCTTGGTATATCTATAAATAAACTATGCTTGAAGTCCTGACTCGTGATCGGGATACTGTGGCTTGTACCCTTTGCTTTGACAGGCAAGTCGACGAAAGTGGTGAAGTGGGCAAAGTGACTGAGGGATGTACGTTTTTGCTTTTTGACGGCCTCCTTGCTCTCAGTGGGTTGGCAGTTGTTGTGGCCAGTATACAATATTTTCTTGTGGCCTTGCAGGTCAGTTAGCTCTCCACTAGGTGACCGGCATGACGGCTAGCTGGATCGACATCAACTTTTTCTTTTGGCATGATAAACATCGAATTGGTCTTAAGTTGATCAGCGTGCAAAAATTTAGTCATCGCATGACGAAAGACAAATGTGATGAGAACATCACCTACTCGGACACAACTATATTGACAACTTTTAATTCAAATGTGAACATTTTTTGTTGTGATTGTATTCGATACATTTGAGGAATTGATGTTGCACCATAATATATGTTATTTGAGGCTTTCTATGGTGCTTGAAATTTCCTCCCATTTCCTCCCTTGAATTGTATTTTTTGCAAACAAGGGTATGTTGGCCTTTTTCACGCCCACCTCACGACCCTGACCCCGATCCCGACCCCGACCCGACCCCGACCCCGACCTCCCGCGCCCCTCCACACCGTGCGTCGTCGCCCTGTCTACCACCGCCCAGATCTCTCCCTCCATCTAGTTGTCGTGCCGCCGCCTCCTCCCCGGTGGTCCTGCCGCGCCGCCGCCTGCGCCCCGGAGGAGCTGCCGTGCCCCCGCCTCCCCCCCCGGCGCGAGGTCCTCACGGGGCTCCAGCTGCTGGCGCTCGCCTCTGTCGCCTCCTTCTCGTGGCCGCCGACACTGTACTGCCCCGTCCTCCTCGCCGTCGGCCAGTACCTCAACTTTAAGTGAGTAACGGAATCACGCACTCAACTGCTGTCTTTAGCGTTCTCGGTTTAGCAAGGCGCCGCCGTTCATGATCCATCCCGTGTTAAGCAGTAGATGAAAGACATTAGAATCTTTACGGTTTTACAACAGTATCCGTTTGTGCCGTGCAAATGAGGTTGCTATTCAGAATCAGTACATTGATTTCTACCTTGGCTGAATAATTTGATTTGAAAAGATATGGAATAAGAGAACACTTGCTCTTTCATTTATTCTGAACATGCACCTACAATTTGTCATGTTGGTTATAGTATGCATCCATGCACATGGTAGTATTTTTGATGTATGCTCATCATTAATCTTGTATCAACATATTTAGCACTGTACATGTTTACATTATTTGCATTGTACATGTTTACAATTATTTGCACTGTACATGTTTAGCAGATCATGAATGTTGTATCAACATTTATGAAACATGTGCCTTATGTGGCTCGAAGAGCTCTATATGTTTTGTATGTAGCATTTCATCTTGCAATGTAGTAGTGTCTATTTGCATTTGAATTGTCGAGCTAAAAATATGTTCAATACAGGTTCGTGCACTAGGTGCCTGCTGTCAAATTGCAAGTTTTTTCTTTTATATGGAAGTTTATTTTTGTTTCTTTTCAGGGGGGAAATGTCTAAAAAAAATTCTTTGCTGGAGTACCGTGAAATAGTTATGAAGTTGTTTAACAGTGAGGACGAAGGATTCGAGTTTTACAATGAGTACGCTTATGAGAAAGGATTTAGTGTGAGGAAGGATTACTGCGAGTGGAACAGCGACCACAATGAGAAGACCCTTCGCAAGTTTGTTTGCAGTTGTGAAGGTTTCCGAGAAGAGAAGCACCTGAGGAGGGAGATCAAGAAGCGGAGGTCGCGGAATATAACTCGCTATGGATGTCATGCTAAATTTGTGATTGCACTGGATTATGACACAGAGTAGTGGTATGTGAAGGATTTCATCGACGAACACAACCATCCAATGATTGATGCAGACCTTTGTTGTTTTCTGCGTTCTCATAGAAAAATCACTGATGAGCAGAAAGCAGAGATTGTGCATCTGCAGATTTCTGGAATCCGGAAACACCAGATAATAGACAGTATGCTAAAGCGGTACGGTGGCTATGATAAGGTTGGATTTACAGCAAAGGACCTGTACAATTTTTGCCCAACACAATAAGTTGCAGACACTCTCCGCCGGTGATGCTCAAACAATCATCAATTACTTGAAACATCAGAAACATATAGATCCAGATTTTCACTTCAAGTATAAGACTGATGGGAGAGGACATCTGACGGGAGTGCTCTGGTGCGACTTTCAAAGTCAGATGGATTATAGAGCATTCGGTGATGTCGTCGTATTTGATGGCACTTACAAAACGAACAAATACAACCTGCCGCTTGTTCCTTTTGTAGGGGTGAATCATCATAAAGGTACAGTTCTATTTGCTTGTGGAATTGTTGCTCATGAGGATACTGGGTCATATGTTTGGCTGCTTAGTGAATTCAGTCAAGCCATGTCGCAGAAACATCCAGTTTCTGTGATCACCGACGGAGACCTTGCAATGCAAAACGCAATCAGTATTGTGTGGCTGAATTCATCGCATAGGCTTTGTGGTATTGAGAATAACATTGTCAGTAATATTAAGGACGACAAAGTGAAGGAAGGGATTAGGTGTTTTCTCTATGATCGTTGCTCTATAGAAGAGATTGAGAGGAAATGGTTGGAATTCTTGGATAAGTATGCCGTTACAGATAAGGAATCATGGCTATATCAGATGTATGAGAGGAGGGAAGTCCGGTGTGTTGCATATCATGCTAATAAGCATTATTTAGGACTGAGGAGCAACCAGCGTAGCGAGAGCCTACACTCTAGGATTCAGTTTAATCTAGATCAGAAAATGACACTGGTAGAGTTGTTACAACACTTTGATAATTGTCTTGAAAAGCTGCGCATTAGAGAAGCGCAACTGGACTATAATGCAAGTTACAAGCCATACTTGGAAGCAGATGCTTCAATTATTGGAAGGTTCACACCAGGTGTTTTTCATGCTGATGTGCAATACCGTCTAAAAGCAGCCGAGAAGTGTTATTTCATTGAGAAAATGGATAGCTATAACATAGTTGTGTATAAAATTGGAAGGGTTGATAAAGGAGACAAATGATACTTTGTGAAATATGAGATACAGATATGTGATGATGAGGACTTGTTGAAGGAAATTTCATGTTCTTGTCTAAAGTTACAGTCCCTTGGAACCCCATGCTCACACATCTTCTTTGTGTTGGGCCTTCGGGGAGAAAGTAAGCTTCCAGACTGCTGTGTTTTGGAAAGGTGGACGATAGATGCAAAGCGTGGATTTCCTCCTACAAGGAAGAGCACCATGTATGACTATTCTGATAGCATGCAAAGGTACCATGACCTACACAATATTAGTCAAACAACATCCTTCGCAGCATCTCAATCAATTGAAGCATATCAACGGCTCAAGCGCATTCTTGAAGAGGAAGCTGCTATGATCCCTACAGATAGAGGAGATGGTGGAGGCAAGAGGTTTGGTGCTGTGCTCCCACAAGACCAGGATGTTGATTCTGCGGAGTACTGCAATGTCTTTGATCCCAAACGTGTGCCTGGAAGAGGGGCCCCAAAGAAAAAGTTGAAGTCAAGTTCAGATAGATCTTATAAGAAATGTTCACGTTGTAAAGAAGAAGGTCACAATCGGCGAACATGCCCCATGAGAGATGAGGTAAGCTAAGAGTAATTGCCATGAAAGCTAAAAATTGTTGGTCCATGAGACATGTGTATTAATGGCTATATATTGTTCCTCTTCATTTGTAGGAAAAAAATGCTCCCTGAGGATGTGTTGGATAAATGATTTACAAAAGGTAACTAAAACTTTCTAGTATCATCCAATATGATTTTGTTCATATGAACTGAAGTTGGGCAACGTAAATTGTGACTACTGTTGTGGTACAACATCCATTGTACCCCTTATCATTTTTGGCTTCAAATGGGATATAATCAGAATTTGGATCACTTGTTTTCCAGAATTTTTGAGTTTAATATGTTATGTCTTTTTTCTAGTATTGATTCATATTGTCAGATGTTTAGCTCCTTATTTATTAGGTTTAGTGCTAATTAACATAAATATGTTATATGAACAAATTGGGGAGAGGTCTGAGTAGTAACTTTTCTTCTCCCTCACGTGACAGATCAAGCTGTCCCGACGACGGTTAATCAGGATGATATGATGGTTGATCCCAGTACTTTTGCTGCTCTCCGGGTGTAACCACTGCTATTATTCTCAATGTATGCTGCTTGAACTCAATAATCCTCCTGCTCTAGTTGTGACCACTGCTATCCTTCACAGTGCTTCAGAGGTTTCCCCTTCAATAATAGAAGGGCTGGTCTGGGTATTTTTGTTGAAAACTTGCAGGTTCAGCCAGCTACCCTAAAAGAAACCCATAGTGTCATCTAATGTCGAGTCAGGTGCTATAGCTTTGGTCCAGCTTCTCAACTCCAGGGATTTCTGTGATCACAAGTGCTGAAAATAGATAGATCACATAACTGTACTGCAGCACTATCCTCTTTACCCCTTGAATTATCAAGGATCCTAGCAGCTTCATGCTGCTGATGAATGAAAGTTTGTTGTCAAATATTTTTTTCTTCCCTTCTTCTTACATATGTTTCCTTGAATAGTCCAGTTGATCTGGGAATACTACTAGGTAGTTTCACAAAAAATTTCCTTTTGCAAGGCGGAATTGATCGTTGCACATCTGAAGCACGTTTTCTGTTTTGTCGCTGCATTTGATGTTGATCGAGAGTGCAAAAGGAAGTTAACATACCGTTGTTAACATATCTTCGGTAAGTTACCACATGGATAGGCAACGTATTATCGTCAAGTTAACATATCGTACCTTGGGAAGTTAACATGCCTGGCCATGTGGAAGTTAACATACCATACCATGGCAAGTTAACATACCATACCATGGCAAGTTAACATACCACGGCTTCCGCTATCATCCCTTGCCGCGTAAGTTAACATACCATGGGTATCCTAACATCCCTTTAACGTTAGAAGTTAACATACTATGTTAGCATGCCATACCGTCGCAAGTTACCATACCATGCTGTGTTAACGTGCCTTACCCTGGAACGAACATATGTTTACAAACCATGGCATTGAAGGTACTGAACAACTTCATGTAGGGTAGATACTCAACAGACCCAACGATGTCATAGAAGAAGGTTTATAATTATATTGTTCCAAGCTCATACTGACATATTCTAGGTACAGAACTAAATGGTTCATACACATACATATCACCATAACTACGTGCTTCATACATAGGTTAAGCTATATAGATAAGTATGTTAACATCGTAGAACTTCAATACAAAACAGGCAAGGCTGATATCATCTTTATCCAGTGCAGCTCCTGTTATCTTCAGACCCACTTCAAACCCACCAGAACACCTGAAGATGTTCGTTGACATCTTCACCGAATGGCAGGTACTCAACACTCCTAACCAGGTCAAAGAAGACCCGCTCAGCTCCAACTTCGACATAGCGCGCGCGAACAGCTGCAGCCACTTCAGTGTTAGGGCACATGATGAAGCCATGCCGCCGAGTTGGATTAACAGCTACCCTGAAAATTAAGGGGGTAAAAAACATAGTTACAAAGTGAAATAACATATTATCAGAAGACAATCACCAAAGTATTTACAGTTGACCAACATTGCAAACAGTCAGGTACAGTGTCGTCGACGCCGGCGGCGGGTGTCCGGATGGAACGCAGATGCGGAACCCCGTCATCGCCGGCTGCGCCCATGGGAGTGACGTTCTCAAAGCCCGGTGGAACATCAGGTACGAGGTCGCTGACGCCCGCGGCGGCGTTCCCACTGCAACGCAGATGGGGAACCCCTTCAACGCGCGCGGCGGCGGCGGAGGCCCTGGTGAACCTTCTGGACCCTTGAACACCGCCGGCGGCGGCGGAGGCCCTTGTTAGCCTCCTGGACCCTTCAACACCGGGGGCGGCCACGGAGGCCCTGGCGAATCTCCCGGACACCGGGTCACGCCTCTGGTTCCTGGCACGGGCGGACTGCGCCGGGTTCTTCTTCACCGATTTTGGCATCTTCTCGGCCCCGGCTAATGCGGCGGCGCAAGGGGGGCGAGGTGGTGGCGGACGCAGCGGCGGAAGCGGAGGAGTAGCGGTGGTGGCGGACGCGGCGGCGGAAGCGGAGGAGTCGTGGCGGTTCTTTCAACGAGGCGTCTGAAGCGGAAGAGTCGGGGTGTTTTCCCGGAGTAGATGAAAGCATCCGCCGACGAAATTGGGATGTATATATAAGGGGATGCGGCCACTGAAGGTGATGGGTTTTTTTTGACAACAATGGGTAAAATAAATTAGCCCTCCCCACATATTCAAAACATCTTATTAGTGCAACGGTAGCACAGTCTGAGTTGAACTAACAAATGCCAGGTTCGAACCCTGTTGGAGCCATTTATTTTTGTTTGTTTACTCTCTTTTTTCCTTTTTATATTCTCTTTCATTTTTTTTGGACTGTTTAGTTTTTTATTTTCTTTCAGTTTTTAAGACTTTTTTGTGTGTGGGCATGTCAGTAATATTATTCTAATGACTCTGTGAAGATGGATCGACACATCCCACACATTGAACTACATGTCTCACTTGCAAACATTGAGTATATGTGAGACATGAATGCTATTCAAGATGTATAGTACCACTATCTCCAGAACAACTCAAACTTTAATAGGGTGTTGAAGGATCCAAACTAAAATGTTGTGTGCATTTGTGCTATTTTGAGAGCTCTTTTTTCCTAATATTGGAATTATTTGTTGATATACTACAACATAAATGTTAAAATTCCCTAAGCCAGGAAGCAAAATCTACAAACTTGCATGGACACACCATTTTCGTGTATATTCATGAAAAAATAAGTTTCAATTGATTCTGACAACATGGTGGTGCACATGCTTCAGAACCATGAACATGTCTCACATAAACTCATGGGAGTAATTGAGATATGGTCATGGTTGTGATAGATGTATAGTTGCACATTGTTCAAATAAGTTACAATTGTGATGCTAGGGTCCTACCCATATATTACAATTATATCAAAGTACAAAATGGCAAAAAAAATTACAATAGAGAAACAGAAATAGGAACTAATAACCAAAAATGTTGTAAAAACAAAAAAAGGGCTCCTATGGAGTTTCGAACCGTGGAGGGCAGGAACAACCTCCAGGGGGCTAACCATTATGCTATTCAAGTGTGTTCGTTTTTAGCCTAGCGCTTTCTGTTTTTAACCTATGTCTCAAAATAAGACGGAGTACTGGGCCACATCGGTTTTTTTGGGCCACTTCGGTTTTCTAGGCCCATCAAGAAAATATAGCGCAGAGCACAGATCAGATATCCACAATTGTTAGTCCCACATCGCCTCTCTAGCAATGACGAACACAGCTTATATACACAGGCAGACTCACCTTCTTAAACTCTTTCACAACTCTCTTGCATTGTGCAAAATGGCTTGCCCTAGTTGTGCCGCCATTTTTATTTTTTTTCAATTAAATTTATTTTAATACTGTTCAAACAAATTTTAAATGGTTTAAATGACAAATATTGAGATGATGCATCATTCTACTTTGTTTTCTTCTAGTACATACTATGTGGACGAATTATACAACAATTTCCATGCATGTGTATCCGAGATGCAACTACTAAACAAAGTAGTTAGGTAGGTATGTATCTATCTAGGTAGACCAATGTTACTATGCGCGAGATGTCGCCACATGTGAGATGTGTGTTTGACAACTACCTCCAAATAATCTGAAACTTTAATAGGGTGTTCATGCTTCCAAACTAAGTAGTTGTGTGGAATTCAACAATTTTTGGATCAATTATTCCTATTAGTGTGATTATTTGTTGACTTACTAAAGAACAAATGTTAAAATACCCTACGCTAGGTAGACAAATCTAAAAACTTGCATGGAAAACTAATTTTGGTGTATGTTCATTTCATTAGAATGTCAATTGATTTTGAGAATGTGGTCATACACATCTACCATGAACATATCTCACATATACTTATGAGAGTAAGTTAGAGATGTTTATGGTTCTATACTTGCACATGGCCAAAATCATTAGAAATTTTTATGACATGGTCATACACATGAATTACAAAAACAATTAAGTACAACACTAGCACAAAACAATAGAAAAGCAAAAAAAAAATAGCAACAAATAACCAAAAATGAAGAGAACAAAAAAAGGCCTCCTACAAGGTTTCGAACCAGAGACCTTAAGTGGAAATTCCGTAGAGGTAACCATTATGCTATTGAAGTGTTTTCGTGAAGAGGTCAGCGCTATTTTGTTTTAACTAAATATACCGCTGTGCTGTTGAAGTGTTTTCGTGAAGAGGTCAGCGCAATTTCTTTTCCTTAATTTCTCTTTTTCTTCTCCTGAGTCAACCTCCATCCCATGTTCCTCTGCCGGTCTCCCCCCCCCCCTCCCCAGTCCCCACCCCACCTCGCGACCACCCGAAATTATAGGATCACAATCACCTTCCGTGGAATCAGCGGCGGCCCAAGCGTAAATTTAGGATCCTTCCTCTTCAGTTGCGCCCGGCGTCACCCTGCCGCGCTATAAGGTGGGAAGCAGCCTCTGTTGCACGGTTGCGCCCCTTTCCCCAACACACTCCCATCTCACCTCCCGACTGATCATGATGGCAGATCGCCGCCTTCAACACATCTTTGAGGGGTTGCGGCCTCCCCCATGCACTCGGTGCCAAGGCCGTTGCTCGCATTACTTATGCCCTAATTGTGCATTGAATCTCTCTCCATGCATGTCTCCAATCGGTGGCCTTGGCAACCCAAACGCGATGTGCTGCAATTGCTGGTGCGAAGATGTCCGCAGATGCGTCATGGGGTGTGGTATGACAGATTCCAGTTCCGACGACGACATCTCAGATTACCAGGTAACCTTCTACCATGACAGCAATGAATTTTTTACTAAACAATCCACATGACCCATTGCTGCATGTAATTTGTTGCATATCTGTTGTTTCTTGAAATTGCAGATGCTTAAACGAAAGGTCCGTGGTTCAAAGAAGAGGATCGTTGCTATGAAAAGAGAACAAACATATCATGCAAGGAAGATATACAAAATGTCCAAGGTTATCGAAGATCTCAAGAAGATTATCGATGATCTTAAAAGGAAGGTTGAAGCCAGGCCTGCCAACGTTTAGAAGCAATGGCTGTCTATTCCTCTAGACGTATCAGTAGCAGTTGTCGCCCTCTCGGTCTTGTGACAAAGAACCATGTCAATTTAAAAATTATCTTAGTCAACTATTTAGTTTCAGTTTCATTAGCCTTGGTGGTGATTCCATTTGTGATCCCTGTCATGTTAATTTCTGATGTTAAAGATCGACTTGTGTGAATTGTGAGATAGTGGAATGTCTGAAATTGCATCTATACTGAATTTATAAAAAAAACAAGACCTGCAGCTGCTTGCAGGAGCTGGATTCAATTGTTTCAGTTCAGATCTGAAGAAAATTTCAGCAGAATAATACATGTCATTCTGTTTCAACAGCTCACTTGACAAATGAATGAGCAGGTACTATACACATCACCTCAAATAAATTTGTGCAACTCTTATTGCACAGCATGCCAAAAACATAAGTTCTAAATCCGAATGCACAACATAATTTTTTTAACCAATTACTAACTCTGAATTACTACATGCGAAGCCAGAACAACTGAATGCAAATATTAATCTCATGTCCTGCCAGACACATTGTAAATGAACCAAAACTGAATATATGTTTTCGAAAGAGCATATGCTAAACAGAGTATGTATGAAGCTCAACAAGTGTACTCTCCTCTCCAGAAGAAGACAATGACATGAACTGTTTTGAGTAATTCAGTTAACCAGAACAAGTACAGACACAAAATTCATTAACCATGTCATTCATTTACATGATCTCTGCAGCAAAATAGACAGTACTTGCCATCCAGCTATAGTTTTCTACATTTACAATGACTGAATCACTGGGTATGTACACCTATTTATGTCTCTGCAGCTTCAATGTTGGGTATAATTGCTGCTTGGCACCTCATGCGACCTTGTAATCTTCTAACCATCCAGCACTTGCGGGAGTTCAAGTTTCAGTAGCTCTAAAATGTCAGATTTTTCCACCACTCCATGAGAAAAGGATAATACAGGGCAAGCCATCAGTGAAGCCATCCTGAGCCCCTGAAATTTCAATGTGCCATGCAACTAGCAAATGCAGCTATGCTACTAATACAATGAATTATGACAGGTAATTTGAATAACTGAAAGAAAAATATATGTAACTTTCTCCAAAATTTCAATGTTAAGCCATGAATTACTGTAGTTTCTATAACAAGTAAACATGATAGATAACTGTTTCAAATGGCATAAAGAAAATATTCTACAAGTACTCTGATCAATTCACAATGTAGCATGATATGGCAATTTTTCTGTTCTTCAATGGAATTGCAGAAATTAAATTGCACAGGCTGTGCTCCAAGTGCAGAAATCGAATGTAGCAATGCTCTGGCATTAAGATTAACATTAACCTAGAAGAACTTGATCCGAAGCAAACTTCAAAGTATACTAAGGCAACCTTCAGCTACTGAACTGTAAGCATGCTAAAACCTGAGCTGCTACTACAAGAGAAAGGTCAATCCTGGTGCTATGAAGAAAAAAAATCGGTCTAGTAATGAGTATTACTAAGACTATGAACTGATTATTAAATCTGTCCCATCTAGCAACCTGCAAGTTAGCATCTTCATTCAAAATTGGTACTAATCCAACCAAAATCGACCCTGATGCTCAACACACCAAACTCCCTAAAAAGAGGAGTACTCTGCCTCATATGTGGCATATACCACACCATCACCAGAAACTCGTGAGAAGCAATTGGTTAAGCAGTTAAGAACATACATGCACTTCCAAAATATACTCTCATGTATAACCAAAACTAGTTTAGTGATAGACAGATGCACATGGTTAAGCAAATAGATTTAATTATTAGACAATATAATCATGGTGAGACTTAAACAAATAAATTAACATTGTAGTATGTTTTACATCATGTCAATCTAGCAGCCAAAATGAAGTTGGATAGTAAAATCAATCACAGTTTTGTCATGGTTCGAGGACCTGTGTGCTAACCTCTGGATCCGCCGACCTAGAGCCGCTCGAGCAGGGGCGCCGGATGGGAGCAAGGCGTTCGCCGGAGGGGGGTGGACTTTGATGCTTGGAGGAAGGAAATGGCCTGGATCTGCAGCGCTGGCGGGGAATGGAGCCGCGTCGGCCCTCGGCCTTGCCCCGCCGCGACGTCGAGGCACCCGCCCCCGCCGTCTCCGATCGACCATGTGTAAGACGAAGAAGGGGAGGGAGAGGTCCCTTGTGCTTCGCTTAGGTGGAGGCTGGCCAGAGACCGCGGCATCCCCACGCGCGGCGCCCTCCGTCTGCCACCGGCGGCGAAGATATGTCGCCCTCCGTCTGCCGGCGGCGGCACGCTCCGAACCCTAACCATCTTTAAAAAAAAGAAAAAACTTTAGTAAATGAATTATACATCTAAACTATATTACTCCAAACATTATAGGCACATTTATGAAATGACCATTATACCCTTGTTAAAAAAATCAGAGCCACAAAACTGCAATTAATGTCATGTCCCAATCCCCACATTTGTGGAGGAAATGGGAGGAATTTTTTTCCTCCGAGGCCCACTCGTCATAGAGATAGATGAAGGAATTTTTTTCCTCCCTCCTTTTTCCTCCCATTTCCTCATACCCTCATAGCCCTCCGATCGACCGCTCTCGGTCGACGTGAGCCAATCATTTTTTTTCCCAAGCATAATAGAAAATTTCATGTTATTTACGTGGATAAAAAAGAGTGTTAAAGGCGGTGGGCGGAGGAGCACCTAGAATCAATATGACCATGGCTCTAGGCGTTGAACCGAATTTACCAAGTAAAGCTACCGTAGCTAATAGAGGTCCGGTCCAAGTAGCAAATTTTCTCCATTGACTGGCCCCAGGTCTTATCTTGGCCCAGCTACGCCCTTGGTTAAAGGCACATGGAAAGCATGGAGGACCAAAGAAGTTGATTGGAGGCTAAGTATCTCACGTCCTCCACTAGGCCACCACATCACCTTTGGCTCAAAGATGGAAAGAGATCAAGTCCAACACGTTTTGGGCGCTGAATTTAGACTGCATAACTAAACCAACTTGCAACGTACGCCACAACCTTATACGAACTCCGTTTGGGATGTTCTTTATATGGTTGGAAAGAAAATTTCATAGAGCTTCCAACGACACCGGTCTCATATCATAATTCCATCTGAGTCAACAGGAACCATCGAAACAAGTAGACGTCCACAATATGTCAGGGTGTTGTGTCACCATCTTTTGGGCCGTTGGCCCGTGTATCGTGTCGGAGCCCATGGGGCTGCATCCTAGGGTTGGAGCACGACCCCCACCATGACCTATCGTGGCCCCACCTCTCGTATACCCAGGGACGGAGCTAGCCTTTGCCAATGGGTCCGGCGACCCCGACAAAATTCTATAAAACCAGTGGAAAGCTACTGTTCAGCCTTGTTAATTAAGCTAATGACCCCGTCGTGAAAGAGTGATGACCTTGGTGACTTGTGTGGCTGGCTTCGCCCCTGCATATACCCCCATAGCCGGCATAAACAGATTGGGTTTTGTTTCGTTGAAAGTTTAGACATTACTATTACCTTGTAGACGCATGTGTCAACCAGACAACCCGTTCTACTCGATTCGAAACCTCAACTTGGTTACTTCAGATTGGATTTCATCTTAAAATCTAATAATTCAATACTTGTTATACTTGTTCTCGCATGTTCTTCGATTGCTTGCAGGAACGGGTGCCCTTGTGGCCGATTGTCGCGCTCCATAAGATCATGATAGCCATAGGAGGTGGTGTATCGGTTGCTAAATCACATCCTTGGAAAGGTTGTAGTTGGACCATGAATGTTGTCTCCTCCAATCGAGTTATCCTCACGCCCCTCATCGAAATATCGGGCACAAACTCTAACGGGTTCGCATCAAAATGCAGTGGCAAAATAGCATGTACCAGTTGAACGCCTGAATGAATCGACTTGTGGCCGGTTGAGCCAGGTGGGAGGCTGGGAGTACAATCTCAATAGTAACTTGAAAGACTTGTTCTTGTGTGGGCTCTGGACTTCTCCATTATTACAGGACAAATAGTAGCCTGGACAAGTTTACAGATTTTCTGAGTAAACAACTGTACACACCAAAACTTTAATACAAAACAAATGGTCAACACAGTTCGAGATAATGGCAGATCATGCTACCACTGATCAACTACGTGGCTGTAGATTATTTTGCGCGCGCACAGAAACAACTCCTCCTCAACTAACATTTTAACACAGTAGCTGCCTTGTTGCACGACAGACCACGTTAAAAAGGAAGCATAGACAAAAACAACATAAAAGGGTTCAAACATTATTGTGCAATGGAAGAAAACTTTCATCTCCCTTCGTCTCCACATTTCCTTAGAAAGGCAGCCTTGCTGATAGCCACTTGCGCATATACCTTATCATATAGCTGGTCCAAAAGCTGAAAGTAAGCGATCCTCCATGTTTTCATGAACAACATGGCACAAAATACAGTCCAGAGACCCATCACAAATCCTGTGCTCATGCTGAGGTACAAAGATGATCGGCCACCTTCATGCTCTTGACTAACATTTGGATTTGTTCCATTCACTGAGCAATTGTTGAGAAGTGGAGGCCCACAAAGTCCAGGATTGCCAATGTACATGTACTGGTTATTGAGTGTTTGCAGCTGTTGTCCTGAAGGGATTCTTCCTGATAAATCATTGTAGGACAAGTTCAGGCAACTCAAGAATGTAAGATCTGATAAACCTGAGGGGATTTCTCCAGTGAAATAATTGTAAGACAGATCAAGGGATTCTAGTTCCCTTAAAGCACCAATATCATCGGTAATTGTTCCACTCATTTGGTTGTTGGAGAGATTCAAACTCCGAAGTGCCTTCAGTAAAAATAGTTCCTTCGGAATGTTCCCGGTGAAACTGTTACTTGACATGTCAATCAACACAGTATGTTTTGTGAATTCATGGGTGTAATTAAGCGCTCTATCTTTTATGAACGTTGATATGCTGTCACTACTGTAATTGAATGCGATACTGTCCTGCGAACCTTGTGTCATGGCCCTCAAACTTGCAAGAGATGAAGGTATACTTCCTGATATGTTGTTGTGTGCTACATCCAAATAATGAAGTCCAACAAGGCTTGTTAACTGCTTAGGAAGGTGACCATTAAACATATTCGATCTTAGTATCAACATCTCAATGTAGGGCATTTGTTCGGCTATCCATATTGGCACACTTCCAGAGAAATTGTTGTGTGAAAGGTCCAGAAAACTTAAATATGTGGCATTCTGAAAGAAACGAGGGAATTCACCTGACAGGTGGTTATTTTTGAAGTCTACCATAAGCAATGAAGTATTCTGTGGACACTCCGGAGACTCCCCTGTTAGTTGATTATTTGATAGGTTTATTTCGGAGCAAACATAGCACATGTATGCTGGGATGGTTCCTGTGAAATGGTTGTTGTAAAGAAGCAAATTCCTTAGAGAAGGAGCTGTGAGGTTTGATGGCAGCTGTCCTGACAAAGAATTTCTTGATAGATCCACTACTTGTATGAATGGAAGCTCCAACTTCGCTGGTAAAGTACCGATGAGTTGATTTCTTGACAAATCCAAGCTGGAAGCATTAGCAAACACAACCCAAAACCAATGTGGCACGACACCATGTATCCTTGTGTCTGAAATATCAAATTCGCGTATGCCAGTTTGCCATTTCAGCCATGTAGGAAACTGAGGCCCCATGTCACATGACCCAAAATGTCCTTTAGTCAGTTTAAATGGCGGTACCCAATCTTCACCAAAATCCAATTTTAGTGAGTTATGTGAAAGGTTTAGATAGTCAAGTTGCACCAGACTTGCAAAAAAATCCGTCGAAAGCACACCGCTGAAGTTATTCAAGCCAAGGCTCAAGTAAGTTAAATTACTAAGTGAACCGATATCATCAGGTACTTTACCAAATAGCATGTTATGAGAAAGGTCAAGATGAGTTAGACTCCTCATTTTTCCTATCCCAAAAGGTAGGGAACGAACCAGCATGTTCTGAGAGAGGTCAAGATAAGTTAGGCTCCTCAAATTTACAATCCCAAATGGTATGGAACCAACAAGCATGTTCTGGGAGAGGTCGAGACAAGTTAGACTCTTCATATTTCCTATCCCGATAGGTACTGAACCAACCAGCATGTTCTGAGAGAGGTCAAGCTAGCGTAAATTTGTTTAGTTTCCTATCCCTGATGGTAAACTGCCATCCAGCGTGTTCTGAGAGAGGTCGAGATAACTGAGACTCCTAATGTTTCCTATCCCAAAAGGTAAAGAACCAACCAGCATGTTGTTAGAGAGGTCAAGGTAACATAGACTCCTCAGGTTTCCTAATCCAGGAGGTACATGACCAACTAAGCTGCTCTGAGAGATGTCAAGGTAATTTAGATTGGTTAGATTTCCTATCCAAACTGGGAGCTGGCCAGTCAAATATGCACTTTGAAAGTCTAGCTTACGCAACTTGTTCCACGAACACTCTGGTAACCTCTTCATCATATCCGCATTGATATAGTTGAAGCTTAAATCCAGTAGCTGCAAATTACATAGATTTGGCAAGGTCGTTGGCACGATACCTGATAGGTCATTGAAATCCAAATGTAAGACCTCAAGGGAGGACATGTTTCCCAGTCCATTAGGGATGGGCCCAGACAACTGACAACCGCTGAGATAAATCTCTTTGATGGTAGGAACATCCCAAAACCATTTCTGTTGGAGCGAAGAGTAAAATGGACTATTGGACAAATTAAGGATTTCAAGATGTGTGAGGTTCGAATGGGATATTGTGCTACCGATCAGTTGCGAAAAGAAACAGTTAGAGAGGAAGAGGGTTTTCAGATTAGGCAGCATGTTAACCTTGCGATCCCAATCTCTTGCGGTGAGGTTCAGTCCGCTCATATCAAGACTCTCCAGTGAAGAGAGACGCGGCAGCCATGAAAGATCCGACACTTCAAGCAGAAAACTAGCATGTCTAAGATCAAGGTTCTGCAAGCGAGAGAGGTTACCAATTTGTGAAGGTACACTCCCCATAAAATCCGTACATGAGAGGTTCAGATACCTTAGGTTGCTGAGGGTGCCCAGAAACAGCGGTATCCTTGTGTGGTTGAAGTCATTGAAGCTGAGATCCAAGTACCTCAGGTAGCGTAAGGCAGAAATGGATGAGCTCATCTCACCTCGCAACATGATCGCTTCAGAATAATTCTGGCCACCATGGATGTCAAGCTTCACGACATGGCCGGTTCGGTTGTCGCAACAAATTCCCTTCCACTGGCAGCAGTCTACGCCTCGCCATGATGAGAGATGGCCAGCAGGGTCGATGAAGTTTTCCTTGAAGGAGATAAGCGCCTTCCGCTCGCTTGCAATGCAGCCTTCACCTGAGTTCAACCTCGCATGAACAGAGGAGGACAGTGCGTGGGTCACAAAAAGGAACAAGAGGATTGCAGCAGCTCCTTGGAGCGTCAGGGGAGCAGACATTTTAAGCCTTGTTCCCTTTCCTTTCTTTGGCTATTTAGGCGTAAGGAAGAGGAAGAAACAAGTTATTTGGGAGTAGCAGACAAGCTAGATCTATTTATGCTTGAACTCATGGTTATATGATCGAACTAGTGGCAGATGAACAAGTTCAGTCCTGGTGACCCACTGACCCATGCATTTTATTGAGCTTCACGCGGCTTTGAGGTCAGAGTCAGCTCAATACACTGCGTCACTGCGCGTTCTTTTCTTTTTCTTTTCTTCTTTTTTTTTAATAAAAGAGAGCTGCGCGTTCTCATCCATGCAGGGCTGTGGAGTTAATGTCAAGCGAGGGCCGTCATTTTTTACTTTAGACATCCCACTGTGCTAGTGCTATCGATGTGACGATGTGGATATATGGACTAGTAGTACGTGACACATCAGCTCGATCTCTATTCGAAGTTGACCGGGACGCACTGGCACTGCTTGAATACCAGCGAAGTACTCTACTCCCTCCGTGCTAAAAGACGATCGTTTTAAACAAGTTTGACTAAATGTATATAAATATATATATTAATATTTATAGTACCAAATTAATATAGCTAGATAGATATTTGAATATAGTTTTTTTAATAAATTTATTTAGAGATATAAATATTGCACGTATTTTTTACAAATTCGGTCAAATTTGTAACACGAACACTCTTTTAAGGAGTACTCTCTCGCTAGTGTGAGGGCGATGAAAATCATAACCTTTTTTTTGGCCCCGCGTCGCTCACCTCGCGGGCGGCACGGGCGGTGCCAACCCTCCGCCTCCTCTCGCGACCACCTCGCTGCTGCCGGAGGGTGTCGCCAGAAGCTTGCGCGTCTCCTGAGGATGGCAGCGGCGGGGCACATCGGCCTGCGCGGGTCTCCTGCGCTAGGGAGGGACGACACATGGAGGCCATGGCTGGGTAGCGAGCTCGTGCGGCGGCGGCGTGGGTCCAGACCTGCTGTGGGCGGATCCGGCTTCCTTGCTCTCGGATCCATCTCCCACGACTGCTCACGATGGGAGGCACTGCATGTGGACATGCGACGACAGCGGATTGGGCAGAGGACAGCGGCCGCGACTTTGGCGCGGTGGCATCCGGTGGGAGCGGCCTCGCGGCAGTGACGATAGGACCGAGCGACGACAGTGTGGTGCACCAGATCCTGGCTGGCGCCCCTGTGATGCGGCGGTGGCTCACTCGATTTCTTCCCCAGCCTAGATCCACCTCCTCTATCGGCATCTGTTGTAGCCGACGATGACGCCCACAAGGCGTCGTTGATGTGCTTCTTCTTCATCTTAGAAGCAGTGAGCATGAATCGAGGTGCCATTGGTTGGCTATCGACAACCGCGGTCGTGCTTAACACCATCAACAGCTCAGTGAGATATTCTTCTCAGATGGCTTCTGCCATGGCTTGGTGGAGTTTGGGGCGAAAGCTTAGTTAGTGACATCTGCAGGTGTCACTTCCTTCTTGAAGGCGACTTTTAGTCAGTGACATCTGCAGGTGTCACTTCCTTCTTGAAGGTGACTTCGTGCGCACCTCTCCGAATACCCTCTCCAACATGAAGTACTTGGCTAGCCTATGGAAAAGAAAATGAGTTCTAGGTCCAAGACATATGGCAGTCATCCACCCCTCTAGCACCTATTTATATCAAGTCACTTGGTGGAGGCGAAAGACTAAACTGCCCCTACAAGTTGAACAGAAGATACACACCACTCAGGAGTAATTCTGGAAAGTTGTAGATATCTCCATCGAGCGGGCACGCATACATCGGGCCTTTCTTCCCTCTGACGTAAGCTCCACGATCACGCCGCGTGTCCCCCGCTCCGAAGCTTCTCGTCGCACCCAGATCTCGTCTCCGTTGCGCCGGGCACTCAGGCTCGGTTTTGAGGCCCAAACTAAGCAACTGTCGCGAGTTGGTTTTGGCCAAATCAAAAAAACCCAGGTACAAGGCACGACCTCACCACTCCAAGCTTCGAGCACACCAAGTCTTTCACCTCCGGTGCTCAGACGATCTACTTGGTCTTGCCTCGTTTCTTGACTTGGCCGCCACCGTTGCACCGACTACACGACTTCGTCTCGCTCTTCTTGCACCATGCGGACCGCACTGTCTCGCCATTCATCGAGTTCCTCTAGCTATGACCTTTCGTGTTTGTTCTTCACCTGCAACAACGCAAACCAAGTTGCATCCAACACCTGCAATACTAGACCAAGAGTCAGTTCACACAACGTTGTCAATCACTTATCACTGAGTAGCGACCATCCACCGGTCCTCGGACACTCCTGGTCCTTAGTATTCGAATTGGTGGGTATCTGAGAACTTTGTTTCAGTACTTGGATAGGTACTAACCAGTACTATTCTATTGGTACTACCTCGTACAATCACTGTTAGGTCTCATTTGATGTATATTGGGCCCACCAAAGGTATTATCACCGTTAAATCTTATCGGATGGATGGCTCAAATTAAATGCAAGCACCCTAGAATTTCTCGGGTATTCAAATATGAAGTCAGGTATCTGTTTAATCTATACTATAAAAAAGATCGAATAATTTGAAAAAACTTTTCTCACCAAATTTAGATCCGCCTTACCTCTTATGGCGGACCCACCCATCAGGTTATTGGAGGAAAAAGTGAGTAAAACTATAAAAATTACAATTTAGGGAGGATTTGTGTTAAAATCTTAATTTTTTTTCTAAACAGCCATGCACGTACCCGCTGAACCCACCCCCTTCGAAAACCGGTCCGCAAACGATGCGCGCGTTAGCAGCCGTCCGTCCGTGTGACGCGGCCGGCGGGCCGGCGCATCGTCGTCTTCTTCAGGTGATGATGTTGCTGACTCTGTTAATCTCAAGGAAGATGATCTTTGGAGGAAATCTGAGCATTGCTCGGGTTGCCGGTGATGGAAACGAAGGATGCGTCGTGGGTACTGGAGTTGGCCGATGCGCCTGGGAGGCAGCGTACTCTGCTGTTTCGCCTAGCAGTAAGCCCTCCTCTGCGCCCTCCACTTTGTGGAGTTTGGCTCTGGTGTCCAGCGACGATTGGGAAGCGGTTTCGACGGCGGTGACGAACGGATCGCTGAAGGCTTCGAGGAAGATGAACAGGAGTTTTGAACTTCTTTATAATTTTCCTTTTCTTTCGGATCCTGTTTGTGAACGGACCGGTGTAATGCGTTGAGATCAATACATGTTCCTTCTCAAAAAAAACTTTTTACAGGACAAATTGTTTTCTAGAATATCGTCAGTATGCTGCCATATTCCTCACTGTATAATGTCACAGGGGATGGAATCCAACGGCGATTTTCTAATCTACGTGGATGTTCGGTTGTTAGAATTAATAATGCTCAGCTGTTAGAATGAATAGTATTATGTGAGAGAAAATAAATGGAAAGAAACCAACCGAGCACTGTTCATGTTGCCAGCCGAATAGCCTCTATCTCTGTATCTTTTCTCACCCAATTTCGTCTTACCCCTCACGGCGGACCCACCCGTCAGATCATTGGAGGACAAAAAGTAGGTAGAACCATAGAAATCGCAATTTAGGGAGTGTTTCTGCCTAAATCTTAATTTTTTTCTCACCGGTCGCGCACGTACCCGCTGGGTCCACCTTCCCGTCCAAAAAATTCCTTCCCTGTCACTAGCTCGCTGCGCAAAAAAAAAATCCTCCTCGCTACGGCCCACAACGGCGGCAACACCCGCACGACGCGATCTCCCCCGACAGCGGAGGGAGGGAGGCAGGCGGCGACGACACTTGCGACCTCCCACCCGCGACCCTTGGGGTGCGAGAGCTCCGCCTAGGCCGGCAGGGGCGAGCTCCAACCGGGCCACACCCATGGCCTGCGAGGCTAGCTCCGCCTAGGGGCAGAAATGGTCTACGGGGGCGCGCTCCGCCCGGAGCGCAACCATGGCCGGCGGGCCAAGCTCCGCATGGGGCACAGCCATGGCTGGCGGGGGCGAGCTTTGCCTAGGCTGCTGTCGTGGACAGCGGGGCGAGCTCCACCTGGGGGCAGATGGTTGGCAGGGAGGGCTGTTCGGGGCACGACCGCGAGGAGGATCGATGGGGGCGCGACGCGGGGAGGGCTCCAAGCGGAGGCGCCATGCGGCTCTGGTCTCTATAGGCAGAGCGCTATCGTCTCGAGGGAAGAAGATAAGGCCAGGATAAAAAACAAAGAGGACGACAAGTGGGCCCACAAATGACAAGTGGACCCACATGCCCATCAGTTGGAAAATAAAATTAGTAGACGGTGTTGCCATGTCGCGTATTGTTGTGTGATGAATGATGGTGATGTGCTTGCTTACTTCGTTGTCGACGACTCTAGGCGCGGTGTGGCACGGCTTGGAGAAGAAACATTGTCCACGAGACGTTAAAAATTGGTTGATGCATCGATTTTATGTGTTCGGAATATGATTTTTAATTCGAACATCGGAATGCATTTTTTAAAAAAAAGTAAACAAATTGAAAAGAACAAAAGAAAGAGCTATCACCTCTAAATTGTTCATGTTTGTCTGATAATGTGATTTATGGTCCGAACGTATTTGTTTTTTCTCAATCGTCTCGATATTGTCCTCGAAATCTGATGAACTCTTTATAGTGCATGAACGTCACAAATAATTTCTCAATTTATAATTTAAGAAACTTCTTGATTTTATACCGTTGAAAAACTGTTGATTTTAGACTGTGAATACTGAAATATTTGATAAAGACGTGTTTGTCGCACGTGCGTCATTCCTAGTAGGGAAAAGGAACATCACCAAAATGTCGTACGGAGATCCAGGGGCCCACCAGCCAGATGGTCCATGTCCATACGGTACACAGGACCCTGGGACTACTCTCAGATGTGGACCGCGGTACAAGACAGCGTAGTCTACATGAAAATCACAAGACTAGTACTAGAATAGGAAAGCACACGTTGTACTCAACAATAGTCTTCTTCTAGTCGTACTCGACTAGTACTCTGTAATCACCAACTTGTAACCCTGCCCCTGGGACTACAAAAGGCGGGGCAGAAACCCCTCCTACACAGACAATCAATCAAGTGATACGCGACATACAGGACATAGGGTATTACGCACATTGCGGCCCGAACCTGTCTAAATTGTGTGCTTCGTGTCTCACCTTCGAGTTCTAGATCTTGACGAGCCCCACCATCATCTACCTCGGGAAGTCCCCTCGGTAGCTTGTCGGGTACGAACACCGACACCGAAGGCTTGAAATATTAAATTGCGTATATTTTTTATTTAACTTCATATTTAAGAAAATATGGGTCAAATATTTATGGAATGCTCGTTCCGTCTCAAGATATAAGGCGTGTACGTAAATCAAGATTCAAACTTTGAGACGTTTGACATACTAATAGTCTTGTATACTAAAATTTTTGTCTTGCAAAAATAATATCATTGAATTTGTGTTAAAAATATTTTCAAATGACTATAATTTTGTTGTTATAAGAATTATTTTCTACGAGATATTAAGAGTCAAATGTTAATATTGGTAATCATGCCAAGTTTGACCGTGCCTTATATCTTGAGACGAAGGAGGATTAATTTGTATATTTCTTTCATCATACTACGTATGATTATAAGAATAAATCAATATAATTTTAAAACATAAAAAGTATAATATTGATACTTCTATATTTTATTCCTCTACGTTGAATTTTATAAAAAAAACATCAATTTGTTTCGGTATTTGATCTATATAGATATTTTTTTTATTTGCTAGTTTTCTTTGAAACATTATGCTAATGGTTAGCTATACATTATTATCGAATTGGTTTATTCATAATATGATAAAAGATAAGTATAGCTCTAATAAAAGAAACTATAAAATACTAATAATTGTATAATTTTATTTATCTAACTTTATGTTTTTTCTAATAGTATTAAATTGATATTATCCTGGTACTATTATTGTTTAGTATATCATTTTTATATGTTTTGTCTATAAGATAAAAATATTATTATTTTTTTGTACTACAAAATAGAATTTACTATTTATTTATATGTTATCTGAATTTTGGATTCTGTTTTGATTGATCCAATTTGTATTCGAGAATATTCAAATGTGTATGGTATCTTTTTAAAAGTATTGGTTAAATTTCTAGCTTTTGACTGCATCACACATTCACGCTATGTCTGGTGAGGCCCAAGAGAGACAAGAACAAGCAGTAGTGACACTAGACAATGATAGGACGAAATAGTAGTATCCTAAATAATTTTGGACCCCTTTAAAACACAGGATTATCACAACATATAAATTTCAAACTCTTTGTTACCTATGAAAAGGTATAATATTAATGAAAGATAATCTAGCTAAACACAACTGGAAGGTAGTAAATAGTGTTGTTTTTGCCATAAAGATGAGACAATTAGACACTTGTTTTTTTGGGTGTCAATTCGCTTAAGCGTCATGATCTGTTATTCATGCGTCAACTGGTATATCACCCTCTTGTAGTGCCCCAAATATGTTTGGGGCTTGGCTAGGGGGGAATTAATAATAATCTTAAGCCTTTTGTTCTTCTTGGAGCCGCAGCTTTCAGTTGATCCATGTGGTTATACAGGAATGATTTGGTTTTTGAGAAAAAATTGGTTGGGTTATCCTACAGAAGGCAACCTCATAGGATTTGGTTGCAGCAGCATGTTGACGATTGGCGTAAGTGACCAAGGATTTTTTGACCACATGGGTGGCACTCTAGTCTTAGGATTATGTGTCACTAGTGTGTTTAGTCTTTGCTTTTCTATGTTAAGGTTGTGTGCACCTTAGATGTGTAGAGGCCGGGAGAATCTTAAATTCTTTATATCACTTTGATGTAACGTTCTTGAGTTTCAATAAAACTTTCCTTATCAAAAAAAACGTATAAATAGGGAAAAAGGATTAGAATTACAATGAAATTGAATTCTAACAGGAATTTAAAATATCAAAAAGTTACAAAACATAAGTTTGGATGGTACATAGGAATCCTAAGACACAGAAGGAAAGAAATTAAAACATGAGGTTGGACCTCATATATACTTCTTTTCCGTTAAAATTACCATGAGGAATTTCAAAGCAATTGGCAGAATCCAATCCTTTGTTCCACAAAGGCTCTCATAGGAACATTTCATGATAGCCTATAAGATTCAATTCTCCAGCGATCCGACAATACTATGGCTCTCAAGCCTTTTGTTCCACAAAGGTTCTCATAGAAAACATATCCGGAAGACTCTCATAGGAAACTATACGAATGATTCATAGCAAATAGAAACATAAGTAATATAAAAAGGTGCAATGGAAGAAAATTTTCATCTCTCTTCGTCTCCACATTTCCTTAGAAAGGCAGCCTTGCTGAGAGCCACTTGCACATAGATCTTGTCATATAGCTGATCCAAAAGCTGAAAGTAAGAAATCCTCCATGTTTTCATGAACAGCATGGCACAAAACACAGTCCAAAGACCCATCACAAATCCCGTGCTCATGCTGAGGTACAAAAATGACCGACCTCCTTCATGCTCTTGGCTAACATTTGGGTTTATTCCATTCGTTGAACAATTCTTGAGAAGTGGAGGCCCACAAAGTCCAGGATTACCAATGTACATGTACTGATTATTGAGCGTTTGCAGTTGTTGTCCTGAGGGGATACTGCCAGATAAATCATTGTAGGACAAGTTCAGGCAGCTCAAAAAAGTGAGATCTGATAAACCTGAGGGGACTTTGCCACGGAAATAATTGTAAGACAGATCAAGGGATTCTAGTTCCCTTAAAGCACCAATATCATCTGGAATTGGTCCACTTATTTGGTTGTTGGAGAGATTCAAACTCCGAAGTCCCTTCAGTAAAAATAGTTCCTTCGGGATGTATCCAGCGAAACTATTACTTGACATGTCAATCAACACGATATGCTTTGTCAATTCATGGGAGTAGTTAAGCTCTCTGTCTTTTATGAATGCTGATATGCTGTCACTACTGTAATTGTATGCATTACTGTCTTGCGAAGCTTGTGTCATTGCTTTCAACCTTGCAAGAGATGAAGGTATACTTCCTGATATGTTGTTGTGTGCTACATCCAAATAATGAAGTCGAACAAGCTTTGTTAACTGCTTAGGAAGGTGGCCATGAAACATATTCGATCTTAGTATCAGCACCTCTAGGTTGGGCATTTGTTTTGCTATCCATGTTGGCACACTACCGGAGAACTTGTTATGTGAAATGTCAAGAAAACCTAATTCTGCAGCATTCTGAAAGAAACGAGGGAATTCACCTGACGGGCTGTTGTTTTTCGAGTCTACCGTAAGCAATGAAGTGTTCTGTGAACATTCTGGAGGATCTCCAGTTAATTGATTGTTGGACAGGTTTATTTCTAACCAAACATAACACACGTATGCTGGGATGGTGCCTGTTAAATAGTTGTTGTAAAGAAGCAAATTCGATAGATTTGGAGCTTTGAGGTTTACTGGTAGCTGACCTGATAAAGAATTTCTAGAGAGATCCATTACAGCTAACAATGGCAGCTCCAAATTTGCTGGTAAAGCACCGATGAGTTGATTTCTTGACAGGTCTAAATTTGAAGCTGAAGAAAGCACCGCCCAAAACCAATGTGGCAAAACATCATTTATCCGGGTGTTTGGGCTATGGAGGTCTTGTATGCCAGCTTGCCATTTCAGCCATGCAGGAAACGAAGGCCCCATGTCACATGATCCGAAATGTCCTTCCATTAATCTAAATGGAGGAACCCAATCTCTGGCAAAATCCAGTTTCAGAGAATTTTGTGAAAGGTTCAAAAACTCAAGATTCACCAGACTCATAAAATGAACTTCTGAAAGCACACCACTCAAGTTATTGGAGTCAAACCGCAAGTATGTCAAATTACTAAGCAATCCAATCCCGTTAGGTACATCACCCATCAGCATGTTACAAGAAAGGTCAAGATGAGTTAGATTTCTCATATTTCCTATCCCATAAGGTAGGGAACCATTCAGCATGTTCTTAGAGAGGTCTAGATGAGTTAGACTTCTCATATTTCCTATCGAAGATGGTAGAGAACCAACCAGCATGTTCTGAGAGAGGTCAAGGTAACTCAAACTCCTCAAGTTTCCAATCCCAAAAGGTACATGACCAACTATCCTGTTCGCAGAGATGTCAAGGTACTCGAGATTGGTTAGATTTCCTATCCAAACTGGCAGATGCCCAATGAAATTTGTGCTTTGCAAGACTATCTTACGCAGCTTGTGCGAACATTGTGGTATTGTCGTCGCCACGTCCCCCTTGATATTATTCCAGCTAAAATCCAGTTGCTGCAAATTACAGAGGTTTTTCATGGCCTGTGGCATGGTACCCATTAAGTTATAATTGCCATCTAAATACAAGATCTCGAGGGAGGACATGTTTCCCAATGCATCAGGGATGGCCCCGGACCATCCAGAATCACTGAGAAGAAGCTCTTTTATGGAGGTGAGGCCCCAAAACCAGTTGTGTTGGAGTGGAGAGTTAAATTCATTGGAGGACAAATCAAGGGTCTCAAGATGTGTAAGGTTGGAATAGTATAGAGTATATATTGTGCTATTAAGACTACAGTAATACATGGAGATTGTTTTCAGATTAGGCAGCATGTTTATCTTGCGAACCCAATCCCTTGCAAGACTGAGATCCACGACGTTCATATTGAGACTCTTTACTGAAGAGAGCCGTGGAAGCCATGAAAGATCTGACACTTCCAGACCATTGTTATAGCTTAAATCAAGATGCTGTAAGCGAGAGAGGTTACCGAGCTGTGAAGGTACACCCCCCGAAAACCCCGCGAATGAGAGATTGAGGTACCTTAGGTTGCTGAGGGTGCCCAGAAACAGAGGTATGTTTGTGTAGTTGAAGTAATTGGAGCTCAGATCTAAGTACCTCAGATGGCTTAAATCAGCAATGGAGGAGCTCATCTCACCTCTCAACACAATCGGTTCAGAAAGGTCCTGGCACCTGAGGTCAAGCTTGACGACATGGCCGAATCGGTTGTTGCTGCACCCGACTCCCTCCCACTGACAACAGTCTTCGCCCCGCCACGAGGAAAGACGACCAGCGTAGTCCAGGAAGCTCTCCTTGAAGTTGAGGAGAGCCTCCCGCTCGCTTGCAACACAGCCACCGCCGTGGATCGCCCTTGCGTGAACAGGGAGCGATGACAGTGTCTGGGCCACAAGGAAGATGAAGACGATTGCTGCAGTAGCTTCACCTTGGAGACGGAGCAAGCGAGTGGTCATTTTGAATTTTTGGTAGCCTTCCTTCTTTCCTTTTCGTTTTTATTTGGCTATCTGTGTAAATGAAAGGGTAGGTTGAAGCAGCGCATAAGCTAGATCTCTATTTATGCTTTCAACTGATGAGTATGCTGGACGCTCTGGAGGCAGAACAAGTCATTTTCTCGGTACTCCCTCCGTCCCAGAATTGATATGTGCATAACCTATACGTGCATAACTGTGTAACGCAAAGATTAAGGAGAACTTTAATTCTCCTCTGTGATGCATCGACAAACGAGCCAGCCAACTAAGTAATTCGTGACACGATTGACTCCAACTGAGAATACACATATCATTCATGGACACTTTTTATTTTGTTAGGGCACTAACAGTGCAGACTCTACCTACCCAATAGAGTCTAAGAGCATTTATTACCTCGAAACTATCATAGACTTGGAGTCTAAATAAGACTTGGAGTCTTGGTTTTTCTCCCTCTCTCTTCCATAAATATACTGCCACATAAGCACCACATCAGCAAAATGCAATAAATATGAAGGTAATAAATAGACTTAGAGGGTGTTTGGATCCATGAGTGACGAGAGACTAGAGACTAATTTTAGTCACCAAAGTGACTAAACCTCCAAACACCCCTGACTAAAGGGTGACTAAAACTAGTTTAGTCTCTAGTCACCCTTCACCCAACTTCTAGTGACTAAAATCCCCTCTCTTACCTAATTAATTGCTCCTCCCATTAATTTTGTGGACCCAACAAGAGATAGGAGAGGAGAGAGAAAGGAGGGAGAAAGAACAATTTAATGTTAAGAACAATTAATGCTGACTAATTTTAATCACCATCCAAACAGGGGCTGACTAAAAAGTTTTAGTTTAACTAAACTCTAGTCAGGTGACTAAAGGGATCCAAACACCCTCTTAAACTTTATGGTAAAGTCTGAGTTGAGAGTGCTCTTATACGCATATCAAATTAGGACGGGGGAGTAAAACATGGTTACAAAGTCCAAGAAAAGTCAAGAGAGCGGCCCTCCCTTTGGCTCTACTCCAAATGTTCGGCAATCTGGCATGAGTGCACGACAACCTTGACTCTACAAATCCGCCGCGTACGACACGCGAACCTGGCTGAGAAAAGGAGAACGAAGAACAAAGACTGGCACCCATTACGTTTCTCTATATGAACTGTTCATAAGTGACCGCGTGGGGTGTGCCAAAGGCAGTAGGATGCTCTCCAAGGTCCGTGCGTGCGTGCATGAAACGTCAAACATCCGCACCTTAGCATACACAGTAAAAAAATGTCGCCTATCCAACACCCGTGTAATTTTTTTGTCATGGACCTAGCACCCGAGTTCTTTGAGCATATACACTACCTTTTAAAAAGGGAAAAGCTAACCCTTGTAAGGGTATTTTTCAGGTTTCCGTCACCCGCTTTTTTGGCCGCCTGTTTTTTTTTTTTTTTACCTCGTGAATATCCTCCGTCTGATCTGTGTGACTGAGCTGCCGGTTTGATTTGTTTTCTTTTGCTTGATGACAAAACGGCCCGGCATGTCAGCCCCTCCTGTTTTTTTGGAAACCATTGCCCTTCTCCAACCCGAACCTCCCCGCGGGCCTTCATTCCTCGCGAGTTTTGTCGCCCCCGAGCTTGTCCGTCCCTGGGCGGGTGATTCGGGCGGAGAGGGAAGGAGAGGAGGGGGCCAGAGACGAGGCGAGAGTAAGTTTCTTCCACCGTTGTTCCTTGTTTTGCCTTTCCACTTGCCGCGCTCTCCAGGACAGCTCGAGGTGAGGTGATTCCCCATCTCTCTCCATTCGATTCAGTGTTCGCATGATGTTTGGTGGCTGATTTAAGGGATGAACTGATGATTTTCCTCGTCTGTTTTGGAGGATTTTCGTTTCCCCCTCTGTTTGTGCTTCCAGTTGAGTTGTCGAGTTCAGTCATCGAACCCTCCGTATTTTCCTGTGATTCAGCCTCTCTCCCTTTCGATTCTATCAGCCTCATGTCTGTTTGGTTGTTGATTTCTGTATGAACTAGTATTTTCCCTATTTGTTTTGTCGGATTTTGTATTCCTATGTGTTTTGTGTTCTCCAGCTTCGGTGATGAGGTTAGTTGTCGAATCCCTCCTATTCCCCTTCGATATATACATCCATCATGCTTATTTGGTGCGTTAATTTGTATGAGCATGATGGAAGTGTTCCTGCAACTTCAACCTGATTATCTGAATAGTGTTGTTGAATCAGTTACATACTTTGCCTATGAAAACCAAAGTGATTAACAGTAAATTCCCCCGGACCACACCTGTTGTAATATGCAAGTACTACAAGTTTTCCATTCACGATAGGACTTAACTATTGTATTATGCAAGTGCAGCGTTTGTTTTAACAGTAGAAAGCATGGCGGAGCCCGGGGTGGTGCCGGACGCTCGCAGCGCGTCCACGTAGGCTGTCACCGGGTCGTCCGGGAGGCCTGGCTGTCCACGGGGGTACATAGCGGTGTACCGCTCCATGAAACCCCCCCAGGCGAGCGGCTCGGCTCTGCTAGCCTGGAAGGTGAGGTCGGTGAGGTAGTAGGCGGCGAGCCTAAAACGCTCCTGCGTCGGGTTTGGCTCCAACATGGTCATGATCGTCTCGTCCGAGAAGCCTCGGACGAACGCCGCGCGCCCCGCTGCTCCCGTCAGGGCGTTGGGACGGGCTGGTCGGGCGAAGGTGCGCCCGACGACGGACTCCGCCGGCCCGGCGTAGACGAAGCCGAGGGAGTCGAAGCGCATGATGGCCCCAGGGGTTAGCGAAACCCTGCGGCCCTCCATCTGAGTCGTTGATGAAGTTCGTCGAGACACGCGATGTGCCCTACCTGGCGCACCAACTGTCGGGGTTCTCTACCGCCGGACAGTAAATTTGTATCGATCGTGTGTCGGGCCCGGATGGTTAGCACAGGAGACGCCGGGATTTAGACTGGTTCGGGCCTCTGAGGAGTAATACCCTACGTCCAGTATCGAGCTGTCGTGTTCCCGTGCTAGGGTTGTTCGTAGTAGGGGTTACAAACTGGTCGGGAGAGGGTATCGAGCCCAAGTCCCTGGAGTATATGTGTGTTCGGTTCGTCAGTCTTTGTGACGATTGCCCTCCTCTCCCTTTTATAGACGCAAGGGGGAGGGGCAAAAAGGGAAATAAAAGAAATGTTACAGTGCCGGCCGTTGGGACGTCCTCTCGTGCGTCGCTGTCCGTCAGGGAGCATTGAAGAGGGGCCGCACTATGTTGCCGTCGAGGCCGCCGCGTGACTTGGCGGGACTATTCACTTGGGACGCCTAGCGCTTCCTCCGAGTAGTTTGGAGCTGACTCAACCCGTCTGAGTACGGGTTGAGCCCGCCACGTTAAGGCCTAATCGTAGGCTAGTGCTAATCGTAGGGGGCACTCGAGTGCCTTGGTCGGAGTTGACGTGCTGCAGGGTCGGATGTGACGGCGTGTTGATGGCCGCGCGACTGAGCAGAGTTGCATTAAGGCTCCTGTCAGAGCCGACTGCCCGCGCGTGCCGCCAGCTGGTACGCTTGCATGGCATGGGGAACTGGTGCCCCACGCGTCGCAGCGGGGAAGTCCATGCGTCGAGGTTGCGCCACGTGGTATGGGTCGCATCTTGGTCGGAGACGGAGAGTGCTCGTGCGAACGAGCTGGTTGTCGTGCGAGGCGGAGACTTGTCATACGAGGCGGAGACTTGTCGTAGGAGCTTCCTCTTAGTAGGAGACTTGTCGGAGAAGCTCCCAACTAGTCGGAAATAAGACGTCTTGCCAGTGATGGTCTTGACAGGGGTCCTTAGTCCTCCTCATCTTGAATCTTGGCCTTCACGTTGTCAATGATGACAGAAGACTCCACCTCAAGAGTGATTATCTCGCCGCCAAAGGAGGTCCTAATCTGAGCCCTCGTCAGTCCCTCTTTTTGAATCTGATGTATATGTCCCTCTTCTTTTTTTTTGTCTTGTTTCGATTTCAACATAGGTCACTACTCATTACGTTTCGTATAATGTAGCCATCATCTCATTTCTAGGAAATTTTGTTTTTTCCAATTCAGTAGATTCATTTTTAGATTTCAATAAATTTGTAGGAAATGTTATTGATCTTTTTTATGTGTAATATGCGCTCTTCTACATCACATACTCTGGTCCAAATTTGATTACTTCTGATGTGTTCAAGTATTCTGTTACATCACATACTCTGGTCCAAATTTGATTACTTCTGATGTTCATGTAATTATGGTATTTACCAAAAATTTACATAACCAACACTTCCTATTTACATTAATACGGTAATTAACTGTAAATTTTATATGCTTATCATATAAAATACATTGTTAGTTTTTTTTGTTTTCTGAATTTTGAATTTCCATTTGCATTTGAGAGGTTCCCATTGTCCAAAAATATTTGTTATTTGACAACTATGGTAAAAATCTAGTATCCAATGCATCTGTCACAAAATCTCCTCTTCATACAGCATCAACTTCATGTTTTTTGCCTTGATTTGTTTTATTCATTTTTTTTCTTTCCATTTCATTTTGGACCTGTAAAATCTCCCATTTATTTACATGCATATAAGGTTCTGTTTACATTACAACACTCACTGTAAAGTACATATTCTTGTCCTGTAAAAATGAGTGGTGGTAGTTAGTTTTTTCGTTTCTGAAATTCAGTATGTATTTCAGGGGTTTCTACTGTCCCAAAAGGTTTTTTATATGAGAGACTATAGTAAAAACATTTTAGTACTTTTATATCTTCTAATTTTCTTTTTATATATTTCTTTTACTTGTTAATTTTGCTTCTATATTTCATTTGACAGTTACACTCTCATGTTCCTCTATCAATGATTAGCATATAATATATACAGTTGTAGTATGTTAGATTTACATTATTACTATCACCGTAAATTCACGTGCCGCACGGCAGCCACCCCCGCCAGGTCACGTGGCCCCAGCCGCGGTGCCAGGTCAACCACCGCGTCACCCACCGGGCCACGTTAGCCACTCGCCAATATTTACCAAAAATTTCGGCGTCGATGAGGTTCAAACATGGGACGCTACGTTCCAAACTCGCGACCCTTAGGGCAACTCCAACCCACCTCTTATATTTGGACACCTACTCTTCCATATCAGGACCTCTCATCTGCATTTGAGGGTTCAATTTTGCTTTCAACTCCAACACATCTCTTATATACCTTCCTACTTCTAACCAACTTCTGTTTTTATTCCCTTCCTATATGTGGGACCCACCTGACAGCGAGCAATTCTTTTTACCCCAACCCCAACCCCAACCCCAACCCCACCCCCACCCCGAGCCCCACTTCCTCTGCTCCCCTCTTCTCTCATCCAACGGCGCAAGGCGGGGAGACCAGGGCGAACCGCCGCCGGCCCCCACGGGCGCTCGGGCGGATCTATGACGCCAGCCTCTAGGTGGGGCGGGGAGGCGGGGCGGATCTCCGGCGCGCGGGCGGCTCTCCAGCGTGAGGCGGGACGTATGCACTCCACCACTTGCCAAAAAAGTTTTACCAAAACCTATTGTGCTGGTAGGGGGTTTCGAACCCAAGACCTGGGGCCACGGTCTGTAGCACCTGACCGCTAAACTACGTGCTTGGTTATGGAATAGTGTGACATTTTAGGGTTTTTTTTGTTGATCCACGTGTTGAGCGGCTTCGCCGCGGATCGAAGTCAGAGAGGGCGCGCGTGATGAGTATGACATCTTGTTCATGGTAAATTCAAATTTGTTGGTTCTTTTTTCTATTTTTTTCTAAAATCATGATCTTTCATTTAATATTGTTTGTTTCTATGTTAATTGCAATTTTATGAATCGTATTCATATGCCTTTCATTTCTCTCACTTGAGAAGAGAATAGAAAAAAAATATGTTTTTGCATAATAATTATTAATGTAACGTGGTATTTTATAACGTTATGCTAAACATAAGATCATGTCCAAATTTGAGGTCCATATGAGATCCAACATGTTATGATGTATTCAAATGTTAAATTTTGACTTGAGATATAGTAAACTAGTTGAGAGATGTATCATTTTGTGAATAATGTATGGTCCAACTTTATTAAAATTTTTAAATTTTTTTATGCGAAGCTTATGGGACAAAAATATGTTGCCACCTCAATTTGTCGAATTTTAAGACCAAATTAAGATGTTATTATAATTGTTATGTGGGAAGTTCTATATAAAAGTTTCAACTTTCCTAAAAATTTAGTTGAATTTTTCATCAACCTTCAATACATGGGTTAGAATGGAGCATAGGATACTAAATATATTTTTTGCAAATTTTTGAATTTTATTGGAGGTACACATAGGTCGACTTGGAATTGGTTTAGGTAAGCTCATAGAAATTCAATTAATGATATAAAATAGCAAATATATCTGAAAAATCTTGAAACTTCTAAATGACAACTTATATGTTGTCTTTTATATGTGAAAAATGTATTGAGGGTGTATTAGAAAAATGCATATGCCGAACCGGCATTCACACACCTATGCACGATCGCCCTCAGTACGGAGCCCCGACCCTCGGTATTGTGATGCATTCGTCCCCTTCGTCTCGTCCCCGCGTCGCTCGTTCTCATCCCCACGCGGTCGCGCCGCTCGCCCTCTCATCCTCCCAATCGCGGGCCGCGCCACCCTCCTCTACCTCCGCCAGCAGGCCACCTTGCCTCTCCCTCCGGTGGCGCACCGCCCTCCCACTCCTCCATCGATGGGGCGCGCCGCCCTCCCTTACTCCGCCAGCGGGCTGCACCGCCCTCCCTCTTCCTCCATCGGCGGGGCGCACCGCCCTCCCCTCTCCCTCTGCTGACGGACCGCGCCGTACTCCCTTCTCTTCCTCGCGGTTGTCCTTGTCTTCCTCATGGCCGGTGGCCATCCTCGTCATCCTCGCGGGCGGTGACCCTCTTCGTTTTCCTTGCAGACGGTGACCTCTTCGTCATCCTTGTGGGTAGCGCCATGACTTGAGGAGGGTGTGACCCCTGCCTTCTGCCACCCCCCGCTAGCGAGCCGCGCGCGCGGCTGCTCCTCTCCGCCGGTGAGCCCCTCCGCGGCGAACCCTGGAGCCCCTCCGCTGGTGTTGTGGAAGAAGCGGTAAATGCCAATTTCATGCTTGTGTACATCCAAACCGAAATTGGATTTGTTGGCTTGTTATGATTCTAAAAGGGAATACAGTAGCCATTCAAACAAAAACATTTGAATTGTGGTCTATTTCAATATCATGGTTGAATAGGTGAACTCAATTCAATGTCAAACCTCTCAATATCTACTTCCAACCGCAGCCTAACTTCTGACGAAGCGAAGCGGAGGCCCGTCGCCGGTACGGATCATATATTCCCATTAGGGTTCTCCATTGGAGATCGATTCTTTCATGAGTCAGCATTGAGATTATAAATCATGAATAACTTTCAAGTCATTGAGTTTGAAAATGTAAAAATCATATAAATAGATTTGTCTCGAAAATTAATTTCATAAAAATATATATATTTAATTTTCTAATAAATATTTTATAGAAAAGAGAAGTCAAAGTTGTACTTTGATGACCGTGTCGTTGTCCTAAACGACTTCTAATACCAAACCGGAGGGAGTACAACTCCAAAAGCGAACGGTCAACGACAATAGTCGAGCGAACGGCTGTACATTTGGACTCTTGACAGCCTCATTTCAAGCAACAGTCAACGAAAGGTTGTTGGGCAATGGACGGACCACGTAAACTGTACCTAGCTTGAATCATGAGACTGAGGATCCACCTGACTTGAAGAAGTCACACTAATTTTAGTCACTTTAGAGGCTAAACTTCCAAACACTAGAGACTAAAAGGTGACTAAAATTAGTCAAGTCTCTAGTTAGGTGTGACTAAAATGTCTCTCTCCTCATTAATTGCCGCGGGTGAGGAGAGAAAAGGGGAGGGAGAGAGACCAATTTATGCTAAGAACAATTAAGACCAACTAAAGGACTGACTAAAATGTTTTTAGTCTAACTAAATTTTAGTCATGGGACTAAAGGATCCAAACATCCTCTAAATCACGAGTGATCGCTGTCAGTATTATTGCTGCTATACGAATCATGAGATGGGCCGTGGTGGTTTGTATTGCCGCCGCTGCTATGCATGTGAGAGGAGGATGGATGGGCCGTGAACAGTACTGCTCCATACTGGACCAGCAGCAGCACACAGTTCCTCGGCCCAATAAGGAATAATGACGTTTTAAACGGTTTGGTTGATCGTTCTTCTTTCTACTAGTGTGCGTAGCAGCTATATCCAATGGTAGGACGGTCCAGTGAGATGCTACCCACCAGAGTTCAGATCCTGGTGCTCGCATCTTTTCCTGGATTTTTCAGGATTTACCAGCGTTATGCGTTAAGTGGTAAGTGACGATCCCGTCGACGACGAGACGCCATTGGTGACTTCGGGAATCTCCGGATTTGCTGGTGCTCAGTCCTTCGGAGGTGCTCATAGGGGTAGGGTTTGCGTACGTATATTCATAAGATTGAGTGTGTGTGCGTGTTGTGAACGTCTGCGTTGTACTGTATAACTTAAAAAAAAAGTTATATCCTATCCTACTACTACCATACAACAACAGCCTTATTGGAATGACCATAGCGTGTGCTGTGACTGACCAGCGTCCACCGTCCAGCGAGAGAATCCGCAGTCCATACTTGGGTGTCTCGGCTGCTAATTTGCCTTGTCCGTCATCATCATGAGAGCTTCTTACTATAATTGAGATTTGAGAGATTGAGATCCCGACCGGCCTGGGATGAGAACGCACATGCCATCAGACCGAAAATGGAAGCAATAATCACGTCGTGGAAGATTTTATGGCCCGTGCAGTGCAGTGGCTCCATCCGTGTGTGTTGATCGACGTACTGGAGATGTGCGAGGGTACGGGCCGGGCCTTGGAGGACCGATGGATCTCTGTATGTGTAGCGGTAGCGCAGCTTCGTCGGATCTCGCTGGACAAGCTGGTGACAAGACGAGAGACGACGACGATGCATGACGGTTTCGACTTTAATGGCAGCGTTCCACTCTCTCGATCTGGTGATGTTGGTGCAGATTCGAGCGCAACGGAACGCGAGCTAGGTAGTTGATGAAGAACGACGACGATCGAGCAAACGGAGCGCGAGACTCTCCCATCCGGCCATCCGCCGTACAACTGGCGGTTACTAAAGTCTGACGGCCAAGTGCTTGGCGCCAATGATAGGTTCGCCTCGTGCCGGGCCTGATGGATCACTGATGATCCCTCGAGAGAACTGTAGTAGTACCCCAGGCCAGGAAGAGCTGTGGATCACTGGATCGGGCACTATAGCTACAGCTAGCTGCCCCACCAGGCCTCTCGGCTTAAAGAGGGCAAACGGATCCCAACTGCCAAGTCCCGGTGGTTAGGCTAGGCCGTGCAGCACAGCGCGGGAAACGCATCCGAGCATCCCATCCATCCACGCCACGATCCATCCATGCATGTGGCGCTGCTGCCTCATCAGATTCGCGCCATGCCCATGCACGGCGCCACGGCGCGCGGTCCCCGTGGACGACGACGCGCGCGCGGCAGACGGGCAGCGCGCCGTACGTGGACCACGGATAACACGGACTCTCTCTACTCATGTCATCCTGGTCCAGCAAAATACGTACGTACAGTGCTCACCAGCTCGTACGTACCCACTGCCAATTGGACAGCACCAGTACGAGAGCGCCCCCATCTCGGCCGCGGACCAGGACGGACGGGCACGGAGGCGGAGAGCCACGGAGCCCATGATCCCCGGTCGGAGGGCCGGCGCCAGATGAGAGATGGACCATGCATGGGTTTGGCTCGCGCTCATTATGAGTTCGCGCGGACGCCGGGTGCGGCGGATCGACCTGAGCGCGCGTTCCGTTACGTTGCGTTCCGTGATTCTCACGGGTGCAGTGGGTGTGACACGTCACGTTGGCCGCTGGCTTCTGCCCAAGAGGACACACGCGGGGATGTTGCCAGCGTGGCGTGCTCGGATTTGGCGACGCGACAACACACAGCTTTGGTGATCTGTTGTTTCCCCTTTTTTTTTTTACTTGTTCCATCTTTCTTTTTTGTGAATGAAGGTTGATGCTATTGCTAGCTGCTCACGTTCCGAATGATTGGGGTGCTCAAGTTTTAAATTCGTCCCGGGAGGGGGCCGGGTAGTCAACTGGTACAGAACGCGCCACTGTGCTTCTAATTTGTCGGTATGCGTTCCAAGTTGCCACCTGACAATCATACAAGTCCGTAGTAATTTTCTACTGCTATTAGATCTACACACAGTACTACTAGTAGTATATAATCCATCACGGCACAGGGTTAGGTGCTGTACTCGAGTACGTGCACAGGAGAGCAACATGTGCGCCCGCTAAACTAGGAGTACGAAAAATATTCGGGCAATCAGCAGGTTGTCCGCACTAGCATTATGGGTCGCAGACCGCACGCAGTGTGTGCTTTGACAGAGCTACATGAAAATCGTGTTTGCGTCAGGACGGGATTCAGGATGCCACGTTTCCCACAAGTGCTGCTGGAACTACTACTCTCACTATTATACTATAGTGGTAGTATCCAGTAATTAAGAGAGCCCATGCGGCAATAGTCTCGCTGATCTGCTCGGAATCCCCTTGATGGCTTTTGGTTTGATCAATCAAAGGTTGCAATTGCAAGTGGCCGTGTATAGTCCTCTGCATTTGCGTTTGCCAGAATTAAAGAGCAAACGCTTCTCCAACCAGCACAGGTAGATAGTCCTGACATGTACCGCCGACACTATCATGTAACAGTGACACGGAGTAACTGTGTTTTTGTTACTCAAAAAAGTTACACGAACCCAGCGAAAAAAAAAAGTTCGTCAAGACCTTCCTCCTCCCATCCGGCTCCGCGAAGAGTAAAAAAGGACCGGTACGGATTTGTCACCACTCGTG
The DNA here is from genome assembly GCA_036936925.1 of Cenchrus fungigraminus. Classification (NCBI taxonomy): domain Eukaryota; kingdom Viridiplantae; phylum Streptophyta; class Magnoliopsida; order Poales; family Poaceae; genus Cenchrus; species Cenchrus fungigraminus. The sequence goes on along the minus strand of CM072778.1, from coordinate 36,926,429 downwards.
TAGTAGGTGCTACCGGACAAGCCGCGCAGGGGCAAAAGCATCCATGGCACGCACGACGCTGCGCAGTGAGCAGACAAATTCAGACAATCAAATCGCACCCAAAACAGGCCAGGCCAGGGAGCCTTGCCATCGGCCTCTACCCGCCGCACGTCCACCACACGCGCGACACCAGACAGGCAGACACGGGCACGCACGCTGCGATCCGCGCCCAGAAGCGCACAAAAAGCCGCGCCACCGAGGCACGTGCCGCGGGACTCCTCGCGCCCCAGCCAGCCGCGGACCCGGGCGGACACGGGCCACGCCGTAGACAAACCGGCGCGCTCCACCCCACGATTCCCGGCCGCGTGCGGCCACCCATGCCCAGTAAAGAATCGGCCGGCCGTTTTTACGAGACGCCGGCGCCGCCGCTGCGCTGCGTGCTCACTGCTCGCTCGCTCGCGCGACCGGCCGGCCGGGGTCGGCAAAGCCGCCGGGCGCGCAGGAGGACGAGACGACCGCGCGCGGGACTTCACTTGGCCTTGGGCGCGGGATGCATGCCGCAGGCGGCGGCTGCGGTGCGTATCCGTTCGGCGGCAGCGTGCCCGTCGGCGTCGTACTCGCCAACGGCCGGACAGGGGCCCCCGCCGCCGTGAACTGATTAATTAGTCGTGGACGAGACAAGACGAGGCCGACCGGTCTGGTCTCCCGCCGGTTTTAATGACGCGCCGAGACGTCTCGTCTCGGATGCTGGTGATGACGGGACGAGCGGTCTGCTCTGCTGCCCTTGGACATGCTCAACTATTGTCAGCTTCCTCTGGAGTCTGGCCGCAAGGGTGACGAGTCGCATTCGGCGGGGCGTTAATTAACTGCTGCCGTTTTTGTCCTCTTCGCCCGGTGAGCCAATCAGGCAATCACACACCAACGAACGAACCATCACCATCGACGACTTCGAGTGTGAGATTTGCGCGTCGGTGCTCAAGCCGCAAAGCGTGCTATTTTGGGTTTCGGAAAGGATTCGCACAAAGTGCTTATTTGCAGTTGGAAAACTTTGGCTACCAGTCACATGAAGGGGGTGTTTGAATCCACGTGACTAGAAGAAGTCACACTAATTTTAGTCACTTTAGGGACTAAACTTCCCTAAGGACTAAAATGTGACTAAAACTAGTCTACTAGTCTCTAGTCAGGAGTGACCCAACTAAAGGTGACTAAAATGCCTCTCTCTCCTCATTAATTGCCGCGGGAGAGGAGAGAAAAAGGGAGGGAGAGAGAACAATTAAGCTAAGAACAATTAATACTGACTAATTTTAGTTACTCTCCAAACAGTGGACTGACTAAAATGTTTTAGTCTGACTAAACTTTAGTCATGGGACTAAACGGATCCAAACACGGTTGGTTGATACACTAATTAGAAATATTAAATATAAATTAATAACAAATTTTATTTAACATTTTTTATATTAAATCATGATATGAATCTATTAAATTAAATTAGACCATGATTAAATAATATGATATTATAATAAACATATACTTTTATGGATTAGCGTTACCCTTAGTCATCCAAACTCCTGCCACATCAAATGTTTGGACGCAAATTAGAAGGATTAAAGATGAGTTAATTATAAAATTGTTTGCAAAAATACTTAGTTACTATTAGGACTAATTAATCCATCATTAACAAATGATTATTGTAGTATAATATTATCAAATCATAAACTAATTACACTTAATATATTCATCCTCACGAATTAGTTTCCATTTGTGCAATTAGTTTTTTTATCCCGTGCAGCTAAAAGTTCAATCCCTAATCTCCGAACAAGATCGTAATATAAATTTATGAGTGTTTGTTCCTTTTCTTCTTCTTTCACGAAAATCATGGAGGGGTTAAAGAGGGGCGCCACTACGGTAGGGAAGCTTGAGCCCTATCCAACCACCCGCCCGCCGCTACATCCACACATGGATGCTGTTTGAAGTTTCGAACATTGAGTACATGATGGATGGGATTAATCTACAAGGAGTCAAGGAGGTGTTTCCCAGTTGGTGAATTTCATCACTATCACATTAGATGTTTGACACTAACTAGGAATATTAAATGCAAATTCATGACAGAACTCATTCCAAAACTTCTGGATTATTTCACGAGCTGAATCTATTGAATCTAATTAAGTCATGATTAGACAATGTAGTCCTAATGATTGATTAAATAGACTTAATAGATTCGTCTCTATTGAGCTCAATTAAGTCATGATTAGACAATGTGTGCTAATGATAGATTAATGAGACTTAACTGCGTAATTAGTTTTGTAATTAGATCATATTTAGTTCTTCTAATTAGCATTCGAGCACTCGATGTGACAATTGTTAAAATTTACCACCTAACATCCAAATAGGCCCTATGAATTCGGTTTAATTTCATCAAAACCTTTAAAGTTAGGTATTTATTTTTGTCTAGATAGAGGAGTAGTACATATATCTAGAAAATTTAAAATGGCTTATAATTTGAAATGATGGGGAACAGAAATGATAGAAAGAAAGAAGACAAAAGGCCAAGTGTGTTGCGCTGCCGACAGAGCCGTAATTAGAAATCGATGACCTACTAGCTATCCTAGGATGCGAGGTTGGACACACGAGTGGGGAAATAGAATCCGGAGCTTGTTTTTGCCACACCATCAAAAAAAAATGCAGAAGCACCTCAACTGCCACTTCAAGGACGTGTCGGTCCCAACCTCCGAGGTAGTATAAAAGCGGCAATAATTAAGCAAAGCCCCTCCTCATAATCCAAAACGTCCCCGCCTTAATCGCCGTGCCCCGGAAGCAAAACCCCCCTCGAATTCAGCGGGGCTGTTCCCACGAGAATTTATTGCTCCCACGCGCTCTCCCCCGATCCCGCCGCTACACCGCCGGTCCGGAACACACGATTCGCGGCGCCTGGCTGCTGGGCCTGGCGCGCGCGGGCGCGGCAGCCGTGACGCCGTCTCGGGGGCGGACGGCGACCGTGACGGCGACGGCACTTATGGCGGAGCGGGACGTCACGCGCCGTGACGTCGACGCCGCGCGACCGGGACGGCACAGCGAGGAGCGAGCCGAACGGCGTGCGTTCCCTACTCGTGGTCGCTGGGGACGGGCGAGCCACGTCATCACGTGGGCCCTGCTGATCCGTTCAAACTGCGGTGAAAGCCCACGCGGTGCGTGGTTAATTACGGAGGGTACCACTCACTTCTTTGCCGTTGCGTTTGCTCTTGGCCGCGGCCCGACGCCTGCCTGCCTGCTGCGCGCGGGAAGGTGCGCAGGTGCAGGGAGCCTCATGGGCGAACAGTTTACGCACACGCACGCTTCTTCGCCATTGGTTTCCTCCCAATTTCCAAGTAGTAGTACTACTACATATTTTTATATTTCAAACGTGGTTTTTAATTGCTGGTTGGTACAGCTCGGAGCCTCGGACGGCACCGGCATCAGCATGGTACGGGGCAAAACCGTGTCGTCATGCCTGACGAAAATGCATCTTCAAATTAGGAGCGGTTCAATCATTTTGAGACGAGCAAAGATGAAGCAATGCAAACAACAACTAGGAGGAACGGTTCAAAAAATCAAAAGGCTAGCTAGTATAGCAGTAATCTGCTGCGTGACTGAACAACGTTTGCCATTTGCCAACACTCCAAAGATACGCCGGGGGCGCCACGTATCGACCCGACTTTATTACAGGCAGATGACAGAGGAGATCGATCCTGCGCCTCCATTTTGGATCCATGTCGCTCACGAGCGGGGCAGCGCGGACGCCATGCACGCCGGCCGCCCCGAGGAGCCCCAGCGGCGGCGATGATGGCTTCTCTGCGCTGCGCGCCCGGCCTGAGACAGCCAGCCCAGCAGCTGCAGGAGCAGGACGACGGGCGGGCGGGCGGGCGCGCCCCACACCGTGCCCGTGCACCCTGCGGGTCTCGGCCAAAAAGGAGGCGGTCGGGACCGGGACAGTGGTAAAAAGGAGCTGACTGACGACCCAGCCAAAGTCAGGCCGGTACTTCTCGGACAGGTTTTGATTGACGTTCTTGTCTCTTGTAGTCCTCCTCGATCCATCTCCTTTCCTTTGCACACTCGTACAGGTACAGTTCGTGCTCTCTACAATCTCCTCGATCCATCTCCTTTCCTTTGCACGTAGACGTAGTTACTGCCTTACTGGTACTCCGTACATTGTTTGTTTTTGGGCAGCTCTCATCGATCGTGTACGGTGATGCTTCAGCAATCAGCAAATAAATATATACGTGTGTGTGGTGTGGACGTGTGGTGATGCTTCCGGCAATAAGCATGCCATACTTTTGATTCGTTTTGCCGTAATCAATAATCAGGAATGTTAATCTCGATTAAGGTGGTGTTTAGTTTGGCAAATTTGGTGGAGAAAAGTTAGGTGAATAGTAGAAATTTGCATTTGGGTGTTTAGTATGGCAAAAGTGTTGAGATGTAACAGGTGAATAGTGAAAAGTTTTGCATTAAGTCGCGTGTATAGAGAATATATAATGTGTGTGAATAGTGGAGATAACGAGTGAACAGTGGCGATTCAACAGCCGGCACCGATGGTACTGTAGCGGTAGTAATAGATTTTTACCTGCCACAGTAACCGTGCATCATACTGTTCCTTGTCCTATTTACATGCATTTCATATCGTTATTCCTCTTTCTTACCGTGCACGTGGAATTGGTAATAACCTCATCAGGCATGTGCAACGAGCTTTACACACAGATTGGACCAGAAGGATCTCCTGCGTATATATGGTGAAAGTGAATAAACAGATAAGATCGCGTGCTACAAATTTTTACTCATACAACAGTCATACTATGCTAGTATTTACCTGCATCTCCTGCGACCGTATGTATATATATCCTTAATCCTTGTGCGGCCATAGCGGATGCGATCGGACAGCAGCCAGCCATGATGATTCACAAAACTGATCTGACTCTGCTTGCACACGTACGTACAGTGATATAGATACACGCAACGGTGGTAGCCGGTCGGTATACAACATTTACAGGCGAGCGGCGACGTACCACTTGCTCAAGGGGGCCGGGCCATCAGATCAGAGCATCATGGCTTTGAGTACGCACAGGACAACCGACCGGATCGGAGCTCATCATCATGTATGTTTTGGTGTACAAGGTACATACAGAGAGAGGCAGTAATAGGTGGTTAGGAGTAGATACAGGTTAGTTTGTGGCAAAGTAGGAGTCCTCAACAGCGCATCAAAAGCTCTTTAATTTAGCCCAACAAATTTAAGAATCGAGCTGTATAAAACCTGACTATAATACTATTCAATTTAATTAGAGCTGAGTTGGATTGTGAAGAATGAATGAGATCTATGATCCATTATCACCTCTAAGCCCCATGCCGGCACGTAATTACCATAATCTCCACCACGTCTCGCCGGCGGCGGTCTCTCAGCAACCTGGTCAGCTTCTCCTTGCTGCCCTCCCATTTCGCCCACCTCCCGCATCCATCAATCGTGCGGCTGTGCTTTCGGTCATCGGGGAGGGTGGTGGTGCCTGGGCCCTCGGTCATCAGTGGCCGTGCAGCGAAAGCGTCACGCTAGATTGCACGAGGAGATGTTTCATCTCCGCACGTCCCTGGACATTGGTGCCAATTCGACGTGCAACGGAAGTCTCGCGCTCGTCGCGCAGGGAGGCGCTTCGCCTCTGCACAGTTCGCCTTCACTCTTCTTCGACAACCTCCAACTTAGCGTGGTTTGTTTCTGCTGCCGCTAACCTCAGCACGCACACTAGTCAGTTTCCGAGCTTGTGGTGAGGAGTGATTCTTGTCGAGGTTAATCCTCACTCGTTGCCAGCCTCTCTTGTTGTGATTTGGGCTGTCTATGGTGCTTTGTGCAAGGTTATCGTGTGGTAGTTCTTCCCGGTGCCTTCTCGGCTTGCTCGTCTTAGGAGCTTGAATTATCTCGGCCCTTAGTGCCCGTTTGTTTTAGTTGTTTTTATTTAGGTGTGTTGGGTTGGTGTTGCGATTTGTAATACTTTGAGTCTTCCTTTCTGTTTCTTCCCAACTATGTATCTTGATCATCATCCTTGACGATAATGATGTATGCCTGATCCTGTAAGAAAAGACGCTTTGAAGAAATGAAATTGTTCATGTGACCCATTGATTATTTTTTTTAAAAAAGAAGGCCGACCTTTTGTGGTTTTCGCCGTCCTTTCTCGATCTTCTGTACGAATACAAAACAAGACATGTTGTGGTGTACAGTACGTACTGGTCACTCTTTGTGTACCATGATGTGCGACGTACTCCATCCGATCTGAAGGACTCATAAAATCCATGTCGTCGATCAGGACGTAGTACATACCAATGCATGCTTCGTAATAATACACCTGGCGGTACTGTGGCGGTCCAAGGGGACACATGTGGGTATGTGTAATACATGTTGCTTAAGTTTCACGGTAATCAAATTCATGACTGCAAAATACTAAGATGCTTCATGCATGCGGCTCCACGAAGTTGTATTATTGGGCTATTGGCCACTCGTCACAGTGGATTGATGCATTGAGAGATTTTCAGGAAAGAAGCAACGAGATGAGCGTACCTGTTTTGATAAGTCACTTGACTTCAATTGCAAATAAATCACTTGTGTGAGTCAAACAATCCTGACTTATTTGCTCCATAAGTCTTCTGACTTATAAGTCCATAAGTTGCTTCACTCCTACTTAAAGTTGCATAAGTCACCTTTTTCTTCTCGTACTCACGGACTTTTAAGTTAGGGCAACTAAACAAGACTGATTTAAATCCAACAGACTTACAAGTCACTGACTTAATAACTGAGGTGACTTATGGAAACCAAACAAGACCTTAGGTTAAGACTCTTTCATGTATTTGGCAAATAAATATGGAATTGCTTGTGAGTAGGTGGAGAAGAAGAAAAAGCGCACTCCCTCCGTCCCGGAATCTTTCGTCGCCGAGGAACAGCGAAATGAGAGAGAAACACAGATTCCGAACGAGAGTATGTTCCAGTTCAATACTTTAGGATAAAAATAATATATTTTTGTGTCTCGTGAAATAAAAAATGTTATTCATACATCTACAGCTTTCTCCCTCCTAGCATGTAGGTTAATCGTCGAGGGTAGTGTCGGAGCCATAGGGTATGCCGGGTATGCACCGACATAGCCTGCAATTCCGACAAGTACAAGTATATTTATACATATTTATATAAAAAGAAAAACATACACACACATCTACTGTATACTTGATTACCTGAACACATGTGTGCTGCGTACGCTCGCTTGGCCTAATTACCTGAAGTCGATCCCAACCAAAGCATACGTAAGTGTCAGGCCCATGCCACCGTACTCTATTATGCATATATATCAATTATCGGTATGACTTTTCTCAAAAAAAATATCAACATGGCTTTTGAAACTATTTATACTAGGTGATTCCCCGCGCGTTGCTGCGGGTTCTTTTGGTGAAATTTGAAAATAAAAATACCAAAGTAAAATTTGGAAGCAGACACACTAAGATGGTTTCTTCGTATTCTTACATGTTGAGAGAAATAGAAATCAATGTTTTGTAGTGGGGTGTTTGTGTATACTTTAATATAGATAGATATATAGATTTTTTTTAGATTGGACGGTGCAAACAATTAAGAAGATGTGGCTGCACCGTATGTGAGAAGTATATAGTTTAATATAGATATAGAATTAGCGATCAATGCATCTTGGTAGGGTGCTTAGTGGAGGATGACGTGGCGCGCTGCGATAATTAGCAATCAATGCATCGTTGTGGGGTGCTTAGTGGAGGATGACATGGCGCGTTGGTGGAGGATGACGTGGCGCGTTAAGGATTGAGAGAATTCCTTAGTGGGGAGCGCTAAATAGTTTTGTATGATTGGATGGTTTCGACTTAATAATCAATGTATTTAAGCACTATTGTGTTACTTAGTGTATTTATACCGAATTACGTTATCAATTTTACAATTATTACCGAATTGGTAGAATAGATTTACCAAATTGTATAAGAAAATTTTAGAACGGCATACCCTAAGCTCAAATCCTAGATTCGCCACTGGTCGAGGGGATGACCATATCGATATCTCCATTTCAAGGAAGAGCCCGGCATCACCCTAGAGGAAAAACAATACCACTAAGGTGGGGATTGTAAAGGTTCTTGTATTGCTTACAAACCGGCAAGGAGGATGCCACAATGTCGGAGGAAAAGTGGCCGCCACCAGTGTCTATGATATATCTGATGGTTCTAAATAAGGCTATTCTAGTATGGTTTTAGAGAGTTCACATCAAAAGCTCATTTTGCTCTTGCCAGGGACTGTTTAGAGGTTTTTTTTGGTTCCATGAGGAGCATTGAGAAAGTTGTGCCGGTTCAATGTGAGTAAACTTCAACCTACTGAGTGGGTGCTTGGATACCTTTTAGTCTCATGACTAAAACTAGTCAGACTAAAAGTTGGTAGTCTCACCTATGCTTGGATCTAAATCCTAAAGAGACTAAAATGTGGTAAATGAGCATTAATTATCTCTCTCCCTCTCTCCCTTTTCTCCCTCTCCCGCCAATAGATGGGGCATGCAACATATTTCTATAAGGTTAAATGAAGAGAGAGAGCTAAAACAAAGTTTAGTAGGGTTCCCTTACTAAAAAGTTTTAGTCTCAAAACTAGTTTTAGCCCCTCTTTAGTCAGGGGTGCTTGGAACTTTAGCCTCTCAAATAGACTAATTTTAGTCAGACTAAATTTAGTCCCATGGATCCAAGCACCCGTGAAGTTTGCTAATTACCTCGGAAGAAAACATATTGCACGTCTTTCATGAAATGGTTGGACACTTTATTTAGTTGCTCACTTTGGTGATTTCATCACTTTCTTTGTTGGCGATGACGAAGTTACATTGAAACTTTGTTGAAAAATATGTTAATAAAGAGTTGCTATATATCATGTATATATTTCATATAGTCGAAACACATCTTTCCCTTAGAAAATAGAACGAGCCATACGAGTCTCATGAATAAAACCAACGACTCGAACTAAAATAGTAGTAGAAGACCAAAAATAACCACATATTCACAGAGTGGGAAGCTAGAACCATGTTATTTATCAAAGCTTAGCTTTAGCCTTCGCATACATTTTGAAATTAGCTACGCATCCCACTTGCCACGCTCCATGACAAATGCTAGCTAGGCTCATCTGCTACCATGCCACATCGCCATATATACAAAGGTTTAGGACCACGAAAACGGATAAGTGCCCGCATAAACCCTAGAGAGGCCGTCCGTCTCCACTGCATCGAGCCAAGAGGCCTGTAAAAGTTCAGACCATGTTTTTGGCAAGCAGCAACAGAGACCAGGGGCCTGTTTAGTTGGCTGAAAATTTGCAAAAGACAGTAAATGTTCGGAGCAGTAAATGTAGGTAAAAAAATTAACTAATCACACAGTTCTGTTGTACATCACGAGACGAATATTTTGAGCCTAGTTAGTCCATGATTAGACAATATTTACCACAAACAAACAAAAGTGCTACATGAGTGCTACAGGAGTTCCAGAACTCACTTTTGCAAATTTTCAGCCAACTAAACACCCCCAGATCAACCCTGGGATGTGGGATCCAGTGGTGCCTGCCTGCCACAGCAACTGCAACAACAAGCAGCACGGCAGCAGCCAGCAGTTGGGGCTAAGCCCTTGGTGGACCACGTCCACGAGGACCATGCCACTGCCGCCCTCCCCTGCACGGAGGGGGACCCCCTCGCCCGTTTTGAACCTCCCTGCCAGGTGGTCCCCACATGGGACAGCCTGCTCGTGCTCGGCCCACGAGGGCACCCTGGGCAGCATTTAATCCGGGGCGCTCTCGGACCGTTCGATCGGGAACCGACGGGTGGGCCGCGCTGGGCCCGGAGCCCCACCGGTTTTTAAATGCGTTTTTCTTTCATTCAGGCTGCAGGGGTAGAGCTGGTAATAAGGCCAAGGTTGGAGGGTGGGGCGGGGGCAGGCAATCCAGCCGTCGACGGCGATCGGGCGGGGGTGCGTGGTGGTGAAGGCGGAAGTGGAGGTAGTAGTAGCGCGGAGCAATGGAGGTTTAATTGCTTCGGCGCCCTGGCTCTTTAATGGCCACTCCTTCCAACGCCTCCGCCCCAGCTTCCGCGCGCTCGCACTGAGGGTGAGGGCTAGGGTTCGCGCGCGGCGCTCGGCGAGGAGGAGAGGCTGCGGCGGTTCGGAGTCCGGCAAGCAGCAAGCTCGTTCGTCGCCGTCGCGTTCTCCGGTGCGTCTCTACCCTTATCAACGCCGTCGGTCTCCGGTTCGCCTTCTCGTTCGCGGGGGTTTCGATTTCGTTCGCTCGGATGGGAGCTGCAGAAATTGGCCGGTTTTATTTTGTTTTGTTTCCCCAATTATTTTTCGTTTATCGAAGGAAATGCGAGCAGAATCTCTCACCGCGTATCTTGCTCGCATCGCGTTTTTGGGGTGGTGGGGATTTTCCTCTGGGGAGAAATTTCGATCCTGTTTTGTTTTTCTTCCCACATGGAGAGGCAGTTTTTTTTGACGCGCGAAGCGCGGCGAGATCTGCGAGGACTGGAATAGTTTGTGATGGGGGATTCCTGCGGCGTGCCGGGAATCGTGTGGGCAGGCTAGGCGAGCGGAGGACGAGGCGGCACTGTACAATCTGACGAGCAGACGGAGCTCCCGGGTCACCTTTCCCGTCTACAGTGGCGGTGAGGACGCTCACAGCACAGGCGCGGCGCAGCGGTGGTGCCCCCGGTGCCGTCTGCCGGCCGCCCATAAAGGCTGCGATCTTTCTCTCAATCCGCGGCCTCGCCGCCTTGGGGTGGGTCGGGACCCAGCGCACCCAGAACCGGGGAAAAGGCCGCCTCCTTTTACCGCAATCATCTTTACTGGTCTCCGGTCGTGTTGCTCGCCTTTTTGGTTCTGCCTGCCAAGCCAAGCACAGGTGCAGCGTCGAACTCTGGCTGCAACTGCCACCGGCTCCTATCGCCGTTGCCATTAAAGTTCCCCGGCGCGGTTGTTGTGTTGTTTGTACTAGGCGGGCATCACTTCCAGTTCGCTTATTAAGCTGCTGCTTTGGCTGCTTCTTCTTGGGTTGTTGAGTTCTTGCTTGGGCAGTTGGGCTGGTGGCTTAGAGCTTCTGGATTTGTAGGCATTGCCGGGTTCTCGAGAGGAAGGGGATGATGGTGGGCTCTTCCCAGCAGCAGCTGCTGCAGAGGAAGGGGAAGGCCGTGGCCGAGAAGGGTGCCACCACTGCGACTGCGGTGGAGGAGAAGGTAGTGGTGGCCGTGAAGGCGGCCACGAGGGAGATCTCCAAGACGGCCATCGTCTGGGCGCTCACGCACGTCGTGCAGCCAGGCGGAAGCATTTTAGTGCTCGTCGTCATCCCGGCTCATACCTCTGGTAACTATGCATTCCACTGTTATCCGCTGCTCTTTGGTTCCGTATTTGGCTTTTGTGTTTGTTATATTAGAATTAGAATACCAATAAGTGCTCTTGTGCACGTTTGCTTGCGCTAATAATCATAGCCACTTTAGTTTCAGTGATCACCTAATTCCATGGACTTTGTTCAGTAGAATAGTCAACATTTCAATGATCACCTAAATTATATGCACCTCTCCTTCATTTCAGGCAGGAAGTTCTGGGGGTTTCCTCTGTTTGCGGGAGATTGCGCTAGTGGCCATAAGTCTATGTTGGATCAGAAATATGATATCTCAGAGCAGTGTGATCAAATGATGAAAAAGCTTGATGCGTATCATAAAGACAAGGTTTGGAGCTGGAGCTACTGCTTATTTAGATGTTTAAACAACTTGTCGTGTTTAATTATTGCCATTTCTGTAGATAAGTGTGAAGACTAAGCTTGTTTCTGGCTCTCCTTCTGGTGTTGTGGCTGCCGAGTGTAAGCGTGCACAAGCAAGCTGGGTTGTGCTAGACAAGTAATGGTCAACTCCTAAAACAATATTTTCTTGAATACATCCTACTTTCATTTAGTTTATGTTTGCTTAATTGTATGTTGCTGCTGCTCAGGGAGTTGAAGCATGAAGAGAAGCGTTGTGTGGAGGAGCTTCAGTGCAATATCGTTGTAATGAAGCGTTCTCAGCCTAAAGTCCTCCGATTGAATCTTGTGGGTTCTCCTGAGAAAGAGTCTAAATCAACCTGTACACTTCCACCTGTGTTGGATGGTTCTAGTCGTAAAACCGCTACTGATGTTAAGGAGGCACGGAGTTCAACTCGAGGACCGGCTGTAACCCCAAATAGCAGCCCAGACTTGGAGACACCTTTCGGAAGTAGTACTGAAGTGGGAACATCCTCTGTCTCAAGTTCAGATCCTGGGACATCTCCGTTTTCTGCTTGTGAAACAAATGGTTCTCTGAAGAAAGAGGTGCAAATAACAAAGGATCAAATTCAGCATTCGGATATCAATATTTCTGATTCTGACAGTGAATCACCAAGCCCTCCTGCAACTTTCTCTGTTCAGCCATGGATGGCAGACATTATGCAGGCATCTGCATCCTCAAGATCACTTGGAAAAGGTCCACGGAAAACTCGTACTGCAACTGCGGATGTTTTGCTGGAAAAGATCTCCAAGCTAGATCTCCTGAATGAAATTAGTGCTATGAGAAGCAGGTCAGACTTAAATTTCCGTGGAGATGTTAGGGATGCTGTGTCGTTGGCAAGGAGTGCACCTCCTGGACCACCTCCTTTGTGTTCAATATGTCAGCACAAGGCTCCTGTTTTCGGAAAGCCTCCTCGATGGTTTTCTTATGCTGAACTGGAACTTGCAACTGGTGGCTTCTCCCAAGCAAATTTCTTAGCTGAAGGTGGATTTGGGTCTGTTCATCGAGGCGTCCTTCCTGATGGCCAGGCAATTGCTGTTAAGCAACACAAGCTTGCAAGTTCCCAGGGTGATGTTGAGTTTTGCTCAGAGGTGGAAGTTCTTAGCTGTGCACAACATCGAAATGTTGTAATGCTGATTGGTTTTTGTGTTGAGGACAAAAGGCGCTTATTAGTTTACGAGTACATCTGCAATGGATCCTTGGATTCACATCTTTATGGTAAGAACATTTTCTCTGTTGCATTTATGTACATAGAACTGTTAGTTTTGGTTATGGTACTTGCTGTGCGCACGTTCATTACGCACCAATTACTTTTGTGTTCCTGATCTTTTACTTCCCCCCACTGTCCCTGTTTCACTTTTCTGGCGCCAAGTGTTCTACAGAATTAGTGATGTGGACATAAATATGTCTCTTAAGCTGTTCTTTAAAAATATCATTCAGGTCGTAATAGACAAACATTGGAGTGGGCTGCGAGACAAAAGATTGCGGTTGGTGCTGCTCGTGGGCTGCGGTACCTTCACGAGGAATGTAGGGTTGGCTGCATAATCCATCGTGACATGAGACCAAACAACATCCTTGTCACACATGATTTTGAACCACTGGTATGGTCCTCTCTCACTGATTGAGTGTAAAGTTGAGCATTGTTCTTGTATATTTGGCATTAGTCATCCTTCCATGTAGGTTAAAGTTTCTGTATCTAATGCAATCATCAGGCAGTAATTATATATTGACTGGTGGTGGACTATAGTTGCCATTAAATTTTGCAATGATAATTGAGTATTGTTATTTATGGAGGCCAGTCATCTTATTCTTTGCTACTACACTTCTCTGCATGATAGGCCAGTCTTGTGTGGATCTTCTTTAGATTGATACATTGATTATATATTGTCCGTTGAACTCTGGCATCATCCAATCTTTATTTTTTCTGTGGTCCTGTTGACCTCTTAATTTCAAGGTATAATTGTAAGCTCCCCTATAATTCCCCGACAGGTTGGAGACTTCGGCCTGGCACGATGGCAACCTGATGGTGATATGGGTGTTGAAACAAGAGTCATTGGCACATTTGGGTAGATATTGAAATTTTATGACTTTGTTATATGAATAGGCAGTTTCAACTTTAGAGTGCTTCTAACTAGAGAATTTTATGACTGTCTGCAGTTATCTGGCACCCGAATATGCTCAGAGTGGGCAAATAACAGAGAAAGCTGATGTGTATTCTTTTGGGGTTGTGTTAGTGGAGCTTGTCACTGGGCGCAAGGCAGTTGACATTAACCGACCAAAGGGCCAGCAGTTTTTAACTGAATGGGTGAGTTAACTTCTTTGATCCTAATTTCTTTGGAGTCAAGTTTTTTTCGGATGGATAAGGTACTCAATGATCTGTGTGGATTTTGTATGTTCATAGGACCTCTGCCTTATCTACAGATCTTGTTCTATATAACATGTAACTTTGTGTTGAACTCATAATATTTGAATTGCACCAGGCACGCCCTTTCTTGGAGGCGTATGCAATCGACGAGCTCATAGACCCGCGTCTAGGGGACCGCTACTCTGAAAGTGAGGTGCACTGCATGCTGCACGCAGCAAACCTGTGCATAAGACGCGACCCACATTCAAGGCCACGCATGTCCCATGTTAGTGGAACCATCCTCAACTCATATAACCACTGTTAAAACTAGATTGTGTATGCTTACTCCTTCTATGTCTTGTGAAAAAGGTTCTTCGCATACTTGAGGGTGACATGGTCGTCGATTCTAGTTCAGTTACGGGCAGTAGTGATTCCGGGTGCAGGAGCTGGAGAATGCTGAATGAACAACAGCATTTCCAGGAATACAACAGCCCGGGCCAACAAGATTCACAAAAAGCTATCGAAGGGAAACACTCCTACAAAGCTTTGAGGGCCTCTTGGGACAGAGACAAGAAGAGCATCTCCAACAGATACTAGTGCTATTTTTCACATAAAGCAGTGGAGTTGAGATGTTCAATTCTGTATTATTCCCTCGCCCTACCTCCCTGTCTCTTTTTGTTCTTTTCTTCACTTGCTAGCGACCCGCTGAGGTTTTGCTGATACATTGTGCTGGTGTATAGTGGAAATGGTAATAGGTTAGCATGTTACAAGTATATTGAGCTCCGAGGTAGCTCTTGTTTTGTGTATGATGATTCGAGTAAATGCGATGGCGAAAGGCCACAGTTGTTATGCTCAGAATCTCAGTAACTTGATCACACCCTCAAGGCAATGGTTCTGGAAAACATTGCATGGTGATTGTTATGATCACATTATAATAGACCTGATGACCACCAAAGCCCTCTAGCCTAGTTGGTTAGAGGAGTTGAGGTATGGTCGCAACCACTCAGGTTCGATTTCTTGTTAGAGCGGATTATGGGGTTGATTTTAAAAAAAATCCCTCGCCGGTGAAATCGGAGTTCGGCTCGCCGGTGAAACTAGAGTTCGGGGGTTTTCTAAGCCGGAAGAAGATTTCTTCTTCTTAATGAAAACTGTGGGGGCGGTGTTACCCCGGCTTAGTTTATAATTGAGACCTGATGACCCGTTCAAACCAGCCAATTTTCCCAGTGGCACAACACGAGACATTGGTTGACAGCACCCAGTAGTAGCAATTATTTGTGGTTTGGATCTGGACGTGGTTGCTGTACTGTTGCACACACAGGCACACTTTCTTGAAAGTAGCCCTGTTGCATGTACATCCATACGACATACGAAACCGATGCGGGATCTCCACGCTGTTCTTGTCAGTCATGGTGTTGCGTCCGTCGTGAGGTAACACCGCTGGTACGCAATAATGCCACGAGGGAGTGGTGTGGTTGGCCTTCACACTTTTACACGACAGGGCTCAAGTCAGCTGCATAAACTAGAATTATCTAAACCCCAACCAATGGCACCACGGAAAATTTCAGGACCCACCATCCAATTGAAATTTAACTACTCCCTCCATCCCAAATAAAATGACGTTTTAGAATTGTCTTAAGTCGAACTTTCTCAACTTCGACCAAAATTGTAGAGAAAAGTATCAATGTTTATATATATATATATTATAAAAATAGATCCAATGGTGAATATAATGATATATATTTCATACCATAAATATACATAATTTTTCTATATTGTTGGTCAAAATTAAAAAGTTTGACTTAGGACAATTCTTAAATGTCATTCGTTTTGGGACAGAGGCTCCCTCAGTCCTAAAAAGAATGACGTTTTAGGATTGACCTAAGTCAAACTTTTCAATTTTGACCAAATTTATAGAGAAATGTATCAATATTTATGACATCAAATAGATATATTATAACAATAGATTTCATGACCAATCTAATTATATGTATCTCATACTATAAATGTATGTATTTTTTCTATAATCTTGGTCAAAGTTAGAAAAGTTTGATTTACGACAATCCTAAAACGTCATTCTTTTTGAGATAGAAGGTGTAGAGTAAATTCCTTGCAAGCTACTAAAAATTTATAATACTCTTATGCGTCATTCAAATTTAAATCCTTCTTTCATCTGAAATTTAAGTAATCTCTTATGCGTTATTCAAATTTAAATTATTCTTTCATCCCCTGCACAACGTGAGCGGTGAGCTGGAATCGCTGCACAACACTTTTTTTTAAAAACGGGCAAGCATCCCAGCCTTCTTTTGAGGCTATGTGGGTGCTAGGGTTCGAACCCTGACAACAAATTTGACAACAAACTCCACTCTTGGAGTTTTTACAACTGCACAACACTTCTTTTATTAGACTTTTTCTGTAATGTTGACAACAAATTTGTCGTAAAAATCTACTAGCAAAAACCAAAGCGTCTCGGAGGGCTGGGTGTCCTGAACTTGGAGCTATTTGGTAGAGCACTTCGCCTCCGATGGCTGTGGTATCAATGGACAGAGCCAGACCGGCCTTGGGTTGGAACAGAAGTACCTTGTGATGAAACAGATAAACAACTTTTCAGAGCATGCACCCAAGTGACTGTAGGCAACGGCAAGCATGCAAAGTTCTGGGAGTCATCTTGGCTTGGTGGTCAGGCACCTCGGGATCTAGCGCCACAGTTGTATAAGCCAGCATGGAGGAAAAATCAAACTGTCAGGGATGATCTGCAAGACAGCAAATGGACAAGAGGAATTTGGCAAATGACAACTGCATCTCAAATGGTGGAGCTGGTGTCTTTGTGGGCATTGCTAAGCGAAGTACAGCTTACAGATGAAGAGGACACAATTATTTGGAAGTGGACAGATCACGGCCTGGACACAGCCAGGGGCGGAGCTACAGTGATTCCTGTGTATTCTCGGGAATACCCAACTATTTTTACAAAACATCAAGTATACTTCAAGCTTGTACACATATACATATACTTCAGGACCTATATCCTAGTTCCAAGCACTGAAGCACAGTCCAACTCCAATGAGCAATGTCAGGCCGGCCTCTTGCGTTGCCTCCACTACTAGAGGCCAGGCCAGTTCGCTACTACTCGAAGGTGCCGAAAGGTCTTCCTATGTCCCCCCAACTATTGTTGCATCAGCCCGGACGGCCCCTGCTTGTCTTCTTGAAGCGGTCACAATTGAAGTCTGGTTCTGTTGAGCTTGATTTCTAAGTTAAAGGGCTATTTAGATTGATGAATTATACCTCTTGATTCCTTATTCACCCATCACATCTTCTCTCACAGCACGCGGTACAATAAACTATTGCAGCCTTACACTCAATTTGCATCTAATTTGACAATCTAAACAACCCTAAAATAATTTTTTTACTGTTCATCAACTTTTTAGTTTATTAACAAATGAGAATACCCAACTCTGAAATCCTAGCTCCGCCACTGTACACAGCAAAATCGGCATATGCAGCCCAACATGTTGGTTCCTTCTGCTCTTTTGACAGTATGGCAATTTGGAAAGCGAAGACAGAAGGTAAACACAGATTTTTTGCTTGGCTTATGGTTCAAAGGAAGTTGCTTACAGCGGACAAGTTATTGGCACGGAATTGGCCCTGTGATCCAACATGCCCATTATGTGACCAGGATCTAGAAGTGGCTGATCATCTTTGCCTGCAGTGTGTTTATGCCCAAGAAGTATGGTTTCTGGTGGCCGGCTGGACAGAGGGCGACATTCATGTACCTGATCGATCTGAGAGCCTGGAAAATTGGTGGAACAACGAACTGGCAGGGTTATCAAGCAAGGCTAAGCAGCAAAGGGCTTCTATCATGATCTACACCGCTTGGAATATATGGAAGGAGCCTAATCGAAGAATCTTTGAAGGAAGATCTGCACCACCAAGAAGAGTTCTGCAGCTGATCAAAGACGAGATGGCATTGCAGACTTATGCATGTGAGCTAGCAGCGCCACCAATTGTTTCCTAATGATTAGTTCTTTCACGAGTTATGAGTCCCTATCTGTGTTATGTAATCTCAAACCTTGTAACAAATTACTTCCTTCCTTCTTTTATATGACATAGCAGTGCTCCTGCTTTATCTTCAAAAAAAATATTTCTACTACAATAAATCTATTTACTCTCTCCGTTTCAAAATACTTGTTGCCATTGACTTTTTTCTGCAACTTTGACCATTCGTCTTATTCAAAAAATTGTGCAAGTACAATTTATTTTGTTTGCTATATGTTTTAATGTTGTATGTATTTTAAGGTTGACTTATCGTTTTACATGTTTGCGACAATTTTTTTGAATAAGACGAATAGTCAAAGTTGCAAAGAAAAGTTAACAGTGACAAATATTTTAAAACGGAGGGAGCACTAAACTGCTGAAGATAGGCTACGGCGCTCTACCATGTACCACAGTGCCGCACTGTAACGGCTGCGTGCGTCTCGCTGCAGGCGGGCAGGCAGCCCGTGGCCTGGCCTCCACTGCTGCTAACGGCTAGAAGATGCTGGCCGCGTTGGCCCGCCCGCCCCTGCCATCAGATGGACGGGGCGGGCTGCTGCTCTCCTGCCTGTTTCTGCGGCGCTCGCCGCAACAACACACCTCCAGTCCAGGCCGGCGTCGCCGTCGCGCGGACACATCACGTCGCGGCATCGACTGCATGCGGCATGCCACTGGGCAGTGGCTGCCACTGCCTGCCGGACCATCGCTCATCATTGCCTGGCGTTCCTACGCGCCGTGCCAGACGCCAGAGGACGACGGCATCTTCGCTGCGGCCGTACGTACGCCGGCTTGTAGCTGTAGCGACTCGTGTAGTGCTCCAGCTATCTAGCTACGCGGTGGCTGGCTGGCTGGCTGCGAGTCTGCGCCACTGTGCCGCGGCGTGGTGGTCCGTGCACGGGCGCGCAGGTAGAGAAAGAGCAATCATGGCGGAACAGGGGAGTTACCTTGGCTGTTTGACTCTGGTACGGTGGTCGCAACGGCCACAACTGGTCTGGACCAGCCGTCGTCCACTCGTCGTTGGGGGCGTGCCTGTTATTGGCACTGGCTGTACAAAGTAACTCAGCTGTGTTAAAAAGGAAAAATTCGGTAAGAATGAACAGAGCAAGGTAGTAGCTTGCTTGGTGCGGCGGCAAGGGGCTTCTATGGGGTTGTCTTCTCTACCGAGTCAGGCTCACATCATAGACCCAAGGCTCTCCTTGACCAGGCTCTACACATGCAACTAGTTTGGTTCCTTGATTCGCCCCAACCAGAACCCAAGCATACGATGATTGGTTGGCTGCTAACTGCATGTACTAGCTAGTTTTGTTAGTCTGCACATTGGGCCATACACCCGCGCTTGCATCGTGCGAGCCTGGCTCGCGGGAAACGGTCGCTCGCTGCATTTCTTGTGAGCCAGGCCCGCGACCTCCTTTTGCACCGAGCCAACCAGGTTGAAGTTACCAATCACAAGGAGCTAGCATCTGGTGGGCCTAACCAGGCTGCGTGCGGGCAACCAATCGCATCCTATACGTATACCAGAAGTTTTTTTTTACAACAAACATACTCCCTCGGTCCCTCCATATCGGTAAAGGATGATGTTTTAGCACTTGGGGCTGGTTGCGCAAAGGATGTTGTTTTGGACTGCAGGCGATGTTTTGGACGCAGATGCCCCTCCGCTCCAGGTACCGTGTCCATCTTAATTTCGCCTCCTCATTTAATCGTTGCTCCTTCGATCCCTCGAAAAGAAAGAGCCAGTGAGGAGTCGATCCTGGTACCGAGTAGCTGCGCTAACCAGTTGAAGCCATATTTAATAGTTGTTTAGGTTTGTCCACGGGCCTATTTAATAAGGGTAAACCGGGAAAACTCTACCCTAATTAATCACTTCTTGGTATGCACAATCATGTCCTAAACATCTTCTAATACTAGTATGGAGGAAGTATATATTAAAACTTTAGTAGCCATATTACAAGGAGGTCCTCGAGGAAGACCCAAATTGCAACAAGGTCCACAAACCAGAGAAAAGCAAACAATCAGAACAACAACGTGTTCGACGACGGAGAGCTCACCAACGGGGACCGCAGAGGTGACGAAGACGCTTGCACCCGGAGGAGGATCGCGCAGAGGAATGGTTCAGGAGGGGCGACGGGGCCGAAGAAGACCACACCGGGCATCCGAAAGTATCATGTAGAGAATTCTGGCGCCAGAGATTGAAGAAAGGCCACCAAGTCGCATCCCAGACGAAGGCGAGCACATTGGAACAACCATCGAAAGATTGCTGCTTGGGCGTAGTGGATCTGTCGCAGAGCAGACGGTTGCAACAAGTCTTGGGCGGAGGCGGAGCCGGCGATGGCAAGGCATCGATGCGTTCGACAATAGCACGCACCCCACAACAAATGGGGGCAAAACTGTCGGAACAACCACCAGGGAGGCACAGCAGCCTGCAGAGGCGGAGGTGGTGAATTCGAAGGAGGAGCACCATAAGCAGAAGCCGTAGAGCAGATCCACTCGAGGGGAAATCCAATCCACAAGGGGCTCCGATAGAATGACTTGAACACCTGCGAGATCAGGGGTGGCGGTGATGGGTCTCCAGCAGCAGAGGTAGGATGGGGGCGGAAGAGGAACTGCTGGAGGAGGCGAGTTTATTGAAGGTGTACTAACCTGAGTGGCGACAACGACGACGACGAGGAGGCCGTAGATGACAGCGATGGCGGCGACTACGCAACACGGGTAGGGATCACCACGAAGGGAAAAAGTCATAGAGGCAACTAGGGAAGATAAAACTACTACTAATAGGTGCAGGAGCACCAGATCTACAACTTGGTGGGGCTCCCTACCCCCTCTCGCCGCCAGCAAGGACGCCGACGGGGAGGAGGGAGGTGCCCGAGGAGGAGGCGGTGGAAGGGACAAGAGCGAGGAAGTCTTACAGGAGAAGGAACCATTTGAGCCAAGCCCTATGTATACCGGAAGTTGTTTAAGCATTGAAACTATAAAGCCTATTTAGGTCTAGGTGTGGTGCATCCATTCCGTTTCATTACAAAACAACCTCAGTGTGTGCGGGTGTTAAGGAGGAAAAAAATGAAGACACGATGCGGAAAAAGAAAAGAAGACGCATGAAAAAGCTCTTTTCTTGTACACTGGAGCAGCGAATAATATTAAAACATAGAGTAACTTTTAAAAATGTTGAGATGTTGAATTATGTTTCCATACTCTTTAATAATTTATTCTATATACATAAATCAATATCCTTTATGTTTCCATACTCTCTAATAATTTATTAGACTTGCACCAACATTTCTTTTCTTACAACAACCTTTAATTTGAAAATTCAAAAAAATTTAATCATCAATTTCGCAACAATATTAAAACATTTCTATTCTACAACAAGTTTTATCTAAGGATACCAACATTTCCTAATCTAATGTTCAACATTTTTGTTCAAACCAACATTTATTTGCATACACCAACAACTACATCACATAATTCAATGATTTTTAGCTCAACAATTTCACAACAATTTAAATTTGTTTATGTTCTAAATCAACTTTATATATGGATAATAACAATTTTTAACCTAATGTCCAACATTTGTGTTTTTCAAAATCGTGAACATTTATAGTTTAATTAAATGAAGCCCAATATTTCTAAACATTTATCATAGTCTCTCAATCATTTATCATTTCTCAACATTTATACAACAACAATAATTTTTAACCCACTATCTAATATTTTTTGTTTTCCATAACCATGAACACTAACAGTTTCAGTAAATGAAGTCCAACATTTTTCAATATTTATAATATTTCTAATATATTGTACAAACATGTAATGTATTACAACAACCTTTACTTAAAAGAATTCAACATTTTTTGTCAACAATTTCTCAAAGATTTGAAGTATTTCGGTTCTAAATCAACTTTTATATAAGTATACCAACACTTCCTAATCCAATGTCCAACACTTTAACCAACAATTCCGTACATTAAAGGAAACCAACATTTCCCAATATTTCTTAATATTTTCTACTTAGTTTTAAACATTCATATTCTACTTCAACTTTTATGAAAGAAGAAGGGTTTCAATTTTTTATCTACATTACTTGAAACTAACTAACATTTCCTTTAAATGATTCAATAATTCTTGCCATTCACAAAAACTTCTACACATTTCCCAATATTCTATATGCATAAATCAACATTTTTTGCCAACAATTTCACAACTATTTAAAAATATTTCTATTCTAAATCAACTTTTCTACAAGGTTAACAACATGTTATAACCCAATGTCCAACATTTTTGTTTTTCACAATCATGGACATTTTTCTTTAATTAAGTGAAACCCAACATTTCTCAATATTTCTCATATTTTTAATATATCATTCAAAATTTAATTTTCATAATTCACCAAAATGTTTTCTGAATATAATTCAATAGCTTTTGCCATCAACAAATATTTTTTATGTTTCCATATTCTCCAATAATTTATTTCAATTAAACAAAGTTTTAGTTGCCATATAACAAAATTTCTTATAGTAATTATACATTTTTTGTTCAATAATTTGACAACATTTTTATAAGGATATAAAAACAATTCCTTCAAATAATTCAACATTTTTTTGTCAGCAATTTCACAATATTTTTTTGTATAAAGATATCAACAATGTTTAATACAATATCCAACATTTCTAATATAATGAAAGGAAGCTCAACATTTCCCAAAAGTATGATCTACATCATATCTCAATTTTTTCGTCATAATTATGAATTTTTCTATACCGCTCAAATGAAGGCCAACATTTATTTATACTATGTTACACAATACTCCCTCCATACTGGTATTAGATGATGTTTAGGACAGCGACACGGTCTCCAAAGTACAACTTTGACTTCTCTTTTTTATAAAAATATTTATTGAAAAGTTATATATGTATATTATTATGAAAATATTTTTCAAGACAAATCTATTGATATGATTTTCACATTTCCAAACTCAACAACTTAAAAGTTATTCATAATTTTATATTCCCAATGTTGACCCAAACCTTGTCCAAAACATCATCTAATACCAATATGGAGGGAGTACCTATCAATAGTTCATTTCCTCAATGATCAACATTTTTCTTCTTAGTGTTAAACATTTCTATTCTAATTCAACTTTTATGTTATTGACAAATATTTATTAATTCTGTGTCTATCATTTTCTATTCCAAATCTAATCAGGGTCATCATGTTGTACCAAATTGTTGATGATAATAAAGAATCAAGCCCAACATTTTCTTAAACCTATGATATTCATTATCTATGAACATTATTCTACACAATCCTTAACATTTTATTTTAATAAAAGAAATCTCAACATTCCTTTCCACATTGCTCAACAATTTCTTCTAATATCTCAACATTCGTTTACTTGAATCTATATCAATTACCAACAAATTTTAAACCTTTATTAATATCGACTTGTCCACCACAAATACTTTCCCATACTACCTAGTCCCCTTTCGTGTTCCTTTCTTCTTCTAGACTTGGTCAAGATTTGCAATATCTTGCTAAACTCGGAGGGAAGAAAACCTGAGATCCACTCTGCATATAAACTGTGATAGTAGTAATAAGTAGGAATGTTAAAAACATGACTAGCATATAATAACTCAACTATCACTATTTAAGACTATTTAATAAAGATGCATAACTCTGTGGCAGGATACAAGTTGGATAATATTTGATATGCATGGAGTGAAACATTTAGTATCTATTTATGAGCAAAAATTTAAAACAAACATTAACATTCTGGGTCTTATTCAAATTCTCGTGCTCAACTCAAGAAGGTTGCTTAGAAGCTGACCTCAAAGAATTGTGTCGCGCAAGCATTTTCCTACCTGGGGCCATTTTTAGATCAACTTTGGAAACAAAAGTCGAGAAAATAAATTAGATAAAATGAACCAATAAAACTAAGTGAAATGAGATACATCATAACTAATTACTAAATAGATGTTGAGCTCTATTAGTAAAAAATATTGAGCCAAACCATCAGAAATGTTGAAACTAAAATATAAAATTTTGTGACGCAATGCTAAAATTGTTGAACCCACTACAAATGTTGAAACTGAAAATGTTAAATGTTAAGATTTACTAATAAAGATGTTGGATACAAAGTGTTGAAATCAGACATGTAATGTTGGGTTGAAGGAGTATAAATGTTGAAACAAACAACTGGTACTGTTGAATCTTAAATATAAAATGTTGTGTTGAAAAATTATAAATGTTGAACAATTTCTTGAAAATAATGAGACCATAACCATAAAAAAAATGTTGAATTTCATTTGTATATATGTTGAGTTTATTCATTGGAATATTTAAATTGAATATGAAAAATTATTCAACCATTGCTAAAATAGTGCAAGTTGCCTACAAAAATAGAACATCACGTCATCAACCGTGTACTTTTTTCAAGGATAGAAGTACCACTCGAGTGACAAATTCTCTCAACTCTAATGCATTTCACATGTACTAGACATGGGGAAACAAGAAACAATTTGATCAAACTCAAAAGGCTACAGTTGAGAAGCTGCTTTCCAACTTTGTGACAATGTGCCTGGAGAATTCTCCTCGCTTAATAATGTAGAGAATCAACACAAAAATCCCTGACGACCATTGCACCAAGTTGTACAAATCATGGAGACTTGTCAGTTATCTATCAGAGACAACCATATCGCTAACTACACAAAGTGCCCAGATGCTGCAGGATAATGCAATAATACAAGGGCCATTCTATAGGGTACGTATGAGTGCCATAATGCACTTTAAAATCCAATTCTTGTCAGTTTGTCAAGAGACCAACACTTACTAGGATAAAAGCAGAAGCCATTAGAACAAAGCACCCTTTGTAGTTCCTTTCCATTATGCAATTGTTAGGCCATGACAAAAGAAGAATGTTAGCAGCGAAAACTATTACTAAACATTAGGAATTGTGATTAATAAGACCAGAATTCTTATGAGGAATCATTTTTCTCATTATCAAAAAAATTAATAAAAAACATATCTTACTCTGCAATGGTGACCAAAGCCATAAACACACTTGTGACACATTCTGCAATGCTTATTATACTTTAAAACAAGCATAATACTATTCTTCAAACCCCTAAATGGCATCCAAATTTAAAATGCAAACAACATGCTATTATTCATTAGCTATCACAAATGTCGAAGATACTAAATCACTAAACCAAGATCACAACCCTAAGTGCAATATCTCAGTCAAAAGAACATATGACTTAGAAGCCAATGAATAAGGAAATATTGATTTTGTCTTCCTGTAAAAAGGTCACTCCCTCAAATAATTCAATAAACTTAAGTAATTAAATTGATATCTCATTTAGAAATCAAGATAAAAGGCAAAGCTGATTACATATTATTCACAATGTTTGGTGGCATTTCATCGAACAATTTAGGCCTTGAAAATTCTAAGGAAAAAATGCAAGTTTCAGGTTCAGAAAGGCAAATTAAGGCAAAATTGAAGGATAACCAAGTGTGGAAATGAGCAGAACTCATGCGGGAGTGCACCAATTGGATTCGTAGCACCAATTTGTTAAGAACTCAAATCTTGATGCTCCTGCTCAGAAAATGCATCGAATATGAGTTCAATTTGGACTAGTGACACATAAGAAATATTGTAAGAGGTAAGGAGCATAACAAAAATAGTAAGGAGCCGAGGGTGCACTATGAAAGGATCAATGCAAGTGGCCTAGAGGAGGGGGGAGGGGTGAATAGGCCTGCAAAACAAATTCAGACTTTTTCTCAAAGTTCACTGTCATATCGCGGAACCTCTGCGGAATTTCGCTGAACCTCCGAGAAAATTCACTGAAACTCTGGGAATTTTCGCGGAGCTTCAGGAAATTTGAACCTACACAGAAACAGTTGTGGATAACAAGATGAGAAATAGATCTTGAGTAAGGGATAGGTTGGTTAGACACGTAATAAAAGATTCAAACACAAGGCAACCTTTAGAGCACCCTAAACAAGTAGATCTATTGCAAACCCTAGAGAAGCAAGCTACTAGCAACTAAGAGCAAGCAAGCAAGATATATAAAACTAGAAGAGCACAAGACACCAATTTATCCTGTGGTTTAGCTCACCACAAAGGTTAGCCTACATCCACATTGTTGAGGTAAGCCACAAAGGTTTTGTGATATCTTTCAATCCACTCCGCTTTTGAAGGCATCTAGGCCCCTAATTCGTGTTTTGGTAATTAATGACAATCTTAGTGGACTAACAATTTCATCGAGAATATGAGTATAGGTTAGTCCCGGAGTTGAATTGAGCTTCATGGCAATGTTGTTAGTAGCACGGATATCTTCGACCATGGGAAGCTCAAGGCAAAGGTAAAATATAGGGATTTTTCCTTTGACCGGTCATGAGGTGATTAGAGGATGCAAAATGACTGGGTTAATAGGATAGATAACCGTACTATCAAGAGGGATCAATTTGGTTGGCTTGACGTATCTATAGTGCCACTTGGATCATATTTTGCATGCATTGCATTTAGATGAGTGGTGTTTTCAAAAGAGAAAGAGGTTTTGTTGAAAATCTTGAGAAAAGTCAGCTTTCTGCTGTGGGGTGGACAGTCCGGGCCCTTGGGGCGGACGGTCCGTGGGCTCTTGAGGTTTATTGAATATCTGAAGTTTTTGACAAAGTTTTTCGAGAAAAATCATTTTGGGGCAGACAGTCCGCGGGTCTTCGGCGGACGGTCCGAAATTAACCTCGAATCTAACAAAAAGGTGTGCAGCTCAGGTGGACCGGGCGGACGGTCCGCGGGCTACCGGCGGACAGTCCGCGGGGTCCTGGCGGACAGTCCGCCCGGGCCAAGGGCATCTCTGACAACCGTTGACTTCGCGTTTTTACCGTTGGAATTCAAACGCGGACAATCTGTGAGGTCATCGCGGACAGTCCGCGAGGTACGTGTTTTGAACATAACGGCTAGTTCCGAGTAGTGGGGGTATTTATACTCCACCCACGGGTTTGGGGAGATGCTCTTGGCACTTTGAAAGGTTCATTTGACATTCTTGATCTCTCCCTCTCCTTTCTCACTCACTTTGCTTTGAGGTTGCATTCCTTGTGAGATTGAGAGCATCTAGTGCATAGCATCAAGGTGTTGATCTTTGTGGCACTAGGGAAACTTCAAACGAGCAGGTTGATTTGTTACTTTTGGAGGTTGCCGCCTCCTAGACGGCTTGGAGCTCATGATTCCATTGAGCACTTCAAGAAGATTGTGAAGTTGCCTTGGAAGATTGGTGTGAGAGGTCTTGTGCTCACCTCGCCGGAGCGGTGAAGAGCAACTCTAGTGGAATCGAGGTGTGGAGTGGTTCTTTGGTTCTAACCGGCTCAAGATCAAGTGGTGCCTTGATAGAGGAGCGGTTGAGCATTGAATCCACCTCAACGTGGATTAGGGGTGACCGGCAAGTCATCGATACCACGGGATAAAATTCGTCTCTTGTGCTTGGTTATTTCTTAGCTCAATTTCCTTTCAAGTACTTTTCTTTGAGCTATTACTTTCTAGAGATTGAATTATATCTTTTCGTCTTAGGTTGCAAACCCCCAACATAGGAATAGAGTTGCTAGAAATTTAATCCTCCTTGTGATTCTAATTAAATTTCTCTAGTGTTGTGTTTTTAGTTTTTAAACCGCCTATTCACCCCCCCTCTAGTCGGTATCCTAGATCCTACAAGTGGTATAAGAGCCGAGGACTCCATATTTGAGAGATTTAACCATCTCGGAGTAGGATAAATGGCTAAAGAGGAAAAGTTTCATGTTGGGAAGCCACCGGTCTTTGATGGGAACAATTATGATTATTGGAAGAAAAGAATGGAGGTTCACTTCAAGGCCTTGGGAAGAAAATTGTGGAGAATCGTAGAAGAAGGATATGTCATATTGGATCCTAAGAAAAAGACAGACGATGATGTGACAAATGAAGCACTCAATGATCAAGCTTTAAGTGTACTCTACAATGCTCACGCTCTTAGTGAATTCAATAGAGTGAAGGGACTTGAAAAGGCAAATGAGATATGGAAGAAGCTTATAGAAATTTATGAAGGAACATCCACCGTGAAGGAAGCAAAGCTCTATGTGTACAAGGGCAAGTTCAATGAGTTCACTATGAAGAAGGATGAAGATGTTTCAACCATGTTCAACCGGTTGAATGATATTGTGAATGAGCTCAAGTGTCTTGATTTTGATGTTCCAAACAAAGACTTCTCTCATAAGTTTCTTAGATGCCTTCCCGAGAAGTATGAGACAATTGTGACCTTGTTTGTGAGGTCCGATTTGAAGAACATGACTCCTACAGAAGTGCTTGGTGAAGTGCAAACTCATGACTTGTTCAAGCAATCACAAAAAGAGGTTCAAGGTCAATCAACTAATGAAGAGAAGAAAAAACATTGCTCTCAAGGCCAAGGTTACTCAAGAAGAGAATGATGATGAGAACCAAGAGATTGATTCTGATGAGGAAATGACTCTTATTGTAATAGGGCTCAAAAGAATTATGAACAAGAAAAAGTTTGGTAAGAAGGGACAATCATCAAAGAAGAATCCTTTTGAGGGTAAAGATTGCTTCAATTGTGGTGAAATTGGACATATATCAATTAATTGTCCAAACAAGAAAGAAGACAAATATGGTAAGAAGAAAGACAAGAAAAATGTGCACAAGAAGAAGAAGTATTACAAGAAGGAGAAAAATGGCCAAGCCTACTTTGTTGAGTGGGATTCCGATGCAAGCTCCGATGAAGATGATGATGACAAGCTTTCAAAGGGTCTTGCCGGGATTGTTATCAAGGAAGCTCCTTCACTCTTCTCCAAGCCATATTGTCTCATGGCAAAAGGTGAATCAAAGGTAATAGTTGAGGATGATGATGATGATTGTGATAGTGATGATGATGATAATGCTTTATCTTATGATGATCTAGTTGCCATGGTCATTAAGTCCGATGACAAATTGCGCATGGAGAGATCAAAGTTGAGGGATTTGGAGGTGAAAAATGTTTCACTTCAAAATTCTTTTGAGGAGCTAAAGACTACTCATGAAAATCTTAAGATTTCCCATGAAACACTTAACACTTCGTGGGGGACTCTTAAAGAGAAGCATGAGGAGCTTAAGGAAGCTCACAACTCTCTCCTTGCACAAGAGGTCAAAGGAAAAATGAGCATGGGTGTTGAATGTAATATATTGAATAATTCTTCATGTGCAACTAACACATCTTGTAGCACAATCACTAGCTCTTGCATTAGTGAGGATATGTCTTGTGATTCATCTCTATTGTTGGAAAATGAATCTTTGAAGAAGGAAATTGAGTGTTTGTCCAATGCTTGCACGGTATTTTGGAAGTCATGTCCGGTTTAATCATATTTGGACAAATAAAAAATTCACTTTGGAGAGAAATGGGCTTGTTTATTTGCCCAAGAAAGGAAAAGAGGCTTTCATTCCTAAGGAGAGAATTTTTGTGACTTCAAATGTGACATATGAGGAAGAAGAAGAAGTCAAGATGTGTCATGAGTGCAAGGCAAAAGTTGACGTGAATCACCAATGCAAGAGCAAGAAGACTGTATCCTTAGATCCTTCCTATGTTCTTAAGAAAGATTCTAAGGGTGTTTTTTGTGCTAAATTTGTTGGTCGCTCTCTTGGTAGTAATAAAAAGAAGTCTATTTGGGTGCCAAAAATTTTGGTCACTAACATTGAAGGACCCAAGAAAATTTGGGTACCTAAAAAGAAGTAATATCTTTTGTAGGTGAACTATAAAGCCGGAGGAAGACATTGGGTTATTGATAGTGGTTGTACAAATCACATGACCGACGATAGAAAAATATTCTCTCATCTTGTTGAAGATATTCCCGACTTTGACAACATCACTTTTGGAGATGATAGCAAGGGAGGTGTAAGAGGCATTGGTGAAATACCTATCTCTAAGGATTACAATATCTCTAATGTCTTGCTAGTTGATTCTCTCAATTTCAATTTGCTATCTATTGCTCAACTTTGTGACAATGGTTATAAATGCACTTTCACTAGCAATGATTTTGAGGTCACCTCACTTGATGGGAAAGATTCTATTTTTAAGGGTTTTCGTCATGAGAGCCTATATCTAGTGGATTTCTCATCTAAGAAGGCTAGTTTGACTACTTGCTTATTCTCAAAAGCCTCTATGGGTTGTTTATGGCATAGAGGACTTGGTCATATTGGCATGAAACAACTTAACGAATTAGGGAAGCATGACTTAGTTCTTGGCTTGAAAGATGTCAAATTTGAGAGATAAATTGTGTAGTGCTTGTCAAGCCGGAAAGTAAGTTGCCAACTCACACCCTAACAAGAGCATTATGTCAACCACAAGACCATTGGAATTATTGCATATGGATTTATTTGGTCCCACTACTTATAGAAATATTGGTGGAAATAGCTATTGCCTTGTGATTGTGGATGATTATTCAAGATACACATGGGTATTCTTTCTTCATGACAAATCTCATACTTGTGACATTTTCAAGACCTTTGTGAGAAGGGCCGAAAATGAATTTGAACACAAATTGAAGAAAGTGAGAAGTGACAATGGTAGTGAATTCAAGAACACAAATGTTGAAGAGTTTTGTGATGAGAAAGGGATCAAGCATGAGTTCTCAACTACATATACATCGGAGCAAAATGGTGTAGTTGAGAGGAAAAATAGGATCTTAATTGAGATGGCAAGATCAATGCTAGATGAGTACAAAGTTTCGGATTCCTTTTGGGACGAAGCAATCAACACCGCTTGTCATTCTTCAAATAGGCTATATTGTCATAGATTCTTCAACAAGACGCCATATGAACTTCTTATTAGAAGGAAGCCAAATATTTCTTATTTTCGGGTTTTTGGTTGCAAATGCTATATTTTGAGGAAAGGCTCTCAGTTATCTAAGTTCCAAAGTAAGTGTGATGAGAGATTTCTTCTTGGATATTCATCAAATTCCAAGGCTTATAGAGAGTACAACAAGTCCAAGGGATTTGTTGAGGAGGCTTATGATGTGCAATTTGATGAAACTATGGGCTCTCAAGATGAGAAGGAAAACTTAGATGATGTGAGAGGTGAAGAATTGAGTAAGGCAATGAAGACCATGGCTATTGGGGACATCATGCCTAGAGAAGAAGATGATGAAGGTCCATCAATTTCTATTCAAGCAAATCCATCTACTTCCACAACAAATTATCAAGATCAACAAGAGGGTAATTTTAGCAATAATGACTCACCTCAAGAAGATGATCAAATGGCCTCTATGACTACACCTTCTACATCAACTCAAGAACCGGTTGATCAACCTAGAGTTCACCATCAAGTTGCTAAAGATCACCCCATTGACCAAATCATGGGTGATATTAGTAAGGGTGTCCAAACTCGATCTCGTGTTGCTTCAATTTGTCAACATTACTCTTTTGTATCTTTTCATGAGCCTAAGCGTGTAGATGAAGCACTTGAAGATCTGGATCGGGTGATATCCATGCAAGAAGAATTAAATAATTTTACTAGGAATCATGTTTGGGAATTGGTTGTAAGACCCAAGGATCGTAATGTCATTGGTACAAAATGGGTCTACCAGAACAAAGGAAATGAAGATGGTATTGTGGTGAAGAACAAGTCTAGATTGGCAGCTCAAGGCTACACTCAAGTGGAGGGCTTGAATTTTGATGAAACTTTTGCTCCCATAGCTAGTATTGAAGCTATAAGAATCTTGCTTGCCTATGCTTGTTCTCACAATATCAAGTTATATCAAATAGATGTCAAAAGTGCTTTCTTAAATGGGAAAATTAGTGAACTAGTATATGTTGAGTAACCTCCCGGTTTTGAGGACCCTACAAAACCTAATCATGTGTATAAGCTTTCTAAGGCTCTCTATGGGTTAAAGCAAGCCCCTCGTGCTTGGTATGAAAGGCTAAGGGCTCGTTCGGTTTTCCCGGAACGAGGCCTGGAACGGCCCGATCCACTCGGTTTTTTTTCAGCCGGATAGGAATCAGCCCACGAAAAAATGTCGTTCGTTTAGAACCGGCCCAGGAACGAAGCGGCCCAGGAACTGCTCGTTCCCCCCGTCGAAGGCCCGGAATAGAAACCACACCTCCCGACTTGTGGAACTCATCCATTCCAGCTCGAGGAGTCTAAAAAAAAAGCTCGAGGAGGTGGCGTCAACCCTAGCGTGAGCCGCGAGGCGGCGACGGCGGCAGAAGGCAGGAGGCGTGGGCGCGGTGGCGCGGCACGACCACCACCTCGACGGCGACGGCGAGACGGCATCCCGTTCGACCTCCACGCCTCCGCACCCGTTCTCGCCGTAGGAGATCGAGACGCGGAGCTGGCGACGAAGCGGCGACGCGAAGTGGCGGCGTGGCGGCGTGAGGTCACGTCTTGGCGGCGCGACGCATCCTCGACGGCGAACACCTCCCTTCTAGCCTCCACCTCCTCCGCTGCCTTCTCCCAGTAAGTACTAGGGTTCTTTCATCTCCTATCCCCATGGGTTAGGGTTCTTGATATCATTGTATCCATGTAGTCCGGCTCCCTCTGTTCTTGATTTCCTAGGATTACGATCTAGGCACTGACCATTGGTGATTCCTACGTTGCCTTTTGGATTTTATTTGAATGCAGTATCAGATTGTTTTTTTCTTCCTCGGAGAACTGCAGTATCCGAGAGTACGGCAGCAAGAACGAAAAGCTGCAGATCTATGCTGCTGCCGCTTTTTTAAATCATGCATGATGGGTAATAATAAACAACATTGCAGGCCACTAGATCAAAAGGAAAAAAATGTCCATCAATTATTATGCTTGTTGATTTGCTAATTTTTATTTATTTATTTAGGATGAAGTCAAGTTACTGAAGTAGTATCGCATAGGTATCAGTAAAATGTTTCAAAATTTTCAGCAGATTAATCTGTAGCAGTAACCTGTAAACTGATGAGAGGTCCAATGCATCTTCTTCTATGGAGTAACCTGTAAACTGATGAGAAGTCCGTCCAAAACATCTTGAACTATCTCTTTCAATTTTATGTACTACTTGTTAAGTAAGCCGATTGCTCTGTCAGGCTGTCAGCTACTAGAAATTTTACAAAATGAAAAATAAGTGATCAGTATAGACGGGTTACCCTTTAGAACATTTTTACGTCAGCAGCGCGTCATGTTTATGTCTGCCCCAACTGGTATGTTTTCTGCACGCGATTTTTGTCATTCTAGATATGCATCTAGTTCTTTATGCCCTATGGTGTGTATTCAGTAAATGCACGCGTACGTGTACGGCTACTGGGATCTGTGGTTCAGTGTGCTTTGCATCATACACTGCCAATCATTTCAGTTCTCGATGCATGTGCTCAATGTAAATTTGTTTTTAAGGATTTACTGTTAATTACAGTGTTGTTACTATGTGTTGGTGAGTGATCATTTCACAATCCAAGTGATTTAACAAGTACTCCTGCATTCACTGCCAAGTTTATTAGTTAAGCAAAAATGTCAATATTGTTAGCCACCATTTTTTCTGTAGTTAGAAGTGAGGACATAAGACAGCTATATAAGCACTAATGGTCTGTATTGCAGGGTGTCTGTTCTTAGTTTTTTTATCGATTTTCATCAGATTGTGCTATCAGGATTCTAACTTCTGTATGTTAACCTCCTGGAGCATTAATTGTCGATAAGCATAGCCATTTTTACTTCTTGAAATATCACATTTAGCCTTACCTGTGATAAAAAAATCAAGAGACATCTTGTGCCCTTATGGTTTTATTGTCACATTTATAGGCACTGTCTTATCAGTTGTACACTCTGCAGACTACAGTAGATTTGCATGTTAAGGTGCTGTTGTTGAGTAGACTGGCTGTAGAGCATGTTTGTTGTTTTTCAGTGACCTTGACTAAATTCTCATTTTTTGTAAGTTGATTTGCTGCAGCTCCCTTTCTTTGGCTGACGATGTTTGACTGATGTTTGCATTTATGTAGGACATTTGGCTGAAGGAACTTATAACTTCACTTCTCTTGAGCCTCAACGTGAGGAGGAACCTCTACATGAAATACATGATGTAGAAGATGATGCACAGACTGAGGAAGGATCCATGCAGATACATGATGTAGATAATGATGCACAGGCTGAGGAAAATGAGGGAAGAGAAGAAGAGGAACCACCACTTGCTGCGATAGGTGAGACTGCACCTATTGAAAGCAGTGGACAGCGAAGATCTGCAGCATCAAGGAAGAAACCACAAAAGGAAGAACTAAGACCAAAGAAGAGCGCAAGAATTGAAAGTATGATGGAAAAATTCCTAGAATTGAAGACCAAGCAAGCAAAAGATGAAGAAGCACGGTTGAGAAGAGAAGAGGAGGCAAGAGAGAAGGAGGTTGGTAAAGGAGACAACTACTCCATCAAAAGATGCATATCTGTTATCAACACAATGCAAGTGACCAAAGAGGAAAAAGCCAAAGCAATCGCAGTCTTCACAAAGAGCAAAGAAAAAGAGAAGCTTTCATATGCACCTATGAAGCAGATCAAGAGTGCGCGTTGATTTGGCTGAGGAATGAGATGGCCTAGCAGGTATTAACTCTGCGATTATGATTTCTGACCAGGTTACTTTGTATCTAGCAGATTGGATCTAGAGTTAATTGTGCTTAGTTTCTTCAGCTTACTGTGACAACATCCTTATTTTGGGATATAAAAGTTGTCTTTAGGATCATGTTTTGGTTTTGATGTTTTGGCAAATTTGCAATGTTCTGAAACCATTTGTCATACAAATATTTCACTTATAATGTGTTCATCTGGCTTTTAACTTATGTACATCCATTTGCCATTCTGAGAAAACCACAGATGAACACCTTTGTTCTTTTGCTATTGTGATCTGAATTTTACATCTGGGTCATCAATGTGCTCCCTTGCTTCTGTTAGAAACTGCTGTCCAGATTGTGAGCATGGTTGCTTATGTCAAAACCAGATTTAATAGGAAAAGTATGTAGTTCTTAGTTCGCACAAATGCTCTCCTTAATATGGCTGTTCCTCAGGGGTTAATTACCTTTATTGCTACTGGTCGACATATCCGGAAAGAATTTTTTTTAAGGTCTACATTCCTTTTGTGATTGCTGATGGTCTTTAATACTGTTAGTTCTTCTGCTAGTGCTGATTTAATACTGTTACAACCACTAGTGGTATGTATGTGCGTGGTTCTGAACAACACCCATCAGTGTGATACAGATATAAGCATCCTAGGCTGACAGTTCATCAAGTCCAACTAATAAAAAGGCATTAGCAAGAGATAAGAGTATACTATAACTCCACTACCAACATGTGTACTGGTATGCCATCAATCAGAGTGAACTTTGGTCAATGTGAGCAATTTTTTTTACTGCTGTCATTTATCTTCAGAAATTGCTCATGTAGCCATTTGTATTATTTTTTTCCTTTGACAGTACAAAGGGTAGGAGCATACACACATGATCAATCTTCATTCTTGCAGCATTTCCTATTTGTTATATGCCATATTGCCATCTGTTTGTAGCAGACAGGAAACAGGCCACCAGTAGTCAGCATTTGTTATGTACCCTAGAGTAGTCAGCATTTGATATGTACCCTGGAGTATCATGTCAGTTTGTGCATGCTGTGAGCTCTATGTGTTTTTCATTTTGTTTTTCCCCATTTTCTAAAAATGAAGAGAAGAAAAATGTCCATGGCTAGTACCTTTGAATGTGATGAGCAGATGAATTCACTAGTACTTTGTATTACATGGTACTATCAAGGGATCAGTGCTGTCAGTAGTAGTAATAAATTGCAAGCATGTATATATTGCTATGCTGTGAGCTCTATGTGTTTTTCATTTTGTTTTTCCCCATTTTCTAAAAATGAAGAGAAGAAAAATGTCCATGGCTAGTACCTTTGAATGTGATGAGCAGATGAATTCACTAGTACCTTGTATTACATGGTACTATCAAGGGATCAGTGCTGTCAGTAGTAGTAATAAATTGCAAGCATGTATATATTGCTAGTTATATGCAGTAGTACTAGGTGTTATTGTTGGACTGGAATGTGGTTCCTTTTTGCTCTGATTCAATAACTCTGCATCTAATATAGTATATCTCTATTACCATTTGCTACATGTTTGGACACAGACAGTATATACATAAATGATATGTAGTTGTTCTCTTGGCTTCTTGGTCAGTAAATAGTTTTCATGCGCTGGTGCTCACTGCACATTTCACTAGAGAGTGCCACTTCATCTATTGCAATTTCACTGAGATTGTATATAGCTTGCAAAATCTCACTTCCATCTGTTTTGCAGTTTCCTGGACTTTGAGAAATCTTCATTGGTGGAAGGCCTGCCTCAGGAACACATGTGATGGGCTTATATTTCTTGCAAACATGCAGTCAGCATGCCTGTTAATGATTGTGTTATGGGAACAAATGTAAATGATCTTTGGGGTGTTCTACGGTGGCTCTGTTCAAAACTTCAGAAACTAGTATCTAGTATATTATAAGTCTAAATTACTTGGAGTTAGAACTAAATGTGTGGTTATTTTTCTGGTGGCAAGTACTACTGAATGCTTCAATCTATATGTATTGTATCAGTAACTGAATGCTTCTATCTACTGAATGTAGCAACGGCTAGCTGAGGCATTCCTGGTTGGATGTTTTATATGTTCCTAGTCAAACGAATAGTGCTTTTTTCTTGGCTGGAATGGATACATAAGTGGAATGTAATCTGACCAGGAATGTGTGGATCCACTGGATCTTGGCATGGATTGGTTCAGGTGCCGGAATAGATCAGCAGCAACCGAACAAGGCCTTAGGGATTTTCTTCTTTCTAAGGGCTTCAAAATTGGAAATGTTGACACTACATTGTTCACCAAAATGATTGGAAATGACATCTTTATTTGTCAAATTTATGTTGATGATATTATCTTTGGTTCAACAAATGAAGATTTTTGTAAAGAATTTGGAGAAATGATGTCTAGGGAATTTGAAATGTCTATGATTGGTGAATTGAGCTTCTTCCTTGGTCTTCAAATCAAACAATTGAAGGAGGGCACATTTGTTTGTCAATCTAAATATGTGAAGGACATCTTGAAGAAATTTGGCATGGAAGATGCAAAACCCATCAAGACTCCTATGGCTACAAATGGACATCTTGATCTTGATGAGGGAATTAAACCAGTTGATCTTAAGCTTTATAGGTCTATGATTGGTAGTTTGCTTTACCTTACCGCATCTAGGCCCGATATCATGTTTAGTGTGTGCATGTGTGCTAGATTTCAAGCCGCACCTAAAGAATGTCATTTGACTGTCGTAAAGCGCATAATGAGATATTTGAAGTATTCTCCTAACATTGGTCTTTGGTATCCAAAGGGTGCTCAATTTGAATTGGTTGGTTATTCGGACTCCGACTATGTCGGTTGCAAAGTTGATAGGAAAAGTACTTCTGGTGGGTGTCAACTTCTTGGATGTTCTCTTGTATCTTGGTCATCAAAGAAGCACAATTCTGTGGCTCTTTCTACCGCCGAAGCGGAATATGTCTCGGCGGGAAGTTGTTGTGCTCAATTATTATGGATGAAGCAAACTCTTCTAGACTATGGTGTGAAATTTAAGGAAATTCCTGTCTTATGTGATAATGAAAGTGCCATCAAGATTGCCAACAATCCGGTTCAACATTTTAGAACCAAGCATATTGATATCCGGCATCATTTTCGTAGAGATCATGTGAGCAAAGGGGATATCAAGATTGATGGAGTGAGCACGGATGATCAATTAGCGGATATATTTACCAAGCCTTTGGATGAATCTCGTTTTTGCAAATTGAGAAATGAGCTAAATGTCATTGACTTCTCAAATGTGGCTTGAGAGCTAGCACATGTGTTTCTTTATATGTTTTTATCTTTGATTTACCTCTCTTAATCAATTCGTGCATGTTTCTTGTCTTATGCTCTCTAACCTTTGTGAAGTTTGTTTTTCGCATAATTGTCTTGCATTCTAATTGCATTGCATCATGTGGCAAGTTCACTTCATGTTTTATGAGCAATGATCCCAAAAAGTTCATCAATCCAATCTTATATCTCGAACTAAAAAGAGAAAGGGACACGGACTGTCCGCGGAAGAGGGCCGGATTGTCCGGCGGTACCAGGCAGACCGTCCGCGGGTACTCCACGGACCGTCCACGCGGGTCGCAGGGGCGCGGGAGCTTCTGGATGTTCTGGAGCAAATATCGGACCGTCCGCGGTAGGGTCCCGGACTGTCCACAGGGGCGTCACGGAGTGTCCGCATGTGCGCCGCGGATTGTCCGCGCGAGGCGCGCGTAGGTGGGACCGGGCCGCGAGCAGATAAGTCAACAAGCCCTTTTCTTTCTTCTCCAACCCGCACCACAAGCTCCACAACTCTCTCTCTCTCTCTCTTGTTCTTGAGGAAGAAAAGGACCCCCTCTTGGGAATTTTGTTTGGGGCACTCCCCAGACCGTCCGAGCACATCCACGGACTCTCCACAAGGTCCTCCACCATGTCATCTGGGTATTTCATCGATTAACTCACTCTCTCTCTTGGATTTTGAGCAAGAAGGTGCTTAGTGTTTCATCTCTTGATCTAAAAATCATCCATGGATTTAAGTTTTTGGCTTGGTGAAAGTGTTTGGGATACTCTAGTGATGCTTTG
Organism: Cenchrus fungigraminus; assembly: GCA_036936925.1. Taxonomy (NCBI): domain Eukaryota; kingdom Viridiplantae; phylum Streptophyta; class Magnoliopsida; order Poales; family Poaceae; genus Cenchrus; species Cenchrus fungigraminus. Next base: position 36,887,632 of record CM072778.1, on the reverse strand, counting down.
ACTAAGGTTTGGTGGATCAAAACTTGGTATTCTTGAAGTTACGGGGATTGAATGTTTTGGACGCTACTGTTCACGAGTGTGCACCAGCCCGGACCGGGCGGCGCCGCCCCTCCGCGGACCGTCCGCACGGGCCTGGTAGCCGCACGTGTGGCATGTAGTATCATAGATTGGTCTTGTATTTCACTAATCATTACTCTATATTGTTGATACTCATTCAAATACTTGATTTATGATAGTGCTCTCAAGGCTATTGCAACAGTTACTAAGAAGGTCACTAAAAAGGTTGCTTCAAAGAAGAAAGATAAGGATGTGGGAACATCTACGAGGCGTCGTAGAAATGCTACACCTGTGGAAGAAGAAGAGCCTGACAATCTTATGACAGTGATTATATGCATGAAAATGAGGGTGAATCATTCATGGTGGATGAAGAGGAGGTCATGAATCAATGGGGAGGTAATATTGATGATATCATTGATGTGCTAAATTACACTGTTCCTAGGAGACAATGGACCCAAAAAGAGTTTGCTATTGCTAGAAGTGCCAATGCATATGATGAGCCTCGTGATACATACAATCTCTTTTTTCGTACCAATGTGCAAGAACAAGCATTCTTTAGTAGCCTATTGGATTGCACTGTGTTTGCTCATCAAAGAGTCGACTTTCCATATCTTGAGTCTAAAACAGTATTAGCTGGTGTGGCCATTAAACTTCAGAACTTAGGATTGAAACCATTTCTTGAACATAGGTGTGATTGGAATGACACTATTATTAGACAGTTTTATGCCACCTATGAGATGAACTTTGATGGAAAGACTATTAAGTGGATGACAGGAAAAAGGGAATATAAAGCCACTTTTGCAGAGTTTGCAGCCGCCAATCACCTTGACTATGCATATTTTAGTGATGGTGTCAATGTCTATAATGAAGATATTCTTGAAAACACTGCTGTTTTTTATGAGCCTGGTACTTCTGCTGCAACTATAACAAACTGGCTGTCAACTGGGCTTAGACATCATCCAGCTGTCATTAACAACATTATAAGACACACATTTATGCCTAATAGTGGAAATAAGGACAAGATCCGAGAGCACTATTGGAATGTGATAAATCATATAATGAATGAGACTCGGTTCAATGTAGTGCTTCTTATTCTTGAGCAAATGATTGTCAAAAAGCGTCTCGTCAGAGATAGCATCTATTTTGCTCCTTATATTATCGCTTTGATCAAGGCTAAAACTGGGTTCAATGGTCCTTGTGATGAGAAGCATGAGCTTTATTGGCCTTTCTGCAACTTCAAAGTATTTCTCAACAGGCCATTGACACCTTATGGGCAAGCTGTAGAGGCTCAAGATGTTGAGGCAAATGCTAGTGAAGATGAGCATGCTAATGTTGATGACACAGGACATGTCAATGTGGATGATGATGCTTATGCTATGCCACCTCCTCCTCCTCCTCCAGTTCATCCCATGCAGCCACAGTGGGAGCCTCCAGCTGGCTATTTTGATTCATATTTCTCTAATAGTCAACAGTCTATGAATACCCAATTTCAGCAGATGCAGTCTGGGTTCAACTCACATTTTGAGGCATATGGGCAGCAAATGAATGACACCTTTCAGACTATGCAGCATGGGTTTCAGCAGTAAATTGACTCTAGCCTTAACACATTTGGTCATCACATTTATAACACCATGCATGAGCCCATAATGACAAGATTGGATACCATGCAAACAAGCCTTCAGAGTGACCTTAGTGCTTTGAATGACAAATTTTCAGAGTTATCCACTTCTGAGCAGTACCAGCAGATCTCTGACCGACAGTCCCAGCTTGAGAACAACTTCAACACTTTGAACACAGCTTTTGGGGATTTCAGAGATCACTTCTACCACTACTACCCAGCACCAGCTCCACCGCCAGAGTTCTCTCCCCATCTGCCATTCTATCCTTCTCTGCCACCGCCTCAGGATGACTAGACCTTTTGGTATTTGATGCCAAAGGGGGAGAAGGATTTGGGGGAGTGATGTGATCTTTAGGGGGAGCTCATCTCATTGCATGCATGAACTATGAACTATTGCATTGGCATGTTTATTTATGTGGTACTTTGCATGAACTTGGTCTGTAATATTGTGTGGCTTGGAACTAGAACTTGTGCATGAACTTGGCTTATGAATGTGGTGAACTATGTTTGTGTTTTTATTCTCTTATCTTGCAGCATGTTCTAGTTCTTGTGGAAATTTGAGGCTAACCCTTAAGTTTTTTTTGAATTATCTTTAGATATTTGTATATTTTGTGTTGCCTCGGTCTCTCTTTTGTAGGGGAAATTCCGTCAAAATTTTTCTATCTATACATGTGTGGGAGATCAAATACAAAATGATATGCACATGTGTAGGGGGAGTTTCACTCTACTTATTGAGTTTTGAAAGGATTCACTCTATCTTATTCTCATAAATTCAGTAAATTGAGTAAGTGCTTCCAAAACTCACTTTTCATATATCACTCCTTTCAAAGGGTTGTCATCAATTACCAAAAAGGGGGAGATTGAAGGCATCTAGGCCCCTAATTCGTGTTTTGGTAATTAATGACAATCTTAGTGGACTAACAGTTTCATTGAGAATATGAGTATAGGTTAGTCCCGGAGTTGAATTGAGCTTCATGGAAATGTTGTTAGTAGCACGGATATCTTCGACCATGGGAAGCTCAAGGCAAAGGTAAAATATAGGGATTTTTCCTTTGACCGGTCATGAGGTGATTAGAGGATGCAAAATGACCGGGTTAATAGGATAGATAGCCGTACTATCAAGAGGGATCAATTTGGTTGGCTTGACGTCTCTATAGTGCCACTTGGATCATATTTTGCATGCATTGCATTTAGATGAGTGGTGTTTTCAAAAGAGAAAGAGGTTTTGTTGAAAATCTTGAGAAAAGTCAGTTTTCTGCTGTGGGGTGGACAGTCCGGGCCCTTGGGGCGGACGGTCCGCAAGCTCTTGAGGTTTATTGAATATCTGAAGTTTTTGACAAAGTTTTTCGAGAAAAATCCTTTTGGGGCGGACAATCCGTGGGTCTTCGGCGGACGGTCCGAAATTAACCTCGAATCTAACAGAAAGGTGCGCAGCTCGGGTGGACCGGGCGGACGATCCGCGGTGTCCTGGCAGACAGTCCAAGGTGTCCTGGCGGATAGTCTGCACGGGCCAACGGGCATCTCTGACAGCCGTTGACTTCACGTTTTTACCGTTGGAATTCAAATGCGGATTGTCCGTGAGGTCATCGCGGACAGTCCACGAGGTACGCGTTTTGAACACAACGGCTAGTTCCGAGTAGTGGGGGTATTTATACTCCACCCACGGGTTTGGGGAGATGCTCTTGGCACTTTGAAAGGTTCATTTGACATTCTTGAGCTCTCCCTCTCCTCTCTCACTCACTTTGCTTTGAGGTTGCATTCCTTGTGAGATTGAGCATCTAGTGCATAGCATCAAGGTGTTGATCTTTGTGGCACTAGGGAAACTTCAAGCGAGCGGGTTCATTTGTTACTCTTGGAGGTTGCTGCCTCCTAGACGGCTTGGAGCTCGTGATTCCATTGAGCACTTCAAGAAGATTGTGAAGTTGCCTTGGAAGATAGGTGTGAGAGGTCTTGTGCTCACCTCGCCGGAGCGGTGAAGAGCAACTCTAGTGGAATCGAGGTGTGGAGTGGTTCTTTGGTTCTAACCGGCTCAAGATCAAGTGGTGCCTTGATAGAGGAGCGGTTGAACATTGAATCCAACTCAACGTGGACTAGGGGTGACCGGCAAGTCATCGATACCACGTGATAAAATTCGTCTCTTGTGCTTGGTTATTTCTTAGCTCAATTTCCTTTCAAGTACTTTGCTTTGAGATATTACTTTCTAGAGATTGAATTATGTCTTGTCATCTTAGGTTGCAAACCCCGAACATAGGAAAGGAGTAGCTAGAAATTTAATCCTCCTTGAGATTCTAATTAAATTTCTCTAGTGTCGTGTTTTTAGTTTTTAAACCGCCTATTCACCCCCCTCTAGTCGGTATCCTAGATCCTACATCTCTCACACCTATCACCAAGGTAATGGATGGAGGATTCCACTAAGCACAATGGGGGGAGGGTAATACAAACTTCTTGAAGCTTCCACACAAAGATTTGAGAGCTTCCAAGCAACCTCTAGCCATATAAGAGCCAAGCTCCAAGAGTAAAAGATCCACTAAGTAGGCTAGGGTTTCACCAAGTGCACAAGAACACAAGAGGAAGGTTGCTCTAGCTCAATCTCACTAGGAATCACCCCTTCCTTCAATGGAGTGTTTGGATATTGAAGGAAGTAGGTTGGAGTGAATGCTAGGGTGAGAGAGAGAGAGAGAGAGAGAGAGAGAGAGAGAGAATAAATGGTGTCTGAGTCACAGGGAAGAAGAGAAGAGCCACTAGGACACGCAGGGGTATTTATGTGTGTAAGCTCAGATCTATAACGGTCTGATGTGGAAACGCAGAATCTCTGCGAATTTTTGTGGAACCTCCGCGAGCTGCAAATTTCATAGTAGAGCAGCATTGGTTCGGCTAATGTGGTTTTGATTTGTTTGTGGCTGTGTTCTTTGGATCATGAGTGGGAAAACATGCACTTGATTCCACCCTTACCACTGTTAGTATCCCTCTTAATAGTACGTCTTGTCCTATACTCAATGTCAAAATAGAAAATTAAAATAAATTCTGTCTTGAGCCATATGAAGCTTTCCTCAGCTTTCCTTTTTTAATTGAGGGGTCTCACTTCATCTCTTTTGCACCTATGTGAATACTTCATGCTGCATACATACTCAAGAACTCATTAGTTCTTTAATTGTGTGGTCAACATCACCAAAACCCACTTAGGGATTGATTGCACTTACACACTAACAGGGGCATGCAGGGGCCTGACTGATGGCGAAGAGTAGAGGTCGCAGGGTCCACATCCTTATCACCAAGCTACACGCCGCCATAACCGAAGAAGAGGACCGAGGTCGGGAGGCACACCAATAGGATTTGGGAGTTGGGAGGTGTTGCAGAGAAGGGGAAGACAGAGAGAGGTATAGAGGCTGGAGTGCATCGCGATGGTGCTGAGCCGATCGGAAAATGTGGTCAACAGCGCGTAGAGCTGGCACCCCCCATGGCAGTTACACGCTCGCAGATGATGGGCTAGTGGCCCTCACGGCAGAACTCACGAACGACGGCTAGCCCAGCCGCACCAGCACCGACGTCGGCGAGGTGGAGGAAAGCCGTGTTGGCTTGGGAGGTTGCGACGTTTAGCAAGAAGTGTGAGCAGAGGATGGACAGTGATCGCCAGTGACCCGCGACTGCCTTCTTGTGACCTTGTCGTCCCGAGCGGAGCAAGCAGCGAACCCCATCATCGCCTGTTAGAAAGCCCGTATGAGGACCTGTATGGTTCGAGGACCGGTGGATGGTCGCTTCTTGGTGTGATGAGTGATTGACAACGTGGTGTGCACTGACTCTTGGCTAAGTATGCAGGTGCAGGTTGCATCTTGACTGGTGTTGGTGCAGGTGAAGAACAAGCGCGAAAGGTCGTGGCCGGTGAGGCCTCCAAGTGTGGAGAAGACAAGTAGCCTTGGTTCGAGGGACCCGGTGGCCAGCGGGGTCAAGTGCGGGCCGCATGGTGGCAAGAACAGCAAGACAAAGTCATGGACGGTTTCTTGGTTGACCCTCAAAACCAAGGTTGAGCCGGGATTTCGTGGGAGCCGAGTCATGAGTAGTGATTGGCGGAGGCTACATCGAGTTTGCGGGGTTTCAAGTGGTTCACCAGAAAATCACTGGGTTCCTTGGTTGATCCACAAAGCCAAGGCCGAAGACCGGAGGTAGCAGCACTGGACCGGTCTGACCGGTGTGCGACGTCACGTTCCGGAGACTTCGAAGCGGAGGACACGCGTCGGGATCGCAAGGCTTGCGTCGAGGCTAAGCAAGTTTGCGGTCGCCGGGCATCAGTCCGATGGTGCTACGACGAAGTTTCCCAAAAGGCCCTTGGGGGGCGTGTATCCTAGTTTAATGTAATAGGGGTAGTTTCGTCTTTCGGTTGCCTCCTTATAACCCAAGTGGTGAGAGGATGGCAGCCATCTCTTGGAACCCTAGCTCATTTTGTTTCGCTATTTTCCCTTCCTATTTTCCTTAGGAATTTCTAGGACTAGCTTAAGAGCTTCATGGTGAGATCTTGATAGAGGGATGGATGATCGGGAGGCAAGCTAGACCTTGTATGAACCTTCATGGTATGTATAGATGATTCGGCGTGGTTCCTCAAGGCTTGATTGTGTCTCTCCCGTTTTCCCTTTTTGGTGATTTTTGGAGCCTTTTCTTGGCGATTTTCTTGTGACGGTTTTGAGACCTTTCTCTTTAGAATTTGGTGGGGGATGTATGCATGAACCCTTCGTGGTTCTTTTCCCTTTGATTCCCCTCCCAAATCCGTGAGTAAAGGGGCTCGATTTTGGGGTTTTCTCCGGTTTAGGGTTAGAGGGGTTCTTGGTAGAATTTCTTCGATTTCTCTTGATTTAGCAAGTTTTGGTGGACCAAATCGTGGCTATGGAATGCCCATGAGGTACTCCTACTATCCCCAAAGTCTTGTGCGAATCCGTGGAGCGAATCGGGAGATCGGGATTTGGATTTGGAGGAGTTGACCTGCGAGTTGATGTTCATCCCGAGCACCCAGGCCCTGACCGGTCTGACCGGTGCCTCTCACCGGTCTGACCGATGCAGACCCCAGTTGGGTTTTTGCTTGGGTGAACGTGCAGGTGTGTTTCCCAGTCTCTAGGCTTGCTACTGTTTCGAGTTTGGTCTATTTTGGAGCTCGGGTGGTTGGTTTCTAGGATTTGGGGTTTCCTGGCTTGGACCGACCTGACCGGTGTGCTGTACCGGCCTGACCGGTGTAGGGGCCTTTCTGTGGAAATCGTCAAGTCCTGTCTGTGAGTTCCAGCCGAGACCGGTCTGACCGTTGAGTGTGACCGGTCTGACCGGTGCTTGTCTGGTGCTACTCGAGTTGCTCTTTCCGCTGCGTTCTCGAGTAGTTTTCGGTGGTTGTTGGTTCCTAGGACTAGTAGCACTCCAGTGGCTGTGTGGTCTTGGCCAACTTGGGTAGTTGAGTAGGAGATGTGTTTTGGTTAGCCGTGTTCGTCTTGTTGGAGTAGCCATCTCCTTCGAGAAGAATTTTTATCGGCTCCCATTCACTCTCCCCCTCTCTGGTCGCCAGTTCGGTCCTTTAATTGGTATCAGAGCTGGTTCGGGTCTTTCGGGACTCTAACCAGTCTAAAATCCAAAGATGGCGTACCAGGAACGGGGATCGGGTCCTCCGCACTTCGATTTGAAGAACTACCAGATGTGGCAGAGGCGGATGGCTGCGTTCCTCCGCGGCAAGGGACAGATCCTTTGGGATGTTACGGTGAACACAACTTATGTTCATCCGATTAATTTCCTTGCTCCAGGATCGAGGGACATGCACGACGCTAACAACAAGGCGGTCGACTACTTGTTTCGTGCTCTGTGTCAATCCGAATTCGATCGGGTTCAGACAGAGGACCTAGCTTGTAGGATTTGGGAGTAGTTGAAGGATGCTCACGCTGGAAATGTTCAGGTTCAGGCTCGGATGTATGCGACTTACCGAAAAGAGTACGAGAACTTCACTCATCTCCCCGGTGAGTCAATTGATGCCTTGTTTCAGCGGTTTACGGTTGTGGTGAACAACATGAGAGCCAATGTGGCCCTGCTCCCGTACGATGATTATGACAGAGCCGTGAAGCTCTTGCACTCGCTGGATCGTACAATATGGGATGGAAAGGTCGAGGCTATTCTTGAGTCCGAGAAGTATGACACCCTGACGGTGAACGAGCTGTTCTCAAAGCTCAAGTCAGTTGAGGTGGATCGTGGTGTGACAGCCCGTCTTGAGAGCCCGACTGACTCCCATAGTCTTGCTCTCGTCGGTGGCTCAGGTGCTAAGTCTAATGCTAACGCATCCTCCCGGATGTACACTTTGTCTTCCTTGATTTCTTTGCCAGATGAGGAGTTCGACGTGCTTGGAGAGGACGAGCCGACGTTGCTGACCAGGAGGTTCGAGAGGTTGCACGAGAACCGGGTGAACACAAGGAAGACCACACGGACATGCTTTCAATGCGACAAGCCAGGACACTTCGTCGCCAACTGTCCAGAGAAGGTGGAGAACAAGGACGACTACAAGCACCGGTCGAGGACGGACAACAAGTACCGATCGAGGTGCGATCACAAGCACAAGCACAAGCACAAGGACGAGTGACGATCGAGGAAGAAGGACGGTCGCGGTAGGAAGGCCCGAGCGATGGTCGAGCAAGCGACGTCGACTGCAGCTCCGCCTACTCTTCCTCGAGCTCCAGTAGCAGCGAAGATGAAGGTGATCGGCGTAAGAGCAAGAAGTCATCCAAGAACTTGAGCGGGCTGAGCTGCTTCGCGAGATATGGCTTATGCGGCATGGCACGTAGCTCCGGCAGCAAGAAGAGTCACCAGAGTGACTCGGACTCCGAGTCCGAGGATGAGGTATGTGACGAGCTTCCCTTCTTGTGTGAGGAGAATGAGCGGATCGACTACGAGGAGACCTTTGCTCCCGTAGCTCGTTTGGAGGCGATTAGGATCCTTCTAGCTTTTTCCGTGGCTAAAGGGTTCAAATTGCACCAAATGGACGTGAAAAGTGCTTTCCTGAACGGTGTTTTGGAGGAAGAAGTGTACGTGAGGCAACCACTAAGGTTTGAGAGTGAGAAGTACCCCCACCAGGTGTACAAGTTGAGGAAGGCGCTGTATGGGTTGAAGCAGGCGCCTAGACCTTGGTATGGCAGGTTGAGAGGATTCCTGCTTGAGAGAGGTTTTGAGATGGGAAAGGTAGATCAGACCTTGTTTCTCCTCAGGCAGGGCAAAGAGATCCTAATTGTGCAGGTATACGTAGATGATATTGTCTTTGGTGGCTCATCTAACTCTTTGGTTGCAAGGTTTGCAGAAGACATGAGCAGGGAATTTGAGATGAGCATGATGGGCGAGTTGCAGTTCTTCCTCGGCCTCCAGATCAAGTAGTCGAAGGAAGGAACATTTGTGCACCAAGCAAAGTACACCAAAGACATTGTGAGGAAGTTCAAGATGGAGGATTCCAAGGCCATGGCGACACCTATGAGTACGACTACAGCTCTTGATGCGGACGAGAAAGGTGAGCACGTGGACCAGAAGGAGTACCGAAGCATGATCGGGTCACTCCTGTACTTGATGGCGACGAGGCTGGACATCCAATTCTCGGTATGTCTGTGCGCTCGTTTTCAAGCGTCTCCAAGGACTTCGCATCGGCAAGCAGCCAAGCGCATATTCAGGTATTTGCGACCCACTCCCGACTTCAGCCTTTGGTACTCCGCATCTTCTTCTTTGGCTCTTCATGGATTTTCGGACGCAAATTTTGCTGGGTGTTGGTTGGATAGGAAGTCCACTTCTGGGACTTGCCAGTTCTTGGGTTCTTCTTTGGTATCTTGGTCTTCCCGCAAACAATCGAGTGTTGCTCAATCCACTACCGAGGCAGAGTACGTGGCCGCAGCTAGTTGTTGCTCTCAGCTCCTTTGGATCACATACACCATGAGCGACTTTGGTGACGAGTATACCCATGTCCCACTTCAATGTGACAGCAACAGTGCCATAAGTGTTGCAAAGGACCCAGTGCTCCATTTCAAAACCAAGCACATAGAAATGAGGTATCATTTCCTGAGAGACAATGTTGAGAAAGGGAAAATCGTTTTGATCCATGTATCCACACATGACCAGCTAGCCGATATTTTCATCAAGCCCCTAGATCAAGCAACTTTCACTTGTTTGCGGGGGGAACTTGGTGTGTGTTTGTTTTCTTGAGTTGGGTGTGGGAGCTCCTTTGTAGCATATGTATAGCTTTCCTTTGTGCATTTCTTGCATTCTGCATTGCATATGTAACATGATGTATAGGCATCTTTGTATCTTAGGTTGCATGCATTTTGTATCATATGCATTGTTGTAGGAAAAGCTTCTCATATATACATTGTTCACCATGGTATGCTATATATGTTCTTGTGAGCTAGTTTGGTAGGCTATGGTTAGTTTGGCTTAGATCTTGATGATCTTGATTTATATCCATGGTTGATGGCTATGTTTTTGAATGTCACATGTATGCTCTCTTGTGAGTAAATGCCTTTATATGATCTTGACATGTTTTAGTGGCTTTGTTATGTTCAATTTGTGCTTGGATGATTTATTTTGATCATATGGGGCCAAAGGCTCATTTGTCATCATGAATGTTTAGCCCGCATGCTTTATCTTGTGGAGGGGCATAAGTTCCTTTTTGTCGCAAAGACATTTCATGTACCAATATGAATCTGAAAATAAAATGTAAATTGCTTGAAAAATATGCTCCCATGTCATATGTGCTTAATCTAAATTGCTTTTGGGTGCTAAACCGTTGCATGATGCCTACCAATGAGAAGTCTCATATATAGAAGTAGGCACATGGCTCGGTGGCTTTGACATGACATGAGGTGCTTGAGGGTGTTTATGATGATCTTATGATTAGAATGGTTGTCCTAGCATGAAGTTTGTGTGGCTTTGCCATTTTGACATGTTTTGCTCATGTTTAGGACTTTGCTCATGAGAGGGTGATTTTTCGCAAAATTGCTCAATTCTATCTTAGCTTCGCCCATTAGTTGTGAACCTTGGTGAACTTGTAGTTGATGTTATTACGAAGCCATAGAGTATCTAACTTGCTCATTTGGACATGTGTAGCATCCTATGTTGAATTTTGTCTATTTGAGAAGCTCTAGGTTGCATTTTTCCGATTTTTGGCTTGATTCATGCATTGTCAACATGGGAGAGAAGTTTGAGCATGTTTTGGTCTTCTGAATGCGTCTAGAGGGTTTTCGAGTGGTTTCGAGCCGTTTTTGGGCTCTTGCAGTTCCCAGGTGGTCATCGGCCTGACCGGTGAGTGTCACCGATCTGACCGGTGTGAGTGTCAGGATCTGGGCGATCTGGTGCACGGGTCTGACCGGTGAGAGCAAGGCTGGTGCAGCTGCTCTGCTTTGTGAAGTGGTTTGCATGCATTCGTCTAGGGGGAGTTGCATTGGTTCAGGGGGAGTTTGCATTTGTGCAGGGGGAGTTTTTTTTGTGTTTTTCGAGCGTTGGTTTGGTGGTTTGTGCTCTTTGCTTGAGCATGCTTTTTTGTCTCGGTTGTGTCGAGCCGTTGCCCTTGCCTACGGGGACCGAGACTTTCCTCTATCAAGTGATCTTGTTCTTTGCCTTTGGTTGGCTTTCGATCGCTTGTTTGAGTTTCTTTTCTTTTCCTTTTCTCTTTGGTTACCAAAATGTGTGTGTTGTCAATGCACTCATCAAGAGGGAGATTGAGGACCTGTGTGGTTCGAGGACCGGTGGATGGTCGCTTCCTGGTGTGATGAGTGATTGACAACGTGGTGTGGACTGACTCTTGGCTAAGTATTGCAGGTGCAGGTTGCGGCTTGACTGGTGTTGGTGCAGGTGAAGAACAAGCGCGAAAGGTCATGGTCGGTGAGGCCTCCAAGTGTGGAGAAGACAAGTAGCCTTGGTTCGAGGGACCCAGTGGCTAGCGGGGTCAAGTGCGGGCCGCATGGTGGCAAGAACAGCAAGACGAAGTCATGGACGATTTCTTGGTTGAGCCTCAAAGCCAAGGTCGAGCCGGGACTTCGTGGGAGCCGAGTCATGAGTGGTGATTAGCGTAGGCTACATCGAGTTTGCAGGGTTTCCAGTGGTTCACTGGGTTCCTTGGTTGATCCACAAAGCCATGGCCGAAGACTGGAGGCAACAACACTGGATCGGTCTGACAGGTGTGCGACGACGCATTCCGGAGACTTCGAAGCAGAGGACACGCGTCGGGATCGCAAGGCTTGCGTCTAGGCTAAGCAAGTTTGCGGTCGCCGGGTAGCCTTCCGATGGTGCTACGACGAAGTTTCCCAAAAGGCCCTTCGGGGGCGTGTATCCTAGTTTAATGTAATAGGGGTAGTTTCGTCTTTCGGTTGCCTCCATATAACCCAAGTGGTGAGAGGATGACAGCCATCTCTTGGAACCCTAGCTCATTTTGTTTCGCTATTTTCCCTTCCTATTTTCCTTAAGAATTTCTAGGACTAGCTTGAGAGCTTCATGGTGAGATCTTGAGAGAGGGATGGATGATCGGGAAGCAAGCTAGACCTTGTATGAACCTTCATGGTATGTATAGATGATTCGGCGTGGTTCCTCAAGGTTTGATTGTGTTTCTCCCGTTTTCCCTTTTTGGTGATTTTCGGAGCCTTTTCTTGGCGATTTTCTTGTGGCAGTTTTGAGACCTTTCTCTTTGAGATTTGGTGGGGGATGTATGCATGAACCCTTCGTGGTTCTTTTCCCTTTGATTCCCCTCTCAAATCCGTGAGTAAAGGGGCTCGATTTTGGGGTTTTCTCCGGTTTAGGGTTAGAGGTGTTCTTGGTGGAATTTCTTCAATTCCTCTTGATTTAGCAAGTTTTGGTGGACCAAATCGTGGCTATGGAATTCCCATGAGGTACTCCTACTATCCCCAAAGTCATGTGCGAATCCGTGGAGCGAATCGGGAGATCGGGATTTGGATTTGGAGGAGTTGACCCGCGGGTTGCTGTTCATCCCGAGCACCCAGGCCCTGACCGGTCTGACCGGTGCCTCTCACCGGTCTGACCGGTGCATACCCCAGTTGGGTTTTTGCTCAGGTGAACGTGCAGGTGTGTTTCCCAGTCTCTAGGCTTGCTGCTGTTTCGAGTTTGGTCTGTTTTGGAGCTCGGGAGGTTGGTTTCTTTGATTTGGGGTTTCCTGACTTGGACCGGCCTGACCGGTGTGCTGTACCGGCCTGACTGGTGTAGGGGCCTTTCTGTGGAAATCGTCAAGTCCTGTCTGTGAGTTCCAGCCGAGGCCGGTCTGACCGTTGAGTGTGACCGGTATGACTGGTGCTGGTCTGGTGCTGCTCGAGTTGCTCTTTCCGCTGCGTTCTCGAGTAGTTTTCGGTGGTTGTTGGTTCCTAGGACCAGTAGCACTCCAGTGACTGCGTGGTCTTGGCCAACTTGGGTAGTTGAGTCGGAGATGTGTTTTGGTTAGCCGTGTTCATCTTGTTGGAGTAGCTATCTCCTTTGAGAAGAATTTTTATCGGCTCCCATTCACTCCCCCCCTCTCTGGTCACCAGTTCGGTCCTTCACCGTAGCGGAACTCAGGTCGGAATGGAACGGGAAAATAGAATGAATGGAAAAAAGTCTAAACGTCGAGTGGGAGTGGGAGATCGCACGACGGAGGGATCATGCACCAATCTCACACATCGAAAGGTAAGATGAAATAAATCTTCCAGAAGACAGATATGATTTCCGGGCGGCAGGAGCCGCTCGCTGGGTGCGGTGGGTGGAAGGAGAAACTGGTGAGATGGGGCGGGCTATGGGTCGAGTAGGAAACTGTATGTTGTGCTAACTGGGCTTTGCAAGGTGTTTGGTGGAAACCAACTAGAGTTGTGTCAGTTTTGATTGCTTGCTGATTTTGGTTGATCAATGTTTGTTTTTCAGTCGTTTATCTTCATACTACTTTTCTAAGCAAAACTAGCTGATTTTTATGTACCTTATCACTCAAATCCTATCTGCTGGCAATACTACATGTCTTTGTTTCATTGGCCAATCAATAAATTCGTCTCCTATCTTCATTATTTATTTTGCTTAATTTCATCATTTCAATTTACTTTGAGAAATTAGATTACAGAGATTTATTGTATCTTGTTACCTTATGTTGCAAAACCTAACCTAGGTGCAATTCACCCACATCTAGTTAATATCCTGAATCCTTTGATGACGAGCAGTTGCTCAGGTGATTGGCGCTGCAGATGAGCAAGTCAACAGCCTGCGTTCGATTCCCTATCGGTGCAGGTTTTCCTCACCGGGGTTTATTTCCGAAAAAATCCCCTCGTCGGTGAAGTCGGGGTTCGGGGATTTTCTAAGTCGGGAGGAGGCTTTCTTTTCTTAATGAAAACCGTGGGGGCGGTCTTACCCCACTGGCTTAGTTATATCCTTAATCCTTCACCCACATTTAGTCAATATCCTAAATCCTTTGGTGTCACTTGTCTCTAGCGGCTAACTGGTTTGAAAAACTGAAGGCTTTGGTTTTGGGGACTAGAGTATTTTAGAGGTAAAGTATTTATACTCTGTTCCCTCTCCTCACTACAAGAAAAATGACGACTAGTAGAAAAAACGGTCTTCTCATCATAAACCGCAATTAGTGACGATCCCTTATTTTGTTGCCTCACCAATATAATGACGCGTACAAATCGTCATTACAAAACGTCATAACTTGGTTCCTGCAGCTTTTCCACGTTGGACAAAATCTGATGTGGCATGCTAATTGTGATGAACTATTTTGTCATAAAATGAATTTGGCTCATTTGTTGTTGGGTTGAGCCCAAAATTGTTCCTGCAGGCCGATGTTGTTCAGGTAGCCCAAAATTGCAAAACCTAACCTAGGTTGCAATTCACCCACATCTAGTAAGTATCCTAAATCCTTCACCCACATCTAGTCGATATCCTAAATCCTTCGGTGCCACGTGTCTCTAGCGGCTAACTTGTTTAAAAAATCAAAGGCTTTGATTTTGGGGACTAAGTTCCATATTGTTATTGACAAGTAGTGTTTTAGAGGTGAAGTATTTATACTTCATGCCCTCCCCTATTGCGAGCTACTATTGCTAAGGAGCCATTTGTGAGCATTAGAAGAGCACTAAATTGGTATTGGTTTGCCTTATCAAGATTCAAGTGACATGTTTGCTAGTCTTAGAGGTAGGGTTGGGCGTACGATCTAATCGAACCGATCCATTTCTCGGTTTTCCAAAAAATCGGTTATCAAAATTTAGGAACTGAACTTGAAAATATGAAGACTGAGAAATTTGGTTGGGGTAATTTGGTTCGATCTTGATCATAAATGAAAATGACCGAGCAAAGCTAGCGCAAAAAGGGTGAAAATTTGCAACAATAAGCAACATGGATACTGCACAAATCAAACAGATCAAGTACAAATTGAAAGTCACACAAAAAGTACAAACTGACTCAAATCAAAATAAATTGATTCCTCGTGGATGTGGAACTTAGAGGAGCTCCAGCGGTCAGGCTGCCTCCCTCATGGAAGCTGGCGCCGCCATGCCAAAGAGGCGCTCTAGGGAGCGGCTTCATAGGGACGAGACCCTGCTTGTTGACCATGCGGCTTGTGGACGGGTGGGCTGATGGCCAAGAGTGGGAGTGGTGTAGAACTGGTGGAGCAACATGGGGGCTTGGTGATTAGTGTCAGGTAGGGGACATGGACTGGGAGGGAGCAAAGCAGGTGGTGGGGATTCGGGTAGGGGTAGCATAAAGTAGGGCTTGGTATGGTTGGGTATTGGGCTGATCTGGGCTGGAATTGTGTTAGGCAAGTATATCGGTTCTTTCCCATTTTTGGTGAACTGAGGGTGGAGACCGAATTAATCAAGTTTAATTTTGTTAGTTACTTCTTGAAACTGAATTTTCGACCGGTTATTTCAATTTTGGTATTTCGGTTTGTTTTATGAGTCTTGATTAATTATATATACCCTACTTAGAGGTGTGCCTCTAGATGACTAGTGTCACTAGGGAGCTCCAAGGTGTGGAGAGCCATGAGAAAGTTTGTGCAAGTCATGCTTCGTCTCCAGAAGAGAAAAAGCTAACCAGTGAAGTGGGGAAGTGGTTGAAAAATACCCTAAACCCTGTTTGTATTTGTGAAGTGTAGAAACCTGTGAGCATTCTGAGAAACACACTCTGAGCTTAATCTACAAGTTTGGTTTCATCTCAAGCTCAATTGCAACATATTAGTCTGGCGGTCACACTAACTGAGCCAAAACTGGAGGTACCGATTTTGAAAAGCGGTGGTTACAATTTTTGTAGATGTTGTTTTAGTCTGCAATTTTAGAAACTAAGTTTCAGATTATGCCTATTCACCCCTATTTAGGTGACACCAAGGTCCTTTCAGTGACCTACACACCCATTCCAACATAGTAACAACTATAAGTCTAAACAACTAAAATCATGTTATGTGCTTACACGAGAATCAAAGAATTATTGTGTGACGGGTGATTGCTAGCTTGATATGAAAACCAGTTGTTACTCTACTAAAATCATGTTATGTGCTTACATGGGAATCAAAAGATTATTGTGTAACAGGTGATTGCTAGCTTGACACAGAAACCAGTGGTTACTCTGATTTCACAGACCAACTAATCAATTAAAAAAATCAACTATTCAATTAAAAATTGTACAGTTCATCATAACATGGGTTGTTTCTTAGGTAACTCTAGTTCAATTATCATTATGTTCGAAATGCAAAATGTAAAAAAAATCTCCACAGATATCTTATGCAAATGAATAATTAATTTAGTTACTATTTACTAGCTATTATATTGATTCCACACATCAAATATTTAATTAAAATATAGTTCAACTCAGCCTGTGTCTAATTGTATTCGACATGTGATAGCTAAGCATATCTCCAAATATATTTTGTATAATGAAAATTTATGTCCGTGCATTAATTATAAAAAATGACCGTTGTAGACTCTAGACTCCCACTATAAAAGAAACACCGAGCAGGGGTTGGATTCAAACACTACAACAACCTCCCATCTGTTAGTCTATCTCTTTTTTTTGACTATGGCATCATCTCGTGGCTTCTTCTCCCCAAGGCCTCTCAATTCCTCCAATGGTTTCTCCACCACCAACCATATTGGATCTGATGGTCATATGCTCTCGATACGTGAGCAACAAAGACTAAAGTTCCAAGCGCAAATACACAACATCATGGTGGGGCAAGAACGTTTTCGTCAGCATAGTTCTCTTGCGCCTACCTTCTCCATAAAGGTATGAACACGTGCTGACAATATTTCACACTACAAAATATCCCTATGCATAGAAAATTTATGATGTACTGGTTATTTCTTTTCAGCCCTTGACATATGTTCATAATTCCTACCCGTTATATGTGAGCACTACCCACGGGATGCTATCTACTATGCGACAACCATATTCCATAGATGGAAGGGAACTCACAAGGGGATTTGCACCTATAGCAAACCCAACTCATGTTGGTGCTCATGCACAACCAGTACCAACCCATCTATCCGTGCCTAAACATGCATCAAGCAGCACCATTGCTGGTTTTGACAATAAGGTCAGACTAGCTATTCATAAATCAACAATCCATATTTTCAATTTATCATTAATTTATTTGTGTATTTAATTTGTAATAATGAAATTGTAAGTTTGCAATCTCATGCATTTTTTTGTATTTTCTGGTAGAAACTGAAGAGAAAAATTATGGCCACAGAAGTACAACCCGTACCATCCACCGATGTTGTCCTTGAGTCAAGAATAAATGCGATCTTCAGTTTTAACAAGAATTGTCAGGTGTGGTATTTTAACCTTACTATATGTCTTTATGGTTTTTTATATGTTAAAAATTTAGATATACTCCATTGGAATTTTAAAAGACTATAACTAAGCTATTTGTCAAACTATGGTACCCTTTCATGTTGAAAAAAGTGAATATTGTTAAGCTGTATTACTCAATCACCCTCAAAGTAAAAAAACTAACAATTTTTTTAAAAAAATCATCCTATATGCTTTTCATAAAAATTCTGCATAAACCTTTAAGAAACTATATAAGTATGTATCTCATCCTTTTATCTATAATGTTGTCTTATACATTTATCTATAACACTTATTTTTAGGGAATGTATTTATATTTCATTTTTTAAATAATGGATAGGAGGTACATATGCACAAAGCAAAGAAGAAGAATACAACCATGACTCCATTATTTATCAATGAAAATGAAGCTGATGATGCTGCAGAGAGGGATGCAAGGGAGATTAAGTTCTTTCCTCTGAGCATGAATCATGGGTTACCTAGCAGTGATTCTGGGTTTATTGATTATGTGATGTCCTCCATGCTTGGTGATGCATCTGACGTTGAGATGGATTTATCATTGAATCTTTCCACTTCGGGTGGCAGATCTGGCATCAAAGTGGATTTGTTCTTGAAGCTCTAGAACCTAGGCCCCAAAGTGGTGCAATCTTCTTGTTCTATTCCTATGGATTGTTGATTGTTTTTATGTTTTTGCTATATTCCTAAGAATAAGATTGTTAAACATGCTAAATTTTTAGTTATTTGGGTGTTGAACTTGTTTGTTTTGGTAATGTGCCATGTCTTATCATATGTAATGCAATGATTATACTATTTTAAGCTCTCAATTAGCCCATTCAAGAAACAAGACTTTATGAAATTGCTTGTCCTTTGGGTTGTTAGTATAATTGATCATACAAGTTACTTTGAAACCATTTGCAAGTTCTAGAGAAGAGCAACAATGAAAATCCCACACAGTTTTGAGGGAAACGACCCAAGAAGTGTCTAGAAGCAAATTTTATCACTACCACCTCCTTTTTCTAGCTATAGCATGTTGATTTGTAGTGTTTGCACCACTAGATATAAAGTTGAATATTGGAAGGTGATGCAATGTGGATCTGAGCAAACAACCAAGCTCACCCATGGATAACCAACAAACCCGATTTTTTTTACTAGGATGGAATGCATGTCATATTCAAGTAAATAAATAATTGAAATTAAATAGGCATCCTAGGCATCCAATTTTTTGGGGCCATGAAAACCATCACCTTGACCGGTCCTATGGTAACAACAGGCTAACCTTAGACTGCATGTCTCACAATGGGTCATCGGACCAGTCAAAATACAAGAGGAATTTATTTCCACCTTTTCTATACTAGGTGAGGGTTTGCAACATAAGGTGAGAATATACAATTTGATCTATAGGAATGTAATTTCTCAAAGTAAATTGCAAGGACAAAAATAACCAAGAGAAATTACCGAGCATGAGAGATGAATTTATCCCGATGTTGAGGTGCATTTAATGTTCCACTTGCTCCTCTACCAAAGCCTTGTTTGATGTTTAAGTCGGCTTGGCCATGTAATGAAGATCATGAGCATGTGGTGAGGTTATAATGAAAGTGGTCAAACCATTTTTGATATGTTTCAAAACAGAACCAAATTTCAAATTTTGAAATTAAAGCATGAAAATTTTGGTGAATGTTAGAAATGAATATTTGTAGGTGCATGTTTGGCAGGATAAAAGTGAGGCAATGCAAAAGGTGTATTAAAAGCCCTTCCGTTTGATGGTCAAAATGGATGAACATGGTCAACTTTACATTTATTGTTTCAGTGTGTTGAATTATTGTCAAGTAGTCATGTTTGGGGGCTTCAAACATTGATTTTTGCCAAATAGTTTTCATTGATCTGAAGTAAAAGTTGAAGTACCATGTGAGCACTTCATCATGGAAGTTATCTCTATAAAAATTTTGAGGTTTAAAACAGTCAATTATCAAGTCAAACATTCCAAGTGGTCCTGAACTCAATCTTGAAAATTTTCTTGGTCTGGAAATAGTGATGAATGGCCAATTTTGAACTGAGTTTTTGAACTAAGGTTTGGTATTTAAATTTGAACCCTTGAAAGTTCACAATGCCTTGAACTATAACACTGACGAATTGAAGAACACTAAAATTTAGTGTTCTTTCTATATATTCATATCTTCAAATCTCCAAATCCTTTGATCTAAGACCCAAACTAGAAGCTTAAGCCGTACGTATTGGCTACAAGTATGGTTAAAGGTTTCAGCGAGGTTTTGAATATTAAACTTGGAGAAAAATAAAGTTCAAGTCATTGGTTTGTGCACAACATCACTATTGCATCACACTTGAGTAGCATGATAATTTCGTGCATTTCACGTGGTGGCAATTGCTGCTACTCCCGATTGTCACCATGGGGGTATTGTGTACACTTGAACTTTTTTGTAGGCATGATGATTATGCTCTCAGGACAACAAACTAAATGAAGTAACATGATGACATACTTCAAACAAGGAGAATAGGGATTTTGGCAACCACATGATGTTTTGCCCTCTTCTTCCATGCTTAGTCATACAACACAATGCGAAGCATGGTGGAGGACTTCTTGCACACCAACATTGTATTTACCAACCATTTTTTATAAATACTTATGCATAATCAACATTCGACTTGGTGCAGCCTTTATATATATCCCATGATAATAACTTGGTTACTTGGAGTTGGAGGACAAAGTATATCTGTTTTGTTTTCAATAGTATGACATCACCATCTCATCAAGAAGTTTTGGAATGTCTTTGCTTTTGGAAAAATGGTGAAAGTTGCAACTTTATTTTACCTACACTTTATTGTATATGACTTGACTAATTGCTCTCTATAACATGAATTTAAATTGATTTAAGTGACAATTATTTTAAGTAACAAGGTTAAATGACTATGTTCTAAATTCACAAACTTTATGATTGCTCTTTGACTTAAACTTGTCAGTAACCTTATAACTTGTCCTTTAAAAAATGTAATCCATATGGTATCTGCATTCGCGAAGCTTTTGCAAGGTTCTATCATAGAAATTTCTTTATATATACATACTTTTTCATAACAAAACCTTTTAAATTGCAGATTTAATTTTTAATGAGTTAGATTAGGATTGGCTTTTATGGGTCGAGACGTAAAAGTGGTTATTCTTTTGTGTTTCTTTATTTTTCTAGACTTTGTTGTCCAAGCACTATGATTTTATTTGTTGGATACCCATTAAAACCCACACATATTTTTGTGATTTCCTTATACATAACCTATAAAATGAGTATGATTACATTTTTTTGAAGTCATTTTTATCACTAGAAATTTTTTACTTATTTTTCATGCTCGAGGACGAGCATCATTCAATCAGGGGGGAGAGTGAGTGCATTATGCCTAATAGGTGTCGATTAGATCAAGATTTGTTGTGACCAAATTTGAGAACTAAAGGAAAAGAAAGTTGTCCTTGAGATCATTCATTTGCCACTTGTACATGTCTACCAAACTAACCTCTCTCTCCAAATTTATTTTACATGGCCTTTTTGACGAGTTTCATAAATTAAGTTGTTCTCTTTCTTAGTCCGACAATATTTCAAGTATAATATTTTGTTAAAATTATTTTACGCACTGAACTCCATGTAAGCTTTCGACTTTCATATATGAGTAGGATATGTTAAAAAATAATATATTATTAGTTTAAGTGACTTGATGAGATGTAACTCCCTAGTTTTGTTTTTTAGAATGTTTTCTAAAATTTGTTATAATTAAATAGGTGTGTGTAATAAATTAGAAATAAATATTGTTTTCTTAATTTGATAAATGAGTCATATGTTATAAGAGAGTGTTTGTTCCCTTCATGCCAGAATGCATAGTGTTTATTATGTGAAACATGAATTTATATTTCCCAAATTTGAATAGGTTTTGAAATATGGTTTGAAATCTCGAGCATCAAAATTTCCAATTCGACAAATCTTCTGACCAATTATCAGTGCTACCTTACCGAACATAACACAACTTGACACTCTTTCTTTCTCTCACGAGCTCAATTCAATCTTAAAAGAGGCCAACTATATCTTTTCTTCACCTAAAAAAGACCTAACACAAGCCCAAATTAGCCTATCTCATCCACAGTTTTTTTTAAAGATGTGCATAGCACGTTTTTCACTAAGAAGAAGAGAGAGTTACAGATAAGCAAATTTAGGAGAACCCCTAAAGTACAGAGATACAAAGGTCAACACAAACGATCGAAAACGGAACACAGAAGAAGATAACAACACAGTCAAAGGAGGGCGCAGCCGCAAACAGACACACATGCAACAATAGAAGAAGCACAAGGGGAGGAACTCCCAACCTAACCGCCCGACAACGCCAACCTGAGAGCTGAACCTATAGAAAGAAGCACACTACCACCACAGATGCCGAGGGAGAGCAATCACAACCGGAGGTAAGGCATCCACGAAGTAACACGACCACGACGGCAAAGCATCCGCCAAAGAGGGAGGACAGTGACAAAGCATCCACAAAGCACACAATGGTGGCAAAGCATCCACCAGCAATCACAACCACAATCACGATGGGAAAGCCTCTGCAAGAACAGAAGTACGACAACCAATCATCCATCAGGATAGAACCACGGCGGCAAAGCACCTGCCCCAACCAACGACCACCTTCTGCAACCAAAACCACATGGCGGTAGAGATCCGCCACGACCAGCAAACCATCATCAGCAACCAACACGAAAGGGCAGCAAAGCATCTGCCAAGACCATGACAACCAGGGCGACAATGCAAAGAAATAAGCGCAGGTAGGCACAGAGAAGGGAACCACGTCAACCACACCGACCAGCCACAGGAAGGGGCAAACGAATGATTGGTTGGTGACATCATCGGCCTGCAAGCAGGCAAAGGCTTTCACCTCTGCCCCATCCCCAATCACGTCGTCGGACACCACCGGCGAAGACGTCACCAAAGGTGATGGCCGTCTCAGGAGGGGCACCACCCCCACAAGACTTCACAGCAACGCCTCCAGGAGGGGAACGACGCCCGCAATCGCCAGCGTTGATGGCCCAGTAGAGCACCGGGTAGGGTTTTCACCTAAAGGTCTTGGCACAAGACGAGGCGGGAGGGGAGGCCACCATCCTGCGAAGGGAAGGGATGCTCCCCGACTAGCCTGCCCCACTAGTGGCCGGTTACGCCCCCCAGGAGGCCATAGGCGAAGCCGACCGAGGGGGGACCTGTAGCCAGCTAGCGATAGCCACGGGCCACTCCCGCCCTAGCAGTGGCGACGTGCGGTGGCCCCCAAGGCTCTAGGTCTGGAAGCCAAAGATCCAGCCCGGGGAATCGCAGATCCGGTGCAGACCGAAGGTAGGGGAGCAGTCGGTGGGAGAAGTGGTGGCCGTAGATCTAGGATGACGCAGATAGGCAGAGGGTAAGGGAAGGGGAGGGGAAGAGGAAAGGGGTCCCCCGCTAGGCCATTACCGACTGCGGGTGGGGGCGCCGACAACGGAGCAAGCCCCTGAGGGCGGGCGATGGAGGAGCCGTGCCAGGCGTAGGGAGGCTGTGAGAGGCCCCGTGTTGCCGGGTAGCCAACCACCGTCACCACCGGCCCACCGAGGGGAGCCACCGATGCGAACACCAGATCCGGCCGAGACCCGCCGTCGACGAGTAGATCCGGTGGCACCCGCCGGATCCGATCGCCGACCGTGCCTGCCGCTGCCTGTGCACGTGGAAGGGGCCGCCGACACCGAAGCCTTCGATAGAGATGAAGGGGAAGGAGAAGAGAAGAGGGAGGGAGGAGAGGGGGAGGGAAAAGCGGCGGCGGCCGCTCGAGCTCGGTGGAGAGGGGCCTAGGCAACCGCGGTGCAATGCCCCTCGAGACGCCTCAAAGGAGACAACGTGAGGGTCCTCTTGCTTGCGTAGCGTCGTCCTGCGTCCATGTTCTTGCATTGCCCGCCCCTCATCCACAGTTTCACCAGCGACTGCTGACTGGACCCCACCCGCCACCCACTGGCCCACTCACCCCTTTCCCGGTTTCCCCTCCACTCTCCCATGGCACTATGGCAGGTCTCCACCTCATCCTCCCTCTTCTCTGTAAAAACGGAGTGCCCAATGATTTATAAAGGACCAACAACTCTTGTTTGATCCTAGCCATCTATGGTGAAATATTATCCAGTCTGTAGACCAATTATTCTGTCTCTGATGAAAACAGAATATTGCAAATGGTTCACAACGAAATGAAATAACATTGACGGTAGATATATATACATGGGCCTCGTCAGCACGAATATTTCGGTAGTGCAACACAAGCCAGAGGTAGCAGAATTCACTATTCAGGGACCAAGGCATTCCCAGTATGGGAATTTTTAATTCAACCTACATCACAGACTTCGTTCTGGTTATTGAACTCCAATCATCAGCCGGCTGTAGTGTTGTGGTGATAAGAAAGTGTGGCACTGATGCATCTAGCTCCCGCATGCCAGGCACTCGTCGCGGTTGTTCAAAGAACAGACCATTTGTGCCATCTTGGCTTCCACATCATCCTCTGTGGGCTTGCCACTAGCCACCTGCATACGCATGTGGTTTTTGTGGTGAGTCGTGATTCAGTAAGTGTTTGGGAAAAGATTGTGAAAGAACTCAAGGGACAGAACATGTACCTCGTTCTCCTTCAGAAGTGTTGTATCGACTGTAAACTTGATCGCGTCAGCAGCTGCTCATGTGCGTAGATAGTACATTCCAGTTTTCAGGCCCTGGCATTGAGCAAGGTTAAAGAAACCATGGTTATTGGCTAAGTACGTATTGGTTGAAGATAATAATCACTTTGAAGATTCAAGGCTAAATACCTTGGACCAACCATGGAAGTGCAGGGATGTTAGCTTCCCAAAGTTGGGTTGCTCCATATGGACATTGAGGCTCTGGCTCTGGTCAATATAGCATCCACGGTCAACCGCCATGTCAACCAAAGTTTTCTGCTTGATCTCCCAAACAGTCCTGGTGCAATAATTGTATGGAAACTTTAGATGTTTGAACAGTAACTGAATCTGGTAGAAAATAAGCATATACAAGGTTGATTACAAACTTGTAGATTGCTTTAAGATCATCTGGGATTTCTGCCATCTTCTGGACAGAACCATCTTCATATATTATCTGATTTTTCAGAGTAGGAGTCCAAATGCCCATTTCAGTCAGATCATGAAGAAGGTGCTTGTTAACCACAACAAACTCGCCACTAGAACAAAACAGAAACATCAATATATGCACATGTACATCAGAATGTAAGCACTCCAAGGAGCATATTTCCTGACCTTAAAACCCGTCGACTGTATATGTTAGATGTGTAGGGCTCAAAGCACTCATTATTTCCAAGGATCTGACTAGTGGAAGCAGTGGGCATTGGAGCAACAAGAAGAGAGTTTCTGACTCCAACTTTAGAAATAGTCTCCCTTAGTGATGCCCAGTTCCATCTGTTAGATGGAACTACATTCCACATGTCAGGTTGGAGAACGCCCTACAAAGGGAGCAAGATAAGATAACTTGATTAATTTTAAGGTCCCTACACAAAATTTGAGGGTAAAACTAAACATAAAAAACTACAGTATCAATATTAAAAAATATAAATTTTGAAAAAAGGAAACCTTGCTGACAGGGCTGCCTTCATATGTTTCATAAGGACCTTCTTTAGCGGAAAGTTCAGCAGAAGCTTTCAGAGAATGATAATAGATTGTTTCAAAAATATGCTTATTCAACTGCTGAGCCTGAAAATGATATCATTTGTTACATACCAGCTAAGTACAGAAGGCTAATAAAGCTGGAAACACTGAGCTGGGAAAAGTACCTCAGTTGAATCGAATGGCATGCCGAGTAATATGAAAGTATCGGCCAAGCCTTGAACGCCTATGCCAATTGGCCTGTGACGCATATTTGATCTCTTTGCAGTCTCAACAGGATAGTAATTAATATCAATAATTTTGTTGAGATTGTAAGTGACAGTTGACGTAACCTGGCAAAATCAACAAGGTACCAGAAGTTCAGAACACCCATTTACATAGGAAATAATCAAGGTTACAGGACAAACAGGATCTGAACAAACCTCAGCTAGCTTCTCAAAGTCAAAATATCTATTTTTTGAATCACTGCTGCCCACAAGCTTAGATGGATGGGATTCCAAAGGAACACCCTATGAAAGAAGTTTATCATACAGCACATCAGAATACAACCTTCGTGATTGAATTTAGTTGACACACTGACAAGAAATACCTTTTCCCTTACGAAGCGTGGCAAGGCAATAGATGCTAGGTTGCAGACAGCAGTTTCAGTAGGGCTCGTGAACTCAATTATCTCAGTGCACAAATTTGATGATTTTATTGTGCCCAGATTCTGCTGGTTACTCTTCCTATTGCACGTATCCTGAAGACAGTTAAAACCCATTATGAAGAATCCTTGTTGCCCAGTAGTTGAAAATGGCAAAATTTGCCAAGAGAGTCACAAGTCCAGAAGCAGGTACATCTATTTGTATTGGCGGTTGCCAAACCTACCTTGTATAGCATATATGGTGTACCAGTTTCTATCTGTGCCTTTAAAATGTCAAACCAGAGGCTCTGTGCTGGAACAACTTTCTTTGCCTTGCCCTGAAACCAAAAAGGAAGGTTACTAACGTATGCTCCCATTTCACTATTTAATATCCTATATATACAAATACAATTTTCAGCTTACTTCTCTCTCATATTTCTTGTACAAATTCTCGAACTCATCACCCCAGCAATCAGCCAATCCTGGAGCTTCATTAGGGCAAAACAATGACCATTCTCCGTTATCCTGGACTCTTTGCATGAATAGGTCAGGAACCCATAAAGCATAGAAAAGATCCCTTGCACGGTGTTCCTCCTGTTAAATTATCATTCAGAATAGCAACTCTTGAAATTTGCAGGTCCACTCAGAATTTAGAAGGAATGGTTAAATAATGCTAGAGGCTTGAATAGCAGAAAAAACATGCATAAATTCCTTGACTAAAATGTTGGGAATCTATATCATGCAGAAAAAGACCAGTGTGCTATTTCTACAAGGCACTACCTTAAACCAAAAAATAATAATAATTGAACAACCACCTGAAAGGGCTCCCAGCACAGGTTAAGAAACATTTTTATGTGATGGAATCAATATAGCAGTAAGCATATATAAAATCAACTTAGTGCCACAGTTACTGCAGGAGACTAATGGCTTACAGTTTTCATACGCAAAAAGTAATTACACTTTACGCAGTAACAGTAGAGATTTTACCTTTCCATGATTCTTTCTCAGATCAAGGAACTCAAAAATGTCAGCATGCCAAGGCTCCAAGTACACAGCAAATGCACCTAAGTTTTAGAACCTCATAAGAATTTCTGAAGACAATGAAATTAAGATTAAAAATAATGAGAGAGCATACCCTTTCTTTTGCCGCCACCTTGATCAACATAACGAGCAGTATCATTGAAGACGCGTAACATAGGAACAATACCATTTGATGTTCCATTTGTTCCTCGAATGTAACTACCAGTAGCACGAATGTTGTGAACCGAGACACCAATTCCTCCAGCTGATTTGCTTATGACAGCACATTCCTTCAGAGTTTCGTAGATTCCCTCAATGCTGTCATCTTTCATGCAGATAAGGAAACAGCTGCTCAACTGCATCATAGAGGACAAAACAGTGAATAAACAATCTCTGAACCTACATTCAAAATCATCTAGCAGGAAGCATGGATGGTACTTGGGGCCTTGGTGTGCCAGCATTGAAAAGCGTTGGTGAAGCATGTGTAAACCAGCGCTGAGACATGAGATGGTAAGTCTTGATGGCAGACTCAATGTCTTCCTTGTGTATCCCCACCGAAACCCTCATTAGCATGTGCTGTGGCCTTTCAACAACCTTCCCATCGAGCTTCAAGAGGTAAGACCTCTCCAGAGTCTTGAAACCAAAGTAGTCATAGTCGAAGTCCCTATCATAAATTATCTCGCTGTCCAAGCGAGCAGCGTTCTGAAATATGAAAGCATTTGGAGCCTCGTGAGGGACGGCTTACACAAAGGCAAGTGCATAGCACAAAGTATTTACTGTACTGTGTCGGATTATAAATAAAATCTTATAAAAGAGCAATGGAACAGGACATGTAACCGCCAGAAACAGAGCAACAGTGTGTCCTCAGATATGTGAGGGCCAATCGAACTCTCACCTTCATGATA
Organism: Cenchrus fungigraminus; assembly: GCA_036936925.1. Lineage (NCBI taxonomy): Eukaryota > Viridiplantae > Streptophyta > Magnoliopsida > Poales > Poaceae > Cenchrus > Cenchrus fungigraminus. Next base: position 36,859,955 of record CM072778.1, on the reverse strand, counting down.
ATTTCATGAACATCTTCAGCAACCAGAGGGGCCATCAGCCCAGATCTCTCGTTGAAGTGCATGTACATGTCCTTAATCCTGCACCAACGACAGTCACAAGTCAATTAAGAATCCGGTCCTCCAATCCAGCCCTACTCCCGCTCCTGCTATGAATGGATGAGATAAAGGCCAAAATCAACTGTCACGTACGTCTCCGAGAAAGACTTCTTGGTGTTCTTGTGCAGGTTCGACACGGCAATCCTCGCCGCAAGCTTCACGAACCACGACAGAGAAAAGGGGCAACCAGCTCCACGTCAGGACGATGAAGAAAATAGAACTGAAACCGAGACGGGGATTTCGCAGCGGGCTCCTCACCGACGCGTAGTCCGGGTGGGACGCGGTCATGGCCGCCGCGGTCTCGGCGGCGAGCTCGTCGAGCTGGCTGGTTGTGACGCCCTTGTAGACCCCCGCGCAGACCTTCTGCGCGACGAGCACCGGGTCGCAGTGCTCCTGGCTGAGGCCATAGCTGAGCTTCTTGAGGCGCGCCGTGATCTTGTCGAAGCGCACCGCCTCCTGCCGCCCGTCCCGCTTGACCACGTACATGTTGCCCGCCGGCGAGGACTAACGTCGAACAGCTGTTGCGCGCGCCCGCGCCGCCGCCGCTAAGCTCTGGATCAGAGGCGATGGATGAGAGGCGCAGTCGATGGGTGAGGAAAGGGTAGGGTTTGGGCGCGGATTTGAGTGCCTTCCGTTCCCGGTGCGGAAGATGCGATGAGTAATTAAGTGGAGGATTTTTTTGTGTTCGCTGGGGAAGAAAACGTCTGGGTTTGGCGCGCGGGCGCGGAGGCATTTCCCGCGCGATTTTGGCCTCTGGAGCGGGTGGCCGGGGGGGGGGGGGGGGGGGGGGGGGTGGTGGTGGTGGTTGGTAGCGGGCAGGGCCGCCGTGGGCCCTCAAGAGTGAGTCCGAGACGCCGACATGCGGGCCGCACGATTCGGCCCACTGGGCCATTGTGTCACTGAAAATATGAGATTTGGCAATCAACCGCCGTGCGCCACGGCGGTAAGGTGGCCGCTAACGGTCCGCTGCAGGTAGCGGGCCCCGCGGTATCCTACCGCCGTGCTCCATGGCGGTAACAGCTGCGCCCGCCGTGGGCCACGGCGGGACGGCGGTAGCCGCGCCTATATAAAGGGCGACAGCGGCCGCCGTGCCCCCCACCCCTGCCGCCGCCTCCCGCCTCTCCGGCCGCCGCCCCCTCCTCCGGGTAAGTTTTTTTCTTTTTTTTCTTAGTTAATTTAATTAGTTTAGATTTAGAAAATTAGTTTATAGATTAGAAAATTTAGAAATTAGTTAATTCAATTAGTTTAGATTTAGAAAATTAGTTTTCTAGTTTAGAAAATATAGAAAATTAGTTTATCATTTCTAGAAATTGTAGAAATTACTTTAGCATGTGTAGAAAATATAGAAAATTAGTTTATCAGTTCTAGAAATTGTAGAAAATACTTTAATTCGTTTAGAAATTCTAGAAAACTAATTTATCTGTTCTAGATATTGTAGAAATTATCGAAATTACTTTAGTTTGTTTAAAAAAGGTAGAAAATGAGTTTATCTGTTTCAGAAATTGTAGAAAATACTTTTATTTGTTTAGAAAATCTAGAAAATTAATTTATCTCATTTAGAAATTGTAGAAAATACTTTAATTCGTTTAGAATTATTAGAAAACTAATTTATCTATTCTAGATATTGTAGAAATTATCGAATTACTTTAGTTTGTTTAGAAAATGTAGAAAATGAGTTTATCTATTTTAGAAATTGTAGAAAATACTTTTATTTATTTAGAAAATCTAGAAAATTAATTTATCTCGTTTAGAAATTTTAGAAAATACTTTAATTCGTTTAGAAATTCTAGAAAACTAATTTATCTGTTCTAGATATTGTAGAAATTATCGAAATTACTTTAGTTTGTTTAGAAAATGTAGAAAATGAGTTTATCTATTTTAGAAATGGTAGAAAATACTTTTATTTGTTTAGAAAATCTAGAAAATTAATTTATCTCGTTTAGAAATTGTAGAAAATACTTTAATTCATTTAGAAATTCTAGAAAACTAATTTATCTGTTCTAGATATTGTAGAAATTATCGAAATTACTTTAGTTTCTTTAGAAAATGTAGAAAATGAGTTTATCTGTTTTAGAAATTGTAGAAAATACTTTTATTTGTTTAGAACATCTAGAAAATTAGTTTATCTCGTTTAGAAATTGTAGAAAATACTTTAATTTATTTATAAATTCTAGAAAACTAATTTATCTGTTCTAGATATTGTAGAAATTATCGAAATTACTTTAGTTTCTTTAGAAAATGTAGAAAATGAGTTTATATATTTTAGAAATTGTAGAAAATACTTTTTTTAGAACATCTAGAAAATTAGTTTATCTTGTTTAGAAATTGTAGAAATTGTAGAAAATTACTTATATGATTTTTTTAATTATATATTTAATTTTTGTATGCAGCTGCAGCTATGGACCAGACTCAGGCTCAGGCTCAGCCTGAGGCCGAGGCTCAAGCTCAGGCTCAGGCTCAGGCCCAGGCTCAGGCTCACGCTGCTCGTGCTGAGGTTGAGGCGTACGTGACGCCTCAGTTGCTGGACAGGGAGATCGACCGCAGGCACCGCTCGTTCCTGTCCGCCGTCCTCGGAGAGGATGTTGGACACGTGCGTTCCCGCACTACGCGCACGTTGCTGCCGATCCACGACCTTTGGGTTCCCAAGTACGTGAACTGATGCTATATTATTGTTTGTACCTTCATTTATCCTTTTGTTGTAACTAATAAATTACGTTATTTGTTTCAGGATACGCGCTGCAGGACTCCTGCCTGTAGCGCGGTTAGTCCAGGGGACAGCCAGCGCGACGCGATTCCTCGGAAGGATCGCATGACACGCTTCCAGTTCGACTTCTCCCTCCTCAGCGCGCTTCTGGACCACTGGAGGCCGGAGACCCACACGTTCCACTTCACCATCGGTGAGATGACGGTGACTCTTCAGGACACGTCGCTGTTGATGGGCCTTCCTTGTGAGGGCGAGCCGCTGGGGCCTGAGGACATCTCCACTGAGTGGCGTACGGAGTTCCTCGCTCGGTTCGCGAACGTTCATCCAGTTTACGACTGCAGCGTCGACACTCTTACCGGAGACCTAGGGGACCAGGCCGGAGCGTCCGGGTCCAGGTTCGACGACTTGAGCATCGACTTCGAATTCTTGCAGGGTCTGCAGGACGAGCTCGCAGGGTCGCAGCTTGGAGGCGCGCCACCCACGTGCACTCAGGAGGGAGCAGGGACGCAGCCAGGAGGCTCGCAGCTGCCAGGAGCGACCGGTGGGGCGCAGCCAGGAGCCTCGCAGCTGCCAGGCGCGAGCGGTGGGCCGCAGTCATCTCCAGGAGGCTCGCAGCTGCCAGGCGCGAGCGGTGGGGCACAACAGTCTCCAGGAGGGCTGCCAGGGTCGTCCCACGAGGTTGCAGGGTCGGCGGCGACGATGGCGACACCGCAGCCGACTAGTGTTGCTAGGCGTCGGCAGATCCACCCACGTAACCCGTTGACGTACCCTCGCGAGCAGACGCACGCCGCAGCCCGAGCTGACAGGCTGCTCAAGAAGACCAGGCGATGCTAGATTAGGTCTCATATTGTTTGTACAGGAGCACTGTTATATGTGATCATGACTATTTTTTAGTATGTCACTTTGCTTTTCTTTATTACAACCTAGTTTTCTTTGTCATAAAGTTAAAAAATAAAAGCAACCGCGGTGGTACGGCAGGCATTAGGTTCGAGATCGTGTCCTGAATTTCCCTTGTTAATTTTCAATAAAGTTTTATAAAAAAATTAAAATGATCCCAACCGCCGTGGGCCACGGCGGTTGGGCCTAGCCGCCGTGGCCCACGGCGTTTGAACCTAGCCGCCGTGGCCCACGGCGGTTGGGCCCAACCGCCGTGGCCGGCCGCCAACCGCCGTGCGCCACGGCGGTTAGGTCGTAAACGTCGTGGCCCACGGCGGCCGCCGTGGCGCACGGCGGTTGGTTGCCAAATCTGATAAATTTTCAAACGGTCGTATAATTTTGCAAAATGATTAAATAAATAAATATATATATATAATCGAGAAATCTTATAGTATATGTTCCGGAAGGTAGTACAAGGTTGAATCTTTCACTGTTTGAGATCGTGTAAGGAATAAGAACCATCAGATGTACCTTGAAACCCTAGCCCATTACCTACTCCTGTGACCCGCATGCCACTGCCCCTGCGCGAGCCCTGACCGCCGCCCCTGCCACCGCCCCTGCCAGGGCGCCAGCGCTCCTGTAATGACCTGTTGCTGCCAGGGGAGATCAACTTCGGGATGTGAGCAAATCACAAAATCACAGGAGGGAATCGGAGGAAACTTGATAACTTGAGGAGGAAGAAGACCCTTCCATTTCCTGTATGTCTGTTCTCTGAATTATTCGATGCCCTCTACCGATGGATGTGTTGTTGCTATATAATCTGACCTTAGGCTTCTCTTGGGCTGAGTTATGACAACAATTGGGCTCGATAGCTTGGGCTTCTTGTGGGCCCACATCTGGGTCGTGACATTACCGCCCCTCGAAACACAGGTTGTCCCCAAGCTGTGGTCGTACTAATACCCGAATCCTACTGCATCCGAACTGAATGATCTATTTTTCTTTGTAGCTCATGGTGTTTATCATCCAAACCCAACTCTAGAGGTGGACAGCCGGTTCGTTTGGTTGGTGGCTGGTGGCTGGTGATGATTTGTTCTGAGAGAAAAGTACTATTGGCTGGTTGTTGGTGACTGGTTTGTTCTGAGAGAAAAGTAATGCTAGCTGGTGGCCGAAAAGCCAGACGGACAGGGCGGGAATCAATAAATTGCCATCTGACTCATAAGTTTCCAGCATTTTATCATCCCACACAACTGATGTTCGCCCTGTTACCGCTGATCGAGGCACTTTTTGGTGCATCTCATATGCAGTTCCATACAACATGACGGGTCTTGCAGGCAGTGCTTCACCATGTTGAATTGTGGCCCACTCTTGTGCCATAATGCCATTTCCCTGTCCCTTCTTAACATCAGCTAACAGCTCCGAAGCATTGATGTGTATGTCAAGAAGTTGCTTAGCCTTCTCATTGTCCAATTGCCCTTTATCTGAAATAATTAGCTGCAAGAAGTTTTTTTATTCTGGCCTGGCATCAACTCATCCCATATCACATTCTCAGATGATATTTCAGTGAATATCTCCTGTGCAAAAACAACTGAAGTTGTGGAATGATTGAATGTTGCCTTTTCTAACTCGTTATCTATGTGAAGCACAGTATCACACACATTCTGGACAACCCTCTCAGGCAGCACATAAGATTGGTCATGGGACTGACAACCCTGATCTGCAGCCTTGAATGCCCAAATGGTCTTTGCCTCCGCCCATTGCTGTTGCTGATCCCAATCCTCCTGCAACCAGGATCTCTTCCTATCAGACGGCGCCACCTTGAGTTCTCGAGGCAGGCCTGATGTCAAACAGGTTCTATGCATGCCCTCTTCTGAAGACAACATCACACCCGATGTTGCCAACCCCAACTTTGGTGAAGGTGCTGGTGTATCAACCATCGCAGGAGCAACTTCACTTTCCAATCCATCTTGTGTATCTGACTTTGAAGGAACACATTAGTGCTTGACTAATCCCCTCCAGTTGCTTCACCGTGAAGTGTTGTCCCTTCGCAACATGGTTCAACAACTCGGATGTCCGCTCTAATTTCGCAGCCATTTGTTGTTGCCTGTCATCAATCAACCCAAGGAGGGTGTGCAGTTGACTGAAGCTATCCTGTAGCTGCACCCACCCTTCATCTGACATCGCCAGCACTGGTTTGCTTGCCTCAAAGACGTACACACCCCAACCCATGCCGAGGATTGACGTCTATGTATCATTTTTCTTCAATTCTTGAACTAACTGCTCTAGTGAGCTATGTGAATCGAAGTCTACATGGCTAAAAAGTTCATCAAGCATACAGGGGACATCAAGCACAACACCTTCCTGCTCGTGTTGTAACAGATCATGTGAATTGAAGTCAAGTTGTAAATCTGCATAAGTCAATTCATCCCAAATCACCTCTGGAACTAACTCATCTGAGACATCCCTATCCCAAATCACCTGTGAGAGAGAATGGCCATCAAACATCTCCTCGTCATCCCAGTGAGGCAATTCATCGAACACCTCAGAGCCAACCTTCTTAGAGAGCACCGAATCCATATAGAGGTCATGAGCATGACAAACCTCGTGCCGAGGAATTTCGAAATTTAACCCGATTTTCACGAGCCTCACTTAAAATGACCCTAAGTTTGCAAGCCTTTCAAAATTTAACCTCGGGCATGCGAACTTCTTTGATTCGAGGGTTTCTGACACTTTTCTATGATTTTCTTATTTTCCTTTTCTTTTTTCATCTCAAACCCAACTGAAGGGGCGGTTTTGCCCCCTCCTTATCTCTTTGGCCGGATCGGATCGAGCCACCCTCCAGTTCTTTCGTTCTTCGCGACAAACACGCTTCATTCCCAGCGTCGGTCGTCCGTCGTCGTCTTCTCTACCGGCGCCCTCCCCTCCCTCTACTGGTCGGCGCCCTCCCTCCGTACGTCAGCGTTGCCGGCCTCCCCCGCCCAGCGCCTCCGCCCTCCCTCCCCTCCGCTGCCGGTGTCAGCCTCCTCCATTGCCCTCCCCTCCGCTGCCGCCTTACACTGTTGGGCGCCCTTTGTCGTACGGACATCCCTAGGCCCACTACTCAGGTGGGTACTGGGACCGACTACTCCGTCGGCCCCTGGGACTACTCGACTTGGGCTACACGGCACAGGCTGGCGTGGAGCGCAAGGCCTACAGAGGACTAGTACTCGGTTGGGAAGCTAGACATGTCCGGATCCATGTAAAGTACTCCTAGCCGTACACGACTAGTACTCCTCTGGCAAACCGACTTGTAACCCTGTCTCCCGGACTATATAAGGCGAGGCAGGGACCCCTATCTCATCATCCGCATCATCTTGTAAACACACCCGATCAATCCAGAGCTATGCAGCATACAGGACGTAGGGTATTACGCACCTCGCGGCCCGAACCTGTCTAAATTGTGTGCCACGTGTCTCTCCTTCGAGTTCCCGATCTCGGCGAGGCCACAAACGTCTATCTTGGGCACTCCCCTTGGTAGGTTGCCAGGTTAAAACACCGACAGTTGGCGCGCCAGGTAGGGGATCTCGTCGAAGATCACATGGCCAACCGCCACTTTCAACCGCGGCGACACCTTCGTCTTCGGCTCCTGGGTCTGCATCTCTGACGGCGCTGGATCGTTCCAGCGCTACCTCACCATGACCCCGGACCCAGAGACCGGACTCGTGACGCTTCTCGAAGTTGTCACGGGCCCACTCGTCGAAAAATTCGGTGAATTTTCGCTCTGCAACCAAGTCGCCGACTTCGAGATTGGATCCGCCTCCAACTCGAACTCGACGTCACCCTGGATCGAGTCATGCGAGCCGGCTCCTGAGCCATCATGTGAAACGGTCCTCCTCCACGAGCACTTCCCATACGGCCTCTGCAACTCTAGCAGGGCCCACGTAGAAGCTCTCGCCGCACGCCGGGCCGGCAAGGAGATCGTCTCCGAGTACTCCTCGGACTCCAACGTCGCACTCGGCTACAACTCGGACTCTTCCTACGAGTTCAACTTCGATTCGGACCCAATCGAGTCCGAGTCCGAGCTCAACACGACTGAGGAACCGCTGTCAGGCCCTGCCGCTGGCTTGGTCATTACATGTACTCCCGCTGGCAGATTCGTCTACTGGCCCGACCGCAAGCCCGCAGACCTGACTGACGACAACTCACGCTGCGTCGCCTACCTCGAGACACTCCCCTTTCAGGAGGGGCACCGCTGGCTCCAAACGAAGACGAGCACACCCCCACCGAGGTGGCGACTACCGACTTCAGCCTCTGCACCCCCGACTGTGAAGTCTTCATGGCAGCCGGGGAAGCTGGAACCTCAGAAAACCGGGCCGATCGGTACCTCGACGACATCTCAGACGATGAGGAATCAGCCAACGCACGCCCCAACGAGACTACCGAAGACAAGAACGCTCGGCGCGACCGCAACAGGAAGCGGGCCGATCGACGCCGATGTCTCCGGGAAGCTCTCCCCATCCGGAACCTCAATGAGGCTCTGGATCAAGTCGCCAACCGGGTGCACACTACCCCTGAGCAATGCCTTATGTCTATCACCACGATAGCACGACAGGCCCAGGGGCACCGCGCAGGTGAAGTCATCACCAAGCTTGCCGAGGACGCCTACTTCATGCGGGTCAACAACAGAGTCACTCCCGCTGGAAACCACGAAGCAACTTGTCGCAGCCGCACCCCAGCAGATGGTGGACGCAATCGTGTCCGTGGCGAACACCAACCAACACCCAACCGCTCTAGAGCCTCTGCGGGAGGACCCTCGCAAGGTGGCCACAGCGGTGGGGGCGGTGGCGGCGGGGGCAGCAGTGGCGGCAGTTCCTCCCATGGCGGCGGCAGAAGAGCTGGTGGCGGCAGCGACCGCGGAGGCCGAGGCCACGCGAACAGCCACGCCACCGGCTACACTCACGACGGCTACGACGCCCGCCATAGAGTCGACGAGATCCGCCGCGCCAAGAAGGCTACTGAAGTCAGCGACAGCGACGGCTTCCCCGCCTACTCTGCACGACTTCGTGATCTGCTCCTTCCTGAGAAATTCAAACCTCTCGGGATCACCAAGTACGACGCGAAGCAAGACCCAGTTCAGTGGCTCTGGTGCTATGCCCTGTCCATTGAAAACGCTGGTGGCAACAACGACACGAAGTGCCTCTACTTCCCCTTCTGTCTAGATCAGGCTCCACTCACTTGGCTCGAGTCGCTCAACAAGAACTCGATCGACCAATGGGACCAGCTGAAGGCTCAGTTCACCAGCAACTTCGTGGGCGCCATGGGGCACTCGGGTACTCGCATGGATCTGGCGATGGTCAAGTAGGAGCAAGGCGAGACGCTCCTCCAGTACATGCGCCGCTTTTTCGACAAGCGCGCGACCGTAGTCGACGTCACCGACAAAGAAGTCATCGACCTCTTCCAAGACGGGCTCTACCACCGTCGCACCTTCGAAGACTTCGATCGCCGCTGCCCGAGTTCCATGACCAAGCTCAAGGACATGATCACATCATGGGCCGACGAAGAGGACAAGGCGAACGCCAAGTACGACTCCATTCGCGGCAAGAGCAAGAACAACACGGGCGGCAACAACACCAACAAGGACCAAGGGGGTCGCACAACAACTACTCGGGTCCTAACCGCAAGCGCAAGCCAGACAACACAGTCGCGGCTATACAGCACCCTGCGAAGGACAACTCCAAAAAGACCTCTGGCGGCTTCAAAGACTTGCTCAAAGAGAAGTGCCCATGGCATCTGGATGGCAACCACACCACCGATCAGTGCTACCAACTCCAGCGAGCACTCAAAGATATTCCCGAGCCACGACCTCCTCATGACAAGAAGGGCAAGAAAAAAGTCGATGAAGGCAACAACGACTTCCAGGAACCTGACAAGATGGTGAATGTCCTGTTCGGTGGACTACCCACCAAGCAGTCCCAAAAGCTCACTCTACGGGAAATCTTGAGCATTGAACCAGCGGTACCGACACCTCTAAGGTGGTCGGAGGTACCCATTACCTTCTCCCGCGCGGATCAATGGACAAGCTTCTCCGAGCCAGGACGTTTCCCACTGGTCTTGAAACCAGTAGTCGCGGGCTCCAAACTCAACAAGGTACTCATCGACGGCGGGAGCGGACTCAATGTCCTCTTCACCAAGACCTTGAAGAAGATGAAGCTCGACATCACTGACATGCTCACCAAGGGCGCGTCGCCCTTCTACGGCATCGTCCCGGGTAACGCGGCTATTCCACTTGGCTCAGTGGTCCTGCCAGTTACCTTCGGGGAGACAAGGGAGAACTACCGCACCGAGTACATCAAGTTCGAGGTTGCGGACTTCGAAACCTCCTACCATGCCATCCTCGGCAGACCAGCGATCGCCAAGTTCATGGCGGTCCCCCACTACACCTACTTGGTACTCAAAATGCCAAGTCCTGCCGGAGTACTCGCACTACAAGGGGACTTGAAGGTTTCTTACGACTGCGACACCGAAGCCGTGGAACTCGCAGCCACCAATCAAGTACCCAATGCAATGATGGAGATCTTCGCTGCCTCCAAGAAGCTTGCCCCAACTGAACTCGAGATACCTGAGAAGACTGACACTGCAAACAAGCCTCAACCGACAGAGGAAATGCAGGTGAAGGCCATCGACCTCGAGACGGGCGACAGCAGCAAGACTACCACGATCGGCGCAGGGCTCGACCCGAAATAGGAAGACGCGCTCGTCAGCTTCCTTCGGGCTAACCGAGACATCTTCGTGTGGAAGCCAGCGGACATGCCAGGGGTGCCCAGGAGGTTGATCGAGCACTCACTCAACGTCGACCCTAAAGCTACGCCCAAACGACAACACCTCCGCCGCTTCGCTGACGACCGACGGGACGCCATCAAGAAGGAACTCGCCAAACTACTCGCGGCCAGCTTCATCCGTGAAGTTTTCCATCCTGAGTGGCTCGCCAACCCCGTCCTCATCCGCAAGAAGAACACAAACGAGTGGAGGATGTGCGTCGACTACACCAACCTCAACAAACACTGCCCCAAGGACCCCTTCGGGTTGCCGCGGATTGATCAAGTCATCGACTCCACAGCGGGCTGCGACCTACTCTGCTTCCTCGACTGCTACTCCGGCTATCACCAGATCGCTATCAAGGAAGAAGACCAGGAGAAGACCGCGTTCATCACCCCGTTCGGCGCCTACTGCTATACGACAATGTCGTTCGGGTTGAAGAACGCCGGTGCTACATATCAGCGAGCTATCCAGGCCTGCTTCAAGAAGTAGCTCAACAAGAATGTCGAAGCCTATGTGGATGACGTGGTCGTCAAGACCAGAATCTCCGACACGCTCATCGCCGATCTTGAAGAGACTTTCGTATCCCTGCGAGAGTACCAATGGAAGCTCAATCCCAACAAGTGCATCTTTGGCGTACCATCCGGGAAACTACTCGGCTTCATCGTCAACCATCGCGACATCGAAGCCAACCCCGAGAAGATCTCCGCCATCACCAACATGAAAGCTCCAACCTGCATCAAGGATGTCCAGAAGCTGACCGGGTGCATGGCGGCCCTGAACAGATTCATCTCGAAGCTTGGAGAACGAGAACTACCCTTCTTCAAGCTACTCAAGCACCAAGAGAAGTTTGTGTGGACCGCGGAGGCTGATCAAGCTCTGGCGCAGCTTAAGGACTTCCTGTCGAAGCCACCGGTCCTCACAGCTCCTCGCAAAATGGAGCAGCTACTGCTCTACCTCGCTGCGACTACTCATGTGGTCAGTACTGCCATCGTCGTCGAGTGGCAGGAAGAAGGCCACGCCTGTCGTACAGACATCCCTGGGCCCACTACTCAGGTGGGTACTGGGACCGGCTACTCCGTGGGCCCCTAGGACTACTCGACTTGAGCTGCACGATACCTGTTGGCGTGGAGCGCAAGGCAAACAGAGGATTAGTACTCGGTTAGGAAGCTAGACATGTCCGGATCCATGTAGAGTACTCCTAACCTCACACGACTAGTACTCCTCTAGCAAACCGGCTTGTAACTCTGCCTCCCGGACTATATAAGGCGAGGCAGGGACACCTATCTCATCATCCGCATCATCTTGTAAACACACCCAATCAATCCAGAGCTACGCAGCATACAGGACGTAGGGTATTACGCACCTCGTGGCCCGAACCTGTCTAAATTGTGTGCCGCGTGTCTCTCCTTCGAGTTACCGATCTCGGCGAGGCCACATTCATCTACCTCGGGTACTCCCCTTCGTAGGTTGCCGGTCTAAAACACCGACAGCTGGCGCTAGGTAGGGGATCTCACCCAAGATCACATGGCGAACTCGACGGCTTCAATCGTCATCAAGCCAACCGCTGCTTTCAATCGCGGCGACACCTTCGTCTTCGGCTCCTGGGTCTACACCGCTGACGGCGCTGGATCGTTCCAGCGCTACCTCACCATGACACCGGATCCGGAGACCGGGCTCGTGACGCTTCCCGAAGCCATCACGGGTCAACACGTCAAAAAATTCGACGAATTTTCGCTCTGCCAACAAGTCGCCGACTTCGAGCTTGGATCCGCCTCCAACTCGAACTCGACGTCGCCCTGGATCGTTTCATGCGAGCCGGCTCCTGAGCCATCGTGTGAGACAGTCCCCCTCCACGAGCACTTCCCATACAGTCTCTGCAACGCCAGCAGGGTCCACACGGAAGCCCTCGCCGCACGCCGGGCCGGCAAGGAGATCGCCTCCGAATACTCCTCGGACTCCAACACCGCAACCGGCTACTACTCGGACTCTTCCTACGAGTTCGACTTCGGATCGGACCCAATCGAGTCCGAGTCTGAGCTCAACACGACTGAGGAACCGCTGTCAGGTCCTGCCACTGGCCTGGTCATTACGTCTACTCCCGCCGGCAGATTCGTCTACTGGCCGGACCGCAAGCCCGCAGACCTGACTGACGACAACTCACGCTGTGTCGCCTACCTCGATTCACTCCCCTTCCAGGAGGGGACCCCGCTGGCTCCAAACGACGAGCACACCCCCACCGAGGTGGCGACCACTGACTCCAGTCTCTGCACTCCCGACCGTGAAGTCTTCATGACGACCGGAGATGCTGGGACCTCGGAAAATCGACCCGACCGATACCTTGACGACATCGCAGAGGATGAGTTGTCTGCCAACGCACCTCCGAACGAGACCCCCGAAGACAAGAACGCCCAGCGTGACCGCAACAGGAAGCGAAACGATCGACGCAGACGTCTCCGGGAAACTCTCCCCATCCGGAACCTCAATGCGGCTCTGAAGCAAGTTGCCAACCGGGTAGACACCACTCCTGAGCAATGCCTCATGTCTATCACCACGATAGCACGACAAGCCCAGGGGATCCGTGCAGGCGAAGTCATCGCTAAGCTCGCTGAAGATGCCTACTTCATGCGGGTCGACAACAGGGTCGCCCAAGTACCCCCCGCCGGAAACCACGAAGCCACTAGTCGCAGCCCGGCAGATGCCGGACGCAACCGTGTCCATGGTGAACACCAGCCAAATCCCAACCGCTCTAGGGCCTCGGCTGGAGGACCCTCACAGGGCGGCATCAGCCAGGGTGGCACCGGAGGTAGTCGCGGTGGTGGCGGTGGTGGTGGCAGCAGCGGCGGAAGTTCATCCCATGGCGCCGGCAGAAGAGCTGGTGGCGGCAGCGATCGCGGAGGCCGAGGCCACGCGAACAGCCACGCCACTGGGAACGCACGTGGCGGCTACGATGCACGCCACAGGATCGACGAGATCCACCGCAAGAAGGCTACTGAAGCAAGCGACAGCGACGGCTTCCCCGCCTACTCTGCACGACTTCGCAATCTGCTCCTCCCTGAGAAATTCAAACCCCTCGGGATCACCAAGTATGACGCGAAGCAAGACCCAGTTCAGTGGCTCAGGTGCTACGCCTTGGCCATCGAAAACGCTGGTGGCAACAACGACGCAAAGTGCCTCTTCTTCCCTTTCTGCCTGGATCAAGCCCCACTCACGTGGCTCGAGTCACTCGGAAAGAACTTGATCGACGAGTGGGACCAGCTGAAAGCACAGTTCACCAGCAACTTCGCGGGCGCCATGGGGTGCTCGGGTACCCGCATGGATCTAGCAATGGTCAAGCAAGAACAAGGCGAGACACTCCGCCAGTACATGCGGCGCTTCTTCGACAAGCGCGCGCCGTAGTCGACGTCACCGACAAAGAAGTCATCGACCTCTTCCAAGACGGGCTCCATCACCGTCGCACCTTCGAAGACTTCGGTCGCCGCCGCCCGAGTTCCATCACCAAGCTCAAGGACATGATCACGTCATGGGCCGACGAAGAGGACAAGGCGAACGCCAAGTACGACTCCATTCGCGGCAAGAACAAGAGCAACACGGGAGGCAACAACAACAACAACAAAGATCAAGGGGGTCGCCACAACAACAACTATTCGAGCTCCAACCACAAGCGCAAGCCAGACAATACAGTCGTGGCTATACAGCGCCCTACGAAGGACAACTCAAAAAAGACCTCAGGCGGCTTCAGAGACTTACTCAAAGAGAAGTGCCTGTGGCATCTGGATGGCAATCACACCACCGAGCAGTGCTACCAGCTCCGGCGAGCACTCAAGGATACTCCCGACCCACGGCCTCCTCACGACAAGAAGGGCAAGAAAAAAGTCGACGAGGGCAACGGCGACTTCCAGGAACCCGATAAGACGGTGAATGTCCTGTTCGGCGGACTACCCACCAGACGGTCTCAGAAGGCCACCCGACGGGAAGTCTTGAACATTGAACCAGTGGTGCCGACACCTCTAAGGTGGTCGGAGGTACCCATTACCTTCTCCCGTGCGGATCAATGGACAAGCTTCTCTGAGCCAGGATGTTTTCCACACGTCCTGAAACCTGTAGTCGCGGGCTCCAGACTCAACAAGGTACTCATCGACGGCGGGAGCGGACTCAATGTCCTCTTCACCAAGACCTTGAAGAAAATGAAGCTCGACATCACCGACATGCTCACCAAGAGCGCGTCACCCTTCTACGGCATTGTCCCCGGTAACGCGGCTATTCCACTAGGCTCAGTGGTCCTGCCAGTTACCTTCGGGGAGACAAGGGAGAACTACCGCACCGAGTACATCAAGTTTGAGGTTGCGGACTTCGAAACCTCCTATCATGCCATTCTCGGTAGACCAGCTATCGCCAAGTTCATGGCGGTACCCCACTACACCTACTTGGTACTCAAGATGCCAAGTCCTGCCGGAGTACTCACGCTACAAGGGGACTTGAAGGTCTCTTTCGATTGCGACACCGAAGCCGTGGAACTCGCAGCGACCAACCAAGTACCCAATGCAATGATGGAGATCTTCGCTGCGTCCAAGAGGCTCGCCCCAACCGAACTCGAGATACCCGAGAAGACCGACACCGTGAACAAGCCTCAACCGTCGGAGGAAGTGCAGGTGAAGGCCATCGACCTCGGGACGGGCGACAGCAGCAAGACCACCATGATCGGCACAGGGCTCGACCCGAAGTAGGAAGACGCGCTCGTCAGCTTCCTTCGGGCTAACCGAGACATCTTCACGTGGAAGCCAGCGGACATGCCAGGGGTGCCTAGGAGGCTGATCGAGCACTCACTAAACGTCGACCCTAAAGCTACTCCCAAACGACAACACCTTCGCCGTTTCGCCGACGACCGACGGGATGCCATCAAGAAGGAACTCGCCAAACTACTCGCGGCGGGCTTCATCCGTGAAGTCTTCCATCCTGAGTGGCTCGCCAACCCCGTCCTTGTCCGCAAGAAGAACACGAACGAGTGGAGGATGTGTGTCAACTACACCGATCTCAACAAGCATTGCCCCAAGGACCCCTTCGGGTTGCTGCGGATCGACCAAGTCATCGATTCCACGGCGGGCTGCGACCTGCTCTGCTTCCTCGACTGCTACTCCGGGTACCACCAGATCGCTATCAAGGAAGAAGACCAGGAGAACACCGCGTTCATCACCCCGTTCGGCGCTTACTGCTATACGACAATGTCGTTCGGGTTGAAGAACGCCGGCGCTACATACCAGCGAGCTATCCAGGCCTGCTTCAAGAAGCAGCTCAACAAGAATGTCGAAGCCTATGTAGCTGACGTGGTCGTCAAGACCAGAAACTCCGATACGCTCATCGCCGATCTTGAAGAGACTTTCGCATCTCTGCGAGAGTACCAATGGAAGCTCAACCCCAACAAGTGGCTACTAGTCTACGGCGATTCCGCAGTGGTCATCAACCAAGTCAACAAGTCTTGGGATCGCAACAAGGAGAACATGGATGCCTACTGTCTAGAAGTCCGCAAGCTCGAGAACAAGTTCTACGGTCTCGAGTTCCACCACGTCGTCCGCGACAACAACGTTGCGGCGGACGTCCTGTCGAAGCTTGGTTCTACTCGCGCGCAAGTACCTGTCGGAGTCTTCGTCCACGAGCTTCATGCGCCATCCATCCTGGAGCCAGCGCCAACGACCACTGACCCTGTGCCACCATAGTCCGGTCAGGAGGTCATGATGATCGACGTGGACTGGAGACAACCCTTCATCGACTACATCCGCGAGCAGAAGGTTCCCTCCGACAAGAACATGGTCGAACAACTCATCCGGCGAGCCAAGACCTATGTACTAGTCAGAGACAAGCTCTACAGGCAGGGTGCCACTTCTGGGGTACTGATGAAGTGAATACCTCAGGATGAAGGTAAGGACATCTTGGAGGAGATCCACAAGGGCGTCTGCGGCAACCATGCGTCTTCTCGTACGCTGGTGAGCAAAGCTTACCGACGAGCTTTCTACTGGCCCACAGCTCTGGCCGACGCTGAAGAACTCGTCAGAAAGTGCCAAGGATGTCAATTCTTCGCCAAGCAGCAACACATCTCGGCCTACAAGCTAGTCACCATACCACCAACCTGGCCCTTTGCCTGCTGGGGGCTCGACATGATTGGGCCTCTGCCAACTGCGCTAGGAGGATTCAACAGAGTCTTGGTGGCCATCGACAAGTTCACCAAGTGGATCGAAGTCAAGCCGGTAACCTGCCCAAAGGCCGACAGAGTACTCGACTTCTTGGATGAGCTAGTGCATCGCTACGGGCTTCCTCATCGCATCATCACAGACTTGGGTTCCAATTTCAACAACCACCAGTTCTGGGAGTACTACGAGAACAGCGGGATCGACGTCCGGTATGTTTCAGTCACCCACCCGCGCGCCAACGGACAAGTCGAGCGCGCTAATGGGATGGTACTCGATGCCCTCAAGAAGCGATTGCACGACGCAGCCAACATCAAAGGAGGCAAGTGGATCAAGGAACTACCCAATGCACTCTGGGGGCTTCGTACTCAACCTACCAAGCCTACAGGGCAGTCGCCCTACTTCCTGGTCTACGGCTCCGAAGCTATTCTACCCGCCGACGTGATGTGGGAATCTCCGGCAGTAGAACAATACAACGAAGGCATCTCTGAAGACAGCAGACGGGTTGATATCGACAGCCTCGAAGAAGCCTGCTGCGCTGCCCTCGTCCAATCGGCAAGGTACCTAGAGGGTATCCGACGCTACCATGATCGCAACGTCAAGGAACGCTCCTTCAACGTCGGCGACCTAGTCCTCCGTCGCATCCAGAACACGGACGGACTACACAAGCTCAGCTCGCCATGGGAAGGTCCCTTCTCAGTATCAAAGGTGACCGGACCGGGCTCATATCGCCTCCAAACACTTGAAGGCAGCGACATCAGCAACTCATGGAATGTCAACCAGCTGTGTCGCTTCTACGTGTAGTCGCTCGACTACTCATCTACGGGTCCAAGTCTATACGGCTACTCACGGACTCTTTGCTGTAAGCGGCCTCTCGGTCCTAGCACTAAGTCTCTGGACTACTCCTCTCCAAGATCCAGCGCTAACGGCTACTAACGGATCTTGGGCTGCTTAGAGCAGAAGGACTCTGGCGGCGGTCTATAGACCATGTACTCTAGATCCAGCCTATACGGCTACTAACGGATCTCCAGCTGTAAGCGGCTCAAGGGCCCTAGCACCACTTAGCCGTAGACGGCCTACGGGTCCTGGCGACTACTCATCTGTAAACGGCCCGGGGCATCCAGGTGTACCTTTTTCCAGCAGTAACAAAAGTTCGATTCTACTCAACTTGTTTACTGTGTCTACTGCCCAGGCAGTTCACACTGAGTACTACTACTCACGATTACTCCCACGGCTTGGTACTCCGTGCACTTCGCTGCAAGTGGCGGTCATGAGTACTCATTACATATACAAGCAGTGGACAATTTTCATTGATATTTCACACAAGTTCCTGACGACTTCGTTTGTCTTACATGAACTACCCTAAGCTACCTCTACAGGTACATCTACTGGAGATTAAGCTTCTCCGCCACCTGCTCAGCAATGGGCGCCATCTCCTCGAGAAGAGTCTTGTACTGCTCATCACTGCAGTTCGCCGCAAGACCGCCGGCTACCACATCCACCGGTGCTTTTGGGAAATATGACTTCATGTACGCCAGCACCTGGTTCGGGATCGACTTCGCTAGATGCTTGACGTATGTCGCCAAGCGCCCGGGGGCTTCCTTCAGCCTGTCTACCAGTGGTGCAATCTTCGGCCCGCCCGGATGTGGCACCAGCAGCATCGTAATGGGCAGCGCGGCTTCCTCAAGCTCTTCCAGCTAGCCTCGAAGCTTCTCACAGTCTTCATTGAGCTTCTGCAGAGATTTATAGCAATTGACAAGGTCACGGTCTGAGGCTTCACGGAGCTCCATGTGGTAGATACACTCATGGCTCAACTGGGTGTACTTGTACTCAAGTACCTCTCTTTTGTCGGTTTCTCGGTACACGATGTTCTTGAGGTCCGTCTCCGACGCTTTCAGCTGGTCGACCTTTGCCTCAAGATCAGCAGACAACTCGCCACAATGACAGACTACTCACAAGTATTGCAATGAGTACTCAATGACCATGGCGGAGACATACCTTTGTTCTTCTAGCGCAGCGACTTGTTCTTCCGGATCAGGTCGTCCCTCTTCGCCTGCATCTCTTGTATCTCGTTGTGGTACTGTGCGAAGGCGCCATCGAGTTTGGATTGGAGCAGCACGGAGTGCTTCTTTGACTTCTCTAGCTCTTTCTCCAGAGCTTCAGCACGGAGGACGGTGTCACCATATCCCTTCAGAAGCTCGGTCTTCTGACGGGATCTCTCCACCAAGCCCTGTGCAAGACACGGATATCGGTCAGTACTCAATACACAGAAAGACAAGCAAACTCAGGGTACTTGCAACGTACCTTGATCCAGTTCTTCGTCCGACGCCATGACTCCATGCTCAGCGATACGAAAGCCGGGTCAATAAGGTCATCATCCAGCAACTCGAGACCCCTACAGCTTGAAGATCCTGTCTCTGGCATGGGCGCCGAGCGGAGCGGCGCAGCATCCTCTATCATCGCCTCATGGACGACGACTTGAGTACTCACTTCGGGGTGCGGATCAACCCGCTCTTCCGCACTCACCTCGGGGGCTACCGTAGCACCCGACCCGGGGGCTGTTGCTGTCGCCGCTTCACAAGCTTGCTCTGTGGATTCTGTCTCCACAGTAGCCGCCTCCATGGCTACCGCCTCAGGGATCATGGTTCCCTCGACTTGTGCTCCTGTCAAGATTAGTACAAGCAGTCAAGAATGAGACTACGACTGCCATTCACGATGACTACCCATGAGGGCAGGAAACATACCTTCGACCAAGGTGGCCTCTTCAAGTATTGGCTCCACCATGGCATCAACTTGTGGCAGCGGCGTGGGTTCACACGCTTCCGCCGCGCAGTCTTCTCCATCGGCCAGAGTACTCGCCTCACCGCCATCCCACGACAAGTCCGTGGATTTCCTACACAATGAAGTGCCCAGTCAGCAACATAGGCTTGACGACTACACGACTACTCGAGAGTTCAGAGAACTTACAGAGTTGATCGCACCACGGTTACGGTCGGAGCGCCTAGTATACTAGCGATATCGACTATGCCAGCCTCGCTGGCAGTTTCGGCTTCGGCAGGAGCCTCCTCTAGCTGCTCTACTGTCGCAGCCGGTGGAGGGCCCTGTCCTTCTTCAACCGACGCTCGCGACTCTACGGCACCGATCTCCTGTTGTGCCGCTCCTGGCACGGCTTCTTCAGTGGCTGGAGGCGGGCTGATATTCCTCTCAGCCGCCGCCCCCACCGTCTCCCAGACGTCCTCATCACCCTGATCAACGGGGTCCGAGGAGGGGATGTCCTGCAGCAACATAAGTCACACTGTCAACACCAGACTACTTACTGAAGGTACTCGACTACTCAAGTCATGGTACTCACCTCTTGGCTGGTGGCTTCTGAGATCTTCAGCTTCTTGACGGCGCGTTTCCGCGCCACGTTGCGCGGCTTCCTGGGCGGCGCCGGCAAGCTAGCCTCCAGGCTAGTTGGCTTCTCGATGATGGGGATATTAGGCATCCCAGCCCGGCTGAACCTTGAGCGGAGCTGGAATCGCTGCAGCAGCATTTCTTCATCCTCGTCATCAGAGCTGTCTTCGATGACGACGGCATCGTCGCCTTCACCTACTTCACGGCACTCCTTCATCTTGGCTTCTCCTTTCCCCTGCGCTTGTCCCTCAAGTCGCGGAGGGGAAGGTGGGACGGAGACGTACTTCGCCACATCATCCTAAAACATACAGCAAGCATGAACACGACTACTTCAAAGCCAATCAGTACTCTGGGGCTTATGTCACGACTACTGACCTGGTTTGGCGGCCGAGCCGCGGAGTACTCGGACACTGGGCATGGTGTGTACGGCGGCATGTCCTTGAAGATCCTGCCCAGCCTCTCGATGATGACGTCGTCCTCGACTTCGAAGCCGGGCATCCGAGAGGAGTCTTCGTTGCCCGTGTACTGGTACCCGAGGGTGTCTCGCGCCATCAAGGGCTGCACCCTCCTCTTCATGAAACTGAAGGCCACATGCTCGGCCCTCAGTTCGACCTCCCGCAAGGCCTTGATCTTCTTCAGCAACTCCGGCAGCTGAATTCCTTCCTGCATGGTGGGCTCCGTGTTCTACCATGGCGCGTGTTTCGGATGACGCCCGCTCGGCTTCGGTAGCTCGGGGTGGTGGTTGCTGATGTAGAACCACTTTGCCTTCCAGTCTTGATTGGAGTCAATAAGCTTGTACGACAAGTACTGGTCGGCGGCGTCTTCTCGCATCTGGATCCCGGCACCTCCAACTACTCGCGGATCATTTGAGCTTGGCTGCGGCTTCACCCGGAAGAACTTTCAGAACAAAATCCAGTGGGGCTTGATCCCCACAAAGGCTTCGCAGAAATGCACAAAGATGGAGACATGGAAGATCCTGTTGGGGTTGAGGTTGAGGTACTCGATGCCATAGTACCTGAGCATCCCCTTGAAGAACTCGCTGGCTAGTAGCGCCAGTCCGCGCTCCACGAACCGCGCGAACATCGGGATCTCGTCCGGGTTCTTCTCCATCGGGTACGGGTCCCTAGTGGCGGTGCACCACAAATCCATCTCCTTCTCGTGGAGGAATCCGCTGTTGACCAAGGCAAAGAGGTCCTCGGTCTTCAACTTCACCTTCTTCCACTCCTTCTCCGGATTGGGGCGAGGGGAGGAGGGCGGCGGCGACGACGACTGGCCAGCATCTCCGGCCTCATCGCGGCTCCTTTTCTTCGATGCGCCAGTCTTCGAGCTCTTCGCCGGGGACGCCTTCATCCTCCAAGTCACAGGAGTTTTCACTCGCATTCGCTCGAGGGCTACGAAGGTGGGCGGACTGCGGCGGTGGGCGCAAGCAGATCTAATCTACTAAGTGGCGGCTGCAGCAGCAGAGGAGCAGAGGGGGCAAACACTCAGATCTAATCTGTGAGAATGCAATCGCTGGGAGTGAAAAACCCTAAGGGGTTCACCGGCTAATTATAAGCCGTCTGGCGGCTCAGTTCTCAACGGGCGGATAAGGCGCCAGACGGGTGACTCAGCGGCGGCAGCTTGACCCTTCACATTCCAGTAGTCGACGCTCTCAGTCTCGGGGGCTCGACTACGTCTGACAGATTCAGTGGGCTACATTAGATCCAGATCCCACTCAGGACACATTCTACAGTCCAGATGACCCTTCAATTCGAGAGAAAGTACTCGACTCAAGGCTCGGGGGCTCTGTGCCACGTGTCTTTCGGTTTTTTCTCCGGATTTTTCGGGATAAAATTGGTAGAACTTCAGATTGACCCTCAGCTTGAATCTGCGATTCGACCTAAGGCTCGGGAGCTACATTCCATATGGAATGCGATTCTCCCAATCGCATTTTCCATATGGTTTCTCCATCAAGACGACACGAGTACTATTGAAGACCTTCGAGAGAAGCACTCGGGAACGCTTGGGGACTACTCGAGAAGACTTTAAGACTACTCAAAGATCAGCTAGAGTACCTTCCAGCCTCGGGATTATTCAAGCATTCTTGAGGACTTTCGGCTTGTAGAACTCGGGGACGCTCAAGGACTACTCACCAAGGCCGTCAAGACTACTCGAAGACATCCTGCTCGACTACAAAGTACTCAGGGGCTTGTCGTACGGACATCCCTGGGCCCACTACTCAGGTGGGTACTGGGGCCGACTACTCCGTGGGCCCTTGGGACTACTCGACTTGGGCTACACGGCACCTACTGGCGTGGAGCGCAAGGCCTACAGAGACTGGTACTCGGTTGGGAAGCTAGACATGTCCGGATCCATGTAAAATACTCCTAGCCGTACACGACTAGTACTCCTCTGACAAACCGACTTGTAATCCTGCCTCCCGGACTATATAAGGCGAGGCAGGGACCCCTATCTCATCATCCGCATCATCTTGTAAACACACCTGATCAATCCAGAGCTACGCAGCATACAGGACGTAGGGTATTACGCACCTCGCGGCCCGAACCTGTCTAAATTGTGTGCCACGTGTCTCTCCTTCGAGTTCCCGATCTCGGCGAGGCCACAAACGTCTACCTCGGGCACTCCCCTTGGTAGGTTGCCGGGTTAAAACACCGACACCCTTCACCCCGCCACCGCCGGCGCCGTCCCTCCGTCTGCATCAGGCTGCCGCGAGACACAGGTTCGTACTTGAAGACGTCGTTCGCGGCGGCAATAGGGACGGTTATGGTGGCTCATCCCCGGAGCCCCCAACGTTGCAGCCACATCCAGGTCGAGCTTCGGCGGGGCGGCGACTAGATCCCGGCGACGGTTGGCCACGAGGGCGAGCGCCGGTCGTGGGGATGAGCATCAATGACCAGTCAGGCCTCGGTGGCGGTCCCGTTGTAGAGCAACACCGGCGGCATGGCCTTGTTGTGAGGTTGAAGAAGACCCGGATGTGGGCCCCACATGTCATATATGGATAAAAGCTAGGGGTAAAACCGTCCCTTTAGTTGGGTTTGAGATGGAAAAAGAGAAAGAAAATAAGAAAATCATGGAAAAGAGTCGGAAACCCCTAAACCAAAAAAGATTGCATGCCCCGGGTCAAATTTTGAAAGGCTTGCGAAACTAAGGTCATCTCAAGTGAGGCTCGCGAAGACAGGGTTAAATTTCGAAATTCCTCCAAGGGGCGCAGTGTGCAGGCGAGGTGTAGAGGTCGAGCTCCTTCCAGAGCTGCATGTCGAGGCGACCGGGCTGACGGAGGCCGTGCTCTGGAACATCGTGTGTTGCGGGTGCGTGAGCTCCACCCCAGTGCATCGCAGGGTCAAGCCGCGCATGCTCGTCCTCTCGCCCACCAGAGAAGTAGACAGGCGCATGCATTGGCTCCATGACCTGGCACACGACGCCCGTGACGGGGGGTCCAATGCCGTCGTCGGGGATGAGCGTGATAGTGCGCGAGGTGCCGTCCTCGGGCCGTGTCATGTAGGTCATCGTGCGCCGCGCGAGTCGCCGCCGTGGGGAGCTCGGAGTCGCCATTGCGGAGCTCGAGGTCTACGCTGCGGAAGGGCTCGAGGTCGCTGCCGCAGGAGAAGCTCGGGGCCGCCGCTGCGCGCCCGATCGTGCCTCCACCCGATTCGCATGAGCCCGCGCACGGATTTGCGTGTGGAGAGGCCGGGGAAGAGCTCCGCCGGTCGAATCGAAGCCGGAGAGCTGAGAGATGAACACCACCGCCTCCGCCGAATGGTGACTGAGCTTTGTCGAATCGGTGCCGACGAAATCGAGCGGACCGACGAACCCTAGCCAAGGATACATTGTCTCCGATACCACTGTAATGGCCTGTTGCGGCCGGGGGAAATCATAGGAGGAATCGAACACTGTAATGGCCTGTTGCGGCCGGGGGAAATCATAGGAGGAATCGAAGGAAATCTCGATAACCTGGGTCGTGACAGCTCCTCCCGCGCGTGCCACCGGCGCTCCTCCAGCTCGCGCACCGCCAGCACCCCTGCACGTCTCTCCGATTCGCCGCCGCCGGTCGGAGCGCCGCCACGGCCCCCGCGTGCGAGGCTTGTCGGGCTGGGCGCCGCTGCGGCCACCCCGCGGTGCTCGCTGACCGTCGCACTGCGACTGCCCACAGGGCTCGCCGGCCTCCCCGCGGTGCGCGCGTCTCGCCGACTGGAGCCGAGGAAGAAGAGAAGAAAATATTGACTTTTTTAAAAAGAAATGTTGAAATATTTTTTAAAAATATTGATCAACATTTCTAGAAAAATGTTGGAGCAACTACTTCGAATAAATGTTGAATTCAACGTGCTCTCTAAATATATGTTGGAACAACTTTTTATGAAAAATATCGGTTCAACTTTTTATGAAAAATGTTGGTTCAATATTTTTTAAAGAAAATGTTATAACATTAAAAAATATTACAACATTTTTAATTAATAATGCTGAGGTGAGATGGTTGAAAACTAATTAACAACAAGTTTAAATGAGATTTGGTCGGTTGGAAGTTTTAATGCTTATCAACTTTCCGACAACCATATAGGAGTCCCCTACTGACCAGTGCGCCGACTGCCGCCGTGCGCACCAACGTTGAAGAGAGAGCAAGGCTCACCAATTTGTTCCACACAGTTATGATTAAGAATGAGACAATTCCCCGTACGTCACTGAGAAATGTAACTCATTCTCTGTCATTGGAAATTAAAATATTTCTTTTAAGTCATTAGTTTCAATTTTCCATTCTCTATGCGATATTGCCGTCAGCCTGGTTGTTACATGCACCATTTGGCTCTGTGGAGGCCGTGCGTCAGTGGTGAAGGGGGAAAATCCCTTTCCTCACCGAAGCACCGTTGCTCCTCCGAACTGCGACCAATCATTCAAGTTGCGATAGATGTACACTCCGAATTGCAAAAGTTAGATTTCTACGATTACAACTGAGTTGATGGCATGGTTTACACTGAATATTTACTCCTACATTCCGTTACGAACTTACGAAATTACGTCTACTACAACGTTTCACAACATCGCATCTATATTCTGTAGTGGAAAACTCGCGAGCCAGGCAATCGCCTACTGAATAACATCGCCGCACAATAACCGGCTAAGCTCACGCTGAGCAAAATCTTTTAACCCGCAACGGTAGTACAGGAAAACATGCAAACATCTACTGAAATCTGAAACATTAAAACGAAAACATACCCTGTGACACAGACACCTGGCTCTGATATATACACGCGGGACACGCACGACGCAGCGGTAGATACCGAACCAACAACAACATCAGTGCAGTTGTGACGCTGAAGGACACTGGTTTCCTTTTAAGCAAATGCAAATCCCACACACACGCAACGAGTTAATAGCAGGTTGCGAGCTCACTTTCCACCACCTAGCGAGGGAAACTGGGCTTGATCTTGAATCGCCGGCGCTGGAGCAGCTGAGTCGCGAGGGCTGTAACCATTACTGAACCCGCCACGGTCACCACGGCCTCTGCCACGACCACGTCCGCGCCCACCAGGGCTGTAGTACCTTTCGCCCTCTGCTGGCTTCAGAAATTCATTGATGCTGACAGACTGCATGAGAATAAAGAAAAAAAAGGGTAAATGACGAAAACTGGAGCAAAAAGAAGAGCAGCATTTACTCAAGTTTTGGAGGGAAAGAACATGAGAAAAATCCCTGTATGCCATTGAAAATTTAACTCATCCCTTCTATGCATCCAAATTTAAGCCATCCCCAGTGCCACTGGAAATTTAACTCCATCCCTTCAATGCCATTACTGTTACAGCAGCCACATGAATATTTAGTGACAGTGGAAAGGACGATGTTACCCCTAGAGAAAAGATATGAAGAGTTTTTTTCCCTTGCTATCTCTTCTACACCATTGCAGTCAAGCAACACATACACAGATACATATGTATAGAACAGGCATCCATTGATGGCAGGCAAGCAGCAGAAAATGTGTCCTTCTCATCTCATATCAATATGTATTGGTTATTCCTCTCGGCATCTCAAAAGAATCAATACGGCTACACAGATAAAATAGAAGGAAACAATAACGAAGAATCTATCCCAAGTTCCCAACAATCAAGAGCGCACACACATCTAGTATGCCGGTATAATTTGATCCAATCCACCGGTCAAGCAGAGTAGAAGGTGCCGAGACGAGCTATATCTGGTGCCACAGATAACATGACACTTCCTATAGACAAAGCAGGTAAGCACGATGACTGCGGCAGCCGTGAATGTGCCGACCACCACCCCGGCCCTCTTGACGTTGTTCAACTTGTTGTAGCCTTCTCCATCCCCATCCTCTCTGTGGTGGGCAAGAAGATGAACTAACCTTGCTCGAGCCACATCAATTCAGGCCAGCGAGGGGGGCACTGGTGTGGACCTGTGGTGCAGATTGTTTAAGGCGCATCTGAGGGGGTGCTCGTGCGCTGGTTCGAGGCGGCCAAGGGTGCGTGGTCGCGCTGCACAGGTGAAAGGGCACGCGGCTGCAGCACGCTGGTCGCTGGTGGCCCATCACGGGCTCACCGCACGGGGATTTAAGGGTCGTTGCACTAGTGTTCGTCGATTTGAGGAGAAGATAGTCGATAGATGAGATTTGGCTGGTGGTCGACGATAATGTCAAGGGAGGGGTAAAAAGGGAAAAATGACACTGGACGACGAAGTTTTAACAGTGTTACGCCGGTCTCCAAAGAAAAAATAATGTCAATGGCACAGGAGGAATGAAGTTAAATTTTCAATGGAACTGCAGGGTTGACTTAAATTTGAATGGCATAGAAGGGATGAGTTAAATTTTCAAAGGCATATAGGGAATTTTCTCAAAAAAAAATGCATGTCATACATACCTTCTTGGCACGCTCATCCCTTTCAGCATTTTCTTTCTTCTTCTCCTTGTCCGAACCCTGCAACCATTTAGTGAAAAGTGAGCGGTGATGTTGAATCTGTGCAGAGAGAAGGAACATGATAAATTGTTCCTACCAGCTTGATGAAGATCTCATCAGAGCCCTTTTTCACGGAAAGTTGTTGCATGGATTGCAACTCCTTGTCCACCTCAACCTTTCTCTCTTCAGTCTTTAATCCAAGTAAAGCTTTCCTTTTCTCCTCCATTACTTTCTCATATTCTTCCAATGTCATTTCCTGTGAAAGCATGTGGGTTTAACTAACAAATAACTGAATATCAATAAAATTGAACGCAATTATGAGCTCATAGTAAAGAAGTGTGATGTTCCCATATCATAATGGTAACAAAATACTGCATTGGGACATCTAGAACTGAAGCATGCTAGAACAATGCAATATCATAGCTCGGACTTGGGAGTATGCACAGAGGAAATATTAAAGAAAAGGGTTTCACATATTCAATTCAAACTAAAAGAACACATAGACAAACAAAGGAACATGTACATCAGATAAAGATTCTAAACAATCTACCAAACTCAATCAATTAACATAAACTCCAAGCCACATGCTCGCAAAAAGAGATAACAGTAAACCTCTAATGTGTGACATATGAGCTGGCCTGTGGCTATTAATGTACAGCAGCTTCCTGAATTCATGCACACAAAGGTAATGCATGAAAACCTTGATACTGCCACCTAAGCTACCTTTAGGCTGGGTGAAATTGAGAACTTGCAGAGCCAGCAGTTTTGTTGGATGTGCAAGACTCACTGGATCAATCAGCCCACAATCAGTAATAGGTGAGCTTGGGAAACATGAGCACACCAGACAACTTTTAAATATTATGTCTATCACAAATGCATCTGCACAAAGCCTACAATTTTTTCCATTATCAGTGCTTAAAGTTTAACACAAGAAACTTGCTATTGACTGCAGCTAAGCACAATCACTCAGCTCATATGGTTGCACAGAAATGTAACACATCCACATACTTCATGGTGGTGTATAACATATGCCTTCTAGCAAACCCAGAAGAGAGCAGAGACCAAACTGGTTATAAGGATATCAAAAGGGAGGAGCAATTGTAGAATGTATTCATTCCAATGACTAACCCTTCAATAATCATTATGTTATTGTTAGTGCTTAACTTAATCATAATTGGCAAATTTGTACTTTGCATTTGTACAACTTTCATATGCACGTGTGCATGAGGAAGAAAAAATAAGGTGGATTGAAAACTGCAATAGTTTGGCAGTATGAATTTTTATTCTAACTGATTACAAAGAAGTTCTATGTTGCTTCCGTTAATAAGATTGCAAGTATCATCACGGGAATGGAACAGAACTCAAGGATTTTGATCCATTATCTTGTAGATTTTCAGCAATGATATATATGCATAACTCATATTACGCTGCTCCACATATCAGGGGTTTGGTACAAACATAATGCATAATTAGCACCAATACTACTTAGGTTAATTAAGATTTAAGAGACACAAACTTTGGCTGCCATCAAAGAAAAACGGTCAGCTGCAACATCTACGGCTAAATAAGCATCACATACTAACTTAGTAATCCAGAGACATACAGTTTATTTAAGCTTTGAAAATATCAATAACTACCTGAGTGGATAAACAATTGAATGCTACTCAAGAGTAAATCGATGCAGTTAGCAAACACGAAGCCTATCACAGGATTTGCTCAATTCCCTCCAGCCTTTCAAACATCACTTCTAAGTTCTAACTAACACCTCGTACTTCTATAACGTGGACTCAGACTGTCATGACCCAGATATGCCCAGAGAGGCACAAGGTGGTTAAGCCCAGCATCGAGTCACAGCCCAGCCAAAGCCCAGCCCAAGGAAGACAGTTCCCCTATACAAGGATTGGCCGGCAACAGGATCATCGAACAGAAATCAGAAACAGAGAGAAAGAGACAGAGACAGAGGTCGTCTTCCTCCTCCGGTTTCCAGAGATTACTCCGATACCCTCCTGTGATCTGCTCACGCCCCGATTATACCCGTAGCCGCCGCGGAGATCAGATCGGGGCGTGAGCAGATCACAGGAGGGATCAGAGTAATCTCTGGGAACCGGAGGAGGAAGACGACCTCTGTCTCCGTCTCTTTCTCTCTGTTTCTGATTTCTGTTCGATGATCTCTTCCTGTTGCCGGCCAATCCTTGTATAGGTGAACTGTCTTCCTTGGGCTGGGCTGTGACTCGATGCTCGGCTTAATCACCTTGGGCCTCTCTGAGCATATCTGGGTCATGACACAGACACGTCATTTTGAAACTGATGATACATTAATTATCTGTGACTTCATCATCATAAAAAGCTTCAGGGAACTACTTTTCTCATACTTATCAATGTTAAAACAAAATGAAGTCAACTGCAAATATGTTGCATACTTGCATGTAAAAAACTGCTCACTGAATTGCATAAATAATCAAACTTTTACGCCAATATATCCAAGAATAATATGATTTGAAGACCGCTGGGAAGCCCCAAATGCTTTAAATTTGTAAACAAACATGGAAATAGCAAGGTGAGCAGAGAAACAACACACTTTTAGGTGTACCATGCAAGAAGAGTAATAAAAAAGTACTTTAGTACATTTCTAGCACTTATATCAAGTTTTAAGCAGACCAGTGTCATCTCTGGAGGGGCAGTACAGTATATATGCAAGTTGTATATTTGATTAGAGTGCAACTTATACCTTATCTTCAGGCTCCTCTTCAGTTGGTTCGCCTTCCTTGCCCTTATCAACCTCAGACCATGGCACCTCCTCCAGCTTATTTTCATTCTCAGTTACAGCAGGAGTTCCCTCAGTATTAACAGCTTCTAATGTTTCTCTGATGATTTGTAACAAAGAGTTATGAATTAAGTTAATTCTTCATATCAAATATTGCTCCAAAATAACAGATACAAAATTACGAAAGAAAACTCACTGTGCAAGGGCTTCATCAGTCACAGTTCCCCAGTTGCCACGGCCAGCCCCCTCACGCTTCATCTCGTATCCTCTCCCTGTGCCGCTGTGGCGCTCATAAGCCCGGCGAGGGGGGCGGCCAGACTCATCACCAACCTCCCCATCAGTGTAGCCGCCACGGCGGCCACCACCACGGTAAGGCTGACGTGGTCCACGACCCCTTTCCATAGCCCTCCCTTCACCATCCTCTCTTGGCCGGAAACCAACATCTCCAAAGCTGCCTCCACCGTAACCTCCCTCAACACCATTGGCATCACCCTCACCATATTCACGCCTTGGGCCCGTCCTGCCTCCACGGAAGCCACCTCTACCATGCCCTGGTCCACCTCGTCCTGCCCCATTGCGAGCTGGAGCGCCATAGTTCCTGGACTCCTTTACTGCAAAGCAATGGCACATCAATGTATTCCAGTGTTAACAACCTACGTCTATACAAAAGTTACTGACAATGAGAAATCGAATTGCATAATCGCATAAACATTGAAATTTACTCTAAAATGCTGCGTAAGTAGGTTTACCAACAAAAATCTCACATAAATAACCACAAGCAAGCACCAAGCCGAATGCCACGCTCTCTGCTGTCACCAGATTAACACGGATGTGCAGCAATCCCGTACAATCGTGGTACATTTCAGCCCAAAGTCCCCAGATTCACGCATCAGATTCAAGACACAAACGCTGAACCCCCGACTCTCGATCCGATTCGAACAGAACCGTATCAACTCACCAGCCTGCGCGGGCGGCGGCGGCTTGGTGGGCAGCTTCGCCGGGGCGGCGGGCGCCGGCTTGAGCGACGCAGCCGCCTTCTTCTCGGCGGCGGCGATGAGGTGCAAGGGGTCGTCGTTGTCGACGTCGACGAGGAGGTCGAACTGGTTCTTCGTGCCCATGGCGCCCCTCTTCCGGCCCGCAATGAATCACCGGGAAACACCAATCCAACCCTTCAATCAGCAACCTAGAACGGTGCCACAGGAGAAGAGACCGCCATGGATGGGCGAATCGAATCGAATCGACTCAAATCGAATCGAGACGGCAGGTAGGCTAGGGTTTAGAGGTGGAGGTGGGAAAGAAGACGAAGGGGGTGGAGAGCACGCTTCGATTTGACAAATTACTGATTTGGGTGCGTGGTTTCTTGGTAATCACGTGTTTGCCACTGTGCTCAGTAGAAGCCCCGTCAGTCGGTCACACTGTTTTTTTTTTGAAACAGTCACACTGGTTCTAGGCGTTATGGGCTAGTGAATTATTTATTTATTTTATGATTTTTCAAAAATATAGTCAAAAAAAAAACTTGCAAACTATACCGATGCCCATGTTTCAAACGGCGGTTACTATTCACAACTGCAGTTTTACGGTCAATCTGTTTTCAAAATTCATAAATTTTTTTATAAACTCAGATAGAGATAAACGTTATATGAAAATTGTAGCTTTCGTCAAGATCTACAACTTTCTAGTTCAAAATTTTTCATTAGAAGTCATCTTGAGGTTCAAATAATCGACATACTATCAAGATCTAAAATTTTATTTTAATTCTCAACATTGTGTCAATCATTTGAGCGTCAAAAATGAATTCAAATAGACACGGTTTGAACTATAAAGTTGTAGACCTCATCGAGATACACAATTTCGGTATAGAGTTTACCTCCATCCGAACTAATATGAAAACGTTATAAATTTTTTGAAGATAGGTTGTCGAGAGAAAAAATCTCATCAAATTTTATATCTAAATATATTGTCCATTATTGGTACATTGAATTTTATATCTGAATATATTGTCGATTTCAAATGGCAAAAGTATGAACTACAAAATTGTAACTCTTGACAAAAGTTACAATTTTTTGTATAACTTTTATTTGCATCCGAGGTTCATACAAAAGAAATATATTTTTTAAAAATTATGTTGTCTAGGGAAGAAATATTTATATCGATTATTTGAGCATCAAGATGACTTAAAATGAAGAAAGTTTGAATTAGAAAGTTGTAGATCTAGACAAAAGGTATAATTTTCATATAAAATTTATCTCCATCCGAGTATATAAAAAGTTATGATTTTTTTAAGACGGATTGGCCCCTACCGTCATTTCAAACAGCGGTAGGAGCCAACTGCCATTTCAAACTACGGTTGCAATGCTACCGCCATTTGAAACAGCGGCATCAGTATAGTTTTGCAAAAATTTTATTATGCTATATATTTTTTAAAATCTTAAAAATATATAAAAATTTAAAAGTTGCTAGGCTAATACTAGTTAATGGGCTGCACACAACACAACACAATGTTAATGGGCTGACGCAACAAGGTGGGCAAACGTACTTCTTCGGAAAAAGTCATTTACCTCCCTCATCAAAGGCTCCAGTCCAGATTTTCTCCTTCAACCAGCCGTTTTGGTACCTCGAATTTGTGAAACCAGATAATTTTATTTCCTTCACTTCATCTTAACCTAATTTTATCTGATGTGTCAATGGTTTTGACTGGCCAACGATGACATGGCAAACAAATAGCACTGACTTTGGGAAGAAGGAGGAGTCGTTTACCTGTATGCCATTACAAAAGATGACACCAACTTGTGCCACTAAAAAGTTTGCTCGCACTTGTATGCCATCCACCTAAACTCTTTTAACCTCTACGTCAATCCGTCCGGTCTCACCGTTAAGTCATCTGACAAGTAGGCTCGACCATCTTCCATCTCCAAAATGCTCCTGCCTCCTTGGGCGTGCCCCGGGGCAGCGGCCGCGCATGCACCAGAGGTCGAAAGGAACCCCTGGCCGCTTGCATCCCTCGGTACAAAGGCGGGATCCCCTCGCCGTCGCCGGGGCAGAGCCCCTGCGTAGCCGCGGGGCCGCAACGCCGGCCGAGCCCGGGGCGCTCCATGTGCACTATCAACTCCGCGCTGCTGCTGCTGGACTTCGCCCTGGGCTCCCTGGCCCTGCGCCATGGCGGCGGCGACACGGGCGACTCCCAACGGCGAGCTCGCCGCCGCCACGGAGGGCCGCGCACCCAACGGTCGTCGCCAAGTCTTCCGCCATCAACACGACTGCTACAGAGCTACTCGAGCTGTCGCAGGACTTCTCCAGCTACTCTAGCTCAACTTCGACATCTCTACGGAGCTCGAGCGCCTCACCATGGTGGCAGTGTGGCGGTGCGGAGCGCGCCGAGCCCGTCGTGTTGGCGTGTGTGCAAGCGCTGGGCCTCGACGCCACGCCCGACGCGCGCCGTCGTCGTCAGGATTCGGCCGCTCGCGAAGCACCGCGCGTCGCCGTCGCAGGAGAACGCGGTCAACGCGGCTGGCTCTATAATTGCAAGGACCCTTGAGCAAAACAGACATTAAGGGCCCTTTAGGGCACTCCCAATCCAGACTCTACCCATAGAGTTTATATGTCGAAGACTCTATCACAAGAAACTATAGTCTCCAATGCAGATTTTGTATCATAAAGTCTATCTAATATTGCTCTCGGATCTTCTGCTCCCGTTTTATTATATAAGCGGACACGTCGAGCATGCGGGCAGCCACATGGGATCCGCACGGACCTCGTTTTGCGCGTAGATCTGGTGTCTAATTTAGACTTGGTTTCTTAGTTTTCACCTCTCTCTCATCATTAAATTATTTGCCACATCATCAATTCCCTATGTGGCAGTGTAATTAATGACTATGGACTCTACCATAGAGTCTGAGTTGGAAGTGCTCTTAGAGTTTAGATTTGTTTTTTCACTCATAGTCGCTGCAAGCTACATCACGAATTCAAGATTAGACGACAGTTCCGATTCGGAACTGTTCATGTTCAAAGGGAGTGGGGAGGGCACGAGCACGTTGTGACGCAGGCTCGTAGAGAAGACTCCACCTGCGCCGGCGGCCACGACCATGGATGACGATTCAGCATTGCTTGCTTGACCTCCTTGAGACCTTGACTCCTCAGGCTGTTGGAGTGCACCCGCTCGCTTGCGCGCTGCCCAGCCTGTCCGGCATCGAGGAGAATCGTGCCACCATCGGGGCCTGCGGCGCCATCCCACCGCTCGTCGCGCTACTCTCGCCTCTTAGTGGGCTCCACGTGCGGCAAGAAGGACGTGCTCACCACGCTCTAGCGCGAGGATGCGAGCGGCCAGGGGTCTCCTCTCGACCTTGTGCCTGCGCGCCTCCCGCCCAGGGGCACGGCCGGAGGCAGGGGCATTTTGGAGATGGGAGATGGTCGGGCCCACATATCAGATGACTTAACGGTGGAAATTGGATGGAAACAGGACAGAATGACGTGAAGGTCAAAAGAGTTTAGATGGATGGCACACGGGTGCGAGCAAACTTTTTAATGGCACACTGGTCGGTACCATCTTTTGTAATGTCATATAGGTAAAAGACCCAAGAAAGAGGTAAACCCTTGCTTCAGCGTTGAGTGCCTCCCGCCACTGCCGCCTCTAGCCCCGTTTCCTCTCGTCTCCAGCCTCCTAACCAATGGTATGGGGAGCGGGAGTCCATCTTCTAGTTGATCTACTACTGCTTTGTTAGGATTTTTTCAATAATTTTCCTTCCCTCCACAGTAATTAGGTTATATCTTGGATCATCTTTTCGATGTTTTAGATGTGGCTTTCTCTTTTATTCTAGATCTCCTCTAGGGGATGTGTCGTTCTCTTCGGAGACGTCGTGCTCTTCATTAACGGATCGAGTACGTTGACCTAATCCACTTTGAGGAGGGATTGAATCTGTTTCCCCTCGATGGGATCATCTTTTTGATCGTTGGTGCTACTACTAACGGCGACAGATCTGCTCTTCCGATCACCGTTGGTGATGGCTAACGACGGCGACAGATTTTATGTTCAGTTCAACTTTCAGGAGATATGATCGATGTGCTTTTGACGTCTTTTACTCTCTGTAATAGTTGAGCATACAACACCTCTTTTGCGGCTTCCACATATCTGGAGTCTTCTGTTGGTGGGGCTACAGTTCTCAAGTTCGGATATGGTTCTGTTCCACGGCGATGGAGTTTCCCGAAGCAGTGGACGGCGCCGATTTCAAGAAAAACGAAAAATAGAGACATAGTGACGTGCTTCAATGTAATTTTACTTTATATTGATATTATATTTTATTATATTTTAATGAAATCTGATCCTACTAAAAATAAATAATGACATGGCAAATGGCAAGGAATAAGAAAAATATAATTTTGTGGGCCCATGTGTTTGTGTCACTTCTTCTCCATCCCCGCCACCACCCAAGGAGGAGGAAGAGGTAGGCTCACTAGACTCGGATGCCAAAGCCCTTTGAAGTGTGCAGTGTGTGGGATCTTTTTCAGTTTGTTAGATCTTTTTGGTTTCCATAAATCACCTGACTTATAAGTTACTTGGATTTAAGTCAGTCTTGTTTGATTGTAGCAACTTATAAGTCAGTTAGTAATGTCGGGGACAGCCGTAGGGGTCCCCTAATAACGGGGAAATCACCCCCTTTTTCGAAATATAACGAAAGCAAACAAGCAAACTCACGAACCGCAAATCACACCTCGCATGCCGCGGCCCACGACCCAAAAAGCCCCAGCGGCCCATCGAAATAGCCAACCCCCGGCACCCCTTGAGCGAACCTCCGCCCCGCTCGAGGGCCGGGCGCTGTACCGCGAATCTTCCGCCTCGCTCGAGGGCTTGACGCCCCCTCGGGCGAGTGTCCGCCTCGCTCGAGGGCTTGACGCCCCTCGAGCGAGTTTCCACCTCGCTCGAGGCCTCCTCCGATCCGCGACGCCATCCCTGCTCCCACGACCGGAGCATTAAATGCTCCGGCGCGTCGCGGGCACCCGGGTCAAAGGCGAATCCCCGCCACGCCGGCCCTCTGACACCGCCTCGGAATCAGATCCCGGCACTGTGCAGCCATCCCCGGCGCTGTGCGGGTGCTGTGCGGGATGGCCGGTGTCATTCTGTGACACTGTGCCGCCTACTCCCGTACCTTCTCCACGTCGCGCCCCTCGAAAGAGGACAGCGGCACCCTCGAAAGAGGTACGGTCGCCAATTCCCCGCCCGCCTGGGACGACGCAGTGACGCAAGGCCGGCAGGGCGCGTCACCTACATCACCTCCGGCCCTGAGCGGCCATCCCCGCCACTGTGCCGCCATCCCGGGCACTGCTGGGCCATCCCCCGCCCTGTAAGGATCCAGGTTGACAGGACATCGCCACGCCCGCCGCTATGCAGCCTCCGGTCCTCCGTCAGCCAGGCCCTCGAGCCGGTGAACGGACGGCGAACAAACGAAGAGCTCCAGCGCTACTACCCTCGAAGTCGCTCCTGGACGGACACAGGAGTCACCACGACGCCCGCCAGGAGCAAGATTCGCCAGGACGGCCATCGAATCGCCGACACTGTGCGCCATGCCGCCACACCATGCCTAAAGCCATGCGGTATAACTGTAAACCGCCCCCCTTGGTCTATAAAAGGAGGAGGCGGTCCCCCGGCCGCGGGGGGACGAGATCATCACTTCAGACCCACACTCACTCGCATACTCGTTCCCTTTGATATTGGCACTTTGCCTCAATCACTTAGCAGGGACTTGGAGGCCTCTCCTCCTCTCCCGCCTTGCTTGTAGCCCCCCTCTACAGGCACCACTGGTGCGAATCAATACAGCGCGCACGCGCAAATCTGCTGGACGTACGACCCCGCGGTCGGAACCAGGATAAACCCGTGTCCCTGTGTTGTCATTTGCACCGACCATCGAGAAGCTGATCACAGCGTAACTTACTAGTTAGTGTCGGGACTAATCCTAACACCGACAGTTGGCGCGCCAGGTAGGGGGACTCGCGCTGTGATCAACCCCTCACCAGCAGTCTCGATGGTGATTCGCACCGAGATGACGTCCCAAAGGTACGCCATGGGCAGCTCGGACCCTCTCCCTGCCGGATTCGAAATCCGGTTTGGGAGCCTGAACTTTCAGGCCACAGGGAACGGCTACCTCATGCGTCTCACCAACCGCGACGAACTCCACCCGTGGCGGTCGACTGGGCCGGGCCCAATGCCCGCCACGCCTGCTACTGACGCTCCGGCACCCACCCAGGCGGCTGCTGCGAGCACCTCGACGTCCCGGCGCCGCAAACGCCCAGGTCAGCGCTCGCGTCAGGCGCGCGCGGAGCGACGCCGGGCAGCACGCGAGGCGGCTCGGAACGACGTGCCCCCGCCAAGCGACGCGACGACGCACCCTGCAGGGGAGCACGCGGCCACGGGGCCGCAGTTCCCCCACGGGATGCGCAACCCTGCTGCGGCGTACGCCTCATCCGTCAGCACCGACATGGCTGCATATGAGGATCTCCCGGGCCATCACCTGCTGTCAGCCCGGAACCTCATCGCCACCACCAACGACGAGTCGTACCATGGCTCGCCCAGCGAGCTGCCGCCATCGACCTCGCATGGCTACGCGGAGTGGGACTTTTCCGACGTACCGGACCCTGTGGTATTCCGGCGGTTCCTTGACGCCGCGGACTACTGGTTTGGTTACTCCGACGACTCCAGCGAAGGGAGCTACGATCCCTCGCGCGAGTGCTTCGTTGTCGCCGCCAACGAGCATGCTGACGGCGCGAACGGAGCGGGCGACGGGAACGCGGCCCAGCATCCGGAGCCGAACCCGCCACCGGCCCCACCAGCGGGCAATGCGGATATTAATGCGCAGCTGGCCCAGGCGCGCGAGCTCGAGGCAAAACTCGCGGAAGAGTACCGGCAGGTGCGGCTCCTACGTGCCACCATCGCAGGGGAAGCCTCGGCACGCGGCGAACGCGCGCCGAGAAGCCGGGAAGCAGGCCTGCGAGCGCATCAACGCCGACTTCAATGTGGACGATCCACACATGCCGCTTCGGGCCAGCCAAAAACTCATCACGGCGGCGATACTACTTCGGGCCATGCCCGAGCCATCGACGCCCGAGGCACGTAACCTGCACCGCGAGGCGCAGACTCTCATCGAGCAGGCGGCCGTGCATCAGCCCGAGAGCTCCGCGTCCCGCAGCTCGTAATCAATCAGGTCATGAAGAATGCGAGCTGCCACGACGAGAAGATGGAGGCTTATTGCAACGCCGTGCGCGCCCTCGAGGACAAGTTCTACGGCATCGAGCTCAATCACATCCCCCGCAAGTACAACGAGGAGGCAGACGAGCTCGCGAAGATCGCGTCGGGGCGAATCACTGTTCCCCCAAATGTTTTCGCGCGAGACGTCGCCAAACTGTCCGTCGACCTCAGTCCGGCCCCCTCGAATCAGGAGGAACCCTCGGGGGCTCCCTCGAGTCCAGCGGGTGCGGAACCCATGGACGAGGACCCCTCGAACGAGGCGTTCGTGCTCTCCCTACTCGAGGGGTACGACGCGGACGAAGCCAAGGCCATGGAAATCGAGCCGACCCCCCGCGCGGAGGATTGGCGGGCCAAGTACCTCGCCTGGATCAATCGAGGGGAACTCCCCTCAGATCGGACCGAGGCTAGGTGCATCTCCAGGAAAGCCAAGTCATTCGCCGTGATTGGCGGCGAGCTGTACAAGCGCGCCGCGTCCGGCGTCCTGCAGCGGTGCATTCCCATTCCCCACGGCCGGGAACTCATCCGTGACATCCACGCAGGCGTGTGCGGCCACCACGCGGCACCGCGCACCCTCGTGGGCAACGCGTTCCGCCAGGGCTTCCACTGGCCCACAGCGGTTGCCGACGCCAACGAGGTCGTGTGCACCTGCGAGGGGTGCCAGTTCTACGCGCGTAGGACCCTTCTCCCAGCTCACGCCCTACAGACCATACCCGTCACATGGCCCTTCGCCGTGTGGGGATTAGACATTGTTGGGCCCTTGCGAAAGGCGCCCGGGGGCTACACCCACCTGCTGGTTGCCGTGGACAAGTTCTCCAAATGGATCGAGGCACGCCCAATCACCAACCTCAGAGCGGAGCAGGCCGTAATATTCTTCACCGACATCATCCACAGGTTCGGAGTGCCGAACTCCATCATCACCGACAACGGCTCCCAATTCATCGGCAGGAAATTCCTGGAGTTTTGCGACAACCACCACATCCGCGTGGACTGGGCGGCTGTCGCACACCCACAGACTAACGGCCAAGTGGAACGTGCCAATGGCATGATTTTACAAGGCCTCAAGCCCAGGATCTTCGACAGACTGAACAAGTCCGGCCGGAAATGGCTTCAGGAGCTCCCAGCGGTCATTTGGAGCCTCAGGACCACTCCGAGCAGAGCCACGGGATTCACGCCGTTTTTCCTAGTCTATGGTGCAGAGGCCGTTCTCCCCACGAACTTGGAATACGAATCGCCCAAGATTAAGGGCTACGATGAAGGTTCGAACCAGCGAGCTCGCGAAGACTCGCTGGATCAAATAGACGAAGCCCGTGACGTGGCCATGATGCAATCGGCAAGATACCAGCAGGCGCTAAGGCGGTATCAAGCTCAGAAAATCCGGCGCCGAGACCTCAACGAGGGCGACCTAGTGTTAAGGCTACGCCGGGACAACCGAGACCGCCACAAGCTGTCACCATCATGGGAGGGGCCCTACGTCGTCGTCAAGGTGCTCAAGCCCGGCACGTACAAGCTGGCGAACGAGCATGGCGAAGTCTTCACCAACACTTGGAACATCCAACAGCTACGTCGCTTTTACCCTTAGAAAGGATTTCCAAGTCTTTTTGCACATATTCGACGCCCCAGTCGGCTGTACAAATATAAAGTTTTCTTTTTGATAAAGTCAAGGGCGACTCGGCTTTCTCCCCGAAAACCAAGTCCCCCTCGGGGGCTACTGCGGGGGGCACCCCCCCTAAACGGTCTCATTTTTTCGCAAAAAATCTTTACTTCAAAAGCGCCAAGTACGTCTCGACCCGGGAGTTTGAGCGAAATGACGCAGGACGCGAATGGCCAAAGGGCGAAGACGGGTGAGTCGGGGATAGCCTACGCCTCGCGGTAGGATACGGCCCTTCCCCCTCACCACTTTGCCTAAGCGCTACTCGTGAAAACGAACGATTCCAGCTGAAATTCGCCTAAACGACAGGGAGAGACGGAACGGCGCAATCACAAAAAACGAAATGACACTTAAACTTACAAGTACTTTAAGCAAACTGTGTTTATTACATAAAGCCACAAGGCTCGATTTCTAACTACAATCTAAGGGCCTGAGTGCCCAGCTACTTTCAGGGCTTGAGGGGCCCGGCGGGGGGGGGCGTCCGGGAAGAGGATCTCTGCGAAGTCGTCGGCGAGGATGTCGGCGGCAGGAGCGGCAAGCGCGTCCAGGCGGCTCGCCTCGGCCTCAGCACCATCGTCGTCGAGGTCGTCAGCGACAATGTAGCCCGTAGCCAACGCCGCAACGTTAACCCGGTAATGCGATTGCACCACGCCAAGGGTCTTCTGGATCCCAGGCGGAGCGCACCTCGCATACGCCGGGCGACGTGGCCGCCCAAGGCTCGGAGGCGACTCGCCACAGTGCTCCCGGCCTGCCCGTCGCCCTCATCGACGCTCTGGCACGTCTCGAGGGCTGCCTCCTGCAGAACCCCCAGCTCCTGCTGGGAGGAATTATAGGCCGCCTGGAGCACCTCCGCCTGCGTTGTTGACGTCCCGAGAGCAGCCCGCAAGCCTAAAAAACGGAAGACGAATAAGTTGAGAGCGGATCTCGACGAACCCAAGCAACAAACGAAGAATCTAAGAGAGGCGACTTACCCTCGACCTGCTTCTTCTCTGTCTCGAGGGCTGCGCGCGCGGTCTCGGCCGCCTGCTGCAGCTCGAGGATAACGGCGTCCTTCTCCTCGCTAGCCTGCCGCAGCTCCTCGAACGACACGGCTTCCTGGACCAACTCCCCTCTGAGCCGTGTGACCTCCGAATCCCGGAGCTGGAGCGCGGCTTGAACCTCCCCCAGCGTGGTGCGCTCCCGCTGGAGCTGGCCTTGCGCTTCCTCCCGAGCCGAGCGCTCGCGCTAGAGGGCGGCCTGAGCCTCCTCGAGGGCGGACCGCTCTTGCTGGAGCTGGCTCTCTGCCTGCTGACGCGCGCTCCGCTCTTGGCGAAGCTGATCCTCCACCGCGGCGAGCGACGTGACCTTCTCCTGCAGATCAGCGCTCAGCTTCTCGGCCTCCTGGGCCTTCTGCTCGGCCTGAGCCTGCCAGGACCTCGCCCCCTTGAGGGTGGTGCGGTCTTGTTGGAGCTGGTCCTGCGCCGCGACGATGGCAGTCTCTTTCTGCGCCAGTAAGGTCTGCGCCTCGGCCAGGGCAGCGCGCGCCTTCTGCAGCTCGTCGTTCGCTGTCGTCAGCACCCCCTCCTTCTCTAGGAGCACGACCTTCACTCTGTCGACCGCGGTGGCGCCCTCCGCGGTCAGAGCACGCTGGTCGAGGAGCGTGTCCTGCACTGCCATTAGCCGGTACTCCAGTCAGCCGTTGTCCGTCTGCAGGGCCTCCACTAGGGCGTCCAAGGCTTCGTACTGCCCCCGGTACCAGTCGAGGCTCGAGCTCAACTGGGAGAGGCGGTTGTACTTTTCGCGCGCCTGGCCCTGCAGCTCCTGCGAGCAACAACCAAAGGGCGGAGAGAGGAAGCAGAACATGAAACACTCGAACGAGAAACAAACGAGAAAACGAGCTCCAATCAAGCAAAGACGCTTACCTCGAAGAGCTGGAACGACCGGCCTTCGTGGAGTCGGAGCGCCTCGGCCAGCGCAGCGTTGAGGGAGGCGTCGTGCTCGCGGAACT
The DNA here is from genome assembly GCA_036936925.1 of Cenchrus fungigraminus. Lineage (NCBI taxonomy): Eukaryota > Viridiplantae > Streptophyta > Magnoliopsida > Poales > Poaceae > Cenchrus > Cenchrus fungigraminus. Next base: position 36,818,384 of record CM072778.1, on the reverse strand, counting down.
CCTGCCACAGCGCCTGCTCGGCCTGGGCCTCGTCGAGCAGGGTACGCGGCACCCCGGGGCGACGCAGCCCCTGCTCCAACTGCGACGCGGCGGCGTCACGTGCTGGCGGCGCGGCACGGGACGTCGACGCCCCGGCGTCGTGCGCCGGCCGCTGCGACATCACGCAGCCGTCAGCCCGCATCACCAGTACCTCGGGCGCAGGCTCGGAGGCTGGCCCGGATGACCTCCTCGACCGACCCCTCCTGGGGGCAGAATCACCACCAGCAGGGGCCTCGGCCGTCTCGCGGCCCCTGATGGACCGGCTCTCCGAATGAACCAGCCCGCACCCTTGATGAGGGTCGCGGAGCACCAGCGCCTGCTGCGGCACCGCGGCCGCCACCGCCACCTCCTGCTGCGACCCCGCGGCCGCGGTCGGGGTGCGTGATGGCTCGCCCGCCGCCGCCATGCTCACCGCCGCCCGTGGCGCCCTCTCCGAGCGCCGCCCAGTCGTCAAGGACGTCCTTAACTTGAGCGCCTTGGCGGGCGCAAGATCGGGGACGGCCGGCGACGCCCTGACAACGAAATGAAAGGGGGGGATGAGCGGCTGTTTCTCGAAATCGAGGGCGTGCGGGAAACGATGCTACTTACCTCAAACTGGAGAAGCCCCGCTTCCTCTTCCTCGAGGGTTGTGGGGGCACCTCCACTGCGCCCACCGGCGCCCCCGCGGTGCCCGCTGGCACCTCCACCGACGACCCGGTGACGGGCGGCACCGTGCCCGCCTCAAGGGACAATTCCGCGGCCGCCCCCTCGACCCGCGGGGACGGGGGCGCCGCGGGTTCCCACCTACCAGAGATGGTCCGCTCCTCGTCGCTCTCCTCCTCGTCCGAGGACGAGTTCTCCAGCACCGGTGGGGGAGAGAAACCTTGCTGCTCACGCAGCCGGTACTCCTCGTTGTACTGATCGAGGCGCTCCTGCCGCCTGATCCTTCTCTCCTTCGCAAGGGCCGCCCGGTCCCGCTCCCGCTGCTGCACGGCGCGACCGGCGGCCTGAGATCGAGGCGTTGGCGGGTCCGATCGGGCGGCATCGACGGTCACCAGCTGTGGGCAGGGATTGTCAGGACGAATAAAAAACGCGAAACAAGAATCAAAGAAGAAAAAACGGTGCTCACCGGCTCGGCGTCGGGGAGCATCACGAACGACCAAAGGTCGTCGTCGCTGTGCGGCACCACCTTGAGGTTGATCGCGCGCCTCGCCCGCGTGGCCGCATACCCCTTGGGGAGAGGCTCCTGCAGCAGCCGTGAGCGCGCCAGCGACGTGGGGTTGGCCGCATCACTCATCTCGAAGATGCAGAGCTCCCTCTCCATGAGGGGAATGACCCGCCGGTGGTGGAAGTTGGCGATGATCGAAGCCACCCCCAGCCCGGCGTCCGCCAGCTGGCGCAGGGCGGTGGTGAGGGACTCCAACCTTCGTTGCCGCGACGGGGGTGACACGCCGTGAAACCAGGCGTCGGGCTTCCCCATCAGCACCTTCCCGGTGTACGGCGGAAGGCCAACGCCGTCGTTGCGGAGGTAGAACCACCCCTTCTCCCAGTCTGCGTTGTTGGAGGTCATGGTGCACAGCGGGTACAGCTCCTTGCGTGTGTCCCGCAGTGCGAGCGTAAGATCGCCGGCGTGAACCACCCGGCGCGTCCCCTTCTCGGCCGTGGCGAGGGTGTGGAGCTCGCCGCGAAAGAGATGGACCCAGAGGTCCCAGTTCGTCGGGATCTCCAGAAATCCCTCGCAGACGGCGACGAAGGAAGCCGCCTGCGAGATGGCGTTGGGGGTGAAGTTGTGCAGCTCCACCCCGTAGTGGTGGCACAGCCCCCGCATAAACCGGCTCGCCGGGGCGGCGAAGCCGCGCTCGTGGAGACGGGCGAAGCTGACGACGTAGCCGTGCGGGGGGTTGGGCTCCTTGTTCGTCGCCGGCGGGACCATCCACGCCGGGTATAGGCCGTCGCCGGCCGGCGCCAACTGCCCGCCGTTCACCAGCTCGTTCAGCGCCAGCGGTGTCACCGTCGACCGGGGCCATGGGAAAGGCTCCAGCACCCGAGTCGGAGGCGCCATGGAAGACGAGGGGGAGAAGCGAGGACTGCGGCGGAGGCGCAAGGAACACAAACGGAACCGAAGCGGCGGAGCGCACAGCCGGAAGGAAGACGGGCTGCGTGCGGGGATGGATGCGAATGGCAAGGTAAGGGGCCTCACCTCTGCCTCCCCCCGCGATTTATAAGATCCAGGGGAGCAACGCCCCCGAAAACTCCGCACACAGCGCCAATTAATGCAGCCGGCGCCCTGCGTCGCTGGCGGATGGGCCCGGCCGCGCCGAAACGGTCGTGCGCACGCGCGCACGCTATCATTACGACACTAACCGAAGGGGCGTGGCGTCCCGTCCCGTCCGCCCCCCACGTCGCCCACGACGCCTGCGGTGCGCCGCCTGAAAAGGTGCGCCCGCTTCGCACGATCTGCGTCCACGATCTGCGCCCATTAAATGGCAGGGTTCATTCCTGAGTAAGGATGACCCCCTCACGAAACTAGAGCCAAGAGCTCAAGGTCCGACCCCTCGCGGGTGCGATCGATCTAAAACGGGCGGAGCCGTGGCTCACCGAACGAACTCGAGGGCCGGGCCCCTCGAACGCTGTATTTACTGATCAGCGGCTCCAAGACCTGCCCGTCGAGGGTGGGTGCCGCAGATGCCCCTCGAGCGGGGATTTACTGATCAGCGGCTCCAAGACCTGCCTGTCGAGGGTGGGCGCCGCAGATGCCCCTTGAGCGGAGGTTTACTGATCAGTGGTTCCAAGACTTGCCCGTTGAGGGTGGGCGCCGCAGATGCCCCTTGAGCGGGGATTTACTGATCAGCGGTTCCAAGACCTGCCCGTCGAGGGTGGGCGCCGCAGATGCCCCTCGAGTGGGGATTTACTGATCAGCGGCTCCAAGACCTGCCCGTCGAGGGTGGGCACCGCAGATGCCCCTGGAGCGGGGATTTACTGATCAGCGGTTCCAAGACCTGCCCGTCGAGGGTGGGCGCCGCAGATGCCCCTCGAGCGGGGATTTACTGATCAGCGGTTCCAAGACCTGCCCGTCGAGGGTGGGCGCCGCAGATGCCCCTCGAGCGGGGATTTTCTGATCAGCGGTTCCAAGACCCGCCCGTCGAGGGTGGGCGCCGCAGATGCCCTCGATCCGAGGAATTACTGATCAGTGGCTTAAGGGTCGGCTCGACCACAGCCCAGCAGGCTCCACAGATCAAGCCAAGACGGGGGCACTTTAGTGCCACTCCGCAAAGGCCCTACTAATCAGAGGTTCGAAGCCTGACCCTCGAAGGGTTCGAACAGGCGCCTCAGATTGACAGAGTCCGGGACGACCAGGGCGCGCGCATTCGAGCCTGACCCCAAGCTCGCAAGCTCGGGGGCGCCCCATAGTTCGTGTTCAAGGCCAACGAGGGCAGCTAGTCGAGGGATCCCACCGAGGGAGAGCTTCCGCGCCCTCGGTCCCAATCGAACGGGACCGAGCCCTGCCTAGCCCACCCGCGTAAGCGCTCTTATGGACGTGTCTCCGGACCACGAGCCGACCCTTATCGAACGGGGCACGGACGTCCACTTGAACCACCCGCTAACAGCTCGACGAGGGACCCATGATTCGCGACCCGTTCGATGGGAGTCATGAGCACCTCACCCCTCCGCCCCGCGAAGGGGCGGCGAAGGGGCGCACAGACAAGTCGGAGAGCTCGCCCCGATCGCCTTGAGTGGGCCCAGGCTCGGGGGCTCGACGCACGGCTACACCTCCTGGGCGTGCCCGAACGCAAGCAAATACCGGAACGCGCGCATGGCGCCGCCGAGGCCGGCTGAAATAACGCCGATGCCGGCTGAAACAAACACCTCGCGCACCGGCTGCACGCTGCAAAAAAACTTGCAGGAATGCACACACTCCTCCAAGGCTTCAGGGGCTACATCCGCGGTTGCGCTTGCGCGCCCCCCACGGAACGCCACAACGCCCAGGCGGGAAGAAAGTCCCATCAGAAAGCACCAGCCTTTGCAAGTTCCTTCGGATACCGTTGCAAAGGCTCGGGGGCTACTGTCGGGGACAGCCATAGGGGTCCCCTAATAACGGGGGAAATCACCCCCTTTTTCGAAATATAACGAAAGCAAACAAGCAAACTCACGAACCGCAAATCACACCTCGCATGCCGCGGCCCACGGCCCAAAAAGCCCCAGCGGCCCATCGAAATAGCCAACCCCCGGCACCCCTCGAGCGAACCTCCGCCCCGCTCGAGGGCCGGGCGCTGTACCGCGAATCTTCCGCCTCGCTCGAGGGCTTGACGCCCCCTCGGGCGAGTGTCCGCCTCGCTCGAGGGCTTGACGCCCCTCGAGCGAGTTTCCACCTCGCTCGAGGCCTCCTCCGATCCGCGATGCCATCCCTGCTCCCACGACCGGAGCATTAAATGCTCCGGCGCGTCGCGGGCGCCCGGGTCAAAGGCGAATCCCCGCCACGCCGGCCCTCTGATACCGCCTGGGAATCAGATCCCGGCACTGTGCAGCCATCCCCGGCGCTGTGCGGGTGCTGTGCGGGATGGCCGGTGTCATTCCGTGACGCTGTGCCGCCTACTCCCGTACCTTCTCCACGTCGCGCCCCTCGAAAGAGGACAGCGGCACCCTCGAAAGAGGTACGGCCGTCAATTCCCCGCCCGCCTGGGACGACGCAGTGACGCAAGGCCGGCAGGGCGCGTCACCTCCATCACCTCCGGCCCTGAGCGGCCATCCCCGCCACTGTGCCGCCATCCCGGGCACTGCTGGGCCATCCCCCGCCATGTAAGGATCCAGGTTGACAGGACATCGCCACGCCCGCCGCTATGCAGCCTCCGGTCCTCCGTCAGCCAGGCCCTCGAGCCGGTGAACTGACGGCGAACAAACGAAGAGCTCCAGCGCTACTACTCTCGGACACAGGAGTCACCACGACGCCCGCCAGGAGCAAGATTCGCCAGGACGGCCATCGAATCGCCGGCACTGTGCGCCATGCCGCCACACCATGCCTAAAGCCATGCGGTATGACTGTAAACCGCCTCCCCTTGGTCTATAAAAGGAGGAGGCGGTCCCCCGGCCGCGGGGGGACGAGATCATCACTTCAGACCCACACTCACTCGCATACTCGTTCCCTTTGATATTGGCACGTTGCCTCAATCACTTAGCAGGGGCTTGGAGGCCTCTCCCCCTCTCCCGCCTTGCTTGTAGCCCCCCTCTACAGGCACCACTGGTGCGAATCAATACAGCGCGCACGCGCAAATCTGCTGGACGTACGACCCCGCGGTCGGAACCAGGATAAACCCGTGTCCCTGTGTTGTCATTTGCACCGACCATCGAGAAGCTGATCACAGCGTAACTTACTAGTTAGTGTCGGGACTAATCCTAACACCGACAAGTAAAGACTATTTTACCTATGTTCCGTACCCCTGTCCTACCACCAGCCTCCGCTACTCTCAAACCGCATCCTCCTTCTCATCGAGGACTGAGCGACGTCGCCGACAGCGATGAAGTGAAGCCGCACATGGCACGAGCTCTCGTCGGCCGCCTGTGCAGCGCCATCGCCGCGTGCGACGGGGCCGCCACCGACATCCGTCTCACATCCAAGGACGACCCGGGCACCTCGCCGCCACCACCGTCCACAACATCCTCCGCCGGCCTCTTCTTCTCCTGCTTGTCATGCTTGCCCTTGCCGACGGTCAGGACGCATCGGCGGGTCTGGACGCGCGCCTCGGCAGCGGCGCTGCGCGGCAAGGTGGCCTCGAGCCACCGAGGCAGCAAGGTGCAAGGATGGAGGCGGATCTGGAGGAGGCCCTATGACGGTGGGGGAAAGGCAGGAGAGATCGCTGGTAGCCGCCTGCTCCGGAGCCTGGGAGGTGACGGCCGCGCGGGCTTGAGGACCGAGTCGCCGTCGCGCCGTCCGCGTCCGCTGATGACGGAGTGCCGTCGGAGGTGTGCATCGACCTTGATGTTCCGGCCATGGTGAGGAGGCAACATGGTGTCCGGCGTGGGGCAGGTGGGCGGCGGAAGCCCCTACCCTGATGCCCTAGCAGACCTCGACCTCCATGTAGTGGCGAAAACAAATATTCAAGATTGGCTGTACATAAACTTTAGTTAACCGCATGGCTCACTGGTGGCAAACGGCAGTGGTCAAGCCACTCGCCCAGGTTCAATTCCCACCGGATCATCCTGGTGTCGCACCGAAGAATTTCTCCAGATTTGTTCAGGCAGCTCTTGAAGTTCAGTTATTATAACTTGTATACTATGAGTCTTCGCATATAAAAGAACAAAGGTCCGCGATTGGGTTTGTAGTCCAATGGTAGGACAGTCCAGTGGGACGCTACCCACCAGGGTTCAAATCCTGGTGCTCGCACCTTTTCCTGGATTTTCCAGGATTTACCGGCGTTATGCGTTAAGTGGTAAGCGACGTTCCCGTCGACGACGAGGCGCCATTGGTGACTTCGGGAATCTCCAGATCTGCCGGTGCTCAGTCCTTCGGAGGTGCTCATAGGGGTAGGGTTTGCGTACGTGTATTCATAGGGGTGAGTGTGCGTGCGTGTTGTGAGCGTCTGCGTTGTACTGTGTAATTCTAAAAAAAAGTAAACAAAGGTCCATAAAAATAAAAAGGGTGTATGATAAGGTACAAATAATCCTCCTCATCGTAAAAATACCAGATCATCATCGTGGCATCATCAATTCATCATTAGTTTTGCCGCCGCTGATGTTTTCTCAAACCTTGAGGCTTTGTGCTTAACCAATTTAAACAATTGCACCACACAAAGTTGACACAGACGGACAGACCTGTTGTGACGACGGAGGAGGAGAAAATAATGGGAATTTAGGGATCAGCAGGAGAAAGACCCATATGACCAGCCACTGGAGGGAGAGAGACCAAGCACAACAGCATGTTGTGGGCCTGCGGAGCATCTTGGGCCAGTCCATAACGTCACGGAAAAGGTTGGAGAAGTAAAAATGCTTTGAATTGGGCTTTTTTTAATTTTTTATTTTGCTGCTTGGGATCAAATGTACACAATTTAGCTTAGCTACTGGTATACAGATACTTCTTCCGGTTTGGTAAATGAAGTCGTTTAACACAGCGACACGGTCTCCAAAGTACAACTTTTACTTCTTATTTTTATAAAATTATTTATTAAAAACTAACATATGTATACTTTAGTATTTTGTAAGACAAATCTATTTATATAGTTTTCACATTTCCAAACTCGATGACTTAAAAGTTATTCATGATTTATATTCCCAATATTTTTGGAAAAAAAATAGTTCATATACACCCATGTCCACATGCTGGGGCCGCCCTGCCTCCAGGCGTTCCGCGGTAGCGCCGACTGCAGGTTCTGGCATGCCGCTACGCCGCGCAATGTGGCGTCGCTGGAGGAGGCGACGACCGTCGTGGCAAGGAACCAGGAGGCAGTCACGGTGGCTGTGGTTCTGCAGAGGCAGGACAGGGACGCCGACGAGATCCAGACGGGCGCACGAGGGAGCCGGCAAGATCCAGCGAAGGAAGGAAGGGGAAGCGGAAGCGGAAGCGGAGGAGAGACCGGGAGAGGGGACGCGGAGGTGGGTGGACAGGGTTGTGGTGGGAACTGCCCGGGGTAGGAGGAGAAAAAGGACAAATAACTAAATAAGTCACTTTATAGAGGTGAACAACTTACGAGACTTATAAGGAGAACTTAAAGTGCATATAAGTCAAGACTGTTTGGTTCTCACAATTGATTTATTTACATTTTTGAACTTTAAATCATGTGACTTATGGAACCGGACCTTAATTACTTGCAAGCGTCACATACGGAAGCAACAAACCGACCCTCATGCCGATCGATGCACTCCATACACCTATTGAACTGCAGACGCTAGCCAATTAGCCTCGCGTTACATGAGATAGATCTTCTCTCGCAAGGTTTGATTAGCTACCAAGTACTGTATAATTTGTCTTTGAGTTTTACTACGTGCGGAACGCGGAAGCGGCCCCAAAACGCAGCAATCCACACCACGTGCGGGTGCGAGTTGCGACACGCGCTCCCTCGTGCCCCCCGGAGATCGAGCCTCCCAGATCCCACGCGTATGGTGTCCTCCGCTCCAATGTAATGGTAGCGAGGTTCCTCCGCTGACACTCCGTCCTGATTCGCCCGCAGTGTTTATCTTTGCCCTTAGCTTTCTTTGCGAGGTTAAGCGAGTTGTAGATCATTGGATGGACGGGAAAGTCCGTTCAATTTGGATGTTTACTTAGGTTGAAAGACAGCCATTTGTACATTTGTAATTGGCAAAAAAAAAAAAACAATAATGCAAATGAGCTCAACCTGGTTGGCTAGCTCATGGTAGAGTGGAGCTCCTAGCCAATGTTCAAATCCTCATTTGCACATATATTAAGCAATCAAATATGATCGGGGCTAAACCTCAACATGGTACATCCTATTTTTTCTTGCATGCATCCAACCTTCACTGCTCTTTGTTCAATTTCAGCTGACGAGATCCGCTCCCATCCTCTCCATCTCCAGCCAGATTATCCTCCAATGAGTTAGAACAAATAGATAATTATGTTGCCAGTGAGATCGTGGTAAGCGGGGATGCTAAATTTGCAGGGTTCCCTTCTATATCAGAAAAGTGTAATTTCTTGGACACCCTTACCCTTCGTTAAAATGTTTGATTTATGGTCATCTCTGCTTTGTTATTTGTTTTAAAGATATCATATACAACTATATAGATGGAACCCACTAACTATTTCTCTCAATACAAGTATTTCACATCATAACTAGCTATACGTCATGTCAATATCCACTATACGCTATGTCATCATCCACCAAACCATCTATTTATGCCTTCAACCGATTTTTGTGACTAATAGCATGTATTTGTGAGTAGCACACCACAAAATTCACGCAGTTGAAATACATATAGGTTCAATCATTTTAGAATTCATATATAATGTTGTTTACAAATGAATGTTGTCATGTAATCAATTTGATATTTTTACTTCCACATCTTAAAATTTTATTTAAAAAATTCCCGCAGCAACGCGCGGGGTATCACGTAGTAGAAATAGTTATTTGTGTCAGCCACACAGAATTACTAAATCAGAAACATACAACATTTAAAGCTCACAAAGAAGTTTAATTAGTAATTTCTTGATGACAGTCTATGCTTTTAGTTATTTTAGTCTTTATTAAAAGATGCTTACAAGCAGGGGTGGACCTAGAGACAAATCTGAGTGAGGGCATACTAAGCTTAATCACCCAAAGTATGCAACTATGCCCCGCATAAAATAGAATTTTGTTTTTTTGTAGAACAGTCCCTGTTGTAAAAATTTGTAAAATACAAAGATAATACGAGGGTAAGAAAAAATTGCGCCATAATATACACATTGATCAACCAAAACCACTACGATGTAACTGTTGACCAAAACTGAATTTGTTTACTCTAGTCAATGACGTACAGCATGTATGATGTATGTGCATATGCCAACAATACTGACATGCTTGGTGTATGTTACCGGTTGTTTACTGTGCTAGCTTGCTCAAACTGGTAGCAAAGCCATCAATAAGATCTAGAACCCTGTACCACGCTAGCTGTATGCTGTATCACAACTTCATAAGCACGTCAGCCTGAAATTGGAACCACCTATATGGTTTTATTTCCAGCTTCTCTAAGTTTTAGTCCACTGGGTCAGAAATATTTGTGTGTGTTTCTATGTCTTATGTTTCTTTTACTTCGGCACATTCTTCAACTGCAACTTTTGCAACCAGTTTTTTTAATAATCAAATGCATATATGACTTAAAATGTTCCGAACATTAAAATGCATATGTTATAAAAAGATATTGATCGCCAAAATATTTGAAATGGTTTTGTTCAGATATGTGTCCTAATGTAGTACCCTCTCCATCCCAAAAAATAGCTATGTTTAGGTTTGTCCCAAGTTAACCCTTTTTAATACAGATTGTTAATGTAAAATTTATGTTATTGGATTCATTGTCAAACCAACTATCATAACATGTAAATTTCCAATTTGGAATAAATTATGTTTAATGTTGGTGTAATATCCTGTGCCTCGAAGTCCATTACTACCCGGTATTTTTGCACTCGGTTTTAATGAGTGCATTAGTACCGGGTGGGGTGGGAGACCCCCGATATGCATCCCATGAGGAACCATTAGTAGCGGGTGGTGGCGAGCCCCGGTAGACCCCCTTTATTACCGGGTGAGGGAAAGCCCCGGTACTAAAAGGGAGCGCATCAATACCAGATCGTGGAGAGCATCGATACTAATGACGTGGCCCTCGTCACGTCACCCCCGTCACTTCTTTTTACCGTGTGCTCCCACCCACGTACTCTGCCTTCTTATCTTCTTCCCACCCACCCTGTCCCTCATCCATTCATCTATCTCTCCCTCTCCCTCATCATTCAGCTATCTCATCCTCGTCTCTAACTCTTTGTTTCTTCTCTAATCCAGGCGGCGGCGGCGGCGCGACGGCCTTGGAGCCGCTGGCTCGCGGGACCGGTGCGGCCACGACCACCGTCAGCGCGCGGGCCTGCTGGCCGGGAGGCGCGGCGCCGCCGGGCCCGTCGGCGTGCGGCCCGGGGGTCAGCCTGGAGGCGGTTCAGCGAGCTATTGATTCTTGTGAGTTGTGAATCTTGAATTTTGTGATTGTGTTGTGAATCTTGTAGTACGAATCTTGTGATTTGGGACTTTTATGAATATTATAGTATGAATCTGGATGTGATGAGATGAGATTGAGAATATATGTGGATAGATGATTGAGAAGCAGTGGAAAAAAGAAAATGAAAAGAAAATTAGAAAAAAATAAATGGACGACGAATGGACGGAGGATGACGGCTAGCGGTGAGGAGCGTCGAGTATCAGGTTGGGAGGACACCTAGTACTAAAGGACCCTTTAGTACTGGGTAAAATACCCGGTATTAATGCACTCCCCCTTTTAGTACCGACGAAATGACAATACCGATTCAACACCCGGTATTAAAGGGGGGGTTTGGACCCGGTGCTAAAAGTTGTTTCCCTAGTAGTGGATACATGGTAAAACCTATGAATCTAGAAATGTCAAAAGAACCTACAATTAGGGTTTAGGGTTGCATTACCGACATGGTAAAACCTACTAGTATTGCATTACCTTTGCCCCTTCTGACATATTGAGAGGGTCAATATAGCTTTCTTTGGCAAGCATACTTTGACATTTATGGCTTGTGAGTGCAGAAACTGAAATGCAACATGCCAATGACCAGTAAGTGAGTCAAGTGTTTTATAACAAAACTGGTTGCATGATAGCTCTTTCTTCAAAAGACAAAGGAGCCATCATGGCGGAACAGGAAGAATAAGGATCAACTTGAGCAACTTGCATGATTGTTTGTCTGCACATTGGGTGCAGAGAAGATTGGCATATGCCAATTCAGGATCCTTTGATGGAACAAAAAGCAAATAGAATGTTCAGAGAGAGCAGATAGCCAAAATGAGAGAAGCTCCGTAGCTTTATATATTGTCCATCCATGGATGAGGAATCCTCCATTTCTTGATAAGCTGCATGGATGGGGAACACTGACCACAGAAAAGCCGAATATTCTTACGTAAAATCAATAAAGGCATGGCTTATGATACATCCTCCGATCGGATAACGATGTGGATTAATCAAGAATTAGCCGCCAAAGCAGCATGGATCAGTGCAGATCATCTCATCCTTACAGCTGGATCAAACAGCAGTGTGCCTGGATGCCTGGCTCAGTAGCATATCTCTTAACGCATGACTGATCCAGTGGTTAGCTGTCTGATTGATATCTTAATGCTGGGCAGTGGAAGAACAACTCCTAAAGTCCTAAACAAAACAATGTTATCCCCGTCTTATCTGCCCCAAACATGCTACACAAAATTGGGTAATGGCTGTCCCCATCATGGACGACTAGCACGCACTCTCTGCTCAAATCTTTTTCCACTTTATCAGTGGATCGAAAATTCCGATCGAGCAAGGAAAGCAGCAGCAGCAGCAGCAGTTTGCAGGACAACAGATAATGCAAAATAGTCCCCCTGCATGGATTCGATGAGCTAGAATACTGGTTCTAGAGATAAGATAACAATGATTAAAGTTCCAGGCCACTTCGCCCAATCCAAAGCTTCATCTCCACCATTAAACAAGCTTTATATGTTAGTTCCCAGATTTGGCAGTTGACACAGCTTCTTTCCTGGTCTTGGACAAATCATATATGGTGAGACAAATGTGTACTATATCTTCACAGTTAGATAAGGGAACTAGCAATGGAGTCCATGGTCATCACTTCAGTGGGGTTCTTATACTAGTTAGTACGTCATTTTCTTGAGGTGACTAATTTAATTATCAGATAAATATTGGTAAGGGTGTGTGTTTGGACAAATCATATATGGTAAGACAAATGTGTACATCTTAACAGTTAATTAGATAAGGAAACTAGCAATAGAGTCCATGGTCACCATCATTCCAGTGGAGTTTTTATTCTAGTTATTATTAGGTTTAAGGAAAAAGTCCAAATTAACCCTCAAGTATAACCAGAGTTTGGACAACCCCTAAAGTATTTCTTAGTTCAGTTCACCTCCTAAATTATACCATTTGGTTCAATTTACCCCTTAACACAATTTGTCTTTTTTTATTTCTCCTTGCACAAGTGGAATTTTAAGTTCAAATTTTGCAAGATGATATCAAACACCACGAGGCATATTAAAAAATATATCATTAATTTTTCATACTATTTTGATAGGTAGAATATTTAATAATAAAATTTATCATTGAGATACAAAATTATATAAAAACTAATAATGAATAAATCATAAAATACTTTTCTAATATAGATTATGATGACCACTACCATCTTGCAAAATCACAAATTAAAATTCAACTTGTGTATGGAGAAACAAAAATGACAAATTGCATTATGTGGTAAGTTGAACTAAATAGCTTACTTTAGGGTGTAAATTGAACCAAAACATAGTTTAGAGGGTTATCTGGCCTTTCGCTATACTTGAGAAATAAAAAAAGACAAATTATGTTAAGGGGTAAATTGAACCAAATGGTATAATTTAGGAGGTGAACTGAACCAAGAAATACTTTATGGAGTTGTCCAAACTTTGGTTATTGTTGACGCTTTTTCCGGTCGAACACACGAGTGCGCTAGATCGCGCGGTCGTCAGAAATCCACTCATCGAGACCTCCAGCACGGGCCGGTCTAACCACCTGGGGGGCCGGTCAAACCGCCTTGGACAGAGGCGTCGCCGAAAACCTAGATTCACTGCTCCGGGAGGGACCCCGTCGGGAACAGTGTGCCTAGGGTTGTCCTGAGATCGGCAGGCCACTCAGAACTTCCTCAACCGCCGTAGAGACGAAGGAGGAGAGCAATGGGGGTTGGAAAAGCTAGGGTTTGGAGATAAAAAGTAGTAAATTGATAAGTTTGATTGGATGATCACTCTCAATCGGTCACGACCCTTTATATTTATAGGGTGGGAGGTCTTGCCCTGCAAGGAATGATTTACATCTCGGATTTAGCTAAAACTTCTAATTCTACTCAGACTCGGGATGACCCGGTCTGACCGCCCCTGGGAGGCGGTTAGACCGCCTGGTGGTCTCGTGCTGGACCGGCTACAGGGCACCCCGGTCAAACCGCCCTTAGGACCCAGTCTGACCAGCCTGCCTAGCCTGACCCGACTTTTTGGCAATTTTGGGCGTCAACACATGCCCTCCTATTTTTTAGTAAAGCTTGCGTGCTAAAAAATAAGTCTAAGGACGACATAACATCTGTTGCCGGCCATTTTGTGTTAAGGACGATTTTCATAGAAACCGGCCATGTATCCTCAAGCATCTTGCCATACACTTGGGTAGAATTTCTTCAAATATCTTCCATTAAGCGCCCTGGGTAGCTGCTGTCCTTGCAATGTTTCCACCATATAAGAATTTCTGAAGCAAACTCTCACAATCTTGTATGGACCTTCCCAACTTGGAGACCATTTGCCAAACTTGTTGCTCTTGGATCCTATAGGTAGAATAGTCTTCCAAACCAAATCTCCTACTTGAAAAGACTTAGCTTTTACCTTCTTATTGCATGCTCTAGCAACTCGTCTCTTGTCCTTCTCAATAGCTTCCAAGGCTTCCAATCGCTTGTCGGTCACTTCATCAATGTTATCCATCATCAAAGTATAATATGTATCAAAATCAAGATCATTTTGCTTTGCAAGTCTATATGCGCCTAGATTCACCTCAACAGGCAAAACAGCCTCTTGACCATACACAAGCTTAAAAGGAGTAACCTTTGTAGCACCATGTCTAGAAATACGATGAGCCCATAAAGCCTCAGATAATACCTCATGCCATCTTTTAGGATTGTCTTCTATCTTCTTCTTAATGAGCTTAATCAAAGTTTTATTGCTAGACTCGGCTTGACCATTAACTTGAGCATAATATGGAGATGAATCGATCAACTTAATACCATAGGAATTAACAAAATCACACACATCTTTAGCCACGAATGAAGTACCTTGATCCGTAGTTAAAGTCTACGGAATACCAAACCTATGTATGATATGCTCTGTAATAAACCCAATTACCTTCTTGTGTGTCATGTTCTTGAGAGGGATTGCTTCAGTCCATTTAGTAAAATAATCCGTAGCCACAATCACAAAGCAATGCCCTTTGGACGACGGAGGATGAATCTTTCCAATGAAATACAATCCCCAACCTCTGAAAGTCCAAGGCTTGATAATCGAATGCATTAATGCAGCAGGCACTAACTGAACATCTCTGTGTTTTTGACACTCTTCACACCCTTTGTAGTACCGAAAACAATCGGCTATCATAGTAGGCCAATAAAAGCAAGCTCTCCCAAGGAGCCGCTTCATCTTGAGAGCCGATTGATGTGTACCACACACTCCTTCGTGAACTTCTGCCATAGCCAATCTCGCTTGATCAGGACCCAAACACTTTAGAAGTAGATCATCTGCCGTCTGACGATATAACTCATCATTATCTAAAATAAACTTAAGCGCCCACCGTCGGACTTTTCTGTCACTTGTACCCTTAGGATCCTGCAAATAGTCAATCAGAGGCTTTCTCCAATCATCCACTTCGTTATCAACAGTTTTAGAAGAAACGGTGGCCGAAGTGGAATTGCCCCCCGAGGGGCGGTCTGAACGACCCGAGGGGGCGGTCTAACCGGGTGGCCCGGTCTGACCGGTCGGAGGGGGCGGTTGAACCGGCTCCTCCAGGACGTAACCCTCGACTTCGCCAAACATCGGTTTTCGTTCCTGAAAATTTCTTTTCTGAACATTATAACCAGATGCTTGTTGAGCCAGAGCATTAGCCTCTTGATTCTCCTATCGTGGTACATGATAAATCACAAATTCATCCATACAAGATATGATGTCTAGACATTTATCAAGCTAAGCATTTAAAGAACCATTTAGAGATTGGCATACCTTGGATACTTGCTTGTAGCGAACATGACCTCATTAGCCATTTGTTCGAGTTGATTTTGGTGATTCATGCTAACACAAGCAATGGGACTAACCACATTATCTAGCATGTCCTTGTAGACATATCTAGGTCCCATGGATGCAACCACAATCAAAGAAGCAAAGGAACAAGTCAAAGACGCAAGAAAACAGGAAATGACACCGTCAGATGAACCGACGGTACCCTAGAGGCGAGCGTCGGTGCACTTGGTACACTGTGCAGAAGGCCAAATAGAATTGTCACCGTCAGATGATCCGACGGTACATATTCTAGTTGCGTCGGATGATTGGGAGGAACAGAGCTGAAGGAGACAGTAGCACCGGATGATCCGACGGTCTAAGTGGGGACACCATCGGTCTATCTGATGCCTCATTTGAATCAAGATAGAGACGCGCCAAGATAGACTATTCAGCACTGGATGAACCGACATCATGGTCAAAGGAAGCGTCGGTCTATCCGACGATCTCGTGGAAGCAAACAGAGACGTTTTGGCGAGGAGTCCTTCAGCACCGGATGATCCGACGCACCGTCGATGCATAGCATCAGAACAGTTGTGTCAGCAGAGCTGCAACGGCTAAGTGACGTGGAGGGCACCGGATGAACCGACGCCTGGAAAAATATAGCATCAGTTCATCCGACGCTACCTTTTTCAGTGGCCGTTAGCCAACGGCTCTTTGGATGCCTTGGGCTATTTATACCCCCTCCACTCACCCATTTGAGATTGCTGGATTGTGTGGAAGTGCAGAGGAGTGCAAGACACTTAGAAGATCATATCCAATCCATCCAAGTGCTAAATTGCTCATCCATAGACTTGTACACGCTTCGTGTGTGTGCTTAGTGCTAGGCTTAGCTTAGAGCTGAGTGAGTGCAATGTGTGCTTACCTTGTGAGGTGATTCTAGAGTGAATCAAGTTGTACAAGGTGCGCCGGAAGCCTTGGGGCCTAAGTGGCTCACCGGCAATTGTCTTCGACCCTTCGGCTTGGTGTGGAGTGGCGAGGACACTTTGTGCGGGGGACGTGGAGACCCCCTTCCTAAGTGGAGAAGCTCCTTAGTGGAGGCGGCATCAAGGTGACCAAGGGAGCTTAGCGAGTGCCTAAGTGGCGAGCCTTAGTGGCGAGTCAAGTGGTGCTCTTGGGAGAGACTTGGTGACCGGGAAGCAATACTCTTGTGTGAGTGCTTCAACAACGTGGACTAGGGGTGGCTTAGTGCCTACCGATACCACAGGATAAATCGCGTGTCAAGAGTTTGCTTCCTCTCATCCCTCTTTATGTTTTCACATTACTCTCTTGCAATCCTTGGTTGCCTTTACTTTCCTAGAGTAGTATCATGCTAGGATTGACTATAGGATGCAAAACTTTTTTTGGGATGGGAGTTTCACACTAGAACAACCGTAGTTGCACATCTAGGTGTATGTTCTAGTTTATGTTTTGAGCAAATAGTGGTAAGCCATAGGTTAAGGTTTTAAGTTGCCTAATTCACCCCCTCCCCCTCTTAGGCTACGAGCATCCGATTCCTTACAAGTGGTATCAGAGCCGGTACTCACTTCCTTCACAAGAAAACGCCAATTCGATTGGTAAATTGTGAAAACTGGCTCATTGGAACGGTTAGGCTTCACCGCCTAGTGAGTTGCTCTATAGAGGTATGAAAGGGGTGGATACCTTAGGTTTGGCTCCACATTTCGATGGCACAGGCTATCCTCGTTGGAAGGTGCTTATGGAAGCTTACCTCCAAGCGAAGGACCTTGATGTTTGAAGAGTCACCGATGAGGGCGTGAAAAATGGTACTAAGAAGGAAAAGCAATTTGATGTGATTGCTAAGAGTATCATTTTATCCTCACTAGATGTAGGCATTTTCAATAGAGTTTTTACTTGTGAAAATGCTCATGAGCTATGGAAAACCATCAAGGAGCAAAATGAGGGTTCAAAAGAAGTTGCTAATGAACACTATAGTTGTCTCCTTGAGGAATTCCATAGCTTTAAGCAACTTGCAAATGAAAATGCCGAATCAATGTACTCACGCCTAAATGTGCTTGTCAATGAGATTAATGCTTTAGGTGTGAAGAACATCACGGACGTGAACATTAACCGCAAGATCCTTCAAAGTCTCCGGAAGCCTGATTATGACTTGGTGAAGGCCATCATCTATGAGAAGAAGCTCGAAGAATTGAAGCCATCTCATATCTTGAGCAAGATCATGACACATGAGCTTCAAATCATGCCCAAGTCCAAGAAGGCGCCCCAAGAAAAGCCCTAAGATCCATCTTCTCCAACCACAAGCCATGCTCTCTCAAGCCAACAAGAGAAGGTGATGAGTAGGATGGCTACTCATGGAAGCTCAAGCGAGGATGATAGTGAAGATGGTGATGATGAAGGTTCCTCAAGTGATGAAGAGGTCGAATCGATGGTGGCCATGTACACGAAGAAGATCTTCAAGTATGTGAAGAAAGTCAACATGTACGGCTACAACATCCACTTGAGAGAAGGGCGTCATCATCAACATATCAAGTTCACCAAGATCAAGCACAAGACCAAGAAGAAGGTGGTCAAGGAGACGAGGCCAAAGCAAGAAGCAACCATTGCCGTCCACGAGTGGATAAGTGGTGGAGAATCAAGTTCTTGTAGCTTAAGTGATGAATCAAGAAAGAACTTCACCACCCGCTTCATGCAAGGTCCTTCATCATCACCACACATGTGCCTCATGGCCCAAGGTATGGAAAGCGATATAAGTGATGATGAATCCGACACCACCTCTCTCGATGATCTTGTTGAGCTAGTCCATGAGCAAAAGGAAATGCTTAAGAAACAAGCTAATGAAATTAAAGAACTCAATGCTCTCAATGAACTTAGTGCAACCCTTGCTACAAATTATGACTATTTGTTGTGCAAATTCAATTTGTTTAGCAAGGAGTGTGATGAGCTAAAATCTAAGCTTGAGAGAAATGAGACTAAAACAAGTGTTTCCTTTGAGCTTGATGAATCATCTATCCCTTACGCAATTCCTATCTCCAAGGTAGATGCTTCAACTTCTTGCATCGATTTAATTGATGAATCTTGCTCACCATCTTGCAATGAGAATGTTGTTGTAGAAACATGTAATTGTCTCATAGGCAAGAAGAATGATGAGCTCAAGCAAGAAGTAAAATGGCTCCGAGAGAGGTTGTTTAGCTTGATGGGCAAGGGCAAGAACAATGAGGAACAAGTGGACATCTCTCAAGATATAAAGAGTAACGTCCAACCTTCTCAAGGTAATCGTGATCCCATGGTGAAGAAGCTTGAGAAGGGTGAAATCGTGACTTGCTACAAGTGTCATGGAGAAGGGCATAAGTTCTACAAATGTCCTCAATTTGTCAAGAAGATGAACAAGGGTGAGAAGAAGAAGATGAAGCCGACCATCAAGAGCTCCCTCGTCTACACCAAGCCCAACCACAAGAACAAGACCAAGAGCAACACCTACATCATCAAGAAGAAGGCTAATGGCAAGGTGGTTGCACACAAGGTTGGGAAGATGAAGACGGAGCGGGGTTGGAACCAACCCATTTGGGTGCCCAAGGAAGTCATCACCAACTTGAAGGGGCCTCAAATGGTGTGGGTTCCTAAGGCCACATGAAGGCCATGAGTGCGGGGACTTGGGTGGCTTGGCACATAGAAGATGTGAAGATTCAAGCCTAGAAGCCAAGCTTGCAAGTTGGACATGTGTTGCCCAAGTTCCCCGGTTGAGGTAATGAAAACAAGAACTCATCTCATGTATCATTGTAGCTCTATTGCCTTGTCTAGGTTGCATTTGTTGCTATGCCTAGTTGTTTACATATGGTAGGTTGCTTGTGTCATGTGCTAACCCATGAGCAACCTACATGGTTTGATTAGTGTGTAGGAAAGCTACACTTGTTCTTTCATGGTGCATGTTTTTCATATATACCTCTTTGCATCATGAGCAAGCTATAGGGTTAGCTTCCCTCTTGTTGTCATAAACAATGTGCATACATTTGGTTGGTGATTCAAATACTAAATGCACACATTTAGGGGGAGCTCATCCTATGGCTTGGTTATGGGACTAACATTGTTTCAAGCTTATTTTGTGTAGTCCCTTGGTGACACGTTCCGGTGCGGTGTTTCATTCTAAGAGAATGCTATTTCACTCTCAATGTGATATAACATCTCTAAAAGAGTGAATATAGCAATATTAGCTTCTTGCTATTGAGTCATGTCCTTGCGAGCTTATGTTTTTATATAAGTTCAAAGGCGATGCACTCATACATTCCTAATCCTTGTGGTACCCCAAGTGTTTCTTTGCAAGCCTCTTCCAAGTGGTGTCTTCTCCAAGTGATATCATTTCCAAGTGGCCCATCTCATTGTGGTGCCAACAAGGTAGAGAGGAAATCCCCCGGAGGTATGCAATGCTCAAAAAGAGTACAAGTGATATCTACAAGTGGTAATGTAACAAGAACCCATTTGTCTTATCTCTTGTCATTTAAGCTACCTCCTTGCATGATATGCTCTAAGCTTTCTTGTCTTACAAGTATTTGTAGTTATGCACTTGATTTTCACACTATCATGTTGTGCACACACTTAGGGGGAGCTTAATTTGTATCATGCTAGTCTCATGAGCTTATGATCCACCTTAGTCATTCTCACATGTGGTATCTTCATTGATATCATACATAAGGATCATGGTTCATGCGACTTTCTCCCTTGCTTTTAACATTTCTCTTTGAGCTATGTTTGCTAGGTCTTGCTAGAATTCTTTTGGAGACCCTTTGCCTTGGACCTTTTTGGAGATTTTATTCCAAAGGGGGAGAATGTTTGCCAAAGCAAGCATTGGTTCCAAAGGGTAAGAAGCAAGCTATGTGTGAACATAGTGAAGAGAAGATCAAGAAAAGGGGGAGGTTTCATCTAGAGGGAGTTGTGATGGGGAGATTGTAGCGAGTTGGATGATGGTAAGCATCCAAGCAAGTGTAAGTGGTTCTAATTTTGTCAATTCTTGCAAATTTATGCTTGCTTTGCTTGTGTTGTCATAAATCACCAAAAAGAGAGAGATTGTACCGAACATGGCCTCATTAGCCATTTGTTCGAGTTGATTTTGGTGATTCATGCTAACACAAGCAATGGAACTAACCACATTGTCTAGCATGTCCTTATAGACATATCTAGGTCCCATGGATGCAACCACAATCAAAGAAGCAAAGGAACAAGTCAAAGATGCAAGAAAATAGGAAATGGCATCATCGAATGAACCGACGGTACCCTAGAGGCGAGCGTCAGTGCACTTGGTACACTGCGCAGAAGGCCAAATAGAATTGTCACCGTCGGATGATCCGACGGCACATATTCTAGTTGCGTCGGATGATTGGGAGGAACAGAGCTGAAGGAGACAGTAGCACCGGATGATCCGACGGTCTAAGTGGGGACACCATCGGTCTATCCAATGCCTTGTTTGAATCAAGACAGAGACGCGCCAAGACAGACTCTTCAGCACCGGATGAACCGACGCCATGGTCAAAGGAAGCGTCGGTCTATCCGACGATCTCGTGGAAGCAAACAGAGACATTTTGGCGAGGAGTCCTTCAGCACCGGATGATCCGATGCACCGTCGGTGCATAGTGTCGGAACAGTTGTGTCAGTAGAGCTGCAACACCTAAGTGACGTGGAGGGCACCGGATGAACCGACGCTTGGAAAAATATAGCATCGGTTCATCCGACGCTACCTTTTTTAGTGGCCGTTAGCCAACGGCTCTTTGGATGCCTTGGGCTATTTATACCCCCTCCACTCACCCATTTGAGGTTGCTGGATTGTGTGGAAGTGCAGAGGAGTGCAAGACACCTAGAAGATCATATCCAATCCATCCAAGTGCTAAATTGCTCATCCATAGACTTGTACACGCTTTGTGTGTGTGCTTAGTGCTAGGCTTAGCTTAGAGCTGAGTGAGTGCAAGGTGTGCCTACCTTGTGAGGTGATTCTAGAGTGAATCAAGTTGTACAAGGTGCGCCGGAAGCCTTGGGGCCTAAGTGGCTCACCGGCAATCATCTTCGACCCTCCGGCTTGGTGTGGAGTGGCGAGGACACTTTGTGCGGGGGACGTGGAGACCCCCTTCCTAAGTGGAGAAGCTCCTTAGTGGAGGCGGCATCAAGGTGACCAAGGGAGCTTGGCGAGTGCCTATGTGGCGAGCCTTAGTGGCGAGTCAAGTGGTGCTCTTGGGAGAGACTTGGTGACTGGGAAGCAATACTCTTGTGTGGTGCTTCAACAACGTGGACTAGGGGTGGCTTAGTGCCTACCGATACCACGGGATAAATCGTGTGTCAAGAGTTTGCTTCCTCTCATCCCTCTTTACGTTTCCGCATTACTCTCTTGCAATCCTTGGTTGCCTTTACTTTCCTAGAGTAGTATCATGCTAGGATTGACTATAGGATGCAAAACTTGTTTTGGGATGGGAGTTTCACACTAGAACAACCGTAGTTGCACATCTAGGTAGTATGTTCTAGTTTATGTTTTGAGCAAATAGTGGTAAGCCATAGGTTAAGGTTTTAAGTTGTCTAATTCACCCCCTCCCCCTCTTAGGCTACGAGCATCCGATTCCTTACATTGCTGTACCACCGGCAAAGAATCACCATAAGCTTCCACATGTTTTACTCCCATGTCATGTAGAATTTGCAAACCAAACAAGAGAGCTTCATACTCGACTTGATTATTAGTGCATTTACGATCTAATCGGTTAAGGGATTCGAAAATAGCTCCATTAGGTGAAATAATAATGATCCCAACACCACAACTAATTCTACAAACTGATCCATCAAAATGCAACTTCCACAGAGTAAAAGTTACATAACCGACATCTAAATCAAGTTACTTATCAATTCTATGTTCAACAATAAAGTCAGCTACAATTTGACCTCTCATTTATTTTATTGGTTCACAATGCAAATCATATTGTTGACGGTTAAATTCCGTCAACCTAGCCATGAGTTTACCTTCGGCGTTGGCATTAATTTAATATCTTATCCATTGGTACTAACCCCCTTGATATAACGAGTTCGCTCGTGCATGTCATTTTTGGAGTTTAATGTTTATGCAGGACTCTAGCGCTAAATGCAAGACTTCCGGGTAAAGTTCACCAAGCACCTCGTGAGAAGACCATGAAGCCCGACACAAGTCAAGATATCAAGTGAACATGACT
This sequence comes from Cenchrus fungigraminus, assembly GCA_036936925.1. NCBI lineage: Eukaryota > Viridiplantae > Streptophyta > Magnoliopsida > Poales > Poaceae > Cenchrus > Cenchrus fungigraminus. The sequence goes on along the minus strand of CM072778.1, from coordinate 36,795,703 downwards.
CCAAGAGGCCCAAGGACCGAACCGTGAAGGCAGAGAACTCCGAGGACCTGGACAGAAAATGGTGAAGCTTGCGCGACAAGGAGCCCTATCCAAACCGCGGAGAAACTGACGCCAAGGGCCCACATGCAGAAGGGGGAACGTTCCAGAAGACACGAGAAGCATCACCGACGAAGGAGGCCGCGAAGTGGGCCCAGGTTGACCGGCCCAGGCCGGCCGGCCCAGCCCATTTCGGGCACCATTCGCTACCCCCTTTGACCTAGACGACCCTCAGACTATTTGTAGTCCCCCTGCCAAGAGCCACGCAGGGATGAATTCGCCATTCGCCGCCGAGGAGCAGAGAAGAGAGGGACACCATTCCGAAGAGGAGAGGGTCGAGATAGTTGTCTAGGGTTTCCCTAGCCGACGTGGGAACCTTGCAAGGAAGACCACGTCGGAGTTCCAAGAGCTAGGAGCAAGATCAAGGTAGGATCCCGGTGGTGATCTTGTCCATGTATCATTGAGTATGTTGAATTATCAAATTGCAATCCGATTCTTAGCGATCAAGTGCTTTCTCTACGACTTTGTCTTCGTTTGGGTTTTCTTCTTCCCCGATCTATTATCGAGATAGATCGCATAGGGTGTTCTTGTAGCCGTGGTGGCTAGAGGTGCATGCCTGATCTACCAAACATTTTCATCTTGTCCTTTGGACTCACCCTAGGCTAACCCGCACGAATAGGGGCGCGTCGTGACAGGACGAAGGTTCCAAAAGGCGGGCGTCTTCGGAGTTGGAACGGAAGCAGGCATGATTTAAAGAGGCTTTTTATGAGATTCAATTTGCATCATTCTTCTTTGGTTGGGACTTCAACAAGAGCTCGATCCAATCTCTCTAGATTGGTTTTATCTCCCCCTCTCTGTCTCTTGCTACCTCTGGTGTTTCTTAGATTAGATTCGTTTTCTTTGGTGTTTTCTTAGATTAGATGCAAAAGCACTTCCTTTGAAGATTAAGTGTTCTCGGCTTTAGTTGATTGGTTCTTGCATCACACATTTGTTCCACGGATTCGATACCTTGGGTTCACACTTGTGGGAAGAAGGGTCCCTTGACTACGACGGAGGATTTGTCTGCTTGCAATCCAAACGAACATTGATACACATATAGACCGTCAACACATATTCAACAAGAGCATAAGCCCATTTGCCGACTCTACCACTTAAAATAGGTTTTTGCAACATGTATTTAATTATGTCGGTTTGGCATGCAACATAACAAGTACTAGATAACAAATAATGCCGCAACTTGGTACAAGCATGATATAAAGATAAACATAGCTTTTCAATAAAAGTGTACCTCGTCTCGGCGTCCAATAATCTTCTATTCTCATAAGCAACAATATACTCCTTGCCATCGGTCTCTTGAGTCAAAACAGCCCCAATCACACTTTGCTCCGCTGCAACATAAAGCCGGAACGGAACACCACTCTTAGGTGCTTGAAGAACAGACGGCGAAGTCGAGTAGTTTTTTATCTCATCAAAAGCCTCTTGTTGTTTTGCTCCCCAAGTGAACCCAGCTCCACTTTTTAACCGAAGTAAAGGAGTAAAAGCATCAACTTTCCCAGACAAGTTACAAATGAATCGCCTCAAGTATTTAACCTTGCCCAAGAATCTTTGCAACTCTTTTTTACAAGTAGGAGCTTGAACCTTTTTAATGGACTCAATCTTTTTAGGATCAATCTCCACACCTTTCTCATGCACAATGAAACCCAAAAACTTGCCAGCCAACACTCCAAAAGCACATTTGAGCAGATTCATCTTTAAGCCATACCGACGCATTTTCTCAAATGCGTGTCTCAAATCGGCTAAGTGAGAATTTAATGCAGCCGATTTAACAACAATGTCATCGATATAAACTTCCACGATTATACCAAGCAAGTCATGAAAAATCAAGTTCATAGCCCTTTGATAAGTAGCACCAGCATTTTTTAAACCAAAAGTCATGACTATCCACTCAAACAAGCCTACAAATCCTGGACATATGAAAGCCGTTTTGGAAATATCCTCTTCGGCCATAAAGATTTGATTGTAACCAGCATTACCATCAAGAAAACTAAGAATTCTATGTCTAGATGCAACATTAACAAGAAAGTCGGCTATAGGCATAGGATATTCATCTTTAGGAGTAGCTTTATTAAGATCTCTAAAATCAATGCAAACACGAAGTTTCTTTGTTCCTTTTTTCTCAACAGGCACGATATTAGAGATCCAATTAGCATATCGACAAGGCCTAATAAACTTAGCATCAAACAACTGATTGATTTCTTCTTTCACTCGATTATAAATATCAAGATTAAAATTCCTACGAGGTTGTTTATAAGGCTTAAAATCAGGTTTAATAGGTAAACGATGTTCTACTAAATCACGACTTAAACCAGGCATCTCATTATAAGTCCAAGCAAAGCAGTCGACATACTTCTTTAATAACTTTATTAATTCAAGCTTAAAAGCAGGATCAAGATTTTTGTTTACAAATGTCAGCCTAGGTACAGTGCTGTCACCAATGTCTACCTCCTCAAGAGGATCAGTCGATGTAAACCCTTGTCCTAACTTGCCCAAATCATCAAAATCCTCGATAGCTTCACACGTATCGTTCTTATGCGCCCGATAGTGATCAATCCTCTACTGCAACCACTCTTTAGTTGAACTCATTGAGTCATATGAAGTGATTTAGCTGATTATCAAACGTCTTTATGACAGCAGGGATGAAGCCATCTTTGGAACAACTTACAAACTCATAATTAGATAAATCTAAGCCAGATAGACATTTTACATCATCATGAACACCTATGGAATGACCATCAGCTACAGCTACACAAGCAGAATTATCACCATGCACTACTTCTACCTCATCGTCTATCCATTGTATTAAAATTTGATGCAAGGTAGAAGGAACACATTTATTCGCATGAATCCAATCACGACCAAGGATAAGACTGAAGTTACCTTGTGTCTCAGTGATGAAGAAAGCCATGGCGAGTGTCTTGCTCCCAATAGTGAGCACCATGGAAATCGCACCTTTGGCTCCTATCGGCTCGCCTCCTCCAACTCCTCTGACAGTCATGTTGGTCTTGATCAGCTCCTCATCTGAACCTCCAAGCTTCTTGAATAGAGAATACGGCATCAAGTTAACAATCGCACCTCCATCCACTAGCATCCGAGAGATAGGCTTCCCATTGATGTGACCCTTCATGTACAAAGCCTTCAGATGATTATCAACGTCTTTGGGCTTACATCAACAAACAAATGAACCACATTGATATCAAGGTTCATACACTCTGGAGAAGAACTGTAGTCCACAAGTTGCTCGTCGTCTTCTGGAGCAGGTACCGATGACAACTCATCATCACAAGCCATAGGGACTGAAGAAATGAAACCGAGCGGCGTCTCTGGTGTATCCGGTCTGACCGCCTGGTCAACCGGTTTAACCGCCCCGGGCGGTTTAACCGCCTCAGCCTGAGGTGTCGTCTTGACTCTTCACTTCTTCCCTTGCGGTACCATGGGCCTGTAGCTGTTGAAGATCTCGTCCCTCTGTTTCTCCAGCTCCTCTCTCTTCTCCCGCAGCCTCAAGCGCTGAAGTTTCCTCCTTTGAGTATGAGTCAAACTGGAAGGACACCACCTTGGCAAGAAGTACTCCGGATGAGATTTGCTTCCACTGGCCTCATGATCATTAGCAGCAACAAATCCCTTTTGAGTAGGTGTCACAACCTGATTGTTCAATACAATCGGTCCTTTGCCACTTTTCTCAACGGGAACATCCATCGTCCCAATCTGGATAATATCAAAGCTTGTAGTCCTCTCTGGGTCAATGTCCATCTTTTGAACCTCCTCCTCTCTGATCTTGGGCTTGTAAACCTATTTTGGAGGAAGTTGAACCTTTTTGGGCAGAGCGGTCTGACCGCCTATAGGGGGCGGTCTAACCGGGTGGTCCTGGTGACCCTGTCCAAACTAACGTGGCGTCCAGTGATCTTGTGTAGGTCGTGAAATCCTGTCCAAAGTTGGTCTCCTTGGTCCTCCCCATCCAGGATGGAAGGACTGCTGATATGGCACCCACATCACTCCATTGTCGTCGTAGATCGGATGAGGCGGATTTGAACTTGAAGGAGCCCAAGTTGGAGTAAAGTGTCGTCCTTGTTGAGATGATTCACCCCTGAACCTGACAGCTACTCTGGGAGGTGATGATGACCTCTCTTGATGCGGGGGGGATCTCATCCTTTTTTTTAATGGCCGATCGCTCGTAACGGCCTTTTGTTTAGAGTACTTGTCGAATAGCATATCAAATGTGACCTTTGGCTTTGGGATACTCCCTTGATTCTTTGCCACATTGAGCTTCCAGTTTCCAATCTCTGGCCGCTTCGGAATAAGCATCTTTGGGCGACCATGTGCAGGGGCGGTCTGACCGCCCTGTACCGCCGGTCTAATCGCCATGTCTTGGACAGGCTCGGTTGATCGCTGTCCAGACAGCGTGGACGATCCTTGCCCCCCATGTCCAGAAGCTTTGACAGTAATCTTGAATGTCTCTCTGCCATCAGGGGTCTTCTCATACGCTACTTCCCTTGTCAACTCTTTTTCCCTCAAATCGGGTTTAGCTTCCTCGACCACCACGTTCTTACCCTTAGTTGCTTCGACTTGATGCGGTCGAACCAGTACCTTGGGCTACTGCAACTCCATGGTATTGACAGGAAAAGATTGCTTGTCCACTTGCATCTCATGAAGCATCAAACGACTTTCATTTATGGCCGATTGAATCTGCCGACGAAACACATTGCAATCGTTAGTAGCATGAGAATAAGAATTATGAAACTTACAATATGCATGTCGTTTAATTTCATCAAGTGGAGGCATAGTATGAGAAATTTTAATATTTCCAAGCTTAAGTAATTCATCAAAAATACGATCACACTTAGAAACATCAAAAGTAAATTTCAATTCTTCTTGCCGACCTTTAGTAGACGGCTTAAGTGATGCACAAGAACTAGCTTTAGCCTTTGAAGGCCACACAAATTCAGCAACATAAACCTCATTCTCGTCGTCTGAACTATCCGAATCATACTCAATCATATGAACGTTAGACTGACGAGGCTTAGAGTGTTCTTTTTCTTTATTCAGTTTTAATTCTTGTGCCATACCTCTAACAAGCACATTAGCAAGAGAATGAAATTCTATACATTCTAATCTATCTCTAATAGCAGATCTTAATCCTTTAGCAGCTAGATCAGCAAGGTCAGAATCGGTAAGAGACAAATTAAAACAACGGTTTTTAACTTCTTTAAAGCGTTTAAGGTAATCGGAAACCGACTCCTCTTTACCTTGCCTAACCGATGTTAAATCTGTCAATTTTAATTGATAGCTCCCACTAAAGTAGTGATCATGAAACTTTTGCTCTAATTGATCCCAAGAATCAATAGAGTTTGGAGCTAATGAAGAGAACCAAGCAAAAGCGGTACCAGTCAAAGATAATGAAAATAAGCGAACTTTTAAAGAATTAAAGGTACCCACTTCACCTAGCTGAGCAGTATATTGGCTAATGTGTTCCCAAGTTGTGCAGTTGTCATCACCACTAAATTTGACAAAATCAGGCATATGCCAACCAGGGGAAAAGCCACATAATCAAAATCGGCTCTATATGGTTTTTGATACAATCTAGTAGTACCCATATCAACGCCGAGTTTATTTCTCATCATGTTAGCTACTTCTTCTTTAAATTGAGCAAATTCATTCCTAGCAGCTAACTGAGATTGCATTGCAGCTGATGTATTAAAGCTACTCACAGGGGGTTGATTAGGATTTTCTATGCGGTGCAAGTCGGTAAACACATCGTTAGGCACACCATAGGACGGAGAAACATTAGGGATAGGTGGTGATGTGTGATATATTATGCTATACGTAGGTGGAACAGTACCATAAGCATTATTATGACTATGAACCAACGTACTAGGCACAACCGACAAAGGCACCGGCTGTTCCGAAACCATCACCATCTGACCGGACTGGGCCGTCAGACCGGCCGTGGGGGGCGGTCTGACCGGGGTCGGTTTGGGCAATGATGATTGTCCCAAGAAAAACCCTGTCGGCATACCATATATAGGTACTTCAGATGAAGCTCCTAGTGCTGCCGACGTGTTTGGATGTAAAATCCCCTGTGAGTCTACTTGAGGGATATGATCATCAGGAATATCATTACTAACACGTTTACCCTCTACTTTTTCAAGGCGAATAATAACACTAGCAACCAAACTATTCTGATCATTAAACGCACGCTCAAATTTATTAGATATAGTAGTTAATTGCGTAATTAAATCAGAAGGAGGTGTTTGGCTTACAGTGGGTATTACCTCAACCCTGTCTTTGTTGATCTTGATCGCCGACAACTCGAATTCTTGAGCAAATGTCACCTTGTCTGAACGATCCTTCTTGGCGCCAGAGAGAAACTGATGCTTAATGTATTCTTGAAGCTCAGTGTACTTCCTCTGGTCTTCCTCGCTGAGTTCCTCGATGTTCACCATCACGACGTTCTTTGGGTCGAGTTCGCAACGCGCTCCCATAAAACGTCAAAATAAACCGGTTGTAAAACCAGATTTGTTCCCCAGCGGAGTCACCAAAAGTGTGTTGACACTTTTTCCGGTCGAACACACGAGTGCGCTAGATCGCGCGGTCATTAGAAATCCACTCGTCGAGACCTCCAGCACGGGCCGGTCTAACCGCCTGGGGGGGCCGGTCAAACCGCCTTGGACAGAGGCGTCGCCGAAAACCTAGATTCGCTGCTCCGGGAGGGACCCCATGGGGAACAGTGCGCCTAGGGTTGTCCTGAGATCGGCAGGCCACTCAGAACTTCCTCAACCGCCGTAGAGACGAAGGAGGAGAGCAATGGGGGTTGGAAAAGCTAGGGTTTGGAGATAAAAAGTAGTAAATTGATAAGTTCAATTGGATGATCGCTCTCAATCGGCCACGACCCTTTATATTTATAGGGTGGGAGGTCTTGCCCCTGCAAGGAACGATTTACATCTCGGATTTAGCTAAAACTCATAATTCTACCCAGACTCGGGATGACCCGGTCTGACCGCCCCTGGGAGGCGGTTAGACCGCCTGGTGGTCTCGTGCCGGACCGGCTACAGGGCACCCCGGTCAAACCGCCCTTAGGACCCAGTCTGACCGGCCTGCCTAGCATGACCCGGCTTTTTGCCAATTTTGGGTGTCAACAGTTATACTTGAGGGTAGTAATTTGGACTTTTTCCTTAATTTTAATTATTTATGAGACAAAATATCAAGTCTGCAGCAGACTAGGTGCTTAATTTGGTTCAACCTCCGCTTGTGTAAAAGTAATAAGAACGTTTTCTAGTGCAAAGGTAATAAAAACTTCTTTCTTCAATGTGAGCTGTGAGGCAAGAAAACCTTGATCCAAAAGAGAAGAAAGTTTGGTAAAACCCAATGTTTAAGCAAAAACCTTCTCACAAATAGCACTCCTTCGCTCGCTTAAGAATTAAGCAAAGCGAAAGCTAACCAGCATAATCTCCTCGTGGTCCCTGTTTCTTTGAATTCATATAGTAGCGGTAGATAACTCAACACGCAGGTAGCGTACGTGCATGCATGCATGGATACGGATTGCACGTGCCTGGGATCGGAGTTACTGGTAGAAAGCTCGGTTCTACAGTTCGTGTCTACGTGCATCCCCTTTGACTATGAGTGTCTGCTGGCTGCTGCCACCTAGCACGTTAGCGAGATGAGGTGGCATGCTCGGTCAGCAGCGCATGTACTGTACTCCCAATCAACACGATGAGATGGGGGCATGGGGCGCGAGAGATTGCATTCGCATGTGTGGTCCTACCTGTTAGTTATAGGAAAGTTGAAGCCTTTTTTTTTAAAAAAAATTGATCACAAGACTTCATCTCAAAATTTGCACTCTGAAAATGATGACAAGACCTGCGGAGCACTTCCTGGCCATGCATGTAGCTCTGCAGAGTGGAGAATTTACAGAGAACAAATAAAGGCGTCATATTAGAGTAAGTACCAGAAACATGCATGGAGTGTAGCTATTAGGACTACATACATTCCTATGTGCTCTTATATAAACTCATAGCATGTAAAAAAAAATACTGAGGTGCCATATTCTATTGATGATTAGCCAATCAAGTTACCACTAAAGTCTCCAAGCTACACGATCCAGAAGGCGACTGCTAGTAGTAGCATCACTTTTCTGTGGTTCCCCGTCCAATAACATGTCCACATCACACACCACAGAAGCATATTTATAGTGGGCGCCTGTGTGTAAGTTTATTTCCCTGTGTGTGAGCTGAGCCGGCCCCGATCCATCTCGGTAGCTAGCTACTACCATACCCGTCCCGGCCGGTAGCAATACACCACCACGCACCACCACCGCCGTGGGGTTTGTGCTCTTGTGGACACACTGACCTCCACCCATCCCTCTCACGTCTCGCCATCCGCAGCAAAGGCCACAGGGCAGATTCGGGCCAGCCGATTTATAGCCACACCATGGCCAGGAAGTGCTCCCACTGTGGCAACTACGGCCACAACTCCAGGACCTGCGGCTTGGGACACAGCAGCAGAGAAGCCATGCTCTGCCAGGGCAACGGCGGCGACAACGGTGGCGGCGGCGGTAGGAGCGGGCTGAGGCTCTTCGGAGTGCAGGTCCATGCCGTCGGCGGCGGTGGCGGTGCGGGATTGGCGGCGTCGGCGTCCATGAAGAAGAGCTATAGCATGGACTGCCTGCAGCTCGCGGCTCCTGGCTGCTCCATCGTCTCGCCGTCGTCTTCGTCCTCGTCGTCGCTGCTGCTGTCGATTGAAGAGGGCTTGGAGAGGGCGGCGGCCACCAACGGCTACCTGTCCGATGGAAATGCCAGAGTTGTGGCGGAGAGGAAGAAAGGTACACGTCGAGGCTATGAGCAATCAATTTACAATTAATTGTCCTTTTTACTAATTTGGTCTGAACTCTGAACGCAAATGCATATTTTAGACGGCTGATTTTTTTTCCTCTACTAGTAAAAAGAGAGAGGAGATTTGCTATCTTTCAAATTGAGAAACCTTTTTGTACCTAATTCCATGCTCTTATTGTATTCATCAATCTGACCTAACAAAGTTGCATTACCCTTTTCTTATAAAAAACATTGTGTGTTTATCTTCTCCTGATGAAGCAAGTAACCAAGCAACTAGGAGATACGAAGTATTCCCCTTTCTTTGACTAAATCAATGAACAACCTGTCATCCTTATGAAACCATTGAATAATCGTTCTGTTGGTACCATACAAAAGCTGAGTAGTAGCTGATGATGTTTGTAAACAAATGTCATAACAACATCTCTGTGCACATGAACACGTACGCGTGACGACAGGCGTCCCATGGAGCGAGGAGGAGCACAGGCAGTTCCTCGCCGGCCTGGAGAAGCTGGGAAAGGGCGACTGGCGAGGCATCTCCAGGAACTACGTCACGACGAGGACCCCGACGCAGGTCGCCAGCCACGCCCAGAAGTTCTTCCTCAGGCAGAGCAGCATGGGGAAGAAGAAGCGCCGCTCCAGCCTCTTCGACATGGTATGATGAATTTCATATATTTTTTTCACTACAAAACGTTCGCATACAATTGCCTGAAAATCGTGACTTCTCGGATTGGTCAGCGAACTAATCGATCTCGTGTGATCGACTCCATGACGCAACAGGTGCCGATCTGCGAGAACAGCTCGAGCATCTCCAATCCACCGAGCAGCGAGGGCGCCTCCACTTCCCTGTCGCTGAACGTGCCGCGCCATGAACAACGCTCCGAGAGGACGACGACGACGGCCTTCGACCTGAATTCTACGGAGGAAGAAGACGACGGCAGGGCCGACGTGTCGTCGGCGTCAGGTGCAGGGACCAGTCGACCATTCCCTGCAGCTGCAGCTCCGCCGCCGACAGAGTTGCAGCCTTCTCATCATGGCCCTGCCGGGCACGGCCACCACCACTGCTCCCCGTTGGAGCTGGAGCTGGGCATGTCGCTGTCCACGCCATCCGTCGGGACATGACGCGCCGCCGTCGCCGTCGTCCTAGTCATCGTCGTGGACTCGCGCAGGCCCGCGCCAAGTTTCATCAGCGCGCAAGTTGCTGCCATGGCCGGGCGCGCGCCTGCTGCCTCACAAATTATCTCTGCCAACCAAACGGATCGGAGATGAGGCGCTAGGCAAATATTGTCCGTGGAAGCGTTGTGCAAGCACTGCAGCACTAACTGTGAATATAACGTACCGTGTAATCAGCATCGGTTCTCTGCTCCTGTACTATATATGACACGTTCCTTTGTTCATTATTCGGAATGAAATTAATTTGCCAGGTTTTGTACAAGCTACATATAGCATGTTGACTCAAACCAAAGGCCGACATCGATCCAATTTGTCTTCCTTGTTCTTCAAATTTTATTTATTTATAATTTATTCTTCATTTGTTCGTGCGTGCTGCCTCTGACATCTGTACACCGCTTCTCTGTTGCCATTCCCGGCTGATGCCCAATCTCTACACCGCTTCTCTTGTCGCATCGCACATCATATACTCATCACATTCCTTTTTCCACTCGACGGCCACAAATCCATGATCCCCGCCTGATGACTCCAACACCCAACCGGCCAACCAGCTCTTGCAGCTCCACTGCCACCGGATCCACTGCAAATCGTCGCCACCAATAGCAACAACCATGTGTCCTAGCTACTACCCCCACCGCTAGCCTCACCATCACTACATATAGTGCCGGGACCCGAGACCTATTTGTTCCCACTCAAAATTGGCAGGATTGGGAAGGTCGGTCTACCGGTGGGCCAACCGGTCAGACCGCTCTGGCCAAAGTTCTCAAAATGCAAATTGGACTTCACCACTGCATAGCTCTCGTCGATACGATTAAGATTCATATATGGAACGTCCGATTTCGACTTCGGATGATAGAGATATGGCTTCGAGAAGGTCTGCATGTCGGGCACCGCGGTTAGACTGGGTCCCTAGGGCGGTAGACCGGCATACCCAGCCAAATCTGAGTTAGGAGTTATATTTTGACACAATTTTGTAAGGGTTTCGACTCCCAATTGTGGCAAGACCTCCCCTCCCTATAAATATAAAGGGTCATGGCCGATTGAGGGCATCCATTCGATAAAAACACTTTCAATTATCTCTTTTGCTTTTCTCTTTGCCCTAACTTTTTCAATATACTACTTGATGTTCCTCCTTCGTCTCTACGTCAATTGAGGGTGTCCTAGGTGGCCTGCCAACCCTAGGACAACCCTGCGTGCGCTTGCCCTGACGGGATCCTTCCCGAGTGAGTGTTCGAAGGTCTACCACTTGTTCATCCCGGCTAACGCGGTGTGACGGCCCTGCATAGGAGGTTAGACTGCCCTGTATTGAGGTGCTGCAGCGAGCTCCTCTACACGACGTGTGTTGGTCCCGAAAAGGTGCCAACACTATTATTCCATTGCATTTGCATAGCTAGGCTACTGGAAGTTGTGGTTTGTCCAGGACCCCTCTCGCCTATCAAACAAGTGAGCAACAGAAATACAAAGCCAGCGACCTGATTTGCACAACCCACACCTTTGTGCTGCAAATCTGCAATCCCGAATTCCCGATTTTTGTTCTTCACTGCAAACTCACTGCCCTTCCGACCACTCACGAGAGAGTCCAATGCAAGATAATGCCATCAAGAAGGAAATGCTAAGTTCTCACTTGAGAAGAAGAATATGTTCCATCTGAAGAAAAATAGCGTTTTAAGAGCAACTCCAACAGTCTCTTTAATTTTGTTAGTTAAATTTGGAGTTTTAGCCTTTTGTAAAAATAGAATACTTCATAATTCTATTCCCCAAAAAAAGAATACTTCATAATTCTATGGAATGATCCAACAAACTCTTTAAAACTCAACTTTCCATCTGAGTGGGCCCCACGTGCTCCCCCCTATCAAGTCCCAACCTTATCCATCCCCACGACCCTACCCCTCTCGCGGAGTTCCCTTGCCTTCGCGGAGCTCCCTCTTGGCGCGCCGGCGAGCGGCCAGCGGGTAGGCTGGCGCAGACCTCCCCGGCATGGAGGCCTCGAGGTCAGTGTGGCATGCTTGTCCCCCGTCATTGGTGGCCCCTCCCCTCTCCTCTGGCGCCCCCTCCATCCTCCTCCGGTCATCTGGCGGAGGCCATGGCGGACGAGGCAGAGTACGTCCGTCGGGGCGTGGCGGTGCTCACCCTGAGGTCGGGCGAGGCCGCGACGGTCGCGGCTCCCCTTCCTCTGCGAGCAGGGGCGGGTGGCGGAGCTCCCCTGCCTTCACGGCTGGGCTCCCTCCTGGCGCGCCGGCGAGTAGCCAACAGGTAGGCTGGCGCAGACCTCTCCGCGCGTGGAGGCCTCAAGGTCAGTGCGGCATGCTTGTCCACCGTCGCAAGCGCCCCCTCCATCCTCCTCCGGTCCTCCCTTTCATCCTTTAGCTCCATCTGACCTCCTCCTTCCCCCGGCGAATCGAGCGGTGGCCGGTGGTGGCTCCTAGCTCTGGCGGCAACGGCGCGGCGGTGAGGAGGTGGGCGATTTGGCGCAAGGAGGAGGGCGGGAGGGATCGATGCGCGGGATCCCCGGTGATTTTGCGAGCGGGCGGCCACACCAAATCTCGCGAGCCGCGGGGGATGGGGGAGTATAGCGAGGGAGATTGCGAGGATGATATTTAGAGAGCCTGTTAAAACCGTGTTTCACTGCTTTTTTCTACTTTTTCAGCGATCGAAAACAATTTAAAGGAGCTGTTGGAGTTGCTCTAATAAGCATCAAGTGGATTGTTGCATACTCCATCCGTCTCGTAAAGAATGCAATCCTAACATTTGAAAAAAAAATCTCATAAAGAGTGGAATCCTAGAAAATAGATCTAATTATCTGCATAATTAAGTAATCATATCTGATCTGCATGTCAAAACTTACCACTTGTGGCTATAAAATAGGGGTATTAGAGTCTTTTCACGCCACCACTAATCTGTCTTAGAAAAATTAAAATTGTACTTTTTATGGGACGAAGGAAGTATATTCTAAATATATCGCTCATCTTGTCCTTCATCACTGGTATCACCGGTAACTGTTATTAGAAGAAAGAAGTATATATGGAACACGGAGAAAGGGAAAACGAAGAAAATTAAACAAAGAACAGAAAAGGGGGCGGGGCGACATCAAGTGTGGGAAGGCGTGACAGTAGAAAAGAGAGAGTTGGCGGTCGACTCGATCGGATGCATTAGGAAGAAAATTAACACAAGGTTCTGCAACGAGAAATTGACTATGGTAGCTTAAGCGATGTAGTATAAGTTCAGTGTCTGTCAGTTACCAACATTAAGTCGACAACCGCATTCGCATTGAATATCGGTCTACGGCATAGGAGTCACAAAATTGTGCAAAATTTATGAACCTCTCTAAGGTCAGTCTCAATGGAGTTTCGTAGAGAGTTTCATTATATTAAATAGGTTGACGTGGCGAAGAGAGAGACTGTGAGAGTTTCATAGGATGTGAGGAGAGTTTCATCACCATGAAACTCCACTGGCACAGTTACCTAGTTTTCAGTCTAAATAGTTGTGCCAATAAAATTTGCACTGGGGTCAGTCTCAGTGCTAGTTTCATGTGCACAATTACCTAGACTGAAAACTAGGTAATTGTGCCAGTGGAGTTTCATAGTGATGAAACTCTCCGCACATCCCATGAAACTCTCACATTCTCTCTCTTCGCCACGTCAGCATATTTAATGCAATGAAACTCCACTGAGACTGGCCTAATAGCTAAAACGACCTCTATATAATTCAAATGATTAACTTCAATTTAAGATTTACTTTATGGGTTATATATTTTTTATTTTGTGCACAAAATGACTAATACTTAGTTTCACAAGTCATGGATATATAGATTAATACCAATAATCATTCAATTAATCACTAATTTATGCGCTTTTATATATTAAAAATTGATTAGCCCTAAGTATATAATTAGTATTTGTTCAAACATTAGAGGGGGGGAGGGGGGCATGCCCCCCGGGTACGCCGCTGAGTGTATGGGTCTAGTCTCTCGGAGACGCTGGTTATTGGCCAGTACGTGTGTGGGATGAGTGTGCATGGTTGCATTGCATCTGTACTAAAATTAACATTTTATAGCGCCGGCATTTCAGCATTGTGGCTAGCTTATATACGAGGCACAATAGTCACTTCAGGTCGTGTTTATGTGGTTGTTTCAACTTTCAAGTCATGTTTATGTTGAATATTGCTGTTCAACATAAGTAACACATAAACACATGATCACATAACCTAAATGACAATCAATCTGCTAATGCGGAATTAGGTGGGATAAACTTATACCAGTGTTAGTAGCCGCCATGGGAGCCTCCTGAGACGATGTAGTCGGTACGGGTCTTAGCCTTGAAGTAGTAGAATCGATGACGAACGCCGACTCAAGAACTTGTGATGTTCTTGATCGACAACTTGAACGTATCTCCTCTGGACGCCAACGGCACTGACCCGGATGTGGATGAGGAACTAGAGCTTCTACCTCCTCCAGCTCCCTTAGCAATCGGTGTTTGGTCTTTAGGCTAAAGCAAATTGATTTGATGCGTTGAAGACTTTGCCTTACCCTTAGTTTTATATGGAGCTGTGGAGGCAGGGCCTAGAGTCCTAATAGGATTCTAATTGTGTTCCTGCCGATTACAGAACACGAGTTCTGATCCATCACGTAGGGGGAAAACGTGAGGAACAAGTTCCTCTCGGTTGGAGACCGAGAAGATCACAATAACAGTTTATTTCCAACATTCTCCCACTTGATCGAACGGTCTACAACTTGTTCACATCATACTAATGTTCACACTCGGTAAAACGGTAAATACTAGACCAATGCGTCGTCAGCAGCATTTAATTCGCTACCGGGACCCCATTACCCATAGTTTCACTGAGACACCTTGTTAGAACGCTTATACATTATTGGGAGTTCATAACGGCCCTGAACCAGGACCTAAAGACTATCCACCAGACCCATGTCTAGAACATGTTGCTTAAATAGATTAGGTGGTATGCTTTTAGTGAGCGGATCCGTGAGCATCTCATTAGTTCTTATGTGCTCGACATTAATAGTACGATCCTGGTCTCTTTCAATAACAACACGATACTTAAGGTCAATGTGTTTGGAAGCACCACTTGACTTGTTGTTCTTTATGAAAAATACTGTTGATTTATTATCACAGTATAACTTAAGTGGTTTTGTAATGCTGTCTATAACCTTAAGGCCCGGAATAAAATTCTTAAGCCACACAGCCTGTTCCGTCGCTTCATAACATGCTATAAACTCAGCCTGCATAGTCGACGCTGCAGTTAACTCTTGCTTAGAGCTTTTCCAAGAAATAGCTCCTCCTGCTAGAGTGAAGACATATCCTGATGTAGACTTTCTACTATCTTCACATCCAGCAAAATCAGCATCAGAATAACCAATAACTTCAAGATTATCTGATCTCTTATATGTAAGCATGTAGTTTTTAGTGCCTTGGCAATAGCGTAATGCCTTTTTGACACCCATCCAGTGGACCTTTCTTGGATTTTGCTGATATCTTCCAAACATTCCAGTTGCAAATGCCAAGTCCGGACGCGTACAGACTTGAGCATACATTAAGCTCCCGACAGCAGAAGCATAAGGAATATTACTCATTTCACTTAATTCCAATTGATTTTTAGGGCTTTGTTCTTCACTAAATTTATCGCCCTTTGCTATTGGAACAGGTGTGGGCTTACTATTTTGCATCTCATATCTCTTAAGCATTTTATCAATATATGCCTTTTGAGATAATCTCAGCACTCCTTTGGTCCTATCTCGGTGAATCTCAATACCCAGAACATAAGAGGCCTCACCGAGATCTTTCATATCAAAATGGGATGATAGAAATCTCTTTGTCTCATGTAACATTTGCTTATCGTTACTTGCTAATAGAATATCATCCACATAGAGTACTAGAATGACAAATTTTCCACCTTTTATCTTAATGTAGATACAATTGTCTATAGGATTTTCCTTAAATCCGAATTTCTTAATCACTTGATCGAATCTAAGGTTCCATTGTCTTGACGCTTGCTTAAGTCCATAAATGGATTTTTTAATCTGCATCCCATATTTTCCTTACCTTTCACAACATAACCTTCCGGTTGTGTCATGAAAATTGTCTCGTCTAAGTGACCATTAAGGAATGCAGTCTTAACATCCATCTGATGTAGCTCTAAATCAAAATGAGCCACTAGCGCCATGACGATTCTAAACGAATCTTTCTTAGACACAGGTGAAAAAGTTTCATTATAATCAACCCCTTCTTTTTGTGTATAACCCTTTGCTACGAGCCTTGCTTTGAATTTATCGACATTCCCTTTAGAGTCACGCTTAGTTTTGAAGACCCACTTACAGCCTACTGGTTTGACTCCATCAGGAATTTCGACTAAATCCCATACATCATTAGTGCTCATAGACTTAAGCTCATCTTCCATAGCCTCAACCCACTTAGCGGAATGCTTACTTGAAATTGCCTCTTTGAATGAGACAGGATCATCTACGTTTCCGACATCATACATATCTTCACTTAAGTATGTCTCATAACAGTCGGGAATGGCAGACCTCCTTGGCCGTTGTGATCTCCTTATAGACTCATTCACAACTGGCTCAGGAATGGGTAGAGTTTGCTCAATAGGGTTTTGCACTTCATTATTATGCACCACTTGCTCTTGCTGTGGCACAATCACTGGCTGTTGTGGTGCCTCAACTTGAGCTGTAGCACTTGAAGTCTGAACAGAGGGTAAGAACAATGGCACTAACTGAGGTGTCACTGATTCTTGAGTCACCAGAATAGGAAGCTCAGCCCGAATTTCCTCAAGACTTATTTCCCTCGTTGGAAAGCTCCCACTGATTTCTGCATCCTCTAGGAACACAGCCTGTCTAGTCTCCACGAACTTAGTGTGGCGACTAGGACAGTAGAAACGGTACCCCTTAGACTGATCGGGATATCCAATAAAATGGCAGCTTATCGTCTTAGTATCTAATTTCTTTTGTTGTGGATTAAATAATCTAGCTTCAGCTGGACAACCCCACACACGTAAGTAATTAAGTGACGGTTTCCTTCCAAACCACAATTGATAAGGTGTTTTGGGCACTGACTTACTAGGAACCTGATTAAGAATGTGTGCAGCTGTTTTTAATGCTTCCATCCACAACTCCACTGGCAAACTAGAATAGCTAAGCATGCTACGCACCATGTCCATAAGTGTGCGATTGCATCGCTCAGCCACTCCATTCTGTTGTGGTTCGCCCGGCATAGAATACTGGGCCTTAATACCATTTTCCTCAAGGTACATAGCGAATGGTCCAGGAATCTGGCCATATGGAGCATGTCTCCCATAATACTCACCACCTCGATCTGATCTTACTATTTTAACAGTAATACTATGCTGATTTTCCACTTCAGCCTCATAAATCTTAAATTTATCTAATGCTTCAGATCGATCGCGAATGGGGTAAATATGACCATAACGAGAGAAGTCATCAGTGAAAGTAATGAATGAATCATAACCATCCACTGAAGTTACAGGGAATGGGCCACAAATGTCAGTGTGAATAATTTCTAAGAGACCCGAACTCCTAGTAGCTCCTTTCTTAATTGTCTTAGCGAATTTCCCCTTAATACAGTCAATGCACTGTTCTGACTCTGAGAAATCTAATGAATGTAGTATCTCTTCCCTAATGAGACGTTCCATTCTCACCCTCGAAATATGGCCTAAACGACAGTGCCATAATTTCGAAGAAGTCTCATCATTTCGCTTACGCTTTTTGGACACATCACTCACATTCATCACAGAATAATCTTTATCAAGAGAGAGCATATAAAGCTTGCCTTGCAAATAACCAAGACCAACATTTATATTATGATACTTAATATTACACTTATGGTTGCCAAACTCACAAATATGTCCCGAATAATCTAATGCTGAAACTTTAATGAGGTTTCTCTTTAAGCTAGGAACATAAAGGACATCATCTAATTGAAGACTGAAGCCGCTTGGTAGCTCTAATGCGAAGTTTCCAACGCCTTCGACTTCAACTTCATTTCCATCAGCAACTCTAAGATTTCGCTCCCCCCTTCTTATAGTTCTCATCGAACTGAATGCCTGTAATGAATAGGAAATGTGCACAGTGGCACCTGAGTCAATCCACCAAGTATTCGGGGAAAAATCAGCTAAGAATGATTCATCAATAAATGAAACAACATCAGTACCTTTGTTCTTTAGCCATTCCTTAAACGCTGCGCATTGCTTTTGCAGATGTTTAGGAGACTTGCAGAACTTGCAAACTTTAGCATCTTGAGCATTCTTATGTGAAGTGGTCTTATTCACCTTATTTTTGTTAAATTTCTTCTTAGGCTGCTTGCTGCTTCCTGATTCAGCTTGATTTTTAGAAGGATGATTAAACCCAACAAGGTTAGCCACATTCTTCCCTTTTTCAGCCTTCTGCCTTTCCTCTTCCTCAACACAATAGCTGATAAGCTCAGCTATGTTCCAAGTCCCTTTCTGAGTATTGTAACTTATCTTAAAAGGACTATATTTAGGAGGCAGTGAAGTCATAATGAAATGCACCAGAAAACCATCCGAGATGGCCATATCTAGTGTCTTAAGCTTATTGGTCATATCACACATGCTCAAAATGTGCTTCCTAATACCACTTTGCCCATTATACTCAGATGTTAGCATTTTCATAATGAGAGTGCTAGCATAGGTCTTAAAGGAGCTCTTAAAGTTTTCTTCAACCTTATCGAAGAATTCCTTAGCGGTCAACTCACGACCATCCTCATGTTTATCAGGAATAGCACCTCTAATGGCAACAGAGATCGATTGCTTAATGATCATGTTGGCCATTCTGTTGTTCCTATCCCACTTATCGACATGAGAATTGTCAGCATTGGGAGCAGTAGAAACAACAGGCCTAGCCTCACGTAAGACTGAGTCATACTCTAAAATGCCAAGTATGACCTGCACCTTTTCCTTCCAGCTAGGAAAGTTGGTGCCATTAAGTGGCTCAATGGTGTTTAGGTAGCCGGTCACATTGTTCACTGAAAATTATGGAAAATTATGTTTCAGTAAAATACACACTAAAGATGCACATAAAAGCTTAATAATAACCTTACGATGGCCCGATTAAAATTATGCAATAAATTTCAATTTGCATCACCGATGGGCAGAAAACAAACGAAATTTATCATTAAACTCATAATTAAAACAACGATGGTCAGAATTAATTACAAGTGTACTCTAACTAAGCTTCTCGATGGTTCCACTTAATTAGAGAGCATCTTAATTGCATACTGGTGGAAAACATAATTTTTCAGCGAAAATAATGCAAACTAAACAGTAATTAAAACAATTATATGACTTATGGAAATTAAATCAGCTGGAAAACATAAAAGATAAAGGAAAAACTTAAACGGGCTCAAAACTTCAAAACTAGCCCACATATGCTTTAGCCCACAGTAGCCCATCCCCTCTATTTAGCTAATCCGGCCCATCTTACGGCCTGCGCAGCGGCCCAACTATCGGCCCACTGCGGCCCGGCCTGCTCGCGCCGCTGATTTGATGCGCGCGATCCTGGCCGTTCGTCACAGATCGGACGGCGGAGGGAAACCCGAACCAGGTCAAAACCGGCCAGCGGCAGAGGAAACCCTAACTCCCCTCGCATTCCACCCGCACGTCGCAGTCACCCCGTCTCCCCTTTCCCTCCCCCGGATCCCGAGCTTGCAAACGCCGCCGCCATGATCCATCGCCGCCGACCGTAGGCTCCGCCGCGGGCCCTCTGGCCGGAGGATGCGTGCGACTCGGTCGCGCGCGCCTCGGTCCAGGGGCTCCGCTGGTGGTGCTGTAACGAGGCGAGCGGGGCGCGGGTGGCGTTCCAGAGCACGGGCGGCACTCCGGCCTAGCGACGCCAGCGACGGCCTGGAGCTGATGGCGTGCCGATGAAGGAGTCGCGAGGGCGGACTGCGGCGGTCTGATGCCGCAGTTGCTCGGCTCGGTGGCCCGAAAGCACACCGACGGCTGCACAGGGTGTGCGCGCACGGTGGCGGCGATTCATGCCGTGCGCGTGCCCCCTTGCTGATGCGGCCGGTGAGGGAGATGACTGTGGCGCGCGCGCGACGTCCTGATGCCGTGCGCCGCCATCAACCAGGGAAGCCCTTAATCCCTAGGGTTTGGGTTCGCTGATTTGGGGATCTTTTCTGATGAATCTTTGTAATTCGATTCGATTCCCCTCCTTCTACTCTTCTACTTGCTTATGCACTTTCAATTTCACGAATTGATGAGTAATTTCGTGAGATTGAGTACTGACAGTGCCTAATTAGAGTTAACAGGGATGAACTAACCCTAATTACTTAATATAATCATATACTTAAAATTAATTAGGGTCTAATTATCGTAATTAGGCATGCAATTAGGCACATGAGCATCTAACTCGGTTCTAATAGATCAAATTAAACTTAAACTTGAACTTTAATCATTAACCGAACTAGATTACATCTAATTTGCATATGATTTGCACTTAATCTTACTGCATTTATCTAATAACACACTGATAAGCACAAACCAATCTTATTGCATATATTAAACTAATCTGCAGGGCTAAAGCACATCAAATTAATCTTAAACCGACTAAAACAGGGGCAAAACCATGGCTTAGGATTAAGATTAGATCATGATAAGGCTAAGTACGGCTCTAGATGCCAATTGTTGAATATTGCTGTTCAACATAAGTAGCACATAAACACAAGATCACATAGCCTAAATCACAATCAATTTGCTAATGCGGAATTAGGTGGGATAAACTTATACCAGTGTTAGTAGCCGCCATGGGAGCCTCTTGAGACGATGTAGTCGGTACGGGTTTCAGCCTTGAAGTAGTAGAATCGATGACGAACGCCGATTCAAGAACTTGTGATGTTCTTGATCGACAACTTGAACGTATCCCCTCTGGACGCCAACGGCACTGACCCGGACGTGAACGAGGAACTAGAGCTTCTACCTCCTCCAGCTCCCTTAGCAATCGGTGTTTGGTCTTTAGTCTAAAGCAAATTGATTTGATACGTTGAAGTTTTGCCTTACCCTTAGTTTTATATGTAGCTGTGGAGGCAGGGCCTAGAGTCCTAATAGGATTCTAATTGTGTTCCTGCCGATTACATAACACGAGTTCTGATCCATCACGTAGGGGAAAAACGTGAGGAACAAATTCCTCTCGGTTGGAGACCGAGAAGATCACAATAACAGTTTATAGTGGTGGTACTGGTGTTGCGGGTTCTTTGAGTTACTTCGGTTGTTTTATATTCTGTTGTATAAGTTTCTACTAGTTGGTAGTGGTTTGTGTAACTATGCGCTTCAAGATCTCTGCTGAAGTTGCATTGATGTTCTCTTTTTCTTAATAAAATATGTGTTATGCTCATCTTTTTAAAAAGAGGCACAATAGCCACTGTTTCTGCCCGTTCCTCTGTTACCATGAAAGCCATAGGTCACGCATGCTTCCACAGGCTATATATGACAAGGGAGATTCAATTCACATTGATTGCAACAGCCAGCAGCATCGTGTGGTGCCCTGCGGCTTATACTCGTAGTATCCCATCATTTCGACGACGGTGATACCTTCCAGATCTGAGATATCGTTGGTGCTCCGGTCAGCCGTACGGGTTGTGGAGGCGCCTCAGCGTCTGCACGGCACCAAAGCGGCGAAGGCAGCGGTGGGGCGGCCGGGGCTAGAGCCCCCTACCGCTGCCACCGTCATGGGAGCCCCCCAAGTCCCCTCTAGGCTGGAGGTAGAAGAAGAGGGAAAGAGGGGCTGGAGGAGGAAGAAGGAAGAAGCAGCCCCCCCTAAGCTGGCAAGTTGGCTTCGCCACTGGCGGCAAGCTGCCAACGCCCAGCAGACTGCATCGAGTACGTGCCTGTTAGAGTATATTTAAGGCAACTCTAGATAGGGTAGTTTAGGATTGATGTAATCCCGTGATAGCCTTCCTATCTTCAGGGGAGGTGCTTTGCTCTCCAAACCTTGTACTCTCATATATACTGTTCTAGAGGCTTATTGTAATACATCGACCACATTATACGTATCTTACCTTACTTACATGGTATCAGACGCTTAGGTTTAGATCATAACCCTAGCCTGCGTCGCCACTTCCGCTGCACCCGCGCGCCCTTGTGAAGATCGAGATTGATCTCCACCGGGGGCAGCGCCTTCCTAGGATGCGCCGCAGATCCCTCTGATCCGCGCCATCGTCGTCATCATCAAGCAACAGGAGGGCTGACCTCTACCGTCGTCGTGGCCGTGTCACTCATCAATGTCGCCATGGCCCCGCCTTGGGCCGCCGCCGCCTCCGCGCCAACGTCGTCCCCAGCACCGCATCGGCTTCCCCCTTCCGCGCCTTCGGCCGGCCTCCCCCCTCTCAGCGTCGCCGCCGACGCACAGCCTGTGTAGATGCGCGCGTGCGTGGCCGCCGAGGGAGAGGAGCCACTCCTAGAGCCGCATGGACTGCGCACTGCGCGCATGCACGGCTGGAGGGGAGGAGCCGCACCGCGTCGTCGCGGCGGATGGGGCGACCACCGCCGGTAGACACCGCCGATGGACCGCAACGTTGGGGTCCGCCTCCGCCGCCCTCCCTCACCAGCTCTCCTGCACGCACCAATCGGCCGCCCCTACTCCCCCAAAGCTGCCTCTGTCGCTGCCTCGAGCGCGCAATGCGGCTACGACGGGGGCGCGATTTGGCCGCCACAACGCCGAGGAACCGCCGCCGCTCGGGTGTCTCCTTCCTCCTTTGTTTCTTCTGCCCGTGTTGACCACGCGTAGAAGATATAAGGAGGGGAGGGGAATTCGCTATGCGCACCCGAGATTGTACCCGGAGGTCTCCCCATCTGTTGTTGTGTTGTTTTTCTTAGTTTTTCCCGATTTACTATCGGGTTTGCGTCGCCCTGCTGTTCGTCGCCATTGATCGTCGACACTCCCGAAGACGAGGCTGTTGTTGCGCCCTCCATAATGCTGCGATGACGCTCGTTGTGACAGACCCATCCAAAATAGTTTCGTATTATCGCCAAAGCCGATCCACGTGGTCATTAAGCAATAATAAAGAAGTATTCTGTCGTATCTGCCGGGTCAAGCCCGGTGAATCACTTACCACACAGGATCGATAATATGCACAAAGCCCACATGAAGGTGGGTTCAGAGTACGGATTTAATTTACAAACATCCCACAGAGTTAATTTATTACAAACCAAGTTTCATGCATAAAAGTAAACGTTCAGAGTTTTCAAACAGCGGAAAAGTAAACTAGTCGTATGATACACATGGGAGGCCATCCATAGCATATCACTCATTGTCATCACCATTCTCCCACTCAAGTTCCCAACCCTCATGGATAGAGCCAGGCCAAATAGCATTACCTGAAAACAACAACAACAGCAAGGCTGAGTATTCTAATACTCAGCAAGACTTACCCGACAAAATAAAATACAACTAGGCATGCAAGGCTTTTTGGCTGGTGGGTTTGTTTTGCCAAAAGCGACTAAGAGTTGATCCTTATTTTCAAGTTTTAATTCCAATTCTAGTATATTAACCATTTTAGGTAAGCACCCAAACTAAACAAGCAGTTGTGCAAACAATATTATTCAAGCATGAAAATTAATCCATCTGTTCCATAATACAAGATGGGGTAGCCAGTGGTTAAGCAGTCTCATGTAACGGCGAGAGACTGACGATCGATCGAATTAATAACCTTGCAAGGTAAACCCAAACACACGGAAGAAGGTATACCCCAAGAAATCAAATAAAATCGAATGCGGGGTATACCCCGACCAGGCGGTTCCCGTCATTCCCTCAGCTTAGGATTAGATGCTACAGTCCTAAGTACAAGGTTTACTGGTACGCCCCACAAAGTACGTCCAGACTCACACATGTACTACAGGGAGCAAGCCTGGAGGCGCACCTCAAGATTAGTAGCGATAAAGTTCCCGCACTGGTTCATTAGGTACTAGGCTTACCGGTCCCATTCCCGACAAGTGCTTGGTACGTTCAAAAGTTTAACCAGCACATACTACTCGGTCGAGACCGATCCCATTGCTCTTACCACATGAGCGTGTCAGTTTAACCAAACTTATGATTCCAACATAAGTAACCTATATCTCGCGAGCAATGAGACATTACTCGACTTGTACCGTGTCCTTAAAGCATGGCACTATCGACCTATCATACTAGTAAAAGAGCATAGGAACCTAAAGATCATGCATCTAAGGTTTCAAATCAACTCCTGAAACTTAAATGCACATACATAACATAAATACAAAAAATAGATTGCGAGTTAGGAAATTTGGGTTAATGCATTCCGGTGCTTGCCTTCCTCTTCCTCTGCTACAGCCTTGGGCTCTTCTGGGCTTTGGCCCAGGTCTTGCTGCACACACGTGTAGTTCACTTCACCCTCGGCTGCTCCCTCACCCTCCGGGACTAGGGTATAGCTTCCGTCCGGCAGTTCTACACGATATGCAATGCATAAACTTTAATTATTCAGCATTAAGAATGAAAAGCACTTCTGAAATTTATCGGCAAACATAGGGTGTATTGCTGGCCACATTCACCTAGATAAGGTTTTAATAAACTTCTCATTACAAAAGAAAAGTGGATGTGTGTGAAACTTTATTCCTATTTGATGGTGACTGTGTACACATTTATACAAAATAAATTAATTAACTTCACAAACAGCAAGGCATGTGTCCTAAAGGTTTTGAACAGATCCACATCACCACATTTCAAAAATAAAAACAAAAAGATGACGGTTTTGCATTTACTGAAATCTATCTAGCCTTTCATCAAAAATTTCTATAAAATTAAATATACCTCCAATTATCCTAAACTTTGGTACACAGTAACATATACCTAAACTAAGCTCACATGCCAAAATTCAGCTCCAGATTACATATATTTTAATTTAGATGAAAAAGACAAATTTCAGCCTAGCATAACACCAATAAATCCTACAAAAGATTAAATACAAAACATAAATCAAACAAAAGCCTAAAATCATATTCATTATACCAGAGGTGCTACTCATCATTACAAAACCCTAGGGTGTACTTGTGCTTAAAGAAAAGTTTATTGAAGGGACTATAAAAAGCATCAAGATTAATCTAGTATAAAGATTACATAAATCATAACTAAATATCTACACATCGAACTCATGCCAACTTTGGTCACAAATCTAAACATACCTTACAGAACAACATATCCAAAATTCACTTCTATATCATGAGTATATTTTAAACTACAACAAAAACACCTCAAACTGAGTTTGAATTTTTATTCAAAAACTATAGACAAAAACCCTGTACAACCTTTCTAGAAAAGGTAGATTTCTTCACCATAAACCCAACAAAACTGAATTTGCATTTTTCTGATTTGTCTACAATTTTTAGTGATTTTTCGAAGTTTCAGCTCAAACCCTAAGAATCCATTTACAGCCGGGTCCCTGGAATAACTTTTCGATATTACACATATGCCCTCGGTTCACGAAAAACACCCTAGACAAAAAGCAATCCTCGCAATGCGGCCCCTGGTGGCGGAGCAAGGCCGGCCGGTGGCGGGGAGCTGCCGGGCTCCGGTGTGCGAGCGGCTAGGGTGGGGTTCCGGCTCACCCTTGTTAGTTTGGCGTCGTCGGTTGGGTCGGAGGAGGCCCCCGCGATGTCCGGCGGCGCCGGAGCGGCGGGCCGTCTGCCTCGGCTCCGATTGCCGGCGGCCACACGGTCCGGTGGTGCCAAGCGGGCGCACGGGAGTGTCCTTGGGTGTGTGAAGAGGGGTGGAAGCGACGGAAGCTCGTCGGGGAGGAGCAAGACAGCGGCTCGGCGGCGGCGCGGCTATGGCGAGCGGCGGAGTGGCAGGACAATGCCGACCCTGCTCTGCTCGGTTTGAGAAAGAGGGGAGGGGAGAACGAGGAGGTGAGGATGCCGTGTAGTGACTCAGGGGAAAACTACCCGTCCTCGAGGCCATCTGGATCGAAGCATGCGTGGGTGGACGCGGGTGTCGACGGCGGAATGCGGCGCGTGGCGCAAGACCGGTCGGTCCGCCTCCCTGGGCGCGGAGCAGGGGTCCAGTGGTATGCGGAGTCCCCACGGTCGTGTGCGGTCCATCGCGGAGGCGCCGAAGCGTCCGTACACCGGAGGGCTAGGCGGGCGACACGTGTCGCGTGGGCGTCGTCACGCGCGGCCGGCGCGAGAGCGCGGCGACGTCGGTGAATGGTGGTTGTTTTATTCCATTTAGCCAAGTTCGAAAATGCGAAACTCCAATTTCTTGAATATAACTTGAAAATCTCCAAAAATAAAAGTTGTAGAGCAACTATAGGGCTACAACTTTTACAAAGGGTGACCTATGTTTTAGTGATTCGTTTGACGGGAAAAATGTGGCGAAGTTGCAGATTTTCCATGGCCCGGATTACTATCCATAAGAGCTTCGACACTGTTTTTGGCTAATTTGCACTCAAAATTTGAATGTCCGCCAATTATGAAAGTTGTGTTCCCGGAAACAATGAAGAACTTTTATATTGATCGATTTTGAAGTTTTATTATGAAATTTCGAGAACGTGCTAGAAAACCATTAAAGAGTATAGAGCTCTAAGGGGTTTGACCACCATTAAGGGTTTTGACTTTGTCAATTGTGTGTTAATTTGTACTAAACATGATTTGACAGTGCTAACACATGACATTAGGATTTTTAAACATCCGGGATGTTACAACCTACCCCCTTAAAAGAATCTCGTCTCGATATTCGGATTTAAAAGACAAAAGGTAGGGAAAAGAACTTACGATTTCTAGCTTGAAGAAAACCCAGACATTTTTCATTGAGATAATGTTCAGTCTCCCATGTAGCTTCTTCTACAGTATGATGACTCCACTGTATTTTATACATCTTTACAGTTTGCCTTCGAGTCTTTCTTTCTTTTATATCAAGAATTCTCAAAGGATGTTCAACAAGAGATAGGTCCGGTTCAATCCAAGCATTTACTTCATTGATTACTTCTGTGGCCAGTTCATGAGCACATCTCCTCAATTGGGACACATGAAACACATTGTGGACGGCGGAGAATCGCTCAGGAAGCTGAATACGATATGCTGCCGGTCCACATACTTCAGTGATCTTATAAGGGCCAATATAGCGTGGAGCTAATTTCCCTTTCACACCGAACCTTTGTACACCCTTGCTTGGCGAAACCTTCAAGTACACAAAATCACCAACTTTATATTGCCTAGGTGCTTTTCCCTTATCGTAATGGCTCTTTTGCCTCATTTGAGCTATCTTTAAATTTTCTTTGATCACTCTCACCTTCTCTTCGGCATCCTTAACTAGGGTTGGACCAAAGAATTTCCTCTCACCGGCTTGTGACCAGTTCAAGGGAGTTCGACATCTCCTACCACAGAGAGCCTCAAAAGGTGCCATTTTCAAGCTAGCTTGGTAACTATTGTTATAAGAGAATTCTGCCAAGGCAAGACACTTGTCCCAACTTTTATCAAAGTGAATTACGCAAGCTCGCAACATGTCCTCTAGAATCTGGTTTACTCTCTCAGTTTGACCATCAGTCTGAGGACGATAAGCTGAACTGCGTATAATTTTGGTGCCAAGAGACAAATGTAGCTGTTCCCAAAAATGTGACACAAATAGAGAGCCTCTATCTGAAATGATACTCTTAGGAACACCGTGCAAGTGAATAATTCGATCAATATAAATTTCTGCATAATCTTTGGCCGAATAATTGGTGTTGACCGCAATAAAGTGTGCAGTTTTTGTCAACCTATCCACAATAACTCAGTCGGAATCGTGATTTTTAGATGTGAGTGGCAATCCCACCACAAAATCCATACTTATATCATCCCACTTCCATGAAGGTATTGGTAAAGGTTGAAGAGTACCGACTGTTTTCAAATGACTTGCTTTAATTCTTTGGCAAGTATCACATTCCGATACATACTTTGCTATTTCTACCTTCATGTTGGGCCACCAAAAGTTTTCTTTCAAGTCTTGATACATTTTGCTACTTCCGGGATGAATAGAAAATTTTGAAAGATGGGCTTCATCCAAAATTTCCTTTTTAAGTTCCCAATCATCAGGAACTACGAGACGTTGCCCAAACCAAACTATATCCTTCCAATCCTTACGGAAACAATCATATTTAGGATCTTTTTTCCAATAATTTCTGTTTGATTAATTGAATGCCCTCATCCTGAATTTGAGTCATGACAATTTTATCAAATAAGTTAGACTCAGCGGAGATAGCATTTAGGCTTCCTTGCTCCACAATTTCCAAGTGAAGCTTACTCAATTCCTCACATATAGTGGCATTATAAGGTTCTACCGATAGACAATTGCAGTGAGCCTTGCGGCTAAGAGCATCTGCAACTACATTAGCCTTTCCCGGGTGATAGTGAACCTCAAGATCATAATCTTTGATCAATTCTAGCCATCTTCTTTGCCTCATATTCAGATCAGCTTGAGTGAAAATATATTTAAGTCTTTTATGATCAGTGAAGATGTTGCAGCGATTTCCCATAAGATAATGCCTCCAAATTTTTAAAGCATGAACGACCGCTGCTAGCTCTAAATCATGTGTGGGATAATTCTTTTCATGAGGTCGAAGTGCCCGTGAGGCATAGGTAATGACTCGGTTTTCTTGCATAAGAGCACAACCAAGACCCGTGCCTGAAGCATCACAATAGACCTCATATGGCTCAGAGTTGTCGGGCTGTGCTAACACTGGGGCTGAAGTTAAATGGTCTCTTAGTGTACGAAAAGCCTTTTCACAAGCCTCACTCCACACAAATTTCACTCCTTTCTTTAACAGCTCAGTCATAGGCTTTGCAATTCTAGAAAAGTCTGAAATAAATCGGCGATAATAACCAGCCAATCCTAGAAAGCTGCGGATTTGATGAACTGATTTAGGAGGTTGCCAATCCATTACTTCTTGAACTTTACTTGGATCGACAGATATGCCATCGCTGGAGATAGTGTGCCCCAAAAATTTTACACTATCCAGCCAGAACTCGCACTTGGAGAATTTAGCATAAAGTTTATGATCTCTTAAACATTGCAAAACAATGTGAAGATGTTCAGCATGTTCTTTCTCATTCTTTGAATAAATTATGATGTCATCAATGAAAACCACTACGAATTTATCCAACTCTGACATGAACACGAAATTCATAAGATACATGAAATATGCCGGTGCATTTGTAAGACCAAAGG
This sequence comes from Cenchrus fungigraminus, assembly GCA_036936925.1. Classification (NCBI taxonomy): domain Eukaryota; kingdom Viridiplantae; phylum Streptophyta; class Magnoliopsida; order Poales; family Poaceae; genus Cenchrus; species Cenchrus fungigraminus. Next base: position 36,766,411 of record CM072778.1, on the reverse strand, counting down.
ACATGACCAGATATTCATATAGGCCATAGCAAGTGGAGAATGCGGTCTTTGGAATATCACTAGACCGAATTTTTATTTGTTGATAGCCAGATCGAAGATCGATCTTTGAGAAAACCTTGGCTCCAACCAACTGGTCAAAGAGAACATCAATGCGGGGTAAAGGATATTTGTTTTTGATAGTCACCGCATTGAGAGGTCGGTAGTCCACACACAACCTCATGCTACCATCTTTCTTTTCCACAAATAGTGCTGGACAACCCCATGGAGAAGAACTTGGGCGGATATAACCCTTATCTAGCAATTCTTGGAGTTGATTCTTTAATTCAGCTAATTCTTTGGGTGGCATTCGATACGGTCTTTTAGAAATGGGGGCAGTACCAGGCTGAAGTTCTATAACAAATTCAATATCTCTATCTGGTGGCATGCCAGGCAAGTCATCAGGAAAGACATCCGTGTACTCACACACCACTGGAATGTCCTCAAGTTGAGAAGTTATTGCTGCGAAAGCACAAGAACCCTTATAGCCTTGGGAAGGAAGGTAAAGAGTTGAGTTTCCAATGATATGTGAGTTGATTTCTATCATTCTTTTAGAAATATCCAAGATAACCTTGTGTTGACTCAGCCAATTCATGCCTAAGATAACATCTACCCCGTCCATACTAAACGTGATAAGATGGGTTGGAATAGTCCTGCTACCTATCTCAAGCGGTACTCTTAGGGCTACGTGATGAGAAGCGATGTGGCAATCATATAAGTCTGGTTTGTATGACACCACTTTAAACGCAATTTGCTCATAGTTTTCACATTTATAAAGCTATGTGTAGCACTAGAATCAAATAATACTGTAACTAGGTGACCTCGGATAGAGAATATACCCGTCAAGACTGGTACTCCCTCTGGAAGGTCAACGACTGTGGTGAAGTTCAGTCTACCCTATTTCACCTGAACAGTCTGCTTCTTGCCCTGATTCACTGGCTTGGAACCTTGCCCTTGACCCTGCTGATTGTTTTGCTTAGGACGAGGACATTTATTAGCATAGTGTCCAAGCTGTCCGCAGTTGTAGCAACGACGATCATCGCTATTGCGTGGAGGTGGGGGTGCATTGGGCCTTGAAGCTTGTTGCTGGGTATTGGGGAAACTGAAATTTCCAGAAGATTTATTCTGTGATGGTTTCATCACCCAGCGTCCAGATGAAGATGGCTGGGTGTTCACATTTTTTCTTCACAAATTTAAACTTTTTCCCTTGCCCACTGTCCGAGGCAAGATTAAATTTTCTCTTTCTATCATTTTGAGCCCTCTTCATGGTATCCTCCTGAGAGATAGCCATATTCACAAGCTCTGGATAGCTGTCAGGCTTTACTAAGTTCAGCCTCTCATACAACTCACCATCAAGACCATACCTAAAACGGTCTATTTTCTTTTTATCAGTGTCAACATGGTAATCCCCATACTGACATAGGCTATTGAATTTTTGAGCATACTGATACACAGTGTCGGACCCTTGCTTGAGGTCCAACAACTCCCTCATCTTCCTCTCAACAATTCCCTTAGGAATATGGTGCTCTTTAAAAGCCTTTTTGAATTCTTCCCAAGTGATTTCATGCCCTGCTGGCTGCATTGATTTAAAATGTTCCCACCAGATCAAGGCTTCACCTCTAAGCTGCTGGGCGGCGAAACCAGCCTTGCGTTCCTCAGAACATGGCAGCACGAATACCGAGAACTTGGCCTCAAGGGCCCTGATGAAGGCATCGGCCTCAAGCGGCTCCTCAGCCTTAGAAAATACAGGGGGCCTCATTGATCTGATGTGGTCATACTTTGTAACTTGATTTGGCCCATCTTGATCATGACCATGATGGTTCAGTGGCTGCTGCAACCTTTGAGCAATTTGCTGCTGAGTCTGAAGTATCTGGTGCAATACCTCAGTCTGAGCAGCAATGAAAGCTTCTGAGGGTGTCAAAGGTGGAGGCGCAGGAAGAGCACCATCATCATTACCACCAGAACCCCCAGAGTTGTTCTATGTGTTATCAGCCATCTGAAAATTTGAACTTTCATTAGACACATATTCAAAGCTTGCTCAAAATAATAACAAGTAGAATATGCATGACGAAAATTCAAAATAGTGAAATTTCAGAATTAGACAGCAAAACAACCCTGAGTATAAAATTCATAACTCTCTGTACAAATGTCAAAAATTCCTAAATTTTGGTCAGCATGTGTAGAATTTCATAAGCTACAACTTTGGTATTCAACTCAGAGACAAATTCAAATAATAAGTGGGTCGAAAAATTCAATTACCACAGTTCTGTCTAGCAGTTTTGACAGCAAATAGGAGCTTAGTAAAAATTCGATATCGCTTAGTATACATATGCAAAAATGCTGAATTTTTGTGAGCATGTTCATTATAAAATTTTGAACAATTTTGGTATTCATCAGAACATCCAGAAATGACCATAACTAGGTTCATTTCATTCATTAAGCAGATTGCTGCCGGAAGGTGTTCACCACAATATTTACATGGATAACAAGTTTTTGGGAATCACCATTACATGAGGGTTACTATGTAACATCTAGCTACACAAAAGAATACTCCTAAGTCAGCCTACCACAAACACCAAGCAAAATGAGGCCGAACAAAGAGTACATGTTAACTCCTACTACATCATCTAAGAGCTAGTTCCCTACGGAGCCCTCACTAGCTGCTGGAGAGCCTGGTGCCGCAGGTGGGGGTGGTGCTGCCTGACTCGCCTCATCAAGGCCGGATACTCCCTGCACCTCCTCAGGTTCAACTCGAATCTCCTGCTGCTCACCCTGTCCAACAGCCGGTGCTGGGTGCATCTGCTGTAGCAAACCCACAACACCATCCATGGCCTCCGCATGTAGCTCTAAATCCTCAACCTGCTCCTGCAACTCGAGGATGTGCTGAAGGTGCACAAGCCTCTCGGCCTCCCTGTCGGCCAGCTGCGCCTGCAGCCCTTGCTGCCCAATCTGCAAGTCGAGAATCTGCTGCAAGTGATCCCCCCTCTCAATCTCTAACTGTAGTACCTGACCCTGGAGTCCAAAGTTGGCCTGCAGAGCCTGTGCAAACCCATTCTGCTGCTCCACGAAGGCCCCGGCAAACTAGAGTGTGTGCCAGGTAGCCACAGCAAGGCGGTAGCCCAAGTCATCGGCAATAACGCGATGAAGGTCCTGGAGGTTGTACAAAGCCCCCAAGCACCGAGTCAGCGTCTGCACTGTGTCGAACGGTGGCACGACGTCGAGGAGTGCAGCTATGTTGGCCAAGCGGCCTAGCCACACGGGGTCGTTGGGGTCCACAGTAGGAAGCAACCCCAACGGAGACGCCAGCACCTCCTGAGGGTGGTGACTGCTGAAGGCGTGGAGCACCTGCAACGCCGCCGACTCCACCACCTCCAGAGAGCGGTGGCACAAGAGCTCCGTGCTCAAGTCAGCCCACTCGGGGTGGCCCGGGTGAGGTAGCACGGTGACTCGAACTCAGCAGTTAGGTGCACCCAGCTCCTCGTACTCCACTCCCTCGTAGAGTGGAGGAGTAGTGTAGCCGACGGCACTAAGGGCACCCCACACAATGCGGGTGAAGCCCTCTCAGTGCAGTCCAATGGTAGCAAACGTACCATCGGCGTTCATCGCGATCAACAGGGGCAGCCATCTGTAAAATAATTACAAACACATGTTAGAACCCACAAAAATGAGTTTAACATGCTATATGGCAAAAACTGGCAGTTCTGAACAAAAATTCATAACTTAAAAACTAATATCCCAAAAATTCTAAATTTTTGTCAGCAACTCGACAATGTTACAACTCACATTTTTGGTATTCAAAGGTCGAACCAATTCAGATTGGAAAAAGGTCCAATTGATCAAGTTTTAGAGTGCTGTTGCCCAGAAATTTTCAGCAGGACAGAGCTTCACTAAAAAGATCATATCTCAAAAATTAAGAACCCTATGACCATGAGATTTTGACAGCACAAAGTAGGCTATATATGGAACATTTTTGGTATAGATTGTCTAGGCAAAATCTATTTGGAATTAGGTGTAAAAATTCGAGTTTTCAGTCTTAACCAAAATTTTGACAGAATTTCTGCATGACCTAGGTTTAGTGATTTGATCATAGTTTCAGTTTTATCCATCCTAAAATCATGAAAAATTCATGGAGTAAGCTTAGCTAGCTGATGAAAATTTTTCCTAAAGAGCACCTAGCCAAAAATTTTCTAGATAATCCTTAGAAAAATTAGGACAGCAACTAGTTATAACTTTGATTATAACACATCAATTTTTCAAACTAGCATGAAATGGTCCTTAAAGAACATAATTTAGCTAGAGATCACACAAAAGGTGTTTTAGAATCATTACAAGTTTGGTAGCTTTTAGCATGATGCAAGAGCGTCCTATAAGTCCTCACCAAGCAATTAAGCTTAAAAATCGAAGTTAGTGCCGGTGGCAAGGAATAGATACGTCTCTCCCTATAATAGCTAGTCGAAAGCTATTCGTTTCTTAGTTACCGTACCTAACGAATCGTGGTTAGTGTACCTACAGAAAATCATAGAACATCCCGAACCTTTCGTGCCAGCACTCACGAAAGCGTCCACATACATTACCGTTCACTATAGAAACGGCATCCATGCATAAAGCCGCTGCATGGACAGCGTCCAACCTCAGACACTCTCCGTTTGAATGGAGTGTATCTTTGCCTCGCATTTTTGTAATACGGAACGTCCACGTATGGCAAAACATGGCGAGACACAGACGCGACAGTGGGTTCCCTTTGGAATAGGTCCCATCCATCCCTCACATGACTTCCATGTGGTACCACCACGTATAGCAAAACGTGATGTACTAGTATGGTTGTGCGAGAAAGTAAGTTTTGAGAGATAATAAAATGTGCTAGAAGTCAGTTTGCTGGAAGTTAGTTTAGATACACCATAGAGTACTAGCCACCTGAAAGAACTCAAAAATCCCTCTAGGGCCTCTCGGACTAGTTCCTCCTTAACGTTCCTGACGTATTTTGCAAACACAACTTAGTCTTGCAAATTTTTATTCCAAAATCAAGTTATTAAGGTAGTTTTAATACTCTGGAGCATAATAATCGCTCTGATGCCAGCTGTGATAGACCCGTCCAAAATAGTTCCGTATTATCGTCTAAACCGATCCACGTGGCCATTAAGCAATAATAAAGAAGTATTCTGTCGTATCTGCCGGGTCAAGCCCGGTGAATCACTTACCACACAGGATCGATAATATGTACAAAGGCCACACGAAGACGGGTCCAGAGTATGGATTTAATTTACAAACATCTCACAGAGTTAATTTATTACAAACCAAGTTTCATGCATAAAAGTAAACGTTCAGAGTTTTCAAACAGCGAAAAAGTAAACTAGTCGTATGATACACATGGGAGGCCATCCATAGCATATCACTCATTGTCATCACCATTCTCCCACTCAAGTTCCCAACCCTCAGGGATAGAGCCAGGCCAAATAGCATTACCTGAAAACAACAATAACAACAAGGCTGGGTATTCTAATACTCAGCAAGACTTACCCGACAAAATAAAATACAACTAGACATGCAAGGCTTTTTGGCTGGTGGGTTTGTTTTGCCAAAAGTGACTAAGAGTTGATCCTTATTTTCAAGTTTTAGTTCCAATTCTAGTATATTAACCATTCTAGGTAAGCACATAAACTAAACAAGCAGTTGTGCAAACAATATTATTCAAGCATCAAAATTAATCCATCTGTTCCATAATACAAGATGGGGTAGCCAGTGGTTAAGCAGTCTCATGTACCGGCGAGAGACCGACGATCGATCGAATTTATAACCTTGCAAGGTAAACTCAAACACACGGAAGAAGGTATACCCCAAGAAACCAAATAAAATCGAATGCGGGGTATACCCCGACCAGGCAGTTCCCGTCATTCCCTCAGCTTAGGATCAGATGCTACAGTCCTAAGTACAAGGTTTACTGGTACGCCCCACAAAGTACGTCCAGACTCACACATGTACTACAGGGAGCAAGCCTGGAGGCGCACCTCAAGATTAGTAGCGATAAAGTTCCCGCACTGGTTCATTAGGTACTAGGCCTACCGGTCCCATTCCCGACAAGTGTTTGGTACGTTCAAAAGCTTAACCAGCACATACTACTCGGTCGAGACTGATCCCATTGCTCTTACCACATGAGCGAGTCAGTTTAACCAAACTTATGATTCCAACATAAGTAACCTATATCTCGCGAGCAATGAGACATTACTCGACTTGTACCGTGTCCTTAAAGCATGGCACTATCGACCTATCATACTAGTAAAAGAGCATAGGAACCTAAGGATCATGCATCTAAGGTTTCAAATCAACTCCTGAAACTTAAATGCACATACATAACATAAATACAAAAATAGATTGCGAGTTAGGAAATTTGGGTTATTGCATTCCGGTGCTTGCCTTCCTCTTCCTCTGCTACAGCCTTGGGCTCTTCTGGGCTTTGGCACAGGTCTTGCTGCACACACATGTAGTTCACTTCACCCTCGGCTGCTCCCTCACCCTCTGGGACTATGTTATAGCTTCCGTCCGGCAGTTCTACACGATATGCAATGCATAAACTTCAATTATTCAGCATTAAGAATGAAAACCACTTCTGAAATTTATCGGCAAACATGGGGTGTATTGCTGGCCACATTCACCTAGATAAGGTTTTAATAAACTTATCATTACAAAAGAAAAGTGGATGTGTGTGAAACTTTATTCCTATTTGATGGTGACTGTGTACACATTTATACAAAATAAATTAATTAACTTCACAAACAGCAAGGGGTGTGTCCTAAAGGTTTTGAACAGATCCACATCACCACATTTCAAAAATAAAAACAAAAAGATGACAGTTTGGCATTTACTGAAATCTATCTAGCCTTTCATCAAAAATTCCTATAAAATTAAATATACCTCCAATTATCCTAAACTTTGGTACACAGCAACATATACCTAAACTAAGCTCACATGCCAAAATTTAGCTCCAGATTACATACATTTTAATTTAGATGAAAAAGACAAATTTGAGCCTAGCATAACACCAATAAATCCTACAAAAAGATTTATTAATCTTTATGGCCTCAATTTTCTACTACAAGCCATTTATGTCCAAAATAAGCTTCTGGCCAAAGCACAAGTGTAGATTCAAATTATTTTTCAAGTTATTAATTTAACATCCTACACAAGATTAAATACAAAACATAAATCAAACAAAAGCCTAAAATCATATCCATTATACCAGAGGTGCTACTCATCATTACAAAACCCTAGGGTATACTTGTGCTTAAAGAAAAATTTATTGAAGGTACTATAAAAATTATCAAGATTAATCTAGAATAAAGCTTACATAAATCATAACTAAATATCTACACATCAAACTCATGCCAACTTTGGTCACAAATTTAAACATGCCTTACAGAACAACATATCCAAAATTCACTTCCATATCATGAGTATATTATAAACTACAATAAAAATACCTCAAACTGAGTTTGAATTTTCATTCAAAAACTATAGACAAAAACCCTATACAACCTTTTCTAGAGAAGGTAGATTTCTTCACCATGAACCCAACAAAATTGGATTTGCATTTTTCCGACTGTTCTACGATTTTTAGTGTTTTTTCGAATTTTCAGCTCAAACCCTAAGAATCCATTTACAGTCGGGTCCCTGGAATAATTTTTTGATATTACACATATGCCCTCAGTTCACTAAAAACACCCTAGACAAAAAGCAATCCTCGCAATGCGGCCCCTGGCGGCGGAGCAAGGCCGGCCGGCGGCGGCGGCGAGCTGCCGGGCTCCGGCGTGCGAGCTAGGGTGGGGTTCCGGCTCACCCTTGTTCGTTTGGCGTCGTTGGTTGGGTCGGAGGAGGCCCCGGCGATGTCCGGCGGCGGCGGAGCGGCAGGCCGTCCGCCTCGGCTCCGATTGCCGGCCTTGGGTGTGTGAGGAGGGGTGGAAGCGACGGAAGCTCGTCGGGGAGGAGCAAGATAGCGGCTCGACGGCGGCGTGGCTATGGCAAGCGGCGGAGCGGCAAGGCAATGCCGGCCCTGCTCTACTCGGTTTGAGAAAGAGGGGAGGGGAGAATGAGGAGGTGAGGATGCCGTGTAGTGACTCAGGGGAAAACTACCCGTCCTCGAGGCCAGCTGGATCGAAGCATGCGCGAGTGGACGCGGGTGTCGACGGCGGAACGCGGCGCGTGGCGCAAGACCGGTCGGTCTGCCTCCCTGGACGCGGAGCAGGGGTCCAGTGGTCTACGGAGTCCCCACGGTCGTGCGCGGTCCATCGCAGAGGCGCCGAAGCGTCCGTACGCCAGAGGGCTAGGCGGGCGTCGTCGCGCGCGGCCGGCGCGAGAGCGCGGCGACGTCGGCGAATGGTGGCTGTTTTATTCCATTTAGCCAAGTTCGAAAATGCGAAACTCCAATTTCTTGAAAATCTCCAAAAATAAAAGTTGTAGGGCAACTATAGGGCTACAACTTTTACAAAGGGTGACCTATGTTTTGGTGATTCGTTTGACAGGAAAAACGTGGCGAAGTTGCAGATTTTCCATGGCCCGGATTACTGTTCATAAGAGCTTCGATACTGTTTTTGGCTAATTTGCACTCAAAATTTGAATGTCCGCCAATTATGAAAGTTGTGTTCCCGGAAACATTAAAGAACTTTTATATTGGCCTATTTTGAAGTTTTATTATAAAATTTCAAGAACGTGCTAGAAAACCATTAAAGAGTATAGAGCTCTAAGGGGTTTGACCACCATTAAGGGTTTTGACTTTGTCAATTGTGTGTTAATTTGTACTAAACATGATTTGACAGTGCTAACACATGACATTAGGATTTTTAAACATCCGGGATGTTACACTCGTGGTCAAGCCATCTACCAGTGTCGCCACCTTCTCAGGTGGTGGCGCTACTCACCGCTGGTCTTCGTCAAGCAGGCGCTCGATCCGCCTCCGCGCCTCCAGCCGTTCTCGCGCGGACATCGCCACTGTTGTTCCTGAATGAAGACGTCGTCACCACCCCTGATCTGAGAGCGACATTTGCTGCAACCTGTGCCGTCACCACCCCTGTCCTGAGCGTGACCTAAGTCGCAAACTGCGCTGTCTACCTTCGTCATCCGCCGCACCGTCCTACTGCTGTCCTCGGCAAGAAGCTGCTGAGGTTGTGTACTCAAGCACCTCGACGACGCTTCGACCCGCGCCCCCTCCACGGCTTCGATCACGTCCACCTCAACTTCGGCTACTACGACACTAAAGGGCTATCATCAGCATTAGTCTCCAGTCGAAGCATTCACATCAGCGTTCCGACTGCGGGGGGATACGTCTCCATTGTTCTTCAGTCCGACCGTTCGTGTTGCTGCCGCTATGACTGCGGGGGGATGTTAGAGTATATTAGGCAATTTCAGATATGGTAGTTTAAATTTGATGTAATCCCGTGATAGCCTTCCTTATCTCTAGGTGAGGTGCCTTGCCCTCCAAGCTTTGTACTCTCATATATACCGCCGTAGAGGCTCATTGCAATACATCGATCACATTATACGCATCCTACCTCGCTTGCAGTGCCCAATAGGGGTGGTGCCCTCTTCCGTGCACCCTTCATCAAGTAATATCCTGTTCGTTTGGCTTATCAACCACCAACCAGCACTACTTTTCTCTCAATAAATCAGCAACCAGGCACCAGGCAGCAATACTTTTCTCTCAGAACAAATCAGTACCAGCCACCAGCCAAACGAACATGACCTAAGTTGCAAAGTGGCTTCATGCCCAAATTGCCAATTGGGCTTCATTCTGTTGCTGCGCAACTGATATAGGATCCCGGGAGTATCTCCTCCTCGGTCTTCTTTGTCGTTCCTTAGCGTGCGCCGAAGTAGAAAAACGTGATGCAATTTCTTGATGAAAAACGTGCAAAGCATATTCTTGAAAGAAAGGAAAAAAGAAACAGTGCTGTGAGCATGCAAAAGCAACGGGATTTTGACGCTTTATCATCAGGTGCAGAGGGGATGAGGAGTGCTCTGGTGTGCTCTTCAGGTGATTGGTAATTTGGTATACATGCCAGTTGTCAGGAAATGTGTGATTTTTGCCTGCAAAGCATCGTGCTCTCTAGATCTAGTAGTGGATAATCAACACTCCACCCATCAAAAGACATGGGATGGAAAAGATAAAGAAGCCGCAAGAGGGAAACAGTAAATGTGCTTCTCGAAGACTCCAACCTCCTCTCGCCCCCAACCACCCCCGACTCGCTCAGGCCCCTCCCTTCCTCCCCTCCGGCGACTCGCCGGCGGCGAGAAGGGTAGGGAGCCCCTCGCTCCAGTAGATCTACTAGTTATTTCCTTATTTTACCTAGTTCTTGTGCCTTTGTGCTTGTAGCCGCTATGGCTTTGTCTCCGCCTCTGGTCGCCGCGTTCGTCGCCGGGCTCTTGCCGCCGGGGTTCTCCTCGGTGTCTTCGCCGTCAACATCGACGATCTACAAGTGAGTAGTAATAAAATAAATCTTCCCCTCTCCCTCGCAGATCTCGCCCTTCTCACTTGCTGGCCAGATCTCCACCTTCCCACCTCCGCCTCACCAGATCTGGCCTCCCCCGTTTCACCTCCACCGCATCTCGCATCCGCCCCCTTCAGTACTATGCAGCCGCTGTTCCAGTGGACTTGGGCTTCACACAAGCAACTTCGCAAACGATGCTGCCTCGACGACCTCGTCTTCCCCCGGGTTTCAACTTGGAGCCTCTTCAAGCTCCGGCGACGGCTACCACAACATCTTTCGGTCGGCCGGTCTGTGCCTCCTCTACAGCTTCATTGGCCCATCTTCAACCGTAGCTCTTGTGCACGGTCCTTCCATCTGGCTGTAAGCGCCATGAGCGCCTTTACTGCCCACCGCCGGCGAGTTCGTCGCCGTTCATGTACTGGTTGTAGTTGCAGTTCTTATCCGGTCCAAGGACCTAGATGTAATTCGGTCTCCTTTGGAGGACCTTATTGTAATCTGACTGCTTAATATAATATTTGCAGTTGTCAACAAAAAAAAAAAGAAGCCGCAATAGGGTACGGTATCAATTTTTATGACGCACTTCTATATATCCATCACAAATATGGGGAAGAATATCGTTGTCTAGTGAAAGGGTCTCTAGTCTAATCTAATGATCATATCATCTGAGTAACATTTAGTAGACTTTTAGATTCGATTCTTCACGGAAGCGAATATACGGGATTGATTTTTAAAAAAAATATCCTTGCCGATAAAGTCGTGTTTAGGAGATTTTATAGACCAGGAGCATGTTCATTGTTCTCAATGAAAATCACGTGGGTGGGTGGGGGGTGTCTTACTCTCCACCGGCCAAGTTTTCAAAAAAATCGCTGCTATGCGTCTGGATATGGCCTTTCTAGCTCTCTTTCAAACCTTTTGCAACTATTTTGATCCAAACTACGTGAACCAATTGTTTCTTTTAAAACCTCATCCTCCACTTCTTTCCCCATTACCTCCCTACTCCATTAGGCATCCAAACAATATAGTACGTAGCCAAATTTGTTTTCTGCCGAGCCGTTTGCTAGGGCTCCAATAAAAACTAGCCACCCAAAAGGGGCGTTAATATGTTTGGGATGTATGCTCCTGGAAAGAAACCCTCTCACGAATCCAGTACATGCGGACAACAACGTACGGGACCAAAGCATCCTCTCAATTCCTCATCATAGACAAACGTACGACACGCATGTGCAACCACCCCCGTACTCAGTGGCGAAGCCAGCGGTGGGGCGGCCGGGGCTGGAGCCCCCCCTACCGCTGGCACCACCATGGGAGCCCCCCCAAGCCCCTCCTAGGCTGGAGGTTGAAGATGAAGAGGAAAAGGGGGGCTCGAGGAGGAGCAATGCAGCAGCAGCCCCCCCTAAGGTGGCTCGCTGGCTTCGCCACTGCCCGTACTCGTCATGCACGTGAGCTGAGCGCGGCACACACAGGCGTGAGGTGTCCGGTACCCGGCCGCGGCGGTGATGACTGGCCACGACAACCCCTATCCTATTCCTATCCTTCCAGGACACGCAGTACTGAGGATACGTGCATGGCGCCATGGCGGCGGGCCGGCGGCGCCTTCCTGGTTTCTGCTCTCTGGCCTGCTGCTGCCGATCCCCGCCGGGCCCCGGCCCGGCATGTCCACCCGGGGGACCACGGGCCACGTACGTACGCAGGCCGTCACGCTAGCTGCCGCGGGGACCAGATAAAATTTGGACGCTGCGCGGGGCGCCTTTCCGGCGACGGCGACGCGCCAGCGACCCTGTCCGGCTCGGCTGTCCGCCTGTCCTGTCCCCCTCCGCTCCCGGCCATCTCCTCCACCGTCCCGGCCCTTCCACGTACGGGACCGCGCCTGCCGGTTTGGGGGCTGCTGCCTCGGGGGCGTTGTCCACGCGCGCGCGGCGTGGGCGTTCGTGTCGTGGCATCTGCTTGGCGGGCGCGCGCGCGCGGATAGGCACCCGTGTGGACGCCGGCGATCCATGCAAGATGCTGTCGGTGGCGCCGGCTGCGTGGCTGCAGGCGCCTGGCGCCGTTGCCGTCGGCCGGGGTCCCTCTTGTGTGGATATCCTTGGAGGTGAGGTTCTTCGTGCGGATCGGATGCTTGGTTTGGTTTGTCAGCTGGGGGTCGTCGGAATGCTTTTGGTTTCATCGTGCACGGGGTCAGGACCACCGCATACGTGTTTCTTGCTTCTCTTGTTTGCAATTGTATAAGTGTATATTTGTCTGGGATTAGTTTGCACATATATGATGGCCGTATACAGAGACCCTGTGTATACGCTGTGGTGACTTACGGCAAAACAGAGCACGCTGTGGTGACTTACGGCACAGCCACACAGGAATCAGGAAGTCAAGAACAAGAAGACCAATGCTATGTAGGCGTGTAGCACACTGCCACACTACACTGGACAGGAAGAAACCTCACTTGGGAAAAGCAAACAAGGAAAGAACTGCAGCCAATCGTACAAGGTTTAACAAGATCCTAGCATTATATACTGCAAAAGAACACTTTCCATCCAACCCGGCAAACAATGGTGACGAATGCTGACTTTTTTTCTAAAAAACGGTGCTTGTTGTGCACTATCAACAGCTGCACATAGCAGTTTCAAATCTCCTCTAAACATATCCCACATGTATATAGCACAATCTCAAGAATACAAAGTATTAAATTATTTTTTGGATCGCATTTGAAAGCGTTCGGCAGGCTTTGTTCAGGGCTTCTTCTACAATATTTTCAGCTCACAATAAATCTGCCGAATTCTTCTGCACATATTATTTTTCTCGCACAACAAATCTTTCGTACAAATCTGCCAAACATCTGCCAAATGCTGCCTAAGATGAACAAAACTTGCCTCAACTAAGGGCATTAGTTGTGCACACTACCGACAAACACAGTTTAGCAAGTTCGTGAGCTACTTTAATGCTATCTGGACAATGAAATTAGTTGAGATTTGAGAGCAAGTATTTGGCTTCTAGACGAAGAGCATCAGCAGGAGCAAAGTCAAACCATTGGTCTGCAATGCCTTCTTCAGATTTAATTTAGTGCATCAGTCTTCAAAATGATCCTTAAATGTTTTTGCACCAGCTGCAAAAAAACAGTTTCTTAAGATGAGCTGATGGATCTACCTAAGATCGAACCAACATATAAAAGTAGAAAAGAAAAAAATATTTATCTCAGTTGACCATTGCATCTTTAATTTATTCTGCACATAATCAAACAGAAAGAAATACTATTATGAAACGACAGCTTTAATTTGTTTGAAGAAGGACAACAACCCTAAGGCAGAAATGGTTCTCAATGATATGCTTCTAGTATATGCCTAGTGCCTACACTTAAACAAATGTGTCTGCCGAATCATGGCTTGTCCAGCGACAATGAACGGGAGGAACTTTTTCGCTAAGTCCAAATCATCCTTCAAATCAAACTCTTCTGGTACAATCAGAGACTACCTGCCTTCATCTCCAACAGTCAAGAAAATCACGATTTCTCTAACAGAGTAATAGGTGGAATCATTGTCTTGTTCGCCTGATGGCTCCAACTTTTCTCTGAATAAAAGCTACAAATTATACTCTTAACTGTAACAACTCTACTGACAAAAACATTAGTATCAGAGAAGAACCATAAACAACAACACAATGTCATGATTCCAATTTCCAGTATCCTCCATAGATGCAGCTACAGTTATTTTTCCATCCTGCTTGTCGTAGCCACCACTGCTTCCTGCTTCGTGCATGCACAAGGAACCAATGTTGGCTGTATCACAAGTGATCCACAGAACCCCCTTGCCTCGTGGAGTGGCAATAAGGACCGCTGCCAGTGGAGAGGTTTCGAGTGCAGCAAGCCATGTCATTGACCTCCGCGACAAATTCTTCCTAGATGTCCTCTTTGCTCCATTCTACTCTACCAGGTTTCGCGGGATGAACGGGAGATAAGGCATGGCAGATGACTTGCTTACTCTGTATCATCTGAAGCATCTTGATCATTTAAGGGGAGTAGATAAATCCATACCTAATTTCCTGGGCTCCTTGCCTCCATCAGGGGACTGCTATATCTCAACTACAATCAAATCATTGTCAAAAGACTTCTATTACAGTCAAAGTCACTACGACACTTCTATTGGGCAGTTTCACAGGAAGGTGTATTCGTTTGACTTGTTTGCCACTGCTGGACCATGCTTCTACTTTTCCCTTCATATCGCAGTGTGGTTAGCTGGAAAAGTAGAAAACACAAGGGATTCTTGCTGCTCCAGTACCCTCCATGGATGCAGCTGAAGTTGTTCGCATCCTGCTTATTCTGGCCGCCACCACCATATCCTTCTCTGCTTATGCGCAAGAAATCAAGGGTGGGTGCTTTGCATACGAGAGGGATGCACTGCTTTCCTTCAAATCTGGCATCAAAAGCGATCCACAGAACCTCCTCACTTCCTGGAATGGCCAGAACTGCTGCCGGTGGAGCGCCATCAAGTGCAGCAACGCCACAGGTCATGTCATCAAGATTGACCTCCGTAACAGGTTCTTCTTAGATGATCTAATTGGTCCTGTTCCTGTGGACTCTTACAATCCTCATGGGATGCATGGGAAGATAAGTGCTTCTTTACTTGCTTTGCATCATTTGAAGTATCTTGATCTCAGTGGGAACAATCTTGGCGGGGCAGGGGTACCTATACCAAGTTTTCTGGGTTCCCTCCAGAGCATGACATATCTCAACCTCTCCTCCACAAATTTTGATGGTACAGTGCCTCCTCAACTCGGTAACCTCTCTAGACTGCAATATCTTGACATCAACGGTTTTTGGAATGGTAATTCTAATGATATGAAAAGTAAGGACATCTCATGGCTACAACGTCTCCCTTTGCTAAGGTTTCTTGACATGAGTAATGTGAATCTCAATACAATTGGTGATTGGGCTCAAGTGATTAACAAGCTTCAGAATTTGAGAGCCCTTAGTCTCCGTGAGTGCCGACTGGCTTTTACATATGAACCTATTGTGCATTCTAACCTTACATCACTTGAGATGGTCGATCTATCAGATAATGAGATTGACATCTTGAATCCCACCAAATGGTTCTGGCATACTAGCACCATCAGGCATCTAGACCTCGAGAACAATATGATTATCGGGCTGCTTCTGTTGGATATTTTGGTATGACCTCGGTCAACTGACGAACCGAGGATGTGGGGGAGTGATCCGTTTCCCCTTAGACTCGGATTCGGCCCAACATGAATAAAGCCCGTTTGCCGTGATCGGGTGGCAAACCCTAAGTCTAATCGGGCTCGACCCCGGGCCTACAGCGCTGACTATAAGTAGAGGGGACCCTCGCGGTTCCCCATGCTTTTCACGTGTTTACACGCGAACCTAGGGTTTACCTAAAACCCTAATCCACCCACCGATCACTAAGAGCGCTGGAAGGCCTGAAAGCTCGAGCTCCGCGTCCTAGGCAGTGTCGTTGGCGTCCTGAAGGCCATCGATACCCTCAGAAGACGCTCAAGGAATGTCTACGCTACAAGCCCGACGTCGCTCTCGCCGTTGACTCCGTCACCGCTGAATTGGCCTCCACCAACGCGATGGAGAACACCGCCGCTGGTATAAACCGAACCTACACTCTGTTTCCGCATAAGTTTAAAGTGCTAGATGTGATCTACGGTAGACTAGTAGATCCTGATGATGTTTATGTTTTAAGTATTGTTAGTTTTAACTAACAGCTTCCAGATGCCATAGGCAACATGACTTCCATTGAAGTGCTTCATCTTGGAGGCAATCAACTCAGTGATGTAAAGGCAACTCCACTGAAAACTCTATGCAATTTGAGGGAGCTAACATTGTGGTCAAATCACATCAATCAAGATATGTCCACATTTTTAGAGGGGATGCCTCCTTGTGCATGGAGTACGTTGGAGTTCTTAGATCTGTCTTTAACCAATCTTAGCGGGGAAATTCCAAACTGGATAAACCAATGGACCAATCTGAGCGTTCTTCAACTCTCCTCTAATAGGCTTGTGGGGTCAATACCTCAGGAAATCGGCATGCTCAGTAAACTCAGAGCACTATATCTAGATAACAACCAGTTCAGTGGGTCCATATCAGAAGACCATTTTTCCAGTTTAGCTAATCTGAAGGAACTAGACTTATCATACAACAACCTGCACATGAGGATCAACTTGAGTTGGATTCCTCCCTTTAACCTGCAAAGAGCTTATTTCCCACGTTGCAAAATGGGGTCTAATTTTCCATTATGGCTTAAAGGGCAGAGGGATGTTATATTTCTTGACATTTCTGATGCAGGCATAGCTGATGATCTCCCAGACTGGTTTTGGACTGTGTTTTCAAATGTTCAATACTTGAATATCTCTTGTAACCAAATTAGTGGGAGGTTACCAAGGACACTGGAGTGTATGTCTTCAGCCCTGATATTTGATCTGAGCTCCAATAACCTGACAGGTATTCTGCCGCATCTACCAAGACATTTGGCAGAACTTGACATTTCCAAGAACTCTTTATCAGGGCCATTGCCACAGAAATTTGGAGGGGCATCCCTTATGGATTTATTGCTTTATGAAAACCATATCAAATGGAACTGTTCCATCATATATTTGTCAACTGCAATTCTTGTCAGTTTTGGATCTGGCAAGAAACCATCTAGTAGGACAACTCCCCCAATGTTCAGAAGGATCAAAATCCAACAAACTGAAATACATTTCATCTTTGATCTTGCATAATAATAACCTATCTGGAGAATTTCCTTTATTTTTGTTGAGCTGCCCCCAGTTGGTTCTACTCGATCTTGCACACAACAAATATGTTGGAGAGTTACCAACATGGATAGCAAACAAATTACCAAAACTTTCTTATCTCCAATTGCGGAATAATTTGTTCTCAGGATCAATTCCAGTTGGGCTCAAGGACCTTGGGTACCTACAATTCTTAGACCTTGCATATAACAGATTATCAGGCTCCATACCTCATTCATTGGCCAACTTGAAAGCAATGACCCAGGATCAGGGTCACCGACAACCATTGCAAAACCCATTAGACTGGGGATATGAAAGGCCAGCATCTGCTGATACATATGATTCCCCTAAATATGATGACAGCCTGGAAGCAGTATTGAAAGACCAATATCTTAATTACACTGCAACCATCATATACATGGTTGGCCTTGATCTCTCCCACAACAATTTAGTCGGGGAGATTCCAAATGAATTAACATCGCTTGTTGGATTGATGAGCTTGAACATCTCCCATAATCATTTGTCGGGTAAGATTCCAGAAAAGATCGGCATGATGCAATCACTAGAGTCTCTTGATCTGTCATGGAACGAACTCTCTGGCGAAATTCCTTCCAGTCTCTCAGGCATGACAATGTTAAGCAAGCTGAACCTGTCATACAATAATCTCTCAGGAAGAATACCCTCAGGGAATCAGCTGCAGACATTAATCGATCCAGCTTCTTCGTACATTGGCAACAACTATCTCTGCGGACCTCCTGTTTCCAGGAACTGCTCAGGGGGTGAGGTGGTTAGAAATCATCTTGACGAGCAGCAATCAGATTCAGATGTGAGGTATTTGTACCTTGGGATGGCTTTAGGATTTGTTTCAGGCCTTTGGGTGGTTTTTGTTACATTCTTATTTGCTAGGACGTGGAGAGCTGCTTATTTTCAGATGTTTGACAAGCTACTGTGAGGACTAGAAATTTTTGTGGCTGCAAGTTTTAGAAGGTGTCTAGGAAAATTTTATGGAAAATAAGGATACAAATTACTACCTATGTCTAATTGCACCAATTATGTATCTACATGATGAAAATTGTCGACGAAATTAATTTTTAGTTCCACACTATACTGCTTTTATTTACAAAATAAATGTAAGATCTTCAAAATTACAGTCTATTATAGAGCATGAAGGTAAACATTCCATCAAGCACGTGGTGGGCGTGCGGGGAGCGGTCAAGACGACATGATTCAATCAAGGAAGGCAAACAAAAAAATTGAACAATCTGACCGGTATAAAGTTTTCACCTTGTCTGTTTGCTTACGCTGTTGCGGCATCACCAGCGCATCGCCTCCACCCTTCCCTATTGCCTGGATGACCCCGTCGGCGCTGTGTGGCTTGCCGCTTCGCACCTCTCGCCGCTGGGAGTGATGTACGTTGAGCCGCATGTTTGGAATTTGGGCACCGGATTGGCCTCGTGGATCATTATTGGGCCTCACATAAACGAGTGGGCTGTTTTGGGAGCTTAATCTCATCGGCAATCACTGTTCATGGCAACACGCATGCGGTTCGCCAGTTGTCAGTTATTGTCCTCCGTCGTCTACTGCCGGTGCCGGGACGGCGGCTTTCTCCTCCTGGCGGACTGGGACGCTGGCGCGCTGCTCGCCTTGGTAAACCCCTTGTCTCGCCGGCGACTAAACAATATCATTCTGTCGTACGAAGACATCGTCCCCGGGTGTCGTGGCTACCTGAAGTGCCTCGCAAACGTGCACTGGCTTTCCTCCGGCGAAGACCCCATGTCGTTCCGGCTGATCTGGCTCTGCCACGACGAGTCGTGGGTGCGGGCGGCCGTCTTCTCGTCAGACACCTGGGACTGGCGCGTCCTCCCTTGGGTAGACGTCGAGGCCAGGACGCCGCCGTACGAAGACGACAACACGGATTGGCTTCATCCTGGGACCCAGGCCGACGACGGAGACCATGTGTGCTGGCGTGTCAGGAAGCAGGAGCGCGTGCTGGCACTCGACACCAAAACGATGGAGTTCTCCGTCTGGGAGCTACCCCCGCCATGCTGGCAGCTGGAGGGCTGGCCTAGCGGGAGCACCGGCGTGGTCGTCGGGAAAACCAAGCACCGCGAGCCTTGCATTGTTCGCGACACCGCCTTCGGCATCGACCTCTTGATGCGCGGAGTCGACGACGATGACGGTACGGAGAAATGGCTGATAAATGACGGTATCCTTAACTGGCACGATGCCGCGCTCTTCGACAGCTATGGCGGGCCGGATCCGCTGGGCATTAAGGATGGGTTCCTGTACCTGACCACGACAGAGATGGTTTTGTCTCTCAGGCTTGAGACGATGGAGATAACGAAGCCATTTCCGATGCCTTCCGGTCGCCATTTCAACGTGGTGCGCTTCTACCCCTACTTCATGGCCTGGCCTGCTTCATTAGTTGCAACCGCAGGAGCGTTGTGAACAGCTCCAACTTGATAAGTTGGCTGATTTCTAGAAAATGCTTGTGTATTTGGAATCAGCAGTTCAATTCAATCACTACACTACACAAGTAATTTGTAAGAGCGGCCTCTATTTTTTCGGGTCGTCCACCCTTGTTGATCGACGGAGGGCACTGTTGAACTCACCCGTTGCTAGAAAGACATTTACAGGACATCACCTGCCCGGCTGCCCCTCCATTTCCAGAGGTGGCTGTATGTTCATGATCCGTTCTTGGAAATGGCCATTTTTCCTTTTTGCAGCATGCTCATCCATGCAACTTGATTTTTGCAAGGCCTCTATTTTTTCGGGTCGTCCACCCTTGTTGATCGACGGAGGGCACTGTTGAACTCACCCGTTGCTAGAAAGACATTTACAGGACATCACCTGCCCGGCTGCCCCTCCATTTCCAGAGGTGGCTGTATGTTCATGATCCGTTCTTGGAAATGGCCATTTTTCCTTTTTGCAGCATGCTCATCCATGCAACTTGATTTTTGCAACGGTCTTAGCCATTTTTTTCTTTCTCAATGCATCTCACATTCTCACCCCCGACAGATAGAATGGCGTCAATGTGTGAACCTTGTATTTAAGAATGGAGGTAGACTACAAACTATGATAGACTTCCCAAGATACGGTAAGGTTTTGTTAATTTACTCATGAAGGGATGATGGTTAAATTACGTAACTTTGAATCCGTCAACTTTGTACTTATCAAAATATTATTGCCTCTGCATGTGCGTAATATCTAAGCGCTCAAGGCGAAAGTTTTTTTTTTTGGACAAAATTCTACCATTTTTGTGTCTGATATTCGAGTTATCGATCTATCCATCAACTACAATTTGCATAATATTATTCACAAAAAAAATTGCATAATATTATTTAATTTTAGTTCAATGATATGCCAGCTATGTATGCGAGCCATTTGAAGTTACAAATTTGAAGTTTTGAATTAAACAAAAATAATGTTAAATAATATTATTTCTCTATTTAAACTCTGACCTACAACTTTTGGTGCAAATAAATGGGCACTTAAAAATTTGAACACTTATATAGTGACCAATTTGAGCCTGAAATTAAAACTATGAATCAAAAGGTCCAATTTGAATTCAGCCAAGGTATCATGAACAATGTAATTATGGTACTCTATTTGAATTCGCAATTTCAACTTCAGAATGCAATCTGATTTCCCCCACTGTCGCTCTAGGGTTGCAGCGTCAGTATATAGTCTGTCAGCCGCCGCCACAGCCTAGCAGGAGCAGCCTCTGTCTTCGCCTGCAGCCGCCATGACCAAGTCTCTCAAAGCCGCCGCGGGTACACACATATCCTCCCTCGGCGACGACATGGTGCTGGAGATCTTCCTCTTTCTCCCGTCCCTTTTTTTTGAAGAAACAGGAGGGGCAAGCCCCTACTGATTATATATTAAAAGACCAAACAACAGTAGCAAGAGGTACAACCGAGTGAAAACAAAAACAAAAAGGGCTGCAGGAATAAACTAGGGAAGAAACAAAAAGAGGAGAAGTGACAAAACAGGAGCTAGCCAACAGAAAGTTAAGGATTAAACTCCTCAATCCAGGCCGTCATCACGTTAATCAGGCTTGGCTTCGCGCGATGGAGAAGCAGTAGGAATTCCTTCTTGAACCTCATTCTGCAACCCATGATCGTAGGATCAATTCCATTGAAAATCCAGTCATTCCGGGTAACCCATATGCTCCAAGCCATTAAGATTATAATCTCCATGAAGAAAGGTATCCCAAGTTTTTCTTTGATCTTCTTGAAAATTTGGTTGACTGATCTTGTGGGAACATATGAAATTCCCAGGGAATTCCAACATGCCTTGGCAAAGTTGCACCTTAGGAAAAGGTGCGCTCCTGTTTCCGGCCTTTGGAGAATGCACAGATCACATGTATAAGAATCCAAATTCATTTCCTTACGTTGGAGCTCCCTTGTGCTTAATCTGTCTTTGAGGAGCATCCAGAAGAAAACCTTGAGCTTCATTTGACACTTAGACCTCCAAATCCAATGATACACAGGATGAGCACTCGTTCCAGCCTTCATTACCTTATATGCCTTAGAGGTTGAGAATTTATCATTCCCCCAAGAGTATTTCCATTGATCATTTCCTGCAATTAAATCCCTGCCGGCAATGGCATCCTGAAGGATTAGCAACTGATGGTGTGCTTCAACAGACAGGGGCAGATTGAAGTTATCCAGGAAGTCATTATTGCTGATGGCCCTTCTGAAAGAGACATGTTCATTCTTAGCAAAGGAAAAGAGATGGGGGTATGCGTCTGAAAGTGCATCTAGGCTCCTAATTATTTTGGTGATAATGATAATGCAATTTGGGAGGATTAATGCCTTCAATGAGATGTGTGCAGGCTTAAAAGATTAAATAAATGTGAATACTCAAAGGAAGGCCCTCATTTTCTTATGAATGGTGTTGAAGCTCAATCGGCGATTTAATTTTAATTTTCGGTTTGAATTTGAGTTTAGGAAACACCGTACTATAAAGAGGGATGCGGTCGGTTAGTCAAAGTTCGCTACAAGTGCCCTTCTTAATCTAATCTCATCTTTTTCAAGAGTGAAAACACTAGAAAAAAAACATTAGAAAAACCTTTATAGCCTTAGACTACGCTAACTTTCCCCCTCCAGCCTTACCGGGTCAACCGGCACGAGTGGCCGGGCCACCCGGGACGGTACTGGAGGGAGGCGGGTGACCCGGCCACCCGTGCCGGGTGACCCGGCCAGGCCGCAGGAAGCCCCCAACGGCTAGCTCGGGGGAAGTGGGTATAAATACCCCTTCTTCCTCCTCTCTAGGGTTCCGACCACTCCACCATTGAAACACCTCCAAAGCTTCAAACCCTCTCTCCCAACTCCCTCCCAAGCACTCCAATCAAGGATTTCTCCTAGGGTTTGGGTGTGAGAGACATTTGAGGTGTAGGATTTAGCCCCTTTGTGAGAGCTCTTCACTCCTTCCTCTCAAGAAGCACTTGTGGTGGGTTTGGTTGATCGATTCGCGTTTGTTACTCTTGAAGCTTGCTTCTAGACGGTTAGGCGTCGCCCGTTGAGTGCCCTCTCCGTGTGGAGCACCCGGGAACGTTTGTATTACCCTCTCCTTTGTGGAGTTTCTTAGTGAGCACCAATTTACCTTTGTGGTGGATTGGGTGAGGCAAGTGGCTCTTCGTGATAGCCCTCCCTTTGTGGGAACCTCAACGGAGACGTAGCCTTCTTAGTGGAGGTGAACTTCGGTAAACAAATCGCTTGTCTCCTTTGTTTGCTTGTGTTCTTCATTTTCTCCCTAACCCTAGAAGTTATCTTTGAATCGATCTACATATTTGTGTTGTTGCTTGTAATATCCTTTGTTGCAGGTTGTTTCCACATCAAATACACTAAGTTTGGTTCATATACTTTCTGCAAATTCACATTCTTCATAAGTTATTGTGTTTTACCCCTGCGCACTGGTTGATCCGGCACAAGTGCCAGGGTGACCCGGACCCCCCGGGTCATCCGGTCAGTCGTGCCGGGTCATCCGGTCCCTGATCCGCTGCTAAAGATTTTGCAGATTTTTTAAAGTGATCCTATTCACCCCCCCTCTAGGCATCACAAGGTCCTTTCAATTGGTATCAGAGCCTAATCCCTTGATTTAGGCTTAACCGCTAAGGGATCAAGATGTCGGGGGTTGGAAGCAACCCAACCGCCGAAGAAATCACCGCAAAAGAAGCCCAAGAGAGAGAGCTAAAGGCAGCTCAAGTCGGTGACCTCACCGGCAAGGCTCCAAGCCGTTCACCATCCAACATCGACTCCGACGACTCTTCATCCGACTCCGACTCGGACTCCGACTCAAGTGATGAAGATGTCAAGGATGGTGATGATCCGGCAAAGAAGGCGGCAAAGAAGAGAAGAAAGGCTAAGAAGAAGAAGAAAGCCAAGAAGATGGCCAAGAAGCTCCTCAAGAAGATGATCAAGAAGGAGCAAGCCAAGTACACTCACTCCGGGTTCTACGAAGTGCCCTACAACTACGCACAAATTCCGGGCAACAACTCTAACGAAAAATTCTATTCCGTGCATTTGGGAAAGCCTCCTCATTTCGATGGGAAGGACTATCCCAAATGGGCTTATGATATGCAAATGCACCTTTACGGGCTTCACCCTTCTCTTTGGAAGATTGTGGTTGTAGGTGTTACAATACCCGCCGAAGGAGAAGCCCTCACAATTGAGCATGAGCAAGACCTCCACCGCAACGTGCAAGCAACAAGAGTCATCACGGGATCCTTGTGTGCACAAGAATTCAACAAGGTGCGGAACATCCAAATTGCCAAGGTGATTTGGGATACACTCAAGGAAGCACATGAGGGAACCGAACATGTGAGGCAAGGGAAGATGGACCTAATCAACGGAGAGTTTGAGCTATTCTTCATGAAGGATGGAGAGACCGTACAAGAAATGTATGATAGGCTCATGATCCTTGTCTCGGACATTAGAGCACTTGGAAGTAAAGATTGGGACGATTCGAAGGTCACAAAGAAGTTGCTAAGAGCTTTTGCCCCTAAGGACAAGAATTTGACGGCTATGATAAGAAGGGATCCAAGATACCCAACAATGACACCCACTCAACTTCTTGGAGAAATCTTGCATCAAAAACTAGTTGATCAAGATGTGGAAAAGTCTCTAACCTTGAAGATGGGCAGGAGTTTAGCCCTCAATGCTAGCTCTAGTGAAGTGGTGGAAGCAAAGCCTAAGCCCTCCAAGAGCAAGAAGGAAGACACTAGCGATGAAGGAAGCACGGATGAAGAAACCGCCTTCGCCATAAGGAAGTACAAGAAATTCTTGAAGTCAAGAGCATCAAGAAAAGGCGGAGATGAAAGAAAGAAGAAGTCTCAAAGAAAATGCTATGAGTGTGGAGAGTATGGACACTTTATTGCCGAGTGTCCCAAGAACAAGAACAAGAATGAGGAAGAGAAGAAATACAAGGAGAAGAGCAAGGAGTACAAGAACAAGTACCAAGGGCGTGCACATGTGGGTCAACAATGGGACTCAAGTGATGAAGATGAGGAACCAAAGAAGCAAGGCATGGCAACCGTCGCCATGGCACAAGGGTCATCTTCATCACGCCTCTTCAACAACTTTTCCGACAATGAAGACCACTCTCACTTTTGCCTCATGGCAAGGGGGAGCAAGGCCTACTCCTCCGGTGGAAGCGCATGGTTGATTGATAGTGGTGCCACTAATCATATGACCGGAGATGAAAGTTTATTTGCATCCATTGATCATTATGACAACCCTACGGAAACTATCATCTATGGAGACAATGGTCAAGGAGATGTAATCGGTCTAGGTAAAATTGCTATCTCAACAACAAATTCAATTGAAGATGTTTTTCATGTGCAAGGTTTAGGGTACAACTTGTTGTCCGTTTCACAACTTTGTGAGAAAGGCTACAATTGTCTCTTTACCAAAGAGGGTGTGACCGTCTCTAGAAGTGAGGATTCCTCTATTGTCTTTGCGGGTCACCTAAGGGGAAAGCTTTACTATGTGGACTTCACAAAAGTAAAGGTGGACCCTAAGGCTTGCTTAGTGGCAAAATCCGACATGGGTTGGCTATGGCATCGCCGACTAGCCCATGTTGGCATGAGGAACTTGGCCAAACTTCAAAAGGACGAGCACATCCTAGGACTAACAAATGTTGTTTTTGAGAAAGATAGGTTATGTAGTGCTTGTCAAGCGGGAAAACAAGTTGGAGCGCATCATCCCGCCAAGAACATCCTATCCTCATCAAGACCATTGAAGCTACTACACATGGATTTGTTTGGACCTATCGCCTACATAAGCATCGGTGGTAACAAATATGGTTTAGTAATTGTTGATGACTTTTCCCGTTTCACTTGGGTATTCTTTTTGCAAGATAAAAGTGAAGCAAAGGGAATTGTGAAGAAATTCATTAGAAGAGTTCAAAACGAGTTCGAGCTCAAGGTCAAAAACGTAAGAAGTGACAATGGATCGGAGTTTAGGAACACTCAAGTTGAAGAGTTCCTAGATGAAGAAGGCATCAAGCATGAACTCTCCGCTCCATACACCCCTCAACAAAATGGCATCGTGGAGAGGAAGAACCGTACATTGATTGAAGCGGCAAGAACAATGCTTGATGAATACAAGACTCCGGACTCATTTTGGGCGGAAGCCATCAACACCGCATGCCATGCCGCCAACCGCCTCTACCTCCACAAGTACTTGAACAAGACTCCCTACGAAATCATCACCGGTAAGAAGCCTAGTGTGCACTACTTTAGGGTCTTTGGGTGTAAGTGTTTCATACTTAACAAGAAACCCAAAGCCTCAAAGTTTGCATCCAAGGTTGATGAAGGTTTTCTTATTGGTTATGGAACTAACGAGCATGCCTATCGTGTTTTCAACAAAACCACCGGTTGTGTTGAGACCACGGTAGACGTGAAATTTGATGAATCCAACGGCTCTCAACGAGAGCAAGTTAGTGAAAACCTTGTAGATGATGAAGAACCCCCAAGTGTGTCAATCTTTAGAATGGGGACCGGTGAAGTTATACCTCGTGAGGCTCAAGTTCAAGCTCCGGGTAACACAAGCAATCAAGATCCATCATCATCAACAAGAGTGGAACCACCAAGTTCTCAAGTTCATCAAGATACAAGTCAAGTTCATGGTGACGATCATGGACGGGGCTTTGATCAAGGGGGAGAACAAGGTGGTGAAGCTCAAGAAGAAGCCCCACAAGTTGAAGATGATGATGATGGACCCATTCAACGTCAATCTCAAGCACCACACCCAAGAGTACATCAAATGGTTCAACGGGATCATCCCGTTGACAACATACTTGGGAGTATTCAAAGAGGGGTAACAACTCGCTCAAGATTGTCAAATTTTTGTGCATTTTACTCGTTTGTTTCCTCTTTGGAACCTCTTAGTGTGGAACAAGCTCTTGAGGACCCGGATTGGATTATAGCCATGGAGGAAGAGTTGAACAACTTCAAAAGAAATGAAGTTTGGGAGTTGGTGCCAAGACCCAAGCAAAATGTGATCGGCACCAAATGGGTTTTTAGGAACAAGCAAGATGAATTTGGTGTCGTCACAAAGAACAAGGCAAGGCTCGTTGGCAAAGGCTACACTCAAGTTGAAGGCTTAGACTTTGGAGAGACTTATGCTCCGGTAGCAAGGCTTGAGTCAATTCGTATCCTTTTGGCCTATGCTACTCATCATGATTTCAAGCTTCATCAAATGGATGTGAAGAGTGCATTCTTGAATGGACCTCTCCAAGAAGAAGTTTATGTTGAGCAACCACCGGGCTTTGAAGATTCAAAATTTCCAAACCATGTGTACAAGCTCCATAAGGCGCTCTATGGGCTTAAGCAAGCTCCTAGAGCATGGTATGAATGCCTTAAGGATTTTCTTCTCAAGAACGGTTTTGAAATAGGCAAAGCCGATTCTACTCTCTTTATTCAAAGAAATGGAAAAGATATCTTTATTTGTCAAATTTATGTTGATGATATTATATTTGGGTCTACTAATGATAAATTTTGTGAAGAGTTTAGTAGGATCATGACCAAGAGATTCGAGATGTCTATGATGGGTGAATTGAAGTTCTTCCTTGGGTTTCAAATCAAGCAATTGAAGGAAGGGACTTTCTTGTGTCAAACCAAGTATGTGAAGGATATGCTCAAGAGGTTTGACATGGCCGATTCCAAGCCCATCAAGACTCCTATGGCTCTAAATGGACATCTTGATCTCAATGAAGAAGGGAAGTCGGTCGACCAAAAGGTATTTCGCTCCATGATTGGCTCCCTCCTTTACCTTTGTGCATCTAGGCCCGATATAATGCTTAGTGTGTGCATGTGTGCAAGATTTCAAGCCAATCCTAAGGAGTGTCATCTAATGGCCGTTAAGAGAATCTTTAGATATTTGGTACACACTCCTAACCTAGGCTTATGGTATCCCAAGGGCTCCACTTTTGATTTACTTGGCTACTCCGATTCAGATTATGCCGGTTGCAAAGTAGATCGAAAGAGTACTACTGGGACTTGCCAATTTCTTGGTAGGTCTTTGGTGTCGTGGAGCTCAAAGAAGCAAAATTCGGTTGCTTTATCCACGGCCGAAGCCGAATATGTGGCGGCCGGTGCTTGTTGTGCACAACTTTTGTGGATGAAGCAAACGTTGAGTGATTACGGTTGTGAGTTTAGTAAGATTCCACTCTTGTGTGACAATGAGAGTGCCATCAAGCTAGCAAACAATCCGGTTCAACACTCTAGAACAAAGCACATAGATATTCGACATCATTTCTTAAGGGATCATGAGGCAAAGGGGGATATTGCTCTACGTCATGTGAGCACCGAGAGGCAACTTGCCGATATCTTCACTAAGCCTCTAGATGAGCAAAGGTTTTGTGCTTTGAGAAGTGAGTTAAATATCTTGGATTCTCGTAACTTGACTTGACTTATTGCACATACTTGATTGATGCCTAGTTAGGTTGAAAATATTTATTTTTATTTTATTTGTGTGAGTATTTCAAAATATTGGATTTTGAGATCTTTGGATCAATACTTGGCTAGAGTGACTATTGTTATGTATGTTGATTGTGGCTAGTCACTTGTTGCCAAGAGTTTATTATGTGTCCACTAGATAAATTCTATTATTCATCTCAAATCTTGAAAGATCTCATATCTAAATATCTTCTTCTATCTATCATCTTGAAAGGTTCTTGGGAGTTCATCTATCCTTAATCCTTCTATATATATATTTCTTTTATTTGAAAAGTCCTATTCCAAATCAAATCTTATTGGACATTTTCTGGGGGAGGCGGGTCAACCGGCATCACTGCCCGGTTGACCCGGCGCGGCTCTGCGGAGTGCCGGGTCGCCCGGCCACCCGTGCCGGGTCGCCCGGGGCGCCTCTGGAGGCCGCCGGGTCGCCCGGACACCCGTGCCGGGTCGCCCGGGGCGCCTCTGGAGGCCGCCGGGTCGCCCGGCCACCCGTGCCGGGTCGCCCGGCCCCCGCGCAGGGGCTATTTAAGGCCCGCGGCCGGCCTCTAAGAAACCCTAACCCCTTTCTTTTCTACACCGAACCGCCGCCGCCGCCCCCATTACGCCTCTAGGCGATTTCGAAGCTCCACCGCGGGAGTCCTCCGTGGATTGGGGGATTGGATTCTCCTCTTCATCTAGAGCTCTTTCCTCATCGGGTCTTCCGAAAACTTCGCGGGAATCCAACGGTAAAGTCAATTCAAACTCCGGATTTCCCGATCTCTCAATGTATTTCGTTCTAGATGATTTCCCTCGGTCAATAGCTTCTATTTATGCTCTAGAACATCTCTTTTTGATCTCATTTCAATCCAACAACCATAGCACTCACTCCCTTGATTCGACCGTTCTAGGGTTCATCCCGCCTAGCCGGTTGACCCGGCCACCCGTGCCGGTTGACCCGGCTAGGGTCGGGGTGCCCCAATAACCTAAGTTTTGAGCTGATTCTTGATACATATCTTAATTCATTGCATACATTATCTATCTACAGATGGGTCGAGAGAAAGTGAGCGCCCGTGACAAGGAAATTCGCTCGGAATCAAGTGAGGAGGAGGAGGAACGACGTTCATCCGGGGAGGAGTTTGGTATTCATGCGCATGAAAAGAGAGCCAAGCCTCAAGCTCCTCCTTCTCATGCTCAAGGCCGTGGTCGTGGTCATGATGGCAACCCTATTCTCAAGAAGAGGACCACAACCGTCGGTGCTAGGACCAAGAGGGCAAGCACCGCCGATGAAGTTGGAGATCGTTATGATGACAATATGGACTTGTCTCTCTATGTGCAGATGGCTATTCCCGTTCACCCTCCGGAGCGCACAAGGCGTGACCCTCCTTTGGTGAATTTCATGAAGGCGGGGACCGACATGAGGTCACTTCGCTTTTGGCCGGAGGATCCAAGGAGGCTCCAAAGGTCATTCTTCAGTGATGATCGGTTTTGGCTTGCTCATCAAGCGGATTGGTACGAGTCAACCATCCTACCCAAGGGACGTATCACAACTGAGATGAAGTGGGTGGATTGGACTTTCTTGCTTGACCTTCCTGCCCCTATTGAAGAGGTTATACAGGCTGTCCAAACTCGCTGTCAGTACATGGGGATAGCATATCTTATGGGGCTACGCTCGGATTATTCTCAGGAGGTGGTGGCACAATTCTATGCCACACTTTATGTTGATCGAGATGAGAATGAGATGCACTTCATTCTTGGTGGTAAGCGATTCAAAATCTCTGTCAGTGAATTTGCTGCTCTTTTCAAACTTAGAGGTGCCACCACTACCAATCAATTCTCTAGTGAACTTTTCCGACTTCATAGTGAAGATGAGCTAGAGGTGACTAAGATGAGGTTTATGTATGATCGTGCCTATGGAAACATCAACTATGGTCATACTAGTGGACTCACTCCTTTTTACAAGATGCTCAACCTATTGTTTAGGTACACACTTTGTCCTAGAGGTGGTGATTCCGATAACATATCTCATAGAGCTAGAAACCTCCTTTATCAAATGGCTCCCGGTCAACCCAAGTTCAATGTTTGCCACTTTCTTTGGAATGAGATCATCATTTGCTCACACACTTCCTCTAGTGGATGTCACTATGCACCGTACATTTTTATGATGGTTAAGCATGCCACTAAACTTGATCTTAAGACGGATGTTGTTCATGAGCCATACAAGACTAGCAAAGGGAAACTTGCTCAATCTTTTCGTCTTGGCAAGCATTCAACCGGTATTGATACTAGAGGACCGTATCCGGGGATTTATCCTTTTGTTGGACCTATTGATGCGGGTGCCTCCTCCTCTCAAGCTCCACCAACAAAGAGTCCATATGAACCCCTTCCAATGGAGGGTGCCTCTCACTCTCATGGGGCTCCAAGGGGCAAGAGAGGGAAGTTCAATTTTCTTGCAAAAGGCTTGTTTGCTTGCTTCAACATGCTCCGCAAAGATATGGCAAGAGAAGAATCAAAAGGATATGGCAGCTCGGCTTAATCTTCCACATTCTCCGGTCCATGAGATGAGAACTTTTGATCCTCCATCTCCCGTTCCAAATCCGTGGGAGGACCTTGGCTCTTGGGTCCCGGTTGAGGATGAAGAAGAAGAAGACTATGGAGGTGAGGAGGAGGAGTATGACGAGGACGACGAGGAGTAGCTCCCTTTTGGTGCTTGTTGCCAAAGGGGGAGTGAATTTGGTGATGGAAGCCCCTATCTATCTTTATCTATCTCTTATTGTTATTTATGTAATAGAACTAGTGGACATGTAATGAACTATGTGTGGTGTGATGGATGATGGTGTGCCAAGTGCAAACTTTTATTTGTAGACTTAATTGTAAGACTTTATCTATGCTAGTGTGATGTAAGAATCTTAATGGTTATGTGTGATGAGTGGACATGTAATGAACTATGTGTGGTGTGATGGATGATGGTGTGCCAAGTGCAAACTTTTATTTGTAGACTTAATTGTAAGACTTTATCTATGCTAGTGTGATGTAAGAATCTTAATGGTTATGTGTGATGCATGTGTTGGTTGATGATATGTTATTTCTCACTTTATTGTTGTGATATATATGTCATATGCATCACAGAATATTTCTTATCACACTTGTGCACAATGTGTTTATGCAAAGATTTAGGGGGAGCTCTTGCCAATTTGTGTGCAAAGGCATTTGAGGCCTCTTTATTTGATAATGCGCACATCTAGGGGAGTTTCTCACTAAATTGTTGGATACACACATCTCTTTTATTTAACCAAATTGTGTTGTCATCAATCACCAAAAAGGGGGAGATTAAAAGTGCATCTAGGCTCCTAATTATTTTGGTGATAATGATAATGCAATTTGGGAGGATTAATGCCTTCAATGAGATGTGTGCAGGCTTAAAAGATTAAATAAATGTGAATACTCAAAGGAAGGCCCTCATTTTCTTATGAATGGTGTTGAAGCTCAATCGGCGATTTAATTTTAATTTTCGGTTTGAATTTGAGTTTAGGAAACACCGTACTATAAAGAGGGATGCGGTCGGTTAGTCAAAGTTCGCTACAAGTGCCCTTCTTAATCTAATCTCATCTTTTTCAAGAGTGAAAACACTAGAAAAAAACATTAGAAAAACCTTTATAGCCTTAGACTACGCTAACTTTCCCCCTCCAGCCTTACCGGGTCAACCGGCACGAGTGGCCGGGCCACCCGGGACGGTACTGGAGGGAGGCGGGTGACCCGGCCACCCGTGCCGGGTGACCCGGCCAGGCCGCAGGAAGCCCCCAACGGCTAGCTCGGGGGAAGTGGGTATAAATACCCCTTCTTCCTCCTCTCTAGGGTTCCGACCACTCCACCATTGAAACACCTCTAAAGCTTCAAACCCTCTCTCCCAACTCCCTCCCAAGCACTCCAATCAAGGATTTCTCCTAGGGTTTGGGTGTGAGAGACATTTGAGGTGTAGGATTTAGCCCCTTTGTGAGAGCTCTTCACTCCTTCCTCTCAAGAAGCACTTGTGGTGGGTTTGGTTGATCGATTCGCGTTTGTTACTCTTGAAGCTTGCTTCTAGACGGTTAGGCGTCGCCCGTTGAGTGCCCTCTCCGTGTGGAGCACCCGGGAACGTTTGTATTACCCTCTCCTTTGTGGAGTTTCTTAGTGAGCACCAATTTACCTTTGTGGTGGATTGGGTGAGGCAAGTGGCTCTTCGTGATAGCCCTCCCTTTGTGGGAACCTCAACGGAGACGTAGCCTTCTTAGTGGAGGTGAACTTCGGTAAACAAATCGCTTGTCTCCTTTGTTTGCTTGTGTTCTTCATTTTCTCCCTAACCCTAGAAGTTATCTTTGAATCGATCTACATATTTGTGTTGTTGCTTGTAATATCCTTTGTTGCAGGTTGTTTCCACATCAAATACACTAAGTTTGGTTCATATACTTTCTGCAAATTCACATTCTTCATAAGTTATTGTGTTTTACCCCTGCGCACTGGTTGATCCGGCACAAGTGCCAGGGTGACCCGGACCCCCCGTGTCATCCGGTCAGTCGTGCCGGGTCATCCGGTCCCTGATCCGCTGCTAAAGATTTTGCAGATTTTTTAAAGTGATCCTATTCACCCCCCCTCTAGGCATCACAAGGTCCTTTCAGCATCGGCTGGAGTTGATCCATTCCAGTGGTCTTTCCACAATAGTACAGTGGCTCCATCAGCAATTGAGACTGAGGCCATACTTTTAAATTTATCAAGGAGCTTCACTATATCCCTCCACCAAAAAGATCCTTTCTTTTGTTGCCCAGGGAGCTTGCCATTGCTATAATATTTGTCCCACACCAACTTGACCCATGGGATGTTGGCTTGAGTAAAGAATTTATGAAGGAATTTTAGAAGCATCGCATCATTGTGAATATGCAAATCCAATACACCAAGACTCCCTTGTTTTTTAGGAGTGCAAACAAGGGGCCAAGCAGCCTTTGCTGGCTTCTTAGAATTGAGATCCGAGCCCCTCCAGAGGCAATGCCTTCTGTACTTATCCAATTGTTCAATGACCCCCTTGTGAAGCTTAAGAGTTCCTGTGTAGTATATTGCTGACGAGGAGAAAACTGAATTCACCATCTCTAGCTTCCCTACCTGACTAAGAAAGGAGGATGTGCATGTGAGCCTCTTTTCAACTTTCTGCATAAGGGGAAGAAAATCCTCCAGATTAGGCTTAGTAGTCCCCAAAGGCAGGCCTAGATAAGTGAAAGGCAGAGAGCCTTTTTGACAGTTAAACACAGAGGTCAGGAGATCCATCTTCTCATCAGTGGTGTTTAGTGGCACCATCATTGACTTGGAGTAATTGACCTTGAGCCCTGTAGATGCAGAGAAGAATTGCAAGATGTCCTTGAGATGTGCCACTTGAGTAGGGCATGCCTCCATAACTAAGAGGGTGTCGTCAGCATATTGGACAATGGGGAAGTCTTCAAATGCAGAAGTTGTGATAGGTAAGCTGATTAGGCCCTGATCTTTTGCTCTGTTTATTACCATCTGAAGCAAATCTGCAGCTAAAACAAACAGGAGTGGGGAGAGGGGGTTCCCTTGCCTGACCCCTCTTTTGCAGTGAAATACTTTACCAGGGACTCCATTTAGGAGCACAGAGGAGGTTGCAGTTCCTAGGATCTCCTTTATCCAACCAATCCATTTTTGGCCAAAGCCCTTGTGCTTGAGAATTTCCAGAATGGCCTGATGCTCAATTTTATCAAAGGCCTTCTCAAAGTCCAGTTTAATGATGATCAGCTCCTTCTTGGAAACTTTGCATATGTGAAGATACTCAAATGCCCATGCAAGACAGTCATGTATAGATCTGGACCTGATAAAGCCAAATTGATTTTGGTGAATAAGACTTATGATTATTTTCTGGAGCCTTTCTGCTAGTAACTTTGTCAGAAGCTTGATGGATGAATTTAGAAGAGATATGGGCCTGAAGTCCCCAACCTGAGCTGGGGAGTCATTCTTGGGAATAAGGGTAATGTAAGAGGAGTTGATGCTTCTGAGACAAATATTTCCCTCAAAGAAATCCTCACACAGCTTATAAAAATCCTGTTTAATGATTGGCCAACATTTTTTCAGGAATTCCCCATTAAATCCATCTGGCCCAGGAGATTTATTATTTGGCAAGTCAGCAATTACTGCATCATTTCCTCCCTGGTGAAAGGAGCTTCCAGATGTCCCAGATTTGGATCCAAGGTTAGGTGATCATCAAGATCTTAATACATATGGGAGAATTCAGACATTCTAATTCTTTCCTTGTAAGCAAACCAAAGAAGATCAGCCTTAGCTTGATGCTGGAAGTGTTCAATCCCATTCTCATCCTTGAGAGATGAGATTGTATTTCTTCTGTGCCTAATGGAAGCATTTGCATGGAAGAAGGCAGAACATTCATCCCCAAATTTTACCCACTTAATTGTACCCCTTTGTTGCTAGTAAATTCTCTGTTGAAGCAGCAGATCCTGAAGATGTGAGCTTAGGATTTGTCTAAAATTCCATTCTTCCAAGGTTAGATCTCAAAGTTCCTCCATGATATCCAAAAGCTGCAGAGTCTCTTTGGAGCATTTTATAGACGTTGCCAGATTAGGGAGCTGAGCTTTCCAAGTCTTGAAGACTCTTCTAAGATTCTTAAATTTAGCACTGACAAGCTTGGCACTATCTGTCTGAGCAGAGGGAACATTCCAACCATGTTGCATGACTGGGAGGAAGTCTTCATGTTGGAGCCAAAAGTTTTCAAAACGAAAGATCTGTGGCCTGGGTGTGAGAGATGTGGCAGTGATAACACAAGGGGTGTGATCCGAAGTGTCTCTGACAAGTCCAGTTGCATAGGAGTTGGGCATCATAGTCGTCCAGGCATTGGAAGTGAAAAACCAGTCAAGTCTTTCTAAGAGGGGATTCTGTTGCTTATTTGTCCAGGTGTATTTGCATCCTCTCAGAGGCAGCTCCACTAAACTTAAACTGCTAATAGCATCATTAAAAGCCAGCATTTCCTGCAAGTTTCCCCCTTCTTTGTTTCTATTTTCAGGAGATCTCAGGAGGTTAAAATCACCAACAACTAACCACTTTGTTTCATCAGGCATGCTGATATTCTTGAACCAGTTGAGAAATGCAAATTTCCCCTCAGCAGTACAAGGGGCATAAATATTTGTTAACAGCCAGGTCTCACCTGAGAGTTTACATGTGAATTCCACTTACTGAGCATAATCATTCTGAAACTCAAGATTCCCAGAAAATTTTGCACTATTCCAAACAATTAATGATCCGCCCGAAAGACCAACTGAAGGAAGGAAGCAGAACTCATCCAGGTTTCTAGGACAGAACTTCTTCACATACTGGCTATCAAAAAATTCCCTCTTAATTTCTTGTAAACATAATATGTCACAATTTGCTTCAGCCACTTTACTTTTGACAGTATCCCATTTACTCTCTGAGTTTATTCCCCTTATGTTCCAGGAGAGAATTGACCAATCTCTAAATTTATTGGACTGATTATGATTCATAATGGATAATTGTCAATAAAAGAAACAGGTTAAATGCCCAACATAAAACCACATAAAAGAGATGCATCCAGAAGCCATAAAAAGACAACCTTACCAACATTAACCTTCCCAACATTAGCACCATAAGTTCAAAGCAAGTCATTCCAGCCATCCACAGGAGATGCATTACAACACAGAAACAAAAGCTCAACCTTGACACTTAGGGGAGACAATCACAAAATAAGGGACCTTCTGGATGCCTCACTTCTTGGCCCTCTTCACAGGGTCCAGCCCACCAGAGGATTCTCCTCCATCTTCCTGGTCATCCTTGTCCACCGCTTTCCTAGTCTTGCTGGTCCCGATCGGCTGCTTGCCCCTCTTCTTGGCAGAAAGCTCATCCTCAGACAGCTTGCCTCCTTTAATCTTGCACACTTCTTCTCCTACTGACTTGAGCAGCTTCTTCGGGATGGAAGGAGGTAGAGCAACACATGCCAGGCAGTTCCTGTTTGCACAGCTACTGTGTTTAAATCCCAGGTTACGATTACGGTTTCTGGGGCTTCTTCTTACTTCAGTTTCCCCAATATTCTTGCCCTTTGTCTTCCTGACTTGCCTACTTTGAGCTTCCCCATCTTCAATCTCTACCAGAGCATCATTCACTGGTGGAGAACTATCAACTGCCTCCAGAAGACTTTGGCATTGCACTTCAGCATTCTCAGGGCACTTAGTTGGTATGGCAAAGGTCATTAGAGCATTAGTGTTAGCACAGCTGAGCAGAAGGTTCCAAGCTTTGGACACAAGAAAGCTTTTGGCCCATTCAAAGTGAGAAGGAGACAATAGCATCACAGTGAAGAAAGCGGCCCAGTCTGAAGGAATGTCAACCACTTGGTCAGGACAGCCCACTGGAGAAAAGAATTTGGCCCACAGCCTGTATACATCAGGGGGCAGATGACCTTTGGAGCCTTCAGCCTTTTCACGAAGAGAGGCCCATCCCAGATCCACTGGTGCCGGATTAGCAAAGTGGATTAAGGCCATGTTAATGTTCAGATTAACATTGAAAATGCCTCCAGCCCCCTCAGAGCTTTGGGCTTGCATAGCTAGGGGAGAATCAGTTTGCTGAGCTTGCATGGTGGGAAGAAAATCTGGCAGCTCAAAGTTGTCAATTTCCATGTTTCCTTCTTCAGCCACTGCAACGATGTTTTCCTCAGCTACATTAGCCACATTTTCATTTTGCACATTTTCAGCTGCCATTTCCTCTTGGGCTTCAGGCTGAACAGCAGGAACCACGGGAACATCAACAAAGCCTGGATTCTCTTGGTTTGCAGCTGTGACGCCCCAGGTTTTTAATTAACCCTAATGACTGGTCAAACCTGTTGACTTTGGTCAAATCATGGTCAACCTGGGTCATCACCTCGGAAACCTAGCCAACACTCACCCATAAGCACCTTAGGCAAGTCAACAATAGCTACCTTGGTCAAAACCCTAGTTGAAATGGTCAAAACCCCTTGATGCCAATACCCTACCTTAGGACTTTAGCCACGTTCTCCAATTTTTGTCTAAACACTCAAAATTCTGCCAATATAAGAGTTGTGCAGAATTTAGAGGGACACACTTCATCTTTAGATTGGCATTTCAAATTTTGAGAGGAAAGGGCTCAAATTTGCAAGTCAAACTTGCTTTTACTATTCACCTAAGCCATGAATTTCTTCAAATTGGCATCCATGTTTCTCCCTGTTTTCAAATCCAATTTGAACTCGATTGGTGCCTATTGTGTAGAGGAATGACTCATCTACAGAAGTCCTATCTATGGGTTTTGAAGTTCTTTTTGAAAAATTTGAATTTAAGGCGTTCAAACAGGGGCACTTCAATTTGAAACGGGCACCGACGCCCTAGAGCGCGCTCCCGCGCGCCGGCGTGTCGCGCCGCGCCGCCACGCGGCGCCTCGGCGTCCGGGCCCCCCCTTGCCCTGCCGGTCGGCCGCGCGCCCGAGGCCGGCACCATCATCATGCCTGCGCGTCGCCCGAGCGAAATCTCCCTTGGGACGCGTTCTTCCCGTGCGTGGCCGCCCGCCGACGCCCTAGCCGGGTCCCCGCCCGCAATTGCCGCCGGCGACGCCTGTGTGCCTCGCACGCCGCGCGCCTCCCCTTAATTCTCCTCCCCTTGCATCGAGGCGGAGCTCCCACACCTCCCGCACGCGTTGGCCGCCTATAAAAGGCACCTCTTCCTTCCCCGCGTGCGCACACCGCCCCGCCAGTCCGCCATTGTCGCCGCCGTGGTGAACTCGCCCCTCCGCTAGCTCCCGCCGCCGGCCAAGCCCTCCGAGCTCCTCTCTAGACCCCACTCGAGCTTTCACGACCACGTGTTGATCCGCATTGCGCCTGTGCTCGCTGGATTCCGAGCCGAGGCGATCGCGCCGCCGTGGTCTTGCCGCCGCCGCTCGCCGGAGCCACCACAGGCCGAGCCACCGCCACCAATCGAGCCGGGGTAAGCCCAATCGACCGCCCGTGTCACTTGTTTGCCACCCCCAGCCGTGGTTCGCCGCCGGCGAGCTCGCCGCCGCCGGCAAGGGTACGGTTGTGAAGCCCAGGGGTACACTTGTGAACTAGGGACCTGTTTGTAAGGATCTTTAACTTAGTTTCCTAGCAACTTAGTCCAGCACCTTAGAAAAATCCTAGAAATTCGTAGAAAAATCCGAAAAATACAATCCAAATTTTGTTGGTTTCTGTAAGCCTAGATCTACAACTTCTGTAAAGGATGACCATACTTTTGACTTACAAATTTTGAATGAAAATTCAAATTTAGTTTGACACCTTTTTGCTGTAGTTCAAAATCTAGAAAAGTTATGGAGTTGAATTTTGGATATGTTGCTAGTTATATCGTTTGTAGGCTCTGGACAAAAATTTGCATAAAGTTGTTGAACAGATCTTTTTATATGATTTACCTTGCATTTATGCTATTTCTGCCTTAATGATTTTTGTAGCAAAATGTAAATAGATTTCTATGCTCAACTTGTGGATATGCTCATGTTATGAATAGATTCAACTTTCCTACTTTTACCATGATTTTATCGCTGCCAGAAATAATTAATCTTGTTTTATGCTTAGATTTACATTTAAATGCATAGTTCAAATTTCAAATGTGATTTTGATGTGCATGCTGGTTTCCTAGGCTTGTTTTAGGTCAGAGATGTTGTAGGAATGAGTTGGGCTGCAGAAGTACTTTATTTATTTATTTATGTATTTCTCATAATTTGAATAGCTAGGAAATGTCATTTTTGATATATATGTTTTATGGCTCTGTTAGATTTAAACCTTGGACCAGTGGTGTGTTTGGGTCCTTAGGACCAGAAATGTACCTTTCTCGCTGTTTTTATAATTTATTTCATAGTTAAAAGTTTGGAACCCATATAAGCTCCCTATTAGGTTGAATTAGGAAAGATCATCCTTGCTTCCTTTTTGACCTTTTAAATTGTTGATTAGCTTAACTAGGGGCTGTAGGTCCACCCTTGCTGTTTTGTGTGTTTAACAGTGTTAGTTGCTTAAATATGTATACAGTCACTATTAAAAAGATTAAAAGAATAAACCTTCATATATAGTAACCTTAATGAAAAGAATTAGTAATCAAATGTTGTCAAGGTGAATATGGCCAACAAGAGTTGGACGTAATAATTGATCTCTCGCTCCACCTGAACCCTGCATTGCATGCCGTGTAGAGCTTCCTGACGGTAACTACTCGCTCGTGCCGGAAGCTGAGGAAGGAGGAGCTGACGCGGAGCTGCAGTACGTGGAAGTGAGCGCAGACACCGAGGACTCCCAGGCTTACTGTGCTGATGAAGGCAAGCCCCGGTGCATCAACCTAAGTGTTTTTGGAAATTTATGCAACTATCTATGGATGTTTGTGCATTTACGTTCAGGAGTTGAAGTGAAACCCTAGATGCATGATCCCTAGGTACCTATGTCCTTACTAGTATGCTAGGTCGGTAGCTGCTATGCTATAGGACCATTACAAGTCGAGTGATGCTTGTCACTCGCGAGATTAGGTTCTTATGTTGGAATCATAAGATCTTTGTAAATGGATTGCTCATGTGGTAAGAGCATGGGATGTGGGCTCCGGTCCAATGGCTTTCGTGGGTTAAGTGTTTGAACGTACTAAGCACTTGTCGGGAATGGGACCGGTAAGTCTAGTACCTTAATGAGGCGGTAAGGGATTTTACTGTGACTAATCTTAGGATGTGTCCCACGGCTAGCTACCGGTGGTGCATGTGTGATTCTGGGTGCCTTGCGGGGTATGCCAGATAGCCTGTACCAAAGACTGTGGCCTTTTATCCTGAACCGAGGACTTTTGGGAACCGCCTGGTGGTTGTCCATGTGAGGGCACCCTACCGTGTGTTTAGGTTTACCTTGTAAGGTTTAAATCAACTGGTTGTCAGCCTCTCACCGTTATCTGAGACTACTTATCCAACTAGCCATGATATCCCTTAATGATGGAACTTGGTGAATATTTATGCTTGATTAATTGTTTGCACAATGTATGCTTGCAATAGCTTGCTCATTTAGAAAAGAGTAATCAACTAGAATCTGAGCTAAAATCTTGAAAGTAAGGACATACTCTTTGTTGCTTTTCAGCAAAAGAACCCCTCTGGCCAAAAAGCCTTGCATACCTAGAGTTGGTGATGTAGTTGTCACCGACGGGTAAGTCTTGCCGAGTATTAGTATACTCAGCCTTGCTGTAATTTGTGGTTTTCCAGGTAATATTTTGGGTGATGTGTGGCCTGGAGAGATCCCGCCTGGCTGGGAACTGGAGTGGGTGGAAGACGATGAATGAAGGCATCATGGCAGGCCTCCTGTGATGTTCCTCGTGTCGTTTAGTTTAATTCCGCTGTTTTCGAAACTCTGAACTCTTTTGTTATGTCAAGTACTTCGGTTTGTAATAACTAAACCCTTCGGGGCAGATTTGGATTTCGATCATGCGTTGTACTCTGGACTCGCTTTCGCGTGAGTTTTAATGCATATTTGTCGATCCTTGTTGCTATGTAAGTGATTTCACCGGGTGTTAACCCGGTAATTAATGACAGGATGATACTTTACTGTCGCTTAATGGCCAAAGTGGATTGGTTCGGGCGATAGTACGGTATTTTCCTGGGCGGGTTGTCACAGCAGCCTGGGCCTGTTCCTCCATTAGTATGTCCTCGAGCATGAGCTGCTCCCCTTCATCCATTTCCATCAATAGGTCTTCATTATTGAGTTGAGGCCCCTGGACGTTCACAGCCTGCAAAACCACACTGCCAGACTGACCAACCTGGGCATTAGTAGAGGAATCAGAGGAAACTTGTGACACAGAGAGGTTCAGCTGCAAATTGAGTTCCTCAGGCTCATCCTGAACCACAGGTTCCTCTTCTTGGATAGGTAGGACTGGCTCATCTGGAAAAAAGAGTTGTTCCATATGCTGCTGGTGCCCCGGGTTCTCATTGAGGTCAGGCAATACAGGATGATCCAGATTAACTCCCTGTTGGCCCTGAGCACCTTGGAAAGGTTGATTCTGATTACCTCCAAATCCTGGGAAGACAAAATCATCATCATCAAATCCCCCAGGTGGGATATCCTCATCTGGAAGCTGCCCCCCCCAACATGTCTTGTTGAACTATCTCACACTGTACCGTTAAAGAAATGCCCTCATGGTCATCTCCCTCAGTAAAAATCAG
The DNA here is from genome assembly GCA_036936925.1 of Cenchrus fungigraminus. Classification (NCBI taxonomy): domain Eukaryota; kingdom Viridiplantae; phylum Streptophyta; class Magnoliopsida; order Poales; family Poaceae; genus Cenchrus; species Cenchrus fungigraminus. Next base: position 36,725,017 of record CM072778.1, on the reverse strand, counting down.
ATAATAAGGCACATCCTCAAGCTCAGTGACACGAGCCTTCACATAAATCCTAGCTAGGACATCATCCCTTTGCCAACAGATCAGCCTTGCAAAAGGCTTAATGAGATCTCTGATGTCCTCCATATTCTTATTATCAATCAGAAAACCAATCAACATAAGCCAACACTCACGGTTAAAAAGAACCCTTCTAGCATTTGCCCCCTGATTGTGATTCACAAAATCGAGAACGAGACCCGGGAAGTGATGGGGGCTATGATGAACTAGAGTATCTAGATCTGTAACCCTGGTAAGCCTGACGTAAGCTTGACCTCTACCAAAGGGGCACCTCTGAATATCAACCACCCTGAGCTCGTACTCCCCCTCCAGAAGCCCAAGAATAGCATTGCGGACGAAAGCGAACGGGACCTCACCCGGCGGGAGATGGGAGACCGTGACGATCGCCAGGTCCTCATTGGCCGCCATGGTTCTTGGAATGACCGCTCGCGAGTACTTGGGGCGCCCTTCCACGAGCACCCTCGCGAACCCGGTGAGCAGCATCGGCTCCAGGTCGATGTTCAGGAACGCCATTTCTTGGACGCCGGAAGCTTCGGCGCCGCTGGGGTTTTCTCCGCTGGCGGGAGCTACAGTGGCGGGAGCTCTGCTATGTTGGGGGAAGAATGGTACGGCTGAAGCTGGAGAGACACACTGCTCTACCGGAGTAGTCCTAGTGGAAGATCGGCCGTCTCCTTGGACGAAGCGTGCCGGTGGCCCATTTACTTCTGGCCCAAATTCCTGAGACCCTTTTCCTTTAAACCAAGTCAACCTAGTAGTGTTAGGCCAACTGGGGCTAGGATTATAGGATGAGAATATGGCCGAGGGATTTCTTCCAGTCAATGACACAAATCTTTGCAGATCCTTGTAGCTGGCACAGGATTTACCGTGTGCCCCAACTCCTTACAATGCCAGCATTTACCCTTACTCACCTGGTCAACTTTGTAACGGTTGGGCAAAGAAGCTGAGTAAATAGCAGCAACCGCTACAGTGTCGGGCTGTGCATTGGTTGGGCTCGCTGCCCCGGGACGGAAAGAGGCCCGTTGACTGTTCAAAGCTTTTGAATAAGAATTTGAATTTTGAACCACTTCTTTGAAACTGAGCCTTCCAAAAATAGATTTCCGGGGAAATTGCAAACGGGAAAACACCGAGGGAATAGTCTTAGACTGATGCAAACGGGAATTTACCTTGGAAGTGAGACTAGGATTTGAGATCTTGTTCCCAATCGGAACAGAGTTAGCTCCTGTCAATGGAGGCCGACTACTGGTGTTCATGTAGGCATGAGAAGAACCAGACCGTTTTGAACGAGTCGATTGCCATGAGAACGAAGGACCAAAATCGGATTTTGCAAAGCGGAGAGCTCTTTGAAATCCCAAGTCATTCCCAAGGAAGAAGGCCATCTTGAAATGTTCTTCAGCAACCTGAGAAAGCTCGAGCACCATGAAACCAACAAGCTTGGAAGTTACAGATAAACAGAAGATTTGCTCCTCAAGCTGCAACACTGCGAAATCCGGGGCTGATCCTCCTAACGCCGATTGAAGGCAAGAACCAACCGACTCTTCAGAAAGGCGAAAGCGATTGCGACTGAAAGAGACCAACAGGAAGAACACCCGGCCTGTAGACGCTCTGGGAGGCGAGACATGCACGCCAAGGGAACTGAGAACCTTGGAGCTGAAAACCTTACCAATGTCGAAGTTGAGCTTGGAGAGATCCATCACCAGCAGGAGAGGGAGGGGAAAGCTTGAGTTTAGGGGGCAGAGGAAATTGGGGCTCGACGGCGAAGAGTGGTAGAGGCTAGGTGTGGGAGGCGGCGGAGGCTGGAGCTCGACGGCAGAGAGCTAGGCAGGGGGCGCTAGTCGCCATCTCCGCTCAGCAGGCTCAACCATTGTGCTGAAAAGAGACTTAGCATGCTAGGAACTAGGCACTTACTCCCTCCGGTTCTCATTTAGCAGTCGTCCTGCGCCGGACGCTGGTTGCGAATTGCCAGTCGTCGCGCGCGTGGAGACGATTTTTTGGACGCCTATACCCCTGAGTAATTGCCGCTGCGATGCGCTTCGATTCCCGGCCTGTGTTAATTCCGCCTCGCACGCCTCGCTCATGCCTGGCCTTCCTTCACACACCGCGCCTCTTCCTCACCGCACGCACCTCGCCTTCCTCAGCGTCGCGCCGCGCTCCGCTTGCTAGCCGCACGCCGGACACCTTGGTAGGCGAGTTCCAGGCCCGGCCGTGTAGTGTATTGATGCGGGGCAACCGCCCAGGGCCCCCAAAATGCTAAGGGCCCCCAAAATCAAGGTTCTTGAGTATACTACTACTAATTGTTTGTGTACTAAATCAAGCAAATTAATAATAGGTCTAAGTTTCCAATCACCCATTCAGCAGTTCATCTCCACCACCAGTCCATCCGCACCACCGATGACTATGGAAAAAGACTAGTCCTCAACTAATTTAGATTAACATTTAGTTCTTAATGGTGTATTCTTCCATTCTTTTCTATTTCTTGTACACAAATTAGATCCAAATCAAATTTTCACGTGCTTTTTTTTAAAAAAAAACTCTAGTAGAGCTGGTTAGGCGTAGCAGCATGTATGCTATAGTTTGACTTTGCACAATATCACCAAGTACTATAAAATAATTTACTCCCCCAGTCTCAAAATATAGGTACCTTTAGACTTTTTTAAAGTCCAATTTTTTTCAACTTTGACCAACAATAATTCTTACGATAATTTTTTATAAGTAGAAAATATTACATATTTTGATAGTTGGTTTCACGATTAATCTACCAAAATCATTTTTTATGCATCTTTATGATTATTTCGCTATTTACGTTCAAAATTGAAAAAGTTGTAGCTATATTATAGGAGAGAGTGAGAGAGCAGTTGGTTTTTGGGTTCAAGGGGCCTCCAACATAAGTTTCGCCCTGGGCCCCCGAAAACTCAGAGCCGGCCCTGGCGAGTTCTTGTCCTAAACGACTGCTAAATGAGAACCGGAGGGAGTATGTTTTACTTATCACATCTATGCAAGCAGCCGAATGAAGGCACCTCGAGGCCAACGAGGAGCACATTATGACGGGATGCCAAGAGAGATCATTGCCGATTCTCCCGTCCCTCGCCACTCTCGTCCGCGCTGCCCTCGCCTGCCGCGCGTGGCGCCGCGCGGTGGCCTCCTCCCCCGCCTTCCGGCGCCGCTTCCGCGCCCTCCACCCGACGCCGCCCCTGCTCGGCCTCTTCGTCGACACCTGCGGGCTGTACGGGCCCCCTTGCGTCCCCGCCTTCGTCCCTGTCGTCGTCTCCGGTGACCGGGACGTCGCCGCCGCCGTCCGCGGCGGGGACTTCTTCCTCACCGCCCTGCTGGAGCGCTCCGGCGAGGCCTACTGGGAGCTCCTCGACTGCCGCGGCAACTACGTCCTTGTGGCCGATCGGACACCTTGGAGTGGTGAAGCACTCGTGCTAAACCCATTGATGCGGCGCAGTGAACATGCATTTGATATGTACGACCCCGTTGAACATGAGCGTGACAGCGACTACGGAAAAATTGCTTATCCTCGCCTGGTCTGCTCGGATGAGGACCCCACATCGTTGTTCCACCTCGTGCTTCTTGAGATTGAGGGGTTCAAGCTACGAGCTTCCGTCTTCTCCTCGGACACGGGGCAGTGGTCAGTTCTCCACGCGGTCGTCCCGGTCCCGGACTGGTCAGAAGACTCAGATGACGATGATTCTGATGCCATTTCGGTTGAAGAAGAAGGCAGGATGCAATCACAAGCAAATAATGGGCTCATCTACTGGGTTTACCGCCGGAGTAGATACTACAAGGTGTATGATGATCCAATATATCTAATTTCACTTGACACCGCCTCCATGGAGTTCTCCTTCGCCAAGCTCCCCCAGTGCCTGAGCAGCTGCGCCTTCGAAGCCGGTGAAACAAAGGATGGTGCCGCTTGCATTGTTTATCTAGTTGGACTCAGTGTTGGTGTCGTGAAGCACACAAGGGAGGAGGAGGACGACGACGGCGGTGTTGGGAGATGGGTTCCTGACACGGTAGTCCCCTTAGACACAGAGCTTGAACGAGTCTTAGGGAGAAGTGAAACGGATGCCAACCTTTCTCTTTTAGCAGTCAGGAATGGCTACGCATATTTGTCAACATCCGTGACATCCCGGGCTCTCTGGAGCAATGCTCCCAGGAAGCATTGCTGGTTCATGTCCCTGTGCCTGGAAACGATGAAACTGGAGAAGTTGTTCCAGAGGACTGGCGAGTTTTGTGACTGCCATGCGATTCCCTATATTATGACCTGGCCACCTTGCTTACTTGCTAACGATGGGTGGCGGTTCGCACTTGATGATGCTCTGGGAAATGCAACGCTGACACTAGGGCGTGAGGAAGAAATTAAAAAGCAATCAGAATCTTGAGCAAATCGAAATGCAGGCCCAGGTACATTGCAAACTTCTATTTCTTTGGAATTGCTGGGAAGTATGGAACCAGACAATAATGCATCAATTGATTTGCACATTTTTTGCCAAGATGTCAGTTCATCAAACGGTTTGATCCTTCAAGGACTTTATATTAATTGCTTCTTATTTATATGTAAGCACTTCTTTTCAGTTAGCACTGCTGCAAAGAATTGTGAACAATGTTATGTCCTGGGTTGTGGTATTAGTTTAGAGTCCTTTAATTTTTTTATGACTATTTGCCTTATTTGTTCTGAAGATAGCATGTTATGTTTAATCTTCATTGGTCATGTTAACTGTCGTGCTTTGATTTCTCATTCAAGTGTGGATTTTCCACACATGGTGGTGCTAGCACATTTTGCTTCAGAGTTCAGACTGTGTGCAGGGTCCCCTATATTATTACTTGAGGAACAACCTGACACCAACAGACAGTAGTATCACAGAATTGGTTAGTGATTTCTAGTAGGAACTCATTACGTAGCTTGGTAAAGTATAGCCAGCTTGCACCATAAGCGATGAGGCGAATTTCTTGTACCAGCACACAAGTTTTCAAATGGGCAAAGCTAGGCCATTTGCTCATTGTACAGCAGCTCAAATATGAAGGTTTCTTAGATGCAGTTGTTACTCGTTAGCATACCAGCTCAAATATTGCCTCCATCTTTTTGTTGCTGACCATCTCCGATCCGCTGCGCTATACATTCAGGAATCAGGAGCAGTAGCGGCAAAAGAAAGCCGAAACCAAGGAAAAGCTTGGAGGAGTCTCTTCAGGAGTTCAGGGAGGAGGTGATTGTCGCCCGTCCTGGCCACACCCAGAGAAACAGGGGAGCACAACGATGCCAAGGAGAAACAGGGGAGCAGAAGTTCAAGTGGCTGCCCAGCCGGCAAGACCTGATTAACTGCATGATTACCGGTCGTGCTCGTGCGCGAGTGACGAGGAGAGCAGATCCGAGAAATTCACGGTCGATAGACGACGGCTCTCGGGCGGTAGATCAATGGCGACTCGCCCTTCGAGCATATCCACCACAGCCACCATGCTGGGCCTCATGTCCCACCGGCTCTGGATGCAGGAGAGCGCCACCTTGACCACCGTCTCTACCTCGTCCCGGTCCGCGAGCGCCATGGCCGCGTCGACCGCCTCCATGAGCTCGCCTCGCGCCATCTTCTCCCGTACGATGTACGGGAAGAAGTCCCGCGTGAAGTCCGGCGTCGCCGTCGAGTCGCCCGTGGACGCGGGCTCGAAGTTCCGGCGTCCGCCGACGAGCTCCAGGAGGGTCATGCCGTAGCTGAACACGTCGGACTTGGCGGACACCGCGTTGACCATCATCTCCGGCGCCATGTACCCGGGCGTGCCCCTCCCGCGCGTGTCGACGTTGCTCAGGTCCCGGGTTATGGACATGGAGATGCCGAAGTCCGACACGTGCGCCCGGAGGTCGCCGTCGAGCAGGATGTTGCCCGGCTTGATGTCGAGGTGCAGGATCTGCTGGTGGCACTCGTGGTGGAGGTACGCGAGCGCCTTGGCCACGTCGACGGCGATGCAGCGTCTCGTCGGCCACGGCAGGAGGCGCCGCCTCGCCTCGCCGCCGTGGAAGAGCCACGAGTCCAGCGACCCGTTCTCGAGGAACGGGCAGACCAGGTACCGGTTCCGGTTGCCGCCACCGCGTTGGAGGCAGTAGCCGAGGAGGCGCACCAGGCTGCGGTGGTGCACGTTGGCGACGATGGAGATCTCTCGGAGGAAGTCGTCGTCCTCGGCATGGCCGGCGGTTGTCGTCATCCGTTTGACGGCAACCGCCGTGCCGTCATGGAGGCCGCCTCGGAAGACTTGCGCGAAGCCGCCTTGGCCCACCAGGGTTCGGAAGTCTTGCGTCATGGCGCGGATCTCACCAGGTGAGAATTTCCGTGGCAGGTCTTGGATTCGGAACGTGGCCTGAAACGGGAGTAGAAGGCCCGTTTGGTCTTCGTCTTCCAGGAAGCGCGGAGCAAGCGCAGGAAGGTAATCATGGAGCCAAGGCTGTGCAATCGGATAAAGCTTCCAGAACAAAGGTTTTGCGACCCGATAAAGCTTCCAGATGCAGTACAAGGACATAGCCATAATGTTGGCAATGAACATAGTTGCAATATCTAATCCGTGAGTAGGAATTGAGACTAATAAAACTGTAAAAGCCAGGGCACCAAGAAATGCTCCGGAAACAACTTTCTCTGTCGGGCCAGAGGGCGCCCAAATGTACAGACAAGCAATGGCAGGGTAGGCTACTATTTGCATAGCCAGATTTTCGCAAAATTGAGCTAAAATGATATGAAGAAATAGGGTAGCAATGATTGAACCATGCAGAAGCAGAAAATTACGATTCCGAAGAAGGTATTGGAGGAAAGGCTGTGAGTACTGGATGCAAGGCCTTGCAAACGGATAAAGCTTCAAGATGCAGTGCTGAAGCCAAGGCTTTGAAAGTTTCCAGATGCAGTACAAGGATATGACCACAATGTTGACCACGAAGATGATCTTAATTTTGAAGATGCCGGCCGTAATTGAGAGAATATCAAAAGTCACACCAAGAAAAATACCGCAAGCAATCTTCTCTGTGCGACTGGAGGACGCCCAAATGTATAGACAAGTAATGGCAGGGTAGGCTGCTATTTGCATGACTAGATTACCATTGACTTGTGCTAAAATGATATGAAACAGCAGGATAGCAATGATCAAACCATGCAGGAGTAGAACGGTACTATTCACATGAAGATCTTGGAGCCAAGGTTGTGCAACTGGGTAAAGCTTCTTGTAGTTGAAGAACTGGATGCAAGTCTGTGCAATTGGGTACACCTTGCAGATGCAGTACTGGACGCAAGGCTGTGCAATCGGATAAAAAAGCTTCGAGATGCAGTACTTGAGCCAGAGCTCTGCAACCAGATAAAGCTTCCAGAGGCAGTACAAAGATATAGTCGTAATATTAGCGATGAACATGATTTGAAGCTTCCAATTCTTGTTATATTTGAAGCTGCTAATGCTAATTGAGAGAAAATCAAAAATCACACCAAGAAAAACACCAGAAACAATCTTCTCCGTCCGACTGGAGGACGCCCGAATGTATAGACCAGCAATGGCAGGGTATGCTAGTATTTGCATGGCTAGATTATCGCAAACTTGAGCTAAAATGATATGAAGCAATAGGGTAGCGAGGATTGAACCATGCAGAAGTAGAAAATTACTATTCCGAAGAAGGTATTGGAGCAAAGGCTGTGAGTACTGGATGCAAGGCCTTGCAAACGGATAAAGCTCCAAGATGCAGTACCGAAGCCAAGGCTTTGAAAGTTTCCAGATGCAGTACAAGGATATATTCACAATATTGACCACGAACATGATCTTAATTTTGAGGATGCCAGCGGTAATTGAGAGAATTTCAAAAATCACACCAAGAAAAACACATGAAGCAATCCTTTCCATTTGACTGGAGGAGGTCCAAATGTATAGACAAGCAGTGGCAAGGAAGGATATTATTTGAATGGCTAGCGATATGGGTTTGGTGGTAAAACGATGTTTGCAATCATCGTAATTTAGCTTACACCAGGGCCTGGAACGAATCCTAGATTCTTCAAGCTTAAGATGAATATAAAAATAACCAAAAAAGATGTGGAACAATATGATACCTATGATTGAACCATGGAGGATGTACTTTTTCGCCCACATGCTTAGCTTAAAGAAGGGTCCTCGACGACGGCGAGGAGGGTCAACATGAACACTGAATGCTTTAGGATGAGGAGGATCAACAGAGACACTGAATGCTTGTGGATCAACTGGCACACTGAATGTTTGAGGATCAACTGGCACACTGAATGCTTGAGGATCAACATGAATACTGAATGCTCGAGAATGAGGAGGAACGATGAATGCTTTAGGATCAATAGGAACACTGAATGCTTGAGGATGTGAAGGGATAATGAATCCTTGAGGAACATCAAGAACACTGCTGAATGCTGGTTGATCTTCTGGATCTGCCATGTACACTCAGTGGAAAAGAAAGAATGAAAGAGAAAAAGAACCAAAGCTTCAAGGTGATTGGAATCGCAAGGGAAAGCTATGCCGGCCGGGAAAGAAGAGCTTGCGGGCACGGCAGAAATACTTGGTCGTCGACGACGACCGTCTGAGTCAACGGGACAATCTCGGCAGGTTTCCATCCACCAGAAAACTCTCGGCAGGTTCCTTCGGCGAGAAAACCAGGACTTTGAAGAGTCAACATCTGTGTGCCTGCCCTTGCCGTCGCGGCCGACCATCAGTCAGTTTGAACCTTGTTTTTTCGGGTTGGGCTGCGGCTAGCAGGTCTACAAGGGCAGGTGGGCTAACATGCCACTGCGCCACCTGATGCTCCTTTGAAACCTATCTAGCACAAACATAAGTTACCCTATTAACTCAAGAAAGCTCCTAGAAATCTCCTTGATGTCATGGAGAATCGCTGCAGACCTCTGTTTATCCAGTTTCCCCCAGAGTTGTATCTGTTGAATCTGGTTTGGTTCAAATCAGTTGGCCCACATAAATAGTTCAGTCTGGTTCGGTTTAGAGCTGAATTGGATTTGGACCGATCTGGATCAAGCATCAACCAACAGTAGCGTGTATGAATCCCTAGGCTAACATAACACCCTGCAGCAGCGGCAGTTTCCATTCGCGGCTGCTGTGTTAGGCGAAGTTGTCGTGGCGGCTGTTCCTGAAGGCGCAGCTAGCGACGGCGTGGACGGCGATGATGAAGGTGAGGAAGACAGCGTTGACAATGGCGGCGCGCTTCCAGTCAGCGCGCCATCCACGCCGGCCTTGCACGAGCGGCACCCGAAGCAGAGCTTGTCGTCGTCTTTGTCCCACTTCCCGCAGTCCGGGTCCGACAAGCCGGGTCAGCGTCTCCGCCTCCTTGTTGCCGTCGTCCTCTTGCCAGCACGCGTAGAAGACTCGAGTCCCAAAAAGAAGTTCCAACCCATGGTTTGAGGCTCTGGTTTGGTTTAATTTGGTTTAAATATATCAAACAGGTTAGTTTGGACTGGATGACGAGTGATGAGAAATGAGGTTCAGCGGGGTTGGTTACAAGGCCACGAGCTAGCTAGTTCCATCTGGTTATGGTCCAGATAGAGAACCATTAACAGCTTTATCAGTCACTACATGCCCGCGCTCTTGGATCACTGTGGCCTTGTTGGTTGCTAAAAATCGCAACAACATACTTGCACCAATGGGGTCCAGCCGTCCAGCTAATGTCCAGCGCACTCGTCGTATGATCGTATCTAGCCTCTGCAACTTACGCGCTGCAGAGACCAACTGATCATGCATCACCACACAAATTAAGCAAAACCAAATATCCTTAATTTTGCAAATTGCTTGAATGATTAAAAAGGAAAACGGACGGGTAGTATATGACTTAACTACAATAGTATCTTTTATATATACTCCCTCCGTTCGCGAATACATGTCGAGCTTGTTTATTTTGCTGGTGGCTGATAAGCCAAGCGAACAGGGCGGTCGTCCCCGACCGGTTCGACGAAATTAAAGAGGTTGTGAAATGATGTTTTTGCCCATCCTAATTCCATCGTTTCCTCCTACCGCTCCGCTCAGATCCGCTACCGCCGCCGCCGCCGTTCCTCTCAAACCAGATGGCCCCCTCGTGCTTCACCGTCTCGGGCTCCTCCTCCCCTCAATCCCAACTCCTCCCCGGCGCCGCTCCCTCCGCTACGCCGCTCCATCCCAGCTCCTCCCCAGCGTCGCTCCCTCCGCCGCGGCAGCTCTATACCAGCTCCTCCCCGACGCTGCTCCCTCCTCTGCGTCCGCTCTATCCCAGCTCCTCCCCGGCGCCGCACAATCCGCTGCGACCACTCTTTCCCAGGTCCTCCCTAGCGGCGCTCCGCTCCCTCCGCTGCGGCCCCAGTAGTGCGGCATCTTGCCGGGACGCCGGGGTCACCACTGGCATGGGAGGACATCTCCCTGGGCTTCCCCTCCCCCGTGTTGATTGTGGGTTTTGACCTCGTCGTCGCGCCTAGCAACATCACTGAGATCACGCCAACATCATAGTCAGGATTTCCATTCTCCATCTATGACGTACGATGTCTTTCTTGGTTTGTGATCCATCTGTGAGTTCAATCTTTTGGTGATGATGATGGTTCTAGGTTGCTCTGCATTGTGCTTTGAGAATTTGAAGCAAATTTGTGACAAAATAATTTGTACTAGTAGTAAACTCAATTAATTACCCATTGTTGCCACCAAGTTTCTGTAAAGAAGTGTGCTTCAGTGAATTGAGAAATTGCTACTCAGGGCATCCAGTCATTCTGAATTTTGATGTTGATGCTCCTTGAACTTGTAAATTTCATCCCACAATTCCCACTGTCATATGCTTTAAGTCAAGCATGTCAAAGACTGTAAGCTGGCTGCAAGCTGCAAAGAAAGAAGAACCCACAACAGCACTGCTCTAGTATCAATTGGCATCGCACCGAAGGGTCTTATAAAGAAGTGTTAATCAGCCTGTTATAACGGAATTTCTAGGATTCATGCATCTCATAGTTTGTTTCAAGAAGTGTGAAATTTTAAACTGAAAGGTGATTTACCTTGGTAATTCAGCAACCAGAAATTTTGTTTCATTACAACACATGACAGATTGTTTCTAAACGGCAGCCTCTAGTCTATATGGATAAACAAGGGCCATCTTGAGAATCACTTAAACTGCAATCAATTTCAGCCAAAATAATCATTTGAAACTCCCATCCTTTTATCCACAAGGCTGTCTGATCAGACGCATCCATCTTTAAATAATCACTTTGTCACTGGTTTAGCAGAAGTTTGTATGAACTAAAAGTTTGATGACCTGATATTAGTTTTTACTTATTAACGACGTGTTTCAAACTGATCCCACCCAGCCTACCAGACATTATGTTTATATGCTTTGTTTCAGTTAGATGCCTCACTGTGTTTACTTATCTGTATGTCTGCTTCACATTTGCATATTGCATTGATTTTGTATACTCCGGGATGCTCTTTCAACACATGTTAAATTAATGCTTGTGCAGGTCTGTGGATATTGGGATAAATGATCAAGAAGTAGAAGACCAAAGGAGGAAGAAAAGAAAGTCCCCCTTAACATCCATGTTACTTTTCAGATCACCACTAAGCAAAATGTTATTGTCTCAAACAGCATCAAGCCCTACTTAACAGACAACAACAAGGACAGGCTGAAATGGTGTCTATCTATGCTTGACCCAAGAAGCATACCACATGATCCCATGTTTCAAGGGCTGTTTGATTACCTGTTCATTGATGAAAAATTCTACTACCTTACAAGAGAAACTGAAAGATATTATACAATTCCAGGCGAAGAATAACCTGTTCGAACTTGCAAGAGCAAGAATTACATCCCTAAGATCATGATTTTGACTGTCGTGGCTCGGCCAAGATTTAATTCTCTGGGCTTTTGCACGTTTGATGGAAAGATTGGTTGTTTCCCATTCGTGACGTATGAACTAGCCAAGCGGTCAAGTGCAAACCGACCTGCAGGAACAATGGAGATGAAGCCTATCAAGTCAGTAAACAAGGATGTCATTCGAGCTTTCATGATTGAAAAGGTTTTACCAGCCATTCGAGCAAATTGGCCGCCTAGAGATGCCAACAAGCCAATATCCATACAACAAGACAATGCAAGACCTCATATTACTCCTAATGACAAAATGTTTTGTGAGGTTGCTAAGCAACATGGGTTTGACATCAGACTTGCCTGTCAACCAACAAACTCACCTGATCTCAATGTCTTGGATTTAGGCTTCTTTAACACTATTCAGTCAATTAAGTATAAAACAGCATCCAGAACAACTGAAGAGCTTGTAGCTGCTGTGAATGAGGTGAGAGCTCTGAACCTGTTGCTTTTCCTTTGCAATTGTGTGTGCAGCAACTTATTATGAAATGAAAATGTTCTAAAACATATCAATATCGTGGATCAGGCTTTTGATTGTTATTCGGTGCGCCAAGCAAACAGAATTTTCTTGACTCTCCATGGGTGTATGAAGGAAGTTATGAAACTTGGTGGCGGCAATGGGTATGATCTTCCTCACATTAGGAAAGGGATGCTTGAAAGGCAAGGGCGCCTCCCTTTGCAGCTGAAGTGTGAGGCGCATGTGGTGCAACAAGCTATGGGACAAATCAGTGACTAAAGAGCAAAAAATAATGTGTGTAATTTATGATGTACTCAGTTTTGCATAATTTATTCTTGGTCAGTAATTTATTCTTGGTCTTTCAAAATACTCTTGATGTAAGAACTGCAATTGTGGTCAGTTTTGCATAATGGATGGAAGAACCGTTGCCAAGTTGACAGCTTGTGAGGAATTGATCAGTTGAATTATTCTTAATGCATCTTGTGTATGGCTAGCATCTTGTGTCCAATTTCTTATGTAGAAATCTCAAGTCCTGCTTCTTTCAAATTTTGGTTTATGGTTTACTGTTCAGCATACTAGCATGGCCTCAGGAAGGCAGTGGTTTTGAGCTTTCTAGTTCTTTCGTTAATTAGTTAATTCCACTTGAATGTGCAGTATTGTGGTCAAGGCTATTTGCTTTATTCTTTCAAACAGCTTGTGCTCCTTTTAATTTTGGAGAAATCTAACTTTTGTGATGTTCTTACAGTACATAACATTCTCTGTATCCAATTGGATTCATTGCACATATACATCACATGAGTACTCTGTATCTTTACATGAGTACTCTATATCTTTCAAAAACCATGGCCTATATCTGATTAGTTATGCAATTAGCATTTGTACTAGTACTGGAGTGAAGTGCTGCAGATATTGCTTTACTACTGAGAATAAAATGCTTAATTGATTTTCCTTGCTTCGTTTTAAAGAATAGAAGACCTTACTGGAAATTAGCATTTGTAAATGCTACACTGGTGAGTTCTTATGTGTCATTATATTTTCTCATTATGTTGCAGGAGTGGGCATTTGGGAGGTAGTGAGAAAGTCATGGAAGTTGGCTCCTGAACAAAAAGATTCCAGGCTGAAGATGCCTGAAAGTATCAGCAGATGGCCCAGAGAAAGAGGTGCTGCTCAGCTAGCACGAGCTTGTAATATGTCCATTAGTTAATACAATATCATTGCATATTTGAATTGACCAATTGCCTCAAAAAGGGATGTTCACAAAGCACTCTGAAAATAGTTATTATATCCTTCAAAATTCAGGAGCATCTTGCGGTTCCCTCCACATTTCTCATCCGGGCTTGGGACCGGCAAAGGCAGTGTTAAACCGCAAGTATACAGAGTGTCAATGGTTCTGTGCTGAGCCTGCTCCTGCATACAACCGATTCAACACATGCTCTAAACAGTGGCAAATAAGAAATTGCTCACAAAGCACTCTGAAAATTCAGGGAGCATCTTGGGGTTCCCTCCACATTTTCTCATCCGGGCTGCCAAGCAGAGATGGCACTATTTTGAAGGCTTTGGTTGAGATCATGGACAAGTTCCCCGGGGGATGGCCTGTGAACTTAGCCTGGTCAGCCTCAGGTAAGCATGTTTGGTTGATCACATTTGCCTGAGAAACGTAAATAAAAAGGGTGTGTTTTGAAACTGAAAAAATTAGACCTGTCAATCTCCTTGTTAGTTGCCGTTTCTGTTGTCGCCTCGCCGTCCTGAGTCGAGACAACAGATGGAACATCATAAGCGCATCATTGAGCCAACAAAACACTACTAGGATGGTGCTGGTAACGGGGAAAACACCATTACAAAAGTGCACCATCCATTGTTGCAGGCTGCTGCACAGCTGCAGCGTATGGGTTCCGAAGCGAGGAGGAGAGGATGCTGCTGCTTCTTGCTTTTCAGTCCAAGGTGAAATCTGAAACATTTGTCAACTGAAGCATGAAACTGTCAATATTCTCCATTCAAGCTGCATTCTTCCTAATGACAGGTTGCTAACCAACCAAAAATCAGATCTTCTAGTTGCAATTCATGCAAGAAACATCCAGCGAGCGGGGTAGCACAAATGTACAACGAGATTGGCTACTCCTCGGCTCGATGCAAGAGTTGTCGAACGACCTGGACGCATACTCGCAGTGGGCAGCGTGATGGACGGCGCACCTCCTCGGCTCGAGCTTGAGATCCTCCTCCGCGGCACCCTACTCCCTTCGTCGCGGCGACCCGGCCTCCGCGCTCCCTCCTCCCTCTGGCACACCATCCCCTTCTCCTGCTCTGCTTCCGCCATGGCGTCGAATCGGGCATCTGCGGCCACGGCACAAGAGCTCGCCCATGGCGGCCGCTCTCCTCCCCGCCGGCGACAACCTGCTAGCCTACAAGGCCTCCGTCGAGTCCAAGCCTATCGTCGCCATCAACGCTCCCCGCATCACCGGCGGCGACGACGCTCAAGAGGGGGGATCCTAGCGACGACTTGCGAGAGAGAGACGGACGGCGACGGGGCGCGGCAGGGATAGATGAAGGGTAAAAATGGAAAAGCACGAAGGGGAACACTACCGACGTCATATATTTGCAGTCATTTGAGATTGACTACCGGGCGTCATATAAAAAAACGGAGGGAGTACAAATTAACTCCCAGACACCGCTGGGATACCAACTCACAATGAGGAACAAAAAAGGAGCGCTCTTGCTCAATACATTTGTCTAGCACTGAACAAAATACTCGAGAACAAAAGGTACTAGAATGAGAAACAACGTTCCACTTTTTCTCTTCAGAGGATCGACTCTTCAGGTGGTTGGTCCTTCAATCGCTCTAGGAAGTTTTCAGCCCACCTGCGCACCTGCTTCTTCAGTTCATTCGCCTGCTCAAGGTTGACGCCCCCAGCCTTGCACGCCACTTCTGCAAGGAGGCAAATATATTAAGCCTGTTGGGAGGGCTCCGACTCCACCCAAAATGGCTCCGGCTTCTCTGGTGGAGCGGCTCTTCTGGTGGAGTTAGAGCCGTTTTAAGGAAATGTTTGGCAAAACGACTTCTTCTGGCTGTAAGGTGGATGAGAGGGTAAAATGTCCATAATGCCCTTTCTTTCCTTTCCTTTTCTTTTTTCTTTTATTTTTTTCTTTATTTTCTTCTCTACTTTTTTTTCTGACGTCCTTATCCTCTTGGATGTTCCAGAGAGCTCCGGTGCGCACCAGAGCTCATCCACCCGCGCGGCGCACCGGAAGGCAGGAAGAACGCCCGCGCCTCCAGAGATCCCGGCCGCCTCTTGTGCGCCCTGGAGCCCGCCGCCGGCCACCTCCTCACGACGTTCCCGACCTTACCCTTCTCCCCTGCCTCGCATCCGCCGCCAGCCTCCTGGCCCGCCTCATCCGCAACTATTGGCTCCCGTCGCCGGCCGGCCGGCCTCCCGCCACTCCCAGGCCACGACTCCCCAGCGGTAGCAGCGAGGGGGTCATAGCCGTCGGCATGTCCTCGCACCGCCCGGCGGCCACCCCGCCCACCACGAAAACGCTGCCCCGCACGCTCACCGCGGCGCACCACCTCCGCGGCGAGGACGATGTAGCGCGCAGCGGCCACGGACTCGGAGGCACAGTGCACAGTGCGCTCCACCTCCCAGCTCGGCGCGGACTCCTCACATCGGCGCGTCCGCCTCTTCCCCACCCCACTCCACCTCTCCCTCCTGCAGTCGGCTGCTGCTCTGCCGCGGGCACCGTCGTCGGGCAGGCCCCACCTGAGGCAGAGGCCGGAAAAGGGGTGGGTGGGTGAGGCGGAGCCGGATGGAGCCACAAAAACGTGGCTCCGCCTCCCCACCCCGAGCTCCCGTCACTGCAAATTTCGGGGCTCCGGAGCCGGAGCCGGGTGTGGAGCACCCCGTTTTGCCCCTTTGGCAGGGCTTCATGTGGAGCCAAGTTTGGAGCCCTCCCAAAGAGGCCCTTTAAAAAGATCTCGGTCGGATGTTTTGGAAACACCCTCTCAATTTTCATCTTGTTGTGAGAGGTCCCGAGAGACCATATCACATTTGCTAGCAGGAAGAATTTTAAGTTGTATTTAGTGCACCCCAGGGAATCTAGTCATCAAAGAAATCTTTGAGGCTATAGGGGGTCCTGGACCATCCTAAAAGCTTCCTTTATGCAGGTCCATGTGAACTTAGCCAACACACAAGAAAAAAAAAAGTATACAGTCAGATGTTTTTGGTTTCCCACATACAACACAATTTGTGTCTCCTTTCCACTTCATCGCCTCCAAAGTCACCCCGACTGGATCCTCTCTTGCAAGACCAGTCACATGAAGACTTTCATTTTCATTGGAAGCTAGTTTTTTAAATCCTTCTCATTCTTTTATTCACCACCCCGTGAGGTCAAATTTTTGGGTCCTCTTTCAAGGTCTATTAGGAGTATTGAACGTATACTATTTACAAAAATAATTACATAAATAGACCGGAAATTGTGAGACGAATCCATTAAGTTTAATTAATCCGCCATTAGAGATTGGTTACTGTAGCACGACTTTGTCTAATCATGACATAATTAGGCTCGTTAGATTCATCTTGAAAATTAAGGTAGGGGTTGTGGAATGAGTTTTGTCATTAATCTACATTTAATAATCCTAATTAGTGTCCAGAAGATTGATGTGACAGGTAGTTGGTGAATTTTCAGAGAACTAAAGTGGACCTATATATTGATCTGGTGGAAAAGCCCCCAGATTTTTCTGGTGCCCATATCACCTTGTCTTGTTCTTCATTTGGCCGAAAGTCTCCAATCATGTCGACCAACGGCTCCCACTGGGTGACTTCATCGAGACTCCGAGGCCTCTTAAAGTCCATGACCCATTCTTCCCCATCCCAGCAATCCCAGACCCAACACTATTTCTGTCCACAATATTGGGAAAATTAATTTTAGGGGAGTCTCCTGTATCTATACATCATCCCAGAAAAATTGTGTTTTTGCCATTGTTAACTTTGAAACCAGCCCCCAATCTGAACTTGTGCTTCACCTTATTGAACTCTGTTGCAACTATAGCAATAGTCCTTACTTCGGTCTCCTACTTTATTGAGTAGGGTCTATTCCAACTTTTTGGGACTTCATTTTTTTGCTCAACTAATGCAACAGCCCCTTCTTTACAGTACCTACTTTTATTATGACGAATGGAACCTACACATCAGTGACCAAATAATATCACCTCTTCTTCCCCACCGGCCTCCCCCCTCCACTTTTCTCCGGCTCCAGTACTCCTCTCTTCTTTTCCCCCACTCTTTTCTCGAGCTCATGTAGGGGTCTGGTGGCGCGTAGGAGTCGGGTGCGCCACGGCTGGCCCCTGCACTTGTACAACCAACCCCTGTAGAAGCAGTGATGCAACTAGAGGGCAAGGCGATCGAACAACATTGCGACCGAGGGAGGGGGCTGGTGAAGGCTCGGCAACAGGGAGCTTGAAGCGGTGGCGTGGATCCGCCCGAGACTGAGGTTCGGGCATAAGCGTGGGAGCCCGACAGGAAGTGGTGGCGAATTTGTGCTCCAAGACGGTTGCGGGAGTGCGGGTGGAGTTCGACAGGCGGCGACTGCGTGTGGAGCTTGACGGGCGGCTATTCGTACAGGGGCGACAGCTGTTCGTGCAGAGGGCGAGGCATTCAGCCGTCGTTTGGATTCCGTGCCCTCGCAAGAGGGGGAAACAACCACAATCACCAAGTAGGGGCCTCCTAGACACCCGTGGGAGATAGCGCAAGAGGGGTGCCTCTATACTCTAGGGGTCCGACTGGAGTTAATTTTTTTCACAGTCCCTACTTTTTGAGTTGGAAGTGAAGTGGAGGGTTTGCTGGAGTTGCTCTAGGATGATTGCCATCATATGGCCCATACTAATACTAGATTTGTTAATATCTAGGGATATATATAAGATACTTTGTTGAATGGTTCTTCCTCCCACCATCGTCACTCCGGCGGTGGTGCCCATGGGCCCGCCATCGTCAGTGCTCGTGGGCCACGGTGGTGCCACTCCAGCGGTCGCGCCCAAGGGGCCAACGCCGCCCTCCCCGCAGCGGCACCTTGAGGACTGGCGGTGGCCCGCTATAGCGGCACCCCTTCCTCGTGAGCGCGCCCATGGTGGCCACCAACGCCCCTCATGGCAACGCCGCTCAGCACCAAGCACCTCTCCCACTAGCACCCAACATCCAGACATGGGAAGGAAAGATAATAGTAGGAGCAAAAATGTCCATTCACTTGATTTGGAGAAGGAAAAGGAAAAGGGAAATATGAAATCCATTAAAAATATCAAATTCCTTAAATCAAAATAATTCGTGTGCAGAGAGTTATATTTTGAAAGGTTTGCGAATTGAATATGCATATGAATATTCGAAATTTCTCGTTTCTGCCTCCGCTGGAAATGGGCTTCAACTCACGTCAAAGGAAAATGGGCTCCTGGCCTCCCAGCGCGGCTCAGCTAAGTGCTAACCAGCATCAGCCAAAGCCAGCCTTTCA
Source organism: Cenchrus fungigraminus (assembly GCA_036936925.1). Classification (NCBI taxonomy): domain Eukaryota; kingdom Viridiplantae; phylum Streptophyta; class Magnoliopsida; order Poales; family Poaceae; genus Cenchrus; species Cenchrus fungigraminus. Next base: position 36,706,178 of record CM072778.1, on the reverse strand, counting down.
CCCTTTTTTTTTTTGACAAAGGCGTTACCCTGCTTTTATAGAAAGCGAATAGGATAGCGTTACAACGTTTTACGGAGACGCTGGGGTTACCAGCTTACAAGAGGAGAACAAACAAGCAGGCTAAGACAAACGAACAGAAACTCCACACAAACTAACTAAGTGGCCGAAGGATGCCAGAAATCAAAAGCAGCTAGATGAAGAGGTCCTCCGGCGTTCTCCTTTGCATCTCCGCAGTGAACTCTTCCATCCATCTTCGAATCTTACTCACCCCTTCTTCCAAATTATCTTGGTCAGCAGACTTCAGCCGCACCCTCCATTTCTGCAGGAACATGCAGAGTTTGTGAAAAACGTCAATTGGACTCCTCACAAACACCCCTCTATTGCCATTTTATTACGGACATTCCATAAAGTCCAAATGACTGTTGCAAGAGCAAAAAGCTTAAGACCATAGCTAGTACACCCTATAGGCAACCAGTTGTCCAAACAGTCATGAAACCCCCCTAGTGGTCTGTCCCATCCCAAAGCCTCAGTCAGACCAACCCAAAGGAATTTTGCTAAAGGACAGATAAAGAAAATGTGGTCAGATGTTTCCACTACTTTACAAATTTTGCAATTTTTGTCGCTTTTCCATTTTCTCCCCCTAACACCTCCCCCGATTGGATCCTGTTTTGACTAACAAGGCACATGAAGACCTTCACCTTCATAGGCAGCCTGTTATTGCATAGACGTTTCATTCGTTTATTCACCACCCTATGTAACAGAAAACGGTACATAGACTTCGTAGTATACCTCCTGATTTTTCTAGCATCCATGTCGTCTTATCTCGGGAGTCACTCAGCTTTACCCCCTGCAGCAGGCGCATCAGGTTTTCCCATGACCGGTATCCTCCTCTGCTTCCTTTGCTTCCTTTCGCCCTTTTCATCCTCCGCCGAATGACCGGCGGCAACAATTCTCCGCCGCCGCCGCCGGCGAAACTACAGCAAAAAAGTTCTACCACCACCACAAACGCCACCCACTCCCTCGGCACTGACCACCCACCTGCAGCCATGACCGGCGGCCGCAAACGCCGCCGACAGCATCGACGGGGGAAGCCTCGCCGGGTTCCACCCATACACAAGCTCGGCGAGGACCTACTGTTGGATATCTTCCTCCGCCTTCCCTCCCTCGCCACGCTCGTCCGCGCCGCCCTCACCTGCCGCTCGTGGCGCCACGCGGTGGCATCATCCCCGTCATTCCGCCGCCGCTTCCGCGCCGTCCACCCGCCGCCCCTCCTCGGTCTCTTCTTCGAGCCCCCCGGTCCCGTGCAGGCTCCTAACACACCTGCTTTCCCCACCTTCGTCCCCGCCCGCCGCCGCGACAGGGATCTAACTGCCGCCGTCCGTGGCGGCGATTTCTTCCTCACCTCCCTCGATGAGAGGCCCGACGAAGCCCCTTGCTGGAACATCGTCGACTGCTGCCGCGGATGTGTCCTCCTCATGAATTGGGATGATGAGTCACTCCTCGTGTTCAACCCCTTGACGCGGCAGAGTGAGGATGTCTTCGATCTGGGCCCTGAGGATATGTTTGACGGCAGCCGTGGCCATTACGTCCAGATGAACCCTCGCTTGCTTTTCTCTGACGAAGACCCTGAGTCATTCCGAGTGGTGCTTCTTGCCCATGACGAGAGCAGGATACGGGCTAATGTCTTTTCTTCGGAGACTTGGGAATGGTTAGTTCTTCCATGGGTGGACGTTCCGGCGAGTTCAATTGATGATAATTGTTGGATTCAAGATGATGGTGGCATGCAAGCCAATGGGTTCCTCTACTGGGTTTATGATGATAGGAGGTATCTACTTTCACTTGACACTGCAACGATGGAATTCGACGTCTCTGAGCTTCCACACTGCCTGAGATGTTCTAGTTTTGTTGTTGGTATGACAAAGGATGGTGCGACTTGTATAGTTTATTCAGATCTACTGAGCATTGGTGTCTTGAAGCACACAAGGGATGATGATAGTGCTGAGAAATGGTTGCTGGACAGGATAGTTCCCTTGGATGACGAGCTTGAGCGAGTCCTCCGAATTGGATTGGGCCATAGCAATGTGCTGAACTCTTTGGTGGATGATCCTAGTGATCTGTTTGTTTTGGCAATCCAGGATGGATATGTGTACTTATCAACATCAGCAGATGATCCTCAAACCCCATGTTGGTTCCTGTCCCTATGCTTGGATACAATGAAACTGGAAAAATTGTTCAAGAGGACACCTGATAATGTTGTTCATCCATACATTATGGCGTGGCCATCTTCTTTAGTTGGCAATTATGGGAGGTTTGCACTTGATGCTCCCAGTCACTGAAGTAAATTACTAGGCATCAGTTCATCTGCTGTCACTTATCCACTTATCACTTCTCAGAATTCCAGGTCTGTTTCTTAGGTTGTTGACTGTTTGTTTCCAAGCATGCTGGTTTCCCCCTATTCTTGGAAGTAATGAAACTGGAAAGACTGTTTCAGATGGCATATGACAATCATGTTCATCCGTACATTATAGCGTGGCTTCTAGCTTTAGTGGGTAACTGTGGGAGGTTCATCACTTGAAGATGCTCCCTGAAATGCAGTACTAGGCATGAGTTTAGCTATTATCACTTAACTATATAACATATCTCAGTATCGGCATAGGAGTTCTTGAATCAGTCTGTTTCAGGGCTAGTCTGTTTAGTGGTCTTCTGTAGCATACTACTGCTCAAGAGTAAGACAGAATGTATTTTTGTTCTTCTATTTATTGCTAAATATCTGTGTAATCCTGGCATATTAATGGTCCTGCTTTGCTTTCTCAAAATACATTTAACATACTCTTGCTTTCTCAAGAGTCAAGACAGAATGTATTTTGGTTCCTGTCCCTATGCTTGCAAACAACGAAACTGGAAAAACTGTTCAGGAGGACACTGATGATGTTCATCCGTACATTGCGGCGTGACCACCTTCTTTAGTTGGCAACTATGGGAGGTTTGCACTTGAAGATGCTCCCAGTTACTGAAATAAATTATTAGGCATCAGTTCATCTGTTATCACTTATCTACTTATCACTTCTCAGTATTCCAGATCTGTTTCTTAGGTGGTTGATTGTTTGTTTCTAAGCATGCTGGTTCATCTCATCTCCCTGTGCTTAGAAGCAATATAATGAAACTGGAAAGACTGTTTCAGAGGACATTTGACAATCTTGTTCATCCGTACATTATGCTTCGGCCTCCAGCTTTAGTTTGTAACTGTGGGAGGTTTGCCACTTGAGGATGCTCCCTGAAATGCAGTGCTAGGTATGGGTTTAGCTATAATATCTCTCAGTATTGGCATAACAGTTCTGAAATCTGTCTCTTTCATAGGCTAGTCTGTTTCGTGGTCTTCTGTAACACACCACTGCACAAGAAAAATTGATGTTTTTTCTATTTATTGATAAATATCTGTGTAATCCTGGACTGTTAACGGTCATGCTTTGCTTTCTCAAAATTGAGTTTATTTTGTGTTACTTAGTAGCTAGATGACAGTAGACATCTATGTCATTTCTGAATGATATATTTGCAGCTATCTTATATAAGCATAATACGCAAGGACTTGGAGACAATATAGTGAATAAATGACTCATTTTGTTGATATACAATTTTACGCATGGTAATATATACTTGTAATTCTTGAAGGATCCTACTTATACTTCAACTGAAGTTCTTTGGAAATTGAAATGTTCCATGGTGTTAGACAGAGGACAAAAATATTTTGATGGCTACTCTGTTGTGGTTTTGGTCAGAGCTCGAATACAATTTGAAAGTCAGAATATGGATCATCTGATTCTAAGAAATCACTACTATTGAGTAAGAGTAGTGCCAGCGTTCATCTGCTATTCCAATACTGCTTTGATAGAGGGGAGTGGCAGTGATGTTTATGGCCGCAATTTGAGTTTTGGGACAGGATGCAGAGGCTTAATGGATTTTTCTGTCCTGGCTAAGGATTTTTTATTGGAGTTGGAGGTTGGCATGGCAATGGTACAAGGGATTCTCGTTTATTACCAGAATAAGTTTACGAGTTTTGTATAAATTGTTATCGCAAGAGGGGAAACATATTATACTTTTATGGTGGTACTGTGCTGGGCAACAAAAAAGCAAGTGAATATTGAATTAATCAAATGTTAGTAGCTTAGTACCATTTGAGCAGTTTGTAAACCTTGATTTGCCTATCGACATTTGTTTCAGATGAGAGATGATATTGAAATCGAGTTAGTGGAAAAACATTTGCAGGAGAGGCTGATGAGGCCATCGTCAGTTTCATATAGGACTCCTATAATATGACACGACTTCAGATGGAATAACTGAGCCATTTCCTCTCATTGCCTACCTTGTTCCCGCTGGCTGCTGCCTCACCCATTCAGGTCGCTGAGGCCCAGATGATGGCCACACGGAGGGGAGCAGAGCATCAGACACAGTCAGTGTAATGCAATCCAAATCTGGGGACAGCCCGACTGATGTTCAAGGAAATGGTGGGATGATTGAAAGGTAGGTGGCGGCAAGACACAATCCAGAAGTGAGACAGACACCACATTCAAAGGTAAGTTGTAGACAGAACTTCACATATACCCTTCATGTTTTCCCCTTGACTTGTACACATTTCTTAAGAATTAGGTTGAAGAGGATGCCTGCAAAGGTTATACCATTGCTGACATGCATAAAACACAAACAATCAGTGGCCCAGAAGAATGCATAAAAAGCAAATAATTAGTGCCACAAGTGTCTGAAGAATGTATAAAAGGAAACAATCATGGCAGCTTAAGCATACGATAAAACATTGCTTAGCTCGTAAATGCCAATTTTTGTTAGATCCATGGCTTTCCACATGAATGTTTGATTGGCCTAGAGAGGCTCCAGACATTCTTAAAAGGCAAAAGGCCAACCTTATTAACTATCCTCAAGGGGCAAAAAATCTAAATGAGAAATCTATCAACAGAACCTGAAAGAGAGATCAGTCCATGTATTTCATAAACTTCTGATCCAAAGTTGATATCTTTCCAATATGAAAATGGATATAGTATGTATCAGCAAATTTTTAAATTACATGAAACTAGTAAACAAAAGTTGAGTCAACAGTCAACTCTAGCATTTCATGTTTGTTGTAAGCAGATTATACTTTAACACACGAAAGTAACACTGCTCTGAATTTTAATAGGGTAAATCTTTTCAAGACTTAACACAGTGCATATCAACATTTTCTGCCACCTGCGGGCATGATAGATAAAATCCGTCCTAATGAAATATGCCACACAATCACAATTAAATTCATGTAATCATTTAGAGGATGCAGCATTTTTATATACCTAATATTCTGAGGACAATATCAACACAAAGAACCCTATTTTTTTTATTTTTTTATATACCTAAGCTCAGCTGCTCAGCTGGGCTGGGCGACGGCAGCACGCCGTTACACCAAAGGGCGTGCATCTTTGTACGAAACATGCCAATTTCCAGTCGACGATTTTCATATTTTTGTACAATCATTGAATACAGATACATACCCACAATATTTTGGGCAGCAACAAAAGATTCATCTGGTTCTGATCTCAGCTACTACCTGTTTTCCTTGTCAAAGAGGCCCAGCCAACAGCGACGTGCACATAAACCCAATCAAACATTCCATCATAGAATGTGAAAGAAGCAATTCTCCACTTTGCCTTGAACAAGAAGACGCAGAAGACTGTCCAGAGACCCATCACATATCCAGAACTCGTGGTGACAGCAAGGAAAACATTTTCGCTTCCATCCTTGTCATCACTTGGAGCAGCAGGGATCGACCCAGCTTCTGGACATTTTTTGGAGATAGGTGGACCACAGAGACCCGGGTTGCCAATGTATATTGAGGCCTGGTCATCGAGCACTTGCAGCTGACTTCCACTTGGTATGGCCCCTTGAAGGTTGTTGTATGACAAATTCAAGTGGCTTAAAGATGTGAGAGCTGATAAGCTTGTGGGGATTTCACCGGATAGCTTATTGTTTGACAGGTCGAGAGACTCCACTTGCACCAAGGCCCCAATACTCGGAGGAATTTTTCCACTAAAGCCATTCCATGATAAATTCAGATTCTTCAATGCCACAAGGGTACCAATCTCTGTCGGGATCTCTCCAAAAAAATTATTACATGATAAATCAAGGTTGACCATATATATAATTTCCCCAGTATACAGTCTTTCTTGACCCTTTGTGACTATAGTAGAAGCTTCGTTATACTCAGTCATTTGATCTGCATCAACTGAATATGCTGAATGTATTATATTTTCAAATTCACCAGCTTTGTCTGGTATTACTCTCATCCCTGTGCAGCGGACAAGTGATTTTGGTATGCTACCGGTAAAATTGTTGTAGGCAAGATCCAAATACTGAAGTTTAACCAGAATAGTAAGCTCCACAGGAATACAACCATAAAACATATTGTACCTCAATCTCAAGAATGCCAAAAAGGGTAGGTCCTCTCCAATCCATACTGGCAAAATCCCAGAAAATAGATTTTGTGAAAGGTCAAGATATATCAATTGCTGGCAGTTACGGAGAAACAAAGGAAATTCACCAGAGAGGCTGTTGTTTTTTAAGTTCAGAGACTGAATACTCAAGCTTGTCATGTTTATTGTGGATTTATCTTCTAGGCAATCAGGTAGTGATCCAGTAAGCTTATTATCCGAGAGATCTAGCAACGTTAGTAGTCTTAGTTTGCATAAAGAAGATGGAATAGTGCCAGAGATCGAGTTTTTGTATAAAAGAAGTGTTGTAAGTCCTGGTGCACCAAAATCTAGTGGCAGTGGCCCAGTGAAATTGTTTCTGCTGAGATCCAAGCTAGTTAGATAAACAGGAAGCTTAGGTATTGTGCCGCTGAGCTGGTTGGAACTGAGATCAATTGCACTTGCTTTCGGAAATTCCATTTTAGATGGTAGAAAACCACTGATTTGATTATTTTTCATATCCAGAGTGTACACTGAGGAAGCTGTTATCCAAAACCAATCCGGTACCACATCTGCTATGCTTGCATTTGAGATATCAATAGTAGATGCCGATGTTTGCCATTTAAGCCACATTGGAAAGATAGGCCCTAGATGGCATGATCCAAGTTCAATAGTGTCTAGGTTGAAAGGAGGAACCCAAGTTGAATTCAATATGATAGATAATGAATTATGGGCCAATAACAGGTACTCCAAATTTGGCAGGCCAGATAAATGGCCTTCATGTATGACACCGTCTAGGTTGTTGAAGCTAACTTTCAGAAATTGTAGCTTTGTGAGCCTTCCTACCCATAGTGGCACAGTACCTCTCAGACTATTCCAACGGAGGTCTAACGCGACCAAATTGCTTAATTGTTGTGGTAGCCCAGCAGGCAGGCTTCCCGTAAGATTAGTGGCACCTAGACACAGAGATTTTAATTTATTTGATGAACAGCTAGGTAAGCGGTGGATGAATTCAGTTATGCTTCCATTGATGTTGATTCCATCCAAATTAAGTTCTTCCAAGTTACATAGATTCTTCATACTGCTTGGTATCATGCCGACTAGGTAATTCCCAGCGAGACTGAGATTCACCATGGATGTCATATTCCCTATCCCGTGTGGAACAAGTCCATAAAACTGGTTGGCGTGAATATAAAGTTCCTTGAGGCTAGTCAGATCCCAAAACCAGTTGGGTTCGATAGGCTTGTAGAAACTATTATATGATATGTCGAGTGTTTCTAGAGATGTCAGGTTTACATGCAAGAGCGAACCAGGGCTTGTGCTAAGCTGGCAGTGAGAAAGATAACAAACTGAAGTGAAGGAAGCATGTTCACCACGGAAACCCAGTTCGCAGTGGCGGCACTAAGGTTCACGGACCTCATGTTGAGGTACTCAAGGGAGGCCAACCGTGACAGCCAGGTGATGTCCATTGAGTATATGTTGATGGCTTGCACACCCGTGTATGAATCAAGATTCAAGTAATGCAGGTTGGAGAGATTACCCAGCTGTGGCGGTACCCTTCCAACAAAGTTGGAATGTGAGAGGTCAAGATATCTCAAGCCATGCAGGGAGCCCAAGAACCCTGGTATTGGCGCCATATCGAAGATGTTGCAGCTGAGGTCGAGCAAATGGAGGTGCCGTAGACCGGTCACTGAGGAGCTCACCTTGCCCCCTAGCGGCTGCCTACTCACACCATTGAAGAGGCAGCCAGGGGCTCGCAGGTCAAGCTTGACGACATGGCCTGTGCTATTGCTGCACTGAACACCCATCCATTGACAACAGTTGTCTCCCTCCCATGATGAAAGGCGATTCATGGGATCCGACAGGCTTCCTCTGAAGGCGAGAAGGGATGACCGCTCGCTGCTAATGCAGCTCTTGTTAATATCCTTGGAGACGGCAGATGCCTCAGTAATGGAGATATTGGTTTGTTCGACGACAAAAAGCAGCAGGGCTATGGCTATCTGGATGCAAGAGGGTTTAAGGATGCCCATTGCTGCTTTTTGATCGATCCCCATGATATTCTTGGTGCAGAGAAGCCTGGCCTGGTTACTTCTTATAAAGAGCACAGCTTGTTGTGGTGCGTTAATACTTAATAGTACACACCGTCATCAACTACTCCTTGACTCCGCTGTCTGCTCCTGCTGTGCATGTCGTCTCCAACGTTCACACCTCGTACAGACATCCCAAGGACTACCGTGGAGGCGGGTCCAGCCCGACTACTACATTGGCCCCCAAGACTACTTGACTTATGAGTCATGGTGCAAGACGGTGTGGACTACAAGGCGATGGTGTACTAGTACTCGATTAGAAAAGCTTACCATGTACAAACCGCCATAGACTACTACTCGTGTACGGCTAGGACTCCTCTACCTAAACCGACTTGTAACCATGCCTCCTGTACGTGATATATAAAGTGAGGCAGGGACCTCTTCTAGCTAATCCGAAACAACACCCCATCAATCAAGAGCTACGTAGCATACAAGACGTAGTAGGGTATTACGCACATTGCGGTCCGAACCTGTCTAAATTGTGTGCTACATGTCTCTCGTTCGAGTTCCTGATCTCAGCGAGTCCACATTCAATCACCTTGGGTACTCCCTTGATTGGTTTGCTGGTCTAAAACACCGACACACCCTACCATTATTTGATTAGCAAGCATTGCAAAGGCTACTACTAAGGAGGTTTCTTCAGGCTGCAATATGTTATACTACCTCCGTTCTTGAATATATGACGTTTAGGACAAGAAAACTAGTTCAAAAATGAACTAGTTTTCTTGTCCTAAACGTCATATATTCAAGAATAGAGGGATTATATATTTTAATATAAGAGACTTAGGACAATACCAAATAGATACTCATTGCGGGACGGAGAGAGCATAGAAGTATACTGGTTAGATGAAGCCGTGAACCACCCCCTTATTTGTTTTGTTGGCTCTACATATATATAGACAAACACACATATAAAAAAATGGGAGTTCTACATCCACAGCTGTATTCTAGATTCAGACAAAGTAGCGAAGGAGTCATGCTTGTGGTCCAACATTACTTGTTACTAGGTGATAACCCGTGTGATGCTGCGGAAATTTTTTAAACAAAATTTTAAGGTGCAATGTGAAATTAGGAACACCAAAGTGATTTCATGACAACATTCTTTTGTAAACAATATTATACATGGAAGCATGATAATTTTGTTAAGAGCACCATTCTAAATTATTGATCCTACATTTTTCTCTACCATGAAAATTTTGTAGCATGTTACTCACAAAGATATGATATTAACTATAGAAAATCGGTTGAAGACATAAATATATGATCTAGTGGATGGTGACATGGTGTATAGTGGATGATGACGCGCCGTATAGTGAACGGGGACATGAAATGCTTGAATGTTGAGAGAAATCTATCAATGACTTGTAGTCAGTCTTACCTATATAGTTGTTATAGATTAGTCAAAGTGTTGGTCGCCCTCGTCATTGTTTTCTCAAGAATGCCTTTGGTACCTGTTGAGGTATAATTGAATTCCTCACATCTTTTCATCAGCAGAGTTGCATGTGAAATAATTATTATATTGCTTGCCCCTATTCAACAGGGACTTAAGAGAGCCTTCACACAAGGATGATTCCTGAAGTATACACGAATTATTCACTTAATATTTTCACCATCTTAGGCTCTTAGTCTTAGGTTGAAATGATTAGTTCATATAAGTTAGTAAGAGTAATGCCAAAAGCTGGTAGGCTGGCACGCAGCTAGCTATTTGTATCTATGGCATTTGTTATTGAACAATTGTATGTAATGACGGAGACATCCACTAGAGTGTGCCAAGTATCCAGTTTGTAAGGACTCCGATAGATGACTGAAGACTACTCCCTCCGTCCCCGAAAGACTGTCACCGTTGGTTTCCGTGTCACAAGTTTGATCGGATTTGTAAAAAATACGTGCAACATTTATATCTTCAAATAAATTTGTTAAAAAACTAGATTCAAATATCTATCTAACTGTACTAATTTTGTACCATAAATATTAATATATTTATATATATATTTAATCAAAGTTGTTTCTCGGGAAGCGAAAACGACGGTCTTTTAGGGACGGAGGGAGTATGTTCTAAATAGCGGGCTAAGGCTCTTAGCACCTGGCTTTCCCAAAGGTTAAGGAAGGCTATAGCGGGCTAAGCCATTTAGGTGCTGAGTAACAAATTATCAAGAATATCAGGAATCAGGTAATTTTACACATAATAAACATAGAAGATATTACAATTTAAAGTACTAATGTATGTTTTCCCGCAACAAAGAAGTAAAGAATAATACAGAGCTGTGTTGAACGAGTCTGCTCCGCTTGACGCGATCTCACCACGTCTCGCACGTCGCTCCGCCGCGGCGCTGATGTCCCGTCGTGGGCATATTATGAGGTGTTAGACAGAGGTCACAGATTATTTTGATGGCTACTCGATTACCGGTAAGAACTCATAATACAAATTTGAACTCAAAATATGGATCATCTGATGCTAAGAAACTACCACTGTTAAAGGAGAGTATTGCCATCTTTCATCTGCATTTTGCAATACTTGCCACAATTTGAGTTTTAGGACGGGAAGCAGTGAGTACTATGAAGTCTTAGCCTGTATCTTGGCCAAGGATTTGTTTTTGGTTGGAGGATGGTATGAAAATGGTAAGGGATCGTATACTGTCATGGTGATACCGTGATTGGCAACAAAAGCATGTGAATATTCCAGCAGTAATAAAATGTTAGTTGCTTCCTAACAGAAGCAAGTGAATATTGCAGCAGTAATCCTATACTATTCATAAACTATCCTAACCACTTCTATGTATTCTTTTTCTCTTGTACATTTGCATCAGGAACCTTTTTCTACTATTTATTGTTTCTGAGCCCTTCCACCTTGTTTTAGTAAAGGATACGCGTCGACCAAAACCGCGTAACTTTACGCCGAAGAGGCTATTTTTTTCCGGAGTCCTAAAAGATTAGGAGTGTGAATTAGGAGTTATTAGAGAGGTATTTTTTGCCATCTTCCTAAAAAATCAAGGATTAGAAACGGATTTAAGGAACTCTTGGGGATGCTCTATATAGCTATTAGGTGCGGGATTCTATGGATTGTTCTTTGTTTATTCCATTTTGCGTGTAAAATCATTTTTTCAATTAATTTGCAATTTCTGGAAACCGGAGAGTAGCACTGCTGGTTTTTAAAAAAAGGGAGAAGAAGAATATCATGTTAGCTTCATTGGTGCGTCTGTGCGTGAGCAAGCCTCGTAAGCATCGGAGGAAAATTTCTCATGAACTCAGACCATGTTTCCTTTCCTCCAAAAGTACAGGTCTGCTTGCTCTTCCTCCGGGACGGCTTGAGCTGATTCCTTTGTTCTAGACGCGGCTACAGTAAACAAACCTATAGGAACTCGATTCCTCCATTTTTCCTACGTTCTTCCCGTGTTCCAGACAGGGCCTCGCGTGTTCTGCAGTCCATTTGACTGCTGGATATCAAAGGTGATACCTTTTTTTTTTCTAGATCCGTTGATGAACGTACTGATACATCTTGTGCTTGCTCCTGCTGACTCTATATTCAACGCTCACTCTCTCAACACAACCATGAAAAAAAATACTGAACAAGCGAACGCAGATGCATGTCTAGGTGTTGTTAAATCTTGGTGAAACAGAGCAAGCAGTAGGTTTATAGTCCACACAAGAGGTGCATCAACAGGAGGCAAAGTAAAATACCAACCAGTGGAATGAAGCTTTTTGGTTGTAACGGCATGAGTGAGGCAAGTGCAAAGACTGGTGTAGATCACAAACGAAAAGTGAGTATAAGTGAGCCATTTCCTCTCATTGCCTCAAGGTGGCTGCTGCCTCGCCCATTCAGGTCTCTGAGGCCCAGATGATGACCACACGAGGGCAGCAGAGCATCAAACAGTCAATGTAATGCCATCCAAATCTGGGGACAGTCCCACTGATGTTCAAGGAAATGGACAAATGGTGGAAAGATTGATGAATGGTGGGTGGCAGCAAGACAATCCAGAAGGATGCAAGACACAACCCAAATGCCTCACCTTTTTGAACAGGGGATGCAGGGCACAATCCAGAAGTGAGACAGGTACCACATTCATGTCATCTCCTTGACTTGTACACATTTCTGAACAAGTAGGTTGAAGAGGATGCCTGCAAAGGTTAACATTGCTGACATGCATAAAACATAAACAATCAGTGCCCCAGAAGAATGCATAAAAAGCAAACAATGAGTGCCACAAGCATCTGAAGAATATATAAAAGGAAACAATCATGGACATCTTAAAGCTTATGATAAAATACATTTGCTTAGCTCGTGAATGTCAAATTTGTTAGATCCATGGCTTTCCACATGAATGTTTGATTCGGCTTGAGAGGCTCCAGTCATTCTTAAAAGGCAAAAGGCCAATCCTTGATAACTCTCCTCGGGGGGAAAATCTAAACAGAACCTGCAAGTGAGATCAATCCATGTATTTCATAAACTTCTAATCCAATGTTGATATCTTTCCAATATGAAAGTGGATATAGTATGTATCAGCAAATTTTTGAATTACATGAGACTAGTAGACAACAGTTGAGTCAACTCTATAGTATTTATTTCATGTTTGTTGTAAGCAGCTTATACTTTAACACACGAAATTAATACTGCTCTGGATTTTAATAGGGCAAATCTTTTCAAGACTTAACACTGCAGATCAACATCTTCTTCCACCTGCAGGTATGGTAGATAAAAGCCAGCCTAATGAAATATGCCACACAATCGCAATTAAATTCATGCAATCAGTTAGAGGATGCAACATTTTTTATATATCTAATAATCTGAGGACAATATCAATTATCAACACACAGAACCCTAAGTATAGCTAGTTTTTATAATGTAAGTAACTAAGTACAGCTATTGGCTTACATATTATTTTTGAAGAGAAGAAAAAAAATTCTTGTTCTCTTAGGAGCAAGGACTTTACAGGGAGCCAGAAAAGAGACAATAACAGAACAACTAAAGATGACGCTGCAGTTGAAATGATGAAAAGTGCAAACTAGAGGTAAACAAACAGTGCAAAAGATAAGAGTTTTTGGGTTGACTAGCGACTAAAACTTGATTGGGCATGACAAAGTTTCAAAGAACAAGTCCTCATGGCATTTGACATGCTGATGTCCTAGACAAAAGAAAATACAAAGTTGGCTTTACTAGATTCTTCTCTTCTTCATCAGATAATTGACAGCCTGTATATGCACTTCATGTGCTATTTTCAACTGCAAACCTCCCATAGTTACCAACTAAACAAGGAGGCCATGCCATAACATAAGGGTGTCCAAAACTACTATATCGCCTCTGAAACATATTCTCCAGTTTCATTGTTTCCAGGCAGAGGGACAAGAACCAACTTGGGTTCAGGGGATCATCTACATCATTTGAAGTTGCCAAATATGCAAAGCCATCCCTGACTGCCACAACAAGCAGCTGATTATAGTTGTCCTTCAGTTTCCTTAGAACCCCATCAAGCTGTGTATCTAATGGGGTGGCCCTGTCCAGCATCCATTTCTCAACACCATCACTATCTGTTCTTCGCAACATCACACCAACTGTGAAGTCAACAGCATAGACAATACAACGCGCACCACTGTTTGTTTCACCAACATCGAAGCTACAGCACTGATTCTTCAGGAATCGGGGGACCTCCTCGACAGAGAACCCCATTGTCGCCGTGTTCAGGCTGATGATATACTTGTGATTCTTGTAAACCCAGTACAAGAACCCATTCGATTGCATGTTGCCGTTCAGGAGCCACACTTTTGAACGTCGCGGCCTCCCTGGGACATCCACCCATGGGTAAATTTTCCACTCCTCGGTGTCAGATGAGAAGACAACAGCCCGCACCCTAGACTCGTCGTGGGTAAGAGCCACCACTCGGAACGACGTGGGATCTTCGTCGGAGCAGAGCAAGCAGGCCCTGCGCTCGACAGGAGTGCCACGACAACCTTCAAAGGAGTCCTTGGGACAGTCATCAAAGAACCGCTGGCTCCGTCGTGCCAATGGATTCACAACCGCCATTGAGAACTTATCACCATTACAGAGGAGGACGTATCCGCCGCGGCAGTCGAGGATCTCCCAGGAGTGGGCCTTGTCGGGGTGCTCCTGGATGGATGTCAGGAAGAAGTCGCCGCCGCGGACGGCGACAACCAGGTCCCGGTCGCGGCGGCGGGCGGGGACGAAGAAGGGGAACGCCGGGAGCAGTGGGTCTCGGACGGCGGTGGGGGGCCCGAAGAAGAGGCCGAGGAGGGGCGCCGGGTGGAGCTCGCGGAATCGGCGGCGGAAGGCCGGGGAGGAGGCCACCGCACGACACCACGGCCGGCAGGCGAGGGCGGCGCGGACGAGCGTCGCGAGGGAGGGGAGGCGGAGGAAGATCCGGAGCAGGAGGTCATTGGTGAGGGAGTGAATGGTGGTGGTAGTGGGACTTGATTTCTTCCGGCGCTTCGCCGGCGTCAGCTGGCTTGGAGTTGGAGACCTCTCGCCTGCCATTTGCGACGGCGGCGGCGGAGATGCGGAAGCGGAATGGCAAGCAGCCTAGCACAAACCTCCGTTGGCGATTTTGTTGCAGATTTTACCCCTTTGGCCTTTCTTTTTTTGGGGAATTTTGTTTGGATGAAGTTCATTCTCACTTTTACTTGGGCTGATTTGTACGTGGTCTGTAAGAAGAGTTCTAAGTAGGGGTGGTAACGGCCCTTCATTCATTTTGTACTAAGAAATTTAAGGATCGTGTCCTATAAAGATCGAGCCGTATTTCTATTCAATTTTGAACTAAAAAATAAAAGGACTTAATTGGATTGTGAAGAAAGCATTAGGGCCATGATCTATTACTACCCCTACTTCTAAGTTAAAATGTTATTGTGTGACAATTGGCATCATAACTTATTCTAAAAATATAACCTATCCTATCAAAACAACGATGAAAAAAATTATAATATATTTTTATAATGTATGTTATGGTGTATATTATTATTATTCAGAATCTGTATCAAAAATCCACTTATGCATGAAGAAAAAAGGATAAATATAATTAAAAGGTAATTTGGAACAAGTAACATAATTGTTGGAGTAAATTGAAAATAAATACTAGCTTAGAAAGTCATCAGGACTTTGACCATAATTTTTGAACTTTCTCTAAATCTAAATTTAATAGCCAAATATAGTAAAAGTTGTATGTTATATATATATATACGGCAGTGTTATTCTACACTCCAGGTGTAGAATTACACCCACCGCACCCAACATCCACTAATCGTTCCAACCCAACCAAATCAGATCGATCCCACCCATCCCGTCCCGACCCGGTAACGCGCCCCGAGCTCCATCCCAACCACAGCCTTCCTTCCTCCACGAGCGCGAGCCGGGAGCGGCGCGGAGCGACGCGACCGGTGAGCGCGAGACGGGGCGGCGCGGCGTAGCGCAAGCCCGGTCGAGATGGATCCAACCTTCCTTCCTCCACCGCGGCGAGCGGCGAGTGCGAGGCTTCTCCGGCGTGCCTCGACGTGCGGCGAGACACGGGGAGTGGCTGGAGCGCAACGGCGAGCCGGCGTGCGGCGAGAGGCGGGGCGAGCGAGCTGCGGCGGCGTGCGGCCAGCGGGGGGAAGCACGAGGTGCGGCGAGCAACAAGCAAAGCACACAGGCGGCGTCGAGCGCGCGGCGCGCTGGAGCAGGAAGCTCGTGAGCAGCGAGCGGATCCAAGCGACTTGCAGGCCCTCCATCTGCGCCCCTCCATAGAAAATCAATTCTCCTTCTCGTGAATTTTTTGACTGATTGAAGTGCCCCTCTCAGTAATTGGTGCTCAAGACACCTGATTGTCACACACAGAAAAATCGAGAGGGGTCGGGCAGCCGGAATTGTTTGTCGATCCCTCACAGTGATTCCTCTCTCCATCTCCATACTTATGCACTTGATTACTGAAAATACTGAAAGGATAGATTACTGAAGCTAGTGAGATGCATTACTGAACTTAATCACCTACTGAAGTTGAAGCCTGAAGCTGATGGTGTGAATTACTGAATTACCAACGGATGAAAATACTGAAAGGATAGATTACTGAAGCCAGTAATCCCAATTACTAGCATGACAGTTTGTCATACCATTTGCAATATGTTACTGAGCTTCAAAATACTGACATGCTAGTTGTGTCAAATTACTGAGCCCAAATCACTTGGACTCTGCAATCATGTAACTTTGGATTAATGACGGATGGAAAATACAGAGCCCAAAATTACTGAGTGATGGAAAAGTAACAATCCCAAATTACTGCTATGTATTTTTCTCTCACTTACATTTTGAATATTTACTCTGCGCAATATTGTAAGGTAGAAAACACTGAGCCTAAATCACTTGGACCAGTGAAGTTATTTAACTTTAGATTCAATTTACTGAACCTAGCGGTGAGCATGTGCCTTGTCACTTTGTCATTAAAGCCAGCACGCAGTAGGAGGTCGGGTTCTCCCATCGATCCTCCTCAAATCTCAATCTGAATCGAGAGTTCCTCTGTCCGCTACATGAGAGATCAGTGAGCGCAGAGTTCCTCTTCTCCATACTGACCAGCACGCTGCACGTCTAATTCCATTGCCAGTAGCTACATGAGAGATCAGCGAGCGCAGAGTTCCTCTTCTCCATACTGACCTGCACGCTGCACGTCTAATTCCATTGCCAGAAATTACTTGTGAAGTGAAGAGCATCCTCCACATGGAGAAATTCAGAGGATGCTCACGAGGATGATGGTCCGAGATTGAAAATTTGGAAATCAGGAATACTGAACAAGCTCTTGCAATGTCTAGGGAGAGAGGCTTTGGATTGATTTGGCTACTCTAAAATTTGTGCCGCTAGTGGAGCCGGGAGAATTGGGTTCGGGCAAGAAGCACGAAATGATGCACTAAAAAGATTGATGGGATGGACATACCACCGATTAAGAGATTGATTACTGAACATGGTCAGACATATAATACAAAGCAAGAGATAGATTGATAGACACAAGAACAAAGAACTACTGAATAAAGAGATTGATTACCGAACAATGACTAGTAATTAAGATATTTGATAACAGAACATCTATTAATAATTCAATGTCTATCAGTAATCTTGCTTCCCAAGTCCAAATGATTCATTACTGAGTCCAAATGGAATCATAAATGAATTAAAGTTGAGAGACATTGCATTTCTATCAGTAATTATTTGAAATTACTAGAGAAAAATTACAAAAGGAAAATACAAAATGAAAATATTGGACACTATCAATTGCTCAAACTGAATCTACTACCACTAATTAATGGATCAATTTCTTCTCATGTCTCTAATAGGTTAAAAAAATACTGAAAACTGAGCACCAACATGTGCTGCAACCTACAGGTTTCTAGCAAATGGCAGACAAACAAAATCAATTCACTTTTCCAGAAATCACATGCACAGGTCCGCTTGCTTAATGATGGTCGCCTCCATGATTCTAGACCTCTTCTCGCATATTTGAGCACGCCGGCTTGAACAATGAAAATTGAGACTGCCGGTGGAAATTGCCATGGTGGCACACAAAAAGCGGAGAGCTTGTAGAGTTTCATGTTGCTTGGAATTCCTGCCATTGTTGTAGACTCTCATTATTGCATCCAGCCATTTCAAAAAGGTTAAATATGACCCAGAGCTCTCTTCAATCTTAGCAAGGGCCTCTTGTCGTTTCTCTTGAACTGGGATCCAAGAAGCAGCATTCTAAAAAAAAGGCATGTGTGAGGAGAGCTGCAGAGGCGAGCAGAGGGGAGGAGATGCAGAGGGGCATACCGCTTGAGGGCCCTCCACCGCGCTCGCCGCCAGATCGCTGCCGCCCCGCCGGATCGCTGCCGCCCCGGAAGGCTCGGGGGAAAAGGGAATCTCAGTGGGTGCGAATGAAACGGGATGGTTGGGTTTCGTGGGGGAGGCCGGATGGGTGGGATGACGCCGTTAGCGGGTCGGCGCACGGGGCGTTATCGGGCGCGCGGGTGGTGGCTCGCGGGAGTGCAGGTGAGCAGGTCGGTTCGTCTGGCTAGTTGGATGGGTCGGTAGGTGTAGAATAAATTCTACACCCCAGGTGTAGAATAGCACATATGTATGTATGTACGTATATGTATATGTATATGTATATGTATATATATGCATGCTATGACAAGTACTTAATTACAATAGCTCACTGATGGGAAAACGGGGCAAAAGTCGTGATGCCATGATTATCTTCACACTAGCCGCCGTTCAGAGCTTTTGTCTCAGTTGGTAGGGTAAAACCTCACCTAGTAGGCCTTTGGGAGGGAAGATTTGCCAACATCTTGCGCAGCGCGCGCGGTGGGGTGGAGTGGTTAGGGTAACTTCGGTGTTCATTTCTGCTAACCACCTTTTTTTTAATAATGGAAAGAGTTTCGGCTTCATTCCTTTAACAAAAAGAAATCAGTCCACACATTATTACACGTAGTAGATCAACACTACATGCACTCTTGCATAATTTTTTAAAAGAGCATCCCAAAAATCAAATGTCAATCCGTAAACTAAATGACCATCCATGGGAAGCAAAAAAAAATGTAGAGCTGATGTCTCAAGTGATTGACATGTCTGGATCATCATCTCCTTTATGTCATCACTGCGCTGCAACAACGCCCACCGTCAAAGCTAATGCGTTCCCCTGAAAAGAACCTGCATAAAAGTTTTTTATTGACATTCAAAAACAACATCATTTCTTGTTAGCAAAATTGCCCAACACAAAGCCCCTGCCCCTGTCAATAAGTGGGTTTGGTTTTTGCCCCGCTTGTTGTAACCATTGATGGAACATATCCTCAAAGTTCAATGGTGGTGCAATTCCAAAAACAATATGTGCCGCACGCCATAGAAATCTGGCGTAAGAACACTCAAAGAAAAGGTGATGTATAGTTTCTTCTGCACAACAAAAGCTACATGTCTTGCTACCATTCCAATTTCTTTTAGCTAGATTGTCTTTTATAAGGACTACCCCTTGTTTAAGTACCACATAAAGATTTTAATCTTCATAGGTAACTTTGTACACCAAATTTCTTCAGAGACTCCCACTATTAATCATATGCTTATACATAGACTTCACTGAAAAGGATCCATTAACTTGAAGGGACCAAACAAATGTATCTCTACCTTCCTGTATGTTAACATTCAAAAGTCTTGCTACCAAGTTATGCCAGTATCTTAGTTTATCTCCAACTAAAGCTCTTCGAAAAGAGATGTTTAGAGGTGTGGAGCTAAGAACATCTACAACTGTAGCGTATCGTTTACGAACAATATTATACAGAGATGGATATTGGGATCTTAATGTCTGGTTACCCAGCCATATGTATTCACATAACCTTATATGTGTTCCCTCTCGTAATGTAAAAGTACCCATGCTAAGAAACTGGTCCTTCACATTCATTATGCTCATCCAAAAATGCAAGTCCCATGTTTCTTCACAACCTGACCTAATGTCTTATTCTTTAGGTACTTATTTATTATTAACTCTTGCCAAATCACATCCTCATTGCACAACTGAAATAACCATTTACTAAGTAGGCATTTATTTTGTATATCCAAATTTTGTATACCCAAACCACCTCGTTCTTTTGGTTGGCACAAAACACTACAAGAAAAATGTTGACTAGTGACGCAATCACATTTTAGCGTCATTGATTTACGACGTTCCTGGATAATCTCGACATAACATTTCAATTCCGAGCAAATTTAGTGATAAAAACTGTCGTCATAACGGTTGTTACTGTAGCTGGGCATTCCGTGTTCCATGTTGGTTTTGTGACACCATAAGCTCTGCAAAAACGTCACAAACCAACATCAGTCTCACATGTAAGTTGAAGCAGCAGTGTAAACCAACCCTGGTCCCACATGTAAGTTCAAACAGCTGGAGCCCAACCGCTAGCGCCCCATCGAAATGTTGCAAAAATAATTTGCCATCGCGAGGGTTCGAACCAAAGACCTACATGAACAACACAACATTGTTTACCACTGCACCACCTCATGGTTCTGTGACTTTTTTTTGAAACTTTATACATATATCTAATATTTTCTCGTGCTTCTGCGCCAGCTCACCATTAGCCGCCCGCACCAAGTCACCTGGCCGCAAGCACCGCGCGGCCGGCCGGCCCCACCACACTAGCTGCAGCCTATGCTACGTGGTCGACCGCCCGCGCCAGGTCACCGAACACGTCTGCCCCAACCACAGCACAGAGCGGTTCTGGTAAGGTGGCGGGAGAAAAGTCCACACTGCAGCCAAAACCAAAAATAGTTTTCCCATAGCCCGCTTCCCGGAAAGGGGAAAAAGGAGAACGAAGAGGCGACTAGGCAACCAGAACGGATCATTCCGACAGAGATTTGCGCCTTCCAACGACGGCTCACTTCTACAGGTGCAACCTTGGTGATACTTCCTGCAGTGACGCGCCAATCTGGTAAGTAATTTTGTGTTAAATCTAGAAAATTCCATTTCGCATAATGTTCTTTTCGATTCATTCTATGGTCAGTAATTTTGAGTTGGATTCACTAAAAACTTTCTAGATGGATAGACGCTAGATAACCAGTTGTACTGGTTTTACCACCGAGCATGAGAGAGTGGTCCAGGATTTCTTGGCATTTCTTCGGAGTAGATACGCTGAGGACGGTGAAGAATTACTATGCCCGTGTGGTCGATGCCTCAATAACTCTACAAGAACTATAGAGCGAATTGGAGTTCACTTACTTGTGAGTGGGATGGCAACCACTTACACTTGGTGGATCCATCATAAAGAAGGTTTGGAGGATATGGTTGACGAAGATGCAAATGTTCATGATCATGGGGTTCAGGAAAATGCAATTCTGCAGGATGATGGGGTTGAGGAAATTGCAATTCTGCCGGATGTAGAGGGGGGTGTGGATAATACTAATGCATGAGATGGTGGTGGTCAGGAAATGGTTCAGGAAAACCAATACATATTGGGTATGGAGGATGAAGACCATGGAGATGGAATTTTTCTGAATTAATTGCTGACTTGGGCAAGGGTGAGGTGCTCGGTAAGAAAATATTTGAATTTGTAAAGGAACATTTGAACCATAAGGTGTCACCGACATCTACATATGCACAATTTATATTTGTTGTGAAGTTACTTCATATAAAGTCTTTCAATCAGATGAGCAACATCATGCGATAATGAAGTTGTTAAAAAAGGATTCCCAGAAGCGTGTCTTCCAAATCTTCCGATGAGGCAATGAAGTACATACGTGCCATTGGATTGGGCTATGAAAAATCTATGTTCGCAAAAAATAATTGTGTATTATTTCGCAAGGAGAAGTAAAACTTGATGTGTGCCCAGTATGTTGTGAAGCAGATTCAAGATGGAAGGATGCAGACACAAACAAGCGCTTTCCTCAAAAGGTATTGAGGTATTGTCCGCTAATTTCCAGGTTGAAGAAGATGTTTCTTTCATAAAAAACCACAAAGGGTGCACGATGACACAAGTTGAAGCGAAAACCGATGGAGAATGAGCTTAGCCATCCAGCTGATGGTGAGGCATGAAAACATTTTGATCGAACTTGGCCAGAATTTGAAAAAGATGCTAGGAACATTAGACTTAGTCTTGCAACCGATGGTTTCAACCATTTGTCAACATGACAAACTTATATAGTATTTGGTCAGTATTTGTTGTGCCGTATAACATGCAACCATGGGTATGCATGGAAGAATCAAACTTCATGATGGCCTTAATGATCCATGGACCGAGTTCTCCATCAAAGGATTTTTGATATCTTCATGGAACCTCTCATCGAAGAGTTGAAGGATCTTTGGAAGGGTGTCGATGCAAACGATGCTGTTACTGGTGGAAAATTTACACAGCGTGCTGCGGTTCTTTGGTGCATACATGATTATCCAGCATTGAGCACGTTGCGTGAGCGAGTCACGAAAGGGTATTTTGCCTGTGTGCGTTGTGACAGGGATCCTTGCTCGATCAAGGAGATTGAAGAACGAGATATGTTACACTGGGAATCGTCGTTTCCTTCCAACTGACCATCCATGGAGAAGAAAAGAACGAATTTTGATGGTACTGTTGAAAATCAAGAAAAGTCAGGGCAGTTTACCCATAAGGAGCTGACGCAACAACTAGAAGGGACCAAGAAGGAATCAAAGATTAGAAATGATAGGTACTTCACAAGCATCAATACTAGAGATTACTAATACCAAGATGACCTCTACATTCTTGCTGAACAAGCAACCAAGGACTTTTCCGCATCAAATAGAAATTCTAAAGTAGCATCCGCCTCACTTCTTAATGATAATACTACTATTTATAAAATAAATACATATAAGCTAAGAGGCATGGATGAGTGTCACTGATACATAGAGTTAAGGACCATGAATGCACACTTGCAATTCATTTTTAAATGTATATGGTAGAATTGAAGTTAGTATGAAAAGGATATCTATGGTGCTGGTCCGAATATCCTCGGGTTGGATATATATCCCGGTCTCGATTGGCCGTATCTATATTACAAAAATTGCAAAAATCGATTATAAAATTGCAAAAAACCATCTCTAATTACAGCCAGAAATTAATATAATCGTGTGGCAATAGCGATATGAAAGGATATTCAACACGGATTTGACATTAATGTGCGTATATCCTCCGGTTAGATATGGCTGCCTCATCCATTATAAATAATCTGTAACACCACAGGCATCTCTTCATCCAGGAGATCTATCAGCCGCACCATCACTAGTTAGCTAAGAAAGCATTGGCATGGAGGCGGCAACAGCCACCTCCTCCGTGGTGCTCCTCTGCGCCGCAGCCTTCCTCGCCGTCGCCACCGCCCATGCAGCTCACATCGAACAGCATCACGGTAAGCCACCGTACAAGACCGGCGACCTGGTGACTAATTCTTGCGCAAACATGAGGGCATATGACTGGAGCCCGCAACTCACTAGGAAGATGTGCGAGTCCACGCTCCGATCGCACAAGAAGAGCACGACGGCCAAGACCGAGCGCGACTTGGTGCTTGTCGCCATGGACCTCCTCCAGAGCGCCGCCGCCAAAGTCGACGGCGTGCTCCGCAGCCACTCCGGCACCGGCAGCCACAACAAGAGCACGACGCTCGCCCTCCAGTACTGCCACCTTGACTACGCCGCCGTGGCCCGCACCATCCCCATGTGCCGCGCCATGGTTCAAAAGCATGTTTAGTTCCCAAAATTTTTCCAACTACCCGTTATATCAATCTTCCGACACTGATTAGGAGTATTAAATGTGGATTAATGACAAAACTCATTCCATAACTCCTACCTAATTTTTCGATACGAATCTAACGAGCCTAGTTATGCCATAAGTAGACAACGTCGTGCTACAGTAAACAATCTTTAATGATAGATTAATTAGGCTTAATGGATTCGTCTCGCGATTTCCGGTCCATTTGTGTAATTAGTTTTGTAATTAATCTACATTTTTTACCTCTAATAGACCTTCGAAGGGGGGCCTAAAAATTTTTGCCAAAATTTTTAACCAACTAAACATGCAAAGTACAAGCATGACTCTCCGCCGAATTTCAACGACAAAGACAGTGACTACTACGATTGTGTCGCCAGGCTGGGGAACGCGGCTGCCGACTGCTGGGGCTACGTCTTGGTCGACGACGAGTTGGCCAAGCTAGCGTCAAAGAAGGTCGCGGAGGTCTTCCAACGGGCCACCCTTGTCAGAGCTATGATGGAGGTCATGATCGGTTTCCTGATAATAGCCACTAGCTAGCGCAGGGATGGCTAGCCTTCTCAATTATGTACTAGGTGATACCTCGCGTGTTGCTGCTGGAATTTCAACAAAATTTAAAGATAAAATTTGAAAGTAGAAACTAAAGTGATTACTTCGCAACATTTTACTGCAAATAACACATTGCATGTATGAATGTTATTAGCTGTAGAAAATCGATAGAAAAAATAAATGATGATTTTAGTGGATAGTGACACATTGCATGTTGGAGGAGACATAGTGGATGGTGACGTGACGCGCTGAGGGTTGAGAGAACTCCTTAGGCTTCGTTTGGCACATGGGGGGTAACAACCCACGGTACTCAGCTTACATGGGTGGATTAGGTGATCCCCTTTCCACCACCCTACACGCGTGGATTAAAATACAAGCCAGCCACCTCCGGGCATCTCATTTGGATTCCCTTGGGTTGGCCACAAATACATCATTTCCATCCACAGTTCATTAATTGGCTATGAAACAATACTAATTTAAATATTCATCATTTCAAGTAGCTAAAGAGTGAGCTCGTATGGTTTTAAATATGGTAAAAAGAGGTACTGAAAATGCAAAAAAAAAAGAAAAAAGAAAACATGATACGTATGATTGCATACTAATTCTCTTATTATATAATAAGATTAATCTTGCTTGCTATTGGAATCCACACTCCTCTTGACTAGCAGAACCATCTTCTCTGACTTCCAAAAATTTGTGCTTAAAGCCTCAGACATAATCTTGAATTCTTGATGATCCAGACATAGCCAGATTACATAGGCACTTATGCATATAAGAACTTATATAGATCTTCAAAATTATGATCCAACATAAATAAATATGGAAAAGAGTCTAAAACATGATGCTCTGCCTCTTAAGAAACACCATTCGATCACTATTTTCCAGAACTTTTTATAATAGATACAACGATAATTAGTGCTAACTTTTCTAACTTCTCCAGCTGGGTAAGATCACATAATCTCCATGAGCTGTAATTGCACTGAGACCAGAGACAAATGTCAAGCAACTTGACTAGTTGTCTTCCTCTGCAAAGTCCAAAATAACAAGTGATTTAAGGAAATGCAATGCAGGTCAATCAATGCACGACAATTCTGAACAGTCCATTTCTGACCATCAATTAATCTAAATTGTGCATTTGTGAACTATCTCGACAATATTTGTGAATTAACAACATTTTCAAGATAACTAGCAGGCTAAAAACATGCTGAAAAAATGCAGGCAAAAGACTACAGGACCACAAATTGACTTTTCAAGATGCATACAAACTATTTCTGGACATAATTAATAAGTGGTATTAGCTTTTCATGCACAATAAATAGTATTCCATAAAAGCATTCTGTATCATTACATTTGATTCCATATAAAGGGAAAACATGAACAGGACTAGTGATGACTATGGCTGTAGTCATTCCACATACTCATGGCAATCATATCCCTAAGAGCATTCCCATTATCTATTTGACTAGTAAAAGAAAAGACATCATTGTTGTATTGACTGTCTCCTTCACGAAGATCTACAAAATCTTCAGGTGAAATGTTGTCTGGTTGAAAATCCAACCAACCCTCATTCCCATTCATCTTCCGTATGACATTGTGGAACACCGCTACCGCCACTGGATCTTCATCTGATTCTCAATTGGATGATGTGTTCCGACTTTCAAAATAGGGAAGCGCTTCTTTAGAACTCCAATTGCCCTCTCTATATGATTTCGCAAAACTGCATGACGATGATTGAATAACTCCTTATAATCTCTTGGCCGATGCTGACCACGCCCAAACTCCTTTAAGTGGTACCGTACACCACGATAAGGAGCAAGGAAGGACGGTGTATTAGCATATCCACCATCAACAAGATAAAATTTACCCTCAGGAACTTGAAATCCTTTAAGTAATGCGGACCTATGAACTCTAGCATCTGTTGCAGAACCCTCCCATCCAGATGATATAAACGTGAAGTTCAAATCAAAATTACAGGCTATCATGACATTGTGGCTCAATGTGCCCTTTCTATTCCTATACGGAGCTTGCTTATCTTCAGATATGGTAATTGGGACATGTGTTCCATCAATAGCCCCTAAGCAGTTCTGAAAGTAAGGAAAGTATTGGTGATCTGTACTGGTCTTCCAGTGTGGCCCAGTTCCAACAGTTGGCTTCAAAAATCTATATGCATGGGCTGGAATTATTTTGAACACCGCCTTAATATGCCGATGGATGGTCTCCCCACTATGCTTAAACTCATATTGTAGGTCTTCATAGCTAGCATTATGAGACAACATAAACAAGAAGAATGCTAATCTCTCTTCCACTTTGACACCTCTTGTATCACGTAATAGATGCTCTCTTCTATGATAGTCTGCGATATGTCTAAAGATGCTAGGCTCCATGCGAAATGCAACCATACAGTCCTTAGGATGTCCTTCAAGGATTTCACGCAGCCGTTCTTTGCCTGACAGCTTAGATGTATGTCTAGGTCGCTTTTCCCTCCCTCGGCTACAACTTAAAAGGTCAAGGGCGGGTAATAGGAAGAACATTATCTCACCATCATCTTCCTGCCTCTTCCTAGTTAGATCATCAACCATTGAATCCATTGTTCTACAAAAATAATAAAAGCATGCACGTTGAAAAAGAAATGGCCAGATCATCATTTAATAATGCTAGTAGGTAGAGGGCTAGTAAACAATAGATAAACAATACATAAAGACAGATCAAAGATGACTGCAGACAAACAATAGATATATTCAATACACAGAAAAACAATTGACATGCATGGTTTAAGAAAAGGAGTGAGGTGATCCATCACAATCAGTAAGCTTGAGCTCTCTCCAGTGTTTCAGATAAGCATTTACAAATAACATTTGTGAAGAGAACACTAAGCATGGATAGAAAAACATAATAAGGGATCTTATACTATGGTAATCTGTATCGAAAACCCACTGATCCTAGCCTATTATTCGCATATCTGAAAGATTAGCAACATCCTTACTAGTCCTAGTTGCATCAAGTAAATCAGTAAAGAAAACCATGGCATGTTGTTCCATCATGGAAAGAAATTCTGGGACCTACAGGATGCCGTCCATGAATGGAACCTTCAGGTTTTTAGGATGCCAATATATTCCAGTGAAAGATAAGTTTCTTGAAGAATTTATGCCAGCAACAGAAATAGATGAAACAACCTACTAGGGTCTTTTCAGGGGACTGCACAATTTTGGATAATAGCTTTGAATTTTCTTGTGAATGTTTGACCAGCTCGGGAGATCTGCCAAGAAAAAAAATAAAAGCAGTGAATGCAACATTATGATGTAAGTTAAGTTACTTTGTACAGAGTATCAACAATCCAGTTTGATGAGAGCAAACCAGACCTATACGCTATGTGGTACTGTCATAATGTAGCAGGGCAAACCAGGATTATCCTACATACGGTTCTCTAGTGTGGAACATTTTACTTTGAACACAAAGAGAAGAAATTATTCCAACTGTAAAACTAATACACAATGTATCTTCTCCAAAGCATTTCACAGCAGTTTGATATTAAATAAAATAAGCATTTGGTGGTTTGTGAAAAATAGAAAGCCATCAACATCAAATGCATTAGGCTATCAATGTATGAGTATTGAAGACTTAATGCTGAAACTGAATAGACAGGACATGCTAGACCATAAATGATTTTTTTCTTCCCGTTTATCCAAACGATACACCACATTTGGGATTAAAGAATATCTCGCAATATCAGCAAGCATTGTTGAGGTAAAATTCCAATCACAGGAGTGTTAAACAAAAACCTTTTTTCCTTTGCAAAATTGACATGAAAGGGGAAAAAACTCTGAAACTGTATGTGAGAAGGTACTCGGCATGCCACATTGTCTGCGACTCTGCGTCATATTATCAGAGGTAGAACCAGAGAAAGCAATGTCAATGGCTGATAAGTTGATACAATCATGCAATGTCTGGTTTCCTCCCTTCTGAAAACTGTCTGCAAAATTGCAGTGGCTGGTACCAGGGTGCCACTGCATATGCTGGAGAATTATTCAGGAAATGGGTTCCTGTTGACCACTGGAACCAATTCAACTCCAATGTGCCAATTCAGCCTATTTTTCTATATTGGCACTAATCCTATCTCGTGGAGTAATAAAAAAACAAAAGGCAGTCACTACATCAACTACCGAAGCCGATTATTAGGCTGCCCAGGGTACACTGATTCGCATCGCATCCACGCCTCATATATTGCAAAAAAAACTGAAGACTATCAGAATCATAAGTTAGTTCACAAGATTGGTGTGCAACTACTAAACATCAACCATGCAGCACACGAATGGAGAGGGTGACGAATTAAAAAGGCAGCAAGTTATTAGAACATAGTACCAAGAAGCCGCTACTGGTGGATCTAGGAGCACATGGGTCATGAGCATGTG
Source organism: Cenchrus fungigraminus (assembly GCA_036936925.1). Lineage (NCBI taxonomy): Eukaryota > Viridiplantae > Streptophyta > Magnoliopsida > Poales > Poaceae > Cenchrus > Cenchrus fungigraminus. Next base: position 36,677,498 of record CM072778.1, on the reverse strand, counting down.
TTTAACTTACGAAAAGGGGAGCAGAAGTAGGAAAGTGGACGGGAAGAGGTGGATATGCACCTAGAGGAGCCGAATCGAGAAGTCGTGGGAGTAGCAATCGCCGTCACCGTCACCGTCGCCGCCACGACCGCCGTCGCCAAACCCTAGCAAGAAAAACATGACGGGGAGGATGAGGTGGGGGAGGACATGGAGGGAGGGTAGGAGAAGGCGGAGGCACACCCGCCCGCGGGCTCACCGGCAGTGTCGCGAGGGAGCGCGACGGAGAGGTGGCGGCGGCGCTCTGGAGCTCGAGGGAAAGAACGTGAGGAGACGCGAGCGGCCGTGTCTTCTCGTCCCGGTGTGAGGAGGAGTTGCTGGAAACACGCGTGGGTCGGCGTGTGTTGGGCCAGGTTTGATCCAACACCGGAGCATCCAAATACACATATGGGCCAGGCAGGGGAGGGCATCCCGTCGTGGACTCGTTTCCCCCCGACACGGGGTTTGGGCTGCATTACCGGCCAATACACTCCTTGCCAAACAAAGCCATGGTTTTGTATGATTCGTCGTGAGACCATGGTGGTCTTAGGCTATGCACACTCCACATACTTCGTATCATCCTTTAAAAAGAAATATTCCAGCCTGGTCATCGAGATTCTTTACGTTATATTCGATTCTTCCGCATCCACCATCCTTTATATCTCATCCTTTATCCTAACTACCATATATTTTAGTCAACCACTTCTTTCTCTCTCTCCTCCCCTCCTCATTTTCTCTGCCCGACCACCCCTGCCTACTCCCCCTTCTCTGCTCCTCCGCCTCCCATCTTCTTCTCCAGTGATCGATCTCCCTACCCGGAGCTCCTCCAAGCCACCACTGCCGGCCAAGAAAGGGAGGAGGTGGCCGGCGACCGTGCTCGATCTCCCCTCTCGGAGCTCCTCCAAGCCACCGCCGCCCGTCGAGGGAAGGAGGTGGTGTCGACTTTGTCCAACACCACTCGAGCGCGGGGAATCGTAGCCTGCAGCGCTCGATGGACCAACCGCGCCTATCCTCGCCGCGGGTGGCGAGTCCTGGACGTCCTTGCTCATCTATAGGCAGCGGTGGCGGCGGTGGGCCCCTGCTCCTGGGCTTCCATCTCCCCAAGCTCGCGCGGAGCCTCGACCTCGGGCGAAGGCCGACACTACTCCCGGCTCTCCCTCGCCGCCACCTTCATCGCCTCCTCGAGGAGTCCCTCCCCTCGGTGGAGGAGCTCCTCTCTTCACCGGCCAAGCCGGCCACGCCCGACCACGGCGGTGGAGGAGCAGTCACGACGGCAGTGGGCCCTCTCCTTCCTCTAGCAACCAGCACGGTAGCGACGGATGAGCTCGGCGCGGCGGTGCCGAGCAGCTCCGCGACGGGGCTCCCTCCCCCCTCTCTCCATCCCGCCGACCCTCCTTCTCTACCCCTCTCCAGCTGCAGCTGTAGGGCTCCTCCTCGACCAGCCGGCCTTTGTTCTGCTCGACGGCGTGGGATCTTGGCTAGCCAGGAGAGGCCCCCTCCCTCTCCTGCTCCATCCACCGCCCCCGCCACTGCGACGGCTTCCATCTCCACACGCGGGGTAGTTGCTCCCGTACGTCAGGTGGGCCAACGCGGGCGTAGTGTTTTCCTGGGTGAATGCTGGATTCCCCAGATTCGGGCTCCATTCGGGACGTCCCGGATGGGTTAAAGTGCCCCGCTACGGGCATTTTTCTGGGAAAGCCATACGGGTGTATGGGTTTACCACACAATAGTGCAGTCAGTCTTAGGTTGTCCGCACTCTTCATACTCTATTTTCATCACTAAAATAAATATTCTCACATGGTCATGGAGATTCTCTACTTTATATTTAATTTTTCACACCCTACATCCTCTATATCTCATACTTCATACCAACTACCCGTCAGTAGGATCCACACGTCAAGCTCTCTTCTTCTTTTTTACTCCGGTAATGCTACAACCCGTGCATTCGACGCACGGGCTCCCTATCGGATGCCCCCGTCCTTATCCCTTCCAAACATGCCTTATCCCTTCCCAGCCGCACGAATCGTCCTGCTCCCGCGACCCGCCACCTCCTCCGCTCCCACAACGCACGCGGCAGAGCTCACTGGTGGCGTATCTGGGTGCGAGCCACCACTCCATCCATGACCAGTGGCGCGGCCTGCCGCTCCCCATGGCTAGGCAGAACTCTCCGTGGCCGAGTGGGGGCGAGATCCCCCCGTTGGCTCGCTATCTCCCGCTTGCACTGTGCAGTGCTTCTCTTTTTCCCCAAGTCTGGTGCATGTTGCAAGTTTACATTTTTAGTGTTTCGGGTGTTTCACAAGAACATGTTGCAAATGTTTCATATGGATGCAAAGAGAACTGAGATGTTGCGACCGCAAATAGTTCTGGTTAGCTTGTTCCGCGCCGGTGGCTACATAAACCCTAGTGTTGCTTGGGTTAGAGCACCGCTTAGGATCTTTGTGCTGCAGTGATTTCTCATGCGGTCACACACTCTTTTCCCCGATTGCCATCCTGCTACTGCCATGGCAACTCGGTCTCCACCCGCCGCCGCCCGGACGCGGGCGGGACCTCCCCGGCTCCACCCGCCGCCGCCCGGACACGGGTTCTCCCCGGCTCCGCCCGCCGCCGCCCGGACGCGGGACCTCCCCGGCTCCGCCCCGCTGCCGACGACCTCGTCCTCGCCCCTGGGGACGCACAACTCCTGAATCTGGTGGGTCTCTTGCTCTGAAAGCTGCCCTCCTCTTGAACCCAACCCACATCTCGCCCTCTCCCGGCCACACATCGCCATCGTTGCGGTGGCAGGAGCAATGGCACCTCCGTGCAAATCACCGGACGGATTCACCATCCCTGAAGCCATTGCCACTGCTCCTTTCGAGCTCCTCCCTACGGCTGCCCCATTGAATCCTTGCCCCAATGCTGCTCCTTCTGATGCCCCCTCTGAGTCCGCCACCGTCGGCGCACAGCCAACAGCACCATGGCTCAACATCCAGATGCCGCACCCCCACCCTGTCGATGCTCCCACCTTGCTGATCCCACACCGTGGCTGCGAGCGTTGTGCTCTACCCATTGAGTACTGCCTTGCTCATCTCTCCGCTTTGGCCGCACTGACCAGGACCAGCACCGCATCGTCATCGAGGGCATCAACTTCGCCAAGATGCAGCCATCGGCGCCACGGTTTGTGCTCGCCATCCCTGAGGTATGATTGTGATCCGTAAATTCTCTTGAGCTGTATCTTCCGGCCATTTCTGATTAGTGAGCTGTATTTTATTTTTCTAGTGAGACATTGCAATTGGTGGAGTATACTGATATCAAGACAAGGACATTTACATTAGACATTAGTTGGATGTTTGTGTCAGCTTTGTGAAATTAGTTGGTTGTCCATTTAGTTTCCTGCTTTCCACACCCTTTTAGGTCGTGCCACTCAGATGTCGGAGACTCGGACTGTTCTTTTACAAACGTGCATTGCATGTTGAAACAAAATTAGTAGAGCTGACTCAAAGATGCCTTCTTGGTAACTAAGCTAGTTAGACTTCCTCATGGTATGGCTACATCTACATTGATCATGCTAAGTTTCTTGGTAACTAAGGCTCATGTTTACATTTCTATTGTTTGGATTGATGATGATTCCTGGATAATCCATTCAGTTTCTCTCACTATTTAACAGTTGATGAGAAGGTGCAAAACCTGATATTGCTGTTTGATTCCATTTACTTGAATTTAAGTTATCCAAATTTATACCGGGGGCATTGCCCCACGGTGTTTTGCTCAAAAAAAAAGTTATCCAAATTTACGTTATCCATGAACAGATTCTTGGTTGCAGCAACTTGAATGCTGGATGATAACATTTTCATCTCACAATTTAGGTACTGAATGCTCATGCAGGTTTGTCCAAGAAGGTCCACTGAATACTCAAGGTGGACAGAGTAGCAATAAAAGGAAATCCCCTTGTGCAGTCATGCTACCCTTTCCACTGAGCAGAATGTTGTTGTCACCAAGAGCATGTATGAGGTCTCCTTCAGTGAGGCAGGAGACATCACCATCTGCCACCAAGAGTACTCCACTTGATCAAGGCCAAACAGTGATGGGTGAAATTGATTTAAACTTGACACCTGAAGACACCATGGATGATCCAGTTGGTCAAGAGGATGGGGATGGTCCAGTTGGTCAAGAGGATGGTGATGCGGACGATCCAGTTGGCACTGCTCGCAAGAATTTACTAGTGTCTAATAAGAAAAGGAGAGCAATATTTGAAGCTTTGTTAGGAAGAGCTAGAAGTGGACATCTGAAGAGAAGTGAGACAAGAGAAGTATCAGTACAATTCTCAGTACCTATTCAAACGGTTCAACGTATTTGGAAAAAAGGCAAAGGTTGTCTAGACCAAGGTCTTGGAGTTGATGTTAGTACTGAAAAAAGCAGATGTGGCCGTAAGAAGAAAGTGGTAGATATTTCAAAGCTTCAAGATATTCCGTTGCCAAGCCGTACAACAATAGAAGATGTTGCTAAACACTTAGGTGTCAGCAAAGCCAAGGTTCACAGAATGAAGTGTGAAGGTCTGATAAAGCGTGTCTCAAACACAATAAAGCCATATTTGACAGACAAGAATAAGAAGGATCGTCTAAAGTGGTGCTTATCTATGCTTGACCCAAGGAGTGTACCTAACGATCCTGTGTTCAAAGGGTTGTTCGATTATGTCTTTATTGATGAGAAATGGTTTTACATCACAAGGAAGGCATTGAGCTATTATATAATGTCTGGTGAACAACAACCCACGAGAACGTGCAAAAATAAGAACTACATTCCAAAGATTCAGATTTTGACCATTCTTGCCCGGCCGAGATTTGCTAATGGGAATTGCACCTTCGATGGGAAAATCAGTTGCTTCCCCTTTGTGACATATGAGCCTGCAAAAAGATCAAGTGTTAACAGACCTGCCGGGACAATAGAAATGAAACCAATCAGCTCCATAACAAAGGATACTATTAGGCAATTCATGCTTGAAAAGGTTCTCCCAGCTATTCGAGAGAAGTGGCCACACGAAGATGCCGACAAACTCATTTACATACAAGAAGATAATGCAAAGCCACATCTTTCACCTAATGATAGACAATTTTGTGAGGATGCACGACAAGATGGGTTCGACATGAGACTCGTATGTCAACCAGCCAATTCACCTGATGTCAATGTATTGGATCTAGGTTTCTTCAATTCAATCCAATCAATTCAGTACAAAACGTCTGCCAAAACCACTGATGAACTCGTAGCCGCTGTCAATTCGGTAATGCCTAACTTCTTTTTACTTTCATATCAGTACAAATTTGCCTTTTGTCTTGTACTCTATGTCTTCCTTTTACTTTCGTATGACTAACAAATAGCCTTTTGATCAGGATTTTGAAGATTATTCAGTGGGCCAGCTGAACAGAATCTTCTTAACCCTCCATGGATGCATGAGAGAAGTCATGAAAATTGGTGGTGGCAATGAATACGATGTTCCACACATCAGAAAGGGAATGCTCGAAAGACAAGGCTGCCTTCCTTTGCAGCTGAAGTGTGAAGCATCTTTGGTGGATACTGCTATGGCACAGATAAATGAATAAAGCTAGCTTAGTGTAATCTATGAAGAATCTTTGGTGGATACTGCTATGGCACAGATAAACGAATAAAGCTAGCTTAGTGTAATCTATGAATAACTTATAACTTATGAATAAAGTATCTATGTAAGTTAAATGATGCAGATCCTCTGTCAAACTTCACCTCTGTCACACCTTGAGCAGCACTGAATAATGTGTGGTAATCTGCTCGTACAGAAGGCTCATTACATGCTCCTGGGGAACACATTGCAGCCTCTAGTATAGCAAAGAAGTGGTTGATTGTCCCAGGCTTGACACTTCCAGCTTCAATAAGCTGAAGAGCTAGTTTTGATGCCTTGCTGAACTTGGAAGGATTCCCTATGTGCGAAGTTATCTTCTGCATAGCCTCAAGTATTTGTGTTTCTGAAGCATCAACGGTTGTTCTGAACCGAAGACGTTTCTCAGGAACTGCAAGAAAATATGAAAAGGAGTTTGCTTATCTGTTCTTATGACAAGAAATTGCAATGCAAATATGTCCACTACTTTTTTTCTTGGAATAAAGCTGCCACTAGAACATTGCAATGCAAATACAGTATGTCCAGTACCAAGTGAAACTGCGAAGCCCACTTCATGGGGAATGCAACACTAATAGGCACCTTCTTGCAAGCAACAGAACAAAATCTCAGTGAGCAGAGTTTGGTACTGGTAATGACAGAATTCACGACCTCTACCTAATATAAACAGGGTGCAAATTCCTATCATTGCCCTGACCATTCTGGATTAGTTACATGCCTAGCATACCCATCCAAATATCACCCCTTTGCCCTCATTCAGCTCATTCAGTTCACACATTATCTAAGGCCCATAGATATTCACTTTTTCAGGTTTTATAAGCATTCAAAGATAAGCTTTGGAGATTGCATCAGTATCCGAGACAACAAATATTTGCTGAAATAAATGAGCCTTCCAAAAATCAGCCTTCCAAAAATAGATTTCCCACCACACAGCAACTAAAACTCACAAGAAAAGGGCAAAATACAGAAAGCAGGCTGATTTCACCCAACTTACTAAAGGAGCAATGTCAACTGAAATGACAGCAGCATGACAGAAAATTTGTCCCATTCAATAATGCAGAAAAAGATTGCAATTTTTCATCCATAAAGGAATCTGCATAATCTTCACAAGATTTAATCACACATATTCTGACACCATTACAAAAACAACCCATTATCTTAAAATAAATTACTCCCATCATGAATGCTCTATTATTTCAAAGGGAGTACATCAAACAGTAGAATACTCCTAGATTACAAAATTGATGAAGAATAAATTACATCATGAATGCTCTATTATTTCAAAGGGAGACACAATTTCTTTTCACTTCATTCTTAGGTCCATGTAGAGCAAAGAAAATTCTTTCTTGGCATGAGTAACCTTCAAAAGCATGATGAATGGCATTCACAAGTTCTTCTGTTGTTTTGTACTGAATTGACTGGGTAGATGAAAAGAGACCTAAATCCAAGGCACTGAAATTAGGTGAATTTTCTGGTTGGCATATAAGTGTCATATCAAACCCATCTTCCTTAGCAGCCTCACAAAACAATGGATCATTAGGTGCCAAATGGGGTTCAGCATTGTCTTGTTGTATGGTGATAGGCTTGTTGGCATCTTCAGTTGGCCATTTACCACGAATCGCTAGCAAAACTTTTTCGATCATATAATCTCGAAAGATTTCCTCTTTTACCGGATCAATGGGTTTCATCACTATCCTCCCTGCAGGCCCGTTCACATTTGATCTCTTGGCTACTTCGTATGTCACGAAAGGGAAGCAACCAATCTTCCCATCAAAGGAGCAATTGCCATAAGAGTCAAATCTTGGTTGAGCAACGACAGTCAAAATCATGATCTTCGGAGTGTATTTCTTGCCCCTTTGAGAAATGGAGTACCACTGTTTGTTGACAAACACACGATCAGACAGTCCTGGGATGAACACGGGATCATGATGTATGCTGCGCACATACAATACTCTTTGTAGATAAGCACAGTTTCTTTTTTTTTATCCTCTGCACTACTTCTTCAACATTTATCCCATCATGCCCAACCCTGCACAAGCATCAATTGAACATTTAGCCCACTGTTTCAGAATGGAGCAGCCACAACCCATGAATAAAATAAGTGTAGAAGGATGGAGTAGTAAATTTCAGTAGAAGTATAATAACACCAGTGACATGAACTCCAATGGACCAACTAGATGCATCATGCATGCTTGCATATTGTGTGTTCTTTTGAGTTTATTTCCCACACAGGTCCTCTTTAGTTGGAAGACATTTGTAGGAATTTAGGCATAGGGGCTTTTGAAGTGTCTTGTTTGGTTGCCTGTTAGGTGGACAGGCAATATAGGTGGGATGAGGAATGCATATTCAAGGGTATACCTCTCACAATTTCGAACCATAGCTTTTTAATGGAAGATAGCACCCCAGACCTTTAAACTAACTTATTTTTAGTATGGCTTTAATTCCTGGAGATTCTAGAAATTCCATTAATGGATCCATTTTTAGTTTTTTTATTGGAAGTTGCCATTGGCTACCAGAGACTGTACTGACAGGCCAGAATATCACAAATGTTGAATTTTTAAGTAAATTTTCTGCAAGCCCATGGTGATTCAGTTAGCCTATAAATAGAATTGTCTAGTTTCATCAAAACCAAAATGTGAAAAGATCTATATGGTGATTCAGAGAAGCTCCAATTCCGGAGCACACCACAAAGCTGCAACAATCTGAAGCTAAAATGATAGAGCACAAAGCAAGTATGGCTGTGTTAGGAAAGGAAGCAGCAGCTGCGCTTGCGTCTGTTGAATCTCAGCAGCAACGCGTAACCCTTCAGCGGCTGGTTGGCATGGTGAGATTGCCTGCTTATAATAATGGTCATTCTATTGGTATTGTTTTCTTCGGTCATTTGTTGCAATTTATCCTTGGTCGTTCATCTTGTCGAAGGTAGAAGCAGAAAAATTATTCCATCTGAGGTTAGCTGCAATACTCGATGATGTTGAAGTTGAGGTAAATGACTACTGGATTGAAATCTGAACTATTGGTATCCATTATTTGAGCACTGGATTGAAATCTGAACTATTGGTATCCATTGGAGTAGATTGTAAAACAACAAAAAACCTACTGAAAAGCAGAGCATTCTCTGTTCTCTTGTAAACTGATCTACCGTAACAGTGAATCGAAGAAGAGCAACTGCAGAGGGATTGGGACTTGGGAGGAGAGGGAAGGCTTCACTTACGGATGCTGAAGAAGTCGAGGATGTGCTCCATGGGGCTGTCCCCTTTCCACATCTGTTGTTGTTGCGCTGCCGCCGCTAGGGACTCCCCGCGTGCCGCCGCTAGGGGCTCCCCGCGCGCCGCCGTCGACCGCGCTGCCTCTTGGTTCTCCGGGTGCGCCCCGGGCACCGCCGGCGGGCCCATCTTCTGCGGTTGCTGCTGAACAGCCGCGGAAGGTGCCGCCGGCTGCGGCGCTCCGGCCGGTGCCGCGGGATCGAGCGGCCCCGCCGGAGGATGTTGCTGTCGAGGCGGAGGCCGTGGCGGAGGGGAGAAGCGGCAAGGAGGGCCTCAGGCTCGGCGGAGAAGGAGTCCGTTGCGGCTCCATCACGATTTGGTGCCGAGGAGGAGCGTCGGCGGGCGGCGGCGCGTTCGGGTCGGGAGGAGCAGGGTGTTCGGGAGAGAGCAGGCTCGGGAGGCAAATTGGTCAATTCACGTTTTTCTTATTTTTGTCGAAGATGTCGGAAACGACATCCTTGTTTAGATGGCTAAAAACTAGCAAAAGTAACTGTTCTAACTCTTGTAGCACGTTTCGTTTGTTTGTGATAAATATTATCCTACCATGGGGTAATTAGGCTCAAAAGATTCCTTTCGTGATGTACAGCAGAACTGTGTGATTAGTAATTTTTTTACCTACATTAACTGCTCCGAATATATGTCTTTTGGTGTATTTAATGTGATGTGATGGAGAGAGAGTTGAAAAAGTAGCAAATTTTTGGCAAAAAATTTGCCGACTAAACCAGGCCCTATTTTGAATCGGATGGAGTACATGATTGTTTATTACTGCTTGCATGGTACTGTTCACATGGTATTTCTCAGTAGTCATGAAGTCGGGAGCGGCCGCTGCTTTGGCTGCCTGACCGCTGCTGGCCGCTGGCCGGCGACCTGTAGCAGATAGTCAAGAGGAGGTGCCGGCCTTGGCCACAGCGGGATGGATATGCAAGGCATGGCGGCACACGACGAAGAAAGGAGTTATGCTGGTGTAAAAAAATCACGAGGAAAAAAGTGGCGCCTAGAAAATAAGTTGATGCTGGTGTAAAAAAATCACGAGGAAAAAAGTGGCGCCTAGAAAATAAGTGGATCGAATTTTAATTTTTAGAAGTGGAATATTAGGTACTATTGGAGATGAGTTTTTTTTCGCTTTTTTGCTCGAATTACACAGTACATCAGAGACACTCACACGCACGCACACTCATCTTTATGAACACGCGCGCAAACCCTACCCCTAGGAGCATCTTCGAAGACTGGGCCGGCAATTCCTCAAGATTGACGAAGTCACCACAGGCGACTTGTTGTCGACGGGAACGTCGCCTACCACTGAAAGCACAAACGTCGTTAAATCCTGAGAAAACATGATGGTTTTAGGAAGAAAATTTACTACACTTTTTTTTTAATTTACGACACTCTTGGAGATGCTCCAACTAGTTATACTTTTTTTTGGCAAAAAAAAACTAGTTAGAAATTTTCAGTACTGGGCCAATCCAGCCAGTTTAGGCTAGCGAGCTACGGGCCCATCGGCCCAGTATCGTTTGCGCAGATAACATCGCCACTTCTTGCTGTTCTGCATCGCCAGCGCCTGACCGGTGACCGCCGCCGCCGTAATGGCGAGAGACAGATCTCCAACAAATTCGCCGCCGGCGAAACGCCGAAAGGAATCCAGCAGCAGCACCACCACCGTCGCTGCCCTCGGCGAGGACCTCCTGCTCGAGATCTTCCTCCACCTTCCCTGCCTGGCCACGCTCGTCCGCGCCGCCCTCACCTGCCGCGGGTGGCGCCGCGCGGTGGCCTCTTCCCCGGCTTTCTGCCGCCGCTTCCGCCAGCTCCACCCGGCGCCCCTCCTGGGCCTTCTATTCAACCCCCCTGGCCCCGTTCAAGACCCTGAGCTCCCCGCCTTCCCCTCCTTCGTCCCCACCCGCGGCGCCGACCGGGACCAAACCGCCGCCGTCCGTGGCGGCGACTTCTTCCTCACCGCCCTCCAGGGGCGCCCCGGCGTCCACAACGGCTGGGACATCCACGACTGCCGCGGCGGGTACGTCCTTCTCGCCAATAGTGATCAGGAAACGATGGCGGTGGTCAATCCCTTGGCGCGACGGAGCGAAAGGTTCTTTGATTTTGGCCACCAGGACACCCTTGAAGGTCGGCGCTCCTACGGCGTAGCACACAGGGCCTGCTTGCTCTGCTCCGACGAAAACCCCACTTCATTCCGCGTGATCATTGTTGCCCATGACAAGTCTAGGGTGCGGGCTACTGTCTTCAGCTCGGAGACCGGCGAGTGGTCCGTTCACCGGTGGGTGCATATCCCAGGGAAGCCACGGCGCGGCCGTGGTGAGCGGTGGATTCTGAACAGCAACATGCAGGCCAATGGATTCTTGTACTGGGTTTCCAAAAAACGCAAATATATGGTCACACTGGACACAGCAACAGTGGATTTCTCTGTCAGTGAGCTCCCTATTTTCCTGCAGAATCGACAGTGCACCTTCATTGTGGGTGAAATGAAGAATGGTGAAGCCTGTATTGTCTATGCTATTAACTTCACAATTGGTGTCCTGTTTCGCAGAACAGAGAGTGATGGCATTGATAGATGGGTGCTAGACAGGGCCGAGCTCTTGGAGACACAGCTTGGTCGGGTCCTTGGTGGAGTAATGGAGAATTACAATGCCGTGGAGGTTGTGGCAGTAAGAGATGGCTCTGCGTACTTGGCAACATCAGAAAGCTTAAATGAACCTGGGACTCCTAGTTGGTTCTTGTCCCTCTGCTTGGAAACAATGATATTGCAGGATCTGTTTCAGAGGACGTATGATAGTTCGGTGCACCCCTATGTTATGCCATGGCCGCCTTCTTTAGTTGGTAACTATGGGAGGTTTGCACATGAAGATGGTACATGAAGTGCATATGCATGGCTAGGAGAGGTTAGTAAAACCCAACCTCCTATTTGCAGTTATTGAATAAATCAGCATGCTGCAATGCCATGGTAACTACATTCATCTGAGGCTGCATCATACTGAAGAATCACATCCAGTTCCATGACGCTGAAGATTCTGTCACCAGTCAATCCTGCAAGTTGATCTTTTGCATTTGTTATTTATGTTAGGTACAGTTTTCATCTGTGTGATGATTCTGAACTTGATTCTACAGTATTTCTTATGTTCGCTACTGAGTTCTATCTATAAGATACTTGCTCATGACTCATGACAGAATGGATGCATACAACTCTGCTGTGAATATTACTTAATTTCATCATGCTGATAATCATTCATAGCCTTCTCTATATTCATATTGCATGGAGAAAACTACTGTTACTCATCATGTGTGTAGATGATGATGTTAGGATGACTAGGGAGACCTATGTCTGCAGATGATATATGTTACATGGATCTGGTGCCATATGCTTGCATGTTTAGTTGACCAACAATTGTCTACTACATCTGCGGCAGCCATCAGCAGATGCTTATTTTTTGGAACTGTTCCCATAGGAAACATGAAGGTCACACTACACTAGAGTTGGCACAAACCATTATTTGCTGTTTCATGTGTATTGGAAATTGCTGATTATACTGTGGGAAAGATATTAACTACTCTATTACTGATGGATCATTGACTGATCTCTCTGCCCTGCCCCCCCCCCCCCCCCTTTTTTTTTTTGCAAACACGTCTTGATTTGTTCTGAAAAACATGTGAAACAGTATTTTATACAAGCATTGGTCTTTTGATTTTTGAGCATTGGAGAACATCAAGACCTAGGACAATCAATTATCCTCGTGAGATAATTTGTCCATGAGATTCACATGGCATTCATATAAACACACACACACACTAATCATTTGTGTTTTATGGACATCAAATTATCAACAATCATATGGAGATGATGCAGCCACTCCACTCCACAATCTGTGCAGGCACCTTCCGATGAATTATCTAGATATGTGACGATTCACTAACGAATTACACTTTAATATATTTCAATCTTTTGCCTAAATGTGGAATCTGCAGACCATCTGGATGTCTTTGAACCAAGAAGGTATGGAGCATAGCCTATTCTTGTATACAAATATATGTGCATAAAAAGGTGAACTAATTGTCTTCATCCTGTATATATGCATTCACATGTATTTATATGTATAATCATAAATATTGAAGGAACTAACTACTGGTTATTGGACTTAAGTCATTTAGTGAAAGCTAATTTCCTTGCAAAATATAATCTGTGTGAACACAAAACCTGGGTGAAAAATGACATGACTCATGGTACCAGAATGATCACTTAATTCCTATAAAAGAAATGACCACTTAATACCTCCCATGTATATTGGATGCTTTTATGTGAATAACATGTCAACAAACCAAGGACTCAAATATGTCTAGCAAAAATTGATTATATGAATCTCTCAATATGTATATTCTCTTGCTGATTGGTAACATGTTGTAAGATCAATTAGCCTGTTAAGCAAATACAATTTTGATAAAGATTGGCATTTCATAGTTATGGAGTCCTCTAATCTCACCGAGTGTGGACCACCAATGTTCCTGTGTAATCCGATTCCATGGAGGTTATCAGGTTTAAAATTTTTCGTTCACCCCGATTGCTGTCCAGACTAAATGGATTTGTTGTATATATACGTCGCTTTATTTCTGGATTTTGTCGTAGACATTTTATTTCATGATTGACTAACAATTGGCAGCCTGTTCGTTTGGCTGGTGGCCGGTGCTGATTTGTTCTGAGAGAAAAGTACTGGTGGTTGGTTGCTGGTGGCTGGTTTGTTCCGAGATAAAAGTACTGCTGGCTGGTGGCTGAATCATTTGCAAATACAACAGCTTCTTCAAAAGTCAGCTCAGCCAAACACACCCTAAGTCACAATCTCATCGCTGATCGAACAGTAGTTTAACCTTTGTTAAAACCTATTCATCGAACAACTGGGCTCCATGCATCAGGCATGTTACATGCTCAGCTACTTTAGTTTTTAACCTACCTGGTAATAACTAACACTTCCTCAGTGCTTTAAGATTCACCGATCCCGGTAAAGACATATTGTCTACACTACAACCCTGTGCCAGCATCGAAACTGTAAGCGTCGCGTTGAGGTTCAGCTTACATCTTCTGAGGTGAACTGCTTTGCTCCTTTGCGCAATGCCCCGGTGAGAGATACTGTGTGTGGAAGAAAGAGATGCAAAAGGGATGTGGCGTGAGTCTGATTTAGTACTGTCACTGCTATCCCTTGGATGCATTTTGCTTCAGGGTGCTGAGTTGCTGACTATACATCCACGACAAGAAAGACATCCCTCTGATGACCTTCCTTAACTCAGATCTAAATGGCGCTTGCGTTAACAATTCAACAGTCGTTCACGAAGAGACATGCTTCTGTCCGAGCAGTGTTCCATAGATGCAGAAGTTGGGAAAACTGTCGATATTGCGAGTTCGCGACAGTCCACTCCAGTGGCTATCTCACCACCAGGATGACATACACGGTTGGCAGTCATGTCATTGCATCACTTCAAAATTTCAAATTCAAATCTATGATGTGATGTAGATGACATGTTGAAGCCTAAAAAAACACAGATTATTTTGAGCGAACCCTGAGTGCTGACATCGTAAATTCTTAATCACCAAATACTGTGAAATATCTACAATCCCAAATTTGACCACTCATCTTCTTCAAAAAATTGAGAAACTCATATTGCATTGATGGGGTAATTGAAAACATAACATAAACATTGTATGATATGACATTGGGACACGCAACCTTACAAAATCAAACAAGTTCAAATACCTTGAGGTACCTAAAATTCAAACACTATTTAATAAACAGCTACATAGAACTCCACTGAACATGGAGCGCTTATACAAATGGGTTGTGGCGGAGCTTCAACGACAGATCCATTGCTATGCTAGATTCACCACTAGATGAGGATAGATTTAGCGATAGGTCCAGGGCTGCATCAAATCCACCTGTATATGAGGATGACATCTCATACACAGAAAATTCAGATTCGTTGCCAAATAGCTCATGAGATACACGCTGAGGAAACAACCGAATCTCCCTTGCCATTCTCTCCACAACTTCATTAGCGTCTACTCCTTCATTGACAAGCCGTGGTGTCAAGGCCTTTGCACTGCGGCGATACTAAGTATCGCTTCAGCGACAGAATCAACTTCTGTTGTTGAAGGCTCGCGGGAGCGTGGTCGCGTGGGGGCCGCGGCTGGGTGGGTGTTTTTCTTTCTTTCTTTCTTTCTTTTTTTCTTTTTTGTGTTTCTTTCTTTTTATTATTCTTTTCCTTTTCTTTTATTTCTTTTTCCTTTTTTGTTTTTCTTTTTTATTCATAAAGGCTTTTTCTGTTTTTCTTTTTCTTTTTTATTTTTTCTTCTTGTTTTCTTTTTATTTATATTTCCTTTCTAATATTATTTTTTCTGTTTCATTTTTCTTTCTTTCTTTTTATTCTTCTTTTTTATTCTATTTCTTATTTCACTTTTATTTCTCTTTTCTTTTTGTTTATTCATTTTTTACTTTCTACTTTATTTTTTTCGTTTCTATTTTTTATATTCTTTCCTTTTTAATATTTTCCTTCCATTAATATTTTTATTGTTCGAGATGAGATGTAAATTTGTTCTCGTTAAAATAATAAGTTGTTCTGACTATGAGTATCTTGTTCGGGCTATAATAACAATTTGTTCCGACCTTTGTTCTGATTTGTTCTGACACTACATTTGTTTTTGTTCGAGATGACACACAAAATTGTTCCGACTATAATTGGATTTTGTTCTAACAGTTGTTCTCATTTGTTCTGACATTTTTTTTTGTTCGAGATGACATACAAACTTGTTCTTGCTATAATAATAAGTTGTTCTGGCTATAGTAATATCTTGTTATGTCTATAATAATAACATGTGTCTGACCCTTGTTCTGATTTGTTCTGACACCACATTTGTTGTTCGGGATGACATATAAACTTGTTCTGACAGTTGTTCTCGTTTGTTCTGGCACTTCATTCATTTTGTTCTAGCGATAACAGAATATATAACTGTAATTAAAAAATATGAATAAAAAATTTTTGTCAAAATATAGTCAAGTGGGATCTTGTTTCGAAGTTTTTATTGTCAGAAATCCAATGATGCGATCGGAATTTAATTTTGATTTTTGGTTTGTGATTTATAGATTTTTTTAGTTCCAATCAATGTTGCATATGGCTGATGTCATCAATTTTGTTTTCTTTTGTATACATGCACTCTAACCTCCAGCCTTCAGCGACATGTTGCTATTTTGTCGCTGAAGCGACACGGAAGAGCCCCCTTTGCACTACGTGTCTGCTCCTCCTGCATTATTTCAGACATTATGAAGTTAATTTGAAAAGCGTAAAAGTATCTTATAGACCAAAGAAGAGAAGCATACTTGTAGAATCCTATAATTATTTTTTAAAGTTTTTTAAAAACTATTGTATAGGATCATTTTGCGTACCAGTTGTTTATAATTTTTAATGGGAAGTTTATGGGTTATCCATATTGACAGAGTCCGAACTTTTTATTGATAGATTGCTTTATTTGTTTTGTTACCCTTCCAATTACCACAACCACAACTAGCGCGGATTGTGCATTTTCTAGCTTATTATGACACGGCTGCATAACAAATGGAAAACGAGTAGTTCCAATTTATCCATGTTATAAGTAGACTTCTAAAGATAATTGCACGCATTTACTTGACTAAAGCTGGTACATGAATCATGAAAGCAAATTTATGCAGATGTTGCATTGCCATCTATCACAGTTACCAAGTAGTAAAACGTAACCGTTTCAATTTGAGGAAGCAAAAACATGATACTCCCTCCGTTCCAAATTATAATCATGATAAAATATGTGATGTATTTTTCTAACTTGTGCTATCATGTTGACATGCTCTGCTCGTTGTGCTATCATGTTGTAACATTTTAACTTATGGAGAAAAAATATATTAAGTGATTAATTGAATCAAATAGCATAGTCTAGAAGTAAATTGAAGAAAAAAGTTTAGTGGGATTTTCTAGACTTTGGCTATACTTGAGGTGAATAGTTTGGACTTTCCCTTGAGTTTTCTTTATTACCCTGAAACATCCATTTTTGCCTACAGTATTTGACTCCTTACCTGAACTATGGACACGGTTAATTACCCCCCGAAATATTCAAACCCGCTCGACTCGCCTCCTATTTAAAATTTGTAATTTCGTTTCACCCATATACAAGTTTTTTTCCTAGGACCAATTTTTTTTTGGATGATAAATATGTCATAACCTAAGTTAAAGAAAAACTATTGTAAATCCTCATGCATTTATGTATCTTATTAAGGGTTTATACTTACATAAATACTGCAAACTGATTGTAAGCTTAGCAATCACAAGTTTAACGTGTATCTAGAAGACGCATCTCTAATGGTTGAGTTGGAAAGCTAGGTCTAGTCGTCAAGGTTCAAGGAGATACGTAGTATAACACTTCGAAGATCTCGGTTGACCCAAAAAAAAAAAGAAAGAAAGGGGCCGAGAGGCTGCTAGAATCTGGAGGAGGCGTAACCGAACTAATCATGGGTCGCTCTCCCAACGGAAGGATCACATTCACATATTTTCTTTTGGGGAGCGATCACACTCACATGTACGCCGTAGGCGGCGGCAGCATAAGGGCATGTACAACCCATAGACAGCTGGTCGTCTGTAAAATCTCGAATTTAGTATACAGACAGTTATACAAACAGTTCATACAACCCACAGACAAAGATGCTGTCTGTAACCTGTTTAATGCTTTACATGTTGCTAAGATCAACTACAAACGTATTTTTGTATACCATTGTGTGACTTTGTATACAATTATGTTGCTATTTGATAGAATATATCAAGTATAAATATTATGCACCACATATTTGTTTACATTATCCCACGTATTTGTGTCGATCATTGTGTGTAGTAGCTATTTCATGTCATTCTAAACTGACTTTGTTGGTATTTAAAATTTTTCACAAGTGATGTGCTTGCCCTGCTAGCTTGTGACGTGAAACGTTGATTGGAGTAATAGAAAATGATAGGAGCTTCTAGAGGGTTGCACTGCTAGCTTTTTCCAGAGGCTGCCCCCTTCTTCCCTGCTGCGGTTCTCCTTTCTTCTGCTCGAAGCTCGAAATCACAGGGCAGCAGCGGCGGCGACGTCCCCATGGGAGAATAGCAGCGGCGGCAGGGGAGGGCAGCAACGGCGCCACAGCAGGGGAGAGCAGCACCAACGGACGCAGTGGAGAGCAGCGGATTCCTCCCACGCGCAGATCAATGGCGGGCAAGAGCAGCGGCTTCCTCAGATTCCACCGCCGTCACATTCCTCCACTCCGCCGACGAACCAAGCGCCTCGGCATCCGGATCCAGCGAGCCCCCTCTCCCTCCCCGGTCCTGCTCCCGGCCCGCGACGCAGGCCAGCGTAGACGGAGCAGGGCGGTCGGCGTGGTGGGCGTTGAGGCTGCGTGGAGGAGGCGGAGCAGGGGCCTGTCCTTGCGCTCGCCGAGCCACACCTTCTCTGCAGCGCTCCTCCTCCGAGCTGCGTGGGCACGCGGGATCTAGCCCTCCGGCGGGTGGTGAAGACGATGTTGTACAACGCGTCCTCGCGCGTCTGCAGGATATCGGGGAACGGGACAAGGGCGTCGACTGAGGAGGCGACGCACGGGCCGTCTGCAAGCGAACACGGGGGGCAAACTGCAAAATTACCGCTACACAGACGGCACCTACCGACGCGTTGTACGTGCCCTAATCCAGGCGCACCCAACCGACTCCAGCCAGCCTCTCCCAGCGGACTGTTCTACGCATAGAGAAATCCGCTCCACCACGTTTCCTCCTCCCGCGCAAACTGACGGCAAGCGTGATGCGGGTTCCTCTTGCACGCACCTGCTGCCGCCAACCGCGCCACGCAGCTACCTGGTTCGTTCGGTGGCGCCACCAACCGTCCAACCCGCTGCGTTGGCCAGTCCATCTCCAGCGTCCAGCCACAGCCCACAGCCAGCCCAGCCGGCTCCGGTCAGTCAGCCACGCCGCCTTCCCTTACCTCGCAAGCCATGGAATAGAGACGCGGTTTGCTTCCACCACGCCACACCACATTTAAAAGACGCGACGCGAACGCTCTACGCCAGCACTCCATCCAGATCCAAGAAAGAATCCACGCGTTCGTTCGTCACCCCCAACTTTTGCTCTGCTTGCTTCCTGCTCTGTTTTTTCGTCGAGTTGAATCGACATGGTCAACCACCTTCGGGCGAACCTGCTGCCGGTGCACCACCAGCAGCGGAAGGTCGAGGCGGCGGCGGGAGAGGACACGCTGCATCAGGCGGAGGGAGGAGTCGGCGGCGGTGGCAGGATGAAGGAGCTCCGGGGCCGGCTGGCGGACTACGCCTGCCACCACCGGAAGCACGGCCACGACGCGCTGCTCCGCATGCTCGCGGGCTTCGCGCTCGTGTCCTGCCTCCTCCTCCTGCTCCCGGGCAGCCCCATCTCCGCTGCCATGGACGACCTGCTGCAGCTCGGTAGGACGACGCGGCCCGACGAGGATGAGGTGGCGGCCCCGGCGCCGCCGCCGCCGCGATGCGCTGATGTCGCCAACGGCACCGTCTGCTGCGACCGCTCCGCGCTCCGCACC
Source organism: Cenchrus fungigraminus (assembly GCA_036936925.1). Taxonomy (NCBI): domain Eukaryota; kingdom Viridiplantae; phylum Streptophyta; class Magnoliopsida; order Poales; family Poaceae; genus Cenchrus; species Cenchrus fungigraminus. The sequence goes on along the minus strand of CM072778.1, from coordinate 36,658,003 downwards.
GACGTCTGCGTCATGCGTGGGGACGTCCGCACCCACGCCGCCTCCAACTCGCTCTTCCTCCTCCTGCAGCCGAACTCGTCCCACCAGACCGCCGCCGCCGACGACGAGCGCATCCGGCCGTACACGCGCAAGTGGGAGTCCAGCATCATGAGCACCATCGACGAGCTCCGCCTCCGCTCCGCCACCGACGGCGACGCCGCCGCGCCGGCCCGCTGCGACGTCCGCCACGACGTCCCCGCCGTCGTCTTCTCGACCGGCGGCTACACCGGCAACGTGTACCACGAGTTCAACGACGGCATCATCCCGCTCTACATCACCGCGCGGCGCTACAACAAGAAGGTGGTCTTCGTCATGCTCGAGTACCACGACTGGTGGATCACCAAGTACGGCCACATCGTCGAGCAGCTCTCCGACTACCCGCCCATCGACTTCGCCAACGACCGCCGCACGCACTGCTTCCCGGAGGCCGTCGTTGGTCTGCGCATCCACGACGAGCTCGCCATCGACGCCGCGCGGATGCCAGCCAACGAGACAATCCAGGATTTCCGCCAGATGCTCGACGACGCTCACCGTGGCCGCGTCCAGGCAATCATCGAGGAAGAGGAGAAGAAAGCTGCTGCTGTGGCGGCGGCGGCGGCGACAGCGGCTAGGAAACAGCGACTCCGCCGCGGCGGCAAGAGGAGCCAGCTGCGCAACAAGACGGCGGCCGAGTGTGACAAGCCACGGCTGGTGATCGTCTCCCGGAACGGGTCGCGCGCGATCGAGAACGAGGCCGAGCTGGTGCGCGCCGCGGAGGGCGCCGGATTCCGCGTCGCCACGCTCCAGCCGCGCCAGGAGACGGAGCTCGCGCAGATGTACCGCGCCCTGAACGCGTCGGACGTCATGGTGGGCGTGCACGGCGCGGCCATGACCCACTTCCTGTTCATGCGCCCCGGCTCCGTGTTCATCCAGGTGGTGCCACTCGGCACCGACTGGGCCGCCGAGACGTACTACGGCGAGCCGGCGCGGCGGCTGGGCCTGCGCTACATGCCGTACAAGATCATGCCGTCCGAGAGCTCGCTCTTCGGGCAGTACGGCAAGGACGACCCGGTGCTGACCGACCCGGACACCGTGAACGCCAAGGGGTGGCAGGTCACCAAGCAGGTCTACCTGGCCCAGAACGTTCGGCTGGACATGGCACGGTTCCGCCGCCACCTGCGCCAGGCGTATGGCCATTGGGCGGCCCACCACCGGACGGATTCAGGGACGGGAACGAGGAGACCGTCATAACGTCGGTGTTTGAGGTCCGAGGATGATGTTGAAACAATTCTTTCGTTTTTGTTGACAATGATGAATGTTGTAAGTACATACTGTAGAGGGATCGTGTTGTACAGTACATACAGAGGGTGATTGCTTGCTGCTGCGGAGTTTCAAATCCTGCTTGTTTCAAGCTCTGAAATACGAGAAGCTCATGAAGTTTTTGAAAAGTTGAAAGTAAAAAAAAAAAAAACTGAGTTTATATGAAAAGCTAAAAAGCTCAGTTTATGAGTTTTCTTATCTTTTTTGGAAATAGAAAGCTAAACACAACTGTTAAAACTTAGTGTTAGCTTTTCAGAAAAAAAAATTCAGTAGCAGTTTCTCAGAAAAGCTCAAAAGTTGTAGCCGAAACAAACATGCCCAAGTACCCTTTTCCCGCCTTCGTACATGGAAAAAAATAGACACACTTTTTGTTGAATAAACCATTATTTGTTCTATTTATACCTCCTATGTGGATATTTTATACTTCTTTACTTAGCGCTCGTCAGTAGCATTTGTTCACACTCATTTTGGAATCGGTAGTATTATCATGTACTCCCTCTGTTTTTATGTTATATTAAGTTTATCTTAAGTCAAACCTTGATCAAGTTATACTTCTTCTATTCTATTTTTCTATAAACTTGATCAAAAACTTATTTTATAATCTCGATTAAAATTGAATAAGTTTGATTTAGGACAAATCTAATATGACATTAAAAAACGAAGATAATATGAACGGGAAATCTTTCGCATCATTAGCAGTAGGAATAGAACCGTCGTAGAGTTCACATCAAATCATCAATAGCAATACTGAAACCAAAATAAAATATTTGACGGCTTACCAAAATGCCACTACTACCTAGCACTAAGAGCAGGCACAACGTTGCTCAGAATTTCTCGTTCCTCACGAAGAGGAGACGTTGCTCAGAATTTCTCGTTCCTCACGAAGAGGAGACAAACCATGGATTGGGAGGAGTGGGGAGAGAAGAAGAAGAGAGAAGTGCTGCCTACTTAAAAGTGGGCCCACATGTCAGCGGTCAGCATGCCATATGGTTATAAGCACTGTGCAAAATCAGGACGGGGTGAGCTCGGGGCAGTTTAGTTCCCAAAATTTCACCAACTACCCGTCACATCAATCTCCGGACATAATTAGAACTATTAAATGTGAATTGATGACAAAACTCATTCCAAAACCCTTACCTTAATTTTCGAGACGAATCTAACGAGACTAATTAGGTCATGGTTAGACAACGTTGTGCTACAGTAATCATTCTCTAATTATGGATTAATTAGGCTTAATGGATTCGCCTCGTGTCGGGGTTTGATACCGCCGACAAGTAAATTTTGGTATGTTCGTGCGTCTGATCCGGATGGTTGGGCTTAGAGATACAGGGATTATACTAGTTCAGGCACGGGAGTGCCCTACGTCCAGTTCGAAGGAGTGTTCTATATGCCCACGGGAGCTTGTAGTAGGGGTACAAGCTTAGGTCGAGAGAGGGAGAGTATCCCAAGTCTCTGAATGTGGTAGTGAGCTGTGAATGCTCGGTGTGTGGGATGCTGGGCTCTATGATCGTGTTGTGATCGTCGATCCCCTGTTGGTTGTTTTTTATGTCATGCTGTTTACGGTGCCAGCCTCCCCTTTTATAGTCCAAGGAGGGCTGGTGTACAAGGGTTAAGACGGTAAAACGGCATCCTGCTACAGTGCTGTAATAGTGCCAGAACAGTGCTGGAACAGTGCCGCGCCGTGGGCCTTCGTCTCCGGTTGGTGCCGTACGCTGTGCTAGCCACGGTAGTCCCTGTAGGGCGGCGTAGCTGGCGGCTCTTGTTCCAAGGTGGCTTCTCCCGACTCAGGGCTGCGCAGGTCTTGCTAGGTCGAGGCTTCTCGTGCAAGCCCCGACCTTTCCTCTGATGCCTGCCGGGTCGGGTCTCGCCGTTCGATGCCTTACAGGCGAAGGATTCGTCTGTCCTTTGTTACTGTTCGTTATCCAAGTGATGGGACGCCGGGGCAGTCCGCTTCCCACGGCGGGGAAAATCTCATCATGGCCTGGCCGCCTGACAACATAGATCCGCCCGCCCTGCTGCTCCTGCACGTCCCGGGCGGCGCGGGGTTGCTCACACCACGTTGCAGCCCTCGCCTGGGGGGCTGCCGGTGGACTGCAACCGAAGGAACCTTAGATCGTGCGGGGCGGAGCCATCCGTCGAGGTAGCTGGGGCGCTCCTTAGGTTGCGCGGGCCGACCGCCTGGGTCGGAGGTGGCCCCAAAAGATGACGTCATGCCACTACCCCTGGGGGAGTTGGGCCTGTCTTGCTGGTCGCTGGTGTTGGGCCTTCGCAGATGTGGTCCGTCATTAGTCTTCATGATTTTGGGGATTTAGGAGCTAAGATGATTACTCCTAGTTTATCCCCTCGTCAGTAGCCCCTGAGCCTAAGGGGGAAAGAGTGGATTTCTCCCTTAGGATCATTGATGTTGGCCCTTTTCTTCTGACCTTCATTTCGGTGGGGGTGCACGAGCGCACCCGCCGGGTGTAGCCCCCGGGCCCGCGACGGAGCCAAGGGCTCTGCTGCAGGGTGTTTATTTTAGCCGCTGCGAGTACTGGCTCGCCTTTTGTGACCGATGTGGCCGGACGGTGGGATTTGACCTGGCATCACGGGGAACTGTGGCTGGCCTCTGCCGATGTGACGGCGGTGCTCAGCGGGTCTTCAATTCATGCCACGCCGCCTAGCGGGGTGGGTGGTCATTTTAGCTTGCTTCGTAAGCTAGCCCGTGCCAGCCGCAGCCCTCTTCACGTGGTCAGGTTGGTGCTGCCCTATAAAAGGAGCTCCACCTCGTCTTGGTGAGACTCCATGGTTGCCATATGGAGAGGGAAAGAAATCAGTTGCTTCTTCTGCCATGGGGGGTTCGCCCCCCTGAGCGTAGTGCCACCTTTTGAGTCTTCTGGTGTTGATGGGAGTTCAGCGAACGGGGAGGCAAGCTAGAGTCAGGCGTTCTTTTTCCCGAAGCGGTTCGACCCGTCATAGGCCAGGCACATTCGCTCGGGATCAGAACTTCCTGCTCTCACGCTCTGGGGGCGCGGATCCTTCCGTTTTGAGGAGGATGCTTCATCGTCAAGGTCGTGAGCACGCCGCCGACTTCTCAACCCCGGGAGTCGTCAGGTGCCCTGCGCTTGGCGGCTAATGACGGGATTGCGGCGGGCATTGGGTCTCCGAGAGTCCCCGCCTGCTGCCTTGTGCCCGGCCTACTCTTGGGCAATCGTTCCTCCATGCCTTTGGTGGTGCCTTGTTCAAGAACTGGGACGCCGTTTGTTGCGGCATCCCGCTCGTCTTGTTCTTTCTTTTTTTCTTTTTTTACTTCTTGGCCGTTCCGACTTTTTTCCATGTATTTTACATGGAGAAGATCTGTCGTTGAGACCTTCGAGCATGGCAAACTCTCGTGTTAGTCCCTTTGGACGAGTCTTGTCGTTGTCTGCCTGAGCGGGTGACGCATACTGTCGTTCGAGGCATGCTTCGGTCTTAGGCCGGGTTCTGATTGCGTGAGGGGTGGCTAGGTTAGGAGCCTGCCGGCCCCTCCGTGGGGCTTGTAGGTTTTCGGGGACGTTCGATTGGCCCCGTGGGCTTGGCGCCCGTTTGGCTTTCCTCGCGCATCCCTTTCGTTAGGGAAGGAGGGGTGAGCAGTGCCATGGCTTACTTCGATGGCTGAGTCATGGTGCTCGTCGAGCTATTAGCGAGTTAGTTCGAGTAAGACCCGGGTCCCGTTCGCGGGGTCCCGACAGGATCAGCTGGTGATAGATCTTATCAACCCCTCTGAATATCTCATTTATCTCCAAGGTCGTTCGATTGACCCTGGCGGCTCGTCGCCTCCCCTCCGATGGGGATTCCGTGAGATTTTTTCGTTTGGGGCTCGAACACGAGCCGGGACGCCCGTGGCGCTCGTGCGCCCGGGTTTCGGCCGCTTGTGGGCCCATCCCTTTTCATCCCTTGCTCTGGTGACGGCGGCGACTGTTCGGAACCCTTTGCCAGGCCAGCCTTCGAACTGCGCATCGGTCCTAGATCGCTGGGGTCTAGTGACGGTTCGCATCCTGGTGATTATCTCTCCCGCGGGGGAGCGTTAATCAGTTCGGACGGTTGCGCTTCCGGCCGTGGTGGGCCTTCTGATCGTGGTGATCGTGGGGGAGAGGATCGATCGCGCTCTCCCTGCTGGCGACCCTTTAAATCCCCCCTTCTCAGGGGTTTTCGCCTCATTCTCCTCACTAGCTCCTGCAGCAACATTCGCGGCGGAAGTGAAAGACTTAGGCGGGGGTTCGAAAGGGCATTACCTTGGTTCCCCTGTCTGTGATGGAGAGGGGGAAGCGTGCTGCGTCGGGTGATGTGTCGCAGCCGCCGTCGCCGCGCCGTCAGAGGTTGGTTCTGTCGTTTGGAAGATGGCGGTTGTTCCGTTCCGACCTCCCGCGCTTCTGATTGCCTTTGCTTCCTCTCTGTGTGTGCAGGGTCTCTGGTGGTGCGGCCGCCTCAGGCGCCGAGCCTCAACTTAGCGGCGCGGCTCCTGCAGTTGGGGCGTCTTGGGAGGACATCCTCTTCTTGACAACGCAGGTGGCGGAGACGGGGAGCCGCCTGGAGGAGGCTCTGCGTGATCGTCGCCGGCTTGAGGAGCCTTTGAAAGCTACCGGAGCGGCGCTTGATGCCGCCGAGGCGGAGGTCGAGGCGGCTTGTCTTGCCTCCGACGGGGCGGAGGCTCGCCACGTTGGTATTTGCTTTGGACGATTCTTGTCCCTCTGATTGCCTTCTTGAGGGGTGGGGGCTCCCTAATTTCCTTCATTTTGCAGACATGGAGGAGAGGATGCTTGACCTCCGACGAGAAATGGGGGACCTGCGGTGCCGGGAGTTCGACGCGGAGACGCGTCTCGACATTCTCACAACCGCGGCGTAGGCGGCCATCGAGGTTGTGGCGTCTCCTCCGGCCCTGCTGGTGGATCATCTCCGAGCGCTACCCGATCGTGTTCGGGGGGTGGTGCACACCGGAGTACACCGAGGGGTGTCGGAAGCTTTGGCTGCGGCCGATGCGCAGTCGGATGAACCGTGGCTTTCCTTCGTCCCGCCGGGGTGGCCCGAGGGCTATGACACGGACCTCCATCGCCTTCGTTCGCTGGAGTTCACCAGGGCTGCCGATGCCATCTCCGATGGAGTTGATGTCAGTGAGATTCTTTGTGGTGACGGTGTTGGTGGAGCCCGCGGTGTGTAGACGGTGTTGGTCGTGGCCGCCAATGTATCTCTTGGCAACGTCCCCCCGTTGGGCCTTTTGTTTTTAATGAACTTGAGGTGTTTGCCTTCCTGCTTCTTTTTCCATTCCCTCCCCCGGGTTAGCTTGCCGTGTCGTGGTACGAGCATTTCCCTGAGTTCTGGAAAAAGGGGAAAGAAAAAATGTCGCTTTCCCGAGCGGGGGCCCCTGAGCTACAAGGGATTTTTGGGGGTGACGAAAAATGGCTTGTAGCTAGAAGGGGAAACTAGGCCATTCTTTCTTTTGGGAACACGTGAGCTTTTCTTAAGGGTAGAAGCGACGTAGTTGTTCGATGTTCCAGGCGTTGGTGATGGGTCGACCTTCTTCGTCCTTGAGCTTGTAAGTGACGGGGCGCAGGGCTTGGTCGATGATGAAGGGGCCTTCCCATGGTGGTGACAGCTTCTGGCGATCCTTGTTGCTCTGAATCCGGCGGAGCACCAGATCTCCGACTTGGAAAGCCCTTTCCCGAACGGTGCGGCTATGATAACGTCGCATCGCCTGTTGATACCGGCGGAATGTAGTAGTGTGACATCCTGCTCTTCGTCAAGTTGGTCGATGGCGTCCTCGAGGGAAACTTGGTTTCCTTCGTCGGTGTAGGCTCGTACGCTTGGGCTTCCGTAGTCGATGTCTGTCGGGAGGACCGCCTCCGACCCATGGACCATGAAGAATGGTGTGTAGCCGGTGCCGCGCGACGGGGTGGTTCGTAGGCTCCAGGGCACCGAGGGTAGCTCAGCCACCCACTTTGCTTTGAACTTCTTGACCCTTTTGAATATGCGCGGCTTTAGTCCCTACAAAACCATCCCATTCGCCCTTTCGACCTGCCCATTGGTCCTCGGGTGACTGATGGCGGCCCTGTCTATCCGGATGTTATTGTCATCACTAAAGCGGAGGAACTTCTTGCCAGTGAAGTTCGATCCGTTGTCGGTGATGATGGCGTTCGGGATTCCGAAGCGGTAGATGATGTCGGTGAAGAATTCGACGGCCTCTTCCGATCTAACGCTGCAGATGGGGCGTGCTTCGATCCACTTGGAGAACTTGTAGATTGCTACGAGCAAGTGTGTGAAGCCCCCGGGTGCCTTTCTCAGTGGGCCCACCATGTCGAGCCCCCACACAGCGAAGGGCCAGGTGAGGGGGATGGTCTGGAGTGCTTGCGCTGGGAGGTGTGTTTGTCGCGTGTAGAACTGGCAACCTTTGCAGCTACGTACGATGCTCTTGGCGTCTGCGACCACTGTGGGCCAGTAGAAACCTTGCCGGAAAGCACTGCCAACGATTGCCCTGGGGGCTGCATGATGGCCGCAGGCTCCCGCGTGAATATCTCGCAGCAGTTCGCACCCTTTGTCGGTGAGGATGCAGCGCATGAGTATCCCGGCCGCGCCTTGCTGGTAAAGGTCCCCGTCGGTGAGTCTGAAGGATTTGGCTCGACGTGCGATGCGTCAGGCCTCGGCGCTATCGGTCGGGAGCTTCCCTTCCACCATCCACTCTAGAATTGGGATCCTCCAGTCAGGGTCCTCGAGGTTGGGCTCGGGAGCCTCCCCGAGTGCCATGACCTCTTGGGGATCTAGCGCCGACAGGTGGTTGTCCTCATCGCAGCAAACAGAGGGCTCCCATAGGTCGCTCACGAATGCACCATTGGGGACCGGCATTTGGTTCGAAGCCGCCATTGCGAGAGTGTCGGCCACCTCATTGTACTTTCGCAGCACGTGTTTGAGCTCGAGTCCGTGGAACTTGTCCTCCAACTTTCTGTCGGCCTTGCAATAGGCCGCCATCTTCGAGTTGATGCAGTTTGCTTCTTTCATCACCTGATTGACGACAAGCTCGGAGTCCCCTCGAACCTCGAGGCGTCGAACACCTATCTCGAGAGCAATTTTGAGCCCGTTGAGGAGAGCTTCATACTCAGCGACATTGTTGGATACCGGGAAGTGGAGCCGGATCATGTATTCCATACGCACGCCCAGAGGCGAGATGAAAACAAGTCCGGCCCCTCCTCCCTCCTTCGTGAGGGACCTGTCGAAGTACATGGCGCACGTCTCATGTTCGATCGACACCGCGGGTTTCTAGATCTCCGTCCATTCGGCAATGAAGTCGGCCAGGACCTGGGACTTGATGGCGGTGCGAGGAGCATAAGTGATACTTTGCCCCATCAACTCCAGGGCCCACTTCGTGATCCTCCCCTCTGCCTCTGGGCTCTGGATTACCTCTTTGAGTGGGTACTTTGAGACCACCGTGATGGGGTGCGCGTCGAAGTAGTGTCTGAGCTTCCTTTTGGAGATCAGCACGGCGTAGATCAGCTTCTGGATCTGTGGGTAACGGGTCTTGGAGTCTGAGAGTACCTCACTGATGAAGTACACGGGTCGCTGCACTTTTAGCACCTTGTCTGGCTCATCTCGCTCAACCACCAAGGCCGCGCTGATGACCTGAGTCGTGGCGGCGATGTATAGCAACATCGGCTCCCCAGGTGCTGGCGCCGTGAGGACAGGTGGTTTCTCGAGCAACTTCTTGAGGGACTCCAGTGCTTCCTGCGCTTCCGAAGTCCAAGTAAAGTGCTCCGACTTCTTCAAGAGTTGATAGAGGGGTAGGCTCCGTTCGCCCAGCCGGACAATGAATCGGCTGAGTGCCGCTAAGCACCCCATCACCCATTGAACCCCCTTGATGTTCTGAATCGGCCCCATGCTGGTGATGGCCGTGATCTTTTCTGGGTTGGCCTCTATGCCGCGTTCCGACACAACTAAGCCGAGGAGCATGCCTCTCAGGACCCCGAAGACGCATTTCTCGGGGTTTAGTCGGACTTGGAATTTTCTTAGCTTCTCGAAGACGGCCGTTAGGTCGGGGACCAGGTCCCCTGTTCACCTTGACTTCACAACGATGTCGTCGATGTACGCCTCGACTAGCTGTCCGATGAGCTCACTGAAGACGCGTTGCATGCACATCTGAAAGGTGGTGCCTGCGTTCTTCAACCCAAAGGGCATGAAGGAATAACAAAAACAGCCGAAGGGGGTGATGAACGCCGTGGCGAGCTGATCGTTTGGATCCATCGCTATCTGATGATACCCAGAATAGGCGTCGAGGAAGTAGAGGGTCTCGCACCCTGTAGTCGAATCCACAACCTGGTCTATACGTGGCAGGGGGAACGGGTCCTTGGGGCACGCTTTGTTGAGACCAGTGTAGTCGACGCACATCCTCCATTTGCTATTCTTCTTTTTTACCAATACAAGGTTGGCCAGGCACTCGGGATGATACACCTCTCTGATGAAACCCACCGTGAGGAGCTTCTTGATTTCCTCCCGGATGGCTTTGCACTTGTCACCGTTGAAACTCCGTAACTTCTGTTTGACCGGCTTGGCACTCGGTTTGATGTTGAGCTTGTGCTCGGTGACTTCTTTCGGGATGCCCGGCATGTCAGATGGCTTCCAGGCGAAAATGTCGAGATTCGCCCTTAGGAAGAGCGAGAGTGCCTCCTCTTATTCTGGCTCAAGCATCGAGCCGATGCGGTGGGTGCGCCCGTCGTCGGACACGAGCACCTTCTTGGCGTCCTTCACTTGCTCGAATGAGCACGTCGCCCGTTTGGAGGTTTCCGGGATGTCGAGCACCTCCGGAACCGGCTCCGCAACAAGCTCGTCAGAGCGGATGAGAGAATCCGCGAAGTGGAAACACTCAGCATCGCACTCGTACGCGTGCTGGAACTTGGTGTCGATGGTGATCACCCCCTTCGGCCCAGGCATCTTCAGCTTGATGTAGGTGTAGTTGGGGACCGCCATGAACTTGGCGTATGCCGGCCTTCCGAGGATCGCGTGATACGTCCCCGGGAAGCTGACTACCTCGAAGGTGAGCATCTCCTTTCGGAAATTTCCCTCAGTGCCGAAGGTGACCGGCAGGTCGATCTGCCCGAGCGGAACGACCTCCATCCCAGGTACTACTCCGTGGAATGGAGTCGATGACGGGCGGAGCTGGGATCGCTGGATCCCCATGTTGTTGTGGGTGGACACGTAGACGATGTTGAGGCCGCTGCCCCCATCCATGAGCACCTTGTGCACCCGCATGGTGCTGAAAAGTGGTGCCACCACGAGGGGGTAAGTCCCCAGTTGTGGAATGTGGTCGGGGTGGTCCGCTCGGTCGTACGTGATGGCCGTCTCAGACAACCGGAGGTTCGAGGGCACGGCCGGCTCGGTGTGGTAGATCTCCTGCAGGATGCGCTTGTGCTTGCGCCTCGGAGGGCGAGCGGGCGTCCCACCGAAGATCATCATGACAGTGTCGTCTTCCTTGGGGAATTCATCGTGGTTGACGTTCTTGGCGATGCCGACTTTGGCCACATCCTGTGGCTTGTTCTACCCGCCGAGGTAACTCTTCATAAGGTTGTAGTCCTTCAAGGCGTGCCTGACCGTACCCTCATGGTAAGGGCAAGGAGCTTCGAGCATCTTCTCGAAGTGGTCCCTCGGGGGGGCAGTCTTTGGCTTAGGCAGCCGCTTGTCAGCTGTTGCTACCAGGTTGTTGCTGCGAAGCTTCCGCTCCTTCTTCTTCTTCTTCTTCTCCGGCCGGGCGACCGGAGCCTCACCAAGTTCCTCCTCGGGCTTCCTTTTGCTGAAGGCGACGGCCTCCTCCCCGTCGGCGTGGTCGGTGGCCAGGTCAAGGAGCTTCTGGATGGTCTTCGGCTTGACTCGCCCTATCCGGTGGACAAGGGTCTCACACGTGGTACCATCCTGGAAGGCTGTGATGACCTGGTTGTTAGCCGTACCGGGGAGCTCGACGCAGCGCTTGGAGAAGCGGTGTATGTAGTCACGGAGACTTTCGCCCTTCTTCTGCCGGCAATGGCGAAGTTCGCAGGCATTGCCGGGCTGGGCGTAGGTGCCCTGGAAGTGCCCTATGAAGGCGTCTCGGAGCTGAACCCAGCTGTTGATCCTCCCTCGAGGGAGGTGCTTGTTGGTATTTCATAAGTCACTACTAACGGTGCCTTGCTAGCGTGAGCGTAAGATCCACTTGGGTATACCGATGGGTACGAAAGAATTCGCAAGCGCACGGAAATACCACTATAGCACTTCACCTCAGGAGTATTCCCAAGGGTATCGAATCCAAGGAACGATGTGTACTACCGTCTACCCTAGGAGAACGGTCCAAGGACACAACTCTATAGGATGAAATGAAGATGGAAAGGATCCTACTGATAGTGGGTAGAGTTGAGAACAATCTCTCGGTTAGGGACTGTTGACAGTGTATATGCGTATCAAACTTCGTTTGGATTGCAAGCGGACAAATCCTCTGTCGTAGTCAAGGGACCGTTCTTCCCTCAAGTGTGAACCCAAGGTATCGAATCTGTGGAACAAATGTGTGATGCAAGAACCAATCTAATAAAGCCGAGAACACTTAGATCTTCAAAGGGAGTGCTTTTGCATCTAATCTAGAGAACACCAAAAGAAACGAATCTAATCTATGAAAACCGGAGGTAGCAAGAGATAGAGAGGGATAGGTAAAACCAATCTAGAGAGATTGGATCAAGCTTTTGTTGAAGTTCCAGGCAAAGACGAATAAACCAAACTGAATCTCATAAAAAGCTTCTTTAAATCGCGGCTTCCGTTCCAACTCTGAAGACGCCCACCTTTTGGAGTCACCGTTCTATCACAACGCACTCCTTTTCGTGCGGGTTAGCCTATGGCGAGTCCAATGGACAAGATGAAATCTCTTGGTAGGTCAGATATGCACCTCTAGCCACCACGGCTACACGAACACCCTCTATGATCTATCTCGAGAATAGATCTTAAAGTAAGAAAAACCAATCGAAGTCAAAGTCATAGAAGAAGCACTTGATCGCTAGAAATCGGATTGCAATTTGATAATTCAACATACTCAAAGGTACATGGACAAGATCGCCACCGGGATCCTACCTTGATCTTGCTCCTAGCTCCTGAAACTCCGACGTGGTCTTCCTTGCAAGGTTCCCACGCCGGCTAGGGAAACCCTAGACTACTAGCTCGACCCTCTCCTCTCCGGAATGGTGTCCCTCTCTTCTCTGCTTCTCGGCGGCGAATGGCGAATGAGTTCTCCGTGGCTCTTGGCAGGGGGACTATAAATAGTCTGAGGATTGTCTAGGTCAAAGGGGGGCACGAATGGACCCAGAAATGGGCTGGGCCGACCAGCCTGGGCTGGCCAGCCTGGGCCCATTCTGGCCCATCTCGTGGCCTCCTTCCTCGGCGATGCTTCTCGTGTCTTCTGGAAGTTTCCTCCTCTACATGTGGGCCCTTGATGTCAGTTTCTCTGCGGTTTGGATAGAGCTCCTTGTCTCGCAAGCTTCAGCATTTTCTGTTCAGGTCCTCAGAGTTTTCTGCCTTCACGGGTTGGTCCTTGGGCTTCTTGGAGTCATGTTCACTTCATTGCTAGACTTGTGCCGGGCTTCAAGGTCTTCTCACGAGGTGCTTGATGAACTTTACCCGGAAGTCTTGCTTTTAGCGCTAAATTCTTGCATAAACATTAAACTCCAAAACCGACATGCACGAACAAACTTGTTATATCAAGGGGGTTAGTACCAATGGATAAGATATAAAATTGATGCCAACACCAAAGGTAAACTCATGGCCAGGTTGACGGAAATTCACCGTCAACATCTCCCCCATGCTTAAACCTTGCTCGTCCTCGAGTAAGCCTTCGATGGATATCAGTGTTGCCCTTCATTGCTCAAACCCTGCACTTGATCATACACGAGAAAACATAATGCTCTCAAAAGTTTAATTCGTTAGAGTTCCATATTGTACTAGCCTTCATCCCTACGGAGGGTGGATATTAATTAAGCTTTTCCCACAAGTATTAAACATGCTCCCAAACTTCAAATGGATCTCAAAAATTTTGAAATAAAGAACAAGATAAAAAAGAGCTAAACCAAGTTCAAAATTTTAAACCACCTTGCATCTTGCTCATGAACTCTCATCTCATCTTGTCTCTCAAGCCTATTTATTCTACTCCTTTCCCTCTCAAAACATATATATATGTGGTAGGCTTTTATGTGGAGCTTTTTGGTAAAGTTTAGTCCTACCAAGATATTATAAATGAGATGTTGTCACAACAAGACAAGCTTCTCACGGTCTTACCGAGACTCGTCAAAAAGGTCATTGGAGAATAATATTATATCAAGGAGGGGAAGAGAAAAATACACACACTTTGAGATAGGTGGACATGTGCAAATGGCAAAGAATGATCCCGAGGCACAAAGGAAGTCCTCGTTATCAGATTACACATGGTTGGAAAGATGAGTTTGGATCTTAATCTTGAAACTTTTGAAATTCCTAATGCATTTAGAGAACCGGAGAGTTCACTTTATTTTTTATACATACTCATATTTTTTTCTTTCTTATACATATTTTTTCTTTATCTCTTTCTTTTTTTCTTTTTTTCTTTACTCCCCTTGAACTCTAAATTGCATTGTACCTACCTCCTCCCCCATGCTTAGACGTTTTCTCGTCCTCGGGCAAAGAGGTGATAGAGATAAGGTAGGTACTAGAAATATTTTTCCTTAGGAGAGATACTTTGAAATCTTCAATCTTGGTACCATCTTGCGATCTTCCTCGAGTTGACGATCTATACTCAAATGATAGGTTGTGGTCAAAGAGGTAAACACAAAAGATGATATTTTTGGTTTTAAGAGTGGATATCCGGCGAGGTTTGTGAAATCTCCGATGTGGGGATACACAATGCACGGATAGAAATGCTAGCAAAAAGATAGATACGCAAAAACGGAATGACCAGCTTCTTAGTCCCGGGCCAGAGAAATCAAGCCCTAAAATAACTCACCCAAAAATAAACCTTGTATACTAAGTTTTTGCACTCAAATATATATGGCTCTGGATAGGTAGAGCAACATGCAAGAGGTATTAATGACAAGGTTAGCATTACTTTTAAGAACAAAAATAAATCATCTTTAACCTATCTAAAACTTGAGAGCATATGTAAAACCATGGGTCTTATTTTTATCATAACCTCCGCAAAAGATTAAGCTATCATTTAGATTAATTTCAGATTTGTATTTTAAGAGAGCATTAGCTTAATCATGCATAAAACAAGTACAAAGATAAGCAAAGCGGCAACTATCATCATATATCAACATGGCACAAACTTTTTATCTTTGCCAAAGGTAAAAACAAGGTGGTGATTTTATTCATGATGAAAATAAAAACTAGCACACATGCTGAAAATAAATAAAAAACTGAAAATGCTACGCATACATAGGCGCATACAAGCTAAAAATTAAAGAAAAAGGAAAAATTAAACAAAAGCTCCTCCTCTCTCTAATCTTCCGCCGGTGGTTGATATTGGTAATCTTGATTGTTGTACCCTTGCTCATAATAGGATTACGACGCTCCTCCTATGAATTGCTCCGGCAGTGCTAGGTGAAGGCGGCCAAGCTCAAAGGCGATGTTTGCATTTCCTTCACCCATTTGGTTTGCATTGGTTTGGATGGCTACAATATTTTGCATGTTTCTTGCAGCGTATCCTCCAATGATGGTCACACTTTGTTGTGGTTGAGGAAGGTGTGCATATTGCTCCGCAAAGGTTACGTTGGGTACCGCAAAATTTGGTGGGGGCATGGCTGCACCACTCCCCCGTGCTTGCATTGGTACACCTCCGTAGTATCTTGGCGGCACCGGAATTCCTCCATATGGTGGTGCACATTCTTCTTCTTGGGTTGCGGAAGAACCTTCTTCTATAATCCTTCCTCTCTTGTTTTTCTTCGCCGGCACAAGAAGTCCTTCCTCTAACCAATCTTCTTTCCCCTCAAGAAAAAGTCTTAATCTTGCATCCGGTAGGGGTAAATTCACTTTGGCCAATTTGAAGCCTCCTCTCTCATCTCCACTTATATATTTACCTTGCTTCAAATAATCAAATCCTAGGGAAGTCTCGACTAGGAGATGCTCCGGGTTTCTTGGAATTCCCGGTCTCAATGAGATGGCCAACATGGAGAGGTAACACCCCGAACTAATATCTCTGGATCCCGATGTTGCTTCGCAACACCACCGGTTGATCGTAAGGTATGAGGGGTCGATTGGCTGCCCAACAATCAAAGTTGAGTAAAGCTAATTCAACTTCATGTCGGTTATCTTAGTCTCTTTAATTCTCCCCAAAATCCTCTTGCACATCCATGAGTGAAACACCTTGATTATGGAGTTCCGGATACTATTCCTTTGCCAGTTAGCTTCTCCCGTGATCATTCTCCAAAAACCTTCCAATGTATTTGCTTGCACTTCCACTTGTTCCGGGGCTCCCTTTTGAAAACCAAGCAATTCCCTAATGTACTCATAGGGAACCACTTGTTCAACTCCCTCCAAACGAAATGAGAGACTCGACACTCCTTCATCAAGTATCGGCGCCATGGTCATGAGAATTTCCAGGGCCAATTCCTTGTGGGTGTTTGCTGACACTCCGTTGGAGAATTGCACTCAACCTAGGTGTCCCAAAAAGTAATAGATATCCATATGAAAGCCCAACACTTGGAGAGCTGGGTCGTCGAAGTCGACGTTCACCACAAGCCTCTTCTCAAGGCGAGTGAGCTTCTCCTCCTCCTCCTCCGTCTTGATAATAAACCCATACTTGGATATCGCGGAGCGTATGGAGGTGGAGCGGATGATCATGTTGAGCGACGAGGTCGGACAGGCGGCTCCTCCGTGCGTCCTTGTGGTTCGGTGAACCGCATAGACGAGCTTCGTGTGGCCCTCATGCCACCGAGGAGTAGAGTGTCGTTCCTCCTCGGCGGTGCCGTGTCCTCCTCCATACTCCGAGGAGACTCGGAGACTGAGTGCCTCCTCGAAGAGCTTGTTGATGATGGCTTGGACAACGATGATCCCTTCTTCTTGTAGAAGAGACTTGTAGTTATCTTCCACATGGTTGCTGCACTCTTCCTCACAAATATATCCGGGGTTTTGAACCGGTAGCAAGGCACACAAAAATTATTGGAGTGTGGACTTTTAGTGGACTTAGGATGGATTTTGATGGTCGAATCAAAGCTCGAAGTGGGAAGCTATGTCTCTGGAAGTTTTGGACTTAAAGCTCAGGAACACAAACAAAGAGCTAGACGAGTGACTTACCTGAGGAAGACGGGCACCAGGGGGCTTAAAAAGAGGTGAGGCCGGCCGGCCTGGGCGGACCGGCCTAGGGTCCTTGCTGCCCCTCTTGGCTCCAGCTTTCTCCAGCGCACTCCATGCTTGCTTGTTGCTTTGTGACCGCGTGCTCCACGGGGTTGCACCGCCCAAATGCTCTCGTCCACTCCTTTGCTTGCATGATTGATCCTCCCAGTTGATTGCTTTGCTTTTAGTCACCTCCATGTTCCCTTGCCTCACATGCTTCCATGAGATTCCTGCAAAACAAAGCTTTGGCTGCCCCCCCCGTGCTTGTCCTTTGCATGTCCTTTGATGATAATTGTTGGAGAGGCATCCCGTGATGCATCATGGTGCATGTGTGGTTAAGTTAACTATACCTCCCTCTAAGCATGTTTTAATGCTAAGCACTCCTCTAATTTCGAAAAATAAAATTAAACTCAGAGCTTGCAATGAGTTCAAATATAATTAGAGGAGTTTTTAAGCATCAAAAACAAATGTAAGTCGAAAATATTTTCCGACTACTTTTATTTCGGTCACACCGGTATTGTTTGCTTCCATTAGTTGAGAGCAAGCTTTTCCCGGCTTGATCGTGGGGGCATAGGTTTAGGTTCTAATTTTGGGTAAATGTGAGAGAGAGATTTTGAATGAAATAAAATTAAATGAGGCTTAGAAAAATTCTAACTCTAGAGAAACTAAGGATATGAGTTTTGAACAAACCAAAAGTTAAGTTTTCTAGGTTCACACGAGTCCTACCATGCGCTGAAATTTAAATATCATCTAGGAACATAGCGTGGCTCTACTCGTGTGTTTTTAGCATGTAAAACAAGTCAACCATAACATCATGAAGAGGATGAAAGGTTGAGGTAGGTTCTGAATTTTTTTGGTTTTGGTTTCTCAAAAAGAAGCAAATAACACATAGGATGACTCATGTAAAGGGTTTATGATCCAAATAAAATATCCAAACAAGATTTATAACTCTAAACATTATCCAACCACTTAAGAGTCTATGAATGTCTTGCGTAGCAAATTTAAAACCAACTTACTTGAAAGACTCGAAAAATCTTGATTGGGTTGTCCTCCCGGTAGCTTATTCTTGACTCGACGAACGAGTTGCCTCCCGCCTAGCGCTTAGTTTATAGTACATGGCTAGACTTCTTCACTTGTTTACTTCGGATCAACACTCTTCGCGGGTGTTGCAATCTTGGGTACCCACTTCCGCACCATCTTTGGCGCAGGCTTATTATCCGGCTTAGTCATCTTTTTGGCCTTCACAGGCGGCTTTTGTTCCTTGATCTTGACGGATGCGACAACTTCTTTGATTTCCTTCGCTTCCTTCTTCTCCGGTTCTTCCTTCTTCCTTAGCTCTTCCTTACTAACGTGATGATGAGGTGGAATATATTTAACTTTGATCATATTGCATACCTCGAAGCGTGGTCGAAACTTGAAGGAACTCCTTTCGCTGTTGATGTCGAACTTGATCTCCCCCTTCCCGACGTCGATGGTAGCTCCGACGGTCTTGAGGAAAGGCCTCCCAAGGATGAGCAGCGGCTTCTCCCTTTCACCCATCTCGAGCACCACGAAGTCGACGGGGATGCAGTGGTGTCCAACTTCACAGGCACATCCACGGTGATGCCCAAAGGATAGTGAATGGAGTTGTCACCCAACTCCAAGCACATGGCCGTAGGCTCTAGCTCCGGTAGGCATAGTTTCTCGAACACGTCCCTTGGCATGATGCTCACACTAGCTCCAAGGTCGCATAATGCCTTCTCAAATTTGAAGGAATCAACGAAGCACAGAATCGTCAGGCATCCGGGGTCTCCTTGCTTCTCTAGTCCGTTTGCAATAGCGGCGCTACATTGCTCGGACATCTTGACATGATCCACCCCGAGTGTTGCTATCTCATACTTGTTTGCAAGTATATATTTGAAGTAGCGAGAATATGTAGGAACTTGAAGGGCGTTCAATAGCGGCATGTTGATGCTTAACCTACGCACAACCTCCACAAACTTCTCAAAATGATTATCAAGTTTACCTCGGAAGTAGCGTGGCTTGAGTTGCAGTATCGTGTCTTCTCCCAGCATCTCAAACTCGGGCACTTCGGTGATGATTTCGGTAACCTTCTCCTTAGCAAATACCTCCGCATCGGTAGATGGTTTAGGCTTTCTAGCTCCTGCGGAACACTCCGGATCTTCGGTCTCCTTCCCCGAACGAGTTTGAATGGCCTTAGCCATCTCGGGACCTTGAGGTTGTCCCGGTAGCTTCCCTTCATAACGGATAGGCACCCGGCAAGTTGTCCCACTTGTGTCTCAAGCATCTTCATCATGTTGAGCACTTGATGGTTAGAGCTTCCGACCTCCGTCACCTTGCTATCGATGTTCTCCAACACCTTGTCTATGGCTTTGAACTTAGTGACGGTGTCCTTGTTGATCTTAGCTTGCTCGTCCATGAAGTCCTTCAATTGCATACGAAGAGGAACCGAATTCAGAATGGACGAAGTTACATTAAATTGAGGTCTACCTTGCTCGTAGCGGAAGTTCGGCAAGTCTCCCTTCCTCATGTAGTCGAGCATCTTGGCTTCCTCCGAGCAATCTTTTTGGACATGGCCATACTCTCCGCACTCTTCACATGTGGATCTTGCTTCGGCAGCCTTTAAGTCTTGAGCTTCTTTCTTCTCTGTCTCCATCTTCTCCAGCCTCCTCATAAGCGAGTCGATCTTGCCTTCGAGTAGATTTGCCTTCGAGTAGATCTTCCTTCTCCACTTGCAAAACTCCTTTGACGTTCCCTGTGGGTTGAACTGGAAGTAAGCATCCGGATGACGCCCATGTGTCATTGTCCGCGACCTTCTTGAATAAAGTGAAAGCTTGGGTCGGTGTAAGCTCGACGATGGATCCTCCCGCCGATGCATCGATGATCGTCCTTGACGCCATGATGAGTCCTTGGTAGAACTTTTGAACAAGATCTTCCTTCGGGAATTTATGATGTGGCACTGCCCGAGTGTACTCATTGAAGCACTCGAAAACTTCTGATATGGTCTCTGTAGGATATATTGAGCAAAAGTAAAAATCTTATTGCGCAAGCTTTGAGTCTTACCCGGTGAGTAGCACTCCTTCATGAAGGCTCTCATCAAAGCCTCCCAATTTTGCACCGTCTCCGCCGGCTGAGAGTAGAACCATTGCAAAGCTTTTCTGAGTATTAAGAATGGAAAGAGCCTTGCCCTCATTTGGTTTTGAGTCACCCCCTCCATATTGAATGTCTGACAAAGTTGAATGAACACTTAGAGGTGAAGGTTGGGATCCTCTTTACCGGTGAAGGGTGAATGTGCACCATGCAGATTGTTGAGGTCTTGATCTCGAACGGCCTTCCAATCTCCGCGAGGTTCAAGATTGGTAGGTCGACGATGTCCGGGGTGCATAGCTCCCCGATCTTGCGCTCCGGCTGTGGTTGTTCTCCCATCGGTTGCGGTGGAAGTTGATTCTCCCTAGGGCTTGGAGGTGATTCCTTTGGAGACTCCGACGATCCTTCGGCCTCCGCTTTTGGATCTGCAAATTCCAGCTTTTTAGCTTGTGCTTCACGTCTCCTTAGCCTGTAAAGTTTTTCTGGATCATCCACAAAATTTTCGGGTTTGTCGGAGAGGTAGCCGTCCATCTCCTGTTAGGGTTAGCAATAAATAAAATATATACAAAAACAAAAATAAAAACAAATCTAAGAAAACTAGGGTTAGTAAAAAACTAGATTAGATTGATTTTGAGGATGATCAAAAGTTAGTAGATGCAAAAAGAAAAACCAAAAGAAAACTGAAAATATTCACAAAAAGCAATAAAAGATTGAATCTTGATCACTTGTTCCCCGGCAACGGCGCCAGAAAAAGAGGCTTGTTGACGGTGTATATGCGTATCAAACTTCGTTTGGATTGCAAGCGGACAAATCCTCCATCGTAGTCAAGGGACCCTTCTTCCCTCAAGTGAAACCCAAGGTATCGAATCCGTGGAACAAATGTGTGATGCAAGAACCAATCTAATAAAGCCGAGAACACTTAGATCTTCAAAGGGAGTGCTTTTGCATCTAATCTAGAGAACACCAAAAGAAACGAATCTAATCTATGAAAACCGGAGGTAGCAAGAGATAGAGAGGGATAGGTAAAACCAATATAGAGAGATTGGATCAAGCTTTTGTTGAAGTTCCAATTAAAGACGAATAAACCAAATTGAATCTCATAAAAAGCTTCTTCAAATCGCGGCTTTCGTTCCGACTCCGAAGACGCCCACCTTTTGGAGCCACCGTTCTGTCACAACGCACTCCTATTCGTGCGGGTTAGCCTAGGGCGAGTCCAAAGGACCAGATAAAATCTCTTGGTAGGTCAGGCATGCACCTCTAGCCACCACGGCTACAAGAACACCCTCTATGATCTATCTCGAGAATAGATGTTAAAGTAAGAAAAACCAATCGAAGTCAAAGTCGTAGAAGAAGCACTTGATCGCTAGAAATCAGATTGCAATTTGATAATTCAACATACTCAAAGGTACATGGACAAGATCACCACCGGGATCCTACCTTGATCTTGCTCCTAGCTCCTGGAACATCGACGTGGTCTTCCGTGCAAGGTTCCCACGCCGGCTAGGGAAACCCTAGACAACTAGCTCGACCCTCTCCTCTCCAGAATGGTGTCCCTCTCTTCTCTGCTCCTCGGCGGGGAATGGCGAATGAGTTCTCCGTGGCTCTTGGCAGGGGGACTATAAATAGTCTGAGGATTGTCTAGGTCAAAGGGGGGCACGAATGGACCCAGAAATGGCCTGGGCCGACCGGCCTGGGCTGGCCGGCCTGGGCCCATTCTGGCCCATCTCGTGGCCTCCTTCCTCGGCGATGCTTCTCGTGTCTTCTGGAAGTTTCCCTCCTCTGCATGTGGGCCCTTGACGTCAGTTTCTCCGCGGTTTGGATAGAGCTCCTTGTCTCGCAAGCTTCAGCATTTTCTGTTCAGGTCCTCAGAGTTTTCTGCCTTCACGGGTTCGTCCTTGGGCTTCCTGGAGTCATGTTCACTTCATTGCTAGACTTGTGCCGGGCTTCAAGGTCTTCTCACGATGTGCTTGATGAACTTTACCCGGAAGTCTTGCTTTTAGCGCTAAATTCCTGCATAAACATTAAACTCCAAAACCGACATGCACGAACGAACTTGTTATATCAAGGGGGTTAGTACCAATGGATAAGATATAAAATTGATGCCAACACCGAAGGTAAATCATGGCTAGGTTGACAGAAATTCACCGTCAATAAGGACTCTCGTTTCGGACACCGGACCCTCTCGGTTATAATAGTCGGTTCACAGCAAATGGTTGCCTACACCTATATCCGGACGTGGGGGATTCCGAAAGGGTCCAACGGCTGTCACTACCGCGGCCTACCCCAAGACAAACCGTGGGATACAAGGCAATCGAAGGATAACCCGTCGTCTAGATACCACGTCTACACCACCGGTTACTACTATAGTACGGCTACGTCTGTTGACCCGTAACAACACTATAGCACTCCGTACGAAGAAGGAGCGACGAACCCACGAGGGAGAGACCAGAACTCACTCAGGTAACTGCTATCTATACAAGGATCACAGAAGGACTTTGGTCTAAACTAGAATGCAGGAGCATCCACTTTACTCTAGTTGGACTAGCAGGCATACAAACGGAATTAGCAACTTATGAACTACACCAGAAGATCAAAGGCTAAGCTCATGATGAACACAAGCCTCTAAATCATGAACAAGTGAAGAACACAAGAACTATTCACCCATGCAAGGAGCCACTTTAGTCTAAATAGAGAATGCCGAAATACTCACTTTATTCTAAATGAAGAACAGAAGCTTCCGTAGAGGTTCGTTCTTGGGGAAAGGTGCCAAACACCATGGCACGTCCCCAAGTCACCCCTCACCTTCCTTCTAATCTCTAAAGCACTAGCAAGCCAGCACTAATCCTATGCAAAGGCACTCCTCTCCTAGAGAGGTAGGAGCCCAAAGGAAAAATGAGGAGAAGAAGTGTGTGTATCTATTCCTACCCCCTCCACTTCTATTTATAGGCTCGGACACCGGTGTGAGAACACCCCGTGCACCCCCGGAATGGCTTTAGGATCCAATCAGGAAGCACCACATGGAAGCAGATGGCGAACCGTGGCAAAGTCGGTTCGGCCGATCCAAGGGGTCGACTGACCTGGGCCCACCACGTTTCGTGTTGTGCTTTCTCCCAATGACTGATATGTGGTCTCTTATGACGATTCCAGGTGCATGGGTTATTTTGAGGAAGTTTGCTCATGTTGTGGGCCCTTGAATCCTTGTGCTGAACACGTGGCGGCGTTTGATTCGTCGGGAAGTGCTTCTCTTGAATTGATGAGGTGTCATGGATGCATGGCATCCTATGTGCCAGCACGTCGCCACATGGCCTTGTGTAGGTCCCACCGGGCCCATGATATAGTGTGATCTTATCTTGTGCATATCTCTTTCATCCGAGCTCCGAAGTATACAAATGATATATCCATTTCGATCGTCTCGACGAGCCCGTCACAATGGTGCAATCCAAATTGGCATTTGGGACTGTTTATGATGATGCCATATTCATGCCATTAATACACTTGCTCTTTATATCATTTCATGTGTATTTTGGCCTGTCTTGCATCAAATGCTAGAAACACCAACACTTGTGGAAATTTTTAGTATAAAGCCCTATCCTAGTGTTGATGATCACTTTTCATTTATTTTATGCAGGAGTTGATGGCATAAAAGTAGTACTTTACAGTCGTCAACAAATACCCCCACACTTGACCTTTGCTCGTCCCGAGTAAAGGGAGTCAGATCAAGGTGGTACATGACATCCAAAGGCATCAAATGAGCATAAGAGATATTCCAAACCATACCTTGTACCTGTGAACTATGTGCATGCCATCTTGGGTAGTTGAGGAATGGAGCGGTCATGAATCAAATCACTTCCGCTCATTATGTCAAGTAACTTGGGGTTTTGCAATAAGTTTTCAAAGCAAACCTTGCTCAACTCCTCATTTGATTCTCTCAGATCACTCAATGTGTATATGTCTTTACGAAGGCATTAGAACTACCTTTCTTCATCCTACTTCTAATGATGGCTATATGTGGAGCTCAGGGTAGGATAAAAGATAAAGCATACTTGTTTCACATATATTGCAAAGTCAAAAACCGGATCCAAGAAGAAAATCAAATCATACAATCAGATCAAGATGTGCACGTGTATGGGTATGATGGGTATGGTAAGGTGGATACTAGGCCCGGAATGGGTTCTAGATATTACCATACATGATGAAGTGCTATGGTGATGGTAAGGTGGACACTAGCCCCGGAGTAGGTACTAGTTATTACCATCTAAGTTATGGAACTCCTTTTTGCATGATTTACTCCACTCTCCTTTTTGAAATTTTCGAGACATGGGCTATCTCTCTTTTCTCTCTCTCTCTCTGTCTGTTTTTTTGCATAGCCCAGTCTCTTTTGGAGATATTTGGAGAGGGGTAAAGCATGTGGAACAATACATGGAGCTTTATTTGGTGGAATAGATGGATGATACAATGCTAACTTCCAGTGTAGAAGCATAGCAAAGGGGGAAATGGTGTGCACATGAATCTTGATCATGGAAGCATGAAAAGAATTCTCACAAGGGTCACAATAATTTGACAAAGCTCAATGCATTAACAAGTAGCATATGAGTATAAGGTTTTCAACTAGAACATCATATGGCTTTGGTAGGACTATGGCATATCAAAGAGGAGCTTTGCAAAGAGTTTTCTGATTTTTCAAATAAAATTCCCAAGCACTCAAGCATTAAGAGAGAAGATCATATCAACAAACCATATCTCAAACACCAACTACTTAGATGAGCATGAGATCCCTAATAATATTTGTTCACAAGCATCAAGATAATGAGTAAGGAATAAAACATATGCAAGCCAACCACATGAATCATGTAGAGCAAGCAGAGCACCATTATTTGAGTTTGATTCACTAGATAAGAATTGAAGATTATTCAAACTCGTAGGTAGAGAGTGAGATGAAGGGTGCATATACCATCGCTCCTGAAGGATATGGGGAACAAGGAAGACTAGTGGTGATTTGGCTAACCCGTGGGGTAGCCAGCTCACTCTAGTTTACCTTGCCCTAGTCATGAAGGTGCAGTCGATGTTGTGCAGCCCTCATGTGGGAGTTCTCAAGTGGGTGTGTTGATAATGAGCTTGAGAGAACTCCCCCACACTAGTGCTTGTACTGGTGCTGTTCTCCGAATAAGTGAGAGCAAAAGATGGACTCTACTGGTTTATGAACCGTAGAGCCTTTATTTGAAAGCAAATATTCTTGTTTTTGTTTTGTTTTTTATCATCACCATGTCATTTACTCAAGCAGGGTTAGACCAATATTGCACTCCATAAACAAAAGGGGAATTTACTTACCTTGGACCTTTGAGAGGTCACATGTTCCTCCTTTGTATGTTATGCAGCATGAGTCTGACACCTTAACTTACCTTCCCATATGAATCTAACTTAATGACTTACCCATTTGAATTTGATGATTTTCTGTAGGGGTTAGTCCATATACATGCAACCAAGATCTTATGAATGCATAACTCTAAGGTTCATCAATCAAAACTCGACACCATGTCTTGTTTTGACTGAAGAAGACAATTTTAACCTAAGCACCATGCTTATTTAGAAACTATCTATGAATGTGGTTGCGAAACATATATTCAAACCAGAGCATATGAACATAGATGAAGGAAGCATGATTAAGCTGTTTTCAAAGGAATGCAAGCATGAGCATGTGACAGTGAACATCGGGCAACCTCCCGAAAGGTCTTTGTTTAAAGTCAAAAGCAGGACATACCTAGCTAGTCGGGCAAGATGAAAGAGCTAACATCATCTCCAAATCAGGATAAGATTTGGCATGAGAGGAGCTTTACTCGGGATGCTCACATATCTCCCACACACTTGGGGTTTGCATTGCTAAGCAACGAAACTCAAGTGTGTGGAGATCAAGCTTCCTTTGTAAATGTTCCCTCACCAAAGTCTTACCAAAGTGTTGTAGTTGATGTAGCTCACATGTTCTTAGACATCACCTGTCCATCGTTCTTTTCAATCTCCACCTGAAAGGTTAGTGACCAAAAATACCCGAAGGACATCTTATGCCAAAAACATGTTCTTGCTTTTTATTTGATAGGGAAATAAAACCTATGCTAATCCAGGCTATCTCCTGGTAGTGCTTTGTTTATTCAAGGTCATAAGCTCGACCAGGGGAACTTCATCTTACAGCTATCATTGGTGGTGTCATTCCCGTCTCACCACCAATCTTGGATGTATCAGTGAAGCTTTAGCTGCAAGGTCAATACCACAGTGCACACACGAAATCTGATATGCTTATGGTGAACATATGCATCCACAATCAACCTTCTAAACATTTTGCAATAGAGAACCAGAAGGTGGTTGTACCCCTCATGTGTGCTCAGCGCACTAGGCATGGCTGACTCTGGGGAGGAATTATGCGAACATGGTTGATAAGGTAAATCAAGGATGAAGCTACCATGCTCGTCAAGGGAATCCTTTCCTATGAATTCCAGAGTCGGTGCCTCACAAATTTCCATGGCCCATGACTCCTCTGTCTCAAGAGATTTATCATGAAAACTCGATATCAACTCTTGATCATGATCGAAAGCAACAAGATAAGGCAAGTGGGAAGGGGCTCAAACTCGGTCGAGAGGGATGATGATCGTTTGCCTTCACAGAGGTGAAGAGAATCTTCCGAGTCATTCTCATGAGGAGTAGGAAATTCCTCAGCCTCAACGAGAACAGGCTCGGACGATGCAAACGGAGATACATGCATCATTTTCTCGAGCGGGTTTTGCTTGGGAAGAGGTTTCATCATGGAACGTTCATGACAAGAGATGGAAGTGGTAGAAGCAGCTTCCCTAAGCTCTACATCTAGTCTTCCTTGAGATTTATCAAGAAGTTCATCCAATGGGAAGCCTAGGAGAAGATCGAAGTCTATGATGTCATAGATATGAAAATCTAGGCGCACCTCTATCTTGTCTATGATGATCGGCACGTTACTAGCAATCCCTCGACATGGGAAAAAGTAGTTCCACTTGGGACTTCGGAAATATCTATCAGTCGGGGTGAGGGGCATGTCACCCACTAGAGTATCCAGAAGGACCTCCGGTATGATGCAAGCTCCAGCAGTAGGGTCATGAACAACATCTACGGTGTTTCCCCTCATGGAACAGTGGATGGTCGTGAAAATCGAGCTAACCCGAATTGCTTCGGAAGTAGGCTTTGATTTCTGAGGTGACCAATCCACTATGGCCCCATGATTCCAAACTTCATCGAGGACCTCATAAAGGTCTATCGATGCCGTAGAATTCTCGTGCCTATAGTGATTCGAGGTATTTATAATGTCTTTGGAAGAATCATCGTCAAATACGTGAGAGAACTCTGAAGGTTGAATCTCTTCTTCCTTTGGTGTTCGCGGTTCGGGAGAAGGCTCTTTAGACGAATCATATGATGTGTAGGGTCGAAGCTCAAATTCATCTATTAAGAGACTCTCGTGGATCGACTCTGATTCTTGCTGGGGTTCGTTGTGACTGGTATGGGAAGAAGAGGCCTCTAAGAAGAATTCTAGGATCTCTCTTCTTTCCATTGGGGATTGATGTTTGAACGAACCTCCAGCTAGAAGGTTGAGCTCTTGTGCAGATTCCATGTCTAACCTCGTGTAAAAGGTGCACAATGATACATCTTCCAGTATAGACAAGTCTGAGCTAAGCTCCACTAGGTGTGAGAACCTAGACCAAGCTGCACTTATAGACTCACCCTCTAATTGGCCAAATTCATGGAATTCACATGGTAGCAACTTTGAGCATCCAAAAGGGGAGAACGAGTGACAAAAGTCATCTCGTAGTTCTTCCCAATTGTGTACACTCCCTATCGTGCGGGTGTACCACTGCTCCGCGCTGTCTACGAGAGAGAAAGGGAACAACTTCCACCTCAATGATTCCTGTGTCATACCTGGAATTACCAAGCACGAACACAGTTCTTCGAACTCCTTCAAATGATCGTGGGGATCATCACTAATGGCTCCAGAGAATGGTCGATTCCGAACCATGGCTATAAAGCCGGGATGAAGTTCGCAGCTAGATGAAGAAGTTGATGGTTGCTCTAAGACGAACTCGCCCCAAGGGGTAGAGAGGCTTTGACAGGAAGGCATCTCAATGGGTAGCGGGGGTAAAGGTAGAATTCAAGAAAACGAAAAAGATAGATACGAGGACCACTAGGTTCGAAGATAGATACAACAACCGTTCCCCGGCAACAGCACCAGAAATGCTTGTTGGTATTTCTTAAGTCACTGCTAACGGCACCTTGCTAGCGTGAGCGTAAGATCCACCTGGGTATACTGACGGGTACGAAGGAATCCGCAAGTGCACAGAAATACCGCTGTAGCACTTCACCTCAGGAGTATTCCCAAGGGTATCAAATCCAAGGAACGCTGTGTACTACCTTCTACCCTAGGAGAACAGTCCAAGGACACAACTCTATAGGATGAGATGAAGATGGAAAGGATCCTGCTGACAGTGGGCAGAGTTGAGAACAATCTCTCGGTTAGGGACTCTCATTTCGGACATCGGACCCTCCTGGCTATAACAGTCGGTTGACGGCAAATGGTTGCCTACACCTGTATCCGGACATGGGGGATTCCGGAAGGGTCCAACGGCTGTCACTACCGCGACCTACCCCAAGACAAACCGTGGGATACAAGGCAATCGAAGGATGACCCGTCATCTAGACACCATGTCTACACCACCAGTTACTACTATAGTACGGCTACGTCTGTTGACCCGTAACAACACTATAGGACTCCGTACGAAGACGGAGCGACGAACCCACGAGGGAGAGACCAGAACTCACTCAGGTATCCGCTATCTATACAAGGATCACGGAAGGACTTTGGTCTAAACTAGAATGCAGGAGCATCCACTTTACTCTAATTGGACTAGCAGGCATACATACGGAATTAGCAACTTATGAACTACACCAGAAGATCAAAGGCTAAGCTCATGAAGAACACAAGCCTCTAAATATTGAACAAGTGAAGAACACAAGAACTATTCACCCATGCAAGGAGCCACTTTAGTCTAAATAGAGAATGCCGAAATACTCACTTTATTCTAAATGAAGAACAGAAGCTTCCGTAGAGGTTTGTTCTTGGGGAAAGGTGCCAAACACCATGGCACGTCCCCAAGTCACCCCCTCACCTTCCTTCTAATCTCTAAAGCACTAGCAAGCCAGCATTAATCCTATGCAAAGGCACTCCTCTCCTAGAGAGGTAGGAGCCCAAAGGCAAAATAAGGAGAAGAAGTGTGTGTCTATATTCCTACCCCCTCTACTTCTATTTATAGGCTCGGACACCGGCGTGAGAACACCCCGTGCACCCTCGGAATGGCTTTAGGATCCAATCAGGAAGCACCACATGGAAGCAGATGGCGAACCATGGCAAAGTCAGTTCGGCCGATCCAAGGGGTCGACCGACCTGGGCCCACCACGTTTCGTGTTGTGCTTTCTCCCAGTGACTGATATGTGGTCCCTTATGACGGTTCCAGGTGCATGGGTTATTTTGAGGCGGTTTGCTCAGGTTGTGAGCCCTTGAATCCTTGTGCTGAACACGTGGCGGTGTCTGATTCGTCGGGAAGTGCTTCTCTTGGATTGATGAGGTGTCATGGATGCATGGCATCCTGTGTGCCAGCACGTCGCCACGTGGCCTGGTGTGGGTCCCACCGGGCCCATGATATAGTGTGATCTTATCTTGTGCATATCTCGTTCATCCGAGCTTCGAAGTATACAAATGATATATCCATTTCGATCGTCTCGACGAGCCCGTCACAATGGTGCAATCCAAATTGGCATTTGGGATTGTTTATGATGATGCCATATTCATGCCATTAATGCACTTGCTCTCAGCTATATCATTTCATGTGTATTTTGGCCTGTCCTGCATCAAATGCTAGAAACACCAACACTTGTGGAAATTTTTAGTATAAAGCCCTATCCTAGTGTTGATGATCACTTTTCATTTATTTTATGCAGGAGTTGATGGCATAAAAGTAGTACTTAACAGCCGTCAACAGTGCTCAAGCCAGTGCGTACCGAGTCAGCAAGGTACAGAGGGATGCTCTTGATGATGAACAGATCGTTGCTCGCTCCGCCGTTGTGGCAAGCGAGATGGTAATCCTCGAGCCAGACGCTCGGATTGGTCTCTCCGTCATACTTCGCGACCGTGGTCGGAGCACGATATCGAGCTAGTGAGGCTGCAGCGAGAACGTTGGCGTCGAAAGCTCACAGACCTCGGGGTCGGGCGTCGGACTCCGGCTTTGGGCTTCGCTGCTGTCGTGCGCGCTTCCGGTTGTACTCCCTTCGGGGCTGGCGTTCACCGCCGGAACCGCCACTGGTCATCATCCTTCCTGCGCCGAGGATGCGCCCCGGGCTCCACGGTTGGGGTCGACCCTGTGGTTGGCGGGCGAGTGAGCGCTCTCCACACAGCCCAGCTGCCCCGACGGGCGTGAGGACCCGCGGTGGACCGAGCGTTCCGGGGCCGGAGCCCGCGTCTCCCGCCGCCGGAACGCCGAACTCTCTGCCTGCTGGACGGCGACCGCATCAAGGAGCGTCTGGAGGTGCTGACGGAGCTTCATTTCCTCTGGGGTCATTGGCTCAGGGCCGGCCCGGAGGAGCACGACCGCTGCAGCGAGGTTGTGGGATGCCCGTTTGGCAACAGGAGTCCTGTGAACGTCGTCGATGATGGAGCGACACACTTCCTGTGCACGTTCGCGAGTGGGTGTGGCCGCGGCCTCCACGCCGAGCGTGTGGTGGAGCCTTGCCTGCTCCTCCTTGAGGGCCCTCCGAGCCTCGTCAAGCTCGTCGAGGTGGGCACGCTGCCGTTCGCGATCGTCCCCGGCTTGTGGGGGCTCCTCGCTAGCGGATGCGTCGGGCGAAGTTGGCTCACCTTCCGCGGAACTCTCGTCGGAGTGGGTGGAGTGGACCACGTCGGGCGAAGTTGGCTCACCTTTTGGACGACGAAGCACTCGCGCCTCGGGTCGACGCTGGAGTGGACCATGTCGGGCGAAGTTGCCTCACCTTCTGGACGACGAAGCACTCGCGCCTCGGGTCGTGGAGCGTCGGTGCCTCCTTCCGGAGAGGCGGCTCGCTCTCGGCCTCGTCGTAACTCGCCTGGGATGCTTCCGAGGGGACCGGACGTGCGCCGCCCGTCGCGGCGGGGGCAGCTGTCCCGCTGCAGGCTGCCATGTCTGTCCCTCGGGGTACACGGAGTCGTAGCAGAGCTTGAACTCATCCCAAGACAACGTATCCTACCCCTGCAAGCCAAACACAAGCATAGAGGTGGCGTACGCCGCGAAGCGGAAAAGCTCTTGGGACGGGTTCAGCCCCAGGGCGACCGCCATGTTGCGGCCGACCAGGTTCCAAACCCGGTCGGCAACTGACTTCGCCGACCGCGACTCCTCAGGCGGCTGGCCCTGAGGAAGCGCGGGAGCATCGGGTTGGGATCGCGAGAAAACGGCCCCCGCGGGCGATTCGACTGGACCGTCGAGAGACGAAGTCCAGTGAGCCAAAGCGCAGCACGGTGGCGCGCACCGGTTGCTCGTCGGAGTGGGCCATCCAGACCCTTGTTGGCGTCGTGACACATGAAGTGCCCCTACCTGGCGCGCCAACTGTCAGGGTTTGATACCGCCGACAAGTAAATTTTGGTATGTTCGTGCGTCTGATCTAGATGGTTGGGCTTAGAGACACAGAGATTATACTGGTTCAGGCACGGGAGGTGCCCTACGTCTAGTTCGAAGGAGTGTTCTATATACCCACGGGGGCTTGTAGTAGGGGGTACAAGCTTAGGTCGAGAGAGGGAGAGTATCCCAAGTCTCTGAATGTGGTGGTGAGCTGTGAATGCTCGGTGTGTGGGATGCTGGGCTCTACGATCGTGTTGTGATCGTCGAACCCCTGTTGGTTGTTTCTTGTGTCATGCTGTTTACAGTGCCAGCCTCCCCTTTTATAGTCCAAGGAGGTCTGGTGTACAAGGGTTAAGATGGTAAAACGGTGTCCTACTACAGTGCTGTAACAGTGCCGGAACAATGCTGGAACAGTGCCGCGCCGTAGGCCTTCGTCTCCGGTTGGCGCCGTACACTGTGCTAGCCACGGTGGTCCCTGTAGGGCGGCGTAGCTGACGGCTCCCGTTTCAAGGTGGCTTCTCCCGACTCAGGGCTGCGCAGGTCTTGCTAGGTCGAGGCTTCTCATGCAAGCCCCGACCTTTCCTCTGATGCCTACTGGGTCGAGTCTCGCCGTTCGATGCCTTCCAGGTGAAGGATTCGCCTGCCCTTTGTTTCTGTTCATTATCAAGGTGATGGGACGTCAAGGCAGTCCGCTTCCCACGTCGGGGAAAATCTCATCATGGCCTGACCGCCTGACGACATAGATCCGCCCGCCCTGCTGCTCCTGCACGTCCCGGGCGGCGCGGGGTTGCTTACGCCACGTTGCAGCCCTCGCTTGGGGGGCGCCGGTGGACTGCAACCGAAGGAACCTTAGGTCGGCGGGGCAGAGCCATCCGTCGAGGCAGCTGGGGCGCTCCTTAGGTTGCGCGGGAGGCCGACCGCCTGTGTCGGAGGTGGCCCCAAAAGATGACGTTAGGCCACTACCCCTGAGGGGGGGGGAGTTGGGCCTGTCTTGCTGGTCGCTGGTGTTGGGCCTTCGCAGATGTGGCCTGTCGTTAGCCTTTATGATTTTTGAGATTTAGGAGTTAAAATGATTACCCTTAGTTTATCCCCTCATCAAATCCCAATGGAGGAAACTGACACGGTTTCCATAGCATAACAAATCATCTATAGAAACTATATTTCACAGTGGTAGTGACTTCAAATAATAATTGTTTTATCTTTCTCTCTCCCAATTTGACCAATGGGGAGCGTTGCATTAATCTCATAGAAACTAGTGGTTTTTCCCAATGGCAAATTCAAGATTTTTTTGCATTGGGTCAAGAGTAGACATGATTTATGCACGAGGAAACCATTTCTATGATTTGTGCCCTCTTTCCTCATTAATTAGGCTGCCACATCACAATTTTACTTAGTTGGCAGAATAGTTAATAGACACAGAAACCACAGTAAATATCTCATTGGGACTGGCCTAAGTAATTAAGTTGTTGGAGTGGCTCTTAATTAATTATGACCTCGGTTAGTTGTTCATCGGTCCAAGGCCGAGAGCCGCACAAATCTCACAGTCCTCTCTTCCTGACGAGAGAGAGGGGAAGACTGGCAGAGCCCAGCGATGGCTGCAGCCCGCGACGAACCGCAGACGGTGGAGGTGACGCTGCGCGCCGTCGGCCCGTCCCGCCCCACCACCCTCCGCCTCCCGCCGCTTCTCTCGGTAACACCCCCCGAACCCCGCCTCGTCTCCTCAAGGTTAGGCTGCGTCCCTCCCTGATGTTTCTCTTGTCTCCTTCTAGGTCTCCGAGCTTCGCCGCCGAATCGCGCGCGACCGCCATCTCGCAGCCTCAGAAGAGGGCCGCCTCCGCCTGGTCCTGCGGGGGAGGCCGCTCCCGCACCAAGACGACGCCCATGTCAACCTCCGCGATGGGGGTGGGTAACCTAAACCTGAATCCCCTATCCCCTCCTTGTCAACATTTGCGAGATTGATGATGCAAATTGGATTCCTACTCTTCTCTTCTGGACTTTAGTTTTCGTGATTTCTGTAGATACACTGATAGTAGCCGTGGCCCCTAAGCCGCCTGCTAAGCATCTCCGTGACGATGAAGATGACGAGGAGGAAGAGGAAGAACTGGTGAGAGTATTCTGTTCTCACATCGTGATTTCTGTAGATACACTGATAGTAGCCGTGGCCCCTAAGCCGCCTGCTAAGCATCTCCGTGACGATGAAGATGACGAGGAGGAAGAGGAAGAACTGGTGAGAGTATTCTGTTCTCACAGTATTTCTGAGAGGCTTGTAGTTTTTTTTTATGTGATGTTTTGGGATGCGGATTCGGTGCCTTTGCTGCAGCAAGGCACCACGTACCTTTAGTCCTTTACCTTTCATCTACACTCCATTCTCCATCCTACGGTCAACACTGTACATTTGTCAAAGCAGCTCATAGTCACGCGTTCTTCTTCCTTGCTCTCTCTATACGGCTTAGGCGACTAGGGCCGCTGGCCAAATCAATCACCACCGGTCAACAGTTTGCACCAAGAACTACTAAAATCGATCGCCCATAGCATCTTCTTAACTCATGTGCTCTCAATTTTGTTGGAAATGGACTGATTTGCCGATAGTTGCTGCTGCTCGTTAGTGAAGTCCGCAATGGCGGGTTGTCTCCATTGAGTTGCATGCACCAACCAGTTCAACCCAAAAGCTTAAACTGATGAGGAAAGGTGGGCAATTCACTTATACTCCAACACTCCCCCTCACGTGCAGGCTCCCCCAGGCCGCATACGTGGATATTGGAGTGGGTTGTAATTAATTTAATTAACGCGCCCGCCAGGACTCGAACTCGAGACCTCTGGCTCTGATACCATATTGAGTTGCATGCACCAATCAGTTCAACCCAAAAGCTTAAGCTGATGAGGAAAGGTGGGCAATTCACTTATACTCCACTTAAATTGATGAGGAAAGGTGGACAATTCACTTATACTCCAACAGTCTCGAACACCGGCAGACCTGCCACCTCTACCAGATGGAGCAACGCATCCTAAATCAGCAGCGGAAGACGCTGCAAGGCGTTGGGTTGCTTCTCGCGGGCATGGAGGTGGCGAGAAGGTACATGCGCAAGGTGGGAGCAACGGTGTTGGTGAGCGCGGCAAGGAGGCGGTGACCTGTCCATCGTCCGCATCGCCAATGTTAGGCTACACATCGAGTCTACGGTTCGCTGCTCAGCTTGTTCCCGCCCGCACGCTGTTCGCTACTGTCGCACCGCGCTCCAGCCGTCCTCCGCCGCCGCCTGCAGCCTTGGCCCCGCGCATCCTTGGCTACCGTGCTGGAGCCGAACCCCGTGTGCCGTGCGCCGCCGCTCCCCTGCAGCCCGACCCCGCGCGTGCTGTGTCCGCCGCCCCCATGCTCCGGCGGTCCGCCGTCAGCATCTTGAGGAAGGTGAAGAAGCCTAGCTGGACGGTGGTTTGATGGCTGTTAACTGCAAGAAGTGAAGAACTGAGGAGGGGGCGGCAGATTGAGGGAGAACTACCCCTCCCTGACAAGTCTGAGCGGGTGGGCCCCTGTGTTGGAAATAGTAGGAGCCGTCGAATGTTGAACGTGCGCACAAGATGAAGAGAAAGTTACGTGGTGCCTTGCTGAAGTGAAGGCACCAAATCCAGCTCCATGTTTTGGTGCCCCTCGTAACAAGGAACCATCTGACCATTTGTGTAGAAGTTCAAAATACCACAAACGACAACCTTGTGGAAGAGGAAAATCTTCATGTTCCTTCGAGACAAATTGAGATTACCTGGTATGTACAATAATGGTGAACCTCCATTGCTGGTGAAATGAAATGGTAGTGTGATGAATTTAACGTGCAGTCTGCTTCTTCAGATATCATTTTAATGGCACTGTTTTCGGTCAGTATGAAGGCATGGATTATTATTGCAATGTGGTTCCTATTTGCACCTATAGCTCAACGCTATAGCCTTGGACCTCTATATGTAAGTGACTCATTCAGTATTTAATATCTCTAGCCAATAATTATCAGTGCTATATATATTATGCTCATCATAACAATGAGGTGCATCTAGCTTTCAAAACACATTTAGAACCAGTTACCAAAGAATTGAACATATCAGTCTCTAGCTCCAGCCAGAGAATACTGATACTGTCATGAACCTTGATGCTAAAATCTCTGTAGTAAAATGTTGAGGGTTTGCAATGACCAAATTGTCGAACTTCTTGATACATTTCAATTCATTGACAAGTGCTACTGGTTGCTGTCTACCCAGATACTTGGTACCGGTTTCTTGCTCATACTTCTTAATCTTGGAAGACGACAACAAGGTGATGTTAGGTATGTTTTCTGGTACCTTAAATCTGTTACTTCTGAGTTACTGAGCAGTGGAAATTTGGCTTCCATTCAGAAAGAATAAAACTCATCAATATTTGTGTACTGTACCATGGAGTAGCATATCCTACTGAATTGTTTTGCAACTAGGTATGATGTGTTATGGTGCATTGCATACTTTTCCCCCCTCCAGACATTAACCCTCTGGAATATTGTACAGAGGCACAGTGATTTGTTCCTTGTGTTACAGTGGCCTGCTGTAGTAGTTCAGCATGGAATGTTGTTTGTTGAGGCAGCGCTTCAGCTTGTATGGCAGCAGATCTATGCTGTCTAAATCTGATCTGATGGTTGAGAAGACCTCCTAATGCACATCACTATTCACTCTAATGATAGTAGCACTGCAGAGCATCCTGATCTCCTCCACTCCTTGGAGAAAAAGATTATTTTCCTATGTGAAAAAAACAAAGTTTTCTAATACTCCCTCGGTCCCAGAATATAGTTTCGTTTAGACTTTTTCAAAGTCAAACTTTTCAACTTTGACCGTGAATAACGAAAGAATCATAAATGTTAATAACATAAAAATGATATTGGTAGATTTACCATGAAACCAACTATCAAAATATGTAATCTTCTCTATTTAAAATAAATTGCCTCAAGAGTTATTGTTGGTCAAAGTTGAAAAAGTTTGACTTTGAAAAAGTCTAAACGAAGTTATATTCCGGGACGGATGGAGTGGTATAGTAGCTAAAAAACTGCTTGGCCTGCATCAGTCTATGGGTATCAGACTTTCTTTCCTTTTGGCCAAAAGCTGGTACCAAGGCAGTCAGTACTGTGATCTATCAAAC
The DNA here is from genome assembly GCA_036936925.1 of Cenchrus fungigraminus. NCBI lineage: Eukaryota > Viridiplantae > Streptophyta > Magnoliopsida > Poales > Poaceae > Cenchrus > Cenchrus fungigraminus. The sequence continues at coordinate 36,621,481 of CM072778.1, read as the reverse complement.
TATGAGCGTGTTTTTGCTAGAATAGCTGCAATTCAGTTCTGGTATGCCCTGGCTTGTCACGATGGTAAACAAAACCGATGCTTCTTTATTGTGACATTAGAGATTTACTTTTATTTTTTCCAGTGTTTATTTTTTTTGTTAGTGCTAGTTGTAACTTGTAAGTTTATTCGGTTCAGTTCTTTCTCTGGGCTTGTCATGCTGATCAGCCAAAATAATACTTCTCTGCTAAGACCCAGGGAATAATTTATTTTCCAATGTTAGTGCTTCCACTTGAATAAAAATAAAAGAAGAGGGCCATTCAGATGCAAAGTTCGTATAGCATTAAATTTAGTTGTAATAGATGATGAAAATTATGTTTATGAAGAGAATGTTGGGTGGTTGCAGGATATACTTTTATGAGTCTCAATTTTCCATTTGTTCTACCTTTCATGCAGTGCATACTCCATATTCAACGAAGACTTCAGGGAGCTACCGGGAACACTTAATGCAGATCGCATAGATAGAGATATCCGAGCAGGTCAATTTTGAGCATGAGTGAATAGCAACCATGGTATGATGAGCTTTGTACAGAACCATTGTGGGCATTGTCTTTGTTAGTGTCTGGAAGAGAATTTTCAAGATCAAGGTAGGGCCCTTCTAAGGTCCAATATGTTTCTTACCTGTGACTGTAAGTGAAATATCGTTGCTTGTTGACGAAAGGAAATTGCTAGCACACTTTGGAAATATCTGAATTTGAGAACCCAAAAGAGCCGAGCCCTCGTAAGACTGGTAGCCCTGCTCTTATAAACCCTTACATACTTGACGTATATGTACAAGAGTTTTAATTAAGTTGATACTTGTACAAAGTTTCTTGCCTTACAGAGCTTAAGATCACTACAAATATGAACATATAAAGTCTCTGACCAACGTTTAGAGGCTAACGGTGTCAATTCAGTAATAAAATAATCAGTATGCCCATATTGATTGAGGTTTTTTACAACGCACAATACGACCCTGCGGTAGTACATTAGTATTACCGGTTTTTTACTATAGTAAAATGGTAATTTCCTCAATTTATTATTTGGAAAAAAAAATTGGCAGTTGAGACGCGTCAAATTCATATATTTCATTTCCTATATTACAACAATACCATTTTACATTTCCGATAGTACTCTTATACTACCTATACGACCAATGAATACTATCATACTATAGCTAAAAACTGGTAGTATAGAATTAATCTCAACCGTCGAATCCTTATATATATGTCCTTTTCTATTGCATACAAGTCATTTTTCAATCGGTAGTACACGTCGTATTGTGCAGAGGTCTTTTACCCTATTTAGACTTCCGTGTGTCAGATACGACACTCGGCAAACTTTATTTCAGAAAATGTTCAAAATAAGTACCTTCTCTCCAAACCTCGGTGGTGGTGCTACTGCTGGGGGTGGGGTTTCACCGGTTAGGTGATGTTTTTAAAAAACGTCATAAGTCGTTTCTGTGAGAAATCGAACCTGAGTTTCCTGCTTGCGACCATATATCAACCCCACCAAACCAACTAGACTAGAGGAACTTTGGTCAGATATGACAACAAACATTTGGACATCAAACCATCCGAGGAATCGGAGAAATCACTTATGTGACATGCGATATATGATTTATTGGTAATATGACATGAAATTTAAGAAGAGACGACATCAGTTTCGTGTAGGTCAAACTCTTTGTGCGCGGATAGAAACTCGAAATCAGAAAATAAATGCTACTGGGAGCCTATAAAATCACATTATGAAACAATGCATTGGAAGAGGTAGTTTCAAACATCATTTCATTTTCTTGTGACTTATGTCTTTATGTGGTTATTGTTGACACCAAAAATTGGCAGGTCTGGGTAGGCCGGTCTAACCGGTATGGCATACCCGGTTAGACCGCCCTGGTCAAAGTCCTCAAAAGGCAATTTGGACTTCACTATTGGATATGACTCATCGAGTAGATCAAGATTCATATATAGAACGTCCAATTCGGAGTCTGGATGAGAGAGATATGGTTTCGAGAAGGTCTGCATATCGGGCACGTAGTTAGACCGTGTCCCTATGGCGGTTAAACTGCTCTACCCTGCCAAATATGGGTTAGGAGTTGTATTTTGACACGGTTTTGTAAGTGTTTCGACTCCTAATGGGGCAAGACCTCCCCTCCCTATAAATATAAAGGGCCATGACCGATTGAAATCATCTACAATCGAATCTATCAAACTTATCTTTTATCGTATTTACCTTTTCGTTCCTCGTTACCCTACTTTTCCAACCCCATGTTCCGTTCCTCTACTACCTCCGCCGCATGAGAGGACGTCCTAGCTGGCCTGCCGAGCCTAGGACAACCCAAGGTGCGCCTGCCCCGACGGGGTCCCTCCCGGGCGGGCGTTCGTTCGTTTCTCGCCAGTTAACCTGGCGACCCCGGTCTGACCGTCCCTCGAACGCGGTCTGACCGCCCTACGTGGAGGTGCTGCAAGGAGCTCCTCCGCGTGCTTGTTGACTCCGAGAAGGCGTCAACAAATTGGCGACTCCGCTGGCGTGTTGACGGTATATATGCGTATCAAACTTCATTTGGATTGCAAGCAGACAAATCCTCCGTCGTAGTCAAGGGACTCTTCTTCCCTCAAGTGTGAACCCAAGGTATATCGAATCTATGGAACAAATGTGTGATACAAGAATCAATCTATTAAAGCCGATAACTTTGATCTTCAAAGGAAACTCTTATGCATCTAATCTAGAGAATGTTGACGGTCCTTACAACAAAAATCTGACCGTCAAAACCTCGGGTTCGAGAGGAGTATATGACAAGCTTCATGCGCATTTTTAGTACTAATAAAGTTCCACGAGTTGTGTTATAAATTTCATAGGCAGGTACACATTTTGGGAGAATTGGGATCAACAAGCCACACGTGCTAGGCACGGCCGAGCCACCTGGTCCGGCCGGCCCTGCCAGGTGCGGCCGGCCCTGCCCCGTGGCACGACTCTGGTCCAGAGCACCCCCACTCCCTCGAGCACAACTTGGACGAGCGTGATTCACTAAGAAACGTCAGTTTGATCAAATGGTGGAGGCTAGGATCACTTGGATCAATGGGCCCACTTATCCGATCGCTCAACCGCCACAACCGACATCCAGAGGCGATCCTAGGCGTCCCCTAACTCAGTCGGTGCATCACACGGCACGGGGTAGGGCCGGCCGCACCTATAGGGCCGGCCGCACCTATCAACTGGCGTGCCGAGCGAAACCGACCCAAGGAGCCGACCTACAACCACCTCTGGAGCAGTGATCAGGAGCGTCCAAGGCGAGAGGCGGCACATCCCAGGGTCGGCCGTGCCTAGAGGTGCGGCCGCACCTGGGGTCTTGCCCCCCTGCGCTCCACCGACCTCCCTTGCTTATAAAAGGCACTTCCCACTCGCTGGAACGGACACACAACACACACACAACACAGGAGCATCTCCATTTCTCTCTTTTGTTCACTTAGAGTAGGATTAGTGTAGTTTGGGAGTTAGAGTCGAGTCGAGCTAGTCTCGGGGTTCCGGAGGAGTCTTCTTCAGGGTTCCGGTACTACTCTTGTATCCTTTCTTTGTTTAGACTCAAGTACAATTCAAGTTATCTTTCTATCTTACCTTTCGAGTCAATTACATTCAGCTTTTACTTTGCTCTAGAATGTTTATTCTTGGTTTAAGCTAAAGTTAGTTTAATCTCGGTTAGCGTAGCTCTCTTGAACCCTATAGTGTTGTGGTCGTTCTTCGCTTGATCTTCGGTGTTTCACCGTAGAGAGAGACCTTCCTTCGTGATATCCGGGGAAATGTTCTTTGGTTCGTTGTGAGCGCGGTGCTCAGAGCTTGCCTTAGTCTTAGATTGGTGTCCCGTTCAACGGAATAGTTGTGGTACCCTAAGGAGGTGACAGCTCCGGACGGGCTCAGTAGTCCACCACGTTAGTTCGGGCCGGTACGATTCAGCGCGTCGTCGTTCTCCCTTCTCATCCCAGTCCGAGAGCGCGGCTTTGCATGCCCCTGCAGCACTAGAAGAGCTTGTCGAGTTTAGCTTGCCTTGGTTATCCTTTGCCTTTGTTCTTTACCTAGAGTTAACAAGAATAGATAGATTGTGTTAGGATACTTTCTCGTCTCGTTGTCCTCCCAGCTCACTAAGTCCTCTCTAACCCTTTATCAAGATCTCCTTGTTTGTGTCAAGTTATCCCTGAATATATTTATTCGTTACCCCCGCTATAGCTCTTTACCGAGTCGTGTTACTCTCCACCGTTTATTCGATCATCTTTGCCGTAGTGCCTCCCTTGGGAAAATATAAATACGATAACCCGAACACCACCGGGTGAAGTGCTACAACGGTAATCCGTGCGCTTGCGGACCTTTCTGTGATCTGTGTTTTACCAAAGACGTTCCTAGCTCCATTACTAGGGGTATAAACCCGGTAGCGACGCTAGCGAGTGCCAACAAGCATTCCTGGCGCCGTCGCCGTGAGTGCAAACCTAGTAGTGAGGCTAAGGAGCGTCAACAAGCATTTCTGGCGCCGTCGCCGGGGAGGCAATAGGCAAAAGATATCGTTTAAACTTAGTGGTAGAGTTACCCAGGTTCGGTGAACCGCTATTTAAGCGGGTTTACCCTTGCTCTACTCTCGTGTACGCAGAGTAGTGCATGACCGGTTTCGACCTACCGTCCAACTTCCACGACAATCCGGAGTCACTTGTGAGGAGAGTGCGACCTCGTGTCCTCATTCCTCAGAAGTTTCTCTCGAATCAAGAGACGAACACCGTCAATCCCGTAGACAGCACCTCGTCAGCACCGATGGCCGAGAGGACGATCCACGAGTTTTCCGCTCCCTCCAACACCAATGTCCCTACCAGGCCGAACGTGACGGTAGGAGACGGAAACTTTGAACTCAAGCCGGCGTTGATAAACATGGTGCAAGCAAATCCGTTATGCGGCAAGCCGAATGAAGATGCCAATGCACATCTCTAGCATTTCCTGGAGGTGTGCAGGACTTTCACTATCCGCGGAGTGACGGACGACGTAATCCGTCTTCGCCTATTCCCGTTCTCATTGCTCGGGAAGGCGAAGCAATGGTTTTATGTAGAGCAAGATGCCATCAACACATGAGATAAGTGCTCTAAGGCATTCCTCGCAAAGTTCTTCCCGGTGGGCATAACCAATGCCCTCCGCACTGGAATTTCGGGCTTCCAGCAGCAGAATGATGAGAGTATCCCGGAAGCATGGGAACGTTTCCAGGAGTACATCACCGCGTGCCCGCACCATGACATGCAGGGGTGGTTCTTAATTCAGACCTTCTACCACGGGCTCAAGCGTACCGCCCGTGAGCACCTAGATGCAGCCGCTGGAGGAGCCTTCTTCTCGCTACAAGTACGCGCCGCCAAGGAATTGATCGAAAAGATGGTGGTAAATCAAGGTTGGGATGGAGATCGTCTCCAACCCCGTACCCGCGGTGTACACAAGTCGATGGAATCGACATGCTCACCTCCAAGATGGACCTCCTAATGAAATTGGAGGCACCAAGCAATGTGGAGGTCGCCAAGATTATGGACGCTCGCATGACGTGTGAGGTTTGTGGTAATGTGGGTCATTCGGGAAATGATTGTCCCGAGACAAGGGAAGAAGCCAGCTTCATCAACAATGGCAACAACAACGGGTTCCACAAAAACAACTACAACAATCAAGGGTGGAACTCAAGGCCCAACTTCCCATTCAACAATCAAAATGGAGGTAATTATTCTAACAATTTTAACAATCAGCCTTCCATTAAAGATCTTGTCTTTGGCCAAGCTAGAATTAATGAAAATTTAAACAAGAAACTAGCCGCCAATGATAAAGTTCTCGAAAATTTAAATTCCACTATAGAATCTTTCACTACTGCTATGAAGAATCAGCTAAGCTTTAATAAAATGATAGAAACTCAACTTGCTCAGCTTGCTGCTTCTTTACCTTCTTCCGAGTCGGGTGGAATGGGCAACCTGAACCTACCCGAGAGAATTTAAAATCGGTGACCACGAGAGGTGGTAAGACCACTCGGGATGCACTATATCCTAACCCCGCAGAGAAGAAACAGAAGGAAGTGATCATCGAGTCAGAGGAAGAAGAGGGCACCGAGAAGGTAGCTCCCGATGAAGAAAAGTTAAGGAAGACGGCACCCCATGATTTCTATGATACCACGCTACTTCCATTTCCCCGAAGAATCAAGAAGCCTACCGCGGATGAGCAATTCGGGAAGTTTGTTGAGGTAATCAAGAAACTCAATGTCAACATACCATTTCTTGAGGCTATGCAGGTACCGACCTACGCCAAGTACCTCAAGGACATCCTCAACAATAAAAGACCTCTACCTACCACGGATATGGTCAAGCTTACGGAGGAATGTAGTGTGGCCATTCTAAAGAAGAAAGACCCCGGGTGTCCTACAATCAGCTACTCTATCGGGTCCCAACACTTTGAGAATGCACTATGCGACCTTGGAGCTAGCGTTAGCGTCATGCCTAAGGTAGTCTTCGACAAACTTAACTATACTTCTTTGTCGCCTACAACCATGTGCTTGCAGCTAGCGAATCAATCGGTCCGCTACCCGGCGGGGATAGCGGAGGACATTCCGGTGGGAGTTCGGGATTTCTTAGTACCCATGGATTTCGTCGTCCTCGACATGGATGTCGATACAAGGACGCCTTTAATCCTCGGGAGACCTTTCTTGAGTACCGCCAATGCTAACATCGATGTAGGAGCCGGAGAAATCCGCCTCAACATCAACGGCGAGGAAGAACGATTCACCTTTAGACCAAAGGTGGAGCAATGCTCACAGGTACGAATAGTCGATAGAAAAATTTCAAACTGTGTGCAGGAAGATAAGGTGGCCCCGACCAAGCCCAAGGTTGATAGTCTCATTGCCACGATGAAGAAGCATTGGGAGCAAGACAAAGCATTCAAAGGGCTCCACCAAACAAGGAAGCCGAAGGCAATCAACAAGTCTAAGGGGGAAAAGAAGACGGAAACCACAAACACCCCCGCTAAAGCCTTACCGAAGAAAACAAAGAGGGTGTGGCGTGTGAAGGGTATCGTCCGAGTCTTCCACTTTGGGACCAGACGAATCCAAGATCAATTAAGCAAATGGAGGAGTCCCGCTCACGGACTCTAAACCACGAGCCCTCACCGTGAGGTAAACCAGTATTTATCTCATATTTCCCTTCCAACATTTTATTTTGTGCATCAAGCATATTTAAATTTCAAATTTGATTTCACCATTGCATTAGTAAGTAAACAAGACATAGAAAAATAGTTTTGGAGATTTTTGGTGATACGGCCGAATCTAGAGGTACGGCCGTACCCCCCCTCGACAAAATTTTTGTGTAGGATGTTTACAGGAGGGGACACGAGTGCTTGGAGAAAATAGAGTAGGGCCGGCCGAAACTAGTGGTACGGCCGTACCTATGATCTTCCACAAATCCATCAAGCCAACCACTACAAGTTTCCAAGTGCTCAACTCATCACCATAATGAAGACACGCCAACCAGGTAGCCAAAAATTAGCTTGGGGGAGACCCCATTTTCAATCAAGGAAGGTATGTCCATCCAAACCAATTTTCAATATCTTGTTTATCGCATTTGAATAAAAGAAAAACAACAAAAATATTTGTTTTAATCATGTGCACTTGAAATCTTGTTTTACCCTCACTTTGGAAATGATGAATAGTTGCTATGTTAAAACTTTGCAAGGACCTAGTGTACAACCTTGTGCTCTATGAGCATTTGAATTTGTTGGTATATTTTGAGACAAGAGCCTGAAATAAAACTTTGTGAGAAGCAAATGCTTATGACCAAACCTAGGGTGTTGACTAGTATGATATGGTAAGACAATATTGATCTTGCTCTATCCCATAGTATGGTGAAAATCTCAGACGATTTCTTTTGAGAATATAAAACAAGACAAGTTCCTCAATGGTCATATCACCTACCAAAGCCATATGTCGATATCAATGTTTAAACCTTCTACATATGCTTGCTTGCGACCCATTGAGTTTTGCCAAATTGTTGTGACCCTTGGTAGAATCTTTTCATGCTTCCATGATCGAGATCACGTACACCCACATATACAAGCTAACTTCCACACCGGGAGTTACGCAAAACATGCCATCCACCCACCAAAAATAAATACTCCAAAGTTCCTAAGAGATTTCTTTTCTTGTATTCTTGCAAAAGGAGAGAGGGGTCATCAAAAGAGAAAAAAGAGTATATGCTCAAGAAGCTTAGAAAAAAAGTGCTCCAATCAAAGAGCATAGAAAAAAAATGAAGCATGACCCCCTCCAAAATAAAAGCAAGAGGAGAATCTCAAAACAAGGAGTACTTAGAACAACAAACAAAAATATTCCACACACTTGCACATCTCGATCAAGTTGCATGACTAGTTTCTTCTTGAATCCGGTCTTTGGCTCAACAACATCATGTGGCACAAGTGAGTCTCATGCTTATCCTACCCAAAGCTCCACATACAAGCCATAGAGTAGGAAGTTGAGGCTCGCTCAAAAGCCTTTAGTGAGGTAACAAATACCACTTGAGCGATCGAGGGAACCATCCGAGGAACCTTGTCTTTCTTTGCAAAAATTTCAAAACTCCGAGATAGGATCCCGAAAAGAGAAGAGCGAGTGATGCAAAGTCGAAACCATTCTACTCTTCAACCTCCGAAGGCAAGGTGGAAAGTTACAAGCCCCACAGGTAAAACAAGGCTAAGTTTCTCTCGTACCAATATGGATTTGTGCATAGGTACTTGCCGAGTGGTAACATCATGCAACTCCTGATGCACCAAGGCCAAGTCTAGGCTTTGCTCGAGGACGAGCAAACGTTTAGCTTGGGGGAGTTTGTTGACAGTCCTTACAACAAAAATCTGACCGTCAAAACCTCGGGTTCGAGAGGAGTATATGACAAGTTTCATGCACATTTTTAGTACTAATAAAGTTCCACGAGTTGTGTTCTGAATTTCATAGGCAGGTACACATTTTGGGAGAATTGGGATCAACAAGCCACACGTGCTAGGCACGGCCGAGCCACCTGGTCCGACCGGCCCTGCAGGTGCGGCTGACCCTGCCAGGTGCGGCCGGCTCTGCCCCGTGGCACGACTCTGGTCCAGAGCACCCCCACTCCCTCGAGCACAACTTGGATGAGCGTGATTCACTAAGAAACGTCGGTTTGATCAAATGGTGGAGGCTAGGTTCACTTGGATCAATGGGCCCACTTATCCGATCGCTCAACCGCCACAACCGACATCCAGAGGCGATCCTAGGCGTCCCCTAACTCAGTCGGTGCATCACACGGCACGGGGTAGGGCCGGCCGCACCTATAGGGGCGGCCGCACCTATCAACTGGCGTGCCGAGCGAAACCGACCCAAGGAGCCGCCCTACAACCGCCTCTGGAGCAGTGATCTAGAGCATCCAAGGCGAGAGGCGGCACATCCCAGGGTCGGCCGTGCCTAGAGGTGCGGCCGCACCTGGGGTCTTGCCCCCCTACGCTCCACCGACCTCCCTTGCCTATAAAAAGCACTTCCCACTCGCTAAAACGGACACACAACACATGAGCATCTCCATTTCTCTCTTTTTTTCACTTAGAGTAGGATTAGTGTAGTTTGGGAGTTAGAGTCGAGTCGAGCTAGTCTCGGGGTTCCGGAGGAGTCTTCTTTAGGGTTCCGGTACTACTCTTGCATCCTTTCTTTGTTTAGACTCAAGTGCAATTCAAGTTATCTTTCTATCTTACCTTTCGAGTCAATTACATTCAGCTTTTACTTTGCTCTAGAAGCTTTATTCTTGGTTTAGGCTAAAGTTAGTTTAATCTCGGTTAGCGTAGCTCTCTTGAACCCTATAGTGTTGTGGTCGTTCTTCGCTTGATCTTCGGTGTTTCACCGTAGAGAGAGACCTTCCTTCGTGATATCCGGGGAAAGGTTCTTTGGTTCGTTGTGAGCGCGGTGCTCAGAGCTTACCTTAGTCTTAGATTGGTGTCCCGTTCAACGGAATAGTTGTGGTACCCTAAGGAGGTGACAGCTCCGGATGGGCTCAGTAGTCCACCACGTTAGTTCGGGCCGGTAGGATTCAGCGTGTCGTCGTTCTCCCTTCTCATCCCAGTCCGAGAGCGCGGCTTTGCATAACCCTGCAGCACTAGAAGAGCTTGTCGAGTTTAGCTTGCCTTGGTTATCTTTTGCCTTGGTTCTTTACCTAGAGTTGACAAGAATAGATAGATTGTGTTAGGATCCTTTCTCGTCTCGTTGTCCTCCCAGCTCACTAAGTCCTCTCTAACCCTTTATCAAGATCTCCTTGTGTGTGTCAAGTTATCCCCGAATATCTTTATTCATTACCCCCGCTATAGCTCTTTACCGAGTCGTGTTACTCTCCACCGTTTATTCGATCATCTTTGCCGTAGTGCCTCCCTTGGGAAAATATAAATACGATAACCCGAATACCACCGGGTGAAGTACTACAACGGCAATACGTGCGCTTGCAGACCTTTCTGTGACGTGTGTTTTACCAAAGACGTTCCTAGCTCCATTACTAGGGGTATAAACCCGGTAGCGACGCTAGCGAGTGCCAACAAGTATTCCTGGCGCTGTCGCCGTGAGTGCAAACCTAGTAGTGAGGCTAAGGAGCGTCAACAGAGAACACCATGAAAACGAATCTAATCTAATGAAAACCGGAGGTAGCAAGAGATAGAGAGGGATAGGTAAAACCAATCTAGAGAGATTGGATCAAGCTCTTGTTGAAGTTCCAAGCAAAGAAGAATAAACCAAGTTCAATCTCATAAAAGCTTCTTTAAACCGTGGCTTCCGTTCTAACTCCGAAGACGCCCACCTTTTGGAGCCACCGTTCTGTCACAACGCACTCCTATTCGTGCGGGTTAGCCTAGGGCCAGTCCAAAGGACAAGTTGGAATCTCTTGAAAGGTCAGGCATGCACCTGTAGCCACCACGGCTACAAGAACACCCTCTATGATCTATTTTGAGAATAGATCTTAAAGTAAGAAATGCCAATCAAAATCAAAGTCGTAGAAGAAGCACTTGATCGCTAGAAATCGGATTGCAACTTGATAATTCAACATACTCAAAGGTACATGGACAAGATCACCACCAGGATCCTACCTTGCTCTTGCTCCTAGCTCCTGGAACTCCGACGTGGTCTTCCTTGCAAGGTTCCCACGTCGACTAGGGAAACCCTAGAGAACTAGCTCAACCCTATCCTCTCCGGAATGGTGTCCCTCTCTTCTCTGCTCCTCAGCGACGAATGGAGAATGAGTTGATGGATGGCTCTTGGCTGGGGGACTATAAATAGTCCGAGGATCGTCTAGGTCAAAGGGGGTGGCGAATGGGGCCCGAAATGGGCTGGGCCGGCCGGCCTGGGCCCATTTCGGCCCATCCCGCGGCCTCTTTTGCTGGCGATGCTTCCCGTGTCTTCTGGGCCCTTGACATCAGTTTCTCCGCGGTTTGAATAGAGCTCCTTGTCTCGCAAGATTCAACATTTTCTGTTCGGGTCCTCGGAGTTTTCTGTCTTCATGGGTTGGTCCTTGGGCTTCTTGCAGTCATGTTCACTTCACTACTTGACTTGTACCGGGCTTCATGGTCTTCTTGCGAGGTGCTTGATGAACTTTACCCAGAAGTCTTGCTTTCAATGCTAAATTCCTGCATAAACATCAAACTCCAAAACCGACATGCACGAACGAACTTGTTATATCAAGGGGGTTAGTACCAATGGATAAGATATAAAATTGATGCCAACACCGAAGGTAAACTCATGGCTAGGTCGACGGAAATTCACCGTCAACATCTCCCCCATTGAAGGACCAGATTGGCGACCAGAGGGGGGGGAGTGAATGGGAGCCGATAAAAATTCTCTCTCAAAAGAACTCGATCTATATTACAATCACAACTCCGAGGGTCACACACGAACAATCGGAAGCACACACAAACCTCTCTCGAGACCTTAGGAACAAAGCTTGAAAGGCTAGGAAGCAAAGCGGAAGCAAGCATGAAAGAGCTCGAGCAACAAAGAGGAAGGCTGAGACCTACCGGGTCAACCGGCCACAAATGTCCGGGTCACCCTGAGGCATCCAGAGCCACACCGGGTCACCCGGCCACAAGTGTCTGGGTCAACCTACCCCCTTCGGGTCACCCGGCCACAAGTGTCCGGATCACCCGGGACAGCCCAGAAAACAGCCCGCGAATTCGCCCCAAACTTTCGATCATTGGATCCCAAACCACTTGGAGTCTTGAAACGAAATTTTGGGGAGATGATGAACACCCCAAGGGGAGGATATGCCCCCAAAAATTTCAGCCTCTAGCTCCCTACAACTCCCGAAATTGCGAATCCTTGCCAAGAAAACTATGAACTAGGGTTCATCCGAAAATCAACGAATCGAAGGCCAAATCCGGTGTTTGAGGGGTCAAGATCATCCACAAAGAGGCACAAGGCACTCACCCATGATCCCCTCAAAGAAATCCGGAGAGAAACGCCCTCAAATTGACGAATCGAGAGACAAACAAAAATCCCAAGAAAAAGGCTCCGAAAATCACCGAAAAGGAAAAACATCGGGAGCAAAGGATTTGGCACGAGATTGAGAAGGAAGATTTCACTATGAATATCTTAGCCAAATCCGGTTATAAGCCGCTCACAAGAATCACAAATCTTGGATGGCAAAAAGCTCAAACAAAGAGCCACACTCACCTCTCTCCCTCTCTCCCAAAGAGCACCCCAAAATGAAAGAGCACTCCCACCTCTAAGCCAAAGAGTTGGCTGAAATTCAGCCACTCCTCCTATATATAGGCCCTCCGGAAATGACTGAAGTGACCCTACACTAGGAGTTACAACACAAGCCCTCACAGGGGCATTTTGGTCAACACATGAAGTTCTCCATCGGACAGCCGCGCATCCATCAGGCCTTCGCGTCCTCCTGACGCAAGCACCTCGATCATGCCGCGTGTCGCCTGCTTCGAAGCTTCTCGACGCGCCCGGATCCCGTCTCCACCCGTCGAGCCTTCGGTCTTGGCTTTGTGGAGCAACCAAGTAACCCGACGATTTTGTGGTGAACCGCCGCAAACCCCGCGGACTCAGTGTAGCCTCCACACCAAGCTCCTCTTGACTCGGCAGCCACGTCGTCCCAGCTCGGTGTTGGTTTTGTGGCCAAACCAACAAACCGTCGTGCTCGGCTTTGTGGAGCAACCGAGGAACCCGATAGTTTTCTGGTGAACCACCGAAAACCCCGCATGCAAGGCACAACCTCACCTCGCCAAGCATCGGGCCCGCCAAGCCTTTCACCTCCGGCTCCCGGATGGTCTACTCAGTCTTGCCCCGTTCAATGACTTGGCCGCTACCTTGCACCAGCTCCTTGTTCACGGCTTCGTCTTGCTTTTCTTGCCACCGTGCGGCACACTTGATCCCGTCGGCCACCGGGTCCCTCGAACCAAGCCTACTTGTCTCTCCACTCTTCGGAGGCCACATAGGCATAGACCTTTCGCGCTTGTTCTTCACCTGCACCACGCAAATCAAGTCGCAACCTACACCTGCAATACTCGGCCAAGAGTTAGTCCACACAACGTTGTCAACCACTCATCACGTGTGCATTGACAACACACCACTAAAGCAACATGGTAAACACACATAACATAATGCACACACAACACAACACACATAACACAACACTACACACAAAGCATCAAATCATCCGGTCAATCGCTCATCATATATAAACCAAGGCACATCTCAACTTGGTTTCTCAATCTACCCCTTGATGAGTGCATTGACAAAAGATGGTTTGAAAGCAAACGGAAAACCCATTCAAGTGCCCAAAACCCAAGTAAAAGCTAACACAAGGCAACTTGAAATGAGTAGGGATAAAAACAAGCTCCAACCAAAAACTCTCGGTACCAAAGGAAGCACGAAGACTAAACACCACCGAAGAGTCCACCAAGAACCACAAGAGCTACATGCAGTCCCGAAAAGCCAACAAACTCATTTCAGCACTTGTCAAACACTCATCACTATCAAATCAAGGTACGTATCAACTTGATACTCACAGAATTCTCCCCTTGAGGAGTGTGTTGACAACACAAAAGCACAAAGAAATAGTTTGAGAGGCAAAGGCCAAAAGACTCATCCAAGTGAATGAAAACCACACAAAGGCAAAGAATCAAAGTCACTTAGCATGAGAAGAAACACCAAGACCAAATCAAATTGGAAAAATCTCGGTCCCCAAAGACATGGGCAACGGCTCGACACAACTGAGATAAGAACACATTACCCCTCAAGAAGAGGCACAAAGGGCTCAATACCAATCATGTAGCAAAACCTCACAAACAGCCGACTCAAGGGGAGGCAAAAGGGCTCGACATCACCGACAAAAAAGTAAAAGAGCACAAAACTCACAAGCTCCCCCTAAACACATGCACTAGGGCCAAAGAGCATACAAAACTCACCCTATACACATGCGATAGAGCAAAGAGCAAATCATTGAAACACAATTCGGGCAATAAAGGAGCTCCCCCTGCACAATGCATGCAAACTCAAGTTCTGCCCCTGAACTGAGTATCCCTCTTGATGCAAGACAAAATGCATGAATCTAAAAAAACAAGTGCACAAACTGAATTGGAATGCCCAAAAACTCCCCCTTTTGGCAATGCATGAATCAAGTCTAGCATGAGAGTGCAAAAATCATGTCAAGGTATACACAATCTACAAAACTTCTCAAATAGGTCACAAGCACTATCAAAGGCTATAAGTGAGACAAAGAGTAAGCACGTTGATCATAGCTCAGTAAAAACATTGCCATCAAGGGAATATCATAATATAGGCATGTGACAAAGCATTTATCAAGTTTAAGCATTATTTCCAAAAACGGCTCAATACATGTGTAAACACCTATCCATGAACCATCTAAGCCTAAACATGCTAGATCACACAAAGATCATACAAGGAGAACATATTCTCATCAAAAGATCGTTGCAGACACCCATGAAGCATAGCAAGTCATGTCAAAGCAAATGAGCCATGTGTCTACTTCGGGAAGACTTCTTCATAGGTAGACATCATGCAACATTTTAGCACCCATGTGTGTAGATAAAGCATATAAAGCATAAAGACATGATGGAGAGAGAGCACATTTCATACATAGGCATTTCATTCAGATTTGTTTTAGTTCATGGTATATGAAATGCCTTTGCGGCATAAAAGAGCTTATGCTCCTCCAAGATGTGCAACATGGGCTAAACATCCACAATGACAAGTGGTCTTTGACTCAATTGAAAAGAGCATGCAATCCAAACACAATCTAGGCATGATACAGACATCTAGGCTCAAACAAGACATGGATAAGCATCTACTCATGGGTGAAGAGCATTTCATAGATTACATGTCAATTTAAGCATTTGATTCAAAAAGAGCTATCTCATCATGAATATATCACAATATAACCAAGAGCATAGCTGCACATCACAATTTCACCACTAGGATACATCATATCTCACAAGTAGCATAAGGTAGTACACATGGCATATAGGAGAAGCTCATGTACAAAAAATGTAACCATGACATGTATGAACAAATGTGACTAACCTATCATGGTACACAAATAAATATGATGCTTATGCTACATGAGAACCTCAACTAGTGTAGTGAACAAGGTGTGATATGATACAAATGCAACACGATATATGACACAAATGCAATGCAAAATGCATGGAGAGACAAGGAACTCGACTCAACAACAAGAAGGCTCACAAGGGAACAAAGAAGCAAGAAAGGCTCCGAGCAAAGGAAGAACCTCCAAAGATCCCAATTGAGTACCATATAAAAGATACCAATTGAAGGATCACAAATGACTACAAAGAGCCAAAGCACGCCCTCGAAACCAAATTCCCTTCGAAAGAACCCGAGCTCCCCCTCAACCAAAGACACCTAGCAAAGCAAAGGCTAGGAAAGCAAAGAGCAAGAGAAAAGCTTTAAAACCAAATGAAAAAGGGAGAAAAGCCAAAGAAGAAGCAAAATGCAACCCGCGGACAAGACAAGCCCAAAAGCCAAAGTAGAACTCAAAACATGCTACACAATGCAATGACAATACCAATTAAGATAAATAAAGCATTGTAACATGATCACATACATAGATAAAAGCATGGGCTAGCAAGCATGTCAACAAGGTGCATAACTATACAACTAGCCTAACCAAAATGATACCAAAGAACAACTACCAACATATATTACAAAGCTAGCAAGACAAGATATACATGAGGCAACAAACATGCTAACAAGAAAGGATACCATGGAGCTAGACAAAAAAGATATGGATGAACAACATGACATAGCCACACAAGAACAATGATAGAGCATGACATGAAGTTCATAAATATCATCTACCACAATTTCATACAAAGGATAGCAAGATAGGTATACAAGATCACAAAGCTATCATGAACAAAGTGGCTAGCCTACCATGGTTTATACACAGGCATGACACAAGAGCAAAGCATGCAACAAGTATACAAGTGAGTACAAGGAGAAAAGGAAAACTCACTATACATGTGTACAAAGGCTTTCAAGAGCCATTCAAAGCGGTGTGGAGAACCATCATCTCTTGATCACCTCACGAACAAAAGATCAAGTACCATCGAGCTCATGTTCTCCAACCGCGTCTCCATACCTACACACAAGGAGACGAAAAAGACCGAGTCTTGGATCCCAAAGGGTTAGCAAGCACATACTTGGGAATCCAATACTTGGTCACACAGGTATGCGATGCACTCAACTTATCATGTGAGTTAGCATGATGCCAATGCCGGTTGGAATGAAAAAGTTTTTGAACACCCTTAGAACCATGCCTCAAAGAAGCGACCCGCGAAGAAAGATGAGTGCTACCACAAGCAAAAAGGCAAAGGTCCCTGGAGGTTGTAGGAGCAGAACCAACACTAGCATCACGGGAAACATGTCGCGGACCAACACAAGAAGCACTAGAAGCATGTCCACAAGCATGGCCTAACTCACTAGAAAGAGTGTCATAAAACCCGTCCACAAATTTTGCCTTTTTAGGTTCACAAGTGTTCATGCCATGAAAAAGGTTATGAACAACCAAAGGCCTAGAAGCATCGACTCGCCGCATTCTCCTTGCCCGGTGGTAGCAAAAACTCTCTTGATGCCCATCCTTCCCACAATGAGAGCAATAGTACAAAGGCCTATCGGGAGGCACGGTCCGAGTGGACAAATCACCATTCTCTTGTAAGTGAGAAGTCCCTTGGGACTTAGAGCAAGAAGCGTCAACATCAACACTCGACTTGGTGCCAACATTAGAATCACACGTGCCATGAGAAAGGCTACGTGGCTTCTTAAAAGCTTTGGCACGCACACATAGCTCGTGCTTGACACGACGAAAGCAAAACTCCACGGTATGCCCATCTTTCTTGCAAAAGGTGCAATGGAACTTCGGTTTGGAAGCATGAGTTCCAAAGAAGTGAGAAGCACCCTTGCCATTGGAATCATCTTGGGAAATACCGGAAGAATCGACAAGCTTAGGAGTAGCTATGGGAGAGCTATCCAAAGCACTAGCACACTTGCCACCATCCAAAGACTCAAGCTACATCGGAGTTACAAGAAAAGCGAGAATCCAAACCCTTGGCACAAAGACTCTTGCACCTTGTGCGCAAAACCTCATTTTGAAACTTGAGGCACTGACAAGTACCACATGTCATATTTCTCAAATTGTCAATTTCTTTTTCAATGCACTTAGCATATGTGGTACGCAAGAGTTCATTCTCTTCCTCAAGGTTGGCACTCATCTCATCATGCTCAACCAACTTGGCGCTCATATCATCACGCATTTTCTTCAAAGCCAAAACTTCACTTTCCAAATCAATGCAAGAGGTGCAAAAGAAATCACATGAACAAGCAACATCATTTACATCTCGGAAAGCATTATCATCATCACAAGAAGTATGGTAAGCATCATCAACAACTAGCAAAGAGCACTTGCTACAAGGCATAGACTTCAACTCACAAATTTCAGTCCTAGCATGCTCAAGATCATCTACACATGTGGTGTGAGTCAATTTTAATTCTTTAATTGCAGCAAGCAAAGACTCACAAGAAACACATGGTGAGGAAGCATTTGACTCCAACAAAGAAATCTTACTTCTAGCATTAACAAGATCATCATTCAAAGCAACACAAGAGTTGCAAGGCATATAAGCATTGGATTCAACAAGTCAATTTCAGATTTCATGCAAGCAAGAGCAATTCCTCATTATTTCTAAGCATGCTACTCACATCATTTGCATACTCAAGATTTTCAACAAGTAAAGCATCACATGATTTGCAAGGCAAAGATGCATTGAAATGCAACATTTTAATTTAAGATTTTAGGTGAGCAAGAGAGGAGTTCAACTCAACATTCTTAGCATGCATGGTATTACAACAATTGCATGAATTCAAAGCACATGACTTCCAATGAGCCATACCACATTTCAACCTAGCAAGAGAACATTTCATCTTCTCATTTTTCCTACGCAAGGCATCACACAAATCCATGTTTCTCCTATGCAAATCCCCACAATCACCTTCACAATCATTCAACATATCGCATATGATCAAGATGCCTTTAACAAGCGTACCTTGGTTCATGTCTCTTAGCTTGCGGTAGAGCTCGCCCTTCTTGAGATCACCATCTTGATAGTCCTCGATGAGGGACATCATCTCCTCCACTCCGGCTTCCGCCTCAACCTTCATACTCCTCCTGCTCAAAGAATCACAAGGAGAAGAGCTTGGTGCCATACTCAAAGCACCAGTTAGGATTAGCCAAAAACAAGCTCAGATCTCACAAACCAAGATCGCAATCAAAATGAGCTCAAAGCGACCAAACCAACACCTCAAAGCAAAGCACCCCTTCTCTTTTGTCACCCTATGGATCTTAGACTAGTTAAAGTCACAAAGACCCGCAACTGGCTCTGATAC